>OX596280.1:46582758-51382758 GCA_951394225.1 Harpalus rufipes
CAGTCACACAATAAAGATTAATTTTTTATATTATTCTACATGCAAGTATTTCATATTTGAAATTAAAAATGTTTTGCAGTTTTAATTAATTTTTGTTATAGTTAGTAACTTCCTCCATGAAAATTTAAATAAAACCTTTATAAAACTCACATATATTGTGCAACAGGATATCGCGATCTAAAACTCATATTAATGACTTTTTAAAATTAACATGTTGAAATTAAAAATCAACAAACAAATAAAAAAAGGATGGTTATTATGGGTAGTACTTTTCATAAAGTTAAATTAACTTTTCTCAAATAGGAAAAAAACCATCTAGGAATCAATATTAATATACATATACTTTCCAATCAATGGTATACTGAACTGAGAAAGAAAATTATTTAATTTTTAATTTATGCAATAATCATAAAATATGTATGTAATAGAAAATTATACCGTTATGTGGTAGTTAGTAGTGGACATTGGTATTTCACATTTGACATTTTTTTGTAATTATCTGCTCTCCTGTTAATTTTACGGCAAAAACTGTAACGTGCATAGTTATTCTTAATTAAAGTTTCATATAAACCAGTTGTTATATTATTTATTGTCTCGTGGCCGCGTGCTTGAATGTCTGGTCGTGAATCTGGGGAACCGGGTTCGATCCCGAGCGACGCCAAATATTTCGAATTTTAAATGGCACAAAATTGACCCCTGTGCTGCACTCTCCACGCTAGCAATGAGTGTCCGTGAGGTGACGCTTGGTACAAATATTTCATCATCTTTACCGAAATCTATGTACAAATCAGATTGGTAATGGGTAATATGCCGTGATGATATATTTACGATAAATATATTTTATTTATATAAAATTCTGATGTGGCCAGCACTAACCTTCCTTCAATTCTACGTATTTTGTACAAATTCCACACAGAACTTTTTTTGAAAACTATTCTATGGGCGATTTCTTTTTAGGGGAGAAATGAATTGATCTTACCTCGCATTGAACTGAACTGAACTACTCCTAAAAAGAAAAGTATGATATTTAAAAGAAGTAGAAAAGAAAAAATAATATAGCATTATAGACATAGGGTGGTGACCGCGACCCCGGAATATGGGACCTTAACATGTAAAATCAGATTTTCGTAATTTCCTGCTTCCCTAATTATTATAGGTAAAAAATGCTTCAAATTATGAAGCAAAATTAATTTTGTATGCCTTGTAACGTCAAGAATTAGGTATGAAAATGTCGAAAATCACCGCACAAATAGCTATAGCCATGGAATTAAAAGAAAAAATCTGTTGTGGCCAGCACAATACCTCTCGCCACTTCCTTTTTTTGGTTACATAAGTATAGGGCGCGAACGGTAATGTTACATTTTTGGGCTTGACAAGCAAATGTGTGGGCCCGTTTCAGAATGATAATTAGTAATTATGTACATAGATGTCAAATGTTAGAATTTTTCATTAAAAATTTCAAGATTTTCTAAATTTACGTAGTTAATTTATCACCAGGAGTTTAAAGTTTACTTGTATGCCTTAGATATTTAACATTTAATTCTGCTCCACATGGAATTGGAAAATCACTAAATTTAGAATGAGAAATTATGATATTTGACATCTATATACATAATTACTAGCTATCATTCTGACATGGGCCCCCATATCTGCTTGTCAAGGCCAACAAAATCATATGACTGCTCGCTCCCTATTGTATTTAACATTTCTTGTATACCTACACTCTACACCAAAAATTCTACTTACGCATATATCTATTCCATATATATTTAGATTGTTTAATTTTAAATTCATTTTTGATGAAGAAATTTTGTCCTCTTCTAATTTTTCGAAATGTTTCCAATTCTATTAATACATTAAGAAATAATATAATGTATGTACTTCCCAGAAAAAGTCTTCAGTAATGTCTTCGGATTTCTGACACTGACATTATCTGTCAGTTACAAACAAATTAAATTTTCAACTATTTTCCATGGCCATTCTTTCGGCTGTAAAATTTATTATAACAGATTATTTTACATACTATATTTCTTCTATCTCTAAATCTATAGAATATATTGTAAAATATTTAAATGTATCAGAAAGAGAATTTATTTTTCTTTAATATTATCAAGAAAAAATTTCAAAAAATATTATTTAAAAGATTTTTTTTCAAGAATCTTCTACTTCCGGTTGTCCAATTGTTACCAAAACCTTTTCAGATCTTCCCATGAATGTCCGATTGGGAAATACGTAGTTAAAAAAATTTAAAGTCTTATAGTTTTTGAGTAACCGTCCTTCCAACATCCCACACACACACACACATACACACACACATCCACACACACACACACACACACACACACACACAGACATCATCGTAAAAATGATAAAATCGGATTGTAGGGACCTTAAAACGTGCTTATTCAATAAAATCTGGATATGCGATTTTTAGCATGAATGCAATACCTCTCTTAGCGAGAGGTAAAAATTAACAAATATTAACAATTTATCTGTCAAGCTAGGTTAATTTAATTTCATTATTATTTGTAAAATCTGTTCAAGTGAACAAATATCAATTTAAAATAACAGATAATTGTTAATTGAAACTGAAATTAGAAATAATATCTAATAAAAATAAGTTACCCTAATATGACAGATAAACCGTTAGATATTTGTTGTTTATTTTGTCTCCAATTCCATGGATATTGCTATTTTTCATATCTAATTTCTGCACTTACCAAGCATACATTATTAATGTTGCTTATTGATTTAGATGCAGAATTATGCTCTACAACTTTTACGTTTAGCTAAAATAATTTGGGAAGCAGGAAATTAAGAAAGTATGATTTTATATATTAAAGTCCTATGTTCTGGGGTCGAGGTCACTATCCTGTATAACATAATAATATGCTGAATTGGTTTGTGGCTATAATCTGTCGTATTACCTTATGTGACTTGTTCTTGCCATATTAAATTATTTTACATTTTTATTTTTGCAGTAAAATCATTTCACAAAGAGATATAAATTTTATTTGACACTGACATCTGTCAATTAGTAATATTTGAATATTGTAACTGTTTCCATAGTGCAGCTTTTAGCAGCATAGGTTGCAAGATATTTCTTTATAATTATTTTTCTCTAAATTCATTGAAAATAAAGAAAAAAAAATTAAATCAAAAGAGAATAAAATATTCTTTAATATTTATAATAACAAAGAATGTGAAAAAAATATATTTAACAGCATTTTTTTCAAAAAAAAAAATGTTAAAATCTTCAAATTAGGGTACTTCTGGTTAACCAATCGTAACCAATATATAATTAACTCTTTATATGGACGTACGAAAGAGGAATATAAAATTATTATAATTTTTGGAAATGTAGTATTGGAGTTATCGAAAATGAAATTTTTGTTACGCATACACACACCTACATACAGACGTCATCGTATTCTAGGAACTGTAAAACGTGCTTATTCATTAAAAACTCACCATCGAATTTTTTGACCAAAGACAATACCTTCCTTACCTATAGGTGACGGAAGGTAGAAAATAAATTTCAAAATATCTGCTAATTCTATACAGTTTTTGATGTAAAATGAACAGGAGAACATGAAATTGCTTATAACTACAATTGAATGATAAATTCCTATGTTCACCCCTAACCGCGAGCACTCAGGATTATTAATTACATAAGTTATAAAGAAATAATAGATTCTTCATTCTTAAAAACAAAATAGATTTTTTTTTATCAAAACAAATAATAAACAAAATAGCGTACTGCAAGATACTACTCTATAATATCTAATTTAAAATTAGTATTATCTGTTTATGCTACCAATGAATTTGATACAATTTATATACATAATAAATCATTACATGTGTTCATTGAATTAGTTATACATTGTCATATATTTCAATGAAAACATTCAATTTTGGGAAAACTAATGTTACATGACAAATTTTAGTTTATAAAATTTTTGGTAGTTTATTTTTCAAATTTTAAATACATAAAACTTTTAATTATGACCGTAAACATATTGTATCCAACATATTTCAAATATTGCATATTTAAGATAAAATTCACAAACAATTTTTGATGCATGTATATTATTATTGCATCAGAAACACATTACTGTCGACAAAATTAGGTGCATCTGCTAATTTGTATAAATCAATGTAGGTATTAAAAATATTCCTTTATATATTTTTAAATGAATATTAAACACAATAAAATAGAACATTTTTATCTTATTTTCGCCATTATTTACCTTATTCTTTTGAACCTTGTTGAACTTCCGTGGAATGAATTGTGAGACAAAAGTCATTAAAGCTAGATCAGCAAATGTTGATTAGCTATGCAAAAATTTAGGAAACATTTGGAATTCAGTTTCTAGCAATGTTTTACAAAAACGACAAAAACTATAATAGCCGTCGAATGAGTATGGACTGAAGCTCAAATTTTTCACTTCTCCGTATCCTGGCCCTTGCCCTGCGGTGTTGCCGCTTCTTCATAACTTAGCGTTTTTAACATGTGCAGTGAATTGGCAACAGTGTAGAAATCTCCCATCCATACATATTTGTCGACAAATATAATACAAAAAATCTGATGAAACCAAAACATTCTATGTATTTTGTAAAAATTCCATACAGAAAGTTTCTTGCAAAAAAATCTATATTTTCAATAAAACAATTACATAAACTACGCGAATTGTACTTGACACTGATATCTGTCAATTGATAAATTAATAGTATTTGCTGTATCTACGGCAAACTTGTAGCAGTATAAGTTGCAAGATTTATGAAAATTTTTTTTTTATGATTTTATATCTCTAAATACATTGAAAATTAGGCTGTATGTATTTGACATCACATTCTGTTACAGATCAAGTGACTTTCCCAAATTATTTAATTAATTAATTATTAATTGTAAAATATCTAATAGATATTTCGTGATATTTTCAAATTTGAGGCTATTTAAGGAACAATATTTTTTTACCTTCCGTCACCTATAGGTAAGGAAGGTATTGTCTTATCAAAAAATTCAATGATTAGTTTTTAGTGAATAGGTATGTTTTAGGGTCCCTATAATACGATTTTACCATTTTTACGATGATGTCTGGATGTATGTGTGTGTGTGTGTCTGAGTGTGTGTGTGTGTGTGCCTGTGTGTATGTGTGTATGTGACGAAAGTTTCAGATCGCATAACTTCAAAACCACGATTCCAATTATATTTTTTTCGTATTCCTCAAGTTCACATCCAGAAATTTTGGTTATAATAATTGGTGAACCGGAAGTAGCCTCATTTGAAGATTTAACAGTTAAATATGATTTATTGACATTTGCATTTTACTTCATATTCAATAGATAGAGTTAAAAAAAATTAAAGAGTTTTTAGTGAATAAGCATGTTTTAGGGTCCCTATAATACGATTTTACCATTTTTTCTCTATGTATGTGTGTGTATGTCAAGTTTACATCCAAAAGAACAGCTGATGAGATTTTGGTTATAATTGGTGAACCGGAAGTAGCCTCATTTGAAGATTTAACAGTTAAATTTGATTTAGTGACATTTAACGTTATTATAACTTAAAGAATATATTATTCTCTATACGTTTTGATTGCATTTTATACTTCATATTCAATATATATAGAGTTAAAGAATTTTAAAGATATTAAATTATATAAATCAGCCAGTTATGCTAAACATGGAAACTACTAATATATTCATATAATTTAAATTGACAGATGTCAGTATATATAAAAAGTAAATTAATGTGGTAGAGATGAGGATGTTTAAGTAGATGTTGGGGAAGACACGGAAAGATAGGTAAGGAAATAACTCTAGTGTTACAAGTTTCTTGAAAGATACAAGCGAGATGATTACATTGGTTTGAAAATGTCATGAAGAGAAATGAAGAATATATTGGATGAAGAATGAATAGCTTAGTAAAGAAGGTTGAAGAGACAGAGGAAGATCAAAGATAAGATGGAAGGACTGTATTGCGAAAGACTTGAGAGAAAAGGAACTGAATAAGAACGACACGTGAAACAGAAATGAGTGGAAGTAGAAAATAAAAAAATAGCGACCCCTAACGATTGGGGAAAGCTAAAGATGAAGATGTTAGTATCAAGTGCAATATGCATAGTTTGTTTATGAAATAATTTTACTAGAAATTTAGAATCTTTGGTAAAAAAAATTATGTATGGCGACAACAGAATTTTTTATTGCGTTTCCTTATATTAAGTTTGAATGGTTTACAAAATTTATTGAAATTTCCATGAGTAGATTATAAATAAATGAATATGTGGCTACCTCAATGCTTTTATTACTGCCCTAAATCCCTAATAAAATGAAACGCATATTGAAAACTAATAAAAATCGAATTTCCCCCGTAAACCAGGATGAATTTAAAATGAGGAAAAATAATTTCCCTGTAATAAATACTCACCGCGGTGCTTTTAACAATGATTAAAGTAGAATATTTTTAAACCAAAACGGAATTAGATTAAGCAACCGGCAACGGAAATGCGGGTTGGCATGAATATTTAATATCAGGTTCCGGACCGTTATCAATCAAACGTATTGTAGTGTTGTTGATATAACGCCCTTTATGAAAACGTGCACTGGCAGAGGAACTTCTGCCGATGTGTACAAAGGCCTAAATCCATCATAACTTATCGAGCAGCCCAGTGCAGAGAAGATCTATTATTACATTTTAACATCGTAAAAAGCGCGATGACATGAAAAGCATCCATAGGTTAGAAATATTAAAAGCGGACTAAAGGCTCTCTTACAAATTTTTTGTTATCCATGAAGGTTATTCAGCTTTATGGAAAATTTGTTTTTTAAGTTATGAATAAATTTTGATAGGAAAAATGTTTCTTTAAAAATATTTCCATACTTATTAAATATGAATATTATGAAATTTAACCGTAATATTTTTTCAAGTATAAAAAAAAACCTTCCGTTAATCTTGCGTATTATTCTTGAAAAAGATTCTACATTTCCAGTAAAATTATTTCATAAACAAACTATACTAATTTCACTTGACACTGACAACTTTTTCTTTAGCTTTTCCCATTCGTTAGGGGTCACTATTTTATATTTTCTTCTTCCATTCATTCCTGTTTTGCGGATCGTCTTCATTCGTTTGCTTTTCTCTGAAGTCTTCCGCAATACAGTCCTTCCATCTTATATTTGGTATTCCTCTGATTTTTCCACCTTCTATTACTGAAATATTCATTCTTCTTTCAATATATTCTTTATCTCTCCTCATGTCATGTTTAAATCAGTGTAATCGTCTCTCTTGTATCTTTCTAGAAACTTTTAATACTCGAGTTATTTCCCTTATTCTTTCATTTTATACCGTATCTTTCCGTGTCTTCCCCAATATCTATCTTAACATCCTCACCACTGCCACATTCATTTTCTTTTCATTGACACTGACATCTGTCAGTTAAACTTTTCTGGTAGTAGCTGTTTCCAAGATTATGATCTGATGATAATAATTTTATCTCTCTATCCGTAAATAACTATCCTAATAATTTTAATATCTTACTATGGGATATATAAAAAAAACAGTATTTGTAACTATTTTAAAAACCTTATAATTTTTTTTTATCTTCTAAAAAAATTACAAAAAATGGGGCTGCCTCCTTTTTGCAGAGTTGTCTTGAATTATTTTATAGAGATGATACCGTTACAACAAGCGAAATTAAAATCATCTGTTAATTAGACCCATATTTTAGGTTTCCAAAGCGATCCCCAGTTGTTAATTAATTTACACAATGTTTGTTATTGAACAATATTGTTGTTTATCTGCATTATGTATTGTACGTTTGTGCAATATATTATCATTGTCAATCAAAATCTCCATGCGTATATCATAACTCGAAATTCAACAGTGCTAAAAAATTGAGCATCGTCATAAACAAAAAAATATGCAACTTTTGCCTTATTTAATACTTCTCTTATAGTTCTCCAGATCCTCATGCAGGGTGCTTTTTTGGGACACCTGTATAATATCATAATTTATAAATAATAATAAAACACTATGATTTTTTAATGTCCAGGATTATTGGAAACTTTTATTAACGAGACAGTTTTAGTTTTCTGTAGTTGGATTGATCATCAAAATAACTATTTACTGACACTATTATTATAATAATTTATTCAAATTTCCTGCGATTTATGGAGTATTTATTACAGTAAGTAGTATTTTCATATAATAATAGAACTAAACCCTTTTATTATAATCCCGAATCTATTGATTTTTGTAAACGTGTAAAGCTTAACTTTTATTTGATACATATATAAATTTTTATTGTACCTACCGGTATTAAAAGGATTAATATTTCATGCTACACACCTGGCTTGTTTCATAAAATTATTTCTAGAGTCGAAATGAATTTAGCGTTCATAACAGAATTTTTTTAAATATTTGAATTACAAATCCGAAACGCAGTTCAAATATAATTAATTAATAATTATGATTAAAGTTATTACTACTATTAAAGCAGACATAATATGAATTTTCATATTGAATCAATCATTCACATCGATTTCGTATAATTTCTATTAAATTAATTCATTTATTATTTATTATTTACTAGTTTCAAATAAAGTTTGCGATTATTTCAATTTTTGCTACTTTTAATTCAGTTTTCACTCCATTAACTATTTATTACTAATTAGCATATAATTAAAATTGACAAGTAAATTATTGGAATATAAGTAAGCCCACATTCTGAATATTTTAAACTATCATAAATAATTGTTTTTAATTAACAAATTTATTTATTTAATGGCTGAAAATTCAATTAGTTTAATTTAAATACCAGAAGAAAATATTAATGTTAATTATGATAAATTATTATTTGAATAAATATTAATGTGTCTCACAAGTCATGAAAATAAAATATAATTTTTGCGCGATTGATCTTTTTTATCAACTTACCATGCCTGTTCCACGACAGTAAGTTATGTTTACTGGTTGCTAGTAAAGTATATAGGTAAATTTAGTAATTTATAAATTTATTTAAATAATAATAGTTCGACCGGCATTCAAAAGAGGTTTGATTACATTACATCAAAGAAATGCTTGATTACAACAAAGAAATGCTTAATTACAACAAAGAAATGCTTAATTACAATAAAAACGCACAGTGTCAGTATTTTATTTTTCACATATTTGGTTTTACAATAATTACATTTTATAAATATTATTTATGTTTCTTAATACTAAATAATATAATTATTGCCTACATTTTACTAGTGACCTAAACATACCTTATAAATTAAAAATTCCTGGTCTGGTGCTTCATTCAAAATTTTTGTCATGTCTTCCTTAGTGAAAATACTAGATTTCTTTTAAGATAAGCAATAAGAATACCAAATTTTGAAATATCAATAGATTCATAAAGAAAAATTGTGCTTTTTAACATTGAATACTCAGCCCATAAGCTTCAAGGTGCTTTTAGTTGCTTAGATCTCTGAACCATATATGCTAGCATAACTTTTTCGTTTATACCAACATTCTTTGCTCTGCACCATTCTTTGAATTTTTTTTAAGTATTTTCATATCGCAGTTTGGATTTTTCTGGTATTACTGCCGAACATCCGATATTCCACGATTCTTCAATATTTAAATTCTCACTCTCAGAGTCACTCATTTTAATTATTTTTCTTTGTAGAATAGTTTAATAGTTATTTAACTATCAAGTGTATTAATGAGGGCGATTAATGATCGAGACATTTGTTGAGATCATTTATCGCCAATTAACACACGTGTTAGTTACAATATTTTTTCGTTGACCGTATATTACTTAAATGGAAAATTTAATTTTATTCCATGACAATTTTTTTTAGGTTAGTAATAGCTGACCGAACGTCAAATTTTATGTCAGAAAATCAATAAGTTTTGTCATCAATTGTTTTCAGTGGGTGCGTTCAGTTTACTTAATGCTAGACAACGCAAGCGGTTTTTTATGTTATTTGAGGAATTTTATTCTTTCAAATTCATTTGAAAGGTATGCTACGTGAATATACCTAGCTAGTAAGTGTCAAAAGCATGACTTTTAATTTTGTCTACCTTTTTGCTACAACTTAGCGTTAGCAATACATGCTGTGTTCCATGTGGTGAACGCACCCAATAAATCGTTTATTAATAAAAAAATCATGCATTAATAGGGGTCATTAATGAATGATTTTCTATACATTAAAATAGCCTATTAATAAACGGTCGACGGAAAATTAAGTTTAAATAACACCTTGACTTCTTGACATTCAAACGCATAAACAAACAATGAAACCATAACAAAACAATCATACTGTAAAGCTACCTACTATATTCAGTTTCAATAATACTTTAGAAAAACGCTTTATATTAGTTATATTTATTATAATAAAGACACTAAATGCCACCAAAAATTTTATGAAGTTTCATACGGGTCTATATTTCTGCATAATATTAATAATAATAATAATAATAATAAATCTAAAATTATTTTTTCCTCTTTCGCATTGACAAATTTAATTATTCTGTAACATTTTATTCTTCCTTTGTCCTGCAGCACTGAGGATGGATTAATAAAATCCGAAACGTTTACAACAAGGAGTATATTAATTTATTTCCTTCAATTTATCCATCATCCGCCGATATTCTTCTACTCAATAAAGATAATGGAAGACTAGAAATCATTTTCATTTAATTGTAACTATTGTTAAAATATCAAATGTGCAAATAAATTAAATTTCAAATGTTTTTTTAAACTATCAAGTGTTACCAACTTTGATATTTTAATATTTCTTTCAATAATAATTTTGAAATATAGGAAATTAATGCGAAATAGGAAAATGTGAAAAACACGTATTATAATATCCATTTTGTAATACTCGTACTTTGCGTAACTCGCCTCCGGCTCAATTACGCAAACCGTACTCGTATTACAATAAGGATCATTGTAATGCTTATCTTTTTCAATATATTATTTAATTTTTTTAAATATCACAATCGTTAATAATGGAAAAATGATATTCTTCTTCAATGTTCTGTATACATTATGTGGGTAGCAACAAAATATTTTGTAAACTGATATAGATATCAAATACATATTTAGAAACAAAATAATTAACAAAATAAACGCCTTTTTTAATTTCACAAATATTGTTGGCTTTTCCATGTTTTCAAAATAAGCGGTACGTAGATACTGAAAAAATAACAATTTTATTAAAATAGATTTATGCCTAGTTGCAACAAGACTTAAATATTAGACGACTTTTGAATTTTTATTTAATTTCAAATAAAATATAAGTTTTTTTTTAATTTATCCGTAATTGCAAAAACTGTAACTACAGGGTGTCCCTTAACTTCGAGCAAAAACGTTAAGGGCATATAGTACTGACCAAAATGAATAAAAAAGCTTCATCAACATAGGAATGATCTTCAACTGTTTCCGAGAAAAGCGAAAAATCTAAGAAAAACTGACAAAGATAACGATCGAATAAAATTTTGTCTATGTCAGTAAAAAGACTATAAAAAACAATAAAATTTTATATGAAACATTTTTCTCAATTTCTTATAGTTCGTAGTTATATGAAAATTAAATATTGACCAAGGTCGCCACAACATTTCACTTTTGATTTTTATAAAATAACAAAAGGCCATCTAAGATTACCTCTCAAAGGTAAACAAAAAGTCTCAATTAAGCAAAATCGTAATTCTTATAGTTTTTGAGATAGCAAAGGTAAATCTCGTAAAAACTCATTTTTCACTGCGTTATATCTGGGAAACTATTAAAGATCGGACACATTTTGACTGAGCTTTTTTTACTCATTTTGATCAGTATTATATGCCCTTAAAGTTTGTGGACCAAGTTAAGGGACACCCTGTATATCTTTGTATTAAAAAAATATATAAAATGCTACATTATTAAAACTAACAACGTAATTAAAATTAATACAGTTTTATGCAACTAGTCTTTGTTCTACCAGTTAAATTTCCTGTTCCAGGGAATTACGTTCGAAGGTATTATCCCTTAGTATGAAGAGTACACAACCAAAAATTCTATAGTATTAAATCCGTTGTTTCCCAATCGATAAATCTAAGCCTTCCGTTGATTGCTGTTGACAGAGCATTAAAAAAATCCAGGTGACAATTCCCAATCCTTGGACAAACATGTTTTCGTTTAGATTGGGAAGCGTACAGTGCGGTGTTGGTATTTCTAAATCTTTTAACTTTAGCAGGACGCTGTGAGTTAAAAAATTGACATTCTGTCCGCGTTTTATAAAAAGACAGATTTTAAAATTAGGCGAGCATTATATTTTTCCATCGGTACCTATTTAACAGAAATAGTCATGATAATAAAATGTCTAATTGATATTTCGTGATATTTTTAAATTTGTGGCTGTTTAAAGAACGATATTTTTTAAATTTAGTACTTAGCAACAGCCCTTTTTTGTTTTAGTTGCAGATGATGTTGAACTAGTCACGACGCCCAGTTTTATACCTATGTAATGTGCCGCGGCGTACCCTTTGAGAAACACTGGATAGTGCGCGTGTGAGTGTGTGTACCTCCGTCTGTGAGATGGATAAGACTGACTCGGTGGACTATTAGCATCAGCGAAGCGAGTGGAGAGGAGTGGCCCCAGTCATGAGGATTCCGGTGGAATCAGCGGCGGTGCTACTGCTGCTATTTCCGGTCACTTGGGAGCTTGCCATCGGCGAGCGACGCTGGCGCTATCTGCGGCACCATGGCAGAGGTACGTGGATGCAATATTCATTAGACGCCCAACTCATGCCCGCGGGAGAGCGATTGCTCTGCCTACGTGGCGGATGGAGATGGTTCATTTCGCTTACTGGTTACATGCCAGATAATGAATCAGCTTCAAATAGCTCATGTGACGTCATACTGATACCTGGGCTTATTGGCTAATATAAATGCATAGGCTACAGATAGAAAGTAATTATGAACCGGTTTTTTTTATCCGATCTATCTTTTGACTCGAATTTTTTTGCAAAACTTCGATGACTGTTTAAGAACAAACAAAGTTACTAATATCGTGTGTAACCAAAATTAACAACTTATTCCTAAAGTTATTTTAGTTACCAAAACACAAAATTTAATATAGAGTTAAAAAATAATTTTAAAATTAATATCAAAATGTAATTGAACAAAACATGGGTAAACAGTGATGCAAGTTATAAAAAAAAAATCTGTTGTGGTCAGCACAATACCTTCCGTCAATCCTGTGTATTATGTATAAATTCCATACATAAATTTTCTTGCAAAAGGTTCTAAATTTCCAGTACAATTATTTCATAAACTATGCAAATTGCACATGGCACTAACATCTTATTCTTCTTTAGCTTTCCCCTTTCGTTGGGGGTCGCTATTTTTTGTTTTCTTCTTCCACTCATGTCTGTTTTACGTATCTTTCTCATTCTTTTCCTTTCCTCTCAAGTCTTCCGCAATACAGTCCTTCAATCTTATCTTTGGTCTTCCACTGTTTCTTCAACCTTCTATTACTAAGTTATTCATTCTTCATCCAATATATTCTTCATTTCTCCTCATGACATTGATACTAACATCTTCATCTTTAGCTTTCCCCAATCGTTAGGGGTCGCTATTTTTTATTTTCTTTATCCACTAATTTCTGTTTCACGTGTCGTTCTCATTCATTTCCTTTTCTCTCAAGTCTTCCGCAATACAGTCCTTCCATCTTATCTTTGATCTTCCTCTGTCTCTTCAACCATCTTTACTAAGCTATTCATTCTTCATCCAATATATTCTTCATTTCTCTTCATGGTATTTTCAAACCAATGTAATCATCTCGTTTGTATCTTTCTAGAAACTTGTAACACTAGAGTGATTTTCTTACCTATCTTTCCGTGTCTTCCCCAACATCTACTTCAACATCCTCATCTCTGCCACATTAATTTACTGTTTATTTATACTGACATCCGTCAATTTGAATTATATGAATATATGTTTAGCATAGCTGGCTGATTTATAAAATTTAATTTCTTTAAAATTCTTTACCTCTATATCTATTGAATATGAAGTATAAAATGAAATCAAATTGTATAGAGAATAATATATTCTTTAAGTTATAATAACGTTAAATGTCAATAAATCAAATTTAACTGTTAAATATTCAAATGAGGCTACTTTCGGTTTATCAATTATCACCAAAATCTAATCAGTTGTTCCTCTGGATGTAAACTTGAGGAATACGAAAAAATTATAATTTTTGGAATCGTGGTATTGAAGTTATGCGATCCGAAACTTTTGTCACACACACATAGGCACACAAACACACATACAGACATCATCGTAAAAATTGTAAAATCGTATTATAGGTACCCTAAAACATGCTTATTCACTAAAAACTCATCACTGAATTTTTTGACCAAAGACAATACCTTCCTTATCTAAAGGTGACGAAAGGTAAAAAATCATTTTGGCTACTTCATAACTGCAGAAATAAAATTTGAAAATTCACGGAAATACAATTTAATAATATTAGCCATGGAATCAGAAACAAGAGACGAACAAAAGTGTAATTAATTGTTTAGTTGAACAGAAACTACAATTATTAATAAAATAATAAATTTAATTCTTTAAGAAATGCTTTAGAAATAAGAGAAATAGGCGACGCGAAACAGAACATTTCAATGCACATGAGTACAAAAATATATTGAAGTGTGTTGAATTGAAGTTTCATGAAACGTTGATGTATTTTGCAAATAACGCATTCAATTAGAAGATCACATCACATATGTTAATTGCTATAACTATTATGATATTAATTAACATGAGCAATTAGTAAATGTCAATATATTTACATTACAATTATACGAAATATGATATACGAGTATATACTGACAACCGCAGACGCTAGCGAAAGGAAAAGAAAATATGTGCATTTGATATCAAGTAAGAAATTGCATTTACGCCTGACATTCTTCAGGAGAATATTATTTGGTGTAAATATATTCAAGATTTTCTGAATGAACAGATAAAATTTTGGCTTTTCGGGAAGCAGAAAATATATACCATACATATAAATGAAGTAAATGTCAGATCCGTCATAAGATGAGTATCGACGACGGTGAGAAATGATTTCCTATATGTAATGCAGCAGATAAAAAATTCATCAATAACTCACAAGATAGGTACGAAATTCTGGCTTAGGCTACTACAGTATCAAAATCTATCCATTTTTATCAATACATATGCGTGAAATAATATTTCATTGATGTTCTTTCAATTTAATATATTTTTGACATTATACATTCTCGTTTCACATTAATCCAAGTAAATGGCAAAATGTGATAAAAAATTAACCCTTTGATTCCATTTAAGTTTTGCTTATTTGTTAAGCCTTAATTTATATTAGAGGAGACCCCAGGTCGATGGAAATGCGTATTAGTGAAAAAGTTTGTTTAAATTTTATTTAGCAAATTACAAGCGCTTGAAGTCGTTTAATACTTAGTATGACGTATCATATTTTAAGCAACTCTATTAGTTGCCTGATTTTAAAAGTGTGACTCGCGCGTCTTCTATGCCCACGCACCGTGAAACCATATTGTCTAACAATGGTCAACTGTTTCAATGTTCTATAATTTATTACAAAAAAAAATCTGATGTGGCCAACACATGACCTCTCGCCATTTCCATTTTATGTTACATAAATAAATAACAAATAAATATATCATCACGGCATATTACCCATTGCTGGGTGTGCCAATTTGCTTTGTACACAGATATCGTTTACCAAGCTTCACCTGAGAAGCACTCATTACTGGCGTAGAGAGTGAACCACAGGGGTCAATTTTGTGCCATTAAAATTCGAAGTCGACGGTCGGGATCGAACCCGGGTCATAAATTAATGAATTTAACATTTCTTGTACCAAATAATTCAAATTGTATCTATTCTTTCGTTCTATGAGAATTTTTCTCTTACTCTTCTAATATATATCCAGAATGTACGTACGTACTTCCCAGAAAAAGATTTCAGTAATGTTAATAAAACTGTTGACTCTTGACACTGACATTTTGCATTTATCTGTCAATAATTACAAACATTTAAATATCTCAGCTGGTTTCCATGGAGTAGTTTGGGCAGCGAGATTTATTACAACAGATTAATCCATATCTAAATATATACAGGATGAGTCACCGAAATCGCCGTCTTCGATATCTCCCTTGTCGTTAGAAATACAGCATAAGTTTGTTAACAGAATTTATTCGACTACTCAAGGAGCATAACGTAAAATTATTTTCACATATACAGGGTGTTGCATTACGGCTCGGCGAGAAATGTTTGTCTTTTTTTAAATGGAACACCCTATATATTTTTATATATTTTGAATTGTATTTTATTCACCTATACGAACATATGAATTTTGTTTTAGTTTTCCACGGCGTTGCCAAGTTATTCAGTTTTTTCTCTAAAAAAGACCGAATACACGCATTGCTTTATAAAGGCTTACTGAAGTTATTTTAATAGTAAGAATTAAGAATTTTCTTTTCAGTATAACTGTAATTATACTCTATGTTCTGACATATTTTTTTTTAAATGTAATTATACAGGCTGTTCAATAAAGCGAATCAAATGTGCTCAATTTCAAATGACCATAACTCGTCATTTTCAAATGGAACACCCTATATTTTATTATTCATTTGTGTGTATTTTTGTATTATCTTCATATGTTATTAAGGGTATCCTATACCTAAAACCAATAATTTCAGAGATTTTCACTATTTTTCTCTAAATTTATACATATATTCACTTAAAAATTAAATCTAGTATGCCATTGATATTGTTTTTTGAATAAGAAACAATTGCAGTAATGATAGTATTTTCATTAGCCAGGTTATTATTAATAACAGTGGGATTAAGTAAATTAATTTATTAATATGAGTCTCTCGAAAGAAGAACTTACGAATATGGTGTACGCACTTGGAAAAGCGGAAAGAAACCCTCTTTTGTCGTACTGAACAAGACCAGTTCTTTCAAACCTTTCCCTTAGTTTTTCAAAAGAACGCGGATTTGGATGTCGTCTTCCCAGAAACCGTTGTGCATAAATTCTTGATGCCAAAAGAGGGTTTGTTGCCGCTTCTTCAAGTGCGTACACCATATTCGTAAGTTCTTCTTGCGCACTCTCCACGCCAGCATTGAGTGCCCGTGAGGTGACGCCTGGCCTGACCAGCATACACCATATTGGTAAGTTCTTCTTGTGAGAGACTCATATTAATAAATTAATTTACTTACTTACTCCCTCTGTTATTAATAATAACCTGGCTAATGAAAATACTATCATTACTACAATTGTTTCTTATTCAAAAAACAATATCAATGGCATACTAGATTTAATTTTTAAGTGAATATATGTATAAATTTAGAGAAAAATAGTGAAAATCTCCGAAATTATTGGTTTTAGGTATAGGATACCCTTAATAACATATGAAGATAATACAAAAATACACACAACTGAATAATAAAATATAGGGTGTTCCATTTGAAAATGACGAGTTATGGTCATTTGAAATTGAGCACATTTGATTCGCTTTATTGAACAGCCTGTATAATTACATTTTAAAAAAAATATGTCAGAACATAGAGTATAATTACAGTTATACTGAAAAGAAAATTCTTAATTCTTACTATTAAAATAACTTCAGTAAGCCTTTATAAAGCAATGCGTGTATTCGGTCTTTTTTAGAGAAAAAACGGAATAACTTGGCAACGCCGTGGAAAACTAAAACAAAATTCATATGTTCGTATAGGTGAATAAAATACAATTCAAAATATATAAAAATATATAGGGTGTTCCATTTAAAAAAAGACAAACATTTCTCGCCGAGCCGTAATGCAACACCCTGTATATGTGAAAATAATTTTACGTTATGCTCCTTGAGTAGTCGAATAAATTCTGTTAACAAACTTATGCTGTATTTCTAACGACAAGGGAGATATCGAAGACGGCGATTTCGGTGACTCACCTGTATATAAGATATAATAATAATTTTAAATGTATCAAATTGAGAATTTAAACAAATTATCAAAAAATAAGTTTTTTTTTAAGAAACTACCACTTCCGATTGTCCAATTGTTACCAAAACCTATTCAATTCTTCCCATTAATGTTAGATTGAAGAATACGTAATTAAACAGGTTTTAATTGTATAAAATTTGAGAAATCGTTTATCCAAAATCCACACACACATCTACACACATCCACACACACACGCAGACATTATCGTAAAAATGTTAAAATCGTATTCTAGGGACCTTAAAACGTGCTTATTCAATAAAATCCGGATATGTCATTTCCTCCTTCCCTAACTATTTTAGGTAAAAAAGCTTCATTAAAACTTGTAGAGCATAAAATTCTGCATCTGAATCAATAAACAAATGTCTAACGATTTATCTGTCATGCTACGGTAATTTATGTTTATTAGGTTTTATTTCTAATTTCTGTTCCATTTAACAATTATCTGTTAATTTGCAAATAATAATAACAATTAATTAACCTAGCTTGACAGATAAATCGGTAACATTTGTTAATTTTTTGCTTCAATTCCATGGCTATAGCAAGTTTTGGGGTGATTTTTGACATTTTCATACGTAATTTCTGTCGTTAGAAGCCAAACAAAATTAATTTTGTTGTAGATGCAGAATTTTCTGTCCTACAACTTTTATTTCTTTACCTAAAATAATTAAAGAAGCAGAAGATTACATGTTAAAGTCCTGTGTTTGGCTGTGCCGGTCACCAGCCTGTATATAAAAATATTTCAGCTATGCAAACATGAAAAAATTTTACCCTCTAGAACTAACAGTTTGTAGACTACTGATGAGGACAAAAAAATTAAATCACGTTGTTCATCCTGTTCTTCCAAAAAAAAAATTGGTATAGGACCCCATGGTACAAATTTGGTAAAAATTTGTAAACTTATGTAATTTTGTCCGCAGAATCGAATGGTGAAGTCACTAGACACGTACCTCCACCCATTTTTGGGTTATAACCCAGAAAAGAGTAAAATTTAAAATGTAAATATTTCGAAAACGAAAAAAGATAGGTATATCGACTTGGATTTGAAAATTTGCAATCAATGCAGTATATCTAAATACATAAAATTGGAATTTAAAAAATTGAATAATTTGAGGAAAATGGGCATATTTTACCTTAGATAACCCTTTGTAAATAAAATTATTTTTTTCTTTGGTTTAGACTGACACATATCCTCGTGTTCTACAAAATGCGTAACCGTTAACGGAAAAAAATATACCTCGATTTATTAAATAGCTTCTAAAGAGAAAAAGAACAAAAGCCGTTTTAAATATTAAATTTTCGATTTCTCTGAACCAATAGTTTTTCGGTCTCTTACTTTGTTTTAAATGAGAAACTCCCAAGTTTTCACCGACATCTATATTTGCATAAGATCAATATACATATGAAAAAAGAAAGGTTAGTTTTTAACTAGATAAGTGATTGCCCGAAGGCATTATACCAGCGTAATTGTAGGTACAGATTCATAAAAGTTAAAACAAGGAGAAAATTATAATAAAAATTTATAAATGCAAATAGTTGCTTGGAGGAATTTAAATTAGAATAAAGTAACAAAATAATCTATTTGTTGTCAAAATACAGGGCGTAACAGAAATAAGTACATTAAATCTCTTTTTACTTCCTTGTACGTAAGTAAAGGAAGTATTGTAATCGCGAAAAATTTCGGTTTTCAGATTTCAGCGGAAATATCCATTTTGATCATCCCTGAATCCATTTTGACTAATTTCGTCGTGACGTCTGTACGTACGTACGTACGTACGTACGTACGTATCTCGCATAACTCAAAAACGGTAAGCTGTAGAAAGTTGAAATTTTGTATTTAGGACTCCTATAACATCTAGTTGTGCACCTCCGTTTCTGGTTATTATACAATTTCCAGAAGTGGCACTTTACATGAAGCCTATAATAGATTTTAATGAAAAACTGTTTTAAAATGTAATCCAAAACTTTTCAAATTTGGTATACAAGACTTTTATATCAATCGAAATAACATAATAGATTTTGGTTAAAATAGGCTAACCGGAAGTGGTACATTACTTGAAGTTGTTAACAGTTTTTCTTGAATAAAATGATTTAATTTTGATTTCAGAAATAAATGCTTCAAATAAAAGTTTTAGAGAATTAATTTCTGCGTCTAGCACATCAAGTATTATTAAAATAGCCCTTTGTATAAGCGAGATATGTAAATTTAAAAATTATTTTTTTGTAATAAAGCTTGCTATGGATTAAAACAAAAAAAAAATAAAAAAAATGTTCATGTCAAATTACGTTAAATACGTGCAATTTTATGATTCGTACAATAACAAATATTATATTTTTATTGTGAAATTAGTCATATTCATTGTTGTAATCAAATATTTCTTTGTTGTAATCAAAACTCTTTAAAAAAATATGTATAGTTTAATAATCGTACAAGGAAGTCGTGTGGTGTCCACATCAGATTTTTTTTTAGTAGTATTCTATTCTACTTGTATCTTTTATCTTCCCCGATTTGTGTATAGTTTCATCTTCTGGTGTATCTGTCAATTTATTTACCAGTTTCTAATCTTTCATGCTGAAATTCATTCTTTTATTGTATTCAGTCACTACTTTTCCGACATTCAGGTGTTATTTTATTCGATTATAGGCGGGTAATAAAATTTGTGACAAAACTTTGAATAATTTTAACTCAATATCTAGAAGGTTTAAAAGAAAAAAAAATATTAAGAAATATTGTTATACTCGACGAGTTCTATCACTGGTTAAAATAAATGTGCTTACTTCTGTTACATCCTGTATAAGCCAAAACTTATAATAATTCGGCCGGTTTATAATTTGAACAAATAATAAAATGTACACAAATGATTAGAAATTTCTATGAATTTCTTTCGGCTACAAATGACTGGGGCCCGATTCTTGAAATCATGCGGAATTTTCCGCACGCGACAAAATTCGTTTAGTTTGTTTCGTGCACGAACAGTATTATACGTGTGAGTAGTATTCTTGAATACCAAAGAAACCCGGTCGAAGCGTACGTATACGATTCTCGAAAGCAAACGAACGTAGTATGTTGTAGCCAATTAAAACGAAACATTTGTATCACGTGAATGCTTCATCATATGATTGTTTTTTAAATGTCACCGTCAACAAAGCTGTCAGTGGCTGTCAGCGAAGCTGTCTTAAATCATAAGTATTGTAATTTCAATATTCAAAATTTATTATACGTATATTATTTTAAATATGTATTATTTTTCTATAGTTATATTATGCACGCAATATGGCAATATTAATATGCAAGTACTATGTAATATTAAACATGCATGAATAATTTTGCAAACCATTTCAGATTTGGATTTCAGAACTCGTTAAAAGGCACCAAAAATTCTACTTTAACAATCCATTGCATCGTTCTAACAATGCAGGAGCACACATTTATCGGATGTTATAATAATGATACTCAAAGTGCAAAATATAAAATCATGAAACGTCCCCGAAATTGTTTAAAATCATAATTTGACTTATATGACCTGATTAAAGTACTAATACACCAAACTCAAGTGACAGTGACAATGTGACAGACACAGTTTAGTGTGCGAATGATACTTTCAAGTGATTCATACCCATGCGATGTAATTACACACGAAATTATCGCGTACGACCACATGATTTCGATTCAAGAATACCAATATGCAGTTCGTATGCGTATTTCTCCCACTTACGTGTGTGAAAAATTTCAAGAATTGGGCCCCTGGTGACAATAATTCGACCGGTATTTTAAGGGTCATCTTCTAGTCTATATTTTAAACTAGTCGAAAGAAAATTTATAGAAATTTCTCACCATTTGCGTAGGTGTTACAATTTTTTTGTTAAAAATGTAAACCCGCCAAAATAGTATGACTTTGGGCTCATACACCCACAAAGAGTATATAAAGAGTATATATAGAGTATATAAAGAGTAAAATATTCTTTAATATTTATAATAATTTAAAATGTTAAACCTTTATATTTAATGTTTAAAGAAAAACTGTTAAGAGCTTCAAGAATAGATAATTCCGGTTGACAAATTATCAAAATGTAACTAGCCTTCATATGAGGAAATAAAGTTTGAAATTTTTGGAATTATAGTGGTGTAGTTATCGGAGTAAAAAAAATCGACACACACACGCACACACACCCACATACACTCATACAGACATCATGGTAAAAATAGTAAAATTGTATTCTGTAGTCCTTACAAGGCGCTTATTCTTTAATAACTCCTTATCGAAGATTTAGACTAAATACAATATCTTTACCTAAGTGACGAAAAGTAAAAATCTAATGTGGTCCACATAATATTATCTTTCGCTGTTCTATTTCTTATAAAGTATTAAATAAATAATGAGTAGTACTTTTACAAAACTTAATTACAACAATAATAATTAAAAGTATATTTGATTACAACAATGATAAAATTTTATTACAACAATGTTCAACGATGCAATAATTCAAAATGAGTAAGATTAGTAAGAATAGTGTATTATCTTTGAAAAATGATAAATTTTAATTATTTGTACCTCAATTTGTATTACGATAATAGGTATGAATTATTAAATTGCTCTGTTATGCTACTAATGAATCATAATGAAAACTGGTTGACATGAAAATAGCTAATAAATTGTAGGATCCCTAAAGAATAATAGAAAATAATTGAAATTGGAATGCATTTTAAATTTTTGGGTTAATACAAACAATTTCACCTCCCATTTTGTTTTATGAACGCTGATATAAAGTATGAAATTTATTCAGCTCTCTCCCAAATGTATTATCAAAAACTAGTACAAAGTCCTACAAAGTGAAGTTACCACAAAATTTATGTGAAGAAAATTGCGATAGTTTGAAATAAATATGACATCAGTTGCATGTTCAAAGGACGCCGCAAGAATTTCAAAGCACTTGCGAATAGTGCATTATACCGCTGGAGCAAGGCTCTTACAACACACACGTATTTGGGCAATCTTATTTCGTTCACTCTTCCATCCTCTATCCAAGTACCTTCTAAACTTTTCTTATTTGTCCTATCTTTTAGATTACCGGTCTTGTTATTTGCCATCCGATATCTACGTGACCCTTTTCCTATAACTGAGACATACTCTCGACAAACAACTTCGTCGCATGCTCGAGAAATGGTTATTGGGCCTACGGTATGGTCCATCGACTGCATGTTCAGCACTTCAATATACTTACACGTATTTTTACTTAGTTCGACTGGTTCTTTTATAATGCCAATATGTCTGGGTTTTCTTGTACTCTGTTTGTAATACAACCGACAAAAATGTAATTGTGTGCATACGAGTACTTCCTTTGAAAATATTGGCTATTCGTGCAGAAAAATGTTTGAAAAATAACTGCATTTCCAGACTCGACTAACAAATAACATCAATGTGAAATATGTTTTTTAACGCAGTTATTACATAAATAGTTGTTTTACATATCCTTTGGCAACCGTAAAGTATCACTTTTATTTTGAACTCTGTCAAAGACAACTTTACAGCCAGTGGCGGATTGACAATTTTGCTGCCTGTAGTCTGGTATTAGTTTGCCGCTTAAATGCAACAATTATAATATGTGTAATTACTGATAAGGGTGTGTCAACAAAAAATCTGCACAAAGTCTAATTTATTAATATTATTTAAAATGTTATAATATGTGCAGCAACTTTAATTTGGATTGAAGTTTACATTAGTCTAAATCCAAAAATAATTTCATTTTCATTGATTTTTTTTTTACAAAAAATAAAAAATCTCATGAAAGAAAATGATCGAAGGCGATTACATTTGCGATTTTATTAAAACAACGTTAATCATTCTGTTCTAATGGGAATACCACGGCAGACTACCTAAGATCAAATTCAACAATTCTTTTTTACCTTCCGTCACCTTTAGGTGAATGAAAAAATTGAGATTTCGAAAAAGAGTTATTAAGATATATTTTTGCTCTCGACGGGTTCTATTTCTGATTAAATTTAATATACTTATTTCTGTTACACTCTGTATATTATTTATTTCCATATTCATTGGATTTAGAGCCAGAAAAAGCTACCAACTACCAGATATTTTATTGATTTAAAAATTTAAAACAATTTTAATATATTCGTGATTTTTGGAAAATTAAAAGTCTTTGAATTTATAAAACGAAAAAAATAACAAATAATTCAAATTTTATAAATTTTAATTCAGAAAAAAATAATTTCCTTATACAATAAATTTGAATGTAGCAATGATATTGATTTACATCAAATTTTCAAATACGGTGGTTTGAAAAGTCCGTGAAAAACTGAAAACTAGGTACTTAATTTTTCGGGATATTTTTACCTCTCGCTAAGAGAGGTATTGCATTCATGCTAAAAATCGCATATCCAGATTTTATTGAATAAGCACGTTTTAAGGTCCCTACAATCCGATTTTAACATTTTTACTATGATGTCTGTGTGTGTGTGTGTGTGTGTGTGTGTGTGTGTGTGTGGATGTGTGTGTGTGTGTGTGTGGGATGTTGGAAGGACGGTTACTCAAAAACTATAAGACTTAAAATTTGTTTAACAACGTATTTCCCAATCGGACATTCATGGGAAGATCTGAAAAGGTTTTGGTAATAATTGGAAAACCGGAAGTAGAAGATTCTTGAAAAAAAATCTTCTAAATATTATTTTTTGAAAATTTTTCGTGGTAATATTAAAGAAAATTAAATTCTCTATCTGATACATTTAAATATTTTATTATATATTCCATAGATTTAGAGATAAAAGAAGTATAATATATAAAATAATCTGTTGTAATAAATTTGACAGCCGAAAGAATGCCATGAAAAATAGTTGATAATTTAAATTATTTGTAACTGACAGATAAATGTCAGTGTCAGAAATAATGTGTAATGAAAGAAAAATGTACTTGGAGAATCCCTTAGTTCTTGATCTGTGACTATTATGGAGATGACAAGTCTAGGTTGAAGGACTTAAATTTGTTTCAAACATTATGGGACAATGTACACCAGTACTATAGACTAGAGTAACTTTGAATTGCGTAAAAGCTATCAAATTCTTCTCAAGTAAGTTGTAAATATTGACAAAATTACACATCGATATAAGAATAATCGGAGTGCAATCTATCCGTCACTTTATTAAAGGGAATTAGTGTTATTTAGATATAACATGTATGAAAAAATAAAATGTAAAAGAAGATATGTAAGAATAGATGCACAATCCATATATACATTTTAGACCGCCCAAAATTAATGTTTTTACTAGAAGAATATGAAGAGAAAGTAAACAACGTTGTTCGAATTGAAAATTGCAGTTACCAGGCTAATATTTATATATGGTAAACTCTACTTTGTAATTTATTGTAACATAATTTATGGTAAAATATCTTCATGTTGAGACATGCTATTATTGAATAATAAAGAAGTTTATACGTCATAGATTTATATGAATATATTATTTGTATTTATAAAAATATTCTTTGCTTTATGCATACAGCCAGGTAAAATATACGGCGAGAGGTTATGTGCTGGCCACATCAGATTTTTTTTATTATTTTTCAACGTAGTTTCCTTTTAGACTTATACACTTCGTCCAACGCTGCTCCAGTTTGTTGATCCCTTCCAAATAATAAGATAGGTCCAAGGCTTTCGTTTCTGCAATCACCTCCTCGTTTGAATAAAATCTTCCCGCTAACCATTTCTTCACATTGGGGAACAAGTAGTAGTCCGAAGGAGCCAAATCTGGAGAATAGGGAGGATGTGGAACGAGTTGGTAATTTAATTCCATCAATTTTGCGGCTACAATCACAGATGATAGAGCTGGTGCGTTGTCATGATAGAAAAGGACTTTTTTGTGGAGCAATCGTGGACGTTTTTCTTGCAGCTCGGTGTTCAAACGGTCCATTAACAATGAATAGTATGCACCTGTTATAGTTTTACCCTTTTCCAAATAGTCGATGAGGATTATTTTGGAGTAGTGACTTTGATAGGGTGTCCGCCGTTCACCGTCACTTGTGCTCATATGCCCACTCCGAAAATTTTGAAACCACTTATAAACTGTTCTAATCGAAGGTGCAGATTCACCATAATGTTTATCAAGCTTCTCCTTAGTCTTCTGAGGCGAATTGCCTTTCATAAAATAATGTTTGATCAACACACGAAATTCTTTTTCTTCCATTTTTTGAAAATCACTCGACTTTCTTAATTTAAACGAACGTCAAATACAGAGAAATAGACCGATCTGGTTGAAACTTGGTGAGCGTTCTTTCAAGATATGTCACTAAATATAACCTCGATACGTACCAGTGTCGCCATCTCTCGAACTTTGCACTGACTTTTCAAACCACCCTCGTAGTTTAAATTAAAAATTGGATAATATTCTTTCCCAAAAATTCATTTTTATATCCACTTTTAATAGCCGAAACATATCTTTAAGATATTAAATAGTCACTGTTCCTGAAATATTAATAAAACTTTTTACAAACCAATCAAATTCCAGAAACATTCTATTGATCATCTAAATTTAGAATTTGTCCGCATATCGACTCACACAGAAATATAGATAGAGAACAATTAAAATATTATATATTCCTTCTTGGAATTCGCTGGGAATGAATAATTTATTGAGTTTTGAATGCTATTGACATGCAGTCGTAGTGCATTTGTGCAATAACAAGAAATGCATACGCGGTGTCAAGACTGTTATTGAGCCATAATGGCATCTGCATTGGAAATGCATAACGTTTCCTGACATTCTGGAAGCGTCAGTCGATAAAAATTTGTGAATATTTTCCGCTGAATTTTTTATTTACAATATGAGTCAAACGAAAGCATTTTTTATTATTAATTTTAGAAGAATACAAAGTACACGATACAAGTTATCTATCAAACGTACAAGTAATAATATTATATTTATATTTACTTTGAATTTACCAGTCATTTTAATTTCTGACAGTGTAATTGTTATTTGATGTTTTCACTTTATAAATTACCAAAACATTACAAGTATAAATGGTTTGTAGTAACTTAGTTGCTCATGTGATGACAAAAGTAATTATTAGTACTTGCATAAATGACCACCTGAGCTCCTATTTATCAGGACACGACAGAAAATTATCATTGTAGTTTGCAATTCTATTATGGATCAGTAAGACTTTGAATATTGGAAACAGATTTAGGAGAATAAAATAAAAAATAGCACTATTTTTCTTAAAAAAACTGTATTATTTATAATACAGGGTGTAACAGAAATAAGTACATTAAGTTTAACCATAACTTTTTTCGAAATCTCATTTTTACCTTCCGTCACCTATAGATAAGGAAGGTATTGTCTTTGGTCAAAAAATTCGGTGGTGAGTTTTCATTGAATAAGCACGTTTTAGGGTCTTTACAATACGATTTTACTATTTTTACGATGATGTCTGTATGTGTGTGTGTGTTCGTGTGTGCGTGTGTGTGTGTGTGTGTGCGTGTGTGTGTATGTGTGTGTGTGTAGAATTCCAAAAATTACAATTCTTACGTATTCCTCTTCCTTACAACCATATGCAGACTTGATTAGATTTTGGTTATAATTGGACAACCGGAAGTACCCTCATTTGAAGATTTTAACAGTTTTTCTTGAAAAACTCAGTTAAATGTTATTATAACTTAAAGAATATATTATTCTCTATACGATTTGATTGCATTTTATATTTCATATTCAACAGATATAGAGTTAAAAAATTATAAAGATAATAAATTTTATAATTCAGCCAGCTATGCTAACTTAACCATGGAAACTGCTAATATATTCAGATAATTCAAATTGACAGATGTCAGTATCAATAAATAGTAAATGTATGAAGTAAGGTAAGTAAGGAAGATTACATTGGTTTGAACATGTCATGAGGAGAGATGAGTACATTGGAAGAATGAATTGCTTATAACAGAAGGTGGAAGAAACATAGAAAGACCAAAAAATATAAGATGAAAGAAGAGAAAAGGAACTGAATGAGGACGACACGCAAAACAAAAATTAGTGGAAAAAGAAAATAAAAAATAGCGATCCCCTAACGAATGGGAAAAACTAAAGAAGAAGAAGATGTTAGTGTCAAGTGCAATTCGCATAGTTTTAATAAATAATTTAACTGGAAATATAGGATATTTTATGTGTAGGGCGCGTGCAGTGACGTGACTTTACTGACTTTGGCAAGCAGATACGAATGTGGGCTCGTGTCAAAATGACAGTTATTAATTACGTCCATAGGTAACTGACAAATGTCATAATTTTTCATTCAAAATTTCATGATTTTCTTATTTCATGTAGTTTATTTATTATCAGGGGTGTGAAATTCAGTTGCCGAGAAAAGGAATAATAAAATACCAAAAAATGAAATTTTGAATGAAAAATTTTGACATGAGGATGACCCGCAAAATAAATGAATGGAAGAAAAAAATAAAAATTAGCGACCCGTAACGAATGGGAAAAGCTAAAGAAGAAGAAAATGTCAGTGCCAAGTGCCATTTGCATGAAATAATATTACTGGAAATTTAGAATCTTTTGCAAGAAAATTTATATATGGAATTTGTACATAATACACAGGATTGACGGATCGTATTGTGCTGGCCACATCAGATTTTTTAGCATTTATAAATAGGTGACTATTATTGATTCATTAAAATTGTTTAACAAATTTAATAATATCGTATTATAATTATTAATATATACTTTGTTTTAAGAACGTTTTTCGCCGGTTCATGTTATATATAAAGCTCGAGACAATTATCAAGGCCCTATATTAGAACTAATGATCATTACTAAGAAACCCGAAACTAACTAACAAATCCTTTCAAGGAACAGCAAGTTTCTTGTACAAAACTCCTAACTAGTGCCTTTTGTAAAACTGACCGTCCTTGCTGTAAATTACGTTGCTTATAAATAGCATCGTGAGAATATTTGGAAATCAGTTACAACTAATACTATGAAGGGTTTATAGTATCTATGAATCAACTATTGCCTGTTATTATTACAACAAATTATCCGGTTACCCAGGGTCGGTGCAGGTGTATTCTTTAAAATGTTGAGGCAGAAGTTATATATTACTGCTCTTCAATTTATAGAAAGAAAGATTTGATTACAACAATCAAATTATTGATTGCAATAAAGGAAGTCTGATTACAATAATTAAAGTGATTAATAACATAAATAATTATATGTTTCAGATTAAAAAATTTGACACCCTTCTTAATTTGTCGTCCTTAGCAAATGTCTCGGCGGTCATTGAATTTCAAAATCTTATGTAATATAAAATAGAAATAGCAAGAGATAATGTGCTAGTCACAACAACAGTTTTCTTACCTTCCGTCACCTCTAGGTAAGGAAGGTATTGTCTCTGGTCAAAAAATTCGGTGGTGAGTTTTCAATGAATAAGCACGTTTTATGGTCTCTACAATACGATTTTACTATTTTTACGATGATGTCTGTATGTGTGTGTGTGTGTGCGTGTGTGTGTAACCGCGGTTTCGGCCGCGATATCTCCAATACTAGAATTTAAAAAATTACAATTCTTGCGTATTCCTCTTCCTTACATCCATATGCAAAATTGATTAGATTTTGTTTATAATTGGTCAACCGGAAGTACCCTCATTTGAAGATTTTAACAGTTTTTCTTAAAAAAACACTGTTAAATATTATTTACACATTTAATGTTATTGCAAATATTATAGATTATTCTATTATCTATACGGTTTAATTGCATTTTATTCTTCATATTGAGTGGATATAGAGTCAAAGAAATTAAATTTCATAAATCAGCCAGCTATGCTATAACCATGGAAACAGCTACTATATTAAGAAAATTCTAACCGACAGATGGTGAACAGATATCAGTGTCAATGAAAAGAAAATTTAAACATGTCATGAGGAGAGATGAAAAATATGTTTGAAGAAGAGTGAATGGCTTAGTAGAAGGTGGAAGAAACGGAGGAAGACTAAAGATAAGATGGAAGGACTGTATTGCGGAAAGCTTCAGAGAAAAGCAAAGCGGGTCGAAAAATAGAAATGAATGGAAGAAGAAAATAAAAAATAGCGACCCCTAAAGAATGAGAAAAGCTAAAACAGAAGATCTCCGTGTAAATTTACATTTGCGTAGTTTGTTTATGAAATAATTTTACTGGAAATTTAGAATCTTTTGCAAGAAAATTTATGTATGGAATTTGTAAATAATACACAGGATTGACGGAAAGTATTGTGCTGGCCACATCAGATTTTTTTTAATGAGAATCAAAAAGCTTTTAATCCGATGGCGGAGGTGCATAAATGTTCAAGGAATCTATATAGAAAAATAACCTCTATATATGAAATAAAAATATTTTAAATGAAGAGCCGGTTTATATTTGATTGACCCTTGTATATTTTAGTTATTTTCAACGATCTTGCACATAGCCCTGCAAAAGATCAAGCTGGTCCTGCGATGCCCGTAACCGGATATAAAACCAAAGGAGAAGAGGGTTGAATTTTGGTGTAGCTCAAAATAAGCGTTTGATGTTTACATGTACAATACAATACATATCATACGATAATTAATCCCGGTCTCATTTAGCTACAATTTGAACAATGCAGCACTAAGCAATTCTATATATCTATGCATGTAAATAGCAAGGTGGAAAATATCTGTTATTCATCAGCATAAATCGTCCCAATTCATCACATTAAGTCCACGCGCGATAAATTCGCGCGGGAATGACGTGCAATGCAATGCAGTTACGAGCGAGAGCTACGGCCAATCCTAAACGCAGATAATTTGCTCATACTTGGGCTAACTAGCCCCATTATTCCGCGGCAACCATTGTATCCAGGTACCACAATGCAGAACATGCACTTATATGAATATTATTGTTCGCTACCTAATAATCGCCCTGCATTTATAAATGATGCGAATGCAATTATCACAATACTCATGTTAAACCCTAAATTTGTCATTAATCTGTGTACCAGCTAGGGCAATTATATCATTATTTAATTGCGATTTTAAATCCTGGATCATTTTAAATATTTCATCATCATTAGCATTCGTTTAATTAGCATGTTTAATAATATAGGGTGTTCTCGTATCTATGATTTTAATTATACTTTAATCTAATGATTATTTATACAATAATCAATTTTGAAATGGCGAGACTGACTAATACTCTATATTACAATTAATATTGTTATTTAGGGCCGGTTTATCAATGCAAGGATAAAAGTACCAGATAACAAACTTACAGTTAACGGTAACTGTCAAATAATTTTATACGATGGCTTATTAATATGAAACTTTGAAATTATAAAACCTTCGTTGATTGGCTAAGGTTCATGTGTCAAATTGACAAAATATTTTGACAGAATAGGATTATAGATCATACACAAATCTTATAAAATGGATTTTTTTGTTAACTAGGTGTTCGGTCAAACAGCATTTATTCTTACTACCAACGTTTCGGTGCACCATTGCATCTTCTTCAGGGTAGTTAAGATCTTAAAAATTGTTACAAATCATATACCCAAAATACATTCGTCCAAAACATTCATTTAATTTATTAAAAATCGTATCAAAAAATTCAAAGAGCATACACACATCCGTTTGCTCTAAAAAACGACAACCGCTGTCAAGGGTTACCCATAATTTATTGTTAATTATTTGAGAACTTTGAATATTATTGTACGAATATTACAGCAATCTGTAGAAATGTTCTGTGGAACTAACTTGCGCTTAGCAGCCTCATATTCATTCGATATTTTTTTGGAATAATCGATATCTGTCATTTTCATTTGACAAAATTAAAATTGTTTATAACAAATAAATTGTTATTGTTGTAATCAATATATTTCATTTGAATATTGAACACATCAATTTTATTCATTATGGTTCTATTGTTATATTTTATATTTGTAATTAACATTTTTATTCGTTTTATAAATATGTTTAATAAAGTTTATTAGCAAGAAATAGTACAGGGTCGCTCCGTACGGGTGGGCAGGTTGTGCCCCGCACAAAGGCGCGTCATTTCAAGACAGTAAATAATAGTAAATTATTATAAAACGCTCTTATTCGTAAAGAAAAAAATTCTTTATAATTTACACAGTAAATGAAAAATATTCTTTTAAAATTTGTTTTTATTATAGCTCTAGTTATAAATTATAAATAAAATAATTATCAATACCAAACGAATATTTTTCTAATATTGTTATATTGAAATAATAACTGGGAATATGTTGATTACAATAATACAACAAAGAATATTTTGATTATAATTTAAGAATATTGATTACAAGAATGAATAGGTACGACAATTAATCCAATATTTAAATTCTAGTAAAGATAATTTTATTTTTCTTTATTGAGTTTAGAAAAAAGTAAAAGAAATATCCCGACAAACGGATAATTTTCTGGCTTTGTTATGATGATGAGTATAACCGTAAAATTGTTGATTACAACAAACGATTTTGATAACCTAATACTATTGATTACAAGAATGAATCTAACAAAGGAAATTTCATCAATATTTAAATTTTTCCAAGAATCAAAAGTATAATTTAAATTTGTGTGTATTAATTTGAAAATTATGCATTTAGGGGGGGGGGGGGGGCACGCTAAAATATAATTTTGCGCAATAGCGCCTTTTATCCACGAAACGGTATTGAATAGTAACATCCAAATGGGTGTTTATAAAATACTTCTTTGAATTCAATGCTTTGCTTATTTGAAAACCTGTAAACTGCTCTTTCTTTTTGTGTGATGTCAATACCTATAATAATACTGCATTTTAGATAAGGGATATAGCATCGATTTAGAAAATTAAATCAAATTTTAAATTTTAGGTTAGCAAAAATAATCTACTATAATGTATGCAATTGATATAAAATATCTCTACTTATTTTTGCTTAATATTAATAATATACTTACTATATTAGAATGAATGGATTAATTATTGTGTTAACAATTACTCGAAAATTCAGTCAAAACAGCATTTATTCTTACTACCAACGTTTCGGTGCACCTTTGCACCTTCTTCAGGGGTAGTAAGATCTTACAAATTGTTATAATTCATGTTTACAAAATACATTCGTACAAAACATTCATTTAATTTATTAAAAATCGTACCAAAAAAGAACATACACACATCCATTTAGTCTTAGTCTTTGAATTTTTTGGTACGACTTCTAATAAATTAAATGAATGTTTTGTACGAATGTACTTTGTGTACATGAATTGTAACAATTTGTATGATCTTACTACCCCGAAGAAGGTGCAAGGGTGTACCTAAACGTTGGTAGTAAGAATAAATAATGTTTTGACTGAACTTTCGAGTAATTGTTAACATTGTATTACAAAACTAAGTATATTGTTCCATTTATATTTTCATTATTTTAAACAAATGGAATGTAATAGTTATTTTAAGTTATAAAAGAAATCTTTTAAATTATTTTGTATTATATTAGAGAATGGAGACAAATTTGTTCATTGTATTTTGTCAACTTTTTACTTTAAATTATGTTAAACTAAAAATAAATGTATGTAAAGTTTTCTTGAGAATTTCAGAAACTGCAATAGTAATACCATCAAGTAAAGTATTTTAAGTGCAAAAGGAGTAATATAAAACTGCGAAGACACGTGAAATATTTTTATTGCGGACTAACTACAGAAAATAAAAAACTAAGTGACAAGTACGTCTTCCAGCAAAGTTCCACTCGCACATTACTATGCACAGATAAAAACTCAACAATGTCTGAATTCTTTCCGGAGTCCGAGAACATTTTAGCATAAAACAACAGAGCAGACTGATGTTACGTTCCGGAAATTACGTGCAATGTATTCTATTTCCTCGGCTGGAAGATGTGCACATTGCTATTGCGAGTGTGATGTAATACTTCCTATCAATCTATTCTTTTCGCTGAATTACGAACTGGCTTTGCTCGAATTCATGCGCCATTTGTTGCACTGAGAACAAATCTGTGCAAAGAATTTACGCTGTTGCGATAAAAATTGTCGAGCACTTTTCTCATCTACTTGCATTTAATTTAAATTCTCAGTAGTGAAATGAAATTCAATTATTCTTAGAAATTCTGAAAAAGAATAAAGCAGTCTTTTGGAATTACAAAATTATAATTATTCCTAGAAATGAAAAGATGTGAATATGTGCCCTATGTTCAACTGTATCTTTTAAGACTACAAGTCTAAAAAATATTTTTGATTACAATAATGAATTACTTGATTACAACAAAGAGAATTTAATTCCAGTAAGTAAAATAATGAATAACATAAAAAAACTGATTATTACAATAGTTATTGTGCGTATTATTTTAACCCCACAAGAGGCACGCAAAATTTTAGAATATCAGAGGGCGCATGTGTTCATAACGATTATTTTTTGACATTTACGGACACAGTATATTTATATGAATTTTTCCTTCCGTCACCTTTAGGTAAGGAAGGTTCAGTATTTTTTTTAAAGATGTCCGATCAAGGTCATTTGTCAAATGTATGAATTCAGATTTTTGTTCCGCCCATTCGGATAAATTTAGTAGTGTCGTTTGTTTAATTTTTATGAGGGTACATAAGATACTACTGTTATTTTATTATTACAAAAATATATGTAATAATAAAAGGATTCAAAATTCAAAGATAAGTCAACTGGTAAGTTTATTAGCAAATATGTAAAACCAAATATGTGAACAATAAGATACTGACACAATGTTTTAATTTAGCAATATGTTTTTGTATTCATCAATTTCATATCATTTATTTATATATTTTAATTAATTTGTTGCAGATTAAAGTTTATAAGAGATTTATTAAATTTGAATATTTTATTATTTCAAATAAAATTAATTAATTATGTGTGGTATTTTTAACTGGTGCTATACTATAGAGGATTATTGTCCCATTATGTCAACGATTAAATTATTTTATTGTTTTATAAATGGATCCACAATACCAGGAAAGAACTGTTTAAATCTACGAGTATTATTGAAAATTCATATTTGAAATTGCTGAGTGGAAAATATTATATTATACACGTTTATTATCCATAGTAGAATTAATTATTGTTGCCAATTTATGTAAATTGAAAGACTTAATCGACCAATTTAAATATTACATACATTATTAATTTATATTAAACAATACATGCACAGTTAAATTGTCCGATTTTATTAAGTAAAAAATATTTTATTGACATGAGCTTTGATGTATGAACCGTTATTTATAGAAAACTTTTCAATTTCATTTCTGTAACAAGAGTTATGTACATTTATGAAGGATCAAGTATGATCAAAGCATTGTTGTATTCATTTCAATCTAGGTTAAATTTCAAACCGGATTTTGATTTTTTAATTTGATTGCTGTTGTGTATACATTCCTCCTCTGTTTGCAGTTACTTTGATCTCGAATATTCCGATCACTGAAATAGGACACTGGATGATTTCATAAAACTAAATAATAGAATAATAATTTATTTTTATATTTAAATGCCTATAGAAATGGATCTCGATTTTAATATTAAGTTTCTTCAAATACATAATTTGAATTTTATTAAAGCGAATAGGTATAACCTAAAATTTGTTATCGTTGATATATGGTCTAAAATAATCTAATCATCCTAAGCAAGGATGTGCTCGGTTATAATTTGAATTGATGATTTGCAACAAATAATGAAATATACAAAATTATGTAAGACATAAACAAAAAATAAATGGTCAGCAATAGATAAATAACCAAGGTCGTCGAAACGCATTAGGTAACTCGGGCATTGCTTAGGGCTCCTAAAGGCAGCAAGTTCGGAAGGGCGAAATAATTGGAAATATATACTAAAACTTCCGTCGCATTGGTCTTGTTCTGGACTGCTTCGACAAAGGTTTGATCGTTTGTGAATATGTACACATCTCAGTGAAACCCAACAGGTATATAAAAATCGCATATCCAGATTTTAGTGAATAAACACGTTTTAAGTTCCGTAGAATCCGATAATAACATTTTTACGATGATGTCTGTGCGTGTGTGTGTGTTTGTGTGTGTGTATGTGTGTGTGTGTGTGTGTGTGTGTGTGTGTGTGTGTGTGTGTGTGTGTGTGTGTGTAGAAGCGTGTATGAAAATGTTAAATTTGGATTCTAGGGACCTTAAAACGTGGTCATTTATCAAAATATCGATACGATTGTTAGCAAGATCTCTATATCTCCCTTACCAAGGGTAGCAGGAAGTAAAAATAGCGACCCCTAACGAATGGGCAACGCTAAAGAAGATTTCAGTGGCAAGTACAATTTGCATAGTTTTTTTATAAAATAATTCTAATTTATATATGGATTTTGTACATAATACACTGGATAGACGGAAGGTAATATGTTGGCCACATCAGATTTTTTAAAATTTGCTTGCATTTGAGTTCCAGTTATAAGTTATAAGTAAAATATTTATCCTACCAAACGAAAACGGATATTTTTCTAGCATTGTTATATTGAAATAATATATGTGAAGATACTGATTACAACAGAGAATATTTTGATTACAGTTCAAGTATATTGATTACAATAATGAATCCGACAATTAATCTATTTTTTAAATACTAGCATGTTGTGAATAATCAAATTCTTATATTTACAATTATTCTGAAATCGTAATAAGACAATTTTAATTTTATTTTCTGCCGATATTGAATTTCCCTGATTTACTATTAAAATTTTGCAGAAAAAAGTAAAACAGGTAATTTTCTGCCATTATTATAAAGTTATGTTGCAATGCACGTAAATGCATTATAACCGTAAAATTGTTGATTACAACAAACGATTTTGATTGCAACCTAATAATATTGATTACAAATATGAATCTAACAAAAGAAATTACATCAATATTTAAATCTAGCATTTTTCGAAGAATCAAAAGTATAGTTTAAACTTTAAAGCGTGTGTTGATTAGCAAATTATGCATTATGAGGAGCGCTGAAATATAATTTTGCACAAAGGCGCCTTTTACCCACGGAGCGGCGCTGAGACAGCAAATGGTAAAAATAGTCTGTTTATTCCTCCTAAATATGTCAAATTAAATTCGTATGTTAATAAATTTAGACCTGTCAAAAATAAGATAACAATAAACAATGGAACTAAACCGTCTTTTTCCCCACGAGATAAAAAATTGTAAAGGATCTTAATCATTTTCTTAAAAAATAATCCTCGGTTGTAAAAAGATGACTACAGGCGTTTTTATCGAAGAAAAATGATTTATTAGAGATTTTTTGTGACGTTACTTAGCGGATAAGAAAAGAAATAATTGGGGAAGTTATAAGAATAATTCTTTGTGAAGTCCGGGTGCAAACTAATATAATAAATCGCAAAAAGTCTGTCACTAACAGCTCGCTTAATAATGAGTGCAGGTACCTGCTTTTAATGTACGAGGCACGAGCAACTCTGCTAACTGTTTCTAACTCCGGTAAAATTAGAAACAAAATTTCGAGTTTCCTCAGCGCAAGTTCACATTCTATGAGATGAATGTGGCTTAATGAACTTGGAGCATCTCTTAATAAATTCAGGAGCGAACGCGTGGCTCCAAATCGAACTCACCTAGTTTTCCCGGGAAAAATTCTCTCTCTCGTTATTCTTGCTTATCAGCGCTTATTAAATTTCTCTAGCATTAAGTATTTATTCCGCGTTTCGAGAGATGTTCTGTGTTTTCTTTCTTAATGCTGTAATTTCGTTGGAGCTCAACAAACCAAGGATGAAAAAAATATGGTTTGCTTTGCACGTAAATGCATTATAAATGGTTTCCGAAACTCCAAACTTAGCAAGGTATATGAACAATTATAAATAATTTATTTCGTTTGAAAATTGTCTAATCAATTATAAAAAATCTGTTGTGGCCAGCACAATACCTCTCGCCATTTTCATTTTATCTTGCATAGGGCGCGAGCAGTTATGTGACTTTGTTGGCCTTAGCAAGCAGATATGGGGGCCCGTGCCAGAATGACAGCTGGTAATATACATAGGTGTCAAGTATCATAAGTTTTCATTCGAAACATTATGAATTTCCAAATCCATGTGGATTATTTTCCTCGACAAGTATATTCCATACTAATGGATGACAAATAAACAATATTATGAAATTTTTAATGAAAAATTATGACATGACAATTGTGACATCTATGCAAATAACTACTAGCCGTCATTCTGACACGGATCCTCATATCTGCTTGCCAAGGCCAACAAAGTCACATGGCTGCTCGCGCCCTATAAGTAACGAATTTAACATTTCTTGTACACACAAATAATTTAAATTGTTTCTCTTCTTTCGTTTTATGAGAAATTTTATCCTACTATTCTAATATGTTCAAAATACTTAGCGGTATTTCTTAAGGATATATGTAATATTGACATACCTGCAATTTAAATAAATATTTAATTAATAATATAATAATATATATTAAATTTACTCATACCTCCCAGAACTGACACTGACATTTTGCATTTATTTGTCAATTACAAAAATTTGAATATCGCAACTGTTTTTCTGGCAACGAGATTTATTACAATAGATTATTCTATATTATTATATACTATATCTCCAAACCTATACAAGATATAATAAAAAAATTAAATGTGTCAGATTGAGAATTTAATCATCTTTAATAGTATTTAGTAACAAATATTCAAAAAATAATATTTAGAAATTTTTTTTTTAGAAACTACCACTTCCGGTTGTCCACTTGTTACCAGAACCCATTACTGTTAGATTGAGGAATCCGTAGTCAAACAGGTCTTTAGTCTTATAGAATTTGAGAAATCGTGTCTCCAACAACCTCACACACACACACACACACATCCAGACACACACACACACACACACATGCACACACACACACACACACACACGCACACAGACAGACATCATTGTAAAAATGTTAAAATCGGATTCTATGGACCTTAAAACGTGCTTATTCAATAAAATCTGGATATGCGATTTTTAGCATGAATCCAATACCTCTCTTAGCGAGAGGTAAAAAAAATTCGTGTTATTATGTTACGTAGTAAAATTTCTTACCTTTGCTAATATGCAGAGGCTGGACTGGGACAATTTCGAGTTTCTTATATAAAAACTTTCGTATTATACACGCTACAGAAAATTTAAGTAAGTAAGTCTTTATGGGCCAACTCTTTGAGACAATTTAAATAGGCTCCACAGGAATTTTCGATCGTCTTTTGTTTTTAAACTACAGGCTAAAACTTAATTTTCACTTATTTTGAAAATACTTTGTATTTTGCTTATTAGGATAGTTAATAAAAAATGTTAAAATAGTAGTTTTTACGTAGAATATCGTGGTATAATTATATTCTTAAGATATTTTCTTTTAAATGGGAAAATTTGTTGAAAGTAGTCTCAGCTCTTTCCTTATTCCATAAGCTACAATATTTTGTTTTAAACATGAATAGAAGATAAATTATTAATTTATTGGGATGAAAAAGGTGAAAACTATTAAGAAACAAATGAGGAAATCAATTACAGATCATCAATTGTTTACTTTTGTCATTTTCTTTATTTATACTCATTTTTTACCTCCCGCTATACCCTTGGTAAGGGAGGTATAGGGATCGTGCTAAAAATCGCATATCGAGATTTTGGTAAATGACCACATTTTAAGGTCCCTAGAATCCAATTGTAACATTTTCACGATGATGTCTGTGTGTATATGTGTGTGGATCCTCTTTACGCTTTAACTCAAATACTATCGTTCAGAAAATTTTGAAACCTTTATTTCTACCTTATTCTAATATGGAAAGAAACCATTAGATTTTGATGTACATCAGATTAACCGGAAATGGCAGTTTACTTGAAGCTCAAAATAGTTTTTTCTTCGAAAAATACCTTTAAACGTTATTTTTTCGAGATTTATTAAATTTTCTACTTTTCTACAGGTTTGGAGTAATATTTTTTCTATATATTTTTAAATAAATTAAGCATTTCAAATAATACTAGTAACGTTTCAAAAACAAATATTAAATAGAACAATAATTATATGAAAAGGGACTTAATACAGTTACCAGCGTAAGTAAATAAGTAGGAATATAGGTAAATATATAAATAAATATATCGTCACGGCATATTACCCATTGCTGGGAGTGCAAATCTGCTTTGTACACAGATTTCGGTAAGGATAATGACATATTTGTGCGAGCGTTTATTAAAATCATAATTGAATTTTTTGACCAAAGACAATACTTTCCTTACCTAAAGGTGACGAAAGGTAAAAATTTATACAAATTATTACTTTTTCTTGTCGATCGCAAAAAAATCCAGCCTTTAAAAGTACCGCCCTAGGTGGACGTCTCGCCGTCTTATTCCTAGCGCTGGCCCTGGGTCTATATTTTCTTATTCGAATGCATGCATATAACTCTCTCTTATAACAGTCTTTTGTAAATGTGCACACTGCATTTGAAAGAAAACTATTGTGTTTGTATTTTCTTAAACCATATTTCATAAAACTTCCTTCGAACTAAAAACATGTTAAAAATAAAGAAGAAAATAATCCTGTAAAATGGTTATATTTTTTGTTAAAAGACGGTGTTATCTCTATTCCAGTCGTTTTAAAACTTTGAAAGCAACAAGAACTTCTGTTGATAAAATATATAATATTGCACAGAACTCTTTGAACTTTTGTTTACTTAATGCAGAAACAAGATATGAATATTTTCAAGTTTTCTGTAGCACTGTTCATTTGTTTCATTAATAGTTTTGTTAAAGTTGAGAACTAAGTTTGCTGCAATTCCCAAAATCCTACTTAAGAATGGTTTAAGTTTAAGAGAGATTAAAAACATCAACTAAAAACTGCAATTTGTTTTAGTTAATAAAGAAATTTTTTAGAGCTATTCGTATTTGTTATAATGTTGACTCATCCATAAAAATAAAGAATCGACGGTAAATTTTTTTTTCTCAAAAACTATATTACTTAATATCTGTTTAACTTAGTATTTCTCAATCGGACATTAGTGGGAAGAGCTGAAAAGGTTTTGGTAATAATTGTACAACCGGAAGTACTGGATTATTAAAAAAAATCTTCTAAATATTAATTATTGAAATTTTTTATTCTTGGTAGTGTTATAGAAGAGTAAATTCTTTATCTTCTACAAATAAATATTTTATTATATCTTTAATAGGTTTAGAGAAAAAGAAATATAAGGTATATAATAATCTGTTGTAATAAATCTCACAGCCCAAATAATGTCATGGAAACCAGTTGAAAAATTAAAATGTTTGCAACTGACAGATAAATGTCAGTGTCAAAAATCCAGATACATAACTGAAGATTTTTTCTGGGAAGTACATACATTATATTATTTCTTATTGTATTAATAGTTAAATATGTAAAATTATAGGTATATTATATAAATCCTTCAAAAGTACTGTCAATCCCGACAATGAATAGGAAAAAATCGAAAAATTAGAAGAGTAGGACAATCTAAATATAAGAAATATATATAAATAGAATTATTCGTGTATAGTGTAGGTATACAAGAAATGTTTAATACAATAGGGCGCGAGCAATCATGTGACTTTGTTGGCCTTGACAAGCTGATATAGGGGCCCGTGTCAGAATTATAGCTAGTAATTATGTATATAGATGTCAAATATTATAAGTTCGCATTCTAAATTTAGTGATTTTCCAATTCCATGTGGTTTATTTTCCTCGACAAGTAAATTCCACATTCCTGATAACAAATTAACTACGTGAATTTAGAAAACCTTGAAATGTTTAATGAAAAATTCTGACATTTGACATCTATGTATGTAATTATTAATTATTATTCTGAAATGGGCCCCCATATCTGCTTGTTAAGGCCAACAATGTCACATGGCTGCCCGCGCCCTATACTTATGTACCCAAAAACGAAAGTGGCGACAGTTATTGTACTGGCCACAATATTTATTTTTTTGACCAAATACAATACCTTTCTTACCTATAGGTGACGGAAGGTAAAAACTGATGGTGCAAAAGTATTTTGATATTGCTTTACTCTACCTATCCAGTACCCAAATGCATTTTGATAAATGCTGGCAATATGATGTAGCTCAGATCTCCAGTGTAAATAAATCTAAACCTAATCCATTTACAAATTCGTTAGGACATTAAACCGGTACAATAAAGCCAGTGGCTAACTTGTTGTAATTAAATATAATATGTATGCGTAGAAAATGAAATTTTGTGGAGATTCCAAAGGCTTGGGGTTTTCATTTAATTGCTGTCACATATAGTTGCGCAATTAGTTGGACTGATATCAACGTACGTAATCAGCAAAGGATTACCCGGTTGAGCGATGCTCCCGTACTCCCGTGCGCATCTCTGGTCAAAGGTGGCGTTGCCTTGCTGATGTTGACTTCACGATGCACCAACCCCTCGGGTGCATTTTTGCATAAAATGAAGTACGTGAAGTTAAATAAGCTTGCACGAGCGAGGACTAACGCTATTTCTGCTTATAAAACCAGGTTTTCTTCCCTGGGGGAATATTTATTTTTGTATTATGATGTCGTACAATAAAAATATAGTCACAAACTTTAGATACGTGTGTTAAAGGCTACTTTCAAATTTAAATTACTTTTATTGAAATATGAGTGGCAAATTCTATTTTGTAATGAATTTGAAGCACGTTCCTTTCATAGCAAATATGTAAATTATGGAATGTAACTGCTAACAAAATTAGAATAGTTATAAATGAGTTATGTACATTTTACTGTCTAAAAATGTAGTTGTGTAATGCAATGTACGTGGTCTGACCTAACTTAATATTATAATAATTGAATAGGGCTGTTGCCAAAATTTGTATATTCCTTCTAAGTATTAAATTTTGAAAAATATCATTCTTTAAGTCGCCTCAAATTTGAAAATATCACTAATGCCTGTTTGCACCGTTGCACTTAGCAAGTAGCGTTTGAAAATAAGTATATATTTGCACGAGCTCTACTTAATAAAAACTTTACTAAGTATCACTTGCTCTCTTAGCGAGAGGTAAAAACTAAATTAATACAAAAGATCTGTTGTGGCCAGCACATTACTTCCGTCAATCCTGTGTATTATGTATAAATTCTATACATAAATTTTCTTGCAAAAGATTCTAAATTTCCAGTAAAATTATTTCATAAACAAACTATGCAAATTACACTTGACACTAACATCTTCATCTTTAGCTTTCCCCATTCGTTAGGGATCGCTATTTTTTATTTTCTTCTTCCACTCATTTCTGTTTTACGTGTCGTTCTCATTCAGTTCCTTTTCTCTCAAGTCTTCCGCAATACAGTCCTTCCATCTTATCTTTGGTCTTCCTCTGTTTCTTTAACATTCTATTACTAAGCTATTTATTCTTCATCCAATATATTCTTCATTTCTCCTCATGACATTTTCAAACCAATGTAATCACCTCGCTTGTATCTTTCTAGAAACTTGTGTAACACCAGAGTTCTTTCCTTACCTATCTTTTCATGTCTGTCCCAAAATCTACTTTAACATCCTCATCTCTGCCACATTAATTTACTTTTTATTTATACTGCCATCAGTCAATTAGAATTATATGAATATATTAATAGTTTCCATGTTTAGCATAGCTGGCTGATTTATAACATTTAATTTCTTTAAAATTCTTTAACTCTATATCTATTGAATATGTAGCATAAAATGCAATCAAATCGTATAGAGAATAATATATTTTTTACTTTACAATAACGTTAAATGTTAATAAATCAAATTTAACTGTTAAATCTTCAAATGAGGCTACTTCCGGTTCACCAATTATAACCAAAATCTAATCTGTTGTTCTTCTGAATTGTAAACTTGAGGAATACAAAAAAAATATAATTTTTGGAATCGTGGTATTAAGTTATACGATCCGAAACTTTCGTCTCACACACACATACACACATACATACATACAGACATCATCGTAAAAATGGTAAAATCGTATTAAATGGACCCTAAAACATACTTATTCACTAAAAACTCATCATTGAATTTTTTGACCAAAGACAATACCTTCCTTACCTAAAGGTGACGGAAGGTAAAAAAGTATTACATTGTCATCTTCCCAACTTTTGAATATATTGTAGCAATCTGCTTTAACGACATTACTTAATATCTTTACATTAATAGTCTCTTCAAATAAAGAACAGAGAAATTCATCCCTTAATTTTTACTATAATTGTCCGAAAAATTTATCGAGTAATTAAAATAATTAATAGTCTTAATTACATCGCTACCAAATTCCCTCAATCAATGTAATCTATCTAATGAAAAATGATTCCTTACACAATGTAAATTTCATTTACCTAAGAGAAATTAATAATTAATGAACACCTTTTAGGAAAGAACAAGATAGATTATGTGAAGATTAAGAAAATATTTATTGTTTAATTAGGCAGATGCAAACATTTGTTTTGTTGAACAAAAATAATATATTAATAATTTGTTCACAAGAAAATTATTTTTGGTTTTGATAAGAGTATGACGAATATATGTGAAAAATGAAAAGTAAGAAAATCTGGAGAATGCATGCGCGCGCTATCTAGCGGAGAGCTTTTGAAATGAAAGCTTTGAAGATTACCCACAATGACGCTGTGGCAGTATAAAAGCTCCATCTAGTGGGAGCTTTATGTATGTTTTTACAACTACACCATATAATTTCTGTAATAAATTCTTTATCTTTATTAAAATATTTTCTTTATAGGTATACAAAAATGATATAAAATGAAAATAAACTTGTACAGATTTCTGTAAAGTTTGACGTTTGATATAAAATTTTTAAGAGGGCTCTAGTGCATATAAAAATCAATAATAATTTTATGAATGTGTACACTAGGGTGGGATAGGTCTTTCATGCTAAAATTTGATAATGAAGTGTTATTAAATATTTTTGAATTAAATTCAATAATTACTTTAGCTTTTGATATATGATTTCAATATTAATATATTACATTTTTTCAAAACCAATGTTCGACTGTGTTTTGGGACGGAGATGGAAATAGGAAGTAACAATTTCTCGGACTTGTAGTCAATAATAAAATTTATTTACGCCGAAGTTTCGACTATATCACAGTCTTCTTCTTCATCTTCTAGAATTGTTAAATTGAAAAAAAATAAACATGTGGATAACGAAAAATACATTAAAAGACGGACATTTAAAATTATAAATAAATAATTAGTTAAAATCCACAGATCACAGACTAAAAAGCGTCAATTATTAAAAAAACGTATGTTGGATGAATATAATAAAAATGGATGAAACAAAAATTATAACAACGTAACATTCATAGATTTATTTATTATATGTATGGAAATTCTAAATAGTTTATAAGTTTTAATGGATAATAGACATATTTATTTTATTTATTGTAAAATGAAAGGCAATATCAAAACAAGAAGTATTCCTAACTGACCAAAATAACAAAAACGAATTTAGGTCAACAAGCTTGAACGGTTCGTATGAAAAAGCTTTCGACATTGTTTTAAGGAAGAGAAAAAACTATCCAGCATTTCAAATTACGATTTAATTACGAGCTTTTTAAACTTATGTTAAAATATTTCTAAATAATTTCACGTTGATTTAAAATAAATAAAATATATATGACCATATGAACTTGCACATATTTTAATGAAATAATTATATAATAAGCAAATAAATTGTGCAATATTTTTATATTAACAAATTCCCCATTCCCAGAAAAAAATATTATTTCACAAAATCATTATTTTAATAACATATTTTTACTTGTTGATCTTGTACTATCGGCAAACCAGTAGTGTGCTTCAAAAATATGAATTCATACATATACATATATATATATATATATATATATATATATATATATATATATATATATATATATGTATATATATATATATATATATATATATATATATATATATATATATATCTATCCATTTCCACGATTTCTGAATTATGAAAACTGACAGCTGACAGTATGGAATATAACTTATACAGTATTTTTTTTTTAAGATGACCGATCAATTAAATCTGTATAATGAACGAATTAACAAATTGGCATACATTTATCTCTCTCATTTGCAAAGACTACAAGCATATGCGATAAGGATGGATATAATACGCTTGTCTTTCAAAAATTCATTGTCATGGCTCACTATTCTCTTTTCGACTAGGTGTATAAAAAAGTACCCGCCATTTTACTTTTTAATAATGTAACATATGGATTATTTAACATGATTGTAAAGCAAATTTGATGTACTTTTCAAATTTGTAAAAAAATATAGTATGTTCTATTTGAAATTTCAAAGTTGATATTAATTACTAATAAACCGGAAGTGGTATCATGAATGTACATCCGTCATCAAGTAGGTTACATGTTGCTGTATAAATCATGTTATATGAAAGAAATTACTAACTTAATAAATAAGCGAGATATTTGCTGGGTCCACTAAAATATAACATCCTGTATACATACAGATATCATCATAGTAAAATTGTATTCTAGGGACCCTAAAAGGTGCTTATTCATTGAAATTTTGACCAAAGATAATACCTTTCTTACCTAAAGGTTACGGAAGGTAAAAATGGAAGTTTGTTTTTGGCAAGAGCTCTTCAATTAATTACCATTACAACTGCCATTGTAATATTACATTACTCTAGTCCCTCATCAAAGAACAGTTGAAATACACCTAGCTGTAATGGAGATTGCTTGAGGTGTTAAACTGAGAACTAAGAGTATCATATGACCTTGGGACAACAAAATACTGCATTATAATTAGTACAATTAGAACCATAAAGAATAACAATCTCAGATAAAGTCACGACAATAACCGTTATATAAAGTATAATAATTCTCCTAACAATCTCATAAAACAAAAGTTTAAAACTTATTGTCAAATTCATCTCCCCACATACTAACTTTCCCTTTTGTGTAGGTGTACGTCACGCAAGGAGCCACATGTCGCACTCTGGGAAGTACGAAAATGGCGGTGGTGGTGGTATTTCCGGTGGTGAAGAACTAAATGCCATTCCCATTGAGCCAGACCCCTCTAAGATACCTGGACGATTGTTCTTGAGCCCCAACCACACAGTGATTCTAGCGCAGATTGGAACTACAGCCACTTTGAATTGTGAGGTCACCGATATCGGGGAGAGTACGGTGAGTAGTGGTGAGATTAAATCGATTTTGAAAGGGAATAGTGGGTTGCAATTTGGCACTACATTTAGTCTAATGGAAGACCACGATGTAAGGGTGTGTTAACAAAAAATCTCCACAGAGTTTAAATTATTAATATTATTTAAAACGTAATAATATGAGGAGCAACTTTTATTTGAATTGCAGTTTACATTAGTCTAATACCAAAAATAATATAATTTTCCCTTTAGTTTGTAAAAACTAAAATAAATCTCAAGAAAGAAAATGATCGAAGGCGAGTCATTGGCGATATTAATTTAAAATATAGATTATAAGAAAAATCGTTTACCGTCAATCATTTTATTCTAATGCGAATACTAAGGCAGAATACGTTTGATATAATTAAAACAGTTGACAGCGGAAAATCACTATAAAGAGCCAAAGGTAGTTGTAGAAAAGCTTTGAAAATGGATGAAAACAAGAAAAAGAACCTTCAGACAGAATCTTTTGGGAAATATAAACAACCTTTAAGAATATTATGTGGAATTAAAAATTTCACATACAGGATAGTGACCGGCACAGCCGAACATAGGACTTTAACATGTAAAATCAGACTTTTCTAATTTCCTGCATCCCTAATTATTTCAGGTAAAAAAGCTTCAAATAAAAGTTGTAGAGCATAAAATTCTGTATCTGGATCAATAATCAAAATTAATTTTGTATGCCTTGTAACGGCAGAAATTAGGTATGAAAATGTCGAAAATCACTTCAATAATAGCAATAGCCATGGAATTGAGACAAAATAAATAACAAATGTCTAACGGTTTATCTGTCATGTTAGGGTAAATAATTTTTATTAGACATTATTTCTAATTTCTGTTCCAGTTAACAATTATCTATTAATTTAAATTGATATTTGTTCACTTGAACAGAAATTAAAAATAATAATAAACATTAATTACCTTAACTTGACAGATAAATCGTTAACATTTATTGATTTTTTGTTTCAATTCCATGGCTATTGCTAATTTTGGAGTGATTTTTGATATTTTCATATCTAATTTCTGCCGTTACAAGGCACACAAAATTAATTTGGTTATTTATTCGGATGCAGAATTTTATTTCCTACATCTTTTATTTGAAGCTTTTTTTACCTCAAATAATTAGGGAAGCAGGAAATTACGAATGTCTAATTTTACATTTTAAAGTCCTATGTTCTGCTGTGCTAGTCACTATTTTGTATATACGTAAACAAGTATATTATAAGGAAGAATTATAATATTAAGAAAATGTCCTGTAAGAATCGACTCATTTTAATAAAAACTGTAAACACTGAAAATATATGCATTTTGGCTTATCAAAGCTCACGTACTTGTAGAAATACGACATCTTATTGGCTCGATGGATACGATTGTTTTTTTTATGACGAATATTTTGTCTAAATAAAACTTGGTAACTAGGTAGAATCCTCAATTTGGATTGGTTTATATATTTATGAATGAAATAGTCATAGGAAATCCATAAATAATCCAAAGAACAATAAATTTAAATTTTTTGCCCAGTACCTTTTTTGATAGTTTTTTGTGTATCCTGAAATTGTTGCTTTTTTGAGTTACGGTTTCTCAAATAAAAACTGTAAAATTTATATTGTGGCCTATATCTAGTGAATATTGGGTACGGTTTCCTGGACACCCTGTATTTAATGATTCTTTAAATCCATAAATGTTGTTATTATTATATTAACCTAATAAACATATAAATTATCTTCTATATTTAATATTTAATTCCAATACAATTTAGGAAATAAGTACTTATATTGTATTTATCTAAAAGCTTCATTAATCATTGAAATAATAAATTGTATGAATGACATAAATAATATCTTTCCCATGAATAATATATGTTTTATTTTATTTTTTATATATATAGGTATGTAGGTCAGCAATATTCGCAAAAATATGTTTAATTTAAACGATGACACGTTTAAATAATTATCTAAAATGGAAACGATATCAAAATATCAAAATCATTCATTTAAATTAAAGCATTCATTCTGAACAATTTTAATGAAAATCTGTAATTAAATCAGCAAATCGTTTTATACTGAATTATCTTTCCAAATACCTACTCTGTAAACATTTTGTATATGGGCCAAATTCATTTTGTACATATAATTTTTATAGAGTGTTATATTTATATAGTTTCTACAAGAAATGGAAATTTTGTAAAAAAGTAAAAATCAATTTGTTTTCTGGAAAAATGTTGATGACTGTCATTAAACGTTTTTTGCATAGACGTACAATTTATATTCTGATTATTTGATATTATCAAAATGCTAGTTATCTTCACCAATCCATAAAAAGTGTGTGTTTATTGTATTGATCTGGAAAATTTCAAGATTTTGGAGGAAAAGCAGAATTACTCCAAACGTATGTTTTTGAAATGTTACATATTAGGGATGATTGCAATAACATCAATGCAATAATTGATATTCAAGGACTTAACAGCATATGTTTTGATGTATTGGAAAAATTCAAAAAGAAAAAGGCAAATTTCAGGCCAAACTGAAGTTCATTATTTCCTTACATTTTATTTAAATTTAACCTTCTACATTAGTTATTGGTGTAAAGACGACCAATAGAAGTACACAGTATATTTCCGGATATTTTCCGTATTATTCGGTTGTCTTTTTTTAGAGCAAAAAATGGATGTGTGCATGCTCTTTGAATTTTTTGTACGATGTTTAATAAATTAACTGAATGTTTTGTACGAATGCATTTTGTGTACATGATTTGTAACAATTTGTAAGTGTGATATGTCCATGTTATTTTGTATGTTACTTTTTTGTTGTATAATTGTTGCAGACCCTGAAGAAGGTGCAAGGGTGCACGGAAACGTTGGTTTAGTAAGAATAAATGCTGTTTGACTGAACTTTCGAGTAATTGTTAACACCTAATTATTAGAAATATTGAGTTACGATAACAGAATCAAGCGATACATAGATTAGTCTTATGAGAATGTGTCATATTCTTTGTACCAATAAGAATAATAATAATAATAAAAAGAATAAAATTGCAGGTAACGTGGATCAGAAGAACAGACTATCAGCTCCTTACTGTGGGGCTGACAACATATAGCAGTGACGACCGATTCTTCACTGCACATGGCAAAAATCCACAAGTACGTATCAATATCATCAATATCATTTTGATTTATAATTCATCACCGCTCATTTGTAATGACAACCCGTACTGCTAATAATGTACACCGCTCACGTGTGAAAATAAAACTGTCATCATTCATCATCAATGAATAAAAATCGCTGCAAATTTATGATGTAAACATGCAATTGTCCGCAAGTGATTCGATTTTATATCCGAAATTAAAATTGGGTTCGTGCACTCTGCCATTAAAACGGGAGCTTTAATTTTTTTGCGGGGAACTCAAATTGATCTTGGAAAACATATTGCTGACTAAAAATCTTTTGTAGGATTGGACACTCCATGTGAGATTTGCAACAGATAAAGATGCTGGCCTCTACGAGTGTCAAATTTCTACGCACCCTCCAACAAGTTTGTTTGTAGAACTCCAATTAGTTGGTAAGTTAATTATAATTCTCACACATACAACCCGGTTTTAATGTATAAGAAAATTTATTAATTAAAGCTACATGGAAGTTATTAATATCTTCTAGTTAGTTCGTAACTGTTTATACGGAGCAGTTTAAGCGCATAAATATATTATACTAGTTGCTTCATTGCATTCGGATAATGGATGCGAGATACTAACTTTATGCTCTGTTCTCACGAGCTAAGCACGCGATTTGATTTATACTTTAGTTTTTTCCTAGTTAATTTGTGCTACTGTATGAAGGAAACGATTTTACAAATAGATGCATACAACGAATTGAGGACAATTAGGACACGAATATACATTTTTTTTTTTTAAATGCCATTTCGTTTCCACACAATATAATTAATTCCCAATTATACTACTAACACTTAAAGTTTAAACATTTCTCCTCATGACATTTTCAAACCAATGTAATCGTCTCGCTTGTATCATTCTAGAAACTTGTAACACTAGAGTTATTTCCTTACCTAACTTTCCGTGTCTTCCCCAAAATCTACTTCAACATCCCCATCTCTGCCACATTAATTTATTTTTTATTGATACTGACATCTGTCAATTTGAATTATATGAATATATTAGTAGTTTCCATGTTTAGCATAGCTGGCTGATTTATAAAATTTAATTTCTTTAAAGTTCTTTAACTCTATATCTATTGAATATGAAGTATAAAATGCAATCAAATCGTATAGAGAATAATATATTCTTTATGTTATAATAAAGTTAAATGTCAAATCATATTTAACTGTTAAATCTTCAAATGAGGCTACTTCCGGTTCACCAATTATAACCAAAATGTAATCAGTTGTTCTTCTGTAAACTTGAGGAATACGAAAAAAATATAATTTTTGGAATCGTGGTATGGAAGTTATGCGATCCGAAACTTTCGTCACACACACACACACACATCGTAAAAAGGGTAAAATCGGATTATAAGAACCCTAACACATACTTATTCACTAAAAACTTATCATTGAATTTTTTGACCCTTCCTTACCTAAAGGTGACGGAAGGTAAAAATGTAAGATTCAGGATAATAAAATGAAATACACTATCCTATCCATGCTGCATTAATATTTTTTCGAGATTTCATATTTACATACATTAATCTACATATATGTGGACTATTTAATATTTATGCCACTATCTTCCCTTCCAGAGGCCCACGCCGATATAGTGGGCGGCCCGGACAAGATAGTGAAGTCCGGCTCATCCCTGCGGCTAACATGCGTCCTGCGGCGTAGCACAGAGCCCCCTGCGTACGTGTTCTGGTACCACGGAGCGCGCATGATCAACTTCGACCTGGGCGGCGGCGCAGCCGTGCGCCACGGCAGGCAGACGTCCGAGCTGCTCATCCCCAGGGCGCAGAAACAACACGCGGGGAACTACTCCTGCGTGCCTAGTAATGCTAGGCCTGCGAGTGTTAATGTGCATGTTTTGCAAGGTGGGTAGGATGGAGAATTGAAGTTGGAATGAGTAATGCTTGATTTACATTAGCGGTACAATGACGGTACGATATTTCTTGCTCCAAAATGTGTTTTAATGGACACTCGAGGATACGATGACCGTATGACGACGATACGATGACGGCACATTGATATTTACTGATTTCCACTAGCGATACGACCACGGAACAGTATAGTTTTGTTTATACTGAAAAAATATTTTGTGGCCAGCACAATATCTTCCGTCAATCCTGTGTGTTATGTATAAATTCCATACATAAATTTTCTTGCAAAAGATTCTAAATTTCCAGTAAAATTATTTCATTAAACAAACTATACAAATTGTACTTGGCACTAAAATCTTCTTCTTCTTTAGCCTTCCCCATTCGTTAGGGGTCGCTGTTATAATAACGATAAATGTCAATAAATCAAATTTAACTGTTAAATCTTCAAATGAGGTTACTTCCGGTTAACCAATTATAACGAAAATCTAATCAGTTTCTCTTCTAAATATAATTTTTGGAATCGTGGTACTGAAGTTATGGGATCCAAAACTTTTGTCATACACACACAGGCACACACACACACACATACATACATACAGACATCATCGTAAAAATGGTAAAATCGTATTATCATCATTGAATTTTTTTGACCAAAGACAATAATACCTTCCTTACCTAAAGGTGACGGAAGGTAAAAATATTGTATCATAGTGTACTAGTTGCATGAAAGGGGGGGGGGGGTTGCGTTTGAACATGCACGTCACGTTGATTTTCATGCCAAAATCAGCTGTGTGGAAATATACATATGCTAGTACGTGATTGACATCTGACATGAATTTTGACTTTTTGATATTTGTTTTTTAGTTAAACCAAAGTGCAGTCCAAATGACCTAGAAATGAGAATTATTGTATACATTATTGAACATAAGTTTTCTGCTTATGACAAAATCGTGAAATATACACCACAGATTGTCACAGTAAATACATAAAAAATAGTTTCATTTTGTAATTTTTTTTTTCTTTTTCGTCAAGAGTAAGGGCAATAATATCGAAGTCGGTATTTGATAAATTTTTAAACATTGCACCACAGACAAAAGACACTATTAAGATAGCCAACTGCAATGATAACGTGATAGGCATTCATGTCCTGCAACACTAGCGCTTGGTGTCGTAATACATAACTAAAATGATTATGGCGGGTAGTATGCAACCCGCAATTAAACTATTGAAAATATTTATTATTTTTCATTCATATAGTTTAAATCGAAAACTTTGAAATAAATATATATGTGTGAATAATATTGTTAATGAATGCAAAGTTTTAGATTTAAGCAATATACGTATAGAAGAATTATTTATATTATAGTTCGGGATCTTAAAGATGTAATAAACAGAAAAGAACAAAATATATATTTAATAAGAAATAAGATGGATATTTATTTTTTCAAATTACAAAACGAAAATATAAAATTCAGATCTTAATTATTGAACAATATTATTTAAATTTTTGTTTTTATTATACCTGTTGGTCTTACTTTTGTATTCATTAAACGTCATTAAATGTGCAGGATTGTTCAAATGATTTGGATGAGCTACTCGTTCAGTCCAAATATTGTAAATTTCTTCTTCATAAATAGGAAAATAATGTTTTGTTGTATTTTCAACATCACAACCCGGCACCTCTTGGCATTTTGCAGAAGTAAATAAACACAAAAATAGAACAATAAAAAAGAACACAAGAACAGAACAATATAAAATAATACAACAATAAAGAATAATATCACCTCACGAAAATACAATTTCTGACAATTTCAAATTTGAATTGTCATGACTAGCCGCCAAGCCTGCCACGATTTTGAAATCATAGAACATTTACGAATTTTAACGAAATAATCCGAACGAAGTACTACTAGCGCTAAGTGTCGTAATACGTAACTAACTGAAAGTCTCACGGTCATGATATATAGTTGACACGGCCAGCATTGCACGATATTTTCTACTTTTGAAACATGACGTATGCACCACAAACAGTCATAATATATAAGACAAAATTATATTGTCATGGTATTTTAAATTTTATTATGTTCGTACCGTCGTGGTATCATCTAATGTAAATGCCTCGTGTAATTGACATACCGTCATTGTACCGCTACTGTAAATCAAACCTTATAAAGTATTGCAGATCACCAATGATAAGCTTCAAAATTATTTCCTATTTTCATATAGAACAAAAGTGTCCCCGGTGGTGCCTTTTCTACGACGGCTGTCACAGCACGAGCACTTGAGGTGATGCCTGATAAGCGCCCTCAAGGGTACAGATATGTCATAATAATATATTGTATTCTACCAAAATTTTCCCTAATGGAAATTGTCAACAAACTATTTTTATAAGAAAATGATATAATTGAGAGCCAAAATATATAATATAAAACACTCATTATATAGGGTGATCGGTATATTTAATATTCTAGAAATATACATGTGATGCATTTATGCTAATTAAGCATCGGAAATTTTCTTCAAGCACTTTTAAATTATTTATATGGTCGAAGAAGGCACAGCTAATGCAGTACTTGCTAAACCTTACACCTTTATAACAAAAGGTTCTATAAATGTTCCAGCAGTTTAGAGAGGGATGTTTTGAGGGATGATATATAGATTTATATGCAAAATTAGCATTAACTTTATTCATATCCATAAACATTAATTTCTGATTTTTATGGATATGATTTACTTAAATTATTTTATAAATTTTTTCGAAAAAAAATGTTTCTTTTGTTTTTTTTTTGTTCACTGTGAGTGAATGTCAAGTTCCGTCAATTTTAAATGTCTATTTGTTTTTGTTAAACCCTTCATAGACACTAAATTGTTTTAAAAATGTAGCAAAGTGACATTTATAAAATAATGACACCACGTATAGCATAAGGTTGCTATTACGATATTTTAGAGAAAATTTTATAAAAAATATTATAACAAAAATCTGATGTGGCCAGCATATTACCGTCTATCAATCTTGTGTATTATGTACAAATTCCATTTTCTTGCAAAAGATTCTAAATTTCTAGTAAAATTATTTCATAACCCAACTATGCACTACACTTGATACTAACATCTTTTTCTTCTTTAGCTATTCTCATTCGTTAAATGTCGCCAATCTTTATGTTCTTTCTTCTTTCACTCATTTTTGTTTTGTAATCGTCTCTCTCTCTTGTATCTTTCTAGAAGCTTTTATCACTCCAGTTATTTCCGTGTCTTCCCCAAAATCTATCTCAACATCTCCATTTCATTTATATTGATCTGTTAATTTGAATTATCTGAATATATTATCAATTTCCATGATTAGCATAGCTGGCTGATTTATGAATTTTATTATCTTTATAATTCTTTAACTCTATATAGCTGTTGAATATAAAGTATAAAATAAAATCAAATTGTGTAGAGAATAATTTATTCTTTAAAATTTATAATAACATTAAATGTCAATAAATGATATTTAACTGCGTTTTTTCAAGAAAAACTGTTAAAAGTTGCAAATGAGTTGACCATTTCTAATCACGTCTGCATGGCTCTAAACTCACACACACACACACACATACACACACGTACATACATACATAAATACCTACAGACATCATCGTAAAAATAGTAAATTCGTATTCTAGGGACCCCAAAACGTGCGTATTCATCACTATTGATTTTTTTGACCAAGGTAAAGGAAGGAACAATATAAACATAACCCTGAGAATGGTCTAATTGAGACCGAAACGTCGGTATTGTTTTAAATTAATAATATTTTAACCAAGGACTGAATCTCTATTATTTCACCTCTCCAAATCAAGAATTATTAATAATTATTAAACAAATTTACAATTTGAAAATATTCGTATGTAAATAATTTAATTAACAATTAAAAATAGGCACATGAATTCAATTTACATATAAACAATAAATCTATAGGGCAAATGGGTAAAATATGAAGCGGACAATTTTTAATAAAAATACTGTAAATAAATTTCAACTATGAATGTTCAAAATTATAACATATTAAAATTTATAACTTTATACATAATATTCCAGATTTATTTCCATTGGATTCTATCACATTTTTAATTCTATTTGCTTGCATACGATCAATACTTGTAAATAATTTTCCACGCTCTCCTGAAATTCATGTAATATTTGCACATTTATTTAAAACACGATATTTATTTTTAATCTAGGCAAAATCACGTAGTATGAAATATGAAATTGAGTGCGTGGAGGGTCGTCGACCTCTCTGTGGGCGATGATATAGTGTGAAAGAGTGTCGAAAGGATAATGAGAGCAATGAGGTGCTCTGGGCAGGACGGATGGATGCTTCTGAATATGATGGATTGTTTTGTCAGGAAGCCCCAAATTGGCATGAGCTGAATAAATGGCATGGAATGATTTCGAGGAAAAATGCTAAATACGGGATACGGTTGCTATTGAAAGGTGGATATTGAGTTTTTGTGGAAGATGAATTGTTGTTTTAAATTGTGTTAAAATGATATTGTCGGTCATTATATACATTCATACGCATATTACGAAAAATATACACATAATTTGAATTTTTTAATATATTTACAACGAAATTTATTAGAAATAAATATGTAGAAAATTTATACTAATCATAATCGAATAGAGTATTGCCCGGTTGCAGAAAATTTCATCAACGCTTTATATAATTAATGAACCATCAAAATGAACAAATTTGAATCAGTTTCCTTGTTTTTATGACATTTAATCATTGCAGTCAAAAAATCGCGTTGCATTTGTTCGTTTTGATGATCCGTTAATTAAACAAAGCGTTGATGAACGTTTCTGCAACCGGATATATTACTTTTTGATTTTTTATTAGTATAAGCTCATTTCCGTCTTCTGGAGTGAATGTTGTTGAGTGACAGGTGACAGGTGTCACAAATAAACAAATAATCAAGTAGTTCAGTTGTGTTTGTTTTGTTAATAATATATAATTTAATGTCAAATATATTTTTATGATGTTAATCAATCTCAATCTTTTCTATATGAATAAATGTTTATAAAAGTATAGTTTTATTCTACAGGTTATGGGCCCAGGCTCGCATGCAGGAGTACTATATTGGTAAACTTCTTAGTGATCAGCAATAAAATTTTGGAGTTGTCATTTTCTGGAGTAAAATTTTAAAATGGCTGAAACTCGGGCTGATTTCAATTATAAAGCACAAGTGGAGCATTTAAAAGGGCAAGAGAATTGGGCGAGATGGAAAAGGCAAATTACGTTAGTCCTAAAACATCATAAGGTTCTAGAAGTAGTAAATGGAGAGCTTGTTTTGAGTGACAAAAATAAGGATACTTTTGATTCTAAAGATTCACTTGTGCAGTTAATTTTGATCAGTTCGCTGAACTCAACAAATGAGGAACTGACTTCGTCATGTGAATCAGCAAAAGACAATTGTTTAATGCGTTGACTCCTTCTTACATATGTAAATAACTACTAACCGTTATACTGACACGGATCCTCAAATCTGTTTGCCAAGGCCAACAAAGTTGCATCCTATAAGTAACGAATTTAACATTTCTTGTACACACAAATAATTGAAATAATTGTTTCTCTTCTTTCGTTCTATGAGAAATTTTGTCCTACTATCCTAATATGTTCAAAATTCTTCAAATTCATTGACGGTATTAGCGGTATTTCTTAAGAATATTTGTAATATTAACATACCTACAATTTAAATATATATTTAATTAATAATACAATAATATATATTAAATGTATTCGTACCTCCCAGAAAAATCTGATTTTTAACACTGACATTTTGCATTTATCTGTCAATTATAAACATTTAAATATCTCAACTGTGTTTTAGGCAACGAGATTATTATTTTACAACAGATTATTCTATATTATTATATACTATATCTCCAAACCTATACGATATAATAAAAAAAATTAAATGTGCCAGATTGAGAATTTAATTTTCTTTAATATTTCCAAGAAAAAAATTCAAAAAATTGTATTTAGAAGATTTTTTTTCAAGAATCTGCTACTGCCGTTTGTCCAATTGTTACCAAAACCTTTTCAGATCTTCCCATGAATGTCCGATTGGGAAATACGTAGTTAAACAAATATTAAGTCTTATAGTTTTTGTGTAATCGTCCTTCCAACATCCCACATACATACACACATACACATACACACACACATACACATACACATACACAGACATCTTCGTAAAAATGTTAAAATCGGATTGTAGGTACCTTAAAACGTTCTTATTCGTTAAAATCTGGATATGCGATTTTTAGCATGAATCCAATACCTCTCTTAGCGAGAGGTAAAAAACTGAGACAAACGATACCTGGATGTGGGTGGTTAACCTACTACTTTTTAAAGCCACTGTCTACCTAAATCCGAGTTTTGTGCCTTAGGGATCATTTCTGTCAGCTGTTTTTATAAAAGTTGCACGTCCATACTGTATGTATAAATAGCCAATTTCGTATACATACTGTATGTATAAATAGCCACACCTATATATTTGTATATATCACACGTATTAGAAATATAAAAATATTGCTTGAAATAAATTAAAAATAGTGTATTGGTTTCAGTGGAAAAACCTGCAGCCATGCAACACGGCAGCAAAAACAACTCCAAGTCAAGTATCCACTCCACTTTCCACCAATATTTGACATCTGTAGCAGGAGTGACCCTCCTGCTGCTCATCAGCAGGTGACAATTTTAACTACCCCACTGGCAAGGCAAGCAAACCAACAGTATTATGTGTGTAAATAATGTACAGGTAGGCAGTAACATTTTACAATAACCATAGCCTCTTTCATAACTCTTTGTAAAACGATAGATGTATCTTAAAACCAAATAAACATTTCTGTCGTTCCTCATAATCATCTTGTAAATGGATTATGTTTACTATAATCTATTATTTTCTATGTATTCTACATATCCAATAAAGTATATATTTATATATTGTCAAAAATTGTTGTGTTTAAACAAATCGTAAATTTTATTTCATTTATAATCAGAAAAGACAATAAAATTTCATTAACAATTTGTTTTAAATTATTTAAACACCTTACTATGTTTCAATTTCATTTAAATTATTATATTATACATAAGCTAAAAAAAAATGAAAACCGTGAAAATAAACATATTATTTTTGTTCATTACATTTATCTTGTAAAATAAATATTGTTTGCCAATTTATGGCCGTATTATGGTGAAAACTAAGTCTTACAAAACTAACAAAAGCACATCTATTTGTGTTGATTTATTTTAGACATGTGACATTTTTGGCCTTTACAAACAGATATGGGAGCACGTGTCAGAATGACACTTAGTAATTAAGTACATAGATGTCAAATGTCAGAATTTTTCATTAAAAATTTCAAGATATTCTAAATTCACGCAGAAATGTGGAATTACTTATCGAGGAAAATAAACCACATGGAATTGGAAAGTCACTAAATTTGGAATGGAAAATTATGATATTTGACATCTATCTACATAACTACTAGCTATCATTCTGACAAGGACCTCCATATCTACTTGTCAAGGCCTACAAAGTGACATGACTGCTCGCGCCCTATTGTATTTAAAATTTCTTGTATACCTACATTGTACACCAAATATTCTACTAATATCTATTCTTTATATTTAGATATTTTAATTTAAAATTTATTCTATGAAGAAAATTTGTTCTACTCTTCTAATTTTTCGAAATGTTTCCAATTCATTGTCGGTATTGACAGTATTTTTGAACGGTATATGTAATATACCTAAACTTTTAAATATTTAACTATTAACACAATAAGAAATAATATAATGTATGTATTTCACAGAAAAAATCTTTAGTAATGTCTGGATTTTTGACACTGAGATTTATCTGTCAGTTATATTTCTTTATCTCTATATCTATAAAAGATATAATAAAATATTTATCTGTATCAGATAGAGAATTTACTCTTCTTTGATACTAGCAAGAACAAAAATTTTCAAAAAATAATACTTTAAAGAATTTTTTTAAGAATCTGCTACTTTCGGTTGTCCAATTATTACCAAAACCTTTTCAGCTCTTCTCAGTAATATCCGATTGAGAAATATGTAGTTAAACATATATTAAATAATAGTTTTTGAGAAACTGTCCTTCCAACAGCCACACTCACATACACACACACTCACACACACACACACACACACACACACACACACACAGAGGGAGACATCATCATAAAAATATTAAAATCGGATTGTAGAGACCTTAAAACGTGCTTAATCATTAAAATCTGGATATGTGATTTTTAGCATGAATCCAATACCATCTTAGCGAGAAGTAAAAACTAAATTTTGCATTATTTATAAATTGTTAACTATTATTATTACTTAAAAATAATAATCTTCATTTGTTTACTTTAAATACTTAGAATTTAAACGATAAGGAAAGCAGAAATCTATGTTATCCCTTGATCTACAGTAAACACGAATTAAACACTCATAATCAATAAAACTAAAGGCCGAGCAATATGTAACACCTCGATAAATGAATATCAATCTTTATAAGGTGGCAAAATTTAGGTGTTGTATCGCATTTGTTATTTGTTGTACATGTAAAATTAACAACACAAATATGACAAATACGGGGTTAAATAGAGCTTTTTCTTTGGTGTTTCCAGTTATTTTGCGGGTGTTTGTGTTTTAGAATACTCATAAGAAAAAGCACTGGAACTGTGTAAATATTGAATTCAAATGTGCTTTTAACTAAAACATATGATTTCAAAGACAGTTAAATCACATGACTGCTCTTTCAATGAAATATTTTAATGATTATGATATATTTGTACTACTAAATAATTTATTTGATATATTAAAAAATCCTACCTGTGTTCCAGTATCTGCAAAACCAGGTCACCTGATGCGCAGAAAATAATAGTTTTTAAAAATCCACATTAATTATAATTCACATACACAATATAATAATTATTTACAATAAATATTTCAAATGTCTATAGTTCACCACAAAAACCCTTTAAATAACACACGTATCATTCTATACAGAAATTATAAATAATAATAAATTATTATAAACATTTTGAACAAATGAAATTCAAATTTATTATCAGTAAACAATTTTAGTTTTGCAAACTACATGAATTTATTATACACAGTTATAATTATTAAAATGAATTTTAAACATAACAATGTGTTTACTAAACAACAATGAAACACATTGTTTAATTTTTCTTATAAATTTCTGTATAAAAATGAAAGTAATGTTTATACGTCCGCACTTAGTCAAAAACAAAACACTACTGACAACAAAGATCTTAGCGAAACCCGCTAATTAATTGCTGTACAGACAAGTTGAGTCATTGTTGAATACGAGTTTTATGTACAACAAATGATAAAAGTTTATATGTAATATATGTACAGTCAATGAAATAGTGTCAAAAATGCCAAAATTGTAAAAAATACAAATTGGCAACTTATATTAGTATTTACATTTTTATTAAAATAATATTTTATACATATATGATATTGTAGAATAACACAACATTTTAACAATATGCCCATAATATTTTTAAATTATTAATGTTACAGTAAATATATAAGTATAAATTCGGAATGTAAACATTAAACAAAGATTTATATTATACTATATTACAGTAAGACCTCGTATAATACGGTACGAAATTTCTTTATACAATAGATTAAAATTTGATACGAAAATTTGTATTTGTATAACATGTTTTTAAAAACTAAGTTAAAAACTTTTGATTTACAATTTTGCCAGTGCATCAAATGATTTTATATGTGGTATCGGTTTATATATTTAACAAACAAATACAATAATAGTTATTTATTTTAGACGCTAGTGTAATGCAACTATTTATTCAATTTGACGAAATAATAATAACATTAAAAAATTATTTTTGACAAAATACAAAACTAGCTAATCAATTAGGTCTGTGAATTGTGAATGATAATTTTCGGTGTTATTTATTCAATTTTGACGTTTTAAACTGTCATTATTTGTTATAGAATGACAAAAAAATACTAGAAAAAAATAATTATATCTTTTGAATTTCAGAAAAAGTAAATTCAATTTCAGAATATTTATAAAACTAAAACAATTACCCCTTAACCTTAAATAATAATATAAGCTAAAAGCTAAATACGTATATATACGAATATTCAAACCTTTTCTGAAATTAAATGAACTTTTTTCTGAAATTCTGAAGTAGTTGAAAAAGTATACAATTTTTAAATTGCTAGAGAAATAATTTATTTTTTGTCATATTGGTTTCTAAAGCAACGTTTTTTGAGCGATTTATAAAACAAAAAGTGAAATATTAAAAAATATTTTAAAATTCTAGGACTTTTACCTTCAAATTGAATCCTTTATATATGGGACATTAAATTATTCTTCACCTCAACAGTTTCATCCAAAGTATGCCGAGGAATATATTTTTCATCAATTATAGCGAACTAGAATTTAACGAATCCAGAAAAGTTTAATTTCAATCTGTCAAAACTTGCTGGGATTTTCGAACAATTGCGACTTAGCTTACTTATACAAAACTCATACTGCCTAGGAATTGATGCATATTTCTTTTAATAATTTAAACTAGAAACCAGTATGACATAACATTATGTATGTACCTCAGACGAAAAGTGTCTTTAAGGTACTCATAAGTAATTACTGCCTCGGCCGTAAACAACTTGCTCATACCTTAAAGATTCACTTTTCGTCCTAGATACATAAAATATTATTAAATACAACCGAGAAATAATGTTAACTTTATTTTTATCAAAATCATTACTTAATGTGTTTCATTATTTACTGATAAGTATTTCCAAGGGGAAATAAAGGGATTCAAGACCATTTGGCAGTGTTACCTAGGAATTTTTTTATTAATGTTTAATTGTTAATTGATACTGATTAACAAATATGTCGAATATTAGCAATTACAGTAGAATCTCACTAATCCGGCACTATTAAAAACCAGAGGGTGCCGGATTATTGGAGTGTTCGGATTACTGGATTGTATAGAAAAATTTATAATAAATAAAATAAAGCATTTCAAAAAGGGAATACAATGTATTTGTGTTCATGTTTTACACGTTTTTTTTTATCAAATCGCTTTTTAAATTTATCCAGCCATCTATCACTGGCACGAAAATCATCTTTTTTGGTAATTTTTACATAAAATTCGATTGCTTTTGCTTTCAGAATTTCTCCAGATGCATGAACCACATGTAGACAGCGTTTTCCATCTTTGGACAATCACCAACTCTTAATGTTTTACGCTTTCTCGGTCCAGATCGTCTTTACGCGGTCCACTATCTTTTGTTTTTTTTTTTCCTTAAGATCGTGTATAGTAGCACGCCCAACTCCATATTCTTTTGCCAATTTGCACATGTTTTCTCCACTACCTAACTTCTTTAAAATGTCCATTTTATCTTTCAAAGCTAGAGGCTTGTGTTTCCGTTTACTTGACATTTTTAACTACGCGGTGCATGGCGTAGGGAGTGGCGGGGAGTGCCGGATTATTGGACGTGTCGGTCTATTGATGTGTCGGATTAGTGAGATTCTACTGTATATTTATTTTGGAAAAAATATACCTACTGATTTTTGTAAATAGTTTCTTTTGGTACCTAAATAACGAATTTTTTCGTTAGTATATAAAATATTGTATAATAACACTTGACAAATAATGATGAACTTTACTCCCTTAATATATAAAGTACTATTAATTTGTTGTTTATTAAACAACTGCTCTTACTCTTATGGTCTGTATACAAATAAATAAACATGATTTTATAAGGTAAAACTGAATAAATAGTTTTAAATTTAAAATTCCAAGATTTTAAAAATCAAATTACAATAATTGATTCTTGATCTTATTTAATAAGAATAACCGATTTTGGTGTTTCAGGTAAAATATTATTTTGAAACAAAAAATATTGTTAACCATTTTATAAAAACTGCTGAAACCTACATTCTTTTTTGACTGTTAACTCTTATAATACGAGATATAATTCCTGGGGTGTGTACCGTGTTATTCGAGGTCTTCCTGTTAGGGAAATGAATCAGCCAACAGCTTTCTCATTCACGCGCATTCACTCATGAATAGACTTGTGCCTATCGACCTCTTGAGAGTTGATTCACATTTATAGTACACGTGGAATGTAAGAAACATGATTACGTCATCATCATTCACTCTCGCAAATAAGAACACAAATCCTAGAAGCTGTTTACAATCATGTTGTACATGCTGATTGTTACTGATTGTACAACCCGTACTTAACTTATTTGTTGCTGAACAACACTATCCTTTGACAAAGTTGCTGGAATCTATAACATTTCTTAAATGTCCGCAAAATGTATCCATTGAGTTTTTGAAATCACACTGCACTCGTGCTTCCATTTCTATTTAAAAATTTCTATCATTACATTCATACATAGCTAAAATGACATTTATATATGTTTATTAGGTGGTATACACTATTTAATTGAAAATTATTTTCAATATTACAAAATGAAAATATATTTACAAGTTTCATTTAAATTTGTGCTTGTTATGTTTATTCTACTATAAAAAAATACTTAAAATAGTGAATATAAAATAAAATAGGATAAATTGGATATAATATATGTACATGAAATGTGTGCCGTGCAAAAAATATGAAAAATAATATTTTTAATTAATTTTTTACAATTTGTAGAAGGTAAGTTATAAATATATTATTTTAATAAAAATGAAAAATATGTATATAAACCTTTAATTTATTTTTGTATATATACTATTAAAAATGTAAAAAATTAAATATTTATTCGTTTATTTTTTTGTTGTTAATATTAAAAATTAAATTCATTGTTATTTATAAATTAATTTGTTTAATATGCGTATTAATGAATAAATCTGAAATCCAAATATTCTAGTTAAGACTAAAAAAAAAATATTCACAATCATTGTAGTAATATGTCGATTTCTAACCTTTTAGTGATTGGGAAATATGTTATTCCAAACTGCAATGACAATCTCTCACGGGTTGGAAATGTTTATATACAGGGATTGCCTAGCAACGTTGTAATAAATCCCAATAATAGGCTAAACAAATTTTAATAGAGATGTCAAAAGATATTAACAAAATTAAAGTTATAATTTATTCTGAAAATTATTGATTTAAAAAGAGGGTGATTGTGTATAAATAATATACATACCTCGGTGGGAGTATCATTACATCCTCGTGCTGTATCTCACCACTTCGAGGCTTCGCCTCTCGGTAATATACATAACTCCTCGGTTGTAATGAAACATATCCCACCTCGGATGTAATATACTATTAAAGATGTCCGATCAAGATTATCTATATCATGAACGAATTAACAAATTGGCATACATTTGTCTCTCATTTGCAAAGACTACAAGAAAAATTCATTTTGTTTCGACTAAAGTTAATACATTTTAAACCGATACTAGCTGTTGACAATACTTTCGCTGTAAAGGAAGTTATTAATGTTATTTTCTGTGTCAGTATATCATTTTTCACATATTTGGTTTTATATTTGCTAGTAAACTTACCAGTTGACACAGTTTTGAATTTTGAATGCGTTTACTGTAACATATAGTTTTATAATGATAAAATAACAGTAGTACCGTATGTACCCTCATAATAAACAAAGTAAACGACGCTACTGAATTTGACAGAATGGGCGGAGCTAAAATCTTAATTCATACAATTCGTAGATGACCTTGACCGGATAGCATTAAAAAAATTGACTGTATGGAAATTTCCTGGATTATACGCAATATGAAAATATTTAACTGTAAGGGATTTAGATAATTAACTATTTTATAGATAAAAATGTAACCTAATCAATAGGCGATTTCGTTTATTATCCCTAAAAGAGTAGTCAGATTTGTTTGATGACGTCATTAGGTGGTATAGATTGTTTAGTATATTTGTGCAAAGAACAGACATGAGCGTTTTTCAATATTCTAATATTTATTTTACAATATCATGTTTGATATCAACGGTACAACGGTCAACTATCAAACTATCATATTTAAAATAAATTATAAAGGTACGTCTAGTTCCACTAGTTTACGAACATCTGAGTCAACTTTCATGAAGCCATCATATTTATTACAAATAAAAGTAAGAAATTAGTACCTTTAGTTGCAAAAAATATTATGAAGTAGATTTCAATGAGGAAATAGAAAAAATCATTTTGAAAGAAACATGAATCTATTAAAAATTGTTTCAAAATTATAATGTGGACGTTAAATACATGATACTGTTGCAATTATGATATTGCAGATTTTAAATCCCATATTCGATATTTTAAATTCCCGCGCATTTCGTAAACTAACCCTACAGATTTATCAGAGCATTTGAAGGCTCTCGGAGCGTTCCTTTCCAAGGGGTACGAGATAAAAAACGAATACAGATTGGTACGCTCTGAGACAATAAACGAACACTTACGGTCCTTCAGACCTCTCCCAGATAAGAAACGTAAACGCCTATTAATGTATTGCTTTAGGTAAAGCGCCAATTTAAATTTAATATAGGTTAAAAATTATATAATTCTTATAGACTATATACTAGCTTTGCTTTCGGTTAATATAAACTAGAATATTCAGATTTTGGTTATATTCAGAAACACAACAAATCCTCAAAATTTTGGCACAAATTTCAACAATTTTTTTTGCAATATAAAATTCATTTACTTAATTTTGTAATTTATCATAATTAACTGTTCCATAAGCAATAAAATTATGAACTTAAATTAAATAAAGGTGGGTTCTTCCACAAGACACAACTTTCTACGAACACCTAGCATTGGTTTTTGGACGACATTTATATAGATTTCACACTGAGCAACTCCGAAATTAAGGGAAATGATCATTTTTATACTGACAATATTGCAGAGGTCCCTAATAATGTAAAATATAAACAAAAGGCCGAATTCGCAGATAAGTTGTTGGATGGTGCGTTATTTCCACAAGAGGTGTATCCAGGTCTTTTGTGTACCAAATGTGGTGAAGCCTTGGATAGTCAAAAGTACATCTAACAAAATTGTTTAATTTTATTGAAGAACAACACGCTGAAGATGATTTTATCTTCTGGCCAGAGTCTTTTGAGCCCTTTTGCCTTGAAAAGTTCACGACAGAGATTGGCAAGTCCAAAATGAGAATGAACTTCAACGCAGAATATACAGAAATGTCATCCAAAACCCGTTGCTAGGTGTCCGTAGAAAGTTGTGCCTTGTAGAAGAACACGCTCATCTTTATTTAAGTTCATAATTTTGTTGCTTATGAAATAGTTAATTATTGATTACAAAACTTTAAGTAAATACATTTTATATTTAAAAAAAAAAGTTGAAATTTGGGCTAAAACTTGTAGGATATACGCTACATAAAATAATATTAAAACCCAGATAAAAAACTATATAACAGGTCACTACTATATACATTTAAAATCGTTTTAAAAAATATGTAACGAAACAATATTACATAAAATTAGGCTTTGTAACCTCAACAAAACTTTATTCAGTACAAACAACAACAGAATACAAATCCTCAAATAGAAATGGAAAGCAACGCACACCACATAGTTTTAAAATCAGCCTTATCACTTCACTTGGGGCAGTGGGGCTCCGCTACTGCGTGCACCAGGAAGTCACTAGGACAGGACGGTGGCCACGGAGAGCAACAGCAGCCACGTGGAGGGGCTACGCAGCCAGGAAAGCCCTCGACCGCCGTGCTGCATAGCAGCTGGATTCTCACCTGCAACACACAGAGTCAGTGATGGATGGATCACAGAATTGTTAGTGGAGAGAGATACAGATGAGGAGGATATTGTGTTGACTGTGGCCGTGAGTTATTACGGTATTATGATGGAATGATGATTTGTGAGGGATGTGTAGTTACTCTGTATCGAGTAAGGAGTATGGAGGTGGTAATGTAAAAAGGGATAGTGAAATGCAACAAGCGCCACAAATATATGCAAGAAAATATAAGCTGTAATCCCAAGGTGTAATTTAGAATTTCATAGGTCCTAGACAAAAAAAAAATTTCGGATCCTCGTCAAGAAACTAGTTCCTAAAAGTATTTATGATTAGCATTTCATTATTGTAATTCAGAATTTCTTTGTTATTATTATTTTTACCTTCCGTCACCTTTTAGGTAAGGAAGGTATTGTTTTTGGTCAAAAAATTCAGTGATGAGTTTTTACTGAATAAGCATGTTTTAGAGTCCCTATAATACGATTTTACAATTTTTACGATGTCTGTATGTATGTATGTGTGTCTGTGTGTCTGTGTGTGTGTGACAAAGGTTCCGAATCCCATAACTTCAATACCACGATTCCAAAAATTATAATTTTTTCGTATTCCTCAAGTTTACATCCAGAAGAACAAGTGTTTAGATTTTGGTTATAATTGGTGAACCGGAAGTTGCCGCATTTGAAGATTTAACAGTTAAATTTGATTTATTGGCATTTAATATTATTATAACTTAAAGAATATATTATTCTCTATACGATTTGATTACATTTTATACTTCATATTTAATAGATACAGAGTTAAAGAAATTTAAAGAAATTAAATTTTATAATTCAGCTAGCTATGCTAAACATGGAAACTGCTAATATATTCATATAATTCAAATTGACAGATGTCAGTATGAGTAAAAAGTAAATTAATGTGACAGAGATGAGGATGTTGCAGTAGATGTTGGGGAAACACGGAAAGATACGGTAAGAAAATAAGTCGATTACATTGGTTTGAACATGTCATGAGGAGAAATGAAGAATTATATTTGAACAAGAATGAGTAGTTTAGTAATGGGAGGTTGAAGAAGCAGAGAAAGACCAAAGATAAGATGGAAGGACTGTATTGCGGAAGACTTGAGAGAAAAAGAACCGAATGAGAACGACACGCAAAAATATCGACTCCTAACGAATGGGAAAAGCTAAAGAGGAAGATGTCAGTGTCAAGTGCAATTTGAATAGTTTGTTTATGAAATAATTTTACTGGAAATTTAGAATCTTTTGCAAGAAAATTATGTATGGAATTTATACATTATACACAGGATTGACGGATGGTATTGTGCTAGCCACAACAGATTTTTTTTAAATGATGGACAACTTTTATGTGTAACATATTTATCTATAAATTAGGTAAGAACCTTCGACAAAATAAAATAATAATTAATAGTGCTCTCTAGCCTAGATAACATATTTGTAGTAGAAACCTACCCGGCATAACCGTAAACGTAATTAAATATTTGTTTAATATATTATTCTAGTGTTATTACCTTCCGTTACCTCTAGGTAAGGAAAGTATTGTCTTTGGTCAAAAAATTCGGTGGTGAGTTTTCAATGAATAAGCATGTTTCAAGGTCCCTACAATACGATTTCACTAGTTTTACGATGATGTCTGTATGTGCGTGTGAGTGTGTGTGTGTGACTATAATTTCGGCCGCAATATCTCCAATACTATGATTCCAAAAATTAAATTTTTTACGTATTCCTCTTTCCTACATCCATATGCAGACTTGATTAGATTTTGATTATAATTGGTTACCCTCATTTGAAGATTTTATCAGTTTTTCTTGAAAAAACGTTGTCAAATATACTAATTTTTGACATTTATTGTTATTAAAATTTTTAAAGAATATTATAATATTAAAATATAATATTCAATGGATATAGAGTTAAAGAATTATAAAGAAATTAAATCTTATAAATCAGCCAGCTATGCTAAACCATGGAAACAGCTACTATATTAAGAAAATTCTAACTGACAGATGTCAGTGTCAATAAAAAAGAAAATTAATGTGGCAGGGAGTAGCACATGTTGGGAAAGACACGGGAATATAGGATAAGGAATGAAAGAATAAGGGCTCGAGTTTCTAGATAGATACAAGGGAGACGATTACATTGGTTTGAACATGTCATGAAGAGAGATGAAGAATATATTGGAAGAATGAATGGCTCTCGGTAATAGAATTTACACAAAACAGAGCAAGACCAAAGATAAGAAGGAAGGACTATATTGCGGAAGACTTCAAGGAAAAGGAACTAAATGAGACGACACGCAAAACAGAAATGAGTGAAAGAAGAAAATAAAACATACTGACCCCTAACGAATAGAAAAAGCTAAAGAAGAAGATTTGTCTAGTTTGTTTATGAAATAATTTTACTGGAAATATAGCATCTTTTGCAAGAAAATTTATATATGGAATTTGTACATAATACACAGGATTGACGGAAGGTAATGTGCTGGCCACCTCGACATATAAATTTGCAATAACAGATGATACCATCATGAAAATTACGAACAAAATAATATAATTTCTACACGTGTCCGGTATTAAAAACTATTAATTTGTAAAGTTGCTTTTCCAGTTAACATCACGTTAAATACAAATCAATGTTATTATTTCTATGTACACATTTATCAAACGATGTTTCTACAAAACATTGCTTTCTATATAGGATGTTCATTTTAAATGGGCCACCATTGCTATCTCGAAAACTATAAGAGTTACAAAGCGATTAAATGGGCAAGCAATTTCTATTTCATAATACAAATTAAAAGAAAAGTAAATTTATTTTTTCGACTAGTGGTTCTCAAAATACGGGGCCTAAGTAGTATTGTATTTGGGCCTACCTATCTTTCATTCCATACTTAACGATGACCTTATGAATTGACCATCAATATCAAAATATTCATTCAATGTAATCTTCTAAAATAAAGACTGTTGTTAAACTTGTATTTAGATATAACACCACCAATGCAATAAAAACTAATATTCTGTTTTGCTTTAAGGCTTTACAAATTAAATTTTAACTTTATGTTGTCTAGACTTCTACAATATGTATTGTTTATCACATGAATTGTTAAATGTTAACACAAAGTCTAAAGCATTAAAACAAGTGAAACAGTACAACTACGTTATTAATAAAATAGTACTAGAATTAATTATGCTGTGATGCTCATGAATGTATTAAGTTTACTATTGTTTAACGAAGTTTTCAATTATTTGATGAGATAATGTATTTTCTGTTACAAAGTAAATATGATCATACAAGAAAATGTTTTTTATCAATTATCAATTTCCAATTGTCTGTGTATAAAGGTAAGTAAACCTAATAAAAACTAGTCTATAAAATTGTAAAATTTAATTAAAATATTAAACTCGTCTAAAGGTTCACAAACTATAGCAGAAGCCTTCAGTTGCTTGTGTGTGTCTAGGGAAATTGGCAATTCTATTATCATGAAAATGATCGTAATGGTAAGCGAGGTAAACCACCATGGTAGGGTTATTGTAGAAGGATCGTTTATTTGCAAAAAGAAAGTGTAAATAGACATTCGAACGTCATGCAACTGCTAGGTAAGCAAACGAGACTTGTTGCTTAGTATAGTAAAATTATTTAAAGATGTCCGATCAAGGTTATTTGTACCATGAACGAATTAGCAAATTGGCATACATTTATCTCTCTTCTTTGCAGTCTATAAGCGTGTGCGATAAGGATGGATATAACACATTTGTCTTTCAAAAATTCATATTGTTTCGACATTCCACTTTAAAGCGATGCTTGTTGATGGTAATACTTTCGCTATAACGTAAGCTTATATATTAATTCAGATACATTACCTTGATTCATAGCCGTACGAATAACGTTATTTTCTATCAGTATCACTGACACTGACATTGTGTCAGTATCTTATTTTTCACATATTTGGTTTTACATTTGCTAATAAACTTACCAGTTGATTTTTTTTTGAAATTTGAAAGCTTTTATTGTAACATGTATTTTTATAATAATAAAATAACAGTAGTATCTTATGTACCCTCATAAAAACTAAGCAAACGACACTACTGAATTTGTCAGAATGGGCGGAGCAAAAATCTGAATTTATACAATTCGTCGATTATCTTGATCGGACATCTTTCAAAAATTTTACTGTACACTGAAAGATTTGCTAGCTATATGACGAACTGATAATCACAAATGTCATCGAGAAAGTTATACAGTTCTCAAATATAACATGTGTATCTCTCATATCCATTTTATTGGTCTGGAAAGTTATACAAAATGAATTTATAGATAGGTACAGTTATTTGCAGATAGTGGAATTAATTTTGAACATTTTGTTAGGTCTAAGAAAATATTTAAAATTTAACAATGTTATGAATATTCATCACAAAAATTTGAAAATCTTTTTGATATGTAATTGATATTAACACACCATAAAATGAGCTAGAAACAGTACAAGTTAAATTCAAGTATGTATAATTTGCATTTCCCGTCATTATATTTCATAAGTTAGCAGACAAGCGAGAATTTGGAGCTTGAATTGCTTGCGAGCAAATCATGCTAGGCTACCAAAGTCGTTCAACAAATTTTACTTCCGACTGCTTGTTTTCCTGGGGCTTATTGAACGCACCAAATGAAAAGTAAATGAATGTGGCAGAGATGAGGATGTTGAGATAGATGTTGGGGAAGACACGGAAAGATAATGAAAGAATAAGGGAAATAACTCTAGTGTTAGATGTTTCTAGAAAGATACAAGAGAGACGATTACATTGGTTTGAACATGTCATGAGGCGAGATGAAGAATATATTGGAAGAATGAATAGCTCAGTAATAAAAGGTTGAACAAACAGAGGAAGACCTAATATAAGATGGAAGGACTGTACTGCGGAAGACTTCAAAGAAAAGGAACTAAATGAGACGTGTCGCAAAACAGAAATGCGTAAGATGAAAATAAAAAATAGCGACCCGTAACGAATGAAAAAATCTAAAGAAGATGTCAGTTTCAAGTGAAATTTACATAGTTTGTTTATGAAATAATTTTACTGGGAATTTAGAATCGCGTGAGGAATAATTTGGTGTATGAAGAATGTATGGTTAGGAACAATGTGATTAAGAGAGTTGGTGTGAGTCAGTTGAGATGGTTTGGGCATATGGAGAGAATGGCGGGTGAACAGTTTGTTAAGCGTATATATCTTGGTGAAGTTGAAGGTTTTCGATTGCGTGGCCGACCAGTGTGTAAGTGGATGGATGTGGTTGGTAGGGTGCTTAAAGAGAGAGAGTGTTTCCAAGTATGAAGAGAAGAACAGCATGTATGAATGCGATTATGAGTGTGGCCGCGGCAAAAGAAGTATGCTTAGATAGGAATGTGTGGCGAAGGATGATTGTTTCCTAACTATTATTGTGATCCGGATGCGGTATTTCGCTACCGAAAATCGGTCACTTTAATATGTTTAAGAGTAAGGATTTGTTGTATGATGTTGATGTTGTTCTTATTGTTATCGGGTTTGTGCGAACCCACTAAGTGGGACACGCGTGATTTTAAGTATGTATGAATGTATGTATTTAGAATTTTTTGCAATTTATGTATGGAATTTATTCATAATACACAGGATTGACGGAAGGTATTGTGTTGGCTATTCTTCATATTGGACCAATCCAAAAAAAAAAGTGTTCAATTTTGTAACAGTATTGTATGGTTTTTCAAAACTAGGAAAAAGACAATTGATAACTTTATTGATTTCAAGAAGACTTTTAGCTCATTCTCTGTTGGTAGAGAATCGTACTGGACATAGAAAATTTCTGGATTTAAATCAATAAAAATGATTCTTTTATTAGACTGAAAAAAGCTTCACGTGCATAAAATTAGGTTTAATATTTATGATGTAATACATTCATTCCACAGTCCCATTTAATATTTAATTTCTTCATTTCCTGTTCTTTGTATCTGCTTTATATCAATTGTATCTTTGAGAGTAAAAAGTATTTTGTAGAAAGAAATCCATAACGAATTCCTTTTGTATTATCAACATTTCTCATATTTTTTCTGCGCTAGAAATAAAACTAAATGTTTCAAAGAATGTTATTAATATTTTGAAGGAAAACATTTTCATTATTAAATACAAAACAATGTGAAGAGTGAGATATATAAGTACGAAATATTATGTGCTTAACATAAATAATTAAAATTGTAATGTCGTAGCAGACCAAACGTTCTGTTCTGTGATTAAATGTGAAATTTCCGGTGGAGAATGTGCCTTGTCGTCTGAAGCTATGTTCGCTACCATTGCACAGTTGACTGGAAATTATTTTCTATGTCGTCGCTGCTTTTTAATGAGCGAATTTGCTTTTTGTAATATGTTAAATTCAGCGTGCAACAAAAAAATCTTTCACATGGCTCTAGTTGAATATTTTACGTGCATTTTTGCAGGAATACCGACGAATTTATTGCATTAAAATGAATTTTTAAACAGAATTTGGAAAAAATTAAAAGAGAAACTAATTATTAGTTTTGTTTGGAGTTTAAATTATAAAAGCAAAATAGTATAAAGCATTGTTTGTTTTTATATTTGCATAAATTTGTTTTTTCTAAAAATAGTTTTCAAACAGATTTTGTAAATGACATTTAAACTATTTCAGGCAAATAAAATATTACAACAAAAGCGCACTGCAAAATATTAGGTAGAATTCCAACAGATTTAATAATAATTTTAAATGTTTTTTTTTTTTTTGTAATGTAACTTTTATAAAATAACTTAGTAGGTAATTGAGCACGGCAGCTTTAAATAGTTGTTTTACGTATCCTTAGGCAACCGTAAAGTATTTCTTTTATTTTGACATGTGTCAAAGTCTACTTTACGGCCACATTTACTTTACGAACTCTATTGTCAAACGTTTTTTATCTCTCGCTAAGAGAGGTATTGGATTCATGCTAAAAATCGCATATCCAGATTTTATCGAATAAGCACGATTTATTAAGGTCCATAGAATCTGATTTTAACATTTTTACAATTATGTCTGTGTGTGTGGATGTGCCTGTGTGGATGTGTGTGTGTGTGTGTGTGTGTGTGTGTGAGGTTGTTGGAAACATGATTTCTCAAATTCTATAAGACTAAAGACCTGTTTGACTACGGATTCCTCAATCTAACATTATTGGGGGGAGGGGAGTTGAATAGGTTTTGATTCCAATTGGAAAATCGGAAGTAGTATTATCTTAAAAAAAATTCTAAATATTATTTTTTTGAATTTTTTTATTATTAGTAGTAAAGAAAGTAAAATTCTACATTCGATACATTTTAAAATTTTATTATTATATTTTTAATATCTTCTATATATTGAGATAAAAAATCTGATGTGGCCAGCACATAACCTCTCGCCGTATATTTTACCTGGCTGTATGCATAAAGCAAAGAATATTTTTATAAATACAAATAATGTATTCATATAAATCTATGACGTATAAACTTCTTTATTATTCAATAATAGGATGTCTCAACATGAAGATATTTTACCATAAATTATGTTACCATAAATTACAAAGTAGAGTTTACCATATATAAATATTAGGCTGGTAACTGCAATTTTCAATTCGAACAACGTTGTTTACTTTCTCTTCATATTCTTCTAGTAAAAACATTAATTTTGGGCGGTCTAAAATGTATATATGCATTGTGCATCTATTCTTACATATCTTCTTTTACATTTTATTTTTTCATACATGTTATATCTAAATTGCACTCCGATTATTCTTATATCGATGTGTAATTTTGTCAATATTTACAACTTACTTGAGAAGAATTTGATAGCTTTTTCGCAATTCAAAGTTACTCTAGTCTACAGTACTGGTGTACATTGTCCCATAATGTTTGAAACAAATTTAAGTCCTTCAACCTAGACTTGTCATCTCCATAATAGTCACAGATCAAGAATTAAGGGATTCTCCAAATACATTTTTCTTTCATTACTCATTATTTCTGACACTGACATTTATCTGTCAGTTACAAATAATTTAAATTTGCAACTATTTTTCATGGCATCCTTTCGATTGTAAAATTAATTACAACATTATTTTATATATTATATTCCTTTTATCTCTAAATCTATAAAATATGTATAAAAATATTTAAATGTATCAGAAAGAGAATTTATTTTTCTTTAATATTATCAAGAAAAAATTTCAAAAAATAATATTTAGAAGATTTTTTTTCAAGAATCTTCTACTTCCGGTTGTCCAATTGTTACCAAAACCTTTTCAGATCTTCCCATGAATGTCCGATTGGGAAATACGTTGTTAAACAAATTTTAAGTCTTATAGTTTTTGAGTAACCGTCCTTCCAACATCCCACACACACACATCCACACACACACACACACACACACACACACACACACACACACACACACACAGACATCATCGTAAAAATGTTAAAATCGGATTGTAGGGACCTTAAAACGTGCTTATTCAATAAAATCTGGATATGCGATTTTTAGCATGAATCCAATACCTCTCTTAGCGAGAGGTAAAAAGTAATATATAAAATAATTTGTTGTAATAAATTTCAAAGCCTAAACAAGTAACCATAGTAACCATCAGATGTTTGTAAATGACAGAAAAATGTCATTGTCAAAAACCAACAGTAGTTCATAAACCTATTTGGGCGGTATTGGCATCTCAATTCTAAAATTTGATGTCTATTTTAATTAAATACATGACAGTAGATAAGAACCGATTCAAAATATGTCATAGTACGAATATGATTTTATGTAGATTTTAGCTGAAACTAAATCTTAGAGTTTTTTTTGACAACATAGTAGTAAAACGTCACATTATGCTTTTACGTTAAAAGAAGAAGTTTCACTAATATTATTGAAGAATTTTGTATTAATTTGATTAAAATATGACTATAATAATAGTGCCACCAATGGAAACAATGAATACGTATTAATTTTTACCTCTCGCTAAGAGAGGTATAAGATTTATGCTAAAAAGCGTTTTTTCAAGAAAAACTTCCGTTTATAACCAATTATAACCAAAATCTAATCAAGTCTGCATATGGATGTAAGGAAGAGGAATACGAAAAATTTGTAACGTGCTTATTCACTGAAAACTCACCACCGAATTTTTTGACCAAAGACAATACCTTCTTTATCTAAAGATCAGGGAAGGTAAGTAAAAACATTGTGATAGTTTCCTAAAAAATATTGTGTACATCTCAGCATTAAAGTACCTTTTCAGCCTCATCTGATATGTTGGCCTTGGCTTTCGCCCCGTCTGTAAACTTCAGTTTCAGTCAAAAACAATTGCTTTTACAACCTTGATAAACAAATTGCTATAAGTTTCTAAATAATAAATTAATGTATGTGAAACCGGTCAGCTCTAAATAGCTATCTTCTATTTTTCTATTTGAAATTGCATTTTCAAATTACAAAAGGTAGATAATATAAATTTATAAATATAGTTTCTGTAAAATAAAAGTATAAAACCTGAAATAAGGAACAGCTGAAAAGACCTTTTTTTAATGAAGTTCCGAAAATTTAAATTTTCCCTGGCCTTTATCCCTTTGTGTCCCACATACGTGAGTCTAAAATTACCTCGGCAGTCTCATGCTCCGTGTGATCACGTGCTAATTCAAAAATCTCCACGTGCACCACCTTGTGTCCCGTTAAATCAGCTGTCAAAATTTACATCAAACGTAATATTTCAGCACCGTCACGCGTCGGGACTCTACGACACCGGTAATACCGGCGTTGAGAATGTTCTTGAGTGAGTGAGCTTCAGTGGTGACTCGTGACATCTTTAAAGGAAGGGACGAGGATGGAATTTGTCTGAATTTTCTAATGGGGGCATAAAAGTGTGGAATATAATAAAATTACACACTATTTTCTGTTATATGTGAATATTCTGCAATTTTTCTATTTAGTCTATTTTAAGATTTAGTTCAATAGTATATTAAAGAATAAGTTTTATAATACGTGTATTTTTCACATTCATCAAAATTTAGAAAACGAGCCCTGGCGAGTTTTCTAATTGTAAATTCCGAGAAAAGTCTTATAAAACTAATTTATTATACTATTTATTATACTTTGCGTCTTTTATATACAAAAATATTTTTAAAAAATCTGATGTGGCCAGCACTATAGCTTACATAAATTTTCTTGCAAAAGATTCTAAATTTCCAGTAAAATTATTTCATAAACAAACTATGCAAAATGCACTTGACACTGACATCTTCATCTTCTTTAGTTTTTCCCATTCGTTAGGGGTTGCTATTTTTTATTTTCTTTTTCCACTCATTTTTGTTTTGCGTGCCGTCCTCAATTAGTACCTTTTCTCTCATGTCTTCCGTAATACAGTCCTTCCATCTTATTTTTGGTTTTCCTCTGTTTCTTACCTTCTACTACTGTGCTATTAATTTTTCTTCCAATATATTCTTCATATCTTTATCAAACCGATGTAATCGTCCCTCTTGTATCTTTCTAGAAACATCTATCACTCGAGCCATTTCCCTTGTCCTTTAATTCCTTACCTTATCTTTCCGTGTCTTTCCCAATATCTATCTCAACATCCTCATCTCTGCCACATTCATTTTGTTTTCATTGACACTGACATCTGTCAATTAGAAGTTTCTTCATATAGTAGCTTTTTCCATGGTTATAGCATAGCTGGCTGATTTATAAAATATAATTCCTTTATAATTTTTCAACTCTATATCTATTGAATATGAAGTATAAAATGCAAATAAATCGTGTAGATAATAGTATATTCTTTGATAATTATAATAACATTGTGTCAAAAATAATATTTAACAGCGTTTTTCAAGAAAACATGTTAAAATCTTTAAATAAGGAAACTTCTGGTTGAGTAATTATAACCTAAATCTAATCACCTCTTCTGTTGGATGTAAACTTGAGGAATACGAATAGAATACATTTGGACTCGTGGTATTAGAGTTATGCGATCCGATAAGATCGTCACTCACACACACACACAGTCACACACATACACACACACACAGTCACACACACACACACACACACACACACACACATACATACAGACATCATCGTAAAAATGGTAAAATCGTATTATAGGGATCCTAAAACGTGCTTAGTTACTAAAAATTCATCATTGAATATTTAACCAAAGATAATTCTAAGCATTTTGATATACAGCGTGTTCATTTTAAATGTGCCTCCATTGCTATCTCGAAAACTATAAGAGCTGGAAAACAGTCAAATTTGGCTGCCAGTAAATTACCTGGCTAGCAGCGAGTAAATCGGTTCCGTGTAATTAAGGCTTTATTTTCATATTTCTAGTGTGACCTTCGTATTATAATTTAATTATTATAAGTATAAACGTTTTGAAGGGATGCAATTCTGCAGTAAAACGGCTTTCAGCCGCCGCTGTAAAGCTTGCAGATGAAGAACTCACAGTCTAAGCACGCGTCGTGAAAAGATGGTGGGAAGATAGCCAGACAATTTGAGTCAGGAACGAGGCGAAATACATCACATTATCTGCGAGCGTGCCCGCGTTGTAATGCCGCTATCTTTGTCGCGAGCTCCTCATTTGCATATCATATTAATGGCTCGGCACACATACATTTTCAATCCATTTCATTCTTTCTTTTACTTCTTTTATCACTTCTTACCAGGATGTTTCGTTTCTGACGTGCTTTAACTAAGAGATAAAACATTTTCTTGGTTTGTTACCTCGCAAAGATTGGATTTGTTCTTTAGATCTTTAATTTTATTCTGATTTGCAAACGATTTCGTAACCATTATCTAAATAACAGGCAATTTTAAAACCTGATCGGTATCTAACGAATCTGAAACACATCAATTAAGGCCAAAAGGTATTTGCCCTGGGCTCAGTCTATGTAGTTTACGACTTCACGAGTGCAAATGATTGCACGCAGAATCGAAAAAGAAAAAATCTGATGTGACCAACACAATACCTGCAATGGAGTTTCGTTGCCGCGTGCCTGATGTCTGGTCGTGAAACTGGGGAATCCGATTCCTATCCCGATCAACGCCAAATAATTCGAATTTTAAATGGCATAAAATTAACCCTTGTGGTAAACGCTTGCACAATACAAACAACTATGTCATCAGCATTACTGAAATGTGTGTACAAATCAGATTAGCACACCCAGCAAATGGATAATATGCCGTGATAATATATTTATTTATTTCTTTATTTAAATACATACCTGAATATTTACTAATGATATAAGTTATATATATCAAGTTCCTTTACATAAAAATATTGTTCTATTTGCAATTTTCCTTTTAAAACTTTACTATCATTAATTTGAAATAATTAGTTTTTTGACAGTGACATCTGTCAGTTACATACATTTGAGATGAACTACGTAATCATGGAGATGTGTTTAAGGCATAAGTTCCGAGATATAATTTTTATATTACTAAATTTATCCATAAAATATATAGAAAAAGTATTAAAGCAAACCTTTAGAAAATGGAATAATCTTTAATTTTTATAATAACAAATTGCGAAATAATTACTTTTAAAGGATTTTTTTGAAGAAAAACTATCTTGAGCTTCAAGTAAACTGCCATTTCGGGTTATCCGATTGTCACCAAATGGCTTCTTTCCATATTAGAATAAGGTGGAAATACATGGTTTCAAAACTTTCTGAATGATAGTATTTGAGTTAGAGCGTAAAGAGGATTCATACACACACACGCACGCACGCACGCACACACACACACACACACACACACACACACACACACACACACACACACACACACACACATACAAACATCATCGTGAAAATGTTAAAATTGGATTGTAGGGACCTTAAAACGTGGTCATTTACCAAAATTTCGATATGCGATTTTTAGCACGATCCCTATACCTGCCTTACCAAAGGTAGCGGGAGGTAAAAAACAAGTAATCAGATAAAGAAGAAAATGTTTATCAAAGTTTAATGCAAATTAAGAAAATATAAACAGAAGCTATACGAGGTCTGTTCAGAAAATAACCGAACTTTGTTTTTTTAAACTTTATTATTAATTTTTACAGATTATTAGTCTTTGTCCCCCTCAAAGTACTTCCTCCCCTATTCACATACTTTTCCCAGCGGTGTTTCTATTTCGCGAAGCAGTCCTGGATAGCTTCATTTGAAGTGGCCTTTAAGGTCTGTGACAAATTTGCTTTGATGTCATCAATAATATGAAAACGGCATAAACCCCCCTTTCGTCTCCCGTTACGATCCTTTGCATGAATTTTTCATCGTCAAGGAGTTGCCGAAAAACGTCCACTCGATTTTCTTTCTGTTGTTCGGTCATCAATTTTGCTGCGACAACGTCATGGCATGACTCAGTTGTGATACTAACCTCTTCTGCAATTTCTCTGAGAGTCAATCGGCCATTTGCACGCACCAGATCGTTGATTTTCTGGACGTGGGAGTTATCATTTTCAATTGCCTGACGACTTCTTTTAAATCGTTGAAACCATCCGTAACATTGCGCATGAGCCAGAGTAACATATCCGCAAGCTTGTTTCAAGAGTTGAAACGTTTCTGTGAAAGTTTTCCCAGTTTCACGCAAAATTATATGTTGCATTGTTCTCCAGAAAATCGCACATTTCAAAAATCGCTACTAACATTTAAAAACGTTGTTCTCAAACAAAAACTAAACGAGATAATAACCCGACAAATGTCAGAGAGTTGAACCATCCTCCGTATGCTTCTGATTTGGTCCCCTTAGACTATTCTCCTTCCTCAAAGTAAAATTGAAGTTGAAAGCGAACCGGTACGATGATGTAACACACGTAAACCGTCGTGACGAAGGTATTGAAAAGCATTCAAGTTTTAGTCTTCCAAAACGCCGATAATAGAAAGAATAAATAGTGATTTTGATGGTATAATAGCATATGTTTTTTTTATTATTATTTAGAAATATTATTGTAAATCAACTGCTACGGTCATTAGTACCCGGTACAGTGCTATTATATAATATACAATATAGTTTAGAATATTACATTATGTTTTGTTTTGTGTTGTTTAAATGTGGTGAAGGATGTTGATGTCTTCGCAAAATTTGATTGTGTTTGTTAGGTGGTTGATATCGTTTCCTAGGGCTTCTGTCAGGGTTGGTCGAATGTTGTTCAGGATTCTCTCTTGTGAATATTTTGGACATTGTATTAGGATATGCTCGGCAGTAATTTGGGTAAGCATATGTTTTATTTATAAGGGATATTCTAAAACTTTATAGTTATACTGTGCAAGTAGAATGAACTTTGTGGTATTATAACTGTGTATGAAGAACAAACAAATAAATTTTATTTAACATTAAGCTGAAATTTTACAAAAAGCTGGATATAAGAATAGGTAAATTAAAAAAAAGTTTTCGGGTATCTTTGATAATCAGAAATCTGCTGTATACAGGGTGTTATATTTTAGTGCAAATATCTCGCTTATTTATTAAGTTAGTAATTTCTTTCATATAACATTATTTATACAGCAACATAAGCTACTTGATACTTGATGACGGTTGTACATTCATGATACCACTTCCGGTTTATTAGTAATTATTATCAACTTTGAAATTTCAAATGGAACATACTATATTTTTTACAAATTTGAAAAGTACATCTAATTTGCTTTACAATCATGTAAAATAATCCATATGTTACATTATTAAAAAGTAAAATGGCGGACACCTAGTCGAAAAGAGAATAGTGAGCCATGACTATGGCTTGAAATAAAACAATTAACTAAAACAATTGTAACTATTAATATTAAACGAAATTTTTTTTGTACCGTGTTTATTAATAATTTATGAACACCAGAAAAAAGAAAACAAATGTCATGGCTATTGCTATGAACGAACAGATGTTTAAAATTTCTTTTTAAAATTCTGAAGAATCTAGAAACACAATATAAAATGTAAAAACAGTTTTATATGCAACTTTTAATTCTATATAACTTTTCACTCTACAGATTCTGGCGTAAAATGAATAGGAGAGCAGGAAATTGCATAAAATAATGTTTACCCCTACCCACCACCCCTTGTATAATAAATGGTGAAATAGAACGAACCTCCCGCACATTATTGAATTCATTGTCCTTTGCAGTCAATTCAGAGAATCCAGTTAGCGTCTGAAATATTTACCTATTACAATTGTATTACACTAATGAGTAATGGCCGGGAAAATGGATTAATACGTGTATGATCGAACAAATTGAATGTAATCTTAACACAATGTATGGGAAAATTGCATCAAAGGCAATATACAGTGTGGTATGCCTCCAATATAGGCAATTACCTAGATTAAACCACATCAGTAACTGTTTTGTGTACCATCTTGCATTAGATAGGGGTGCTGTATTGGATTATAGATTAAGGCGCATTTAAACGTAACAGGTGTTTTGTATTTATGCCTTAGCTAATCAAAAATATCTGATATGGTCAGCACATTACCTTCCGTCAATCTTGTGTATTATGTACAAATTCCATTCATTAATTTTCTTGTAAAAGATCCTAATTTCCAGCAAAATTATTTCATAAACAAACTATGCAAATTACACTTGATTCTGGTATCTTATTTAGCTTTTCCCATTTGTTAAGGTTCGCTATTTTTTATTTTCTTCTTCTACTCATTTCTGTTTTGCGTATCGTCCTCATTCAGTTCCTTTTCTCTCAAGTATACCGCAATACACTTCTTCCATCTTATATCTGGTCTTCCTTCGTTTCTTCTACCTTCTACTACTAAGCTATTCATGCTTGTTCCAATGACATTTAAAAACATTTTTTGAAGAAAAACTATTTTGAGCTTTCAGTAAAGTGCCATTTCCGGTTATCCGATTGACATTAAATCTAATGACTTCTTTCCACATTAGAATAAGGTAGAAATACATGGTTTTAAAAATTTCTGAATGATAGTAGCTCAGAGGATCCACACTCACGCACACACACGCACACACACACACACACACACACACACACACACACACACATACATACATACACACACCCCACAGACATCATCGTGAAAATGTTAAAATCGGATTGTAGAAACCTTAAAACGCGGTCATTTACCAAAATCTCGATATGCGAATTTTAGTACGATCCCTATACCTTTCTTACCAAGGGTAGCGGGAGGCAAAGACTCTCTGTATAAAAAAATAAAACAGCTTTTTTTCGGTAAAATTAGAAAAAATGACTTTTAGAAATAATCAATTCAATTTCATACTTTTTGTAGAGACGCTGAAATTTTAAAATGTATCTAGCTACTTTTATCGAGAAACAAGTCTTTCAAAGCATATGTTGTATGTAACTCATATTTACAATATTTGGACTATGGTTGTTTTTATCTAGAGCTCTTCATTTGTTAATGGATTAAATAAAATAAATAAATATTTCATCACGGCATATTACCCATTGCTGGGTGTGCCAATCTGCTTCATACACAGATATCGGTAATGATGGAATATTTGTACCGTGCGGGCGCTTTCCAGGCGTCACCTCACGGGCACTCATTGCTGGCGTGGAGAGTGCGCCATAGGGGTCAATTTTGTGCCATTAAAATGCGATGTATTTTTTGGCGTCGGTCCGGATCGAACCCTGGTCCCCAGATTCGCGACCAGAAATTCAGGCACACGACCACGGATTAATGGATTAATGGTTAATATTTGATAGATAAAAATTAAACGTGACTTGAGTAATATTATAAAAATTTAAATGTTCCTAAATTAACAATATTGTATTGAAATGTTAAATGAATTAGGTACTCGTAGAAATATAATCATTCAGTGTGTAATATAAACATTACTCCCTCAACGATATCATCTACATTTTTGTATGTATTTAAACGAAGCTTAAAATTCAAAATACTTGTTACAGAAACTGGACGAGTAGTAAAGTTATTTTTATAAAATAAAATAAAGCAATATTTGGGTTTAGTGCTGATGGAAAACTTATTTATTCAGTATATAGGAAACCAACGCACACATCATGAGACCTCTAATCACCACCCAGCCCAAAAAGCCTGTACTATTAAAACATTATATAAGAGAGCATCTATATAGACATAGAAAAAATATTAAATTCTGCAGCTATCAATCTTCTCTTTTATCCGTCACTTGAAATTAGTTATTTGGAGATTTAAAAACTTATCCCATTTTGAGAATAAAGTACTTATTTCTTTGCCGTAATGAAATAAAAAGTTGCAAATATCGCCTCGTATTTTGTTTCTAATCTATATAAAATCTTTTGATCAGAGTGCCTAAAACAAAAGTTTCCGATATTGATTTTCAACTTTTTGAACAAAGTTATTAGAACTACGAAAGTTTTCTCCCTAATTCTCAGAAACATTTTTGGGATAAAACTTCTAAAGAAGAGATTAAAAAAAGCTTTGAATTTTTAATATTTGCCGAAATAGACGGCTTGAAATATTCGTAGCACATGCGTCACTGATCATAATTAAAGTTTACCAGAGAGGAGAATATATTTTCTCGGGATTTAAATCGAATTCAGAATATTTCATGAGTCATATTTCCAAATATTACAATATGATATATGAATGCTTTCTGTTTATACGAGTAGACTGTTAAAAAACAAAAGTGAAAAATGATAATAAATTCCTTATAAATAAAATACAAAGAAAATTTAATAATTAAACATTTTCGGGGTCTCAAAAAAAATTTGTTGTGGCCAGCAAAATACCTCTCGCCACTTCTGTTTTTAGTTACGTATGTACAGGCCGCGAGCAGACATGTGATGTTGGCCTTGAAAATCAGATATGGGAACCCGTGTCACAATGACAATTAGTAATTACATAGATGTCAAATGTCAGAATTTTTCATTCAAAATTTCAAGATTTTCTAAATTCACGTAGTTAATTTGTCACCAGGAGTGTGGAATTTACTTGTCGAGGAAAATAAAGCAGATGGATTTGAAAAGTCACGAAAAATGAAAAATTATGATATTTGACATTTTTGTACATAATTACTAGCTATCATAACACGGGCCCTCATATCTGCTTGTCAAGGCCGACAAAATAACATCACAGCTCGCGCCGTATTGTATTTAACATTTCTTGTATACCTACGCCTTGCACCAAAAATTATACTCACATCTATTCTTTATATTTTAATTTTAAATTCATTCTATGACGATATTTTGTCCTACTTTTAGAAATGTTTTCAATTCATTGTCGGGATTGACAGTATTTTTGAAGGATATATGTAATATACCTATAATTTTAAATATTTAACTATTAGTACAATAAGAAATAATATAATGTATATACTTCCCAGAAAAAAACTTCAGGAATATCTCATTACAAACATTAATATTTCAATTGGTTTCCATGACATTATTTGGCCTGTGAGATTTATTACAATAGATTATATATTTATATGTATCAGATAGATAATTTACTCTTTTTTAATAAGCATAAACAAAAATTATCCAAAAATAATATTTGGAAGATTTTTTTAAGAATCTGCTACTTCCGGTTGTCCTATTATTACCAAAACCTTTTCAGCTCTTCCCAGTAATGTCCGATTGAATTGAGAAATACGTAGTTAAACAGATATTAAGTATTACAATTTTTGAGAAATCGTCCTTATAACATAAACATATACATACACATATACACACACACATCCACACACACACACACACACACACACACACACACACACATACACACACACACAATCATCGTAAAAATATTAAAGTCGGGTTGTAGGGACCTTAAAACGTGCTTAATTATTAAAATCTGGATATGAGATTTTTAGCATGAATCCAATACCTCTCTTAGCGAGAGGTAAAAAAATACATCTATTGTGAAATACAGACAGTTTTTTCTCTGTCCAGACAGTGTTTAAAGACGTGCTCAGGAAGACAAAAAAATGGTACTAAAAGTCAATGAAAAAAGAAGGGTATAAGATCGAGTGAAGCCTGTATCGGTTTTTAATCAGTAGAATAGCACTACTCAGTGAAAAGACGCTTGAGACTCGAGACGGTCGCTAGCATGCATGAAATTACCCCTTTATTGACAATAAGGCCAAGAATGACCAAATCACTTGTTTTCCATTTACACGAAACACTCCTCGACCTGTTTAGAAAATTACCTATTGTCTTTCTTACACAAGGTTGGTTATTGCTTCATTACCGAATATATGATTGTACGGTTAACATTTAATCAGAGAAATAAACACTAATGAAAATAAAACTAATAATTATTAACATTATTGAAGAGTTCTTGGCAAAAAACTACCACAGTACGACTATTTTAAATTGTAATACAGCAATATGTACAACTGTCAAGTATGTCAAATAGTTTGGTAAAACTGTTTTTCACAAGAAGTATGTGAGTCACAAATTATTTTAAACTTTGAGCGTTTCTACAAAAACGTCCTATAAAAATGTCTAAATAAATTGATTATTTCTAAAAGGGCACTCACATTTTACTAATTTTACAGTACACAAATAAACTGTTTATAGATGCATCTATTTCATCTAGTGTTTTTCTTTTTTACCTTCCGTCACCTAGGTAATCAAGGCATTGTCTTACGTCAAAAACATCGACAGTGAGTTTCTAATAAATAAGAACGTTTTTAGGTCCCTAGAATACTATTTTTACGATGTCTGTGTGTGTGTGTGTGTGTGTGTGTGTGTGTGTGTCTGTGTGTGCGTGCGTGTGTGTGTATATACTCCAATACCACGATTCCAAATATTATATTTATTTGGTATTCCTCGAGTTTAGATCCATATGAAGACATGATTAGATTTTAGCTATAATTGGTCCAAAGCAGTACCCTAATTTGCAACTTTTAAGTTTTTCTTGAAAAAAGCAATTAAATAACATTTGTTAATAAATTTTAAGGAATATATTATTGTCAATACGACTGGATTGCATTTTATACTTCATATTCAATAGCTATAGAATTAAAGAATTATAAAGATATTAAATTTCATAAATCAGCCAGCTATGGTAACCATGGAACCTGCTAGTATATTCAGATAATTCAAATTGACAGATGTCAGTATCAATGAAAAGACAATGAAAGTGGCAGAGTTGAGGATGTTGAGATAGATGTTGGGAAGACGCGGAAAGATACGGTAAAGAATGAAAGAATAACAGAAATGGCTCGAATGATATATGTTTCTAGAAAGATACAAGATAGACGATTGCATTGGTTTGAACATGTAAGAAGAAATGAAAAATATATTGACGGTATTAACAGTATTTCTTAAGGATATATATAATATTAATATATCTATCATTTTAAACATATTTAATTAATAATACAATAAAATATCTTAAATGTACTTGTATCTCCCAGAAAAATCTTGCAGTAATGTTAGTAAAACTGCTATTTTTTGACACTGAATTATGCATTTATCTGTCAATTACAAACATTTAAATAACTCAACTTTTTTTGGCCAACGAGATTTATTACAACAGATTATTCTGTATTATTATGTACTATATATCTAAACCTATTGGAGATATAATAAAAAAATTAAATGTAACAAATTGAGAGTTTAATAATTATCTTTATTATTTGTAGTAACATAAATTTTCAAAAATAATATTTAGAAATTTTTTTTTTAGAAACTACCACTTCCGGTTGTCCAATTGTTACCAGAACCTATTCAACTCTTATTACAGTCAGATTGAGGAATCCGAAGTTACACAGATCTTTAGTCTTACAGAATTTGATAAATCGTACCTACAACATCCTAACACACACACACAGACATCATCGTAAAAATATTGAAATCGGATTGTAAGGACCTTAAAACGTGCTAATTCACTAAAATCTGGATATGCGATTTTTAGCATGAATCCAATACCTCTTTTAACGAATTGTTTTTGCTAAGAGCTTTCCAACTATTAATTTAATGTGTACGTTAGTGTTATAGTAGTATTAAGAAACAATCCTGATTTATGCCCTTTGTGAAACTGTATATACATCCTTCAATAAGGTCAGGTGAAGCATTAGACACAGAGCACAATGTATATGGCCTACTATAGACTGTACACTTCCACGGCTGATGGCTTTGATCATGCCCGTAACATCGATTAAGAATTCCAATCATGTTTGCACTGACCATGATGCCATATACTAAATAATATCAAATCCAGATCACCTGATTCACATTCAATTAGTTTTCCGGCATCTAGGCTAGGTGATCTCAGCATCTAATTGGGAAATGTAATTAATACAATGAACACTTGATATCAAAAATTCATTTTGATGTTGATCTTAGTTTCATGAAATAAAACTTAAAGATGTATGCAACAATATGAAAAAAGTTTTTCTTATTTCAATTCATTTCAAGTTGCTGTTACTGAAAACTGTTTAACGAAAATTCAAACTTTGATCTCATAAATATTATGTCAGTGAATAATTTCTTCCAAACTATAGATTAAGATTAGAACCATCAAAAAGTGGATTTTAAATTTTAAATACTATGTGGCCAGCATATTAACTTTCGTCAATCCTGTGTATTAAGTACAAATTCCATACATAAATTTTCTTGTAAAGATCCTATATTTCCAATAAAATTATTTCATAAATAAGCTATGCAAATTGCACTTGACACAGTTATTTTCTTCTTCTTTAGCTTTTCCTATTCGTTAGGGGTCGTTATTTTTTTTTCTCCTTCCACACATTTCTGTTTTGCGTGTCGTCCTTATTCAGTTCCTTTTCTCTCAAGTCTTTCGCAATACAGTCCTTCGATCTTATCTTTGGTCTTCTTCTGTTTCTTCTACCTTCTACTACTACCAAATCTGAATATAATAGCAGTTTCCATGGTTAGCATAGCTGGCTGATTTATGAAATTGAATATCTTCGTAATTCATTAAATCTATATCTATGGAATATGGAGTATAAAATGCAATCTAATCGTATAAAGAATAATATATTCTGTAAAAGTTATAATAACATCAAATGTCAATAAATGATATTTAACTATTTAATAAGAGTACTTCCGGTGGACCAATTATAACCAAAATATAATCGTCTGCATATGAATCTAAACTTGAGGAATACGATAAAATTATAATTTCTGGAATCGTGGTATTGGAGTTATGCGAGCCGAAACGATCGTAAAATACACACACCTTCACACAGACGTGACATCATCATAAAGACAGTAAAATCGTATTGTAGGGACCCTAAAACGTGAATCTTCATTCGAAACTCACTATCGATTTTTTTAAGCAAAGACAATACCTACTTTACGTAAAGGTGACGGAGGTAAAAAATAATGTACTGTTGGTATGTAACATGATATTATAAATTAAATAATATAAAAAGTACCTATTAAATTTTATGTATTTCCTTAGGTAGAAATGTTTAAAGCTGTTATTACCTAATACGGTTTCCAGATTATGAGGACATTTCGACAATTAGTGAATAACCACGTATAATCGATTTATATACTATAATAAGTAATAATTCAGTGGTCTACAACTAATATATACGTGTAATTATAAATATATGCGTTAGATATTTTTATAGATATCTCTCAATGGAGCTCCAGGGGGAGAAGAAGGTAGATTTGGATCAATAATGTAGAATTCATGCATCAAAATACGACTTAGTTGTAAACTATCGATATATAACTGACTAGCAATATGAAATTTAAATAATCCGTGTTGATTACAACAATTAAATGCTTCCATTAAAATGTTTTCATTTAAAAACAATGTACCTTCCATATTAATCATGTGAAATTTAAATGTGTGTTGATTACAACAATGAAATGCTTAACAATACAATCACCAATTCAATCAATAATAAGTATTGATATAGAAAAGTATTAATATTTTTCAAAAATTTAATTTAATTTCAACAATTATCATTAAATTAATATTTTATCACTATATTTGATTTTGGCGCCGAGTTTTATGACTAAATTCAATGTTTATTATTGTTTAAATCAAACTTCTGGTTACTGTTTTCTCTCGTGGAATATAGTATATTTATTTGGAAACAATGTGATTCAAATCTTTCTCCCAGCTTATGGGCTTGTATTGCGCATTCAGACCGAAATCTCGACAGAGATGAAGGGCTGATAGGGCTAGGGTCGAGTATATAGATGCGTGAAGGGCGATAGTGCGTAGCTTGACATGCATCTGTGACGTTTATGGACATTGGCGTTGTTATTAATGCACGTGCTTTTCATATTTAGTGCTGCTATCTGACGAAAAGATCAAACTATAATGAAGCGTGGTGACAGCTTGTTCAAATTACGAGGCACTTTATTGGATAACGCGAAAATTTGGGGAGATACAAGTAAACTATAAAATAAAATCTAATGCTCTCACGATGTGTATAGTTTTGATTGATGTAGATAATAAAATGGTCTCGTGGCCGTGTCTGGTCGCGAATCTGGGGACCCGGGTTCGATCTCGACCGACGCCAAAAATTACACCGAATTTTAATGGCACAAAATTGACCCCTGTGGCGCACTCTCTACGCCAGCAATGAGTGCCTGTGAGGTGACGCCTGGTAAGCGCCCGCACTGTACAAATATTCCATCATTACCGTTATCTGTGTACACAGCAGATTGGCACACCCAGCCATGGGTAATATGCCGTGATGAAATATTTATTTTTATTTTATTTATATAATATTCATGAAGAAAATTTAGTAATTTGTGCACAGAGCCGTGCGGTGATAAGGACCAAAGGAGCAATCGCTCCAGGCTCATTTTATTAAAAGGCGCACACAGAATTGGAATGATAGATATATTCTGATTGATACGCTCTTAATAATCACTCAGTTAAGAAGCTAGAGCCAGTTTGATCTATATTCTTCTGTATTTAATCAAATGAATGAAAAATTCACTCTTTTATAAATAAATATTGTTCTTAGGGCCAGTGCCGCTCCGTGGGTAAAACGCCTGTGTGCAAAGTTATATTTCAACCCCTACACTCTATTTTTGATTCTTCGAAAAATACTAGATTTAAAATGTTGATGAAATATCCTTTGTTAGATTCATTCTTGTAATCAAAATTGTTTGTTGTAATCAACAATTTTACAGTTATAACAATATCAGAAAATTATCCGTTTAGCAGGATATTCATTTAATTTTTCTGTTATTTCTACTAAATTTATTGTTAGATTCATTTTTGTAATCAATATTGATGAGCTATAACCAAATTATTCATTGTTGTAATCAACAGCTTCACAATTATTATTTGAATATAACAATGCTAGAAAAATAAATATCCGTTTGGTAACTATGTAAGTTGTATAGGCAATTTTTACGAATAAAAGTAGTTTGAAAAAAATACTATTATTTTTACTGTCATGAAATGGCGCCCCTCATGGTCAGGCGTCTTTGTGAGGGGTACAATCTGCCCACCCGCACGAAGCGCCCCTGCTTAGGGCGCCAAATTGAATATTATGTGCTCCAGGCGTCAAAATACCACCGCACGGCTCTGTTTGTGCATCATTAACGTCATTTTATTATATTCTCGGAAAATATAATGAAAATGTAATTCACATTGTTCCTCTGGTAATTTGCTATATTATAATTAAAACTGCTAATTACAAAATCTATGAATACTCATCATGGCCTATAGGTAAATAACATACGAACCTATCTTTTGTTTTACGGATAATAGATATATGTTACATATTCAAAAAGAAGTACGGTATTCATTCCATTAGTTTAATTAATACCTATACAGGGTGATTCATCGGTCTGTTCTTTTTTAATAACTCTATTATTTTAAATTACATAGAAAAAAAATTAAACGAAGTTTATTTTAAAATAAAATATCTATAGATCTACAGTATAGATTTTTCTACAGGTGTTCCATTTTTCCGCAATGGTATATAACTTTATATATATTACTAGAACACCCTATATATTTATTAAATGAAAATGGAAAAAAACTCATCAGTCAGGAACAATCATTGATGATCAACCAACAGAGAACGACAGAACTGCCACAGCCGAGTGAACAACCAGAAACAACCAATGATGTACCATCTAATATGCTTGAACACCCAACCACTCTTGATCACCCTCAAAATATTGCAGGATAAGTAATAGTAATATTATTGTTTCATAATTATTTTATATCTCAATTTTTTACTAATTTAGCTTTATAGTAATATAAAAGACCTATCTACAATATTGTAGTTAGTGGACTTGAAAATTAAAGTGGGTACGTGGACCCATGGGTGGGTATGTGAAAGGTACAGTGGGTACTTGAGCCCGTATAGTGGGTACGTGGGTCTTAACTGTATAGACAATGGTCCAGTAAATTCGGAAACCCTATAATGGGTAGTTTAACGTCATTTATTATTTAATATAATAAATAATAAAAGTTTTAGTAACTTCTTTTGAGAAGTTTTTTATAGTTACTAAACACTTTCCTCACATTTTACATATAATTTTTTAAAGAACAAACGCCACGGATCTTAAGACAAGCGCATAACCATGACTCCTGCCAATTGTTGGCTTACTATGCGCAGAATCTCATTGCGCATATCTTCTATCTCGTAAATTGAAAAAGTTTAGTAGAACAATACTCCCGACTGACAAGAACTCGCAATAAATATCGTTTGTAAGTCATCTCTTAAAGCGGGTTTCCAATTGGTTGCATTAGTTTACATATACAGTTTTTGTGCATGCACGTGCAAAAATGACAATTAGCCCGTAAACTTTTTATTTGTATGTACCTAACTTTTTCATTTTTCTAGAATAAATAATAAATTGGTTTTAATTTTATTTCCACAAAAAACGATAATTAAAAAATAAAGCCTAGAGTAAATAAAAATCAAATTGGGGTCCCACTGGACCCTAGTAAGTCTTATATGTAATTTTTCCGCCTATTAAAAGTTAACCGTGTTGAAACTATTGTTTCAGTACGTAGTATTATACGACAACGCACATTGATCAAGCAAAACAAAAAGCACATTATTTAGAACATAGATGTCTTAAATTTTCACGATCTTACTGCAAATTAGCAAAAAAAAGCTCTTCTACTCACCGTTGAGTATGTGAACGTAGGTGCTAGCAGGCTGTGCATTGCTGGGCACGCAGGAGTAGTTCCCCGAGTGCCTTGTGGCAGCGCTGGTGATGCTGAGCGTGCTGATCTTAGCCTGTAGGTCTGTGGTCACGTTGATCCCTCGATCAACATCGTAGTTGATCATGCGGTTATTGTGGTACCAAAATACATACACCGGCTGCTCAGTCGACTGCACTACGTTGCATTGCAGCCGGAGCGATGAGCCAGGCTTCAGGTACTTCTCCGATGGACCGGAGATGTCGGCTTTTGCCTCTGCGAACGAATAAAGAAAGAGTGTGTTAACAACAAATTTTGTGTCAACAACTATAAGAATTTGTTGTGGCCAGCATAATACCTCTCGCCACTTCCGTTTTTGGTTACATAAGTATAGGGCGCGAGCAGTCATGTGACTTTGTTGGCAGACATGGGGTCCGCGTTAGAATGACAACTAGTAATTATGTACATAGATGTCAAATGTCAGAATTTTTCTATCAAAATTTCAAGATTCTCGAAGTTCACGTGGTTAATTTGTTAGTGGAAGTGTGGAATTTACTTGTCGACGAAAATAAACTTCATGGAATTGGAAAATTACTAAATTTAGAATGAGAAATTATGATATTTGACATTTATGTACATAATTATTAGCTATCATTCTGACATGGGCCCCCATATCTGCTTGTCAAGGTCAACAAAGTCACATGACTGCTCGCGCCCTAATGTAATTAACATTTCTTGTATACCTACACTCTACACCAAAAATTCTACTTATATCTATTCCTTATATTTAGATTTTTTTAATTTAAATTTATTCTATGGAGAAATTTTGTCCTACTCTTGTAATTTTTCGAGATGTTTCCAATTCATTGTCGGGAGTAACAGTAAATGGAAATTGGAAAATTACGAAATTTAGAATAAAAAATTATGTTATTTGATATCTATGTACATAATTACTAGCTATCATTCTGACACGGGCCCTCATATCTGCTTGTCAAGGCTAACAAAGTCACATGACTGCTCGCGCCCTATTGTATTTAACGTTTCTTGTATACCTACACCCTACACCAAAAATTCTACTTATATTTATTCTTTATATGTAGATTTTTTAAATTTAAATTCATTCTATAAAGAAATTTTATCCTATTTTTCGAGATGTTTCCATTTCATTGTCGGGATTAACAGTATTTTTGAAGAGTACTTGTAATATACCTATAATTTTAAATATTTAACTATTAATATAATAAGAAATATATTTATATACTTCCCAGAAAAAGTCTTCAGTAATGTCTCCGGATTTCTGACACTGACATTTATCTCTCAGTTACAATTTTTTTAATTTTCAATTATTGGTTTCCATGGTATTATGTCGGCTATAAAATTATATTTCTTAAATCACTAAATCTATGGAAGATATAATAAAATATTTAAATGTATCAGATAGAGAATTTATTTTTCTTTAATACTAGCAAGACAAAAATTTTCAAAAAATAATATTTGTTGTTGTTTTCAAGAATCTGCTACTTCCGGTTGTCTCCAATTGTTACCAAAACCTTTTCAACTCTTTGGGAAATACGTAGTTAAACAGATATACACACACATACATCCACACACACACACACACACACACACACACACATCCACAGAAATAATCGTAAAAATGTTAAAATTAGATTGTAAGGTCCTTAAAACGTTTAAAATCTAGATATGCGATTTTTAGCATGAATTCAATATCTCTCTTAGCGAGAGGTAAAAATTAATGGTTGAACAAATGACCGACTGGTTACAGAATTGAAAATAATAGGACACACGTATATAAATTATTTATTTCCAGGCTGATGATTCGACAACAGTCTTCCTTAGGGCTAAACATGGCCAATTAAAAATTGACATAATACGAGTATATTCAGCATAATGAAAATTTCACTTATTAATCTCGAAAGTGCTGATGGGGATTTTTTGTTAAACCATTTTATAATTGCCCATTTCTAGCCCTGAAGAAGATTGTAGTGTAATCGAAACGTTGGCCAGGATATATATAATTTATATAAGACTGCGTGTCCGTTATTTTCCATTATTTCATATAAAAATTAAATATAATGGTGTCAAATGTCACTTTTAATCTTAGTTAAAAAGGTCGTAAGGTAGGCGTTAAAAAAGTTTTGTCACTAGAAGGTACTTTATCAACTTTTGGAAATTAGTATTAGTACACACCGAGCGACACCTCGTGAGATGAACTTTCCGCTTGTGTCTAAAATTATTTCATTACTCCCATGTGCAATAAATAACTGTTATTGTACTTTATGATATTTATTTTTTAGGGTCAGTTCCTATTATATCATCATTAGCGAAATCTGCTAATAAAAACATACCTACTGACACATCAAAAAATGATGATATATTCATTTGTTTTTTCCACAGATGGCTTGACTAAAATCAATTGAAAAAAAAGTTTGAATCTTTTTACCTCTCACTAAGAGAGGTATTGAATTCTTGCTAAAAATAGTATATTCAGACATTAGTGAATAAGCACGTTTTAAGATCTCTAGAATCTGATTTTAAATTTTTTACGGTGATGTCTGTATGTGTATGGATATGTGTGAGTGTATTTTGGACGCACGATTTCGCAAAAACTATAAGACGTAAGATCTATTTAACTCCGTATTCCTTAATCGGATATTAATGGGAAGAGCTGAAAAGGTTTTGGTAACAACTGGAAACCGGAAGTAGCAGTTACTTAAAAAAATCTAAATACTATTTTTGTAAATTTGTTTTAAAGAACATTAAATTTTCAATATGACAAATTTAATTTTTTTATTATATCTTCCATAGATTTAGAAATAAAAAATATAATATATAGAATAATCTCACTGCCCAAAAAGTTCCAAAGAAACTAGTTGTTAAAATCACCGCACAATACAAATATGTCATATTTACAATTTTCCTTTTAAAACGTTACTATTATTAATTTGAAATGATTATTTTTTTGACAGTGACATTTATCTGTCAGTTACATACATTTGATACGATACTTAGCATAAAATGGCAATGGCGAGAGGTATTGTGCTGGCTACAATAGATTTTTTTATTGAAGAAAAATTAGGGTCATTTCAGCCGTGAGCTATTAATGCCCCAGAATATTAAAGATTTAGAGTTATAAAAAAATTGTAATATTATTAACAAGAATCTTTTATCAGCATATAAATGTGATTCTTAAAAAGATTGGATGTTTTTTTTTTTGAAACTAGGATGATAGTAAAAATATAATATGAAATATATTGGAACTTACAGGAATACATTTATATTGAAAATAATATTTAATATTTCATCAGAATTCCGAAGTCAGGAGTACTTTGTAATAAATTTTAATACATAATCCTACTCGTGCATGAAGGATTATATTACTTTCAGGGAATATTGGATGTTTGGCACTGACATATTAATCTATTTTTCACCTTGATACTTGAAATTCTACTACTGTATTTCTATTACATAAAAGTACCGATAAATTGAATAGATAAGAAGGGTTCATGAAAAAGAAATTGATAAAAAACCTGCAGACAAGGAAGACTAAATTGTGCTATTCAGACAAAGGACAAGGTGATAGAAATAATACAAAAAATCTATATAATATTTCAGAGAAAAAGTTATTTCGCTCACGACGTGTAAAATAGCTTTTTTAACTGAACAGACTTCATGCTTTATTGAGATGGAATACAATCAATTGTTAAGTACACATTTATATTCTAGAGAAGCCAACATAGGTACTTACTACTTGTATGTATAGAAATCTATGAAAAAGCTTCTTAAAATACAAAATATTATATTACAATAAAAATGAAATTTTCTTCATTTTTACCTTCCGTCACTTTTAGGTAAGGAAGGTATTGTCTTTGGTCAAAAAATTCAATGATGAGTTTTTACTGAATAAGCATGTTTTAGGGTCCCTATAATACGATTTTACTATTTTTACGATGATGTCGGTATGTATGTATGTGTGTGTGTGTGTCTGTGTGTGCGTGCGTGCTTGCGTGCGTGTGTGTGTGTGTGTGTGTGTGCGTGCGTGCGTGCGTGCATGTGTGTGTGCGTGCGTGCGTGCGTGTGTGCGTGTGTGTGTGTATGTATGTATGTGGGATGTTGGAAGGACGATTATTCAAAAACTATGACTTAATATTTGTTAACTACGTATTTCCCAATCGGACATTCATGGGTAGAGCTGAAAAGGTTTTGGTAACAATTGGACAACCGGAAATAGCAGATTATTGAAAAAAAATCTTCTAAATACTATTTCTAGAAAAAAAATCTTGGAAATATTAAAGAAAATTAAATTCTCAATCTGACACATTTAATTTTTTTATTTTATCTCGTATAGGTTTGAAGATATAGTATATACTTGAGATATTTAAATGTTTGTAATTGACAGATAAATGCAAAATGTCAGTGTCAAAAATCAGATTTTTCTGAGAAGCACGAGTACAGTTAATATATTTTATTGTATTAAGAATTAAATATGTATTTAAATTATAGGTATGGTAATATATCCTTAGGAAATACCGCTAATACCGTCAATGAATTTGAAGAATTTTGAACATATTAGAAGAGTAGGACAAAATTACTCATAGAACGAAGGAAGATATATAATTTCAATTATTTGTGTGTACATGAAATGTTAAATTCGTTACTAATAGGGCGCGAGCAGACATGTGACTTTGTTGGCCTTGGCAAGCAGATTTGTGAGTCCGTGACAGCTAGTACTTATTTACATAGATGTCGCAAATGTCATAATTTTTACCTTCCGTCACCTATAGGTAAGGAAGGTATTGTCTTTGGTCAAAAAAATCGGTGGTGAGTTTCCATTGAATAAGCACGTTTTAGGGTCTTTACAATACGATTTTACTATTTTTACGATGATGTCTGTATGTGTGTGTGTGTGTTCGTATGTGCGTGTGTGTGTGTGTGTGTGTGTATGTGTGTATGTGTGTGTGTGTGTATGTGACCGTTTTTTCCTGCACGATATCTCCAATACTAGAATTCCAAAAATTACAATTCTTGCGTATTCCTCTTCCTTACAACCATATGCAGACTTGATTAGATTTTGGTTATAATTGGTCAACCGGAAGTACCCTCATTTGAAGATTTTAACAGTTTTTCTTGAAAAACTCAGTTAAATGTTATTATAAGTTAAAGAATATATTATTGTCTATACGATTTGATTGCATTTTATATTTCATATTTAACAGATATAGGATTAAAGAATAATAAAGATAAAAAAATTCATATAAATTTCATAATTCAGCCAGCTATGCTAACTTAACCATGGAAACTGCTAATTCAAATTGACAGATGTCAGTATCAATAAAATGTAAATCAATGACAGAATAAGGGAAGTAACTCTAGTGTTAGAAGTTTCTGGATATAAGAAAGACGATTACATTGGTTTGAACATGTCATGAGAAGCGATGAATATATTAATAGAAGGTGGAAGAAACATAGGAAGACCAAATATAAGATGAAAAGATTGTATTGCAGAAGACTTGAGAGAAAAGGAACTGAATGAGGAAGTCACGCAAGACAAAAATGAGTGGAAGAAGAAAATAAAAAATAGCGACCCCCTAACGAATGGGAAAAACTAAAGAAGAAGAAGTAGATGTCAGTGTCAAGTGCAATTTGCATAGTTTGTTTATGAAATAACTTTACTGGAAATATAGCATCTTTTGCAAAAAAAAAATATGTATAGGGCGCGTGCCTTTGGCAAGCAGATATGGGAACCCGTATCAAAATGACAGCAATTAATTATGTCCATAACTGACAAGTGTCATAATTTTTCATTCAAAATTTCATGATTTTCTTATTTCATGTGGTTTGTTTGTTATCAGGAGAATGGAATTCAGTTGCCGAGAAAGGGAATCATAAAATACCAAAAAATTAGAATCTTTTAGAAGAAAATTTATGTATGGAATTTGTACATAATACACAGGATTGACGGAAGGTATTGTGCTGGCCACAACAGATTTTTTATTAAAAATTTCAAAATATTCTGATATGTTGTTTATATATCATCCATAGTATGGAATATACTTGTCGAGGAAAATAATCCACATGGTTTTAGAAAATCAAAATGTTTTGAATGAAAACTTATAATACTTGACACCTATGTACATTATTATTACCTCTCATTTTGACACGAGTTCCCATATCTGCTTGCCAAAGTCAACAAAGTCACATAACTGCTCGCACCCTATGCAATATAAAATGAAAATAGCGAGAGGTATTGTGCTGGCCACAACAGATTTTCTGACATAGTAGTATTATCAGTATCCCATAATATTTGTGCTACTTAAGCTAAACTGAATGCAAAAAGGAAAACATTCCCGGAATGTTTCACATCTCACATTTGGCTAAAAAGAAAAATCCACGACGTTGTATTTAACCTTTGTGTCACATACACATAACTCCAGTTTCTATTATTTTCGACGTTACGATTTTTGTATGAGATAACTGCGTGGAAAAACTTTGGAAAGCACTTATCCCATTCGAGATAAAATAGTGATCGAGATAAGCTGAAGGCAAGGATCCAAATATCTGGAATCTGCAGTAATGTAATTCATATGCTCATAACCCTTCAAAATTCACTTCAGACTTGAGGAACAAACAGAGCCACAAACTGCTGGAGCGATAAAACTTTACTCACTCGCAGTGGTAGTGGCAGTGGCGTCATTAGCAAATGGAAAGGTACTCACCTACGACTTTGAGATGAATGAAAATGCTTGTAGGGGGATGCGACGACACTTGGCATTCGTAGATCCCCGCATCTCGAGTCTGGACGAATTTTATCTGTAACGTCCAGTCCTGCAACAAATGGACACTATTAAAATGAGAACACTGGCGAATAGGAATAGAATTCAAAAGAGACAAAAACTATTATAACTTGTTTCAATGTATGGAAACACAGATAAAAATATTTTTTGTTATACTTATAACTTAAATTCTAGGTTTTGGATACTGTTATAAAAATCTGATGGGGCCAACACATGACCTTAAGTCAATTCTATGTATTTTATATAAATTACTCACAGATGTGTGTCTTGCAAAAGACTATATATTTCCAATAAAATTATTTCGCGAACTATACAAATTGTATTTGATACAGACATCTGCCAACAAGCATAGATTGGAAGATTTATGAAAATTAATTTCTTTATAATGTTTTATCTCCAAATACGTTGAATATATAAAAGTAAATGCAATCAAATCGTAAAAGAATATTCATTACTAATTATGACAACGTAAAATATCCAGTTTTAATGAATAAGCAGGTTTTAAGGTCCCAACAATCCGATTTTAACGTTTTTACGATGATGTGCGTGTGTGAGTGTGGGTGTGTGAATGTTGGAGGTACGATTTCTCAAATTCTATGACTAAAGACCTCTGTAAATACGGATTCCTTAATTTAACAGTAATGGGAAGAGCTGAATAGGTTCTGGTAACAATTATTTTTTGAAAATTTATTATACTACAAATAATAAAGCGATAATTATGATCTCAACCTGACACATTTCATTTTTACCTCTCGCTAAGAGAAGTATTGCATTCATGCTAAAAATCGCATATCCAGATTTTATTGAATAAGCATGTTTTAAGGTCCCTACAATCCGATTTTAACATTTTTACGATGATGTCTGTGTGTGTGTGTGTGTGTGTGTGTGTGTGTGTGTGTGGATGTGTGTGTGTGGGATGTTGGAAGGACGGTTACTCAAAAACTATAAGACTTAAAATTTGTTTAACAACGTATTTCCCAATCGGACATTCATGGGAAGATCTGAAAAGGTTTTGGTAATAATTGGACAACCGGAAGTAGAAGATTCTTGAAAAAAAATCTTCTAAATATTATTTTTTGAAAATTTTTCGTGGTAATATTAAACAAAATTAAATTCTCTATCTGATACATTTAAATATTTTATTATATATTCCATAGATTTAGAGATAAAAGAAGTATAATATATAAAATAATCTGTTGTAATAAATTTGACAGCCGAAAGAATGCCATGAAAAATAGTTGATAATTTAAATTATTTGTAACTGACAGATAAATGTCAGTGTCAGAAATAATGAGTAATGAAAGAAAAATGTACTTGGAGAATCCCTTAATTCTTGATCTGTGACTATTATGGAGATGACAAGTCTAGGTTGAAGGACTTAAATTTGTTTCAAACATTATGGGACAATGTACACCAGTACTATAGACTAGAGTAACTTTGAATTGCGAAAAAGCTATCAAATTCTTCTCAAGTAAGTTGTAAATATTGACAAAATTACACATCGATATAAGAATAATCGGAGTGCAATCTATCCGTCACTTTATTAAAGGGAATTAGTGTTATTTAGATATAACATGTATGAAAAAATAAAATGTAAAAGAAGATATGTAAGAATAGATGCACAATCCATATATACATTTTAGACCGCCCAAAATTAATGTTTTTACTAGAAGAATATGAAGAGAAAGTAAACAACGTTGTTCGAATTGAAAATTGCAGTTACCAGCCTAATATTTATATATGGTAAACTCTACTTTGTAATTTATTGTAACATAATTTATGGTAAAATATCTTCATGTTGAGACATGCTATTATTGAATAATAAAGAAGTTTATACGTCATAGATTTATATGAATATATTATTTGTATTTATAAAAATATTCTTTGCTTTAGGCAGTGGTCACACTGGACAAGTGGGATCGACTAACGCCGATTGATTGCGATCAATTAAAAATTAAACTAATACTAGCTTATGGGAATGGTCACACTGCATGCATCCACTATGGTCGAACGATATCGAACGTCGACGAGCGGTTTGATATATCAAACATGTTTGATTTTCTAGTCGGTCGACAGCGATTGATGTGTTTACGCATGCTCAGTGTTGTCATATTTTTCATACCAACTTAACTGTTTTGACATTTGTGTACAGGTTAAAAAGAATATTGTTAGAATATTACAGCCATATTACTAGTAGCATGACGGAAATGTGAATAGTTAATGAAATAGACCATAGTTGAAAAACTGTGTAAGAAATAATATACAATTTTATGATCAAAGCACACCAGGATACAGTAATAATTGTAAGACAATGGAAAAATTATGGATGCAAATTTCTCTAATTTTAAAAACAAAAACTCATAAGGTTTGTCATTTATTTAAATATTTCTGAAAACATATATTTGCGGCGTTACAGTGCAAGAAAAAAATAATTTTCTTTCAAAGTTGGTATCATTTTTGTGGAAATATTTACGTCGATTCATGCAGTGTGACATATCTCCTAAAATTTCGGTTGGTCGCTATTGATCTACGACAGTTGATCTTGGTTGATCGATTGCATTCTACTCAATGTGACCACTGCCTTATGCATACAGCCAGGTAAAATATACGGCGAGAGGTTATGTGCTGGCCACATCAGATTTTTTTATTATATCTCCTATAGGTTTAGAGATATATTTTATAATAATAAAGAATAATCTATTGTAATAAATCTCGTTGCCCTACTAACATTACTGGAAGATTTTTCTGGAAGGTTCGAGTACATTTAATTTAGTATATCTTATTGTATTATTTATTAAATATGTATTTAAAATTACAAGTATATTAATATTACATATATCCTTAAGAAATACAGCTAATACCGTCAATGAATTTGAAGAATTTTGAACATATTAGAAGTGTAGGACAAAATTCCTCATAGAACGAAAGAAGAGATACAATTTCAATTATTTGTGTGTACAACAAATGTTAAATTTGTTACTTATAGGGTGCGAGCAGTTATTTTGTTGTCCTTGACAAGCAGATATGGGGATATCACCGTGTCAGAATGACGGTTAGTAGTTATTGACATAGATGTCACAATTATCATATGCCATAATTTTTCATTCAAAATTTCAAAATATTCTGATATGTTGTTTATTTGTCATCTATAATACGGAATATACTTAGAAAAATAATCAACATCAATTTAGAAAATTATGATGTTTTGAATGAAAAATAATGATATTTGACACCTATGTACATAATTACTAGCTGTCATTCTGATACGGACCCCCATATCTGCTTGCCAAGGCCAACAAAGTCACATGACTGCTCGCGTCCTGTGTAACATAAAATGTAAATGGCGAGAGGTATTGTACTGGCCACAACACTTTTTTTTATCATAATATTGGGTATATAGTGAAAGAAATCGGATTTTCAGTATCCCGGAAGTAGCCCATTATAGCCAAAATTTAATCAACTCTTCACACGGACGTACAAAAGCGGAAAATGAAAAATATATTTTTTTGAACTGTAGTGTTGGAGCTATCACAGAAAAACAATTGTCACACACACATACAGACATCATTGTAAAAATAGTAAAATCGTATTGTAGGGACCCTAAAACATGCTTATTCAATAAAATCACCACCGATTTTTTTGACTAAAGACAATACCTTCCTTATCTAAAGGTGACGGAAGGTAAAAACATCAATAGTAGAAGTTAACTATCTAAAAAGATATCAAATAGCTCTCTAGAAATTTTCTGTGCAATTTCATTCCTGCAACAAACGATCACTGTTGAACTGCACACATAATCATCCTTTGCAGAACAGAATAAATTTCAACATGGCTTCACTTACTATTGATCCAGAAAAAGATCCGTGTTTTTGTTTGTTTTCTATGTATTGTGAAATGAACTGAACAGGTGCGACATATTGGATCTTGTTTTGTTTATTATTCATATATTTTGTTTCTCATTCAACCATAAAATGAGAAATGTATTGATGTTTTCTTGTGTAAATATTCAAACAAATTATAAAATCTGCAATGTAAATATTGGAAATACTCGCTGTTATTACGATATTTTTTGTTCCATTTAGCTGGAGAACATATTTATTTTTACCTCTCGTTAAATGTGGTGTTGGATCCATGCTAAAAATCGCATATCCAGATTTTAGTGAATAAGCACGTTTTAAGGACCCTAGAATCCAATTGTAACGTTTTTACGATGACGCCGCGCGCGCGCACCTTTGAGTGTGTGTGTGTATGTGTGTGTGTGTGTGTGTGTGTGTGTGTGTGTGTGTGTGTGTGGGTGTTGGAAGGACGGTTTCTCAAATACTACAAAACTTAAGACATATTTAACTATGGATTCCTTAATCTAACATTAATAGAAAGAGCTAATAAGGTATTGGTATTAATTGGACAACCAGAAGTGGTAGTTTCTAAAAAAAAATCAGATGTGGCCAACACAATACCTCCCGTTTAATTTAATTTTTATTCATGTAAATGCTTAAAATTAAATTAAAGTTAAATACCGGGTTCGATCCCGACCGACTCCAAATATTTCGAATTTTAAATGGCACAAAAATGACCCCTGTGGTGCACTCTCCACGCCAACAATAAGTGCTCGTGAGGTGACACCTGGTAAACGCCCGCACGATACAAATATGTCTTTATCGTTACCGAACTCTGTGTACAAAGCAGATTGGTAGACCCAGCAATGGGTAATATGCCGTGATGATATATTTATTTTATTTATTTATATATTTAGCTATATTTATTGCTGGCATGGAGAGTGCACCACAGGGGTCAATTTTTTGCTATTTAAAATTCTAAAATATTTGACGTCGGTCGGAAACGAACCCGGGTCCCCAAATTCGCGTGAAATGACGCGTGGTAAACGCCGGTACGGTAGAAATATGTCATCATTATTACCGACATCTGTGTAAAAAGCAGACTGCTACACTCTGCAATGGATAATATGCCCTGATGATATATATTTTTATTATCTTACCTCTATTCCTACATATTTACTTATGCTGGAAACTGTATTGTTCCTTTCCTTATAATTATTGTTCCATTTACTATTTTCTTTTTTAAAACTTTTATTATCTGTCAGTTACATACATTTGAGACCTGAATTGTGTAACCATGGAGTTGTGTTTAAAGCGTAGGCTCCGGGATTGAAATTATAAATTATTTTATTAATTTATCTACAAAATATATACAAAAAGTATTAACGCAAACCTGTAGAAAATTTTAAAAACTTTAATTTTAATAATAACAAACCTCACAAAATAACATTTAAAGGTATTTTTCGAAGAAAAACTATTTTGAGATATCCAGTAAAGTGATATTTCCGGTTATCTGATTTACTCCAAAATCGAATGGCATGTTTCCATATAAGAGTAAGGTAGAAATACAAGGTTTCACAATTTTCTGAACGATAGTATTTGAGTTAGAGCGTAAAGAGGATCCACACACACATATACATATACACAGTCATCATCGTGAAAATGTTAAAATTGGATTGTAGGGCCCTTAAAACGTGGTCATTTACCAAAATCTCAATAAGCGATTTTTAGCACGATCCCTATACCTCTCTTACCAAGGCTAGCGGAAGATAAAAAATGTTTTCAACAAAAGTTGTTTGTTTTGAGAATACATATCCAATGATACCACATATGACCTAGGTCCCCATTTGAAATTCTGAACTTGAGTTACCATTAAATTCTTCAGATAGGACTGTTATGCTAATTTTTTTCGTGAATCTCTAAGACGTCGTAGTTCAGAAAAAAAGCGTAGGACGGGTGGTCTGAAACATCCTGTATAATTGCAAAGTTTTAAAGTGAGTATTTCTCGAACAAAACATTTACGTGATTCTGAAGCAACATTACATGGACCGTTTTCAAACTATGCAAACTTTAATTGTAATTTAATTTTTATTACAAACATAATTATCATTGCAGAATTCATTTTTTTATACTTGCACATCCAAATTTCAATTTACCCATTACTCCATAATTATTTTGAAATGATTTTTTGTCCAATCGTAATATAATAATTCGAGGCATTATTTTGAAATACAATATGGGTAAAACGTTCAGTAATTAAAAACTCTTGTTGCTGAAACAATCACAATTTTAGGGGAAAATCCAATGAGTAATCATCCTTTTTGTCGTCGACTGACCAAACCTTATTCAGCAGCGTTGGACGGCATTTTCAATTGTTATTCTTGGTAGTAATGGCAACGAAAATGATTTCTCCTTTTCGTATTTTACGCCATCATCCGACGAGCACAATGCAAAAGGAAATTTCGGCAGATAACGATCTCTCATTACAAACAGAACAATATTCATTAGCAGCGTTTTAAAAACAAACAAAACGAAAGAAAGGAACATGCGCAGAGAAGAGATCATTCCAAGGGGATTATTTCAGAAAGAACATTCTTTTACATCTTATTTTGTTGGTCCTAAAATTCGAATCAAACTTTTATATTATTAAAAAATCTTTCAGAACTCATATGTCAATTAAAATGATGCAAGCTTTTTCAGTTTTATTTCTGCTAATTTATTCAAATAACCGACGTTTCGGCAGTATTAACTACTGCCTTCTTCAGGGAATAAACAACAAATCAACAAATAAATAAATAAATAATAAAAAAAATCTGTTGTGGCCAGCACAATACCTCTCGCCACTTATTTTTTTGGTTACATAAGTATATAACAGTCATGTTACATTGTTGGCCTTAACAAGCAGATGTAGGGCCCGTTTCAGAATGATAATTAGTAATTATGTACATGGATATCACTTGTCAATTTTTCATTCAAAACTTCAAGATTTTCTAAATACACGTAGTTAATTTTTCACCAGGAGTGTGGAATTTACTTGTCGAGGAAAATAAACCACATGGAATTGGAAAATCACTAAATTTAGAATGAGAAATTATGATACTTGACATCTATATACATAATTACTAGCTATCATTCTGTCATGGGCCCCCATATCTGCTAGTCAGGGCCAACAAAATCACATGACTGCTCGCGCCCTATTGTATTTAACATTTCTTGTATACTACACTCTACACCAAAAAATCTACTTACATATATCTATTTCTTATATTTAGATTGATCAATTTTAAATTCATTTTTTGAAGAAATTTTGTCCTCTTCTAATTTTTCGAAATGTTTCCAATTCATTACCAGGATTGACAGTATTTTTGAAGGATATATGTTATGTATTTATTAATACATTAAGAAATAATATAATGTATGTACTTCCCAGAAAAAGTCTTCAGTAATGTCTCCGTATTTCTGACACTGACATTTATCTGTCAGTTACAAACAATTTAAATTTGCAACTATTTTCCATGGCATTCTTTCGGCTGTAAAATTTATTATAACAAATTATTTTATATATTATATTTCTTTTATCTCTAAATCTATAGAATATATAATAAAACATTTAAATGTATCAGATAAAGAATTTAATTTTCTTTAATATTACCAAGAAAAATTTTCAAAAAATATTATTTTGAAGATTATTTTTCAAGAATCTTCTACTTCCGGTTGTCCAATTGTTACCAAAACCTTTTCAGATCTTCCCATGAATGTCCGATTGGGAAATACGTAGTTAAACAAATTTAAAGTCTTATAGTTTTTGAGTAATCGTCCTTCCAACATCCTACATACATACACACACACACACACACATACATCCACACACACACACACACAGACATCATCGTAAAAATGTTAAAATCGGATTGTAGGGACCTTAAAACGTGCTTATTCAATAAAATCTGGACATGCGATTTTTAGCATGAATGCAATACCTCTCTTAGCGAGAGGTAAAAACATTAGCAACAGGTAACCAAGGAGACAATTACAACATATTTAATATAGGAAACCATGCATGACTAAGATATAGACCGTCATAATGATTGAGATTATTACTCTTGGTTTTGAAAATCTCAATGGCTTCTCTAATTAACTTGTTGTTTAGGTGTGTTGCTCTCGCCAATATTTTTGTTTCTTCGAATTTTATACGGTGGAATTCTTTCAGGGCATGCTCTGCAACTGAAGATTTTTCATTCAATCTTGTAGAAATGGTTCTACCAGTCTGGCCAATGTAAACTTTCCCGCAGACACATGGAATCTGGTAAATCCCTGATGACTGAAGAAAGATGACGTCTTTAACTTATCTCAACATATGTCGAATTTTAATATATGGACAAAACGAAATCTTCATGTTCTTCTTACGAAGAATTCTACCAATCTTGTCCGTGACATTTTTGACATAAGAAAGTGAAGCAAACAATACGTATCTTTCATTAGCATTGTCAATGGGTTGTATCATTTTAAACTTGTAAGTTTTAGGTGTATACAAATAATCTGTACTACATCATATACCAAAACATATGTTTTGCAGTTATAATGGCCAGCTGTATGGTACGACTAGCGAATAAAAGTCAACGTTTAAATTAGTTTATGTTATACTGGTTTCTAAAGCAACGTTTTTTGAACGATTTATAAAACAAAAAGTGAAACATTGAAGTTCTAGAATTTTAAAATATCATTTTAAAGTTCTAGGACTTAATATCTTTTTTTAATCTTCATATGAAATGTCAATGTATTATATCAAGCTGCTTTTTTTCAAGAACAACTGTTAAAAGTTGCAAATGAGTACTCCCGGTGGACCAATTATAATCATAATGTAATCTTGTCTGCATATGGATCTAAACTCGAGGAATACGAAAAAAATTATAATTTTTGGAATCGTGGTATTGGAGTTATGCGATCAGAAACGATCGTCAAATACAAACACACTCACACACACACATGCACACACACACACACACACAAACACACACGCACAACAACACACAGACAAAATATATATTTTTTACCTTCCGTCACCTCTAGGTAAGGAAGGTATTGTCTTATTTGGTCAAAAAATTCGGTGGTGAGTTTTCATTGAATAAGCACGTTTTAGGGTCTTTACAATACGATTTTACTATTTTTACGATGATGTCTGTATGTGTGTGTGTGTTCGTGCGTGTGTGTGTGTGTGTGTGTGTATGTGTATGTATGTGTGTGTGTGTGTGTGTGTGTGTGTGTGTGTTGACGCCGTTTCGTGCACGATATCTCCAATACTAGAATTCCAAAAATTACAATTCTTGCGTATTCCTCTTCCTTACCACCATATGCAGACCTGTTTAGATTTTGGTTAAAATTGGTCAACCGGAAGTACCCTCATTTGAAGATTTTAACAGTTTTTCTTGAAAAAATTAGTTAAATGTTATTATAACTTAAAGAATATATTATTGTCTATACGATTTGATTGCATTTTATATTTGATATTCAACAGATATAGAGTTAAAGAAGAATAACGATAATAAATTTTATATAAATTTCATAATTCAGCCAGCTATGCTAACTTAACCATGGAAACTGCTAATATATTCAGGTAATTCAAATTGACAGATGTCAGTATCAATAAAATGAAATCAATGAAAGAATAAGGGAAGTAACTCTAGTGTTAGAAGTTTCTAGATATAAGAGAGACGATTACATATTGGTTTGAACATGTCATGAGGAGAGATGAATATATTAATAGAAGGTGGAAGAAACATAGGAAGACCAAATATACGATGAAAAGACTGTATTGTAGAAGACTTGAGAGAAAAGGAACTGAATGAGGACGACACGCAAAACAAAAATGAATGGAAGAAGAAAATAAAAAATAGCGACCCCCTAACGAATGGGAAAAACTAAAGAAGAAGAAGAAGATGTCAGTGTCAAGTGCAATTTGGATAGTTTGTTAATGAAATAACTTTACTGGAAATATAGGATCTTTTGCAAGAAAATTTATGTATGGGGCGCGTGCAGTAACATGACTTTGACCCGTGTCAAAATGACAGCAATTAATTATGTTAATAAAATTTCATAATTTTCTAATTTCATGTGGTTTGTTTGTTATCAGGAGTATGGACTTCAGTTGCCGAGAAAGGGAATCACATAATACCAAAAATTTATAATCTTTTGCAAGAAAATTTATGTATGGAATTTGTACATAATACACAGGATTGACGGAAGGTATTGTGCTGGCCCCATCAGATTTTTTTACTTAATTCTCACAAATATGGAATTTTCATTTATGCGACATTTTTAACTTGAATACCCCAGAAGTGCTTTCCTTATAAGGTATTAATATTGAATCGTTCATTTCCAAGATAAGTGCGAAATTCGCAGTTATTTGCTAAATTCCTCATAATACGAGCATAGTGCACATTCCAATAATATTATATTTACGTGTTTCTATGAAGAAATGTAAAAAATGTCGCCTGTTCTATTCCTATAACTTTGATCTGATATGCTGGTGATGGCAAAAAAATTTCATCATTGTAAGTGTATAAATACATCGGTAACCGTAATTTTTATAAGAAAATTGGGAAAAATTATAAAAACTAAATCTGAAAATGAGTGCCCGTGAGGTGACGCCTAGTAAGCTCCCGCACGGTACAAATATTTCATCATTACCGATATCTGTGTACAAAGCAGATTGGCACACCCAGTAATGGGTAATATGCCGTGATGATATATATATATATATAAATTAAATAATTTCGTTTAAATTATTTTAAAAAAATTAATTTTATTACCAACAAGATTACATGTGTTTGAGATAAGAGAATACAGAAAAGAATGAACAACTTATCTTAGCTACAGGGGTTTTTATTACAAAGCATGTCACAATGGAAAAATACTGCAAGAAGTGCTGACATGTAATAATTATTGTAGAATAGGAATACAACAGTACATAATTCCTCCCTTCTGAGATTTTACAATAATTATTATAATGTTATTATGCAATGGAACTTAATTCTACAATTGGTTCTTTATTATCCTTGGATTTTTTATTTATTTTACAAATTGTTAAACACTTATTTCTAAACTTATATAATAAGACAATACAAACTATTAAAAATAACATAGTATAAATAATGTAGAACTGAGGATTGTTATGGTTTTGTAAATTTAACTCTTTTATTTGTGGTAACTCTTTAATTGTTATATTTACTTTACTTATTTTATCTAAATTTATTGAATTTAGGTGTTGAAACGTATTGTTAAAATTTAGGCTTTCGAATATTATTTCTTTATAGGTTTCTTGAATTATGTCGAATTTAAAATTATTTACTACACATTTATTGACGAGTTTTAATTTAAATATACCTTTGATTTTTTTGTTAAGTGTATTACTTTCACAATTAATTTGAATTTGTTGTTCCTTGGGGCTTATTATGATTAATTCGTTTGTGTTTTGAATTTTCTCCCAAGTATTTTCTAGTTCCAGAGTATGATATTTACAATTATCATTCGTTTGGGCCTTTAGAATATTGACTATACATTTATTTAAGACAATATACTCAGTTTTACAATAATATATCTTATTAACTAAAATGCAATTATTTATCTTAAACTTATTATTATTATTTATAAAATACATAGTTTGTTTTTCGTTCATTTGTAAAATTGTATTATGTTTAATAAAAGGTAGGGGTGTAAATTGGTATAAATCATAGGTTTGTGATGAAAAAATTGGGATATTAATAAGGAAGTGTATCTGTTCGTTGTCGTGTTGACAGTAGGTTTCTATAATTTCGTTTAGTTGCCAAATGTCTTTGTTTTGTGTGATTTTTCTAATATTATTTGGGTCGATAATACTTGTGTGCAATTTTCTCAAGTTACAAAAAGTTAAACTGATTTCAATTTGTTTAGTCAGGTCGTTTAAACTCTGGATTATAAATATTAGTTTCTGAAATTTATTTTCAACGTCGATTTTTCCCTGCCAATTAAAGTTTTTCTTTAAAATCTCTTGAATTTGTTCCATTTCCGTTTTCAGCCTATTTTCATTGCTTTTGATATTTTCGATTTGATTATTAAATTTATCAATCATTTCCCTACTAATTTTTAAATTTTGATTAGTTTGATCCTGTAATAATTTTTCGTTATTTTTTATTTGCTCAAGAATTTTGTCATAGCGTTCTCCATCGGTAGCGTCTAAATTACCTGAAATTGATTTTATGATACTTCCTATTCCGTTAATTAAACCGCGTTTTGAAATTCTATGAAATATTTTATTAATTTGATTTTCTAGGTCATTAAAATTGTATGTTAAAATATTAATATAGTCTTGAAATATTACTTTTGAGTCTTTAATTTGGAAGAGGAGGATTTCTTTCAGTGTTTTTATTTTAATAAATTCATCGTGAATCGGGGTAATATTATAATTAAAGTAAATTATTTGTTCTGAAGTTTTTATCTGTGTTTTCCCTAATTTAGCTAAATGAAATCCATTATCATTTGAGATGTCCGTAAGTTGAGCCGTACATCTGAAACAACAGTTTATTGTTTAATTCTATTAATCCTGACATGTTTTTCGGCTACCTGGTCTTTAATTTTTACTTTCCCAAGTATTGGGTTATAGTGTTGAACTCTATATTTTCTGAATAAGGGTTTTTTGAATTTTTTGATTAGTCTAGGATTTTCTTTTACGTAAATAGTATCTTTTATTTGTAGGGGATTATCGTTTTCCTTATAGCGTTTTTGTTTTTCAATTTTTATTTTGTCATTTATAATTTTGAATAATTCTTCTTGCTCTGTCTGGTATTTTTGTATTATTTCTTCATTAATGAGTGGAACTGTTTTGAGCGGAATTTGATTATTTTTGCCGAATAGTATTTCGTTTGGAGTTAATTTTGTTACGGTATGTTTAGTATTGTTATAGGCTAAGATTGCCAAGTCAAGTTTTTCTAAAAATGTTTTGTTTCTGAAGAGATTATTATTTTCGAGGAGTCTAAGGTGTTCTATAAGTGTTGAATGGAATCTTTCAACAGCATTGCTTTTAGGGTTGTTTACGCAAATTATGTGACTCTCTATATTCCGAAATTTGAATAAATCCTGTAAAACGTTACTTTTGAATTCAGGTCCTGCGTCCATAATTATTTTATTTGGTATAGTATAAATTTGGAAATATTGAATTAATTTCTGTAATATATTATTTGAAGTTTTGTTTTCTAACGGACAAACTTGACCATGTTTGGAGAATTGATCAAAAATTGTTAAAAAATTATTTTTATTTAAACAAAGTACATCGATATTTATTATGTCAAATGGTTTTAGAGGTGTTGGAGTTAGATTATCTATTGCCGGAATTGGTTTTCTATTATATTTGTTTAATTTGCAAAGTTCACATCTATTTATATATTCAGTGATATTACTAATCATTTTGGGCCAAAAATATTTTTCTTTTAATGCATTGAGAGTTGCGATTATTCCTCTATGGTTAGTCAGGCCTGTATGGAAGTCACGAATTATTTCTATTTGCTCCTCTTCGTTTTCTATGTCTTCCACTATTTTATTACAAGCAATTATATTAATGGTATTAAATTCAAAGTTTTCTTTTATTATTTTTGAAAATTTTAGGTCTAGGTCTTTTTCATTAAAGATAGCTAAGTATTTTATTTTTGGAATTATATATTGTTTGAGAAAGTTTAATATTTCATCTTCGAGATTTTGTTTCTTAAATTTACAATGAATTCGTTGTTTTTTGTTCCCGAATAATTTTGTTATTTCTATTTCAGTTTCAAAATTATGACTTTCGAATATTAGTTGATTATCGGCTATGTTTATTCTGTCTTCTATGTATTTAATTCCGTTTACTAAATTTTCTGGATCTGAATGGACTGTATTTTGATTTGACGAAATTGATTCGTTATCATTATTATGCAAATTTATTGTAGGTAAGGAATAAACGTTAATTTGTATATTTGTATCTTCAAATATTTTTAATATTTTTGCTGACACTTGGTTCCATTCTAATTTATCTCTGCCACAACCTAATAAGGGTATATTGATTTCAAAAATTTCATTAAGAATGAGATAATCTCGGAGTTCCTTTAATGGTTTATCTAGGTCTTTAATTGATGGTTTCTCATAAAATAGTTTCTTAGTAATTAAATGGATAATTCTTTGATTATTACAATTTTGAATAATAATATGTTTATTTATTATGTTTGTATTTTTACAAAAATTCTTACTATTAAATTTTCTATTGACTTGATCTGCTAATCCTTGACTCATTTCAAAATCTTCAGAAATACAATGAGCGAATGTTTTTGTTTCTGTTACGTCACCGATTTTATTGTGAATCTGTGTTTTATCACGTTGACGAGAAAGATTGTCTGCTATTACATTCATTTTGCCTTGTAAATATTCTATGTCAAAATTGTACTCGTTTAGTTCTATTTTCCAACGCATGAGTTTCTGGTTAGGGTTTTTCATATTGAATAGCCAACATAAAGGTCTATGATCTGTTTTTATAAGAAATTTTCTGCCAAATAGATAGTGTCTGAAATTTTTTACTGATTCTATTATTGCTAGTAGTTCCTTTTCGATGGTGCTATAATTTTGTTCGGCATTACCTAATGTTTTTGAAAAATAAGCTATTGGCATTTCTTTACCGTGTTCATCTTTTTGAAGTAAAACTGATCCTATGGCATAATCAGAGGCATCCGTGGTTAGTATAAAATCTTTTTGAAAATTTGGAAATTGTAATATGGGAGATGAAGTAAGAATTTCTTTGCATTCGTTAAAACATTTTCTATAAGATTCGTTATAAATGTCTATATTTCGACCATTTTTTAGGCATAAGGTAAGAGGTTTAGTGAGTTTAGCGAAATTTGGAATAAATTTGCGGTACCAACCTATTGTACCGAGAAATTGTTTAATTTCCTTTTTTGTTTTGGGGATGTTCAGGCTTTTAATTTTTTCTGTTTTGGAAGGGTCTGTTTTAATTCCGTCTTGAGTAATAATATATCCTAAATATTTTGTTTGTGATTGCAAAAATTCTGATTTATCAATTTGGATTTTCAAGTTTGCTTTTCTTAATTTTTCGAAAACTAATTTGATATTGTTTAGATGTTCTTCAAGAGTTTTGCCAAAAATAATTACGTCATCTAAATAGACTAGACAAATTTTGTTTACCAATTCTCCTAGTGCAATGTTCATCATCCTTTGGAACGTTGCGGGGGCATTTTTTAAACCGAAAGGCATGCGTAAAAATTCATAGTGACCGGATGGAGTAGAGAATGCGGTCTTTTCGATATCGTTTTTGTCCATGGGAATTTGATGAAAGCCTGAATGTAAGTCTAAGGTCGTGAAATATTTTGAATGGCCAATATGATCCAATAAGGTGTCAATATTGGGGATTGGGAATTTGTCGTCTTTTGTTTGAGTATTTACTTTCCTAAAATCGATTACTAATCTCGTTTTTCGTTTGCCAGAAGCGTCTAACTTTTTTGGAACTATCCAAATGGGCGAATTCCATGGAGAATGAGAAGGCTGTATAATTTTCTCTCTTAACATTTTTTCAATATGTTCTTCGATGTCGTTTTCGTATATTTGTGGGAGTTTGTAATTTTTCGTATAGATGGGGGTGTCGTCATTAACAATTATTTTATGTTCGCACAAATTTGTACAAGACAAAGGTTCGTTTAGTTTTGGAAAAAGATCTTCAAAATTATTTATGAGTGTTTTTAATTTCGATTTTTCAATTTGATTTAAATGTTCTGATCGAATTTGAATATTATTGTTTTGTTTACTAGTTTTGAAATCGTTTTGTAATTTCTTTTCCTTTCCTTGTATATTAACAGAATTTTTTATGAAATCAATTTGGATATTTAATTTTTTAAATGCTTCAATTCCTAATAATAAATTATATTCTTTGTGGAATTTGTATACGTAACATTTTAGTGGGATTTTATTAATTTTTAGTATTACGAAATGTGAAATAGTAGATTTTCCATTTACAGTTGTGAACGTACATTTTTCCTCATAGGTTTTAATTTTTTTGAATTTCACTAAATCTGGATGTATTAAATTTATACTTGAACCCGTGTCTAATAAAATGATATAGTCTTGTATTTGTAACGATGGTAAATTGTATGTTAAGCTAGACATTACTTGTTTTGTTCGAGTATTTCTGTCTCTAATTCTAAAAAAGAATCGTTTTCAGTGTCATCGTCTTGTTCTACGTATTCGTATTCGTCAGCAGGTTGTTCACATTGGTCATCTGAGCTTTCGTTGAGATTATAATTTTGCTTAATTGTTTGAGTAGACATAGGCGTAGTAAGTCTTGTTTGCTGTGTCATTGGTTTGGGCTGGAATGATCGTTTTGTTTCGTAAAAATTTTTTAGGTTTTGACGAGGGGCAAAGGGTTTTGGTTGCGTTTGATTGTTATTAAATTGAATTGGTTTGGTTGGGAATTGTTGGCCTGGAAATTTTTTTGGTGGTATATTGAAACTAAAATTTTGCTTATCTTTTAACATTGGCGATTGGTGTGGATTTTGATGCGAATAATTAAATTCATTTCTCAATAAACATTCACACTCTTCTACTGTACTAGGTTGTTTAACAATAAATGATCCTCTCACTGATAAGGGTAGGAGGGTTATAAAGTGTGAAACTACTAATTTTTGATTTTCTTTTATTATTGCATCCTTCTGCAATTGATTGTATCCTTTTAGTAATATTTTAGATTTATACTGTGAAAATTTTTGAGAAATGATTTCTAGAGTTTTGTCTGTGCTGCTTTTATTTTTCATTTGCAAAATTTCCAGTAGAATTGTTTCGGCTGTGCTTTTATCACAGAAATTTGTTGTAAGATAAAGTTTTAAATCTTTCCAATCTTCGAATTTGTTCTCGGAAAGTAATTCGGCAGCTCTGTGTGTTAGTTTAGTTTTTATAAGTCCAAAAAGATATGTTTTTTGAATGGGACTTAATACCACGGTTTCTAGTGTAGACTCTACGTCGTCTACGGCACTGATAAAATTATTTAATAATTTGATGTCTCCATTATATGGAGGAATAATTTCAGACAGGTTTTTTAATTCTGAAAGTGTTGTTACAGCCATGTTTGAAATATGTGCCACGTTCAATCTACTCGGCTTTAAAATAATTTTTTTGAAGGTATTGTTTAAAGGAGTAGTGCTTTCAACTTCAGTATCAGAACTTTCTGATTCTGTGCTAGTATTACTTTCGGACATAAGTTTCTTATGTGTTTTTGTGTGTTTGGGACTGTGCCGGTCCCTCGATACCTTTATTACTAACTGTTCGTTAGAGGTATCCCTTTGTGTAACACAAAAATAAATATAATATTACAAATATTAACTTACAACGTTAATGTAAATAGTACAATAATTATTGTTTGATGCTTTACGGACATCACCGGGTCGCTGATTCTTCCTGGGTCTGAAGACGTGATCGAATGTGTTGTCGAACAGCAAGTCTTCCTTCCTCTCGATTTCTCTGTTGTTGGGTTGTTGTTGGGTTGCCAAGAAAAGTTGATTTCTCCGTGAGATCTGCGTTTTATGTTGTTTCCACAGGTCGTTGTAGACGGTTTTGTTGAAATATACTTTTTCTTGGTTTGCGATTTATTTATAAGTTTATCAGAGTAAAGAATTAAAATTCACCACACAATTAGTTTTTGTGTTTCTCTGATCCTACCGTGACTGCGCCAATTAAATAATTTCGTTTAAATTATTTTAAAAAAATTAATTTTATTACCAACAAGATTACATGTGTTTGAGATAAGAGAATACAGAAAAGAATGAACAACTTATCTTAGCTACAGGGGTTTTTATTACAAAGCATGTCACAATGGAAAAATACTGCAAGAAGTGCTGACATGTAATAATTATTGTAGAATAGGAATACAACAGTACATAATTTATATATATATATATATATATATATATATATATATATATATATATATATATTATTTTTACCTCTCGCTAAGAGAGGTAATGGATTCATGCTAAAAATCGCTTATCCAGATTTTATTGAATAAGCACGTTTTAGGTCCACACAATCCGATTTTAACATTTTTACAATGATGTCTGTGTGTGTGTGTGTGTGTGTGGATGTGTGTGTGTGTGTGTGTGTGTGTGTGTGTGGATGTGTGTGGATGTGTGTGTGTGTGTGTGTGTGTGTGTGTGTGTGTGTGTGGGATGTTGGATGGACGGTTACTTAAAAACTATAAGACTTTAAATTTTTTTAACTACGTATTTCGCAATCGGACGTTCATGGGAAGATCTGAAAAGGTTTTGGTAACAATTGGACAACCGGAAGTAGAATATTCTTGAAAAAAAATCTTCTAAATAATATTTTTTGAAATTTTTTCTTGCTAATATTAAAGAAAATTAAATTCTCTATTTGATACATTTAAATATTTTATTATATATTTTATAGATTTAGAGATAAAGAAATATAATATATAAAATAATCTGTTGTAATAAATTTTACAGCCTTTTTCTGAGAAGTACATATGTTATATTACACATACCCTTCAGAAATACTGTTACTCCCGAAAATGAATTGAAAACATCTCGAAAAATTAGAAGAGTAGGACAAAATTTCTTCATAGAATGAATTTAAATTTAAAAAATTTCTTGGTAATATTAAAGAAAATTAAATTCTCTGTCTGATACATTTAAATATTTTATTATATCGAGGGCTTCATAACAAAGGGGCGTATCTAAATTTTTAGACATATTGAGATAATGGCGTATAACTCTTCTAAAAACCATATATTTCATCATATCACACAGGCGTATGTCCAGCTCAAGCCATTATTGAGATATTCCCAAGAAAACATTGGCGTATCTACTGTTTTGTTGTGTGTTGTCATATTACACAGGCGTATGTAGATACGCCCGTCGTCAGGTTTATAATTTTGTCTTACGCCCAATGTCAAATCAACATAACCTTATATATATGTGTCAGGGAGGGCGAAATCCTACACAAAATAGACGAGCAACAAATTTATTGAATCTGTATTCTACCTGCCAAAAAATATCTCATGCTAAATATAAGGATTTAATAGATTTGTGCAACAATAATGTAATTCCTGCAACTCATCATGCTTTTTATAAACAATTAGCTCATACTAACCTAGATGCCAATGTCAACAATGACGATAACCATTTTTCATCAGAAGATGATGACATTAGTTTACTTGTAATGCGTGAAAATATCAAAAAGTCTTTAAATTAAAATCATATTTTTTTGTATTCATGTAAAATTATTTTTTCAATATAGATTTATTTCTTATTTGTTTAATTTTTATAATCCTGAGATGTTTATGAGCAATAAATGACATCATTTTAATGTTATATTCTATACGCCCTTTACATAAAGTTTTTCATTTATTGTATCGTATAGGCGTAATTACAAAATAACATTAAATCTGATCTATCGACTGCATTTGTTAATAACTTATAATATTATAACATCTAGACTGTTAATTATAATTTTATAATAAAGAATTTCAAACATCCTTAAATCCTTCAGTTTTTAAATAGTTTTTTCTTATTTACTCAAAACTCTATTTTTGTAGATACGCCCTTTTGTTATGAAGCCCTCGATATATTCTATAGATTTAGAGATAAAAGAAATATAATATGTAAAATAATCTGTTATAATAACTTTTATAGCCAAAAGAATGGCCATGGAAAATAGTTGAAAATTTAAATTGTTTGTAACTGACAGATAAATGTCAGTGTCAGAAATCCGGAGACATTACTGAAGACTTTTTCTGGGAAGTACATACATTATATTATTTCTTCAAGTATTAATAGCTAAATATTTAATATTATAGGTATATTACATATTTCATTTCTTCATAAAATGAATTTAAAATTAAACAATCTAAATATAAGGAATAGATATATGCGTAAGTAGAATTTTTGGTGTAGACTGTAGGTATACAAGAAATGTTAAATACAATAGGGCGCGAGCAGTCATGTGATTTTGTTGGCCTTGTCAAGCAGATATGGGGGCCCATGTCAGAATGATAGCTAGTAATTAGGTATATAGATGTCAAATATCATATTTCTCATTCTAAATTTAGTGATTTTCCAATTCCATGTGGAGCAGAAAATAAATGTTAAATATCTAAGGCATACGACAAATAAATTTTAAACTCCTGGTATTAAATTAACTACGTAAATTTAGAAAATCTTGAAATTGATAAACGCATCGCTTTAGAGGGGCAAGTCGTGCAACCGAATTTATTTTTCAAGCTTAAAAATTGCCTATTTATGTGGAACATATGTGGTCGACTTATTGATTTGCTACGATTGAGAAGCAATTTTATTTCTTTCCAACGAAGGTGCTAACCATATGCGGAAGAACTCGTATATCTGCAGAAGAACATAGCTATACCATATTTCTAAAGGATTCGCTCGCAGTATAAATTGAGGCTATAAATTTTATAGCTAGGGTTAGCCAATCATTTTTTATAGAAATTCCTTCCGGGATATGAAAAAGAGTATATTATTTTTACTACATTACTTCATTTACTTGTAATTATTATTTCACCAAGTCAGACAGCTTGATTTGACCAAAAAAAATCAGATGTGGCCAGCACATTATCTTCCGTCAGTTCTATGCACTTGAAAAAAAACTAAATAAGGACGACACCCAAAACAGTAATGAGTGGAAGAAGAAAATAAAACATGGCGACCCCTAACGAATGGTAAAAACTAAAGAAGAAGGAGAAGATGTCAGTGTCAAATAATTTTACTGGAAATATAGGATCTTTTGCAAGATAATTTATGTATGGAATTAGTACATAATACACAGGATTGACGAGAGGTATTGTGCTAGCCACGTTTAAACAAACCTATTTTCCAGGGCATCGAACCCGCTAATAACTGGGTTCGGTTCAGGTTCAGGTTAATTTATTTTTACTTCCTTGTACGTAAGTAAAGGAAGTATTGTAATCGCGAAAAATTTCGGTTTTCAGATTCCAGCGGAAATATACATTTTGATCATCCCTGAATCCATTTTGACTAATTTCGTCGTGACGTCTGTACGTACGTACGTCCGTATGTACGTACGTTCGTACGTATCTCGCATAACTCAAAAACGGTAAGCCGTAGAAAGTTGAAATTTTGTATTTACGACTGCTATAATATCTAGTTGTGCACCTATTACACAATTTCCAGAAGTGGCACTTTACATGAAGCCTATAATAGATTTTAATGAAAAACTGTTTTAAAATATAATACAAAACTTTTCAAATTTAGTATACAAGACTTTTATGTCAATCGAAATAACATAATAGATTTTGGTTAAAATAAGCTAACCGGAAATGGTACATTACTTGAAGTTGTTAACAGTTTTTCTTGAATAAAATGATTTTATTTTGATTTTAGAAATAAATACTTCAAATAAAAGTTTCAGTGATTTAATTTCTGCGTCTAGCACATCAAGTATTATTAAATTAGCTCTTTGTATAAGCGAGATATGTAAATTTAAAAATTATATACTTTTATGTTTTTGTAATAAAGCTTGCTATGGATTAGGACAAAAAAAATGTTCATGTCAAATTACGTTAAATACGTGCAATTTTATGATTTGTACAATAACAAATATTATATTTTTATTGTGAAATTAGTCATATTCATTGTTGTAATCAAATATTTCTTTGTTGTAATCAAAACTCTCTTTAAAAACTGCCTTTATGGTCGCTATATATCTTACTGTTTTGAAGTTAAAATTAATATTTTGTAATTTATTTATTAAAAAATCTGTTGTGGCCAGCACAATACCTTCCGTCATTCTCGTGTATAATGTATAAATTCCATATTTTTCTTACAAAAGATTCTAAATTTCCAGTAAAATTATTTCATAAACAAACTATTCAAATTGCACTTAACACTGGCATCTTCTTCTTCTTTAGCTTTTCCCATTCGTTAGGGGTCGCTATTTTTGCATGTCGTTCTCATTCAGTTCCTTTTCTCTCAAATCTTCCGCAATACAGTTCTTCCATCTTATCTTTGGTCTTCCTCTGTTTCTTTAACGTCCTATTACTAAACTATTCATTCTTGTTCTAATATAATTCTTCATTTCTCCTCATGACATGTTCAAACCAATGTAATCGTCTTTCTTGTATCTTTCTAAAAACTTGTAACACTAGAGTTATTTTCTTACCGTATCTTTCCATGTATTCCCCAATATCTACTTCAACATCCTCATATCTGCCACATTAATTTACTTTTTATTGATACTGACATCTGTCAATTTGAATTATATGAATATATTACTAGTTCCCAAGTTTGGCATAGCTGGCTGAATTATAAAATTTAATTTCTTTAAAATTCTTCAACTCTATATCTATTGAATATGAAGTATAAATTGTAATCAAATCGTATAGAGAATAATATATTCTTTACGTTATAATAACGTTAAATGTCAATAAATCAAATTTAACTGTTAAATCTTCAAATGAGGCTACTTCCGGTTGACCAATTATAACCAAAATCTAATCAGTTGTTCTTCTGGATGTAAACTTGAGGAATACGAAAAAATTATAATTTTTGGAATCGTGGTATTGAAGTTATTGGATCCGGAAATTTTGTTACACACACACAGACACACAGACACACAGACACACAGACACACGGACACACAGACACACAGACACACATACATACAGACATCATCGTAAAAATGGTAAAATCGTATTATATGGACCCTAAAACGTGCTTATTCAGTAAAAACTCATCATTGAATTTTTTGACCAAAGACAATACCTTCCTTACCTAAAGGTGACGGAAGGTAAAAAATATGTATAGTTTAATAATCGTACAAGGAAGTCGTGTGGTGTCCACATCAGATTTTTTAAGAGATGGGTTCGGGTGCGGTTCTGGTTCAAACATTAATAAAATTTGCGGTTTTGTTCCAGGTTCAAGGATTAGGCTCAGGTTCGGTTCGACCTAATGAAAACTGAATTAATGTTTTTTGGAATAACAATCTTTATATACAAATAATTTAAAATGCGAGCCGGAATTTACGCAAGACAAGAACACGAACACAATTTTCACAAACAGACAACACAGGTTTCGATTATCGGCTGTATTACGATTACGCGCACGTGTCGAACTCAAAATGAACCTAAACCGGAGCTGAACGCCGAACCTGAATTTTAATACCTGGTTCGGTTCCGACTCGGGTTCAATTGAAAAATATATTTGAGATTCGGTTCAGGGTTCGGGTTCGATGCCCTGCTATTTTCGTTATACCATACCCATGATTTAACTAAAACAAAACTCAATAGGTATCCTTAACGGCCGCCGGCCTTAACGGACGCATCAGCATCATGATAGCTGTTGTCTTGAAAAATTTATAAATAACAAAAGAAAAATGTCAATATAACAGGTGGAATTTTCAGAAATATTCCCAAATGTCTAAATTTTGTTTTCTTCCTCATATTTATTATTTTAGAACAAAGTAAACTGTGTTAAGAACTATACATGTAACGTTATCTGTAAGTATTAATAAATAGCCTTATACTTTAATTTTTTTAATTTTAATTTTGTTGACTGTTGTTGAAAAGCCACTATGGTAATATTACCGTACAAAGGTTTAATATCATGAAACCGGTAAATATAATTATGTACAAACTGATTTATTTTATATGAACCGTAGCGATAATAAAAGCAGTACATATTTTACTAAAGCTATAAATAATTTAATCCGTAAAACAAATGGTAGCTTATTTTTACCTCTCGCTAAGAGAGGTATTGGATTCATGCTAAAAATCGCATATCCAGATTTTATTGAATAAGCACGTTTTAAGGTCCCTACAATCCGATTTTAACATTTTTACGATGATGTCTGTGTGTGTGTGTGTGTGTGTGTGTGTGTGTGTGTGTGTGTGTATGGATGTGTGTGTGTGGGATGTTGGAAGGACGGTTACTCAAAAACTATAAGACTTAAAAAAAATTTAACAACGTATTTCCCAATCGGACATTCATGGGAAGATCTGAAAAGGTTTTGGTACCAATTGGACAACCGGAAGTAGAAGATTCTTGAAAAAAAATCTTCTAAATATTATTTTTTGAAAATTTTTCTTGATAATATTAAAGAAAAATAAATTCTCTTTCTAATACATTTAAATATTTTTATACATATTTTATAGATTTAGAGATAAAAGGAATATAATATATAAAATAATGTTGTAATTAATTTTACAACCGAAAGGATGCCATGAAAAATAGTTGCAAATTTAAATTATTTGTAACTGACAGATAAATGTCAGTGTCAGAAATAATGAGTAATGAAAGAAAAATGTATTTGGAGAATCCCTTAATTCTTGATCTGTGACTATTATGAAGATGACAAGTCTAGGTTGAAGGACTTAAATTTGTTTCAAACATTATGGGACAATGTACACCAGTACTGTAGACTAGAGTAACTTTGAATTGCGAAAAAGCTATCAAATTCTTCTCAAGTAAGTTGTAAATATTGACAAAATTACACATCGATATAAGAATAATCGGAGTGCAATCTATCCGTCACTTTATTAAAGGGAATTAAGGTTATTTAGATATAACAAGTATGAAAAAATAAAATGTAAAAGAAGATATATAAGAATAGATGCACAATCCAGATATATACATTTTAGACCGCCCAAAATTAATGTTTTTACTAGAAGAATATGAAGAGAAAGTAAACAAGGTTGTTCGAATTGAAAATTGCTGTTACCAGCCTAATATTTATATATGGTAAACTCTACTTTGTAATTTATTGTAACATAATTTATGGTAAAATATCTTTATGTTGAGACATGCTATTATTGAATAATAAAGAAGTTTATACGTCATAGATCTATATGAATATATTATTTGTATTTATAAAAATATTCTTTGCTTTATGCATATAGCCAGGTAAAATATACGGCGAGAGGTTATGTGCTGGCCACATCAGATTTTTTATTAAAAAATATTTTCTAACATTGAGATAGACTTAAATATTATATTAGTTTTCTAAAATATGTACATTAATTAGAATAGTTATTGTATATTATATATGCTTATTTTATTTTACATCTAAAAGCTACTTGAACGTACTTTATTGTTACTATTATTAAGAATATAATTGAATTCAAATTCATTTAATGTCTGTAATCGTCTTAACGATATTGTTTTTTGTTTATTGTGAATTTAATGCAACTAATTGAAGAAGAAAACAGATTGAATAGAAATTTTACAGAAGAAGTGTAAAAAAAAGATTTTTCAAATAAATACAAAAATTATGAAATTGTATACTCACGCCGTTAAAAAGGAAACAACTAATTTTTAAAATAAAATATTTCAATAGCGAATTATTACACAATAATAGAGAAGTTTTTTCAGTAATAAAATTTCTATCTTCATCATATTGCCAGTAATACTTATAATTTATTGTGATTTTAAATCTAATTCAGTTCATTATAATGAACATTCATCACGATTACAATAGAAGGATTTACTCTGTTTCAAACTGACAAACAAGGATGATGGAGCAGGATTTAAAAAAAATCAATGCTGAAAAATAAAAAGCGAATCAAATACATCCATTGGAATAAAAATATTAATTACTAAAAACAACACGACACCGAAATATGGGACTTTAACATGTAAAATCATATTTTCGTAATTTCCTGCTTTTCTAATTATATTAGATAAAAATGCTTTAAATAAAAGTTGTAGAATAAAAAGCAATAAGCAAGATTAATTTTTCTGTTTCGGTGTTTTTATAGATTTATAAAAGCACTGTAAATGCGTCGTTTAGAAGGTCTATAATCGCACTGTTTAATACTGTGTATTAATGTAAATAAAAAATAAAATAGTCGGAACGCAGTCTAAAGATGTTTAATTTTTATTTAAAACCGACGTTTCGATCATACAATGAGCATCTTCACGGTTAAATCAAGTCAAAAATAAAAATGTTTTAGTAACAAAATGTTAACAAACATGGATGAATTTTATTTCTGACTTGATTTAACCCTGAATATGATCGAAACGTCGGTTTTAAATCAAAATTAAACATCTTTAGACTACGTTCCGACTATTTTTTTTTCTTCCCTCAACCAACTTCCAGTCGATTATCGTTACTCCAACATTGTTAATTTTTAGTTTCAATTATTTGAAGCTTTTTTACCTCTCGCTAAGAGAGGTATTGCATTCATGCTAAAAATCGCATATCCAGATTTTATTGAATAAGCACGTTTTAAGGTCTCTACAATCCGATTTTAACATTTTTACGATGATGTCTGTGTGTGTGTGTGTGTGGATGTGTGTGTGTGTGTGTGTGTGTATGTGTGTATGTGTGTGGGATGTTGGAAGGACGGTTACTCAAAAACTATAAGACTTTAAATTTGTTTAGCTACGTATTTCCCAATCGGACATTCATGGGAAGATCTGAAAAGGTTTTGGTAACAATTGGACAACCGGAAGTAGAAGATTCTTGAAAAAAAATCTTCTAAATATTATTTTTTGAAAATTTTTCGTGGTAATATTAAAGAAAAATAAAAACTCTATCTGATACATTTAAATATTATATTATATATTCCATAGATTTAGAGATAAAAGAAGTATAATATATAAAATAATCTGTTGTAATAAATTTGACAGCCGAAAGAATGCCATGAAAAATAGTTGATAATTTAAATTATTTGTAACTGACAGATAAATGTCAGTGTCAGAAATAATGAGTAATGAATTAAAAATGTACTTGGAGAATCCCTTAGTTCTTGATCTGTGACTATTATGGAGATGACAAGTCTAGGTTGAAGGACTTAAATTTGTTTCAAACATTATGGGACAATGTACACCAGTACTGTAGACTAGAGTAACTTTGAATTGCGAAAAAGCTATCAAATTCTTCTCAAGTAAGTTGTAAATATTGACAAAATCGGAGTGCAATCTATCCGTCACTTTATTAAAGGGAATTAAGGTTATTTAGATATAACAAGTATGAAAAAATAAAATGTAAAAGAAGATATATAAGAATAGATGCACAATCCAGATATATACATTTTAGACCGCCCAAAATTAATGTTTTTACTAGAAGAATATGAAGAGAAAGTAAACAAAGTTGTTCGAATTGAAAATTGCTGTTACCAGCCTAATATTTATATATGGTAAACTCTACTTTGTAATTTATTGTAACATAATTTATGGTAAAATATCTTCATGTTGAGACATGCTATTATTGAATAATAAAGAAGTTTATACGTCATAGATTTATATGAATATATTATTTGTATTTATAAAAATAATCTTTGCTTTATGCATACAGCCAGGTAAAATATACGGCGAGAGGTTATGTGCTGGCCACATCAGATTTTTATCTTAGCAGAAAATTACGAAAGAATGATTTTACATATTAAACTTCTATGTTACAGTGTAGTGATCAACACACTGTATATTATAACAATTCATTAATGTCAAACGCTCGAATAAAAGTTTTAAAGAAACATCGTTTTATTGCAGTATTAATATAATTAGTCTTATACAATACAAAGTATTCCCTCAAGAGTAATCTGGTTGGGATTTTTATATCGTGGACCTTTAGAGTCATTAAAAACAGTGGCGTACTCCAAATGAATCCCAGCAATCTTAATTAGAGTGTCATTAAAACTAATAACTGAGATTTCTTTAACCACTCAAATTATTATTCATTTTAGATTTCCAGCAATTAAATTCCAAATTTCCGTGATTATTTTTCCATTATGTTGATTAAAAAAAGCTGTTGGTATTTGAAGTGGGAGGATATTGATTTCTGGCGTGACGCCACTGCCTGTAACCTTTACCCCCGGGATCCACGCAGGATATGAAGATCGGTGGTGGAATGTGTGCGTTCCCTTTTAGTTTTTAATCTTGGTGGAGCTGCTATAAAGCCCTCAGTGTCAACGAGAGGTCCGTCGGGATCCGTCGGCTATGCTCGGTTCGTTTTTCACGCATTCTTTTTCCCACTGGTAAACAAGAATAGTAAGAAGGAGAATTTTACTGTCTCACGAATGATCTTGACATACTCTTGTTTTGGTATTAACTAGGTTTTGGAAACCATAGTCTTTGTCTTTTAAAATGTTGATTCGGAACAATTTATTGATGATGTATAACCAAACATAGATCAAACTTTGCTGAGAGGAACTAAAACATTTTAGAGCTAACGGGGATTTGTGTAATGCAACTTAGGACCAATGGCGACTTGTGCGTTTTAGCAATGAGGAGACAAATTTTGTATTAAAAACTATAAAATCTGCTTAGTCAAAATATTTGAAAAATGCATAATGCATATAAAAATTAATTAATTTTGACCAATGGTTGCAATTTCACTAAACGATTTTTTTGTCTATATTCTTCCAGCTTGCATTGTCGAAATTTTTGCCAAAATCCATGATGCCATTGATATTTCGTCCCTACTTTTTTCAACACGCATCATAGTTATTATTGTATTTACAAGTTTGAGGATCTTATTTTATCATTACACTTATTATCCTTTGTTAAAAAGTCCTTAAAAGATCCTTAAATTCTATTTATACAACTGCCGATACTTGCATATGTTTAAACAAAACACAAAACAGCCATTTTGATCTAAACGTCAAAATAATTAACAAATATATTTACTTAATTTATTTGCTGATTATAAATGCTGATAATTTATACTTAGCAATAATATTAATAAACAAAATTTTTTGAAGTTAAATTTCGAAATATCTTTTTGAAAATTGGTGAAAAATTCCAAAAAGACCCTATTTTGTATTGGTAGCGACATCTTTTGAAATTTTGGCCAAAATAAGGTACATGATTTTTAAATAAATTATTAAAAAATACACTAAAATCAATGAATAAAAGAATATTCCTACTTTTGTTGTCGAACATTAATTATTTCATAATCATAAGTTCACTGACTTTTGCAAATACTGGTAATACTTAAGTTTTAGTTACATACTAGTTTAAAGTTTAAACATAAGAACAGCTACCTTAAGTAATAACTCCGTGAATGGGGTCATTTCACATTTTCTAATTTATTTTTTTCTTAAAAGAATAGGTCAAATGAAATATGTAGGTGTATGTGTTACACCTTACAAGTCTTTACAATCAGAGATATGTTTTTTTTAAAGTTGTCTTAAATATCAAATATTTGGACGCTGACGTCACGGCTATAGGTCACGGCTTGTCAGATGCGACAGCAGCCCTCTACCGGTTGTGTTTGTAACTATGATTGTTTGGGTTATCACTTCTCAGTTAAAGGATATCACGTGGACCGTTGTGTGTGTGTGTGTGTGTGAGAGGAATGTCTTTGTGTGAGTAACAAGCCGTGACGTCACGAATTTTACAACCGCGAAAGTTTATTAGCAAATTTATGAATGAAAAATCACATATTTCATGTTATTTTATATTATTATATTTATTAAATGGAACGGATTTCATGATTTTATAAAAAAAAAACGATTTTTTTTTTAAATGACCCCATTCTGCTCTGTGACACTGACTATCCCCACATATGCCCTATACTCAAACGAACAATTTAGTCTCGATGTGGGTATACGGAGTTACCAAGTGTTACTATAGGTCGGAGTTTTTGCCTCCGATGCAATGTTTTTTCTCTAATGGTACAAAAAAGTAATTACTAATATTTTTTTAATATTGCATATTAAATAGTACATAATTCATAATATTCCATTTTTCTTATTTGCAGAAAATAAAATATTTGTTAAACGCGCACATTTTCTTTATTTCTTGAGGAGGCCGTGTCTCTCTTACCTCCTCTGATGAGCCGCCCCAGCTTGGAACATACGAAGTGCTCAGCTTGTAAACATTAAGTACTTTTTTGTTTCTTGCTGGAAAATGTGCCACGAAAAATACTACATGCAACAACAGAAGAATCCAGGCCAACCTACTGAATCAGCAAAAAATGTTTTGGACTTGTCCTCGCTTTTACATAATTTTAAAATGAAAGAAATAAATCTTTCTTTAATTCCTTAGCGCTGAAGATTTATCGCTTTGATACTTATGTTTAATTCCGGGAAGAGTTTAGTAGCTGAATATTTTTTTTCTCGGCGAATACCAGAGAGGAAACGTGGACCTTCAAACAGCGCTTCTATCGCTAAATCTTGCCTGTCTACATCTTTTGCTCTCACAGTCATTGGAACAATGGACTGAAAATCATTATCGATGGGAGGATTCAGTTTTTTAAAAGAATTACAATTTTGCTTTTTCAGCATTACCATTTTATTTGAAATGGATAAATGTGGAAAAACATTTACATTTTTGTAATATTAGTAATACATTAGCGATCGTTGAAATCGGAACACCAAAAAATAATAAGAATAAACTGATGAAATACAGCACAGAGTTTGTTTATCATTAGAAGAATAAATGATTAAAATTTGAAATCGCTAAAAACATTCGTTCAGAAAATATGCACGTTTAAAATTAATTATCAAGCAGATTCATTTATTCTATATTTCATCAGTATGATGCGTTGACTTTTAAAAATGCTCGAGGGGGAGTAGGTAATATTTTTTAGGGTTAAATTATGCACGCAAAATATATTATTAAGCTATAATACATTAGAACGACTATGTTAACAACTATATTAGTGCATTAGGCCGATTAGGTCTTATGATTTTTGAAAAATCGTCCTTCAAACATCCACACACACAAACATACACACACACACATACACACACACATACACACACACACACAACATCCACATAAACACACACACACACACTCACACACATACATACAAATATTATAAAAATGTTAAATCTAAAATCTGGATATATGCATTTTTACCTCTCGCTAAGAGAGGTATTGGAATCATGTTAAAAACCACATTTCCGGATTTTAGTGAATAAGCACGTTTTAAGGTCCCTAGAATTCGATAATAACATTGATGATATCTGTGTGTGTGTGTGTGTGTGTGTGTGTGTGTGTGTGTGTTGTGTGTGTGTGTGTGTGTGTGTGTGTGTGTGTGTGTGGATGTGTGTTAGGTTGTTGGAGGTACGATTTCTAAAATTCTATAAGATTAAAGACCTGTGTAACTACGTATTTCTCAATCACACAGTAATGGGAAGAGTTGAATAGATTCTGGTAACAACTGGACAACCGTAAGTAGTAGTATTTTAACAAAAATCTTCTAAATATATATTTTTTTAATATTTATGTATTTATGACGCCAAAAAATACTTCGAATATTGATGGCACAAAATTGACCCTTGTGGTGCACGCTTCACGCCAGCAATGAGTGCCCGTACAAATATTTCATTATAACCGATATCTGCCTACAAAGCAGATTGGCACACCCAGCAATGGGTAATATGCCGTGATGATATATTTATTTTATTTATTTTATTTTAAATAATTTGTTGTAGTAAATCTCACAGCCTGCTCACAGCCCATACATCTCCATGGTAACTACTTGACAAATTAAAATGTCTGTAATTGACAGATAAATGTCACTAATTCAGTGTCAAAAATTCAGAGATAGTATTGAAGGCTTTTTCTGGAAACGATATTTAATATTAGTTATTGTATTATTAATTATATATTTAAAATTATAGATATATTACATGAACCCTTCATAAATAACGCCTATCCCGTTAATGAATTAGAAAAACCTCGAACAATTAGAAGAAATGGAGAAAACTTGCTCATAGAATGAATTTAAAATTATAGAAAATACGTAAATATAAAGATTAGGTATTGTAATGGCCGCAACAGATTTATTTAGCACGAATCCAATACCTCTCTTAGCGAGAGCTAAACAATAATACTGCTAAGAATTAATCTCGTCCTTCAAAAAAGGGCAAGGACGAAGGCACTTAAAGAAGGACTGCCCTTTTCCAAAACGGTCAGTTGGAAAGGCTAGTCCCAAAGGAAGTTGTTGCTCATCCAGGATTAGGGTCTGTTGTGTCGCAGTTCACAGCAATCCTTGTAGGGTTGCGAACTCGACTGCGGTCTGTGCTGTCGATAACTAATGATGCGGTTTTCGTGTAGCGACCTTCGGATGTAATGACGTCGATTAAGTACTAGCAGGACTTCACCTCTTCTGGGTCAACAGTTTTACATATATTTATTTGACACTTCACTCTTGAGGCTGGATAACACTCCTGATAATGACACCTCAGATGAGTGGGCGTGTTAAGTTTCCATTCATCAATTTTCTTCCACGAGAGCTCTTGTCAAATTTATTTGCTGTTTGTTCTTGGTGTTATTTCAGAAATTTGATACTGTGGGTTGGAATGTTATTAGTATAGCAAATTGAGAAAATCCGACAAGATCTGTAGCAGCAAATTCCTCTTCAATTCTGAGCTGTATGAAATACAAGCTTATTTTCAGTGATATTCGTACATCTTTCAAAAGACATACGTCAGATTATTTCTTCTAATGCTAAGTTAAATTGATAAAGCTTTCGCGGTATGTGTACTGTTACTGTTTATATATTATTTCCACAATGTATGTAAAAGTGTAGGTTCATTTGTTAATAAGCATAACTAAACAACGTGGATGGTGATGCTTCTTGGCTGGATGGGTGTGTGGAAATAAATAAATATCTGGATTGCAGTCAATTTTTTTTTTTAATTTTCGACCTCAACCAGTTTCAGCATTTCTTATGCCTTCTTCAGGAGATACAAATTGATACAAAATTTTGAAAACTTTTTAAATACATAGTTTTTTTAAATTTACGTGATTTTTTTTACCTTTGTGTAACACATTAAAATATTAACACATTACTTCAAATTTTAATAGCACAAAATTGACTTCTTTGGTGTACTCTCCACTCCAACAATGAGTGCCTTTGAGGTGACGTCTGGTAAACGCCCGCACAGTACAAATATTTCATCATTACTGAAATCTGTGTATAAAGCAGATTGGCACACCCAGCAATGGGTAATATGCCGTGATGATATATCTATTTATTTATAAAATAATAACAAAAAACGTAACAACACACACAAGACGTCAAAACAGTTAAAAAAAATCTGTTGTGGCCAGCACAATACCTCTCGCCACTTCCTTTTTTTGGTTACATAAGTATAGGGCGCGAACGGTAATGTTACATTTTTGGGCTTGACAAGCAAATGTGTGGGCCCGTTTCAGAATGATAATTTGTAATTATGTACATAGATGTCAAATGTTAGAATTTTTCATTAAAAATTTCAAGATTTTCTAAATTTACGTAGTTAATTTATCACCAGGAGTTTAAAGTTTACTTGTATGCCTTAGATATTTAACATTTAATTCTGCTCCACATGGAATTGGAAAATCACTAAATTTAGAATGAGAAATTATGATATTTGACATCTATATACATAATTACTAGCTATCATTCTGACATGGGCCCCCATATCTGCTTGTCAAGGCCAACAAAATCATATGACTGCTCGCTCCCTATTGTATTTAACATTTCTTGTATACCTACACTCTACACCAAAAATTCTACTTACGCATATATCTATTCCATATATATTTAGATTGTTTAATTTTAAATTCATTTTTGATGAAGAAATTTTGTCCTCTTCTAATTTTTCGAAATGTTTCCAATTCTATTAATACATTAAGAAATAATATAATGTATGTACTTCCCAGAAAAAGTCTTCAGTAATGTCTTCGGATTTCTGACACTGACATTATCTGTCAGTTACAAACAAATTAAATTTTCAACTATTTTCCATGGCCATTCTTTCGGCTGTAAAATTTATTATAACAGATTATTTTACATACTATATTTCTTCTATCTCTAAATCTATAGAATATATTGTAAAATATTTAAATGTATTAGAAAGAGAATTTATTTTTCTTTAATATTATCAAGAAAAAATTTCAAAAAATATTATTTAAAAGATTTTTTTTCAAGAATCTTCTACTTCCGGTTGTCCAATTGTTACCAAAACCTTTTCAGATCTTCCCATGAATGTCCGATTGGGAAATTTAAAGTCTTATAGTTTTTGAGTAACCGTCCTTCCAACATCCCACACACACACACACACATACACACACACATCCACACACACACACACACAGACATCATCGTAAAAATGATAAAATCGGATTGTAGGGACCTTAAAACGTGCTTATTCAATAAAATCTGGATATGCGATTTTTAGCATGAATGCAATACCTCTCTTAGCGAGAGGTAAAAATGTAATAAAATACTCAAAAAGTCGTGAAAATGAACTTTCGACAATCTTATAAAGCTGGCGCGGTGAAACAAAATCTTTTACAATGCCATTCCCGGGCGTTTTCCTTGAATTACTGCTTTCAGCTGATCTAAACGCGTAATATTGTCCAGTCACAGTTTTTCTTTTATCAAGATAATCAATTAGCAAAATTCCTTTGACGCCCCAATAGACCTTTCCTGCCAACTGAATTAACTTCGACTCACCATGTCCAATCCGCGCTTTCGACTGAATTTTCGTCTCTGGAGTGTAATGGTGTACCCATGCATGATTATAAAACGTCTTTTGAAATTGGCCGAATTTTTCTTAAACAACTCCAAATTTTCAGTTGAAGTTCGGGCTCGAATGCGCTTTTGCTCCGAACTGAGCAATTGCGGCACCAACCAAGCGCACATTTTTCTCATGCCCAGCTCATTGTTTAAAATATAAACTACACTTTTATAAGAGATCCCTATGGCTTCCTTAATCTCACGCACTTTCATTTGTCGATATTCCTGAACCACTCTTAAATTCCGAAACCCAGAAACTCACTGTGGAAAAGGAAAGTGAAGCATTCCTAAGGACAGAATTCAACCTGGTTATGATCTCCGTTGCCGTTTTTCCTTTCAAATGAAAAATCTTGATCATAGCACGAACTTCGTTTTTATCCATTACCGATTTAACATTAGGTAAATCGACACATACACTTGTCACGATTAGACCGATTGACTGATTGTATTGAAATTTCTTGACAGATTATATGAAGAGTTAAATAAAAGAATATAAGATGGCTTTCCAAAATCCAAGGTCTTCTCCGTAATTCCGGAAACTTTTCAATCCATCCTCGTGACATCCGTGACATCATTAATAAATATTAAAAACAGTAGAGGAACTAAATTTAAGTTTTGAGGTACACCCGAGGTTGAAACAAAAGTGTTAGAGTTACAACATTTGTAATGACCATACATTTGTCTTTATTTGATGGATGATGAAAGAAGGGACCGTAAGGATAAGAAAAAATCTGATGTGGACACCACACGACTTCCTTGTACGATTATTAAACTATATATATTTTTTTAATATTTTGATATAGAACAAAAAATAATTCATTTACTACTATCATTCTTAAATTAATATTAATCTAACCCGGTTCTTTTTAAAGAGAGTTTTGATTACAACAAAGAAATATTTGATTACAACAATGAATATGACTAATATCACAATAAAAATATAATATCTGTTATTGTACGAATCATAAAATTGCACGTATTCAACGTAATTTGTCCTAATCCATAGCAAGCTTTATTACAAAAACAAAAAAAGTATATAATTTTTAAATTTACATATCTCGCTTATACAAAAAATAATAATAATACTTGATGTGCTAGACGCAGAAATTAATTCTCTAAAACTTTTATTTGAAGCATTTATTTCTAAAATCAAAATCATTTTATTCAAGAAAAACTGTTAACAACTTCAAGTAATGTACCACTTCCGGTTAGCCTATTTTAACCAAAATCTATTATGTTATTTCGATTGACATAAAAGTCTTGTATACCAAATTTGAAAAGTTTTGGATTATATTTTAAAACAGTTTTTCATTAAAATATATTATAGGTTTCATGTAAAGTGCCACTTCTGGAAATTGTGTAATAACCAGAAAGGGAGGTGCACAACTAGATGTTATAGAAGTCCTAAATACAAAATTTCAACTTTCTACGGCTTACCGTTTTTGAGTTATGCGATACGTACGTACGGACGTACGTACGTACAGACGTCATGACTAAATTAGTCAAAATGGATTCAGGCATGATCAAAATGGATATTTCTGCTGAAATCTGAAAACCGAAATTTTTCGCGATTACAATACTTCCTTTACTTACGTACAAGGAAGTAAAAAGAAAAACGATGAGTGAATTTAGAAGGTGTGTATATTGAAGAATAAATTGTGATTTTGATGGTATAACGGCTTTTGTCTTATTCATAAGGGAAGTGTTAAAACTGCCATACTGTGTAAACACGTATATATACAAACAGCTATAATATATAAACCACTATATTGCAAAGTCCGATCATCCCAGCTCTCTTGTGTTTTCCAATAATAGACTCAATGAAATAAAATCCCATCACTTGTAAATAAAATTCCAATACATACTAGGTGGATACGTATAGGGAGTGCGACGTTTAATTCTCGTATTCCGTAGAGGCAGAGGATGCTTGCTATCTCTGCGAGGCAGTGCACCATTCACTACACTCCATTATTCCACTTAATCGAATGCCTTCCCTGCAAGATATGCTATGCCGGCCGGAGAATGAGGAGCCGATGGATTTTGTCAGCGGGCCATCCATGCGAGATGGAGATGGCTAGCGACAAATATCTAGGAGAACTTCGTTACCTGTAGCTTTGTGGAAAGGCATTTTGTTAATTGGATATCGACGGAATGATTCAGCAGGAATTAAATTGCATTTAGTTTATTAATGCATGAGTTAAAAAGCACCAGTAGTTGACTCTTTAAGGGAAAATATGTCATATTGTTATTTAAAAACATGGTTTATCGATCAGCGAAAATACAAAGCTATTATTCATATTCATTGATGTCTTAGGAAGTAATAGCATATGTAACATAAGTTTGCGGATAATTTTTTAATGGACGATACTGTGGTTTAAGAGACTTTGACGGGTTTTAAAATTTATTTTATTTAGGTACTTTTTGAAAAATCGTGCGCTTTAATTGTTTTTATTTTGATGCTCCTACACATTGTCGTACATCTTTTTCGTAAGTAACGTCTAAAAATTTCAATAGGTCTCGCTAGAGGTACACGTTAGGTGACGTAAGTGAACTTGACCCAAGCCAAAAGCGAACAAATAATATTTCATACATAAATTAATTTATTTGGATGCGTCTTCAAATGTTTACTATATTTAATTGTTTGTTCGTCTGTCTTACCTTTATTAAAAAAAATAATGGACTACTTGCATGATACTAAGTAATTTTTTTTTTGGAATATATATATATATATATATATATATATATATATATATATATATATATATATATATATATATTGTCGCTTACGGCTAAAAATAAATATTTTATTTTTATGACGTCACAATCATGGATGACATACGTGCTAGTTCTATAGTTTGGGAAGACAGAGACGGAGATAGTGAACGTTGTCTGATCCTCGATCTTCCCTTCACCTCTCCCATTCACATTAACGAATCAAATGCTAGTGATTGTGTTGTCATCAAGATAGGAGGGATACATTTATGTTAAATTTATAATGTAAATAATGTAGTTGAGTAAACTAAACTTGAAAAATATAATAGTTTTCAAAATCCTCTTGTATGCAAGTAGCCCATTGTGGGTGGGGCTATCTTTACATTAATGTTTTAAAATAATTTCATTTTTTTAATTTTCTACTTCCTTATTTTTCTCCCGCTACTCTTGTTAAGGGAGGTATAGGGATCGTGCTAAAAATCGCATATCGTGATTTTGGTAAATGACCACGTTTTTTGCTGGGTGTGCCAGTCTGCTTTGTACATAGATTTTGGTACCAATGACGACATATTTGTACTGTGCGGACGTTTACCAGATGTCACCTCACGAGCACTTATTGCTGGCGTGGAGAATGCACCACAGAGGTCATTTTTGTGCTATTTAAAATTCAGAATATTTGGCGTCGGTCGAGATCGAACCCGGTATTTAAATTTAATTTAATTTTAAGTATTTACATGAATAAAAATTAAATTAAACGGGAGGTATTACGTTGGCCACATCAGATTTTTTTATCTTTAAATTATGGTGCGGCTAAATTCTCATTTTCCACACCCAACTGACCCACTGTTTGTGTAACTAAAAATATGTTTTGATTTATTAGTTTAGTATTGTTGAAATATTTTCATCAATTCTTTGCGTGTATTAACTATTTTAAAAATACATATGGGTGTGGGTAAGTTCTCATTTTTCGTACCTAATTTGCCCACAGTTTATTTAAAAAAAAAAGTAAATTAAAGTTCCAATCTCATATGGCCGAATTTTCAATTACACGTCAGTTTTGTTTTAAATTTTTTTTTCGTTCTCAACACATAATGTCTGACAATTTTTAAGATGTTCCTAGAATATTTAATTGCCTTCGTCTAGCTTTACTATTCATGTCTTTATCTAAAATGGGTTTCATTCTAATTACTTGCTCTCATTTACTTTAGCGAATTTACGCTCGGACTATATTCCATTAAACTAACAATACATTCTAATGAAGTGTGTACAAAAACGTTTAGATAGTGTCACGTTTCATTCCACGCATTAAAACCGTCTGAAGCTCTGACAATTTACGTCAACTAACAGTCCCTTAATGACAAATAGTCACACTGTCTGTAGCGATACATAAAACTGATACTGGGTAATAAATATCTGCCAGACGCACTATCCGTTGAATTAATAAACACCGAGTTGCCACTTGGAAATTTTCCCCTAGGAATAAAAATCGCATTTGTCCCAAAAGTTTCAAACTCTACAAAATTTGTAAACAAACTTAGTTCGTAATAATTACTGTCATACAGCATTTATTCTTACAAAACCAACGTTTCGGTTTATACTTATACCTTAATCAGAGTAAGATTCATAAACCGAAATTAATCTACGCATAAATACCAGTAAGTACATTTGTTACCACGTGACACTACTCAAGCACAGCTTAGCTCAAGCCCAACACAAAATAACCGAACGCACCTAGGATATTTTTATTATACTGTCAGTTATAAAAAAAAGTTCCGATCTAGATATTTAATTAATTATACATAGTACATCATGTCTCGTATTAGTTTTAATAAGTTTCGTATTAAAGTTGGAAAAGTGTAATGTTATACTTTTTCATTATATTAACTTATTCTTCCTTATGCAGCAACTAACTCAGAAGAAAAAAGTTTCATAGCAGAACTTTTAAAGAAAACTTATAAACCAACATTTAGCAAATAAATACAAAAATTGTGATATCATATAATACGCTATTAAAAGGAAAGAAAACTTTTAAATTTAATTTTTCAGTGCTGAATACTCTGTAAAGGAGAATATTTCGATAATATAAGAAATTAGAATGTGAGTCAACAAAGTTTAAAAATGTTCTTAATTTTTAAAATATTCTAGTTTTTAATGCTTTAGTATCTATGTCACATATCTTCTCTATTTCAAATTTATACTATTTCAAGACTTTTGTTATAGTCTACAAATCGATTTCAATAATAATTAACTTTCTTAAAACAAAATAAAAAAATATCTGATGTGGTCAGCACATTACCTTCCTTCAATCCTGTGTATTATGTACAAATTCCATACATATTTTTTTGCAAAAAATTCTAAATTTCCAGTAAAATTATTTCATAAACAAAATAGGCAAATGGCACTTGACATTGACATTCTTCTTCTTTAGCTTTTTCCATTCGTTAAGGGTCGCTATTTTTATTTTCTTCTTCCACTCATTTCTATTTTGCGTGGTCATTTATTTTCTTTTCTCTCAAATCTTCCGCAATAAAGTCCTTCCATTTTATCTTTGGTCTTCCTCTGTTTTTTCTACCTTCCATTATTAAGCTATTCATTCTTCCAATATATTCTTCATCTTTCCTCATGACGTGTTCAAATCAATGTAATCGTCTCTGTTGTATTTTTCTAAAAACTTCTATCACTTTAGTTATTTCAACATCCTCATCTCTGCCACATTCATTTTCTTTTAATTGATATTGACATCTGCTAATTTGAATTATCTGAATATATAGAAGTTTCCACGGTTAGCATAGTTGGTTGATTTATAATAAGACGAAAAATTATAATTATTTAAATCGTGATATTGGAGTTATGCGATCCGAAACGATCGTCACATTCACACAAACTCCGCATATACATACAAACGCACGCACACACACACACACACACACACACACACACACACACACACACACACAGGGCCGCTCCGTGCGGATGGGTAGGTTGTGCCCCGCACAAAGGCGCCTTGGTCATGAGGGGCGCCATTTCATGACAGTAAATAATAATATAAATAATTTTCCTACCAAACGGTTGTTTTTCTAGCATTTTATTTTGTTCTAATAATAATAATAATAATAATAATAATAATAATAATAATAATAATAATAATAATAATAATAATAATAATAATAATAATAATAATAATAATAATAATAATAATAATAATAATAATAATAATAATAATAATAATAATAATAATAATAATAATAATAATAATAATAATAATAATAATAATAATAATAATAATAATAATAATAATAACCCGTTAAGCACAAAATGGTAATTTAAACGTATAAAAAAAGTATTAGACTATGGTATTAGAATCAGAAAAATGACCGCGTATTATACGTCTTATAAACAATATCTCATATGTTTAATAAACATTCCAATATACGTTTAATATATATTTCTTCAGTTCGCAATTAAACGTTTATAACTAACATATATTACACGTAATTTGAAAACGGTTTTTAAATGTATTTATTATACATTTATAAAACGTTTATATAAACGTTTAAAAAGATTAACATGGTGTGCTATATTAAACGTATGAAGTATTATATTATTAGTATAAGAATAAGAAAAATGACCGTGTGTTATACGTCTTATAAACAATTTCTTATATGTTTAATAAACATTCCAATATACGTTTAATATATATTTCTTCAGTTCGCAATTAAACGTTTATAACTAACATTATATTACACGTATTTTGAAAACGGTTTTTACACGTATTTATTATACATTTATAAAACGTTTACATAAACGTTTAAAAAGATAAACAAGGTGTGCTAAATTAAACGTATAAAAGTATTATATTATTAGTATGAGAATAAGAAAAATATCCCTTTGTTATACGTCTTATAAACAATTTCTTCAACGTTTAATAAAAGTTCTAATAAATGTTTAATATATGCTTTTAATAAATATTTATTACACGTATTTTGAGAACGTTTTTAAAATGTATTAATTATACACACATAAAACATTTAAACAAATGTTTTATAAATGCATATTATATGTATAATGAAAATGTTTTTTAAATGTATTATGAATTCATTTATAAGATGTTTATGTAAACATTTTATCATTGAAATGACTAGTGAGCCGGTGACAGTCTTGTTGAAGCGTTGAAAACATTTACCTTCCATGTAGGTATCGTACAATATTTTTGTTATTCATTTGTATGAGTTATTTAAGTATTAAGGTCAATAAGTGCTTAGTGTTTCCTATCGGTTGAGGATGATTTTGGAGATCGAGACGAAGTCGAAATCTCCAATACACCCGTTACTGGTAGAAAAGCACTTACTGATCGCAATACTTATTACGTTTTTGCTCAATCGATGCACAAAATTCAAAAAAATTGATTTGAAAATTATTTTAACATTAAAAAATTTTGGCTGTCATTTTTAGAGTAAGCTTTGATCATATTTATTTACTTACCGCCTCCGCCACCTGATCGGTAAACGATTGACATAAAAAAATTGATTGTGCTAAAAATTACTTTAATGACTGATTTTGGAATATAAATAAGGCATTTCGGAAATAAATATATGAGTTTATTATAACTATATATGTATAAAAATACATTAAATGTACATACCTATTACTTACAAAAGTAAAAAATTAAACAAAACAACTACATTATCGTCTCAAGTAGATGTTTAGAAATAGATACGTATTAATTAAGAATTAGGCTACACGTACAGAAATATTAATTTGCCTCCTGGATTTTTCCTTGCTCATAAGAATGTCACGTTTTGGCTAATTTTAACCAATCTTTTATGGCGTGATCGATTAATTCGTCGGTTTCACTGCTGATGTACGGCTTCTATAAAAAATATAAAACAATGTAAAATTAAATTATGTTCATATGTTTCTAATAGTAAACGATAAAGAAATTATTTTTGCATAAAAAAATGCCAATATTAATAAACACTTATAAATTTTAAAAACGGATCGTTATACAATTTTTGTAAAATAGAATTAAAAGTTGGCAAATTACATTTCGATTTTTCTTTCAGTGTCGACTGTCAACTGGTTTTACAGGATAAAAATTATAATAAACTGTTTAAAATTTTACGATTGTTTATAAATATAGGCATTAGTATTAAATCAATTATTTAAAAACATGAATTAATCTAAGAAAAAATTAGTAATGTTGGTGTAGCAAAATCAAAAGGTGAACAGTCCAAATTGCATTTTTTTTCTATCACAGGTATAAAATAGTACATTACTAATAAGGTAAAAAGGTTTTTACAGTTGAAAGGAGGAAATTACTGGTGAGCAGATTAGGTAACCCTGCCACCTCCTTGAAGTGAAAATAATTACTTTTGTACAATTATTTTATTTGTTACTTATTTGTAAATTAAAAATTGTAACTAAATCTTGCCAGTTACACTGTTGTGTTTAAAGTTATTTTTCTTATTTCGCGTTCACAAAGTGAATTTTGTATCAGCGTTGTCATGTGTTATTATACGATATAAATAACAATAATAGTAATAATTACCAAATATAACATTGCAGAGTTTTGTCCCTTTAAATGAACATTTGTTTCTCCATGCCCCGTTAAAAATCATTGCAATTTTATTGCTTAGTAAATATCTTCAAATATTCATTGTCGCTTGACGACCGTTAAATCTACCCACTGCTGCTAATCGACTACACTAAAAATTGAGAATATAATATTTAAAATACATAGAAAAGTTGAAATTTTTTATACTTACCAAATAACAATAATCTTCATCGTTATTTAGAAAATTTTCTGTAGTATCAGTCTTCCAAAATTTTTATTGGAAATGTCGTTGTGTTATTGGACCTACGTCAATATATTTTGGATCTGTATTAATCTGCATTAAAAATTTGTTTAGAATTAACGAATGTTGATCTAGATTGGTATAAATCATTATCACTGTAATCAGTATTTAAATTCATATTATTCATAATTAGTCTTGTACTCGTACTGCTTTCTTCAATTTCTATCATTGTTTTGTTTTATAGTTATTTGCAATTTTACGACGAAATTGTCACAGACTTAAAATTTTATTATGTAGCCTTATAAGAAAAAAAAATGGGAAGTAAGGAATAGACAATATACGAACTTTATTTTCTACCGTTTTTATACCTAAAAAAATTAAATTATTAGTCATAAATTAATAATAAAATCGGAGATACAAGTAAAAGTTACTTGTACTCGTATATGTATAGGTAGTGAAGCGTTTAGTTAGCACAAACAATGGTACCTACTAAAAATATACTCCTCACGTAAACCATCCTTAATTTTGACTATTAAAAAATAGTTATTTATGATATGTGTTAAAAGTGACATTTTACTTTGTGAGAAGGAAATTTGGAACACGACGCGAGGCGGAGTGGTCCAAACCTTCGAACAGAATCAAATCACTTTTAAGACATATTATACACTATTTTTACTACAAACTATATTTTTTTCATTAAAATTTGTATTTCTAATAATTTTTTGACATGTCAAAAATTATTGCAAACATGAAAAAGTGACGTAAAATACATAAAGGTATATTAAATGTAGATATAACGCCTTTTTTCGCCTTATTGCGCAATGTTTTTTTTAGTGTAATATTGTTGATTTTTTCAGCACATTTCTATAATTTACTCTGCAATATGCTTCAAGTATACTAGAAAATTGCCAGCTACCATAGGTTATAATAATTTGACTACGTATTCTAAGGAGTGTAAATTCTCGTAATCACATAGCCGTATTAAAATCATAAATATAACATATTTAGTAAAAATAAAAAAATCTCCTACGTATGTAGACCACGGAAAGTAATAACACTACACACGTTGAAAATCAGCCATTACTATTATACCTACACGTAAAACACCTATATGTATATTAAACGTAAAAAAAACGTTTCTATGCGTTTATTGTGCAATCTTTCATTTGTGCAATATTCTTTTCAGATTATTTGTTTAATTTACAGCATAATAATTTTAAAATTTGAGGACTTCATTATATACGGAAAAATACATACGACCATTATATTCTGGTTTAATTTGGTGAAAAATTAAACATATATGTAGCTAGCAGGTTTTACGTTGTAACAGCATTGTTCATGAGATGCAGATTGACACATTAACATAAATTATACAAATATAACATATAGATTATACATACTTTCGGCAATAAAGATTCTACACTAATAAAATATGCATGAAGGTACATACGTTACGTAGATGGCGAACACCAAACGGAACACCAACAATTATTTCACTATACTATCTACGTTCAGTACAAAAACCAGTGTGACTTGATGGTTGATTTGATACTCAGCCATTCATATCTACTGCGCGTGTGTAACGCGAGATACTGGCGGCAAAATTTAACTGTGATCTTATTACGGTATATAATAGTACATTCAAATTCACATTACACTTAAGTTTATTTAGCAATACTTAAACAAGATATACTCGTAAAGAGTACCGTGCAGAAACTACATATATTTATACCAATATATCTTTATTTTCAACAGTCATTGGATTACTCAACGTAAATTCAACTCCAGTCTTACCTTTGCATATCCAAAACAGTTTCATATTAATATTAAACATATATTTACCAATACTTTAAGCATGGTATACAGTATACGGTACTGCAGCAACTACATTTAAACCAATATGTATATCAGTATGCTTAGCTGTTATACGATTATCAAACGTAAATTTAATTGTAGTCGTACTATTGTATATCCAAAACAGTTGTATATTAATATTAAACGTATATTTAGCAATAATTTAATCGCCGTATATAGAATGCCGTACTGTAGTAATTATATTTATACAAATATATCATTATTCTTAACCGATATACGATTATCAAACGTATATTTAACTGTAGTCGTAATATGGTATATCCAAAACAGTTTTACATTAACATTAAACGTATAAGTAGCAATAATATAATCACGATATATAGTATACCGTACTGTAGCAATTATATTTATACCAATATATCATTATTCCTAACTGTTATACGATTACCAAACGTAAATTTAATTGTAGTTGTAATATGGTATATCCAAAACAGTTTCATATTAAGATTAAACGTATATTTAGCAATAATTTAATCACAGTATACCGTATTGTTGCAACTATATTTATTCCAACATATCATTATTCATAACCAACATATGATTACTAAACGTATATTTATCTGTAGTCGTAATATGGTATATCCAAAGCAGTTTTACATTAACATTAAACGTATATGTAGCAATAATTTAATCACGGTATATATTATACCGTACTGTAGCAACTATAAATATACCAACATATTATTATTTTTAATCGATATACGATTACCAAACGTATATTTAACTGTAGTTGTAATATGGTATATCCAAAACAGTTTTATATTAACATTAAACGTATATTTAGCAATAATTTAATCACGGTATATATTATACCGTACTGTAGCAACTATAAATATACCAACATATTATTATTTTTAATCGATATACGATTACCAAACGTATATTTAACTGTAGTTGTAATATGGTATATCCAAAACAGTTTTATATTAACATTAAACGTATATTTAGCAATACTTTAATTACTGTATATAGTACACCGTACTGTAGCAACTATATTTATACCAACATATTATTATTCTTAATCGATATACGATTACCAAACGTATGTTTAACTGTAGTCGTAATATGGTATATCCAAAACAGTTTTATATTAACATTAAACGTATATTTAGCAATAATTTAATCACGGTATATATTATACCGTACTGAAGCAACTATAAATATACCAACATATTATTATTTTTAATCGATATACGATTACCAAACGTATATTTAACTGTAGTTGTAATATGATATATCCAAAACAGTTTTATATTAACATTAAACGTATATTTAGCAATAATTTAATCACGGTATATAGTACACCGTACTGTAGCAACTATATTTATACCAACATATCATTATTCTTAATCGATATACGATTACCAAACGTATATTTAACTGTAGTCGTAATATGGTATATCCAAAACAGTTTTATATTAACATTAAACGTATATTTAGCAATAATTTAATCACGGTATTTAGTATACCGTACTTTAGCAACTATATTTATATCAATATATCATTATTCTAAACTCGCATACTTTTAATAAACGTAAATTTAATAGTAATTTTACAACGTTATAGACCGAATCCTTTTATATGTATATTAAACGTATATATCACAATGATATAATATCGGCATATATTATACTGCAGTGTACCTACTATATTCACTGTAATATACGTTTTTAAAATGTAATTTTTGATGTAATATTATTACGGTGTAGATCGAACCAAATTATATTTAAATTATACGTTTATTTACCAGTCATTTAATTACGATATATATTATACCGTATTATACTAACCATATTTATAGTAATATACTAGTTTTCAACCACTCATACGTTTATTAAACGTATATACCGTTGAAGTGTGCTTACCGGGAATAATAATAATAATAATAATAATAATAATAATAATAATAATAATAATAATAATAATTGCAAGAATGAATCCGACAAATTAATTTAGCAGAAAAAAGTAAATAAATATCCTGCCAAACAGATAATTTTCTGACATTGTTATATTGCAAGCTATATCTATAATTGTTGATTACAACAAAGGATTTTGAATATAAAATAATAATATTGATTACAACAATGAATTTAGCAAAGAACATTTCATCAATATATTAATTTAGCATTTTTCGAAAAATTAAATGTATACTTTAAAATTGAAAAAGGGTGTAAATTTGCCTTTTACCCGTGAAGCGGCACTGCACATACATACAGACATCATCGTAGAAATATTATATTCATATTCTATGGACCCCTAAACATGCTTATTCATTAGAAACTCACTATGGAATTTTTTGACCAAAGACAATACCTTCCTTAGCTAAAGGTGTCGGAAGATAAAAATAATAAAGTGCCACTATTATTGATGAAGTCTCTTACCTCTGAATGCTGAAGGTGTACTGCCTGAAATCTATCATCGCTGCTGTACGTTGTTAGTCCTACTGTTAATAAATGATAATCTTTCCGCCTGATCCAGGAAACCTGCAAAACAAGACAAATTATTTATTATTTGTATCTTTGGTTGTGTAGTTCTATTTGCAGATTACACACTCGAAGCTACAGGATTATTGTGTGGTTTGTATGCAGCGAATGGAAAATTGGATTACAGATATTCATAACACACTATTAGAGTTTTTGCTGGCAAACAAATTTTCAGCATTATCTTATATTATTCGGATTGAAATTTTCGATATTCAGTTTTCGTATTTCAAAATAATTGTTTTAGATTTAATTGTTTATGAAAATACAAATTCAAGAATATAATATACGTTTTCAAATTGTATATTTTTGAGAACCATGATAATAAAATTAATAAATTAATAACAATGTTAATAACAAAAATAATGTTTTGTTTTGCAGACTTTTAACAATTGAACAATACATAAAACAAATTCATTGTTACGACATATGCATGTGATGTTCATTTTAAATTGTCAGATGACTTTGGTCAGTGGCGGCTCGTCAGAAGAGGCCAGGAAGGCACAACCTCCTCTCAAGAAATAAAGAAAATTTGCGCGTTTAATAATTATTTAATTTTAATATTTAATATGGAATAATAAAAAAAATATGTTGTGGCTAGCAAAATACCTCTCACCACTTTAATTTTTGACAAGCAGATAAGGGGGGTCCGTGTCAGAATGACAACTAGTAATTATGTATATAGATATCAAATGTCATAATTTTTCATTCAAAATTTCAAGATGTTCTGAGTCAAGTGGTTAATTTGTCACCAGGAATGTGGAATTTACTTGTCAATGAAAATAAACCGTATGGAATTGGAAAATTATGAAATTTGCAATAACAAATTATGACATTTTACATATATGTAGCTGTCTTTCTGACACGAACCCTGATATTGGCTTATAAAAGCCAATAAAGTCACATGACTGTTAGCGCCCTATGAAGAAATTTTGTCCTATTCTTCTAATTTTTCGATATGTTTCCAATTCATCGTCGGGATTAACAGTATTTCAGGGTAATATACTTATAATTTTAAATATTTAACTATTAATACAATAAGAAATAATATAATGTATGTACTTCCCAGAAAAAGGTTTCAGTAATGTCTCTGGGTTTTAAATATTATATTTCTTTATTTCTAAATCTATAAAATAATATAATAGAATATTTATATAGAAATAGAGAATTTAATGTTATTTAATACTTGCAAGAACAAAAATTTTCAAAAAAGAATATTTATAAGAATTTTTTTAAAAATCTGCTATTTTCGGTTGTTCAATTATTACCAAAACCTTTTCAACTCTTTCCAGTAATGTCCGATTGAGAAATACGTAGTTAAACAGATATTAAGTATTATAGTTTTTGAGAAATCGTCCTTCCAACATCCACATACACACACATACACACACACACACACACACACATACATCCGCACGCACAGACATCATCGTAAAAATGTTAAAATCGGATTGTAGGGACCTTAAAACGTGCTTAATCATTAAAATCTGGATTTGCGATGAATGAATCCAATACCTCTTTTAGCGACAAGTAAAAAATGTTTATTTGAAATCGTTACTAAAGAGCATAAAAATCGATATTAAAAATCAAAAATCGGGACTAATACAACGATTTCATACAAATGCAATATGTAACCAACTTTGTAATAATTATTGTACATGTAAGACAATTTGGGTAGCTTTACGATGTCCAATACTTATTTGTACGTAAAATGACAAAAAATATGTACAAAAGAACGAACTTCATAGTTCTGATGAAGCAATTTGAAAAAAAACATAATTTTTAGTGTTCTTTACGATAACCTCACTATCCGACCGAAACATATCAACATTCAGTGTCAAACTGATGGATATAATGTTCCTAACCTATAAATATAAATATTCCTTTCATTTTTACAAAATTTCGATTTCAAATAAAATTGAATATGTAATTTGGCACTGAAGTTCCTTTTATAACTCATATGGTTTATTTTCCTCGGCTCTGCAGCCTCGGCAACTAATTTCGTGGTAAAAAGTAGAACTTCTGTACCTTGATACATAAAGAACTATTATAATGTTACGTTTTCGCATCAACAGCGCCTAATGAGTTAATCTACTATTATTTACAATCTCTTGTAATGAATGACGTCATTTAAACATTAACAATAAAACTAATGCAGGAATTCTCAAACAGTAATTAGTGATAATGATGCAAAAAATCCTTCAGTTCAAAGAGAGAATAAAATAAGTTGAGTGTGGATTTAAGGCGGAAGTTCTTTCTTATTTTATGGAATTTACATTTAATTTGCTATGAAAAGTTTTGGTAATCAGCAGTCTGAGTCGTAATAGCCCGCGGTTTTAACTCCGGCGACTAAATGCCTTTCGGTTCCATTTACTTTTCGATTTATTGAGCTTCGAGCATCTCCGGGCAGGACCGAGATAAGAGATAGCAGAATTAGTTATGCGCGAGGTGCTTAGCTAAGGAGAAGGTCGCAATATCTACAGCTGAAATATCGACAAGAATGATATTTTTGCATCGCTCGATATCGACAAGTTCGACATTTTTCTATCGTTCATTGTCATGATAGAGAGAGGGACCAATCTAAATAGATAACATCTGTTATTTTTAAATATAGTTCTACTTGTACGCAATTATACTATTGCAAAACTTTTCAAAGTGGACTACATCGGTTCCTATTGGGCGTTGAATAGATCCAAAGGGCAGTGAGTCGGCGATGTGAGCTAATAAGAGAAATAATAAGAAAACGCTTAAAAAAATTAACCGACTAAAATATTTTTCAATATTTTTCCTTCCTCCTGAATGTACAAATATACAGCAATGTCTAGTCGCATTAGTTTTAAATTTTTAGTCCCGCAGTAATTTATTTCGAAACAAGATTCTAGGAATTAAAATGTAACATAGAATTTATTTTTTCAATAAAACTCTCTTTCATTTATGAATACAAAGACCAAGGGCATACACTGAAAATATAGTTGGAAATTTAGAGTATGCGCAGGGGGGGGAGGGGGCAATAATTAAGAAATTAATGACACCGCAGGCCGCAGGCGAAATTTATTTTCATTCACGGTCAATTGCCTTAGAATTGAAAGTTACATATTTTCAAGGGATGTGAAGTTGCATGTTTTTCCCCTTTCATGTACAAAAATAAATTGCCAGATCACAGAACATTAATATTAATTGTTGGATAAAATTTTCATCGGTTAATTTAATTTTTATAACTTTTTTCTCAAATATTTAAAGAAGCAGAGGGTACACGCTAGGGCACCTAACTACCCTCGACTACACCCTTATGACTGTCTCTGGCTTCATGAGTGCTGCATACAGTTGGACTTTCATTGCGGGAAATAGTAATGGACTTTCAGCGAATATAAAGTCGAAAAGTGTTTTGGAAATATAACGTATCCGTCCGACAAGATTATTTATCTATATTTATCTCAATTTCTTTTTATCAAAAGTTACAGAAAAAAATTTCATAATCTAATTTTCATTAGGCCGACAAATTTATAAAGTTGAAGTATTTACGAATAGTTATAGGTATACGCCAAAGTGCCATAAATAGAAGGAAAACATCCAAACCTCATGCTTTGTAAAAATCTTATAGGCATTAAGCAATTTTAGTTAAGCATATTTCTTTGTACTTTGATATTACAGGTGTGTAAATTTTCTAAGGGAACATCGAAAGAATATATTTTCGGAACATAGCAGATAAATTATGTGTATTAAAGAAATTATTTGCAAATTAACATGTGTTAAACTATATTTTTGATTCTCCGAAAAATGCTAGATTTAAAATATTGATGAAATTTCCTTTGTTAGATTCATTCTTGTAATCAATATTACTAAAATCGTTGTACTCAACAATTTTACAGTTATTGTGCGCAATATAACAAAGCGGAAAAATTATCCGTTTACTTTTTTCTACTCAGGGTAATTCAATATCGGCAGAAACAAAAAATAAAATTATCTCCCTAAGATTTCAAAATTATAAATCATAAGCATTTAATTATTCGAAAAATGCTTGTATTTAATAATGAATTAATTGTCGGATGTATTCTTGATCTATAATCAAAATATTCTTTGTTGTAATCAACGCCTTTACAGTTATTATTTCAATATAACAACGCTAGAAAAATATCCGTGTGGTAGGATAATTATTACTTATTACTTTACTATTATTTGTCTTGAAATAGCGCCCCTTATGATCAGGCATATTTAATGCGTAATAACATCAACATAACTCTGAAGATGAATTACTAGAATCAGACAACCGACTGCTTTCTCCACTATTTTCACTTCCTTCAATTAATTTTTACACTAAATAATACGAGTATTGTCAAGAATTTCCTTTCTTGGAGCTATATTCTCAATAAAGGTAAAGAAGTTATTGTCTTTTATCAAAACATTGTTGATAAGTTTTATTGTCTACTAAATAAGCACGATACCTACATTATTCGCCCACATGTTAAACGGTAACGGTAGTGAACCGTTCAATATTCAATACCACTAATGATTCAACACTGGCTTGTCGGTGTTGGGGTTAGGTTAGGTTCTTTGATGCAAACTCCTTAGCTTCCCATTCTCTTAGATTTCATATTTATGCCGGGAATACGGTTATCCTTAAATGAAGCATCCTCCAACACCAAGACACATTAACGTCGAGCTAGCTCCGCCTAAGTGTCTGATGAGAATATAATACGCAATCTTCCTAATAAATCCATCTGGAAATGAGTATAAATTACCTTTCTTGCTTCCGGCATTGCTAGGCGCTTTTTTATAGCACACATATCGTGCATATATTTTTAAAAAATCACATCATTTTCTTGTATGGAAAAGAACGCTTGAAAGCTACTGTACGAGTAAGTTATGTCTACTTGAAATATGATTCCGCTGCAAATTGTCGGAAGAAGTATATTTCTTGTTCAATTGAAAATGTTAAAAATGGACCAAATATGTGACTAATATGGTTCAATTTCAGCTCAATTCAATATAGAAATATTTTCTAAAATACACGAGTAGAATGTTTTTGTTTAATCTGTTTCACTTCTGACATAAAATTGAGTTTACACATTCTTTTAACATTGTTTACAAATAACAAAAAAAATGATAAAAATTTAAAACTATTACACCAAATTCTGCACTGTTGTTATTTAAATTTTTGATTACTGTTAACAATTTTGAACTTTTAACAGTTTTTTTAATTGTAACAAAGAAATACTTGATTACAATAATAAGAATGTTATTCCAACAAAGAAAATTACCAATCACACAAAAAATTGATTATAATAATTGTTTTTGTATGTATTTATTCGAATTACAACAGAAATTTTTGATTACAATAAAGAAAATTTGATTGCAACAATAAACATCAGTAATTACACAAAAATAAATTGATTATAATCGTTGTTGGATTTAGGCGGAAAACTAATATCGGACTATAGGCAGCAAAATCGTTAATTCGCCACTGAAAATGGCAAGTAGAAGAAGAGGGTATTACTCAAAAGTAGAGCAAATTAAGCAGCAATGACTTCGTTGAGTAATAAAAGCTTGTAGTTCTGCATAATATATACTACCAATACTACCATCGTTTCTAGATATTGGTTTTATATCATTTCTGTTTACATCAATTATTTTTCTTACAGTCTCTTTTGAAAATTTGTATATTTTTATACTCCACCTATCTTTACATCTTTTTAAATAATTTTTAATTACCACGACAGTCTTCTGATTGACAAGTCATAGTACGTAAAATTGATTTTGTGTTGCTACTAATTATTACTACTAAATTTCTCTTTTATTAGGTACTACTAAGTTATACTTGTACTAATTTTACTTTATGAGCGCAAATAATTTTAATAGTGAGTAGTTGCAGTCATTAGTAGTACTACTAATATTTAGTAAAAGGTTATGGGCTTGACTCTATGTCTTTATAATTATTTAACTCTATATCTATTGAAGTGTATAAAATTCAATCAAATCGTATAAAATTTATCATCATTAAATGTCATTAAATGATATTTACCTGCATTTTTAAAGAAAATCTATTAAAAGTTGCAATTGAGGGTAATTCCGGTGGACTAATTATAACCAAAATCTAATCACGTCTGCATATGGATCTAAACTCGAATACGAAAAAAATCTAATTTTTGGAATCGTGGTATTGAAATTATGCAATCCGAAACGATCGTCACATACACACACACACATACACAAAAAGGCACACTCACACACGTATGTGTGTATGTATATACAGACATAATCGTAAAATTAGTAAATTCGTATTCTATGGACCCCAAAACGTGCTTATTCACTAGAAACTCACTTTCGAAATTTTGACCAAAGCGATACCTTGCTTATCTAAAGGTGACGTAAATCACGGCACGTATATAAAATATAACACGGTTAGTCGCGTGGTTTATAATGCTAGACTACTAGTATTTAAATTGCAAAACTCAAAGTACTACCCTTATAAAATGCATTTAATATCCTAAAATTCTGGGTCGCGCCAAGCGTTTCTGGCGTCCTCGGGCAAATGATTCTTATGCCTCATAACCCCCCCCCCCCCTACCCTCCCAGAGAATTTTCAATACCAAAGTAAATATTATTTTTTAAAATTTTGCAAAGAAGCTGTAAATATTGTTTAAATTTTACACGAATTTCATTACTAAGAAATAAACACTGGACATTTTAGGGCGCCGTCGGACCCTGCCCGACCTCGCCCTTATGGGCGGCGCGGCCCTACTAAAGTTATAGAAGGCCGTATAGTTAACAGCTACTCAGAACCACACTCGCGCAATTAATATGTTATTTGAATTATTACTGTTTAAAGATGCGTCTTCTACGTATGCAGACTGCGCGAATAAGAAATTTTGATTACAATAATGAAAACAGTACATCACATTAAAAATTGATTACAATAATTATTTCAGTAAATTTTTGGTTTAATGTGTAGTTCATAAATGTCTAAAAGTTTTTACGGACTGTCAGTTTTGCAATAGATGTCTTTTTATGTTTACGAACAAAATACATTCATACAGTACTTTTATTAAATTAATACAGAACTACACTTCATTTAGTTTTCATATTCATATTCGTAAATTTAGTTTAAGCATCATCCAAAACTTTGTACGACGGTAATAATACTCAATTCACTACCGTTGAGAAATTCATTATTCTTGTTTTGTTTAACTTTGAAAGTAGATAATAAAATTTTCATTGTTCAGATTTCCTGCATCCACATATTAAAGATAAACTCTAGTAAAAGTTTTTAATGCTGGAATTCCGGTTTATACTTAATCCTAATCTCTTTGGTATTGTTTGAAAAGTTAAATTTTCGATAGTATATGAACAAAAAACGTATTATAATTTTCATCATTTATTTGTTATAAGCTTGATTAAGTACTTTCACATATATCTAAATTCAACTGGAAGAATTTACAGTCGAAGTCGAAGGATTTATTCATAAAAACTAATGCACCAAGCTCATAACCTTTTACTAAATTTTACAACTAAGAGTTACTTACTAAAATAGGCTAGTGTAATACTAGTGATATTGGTTCTCATATTTCCACTACTAGCTTATTTTAACTAGTATGAAAATGTATGTGGCAACATATGTTTTGATTTCGGCAGGCCAGAAAGAGATAACTAGAGATAAAGATATATTTAGTCTAGTTCGAGCATTTCTCACTAGATGCAATCCAGGGTTAAAATCAAAATTTAAGCGCCAATACTATGAAAAATAGATTTATCGTTATAAAAATAAAAAAAATTCAACGTAAAATATTTATTAATTATGTATTATAATTACAAAATACAAAATTATTGAGGTTACCGAACAATAAATATGTACGAAAACAAACTAACTTCACAACCGACAAATCAGTTCTTCTTATCAAGTTACATTACTTTTTTACCGTCCGTCACCTTTAGGTAAGGAAGGTATTGTCTTTGGTCAAAAAATTCAATGATGAGTTTTTAGGGAATAAGCATGTTTTAGGGTCCCTATAATACGATTTTACCATTTTTACGATGATGTCTGTATGTATGTGTGTCTGTGTGCGTATGTGTGTGTGTGTGTGTGTGTGTGTGTGTGTGTGTGTGTGTGTGTGAGTGTGTGTATGTCTGTGTGTGTGTGTGACGAAAGTTTCGGATCGCATAACTTCAATACCACGATTCCGAAAATTATAATTTTTTCGTATTCCTCAAGTTTACATCCAGAAAAACAACTAATTAGTTATAATTGATGAACCGGAAGTAGCCTCATTTGAATATTTAACAGTTAAATTTGATTTACTGACATTTAATGTTATTATAACTTAAAGAATATATTATTCTCTATACGATTTGATTGCATTTTATACTTCATATTCAATAGATATAGAGTTAAAGAATTTAAAAAAAAATAAATTTTATAAATCAACCAGCTATGCTAAACATGGAAACTACTAATATATTCATATAATTCAAATTGACAGATGTCAGTATAAATAAAAAGTAAATTAATGTGGCAGAGGAGGATGCTGAAGTAGATGTTGGGGAAGACACGGAAAGATTAGTGTTACAAGTTTCTAGAAAGATACAAGAGAGATGATTACATTGGTTTGAAAATGTCATGAGGAGAAATGAAGAATATATTGGATGAAGAATGAATAGCTTAGTAATAGGAGGTTGAAGAAACAGAGGAAGACCAAAGATAAGATGGGAGGACTGTATTGCGGAAGACTTGAGAGAAAAGGAACTGAATGAGAACGACACGTAAAGCAGAAATGAGTGGAAGAAAAAAATAAAAAATAGCAACCCACAACGAATGAAGAAATGTAAAGAAGATGTTAGTGTCAAGTGCAATTTGCATAATGTGTTAATGAAATAATTTTACTGAAAATTTAGAATCTTTTGCAAGAAAATTTATGCATGGAATTTATACATAATACACAGGATTAACGGATGGTTTTGTGCTGGCCACAACGGTTTTTTTTTTCTTTCACATATTATTCCAAATAGTCGAAAACCCTTTTCAGACCTATTCTTGCAAAAGAAGGCATTTTAAAATATATTTTATAAGCGACGAGACCCACTAGCAGTTCGCCATTTGACTCCAAATATTGAAAGGCAGAAATTTGCTACAAGATATTTTAACATTTTTGCAGGATCATATCACTAATAAATTTCTTTTTTATTAGGTACTACTACGTTATACTTGTACTAATTTTATTTGATGAGCGCAAATAATTTAATATTGAGTAGTTGCAATCATTAGTAGTGCTACTAATATTTAGTAAAAGGTTATGAGCTTGGCTCAAAATGTTTACGATATAGTAGTTTACATTAGAAATATGTTAAAGTGCATTAACTTATTAGAAAATAACCACCGTAAATGGCTCCACGTTTGCTGAGAAAAATCTCAACACAATCTGTCAGTCTGGGACAGATTTAAAAAAGGTATGAAAGAAGTTATGACTGGATCCACGGCTGAGCGTGATGCGAAGTTGATTGTTGTCATATTGACAAGTTTCAGCGCCCTTCACTTGCACACATGCCGTCGAGGCGAGGCGGCGTCGTTACTCTCATGTAACACCTTTCGGTGATTGATATCTACTGAGAACAAGCAATTTTTATCAGTCGGCTACCAGAAACCAACGATGCTTTAATATAAATTGCCGCATCTTACGATGGTGATTTAAAGTTGGCGAGATACTTCGGTAATTTCAACAGAAAATAATATCGGGAGAGAGAAGTTTTTTCTGTAACTTATTTTTGTTACAATCGTCTTTAAAATTGCTCATTTTAAATTAAATCTCTTTTTATTATAACTATAAGAACTAAATTTGAAGATTTTGGGAACGAAAATTTGTAGTTTGTTATAGGTAGGAGGCCGTAGGTTCCAAAGAAAAAGTTGACAATAAATATAAGTCACTTTATTATTACATGTGGACGTTTCGGACCATAAATTTGTCCATCATCAGCACAATAAATGAAGAGAAATATTTTTAAATTTAAATGTTATATTGAAAAGCTCTTAAATATTATTAGATTACGTTTTGAAACACTACTACTTGTAGTAAATATGTTTTTGTTTCATGGCTCTGCTGTGATTCTCGACAAAATTTGGGCTTTCAACTACTACTGTTTCAAATAGTATTTCAAAATGTAATTTAATAATATTTAAGAGCTTTTCAATATAAAAGTTAAATTTAAAAATATTTCTCTTCATTTTTTGTGCTGATGATGGACAAATTTATAGTCCGAAACGTCCACATGTAATAATAAAGTGATATATTTATGGTCTTTTTTTCTTTGGAACCTACGACCTCCTACCTATTATAAGAACAATACAAAAAAGATTGCATTTGTACAAAAAATCTGTTGTGGCCAGCACAATACCTCTCGCCACTTTTGTTTTTAGTTACATAAGCATAGGGCGCGAGAAGTGTTGTGACTTTGTTAGCCTTGACAAACAGATATGGGGGCCCGTGTCCATAGATGTCAAATGTCAGAATTTTTCATTCAAAATTCCAAGATTTCTAAGTTCATGTGGTTAATTTGTTACCAGGAGTGTGAAATTTACTTGTCGACGAAAATAAACTACATGGAATTGCAAAATCACGAATCTATGTATATAATTACTAGCTATCATTCTGACACGGACTGCCGTATCTGCTTGTCACGTCCAACAAAGTCACATGACTGCTTGTGTCATATTATATTTAACATTTCTTTTATAACACTCTACACCAAAAATTGTACTCATACCTATTCTTTATATTTAGATATAGCTAAGAAAGGTATTGTCTTTAATCAAAAAAATCGATAGTGAGTTTTTAATGAATAACCACGTTTTAAAGTTCCTAGAATACGAATTTACTGTTTTTACGATGATGTCTGTGTGTGTGTGTTAATTATTTCTACAAAATACATTTGTATAAAACATTCGGTTAATTTATTAAACATCGTACAAAAAAATCAAAGGCCATACACACATCCATTTGCTCTTTGTATTTTTTATACGATGTTTAATAAATTAACTGAATGTTTTATACAAATGTATTTTGTGTACATGAATTATAACAATCTGTAAGATCTTACTACGGTAATAATGCAAAAGAATGCTGTTTGACTGAACTTTCGAGTAATTGTTAACACCTAATCCACATCACAGTCGAGAAATTGCACAGAATTTTAACTATTAATACAATAAGAAATAATATATAGATGTACTTCCCAAAAAAGTTTTCAGTAAGGTCTCCGGATTTCTGACACTGACATATATCTGTTAGGCTTTATTTGGGCTGTGAGATTTATTACAACTGATTATTTTATATATTATATTTTTTTATATCTAAATCAATAAAAGATATAAAATATTTAAATGTATCACATAGAGAATTTAATCTACTTTAATATTTGCAAGAACAAACATTTAAATAAAATAATAATTAGATTTTTTTTAAGAATTTGCTACTTCCGGTTGTAAAACTGTTACCAAAACCTTTTCAACTCTTCTCATTAATATCCGATTGAGAAATACGTAGTTAACAGATACTAAGTCTTCTAGTTTTGAGAAATCGTCCTTCCAACACACACACACACACACATCATCGTAAATCGTGTTTATTCATTAAAATCTGGATATGCGATGCGATTTTTAGCCTGAATCCAATACTTCTCTTAGCGAGAGGTGAAAGAAATGTTCACAGTATTTAGTTTTACAGACATTGAAGAAAAATTCGAAATGTATGCCAATTTGTAAATTCGTTCATGATACAGATGACCTTGGTCTGACATTTAAAAAAAATATACTGTACATATTTTATTTTGTACGTAGATAAAAAGTATACAGTAAATATTTTAAAGATGTCCATCAGGGTCATTTGTATCATGAACGAATTATCAAATTGGCATATATTTATCTCTCTCATTGGCAAAGACTACAAGCGTGGACGATAAGGATGGATATAACACGCTTGTCTTTCAAAAATTCATATTGTTTCTACTAAGTTAGGACATTCAAATATTAAAACGACACTCGTTGTTGACAATACTTTCGCTCGATAAGAGCTTTACTGTTTAGGCTACAAATGTAGCCAACTTGATAATCTACTTGTTTCCCTGAATATTAAAAAGTGTAAATGAAGGAAGTAGAGAAAACTCCGTCCCCTTGATTACAAAATTTCAAGAGATAATTATCAACAAGTAAATTAAGAGGAATGAAAAAATTGAGAGCATTTCTCCCGGATTAAGTGTTACATTAGCCTTTGGAACGATTCGTAAACATTTATACACCGTTTGAAGATATAAACGGAAAAAGGAAATTTCAAATCGCCACAGGGTAACGAGATTTACAGATCATTGGGTATATAATTTCGTTTCTTTTACGTCGCGATGATTTAGTACACTCTGTATTGGAAAAGGAAATGCGTAAAAAATAATATAAGAAGCGAAATTTTTGCATTAATCTGAAAAGTTTCCTGATAATAAATCACTGTAGCGTGGTTTCATTGGGCAGGATTTTCGGTAACAATGCCACCAAGGTCACAGCGTGGTAACTGGTAATAAATCATAAATACCGTCGGCGCCCAAGACGCCAAGACAGATGGTAAGCCGAAGCCGAAGGAAAGAAAGCCAATTCTTCCAAACGACCAAAATTACCCAGCCTACTTAATTTCGCTCATTTCTAAATCAAAAAGATTAACATCACATGGCCTATTACTCTTATCTTAATCTAAGACATGATTTTGCAATTTGCTGTGCTCATGCAATAAAATTTTGAATTATGGATAATTTTTATGTAATAGGTCTAATATTAGAATATTAACCATTGCGAACTACAATACTTGATATATAACATATAAAGATATTTCGTAAATAAAAATGTGGTTTAATGTACAAGTATTTGTGTACTTTTGTTTACTCAAAAACAGTGAATAAAGTAGCACTTATCACAAACCCACACTGTCAGTGCTTTTTACCTCTCGCTAAGAGAGGTATTGGATTCATGCAACAAATCACATATCCAGATTTTATTGATTAAGCACGTTTTAAGGTTCCTACAATTCGATTTTAATATTTTTACGATGATGTCTGTCTGTGTGTGTGTGTGTGTGTGTGTGTGTGTGTGTGTGTGTGTATGGGGTGGTTGAAAGGACCATTTCACAAAAACTATAATACTTAATATCTGTTAACCACGTATTTTTCAATCGGATATTACTGGGAAGAGCTGAAAAGGTTTTGGTAATAATTAGGCAACTAGAAGTAGCAGATTTTTAAAAAAATCTTCTAAATATTATTTTTTGAAATTTTTTGTTCTTGCTTGTATTAAAGAAGAGTAAATTCTCTATCTGATACATATAAATATTTTATTACATCTTTTATAGATTTAGAGATAAAGAAATATAAGGTATATAATAATGTAATTAATCTCACAGCCATAAGGTATATTCAGTATTTTTCAGTAACCGGTTACAAATTCAAACACGGTTCATGAAAATTTTGGTTACTTTTGCATACCACAGTAACCGCGTGTAGTTGGTGGTTACGGCGGTTAGAATTAGAAATTAGGTTAGAACCTTGTTGTACGTAATTTGTATGACAATTATGGAAATAAGCAAAGTAGCAATAGTTATATTCGAAATAAACTTATCACGGGCATAACCTCTGCAGGGTGGCCAAAACTTTATAAGAATCAATTTCCATGACTTTTCCAGGTTTTCCAGAGATTTTTTTTCCATTTTTCCCTGACTTATATTTCTTAAATATAAAGATTTAAGTTTTGTGAATCGCAAAATATATCGCTTCGTTGAATAAGCTTTGTTACGCGGGAAATTCAAATACTCATAAATAAAAATTTCCAAATAAATGAGTTAAAATCAGAATAATGATTTTTTTTACTAGAATTCGTTAAATTTGATCGATATTACAATTAATTTAAAAAAGATTGTAAAAAAAAATTTCCAGGCTAAAAATTAAATTTCCTGACTTTTCCATAACCAACAAAATTCCCTGACTTTTCCAGGGTTTTTCAGGTTTTGGCCACCCTGCCTGAATAAAAAAATAGTATAAGTTGACCTGAGTATAGACATTTTCGTTATCGTTTGAATAAAAGAAGAAAAATTATTAGAACTACTATCAATTAAAATAAACTCATTAAAGAATATCCACGCTTCCATAATTTCAATTTATCTTTCAGAAAAAATTTAATTTAAATTGACAGTTCATGTGACAGATGATCAAGGCCAAAGGATTCGTTTATTCATGCCCGGTTACAAAACCGCGCGGTTACCACCTGAAACCAGCACCGAACCGTGGTTTATTTTCCAAATATACTATAAATAATGTCATGGAAACCAATTGAAAAATTAAATTGTTTATAACTGACAGATAAATAGCGGTGTCAAAAATCCAGAGACATTACTGAAGATTTGAAGATATGAATAGTTAAATATTTAAAATTATAGGTATATTAAATATACCCTTCAAAAATGCTGTGAATCCCGATTATAAGAATAAGAAGAGTAGGACAATTTTTTTTCATAGAATAAATTTAAAATTTAAAAATCTAAATATAAATAATAGATATAAGCGGATTTTTTGGTGTAGAGTGTAGGTATACAAGAAATGTTACAATACAATAGAGCGCGAGCAGTCATGTCACTTGGCCTTGACAAGCAGATATGGGGGCTCATGTCAGAATTATATCTAGTAATTATGTACATAGATGACAAATATCATAATTTTTCATTCTAAATTTAGTGATTTTCCAATTCCATGTAGTTTATTTTCCTCGACAAGTAAATTCCACACTCCTCGTGATAAATTAACTACGTGAATTTAGAAAATCCTGAAATTTTTAATGAAAAATTCTGACATTTGACATCTATGTACATAATTACTAATTATCATTCTGAAACGGGCCCCCACATCTGCTTGTCAAGGCCAACAATGTCGCGCCCTATACTTATGTATTAAGCTGGCCACAACAGATTTTTTTTATTTTAAAATTAGATACACTAAATATGATATTTACTTGATCCGAGAATTTATAAATTTGCTGCAATATAATAACTTGCTTAGCATACAAAGGAATATATAATGAGCTTGTAAAGTATAATGCTGAACAGTTTCCAAATTATTTGTGATTAAACTGTGCGAATTTTGAGTTAGCCATGTGAAAAATGAACTTATAAATTATTAATAATTTGCTGCTGCACCATTATTGATATTGTTTGCTAGCATACAATATGGTGAAAAATAAAATCTCTAAGACTATTGAAGCTGAAAATATGTTTGACCCAGTTCCAGATCGCTGGAGAACAAATCTGTCGGGAAAAAAGTTGCTATATAATATTTCGTGCCTAACTTTGAAAAATAATGACGCAGTTAAATTTGTTTTTTATTTGGCTTCACCTTTTTGTTGTAACTTAACCAAGCAAACTAATTACGTCCATGTTTCAACTTTTCTAATAAGAGGCAAGATGTAGGATGTACCTTTCAACTTTTCTTATTCTCGTTGGTATTTCATTTTTGAGGACAATATGCGCACATGTCAACCTGAGAGATATTCATTCCATATGAGTTTTCGTTTTCATCAGTTGCTTCCTTATATTTGAATGTTTGGTTTCCTGCCTTTTTTGTTTGTTGTTGAACACGAATAAACTTACATATTTCCTAAACAAACTATGTTTTTATTTGTATTAAAATATTACTTACGTTTCGATATCTATGCAAATACTCTGCTCAAATATACTCTCATAAAAATGAAAAGTTCTTCGATATATTTATATGAATAATAAAAAGAACACAACTTGGGGAAAAGGTTCTACAAAAAATGTTATGTACTGTCAATAAACTGTTTATTCTTATTAGGACATGGCTTTTCTTAGAGTTTATGGAATGTATGTAGGATTTCATCATGAAGTGTTTATTAAAGAGCGGGCCATATGCATTTAAGGTAGTCATTGCTCGCCCCCTATACTTATATAACTAGAACCGGAAGTGGCGAGAGATATTGTGCTGGCCACAACAGATTTTTTACCTCCCGCTACCCTTGTTAAGGGAGGTATAGGGATCGTGCTAAAAATCGCATATCGAGATTATGGTAAATGACCACGTTTTAAGGTCCTTAGAATCCAATTTTAATACTTTCACGATGATGTCTGTGCGTGTGTATGTGTGTGTGTGTATGTGTGTGTGTATGTGTGTGTGTGTGTGTATGTGTGTGGATCCTTTACGCTCTAACTCAAATACTATCGTTCAGAAAATTTTGAAACCTTATATTTCTACCTTGCTCTTTTTTGAAAAGATGCCATGCCATTAGATTTTAGAGTAAATCAGATAACCAAAAATGACACTTTACTGAAAACTCAAAATTGTTTTTCTTCGAAAAATATCTTTAAATGTTATTTTTTTGAGATTTATGTTATATAAAAATCAAAGATTATTATATTTTCTATAGGTTTTTCTATATTATTTTATGGATAAATTTATAAAACTATCTATAATTTTAATCCCGGGCCCTACGCTTGAAACACTCGTACACACGGTTACACAATTCAAATCTCAAATTTGACAGAAATATGTCGCTGTCAACAAACTAATCATTTCAAATAATAATATTAACGTTTTAAAATGGAACAATCATTATATGGAAAGGAACTTAATACAATTTCCAGCATAAGTAAATATGTAAGTAAGATAATAAAAATATATAATATATCATCACGGCATAAGGTGAGCCAATCTGCTTTGTACGCAGATGTCGGTGATAATGATGACATATTTGTTCCGTGCAGACGTTTACCGGGCACCACTTCACGAGAATCAGGAGAACGGGTTCGATTCCGACCGACGCCAAATATTTTAGAATTTTAAATGTCACAAAATTGACCCCTGGGATGCACTCTCCTCGCCAGCAATGAATATAGGCAAGTATATAAATAAATAAAATAAATATATCATCACGGCATATTACCCATTGCTGGGTCTGCCAATCGGCTTTGTACACAGATTTCGGTAATGATGATGACATATTTATACCGTGCGGGCGTTTACCAGGTGTTATCTCACGAGCACTTATTGCTGGCGTGAAGAATGCACCACAGGGGTTATTTTCGTGCCATTTAAAATTCGAAATATTTGGCGTCGGTCGGGTTCGAATCCGGTATTTAAATTTAATTTAATTTTAAGTATTTACATGAATAAAAATTTAATTAAACGGGAGGTATTGTGTTAGCCACATCAGATTTTTTATACTAACAGATTCCGCTATTAATGCGAAAACAGAACATTATTTTTTTCAAAAACTATGAAGAAAATTGTTTTAATTATGTTTTAAATTAACGTTACCTAAAGTTAATATGAATTAACTGTCAATAATTTATTGCTCGGCGCTTAATAGGTTAAAATGGATACCGATATCTGTATAGCAACCTTGTAATAATTTTTTCTTCATTAGAGCAATATTTTGAGAAAGGATTAGCCCGGAGCAACAATAAATCACGCCGCCTCGAGTCCGCAGCATCTGCCAGTATCCTGATTCAGAAACAACTCTTGGGGCAAGTTTACCGAGTTTCCAAATATCTTTAACGAAAATTAGATTGTGTGGTAACGGCATTATCGCAACATACGCTCACTAATATCTCTAGTGCATTAATTAACGCACTAGGAGATGCTTATCTAAATATCTGGGGTCGCTCCGATTAGAAATTCAATGGCCTCGACATGGTTGCAAGTAGTAGGAAGCGGTACTTAACCCCAGACAACCAAGCAGTGCCTTCCGTTTGTGGAATTTACCCTGTTATTTATTAGAGAATAATGATCTATGCTTTATTGCGAGAATACGTTTGAGAAGACGATACAGATTTCCAGGTGGGTTACTTGATACATGTTAATTAAACCAGCTAACTCAATTTCGTCTACGAGGTAACTAGATAATTGAAGCCGTTTTGATAATAATATGATACGACAAAAGAAAATGTCTTTATTTATTATTACTCCTAGGCACCAAAGGTAAAACTATAATTATCACAGGTACTTATTTTAATTTTTATTACTTTGATAAGAAAATTTAATAACATTCAAATCATCTTCATTGTTATTCGTTAAACCAGCGGTTGCCAAAATGTGTTCCGCGGAACCTAAGAGTTCAGCTGGTTTCACATCAACCGTCAATTTTACGGTCGTAACAACTACTATATTCACATGCTTCGTCATAAATATCGAAGCGCACGGTACCAAACTTGAAAAAAAATCATCCGTTAATTAAACAAAGCGTTGATGAATGTTTCTGCAAACTAGCAAATATCACCGGTATTTATCGGTATCGGTTACATTCCTAGTATTGCATGCACAATAGTCAATAAAAATATAGGATGGCATTGGGGTTCCGTGAAATTCAAGCGTTTTCTTAAGGGTTCCAAATTTTGAAAATCGCTGCGTTGAACTAACAGATTTAACAAAAAAAATTGATGTGGCCAACACATTACCTTTCATATATCCTGTACATATATATATATATATATATATATATATATATATATATATATATATATATATATATATATATATATATATATATATATAGTTTGGTTCACGAAAGATGACTATTCAAGGTCATTTATTAACCGTATGATTTAATATTACTGGCAGAACCCTTCACTGAATTTCGTATACATAGACGTGCAACATGAAATATTTATATATACATTTTAACTGAAAAAAATAAGTGTAATTTATTTGAAAATTATGTTTCTTTTTAAATAATGCATTTCTCAAAGATTTATGCTCTTCACCTATGTTTTTGCAAAACACAAAAACATAGACTTGACAAAAACCATGGAACAATAATTTGATTTAAATGTCAACGCCCCTGGGTAAATATTAGGACAGAGGGCAGTGCAGTAGATAATTAGATATCTGTAACTCTACGACATACGTCATTATTATTTGTAATGTGTTGGAAAGTAATGTCACCATTAACGTATATCTGTCACACAACATAAACTACATAGACATACGTCAAATATTTTTTCTCTTTCTAACATGAAATGTTGCTAAGCTACTACGGTATAAAGTGCTGTGTATTCTTTCTTCGAACAAGTGACCTTGAATAGTCATCTTTCGTGAATCAAAGTATACAAATTCCATACATAAATTTTCTTGTAAAAGATCCTATATTTCCAATAAAATTATTTCATAACCAAAAAATACCTTCTGTCAATCTTGTGTATTATGTATAAATTCCATTGATAAATTATCTTGCAAAAGATTCTAAATTTCCAGTAAAATTATTTCATAAACAAACTATGAAAATTGCACTTGATACTAACATCTCCTTTTTCTTTAGCTTTTTCCATTCGTTAGGGGCCGCTATTTTTTATTTTCTTCTTCCACTCATTTCTGTTTCACGGTTCGTTCTCATTCAGATCCTTTTCTCTCAAGTCTTCCGCAATACAGTCCTTCCATCTTATCTTTGGTCTTCCTCTTTTTCTTCAACCTTCTAAGCTATTCATTCTGCATCCAATATATTCTTCATTTCTCCTCATGACATATTCAAAACAATGTAATCATCTCGCTTGTATCTTTCTAGAAACTTGGTAACACTAGAGTTATTTCCTTACCTATCTTTCCGTGTGTTCCCCAACATCTACTTCAACATCCTCCTCTCTGCCACATTAATTTACTTTTTATTGATATTGACATCTGCCAATCTGAATATATTAACAATTTTCATGGTTAGCATAGCTGGCTGAATTATAAAATTTAATTTCTTTATAATTCTTTAACTCTATATCTATTGAATATGAAGTATAAAATGCAATCAAATCGTATAGAGAAAAATATATTCTTTAAGTTATAATAACGTTAAATGTCCACACACACAAATACAGAAATCATCGTAAAAATGGTAAAATCGTATTATAGGGACCCTAAAACATGCTTATTCACTAAAAACTCATCATTGAATTTTTTGACCAAAGACAATACCTTTTTTACCTAAAGGTGACGGACAGTAAAATGCAAAAATCAGTAGTAGTTGATCTAAAAAAGATGATATATATTCAAAAGCAACTATGACTCTTTTGTTTTTAGTTCTCCGCGTTCGCGTTAGCGCATTTGCAGCTCAGGCTCAGCATTCATAAAGGCATGCATGTTATATTATATCAACTGTTGAGTTAATACCCTCGAAATCCTGTAAATCTCCACTGGTTTGGTGCTTTCATTAAACAAAAAATTTATTTCGTTATGCCAGGATGAAGCACGTGTATAATCCCACTGCCGCCATTATTAGGATTTAACTTAAACCTTTATGCTGCAGTGACGTCACGATCAGTTCAGTTTGCCTTGTTAGTCAAATATTTTTATATTTTTGATATTCGTTTCATGTTTATAAAACAGATTGGTTTTTTGCATACGATGTGAAGATATAATTGGATTGATTGTTTCAAAATTTTATTATTAAATTGCGAATCTAGGATTAATATTAAAATATTTTCTATTGACTTTTAATATTATAAAAATTATTTTAATTAAAATTGTAAAAAGCAGAACTTTTAGAAAGATTTTTGCAGTTCGAAACAAATGAACATAGACATGTTATAAATCATTGAATTTGGAGCTCATTATAGATTCTGCCAATTGGTCGTTATAAAGTTTTATGGACTTTGCGGTATGGTACTCGAAGACAGGTAGAGTTTTCTGTCCTGGGCCGTACCCGAAATTTGCATTCAAGATGTACTTTTAAATATGTATTAAAATAATAATTCGTTTTAAGTGTATTTCTTCTAACGTCAATTTGTAAAGTGAAAAGAGATTAAAATATTATAAGATGTTTCCTAATTATGTACTTTTAAATCTGTATTCAAATAACAATGCGTTTAAAATACACTTTTTCTAATATCATTATTAAATACGGCCCATTTCGAACCCTAAAATTGATGCCTTCAAGTTCGAATAATTTATGAGTCCTGACCACAAACAAACCCAACCGTCCATAAAAGATTGTAAACCCTGCCTAAGTCAGTTCCACATATTTCTTCCTCCAACTATAACAAAATTCTCTTTTCTATGGTGTAACTTTGCAATATGGCGTCCATATAAAAATTGAAACTTCGACATCATAGCTCGAAAACCAATTGTGTTAAAAATCTGATGTAGCCAGCACATTACCTTCCGTCAATTCTGTGTATTATGTAGAAATTCCATACAACATTTTTACTTCTCGCTAAGAGAGGTATTGGATTAATGCTAAAAATCGCATATCCAGATTTTATTTAATACGCACGTTTTAAGGTCCCTACAATCCGATTTTAACATTTTTACGATGATGTCTGTGTGAGTGTGTGTGTGTGTGTGTATGTGTGTGTGGATGTATGTGTGTGTATGTATGTGTGTATGTGGGATGTTGGAAGGACGATTACTCAAAAACTATAAGACTTTATATTTGTTTAACTATGTATTTCCCAATCTGACATTCATGAGAAGATCTAAAAAGGTTTTGGTAATAATTCTTGATTCTTGAAAAAAAATCTTCTAAATATTATTTATGATGTAAACTCAAGGAATACGAAAAAAATATAATTTTCGAAATTATGGTATTGTAACGATGGTCACATACACACACACATACATACACGCACGCACTCATAACATTCAGATATCATCGTAAAAATAGAAAAATTGTATTCTGCAGATCCTAAAACGTGCTCATTCAATAAAAACACACCATCGACCTTTTTGACCAAAGACAACCTTTACCTAAAGGTGACGGAAGGTAAAAATTAAAACTTTGATCTAAAAAATTAACCGATTTCATATTTTGTATAGTTCTTGAGATTCCATTTTGGACATCCTGTATTTTGTTGTAAAAATGTGATACAGAATAAAGTTACTAGATAATAGAAATATTTGTTCAATAAAATTGTGTCTGGCGGCTATATAATATACAAATGTATTATCATGAATCTATCTGAGCTCCTTGGCGTTCGGAATAAGCAAAGCATATAAAAATTGAGAACATCCCATACTGTTATGACAGTAAAAATATCTGCCGCTATCGCAGTTGCATTTCATTGAACAAAAGCCATTTCTCAGGCTGGTTGTACGGCGTCGTAATGTTAAAAAGAAAACAAATGCTCTTTGGAAATAAACAAGAAAAATCGCAGACGTACACTGCAATCTGCGTAAATATACAGTCGGGCTTCGGTCTGGCATTAGAGCATTGGAGCTCTTTCTCTCCCGGGCCGTACGAGCACGACAGAACACCATTTTTTTCTTACGCATTGTCGGAGAATTTTAACATCAATTCATTCAGCATTGAAAAAACAAAGCTAGAGGCACTAGGAAGCAAAGTAGAACACCAGACTCCTGAATTTACAAGTGATTGTCTTTTTGTTCTTTCATGTTTTGAATAAGACATTTTAAGAGTTTCATTACGAGTTCCTGTTTCCTGGTTGGTTATTTTCATCAAATATGCATTATATTTTCTCAAAGACAAGTAAATTTATTTCCCTTCCTTAAAGCATTTTTTATTAATGTTTTACAACCATGTAACTGCTAATATTATTTACAGACGATGGTGATTTTTAATAGTAGAATTGAACACTAATTTTATTCTAAGCTGTCGGTTGCGATCGGTAATTTAAAACAGTTACCTCTCGCTAAGAGATTCATGCTAAAAATCGCATATCCAGATTTTATTGAATAAGTTTTAAGGTCCGTGCAATCCGATTTTAACATTTTTACGTTGATGTCTGTGTGGGTGTGTGTGGATGTATGTGTGTGTGTATGTATGTGGAATGTTGGAAGGACGATTACTCAAAAACTATAAGACTTTATATTTGTTTAACTACATATTTCACAATCGGACATTCATGGGAAGATCTGAAAAGGTTTTGGTAACAATTGGACAGCTGAAAGTAGAAGATTCTTGAAAAAAAATCTTCTAAATATTATTTTTTGAAAATTTTTCTTGCTAATATTAAAGAAAATTAAATTCTCTATTTAAATATTTTATTATATATTTTATAGATTTAGCGATAAAAGAAATATAATATATAAAATAATCTGTTGTAATAAATTTTACAGCCGAAAGAATGCCATGGAAAATAATTGAAAATTTAAATTGTTTGTAACTGACTGACTGAAATGCGGAGACATTACTGACGACTTTTTCTGGGAAGTACATAGATTACATTATTTCTTAATCTATTAATAGTTAAATATTTAATATTATAGGTATATTACACATGCCCTTCAGAAATACTGTTAATCCCGATAATGAATTGGAAACATTTCGAAAAATTAGAAGAATAGGACAAAATTCCTTCATAGAATGAATTTAAAATTAAACAATCTAAATGTAAAGAATAGATGTAAGTAGAATTGTTGGTGTAGAGTGATGGTATACAAGAAATGTTAAATACAATAGAGCGCGAGCAGTCATGTGACATTATTGGTCTTGACAAGTAGATATGATGGCCCGTGTCAGAATGATAGCTAGTAATTATGTACATAGATGTCAAATATCATAATTTCTCATTCTAACATTTGACATCTACGTACATAATAATTAATTATCATTCTGAAACGGGCTCCCATATCTGCTTGTCAAGGCCAACAATGTCACATGATTGCTCGCACCCTATTCTTATGTAACCAAAAACGTAAGTGGCGAGAGGTATTGTGCTGGCCACAACAGATTTTTTATGAAAGTTATAGAACAAATAATACATGAAAATATGTGCTAATTATATTTGAAATTTGGAAATTTGTAATTCAAACTTACAAACTTAAAACTAACAAATAAACATCGTAGATAATTTATATTTTTTAACGGTAGGTACTTTTTATTGGAAGAAAAACGCCATTTTAGTTATTATTTTGCGAGATCTCCCTGAGAATTGCAAGAAATATTCCGAGTTTTTGTGGTTGGGTATTTAATTTTTATACAAGTTTTATTAACATTATTACCAAGAAAATGTAAAAAGTTGATTGATATTAAAAATAATCAACAACGTATATTAATTACATTTCGTAGTAGTTCGCGATCAAAACTATGTGAAAACTGATAACAGCAAACTTTGTAAATATGTTGATAGTATTTGTGCATTATGTTCTCCCCATGTGTACCAACTACTGTATATCTCTAATTATTACAACCTTTGATCTTTGTATACAAAGACATTCTATACACAATGCTAAATGTATAAAATTATAGAGATGCGTACTTCCTTAAAATTAATTTTGAATATTACAATAAAACTATGCGCATAATAGTTACTTGTAACACTAGTCCATAAATTGCATATTTGCGAGTGTGAGTATATTTTGACAAAAAGATGCCATTAAATAAGAACAATATTCACAATATTTTTTGTACCAATTTCTTTATAAATTTATTAAATGAATTGATTTACTCTCCAAATATTAAATAGGTAGATACAGTAATTTTTACCTCTCGCTAAGAGAGGTATTGATTCATGCTAAAAATCGCATATCTAGATTTTAATGAATAAACACGCTTTAAGGTCCCCACAATCCGGTTTTAACATTTTTACGATGATGTCTGTCTCTCTCTCTGTGTGTGTGTGTGTGTGTGTGTCTGTGTGCGTGTGTGTGTATATATGTGTGTGCGAGTATGTGTGTGAGACGTTGGAAGGACGATTACCCAAAAACTATAAGACTTAATATTTGTTAAGTATTTCCCAATCGGACATTCATGGAAAGAGCTGAAAGGGTTTTGGCAACTATTGGACAACCGGAAGTAGCAGATTCTTGAAAACAAATCTTCTAAATATTATTTTTTGATAATTTTAGTAATATTAAAGAAAATTTAATTGTCAATCTGACACATTTATTTTTTTATTATATCTCGTATAGATTTGGAGATATATTTAGTATATAATATATAGAATAATCTCGTTTCCCAAAAAACAGTTGCGATATTTAAATTTTTGTAATTGACAAATAAATGCAAAATGTCAGTGTCATATTTTTCTGGAAGGTATGAGTACATTTAATATATATATATATATATATATATATATATATATATATATATATATATATATATATATATATTTACATCTTACTATCATCCGAGCGTCTTTCCGAAAACCGGTTGTCGAGCGTCCGATTATTTTAAATGTTGTATAAAGTATTTTAATAGATGTTCGTACAAGTATATTCCAGAATTAACTTATAATAATTGATATTTTTATTACTACTTGCTTTTAATAAAATAAATTTCAATTTAATCATCATTGAAGCGTCCTTCTACATAGGTATCATCAGAGCGTCCGAAATATACAAATATATTTCATTTTCTCGCTTATACAGCGTCCGCTATATACATCTCTATATAATTAATAGATATTAAAGCGTCCAGCAATGTTGCCACAGATACTTCACGTACTTATGATTTCACTTCATTATTTGGTCTCGAATCAGGGCTACCTTGATTTATTCGTGCTGCTAAATGTCTTACGATTAAATAATTACCGTTTACCAATTATTAAAATTAACATAAATGATTGTACAGGGTGCTTCCGAAGTAGCCCAATTTAAAATATTAATTTAGAACCTCAAAACAAAATACTTCCAAAAGCTTTGTTTAGATGATACGGACTTTTTACACAGGAATTAAGGAAGACATTGTTTATTTTTAAGTTTAAAAAAATGATTTCTGTTTTTATTTATAAATACTCCGATCAAGAAACAAGAAAATTGTTTATTTTTAAGTTTAAAAAATTGATTTCTGTTTTTATTTATAAATACTCCGATCAAGAAACAAGAAAAATGAAGGAAAATTTTCTTGTTTTGAGGTTGAAGTTTTATAAGAATAAATTGAGTACCAATTTCAAAACGATTTTAATTTAAAATTAGTTACCAAGGAATAAAACTAAGATATTTTATATGTAAAAATAACGAATATTTATATACATCAAATTGTAAGCGGACAACAAATTTCTAACACGTCCCGCATATCTTCATTTAAAAATTACTGCATTTTCACATAAAATTTGTAACAATTGAACTCCTGTCAAACTTTGCTTGGAACAAAAGATTCTTTAAAATCAATAATTTTTTAATTTCTCAGTTAATTTTCATGTTAATGTACATATGTTTTATACCATTTGAAACAGAAAAAAAATCTCTATTCAATAGTAATAAAGACAACTTTGAGCTCTGCATGAAAATTGAAAGTTAGTATAAATTTCTCGAAAACGGTACGAGCTATGAAAATTTTGAAGACGGTTGTGAGTTCTTCATAAAAAAGTGCAAATTAGAAACTTATATAAATTCGCACAAAAAAGTTATAAGCCAAAAACGAAATTGGTAAAATTTACATTTTCGCTTCTATCTAGGTACCTGTGCATTTTAATGGAAAAACAAAAACACATCTAAGATGGTTATGAGGCAACTTTCCTCTAATTTAACCGACTTCGTATCTCTTACGGTTCTCGAGATCCCAATGGTGCGTATCGAAAAACGGACATTCTGTATATTTATTAAAATAAATTGTTAATATTGTATGTTGAACACTAATATCAGAGGGACTTATTGGTTGATAATTGGGATCTTTCATGGAATCATCCTGATCATTATGAATAAAGTCAACGTCCTAAAATAAACGTTATAGGTTTTTACAATGGTTTTATTGGGTATAGTTCTGTAATATTGTAAGTCGAATACTAACATCAAACGGACTTGGTTGATAACTGGGATCTTTCATGGAATCATTCTGATTATTCTGACTAAAGTCAACGTTCTAAAATAAACATTATAGGTTTTTACAATGTTTTAATTGGGTATAGTTCTGTAATATTATAAATTGTATACTAACATCTGGGGGACTTGGCTGATAATCGAGATCTTTCACGGAATCATCCTGATTATTCTGATTAAAGTCAATGTCCTAAAATAAACATAAGTTTTTACAATGTTTGTATTGAGTACTAGTTCTGTAATATTTTTATTGAATCAACATCTCGAAACCAGTGTGTTGCCTTCTTCAGAATAAAAAAAAAATAAGTAAAAATTCTGAAGAAGGCGACATTGATGTAGAAAATAAATATTACAGAACTTTATCCAATAAAGCCTTTTTATTGTAAAAACGAGGTCTGAAAGTTTCTTCCATTATTATTGGTTCTTATTCAGTCATAATTATAATTAGTAATAGGAAATAATCTTAAGCCAGAAAAAAGTAATAATATGGAGAGTATTTATTGGATAAGTTTTTTACAAAGGTATGTTTACTTAAGGCGATGTAAATTACATTCACATTTAATGAACATTTTTAAATTTGAATGTTATACTATGGAATTAACTGAAAATGTAGAATTTAATACTGTACATTGAATATTTTCGTGACTCTTCGCGTTCAAATAGACAAGGGTTTAGATTTCATATTTAATTTGTTATACACGTAATGTATAATATGTTCCAAGAAATAGTGAAATATATCAGAAATGAACTAGTGCCTATTTTGCCGATTTTTAATCAAATATGATTAATTGTAAAAATGAAAAATATACATGTTCGAAAGGGTGTTTCGTTTAAATCAAAGTGGATAAAACCACTAGTTTAAACCGGCCTAGACTTTATCTAATTTCGACCAGTGTTTTTTGTTGAATGACCATTTATTTGACAATAAGTTCTTCCCTATTAATTTTAGAATAAAATTGTAAATACAAAAGATGCATAGAATTAAAAAACATATCCAATGAGCACAATTTTATTGTTACCAATACGTTCTTGTCACAAAATAGTGGTAAATTAAAATATTCATATTCAACCTGTTAACAGAGTACCAAGAGAAATTAAACAATCAGACAGACCCAAATAAATATTAATTATGGGGTGTAACTTAAAATAAAAATTTATTTGCACTAATAAAGAACTTTTTAATTTGTAGTAAGTTCATTTATTATTTTTAATAATAATAAAATCAATGTAAGAATTAAATTACAAATTGGTTCAACTCGAACTATACAAAATAATGCAGTTATTTGCTTAATTTATAATGGCATTTTGGAAACAGCTTGAAGATGGAAATTTCAATTAACGTCTAGTTCGTGACAGGATTATTTTATATCAATAAATTTAGGATCATTGCTTGCACTTTTAAATTCTAAACATCTACAATTAGTAAGGATAAACTTAACATCAAAATTTTACCATTGTATTTCCCATCAAACAAAAAATTGTAGAAACCCGGAACACAAATACATATAAGTGTAATGTTTACCTATGTAGAGTTTGAAACAATACTAAGAATTTATAAATAATTTTATTCATTATTAACTCCATAGCAACAATTATAAGTAACTGTTTATTTGCTAGAGATTTTTTTTTAAGTCACTCTAACAGAATTTTAACTCGCTCTGCAACAAATAATGCAGTTAAAATTACATCAGGTACGAAAATATAACCTTCAAATATTCGTATAACTTAAAGCATGTTGCCAAATGTACGGACGCCCGTTAATCGAAAAACTGTATGAAATATATATTTTCGTAGATATACGCCGTTCAACACTAGCGACACTAGTGGGAAACGGCAGAACTGCAATATACGGTTTATGATTGAAATTATCCAAATATGTTACAATAAAGCGCCCAGGACAATTTTTGCCAAACACTAACAGATGGCATAAGACGTTGAAAAATGACCATTTTAACAGAGATACATTAGAGCGTCCGTATACGGACGCTTCATTGAAGGTGGACGCTTCAATGATGGTAAAAGATCAATTGACGGACGCTTTAATGTCGGATAGATGTATATATATATATATATATATATATATATATATATATACCGTGTGTCCCAGCGTTTGGTTGGCATAGGCGTTTAACATGGAAAAACATTTTTTTCTAAATAAAAAGTGTCTGGCTAACAACTAAGCTACCATATTGCATAGGATAATACTGCGCCCATTTCTACATCTTATTTAATACAGATTACTTCATTATAATAGCGTAATATAGCAAAATTAGCAAAAATAGTTTCACGTTTTTTGTATGTTGTTTTTATTCCCTACTACAAACATAAATAGATGCATATTGTCTTGGTCCAGTGGTAACGTTTCGAAGTACGCATCCAAAGATTCTAAGTTCAAACCTCCACTAGGATTAATTTTTTTTTTTTATTTTTTTTTTCTTCGTTTTTTCATATTAATATAAAATTATTATTGTTTAGATATCATGTATTAGACAATTAAATGTAATAACACAAATTAATAAGAAATAAAAAACCAATAAATCAAATTTATTAGCGATTAAACCAATATCGAAAGCAAAAATAAACTAAATAAATCATCAGAACAAGAAAAAAAATTGTATTTGGAAATTAACTAACTTAGTACTATTCATAAGTAACACAGCAAATGAATTTTATGAACACAGTAACAATAAATTTAATTTAAATGAGCTAATAAATAATCAATCTAGCTAGGGAATAAAAACAACATACAGAAAATATGGAATTATTTTTGCTAATTTTGTTAAATTATGCTATTATAATGAGGTAATCTGTATTAAATAAGATGTAGAAATGGGCGTAGTATTATCCTATGCAATATGGTAGCTTAGTTGTTAGCCAGACACTTTTTATTTAGAAAAAATTGTTTTTCCATGTTAAACGCCTATGCCAACCAAAAGCTGGGACACACGGTATATATATATATATATATATATATATATATATTATTGTAATATTAATTAAATATGTATTTAAACTATAGGTATGTTAATATGGCATATATCCTTATGAAATACCGTTAATATCGTCAATGAATTTGAAGAATTTTGAACATATTAGAATAGTAGGAGAAAACTTATAATACTTGACACCTATGTACATTACTGCATGTCATTCTGCATGCCAAGACCAACAAAGTTACATAACTACTTGCGCCCTATGCAACATGAAAATGGCGAGAGGTATTGTGCTGGTCACAACGGATTTTTTTTGCTATACTTGCTTTTACATTACAAATTCATATATAACTATTTAAATTTAACATAAAATGTATTCATTTAAGTTACAATTAATGATTCTGAAATTTGTAAATATTTTATTGAATCCTGTGTTGAAAATAATCATACCTAAATCCAAATTTTACTAAAACAATAATGACAACTTATAACCATAAAAGTCACTGCAATCACTGCAGTGGTGAGTATAAAATCCACAGCTTTAGATTTAAACACAAACTACGAGAATTATCCTTAGTGATGTGGTCGTACTCCCACAAAAAAATATCTTGAATTCACAGAGGAGGATTTAATTAAACACATGCATATCTATGAAATATGCAAATGCATAAAAATTGAAAATTTCGCTCGGGACGCGTAAAAAATGGTAGATACGCTCGAAAATAAAAATTCATTTTGCATATATTTTCTATTTAACAAGAAATATAAAACAATTTCAAAATTAAATTCTATGCAAATCTGAAGCTCACATTTCGTAATTAATTTTCAACTATTAGTTACATTCGTGAAATATTTTGCATTTTTAATCCAGCATTTATTTCAGCGAGAAAAAATTCAAAGCGAGAAAATTCTTGAAAGGAAAAAGTATAAAACTAGGATGCATTAGTATCCCCAGTACGAAAGAGCAAAGAAGAGAAGAAAATAAGTTCTTAGTGAGCAAATATGCGCCGCAAAATGGCAACAGAATTAGTTAGGAAATGAGGGTTTTTTGCGTTGCGCTATCAACATAATGAAGTCATATGTGCGATACATAAGAGCTGCAGCATAAAAACAAAGAAGACAATTAACTGAAAACTGACGTTGTTCATTAGAGACAAAGCCAGCATTTTAAGAGAAATGCATTTCTCTGTAGAAAGGAGATAGACAAAGTGTCCCGTCTTGGTGAAACTAATTTAATTTGCCCAACTCATTTCACACTATTCTATTTCGTTTTGTTTCAAATGCGACCTAGTAATGCTTGATTAACTTGGATATTTGCATACAGCGTCACCATTTAATGTTCGAATTTTTACTGTCAATTTAGTATTCATTATAGGATTCTACATTAATTATATTTTAAGACTACCAATTATTAAAATGCAACTAATTTCTCATACTCGTATAAAACCTGGGGCTTATTAATAGTTTGAGTTCTAATGTAGAATGATTTGTCCATAAGGCTTAAGTATTAGATTCGAATAAACTTTGGGAACCTCCTTTGAATTTAACGTTGAAATGAATTGTAGGTCTTAAAGTTCCAGGTTTTTATTTTGTTAAATAAAAATCTGATGTGGCCAGCACATTACCTTCCGTCAATCCTGTGTATTATGGACAAATTCCATACATAAATTTTCTTCCAAAGGATTATATATTTCCAGTAAAATTATTTCATAAACAAACTATACAAATTTCCCTTGACAGTGACATCTTCATTTTCTTTTCATTTACACTGACAATTTGCCAGAATTTTCTAAATATAGTTGCTGTTTCCATGGTTACGGCATAGCTGGCTGATTTATAATATTTAATTTCTTTATAATTCTTTAACTCTCTATCCATTGAACATGAAATAAAAAATTAATTCGTACAGACAAGAATATTCCTTAATATTTATAATAACATTCAATTTTAAAATAGTTATTTGTGTATTAAGAGCGCAAAATAGGATATTGTCGATTGAGAGATTGTTGCCGCGCGACGCAGAAGCTCGGCATTCTCTCGAAATCGACAATGTGCATTTGCGCTCGAAACACACACAAGATTTTTTCTACAGTCGCCACAGTGGGGTCCTCCACTATAACAAAAAATAGTAAAATGTACACTTTGTACTTACACTACTACTCAATTACTAAGGATTAATATAAAGGAAAAACGTCTTTTATATTTAATTTATCGTTATTTCCCATTCTTCTTGACCTATTGTTTCAATCTAATCTAAACATTTTACACTTCCGTTTTTGTAAATGAATGCCCTATTTTATTTTTACAATAGTGCGTCATTTTTTGGCTATGTAATATACCGACAGAGCAGTTATATGTCAGATTTATTTGTAAAGGTGGTAAATATGTCACTACAGTGCCATTAGTTCCTGACTAAACGTTTCCATTAAAAATGTAGACAAGTGACATTTTTCAACATTGTATAGTTAGAAAATTAAACAGCGAGCGTTTTTTCTATATGCCGCGTTAGAGCGGCAAAGTGACATTTTGCGTTGACAAAAGAGAGCGCAAATGGCTACTTTCTATGTAGACTGTAGAAAAAATATTTAACAGCGGTTTTGTAAGAAAAACTGTTAAAATCTTCCAATGCGAGTACTTCCGATTAACCAATTATAATCAAAATCTAATCAAGTCTGCATATGGATGTAAGAAAGAGGAATACGTAAAAAAATAATAAAATCGTATTTTATGGACCAGAAAACGTACTTTTTCATTGAAAAACTCACCACCGATTTTTTTGAGCAAAGACAGAGGAGACGGAAGGTAAAAAATGTGCATTGGACGTTTTGGGCAAAATTTAGACCATCGTCAGCAAGGAAATTTATAGAATATTATATATAAAACCAAAATGGAACAATATATCTGGTCGCGAATCTGGGGACCTGGGTTCGATCCCGACCGACGCCAAAAATTATATCGCATTTTAATGACACAAAATTGAACCCTGTGGTGCACTCACCACGCCAGCTATGAGTGCCCGTAAGGTGACGCTTGGTAAGCGCCCGCACGGTACAAATATTCCATCATTACCGATATCTGTGTACAAAGCAGATTGGCACACCCAGCAATGGGTAATATGAGGTGATGAAATATTTATTTATTTATTTATTTTCAGAATTATTTATAATGTCGGGACATACCGATAATTGCAGCCAGAACGATGAACAAAATATTAGCGTTTTGACTGCGATGATACATAAAGCCCTCGGCCGTAAAAAAACATATCCCACCTCGGATGTAATATACTATTAAGTTACTAATAGTGCCATATATACTCGTATATATCAATTTCGAAATTATTAGGATACAAGCAAAATGGCTTGATGAGGTATGGTAAATATTATGTCTAATACTGAATTATTTGCGTGCATATTTGAGTAATTTTTACTGCACATATTCAGCTACGCGTGTTTCATGTTTTAAGAGCGCAAATTCTTTGGAATGTGGTTTCAAAGGAATGTGCTCCTAGGTAATACAATTGTAAGCAGTGCGTGGCATCAGGGCAAATCCGCAGTATGTAACGGAAATAATCAAATCAAGAGCGCTCTGTTAATCTCAGCCTGATTTCCATTCATGGTTTTGTTGATCTGTCGTTGTTTTAGGCAGAGCCGGCGGAAGAGCAAAACAGTGTATTCACACTGGACTCCACAATAGATGTATTATTTTTGGAATATTTTACGTAGTGATAAATGAGTTTAGATGAACTTTGTTGGGATATACATGTATGAAAAGAACAACTTTTCTCATACAAAAAAAAAAGTTATTTTTACTCTAAAATTAATTACCATATATTATGAATTTTTTCTTTCAATCTCGAAGACTCAAGTTTCATTGACACGTTATTATAAACTACAAATTGACTATTTTGTTGATGACAGACTCCAGGTCAGAATTCGTATTGTTATCGTAGTTAGATTTGGTGAAAAAAGAACTCTAAAATTAAAAAAAAAAAAAATTATTTTTACATGTCAATTAGAATTAAATTTAAATTACAGCAATAAATTAAGACAAAACAAATAGGTAAATTGTTTTAGTTCTAATTGACTGTTAAAAACAACGCATTTGTTTCTCTTTACCTTCCGTCACCTTTAGGTAAGGAAGGTATTGTCTTTGGTCAAAATATTCAATGATGAGTTTTTAATGAATAAGCATGTTTTAGGGTCCCTATAATACGATTTTACCATTTTTACGATGATGTCTGTATGTATGTAAGTATGTCTGTATGTGTGTGTGTGTCTGTGTGTGTGACAAAAGTTTCGGTTCCCATAACTGCAATACCACGATTCCAAAAATTATATTTTTTTCGTATTTCTCAAGTTTACATCCAGAAGAACAAGTGATTAGATTTTGGTTATAATTGGTGAACCGGAAGTAGCCTCATTTGAAGATTTAACAGTTAAATTTGATTTATTGGCATTTAACGTTATTATAACAAAGAATATATTATTCTTTATACGATTTGATTACATTTTATACTTCATATTCAATAGATACAGAGTTAAAGAATTTTAAAGAAATTAAATTTTATAATTCAGCCAGCTATGCTAAACATGGAAACTACTACTATATTCATATAATTCAAATTGACAGATGTCAGTATCAATAAAAATAAATTAATGTGGCAGAGATGAGGATGTTGAATTAGATGTAGGGGAACACGCGGAAAGATACGGTAAGAAAATAACTCTAGTGTTACAAGTTTATAGAAAGATACAAGAAAAACGATTACATTGGTTTGAACATATCATGAGGAAAAATGAAGAATTATATTGGAACAAGATTGAATAGTTTACTAATAGGAGGTTGAAGAAACAGAGAAAGATCAAAATAAGATGGATGGACTGTATTGTAGAAGACTTGAGAGAAAAGGACCTGAATGAGAACGACAAGCAAAAATAGCGACCCCTAACGAATGGGGAAAGCTAAAGAAGAAAATGTCAGTGTCAAGTGCAATTTGAATAATTTTCTGAAATAATTTTACTGGAAATTTCGAATCTTTTGCAAGAAAAATTATGTATGGAATTTATACATTATATATAAGATTGACGGAAGATATTGTGCTGGCCACAACAGATTTTTTTGTCATAAATCCATGGTTACCTAAACAAAAGCTCATTAAAATTATAATTTTATAAATAATTTAAGCGTTTATATGAAGAACTAAAATAATCATTTCGCTTGATTTAGATGCAGAATCTCTATAACCTTTATTTGAAGTATTTTTCCATAAAATAATTAAATAACGTTTGAGCAAAGAAAAACTGCTGCTGTTCTATGAATGAAGACTATTTTACAATTTATTGAAGATGATCATTCCGGTACTTTTTGATTTAGCAGTGTATCATTGACTGTGTGGCGAAGGAAGATAATCATTTAAAAAACATCGCTTACATTTCGCACTGTACTGTTAATCTGTATTCCGGCCCTGGATTTACGCCCAGAATAGATCCTGCGTGTAAAATTACTGTATAATCATACAGTGAATCTATCTAAACATGAGCTTCATAGGTAAAGTCGTTTGCATATGTATAAATCATCAACTATACCCTTGATAATCCGACCTCGAGTTGCGAATTCCAGCAATCGGGACTGCAATAGAGACAGTTTCACAAATTACACATACAGTGCTTCCACGCGGGGCAATTACTATTCTACCGAATTGCTAGCGTTCGGCTGGTTAGCAACTCTGGAACAACTGAACCTATAGTTCATAGCCTACTGGATACAGGAATATACTATCGTCTTCACTAACATCTTACCATCATGGTAATTCACAACTTTCTATTCAGTTACCCGCCATAATTATTCATTTATTTAACCAGGTAAATATGATGACAAGAGAATACTGTTAAGGATCAATTTGTAATGCTGATGAAGACAAACGCGGAAATAATTAACCAACCGCTTCGAACTTTGCTCATTTCTTAGTTTGATTTTTAATTTGTTTCATTTTCTATTTCGGTATCTTTATGAGTCTATAATCCCACTGAAAACAAGTCATTAAGAAGATCTATAAATGCATTGTTGTTGACGCCTTTCGTTTTCTAAAGGTGGTATGACTGCTTTAAAAATTGACAGATAAATGATATAACCTCAAATTGCTGTCAATCAGCAATTAATTTCCACCTGTGAAGCTAACTGGAAGCACTACCAACATGACTGATAAAATAGACCAAGTCCCTAGGTTCAGTTATCAACATGTTTATGTTTTATGGAAATATTTGTCTAGGAGTGTAACGGATATTAAATACTACAATTAGTAGGCGAGCAATTATTATGAAAGGAACAGTATCAATTTGTACATGAAGGATGTATTGGAGTCATTCTAAAAACCGCATATCCAGATTTTAATGATTAAGCACGTTTCAAGGTCCCTACAATCAGATTTTAATATTTTTACGATGATGTCTGTCTTTGTGTGAGTATGTGTGTGTGCGTGTGTGTGCGTGTGGATGTATGTGTGTGGGGAAGTTGGTAGAACGATTTCTCAAAAACTATAATAATTAATATATGTTTAACTACGTATTTCTCAATCGGACATTCCTGGGATGAGCTGAGAAGGTTTTGATAATAATTGGACACCTGGAAGTAGCAGACTCTTAAAAAAAATCTTCTAAATATTATTTTTTGAAAATGTTTGTTCTTGTACCTATTAAAGAACATTCTCTATCGTGGCCGTGTGCCTGAGTGTCTGCTCGCGAATCTGAGAATCCGGGTTCGATCCCGACCAATCCAATTCAAATTTTATTGCCCTAAATTGACCCCTGTCACACCAGCATAGAGTGCCCGTGTGGTGACACCTGGTAAGCGTCCGCACGGTACAAATATTTCATCATTACCGATATCTGTTAACAAACCAGATTGGCGCACCCAGCAATGGGTATGGGTAATATGCCATGATATATTTATTCTCTATCTGATACATATAAATATTTTATTATATCGTTTATAGATTTAGAGATAATTAAATATAAAGTATATTAATAATCTGTTGTAAAAAATCTTATAGCCCAAATAATGTCATGGAAACCAATGGAAAAATGAAAATGTTTGTAACAGATAAATGTCAGTGTCAAAAATCCAAAGACATTACTGAAGTACATACATTATATTATTTTTTATTGTGTTATTAGTTAAATATTTAAAACTATAGGTATATTACATATACCCTTCAAAAATACTGTCAATCTGTCTATTGACTGTATTGTCAATGATAATTAGTTTACTAGTTTACATGCCTAGATTAACATTAGTTTGTGTCGAATAAATATTTATCATCCTCAACTAATTTCGCCTAACATTGTTTAACGGACCAGTACAACCTTCAAACTGGTAAAACTTTCAGCATAATATCTTAAGTCCTTGTGAATACTTCTGCCTGCGCAGCTTGTGTTTCCAATATATATTCCAAATTATGTAACCATACTGCCCAAAGCAGAACATAAGCAATTAATATTAATATAACAAAGTTATTGCAACAACTGATGCAAAACATAACACCCTATTCGCTATTCGATGGAGAGTTCAACTGTGAAATGTGGCTCAACCATCATTACGTAGAGTTTCCTCTACGTTGTGACAAGCGATGGAACGAAGTTCATATTATTAATTATTCACCTTCTGCATGCTTGACTTTGGTAATTTTGGAGTTTTCGTCGAACGTATGATGACGTTTGTTCGTGGTAGGGTATGGACTACCCTAGATGCATGTTAATCTATGTATCTGTGAGACAAATGCATAATTGACTTAATTTAATGCCAACATGTTTGTTCAACTGTTTGTAGTCTTGCTTGTTTTGTTTCACGGTGCATTCTCTAGTGTGAAATTATAGTTAATTTTGGTTTTTGGTGAAACTAATTTATAGGTGTTTCTAAGTTAAACAATGATCAAATACAAAAATCTGTTGTGGCCACCACAATACCTCTCGCCACTTCCGCTTTTGGTTACTGTGATGGAGTGGAAGGCTTTTTACCTCCCGCTACCCTTGGTAAGGGAGGTATAGGGATCGTGCTAAAAATCGCGTATCAAGATTTTGGTAAATGATCACGTTTTAAGGTCCCTAGAATCCATTTTTAACATTTTCACGATGATGTCTGTGTGTATGTGTGTGTGTGTGTGTGTGTGTGTGTGTGTGTGTGTGTGTGTGTGTGTGTGTGTGTGTGTGTGTGTGTGGATCCTCTTTACGCTCTAACTCGAATACTACCATTCAGAAAGTCTTTAAACCATGCATTTCTACCTTATTCTAATATGGAAAGAAGCCAGTAGATTTTGGTGGCAATTGGATAACCGGACATGGCAGTTTAATTTAAGCTCGAAATAGTTTTTCTTCAAAAAATACCTTTAATTATATTTTTTTCGCAATTTGTTATTATAAAAATGAAAGATTATTCCATTTTCTACAGGTTTACTTTAATACTTTTTCTATATATGTGTGTCAGAATTACAATTAGTAATTATGAACATAGGTGTCAAATGACAAAATTTTTCATTAAACATTTCAAGATTTCCTAAATTCAAGTAGTTAATTCGTCACCAGGAGTATGGAATTTACTTGTCGAGGAAAATAAACCGCATGGAATTAGAAAATCACAAAATTTAGAATGAAAACTTATGATATTTGACATCTATGTACATAATTACTATATATCAATCTGTCACGGTCCCCCATATCTGCTGGGCAAGGCCAACAACGTCACATGACAGCTCGCGCCCTCGTATATAACATTTCTTGTTTACCTACACTCTACACCAAAAATTCTACTTACATCTATTCTTTATATTTAGATTTTTTATTTTAAATTCATTCTATGAAGAAATTTTATCTTACTTTTCTAATTTTTATATAAAGTTACACAGTTTAGATTTCAAATGTATGTAACTGACAGATATATGTCACTGTCAACAAATAAAGCATTTCAAATAATAATAGTAACGTTTTAAATAGAGAATAGTAAATATGTATGTAGGAATATAGGTAAGTATATAAATAAAACAAATACATCGTCACGGCATATTACCCATTGCTGGGTGTGCCAATCTGCTTTTTACACATATTTCGGTAACGATGATGACATATTTGTACCGTATGAGCGTTTACTACGCGTAGGGAGTGAAACATAGGAATCATTTTTGTGCCATTTAAAATTCAAAATATTTAGCGTCGGTCGGGATCGAACCTAATATTTAAATTTTATTTAATTTTAAGTATTTTCAAGAATAAACATTAAATTAAACGGGAGGTATTGTGTTGGCCACATCAGATTTTTAAATATTTTTTCCATAGGGCAAAAAAAAAATTATATATTTTAAACTAGTTACGAAATATTTGTGTTTGGGCTGGTATGGTAATATTTAAAATCTCTCTTTAAAATATTAATTCAATTTTTTTACCAAAAACAAATTACAAGACTACTAGACCAAGTATTCGACAAATATTATTCGTACCCGTATCAATGGTTTACATGCTTTTTGAAATTTTTATTTAGGATATAAAAATAATCAGCCAAACATGTATCTGTTTTATGTGAAAAACTAGAAAAATACAAAAGAGGTTATACAAATGTAAAATTTAAAACTAATGACCACCTATATGCAATAACAATTAAAATGATGCTTTTAAAAGTATTTTACTATATTTAAAATGCACATAATTGTAAAGCTGTATTTTAAATGCTGGATAACAAACTATGATCAAAAAACAAAAAATAAACTAATTATTTATCCTTTTGAAATTTTCATGAAAATATTTTTCAATAATTTGAAATAGTCGAAATATTTGTTTTTCTTTCTATACCATATTTTTACGTAGGTACTTTAAATTTAAATATTTTGTTGCAATAAAAATATTTCCACTTGGTGATTTTCACGGTCTATATAACATAGAGAGTTCTCACATAACGTCAAAATAGATAGAGTGAACTTAAAATTGTAGATGACGTGAATGATATTCTATACAGCAAAATGTGTTATCACATACCGTACAAATTATTTTATATGACACAAGGAATATGAAAGGCGATTTCAGAGCAAATTTAAGTAAGATATGAACGCTGATTAACATCTCACACAATCAACAGTTAAAATAAAAATACTAAGTACAAGCTTTCAACTATAAGTAGCGCAAAATAAAATACAACTAATAGGTTGCAGCTATCTTTCTCTAAAAGTTAGGTTATGTCTGCTTTAATGTCAAATAAGGTTAAACGTTATACTCGAGCCCAGGCCAAGAATAGTTCGGCTGGTTTACAATTTCAACATACCATACAAGAGTCATTCAATAAATTGTCATCTTCTAATTTTTCGAAATGTTTCAAAATCATTGTCGGGATTGACAGTAATTTTGAAGGGTATTGTAATACACCTATAATTTTAAATATTTAACTATTAATACAATAAGAAATAATATAATGTATGTACTTCCCAGAAAAGTCTTCGGTGATGTCTCTGGATTTTTGACACTGACATTATCTGTCAGTTACAAACATTTTCATTTTTCAATTGGTTTCCATGACATTATTTGGGCTGTGAAATTTATTACAACAGATTATTATATAGCTTAGATTTCTTTATCTCTAAATCTATAAAAGATATAATCAAATATTTATATGTATCTGATAGAGAATTACTGTTCTAAGCATGAACAAAAATTTCAAAAAATAATATTCAGAAAACCTTTTTTAAGAATCTGCTACTTCTGGTTGTCCAATTATTCCCAGTAATGTTCGTTTGAGAAATACATAGTTAAACATATATTAAATATTGTAGTTTCTAGGAAATCGTCCTTCCAACCTGCCCACATACATACACACACACACACACACACATAGATACACACACACATTCATCCACACACACACACACACACACACACACACACCCATGCACACAGACATCATTATAAAAATATTCAAATCGGATTGTAGGGATCTTAAAACGTGCTTAATCATTAAAATATGGATATGCAATTTTTAGCATAAACCCAATACCTCTCGTACCGAGAGGTAAAAATCTATATTTTGAACTAGTCGGCAGAAATTTGTACAAATTTCTCACTATTTGCGTAGTTTTATAACTTATGTGTTGAAAATGTAATCTGGGCGAACTATTATGAGTCTAGGCTCGTAAAGATCATAAAAAATCTGATGTGACTAACAAAATACCTCCCGCCATTTACCTACGGGATATAATTTTTATATTACTTTATAAATTAAACCATAGAATATACAGAAAAAGTATTAAAGCAAATCTGTAGAAAATGGAATAATCCTTAATTTTTATAATAACAAATTATGAAAAGAATATATTTCCGGTTATCCGATTGCCACTAAAATATAATGGCTTCTTTCCATATTACAAGTAGAATAAGGTAGTACAATGGTTTCAAAACTTTCTGAATGATAGTATTTGAGTTAGACCGTAAACAGGATCCACACCCACACAAATACATACATCATCGTGAAAATGTTAAAATTGGATTCTAGGGACCTTAAAACGTGGTCATTTACCAAAATCTCGATATTCGATTTTTAGCACGATCCCTATACCTCCCTTACCAAGGGTAGCGGGAGGTAAAAATATGTTCTTTTGCGTTCAAGCTATTTAATTTTGACGTTATGTGAAAACTCTCTAATATTAAAAATATTAAGTCTTATTCATGTACATTTTTATTTATTTTATATTTACCACAAAGCAATTATACCGGTAAGTATTATCCTACATTTCATTATAAAATGTTTTAGCTTTACACCTAATTAATTCACAAAACAATAAGAATCTTATTTGGAAGATAAAAAGCCCCCACAAAGACTGGTACTAAACACAGGAATTATTCGGTCAAAATCAAACAGTACTCAGCTTTCTCGCCTCGCATTTCTCTTTGCGACTAATTTTCAGATGTTATTAGCATACGTTAGCCTAAAGTGAACGCTGAATTTCATTTCAGTTGAAATACGACGCGGCAGGAGAGCAAGGCTCCACTTCAAAGCAGCCGCCTGCAGAGATACCAACATTACCAACGAAAAAGACAAATACGCAACCGAAAATATTCATAACATGTGCTTGCGTTCCATGATAAATGAAAAGACCGCGACTCTGAATTTAATTACAACAAAGCGAATTATTTATGAAACAACAGAACGTAAACGCATGTGAAAGCTTTTCACCAGATATTTACAGATTTGTTGTACCGCTAACCGTTCCTTTTGTGTACATACTTCATGAATTTTAAACTTTGTGGATATTTTGCATTTTTGCAAACACTCAGAAATTCATTCAAACATATGCAGTATAACAAATACATTATCAAGCTTTGTTTTGTGCTATTAAAACAATGAGAATCATATAAAGAACTGAAAACATGTCCTGTTAAAACTAATATTTTTTTTAGTTATATTAAAAAAAAATCTGTTGTGACCAGCACATTACCTTCCGTCAATTCAGTGTATAAAAAAATCGCGTATAGTAAGTAACCGAGTTTTTACTTTTTTTGAGCTATGTAAATACGATTTTTTAATCAAGTGTCAATGGAGTACCCACTGTTGTCATTATCAAGTCACTATTTTATTTATTGTAGAGTAAGTGCTCCATTGTGTTTAAGTTACTATTAAATTACATAATATATTTCAGAAAAATGAAAGGACAAGCAATTATGTATCTCTCGTTTTCTATTATCTTTGGCATCTTAAATGACACTAGTGACATTGACAAGTTTTTTTTTTCAAGCCAGTGTACAAATTTCTTATATAAAGATTTATATTTTCCGAAAAAATATTTCATAAACAAATTATGTAAATTGCACTTAACACTGACATCTTCTTCTTTAGCTTTTCCCATTCGTTAGTGGTCGCTATTTTTGAATTTCTTCATTCATTCATTTCTTTTTTGCTTGTCGTCCTCAATTCCTTTTCTCTCAAGTCCTTCGCAATACAGCCTTTCCATCTTAACTTTGGTCTTCCTCTGTTTCTTCTACCTTCTGCTACTAAGCTGTTCATTCTTTTTCCAATATATTCTTCATTTTTCCTTATGACATGTTCAAACCAATATAGTCGTCTGTCTTGTATCTTTCTAGAAACATATCACTCGAGCCTTTTCCCTTATCCATTCATTCCGAATTCTATTTTTCCGTATCTTTGAAACATCTATCTCAATATTCTCATCTTTCTGCCATATTCATTTTCTTTTCATTGACACTGACATCTGTCAGAATTTTCTTAATATACTAGCTGATGACATGGCTATAGAATAGCTGGCTAATTTATGGAATTTAATTCCTTTATAATTATTTAACTCTATATCCATTGAATATGAAGTATAAAATGCAATTAAATCGTGTAAATAATAGTATATTTTTTAATATTTATAAAAATATTAAGTTTCAAAAATGATTTATCAGCGTTTTTTCAAGAGAAACTGTTAAAATCTTCAAACGAGGGTACTTCCGGTTGACCAATTATAACCAAAATCGAATCACCTCTTCTTTTGGATGTAAACTTGAGGAATACGAAAAAAATACAATTTTTGGAATCGTGGTATTGAAATTATGCGATCCGAAACTATCCCCACAGACACAGAGACATACACACACACACACACACACACACACACACACACACACACACATACAGAAATCGTGGTAAAAATGGTAAAATCGTATTATAGGGACCCTAAAACGTGCTTATTCCCTAAAAACACATCATTGAATTTTTTTGACCAAAGACAATACTTTCCTTACCTAAAGGTGACGGAAGATAAAAAAGTAAAAGAAATATCCTGTCAAACGGATAATTTTCTGGCATTGTTATGTTATATTGGAATGCAAACTATAACGTTAAAATGTTGATTACAACAAACGTTTTTATTATAAACTAATAACACTGATTACAAGAATGAATCTAACAGAGGAAATTTCGTCAATATTTAAACCTAGCATTTTTAGAAAAATCAAAAGTATAGTTTAAATTGTAAAGCGTGTATTAATTTGCAAAGTATGCATAATGAGGGGGGGGGGGGCTGAAATATAATTTTGCACAAAGGCGCCTTTTATCCACGGAGCGGCACTGAGTATTTTAATAATGTAAATATTCTATCCATGAATATCACATATACAATTAATTGAAACTTACAAATAGAAAATTTGTTGAAATGACAATTCGAAAATTAATAATTTATTATCAATATTTATGTTTCAATTAGAAAATTATGAATACAATAATTACAAAATTTGTTACTTGTTGACCGGAACCAAACATTTCGCATCATTAAAATTATATTTCCTGCAATGGTGACATATTAGCACTACAGTAATGATATATGACTCCATTAATAAATTATCGAAAACTGTGAATAGTTTATTTTGCACACACACTGCGCATACAAAATGGAAGATTATATTTACGTACTATAATTTATTTATTGTATGTATCGAATTAATATTAAAAATGAAGCGCAATAAAATATAGCTAAATTAAATTTACAGTATAGTTTGAATATTTAATATTTTTACTTCTCGCTAAAAGAGATATTGGAGTCATGCTAAAAATATCCAGATTTTAATGGTTTAGCATGTTTTAAGGTATATATCAAGGTCCATAGAATCCGATTTTAAAATTTTCACAATGATGTCTGTGGATGTGTATTTGTGTGTGTGTGTGTGTGTGTGTGTGTGTGTGTGTGTGTATGTGTGTATGGGTCGGGTGGGAGGACAATATCTTAAAAACTATAAAATTTAATATCTGTTTAACTACGTATTTCTCAATCGGACATTACTGAGAATAGCTGAAAAGGTTTTGGTAATAATTGGCCAACCGGAAGCAGCAGATTCTTAAAAAAAATCTTCTAAATATTATTTTTTTAAATTTTTTTATACCAAATAATGTCATGGAAACCAATTGAAAATTAAAAAATGTTTGTAGCTGACAAATGTCAGTGTCAAAAATCCAAAGACATTACTGAATATTTTTTCTGGGAAGGACATACATTATATTATTTCTTATTGTATCAATAGTTAAATATTTAAAATTATAGGAATATTACACATACCCTTCAAAAATACTATCATTCCCGACAATGAATTGGAAACATCTCGAAAAATTAGAAGAGTAGGACAAAATTTCTTCATAGAATGAATTTAAAAATCTAAATGTAAAGAATAGATTAAGTAGAATTTTTGGTGTAGAGTGTAGGTATACAAGAAATGTTAAATACAATAGGGCGCGAGCAGTCATGTCACTTTGTTGGCCTTGACAAGCAGATATAGGGGGCCCGTGTTAGAATGACAGCTAGTAATTATGTACATAGATGTCAAATATCATAATTTTTCATTGTAAATTTACTGATTTTCCAATTACATGTGTTTTTTTACCTCAACAAGTTAATTCCACACTCCTGGTAGCAAATTAACTACGTGAATTTCGAAAATCTTGCACTTTTCAACGATGTACATAATTATAATTGTAATTCTGACACGGTCCCCCATATCTGCTTATCAAGGCCAACAATGTCACATGACTGCTCGCGCCCCGTACTTATATAACCAAAAACGGAAGTGGCGTGAGGTATTGTGCTGACCACAACATATTTTTTTGTCCTAACTATGAAATAGCTGTTGTATTTTGCATTTAACCCGAATTATATTTAAATGTAAATTGAGGAATGTTAAATTACCAACTCACTAATTACTAAGTTCTAAGATTAATTACACCTTCTTGTGTACTTTCTAAATTACAGAAATGCATATTGTGTGTGACGGTTTAACTAATATCTATTACAAATTACTACGAGTATATTATTTTATACTACCAACATATAGTTATTTGTGGTAAAAGTGAGTAAAAGTATTTTGTATTTATGTTAGCCAATAAAATTGGTGTATTTTGCTGTACTGAACCAATCATATTATTGTGGTAATATTATCAAGCTGCAGTATTGCTGCTTCAATATTTTTAAATTTTCATCAAGATACAATGTTAGAGCAATTGTTATTATTTGAAAAAGAAAAAAAATCTGTTGTGGGCAGCACAATACCTCTCGCCATTTTCATTTTATGTCACATGGGGCACGAGCAGTCATGTGACTTAGTTGGCCTTGGCAAGCAGATATGGGGGCCCGTGTCAGCTAGTAATAATGTACATCATGATTTTCCAAATCCATATGGATTATTTTCCTCGACAACTATATATCATACTATTGTTGACAAATAAACAACATGATATCAGAATATTTTGAAATCTTGAATAAAAAAAAAATATTCTGACACGGACCCCCATATCTGTTGGCCACGGCAAACAAAGTCACATGACCGCTCGCGTCCTATAAATAACGAATTTAACATTTCTTTTATACACATATAATTGAAATTGTGTCTCTTCTTTCGGTCTATGAGCTTGTCCTACTCTTCTAATATGTTAAAAATTCTTCGAATTCATTACGGTATTAACGGTATTTGTTAAGAATATATTTAACATTAATATATCTATAATTTAAATACATATTTAATGAATAATGCAATAAGATATATTAAATGTACTCGTACAAAAAAATCTTTCAGTAATGTTCGTAAAACTGCTGATTTCTGATAAGTATCATGATACAGAAACAGAAATATATTGACGATTTGTATTTCCACAGCCTTTTCAGTTTTTGTCGCTGCTGCACCTATTATCACCGCTTAGAATTTGGAATTTGTTCCTGTGATCTATGATCCTGTTAGCCGTATACAGCGCGATGAATAACGCCAAAAGGTAAATGAAACTAATGGTCGCTGGTGCGAAAAATGAAAATTATTTTCTGCTTTGGACGTGGACACTTTTATTTTGGAAATTTTGCGCCCACTAATTAATGCGTTAATACCAATTAAAATTACATTTTAGATATTAACATTTTTAAAAATATGTATGTACATGTGATTTATTGGTAAACCGTTGTTCAAAGAATTTTTACGTTTTTTTCCCGTAACCGATGCGTCTGATATAGGGTGAAGTTTTATAGTTAATCGAAAGTAACTTTTAATACAGATAAGGTAAAATTGTTTAAAAACATGGTTTAACGTTTAGGAAAAATACAAGCAATTATTGACGTCTTAAGAAGTAATAGACCTGTAAAAATAACAACTAAAAAAATCTGTTGTGGCCAGCACAATAACTCTCGCCACTTACGTTTTTGGTTACATAAGTATAGGGTGCGAGCAGTCATGTGACATTGTTGGCCTTGACAAGCAGATATGGGAGCTCGTGTCAGAATGATAATTAATAATTATGTACGTAGATGTCAAATGTTAGAATGTTTCTTTAAATATTTCAAGGTTTCTAAATTCACGTAGTTAATTTGTCACCAGGAGTGCGGAATTGTCGAGGAAAATAAACTACATGGAATTGGAAAGTCACTAAATTTAGAATGAGAAATTATGATATTTGATATATATGTATATAATTACTAGCTATCATTCTGACACGGGCCATCATATCTGCTTGTCAAGACCAACAAACTCACATGACTGCTCGCGCCCTATGTATTTAACATTTCTTGTTTACCAACACTCTACACCAACAATTCTACTTACATCTATTCTATAAAGAAATTTTGTCCTACTTTTCTAATTTTCGAAATGTTTCCAATTCATTGTCGGGATTAACAGTATTTCAGAAGGATATATGTAATATACCTATAATATTAAATATTTAACTATTAATACATTAAGAAATAATATAATGTATGTACTTCCCAGAAAAAGTCTTCATTAATGTCTCCGGATTTCTGACACTAACATTTATCTATCAGTAACAAACATTTTCAACTAATTTCCATGGCATTCTTTCGGCTGTAAAATTTATTATAACAGATTATTTTATATATTATATATCTTTTATCTCTAAATCTATAAAATATATAATAAAATATTTAAATGTATCAGATAGAGAATTTAATTTTCTTTAATATTAGCAAGAAAAATTAAAAAAAAAATATTTAGAAGATTTTTTTCAAGAATCTTCTACTTCCGGTTGTCCAATTCTTACCAAAACCTTTTCAGATCTTCCCATGAATGTCCAATTGGGAAATACCTAGTTAAACAAATATAAACTCTTATAGTTTTTGAGTAATCGTCCTGCCGACATCCTACATTCATACACACACACCCACACACACATACACACACACACATACATCCACACACACACACACACACACACACACACACACACACACACACACACACACACACACACACACACACACACACACACAGACATCATCGTAAAAATGTTAAAATCGGATTGTAGGGACCTTTAAACGTGCTTATTCAATAAAATCTGGATATGCGATTTTTAGCATGAATGCAATACCTCTCTTAGCGAGAGGTAAAAACAAAATGAGAAAAAGAAATGCATTCGTAGTTGACATTTGTCAGTTATAAAGTTTTTAGTAGTTGACGCATAAATGTACCACTAGTAATCAAATAATGGAAATACTATAATAATTGTTTAACAATGCCCTGTATTAGTGTGTCAGCTAATAAAAAAATCTGTTGTTGCCACCACAATACCTCTCGCCACTTCCGTTTTTGGTTAAATAAGTATTATATTTAACATTTTTTGTATACCTACACCCTATATCAAAAATTCTACTAATACCCTGTTCTTTATATTTACATTTTTTAATTTTAAATTCATTCCATGAAGAAATTTTGTCCTACTACTCTTCTAATTTTTCGAGATGTTTCCTATTCATTGTCGGGATTGACAATATTTCTGAAGGGAATATGTATTATACCTATAATTTTAAATATTTAACTATTAATACAATAAGAAAGAATATATGTATGTACTTTCCAGAAGAAGTCTTTAATAATTTCTCTGGATTTCTCACACTGACATTTATCTGTCAGTTACAAATATTTTAATTTTTCAATTGATTTCCATGGTATTATTTGCGCTGTGAGATTTATTGCAACATATTATTTTATATATTATATTCTTTTATCTCTAAATCAATAAAAGGTATAATAAAATATTTAAATGTATCAGGTACAGAATTTAATCTTAAATATTTGCAAAAAAAAATACAAAAAGTAATATTTAGAAGATTTTTTTAAGAATCTGCTACTTCCGTTGTCCAAATGCTACCAAAACCTTTTTAACTCTTCCCAGCAATGTTTTATTGCGAAATACCTAAACAGATATTAAGTATTATAGTTTTTGAGAAATCGTCCTTCCAACACACAAATACATCCACACACAAATACATACACACACACACAAACACACCCAGACATCACCGTAAAATTGTTAAAATCGGATTGTAGGGATCTTAAAACGTGTTTATTTATTAAAAACTGTATATGCGATTTTTAGCATAAATCTAATACCTCTATTTGCGGCGGTAAAAAATCTAAAATGTGTATTAGTATTTGACACCCCACATAAGGCTTCAAAATGACCTAAAATTAATATTTTATATAATCTTCTAAGATCACTAACTGTTAAATCCATTAACAGTAACATTTGAAGAAAAGTATCATTAACGATTTCTTAAAACATTTATAAACACAATTCAGCAAATCGGATACAAATAATCCCAGTTTTCAATGAAACTCTACTTTTGTACAATGGAATTTGTAATAACTAATGTTACCCATTTTAAACACAGCTGGTTATACTTGTATTTTAACAGCAAAATCAACATTAACAACAATCAAATTTATTTATTTTATTGTAATTTAAACTCAAAGTGTCAACTACTAGCGCTATGTCAACTACTGGTTCTTTTACCTTATAAGTCAAGAGTGTTATCGTGCGAAAATATAATAAAATCTCAATTGACATTAAAACCTTGACTTGGTTTCTATCGGATGTGTTCAATATTTAACACTGGCAATAAAAATGTCCATAAAACTTGACCTTAGAATACGAGCTTTATAAGAACTCACCATTCCATCGCCGATATTGTTAACAACACATGGGACGAGGGCCGTGGAGCCGGTCTGCGAGATGACCTCGGTGGAGTTCTCGGTTGCGAAGTGTAGTGGGGGCACATCCTCCAGAGGGGGAAACGACGCTGTCAGCTCGTTCAGGTCGTCCCCCAGGAGGCCGCCTTCGACGCCGCCGTCCGAATCTGAAATCAATCATTCACTCTCAACAACAGTCAGGGTAGAGGTCGTTTGAGAATTCTCTTTCTCTCCAGGAAGATATACAGTAGGATTATAAGCACTCTCTTAAATTTCTATAAACATATAGACCTGTAGCTTGTATAAAATTGGTAAATTAATGTCTTAAGATTTCAGTAATAATTGATTCTAGCTATAACTACAGTGTCGGACATAAATAGAGCGACTTCGTAGGAACTAATAAAAAATACTTATTCAATTGTTCAAACCAATGTAATCGTCTTTCTTGTATCTTTCTAGAAACTTGTAACACTAAAGTTATTTTCATACCGTATCTTTCCGTGTCTTCCCCAATATCTACTTCAACATCCTATTAATTTACTTTTTATTAATACTGACATCTGTGAATTTGAATTATATGAATATATTAGTAGTTTCCATGTTTAGCATAGCTGGCTGAATTATAAAATTTAATTTCTTTAAAATTCTTTAACTCTATATCTATTGCATATGAAGTATAAATTGCAATCAAATCGTATAGAGAATAATATATTCTTTAAGTTATAATAACGCTAAATGTCAATAAATCAAATTTAACTGTTAAATCTTCAAATGAGGCTACTTCCGGTTCATCAATTTTAACCAAAATATAATCAGTTGTTCTTCTGGATGTAAACTTGAGGAATACAAGAAAAATATAATTTTTGGAATCGTGGTATTGAAGTTATGCGATCCGAAACTTTTGTCACACACACACACACACACACACACACACACACACACACACACACACACACACACACACACACATACATACATACATACATACATACATACATACATACATACATACATACATACATACATACATACATACATACATACATACATCGTAAAAATGGTAAAATCGTATTATATTATAGGGACCCTAAAACATGCTTATTCACTAAAAACTCGTCATTGAATTTTTTGACCAAAGACAATGCTTTCTTTACCTAAAGGTGACGGAAGGTAAAAATATAAGAACAGTTTTGTATATACAATTTTTAATACTGTACTCTACAGTTTTTGCCGCAAAAGGAATAAGAGAGCAGGAAATTGCATAAAACAAAAATCTCATGTTAAATACTTATATTCAGCCCTAACCGCCACCATCCTGTAAGAAATTTTAAAATATATTAAATAATTAAAATATGTAGAAGCATTTTTTATTAATTCCTACGGATTTGCTGTATTTACTCTTATATCCCAGACTGTATGTTTATTAGAATGCTGCGTCATTTTAGACCAATGCCCTCCTATAATTTATAAATTGATGTTCGTTTTATTATTTACTACTATACTTTATTCATCTATATTTCCACCATATCAATGTTTTCGTGATAAATTCTAAACATTTTGTGCAATAATATCATTATAAACAATTAGGAATGGTCTATCGGAGTATTGGTAAAATAGGAAAGGATGAAATACTCGGCTTCAATACTCCCAAACGTTTGAAACGGATGAGAAAATGCGAGCCATGCGAGAATAGTAGGCGAATGCGAACGCCGGTCAAGTCCACTACTCGCCGTTCTTGTGCGATTGGCTTTTTAGGTTTTCATTTTGTTCCAGAGCCCGAGAGCTCGTTTTGCATATTGTTCAGTTGTGTAAAACTATTTCATGCATGGTTTTAGTGCTTTTACATTGGAATATAATTAAATTTCCTGCATGGATGAGCACTTTCAATATTTTTTCACTAAAGATATATTGTATCAAAGAACATTTGTCTACTGAACTATTCTGATATTCATGATATTCACCTAGTAAAGAAAAGGTCACAGTAAATGTATTTTTTTTTTCATAACTCGATAAACACAATGCATTAAAAAATTCATAAGAGTACGAGGTCTTCATCATAATACGTACTAATGTCGAAGTTTTAAATCAATCGTAGGAACTATATTTTAATATAATGGATTCTTAAATGAAGCAATTGGTTTCAAGAAAAAGGTATTGAAATAAAATAAGTATAAAGTTTGTAATATAGAACTTATTGAAAACATGGAATTAAATAAAATCGAAATCTTTAGAAATACCTACAAGGTTTTCCTGAGAAAATCCGATAAGCAGGACTGCCTAGATCTAAAGATTCCCTTTTCTAGAAGTTACTAGAATTCAATTGAATACCTCCTGGCGATTATCCCTTCATCTCGAATGGTATTGTGGGATCGATTTTAATTTTATATGCAGTTTGCGACGGAGAAAGCGTCGAATTCAATTACAAACTCTTGCGGTGAAATTCGTAATGAAAACGGAAATGTCTCAGGCATTTCAATATTTAAAAGTAATCCTGAATTTATCAATTTTGTATTATTACTCACTGAGATGTCTTTTGTTTGAGAATTAAATTTGACTTTGTCATTATAAATGTATAAGAAGGCGTTGGCTTGTTTTCATTTTGAGATTTTAATAAGCTTGTAATTGTAATTACGTTGTCTATTGTAAGACGTAGAAGAGTTGTTTTAACACTATTAAAACTTCAAACAAATACCAGTAAATATTGATTATTAAAGTATGATATAAGAAATTGCTCACTTTGAGAAATATATTGGTGGGTTTTAAAAAATAATTTATTATCAAGGCTTTTCTGGGATTTTAGCTGGATTCTTCGTGCCCGACTTGTCACGCCATTATGCTTGACTTAAATATAAGGTCAATTTTGGCATGAACAGTTTCACTGACAAGACCGGAATCATACCGGGTATGATCGTATATGTCAGCTTATATAAAAAGACGGATTTTATTACCATATATGGTAATGGTTGTTGTTGGTAGTTTGCTAAACGAGAGAATGTTTGAGTCATAGTTGTGCACTTCTGCAAGTTAAATTTTAGTCTACATTCATTAGACAATACCAATAAGCTATCTAAGTAATTTTGTACGTTAATTGCTTTAAACAATTTCAAATGATGTGAGTAAAGAAGTAGTTTGAAATAACATATACAGCTGACTATATCATTGATAAATAATACAAAAGTAAAGGACCAAGATTAGAGCCTTGTGGTACTCCTGAAGTAGGAGTAAATAATTTTGATTTATATCCACTCAAATGTACGTATTGTAGCCTGTTACAAAGATACGATTATAAAAACTAACATAAATCGTCAGATATATTGAAATTGCCCTTTAATTTTTGCAGCAAAATTTGGTGATATACTTTATCGAAAGCTTTCGAAAAATCTTTTCAATTTTTTTAAAAAATGTAGGTAATATAGCAGTATGCAGTATGAGATATCATTACCATTACCCGAATTAAATATTGGGTACATTTGTACAATTTTTACCTTCCGTCACCTCTAGGTAAAAAATCTGATGTGGCCAGCACAATACCTTCCGTCAATCCTGTGTATTATGTACAAATTCCATACATAAATTTTCTTGCGAAAGATTCTAAATTTTTGGTATTATGTGATTCTCTTTCTCGGCAACTGAATTCCATACTCCTGATAACAAACAAACCACATGAAATAAGAAAATTATGAAATTTTGAATGAAAAATTATAACACTTGTCAGTTATGGACATAATTAATTGCTGTCATTTTAACACAGGTCCCCATATCTGCTTGCCAAAGTCAGCAAAAAAATATTACTGCACGCGCCCCATACATAAATTTTCTTGCAAAAGATCCTATATTTCCAGTAAAGTTATTTCATAAACAAACTATGCAAATTGCACTAGACACTGACATCTTCTATTTTTTATTTTCTTCTTCCACTCATTTTTGTTTTCCGTGTCGTCCTCATTCAGTTCCTTTTCTCAAGTCATCTGCAATACAGTCTTTTCATCTTATATTTGGTCTTCCTATGTTTCTTCCACCGTCTATTAATATATTCATCTCTCCTCATGACATGTTCAAACCAATGTAATCGTCTCTCTTATATCTAGAAACTTCTAACACTAGAGTTACTTCCCTTATTCTTTCATTGATTTACATTTTATTGATACTGACATCTGTCAATTTGAATTACCTGAATATATTAGCAGTTTCCATAGTTAAGTTAGCATAGCTGGCTGAATTATGAAATTTATATTAAATTTATTATCTTTATTCTTCTTTAACTCTATATCTGTTGAATATCAAATATAAAATGCAATCAAATCCTATAGACAATAATATATTCTTTAAGTTATAATAACATTTAACTGAGTTTTCTAAGAAAAACTGTTAAAATCTTCAAATGAGGATACTTCCGGTTGACCAATTATAACCAAAATCTAAACAAGTCTGCATATGGTTGTAAGGAAGAGGAATACGCAAGAATTGTAATTTTTGGAATTCTAGTATTGGAGATATCGTGCACAAAACGGCGGTCACACACACACATACACACACACACACACAAACGGACACACACACACACACACACGCACACACGAACACACACACACACACAGCTACTATATTAAGAAAGTTCTAACTGACATATGTCATTGTCAATCAAAAGAAAATGAATGTGGCAGAGATGAGGATATTGAGATAGATGTTGGGGACACGGAAAGATACGGTAAGGAATTTAAGAATAAGGGAAATAACTCGAGTCTTAAAAGTTTCTACAAAGATACAAGAGATTACATTGCTTTAAAAATGTCACGAGGAGAGATGAAGAATATATTGGAAGAAGAATGAAAAGTTTAGTAATAGAAGGTGGAAGAAACAGGAAAACCAAATATAAGATGGAAGGACTATATTGCGGAAGACTTCAGAGAAACGTAACCGAATGAGGACGACCCGCAGAACAGAAATGTAAGAAGAAAATAAAAAATAGTGACCCCTAATGAATGGGAAAAGCTAAAGGAGAAGAAAAAGATGTCAGTGTTACATGCCATTTAGAATTTTTTGCAAGAACATTTATGTATGGAATTTGTACATAATAAACAGGTATTGTGCTGGCCATATCAGAATTAATATCTGGTACAATTTTTCCTTAATAGACAAATTAAATAATGTAATGGCTGTATTGAAGAATTCTTATATCCTTTTAGGATGTATGTATATATGAAGATGAAACGCTTTTTAGTTATTTAATCTCATAGGCATTGGTTGTTTTTACAGGAAACCAAAAATAAATCTTTAAGCGTGTCATTTAGATCTCCGGTGGATTTACGGTGTCCCGCATACCATTTCCCGAAATAAATCCGTATGGGGCGTATCCCCTAAGAAGGATTAGATCGGGTACAGGTCCTGGACGTTAATTCACTTAGAACATGCACCGCTTGTAATAATGCGATTCGAATTGCCTCTACTCGACCCAGGTGCAAGCATGTACCCGTTCCTATACTGCATGTCTCTTTAGAAATTAATTACACTTAGACGACTTTAGGAACTTGGTGGAGAAGGGTGGAGTCTGGATTACATTATGCGTATCCTGGGGGTTACAGATTCTACACGACCAGCAAGACACTATAGCTAATAGTTATTTTAAGTTTAATGGAGACAATATTGTATGCCTGCGTTATGTTAATCAAATTGTAGGATGTTATTGTTTTTAGAACTTCGCTAAGGAAGTCATAGTGGTTAAAAATTATATTGTATGTTTTGAATAATAACAAAAAAATCAACATTGTGCGATTTATAATTCATTTACAGATATGACAATCTTTGTCTATACATTTCTTCCTTGACTTCAACATGTCCAATAACTTCTAAATATTTATAACCACTTGTACACTTGCAAACAACCCGCCTTACATCAGATACGACGCGGACTAAAGACGTATAGGTACTACTAGTAAAGTAGTCAGCAATCAAAAACGTAAAATATAAAAAAAATTGACGTGACCACCACAATACGTTCCGTCAATTCTGTGAATTTTGTAAACATTCCATACCTAATTTTTTGCATAAGATTCTTAAATTGCAGTAAAATTATTTCAGGAATAAACTATGCAAATTGCGCTTGACACTGACATCTTTTTCTTCTTCTTTAGCTTTTCCCATTCGTTGGGGGTTGCTACTAGAAATATAAGATCTTGTGCAAAAAAATTTATGTATATAATTTTTACATAATACACAAAATTGACGGAAAGTCAAAAGATTCTTAAAAAATTCTTCTAAATTTATAAGTATATTATATATACTCTTCAAAAATACTGTCAATACTGACAATGAATTAGAATCATTTCGAAAAATTAGAAAAAGCCAAAATTTCTTCACAGAATCAATTTAAAATTAAAAAATCTAAATATAAAAAAATAGATGTAAATAGAATTGTTGGTGTAAGTGTAAGTATACACGAAATGTTAAATATAATAGGACGCTAGCAGTCGTGTAACTTTGTTGGCCTTGACGAGCAGATATGGGGGCCCGTGTCAGAATGATAGCTTGTAATTATGTACATAATTTTTCATTCTAAATTTAGTGATTTTCCAATTCCATGTGGTTTATTTTCCTCAACAAGTAAATTCCATTCTCCTGGTGACAAATTATCTACGTAAATTTAGAAAATCTTGAAATTTTTATTGAAAAATTATGACATTTGACATTTATGTAAATTATTACTAATTGTCATTCTGACACGGGTCACCAATGTCACATGACTGCTCGCGCCCTATACTAATGTAACCAAAAACGGAAGTGGCGAGGTATTGTGCTGGCCACAACAGATTTTTTTTTTCGTGTTTTATAATAATTACATGTAATTAGTGGTCAAATACAAATGTTGAACACTTTATTTCATTTGTAGAATAAGATGTAAGTTTTTTAATGCATTGTTTTTAATTTATTTTTTAATGAATTTTTATTACAAACTTAAGAAAAATACGATTATTGTAACGTTATAATAACGAAACAGAAATATCGTTATTATAACGTTACATAACGTTATTTTGTTTTTTATTATGTTAAAAGGCACAAAATAGAAAAAAAGTCGTACAATGAATTCATTTCATCATTGTTAACAAGCAAAAAGAGTGTTACAAGAAGATAATTTTATTATGTCAATACCAACCTAAAGTAATTTAACGTGATTTCTGGTATAACTATTTAATAGTTATACCTTCAATAACTACACCATAGTTTATACATTAATTGCAAAAGTGGGCCTAAATTAGTTAGTTCAAAATCTCAAGAATATCCGTGTCCAATAATCTCAATTTCGAAGTGCAAGTGTAAGTGTGTGTGTTCCTCCTCATGTGTCATAGTTGGTAGTAAGACCATCAACGTCATCCGTTCTGCCTCCCCCCCTCGTGTTACAAAAATATTCAGTAAATATTAAATTATATTACCCGTCAACTTTTGGTGCATAAGAGGTAAAACACCCAGTATATGAGCACAAAAATTATTCATTTTAATTTTTTCTGTACTGTTACATTCCACAATACAAGCCAACACTACTATGAATATATGTATGCAATAAATATTAATATTTTTTTGACATAATATAATGAAAATATTTCATACAAGCTTTTTATTTCACTGCTGTCGGTATTAAACTTTTTTAGTACAATGGCTCGGTATTGTTAAATTAATATATAAAATTTTATTACTCTTATAACACTGGCCAATACATTACATAAAATAATTTCGCCGGAAATGTATCTATTTTCAGTTATTACTAGGCAGCGTAACAGGCAGTAAAATTTTATCAACAATTGACTGTGTGTCTACTGAGGAATTTAATAAGCTACTAACAATTATTATTTCCATATTGTGAAATGTTATAACTATATCTAATATTAGCTCTGTAATTGTCAAATTACTGTGTTATGTTTTTGTTAATAACGTCTGAGTAGTAACCATTATGTTAGGAAAGTGATAGCCACTATGGCACAGCTGGCTTAAATTGAAATAGCAAATAGATATTTATCTAATATCCCGGCATTATCTAGATCCCAGCTATCTGAAGTCCAGGCACAGACACAGACACGGACTCCCCTCGGATTCCTCGGATCCTGGCGTTATTAAATCGTATAAAGTGACCATGGCTGATCGTGATTGCTGTATGTTATTGATTCGCAATAGCTTAGTTCGAAAGTAATCTATGAGAGTCAACTTCGGAGTTTTTGTGTGCACGTTTTACGATGCGACAACAGATGCATTGTTCGTTGTACGTGCGCTGTATAAGCGCTAGAGACTGGTGGAATACAAGAGAACAACATAGCGTTTCAGTGGCACAAGGAGTAAATGGATTGAGCACTTTTGTAAATTACTGTCGAGTTTCGACAAAGCATTGCTCCGGGACAGCGGATTTATGGGATGGTGGCCATTAAAACTTAAAATAATTGTAATTTTCAAGCCAAAACTCTCGCTTTTAATTGAGAAAAACTTGGATGTATACAACACTTTAAAAGTTTGCTAAACCTCATTCTTTGAGTATACATACATCCATACATACAATCAGGGCCGTGCGGTGATATGGAGCAAAGGAGCAATCGCTCCAGGCGGCTTTTGTTAAAAGGCGCACAGAGAATTGAAATGATATATATATATATATTCTGATTGATACGCTCTTTATAATCACCCAGTTAAGCAGCTAGAACCAGTTCTTTCTATATTCTTCTTTATTGAACCAAATAAATGACAAATTCACTCTTTTATAAATAAATATTGTTCTTAGGGCCAGTGCCGCTCCGTGGGTAAAAGGCGCCTTTGTGTTAAGTTATATTTCAGCGCCCCCCATGATGTATAATTTGCAAATTAACACACTCTTTAAATTTTAAATTATATTTTTGATTTTTCAAAAAATACTAGATTTAAAATATTGATGAAATATCCTTTATAGATTCACTCTTGTAATCAAAATTGTTTGTTGTAATCAACAATTTTACAGTTGTAACAATATCAGAAAATTATCCGTTCAGCAGGATATTCATTTTATTTCTACTAAATTCATTGCTAGATTCATTCTTGTAATCAATATTAATATAAATATTCATTGTTGTAATTAACAGCTTCACAATTATTATTTGACTTTAACAATGCTAGAAAAATATCAGTTTGGCAGGATTATTATTTTACTTGAACTTAATTAGAGCTGTAATGCAAACAAATTAATAAAACATATCGTTCACTTCCATTACCTTACTATGGAAGATGTATAGGCATTTTTTTCTATACCAATAAGAGTAGTTTGCAAAAAAAATACTATTATTTACTGTCATGAAATGGCGTCCCCCATGGTCAGCCGCCTTTGTGCGGGGCACAACCTGCCCACCTGCACGGGAGCGGCCTTGCTTAGGGCGCCAAATTGAATATTATGTGCTTCAGGCGCCAAATTGAATATTATGTGCTCCAGGGGGCAAAATATCACCGCACGGCGCTGGATGCACGCGTGTCCCACTTAGTGGGTTCGCAAAAATAATAACAACATCAACATCATACAACAAATTCTCGTTCTTAAACATATTAAAGGGACCGATTTTCGGTAGCGAAATACCTCATCCGGATCACAATAATAGTTACGAAACAATCATCCTTCGCCACACAATTCTGTCTAAGCACACTTCTTTCTCCTTGGCCACACTCATAATCGCATTCATATATGCCCTTCTTCTCTTCCCACTTGGAAATTTTGTCCCTTTAAGCACAGTATCAACCACATCCATCCACTTACACACTGATCGGCCACGCAAGCGAAAACCCTATACTTCACCAAGAAATATACGCTTGATAAGCCGTTCACTCGCCATTCTCTCCACATGTCCAAACCATCTCAACTGACTCACACCAACTCTCTTAATAACATTGTTCCTAACCATACATTCTTCATAAATCAAATTAATCTTCGCGCGATCCCGTCTTACATATCCACATACACCACGTAAATCCCTCATTTCCACGACAGTCACTCTCTTTTTATGCTTTCCCGTCCATGCCCAATATTCGCTTCCATACATCCAAACAGGCACTAGCACTCCATTATATACACTTAACTGAGCATCCCTGGAGACGTTAATGTTTCGTGCAAAGGAACCCAGAGCACCCATTACCTTACATCCCGCATTCACTTTCCTTTCTATCCCTCGATCAATTCGACCATCCCGCGACATCATGCTACCCAAATATACAAACTCATTTACCTGCTCCAGTTTCAGTCCATCCATCAACACATTGCACTCAGTCACCAATTTATTCCTTTCAAATACTAACAACTTGGATTTATCAACATTAAACACCAGATTCATACTTCTTCCAACTACATGTATTCTTCATTTTCTCCTAAAACAACTACATCATCCGCATACGCTAACTCAGGTACTATACTTTCTCCAATATGAACATCATCCATTTAACTCAACCCTTTCCGCAACAACACATCCATATACAAGTTTTAAAAAACCACGGAGACATACCATAGCCCTGTTTCACACCAACATTTATACGAAACCTACCATCTATTCTCACAGCAACCTCACTACCCTCTTACAACAATCGAATCGCTCCCAACCAGTTTCCATTCACACCTAACTCTCTGAGTACATCCCACAAAGTATCTCGAAGAACACTATCATACGCCATCTAGTCAAGTGACATCTCAACAATCATACGAAGAGTAAACAATTGATCGACACATCCCTCTCGGGCAAAAAACCACTCTGAACGTCACTAATTTTTGAAATTGTTAAGGTTCGCACCTTGTGAATTAAAATCTTACCAAACTTTCCCTACTACAATCAACAAACTTATCACGCGAAAATTCGTACATTCACTCGAACTGCCTTTGCATTTGAATAATTGGCAAATAACAGCTTTTTTCCAATTTTCTGGAACCACACAACATTTCAAACAAAAAGAAAACATAAAAATACATTCAGTATTATTACGTAGAACAAATATACATACATTTAAGTCATAAGGTTTTTAAACAGTGAGCTCTGTACTGCATATACTGGAGTAGAAACTGCCATAAAACTTCAATGCTGTACAAAGGACGAGGACCTCTATTCTTAAGCATTCATATTTGCCTAGGTTGCTCGTATTCGCGCGAATGCAAACGAAAACCGTAGAAACAGTATTCTTGGCAATTTGCTTAATTCGAATCTGCTTTAATTGTTACAGTAACAATGAACGTTACAATATTATTTACACATAACACACACTAAAAACACTATGAAAAATAATAGAAATAATTAATAACATTCTGACACATTTCAAATGTTGTTTACACGGACAAAGATACCGATAAACTAAAACTAAACACGATTCAATGCTGCAATAAACGAATAGACCTGTTAGAACAAAAACTGCCGCCTAATAGTGCAAGCTTATCAAATAAATTTCATTTTTGTTATTGCATTATTAATATCAGATTTTTATTTGTGTTTTTATTAATTGTGCGCCGGTGAAGGTTTTGAATTATCTATATGAACTGCATTCCTTAGTTTTGGTGGTAGTTCTCTCCATATACTCGTAGACTGGAATATTTCATTATTACATCCTTTATTTCTGTATATAAACTTTTTCCCCATCCTCAGATCAAATATTATTTTCTGTAAACAAACGTTATTGCGAAGTTGAAGGAAAATCTTCAGGAAGCGGTATTTTCAAATAGTTACAAGAGCTGGTTGCCGAAAAATTTATCGAGTGACACTGACAAAAAATCACGAGCTGTCAAGAGAGTGATATTTGATCAAATATTACGAGATAAATTACCAACAGGCTCGAGTAAAGCAATCGGAAAATTTTGCCAGGATAAAATTTAACCACGAGTGATATTCGGATGACTATTTCCAAAATAAAAATCAAGTGATAATTTATTTTTTTAACAATTTTTATTAAATTTTTGTGTTTTTAGGTGTTATATTTAAGAGTGCTTTTTCAATGTTCGGAACAAATTCCTGGCCGAATCGACTAATTTTTAATAAAAACTGAAAAGACTGAAAATATACGCACTTTGACAAGTATACAGGGTGTCCCTTAAATTCGAGCAAAAACTTTAAGGGCATATAGTACTGACCAAAATGAATAAAAAAGCTTCATCAACATAGGAATGATCTTCAACTGTTTCCGAGAAAAGCGAAAAATCTAAGAAAAACTGACAAAGATAACGTTCGAATAAAATTTTGTCTATGTCAGTAAAAAGACTATAAAAAACAATAAAATTTTATATGAAACATTTTTCTCAATTTCTTATAGTTACGTAGTTATATGAAAATTAAATATTGACCAAGGTCGCCACAACATTTCACTTTTGATTTTTATAAAATAACAAAAGGCCATCTAAGATTACCTCTCAAAGGTAAACAAAAAGTCTCAATTAATCAAAATCGTAATTCTTATAGTTTTCGAGATAGCAAAGGTAAATCTCGTAAAAACTCATTTTTCACTGCGTTATATCTGGGAAACTATTAAAGATCGGACACATTTTGACTGAGCTTTTTTTACTCATTTTGATCAGTATTATATGCCCTTAAAGTTTGTCACCAAGTTAAGGGACACCCTGTATAAACAATATGTTTCTACGCCAAAAAATTTCGCTTATCAAAACTCACTTACTTGTAAAAAAATAGCATCTTAATGGCTCAAAGGATGCGAATTTTTTTTTGTGACGTGTTTTGTCGAAATAAAATATGGTAACTTGGTAGAATCCTCAATTTGGATTGGATTATAAAATTATGAACGAAATAGTCGTCTAAACATTTATATAATGATTAATATATGTATCTACCTAAATACATTATATTTTAATATTTTTCAAGCTGATTTGACATATGTTCTAACAAAAATGAATGCAGTGGTTATTTGAAATGCGAAGTTGTTAAATATAGTTGTTCGTCTCAAACTATTCATACTATTTGTTTCCATAGCCACAATCGTCTTTTGTTTCGATACGAATACGAAAGAAATTATGAAATCTCAAGAATTGAGGCTCAGGCTTGTCGTTTTCTTATCGTGGTTCTCTCTCACGCTTACCCTCACTGCGCTTGCACGAGCATATGACTTTGTAGTGATGGCCTTTGGTTAGAAAGAGAAAGGTAGGCATTCTAGGCCTGGTGACAAGGTTTTATGCAAGGCCGGGACTACCATGAAGTGCATGAAGCGGCCGCTTTGGAAGATATAACCGAAATTACGGAATCTATTAATATACTGATTGAATCATATAATGACAACATTGCCAAAGTCTTGGCAAATAGCAAAATTGAACAATTTCTTAGTTTTTGCGAAAACCAAAACAAAGTAGGAATTAAAGAATAATTTGAATTATTGATGACAAAAGAACTTAAATCGACATTGCCAATTCTAGTGTCGAATGCTTCTGGTGGAAGATTATTTAACAATGGGCCAAAATCGATTAGAATCGTTCGCAATTTTAAATATGGAAAACGAACCACTAAATACCATTGATTTACCACTTAATAGATTTGTTTGCTCAAAAAAGCGAGACGCAAACAAATATAAAATAGATACAATACGTATTTATTTTTGTGATGTACAATGTCGTCGCTTAAGTGGTTACACCGGTTATCTACAGTTGTCAATCCGTTTATTATTCAAAATTTCGCAGAAAATAGCAGCTCAATCGAAAATATTACAACAGTGGCTAATTAAAATCTACTTTTCGCGAATTTTTTTATTTCCTGGCTGACGTTGCGACGGTAAAACAGTCTTCTTCAGAGCTAGAAATGTTCAATTATGAAAAGTTTAACATCGAGAACCCTCATAAACACTTTGAAGATATAATTCTCTTTCGAAATTTGAAAAAACATGTTATATCAACGATGCAAGAAAAAAAATTTTTTTCCTTGCATCGTTCTTCAACAGTATTTATTATATTCCCATTAAAAAATATTTTATATAAATGTTATTTATGTTTTATTCTGCTTATACTCGTATTTTGTAAGAATCTTGTATCCTGCACAAATTTTAATAATTCATATTCTTGCATCCAAGTTACGAAACATCGATTTTGCCGCACTTTATCTGTATTGTTTTAATGCACTTTAATAAATTATCTTGCCGAATAGATGTGCGTATTGGTATTGAGGAAATCAATAGAGTCCTACGTATCTACCTCGCGTCTGTTAGCAATATCCATGATGAAAATAATATTGAAAGAAAGACGAAAACAAAATGACAAATAAATATCTCACGACTAAAAACATCCCACTTCACTCAAACAAAGATGGATGTGTTGAAATGGAAATAAGATTTACGATTTGCTTATTTGGGGAAAATACCTTATAAATGAAAAAAGGGTTCTCACAACATAGAAAGTCGTCAAACGGGAGAATATCCGTCAAAGTTAGACCCAACTTCCTACGAGGGGAAGTTCCTAAGAGTTCTGGGAAAATTCGTAAAATTCAAGAGGAAACGAACGTTGAATTAAACAAACGGAATAAATTTCGTTATTCTTCTACTTACTATTTCTGTGTGCTTTCCTACGATAACTTTCTGTCTACAATGTTCTGCAAATACACCAGTCGCACAATTTTAAAATGAAAAGAAGAACGAGTACATATATTCATATAGTAGTTTATTTTTGTAGTTAACCTTTTAAACTTACTTTTTACTTGATGAATTTTAATGAAAAATCTTTGGTTATTGGTTGTCATGGCTACTAGATATCCACATGTTTTGTGTTCCAAAAATATGATAGAATCAAGTAGGTAAATATACTCAATAATAATTGTTAAATTACCGAGAAATTCATTAATGAAACACATGTGTCAATATAAAGTACCTATCAATGGTACAATTTAATTATAATCAAAATCTGGTTTCACCCAAATCTATTTCAAATTTCAGGGCTATTGAAATTACCAACTCAACATTTTGAATAACATACAATCGACTACGTGAATTGAATTTAAAGGAAAAATGAAAAAAAAAAATCAATTTTTACCTCCCGCTACCCTTAGTAAGGGAGGTATAGGGATCGTGCTAAAAATCGCATGTCGAGATTTTGGTAAATGAGGTTTAAGGCCCCTATAGAATCCAATTTTAACATTTTCACGATGATGTCTGTGGGTGTGTGTGTGTGTGTGTGTTTGGATCTTTTGGGCTCTCTAAATGTAATACTATCATTCAGAAACTTTTGAAACCATGCATTTCTACATTATGGAAAGAACCCATTAAATTATGGTGTCAATCGGATAACCGGAAATGGCAGTTTACTTGAAGCTCAAAATTCTTCAATAAATACCTTTAAATGTTATTTTCACGATTATGTCTGTGTATTTATGTGTCTGTGTGTATTTATGTGTATGTATGTGTGTATGTGTGTGTGTATGTGTGTGTATCCTATTTACGCTGTAATTCAAATACTGTCGTTCAGAAAATTTTGAAACTTTGTATATCTGCCTTATTCTAATATGCAAAGAAGCCATTAGATCAGAAAACCGAAAATGGCATTTTACTTGAAGCTCAAAATAGTTTTTCTTCGATAAATATTTTTAAATGTTATTTTTTCCAGATTTATGTTATAAAAATTAAAGATATTTTTTTAGAGGCTTGTATTAATCTATAATTTAAATCCCGGAGCCTACGCTTCAAACACAACTCCATGGTTACACAGTTCAGGACTCAAATGTATGTAACTGACATAAATGTCACTGTCCAAAACTAATCATTTCATATGGACATACGAAAGAGCAATATGAAAGAATTATAATATTTTGAATTGTAGTATTGGAGTTATCCAAGGAGAAATTTTTGTCACACACACACACACAAATACACACACACACACACACACACACACACACACTGACACACACGCATACAGACATTATCGTAAAAACAGTAATTTCGTATTGTAGGGACTCTAAAACATGCTTATTCATTAAAATCTCACCATCGAATTTTTTGACCAAAGACAATACCTTCCTTACCTATAGGCGACTAAAGGTAAAAATTGATCAAGTGAAAACGGTTTTTGAAAATATTAAAATTTTGAATATTTTTACCTCTCGCTAAGAGAGGTATTGCATTCATGCTAAAAATCGCATATCCAGATTTTATTGAATAAGCACGTTTTAAGGTCCCTACAATCCGATTTTAACATTTTTACGATGATGTCTGTGTGTGTGTGTGTGTGTGTGTGTGTGTGTGTGTGTGTGTGTGTGTGTGTGTGTGTGTGTGTGATGTGTGTGTGTGGGATGTTGGAAGGACGGTTACTCAAAAACTATAAGACTTAAAATTTGTTTAACAACGTATTTCCCAATCGGACATTCATGGGAAGATCTGAAAAGGTTTTGGTAATAATTGGACAACCGGAAGTAGAAGATTCTTGAAAAAAAATCTTCTAAATATTATTTTTTGAAAATTTTTCGTGGTAATATTAAAGAAAATTAAATTCTCTATCTGATACATTTAAATATTTTATTATATATTCCATAGATTTAGAGATAAAAGAAGTATAATATATAAAATAATCTGTTGTAATAAATTTGACAGCCGATAGAATGCCATGAAAAATAGTTGATAATTTAAATTATTTGTAACTGACAGATAAATGTCAGTGTCAGAAATAATGAGTAATGAATTAAAAATGTACTTGGAGAATCCCTTAGTTCTTGATCTGTGACTATTATGGAGATGACAAGTCTAGGTTGAAGGACTTAAATTTGTTTCAAACATTATGGGACAATGTACACCAGTACTATAGACTAGAGTAACTTTGAATTGCGAAAAAGCTATCAAATTCTTCTCAAGTAAGTTGTAAATATTGACAAAATTACACATCGATATAAGAACAATCGGAGTGCAATCTATCCGTCACTTTATTAAAAGGAATTAGTGTTATTTAGATGTAACAAGTATGAAAAAATAAAATGTAAAAGAAGATATATAAGAATAGATGCACAATCCATATATACATTTTAGACCGCCCAAAATTAATGTTTTTACTAGAAGAATATGAAGAGAAAGTAAACAACGTTGTTCGAATTGAAAATTGCAGTTACCAGCCTAATATTTATATATGGTAAACTCTACTTTGTAATTTATTGTAACATAATTTATGGTAAAATATCTTCATGTTGAGACATGCTATTATTGAATAATAAAGAAGTTTATACGTCATAGATTTATATGAATATATTATTTGTATTTATAAAAATATTCTTTGCTTTATGCATACAGCCAGGTAAAATATACGGCGAGAGGTTATGTGCTGGCCACATCAGATTTTAAAAATTGATTTACTAATTATATAGTTTCCTACGCCGGAAACTGCAAGTCCTAACCCATATTACGTTCAAAATGTTCTTGACAAGCATACTACCCTTAATCAAGGAGAAAGCTACATCCCACGTCTAATGTTCATGAAATTCATGCTTCATTAGTTTGTATGATGAGAAAATACCAAACCTAACCTATTCACCACGAAATAAGGGCTCATACATATGTATATAGAAATAAGGCATCCATTTAAAGAAAGGAAATGATATTTTAAAAATTGTTATTTATAATTATTTAGGATCTTTTGAAAATTAGTTTTGATGTTTAAAAATATATGAATGATCTTTTAAAATAATTATAACTGACTTTAAAAAATATGTTTGATCTTTATGAAATAATTCTGTTGTGGCCAGCGCAATACCTCTCGCCCTGAATATGGGTAAAAAGGAATTAATGTCTATAATATTAAATTTGAAATTTATAATTGTGATCTTTAAAGAACGTAATATGTAATTAAATTCAAAATTTGTATTAAAAAGAAAACAATATGTAATGAATTCTAATACAGAAGTAATCTAATATATAATCAGTGATAACTTTTTTCATAAGGATTAGAAGGCAAGGCAAAATGCTAATCGATACAGTGGTGATGTACCGAAAGCCAATCACTCCGCTTCGCTCCGTGCTAGCTCCCATCGACGCTTAATATAACATTCCCAACTTTCAGTGACGGTAAGAATTACATTAACCGTGGCTTTAATTGGGATGCAGAAGGGGCTGGAATTTAATGTCGGAAAAAATAATTCTGTTTGATCCTGTAATCATAGTAAATATTTTATTACTATATTAAATTATCAAATTAGTGATTGCGATAATATGAGACACTAAATATAAAACGCATTCTAATTCTGAAAGATCAACTATTATAAATAAAGATAATTAATTATTTTATTAATCATTGGATCTATTTATTAAATATCTCATTTAATTTGAAAGATCATTCATATTTTTTAAATGTCAAGCTTATTTTTAAAGATCAGGTATATTTTTTAAAGGTCGGTTAATTTTCCCCTAAAAATATACTTATCATTGTCAACGTATATTATTTCTTTCGTTATTATTTTAAAATGTAAATGATTGAATTTTCAATTTTATTGTGCTATTTATAGCATTCAATTTAAATCATCTTATTTAATATTCAATTATTTTGGATTTGACATTATTAAATTTGTCTGAACCAGTTTATTTTTATATTTTCAAATAATAAAAAAAATAATGGCTGTCCTTTACAATACTATAAAAAGCAGACAATTGAATTGTTTCTCTAATTTGTAACATGAAATATTATATAGTTCAAAATCTCTTGTAACAAATGTTTGTTTCAATTAAGAAACCAACAATTTGTATATGTCAATTTACCGAAAACAAATTGACCTTTGAATAAAGGGAGAAGAACATTTCTGTGTAGGAGGACCCAAATTATCTATGCCGTAGGAATCATTCAAAATGTCGTATACCTATAAAAGTAATTACATCTCATAATTTGACGCCTACATGTTTGTTTTACAAATTCACTGATAGCGTTCAAAGCAAATATGAAAACAATGAATTTCATTTCTATGCATTAAGCCACCGAAAAATGCTTAATTACAATAAAAAAATCTGATGTGGCCAGCACAATACCCTCCGTCAATCCTGTGTATTATGTACAAATTCCATACATAAATGTTCTTGCAAAAGATTATAAATTTTTGGTATTATGTGATTTCCTTTCTCGGCAACTGAATTCCATACTCCTGATAACAAACAAACCACATGAAATAAAAATTATGAAATTTTGATTGAAAAATTATAACACTTGTCAGTTATGGACATAATTAATTGCTGTCATTTTGACACGGGTCAAAGTCATGTTGCTGCACGCGCCCCATACATAAATTTTCTTGCAAAAGATCCTATATTTCCAGTAAAGTTATTTCATTATCAAACTATGCAAATTGCACTTGACACTGACATCTTCTTCTTCTTCTTTAGTTTTTCCCATTCGTTAGGGGGTCGCTATTTTTTATTTTCTTCTTCCACTCATTTTTATTGTGTGTCGTCCTCATTCAGTTCCTTTTCTCTCAAGTCTTCTACAATACAGTCTTTTCATCTTATATTTGGTCTTCCACCTTCTATTAATATATTCATCTCTCCTCATGACATGTTCAAACCAATATGTAATCGTCTCTCTTATATCTAGAAACTTCTAACACTAGAGTTACTTCCCTTATTCTTTCATTGATTTCATTTTATTGATACTGACATCTGTCAATTTGAATTACCTGAATATATTAGCAGTTTGCATGGTTAAGTTAGCATAGCTGCCTGAATTATGAAATTTATATAAAATTTATTATCGTTATGCTTCTTTAACTCTATATCTATTGAATATCAAATATAAAATGCAATCAAATCGTATAGACAATAATATATTCTTTAAGTTATAATAACATTTAACTGATTTTTTCAAGAAAAACTGTTAAAATCTTCAAATAAGGGTACTTGCGGTTGACCAATTATAACCAAAATCTAAACAGGTCTGCATATGGTTGTAAGGAAGAGGAATACGCAAGAATTGTAATTTTTGGAACTCTAGTATTGGAGATATCGTGCCCGAAAACGCGGTCCCACACACACACATACACACATACACACACACATACACACACACGCACACACAAACACACACACACACACATACAGACATCATCGTAAAAATAGTAAAATCGTATTGTAAAGACCCTAAAACGTGCTTATTCAATGAAGACTTATCATTTACTAGAACACCCTTTTCATGAAATCATCTTCATGACGTTGGCACTTCTGCAAGGGAAAGATATATATGTTTATTTGAAATTTTTAGCTTAAAATTATAAGAATATCAGCTGAACATACATATTTACATTGGTTCTTAGGACTACTGTGTAATAATAGTATTTTCTGTATCTAGGACGAAAAGTGAATCTTTAAGGTATGAGCAAGTTGTAAAAACACTTCATTTTACTTCTGAGGTACATAAATAATTTTGTCATACTAACGTTTTTTAAACGATTTATAAAACAAAAGTCTTAGAACTTTAAAATGATATTTTTAATTTTACCTTTATACTAAATCCTATATTTATGCGGCATTAAATTGCTCTTCTCTTCAGAAGCTTCATCCCAAATACCTTAAAGAATGTATTTTTTCAATAATTATAGCGAACAATAATGTTAACGAAAGTATTTAAGGCACTCACAAGTAATCATCTTGCTTAAAGGTTCACTTTTGCACAGATTCTCATAGTCCAAATAATGCCATGGAAACCAAATGAAAAATCCGGAGACATTACTAAAGACTTTTTCTGGGAAGTACATACATATATTATTTCTTACTGTATTAATAGTTAAATATTTAAAATTATGGCTATATTACATATACCCTTCAAAAATACTGTCAATTCCGACAATGAATTGGAAACATCTCGAAAAATTAGAAGATTAGGACAAAATTTCTTCATAGAATGAATTTCAAATAAAAAAATCTTAATATAAAGAAGAGATATAAGTAGAATTTTTAGTGTGCAGTATAGGTATACAAGAAATGTTAAATACAGTAGGGCGCGAGCAGTCATGTGACTTTGTTGGTCTTGACAAGCAGAATGATAGTAATTATGTCTAATATCATCATTTTTCATTCTAAATTTCGTAATTTTCCAAATCCATGTAGTTTATTTTCTTTGACCAAAAAATTCCACACTCCTGATGACAAATTAACCACGTGAATTTAGAAAATCTTAAAAAATTTAATGAAAAATATTGACATTGTGACTAGTTGTCATTCTGACACGGGCCTCCATATATGTTTGTGAAGGCCAACAAAGACTGTTCGCGTCATATACTTATGTAACCAAAAACGGAGGTGGCGAGGGTTATTGTGCCGGCCACAACAAATTTTTCTTATCAAGATTTTGAAGAATTATTTAATTCTTGTTTATAGGCCAGATAGTCCATATTTGTGTAATTAATATTAATAAAAGATTTCCTAAAAAATGTACCGCGTTTCTCTTTTACAAGAGTTTTTTCTTAAGCTCGTTATTTTGCTCCTCTCTCCTCTCATTAAGAAAACAATTTTAATATTTTTAACAGGAAGCCATACTCGACTAAATTCAAAACCGTCTCCAAGATTGAGATTATTACTCTTGGTTTTAAAAATGTCAATGATTTTTCTACTTAATCCATTCTTAAGATAGATCCAATTGAAATAGTAAAATTAAACTAAAATGTGTATATCAGATTGTTAGAGAAGGTTTGGCTTTAATAACTTCTTCCTCCAATCCGCTTTTGATATAATAGAAATTGCATATGTCACAATTTGACGCTAACATGTCTATTTCACAAATCCTACAAACCGCATTCATCTATTTAGATGCAGCACACCCACGCTTCGCTAACATTCCCCTCAATCTCTCCCACATACATCCTTCCTAAACCTTCTCGTGACATTCGTTTAAGTTGGCGTAACCACGCGCTTCAACTACGTATATCCTTTGTCATAACGTAACTACGAGTACACCAACTAAACAGTAATTTAATTCCAGGAAGTAAATTGCAGAAAGTAAGTGTCACCAGGATAACTGCGGTTAGGACAATATGGTTTGAGTTGAGTTACTTGGGAAGTTACGGTTTTGAAATCTCGAAATAGATATATTGTTTTACGTCGAAGCTTTCAAACAAGCGATTTGGAATCTATGGAAAAGGAAAATCTCTCACCGATAAAGGGATATACGTCTGAATGCTGGAAGTTATTTTCTGTTCGCAGGATTTAAAATACTTGGCAGGAATATATACTGAGTTGGTATGGATAGATAAGAATTGAATTATAACATCAGATATTTTCAGAATTTTCCTCTTCTTCATATCCCTCTGTGGGATTTTCTTTTCTTAAGGTTAGTTATTAATTTCTTGTTGTCCTCATTTTTAACCTCTTTTATTTCCGAGCTCTACTACTCTTCCTTCTATTGTTTTCCTCGATCTTCTTCTTCCTCTTCTTTTGTTCATACGTTCAGCGTCCACTACTTTTCTTACTATTCTGATGCATTTTCATTAAGCGATATGTTCGATGACGTCACAGATATATCAGATACATCCGAATATAGACGCTTTAACGCTTCAGATCTGTATATGAATTTGACGTTTAAATCTGAGGTTATAGAGAAGGTTTCACATGTTAAAATGAATAAGTAAATAGCGCTTGTAGTAGTACATAATTTTATATAAGACGACTCAAGTGAGACTGAAAGGCCACTTGACTCTACCTTCAGTCACCTTTAGGTAAAGAAGGTATTGTCTTTGGTCAAAAAATTCAATGATGAGTTTTTAGTGATAAGCATTTTTTTTTGGGTCCCTATTATACGATTTTACTATTTTTACGATGATGTCTGTATGTATGTATATGTGTGTGTGTGTGTGTGTGTGTGTGTGTGTGTGTGATGTGTGTGTGTGTGTCTGTGTGTGTGTCTGTGTGTGTGTGACGAGTTTCGAATGGCATAACTTCAAAAATTATATTTTTTTCGTATTCCTCAAGTTTACATCCAGAAGGACAAGTCGTTTTTGGTTATAATTGGTAAACTGAAAGTAGCCTCATTTGAATATTCAACAGTTAAATATGATTTATTGACATTTAATGTTATTACAACTTAAAGAATATATTATTCTCTATACGATTTGATTGCATTTTATACTTCATATTCAATAGATATAGAGTTAAAGTATTATAAATATATTAAATTTCATAAATCAGCCAGCTATGCTAACCATGAAAATTGTTAATATATTCAGATAATTCAAATTGACAGATGTCAGTATCAATAAAAAGTAAATGAATATGGCAGAGATGAGGATGTTGTAGTAGATTTTGGGGAAGACGGAAAGATACAGTAAGAAAATAACTCTAGTATTACAAGTTTCTAGAAAGATACAAGAGGGACGATTACATTGGTTTGAACATGTCATGAGGAGAAATGAAGAATATATTGGAAGATGAATGAATAGCTTAGTAACAGAAGGTTGAAGAAACAGAAGAAGACCAAAGATAAGATGGAAGGACTATGTATTGCGGAAGACTTGAGAGAAAAAGAACTGAATGAGAACGACACGCAAAACAGAAATGAGTGGAAGAAGAAAATAAAAAATAGCGATCCCTAATGAATGGAAAAAGCTACAGAAGAAGAAGAAGATGTCAGTATCAAGTACAATTTGCATGGTTTGTTTATGAAATAATTTTACTGGAAATTTAGAATCTTTTGGTGTTGTTAAAATCTTGTTTTCCAATATAATTTTTTTAAATAATTGTTCACGAAACCTTCTGTCACTACATTTACAGATTTAAAAAAGCAATTATCTCTAAGGGCGATTTTAATATGAATGGTTTCATTTCTCGTTCGTACTAACCAATCTTGTAAGAAAAGCGTGATTTTCTGTAAGTATGCATAATATAGAAAAAGCAAAAGAGACGTACTTATACCTACTTCAAAGGTAAATTCATCGTATTATACTTTAACTTTCATTAATTTCTTTGATGTGATTGATATCAAAATAAAAATCTTAAAGTACAGTTTTATATTTACGTAATAATTAATAACGTGTTTGAAAGGATGGAAATTTCTAGAAAAAAAGAACTTTTTATTTTACCCTCTCGCAAAATCAAGAATTAATTATCCCCGAGTGAAAGATGGCCGGGTTTAACGAGTGGCCGTTTTATTAAAACAAAACAAATTTATATATCCCGTCTATTTTAAATTGCAATTAAGAAACCTGAGAGCCAATCAATACGCCCCGATTTGTAAGTTTTATTGGCAGCCGTAAAGCACGTTCAACCAAATGTTTGTAATTACGAGTCTCAAGGGTTGCTCCAGGCGTCTGGAAAGCCCTATTTGCGCTGTTGGTTGCGACCTTCCATTATTCCTGTTAAATATTTACGCTTTTCCAACCTTTTTCAAAAGACCTTTGTTACAAAGATAGGGAACAAATAATTCCACTTCTAGACTTCAAGACCAAGAAGAATTACTTTACACAGAAAAATATTTAAAATCAAAGCTGGGGAATGTTATTTACAATGTAAAGTTTGTTTTACTATTTTTATTGCAAAAGATACGAATCTTTAAGTGCATACTGACCGGCACAGTAAACGATCCATTTTTACCTTCCGTCACCTTCAGGTAAGGAAGGTCAAAAAAATTTAGTGAATAATCACGTTTTAGGGTTCCAATAATACAATTTTACTATTTTAAGGATAATGTGTGTGTGTGTGCGTGTATGTGTGTGATAACTTCAACATTGTAACTCTAAAAATATAATTATTTCCTTCTCCTTTTCTTTACATCCATATGAAGAGCTGATTAGATTTTAGTTATAATTGATCAATCGGAAGTACCCTCATTTGAAGATTTTAACAATTTTGAAATATCATTTGACATTTTATTATTATTATCTCTTTATTTTACAAACTGCTAATACATATATTACATTAGAAAATTATAATACAAATTATAGTTATAGTAGTCCTGATATTCTAGACAGATATGTATTCCGCAGTTCGGAAGAACCACTCCATCCGGCAGCTTACCAAGCAGCTTAGGTATAGGTATCTATGTTAGCACCTTTCTTATGAAATGTGCTATTCCAATTATTGCCGTTGTCTGGATTTCGGTAGGGTCATGTTTACCAGGCATTTTTTCAATGTTGTCTTGAAACTCATCGCCAACGAAACCCGTAGCTTCTATTATTATGGGCAAGACAATAGTTTTTGTTTGCCACATTCTTTTAATCTCTATTTCTAAATTTTTATATTTGCGAAGTTTCTCGGCAGTCTTTGCAATAAAGTTTTCATACGCTGGTACAGATACGTCTATAATGTAAGTTTTTTTTGTTTTTATTACAATATCTGGTCTATTAGCTCGTATTATATATATATATATATATATATATATATATATATATATATATATATATATATATATATATATGTATGTATATATATTATATTCAATGTATATTAACGGCCTAATTCACCTTTCCTTAATCATCTGCAGATCAAAGCTGATTATGAATCAACCCAATTCACAATTAAAAATTAAGCAAATCTACTATTCGAAATCAATGATCAACTGATTCGTCATATTCCATGAACCAAGGACTGATCACATCTTTGAATCCTAATTTTAACATTTATAGCTATGTCAGAAATCTGGCATTTGTAACTTTATCTCATGCTGCTTCTTTATCCCTATTTAAAACCGTATTGGTTTTATTATTTTCAAATAATAATTTTCAAAGTAAATTTCACACTCTTTATTAAAAATTAATCACGTAATCTTGAAATTTTAAAAAGAAAAATTATGACTAAATAAATACGAAAAATATGTAGCCAATCTGGTATTTTCTATTTAAAAAAATCCTTACAGGCTATCGATTACGGAATTTTAAATCGCTATCATCAGAAAATAAAGCGTAAAAATAACTAAATAAATATATCATCAGGGCATATTACCCATTACTGGGTGTGCCAATCTGCTTTGTACACAGATATTGGTAATGATGAAATATTTGTACCGTGCGGGCGCTTACCAGACGTCACCTCACGGGCACTCATATCTGGCGTGGAGAGTACACCAGAGGTGTCAATTTTGTGTAACTCGGAATTAATTTATTATAAATGTCGTTCAATATTAACAACAAATATTGAAATGTTTTATGCAGATATATTTTATAAGTGTTTTAGCAAATAATCTATGTTTAATTTCATATGTCTTTTTGGACATTTGGCATTTCATTGTTATTTCAAAACCTTTTAATAAAACTTTCTAACATTTTGACTGAAAATAATTGAATCCAGTCATGTTAAATTATCCAGATACAAAATAAAGCTTCAAACACTTAACTTACTCTAATTAATAAAATTTCCCTTCGAGTCATATTATAAAATGTTGCAATCTATAAACTCTGCAAATTTTCCAATCCCATTAAGTTGATGATGATGGTGCAATTAAACAAACGAAGTATACGATTCCTTAAAAGCATCTGCTGACAGTTTCCAGGGTTAGTAACCCCGCAATGTTGGCGGCGCTGTAGATGAGTGATCTCCAGAGGAAGAAAGTTTCCTTCGCACCCTTCCAACGCAGAATTAATGGACAGCGTTACGAAGTCGAGGATTAACAATAAGAAATAACCGGAGTAATGAATGATGATGGCGGAACAAAAGTAATTCACGTGTTTTCTTAAGAACTTAAGAGAGGGATTAGGTTAGGCGCTCCGATTTGCATTAATGTGATAACGCCAGAAATTACCGTGTAGGATGAAGCGTTGTATGATCATAAAAAAATCTGATGTGACCAGCACAATACCTTCCGTCAGTTCTGTGTAGTATGTAAAAATTCCATACTTACATTTTCTTGCAAAAGATCCTATATATCCAGTACAATTATTTCATAAACAAACTATGAATATTGAATTTGACACTGACATCTACTTCTTCTTTAGCTTTTCCCATTCGTTAGGGCTCGCTATTTATTATTTTCATCTTCCACTCACTTCTGTTTTGTGTGTCGTTCTCATTCAGTTCCTTTTCTCTCAAGTCTTCCGCTATACAGTCCTCGTATCTTATCCATAGTCTTCCTCTGTTTCTTCAACCTTCTATTACTAAGCTATTAATTTTTCTTCCAATATATTCTTCATTTCTCCTCATGACACGTTCAAACCAAAGTAACCGTCTCTTTTGTATCTGTGTAGAAACTTCTTAGACTAGAGTTATTTCCCTTATTCTTTTATTCCTTACCGTATATTTCCGTGTCTTCCCCAACATCTATCTCAACATCCTCATCTCTGCCACATTCATTTACTTTTCATTGATATTGGCATCTGTCAAATTGATTTGTCTGAATATATTAGCAGTTTTCACGGTTAGCATAGCTGACTGATGTATGAAATTGAATATCTTTATAATTCTTTAATTCTATATCTATTAAATATAAAGTATAAAATGCAATCAAATCGTATAGAGAATAATATATTTTTTAAGTTATAATAACATTAAATATTAATAAATGATATTTAACTTCGTTTTTTCAAGAAATTAAATTCTACAAATGAGGGTACTTCCGGTTGACCAATTATAATCAAAATCTAATCACCTCTTTTTCTGGATGTAAACTTGAGGTATACAAAAAAATTATAATATTTGGAATCGTGGTATTGAAGTTATGCGATCCGAAACTTTCGTCACACACACACACACGGACACACAATCTCACACACACACACACACACACACACACACACACACACACACACACACACACACACACACACACACACGCACACACATACATACATACATACATACATACATACATACATACATACATACATACATACATACATACAGACATCATCGTAAAAATGGTAAAATCGTATTATAGGGACCCTAAAACATTCTTATTCACTATAAACTCATCATTGAATTTTTTTGACCAAAGACAATACCTTCCTTACCTAAAGGTAACAGAAGGTAAAAAATAGAACTTTTTCTATTTTATCACAATTCGACCTGAATTTATTGTCACGTTTAGCATCTATGCAAATTAAATCCGTAATTTTGAAACGCTAGCTGTTATATAGATATTGCAGTCCATTCAATAAATTCTAATTGATTTAAATTATAGTTCCAGTTTAATTTTAATTATATAGAAATTAGTTCCACTACTTGAATGAAATAAATTCATGAAATAAGTGCAGTGGAAATAATTATCAACTACAATTGAATCAAATTATTTTAAATGCGTTTCCAGGACACTTTCTCTTATAATTTTAGAAAAATATTTAGTGAAAAATGTTTCTATTTATAGAGAAAACAAAACATGTTTTTGTACGAGATAACACCGACAAGTGTTTGGAAAGAATATATATGTGGTAGAAAAATATGTTTGAAGGTAAAAAATAAACGTCATAAGAAATATTACCGAAATACCTTGTAAAATAATTTCCCTGTCGTATGTATTTTTTTAACACAAACATTTGGTAGCAAAGAAAATACCTATAAACATGTAGAGTTATTTTTTTATTGATAAAAACATTAATAAAACTTGTATAATTTACATAAGTAGGTATATCACTACTGTCATATATTGGTTAATTAATAATTTTTAAATTATTATTTATATTTATATTTTATTCATTATTTATTTAAATAATCATTTGAAAATGATATACATTCCAATCATTTATTTCCAATTCATTTGCATTTATTATAAATACCTATGCATATTATACTCCAATTATGTAAATTACCAAAATACAAATAATTATTTAGACTGAGTCTTTTCATGGTCTGGGGAACCGGGTTCGATCCAATCCAACGACAAATATTTAGAATTTTAAATGGCAGAAAATTGAGCCCTATGCTGCACTCTCCACGCCAGCAATGAGTGCTCGTGAGGTGACGCCTACATTACTTTTAGTATCGTTTCTATTGTTGTTAGTGAGGATTTGTTGTATGATATTGATGTTGTTGTTATTATTTTCGGGTTTGTGCTAACCCACTAAGTGGGACACGCGTGATTTTATGTATGTATGTATGCGTGATTAAAATACTCGGTTCATCACCTCTTGATTTAAATAAACGGTGTATATCGTATCCTTAATATCTATTATATAATTGTTTCATTTTTGTATCACCGTTACAATATATGAAAATCTGATGTGACCAACACAAAACCTCCCGCCATTTAATTTTTATTAATTTAAATACATATACCTATGGGGTCTCATGGCCGCGTGCCTGAGTGTCTGGTCGTGAATCTGGGGAACCGAATTCAATTCCTACTATCAAATATTGCAAATTTTAAATGACACAAAACTGACCCCTGTGATGCACTCTCTTTTTTAAGTGTTCAACATTGTACAATAACAAGTAATTCACAAATTAATATTCGGAATGAAAATACTTATCAACAAGCAATTTAAATAAACTAAGCATTTGTAGTCGCAATCCAATTAGGAGGCATTTGTAAGTGCCATAAATTTTTATAATATCTGATTAAACTGTAGGGGCAAAGCCGGAAAATTCCCTTCGGTTTGAGTGGCCATCCAAATGTAGCCCTTTCAAAAATTCTCCCACCACAAAGAACATTAACCGCGCTCAGTTAGCGGACATTTGCGAGAATATATTTCTCAATTAACAACAGATATTTGGTTAGTCGCGCCGGACAGGAAAGGAGCGCACACAGAGTCTATTTCCTGGAGTCATTACATTTGCTAAGCGACCGCAAGCTTCGCCGCGGAAGAGGAGGTAAGCACAGACACATCAAAAGTCCTCCCAGCTCCCGGATACGCGACAACCAACGGAAATTGAGTTGAGGTTTTTGTTTTATAAACGTGATATGCGTTCTACGTTGTGTTCTCACAAAGACTGCATCTTCTCTGTTCGTTGCGTTTCATCAATACAACCAGTGGCGGAGGTACAGATTTTGCAAATAAAAGTGATATAGAGTTCTTTACTCCCCCCTTACCCTCTGATTTTACTTTATAGCTTGCTAAGGTTTGGTATATTTATCACTAGTTAAACTGTTTCTTCACATAAATGTAAACTGAAACGAAAAATATAACATAGCTAACATAAATTGTAAAAATTACACTTGAATTAACAGTTTACCCAGGGATAAAAATTCAGCGCCTAAATCGATACTGCTGGGATAAAAGGTTATAATAAGTCGATTTTTATAGAATTCTTTACTCCCCCCTTACCCTCTGATTTTACTTTATAGCTTGCTAAGGTTTGGTATATTTATCACTAGTTAAACTGTTTCTTCACATAAATGTAAACTGAAACGAAAAATATAACATAGATAATATAAATTGTAAAAATTACACTTGAATTAACAGTTTACCCAGGGATAAAAATTCAGCGCCTAAATCGATACTGCTGGGATAAAAAGTTATAATAAGTCGATTTTTCAATTATTCCGTTTATAAGTCCCAACATACATAATTTTGTATGAGAATAAAGCTAAAAATCTTGGAAGAAGTTTAGGGGCAAGCCTAAATATGGGTGAAATGATCTAGTTAGGTACCAAATTTAATCAAAACGCAATAATTGGAAAAGTAACTTATGACCTTTTGTCTGAGTCGTAGCGAAATATATAAAATGTTTTTAGTAGTTTAATTGACTCCACTAAGGTGTTAAAAAATAGATTGTATCATTGTTTTAAACTTTGTTTGCAAATAATTACCACTAGGACTAAGCCAGATTTATAGTAACGGGGACCCCACACCTCTTTATAAAATAAATTGCTGATACTCGCAAGTCTGTATATGCAATTACCTATTTTTGAGCTATGTCCTCCAAATTCATATAATCTTCAATATCCGGTATTCAAAAAACTTTTTTTTTAACTTATAGATACATTTAAGTTTTAAAATCGCTGTTTTAATATCTGAAATATTTGCATTGGAATCCAAAAATTCCGTTTTTGGGCAATAATAAAAATCTGATGTGGCCTGCAAAAGACCTTCCGCCAATCCTGTGTATTATGTATAAATTCCATACATAAATTTTCTTGCAAAAGATCTAAATTTCCAGTAAAAATATTTCATAACCAAAGTATGCAAATTGCACTTGACACTAACATCTTCGTCTCTTCTGGATGTAAACTTGAGGAATACGAAACACACACACACACACACACACACACACACACACACACACAAACATACATACAGACATTATCGTAAAAATAGTAAAATCGTATTATATGGACCCTAAAACGAGCCGGTTTCACATTCTTCAAAAAGTATTTTAAAATTTATGCAATATTTTTCATAGTAATACAAAAAATAATAAAAAAGTTGAGAATCAATCCATATTTATTTGACGGCGACCATAAATATGTAAAACTATTAAAAAATCAAAGTCAATATTTTTTACAATTATATTGTTGTACCCTGCATGTCACGCTACTGAGAACTGAGTATCCATTGTTTTCTGGATATCTATACGCTTCCAACTTCTCCATATAACCAACCTGCGCCAATACGTATGAGTTTACTTTTTGTTGTATTAAATTCAATAGTTTTATCTCTGTTCACCTCATGTTACCGTTGTAAATATGTAAATAAAAGCCATAAAAATGATGCTGGATAGCAACTAGTATCATGTTTTTTCCAATATTCTTTTAAAGGAGATATGTTTTTATGAGAAAAAACGAATTTTATGAAGTCTAGGTTATCTTCTTTTTTTGACTGTTGCAGGAAGATTTATGAATACTTATAACTTTTACGAATGCATGTTATGAGTTTCTAATTAAAATTAAACCAGATATTGTTCACTATTTACAAATTTAACTCTATATTTGGGTATCACCCTTATAAACCGTGATAACAAGTTTTAGTGCCATCTATGAAAAGATCAGAAAACTAAATTTGACAGCCGGGATGGTGGCGGGAAATGAGAATTCATTTTAAATTATTCTGAAAATTAAATTTCATTTCTTAATAATATAATTAATGAAAAATCTATTGAAAAGAAATAATTTATTAAAGACATTATCAAGAAATGAGAAATACATGTTGCCCTGTACAAAAATAATAAAAGTATTTAATATGTTAATGTCTGTATTTAAACATGTGTCCATTACATTATTTAAATCAAATAATGAATAAATAACTACAAATCTCAAACTACACGGCGACAACTAATAAGGAAACAAATATTTGTACTATTTGTGTACAAAAGGTAATTTTATTTCAAAAAATCTGTTGTGGTTAGCACAATACATCTCGCCACTTTCGTTTTTGGTTACTTAAGTATAAGGCGCGAGCAGTCATGTGACTTTGTTGGCCTTGACAAGCAGATCAGCCCTTGTGAGAATGATAGCTAATAATTATGTACATAGATGTCAAATGTCAGAATTTTTCATAAAAAATTTCAAGATTTTCTAAATTCGCGTTGTTAATTTGTCACCAGGAGTGTGGAATATACTTGTCGAGGAAAATAAACCACATGGAATTGGAAAAATTACTATCATTTTGACACGGACCTTATAATCTGCTTGTCAAAGCCAACAAAGTCACATGACTGATCGCCCCCTATTGTATTTAACATTTCTTGTATACTTACACTCTACACCAAAAATTCTACATGCATCTATTCTATATTTAGATTTTTTAAATTTAAATTCATTCTACGAAGAAATTTTGTCCTCTTCTAATTTTTCGAAATGTTTCCAATTCATTGTCAGGATTAACAGCATTTTTGAAAGTTATATGCAATATACCTATAATTTTAAATATTTAACTATTAATACAAAAAGAAATAATATAATGTACGTACCCAGAAAAAATGTTCAGTAATGTGTCTGGATTTTTGACACTGACATTTATCTGTCAGTTACATTTTCATTTTTCAATTAGTTTCTATGACATTATTTGGGCTGATATTTATTTCAACATATTACTATATACCTTATATTTCTTTTTCTCTAAATCTATAACAGATATAATAAATTTACTCTTCTTTAATACAAGCAAGAACAAAAATTATCAAAGAATAATATTTAGATTTTTTTTAAGAATCTGCTACTTTCGGTTGTCGAATTATAACCAAAACCTTTTCAGCTCTTCCCAGTAATGTCCGATTGAGAAATACGTAGTTAAACAGATATTAAGTATTATAAATTTTGAGAAATCGTACTTCCAAACTCCCCATATACATACATACACACACAACATCGTAAAAATATTAAAATAGGGTTGTAGGAACCTTAAATCTAATACCTCTCTTAGCGAGAGGTAAAAAGGGATATTACTTTAAATGTGAGCCAGAAATGCACTGCTTCTTAGAACTCGGTATCCTTATTCGTTCACTTTTTAACTAAAACTGATGACACCATACTATTTCAACATTCTTTGTTGAATCTTATGTAGCTTCATGTCCTTTCGTCAACGAATATGATATCTTGCTGCTCTCCTACGGTGCAAACTTCTAAAAGCACCGCCATAATGTACAATCTCCTGGTCCAGTTACCGAAAATATATTGAATTAATTGCAGTAACGATGCAATAAAACAATTGTGAGAAATTTACAGCTGTTCTCAAACATATGGTACCTTTTTATAGTATTTGGATATTAAGGGTTGAGAATTACTGTAAAATCTGTACTACTAACGACATCTATGAAAAGGTCAGGAAGTATTTCCAAACGCTACTAAATAGAATACTTGTTATCACGTTTCTGAATGCAGATTCACCCCCATGACCCACCTATTTATACTTTCATTCTCACCATACTTGTTATTAATCCCCTCTTGTATACATATTTCATTTTCCTCTTTTTGTAAGAATCTAGATCAAACACAACTACGTGGTTTCCATATCTGCACCTATTGATGCAAATATTCAGCCTGCCTGTAAAAGTTTTCGCGTAAAGTATGCACGTCTGTAATATATTGCATACGCTGAAGATATTTCAATTGCATACGTATTGAAACCATGCACGCTAACGCTACAGCTACAGAGTCAACTAATTTCATTATTGCGCTGCTGTCAAAGTAGTGTAATTGGATTGAATTATCGAGACATATGAGGGAAGCACAAGCACGACTAATGAAATTTTTCAAAGGGACGGGGAAAGCGTTGCTGATTATAATAAAAAGAAAAGAATGTCGATGATTGTATACAGGGTTGTCAAGAGGGGAGTGCTAAATTTTGGGACTGTGTACTATACATAAATATATAATTTAAAAACAAAAAGGTTGTAATCTGATTTTTATTACTTGTTGGTCTCCCTAATATAAATTCTCTAATAAATTTACAGCTGGTGAAAATCCGAGTTTCATTATAGGAGATACTAGTTTTGTTTTAGCGCTATCCGTTGTCTTAATAATTAATTTAGCTATAGTTAGGTCTACTTTTCCAGTAGGCTGAAAACAAATAAGGATAACTCCTGTTTTTAAAAAGGATAATAAGGCTATTATAAGTAATTACCGTTCTATTTCAATTTTAAATAATTTCAGTAAGATTTTTGAAATTGTAATATACCGCATTATATAAAATAATTTATTTATTAATAAAAGTTTTATCTTCCGTCACCAGGTAAGGAAGGTATTGTCTTTGGTCAAAAAAATCGGTGGTGAGTTTTCAATGAATAAGCACGTTTTAGGATCCCTACAATACGATTTTTCTATTTTTACGATGATGTCTATGGGTGCTTTCCAATTATGCGACACAGAGTCACACTGAGTAACACACACGGACACTGTGTTGCATATCAAATGGAACGAACTTTAATTCGGAAAAAGTACAGCAGATTGCGTCTTTATGAATATTTTTCTTTTTTTGACATTAAACTAATCTGAAATCCATATAATAAAATTATAATAAGTATTGTGGTAGTTTCTGATACGTTCCTTAAATTTATAGACCAGTTTATAGCAGATTTTCAGTTCTTAGCAAATTTATAGGTTAAGAAAACAAATACAACACGCTGAAACTCAAAAATTTCTTGTGCCAGGCTGTGTTAACTTGTGTCGTTAATGGAACGCTCTGTGTCGCACATTGTGTTACACAGTGTCTCTCTGTGTCTAATTGGAAAGCACCCTATATGTGTGTATGTGTGTATGTGCGCGTATGTGTTCGACTACAATTTAGGCCGCTAAATCTACAATACTAGAATTCTAAAAATTACAATTTTTACGTATTCCTCTTCCTTACATCCATATGGAGACTTGATTAGATTTTGGTTATAATTGGTCAACCAGAAGTATTCTCAATGGAAGATTTTTAACAGATTTTCTTGAAAAACGCTGTTAAATATTATTTTTTGATATTTAATGTTATTATAAATATTAAAGAATATTCTTATCTATATGAATTGATTGCATTTTATATTTCATATTCAATGGATATAGAGTTAAAGCATTATAAAGAAATTAAATTTTTTAAATCAGCCAGCTTTGCTATAACCATGGAAACAGCTACAATATTAAGAAAAGTCTAATTAACGGAAAGATAGGACAAGGAATGAAAGAGAGACGATTACATTGGTTTGAACATATAATGAGGTTAGATGAAGAATATAAATTGGAAGAATTACTAGCTTAGTAATAGAAAGTAGACGAAACAGAAGAAGGCCAGAGATAAGATGAAGGACTGAATTGAGAGAAAAGGAACTATATGAGGACGACACACAAAACGATTGGGAAAAGCTAAAGAAGAAGATGTAAGTGTCAAGTGCAATTTGCATAGTTTGTTTATGAAATAATTTTGCAAGAAAATTTATGTATGGACTTTGTCATTAATACACAGGATTGATGGAAGGTCATGTGCTGGCCACATCAGATTTTTAAATACATAGCGTATATGATGTTCCACTAATTTTGCTGGTGTGTGTATATGCGCCATGACTTTCTCTTACGTGAAAAATATAAATAGTACTGAGAATTTTGTATGTCCGTAATAATAATTTTGTTAACAAACAGTATTTTGTTTACAAGAGTAAACATTCTGTAATTATTTTTGGTCGTTTTCCTTACATCAACAAATGTTTTGAGGCGAAAAATATAAAAAAGAAGATCGAAACTATATAATAATTAGGCTTTAATAATCTACACATCATTCTTGCACTTTAAAACAAAAACGAATGTCGTCGTCGAGCAAGCCATCTTCATTCATGCAGTATCAATTTGTCATTGTTTTTCTCTACGTCACATCCGGGGGATATAAATTTCGAGGGCGGGCCCGTGGCGAGATTGACCGTTCCTGCCACTGCTATTCCTGCTCAGGCTTAGTTCCTGCTCCTGCTTCGCACACAAAAGGAAGAGTGTGGTTTTTGCGCAAACGAGAAGTTATTTTATTCGTAGCTTGCGAGCTAAAATTACGGCAATGTGGGGAAGTAGAAATACACACACCTGCTGGCTGATAAAATTGTTGCTAAATGAAAATGAAAACTTTGTTGATCACATAGGAACTTATATTATGATGTAATATATAAAAATAGCATAAAGCAGAACAATAAGCCGAAAAAATAACGGTAAATAATTAACATAAATCAAGAACATATTTTTAATAAAGGCTTTTGTTAAAAATCCAGTTTACTCTTTTATTAGACTGGTTTGAAAAATTGGTTAAATAAATTGGTTAATAAACTCAAACAGTTCTGAGAACCGGTTTAATTGGTTTCGGTTAAAAATTACTTATTTGTTCTTAAAATACTGGTTAACCAATTAAAACTGGTTTATGGTCAGATTTAGGAATGATTTTCTGAAGCGCTAAATCGAGTTGTTAACTTACGTACACTGAGTTTTTTTTATTGAAAATTTCAATAACTTTAAGCTTTTCTCGCACATACATTTATGAGCACATGTTGCCATTTTTTAAATTTAAAACTTAATAATCTTAATGACCCAATACTTAGTCGTGCATATTGAAATACTGTAATAAGAAAAATCTGTTGTGGCATGCACAATACCTCTCGCCATTTTCATTTTATGTTGCATAGGGCGTGAGCAGTTGTGTTACTTTATTGACCTTGGCAAGCAGGTATGGGGGCCCGTATCTAGTAATGTACATAGGTGTCAAAGATCATAAGTTATCATTCAAAACATTATGTTTTTCCAAATCCATGTGGATTATTTTCCTCGGCAAGTATATTCCATACTATGGATGACAAATAATCAACAGAATATTTTGAAAGTTTGAATGAAAAATTATGACATATGATAATTGTGACATCTATGTAAATAACTACTAGCCGTCATTCTGACACGGATCCTTATATCTGCTTGCCCTGATTGCCAAGGCCAAGAAAGTCACATGACTGCTCGCGACCTATAAGTAACGAATTTAATATTTCTGGCTCACACAAATAATTGAAATTGTATCTCTTCTCTCGTTCCAGGAGATATTTTGTTCCTACTATTCTAATATATTCAAAATTCTTCAAATTTATTGACGGTATTAGAGGTATTTCTTAAAGATATATGTAATATTAATATACCTATAGTTACATATTTAATTAATAATACAATAAAATATATTAAATGTACTCGTACCCCTCAGAAAAATGTTCCAGTAATGTTATTAAAATTGCTGATTTTTGACACTGGCATTTTGCATTTATCTGTCAATTAAAACCATTTAAATATCTCAACTATTTTTTGGGCAACGAGATTTATTACAGCAGATTATTCTATATTTTTATATCCTATATCTCCAAATCTATACGAGATATAATAAAAAAAAATGTATCAGATTAAGAATTTAATTATCTTTATTATTTGTTGTAACAAATTTACAAAAAAAATATATTTAGAATTTTTTTTTTTAGAAACTACCACTTCCGGTTGTTCAGTTCTTATCAGAACTTATTGAACTCTTTCCATTACTGTTAGATTGAGGAATCCGTAGTTATACAGGTCTTTAGTCTTATAGAATTTGAGAAATCGTACCTCCAACAACCTCACACACACACATCCACACACACCCACACACACACACACACACACACACACACACACACACACACACACACACACACACACACAGACATCGTAAAAATGTTTACTAGGGAACCGAGTTCGATCCCAACCGACACCAAATATTTTAGAATTTTAAATGGCACCAAATTCACGCCAGTAATGAATATAGGTAAGTATATAAAGAAATAAAATAAATTTGTGTACCAATCTGCTTTGTATAGAGATTTCGGTAACGGTGCCACCTCATGAGCAATTATTGCTTTAGTGGAGAGTGCAACACAGGGGTCATTTTTGTGCCATTTAAAATTCGAAACATTTGGCGTCGGTCGTGATCGAACCCGGTATTTAAATTTAATTTAATTTTAAGTATTTGCATGAATAAAATTAAATTAAACGCAAGGTATTGTGTTGGCCACCTCAAATTTTTTCTTTTAATTTCTATTAAAACGTTCCTTAATGTACTCGTGTTTTTGTCAAATTAAATTGGAACTGTGAAAAATAGGCTCTCAGAATAACGAAGTGCCTAACACCAAGGAATATTTTACGGAACTGTATACTCGTGCTCTTTTAAGGTAACGAACTTTGCGGAAAATTGTCTAAATTCAAAATTTATGTAAACATTCACTTCTTGTTAAACTTATAGTTGTTATAACTTGTTATGCAGATGCTTCTTATTATTTTCCACCACTTTAAAACATTCCTGCATCCCAGAGTCCTAGATTCTAACTTGAAATCCGCTCATGGTATCATGCATTAAACTTTGTGAGGATGTTTAAAATGCAAGAAGTATACGAAAATTTGCGTAAAATGTATGAATTATTAAACAACAAGTTATTAGCATAATAAACACTACACATATTAGTATGTACACAAGATTTAATTAGTTTCCCCCTATCTGTATTTAACCAGATAAACGAATTAATTAATCAAACACACGATATTAGCATAGCATGTTCCGTGCTGCACTATTAAACGATAAAAATAGCGAAATAAATTGCTTGTCATAATTGCTAAGAATGCAGTTTTCATTATAGGAAGTCGTCGATATGGTGCATTATTATTCATGAATAAAGAAATAATTACAACTTCCGAAAAGGGTTTTGATAAGGAAAATTGCTGTGTTTATGTACACAAATTGTGAGTACAATGTACACAATCTATATTTAATAAATAATTAACCCATTAGTCCAAAAGCTAACTTTAAAGACTTTTATATTCTTACCTTATGAAAATAGCTAAGGAATTAATATACAAAGCAGGTTATGTTCTAGTTCTATGACAAAAAATCTGTTGTGGCCAGTACAATACCTTCCGTCAATCCTGTGTATTATGTACAATTGCATACATAAATTTTCTTGCAAAAGATTCTAAATTTCCAATAAAATTATTTCATAAACAAACTATGCAAATTGCACTTGATACTAACATTTTCTTCTTCTTTAGCTTTCCCCATTCGTTAGGGGTCGCTATATTTTATTTTCTTTTTCCACTCATTTCTGTTTTACGTGTCGTTCTCATTCAGTTCCTTTTCTCTTAAGTCTTCCGCAATACAGTCCTTCCATCATATCTCTGGTCTTTCTCTGTTTCTTCAACCTTTTATTACTAAGCTATTCATTCTTCATTCAATATTCATTTCTGCTCATGACATTTGCTAACCAATGTAATCATCTCGCTTGTATCTTTCTAGAAACTTGTAACACTAGAGTTATTTTCTTACTGTATCTTTCCGTGTCTTCCCCAACATCTACTTCAACATCTTCATCTCTGCAACATTCATTTACTTTTTATTGATACTGACATCTGTCAATTTGAATTATCTGAATATATTCATAATTTTCATAGTTAGCAGACCTGGCTGAATTATAAAATTTAATTTCTTTAAAATTCTTTAACTCTATATCTATTGAATAAGAAGTATAAAATGCAATCAAATCGTATAGAGAATAATATATTCTTTAAGTTATAATAACAGTAAATGTCAATAAATCGTATTTAACTGTTAAATCTTTAAATGAGGCTACTTCCGGTTGACCAATTATAACCAAAATCTAATCACTTGTTTTTCTGGATGTAAACTTGTGGAATACGAAAGTATATAATTTTTGGAATCGTTGTATTGAAGTTATGCGATCCAAAAGTTTCGTCACGCACACAGAGACACACACACACACACATACATATGTACATACATACAGACATCATCGTAAAAATGGTAAAACCGTATTATAGGGACCCTAAAACACGCTTATTCACTAAAAACTCATCATTGAATTTTTTGACCAAAGACAATACCTTCCTTACCTAAAGGTGACGGAAGGTAAAAACTACATAAATATGTAATAAAAGGTCTTCTATTCTGTCTGTTTGCCAAGGTTAGCAAAGTCACGTGATTGCTCGCGCCCTATGGAATTTGTCCATAATGCACAGGATTGACGGAATGTGCTGGTCATGTCAGATTTTGTTTTTAATTTTCCGTACATTTACAATAAATATAATATCTAATTGTTTGTTGACTATTATTGTTCAAAAATTCACGCACCGTCACTAGTTTAAGAGTCCTTAAGCGCTTCTGAATTTAGTTAAATAAAACGTAAGCATTTCAAACTGATGCGCGTTTAGATATGAATACACACAGATATTCAGACTCACCGTCATCAACGGAATTTTATTTATATGGATTTTCCGCTAACATGTAGTGAGTGTTGTACGTAGGAAGTTGCACGAAATGTAATTTGTTACACGTCAGAATTTCGTGTATAGGTAAACTATGTGCGCTATTGCTTTAATTTAATTCAACTCTATTCACAAGTTGTTTGCCAAGTGTTTAAGGAAATACTTAGAATTCAACTAATCAATCTTACGAGTACAGTTTCTAGCGCTGAAATGCATGCATCTAGAGTGAATTCCTCTAACATACACCTCTATCAATTAGTGTCTTTCATTCGGAGTTTCTGCTCGATGTGGGGCGGTCAGCGGTCACTCTTTAGGTTAGGTCATCGTTGTTTTTATCTCGTCCATTTTAAAAGCGGTCTTGCCAGCCAAATACGTTACAACTAGTTAATGAAGCGTCCCCCAAACTCTTTTTAGACCGAAGCAGAAACGAACACAAAATTTGATCGCGTACCGCTATTCGACGGATGTATCTATGACGAGACAGATCGAATAGGTCAACAAAATAGGTCAATTAATGCAGACCAAAGCAAATGATTAGGTTGCACAATTGAACACAAAATTTGAATGCGTACCGCTATTCGATGGATGCATCCATGACGAGGTAAATTTCAGAGGTCAACGAGAACTCTAGTGAACGAATATTAATAAAATTTGAGGGAGATAGTTAGTCAAAATTGTTTGGGTGCCTATTCATTTGGCGCTACAGAAAATTAGATCTAAATCTTTATAGCCAAACTATGTATTTATAAGAAACATTTTATTTCAAGTAATTTTGTGCGACAATTTTGAGATAATAATAAACAGAGGAAACCAAAGATAAGATGGAAGGGCTGTATTACGGAAGACTTGAGAGAAAAGGAACTGAATGAGGACGACATGCAAATTAGAAATGAATGGAAAAAGAAAATAAAAATTAGCGACTCCTAACGAATTGGAAAAGCTAAAGAAGAAGATGTCAGCGTCAAGTGCAATTCGTATAGTTTGTTTATGAAATAATTTTACTGGAAATATAGGATCTTCTGCAAGAAAATTTATGTATGAAATTTGTACATAATACACAGAATTGTCAGAAGGTAATGTGCTGGTCACATAATTTTTTTTCAGGAAATATACATTAGTCCGTAATTTTTTTTAAAGATGTCCGATCAAGGTCATCTACGAATTGTATGAATTATGATTTCAGCTACGTCTATTCCGACAAATACAGTAGTGTCGTTCATTTAGTTTTTATGAGGGTCCATAAGATCTACTTTTCTTTTATTATTATAACAATATATGTTAAAGCAAAAGCATTCAAAATTCAAAACGGAACTCAACTGATAAATATATCTAAATTAATAAATAATCTTACGTTGTAGCGAAAGTATTGTCAACAACGAGCATCGTTTTAAAATGGAATGTCCTAACTTAGTCGCAACAGTACGAATTTTTGAAAGACAAGCGTGTTGTATCCATCCTTATCGCACACGCTTCGTGTTATGGCAAATAAAAGAGATAAATGTATGCCAATTTGTTAATTGTATGACCTTGATCGGACATCTTTAAAAAATTCGTACACAGGATTGACGGAAGGTAATGTGCTGCCCACATCAAATTTTTATTATATCTTGCTGAATTATTTTGTAACTCAATTTATTTATTGTCAAATGGATATATCATATTAATATAAAACTCAGAACTAAAGATACATTAACCGGGCATATATAAGTGTAATTTTATTGTGAATGTCAACCTTGCAATTCCAGCCATAAAAGTTATCCCGCTCTCGCTTCAAGGCCCGAAGTTTTTCTGTTATAAGAAATAAATCGTGCGAGATATGAGGTAAGAGCAAGCATTTATGGCTGCCCAAAAATAATAAAATGCACAAAGACAAATACAAGGGGTGGAATCAATATTATGTTACAGCCTTCGATGTGCTGTGAGGCGTGCAAGCAAACTATTCGTAACTGGGTTCATATCAACTTCTCAATTTTCCAGCAAATAGCCAACCGATATTTTACGGGTGAGAAAGTAGCGGCCACTTTCACGGGCATCAAATGGCACAAAGAGGACATTGACGCAGTCCATAACCTTCGAGGCGACATCGCCGTTGTTGACACAGTAAAATGATCTTTACGAGAGTCCTCCACTTCGTGATATCTTCCAGCAACCGCAGTCGGCGCCATCTTGGGGGCTACATGAACGCAAACAACGGGGGAATCATAGTGGACGTGCTATCGCCACGGACATGAAGATATATCGCAAAGGAAACACTTTTCTGCAATGTGCACTTTGCTAGAATAAATTCATTTTAAAGTTTTGTTTTTATGCCACATAAATATTTATGTTATGAAAAAATGTAGGTTTGTATTGGAAACAAATGTTTTTGTAATAATATGCAATTTTATACTATTCCATCGACGTTACCAATTGTAATAAATCACCAATTCTAATAATATAAACGTTTAATACTCTAATAAGTCCGAGCGGTTTTGACTTGCTATATTCCGAGCGGTAATTTTCTTTAGAAGCTTTGTGAGTTCAAAAAGGTGTGAATAAAATTAATTAAATAAAGTTAGATATGAATACAAAATAAAATTATAACTATAAAACATAAATTAATAGGTATTAAATTTTGAATGGTCAAATACAATATCCAAAAACAATTTACAACAGCATACTAGAATGACAATTACAGTGAGTTCAATCCAAAAATCAAAAAAATATAAATTAAAAAAAAATTACATACCTTAACTTGGTTTAATTATCTGGGGAACAACAACTATTTGGTTAAATGATATCACAAGAAATTACTTCACAATATTTCAAATTTAGCCTCCACACATCTTTCCTGAACGACGAACCAACACCCAATCCCTATCGTTTCACTCTCAGCGTCATTCTCCCATATATTCTGATTTAGCATAATCGTTCGTCTCTCATCTCGCAAGGTTAATAAAGCAAAACTAATACAAATACAATTTCTTTTACAATTTAACCTACATGTGAAATATAAATTTTTACTTTCCGTCATATTTAGGTAAGAAAGGTATTGTCTGGTGAAAACATTCGATAATGAGTTTTTAGTGAATAAGCATGTTTTAGGAACCCTAGAGTACGATTTTACTACTTTACGATGATGTCTGTATGTGTGTATGTACAGACTACAATTCTGAAAATTATAATTCTCCAATACCACGATTCCAAAAATTATAATTTTTCCATACTTGAATTTAACAGTTTTTCTTGAAAAAATGCAGTTAAATATCATTTAATATTATAATAAATTTTAAAGAATATTTTATTCTGTATACGTTTGGATTGTATTTTATACTTTATATTCAATAGGTATAAAGTTAAAGAATTATAAAGATATTAAATTCAAATTGGCAGATGTTAGTGTCAATGAAATGAAAATGGCAGAGATGAGGATGTTGAGATAGATGTTGGGGGAACACGGAAAAATAGGGTAAGGAATTAAAGGATAAGAGAAATGGCTTGAGTAATAAAAGTTTCTAGAAAGATACAGGAGAGACGATTACATTGGTTTGGAGATGTCATAAGCAGAGATTAATAATATATTGGAAGAAGAATGAATAGCTTAGTAATAGAAGGTAGAAGAAACAGAAGAAGACCAAAGATAAGACGGAAGGACTGTATTGCGGAAAAATTCAATCGAATGAGGACGACACGCAAAACAGAAATGAGTAGAAGAAGAAAATATAAAATAGCAACTCCCAACGAATGGAAAAATCTAAAGTAGAAGATGTCAGTTTCAAGTGCAATTTGCATAGTTTATGAAATAATTTTACTGGAAATATAGAATCTTTTGCAAAAAAAAATGTGTTGAATTTGTATATAATACAGAGGATTGACGGAAGATATTGTTCTGGCCACATTAGATTTTTTTTTAATGAATTTAAGTTGCAAGTGTTCAATTAATACTGCAAAATCATTTCAAATATCAGAAATAAAGAAACAGATTGCACTGATTTAAGAATATCTGTGCGTGATTGAGATTCATTTTTCAAATCCGAATATTAAGAGGATCGCGTTCAAACTAATTTATATCATCTCTAGAAGTTTACACGCTTGGGTAATGTTATTTGTTTTGCAAATTGAACAAAAACTCGATATAATTCGATTCTTCTTTGTCGTAAATCTTGTTCGTCAGCAGGGCTAGCAACCGCAGAACTGCAAACACGGGAGAGAACTCGAACTCGGCTAAGTTGATTTGGAAGCCTCTTCATTAGTCGGCATCCCGGGTTTAGTTATTTGTTCGTAACTCGTTGCTAATTTCACGCTGTTGATGACGTAAAGAACGTGCGCTGAAGCCAAAGGTGGATGTTGCTGTTCAGCTGTTCTCTGTTCTGTTGTTTCGGGGACGGACAGCTATACCTGGCGTTAGTAAACAGCCAACTTGATTTACACATTTGGATTTTGCTTCTGCGCGCATTTCAGTTGTCATTATTTTATCTTTGTAAAAACTTCTCATTATTTTCTTGTTACCTAGAAGTTTGTTTTCAGCTTGTAAATAAAACAGAGATCATGTTGCTTATTAAATTAGACTTCTGGACGCCGGCAGGAATTTTTGAAAGGTGGAGCATTGTAATAACATCCATCTTAATTAAAAATGAAATATTTTGGATAATTATGAATCTTTACTGAAAAAACTTTGTTCACGTCAAACTCTGTTTTATTATAAATAAAAAAAATCTGTTGTGGCCAGCACAATACCTCTCGCCAGTTCCTTTTCTGGTTACATAAGTATAGGGCGCGAACAGTCATGTTACATTGTAGGCCTTGACAAGCAGATTTCGGGGTCCGTTTTAGAATGATAATTAGTAATTATGTATATAGATGTCAAATGTCAGAATTTTTCATTAAAAATTTCAATATTTTCTAAATTCACGAAGTTAATTTGTCACCAAGAGTGTGGAATTTACTTGTCGAGGAATTTAGAATGAGAAATTATGATATTTGACATCTATGTACATAAGTGCTAGCTATTATACTGACATGGACCCCCATATCTGCTTGTCTAGGTCACAGGACTGCTCGCGCCCTAATGTAGGTAACATTTCTTGTATACCTACACTCTACACCAAAAATTCTACTTATATCTATTCTTTATATTTAGATTTTTTAAATTTGAATTCATTCTATGAAGAAATTTTGTCCTACTCTTCTAATTTTTCGAGATGTTTCCAATTCATTGTCGGGTGTAACAGTATTTCTGAAAGGTATGTGTAATATACCTATAATGTTAAATATTTAACTATTAATACATTAAGAAATAATATAATGTATGTACTTCCCAGAAAAAGTCTTTAGTAATGTCTCCGGATTTCTAACACTGACATCTGTCCGTTACAAAACTTTTAAATATTCAACTGTTCTCCATGGCATTCGTTCGGCTATAAAATTTATTACAACAGATTATTTTATATATTATATTTCTTTTATCTCTAAATGTATAGAATATATAATAAAATATTTAAATATATCAGATTGAGAATTTCATTTTCATTAATATTTCCAAGAAAAAATTTCAAAAAATAATATTTAAAAGATTTTTTTTCTAGAATCTGCTAAACTTCCGGTTGTCCAATTGTTACCAAAACCTTTTCAGATCTTCCTATGAATGTCCGATTGGGAAATACCTAGTTAAACAAATATATAGTTTTTGAGTATTCGTCCTTCCAACATCCCACACACATACACACATACAATTTTCCAATTCCATGTGGTTTATTTTCCTCGACAAGTAAATTCCACACTCCTGGTGACAAATTAACTACGTGAATTTAGAAAATCTTGAAATTTTTAATGAAAATGAACATGACTGTTCGCGCCCTATACTTATGTAACCAAAAAATCTGTTGTGGCCAGCACAATACCTCTCGCCACTTCCTTTTTTGGTTACATAAGTATAGGGCGCGAACAGTCATGTTACATTGTTGGCCTTGACAAGCAGATGTGGGGGCCCGTTTCAGAATGATAATTAGTCAGTATGTTTCATTCAGAATTTCAAGATTTTCTAAATACACGTAGTTAATTTGTCACCAGAAGTGCGGAATTTACTTGTCGAGGAAAATAAACCATATGGAATTGGAAAATCACTAAATTTAGAATGAGAAATTATGATACATCTATATACATAATTACTAGCTATCATTCTGACATGAGTCCCCATATCTGCTTGTCAAGGCGCCCTATTGTATTTAACATTTCTTGTATACCTACATTCTACACCAAAAATTGTACTTACATATATCTATTCCTTATATTTAGATTGTTTAATTTTAAATTCATTATATGAAGAAATTTTGTCGTCTTCTAATTTTTCGAAATGTTTCCAATTCATTGTCAGGATTGACTGTATTTTTGAAGGATATATGTAATAGACCTATAATCTTAAATATTTAACTACTAATACATTAAGAAATAATATAATGTATATGTACTTCCCAGAAAAACTCTTTAGTAATATCTATGAATTTCTGACACTGACATTTATCTGTCAGTTACAAACAGTTCAACTGGTCAACTATTTTCCATGGCATCCTTTCGGCTGTAAAATTTATTATAACGTTATTTTATTTATTATATTTCTTTTATCTCTAAATCCATAGAATATATAATAAAATATTTAAATGTATCAGATAGAGAATTTAATTTTCTTTAATATTACCAAGAAAAATTTTCAAAAAATATTATTTAGAAGATTTTTTTTCAAGAATCTTCTACTTCCGGTTGTCCAATTGTTACCAAAACCTTTTCAGATCTTCCCATGAATGTCCGATTGGAAAATACGTAATTAAACAATTTTTAAGTCTTATAGTTTTTGAGTAATCGTCCTTCCAACATCCTACATACATACACACACACACACACATACATCCACACACACACACACACACACACACACACACACACACACACACACACACACACACACACACACCGACATCATCGTAAAAATGTTAAAATCGGATTGTAGGGACCTTAAAACGTGCTTATTCAATAAAATATGGATATGTGATTTTTAGCATGAATGCAATACCTCTCTTAGCGAGAGGTAAAAAGGAAGTTGCGAGAGGTATTGTGCTGGCCACAACAGATTGTTTACCTTATTCACCATATGAAAGATGTAGAATATATATTAGACCAATTTAAATTTTTATGTAAACTGTAAATCAACTCTCTGACAGTTTGTCAATCACGAACATTTCCAACCAGTGCCAATATTTCAAACACTGCTTTGCAAAACACATATGTTTCGCAAACGTCAGAATAAATTCCATCTGTGTATTAAATCCAAATTCAACTAAATTTAAAAGTGTTATGCTGCTATACAATTTTCTCATATTTCTTTTTCTGTCGAGTGTCCGCAGAATAAAATTTCAGCACACGTCTTTTTTGGTGTCAACATCTGGTTCTGAATAACTGAACAGTTCCTTTTTGACAGAGATACATTTTATTTCTGCGCTAGACACGTTTTCAGGCCGTGACTGTTTGTAATACCAAATCCAAATATTTAGATTTGATTAAAATTTCCGAACTAGAATTTCCATTCCGCATATTTATTGACTATGTTTGCAGACATTTATGTACACCGTTTTCCATGCAATTGTAATCGAAAAAGATTATTCTATTCAAAGTTTAACGGGTATATCATTATATCATATTTACTTGCGTAGAACAAATGAAAATATATTTTTTTAATTGTAACTGTCTAAAAGTAGAGCAAGTTGTTTTATTTAGAGCCGGTATTTTCACTTGCGAATAAAGCTATTGATAAATTTAACCTTCGGATAAATATTTTTGTTGTCTTTTCACTTGCAAATAAATTTATTCGAAAAAATAACATGTTATTCGCTAGTTGGGTAGCGAATAAAGGGTTTATTCGTAAGTACATAACATTTCTACACAGTGCAGATTTATTAATAAAGTGGATATATTAAATATTTTTAGTGATTCTGAAGATTGTTTGAATTATGAATAAATAAATAATGCGAGATATCGAATACGTACGATCAGACAGCGACCTAACCACACACATCAAGGAATTTTTTGACAGATTCCAAACAAACTGTTCTTATTTTATTATTACAAATTGGGGTTCGTATTTGATCTCAAACAGTGCATACATAGGTAAATCCCTCCTTGGGTAAATCATTATAAAGATCCTGACATTTGATGCTGGCAAAATATTTTCGGATTTTGAATACTTTTATACAATATTCATTTACCTCGAACTGAAAGGAATATACAAAAATTATTAGGACAATTTTACAATATATATATATTTCGTTTACCGCGTATAATTACTGCAATAGATTACTTGTTAAACTACACTCTCCCGGGGCTAAAAATGCAGAAGGATATAGATGACAAGGATGTCAAACAAAATTTGAACAAGTACGGATTCAATTTTTTTTGACATTTCATCCTTGTCTGCTTAACGTGACTACGCAAAACTCCATCCTTCTCCACTGACACAAATTCACTCTGCAAGGTTACTAATTCACGAATGTTAAATTTATTCGGCGGATAGCTATTTATTTTTGTCAAATGTGTAAAAAGACTTTGGAGTTATTTGTTGGATAAATATATAGAATAAATTTATTTAACGAATATTTATTCGAAACTTTATTCGGAAGTGAGAATACCGGGCCTTATTGGGAATTATTTATATTCCCTATTGATTTTTAAAGTCTTTCTACGAAATTAATCAATTTACGACATCAGTAGAAAGTTACTAAAGTTTTTAGCTAATTTATATGAGACTGGGTCGTATTATGTAACGTTTGTTGCCTATAGAGCGAGTCAAAGTAAAATAACATGCTTGATTACAACAAATAAAATTTGATTACAATAAAGAAAATGACTAATTATGCAAAAGAGAGATTAATTTTTGTCACAGTATATTGTAAAAATTAGGATTTGTTTTTGCTCTCAATTTTTTTCATAGAGTGTTAATCAGGGTGGACCCAGAAATATTTCGCACACGGGCCCAAGAGTTCTTGTTATGCCACTGCACCGCATATGTATGTAACGATTATGTTCTTTGAAAATTACCTCATTTATAGAATGAAACGGTAAAAAAGGCTATTGTATGTTTTTCTGCTTCAAAATACGCTATCAAATTAGCTACTAATTCCTGATTTTACCGAGATAACGCCTTCGGCATGGTTTCAAAATCATGCAAATTAACACAAAAACATTACAAAATCATGCTATAGTCTGGTTCACGAAAGATGACAATTTAAGGTTATTTATTAACCGTATGGTGTAATATTATTTACAGATAACTTCACTGCAATTCGTATACATACACGTGCAACATGAAATATTTATGGATACATTTTAAATGAATAAAATAAGTGTAATTTATTAGAAAATTATGTTTCTTTTTAAATAATACCTATCTCAAAGATTTATGCTCTTCACTTATGTTTTTACAAAACACAATATCCTAAACTTGACAAAAACCATGGAATAATAATTTGATTTAAATGTCAACGTCACTGGGTAAATATTAGCATAGAGGGCACTATAGTAGATAATTAGATATCTGTTACTCTACGACATACGTCATTAATATTTGTAACGTGTAAGAAAGTAATGTCAACAGGAACTCTGACACACAACATAAACTACATAGACATACGTCAAGTAATTTTTCTCTTTCTAACATGAAATGTTGCTAAGGTACTACTGTATTAAATGTTGTGTATGCTTTCTTCGAACAAGTGACCTTGAATTGTCATTTTTCGTGAACCAAAGTAAATATGGAATAAACGACTGTGTTGTTGATTAGATGAAAAAATAAACAGGATTGCAGTCCAAAAAAATATTTTATTTAATCTGAAGCCAATGTTTCGCTGCCACTTACAGCTTCATCGGGGCAAAAGACTAAAGCGTTAACACCTTTGTCTTTTGCCCTGATGAAGCTGTAAGTGGCAGCGAAACGTTGGCTTCAGATTAAATAAAATATTTTTTTCGATTGTAATCCTGTTTATTTTTCATCTAATTACACATTCTTTTTTTTAAAGACACCGATTTGACTGAAAAATTAATGTAAACAGACAATTAAATTGTTAATCGTAAGTCTTACCGACAAAAGCATAGAAAAGAAAAATATATTTAAAGGATTCACATCGAATAAAGTTTTATTTATTGTTTTATTTCATAACGGTCATAGTAAATGTAAATTTAATTGTCAAAGTTTTAAAATAATTCATTTTCCGAAAACATTTCAAACATTTGTGGATTTTTAGTTTTCTCTTTATAGTTTTCGCAAGTTGATACGTAAATTGGTTGACATTCTCTACGCCAGCAATGAGTGCCCGCGTGGTGACTCCTGGTAAACGCCCGCACGATATGAATATGTCATCATCATTATGTATATAGTATACAAAGAAGATTGGTACGGCGAGTAATGGGAAATATGCCATAATAATACAGTATATTTTTATTTATAGGTTCACTACACATTTGTATTTCAGATTTGTACAAAATTACTAGATTTGTACACTAAAACAACCCCTGAAAATACCTGTGTCTAATATTTGTGATCTAATACAATGAAAATTAGTGTGAATCAATTATCGCAGTAAAAATTACAAAGTATTCTGACGTGCAGTTCTGAAGTTACTTTAATGTAAGTAATAACAACAGAGTTGTTAGATGCGATGTTTCCAGATCTATTTTACGGAGAAAAATACTGAAGTCAAATGACATTTATTTTTTCATTGTTAATATATAAATAAACTGTAGTTTGTATTAATCAACTGTTGTAGTACTGAAGATATTTTAATAATAAGTAACAAGAGAGGACAGTTGTTAGATGTACTTTTCCCAGATCTATTTTACTCAAGGAAATACTCGTCAAATGACATTTATTTTTTATTGTAAATAAATAAATAATTAAGTATATCCGATTATAAATGGTGTCAACATTTTTATTTTAGTTCAAAAAAATTAGATTTTATGACTTACAACTTACAAGGTACTACCTTAATATATATAGAAATCTGAACAGAAAATTATATTTACTAATACTATATAAGGTACTTATTCGAATTTCAGAATAAAGAAATGTCAATTTTCGTTGCAATACCTCATTATCAAGAAAATAGTTCAACACTTGTGTATTGTTATTGAAAATTACAAAGGGCATTGAGTAAGGCAATGACCGGTAAACGATGTGAAAAATCACCATGAGAACGTTATTGTCGCAGTGGGACTCGGTTCTTCATATTCAACGACCACCCGCGCCGTCTTCGTAAAGAATGTACGATCACCACAAAAACCTTGGAGTAGCGTTTTTTGCCAATCTCAAAAAACTCTTGTCCCCGATTGATTGATACTCCGTCTTAGACAAAGTGCATGCAAACATCTTTGTTGTGGAGCACTTGCTGACAGCTTGCTTCCAAACTCCCGCAGGAGCCAAAGGTTATTTGTAGAATACGCACAACTTTGCAAATCTCTCCGATAAAAAACTGAAACTTGTCAGATGATTCTTAAAATAGTTTGTCTTGATGCCCTTTTAAAAGGACGACTTTAGACCTTCGAATGGGAGTGATATTGTTTTTTTGATGTTTTATTAATCTCTAGTTTAACAAAAAGAAATAGTATATTGAGTTATTTAACAAATATTGCGATGATCTTAATATAAATTTTTCACTTTGAATATGAAAGCAGTTAACGGTAGAGACTTCAGGGATTCAGAAATATTGTTATACAGAGCAGACGCAAGATAGGAAAATGAAGCTCTAGATTTTGACTTACGAAATAAAGGAATAATATACAAGTTCTTAATACGGACAGTATGATTATATTCTCTTGGTATTAACTTGTCAAAGAAATAATTAGGAGTTCTAATTAACCGTGTATTGTGTATTAAACAAAGATAATTAATTCTTAGTCGTTCATGAACAGATTTCATATTTGCTGCAGTCCGGTATTGTGAAACATGATCGTATTTGCTTTTGTTGGTAAGGTAGCATAAGCAAAACAGGAATTCTGAATAAGAGTTACTATTTTTATCTGTTAAAGATAGATAAGGTATGTAAGTATAAGCGCAGTAATCAAACGTTGATAGAATTCAAGAATTTATTAATTTTAATTTTATCTCTGTATTAAGATCTTGGCGAAATAGATATAAATGCCAAAGAATCAATCGAGCAGACATTAGCTTATTGTTAAGATGTTTTCTAAACTTCAGGTTTTCATCAACATCCAGGCCTAGAATTTTTGTAACGTATTTGCGTCTAGTACTTTATTATCCAGTACAATATCAAGTAATATAGTGCCTGTATGTCCAAAAACCTGAAGATTTACTAATATTAATTTCTTATCCAAGAAACTAATGTTAATAACAGCAAATTGTTAATCTGTCAGTAGGATTAAATGATGCAAGAATCTGCGTATCATTAGCATATGAGTGCAGTGAACAGAAATTCATTAAATTTGGCATGCGTGCAATAAAATTGAGGAAGAAAAGAGGACCTAAGATTAACCCTTGCGGCACACCATGACCGAGTGGAAAAATAGAAGACACTATTGTTTTACAATTCGATGTCATACTAACCATGAAATGCCAATTGTGAAAATAAACCTTGCACCATTGAATTGTGTTATGAACATTTTAATTTGGCAAGTAACATTATGACTAATCGTATCGAATATTGTAACAGGAATACTAACAGTATTTTTATATCACCCCGGTAACTCCCGAAAGTTGTAACGGGTATTGAAAACAAAAATATGTGATCTAGATGGGTAGCGTTTAACAGTGCTTAGTCCTGCACAGAATGAAAATTTATTTGACCCGAGAGTAAACACTAATTTTATTAATGCAAAAACTATTAAGGTCAAAGTAACGGAATCGATGCCACCACTATCCGTAATTTAAAAGTCCTAGGATAGAAGGACACGGGCAAAACGGGTTAAACAAATCAATCATACAAAATTTGGGTAGTGTCATTAAGTAATTCAATTGATACTCACGCGTTATTCTACGGGTCACTAAGACACACGCTGGAAATGGGTATGAGGCAGAAAAAACACGTTGTTCCAACAATAACAAAACTATTATAATCTTTAATAATTCTCCGCAAAGAAATTAAGTTATATAAAACAATAAAAATCTGTTGTGGCCAGCAAAATACCTTCCGTCATTCTCGTGTATAATGTATAAATTCCATAATTTTTCTTACAAAAGATTCTAAATTTCCAGTAAAATTATTTCATAAACAAACTATTCAAATTGCACTTGACACTGGCATCTTCTTCTTCTTTAGCTTTTCCCATTCGTTAGGGGTCGCTATTTTTGCATGTCGTTTTCATTCAGTTCCTTTTCTCTCAAATCTTCCGCAATACAGTCCTTCCATTTTATCTTTGGTCTTCCTCTGTTTCTTTAACGTCCTATTACTAAACTATTCATTCTTGTTCCAATATAATTCTTCATTTCTCCTCATGACATGTTCAAACCAATGTAATCGTCTTTCTTGTACCTTTCTAAAAACTTGTAACACTAGAGTTATTTTCTTACCGTATCTTTCCGTGTATTCCCCAATATCTACTTCAACAGCCTCATATCTGCCACATTAATTTACTTTTTATTGATACTGACATCTGTCAATTTGAATTATATGAATATATTACTAGTTCAAGTTTGGCATAGCTGGCTGAATTATAAAATTTAATTTCTTTAAAATTCTTTAACTCTATATCTATTGAATATGAAGTATAAATTGTAATCAAATCGTATAGACAATAATATATTCTTTAAGTTATAATAACGTTAAATGTCAATAAATCAAATTTAACTGTTAAATCTTCAAATGAGACTACTTCCGGTTGACCAATTATAACCAAAATCTAATCAGATGTTCTTCTGGATGTAAACTTGAGGAATACGAAAAAATTATAATTTTTGGAATCGTGGTATTGAAGTTATGGAATCCGGAACTTATGTCACACACACACACACACACACACACACACACACACACACACACAGACACACAGACACACATACATACAGACATCATCGTAAAAATGGTAAAATCGTATTATATGGACCCTAAAACGTGCTTATTCAGTAAAAACTCATCATTGAATTTTTTGACCAAAGACAATACCTTCCTTACCTAAAGGTGACGGAAGGTAAAAATACAATGCGATCAATTGAATCTATATAAACTCTAAGTTCTTAATCTCTAATTCACAAAATCAAATCTCAAGCCGTATATATGGATCTACAAGTCTTTCAATACCGATTCACAAAGAATAATACAATTACTTACACAGTTATATAAAATCACAACACGACGATAGAACCCACAGTACAATTTAATTGGTTATTTCACACAGAAATACTAAGCTCAGTCTAAGACACACAGTCATAGACAAGAAACAGAACAAGCAAGAAGCAAGCTCAACACGTCTACACGAAGTAAGACAATCAAGCAACAAGAAGGAATTAGAGTCAAAACCCTGACTTTATACTCTGTAAGGGTAGAAACTAGTGACTTTCAAACCCTTAATTTCCACTCATCTCATATAGAAAACTCGAGACAGTTTCCAGTTTCTTACGAAAAGTTGTTAGTTCACTGGGACACCAAGTAACGAACAAAAATTTCTTAGAACTCAACAGCTCTGCACAAAAGCTCTAACCATAATTTTACCCTGCCCAATAAATACTTCAAACTAAAGAAAAATTCAAAACTACAATTTTAACGGAAAAGATCCTTCGAAACAAATACGTAATGGTCGCTAGGCCGGACTATTACAAAACTCTTGAAAAATCTATTTGAATTAATATTGGCAGTTTGGATTTATCAATGTTATTTAATTACACAAGGAGTCTTTAAAAATTTTGAACAAACAGTTGAAAAAGTTATTCGGTAGATTCGGACTGAAGTACAACAGATTTTGTTAAAAAATAAAGAGTTCCAGCCCTGCAATTTAACGCACACAGCTATCCACACCACAAATTTTAATAACAATACACTGGTGGCCTACTTTTCTCGTAACAGATACTGTTTCCCATTGTATTGAATTATAATTAGATTCAATTTTTTCGTCCGTTTACAAAACAATGATTTTTTATACCTACATATGGGATTCGAATTAAATCCTTTGACCAAAATTAATTTTCGTTTTGTGCCGATTCATAAATTTAAAATCTGAGCAAGGTAAATTTGATTATATCTTCTCTAGGTAAAAAAAATCAATTTTAAATCAGGTTAGTAAGCCAACCGAAAATTATTTGACGGGTAGTAAACGTTTATCACCTACTCACTTTTGTGTTATATACATATTACTGAAATCAATTTACTTGTAAATAATTTAAACACATATGTATTTATTAAGCTGTACTATATGAATTGTATTGCGTTTTAAACAAGAGAGAAAGTAGAAAAAAGTTTTCAGAAAGATACGGTGTAATATCTTTAATAAATTAACTCTATATTGCAAGTATATTATCATTAATAATCTATATTGCGTCTTAGGAACAATCTAATCACGCAAGCATATAATAAATTTCATTATATTGTAACGTTTTTATTTATATGGGTGAAGTGTAAATCATAGACAAATATTATTAACAAAAAGAATATGTTTATTAAACGATAATTAATTAAGGATTAAATATTAAAAGAATAAAAACAACTAACACTATGATTAAATAATTATAAACACTAAGAATATTATTAAATGCTTAAACACTACGATTATTTATCTAACTAACATTTATATCACTGCACTTATTTATATAACTACATTTATTTATGTAAACTGTTAAACTGTTTATTTATATCCCCGAGTTCATATCTGGTTCCTTGTATATATGAGACTGATCCCTCCGTCTTCTCCCGGCCAATATTTATACAGCGCGGAACAGTCTAGAAGCCACTAGAAGCCTTCCAAGCGACAATGACCGGCACACAAAGGGACGAGGTCACGGCGCAATTAAGAGTCCAGCCGCTGCGGCGCCAGGGATTGCGTCATCGTTCTCGTATATTCGTTCAGTGGTGGCGTTGTATACTATTCTCTCGGGGGCGCACGTCACATTGCCCCCTCCTTAAGACTGTTTCGTCCCGGAACAGTTCTTGATGACGAAATCTACATGCATTGCCCTTGGTACACTTTGAAGTCTTGAAGAAGTGACAGTCGATGGTCCGCTGGAGTTCTCCTTTCTGTCTGTTAGGGTTAAAGCTGCAGACGAGAATTTCGATACCGGTATAGCGGAAGAGGATCTCTAACATGTTCCTAATAACTCTCCAATCCAAGCCATCTAGTCCACAGCCTAACTTCGGTACTGCCAACTTCAAAATGTCATTTTCTAGCAGATGATCCTTCAAGTCACACAGCGAGCTCCATAGGTTGCGATACGACGGCTTTTGGTACGAGCGTGGTTTTGTGACCAGGTAGTAGATATACCGCTGCTGTTCTGTATTGTTATCCCTCAGTCGTAGCGTCTTCCCGACGGATGGACCTTGGTTGGCCAGTTCTTGTAGTCGTCCAAATTTTGTCTTAAAGACTGACGCTATGCCGCGTGACATCTTTAAGTCTTCCGATACGCAGTGGCCGAGGGAATAATCTGAGGACACGGTGAACAGATCTCTATATTCTTCTGTCGTCACGCCATACCGCGCCTTGTGACCAAAGGAATACTGTTCCATGAAGTCTTCAAAAGTTGGTTCCTGAGCTATGATCCGACGAACCGTTGCTCCATGATGGTCTTCATTGTTGTCACCAGCGAATGGGGCTAGCCGGTTGAAGTGTACTACTCTTGGCTTCCCTGTTGGTGTTTTTCTAATTCTGTATATCACGTCGTTTATTCTCTTAACGACCTCATATGGACCTTCCCAATTTCTTTGTAGCTTTGGTGATAAACCTCGGCGCCTTTGAGGATTGTAAAGCCACACTAAATCCCCTGGTTGGTATCCACCTTTTTCTGCCTTGATGTCATACTGGTCCTTCATTCGGTCGCTGGCAGCTTGAGTGTTTGTGCGGACTTGTTCATGAATGTCGTTCATTCTTCTCCGTAAGCCCGTAACGTAGTCTTCTCCGGCCAGATCTTCCCCAGGTTTACTGCCGAACACCAAGTCACATGGCAGGCGCAACTCACGCCCAAATAAGATGTTCGCAGGACTTTGCCCTGTGGTTTCATGCACGGATGAACGATAAGCCATTAAGAACAGATGAAGATGTCGGTCCCAGTCTCTTTGGTGGTTGGAGACTACCTTCGACAAATATCGGTTGATCGTTCTGTTCATGCGTTCAACCATGCCATCGGACTGCGGATGTAATGCAGTTGTCCTCGTTTTATTAATCCCTAATATCTTACAGATATTTTGGAAAACGGCAGACTCAAAATTTCTCCCCTGGTCGGAGTGAAGTTCACGTGGAACTCCGAATCGGCATATACACTCCTTGACTAAGGTTTCGGCGACCGTAGTAGCTTCCTGGTTGGGTAATGGATAGGCCTCAACCCATTTGGTGAAGTAGTCCATGACAACCACGATGTATTTATTTCTGTCTTCGCTTTCTGGAAATGGTCCGGCCACGTCAATCGCAATGCGCTCAAATGGACTGCCAACGTTGTATTGACGCATTGGAGCTTTCCGTCGTCTATGAGGGCCGTTGCTTCCAGCGCAAACTACACATTTCTTGCACCAGTCTTTAACGTCTTCCTTGCAGTTAACCCAGTAAAATCGCTGGCGCAATCTTTCTAATGTTTTGTTGACTCCAAAATGGCCACCTCCAGATCCGTCATGGATCTCTTTCAGCACGTCTGGAATTCTATTCTTAGGAATAACCAACTGAGTTCTCTTCTCAGTTCCATCGGTATTTTCCACCAAACGCTTTAACAGGCCATCTTCAATCATCATCGAGTCCCATTGCGCCCAGTATGATTTTACACTCTGTGAGTGTGGTGCAACTTCTTCCCATCTTGGTTTTCTCTCTTCTGCTTTCCACTCCAGCAGTATTTTCAACGTCGGGTCATTCTCTTGGTCTTCGCGTAGTCCATCGGGCTGCCAATTATCGTCGACTACTGTTGTCCTGGCGACAGTAAAATGTTTCTCTTCCAGTCGACTACAATGCTTGCACTCATCTTGGCATGGCCTTCTGGACAATGCGTCGGCATTACGATGGCTGGTACCCGCCCTATGATCGATTTTGAAATCGTATTCCTGTAGTCTTTCAATCCATCTAGCCACCTGACCTTCAGGATTCTTGAATTGTAGCAGCCATTTTAATGCAGCATGATCAGTCCTAATCAAAAATCGTCTTCCGTACAAATATTTGTAGAAATGTTCCACGGATTTCACGACTGCCAAGAGTTCTTTTCTAGTCACACAGTAATTCCTTTCTGGTTTTGACAAGGTCTTACTAAAGTAGGCAATAACTTTCTCATGCCCATCTTGTATCTGGGAAAGAACGCCACCAATTCCAACGTTGCTGGCATCTGTGTCTAGAATGAATTCTCCTTCAGGTAAAGGATAACTCAAGACGGGTGCGCTTGTCAAAGCATGTTTTAGTTCTTTAAATGCAACTGTACAGTCCATTTCCCAGATAAATCTTCTTCCTTCTTCAGTAAGCCTTGTCAGTGGCTTGGCTATGTTGGCAAATCCAGGTACATATCGCCGATAATAGGTACACAAACCAAGGAAACTTCTGAGTTCGTGTTTGTCCCTAGGTGCTGGCCAGTCTCTCACAGCCTTTATCTTCTCCTGGTCGACTGCAATACCCTTACCGGAAACCACGTGTCCCAGGTAATGAACTTCTCTTCGAAACAGGTGACACTTCTTCGGGCTAAGTTTCAGGTTAGCCTTCCTCAATCTCTGGAAAACCTCTTCCAAATTCTTCATGTGGTCCTCGAATGTCTTACCAACCACAATAATATCGTCGAGGTACACTAAACAGGTTTTCCAAGATAGCCCGGCCAATACTGTTTCCATGAGTCGTTCAAACGTTGCAGGAGCATTGCAGAGCCCGAACGGCATTACGGTGAATTGCCAAAGTCCTGTACCAATGGTGAAGGCTGTCTTCTCTTTGTCTTTTGGATCCAAATCCACTTGCCAGTATCCGCTCTTTAGGTCCAAAGTGGAGAAAATCTTTGAGCCAGCTAAGGTGTCTAATGTGTCGTCTATTCGAGGTAGCGGGTAGCTATCCTTCTTCGTCACGTTGTTAAGTTGACGATAATCGACGCAAAATCGTGTAGAGCCATCCTTCTTCTTCACTAACACCACTGGTGAAGCCCATGGACTGCTTGAAGGTTCAATCACACCTTCCATCTTCATGTCCTCGATTATTCGTTCTGCTTCCTCACGTTTCGCCAGTGGTAGTCTTCTTGCTGGTTGACGGATGGGTCTTGCGTCTCCGGTGTCTATTTTATGGTGAACTACATTAGTTCTCCCTTTGTTCTTCTCATCAAATTGGAACACATCTTTAAAATTTCCAATTAGATTCTTTGCCTTCGTTCTCTGGTCGGCGGTCAATTCTTCAAACGATGTTGTCAGTTGATTGATTAACGTGTCCGGGACTTTCCGAGATGTGTTCCCTGTGGCCTTTACAGTTCTAATAATCGAGGATACTGTCATGCATTCTCCTACAATTGTTCCTCTCTTCAGAACAACAGGATAAAAATTGACGTTCATTATTCGAACTGGAATTACCTGGCTGGCTTTGACCAGAGATTTTCCAACAACAATTCCAGTGCCAGTTTTGGCATCATCATTTTTGGGCTCCAGCATAACGATACTTCCCTCACAGAAACTACCATCTAAATGTGCTCCCAGGATAGTTTCACTTCGTTCTGGGAGGGTGATGTCTTCGGCCATTAGTACACGCACAACCTTGTCGTCTCGTGGATTTAATATCAGTTCTTCTTCATTGACCATCATCACTCCCTTCTTCAGGTCAAGTTTAAAACCATGCTTTGACATTGCGTCCATTCCGAGTATTACTTCATCTTCAACTTCAGCTACTAGTGCACGATGTTTAAAGGAGGTGTTTCCAATAGAGATGGTGACATCTACTTCTCCTAATGCGGTAGCTTGTTCTCCCGTTGCTGTGCGTAACCGCCACTTGGTTGGTTGAAGATGCGTCTTGCCAGTTTTTCTTATCAAGTCGGGTCTAATTATAGTTTTTGTCGCACCCGTATCCAGTAGCATTTTCATTGGCCTTCCGTTAATAGAGCCATCCACATAGATGCTATTGGCTTTATGATGAAGAGATGCGACATAACTGATGGATTGTGGAGCTACTAGATTACGGGTCGACAGTTGCTCCTTCGCATCAACCCGATTTAGTTTTTCCGACTCCTTTTCTTCCTTTGCAGATTCAGTCTTCTTATGCATCTTTCTACAAAGTCTCTGCGGATGGCCCAGTTCACCGCAGTTCCAACAACGGAGTTTCTTTCTTCCGGTGAACACTTCACTTGCAATTCGTCGCATTGTCTCTTCTAGATCTTCAGAGTTTTCCTTTCTCTCAGCATCGATATTTCGCACTCGTGATTGGTTACGTGAAGCTTGTTTGGCAGCTTCATGCTCTAATGCATATGAGAGTGCGTCAATTAGAGTTTTTGGACGGGCCAATCGCAATGCTTGCTGAGTTTCGCTGTCTCGAACTCCGTAGATAAATGATTGAGTGGCCAGGCACTCCAAAACGCTGTCGGGAGCCGTAGGATGTGCGAGATGAACCAAACGAGCTATGTCAACTTCAAATTCTTGAAGGCTTTCTTTTGAGCTCTGATACCGGTTCCTTAGTTGCGTCTGGTACACCTGCTCCAGATGAGCATTTCCATACCGCATATCCAATCGCTTGACTAGTTGGTCGTAGTCTTCTTGTTCTTCTTCTTTCAGCGTTTGCAGGATGTCGATAGCTTCTCCGCGCAACGAGACAGTCAACGTCGTAGCCTTCTCCTCGGACGTCCAATTATTCGCTTTTGCGGCCGCTTCAAATTGTTTTAAATAATTCGGCCATGAAGACTTCCCATCAAATTCCGGTGTCTTTATGTGCAATTTTGAAGTAGTTTCAGATTTTACTACTTTCCTTTCTTCTAGTGCTCCGGAATTTTCCTTAACTTTTCCAGAACTTTCCTCCAATATCCGATCCAAACGTCTAGAACTTTCTTCTCGTATTTGTTCTAATCTTTTACAATGTTCGTCTACAAGTTTACAAATGTCGGACACCTCATACGGAATTTCAAATATGTAATCTTCAGGATTTTCACCAGAATCGATTAATGCTTGCCGCAGTCTTTCTTGAAGCTCTATCTTCTTTCCTGTTGCTTCCAAATCTCGTTCGTCCAGTTCCGTCTTGAGATCACGTATTTTCAATTCACTTAATTTTAATAGTTTAGGCATTTTATTTATTTTTATTTACACTTCACAGTTATGAACAACCCCACACCTGACACCAATTGTAACGGTTTTTATTTATATGGGTGAAGTGTAAATCATAGACAAATATTATTAACAAAAAGAATATGTTTATTAAACGATAATTAATTAAGGATTAAATATTAAAAGAATAAAAACAACTAACACTATGATTAAATAATTATAAACACTAAGAATATTATTAAATGCTTAAACACTACGATTATTTATCTAACTAACATTTATATCACTGCACTTATTTATATAACTACATTTATTTATGTAAACTGTTAAACTGTTTATTTATATCCCCGAGTTCATATCTGGTTCCTTGTATATATGAGACTGATCCCTCCGTCTTCTCCCGGCCAATATTTATACAGCGCGGAACAGTCTAGAAGCCACTAGAAGCCTTCCAAGCGACAATGACCGGCACACAAAGGGACGAGGTCACGGCGCAATTAAGAGTCCAGCCGCTGCGGCGCCAGGGATTGCGTCATCGTTCTCGTATATTCGTTCAGTGGTGGCGTTGTATACTATTCTCTCGGGGGCGCACGTCACAATATAAAAACCTCAGGCACATAAGCACAGAACGATAAGAAGTACGGTAGTCCGTAGGGTATAATTATGAAGAGTAATCGATTTAATAATTAATTATGCCATTTAATTAACAGAACTTAATCTAAGTGCAGTAAATATGGCGTTGCCATATCTCATCCGAAGGACATTCGCCGCAGGCGAATATTACGCAGGATAACAAGCGGGAGCTTGTTGATGTTACGTGCAGGAAGAAGTTAAGGATCGAATTTTTTTAACATAAAGTTACAGTAAAGACTCATTGGGCAAGTCCGAACTAAACTCTGATAATTTAGTTATAGGTAAAATAATTTTTATTCAAATATTATAGGCGGCTATGTGAAAATAAAATGTAACAATGTTAATATCAACAAAGAATACATTTATCTGCTACTTATTATAGCTCACATATTATTTATTTATTTATTATTTATTTTCACATAGCCACCTAGAATATTTATACAAACCTTTTTTTCTATTAGGTACTTATAATAAAAAAGTTAAAAGGAGGGGAGGAGTCTTCCCAGACTCACTCTGAATAAGAAAAATCATTTATGCTGGATGCAGAGTATAGGGTATCATATGGCATCCATAACCAAATACGAACCCTACACACGTACGCTTGCAACACTCTAAATGTCCAGACTAAACAGACGGTTATAGAAAAAATCTGATGTGGCCAGCACAATACCCTCCGTCAGTCTTATGTATTATGTACAAATTCCATACATAAATTTTCTTGCAAAAGATTTTAAATTTCCAGTAAAATTATTTCATACACAAACTATGCAAATGGCACTTGACACTGATAGCTTCTTCTTCTTTAGCTTTTCCCTTTCGTTAGGGGTCGCTATTTTTTATTTCCTTTCTCATTTCTGTTTTGCGGGTCGTCCTCATTCAGTTGCTTTTCTCTCAAGTCTTCCGCAATACAGTCCTTCCATCTTATCTTTGGTCTTCCTCTGTTTCTTTCACCTTCTATTACTAAGCTATTAATTCTTCTTCCAATACATTCATCTCTACTCATGACATGTTCAAACCAATGTAATCGTCTCTCTTATATCTTTCTAGACACTTCTAATACTAGAGTTATTTCCCTTATTCTTTCATTCATTTACTATTTATTGATACTGACATCTGTCAATTTGAATTACCTGAATATATTAGCTGTCTCCACATAGCTGGCTGATTTATGAAATTTATTATCTTTATAATTCTATATATCTGTTGAATATGACATATAAAATGCAATCAAATCGTATAGAGAATTATATATTCTTTAAGTTAAAATAATATTTAACTGAGTTTTTCAAGAAAAACTGTTAAAATCTTCAAATGAGGATACTTCCGGTTGACCAATTATAACCAAAATCTAGTAATCAAGTCTGCATATGGTTGTAAAGAAAAGGAATACGCAAGAATTGTATTTTTTGGAATTCTAGTATTGGAGATATCGCGGTCGAAACCGCGGTTACACACACACACACGCACACATGTCCACACATACATACAGACATCATCGTAAAAATAGTAAAATTGTATTGTAAAGACCCTAAAACGTGCTTATTCAATGAAAACTCACCGTCGAATTTTTTGACCAAAGACAATACCTTCCTTACCTATAGGTGATGGAAGGTAAAAATGATAAATATTTCTAAACAGAATTTTCACATAAAAATTGAAATATTTTTATTGAAACTATAATTTAGAATTTATAATAAGACACGTGACTTGTTACACATACTATGTTACAAATTTAATTTAATTGTAAATGTCTAACTCATTCTTTGTGTTCTTTGATCTCTTACACACACACACATATATATATAGCCTGAAAATCTTTATTCGTGTCCCTTTTAATGAAGTGGCAATTAATTTCTTGCGTTCTCTTGATTGTCGTGTTCTTCGTTTGCTGGCTCCACGCAGTCGCTATGGCACAAGCTCTGCCAGAATCCGCAACCGCAATGCAACATGATAAATGTACGTTGCAGCGGACGAAGAATATCTCACAATTTCAACAAATACAGGTCAACCAGAAAAACGATTCATTTAGTCATACACTCCACTTGAAAATATAAAAACCAGCATTGTTATTTATTGAGTTTTCGATACTTTTTTGGACTGCTCATCTCGACGAGCAAAAAGCAAGAATTCAAGGGGAAGATTTGCTGAATCGGAAGAGAAGATACAGGACGTATCTATAATTTGAATTTGACAAATAAAGGGTTAGAACTTTAAAATATGACACAATGATACCTACAAGTGATAATCTAGAATTTCTTCTTTTATTTTGAACAGTAATCAATGACATTATGTTTTGAAAATAATATCAATTAAAAGCCTCCTAAGCTTTGTCACATAATTATATACTGATTAACATCAACAGAAGCGACACTCTTGTATGTATTGCCGCCAGTGTGCTTATGGCTATGTGTGCGTAAACTTAGTCCAGGGAAGGTAACGCAAGGAGATTGGGCATACCCAGGTATGCCTAGCTGCACCATTGTCGGCGTACGTGTGCTCGGCGGTTCATATATATATATATATATATTATTGTATAAAAGGCTGTCCGAATAATAATAATAAAGAAAAAACATTTTTAAAAAGCTTTTTTACCTCTCGCTAAGAGAGATATTAAATTTATGATAAAAATCATATATTTTTAAAAAATTTACGATGATGTCTGTTGGTGTGTGTGTGTGTGTGTGTCTCTGTGTGTGCGCGTGTGTGTGTATGTGTGTGTGTATGTGTGTGTGGATATAGTGTGTGTGTATGATAGATAAATGTGAGTGACAAAAATCCAGAAACCTTACTGAAGAAGTACATACATTATAATCCAACTATTTCTTATTGTATTAATAGTTAAATATTCAAAAATACAGTTAAATCCGACAATGTATTTCGAAAAATTAGAAGAGCATGACAAAAATTCTTCAAAGAATGAATTTAAAAATAAAAAATCTAAATATAAAGAATAGATGTAAGTAGAATTGTTGGTGTAGAGTATAGGTATACATAAAATGTTAAATACAATAGGGCGCGAGCAGTCATGTGACTTTGTTGGTCTTGTAAATTTAGTGAATTTTCAAGTCCATATGGTTTATTTTCCTCGACAAGTAAATTTCACCCTCCTGGTGACAAATTAACTACGTAAATTTAGAATTTTTTTAATGAAAAATTGTGACATTTGACATCTATGTACATAATTACTAATTGTCATTCTGACACGGGCCCCCATATCTGTTTGTCAAGGCCAGCAAAGTCACATGACTTCTCGCGCTCTTTACTTACGTAACCAAAAACGGAAGTGGCGAGAGGTATTGTGCTGGCCATAACACATTTTTTTACATTACGTACTCAACAAGAAAAGTATTATATTTATTCTAAATATAATTTTAATCCGTTTCAGTTGTTTTCTTCCTCTTCGAGCTCGTGTAAAACTATATTTTTCTTTTTTATTTCCCTTTCTAATATCTTTATTTTCTCATCCTGTTAATTTACTTTTGTAAGTAGAGATCGATTTTCCAAAAAAAAAAAATACTATTAATTACAGGCATGAAACAGCGCCCCTCATGGAGCCACGGATGGAAGTTGCACTGATTAATGTATTAAAGAAAATGCAATTTCAGATTATTCTTAGTTTGTGGATTAAAAATGTAAAAGGGCGCCAAATTTGCTTTCTGTCCGATTCAATATTTTATATTGCACTGGCCCTATTTGATCTTGAAATTCCAACCAATGTTGCCACCGTGACATTTTAAAGATCTGACGTGATTAGTGCAAACCATTTTGTTAAAATCACTAATATTATTAATATTGTATGTTTTTTGTCAACCAATTTAACAGCATAAAAATAATTCAAATTTTTGTCTTTGCGTAGAGTTTTTAATTTATTTATTCCCTCAAATTGCTATCATCTAAATATTTTTATTTAAATTATTCTTTATTAAAATATTCATTCATCGTTGATTTGGAAAAACTTATCCAATTTTTTAACAGAACCCATTAAGTTTATATTAAATTTAAACGTTTAATTTCTTCAGACCAGTCGCCCCGCAGTACTCTAAAAGTTAGTCGCGGCAGTATTTATTTTTTGTGATGAGTTGAAATTAGCTTACGTCTCTGTAATCCATCTTTCCACGACAGCGCTTTTTTCAGAGAAACTGATCTTTGCTGTATGTGCTGAAACATCTAATATAATTTTTTTCCTGATGGGCAGTTGTTATTAAGCTGATATTTCATTTTTCAACGGAATGTTTCAGAAGAAAAACTGTGGAAGATGTGTGGAGTTTAATGGTGCGTCTGTGACTGCACAAATAAATTTACTACCGAGTTTATCAAATTGTTTTTGCTCTAAATGAAATGGCCAGAATTTTATTATAAGCACGAGGTCCTTTTGTTCTTATTACGGTTTAAAACTAACCCATTTTCTTTTATATCTTGAGTACAAGATAATATTGCCTTTGTTACTTTAACAGCTGATCATTTATTTATATTACCTCCCTTCAGAAAGCTAAAAGGATCTAATTTATTTAATATATTACCACTATCCTCTTTCAACGTTCAACCAATCGAGAATGTCTTATTCTGAATCATTTTTGTTTGAAATTAATTGCTTAGCAAATACTTTTCTTGAATCTTTTTTCTTCTGTGTATAAAATGAACAAGAATTTTAATTTTTTTAAAGATAAATGTTACCTACGTATTTTTTTGAGCTCCCTGCAATAAGCGATGAGCACATTTTGACCGTCGGCGGCTATAACTCTATTTAAAATTTTATGTAGAGTTTTGCTATTATAATTGAAAAAGTCAAAATACTCGTACCAGTATTTCACACAGTTGACGAAAACAAAAATTCATTTAGGTTTACATATTTTCTCATTGTAAAAGATATTTGTTCTGTGAATAAAATTCAAACAATGGATTGCAACAATTAATTGTGCAAAAATGTGTTTTTTACCTCTTGCTAAGAGAGGTAAGGAATCATACTAATAGTCGCATAGCCAGATTTTAGTGAATAAGCACGTTTTAAGGTCCCTTGAATCCGATAATAACATTTTACGATGATGTCTGTGTTTGTGTGAGAGAGGTTGTTGTGTACGATTTCTGAAATTATATAAAACTAAAGACCTGTGTAACTACGGATTCCTCAATCTAACAGTAATGGGAAGAGTTGTATAGATTCTGGTAACAATTGGATAACCGGAAGTAATAGTATTTTAACAAAAATCTTCTAAATACTATTTTTTGAAAATTTATGTTATTACAAATATTAAAACACAAAATTCTCTACCCGACATATTTTATTTTTTATTTTATAGATATATAATCTATAAAATAATCTGTTGTAGTAAATCTCACAGCCTGCTCATAGCCAATTATATATTTGTTATAATCAACAATTTTACTGTTATAACAATGTCAAAAAATTATCCGTTTAGCTGGATATATATATTTTTTCTACTAAATTCATTGTCGGATGCATTCTTGTAATCAATATTAATGAGCAATAATTAAAATATTCATTGTTGTAATCAACTTCTGCACAATTATTATTTGAATATAGCAATACTAGAATAATATTAGTTTGGTAGGATAATTATTTTATTTAAACTTAATTACAGCTGTAATGCAAACAAATTAACAAAAAATATTGTTCACTTGTATCACCTTACTGTGTTAATTGTATAGGCAACTTTTTTTTACAAATAAGAGAATAGTTTGCAAAAAAATACTATTATTTACTGTCATGAAATGGCGTTTTTGTGTATTTTAATGAAAATTTTCTCCATTTATTGCGAATAGAAAAATATGCTAACATCATTTTCCGTGTGTGGTGCATCTTGTAATAATTAACTAATATTATAAAAAGTAATATAAAACTAATTATGATAAGAGGTTTAAAGAAATCACACATATTATGAACAAATATTTTTTTTTGCTACAATACCTTCGCCAGTATTTTAACTCTTTTGAATTAGTCACATCACATATAGCATTGTAAATATTTTCTTTATTAATTTCAATATACTATGATGTATAATATTCATATAGCAAAAAACTCAAAATAAGCTATAAATTGTATCGCTTTGTCGAAATTTATTCGGTAGCCGTTAGAGGCGCTGACGCTCAACTCAAAATGTGCACGTCCTATACTGCAGATTACAATATTAATAATTGCTTACTTTCAATCACCGTAGATGGGTAATCAGCTCTTACAAGAATATTGATTCCCGTCCTTATATTGTATAAATGAGATATAGTGACATTTAATCTAGTGAATGTAACATGTAATATTATGAAGGAGAGATTAATACGAGTATACTGACTGTTTCCTATCAGAACGGTCTTTATTCTCTATGAGTCTATGGCATTGTTCACGTTAACGTCAAGCTAGGAACAAATACTAAACGTCACTGGCAGTCATATCGTCATATCCTGGCCAAACTAATTTCAATTGGGGTGCGACTCAACCTCAGCAGGGGAATTATCTATCTGCAAATTTGGTTCTTATTCAGCAAATGTAGATGCTGTTTTTGCTGTAATTGTCGTTAGTATTCAGAATTATGGGTAAAATAAGTTCAGATCATATAATTTCAATATGTACAATTATTGGGATAAATAAATAATTGGATCAGCGCAATACCTCTCGCCACTATCGTTTTTGATTATTATATAAGTATAGAGCGCGAGCACTCATGTGGCCTTGTTAGCATTGACAACAGATATGTGTCAAAATGACAATTAGTAATTATGTAAATAGATGTCAAATGTTAGAATTTTTCATTAAAAATTTCAAGATTTTCTAAATTCACGTAGTTAATTTGTCATCAAGAGTGTGGAATTTACTAGTCGAGGAAAATAAACTACATGGAATTGGAAAATCACTAAATTTAGAATGAAAATTTATGATACTTGACATCTATGTACATAATTACTAGCTATCATTCTGACACGGGGCCCTATATCTGCTTGTCAAGGCCAACACAGTGACATGACTGCTCGCGCCCTATTGTATCAAACATTTCTTGTATACCTACACTCTACACCAAAAATTCTACTTACATCTATTCTTTATATTTTTTAATTTTAAATTCATTCTATAAAGAAATTTTGTCCTCTTCTAATTTTTCGAAATGTTTCCAATTCATTGTCAGAATTGACAGCATTTTTGATGGGTATATGTAATATACCTATAATTTTAAATATGTAACTATTAATACAAGAAATAATGTATGTACAGTAAAATTTTTGAAAGATGTCCGATCAAGGTTGTCTACGAATTGTATGAATTCAGATTTTTGCTCCGCCCATCATGACAAATTCAGTAGTGTCGTTTGCTTAGTTTTTATGAGAGTACGTAAGATACTACTGTTATTTTATTATTATAAGAATATATATTACAGGAAAAGCATTCAAAATTGAAAAATAAGTCAACTAGTAAGTTTATAAACAAATGTAAAACCAAATATGTTAAAAATAAGATACTGACACAATCTCAATGTCAGTGACTCTGACAGAATAGAACGTTATACGTAAGGCTATGAATCCAGGTAATGTATCTGAATTAATAAATAAACTTACGTTACAGCGAAAGTATTATCAACGAGCATCGTTTATAAATGGAATGTCCTAACTTAGTCGAAACAATATGAATTTTTGAAAGAAAAGCGTGTTATATCCATCCTTATCACACACTCTTACAGCCTTTGCAAAAGAAAGAGATAAATGTATGCCTATTTGTTCATTCGTTCGTGATACAGGTGCCCTTGATCGGACATCTTTCAAAAATTTTACTGTACTTCCCAGAAAAAAAATCTTCAGTAATTTGTCCGGATTTTTGACACTGACATTACAAAATCTTCATTTTTCAATTGGTTTCCATGACATATATATTTCTTTATCTCTAAATCTATAAAAGATATAAAATATTTATATGTACCACATAAGGAATTTACTTTTCTTTAATACAAGCAAAAACAAAATTTTTAAAAAAATTAATATTTAGAAGATTTTTTTAAGAATTTGCTATTTTCGGTTGTCTTATTATTACCAAAACCTTTTCAGATCTTCGCAAAACAAATATTAAGTACTTAGTTTTTGAGAAATTGTCCTATCAACCTCCCTACACACATCATCGTAAAAATATTAAAATCGAATTGTAGGGACCTTAAAACGAGCTTTATCATTAAAATCTGGATATGCGATTTTTAGCATGAATCCAATACCTCTCTTAGCGAGAGGTAAAAAGAAGATAATTATTATTTAATTATGTGAATATATGTCCTTCACTTTATGTAGGATAAAAAGAAGCTGTCATTTGTTTGTTACATGTACTAATTAAACAAAAGAAAATGAAACAACTTTAATGAAAACAGTAACTAGAGCATATTAATTGGTACTCGAATGTAATATACGGACTTGTATTAATCCTTTTGGAACAAATAAAACAAATTTTACGTGGATATGTATTTCATTTGGCAGTGATAATTACATTTGGAAATCAGTGTATAAATTCAATAAATCAATTCGGCATTCTATTGATAGTAGAACTAGGTTTATGGAAATTGAATGAGAGCAAATTAAACTATTTTTAATACCTCTCATGAATTAAATTTTGGTTTAGTTTAACAAAATATATTTTGTTTGATCTCATTATTTGGCAATATTACCTCTCGCTAAAAAAATCTGAATTCATACAATTCGTGTATATCCATATGAAATACCATCCATCCCGTCAAAGAATTAGAAGAATCTCTGACATATAGAAACTTTCTCATAGAATGAAAGAATAGAGCGTGAGCAATCATGTAACTTTTTTTCCTAAAAGATTATAAATGAGAAATAGATACTTATAAAAATAGCTTGTCAGAAGATATGTTCTACTAATATGAAAAATTTTCATAAAACATTAAGAGGGAATCCAGAAATAGTACTTACTTAGTGAATTATAATCTTAAGAATAAATTTAATATTCTATATTTAACGTGGAAAGTGATTAAACCAAGGAGGCGTTAAGTAGAACATCCTGTTGGCAAATAATCTACCACCCGCGATTACATAGACGGAATTAAACCAAATGATATCCTTGAATATTCCAATTATAAGCCTCCCGCCTTGAAAACTTCCAGTACACAGAAACGTAATTAACAAATCAAGTGAACTTTCGAGTCTGACATGGTATACGCGATTTACTTTTCGTGTTTCGGAATTCAAATATTTACCGATGAAACAGCGGAAGTCGCGTTTATGTGCATTATCAAACTTCAAAAGCGGGGTACTTGTATTTGGCCAGCAGCTTTGAACGACAGACGCACTCGAGGGCTTTGGACAAATCGCACAAGATACTGATTGGATGTTTACCTGTATCCATTTTATCTGCAATATACTGCACTGACTTGTTAATAGCATCTAGTGTAGTTTTGTTGGATCTAAAACCAAACTGGGCTTTATTTATAATGTCATTTTTATCCAAAAAATCTGATGTGGCCAGCACAATACCTTCCGTCAATCCTGTGTATTATGTACAAATTCCATACATAAATTTTCAAAAGATTCTAAATTTCCAGTAATAATATTTCATGCAAATGGCACTTGACACTGACATCTTCTTCTTCTTTAGCTTTTCCCATTCGTTAGGGGTCGCTATTTTTTATTTTCTTCTTCCATTCATTTCTGTTTTGCGGGTCATCCTCACGTCAAAATTTTTCATTCAAAATTTCATTTTTTGGTATTTTATGATTCCTTTTCTCGGCAACTAAATGCCACACCCCTGATAATAAATAAACCACATAAAGTAAGAAAATCATGAAATTTTAAATGAAAAATTATGACATTTGTCAGTTATGGACGTAATTAATAGCTGTCATTTTGACTTTGACACGGGTCCACATATCTGCTTGCCAAAGTCAGCAAAGTCACGTTACTGCACGCGCCCTACACATAATTTTTTTGCAAAAGTATATTTCCAGTTAATTTATTTCATAAACAAACTATGCGAATTGCACTTGTCACTAACATCTTCTTCTTCTTTAGTTTTTCCCATTTGTTAGGGGGTCGCTATTTTTTATTTTCTGCTTCCACTAATTTTTGTTTTGTGTGTCGTCCTCATTCAGTTCCTTTTCTCTCTTTTCGCATCGCATAACTTCAATACCACGATTCCAAAAGTTATAATTTTTTCATTAGATATAGGAAGCCATGCTCAATTAGGTAGTAAACCGGCACAATGATTGAGGTTATTATTATTGGTATTGAAAATCTGAATGGCTTCTCTAATTAATCTGTTGTTTTTTTAAAGATGTCCGATCAAGGTTATCTGTATCATGAACGTATTAACAAATTGAAATACAATAATTATCTCTCTCATTTTCAAAGACTACAAGCGTCTGCGACTAGGATGGATATAACACGCTTGTCTATTAAAAATTCATATTGTTTCGATTAAGTTAGGACATTCCATTTTAAAGTGATACTCATTTTTGACAATACTTGCGCTGTAAATAGTTTATTTATTAATACAGATATATTACCTTGATTCATAGCCATACAAATAACGGTATTTTCTGACAGTGTCACTAACACTGTGTCAGTATCTTATTCTTCATATATTTGTTTTTAATTTGCTAATCAACTTACCAGTTGCCTAAGTTTTGAATTTTGAATGCTTTTACTATAGCATACATTTTTGTAATAATAAAATAACTCTTAATTCAGGATATTATTCTTTACGTCATAATTTTTTTATTATTATAACTGAATCCTCATTATTCTCAGAAAAATGTAAGGATGGTATTTTTTTTTAAAGATGCCCGATCAATGTTATTTGTATCATGAACGAATTAACAAATTTGCATACATTTATCTCTCTCCTTTGCAGTCTATAAGCGTGTGTGATAATGATGGATATAACACGTTTGTCTTTCAAAAATTTATATTGTTTCGACTAAGTTAGGACATTCCACTTTAAAACGATGCTCGTTGATGATAATACTTTCGCTGTACCGTAAGCTTATATATTAATTCGGATACATTACCTTGATTCATAGCCGTACGAATAACGTTATTTTCTGGCAGCTCACTGACACTGACATTGTGTCAGTATCTTATTTTTCACATATTTGGTTTTACATTTGCTAATAAACTTACCAGTTGATTTATTTTTGAATTTTGAATGCTTTTATTGTAACATATATTTTTATAATAATAAAATAACAGTAGTATCTTATGTACTCTCATAAAAACTAAGCAAACGACACTACTGAATTTTTCAGAATGGGCGGAGCAAAAATCTGAATTCATACAATTCGTAGATTACCTTGATCGGATATTTTTCAAAAAATTTACTGTAGGTAGGAACAAGTAATTTAGAAAACTTTGGTCATTGCCGGTTCTGCATTAATGTATAGATATATTCTACTTATAAGAACTCTCTTTGCTTGGAAAATGAGGGTTGGGCTGGCACTGTTCTGTGATAAATGGGATCTGTTATGAAACAAACGTCAGTGCAGGTGCCTGCGTGTGACGGATTACAGCAGGAAGGAAGTCTTCGAGGATGATGCGCTGCAGTATACTCCCCCCTGTACTAGACCAAAGAACTTGATTTCATTTAATATCCGTGGCAGATAATGCTTTCTTTACACTTGTGAAATTGCGAAACCGTAAGGCAGGATATGAAGTCTGCAGGAAAGCTAACACGTTAAGCAGGAAATAAGTAAACACTAACGTTGTTCCAGGGTTAAGATACAAAGTTGGATTAGAAGCTCATAATATATTTTTTACCTCTCGCTAAGAGAGGTATTGGATTCATGCTAAAAATCGCAGAACCAGATTTTAATAAAAAATAATACGTCGTTGAAAGGACAAGAAAATGGCGGTTTATATTTTAGTAAAATTATTATAGGTTGCTATTTAAAAAATAAAAATAGATAGTTGTATCTTGTAAACCTGATATTATAAAAAATAGTCATCAAATAGTATATTTAAAATACTAAAACTTTTTATGCGCCATTTTTTTCTATTATAATAAAAAATCTGATGTGACCAACGCAATACCTCCCGCCATTTAATTTTTATAGTTATTTATACATACCTATGAGGTCCCGTGTCCACGTACCTGATTGTCTAATCGCGAATCTGGGAATCCGCATTCAATCCCGAGCAACGCCAAATATTTCGAATTTTAAATGACCGTGGGTGACGCTTACTAAACGCTGTCACATCATTACCGAAATCTGTGTACAAAGCAGATTAGCACACCCAGCAATGAGTAATATACTGTGATGATATATTTATTTATTTTTTAATGCTAAAAATTATGTATATTTAGTTCCGTTCCATATAACTATTGTTCCATTTACAATTTTCTTTTTAAAACGTTACTATTATTAATTTGATATGATTATTTTTTTGACAGTGACATTTATCTGTCAGTTACGTATATTTGAGCTGAACTGTGTAAGCATGGAGTTGTGTTTAAAACATAATTAATTTTATAAATTTATCCATAAAATATAAAGAAAAACTTTTAATGCAAACCTGTACAAAATTAAATAATCTTTAATTTCTATAAAAATATAATGCGAAAAATTAGAAAACTATTTTGAGCTTCAAGTAAAGTACATAGTTTCAAAATGTTAGTAATGCTAGTATTTGAGTTAGAGTGTCCAGAAGATCCACATACACATACATACACACACACACACATACACACCCACAGACATCATCGTGTAAATGTTAAAATCGGATTGTAGAGACCTTAAAACATGGTCATTTATCAAAATCTCGATATGCGATTTTAGCACGATCCTTATACCTCCCTTACCAAGGGTAGCGGGAGATAAAAAAGTAAAGGGGGGGGGTTCCCAGACTCACCTGTATAAATACAGAGTGGTGACCGGTACAGCCGAACAAAGGACTTCACCATGTACCCTGTATATATACAGACATCATTGTAAAAAATAGTAAAATCGTATTCCAGGGACCATCTTAAAACGTACTTAGTCATTAAAAACTCACCATCGATTTTTTGGCCAATCAATAACTTCCTTACCTAAAAATGACGGAAGGTAAAAACTAGTAATTCTCAGTATTATGAATTTTAGAATTACAGAGTTACAACAGACCAAAATTAAATATGCATGAGTAATAATTGGAGGTCTATTTAGAATTGTATGTTCGCACAAATCTAATAAATAAAGCATGAAGTTAAAATATCACCTATATAATAAATAATTAAATATTTCAAACAACAATGTAATTAGTTATGAATTAGTTAATCAAATTGTTGATGTTTTTGCATATTAAATAACATTAATTATATTTTGAACTCGGAAAAGGTCGTGTTTAAATATTGTTTGATTATAGGTCACTCGGGACATATTTCACTTTAAATTAAAATCCTTTATTAAAACATGAAGATAATAATATCATGTTTTATTCATGGATACATGTTTAACTTACGCATATAAATTTCAATAAACAAATAGTAACAATTTAAAGAAAAGTAAAGCATACAAAAATGAAGTAGGTACGTAATAATTATAATAAATGACAGGACCTAATTTTTAATTTTTTAGATCCTCATTGAAAAACTAAGGTTCCTACAATTATTTTGTGATTAGCAATTTTCATTATTGTAATCAAAATCTCTTTATTGTAATTAAGCATTCCTTTGTTGATCAGTATATTAACATAACCAAAGAGACATTTTGATACATATTAAATACAATTTAACCTTTCGTTATCTTTAAGTAATGCCATCATCATTACCGAAATCTGTATACACAGTAAGCACACTTAGTAATGGGTAATATATGCCGCTTTATTTTTTATTTAAATACATCCCTGCATATTTACAAATGCTAGACATTATGTATATTTAATTCCTTTCCATATAACTATTGTTCTCTTCACTATTTTCGTTCCGAAACATTATATTATTATTAATTTTAAATTATATATATATATATTAATGCAAACCTGTAGAAAATGAAATAATCTTTAATTTTTATAATAACAAATTGCGAAAAAATAACATTTAAAGGTATTTTTTGAAAAAAACTATTTTGAGCTTCAAGTAAACTTTCAATATTAGAATAAGGTAGAAATACATGGTTTCAAAAGTTTCTGAATGATAGTATTTGAGTTAGAGTACCCAGAAGATCCACACACACATACACAAACACTTACAAACACACAGACATCATCGTGAAAATGTTAAAAGTGGATTATAGGGCCCTTAAAATGTGGACATTTACCAAAATCTCGATATACAATTTTTAGCACGATCCCTTTACCTCCCTTACAAAGGGTAGCGGGAGGTAAAAATAACAAAGAGAACAACCAACAGCTAAATAAATAAATAACAAAAATTTCATTATAGAATACGTAATATTTGTTAGCCATTTCACATTTCCCAATGGATTTAAAATAAAAATAATAACTACCTTTTACAAAGCTTTAAATTTAAAACAATGTAGGTATGTAATAACAAAATCTATTCCTGCAAAAAATAATTACCATTCTATTCTCAAACTAATTTAATACCTAATTATAAATTAACTTTCATGAAAAGATCTCCCTCGAAACAAAGTCAAATCATTAAAGTTACAAATATCCACCATCATCATAATATCCGCAAAAACCAACCAGCCTACTTGATATATGTAGTGCATCCACCTTCGTGAAGCACATTAGATATGTTGAGGTCGTTATCGCCTTGTTCTCAACAAGTTGCGTGTGCTTCCGACTGTTATCACAGGGCAGATTTATTCTGATTCATTTAGGGAAATTAATCCCGAGAATGTTGTAGCGAGCGCGACTGCAGCCATTGAGGAAATTGCAGTGTTAAGTAACTTTTGTGATACAGAACTTTGCTTTCATTATACATTAAATGAAGTAGTATTGACTAGGGTTTGTAATTAGCTGAAAGTTCCATGCTTTTAAACAATGTTTAAACATGTTTATTGATTGCGAATGAGTTCTTGGAACAATATTAATTAAGGGTTAACGAACGGAAAAGTGTAATTTTTAGCTGAGATGTTAATAGTTTGTAAATGTAAGTTGAGGAACTGATAAAGAAAATTATAGTGTGCTGTAAAGAAAATTCAATAAAAATACCAATTTATTTTTCTACAGTCTACATAGAAAGTAGCCATTTGCACTCTCTTTTGTCAACGCAAAATATCACTTTGCCGCTCTAGCACGACAAAGTAGAAAAAAACACTCGTTGTCCAAATTTCTACCTACACAATGTTGAGAAATGTCACTTGTCTACATTCTTGATGGAAACGTTTGGTCAGGAACTAATGGCACTGAAGTGACACATTTACCACCTTTACAAATAAATCTGACATAAATGCTCTGTCGGTATAATTACATAATGAAAAAAAAAAAAATGCCGCACTATTGTGAAAATAAAATAGGGCATTCATTTACAAAAACGAAAGTATAAAATGTTTAGATTAGATTGAAGCAATAGGTCAAGAAGAATAGGAAATAACGATAAATTAAAATTAAATATAAAAGACGTTTTTTTCTTTATATTAATTCTTATTAATTGAGTAGTAGTGTAAGTACAAAGTCTACATTTTATTATTTTTTTATGGTGGAGGATCCCATTGTGGAGACTGTAGAAAAAATCTTGTGTGTGTGTTTCGAGCGCAAATGGACATTGTCGATTTGGCAACAACCTCTCAATCGACAATGTCCTATTTCGCGCTCTTAATACACAAATAGCTATTCTGCATATCTCTAGCTAAATATTTGAACACAGATATTCTATAATTATAGTTTATATAACTATTTGGACAGAGGTGTTTAGTACTGTAATCCTACTAATGTCATAGTTTTATTATAGTTCTACCTAGTGATGTGCTGAAACCGGAAGTTCTTGTTAAATTTGAAACAAGTTCGGGGACGCTTTTCTCAAATATTTTGAGTAAAGGTAAAGGTATATTTGTTTTCAAAATATATTTTTTCCTCTCTCTAAGAGGGCTATTGGGTTCATGCTAAAGATTGCATTTCGAGATTTTAGTGAATAGGCATCTTTTAAGGTTCTTAGTATCCGATTTTAACATTTTTACAATCATGTCTCTCTCTCTTTCTGTGTGTGTGTGTGTGTGTGTGTGTGTGTGTGTGTGTGGATGAGTGTGTGGATGTTGGAAAGACGATTCCTCAAAAACTATAAAACTCAAGACCCCCCCCCCCCTCACTGTTATTTATTCTGACTTGAGAATTTGATGTTTCTTTTTTTTAACGACGGCGGGACTTTTTTAATCCAAAGTGAAAAGCATTATGTTACGTATTATACATAAATATATAAATAAATAAATAATACAGCTATATTCATTTATTTATGGAATAAGTATTGAAAATATTCATAATTTTATAGCAAAAATGTCTCCGTCCGATAATCAAAACATCAAAATTATAAACCGTATATATATATATATATATATATATATGTTTTATAAAGAAATATACACAGTCCAAATCACAGATCACTATACCAAGGAAACAGTTGACAAATTCAAATGTTTGCAATTGACAAATAAATGTCATTATCAAAAATCAACAGTTTTAGTGACATTACTGAAATCTTTCTCTGGGAAGTACATTTAATATTTCTTATTGTTTTATTAACTAAATATTTAAAATACATCCCGTCAATGAATTGGAAGAAGCTCTGGCATTTAGAAACTTAGAAATATACTAGTATTAAAGAAACGTATATATATTAATTAATTTACAATTATTTCTAAGTCAATCCTTATTCCTTTTACGGAATATACAATTATTTGACACAGCATGATCATTCTCAGTAGTGCCAACGTATGGTACGAAAATAAACTACAATTATGTCAAATAATCTTATAATCCGTAAAGGGAATAATCATTTTCAAGTTAAAAAAATAAGAATAAAACAGTAAAACAATTAAATTTTATTGCTTTCTTCTTTTGAACAATAAAAGCAAGTAAAGAGAAAGCTTGCAGTCGAATAAAATATTTATAAATCCAAAGTTGTAACAAAATTAGTACCGCATTGTCATATAAAATCAACAAGCTGCTCCATACCTGTCCTATTCGGGTAAATTGTTTCACCGTTGAGAGATATGATTTTAAATTTTAAAGGAGCGAGTTTCATAACAGAATTACGTTGCACCGACATAACTCGCTTGAAAACATCCCCAGATCCGTTGCAAGTTGCACTATTCCCAGGGCTGCTGTTGCCATTAAAAGTTATTAAGTTGTCATAAGTGACGACAGACAGAACAAATTTACAGCGTATATTAATCACGAGAAGGGAAATACACAACATGGCACTAAATGCTTCCAGTGTGACACACCTTACGAGGATCTGATTTCAGTGATTAATTATTTATTCAGCGATGTTCTACAGAGAGGGAATACCGAACACGTTCCCGTGAAATTCTACCCAAATAGATTTATTACTCGAGAACAATAAACTGTTTTGTGTTTACCAAATTATAATTTAGCACTGGCAAATTAATAAATCATAATTAGTTGTAAACTTTATTAATTTTGATGTTAACCTTAGTTCAAATCCAATTAAGAATAATATTTCATTCATTTCACTTTGAAGAAGAATTTTATTGGTACTGAGAAAGAAGAATACATTTAATACACCATAGGAGGAGAAAAACATAAATATTGTGAGAACAAAACGATGTTTGACAACTTTTAAAACTTCGTCTCGATCCCCAAAATTATCCTCAACCGGTAGGAAGTATTTACTGACCTTAATATTTAAATAACTATGGGTGGTGGCATAAATGGTGTTTAGGAGATGACTAACGAGGAGATAACAGCTGTGTTCCTTCGGGCTGTGATTCACAATCTAAATCATCAACGTGATCATGATTAAGAAGTATGTTTTTTCGTTTCTTATTCGGTATCCCCACTTTCTCATTTTGTGATCACTTGACAACCTTCCCCTTTCCCTTTCGAATCATCCTTTTTGAGTGATCACGCAGATTCATTTCAGAGCAAATTTAAAAATGGCTAACGACGACAACAGGTTTTCGAGCGTAGAAATTTATCAATGTGGGGTTTGTAGCATCAAAGGAAATATGACTATCCAAAAAAAGCATGTAATGACCCACCATACTTTTGAAAACAAAGAAAATATGTTATATAAAAGATTTGTTTTAAGTAAACATACTTCATATGTTACCAAGAACATTTTTTTTACTTCTATATGATTCATTTTTAATGTGCTGACCAGTGCTGACTATAACACTCGACAGTAGATTATTTATAAAATAAATTAATTTGCATTGATCTACATATGATATTTGACGCTAAATGGTGTTTTCTTGATATAATTTTGAAATCATGATTCAAAAGGATCACGATTAAACTAATAAGGATTCACAAAATCCCAATCACAGTCCGAAGGAACACGGCTTCTGTCAATCGATTATGGTGCATTTTAGAGAAAATACTTCAAATACAAGTTGTGTATTTTATAACTGTTATTTGAAGTTTATTTCTTTTAAATAAACCATATACGATTGACAGAGATAAAACACTGCTAGTCATCTGCTAATCACCAATCATGCTACCACTCTATCAGCGGTAATAATAAATAACGGTTAAATTCAGAATAGATTCCTTTTAATACAGGAATAGCTATTCCTAGTTTATCACGAGCTTAACCCACAAATGTATAATAATAAACATGGAATAAGACAACTCTAGAATAAACTCTCCATAAACATTTTAATACAGAGTTAAGAGATATTCTGGAAATAGGAAATTTATTATTACCGCTGTAAATCTTTAAAACGAAAGTAAAACAATAGTACCATTCAAACAAAAAAATCTGTTGTGGCCAGCACAATACCTCTCGCCACTTCCTTTTTTTGGTTACATAAGTATAATGCGCGAACAGTAATGTTACATTTTTGGGCTTGACAAGCAGATGTGTGGGCCCGTTTCAGAATGATAATTAGTAATTATGAACATAGATGTCAAATGTCAGAATTTTTCATTAAAAATTTCAAGATTTTCTAAATTTACGTAGTTAATTTATCACCAGGAGTTTAAAATTTACTTGTCGTATGCCTTAGATATTTAACATTTAATTCTGCTCCACATGGAATTGGAAAATCACTAAATTTAGAATGAGAAAATATGATATTTGACATCCTTATACATAATTACTAGCTATCATTCTGACATGGGCCCCCATATCTGCTTGTCAACGTCAACAAAGTCACATGGCTGTTCGCGCCCTAATGTATTTAACATTTCTTGTATACCTACATTCTACACCAAAAATTCTACTTACGCATATATCTATTCCTTATATTTAGATTGTTTAATTTTAAATTCATTTTATGAAGAAAATTTGTCCTCTTCTAATTTTTCGAAATGTTTCCAATTCATTGTCAGGACTGACAGTATTTTTGAAGGATATATGTAATATACCTATAATATTAAATATTTAGCTATTAATACTTTAAGAAATAATATAATACTTCCCAGAAAAAGTCTTCAGTAATGTCTCCGTATTTCTGACACTGACATTTATCTGTCAGTTACAAACAATTTAAATTTTCAACTATTTTCCATGGCCATTCTTTCGGCTGTAAAATTTATTATAACAGATTATTTTACATATTATATTTCTTTTATCTCTAAATCTTTAGAATATTTAAATGTATCAGATAGAGAATTTAATTTTCTTTAATATTACCAAGAAAAAATTTCAAAAAATATTATTTAGAAGATTTTTTTTCAAGAATCTTCTACTTCCGGTTGTCCAATTGTTACCAAAACCTTTTCAGATCTTCCCATGAATGTCCGATTGGGAAATACGTAGTTAAACAAATTTAAAGTCTTATAGTTTTTAAGTAATCGTCCTTTCAACATCCCACACACACACACACACACACACACACACACACACATACACACACACACACATACACACACACACATCCACACACACACACACACACACACACACACACACACACACACACAGACATCATCGTAAAAATCGGATTGTAGGGACCTTAAAACGTGCTTATTCAATAAAATCTTTTACGATTTTAACATTAATGCAATACCTCTCTTAGCGAGAGGTAAAAATATGTATCTAAAATGAATTTCCTACTTTACAAATTTACTTATATCATTTTCCATTTAAACATATAATTAGTTGTGCATTCTGTGCAACTAATGACGTCATTGCTGGCACTAGTTGCTACAACACATGCGTAGTGCATTTTAAATGATATATGTCACAAAAGTTCAATCCAGGTTTATTAGCTGTCACTGTAAAATTATCAAATAGAGAGGTTATGTACAGCCGTGTGTCACAGAAATAAGTACATTAAATTTAACCAGTGATAGAACTCGTCGAGAGCAACAATATTTTTTAATGACTTTTTTTCGAAATCTCCTTTTTTATCCCCAGCCCCCTCCAATAAATTAACGAGTCGTTTAGGTATTTGCATAATAATTTGATCAAGTGGCAATAACACCTCACAATTGTTTTTGACAAATGTTAACTTTTTCAAATAAATTTTGAAAAATAAATCGATTAATAATTATTATAAAAGTTATAATCAATAAACTTGCCTGCCTTTACGGATAGCGAGTATACAGACATTGTGCTGGCCTGTGGTGAAGCTCAAGGAAACGCTGCCCAAACCCATCAAATTTATTTGGAACGATTTCCGAATCGTCATCTTCCAAATGTTCGTATCTTTGTATATCTTATTCAGCATCTTCGAGATGATGGGTCCTTTAAGCCTACTGTTCAAGACCGTGGTTGAACACGCTCACGGTTTAGTACTCGAAGAATAGCACTACAACACAAAGTGTCACATATGATAATTTAAAGGATTTTGAAAGAAAAACAGTTACATCTTTGAAAATGCAGCTACCAATATACTCAACAACAGGCAGATGCTGGAAAGAGTGGAGGATTCATTTCGTCGTCGGTTTCATTGACAATGACGGTGGCCATATTGAACATTTATTGTGATTTGATTTATGCCTGCATCACTTTTAATCATCTTTATGCGTTTTCTTGCTCCGTCAATTGTATAGAGTTGTTCATGGTCAGACTACATCCTATAAATATCCTACCATTTTTGGATTGTCCAACGTACAACCTGTTGTAACATAAAAATTTGACGCATGATTTTTATGGTGTATCTGTCTATTTATTCAACAGTTTCTATTCATTGTATTCAGTCGCACATTTCCAATTAATCTTCTACATCTGCTGTTCTTAAAATATATGAATTTAGCAGAGTGTACTAAAAGATCTGACGATCATAGTAAGTGTAGTAATGTGCACTCAACAATGTTTTGTTTTCTTGAAAAGTAAATATATAACTAGAAAACGCTATTGCTATTAGACAAATTAAGGAGAACGTCCGTTTCTTTTTATATGTATACATAAAACCATAAATAAATAAAGAAGAAAATAATATCCAATGTCAATATTATACAAACTCTTTATAAATCGATCAGTAAATAAGGTTAATATTTACCTCTGAAATTTCCTGGGAATTGGAAAATTGAATAAAGAAATCCGCAATGTTTCTAATTTGGTAGCAATGAAGAGATGGGCCTCAAAGCATCTGTTTGTAAATAAAGAAGATTAGATTGTTGCGGAATGAATTCTCGATATAAAAGAAAATTCCCTCCTATCCAGTAGACAGAATTTAAGAAGTGGCTAATTTGATTCTCGTTTAGCGAGTCGATTCGCTCACAGAAATTAATTTCTTCCGTACAGATCGATCGGAGCATGAAAGGCTGACAAATTAGGAATTGGGGATGAAAATATTTACCCTTCTTAGCAATTATTTTAATTATTTATTCGTATCTTTCAGGAGTAAAATTTTACTTTAATGTACTAATTAAATGTAAATACAGCAAGATGATATATGAGTCCTTCGTCTTACAAATTTTAATGATCTTTGCACAGCAGATTATTTTCGCAAGTGATAATGACAAAAATGATAAAGACAGAGGAGAATATAAATTAACTTTATTAGCTCTACAGCACATAAAGATATTTTATGTATTTGAATATAAACAACTGTATTATAAAATTAGTAATCCGTACTTAAAACTTTTGCAGGAATTCGTAAACATTCAAGTCATATTTTCCTGTATTTACTAGACGAACAGTGTTGCCAAACGAGTTTTGGTTGAAATATAAAATAGTTTACATATCATTTTCTAACTTTATTACTAGTGGATAGGGTAAGGTTTGAAGAATATTTGAGCCAAATTTGTAATGCGTTGAAGACAGGGGGCCAATTTGTAAACGAAATAAAATTAATAAAATGATAATTACACCGTTTGTTAAAAGGTTTTAAATTTGTCACAAATATATTCCAAACCTTCTCCTATCAACTCGTGAAAAGAGATTTGAAATATCTTTCCCCAATTTTAAATTATGAATTTTTAAAGGCAGGGCCGTCATTGAAGATCAAAATTCTGTAAAACTAAAAAAAATCATTTTTACTTTGACAAGGGTAGTTAAAAAATTTATTACACAAAAGCGGAAAGATATTTCAAATCTGTTTTGATTAGTAGATAAACACAGGTTTAAAGAATATTTGAGTCAAATTTTTAATTCGTTAGCGAAAGAGACAAATTTGTAAATGGAATAAAATTAATAAAAAAAATATATTTTTTCTTTTACCGCTCAGCCAAATATGTTCAACCTACTGTCTTTCTAAAGGTACTGTCTACCTAAATCCTTGTTCTGTGCGTTAGGTTTCGTTTCTGTCAGTTGTTTTTATAAAATTTTCACGTTCAGATTGTTTCGTGGGCAGTTTGGGTGAGCAGGTTGCGAAGGAAAATTTATTAATCACTTATTTCAGTTACCTATATTATAATGCAGAATTGCAAAAATTTTGACAGCTCGATCGGCTATTGTTTTTTGCGTAAAGTTGTTAGAAATATGTCGTGTTTGGTATCAAATGAGAGGTCTTGTTAAGGGCTGTCAGGCATCAGTGTCAAAACTTTGACAGGTCGATCGGCTTTTGTCTAAAATTTGTAATAATGAGAATAGTGTTAGCGTTAGCACTTCGCGTTTAAAGTATGCCTAGACAGATTGGCTGTACGTATAGACTATCATAAAACACTATCGGCGGTTTATGATACTAAACGTTGATTGATGGTAACTCGCGAGTCTGGAATAACAAGGTTGCAATTACAGGCTGCGGCAGAATAACCTCCCTAGTCTTCTTCCAGTGTTAAAGATTCTAGAAAGATACAAGAGAGACGATTACTTTGGTTTGAACATGTCATGAGTAGAGATGAAGAATATATTGAAAGAGACTGAATAGCTTAGTAATAAAAGGTAGAAAAAACACAGGCAGACCAAAGATAAGATGGAAGAACTGTATAGACTTGAGGAAAAAAACTGAACGACACACAAAACAGAAATGAGTGGAAGAAGAAAATAAAAAATAGCGACCCACAAAGAATGGGAAAAGCCAAAGAAGAGGAAGATGTCAGCATCAAGTGAAATTTGCATAGTTTGTTTATAAAATAATTTTATTGAAAATTTAGAATCTTTTGCATGAAAATTTATGTATAGAATTTGTAAATAATACGCAGGATTGACGGAAGGTAATGTGCTGGCCACACCAGATTTTTATATATAAAATCCTAAACAGTTCTACATGTAAAAACAATAATTCGATATTGAGAAAAAAATCAAATACAGACAGGTCGATACTCGGGTCGATATAAAGTCGACTGTATTGGTTTTGAATTAAGATTTTCAGCTCATATTGCAAAAACATCTAATTTAATTTTAATATTGCTTTATAATATACATTTTGGTCTTTCTTCAGTCATTAGAGCCATCATTATATTCAAAACATTTTGGCCTCTTTCCCACAGGAAATACTTCGTTTAGGCCCAATCCTACCACCTCTAGTTAAAGCGATAGTTTTTTATCATTAGTTAAGAATTAAACTGAAGGTTAGAAGCGATCCGAACAACAGTTTTAACTTTTAGTTAGCTCTAACTATCACTTTAACTAAAGGTGGTAGGATAGGATGCATATAGCACTTCGTCCCTACACGTTTGTTTCAATTTTTGGCAGATCTTTGTTTCTGTATTACCAGCTTTTCTGTAATCCTATACGATTGAGCAAACAACAATGGCCACTTATGATATAAGATATTGTTGCTTTGTAATGTTTGTAAAGGTCAAAATGTACCTAAATACTTGATATATCAAACTGTGATTTAATTCATATACTAAATTACTGGCATTTTGAATTAGTTTCCAGACGAGGCCAGTATAAATAAAATGATTGAACGGGAATTCCCGTTATGTCTGTATGCATAAGAAGAGATTGCTCTGTGATTTCAGAACGCATTGAAATCTACAAAGTGTAAGTATATTTATTGTGCGAAAGTTTATTTGTATTTTTACTTCAACTTCAAAAGAATATAAATTGGAGTCAGACTTTTGACAGATCTTTATCGGGCAATTTATTTTCAAGAGAAATACCATAACATAAAGAATTTTCAATTCTTTCTCTTATATTTTTTCTCCTTATATCAGATGATTGTTCAATGTCCAATAAATACATATTGTATACTCGACAAATTTTTGAATGTAAAAGAGGTGCTCCAAATTTAAATATTTTTACCCCGAGAAAATATAAAATAACAAAGCATAAATTTCGTTAGAATGTTCATCGGATTCTAATTGTCATTCGAAACATTTGCATCGGAAACAAAAGAAAATTAAATGTGATTTTAAATTAGAAAAAATCTGATGTGGGCAACATAATACCTCCCGTTTAATTTAATTTTTATTCATGTAAATACTTATAATTAAATTAAATATAAATACCGGGTTCGATCCCGACCGACGCCAAAAATAACTCCTGTGGTGCACTCTCCACGCCAGCAATAAGTGCTCGTAAGGTGACGCCTAGTAAACGCCCGCATGGTACAAATATGTCATCATTATTACCGACATATGTGTACAAAGCAGATTGGCTCACCCAGCAATGGGTAATATGCCGTGATAATATATTATATATTTTTATTATCGTACCTATATTCCTACATATTTACTTATGCTGGAAACTGTGTTACGGTCCTTTCCATATAATTATTGATCCATTTATTTCTTTTTAAAACGTTACTATTATTATTTGAAATGATTAGTTTGTTGACGTTGACAGTGATATATATCTGTCAGTTACAAACATTTGAGATCTGAACTGTGTAACCATGGAGTTGTGTTTAAAGCGTAGGCTCCGGGATTAAAATTATAGATAATTTTAAATATTTAACCATAAAATATATACAAAAAGTATTAATGCAAACCTGCAGAAAATGTATACAACTTTAATTTTTATAATAACATATCTCGACAAAATAACATTTAAAGGTATTTTTGAAGAAAAACTATTTTGAGCTTCCAGTAAAGTGCCATTTCCGGTTATCGATTTACTCCAAAATCTAATGGCTTCTTTCCATATAAGAGTAAGGTAGAAATATAAGGTTTCAAAATTTTCTGAACGATAGTATTTGAGTTAGAGCGTAAAGAGGATCCACACACACACAAACACACACATACACATACACATACACACAGACATCATGAAAACGTTAAAATTAGATTTCGGGTTTGTGCGAACCCACTAAGTGGGACACGCGTGAATTTATGTATGTATGTATGTATGTATGTTTTAAATTCGAAATTTTCAAAACTCTCAAATAAAGAGAACAATAGAAAACATTTCAGTATAAAGAAAGAAAAAGAAATATCGGAGCAAAGAAAGAGAACATGTTTAAATGAGATATGATGGCAACCTTATTCCTGTCAAATAAAATAATATTTCGAGCTAGGGCAATATTAACTTGGGTTAATATAGTTTACAAAATTTGATAGTGCGAACGACCCCTCGGAAATAGTTCTCTAACTTTTAGTTGTTACTCTTATAATTTACTGTTGTGCGAAATTAAAAAAAATTGACAGATAATAGTAGCAATTAAGTTTCCTGCAATCACAGCTGGTAGTTTCCAAGTTTAATAAGTAGTTTCTCGCTATTGTGAGAAATTTCAGTTTTGCTACAATCGGCCATATTGTCTGTTTTTGTAAAGTCATTGCCCGTTAAACTGTTTATGAAGTTATGATGTAAATATCTCAAGTTCCACTCTCTAAATTCAGTTGTATAAGTTTCCGCAGCAGAGTGTGTAATGTATACGAGTTAAGAACAAGAGCATACATCAATATTAAAGTTGTAATTAACTTTTTAGTTTTAATGAGAAGTCGCTAACATTATAATTGCTTTAGCAAACTTTTCTTGATAATTAAATTAGCTCTACAGAAAAGTGTAAGTGCATAAGTAAGTAATGCCTTGTTACTATAATTTATCCTTTTTAAAGCATTTTGAACATGTTAATCTATCCTAAAACTACTGGTGGAAGTTTCCATTAAACTAGTTGCTAATTACTTTGCACTAATCTAGATTTTTGTTTGCTGGATATTTTAATAAAATTCCACAGAACATAATTAGTATAACAACATTTATATCAGGCTGGTTGTTGCCTGCACTCAGCTCTGAGGTACATCCTTTTGAATTTTTCACAAGGGTAAAAGTACACTCACAATAAAATTTGACTTCAGCACAATTTCATGCTGGTGTACAGTGACATAACTAAACTGTAACTAATCTTGTGCCGAGTGTTTCTCTAATACTTTATTAGACATTGTTTTACCGAGAATTCGCAATTTCACTTTTGTTAATTTTGTTGATGTTAGGCTGGTGCAAATATGATTATGAATACGTAGTAGGCAAACATATACGTGTGTATAGGAATGTTTATCATTGAATTATTGTTGACTAAATGAATGTCGGGTTCATATAAACAACCACCTCGTCAGAAGTGTTAGAAATTTATCCAAGCAAATATGTATTTTGATGCCGGAAAGTGACCACGTACGTTAGAATCCATTTCAGAGGTTATATTCGCTTGAGAAATGTACATCGCTTCGTATTTATCAACTTTGGTTAGGTACCTTAAATTCAACATATACGAGTAACTGATTTTTTTACATACAAAAATGTACAGGGTATTAAAAGTTATTTATTATACAAGCGTTTTAATTAGCAATAAGCCGCAAACGCCTTAATACCGCGAGTATAATGCAACTGTCTATTTTTATAAATGAAGTCAGAAGCTTCAAATATCACTGAATGCTTTATGGTTATATAGTTGTTAAGTGTGTTTTTTTAATGCGTTGCCATTGATTGAATTGTTTACATTCCGAGAATCTGAAGCTATCGTCACTATAGAGTTATTGCTCCATGATAAATATTCTCTTCATTATTTTCAAGAACATGGGTATTGGAAGATTACAAGAAAAAATGTGTTTTTAGAAGCCAGATTGTAAATATTTACATTATTGTTGTACATATCCTAATGGGAAAGCTCTGTTGAAACATAATTTAAGAGGCTTTAAGGAGCAAAAAATTTAAAGTACTGAGCCGTGATGACGTCTTAAGATTTCTTAGCGAGGTGTCGGACGAAGTTTTTATATTGGCTAAGGTCAGTTATTTCTTAAAAAATCTGTTGTGGCCAGCACAATACCTCTCGCCACTTCCTTTTTTTGGTTACATAAGTATAGGGCGCGAACGGTAATGTTACATTTTTGGGCTTGACAAGCAAATGTGTGGGCCCGTTTCAGAATGATAATTAGTAATTATGTACATAGATGTCAAATGTTAGAATTTTTCATTAAAAATTTCAAGATTTTCTAAATTTACGTAGTTAATTTATCACCAGGAGTTTAAAGTTTACTTGTATGCCTTAGATATTTAACATTTAATTCTGCTCCACATGGAATTGGAAAATCACTAAATTTAGAATGAGAAATTATGATATTTGACATCTATATACATTATTACTAGCTATCATTCTGACATGGGCCCCCATATCTGCTTGTCAAGGCCAACAAAATCATATGACTGCTCGCTCCCTATTGTATTTAACATTTCTTGTATACCTACACTCTACACCAAAAATTCTACTTACGCATATATCTATTCCATATATATTTAGATTGTTTAATTTTAAATTCATTTTTGATGAAGAAATTTTGTCCTCTTCTAATTTTTCGAAATGTTTCCAATTCTATTAATACATTAAGAAATAATATAATGTATGTACTTCCCAGAAAAAGTCTTCAGTAATGTCTTCGGATTTCTGACACTGACATTATCTGTCAGTTACAAACAAATTAAATTTTCAACTATTTTCCATGGCCATTCTTTCGGCTGTAAAATTTATTATAACAGATTATTTTACATACTATATTTCTTCTATCTCTAAATCTATAGAATATATTGTAAAATATTTAAATGTATCAGAAAGAGAATTTATTTTTCTTTAATATTATCAAGAAAAAATTTCAAAAAATATTATTTAAAAGATTTTTTTTCAAGAATCTTCTACTTCCGGTTGTCCAATTGTTACCAAAACCTTTTCAGATCTTCCCATGAATGTCCGATTGGGAAATACGTAGTTAAAAAAATTTAAAGTCTTATAGTTTTTGAGTAACCGTCCTTCCAACATCCCACACACACACACACATACACACACACATCCACACACACACACACACACACACACACACACACACAGACATCATCGTAAAAATGATAAAATCGGATTGTAGGGACCTTAAAACGTGCTTATTCAATAAAATCTGGATATGCGATTTTTAGCATGAATGCAATACCTCTCTTAGCGAGAGGTAAAAATGAAAACGTAAAAGTGAAAAAAAATCTTGATTAAATGTAGACAGTATGGCATTGTTTAAAACATTCTTTTCATAAGCGAATTCTTACACGACCTGACCTCGTTAATGATAGATTTCCAACTTTTTATAATTTATAAAAAAAATCACGTTTAACAATCCTGACTGTAAGTATCTGATTCTATTTTTTTTACCTCTCGCTAATAGAGGTATTGAATTCATACTAAGAATCGCATATCCAGATTTTAATGTATAATCACGTTTTAAGGTCCCTACAATCCAATTTTTACATTTTTACGATGATGTCTGTATATATGTGGGGATGTATGTGTATGTATGTTGGAAGAACGATTTCTCAAAAACTATAATAGACTTAATATCTGTTTAACTACGTATTTCTCAATCGGACATTAATGGGAAGGGTTGAAAAAGTTTTGGTAGAATGGGACAACCGGAAGTAGCAGATTCTTAAAAAAGAATAAAATATTTCAAAAAATTATATTTAGAAGATTTTTTTAAAGAATCTACTACTTCCGGTTGTCCAATTATTACCAAAACCTTTTCAACTCTTCCCAGTAATGTCCGATTGAGAAATACGTAGTTAACAGATATTTGGCAGATATATGACACATACATCCACACACACACACACACACAGACATCATCGTAAAAATATTAAAATCGGATTGTAGGGACCTTAAAACGTGCTCACTAAAATCTGGATATGCGATTTTTAGCATGAATCCAATACCTATCTTAGTGAGAGGAAAAAAGGTTCGATACTAGCGCCATGGTAAGTGCACAAAAAACTAATTTTAAAAGTCTTGTCCCCTGAATGGAAAGGACGAGCTATCCTTTGCGCCGCTGGGACAACTTAGAATAAATATTTTTTGAAGAAAAGAGACCAAATGAAACTCCGTCACCGCCGTATATCCGGTAATACTCCTTGAAACATGCAAAACACGAAAAGCAAAACGAGTAACCGTTATCTCTTAGAGGAGACATAAAGAGCATGATTTATGCATGCAAGGTAGGGATAGCGTGCTTTTAAACTCGGCATTAATACCGAGACGTCCTTATAATTCCACTTGTTCTTAAATTCTCGGACACGGCTAAATCGCACGACCTCTAGCAGGTAAGCCGATTTTGGCATGCAAATTGGATACAGCATCACCCGCACTGTCCCAGATCTGAAATCGTGTTTACGGTGGTCGCATTACACTTAATAAGCAAACATCTTCTCCTGATATTACAAGCCGACAAGGTGCCACTCTAAGACTCTTCATATTCTGAAAGCTTATTATCATCATCAAGGATGCTGTGCGAGTGTTTATACCACGCTACCTTATATCATTAATAAAGCCTTCTTTTTACGCAATGAATTTACTAAATTTATCATCATCAGCTTGTTATACTTTGCTGGGTGTGCTTATCTGCTTTCTTCAAAGATTTCTGTAATCTGTAGTGGCGATATACATATTTGTATAGTAGATGATATCCACTTAAATCTATATACACTAAAATATGTTGTGTCAAGATCTGGAAAACTATAAGAGATACGATGTCACAATAGGGCTGCAAGAATTTTTATATGACTTCTAAGTACTAAATTTAAGAAGAGCCTTGTTTAATTGAGCACTGTTGTGATTGTGTACTTTCATTATATTAATATTATAGTAAAGTGTAGTGAGGTGAAGTGAAAGTATAGTGATGTGAAATGAAATGATTGGCATTCAATTCAACTACATAATAATTAAATCCAACATTAATTTTATATACAGGTGAGTCTGGGAAGGCTCCCCTCCCTTTAACTTTTTACCTTCCGTCACCTTTAGGTAAGGAATGCATTGTCTTAGGTCAAATAATTCAATGATGAGCTTTTAGTGAATAAGCATGTTTTAGGGTCCCTATAATACGATTTTACCATTTTTACGATGATGCCTGTATGTATGTATGTGTGTGTGTGACGAAAGTTTCGGAACGTATAACTTCAATACCACGATACCAAAAATTATATTTTTTTCGTATTTTTCAAGTTTACATCCAGAAGAACAAGTGATTAGATTCTGATTATAATTCGTCAACTGGAAGTAGCCTCATTTGAAGATTTTAACAGTTAAATATGATTCATTGACATTTAACGTTATTATAACTTATGCTATGCTAACCATGAAAACTGCTAATATATTCAGATAAATCAAATTGACATATGTCAGTATAAATTAAAAGTAAATGAATGTGGGAGAGATGAGGATGTTCAAGTAAATGTTGGGGAAGTCACGGAAAAATACGGTAAGGAAATAACTCTAGTGTTATAAGTTTCTAGAAAGATACAAGAGAGACGATTACATTGGTTTGAAAATGTCATGAGGAGAAATGAAGAATATATTGGATGAAGAATGAATAGCTTAGTAATAGAAGGTTAAAGAAACAGAGGAAGACCAAAGATAAGATGGAAGGACTGCATTGCGGAAGACTTGAGAGAAAAGGAACTGAATGAGAACGACACGTAAAACAGAAATGAGTGGAAGAAGAAAATAAAAATAGCGGCCTGTACTTTTGTATATTTTTTAACAAATGTGTATGTCTTGTTAAATTACTTTTTATCCTCTCCTATAATTGGGCTTTGCCTGTTGGACAGTGTACTTAAAAAAAATATATATTGACTAGAGAAATAGTTTGGAAGATGGGATTTACTGTACACGTTCAGATCTTACTTTAGCGTTGCCTGAAGATTTTAGGTCACCTTATACAATAAACTAAACACGTCAAATGAAAACTTTAAAAACGTGTTCTCCATTTAATGAGTTTCAAAATAGAAATGATAGAAATTATGTTTCCGTTTAAATATATGCATTAAATTTTGCTGCACTAAGTATAAAATATGAAAAAAATACCCCTAAACGTAGTGAAGTTGTTAACAATACAGACATTGGAGAATATTCTTGAACGAGGTCAAAGGACTAAAATTTTGTGAAGAATGTCCCAATTGAAACGCCGGCTGCTATCAGATAATTAACAGAATTTAAAACTCGCTCCATTCATCAAAAAGGTGACAGGCGTGACAATTAAGTACCGTTTTTAAAGTAGTTTTTCTTTAAGCTGATGATCGTGAACTTCAGTTTGATAAATTTAATTTCCAGTTTAATGAAAAGCAGGCGAGAAATCGTTCTGAATTTATGTGCATATTGATTTTGTCTTTGCGGCCCCTGTTTCACTACGAAATCAGTACTTCCGGAATACTATTAACGTTGAATCTAAAATTTAAATAATTGATCTTCTCATTTTTATGCATTATCATTACTCCGCACTTTCTTCCTTAAACAGTTCTGCAATCTTCTAGGAAATAAATTTAATATTTCATTTTTGCTATTAGATTAAATACTTACTCTTGCAGTGGCAGTCATAGTAATTCTGACGCGGTTTAAACCAGGTCTATCTTAGGACTAAGATTTTTACTTATTCATAGTAACGGTTGACTTATAGACCTAGTTTAAACCTAGTCTAACATTCAAACCAGTTGTGACAACACGCACTTTACAATTCTATCAAACGAGGCATTTGTTTTCGCATTTCGTCACGAAGCGAAAATTTGGTAGCATGCGTATCTCAAAATATTCGCCTGCAAGCGTACGACTCGAGGCGAAAGTATTAAACTAACGTCACTATTTGATCACAATTCAATTCAAAGCCAGTTTATATATTTATTATATACAACTGTCATAATATTTTTTATTTTAATAGTATAAAACCTGAAAATTTCCAAAATAAAAAGCGAATATATAATTGTTAAGTGCATGCTACCGAGATTCGTAAAAGTAAAATCGCATTCACCTGTTTTCTATGATAGAATTCTAACGTGCGTGCTGTTACTACTAGCCTACTCCTAGTTTAAAATAGGTCTAAGTCCTGTCATTGTAACCAATATTCAGCGGTAATAATAAATAGTTTCCTATTTCCAGATTAGGTATTCCGAGAATATCTCTTAACCCTGTGTCAAAATGACGTTTATGGAGAGTTTATTCCATGTTTATTATATACATTTGTTGGTTAAGTTCGTGATAAACTAGAAATCGCTATTCCTGAGTTAAAAAGAAGCTAGTCACGGATTTAAAGGTGGATTATATATATCTCAAACCAATAAAAAAAGTTCATATAAACATATATCCGAAAATGCCTAGTTTCAGAGCTATAACGATTTTAATATTTTATTTCTGATATATTATACCTCATACTTTTCATTGTATACGGCTACTATGATTTTATTGTAATGTTAAAAGTATGAGTTCTATATGACAGAAATAAAATATCAAAATCGCTATAGCTCTGAAACTAGGCATTTCCGGATATATGTTTATATGAACTGTTTTTATTGTTTTGAGATGTATTATCCACCCTTAAATCCGTGACCTCTATTTTTAAACACTCTATATATATATATATATATATATATATATATATATATATATATATATATATATATATATACTCGTTCTTAAATGGAAACACGCTTCTGTAAACTTAATGTTGTGGCACATACTATACATATATTATGTATTAATTTTCACACTGACAACTAAATGACATTTGACAATATTCGAATATTTATGTCTGAAGCTTACTTCATATTAATCGCAGACCACATCCAGATGGGTACAAGGACTAAACTCAGTTAAACCAGGTTTAAACTGGGTCTAAATTTTACTATGAATAGCTCTTGGGTGGTCCTAGTTTAAACCTAGTCTACCTAGACCTAGTTTAAACCAGGTCTATCTCAGTTACTACAAATTTTTATTTAAATTTTTCAAAACGTTGAAAATTTTAAGCCGACAAAAACTTGAGTAATACAATTTTACAAGTTGGCGTCCATTAAAAGTATGTTAACCTCAGTAGGTGAAGAACCGCATTATATTTTTTCTCACACAATATAACCAGTCAAAATTCACTTTCATTTTCTTCCATTACTCCTGGGAAACATATCAAAAAAGCACATTACAATTCCTGCCGTAAGCAGAAACCGCCATTAAGACACAAAAACGTGAGGACCCTTTTCAGTCAACTAATATTACTCTTATTTTCAGTAAATCTAGACTCTAGGCAAGCATATAAAAAAGTTAATAACATTTACCTGACCATGTATAACATTCAATGTGTAATGTACCTAAATGAAATATTTGTCTTGAGTTGAAAAATGAGAAAAAACTTCTGCAAATATGTCTTTCATTTGTTAACTGAAGCCGCATATTTGGTTTTATTAAATGTCTTGGGATGTAGAGCAATCTGTAGAAATCTTTGCCGCATATATAAACAAAAAAGAGTTTGTTTTTAATTCCAAGATGAATTTCTAACTAGAAAAATACATTTTGAAAGTTATAAAGATAATACGAGTACAATAATATTAATTTCCAATGGATTTCGATACATCTCTAATAGAAACGTAAGTAATAGATTTAAAATTTATTGTTTGAAAAATAATTAAAACCGCACTTATTTTGCATTTTTATATCTCGCTACCCTTCGTGCTAAAAATAACAATTATTTTTTGAAAATTAAAAATTAAATATTTTATTATATCTTTTATTGATTTAGAGATAAAAGAATATAATATATAAAATAATCTGTTGCAATAAAGCGCATAAAAATTGAAAAATTGAAATGTTTGTAACAGACAGATAAATGTCAGTGTCAGAAATCCGGGGAGATTACTGAAGACTTATTCTGGGAAGTACATACATATATTATTTCTTATTGTAGTAATAGTTAACTATTTAAAATTATTGGTGTATTACATATACCCTTCAAAAATACTGTCAATCCCGACAATGAATTCGAAACATTTAGAAAAATGAGAAGAGGACAATTTTTTTCCATAGAATTAATTTAAAATTAAAAATTCTAAATATAAAAAATTGATGTACGTAGAATTTTTGCTGTAGAGTGTAGGTATACAAGAAATGTTAAATACAATAGGACGCGAGCAATCATGTCACTTTGTTGGCCTTGACAAACAGATATGGGGGGCTCGTGTCAGAATGATAGCTAGTAATTACGTATATAGATGTCAAATATTATAATTTTTCATTCTAAATTTAGTGATTTTCCAATTTCATGTGGTTTATTTTCCTCGACAAGTAAATTCCACACTCCTGGTGACAAATTAACTACGTAAGTTTAGAAAATCTTGAAATTTTTAATGAAAAATTATGATATTTGACATCTGTGTACATAATTACTATACATATCTGCTTGTCAAGGCCAACAATGTCACATGACTGCTCGAGCCCTATACTTATGTAACCAAGAACGGAAATGGCGAGAGGTATTGTGGTGGCCACAACAGATTTTTAGTTTTGTTTTTCAAATATATCAAAGTTTACTACTTTAATGAGGCTTGTGAACTTGTCAATTATAAACGATATAAAATAAGGATACGTAACGAAAAATATTTTAGTAGAATAGGGTTTTCACAAAAATTGTTATTATAGCTGCATGTCGCCTGGTAACGACTCGTCACGATACAGATTTTTTTAGTAGAATACGCCTGCAACTCAACCGTTACTTTGAATAAGGAAAAACCTGAGTCCGGCTTTTGGCTACTTCATTACTGCAGAAATAAAATTAGAAAATTCACGAAATTACAATTTAATAGTATTAGCCATGGAATTAGAAACAAGAGACGAACAAAAGCGTAACGTTATATTACGTCAGTGTCAGAATGATTGGCGAAATAAATATTTTACGTAGTAAATATTAATTGTCTAAATGGAAATTTAATAATAATAATAGCCAAAATGATTTTTTTATTGTTTCGGATGCAGAAATTTCTGCTTTAAAACAACCATTTGAAACTTTTTGTCTTTTTGTGCAATGCGCACGGAAAAACTGATTTCCCATGTTAAACGCCTATGTCTCACTTTCCGTGATACACCCAGTATAAACTTGAACACACAAATAAAATTTTCTCCAATATGATCACACCAACAAACACTCAATCACGTTTTAAAACTTTAATGCAGTCTAAATTTCATACATTGTGTATGAGACCCCATTTGAGATTTTTCTCAGCAATTTAGTTCCTTGACCCGTCTGACCCGCTAGCTTTGCGTCTCTCTGGGGAAAGCCCATGTAGGTTAAGTTAGAGCAGGGTTTTGAAAACTTATCTAAAGGCCAGAAGGATTTCGTGAGGGAAGAGTGGACGCCCACGAGAAACTTTGCTTTTCGGAGTTGGAGGGTGAACCGCAACTTGTAAATGAAGGTGTGTTTCGATATCTGTAAGTTTTTACACTGCCTGGTTGTTTAATCTTGTCGGCATTTAGAAGTTGTTGTTGGAATTAAACATTAGCTTTATACAGTACTGGATTTAATGAGGGATTTTATAAAATGTTTACATAATATAATAAAAGGCAAACTTTGTATGTTGTATTCGAATCGGCAGGGTGGGTTAAAAAGTTTGACCTATTTGTTTCGCTCTCGTTGCTTATACACAGTGTGGCTATAAAGTTTTAATACTTTCTTTATAAATAAGACAAAAGTTATTATATATTAAAATCACAATTTATTCTTCAATATACATTCCTTCTCACTCACACGACACGTGGCGCGGTTCGTTAGTCCAAACACGGCGTTCTGAAAGGCTAAAATTGGGATGCTGTTCAATACCTTCGCCACGATGGTTTAATTTTGTTACATTGTCGTAACGGTTTCCTTTCAGCGATGCGTATCGTGCGTGACCAACTTTTTTTTAAATCTTCGATGGTAGTCAATCAACTTTGCAAGCACCTTAATCGTAATACGTCGATCGAGAACTACATCTCTGTTTTTGGTGTTTCTACTTGATACAGACGGTCATTCTTTAGTTCATTTTTATTTTCATCTCAGTCATCCGCAAATGCACCTTCTTCAGGGTAGTAAGATCTTGCAAATTGTTACAATTCATGTACACAAAATACATTTGTACAAAACATTCATTTAATATATTTAAAATCGTACGAAAAAATTCGAAAAAAATACACACATCCATTTGCTCGGTTGTCGTTTTTTTAGAGAAAATGGATGTGTGTATGTTTGACTGAACTTTCGAGTAATTGTTAACCCCTAATCCACATCACAGTCGAGAAATTTAGCCACAATTTATTTTGTATATTTATAAAAAACGTGTCCTACCAAAGGTTTTCCTATACATGTACTGCAATTTTATTTTGTAGCCATTCAGAATGTAAATATTACAGTATAATTTTTATTATATGTGAAACAAAAAACCTCAGAGAAACTTAACTGTCATTAAATACACTTTTTACTTCCTTGTACGTAAGTAAAGGAAGTATTGTAATCGCGAAAAATTTCGGTTTTCAGATTTCAGCGGAAATATCCATTTTAATCATCCCTGAATCCATTTTGACTAATTTCGTCGTGACGTCTGTCCGTACGTTTCTCGCATAACTCAAAAACGGTAAGCCGTAGAAAGTTGAAATTTTGTATTTAGGACTCATATAACATCTAGTTGTGCACCTCCCTTTCTGGTTATTACACAATTTCCAGAAGTGGCACTTTACATGAAGGCAATAATAGATTTTAATGAAAAACTGTTTTAAAATATAATCCAAAACTTTTAAAATTTGATATACAAGACTTTTATGTCAATCGAAATAACATAATAGATTTTGGTTAAAATAGGCTAACCTGAAGTGTTACATTACTTGAAGTTGTTAATAGTTTTTCTTGAATAAAATGATTTTATTTTGATTTTAGAAATAAATACTTCAAATAAAAGTTTTAGAGAATTAATTTCTGCGTCTAGCACATCAAGTATTATTAAATTAGCCCTTTGTATAAGCGAGATATGTAAATTTAAAAATTATATACTTTTTTGTTTTTGTAATAAAGCTTGCTATGGATTAGGACAAAAAATATAAAAAAATGTTCATGTCAAATTACGTTAAATACGTGCAATTTTATGATTCGTATAATAACAAATATTATATTTTTATTGTGAAATTAGTCATATTTATTGTTGTAATCAAATATTTCTTTGTTGTAATCAAAACTCTCTTTAAAAAGAACCGGGTTAGATTATGGTCGCTATATATCTTACAGTTTTGAAGTTAAAATTAATATTTTGTAATTTATTTATTAAAAAAATATGTATAGTTTAATAATCGTACAAGGAAGTCGTGTGGTGTCCACATCAGATTTTTTTTTTAATCATTATAGAGGTAACATCTTTTCTGAATAAATAAATATCCATAGAAACTATATAGAATCAACTAATAAGAAGTAATTTGTATAAACGAAACCTGTAATATCGCTCTAAATGTCACTATAACAAATTAGGTAACCTATCCATCAATAGCTGTCAAATTGAATTAAATAACCTATTAATTGAAGTATAAACAGAGTTTACTTTTGAGGATATAACATATTAAAGAATAGCAGACTTACAGATTACAATAACAGGGACGGTAATGAATATAAGAATACTTAAAATTAATGTGATAAGAAAAGTTTATATTGTTTTGCAGTCATTCCCGGACAGATCTTTCAGCCACACTGTTACATTTCCATCCAATTGAAGAACTTCAGGGGGCGTACATTATAATACTTCAAATTCCGACATAATTTCACACAAGGAGGATAGGACAGTTTTTATTTAAATGTCAAAACGTGAAAAATTTCACTTCAATGTTTATTACAAAAAGTGAACAAATTAGTATCCATAGCTACAGGACAATTAATCGTAAGCATAATATACGTAAAATGTAACGTCAGTAGTAGATATTTTTCTTTAAATATCTACGTTTGAAGAAAAAATAGAATGTATCATTCTGCGCGACTAAACTCGTTAGAAAAGTCCGCGCGATCAACGGAGGGTTAATAAAACTTGAAGGTGGTGTTGATAAAGGTTAGCCAAAAATAGTTATGGTGCCAATTCATAGCTGGCACTATTATTTGATGCTACAGAATATTAGTCCTAAATTTTTATAGCTACACTATATATTATTCAAGTGATAATTAATAAATTGTTTTCTAATTGTTCGGTAGAGTTGCTTTAGTAAAATTGATTAGCTGAGAGCCTGCACCCTTAAATCCCATCCTGGCTTTGGCCTATATTGTAACATTCTATTAACTTTAGCAAGCAAAAGATGAACTTTTAATTCAAATCCTATTTCAACTGACATGTATTCACACCGCGTTTCATAGAATTAAAGTGTTTCCCTGTATAAACGCTATAATCCTGTTTAGTAAGTTTCAATAATTTTATATTATTTGCAACTCCCTAAACGTAAATATATTAAGCAGTCCATTTACACTGGCGTATTATGAAAGGTTGAAGAGAATAGCGGATAAACGAAGGGGGATTTTCAACGTTTAAAAACACATTTTGTTAGGGATGATTGTCGGGTTTAACCCTTTGGGTCACATTGAAATGTGATCGTCAAGTATTTCAAATCCCTGTGGTAATATTGAATTCCCCTTGTATCATTTACAGCCTTAATTAGCAATTATTTTTTCGTTCTTCCTCGTTTGAAACTGCATCATTTGAATATTGCATAATGTATTTCTAGCTATTTGCTAATTAAAGGTATCGATTTTTTAAAGTCAAAGCTTTTGCCTTTTACATATATAATTGGAAAATATTTTTTTGGAATTTTTAAAAAAGGTGTTTTGCAGTACCTATACTGTTATCAATATTTTTTTTTAACAAGTATGAAAGTAATATTTATTTAAAATTTATAACTCACCAAAGAAGATACACTAACGTTGTTAGAAATGTAAGCCGACATACCTGGAACAAAAAAAATATATATTAGAGCTATAAAGTAATTATTTACTTTGATAATAAAAAATAAGTTGTTGCCAGCACAATACCTTCCGTCATTTATATGCATTCTATAGCTACTTTCTTTTTACTTGTCGCTAAGAGAGGTAATGGATTCATGCTAAAAATCGCATATCCAGATTTTAAAGATTAAGCACGTTTTAAGGTCCATACAATCCGATTTTAATATTTTTACGATGATGTCTGTGTGTGTGTGTGTGTGTGTGTGTGTGTGTGTGTGTGTGTGTGTTTGTGTGTGTGTGGATGTGTGTGTATGCATGTGTGTATGTGGGGAGGTTGAAAGGGCAATTTCTCAAAAACTATAATACTTAATATCTGTTTAACTACGTATTTCTCAATCGGACATTACTGGGAAGAGCTGAAAAGATTTTGGTAATAAATGGATAAACGGAAGTAGCAGATTTTTTTAAAAAAATCTATATATTATTTTTTGAAATTTTTTGTTCTTACTAGTATTTAAGAAGAGTAAATTCTCTATCTGAAACTTATAAATATTTTATTATATATTTTATAGATGTAAAGATAAAGATATATAACGTAAATAATAATCTATTGTAATAAATATCACAGCCTAAATATAGCCATGAAAAATAATTGAAAAATTAAAATGTTTGTAACTGACAGATAAATGTCAGTGTTAAAAATCCAGAGACATTACTGAAGATTTTTTTCTGGGAAGTATATACATTATATTAGTTCTTAGAATTATTGAAACTGTTTCCATGGTGACAATAAAGATTACAAGATTTATGAAAATTAATACCTTTATAAAGTCTTATCTTTAAGTAAATTGAATATGAAGTAAATAATGCAATCAAATCGTATAGAGCATAAAATATTGTTGAATATATATGATAATGTCAAAAAATTATATTTAACTGCGTCTTTTTAAGAAAAACAGTGAAGATCTTCAAATTAAGATAAAGTATTTTTTTTTAAAGATGGACATTCCATTTTAAAACGATGCTCGTTGTTGACAATACTATCGCTGTAACGTAAGTTAATTTATTAATTTAGATATATTACCTTGATTCATAGCCGTACGAATGTTATTTTCTGTCAGTGTCACTGACACTGTGTCAGTATCTTATTTTTCACATATTTGGTTGTACATTTGCTAATAATCCTACCAGTTGACGTAGTTTTGAATTTTGAATACTTTTACTGTAACATATATTTTTATAATAATAAAATAATAAGTAAACGACCTACTGAATTTGACAGAATGAGCGGAGCTAAAACCTTGATTGATATAATTCGTAGATGACCTTGGTCGGACATCTTTAAAATAATTTACTGATCAATTGTAACCAAAATCTAATCAAGTCTTCATTTGGATCTAAGAATAAGAAATACGAAAAAAAATGTAATTTTTGAAATTGTGGATCGGCACACACATACGCACACACATACACACAGACATCGTCATATAAATAGTAAATTCGTATTGTAAGTATCGCAACACGTGATTAATCATTAAAAAATGGATTTTTTTTGACCAAAGACAATATCTTATTCATCTAAAGGTAACGGAAGGTAAAAACAATAACATTGTCGTTACTCGCTATTTAATTTTTTTAATGACCAGTAGCATTATATATTGGCAAATTTTGATATCACTCATAGATGACCCGGAAAAATGTTGAAGGTACCCATTGAAAAACTTTGATAATACAGGGCTATTGTATAAGATTCCCCCGTAAACGTTCGGTGATGAATATTATATCTTTCCAAAATATTCACTACCTCATCAACGTTTTTATCGCTTTAATAAAGTCAGGTTCTTATTGAAAGGGCCTTCCTAACTTTTTAACACATTTCATCTCTCATCAACCCTTGACTGTTTCCCCCTCCCCCCAACAAAAGTGCTGTGCATCTCATCTGCCATGATTCATGCGTTGGTGGCGCCGCCCTCGGGACTGCTAGTCTCTTGGTGCTCCGGCCAGCGCGGGTGTTTAGCTAACAATCCCCGAGCCGCCACTTCACACCCTTTCCATCGGCAGATGTGCATAACTACTAAACCTCAAATAACTTCCCCGACCACTGAGTGCTAGATACGGATTCAACTCCTGCTGACTCGTACGAAGACGAGAATTTTGGAAAGTGTTTTAAAACTATGCTGACGAAAACAATCAAATGAAATTAATAATCATCTTAGGGCCGCCACTTTGAGTCTGGATTAAATCCGTGGTTAGCAAATCAATCTATTAAATTATCCAGGCTATTAAATTTTCTATTAAATATGGTTCGGTATTTTAAACGATTTGGATACCTCGGTTAGCTAAACAGTAGATTGTCCAAAATTATGTAAGTTGGAAGAACTTAATTCTATATTAAATGTGTTATAAAAGCCGTAATGCCTTTCAATTGTTTTACTACATACAACTATGTATCAAAGAGAAATGAAACTAAACCATATAAGTTATATTTATTTCCAATAATAAAAAATTGCGGTTAGATTTTTTGACATTTGTGACTGGGTTTTGTTACTGTGATTTCTCTGGTGCATCGACTTTATTTCAGACTATTTATTATTATCGATATAAAAGCGAGATGTTAACTTCACAAATAGAGAAATGAATAATTTAATGGAATCTTCATTCCTGAATTAGGCTGCATTGAAAATAAGAAAACGGACACTGCTACATTAAGGTCGCCGTCGAATTGGGCTTGACAAACTAATCCGCTGCGGATCTCTAGCGCTACAATCGCAGGGAGAGGCGCCAAAATCTCAAAGAGCAAGATTTAAAAATTACGGCCAGCGCGAGCGATACCTCGCTTGGAGGCTAGTCTAGTACGTACTGGACGGGAAATATCTCTACACTGCAGTATTTTCATTCTTTCATACGTCAAGAACGAAAAGTATTTAATTTTGGTTTGAAGAAAAATTGTATTTTTATAAATATAATTAGAGTTTATATTTATACTATAAGTACATAAAGAACATATCTAGAAAAAAACGCGGCTCTCTATAATTTCTCTATTATTCAAGTTAATAATAATAATAATAATAATACTAATAACAATAATAATAATTTATTCTTCAAGTAAGACCAAAATTGCATCGGTATATGGAATGTCAAAAATACATACATGTCACAAATATAGTGTTCATGATATTTCAATAAACAAAGTACCTACTTAAAATTATCCGTATAATATTCATTAAATGTAGTAACATTTATCAATTAATAAATATTTTAGTTTCCTTTTAAATAAATTAAACGAATCAATGTTCTTTATATGTTTTGGTAATGGTTATATAATTTGATTCCTATTACAAAAGAATTATTTAGAGTTAAATGTCACTTGTTTTGGAAGCACTAAATTCTCTTTATATCTAGTATTATAACTATGACAATTCTTATATTTTAAAATTTTATTTTTAATTTTTTCTAATAAATAAAATGACATTTAAAATATACAAACATGGCAGAGTAAGAAACTTTTCTTTTATAAAACTATGTTTACAGGTATTTCTGTAGCTAAGGTTATAAATATTTCTAATATGTAGCTCGTTTGTGTATTATAAAAATGCGAACGGCATTGGGAGAGCAGCCCCAGAAAATTATGCCATATGACTGACTGACTATAAAATTTTGCAACATAATTTTTTTTTGCTGTATTTACTATGGTATTTTGTGCAAGTTTTTTAAGAGCAAAAGCATATATGTAAATAATAAAGTTGTAGGAGCCAAAAGTGACAGCTACTTATAAAAGAAAATAGTTCTTCAAATTGGAATACGTATTTTTTTAAAATGAAAACATATACTTTTACATAGAACGATAGATAATTTTATTCTGAATTTATTCTAAATCTAATTCCCTCAAGTGACTTGTTTCTCTTTTGTAGAATAACCCATTTGAAATTTTCCTGTTCATGATTTCCGGTAACATGCATTCTAAATAAAAAGTGGCGAGATTGTAACGTACCGCCACATTGTCAAATATTCGTTGACTACAATGATTTACAATCTGGCTAGTCGTGTGCACTTAGCTTGTATGAAAGCTATTCTTCGTTTATTAAAAGTCTATCCATATTGTGAAATGCATAGGTGTTTTATAATTTGGCTAATTTTACAATCTGACTAAGACATAATTAGAAAACCGGGATTAATACCGATACCGACGTGGGAGGCTAGGCACAGCTTATAAAATATCGTTTATGAAAGCAATGTTATGATATATGTGACAGAAGTTTATGTTTCCGAGATATTTTTTATTAATCAGCTAAATAAATTTATTAGTGAATTTATTAGGAGGTGGATATACTTTTTCATTTTCAATTTTGTAAAATGTATCCTTATTCAGAGATTTAATGTTCATGATAGAAAGCAATTCTTATTTGTGCGAATTTATACTACCAGTTGCTATATTGCCCCATACGCAACCCATATTTATTTGTGATTTTTCTTTATTTGATTCTTCGGTGTATTTAGAAATTTCAATATCATACATTGAAAATTTGAAGCATGTTAGGCTTACTAGACCTAATCCTCTGCAGGTTTCGGATATAAGTGACCCATAGTGCAAATTTTGGAATGATCCAGTTGTAATTTCATGGCCCATTTTAGAACATATCCTAATTGCTCAATTCTATTACCTGTTATGGTTTTCTCAAAATCAAATTCACTCGTAGGATTAGGATCACTTTCAATACATAATTTATAATTTTTTATATTAAAAATAAATTATTTATTAGAACCGTAAATATCAGAGTAGTTTTCACCTTCCGTCACGTTTTAGGGTCCGTAGAGTACGATTTTAGCATTTTTTTACGATGATGTGTGCGTGTGTGTATGTGAGTGCGTGCGTGCGTGTGTGTGTGTGTGTGTGTGTGTGTGTGTGTGTGTGTGTGTGACGATAACACGAACACTACAATTCTAAAAATTATAATTATTTCGTCTTCCTTTTATTTATATCCATATGAAGAGCTGATTAGATTTTGGTTATAATTGATCAACATTTAGAACATTTTATTGGTACATATCTGCCAACCCTACACTATATAAACTATATACATAAACATTTACAAAAGGAGTATTAACAAACCTTTCGTATACATTTTTTTGGCACCAAACATCTTCGAAATTAATTAAATCATCTGAAATATGTGTGCCATCTTCCAAACTAATTAGTACTTCAGAATTTTATGGCATTTGATTGGGAACGTCATACGAATCCAACAAAATTCTTCTAGTTGCTTTTTTGGCCAAATTTATATTTGTTTGCAAGTTCTTTTGTTGAAGAAGAGCATTTTTTCGCCTCCTTAAAGCAGTAGCCGTTAGTTTCTTTGATTTTGAAGGCCTGTTTTGATTTGAATTTTTAGTTTTAACCATTTTATAATAAGAGTATATAAACTTGGCGCATAAAATTTCAAAACTGATGCTAGCCAGCTAGCCTCTATTTGGACCGAGCCAACAAGATTTCATGCGAAATCGTTGTCTCTCCTCTCTCTAGCTTGTTGGTATGACCTGAGGAGGGGTGGTGGCGAGCGCGGTGTAGAGAGAGCGACGGCAGAGCTCCAGTAGTGCGCTCCGACAAAACGCTGCACTAAATTTACATTACAGTATAGGGCAATATCGTAATTCAATTGGTTTATAACAATTACTTATTGCATTAAGTTTTTTTTTTCATTATTCATTATAAAAAAAATATCTGCATATGACGAACATACTTTGGACCCATTTTTTTTATTTTATTACGTGATTTAATGTTATAAACAATATTATTATTGTTAATAAAAAAATGAATATAAGTTCAACCATTAGATTTACATTTCTCAAAATCAATAAACAAAACTGCATTTGTTTTAATGAATTCCTTCAATCAAACAAACTGAATTAAGATTGGACTGTATTCGACGGCGACCTTAAGGATAAACAAATCACCCGGCTGAGGATTTATTAAAGTTGGCGTGAAATGAGTAAGGACTGAATATTTTTACAATGTTGTCTATTGCAAAGCAAGGGACAGGGTGCGGAGAAGGGAAAAATTTACGCATCAGTTCATCCTTAACGACGATTATAACATATGTTCTATATGATCAAAAAGAGAACGAACAATTATTTTTAACTCTCGCTATGAGAGGTATTAGATTCATGCTAAAAATCGCATATCTAAATTTTAAAGAATAAGCACGTTTTAAGGTTCTTACAATCCAATTTTAACATTTTTATGATGTCTCTGTATGTGTGGATGTATGTGTGTGGGTGTGTGTGTGTGCGTGTGTGTGTGTGTGCGTGTGTGAGTGTGTGTGTGTGTGAATGTTGGAAGGACGATTTCTCAAAAACTATAAAGCTCAATATCTGTTTAACAACGTATTTCCCAATCGGACATTAGTGGGAAGAGTTGAAAAGATTTTGATTTTGGTGAGAATTGGACAAATGGAAGTAGCTGATTCTTGAAAAAATTCTTCTAAATATTTTTTGAAAATTTTTGTTCTTGCTAGAAAAAAAATTTCTCTATCTGATATATTTAAATATTTTATTATATCTTGTATAGATTTAGCGATAAAAGAAATATAATATATAAAATAACCTGTTGCAATAAATCTTATAGCCGAAATAATATCATGGAAACCAATTGTAAAATTAAAATGTTCGTAATTAACAGATAAATATCAGTGTCAAAAATCCGGAAACATTATTGACTTTTCTGGAAACTACATGCATATATTATTTCTTATTAAATTATGGGTATATTACACTTACCCTTCAGAAATACTGTTAATCCCGACAATGAATTGGAAATATCTTGAAAAATTAGAAGAGTAGGACAAAATTTCTTTATAGAATGAATTTAAATTTATAAATCTAAATATAAAGAATAGGTATATGTAGAACTTTTGGTGTAGAGTGAAGGTATACAAGAAAAGTTAAATACAATAGGACTTTGTTGACCTCAACAAGCAGATATGAGGACCCGTGTTAAAATGACAGCTAGTAATTATGTACATGGATGTTTAATATAATTTTTCATTCTAAATTTCGTGATTTTCCAATTCCATGTACTTTTTTCCCTCGACATGTAAATTCCACACTCCTGGTGATAAATTACCCACGTGAACTTAGAAAATCTTGAAATTTTGAATAAAAAATCTGACATTTGACATCTATGTACATAATTACTAATTGTCATTCTGACACGGGCCCTCATATCTGCTTGTCAACACCAACAAAGTCACATGACTGCTCGCGCCCTATACTTATGTAACCAAAAATGGAAGTGGCGAGAGGTATTGTGCTGGCCACAACAGATTCTTTCAATCAAAATCTATTAAAGAAATCACTATCATTCCACTGATTTAAATTATCACACTAATATTTACATTGTATGTTCTTAAATTCTAAATAAAATTAAAAATTGCTTCGACTTTGTCCTCAAATTTTTTGTCTAGTTCAATAACTTCATTTTACGTGATTACCTAAACACTGGTTAAAAAACTAATCACTGCTTGGTTTTTTCTGTTAAATTTGATAAAATTTACTGTCACATATAATAGCTGGTTACCATTAACCAAGGCACAAAGTATATGTGCTTTAATTCGTATTTCATATTCGTAATTTTAATAAGTTAAATGGGAAATGTTTTCCGTAAATGTTGCTATTTTTTAATGAAATAAACCTTTGTAATGTATATCTTCTAATAGGTATCTACGTATATTGAATGTCGGGCGTTTCATATGTCAACTAATACAGACACCAAAACTGTCACATGGGTACTTAGGCATTGTATGGCGGCGATCAGTTTTGATCTGTTTAAGCGGTCATATGTAAAGGTAATCCAATATATGCCATGGAGAGACAGTAACGTATCCAGCATGGAATAAATTTACATGTGTGGTTCTCGTATATCAAGCTCGATTCTACAAAATAAGAATTATTGCCAGTATTACTCAAGTTTCACTAAAATTGACAATATATCAAACATGTAACAATACTTGACAGTGATAAAAAATGAATGAAAAGCAAATTTATTTTACTCTATGGATTATGAAAGATTAATTTCCTTAATTGAATTGATTATTATTAAAAGGAAACTAGTCCACAAAATCACCAAATTGAGTTAAGATCGGTAGTGCCATCAACAACAGTTAAGACTATATTTGGGCATTTTTTTATTTTATTTATTAAAAAAGTGCACTGGATTTAAATATAATGTTATTACCTAAATTTATCATTTTAACAAGAATCTACGGACAAATATATGACAACAGACACGTGCTATTTTTTTCAGTTCCAACAGTAAATAATACAATATTTATTTTAGTATTATTTATAAAACTGAAGGTAAATGAAACTGACACTATATTCAATTAATTACTATATTATTTTTTTTGTTTTTTTAGTAAAATTATTTGCAAAGTGATATTTATTTATTAAATTATCATCTACCCTACAATTATATTAAAAACAAGAATAAATAAACTTCTGGATGCTATGATTATTACTCCAATTCAACTAATTTTGCTATGGTGTATTAAGAGAGTGTATAGAACTTATAGAACTTGAATACATTGCTTATAATACAATTTCTTAGATTTAATAATAATTTATTTGCAAATAAATCATTGTCTGCATGTGACAAATGTTTTCGTCTTTAATAATTCGCAAATAATTTAAGATGACAATTAATTCACTATATTGTTAGTTACCTTTATCCTCAGTTTTATAGGTAATACTAACATAAATATTGTATTTTTACCTCTCGCTAAGAGAGGTATTGGATTCATGCTAAAAATCGCATATCCAGATTTAATGAATAAGCACGGTTTAAGGTCCCTACAATCCGATTTTACGATGATGTCTGTGTGTGTGTGTGTGTGTGTGTGTGTGTGTGTGAGTGTGTGTGTGTGTGTGTGTGTGTGTGTGTGTGTGTGGATGTATGTGTGTGTGTATGTATGTAGGATGTTGGAAAGACGATTACTCAAAAATTATAAGACTTTAAATTTGTTTAACTATGTATTTCCCAATCGGACATTCATGGGAAGATCTGAAAAGGTTTTGGTAACAATTGAACAACCGGAAGTAGAAGATTCTTGAAAAAAAAATCTTCTAAATAATATTTTTTGATTTTTTTTCTTAGTAATATTAAAGAAAATTAAATTCTCTATCTGATACATTTAAATATTTTATAATATATTCTATAGATTTAGAGATAAAAGAAATATAATATAAAATAGTCTGTTATAATAAATTTTACAGCCAAAAGATTGGCCATGGAAAATAGTTGAAAATTTAAATTGTTTGTAACTGACAGATAAATGTCAGTGTCAGAAATCCGGAGACATTACTGAAGACTTTTTCTGGAAAGTACATACATTATATTATTTCTTAATGTATTAATAGTTAAATATTTAAAATTATAGGTATATTACATATATCCTACAAAAATACTGTCAATCCTGACAATGAATTGGAAACATTTCGAAAAATTAGAAGAGGACAAAATTTTTTCATAAAATGAATTTAAAATTAAACAATCTAAATATAAGGAATAGATATATGTAGTTGAATTTTTGGTATAGAGTGAAGGTATACAAGAAATGTTAAATACAATAGGGCGCGAGTAGTCATGTGATTTTGTCGGCTTTGACAAGCAGATATGGGGGCCCATGTCAGAATGATAGCTAGTAATTATGTATATGGTTTATTTTCCTCGACAAGTAAATTCCACACTCCTGGTGACAAATTAACTACGTGTATTTAGAAAATCTTGAAATTCTGAATGAAAAATTGACAATTGACATCCATGTAAATAATTACTATAATTATCATCCTGAAACAGGCCCCCACATTTGCTTGTCAAGGCCAACAATGTAACATGACTGTTCGCGCCCTATACTTATATAACCAAAAAAGGAAGTGGCGAGAGGTATTGTGCTGGCCACAACAGATTTTTTACTGTTGGAACTAAAAATTTTGGGACTTGACTTTTGCCATATATTTTCCCGTAGATTATTGTTTAAATGAGGAATTTAGTTAATAACATTGCATTTAAATCCAGTACACTTTATTAATACATAAAATTAAAAAAATGCCCAAATATAAGTCAACTATTGTAATCTAAAAAAATATTTTTTGTTGCTGTTAATATATTTATTTCAGAGGATACGAATACATATGGGGTTGGGCTCGTATCAAAAATTTAAGAAAAATAATATCAAATTTCAACAGTTACAGCAGTTAAAGACCCGTCCACAAAATGCTTACTCTCCGTGCAAATCAGCAGTAGACAAAATAAATTTCCTCTCCTTCCTGCCCTAGTTGTCGAATGTTCAATGGGACCCAGTGGCGTAACTGCAGATTGTGGTGAGGCGAGTGTTTCTCATCACCCTCGCCCGATTGTCATACCCGAGACGGATGTAAACCAGGCCAGTAGGATCTCATGGAAATAAAACTGAAGCTGATGCGGCTTCCGACAAACGTAAACGCCAAATAGGAAAACTCAGATCTGGGATGATCACTTAAGTGCAGAGTTAAATATTCAGCAAGGTGGAAAGCTAAAATGTAGCGGATGGATATGCAGTTTTATGGATGTGTTTTTGAAGGAAGTTTAAATATTTATGGATCTGAGGTTTCAGATTAATTTTTTACCTTCCGCTACCGTAGGAAAGAGTGACATAGGGGTTCATGTTAAAAGTGGCATATCGAGATTTTGATAAAAAAATATGTATTAATATCTTCTAAAATCCGATTTTAATATATTTAATACGTATATACCTTTGTCAGTCTATGAATCCTGTGGACATTCTGACACATTCAATCTGAATTTTTATAAAACTCGTATTCTAATTTTTCACTAATATGAAATCAATCATAAATAAAATAAATAAACATTTCATCACGGCATATTACCCATTGCTGGGTGTGCCAATCTGCTTTATACACAGATATCGGTAATGATGAAATATTTGCACCGCGTGGCGCTTAACAGGCGTCACTTCACTGGCACTCAATCCTGGAGTGGAGTGACCACAGGGGTCAATTTTGTTCCATTAAAATTCAAAGTAATTTTTGGCGTCGGTCGAGATCGAACGCGGGTCCCCAGATTCGCGACCAGACACGCAGGCACACGACCAAGAGACCTCATAATACTAAAAATATTTCTTTATGAGTAGTTGAAAATCGTTGGAAAGAGATTACAATATTTATTGTATGTATATATTAAAAATAACCATGAAACTTATCTGGCATGTCAATTCTGAAGTGTAAACTGATTTTAGTTCGCGACCAGTACCATAACAACGTAGTACTTATATATATCACAATGGAAAGAGCGAAAGGTATTGTGATGGCCACAACAGATTTTTTTCATATTTGTTCAGAAATATCCATTCAGTATAAAAATAAGCATATTTAGCAAGCATTGGGGCAGTAAATTCTGTTGTATGCACTTGGTCAGTGAACATTGTTCACTGACCGGTCACGGATCAAGTGAACGTGAAAATTGTTCGGATATGGCTTGTTCAGGTCTGACATTAAAAAGTCAGAGAAAATTGCTACATTTGTAATTATTTCAATTATATTTATATTTACCTTGTAGATAAAATAATATATTTATTTATTAACATTCAAATTTTTGTTGATATCGAAATAAATGCATTTGATCAGTGACTACAAAATATTTTGGTTTTTAATCAAATTCAAATCATCCATAGATTTTCCACGGTTAATTATTGCTTACAATAAAATGTGTCCTTTAAGTTAATGGACATACAGGGTGTAACAGCTAAACGAGCTACCACAAATAAATTATATATTTTCAAAGATACAATAAAATACCACAATTCAACCGTGTAATCGTTTTATGTCCTAAAATAACAAAAAAAAATGAGAAAAATTCAATTAAAATTTAAATAAACATGGTTTTATATTTATTTTTCAGTAGGCTATGCATTAAAAACAATTGATCTTAAATTAAAATTAAACAAATATTTATTAATTGGCATAAGCGATATGAAATCTGATGGCAAAATAATGAACTACAGTTTGACTTGTTATTTAAGTATGTTATATTAGAAATTTGTTAAATATTATACGTATTTGTGTATCTAAATTGACATATATATTGTAATATGAGTAACAATTATTACTGCTTACTTGAGTGCACATTGTCACGTTAGAAAGGCAATAAATTATGTTGTCACGAATTTCCGCGGAAATGAAAAATTCGTGTTTACATTAAAAATATGCTTGACAAGATGAAAAAGATAATACAGTGCGTGGATCAGAAAATTATAAATTAATATATCCGTCTTGTATACTTTGAAGATTTATTCATTATTTCAAAGAAAACTTTGTTCACGAGGTTAGCTTTATTAATGTTCACAAAAATATCATTTAAGTTATCTTCACTTCCACGAATACATCCTATACTAATGTTCACAAGTGAATAAGAAATATAATCATGAAATTTTGCTATTTTAATTATTTTTTTAAAGATATCATGTAAAAAAGAAGTGGTTATACAATTTAAGTTAAAGTTTTATAAAAGTGTACCACGAATTTACATTAATTTACCCTTAATAGATAATATAAAACCTATTATAAATAATATAAAAAGAAAATGAAATATAATATAGTATGAGAAATACATTATGTGTTTGCACATTTGACAGTAGCTTAACGTCATATCTCGTTCAACCTATAGTTCAAAACTCGCTACCCCAGCGCTGTGATCTTAAAAATACTAGGGTATGGTCATGACGTGGCTCGCGTTTCGTCCGCCATTTGCGGACCACTGTCATATTCGTTGTTGTTGCGCAAATTATTATGTATTTTCGTGGCTATTTGTTTTATTTTAGTGCAGAACACATTTAAATATACTTCTAATATTTATTTAAAGCGTAAGTAATACTTTTATTTTATTTATTTGTGTATATTCTTGAGATACTGACTACGATGACTGGCAATATTGAAAACACATAAAAATTAACAATATTAAGCACAAACATCTAAATTTTTAAAAGGTAAGTTTAGGATATATACTTATTATGATAATAATAACTACAGTTATTAAATTAGATGTGATAATAACAACCTATATCCTATGCTCTACATAACCTCTAAATCTATGTCATAATAATAATTGTGTATCTTTTAAATAAATGAATTTTTATTACCTTTATAGATTCATAGTGTGATTATTTAATATTCCTGTATAATATAAAATCACATTTCTTACAAATAAATAGGGAAATGAATTATCAGTATGTTTGACATTGGCCCGCTTATGGCGGCGATCTTGCCCCATGGCCATACCCTGTATATAAAGGTACCCTAAAAAATATATGCCAATAGCTTTATAAAAACAGTGTTCCATACATAGCCATCTGAAAAATCACTATAAAAATCAAATCTATGTAAATTTCAATTGAATTTTCTCGATGTAAGGATATCAAACGATTACATGGTTGAATTCAGAAAAAAATACTCTATCAAAAGAGCCTAAAAATATATACCATTCCATTTAAAAAAAATATAACTTCGTATTGTAACCACTGGTTTAAAAAAATATTTTCTTTTCTAATCGAATGTCTCCCTTGTTGATCTGTAAGATTATCTTATAGTATTTTATTGTACCTTTAATAATACAGAAATTATTTGAGGTAGCTTTTTTAACTGTTACATCCTGTATATTAAAACCCTGCTATTAATATCGATCGCAGAAAAAACATTTTAAAATAATATTCATGTTGCAAAATATTCGTTGTATTATGAATTCTCTCAAGTTGTGATACCGTTCTATTCGCGGACAGTAACAGCAGCGAAAATTCGTTTTCAGGTCGGTTTATGCAAACATCAAAAAAACATCTGCAGTAAAACTCAAACAGCATTTCGTAATACTTTCTTTGCTTGTTTCCGTCCCCGAATTCGTTGCTTCCATATGCACCCCACAGTCCTCGAGAATATAATCTAATCTAAACCATAGATTTGAAATCTGTGTCACGTTCCATTCAGAATTTTTCTGTAAAACTTTCGAAAACATAATAATATATCTTGTACAATTCAATAGCTGCTGAATCCGGTTAGCCGAGAGGGAGATAACGCTGGTCGAAGCGTTATCTATAGTCGATATTCTTGGTTTTTGTATTCCTTTTTGCCTCCCTCACAAATTAAAATTTGACGTGTCGTTTAGGTGATTGCTTTGCTGACCGTGCAGGAGATTATCTAAAGGTGTGTATACATTTATCAAGGTATTTGTACCACACATTATTTTACAACCTTTATAATTTGAAATATTATTTTCAGGTTTGGAGAGGTGAAATAATGGAGATTCAGTCTTTGGTTAAAATATTATTTATTGAAAACAATACCGACGTTTCGGTCTCAATTAGATCATCCTCAGGGTTCTGAAAAACATCAACGGGGTACAAATATCATGCTCTACAAATTTTAAGAAACTGGTCACTTACATGTTTAAAATGTTTTTAGATTATTGAAAAATAATGAGTTGTACATAATTAAAAAATAAGAAAGAAGGAGGTTTTAGATGCCGTCAAACTATAAAAATATAAATAACACGTACATTCTTATCAGAGTTCATTATAAAACTGACGAGGGTTGGTTCTTGTATTGGAAGGAGCAAGGTGACATCTAAGTAATATATCTTGGACTTGTTATGTTTATTTCAAGTATCAAAAAATACAAAAATAATATAAATCCATTGTATAACTGAAAATAAAAAATTCTATCGTTTAGAAAACAAAAAATCTGTTGTGGCCAGCACAATACCTCTCGCCACTTCCGTTTTTGCTTACATATGTATAGGGCGCGAGCAGTCATGTGCCTTTGTTGGCCTTGACAAGCAGATATGGGAGTTCTGTCAAAATGACAATTAGTAATTATGTACATAGATGTCAAATGTCACAGAATTTTTCATGAAAAATTTCAAGATTTTCTAAATTCACATAGTTAGTCATACTTGATCTAGACAAGCAGATATGGAGGCCCTTGTCAAAATGACAGTTAGTAATTATTTATATAAATGTAAAATGTCGTAATTTTTCACATGGTTATTTTGTCACCAGGAATATGGAATTTACTTGTCGAGGAAAATAAACCACATGGAATTGGAATATCATGAAATTTAGGATGGACAATTGACATTTGACATATATGTACATAATTACTAGCTGTCATTCTAACTCGGGCCCTTATTTGCTTGTCAAGTCCAACAGAGTCACATGACTGCTCGCGCCCTATAAATTTCTCATGTCTTTTCTTTATGTTTAGATTATTTTTATAATTTAAAATTTATTTTTTGGGGAAGTTTTCTCCTATACTTCTAAATGTTCGAATATCTTCCAATTTCTTGACGGGATTTCTGATGGGTATATGTATATAGCTATAATTTTAAATATTTAATTGTTATACCACAAGAAATAGTAAACTTACCAATATCTCAGAAAAATTCTTCAATAATGTCAGTTAATTTTGACGTTTCACTGTTATGTTGCCAAAAAAGAATATCTAAGATTTATTTTCAGCTAATAAAACCATATTCGTACTATGGCAAATTCTGAATCGGTTCTTATCCACTGTCATGTGTTCAGTTAAAATAGACTTAAGTTCAAGTTTTAGAATTGAGCTGCCAAACAGGTTTATGAATTACTGTTGGTTTTTGACAATGGCATTTTTCTGTCATTTACAAACATCTGATGGTTACCATAGAGTTGTTTAGGCTCTGAAATTTATTACAACAGATTATTTCATATTATTATTTAATGTATCTCCAAACCTATAGGAGATATAATAAAAATTTAAAATGTATCGAATAGAGAATTTTACGTTCTTTAATACTAATAATAAAAAAATTCAAAAAAATAATATTTAGCATTTTTTTTTAAGATACTACTATTCAACTCTTCCCATTAATGTTAGATTGAGGAATCCGTAGTCAAAAAGGTCTTCAGTCTTATAGAATTTGAGAAATCGTGTCTCCAACAACCTCACACACACACATCCACACACACACACACACACACACAGACATCATTGTAAAAATGTTAAAATCGGATTCTATGGACCTTAAATCGTGCTTATTCAATAAAATCTGGATATGCGATTTTTAGCATGAATCCAATACCTCTCTTAGCGAGAGGTAAAAAGTACAAAGATATCTAGTGCCTTTTATTGTAACATGTAAGGCAAAATGCTTGTTTACATTCACTTCACATTGTAGTTTTAGCTTTCTTTCCAGCTTCTTTTGAATTTAGACCCTGGCCTTTTTGAAAACAGTAGCATCCGTGGCACCTTTTGCGTAGTACATTTCCTGCACTATCTTTCTTCTAATTTGTGAACACTTTTCTTCGTTTGTTATGCAGGCTTTTGCAAACTTGTATGAAACATATATGACTCATTGGACGTTGTGCCCTCAGCATTATGACCCCAGAGTTTATAACTGTTATAACATTGTGGACAGTGAACGTGTTGAGACAAAATGTTTGTTAAAGATTTTACAAACTCATCATTTTCAAGATTTATAAGAATTATAAATTAGCTGGCAACTAAATTGAAGTCTTAAGTTCCAAAGCTTTAAATGTCTCCTGTTTTCATTCTATCTTTTGACCAACACGATCAGCAAACTTTTTCTTTCAAGCTCAAACGAAAATTATGTTGATCGTGCTTAGAAAGCACTCCATCATGTTTTTTAAGATGGTAATGTGGCCTAAATTCCGCAGTGACGTAGCACTTTATGTAATGAAACGCGATTTCATCAGGTGGATAAAATTGAAACCGAATCTGATCACATGTTTATATAGACGACATGTGTTTGCCCGACCTGTTTTCCTAAAAAGAAATGTATGCAAAGATCCACGGAAGATACGACACGGATTTGTATATTTTTTAAAGGAAATTTTCTTTCTACGTATGTGGCGTCCGTGCAGTGGGTTTCAAATTTGGGTTAGCAGAAAAAAGGTAAAATGCAAATTTAAACTTTGTTTAATATACCTACAACGTTAGCAAATCAAAATTATTTTTATCATATTAATTGGAAATAAGTTCTTTCATTTATTGTATTTTGTTTTGATTCTTTTTTGCATGAAGAATAATTCTCTCGATTGTCGCTGTTGTATATGATATAGGTTTAATTAAAAATATCCATTTAAATGTATCGGATAAAACGCTCTATGAATCGCTCGTTTTTATATATGTACATACAGTACTGTGAAATAAAATAGGTGTAAGAAATTCATAGTTCATATACAAAATATATCTTCAAAAGCATTATTCATATAGAAGTAATAATCTCATATTTTACCTCTCGCTAAGAGACTTTTTGGAGTCATGCTAAATATCGCATTTCAAAAACTACAAGTCTTTATATTTGTTTAACTACGTATTTCCCAATCGGACATTCATGGGATGATCTAAAAAGGTTTTAGTAACAATTGGACAACCGGAAGTAGAAGATTCCAGATAAATATCAGTGTCAGATATCCGGAGACATTACTGAAGATTTTTTCTGGGAAGTACATACATTATATTATTTCTTATTGTATTAATAGTTAAATATTTAAAATTATAGGTATATTACACATACCCTTCAGAAATACTGTTAAGGCCAACAATGAATTGGAATCGTCTCGATAAATTAGAAGAGTAGGACAAAATTTCTTCATAGTATTAATTTATATATAAAAAATCTAAATGTAAAAAATAGATACGAGTATAAGCGAGAATACAGTTCGAATGAAGACTCTGCAACGTAAAATACAGAAAAATTGTATCTCATCGAAATAATGAGTAATGAAAGAAAAATGTACTTGGAGAATCTCTTAATTCTTGATCTGTGACTATTATGGAGGTGACAAGTCTAGGTTGAAGGACTTAAATTTGTTTCAAACATTATGGGGCAATATACACCAGCATTGTAGACTAGAGTAACATTGAACTGTGAAAAAGCTATCAAATTCTTCTCAAGTAAGTAGTAAATATTGACAAAATTACACATCGTTATAAGAATAATCGGAGTGCAATCTATCCATCACTTTATTAAAGGGAATTATGTATGAAAAAATGCACAATCCAGAACCGCCCAAAATTATTTTTTTTACTAGAAGAATGTGAAGAGAAAGTAAACAAGAACGTTGTTCGAATTGAAAATCCACTGTTACCAGCCTAAAAATTATATATGGTATTATTACCAAAACATTTTCAAGTCTTCCCAGTAATGTCCGATTGAGAAATATATTGTTAAACAGATATTAAGTATTATAGTTTTTGAGAAATAGTCCTTCCAACATCCACACACACACATACACACACACACACAAATCATCATCGTAAAAATATTAAAATCGGATTATAGGGATCTTAACTTAATCATTAAAATCTGGATATGCGATTTTTAACACGAATCCAATACCTCTCTTAGCGTGAGGTAATATGTCTAATCAAGAAAATACCTATTATTCGCTTTATCGATTGCAATAATGCGAAGGTTGATAGATGCATTGCAATGGCTTTGGTATGTTTTGATATAAAATATACGAAAATTGGTAAGGTAATTGCATAAATTGTCATGTTTTGGTTTCATAATTAAAAGACAGATACAACTCCAATTAAAAATTAAATATTGGAAAAACAAAACTGCTGTTGACGTTGTATACAATTACCTCCGAAATTTATAAACAAAATTCATTAAAATTTGTAGCATGTTATTAAATGTATGACCATGTTAATTACAAAATACACAAAATAGCACTAACAGTGATTTATTTCCAGGCAATATTTTGACGAGTCCTGTCATTCAGTTAAAATTGCAAATGAAGTTGTATTTCACCCCAGTCAAAAATCAGAATCCTCGCGGCAAATTCCCTTTTTAAAACTCCCAAATGAATTCTCATATCAGCAAAACACCAAAGGAATATTACCGGTATCATTTACTTGCAACACACACCTGTTCAGCCTCACGTCGGCCACTTGAAATTTTAATTTCGTTGTACGTTCTGGACGCGTGAACCCATAAAAATTACCAGCGCCAGTGGTAAGCTCTTTATCCGCAGTAGAGCCGCATAGCCACACGGGAGCTACATAGCGTTGCTTTCCTTTTGGAAGGAATAAAAATTTAAAAATGTGATGTGGCCAGCACAATCCCTTTCGCCAATCCTGTGTATTATGTATAAATCCCTTACATAAAGTTTCTTTTAAAAGATTCTAAATTTCCAGTAAAATTATTTCATAAAAAACTATGCAAATTGCACTTGACACTGACATCTTCTTTAGTTTTTCCCATTCGTTAGGAGTCGCTATTTTTTATTTTCTTCTTCCACTCATTTTTGTTTTGCGTATCGTCCTCATTCAGTTCCTTTCTCTCAAGTCTTCCATCTTATCTATGGTCTTCCTCTGTTTCTTCAACCTTCTATTACTTACTCATTCTTCTTCCAATATATTCTTCATTTCTCCTCATGATATGTTCAAACCAATATAATCGTCTCTCTTGTATCTTTTTAGAAACTTTATTCCTTACCGTATCGTCCCCAACATCTATCTCAACATCCTCATTATTTGCCACATTTAATTACTTTTCATTCTTGCGTTGAATAAGCCGTAGGAAAACAAGCAATCAGAAGTAAAATTTGTTTTATTTCCCTTATTCTTTCATTCCTTACCTTATCTTCCCCAACATCTATCTCAACATTCCCATCTGTGCCACATTCATAAGTAAAATTTGTTGAACGACTTTACTAGCTTAGCATTTTCTCGATTTGCTCGAAATCAATCCAAGCGCCAAATTTCTCGCTTGTCTTGCTAACTTATGAAATATAAAATAAAGTAAATAAATATTTCATCACGGCATATTACCCATTGCTGGGTGTGCCAGTATACAGATATCGGTAATGATGGAATATTTGTACCGTGTGGGCGCTTACCAGGCGTTACCTCACGGGTACTCATAGCTGGCGTGGAGAGTGCACCACAGGGGTCAATTATGCTAAAAAGATTTGATATTTCGAAGAAAAGTTATTAATACACAAAAATTCGCCCTTCTTATGTTAGACTACAGTTTGAAAACATGATTGCCTCTGGCTTTCAATAGATTTAAAAAAATATTTTTACTACATTTTATTTTGTAAGGTATTTTTTTTTTATTTAAAATAGCTTGGATACGAATAGTGTGCTAAGACATTCATCTTTTTATACCTTTGAGCCGGGAGATTTTGAATTCATCCTGTGTTAAATCTGTGTAGCTTTACTGCATTGAAACCAATATTGCATTTTCTTCAAACAGCATAAAGCGCTTGTGTGTTTACAAATAGTTATCTTCCATTAGAATCTGTTTCAGCAAAGCCAACGTATATTATAAGGGATATACCGTGTGTATTCTACTGGAATATCCAACTACTAGTTCAATTGCTGTGTAGTCACTTATAATCTTTGATAATATATTGGAGAACAATCCTTTAATGAAAGAGAGAACATACAATACGGTAGTCATGCTTACCGTGCAATGTAATACTTTAAATATATTTATCATCTTTTTAGAGAAACAAGTAGCTAACAATACAAAAGCGAATTTTCCAAATATACTCCATGCTCTAAAAACTGAGTTACCCGATACTTTCTTTTACTGCATCCCATTCCATATACAAATATTCCAACTTTTGGCATTTTTCTCGTAGAATGCGGAGGCGAGTGTACATGCTGAGGCCAATAAAGCACAGGTCGCGAAGCGATGACACTACGCGCTTCGTCCCCAATTCATATCGCACATATCTCACGTCCCCTGCGACACTCATTACTCCGGTTGCCCTCGTTCGGCGCGGCGCTACGCTCGCCTCAAATTGTCCTGTCACCGTTAAACAAAGAGATCCAAAGGGAAAAATGCCCGCTTTACCTTATTGCTTAAATAGTTCCCAACTCCGCCAGAGTTATTGGCTGGGGTGCTTTTTGATTTGAGGGGGATATTTTTAGAGGAAATTGTGCCAGGGTTATTCTATAAAGGAAATTTCATATAAATATAGAAAAAGGGGTTGTTAATATGCCTGAGTATAGTTTCAGGAGATTTGAGGATATTAGAGGTATCTTAGAACAAATTCTACATTTTAAAAATTGTCAGACGTACCTACGAGTCCAGACTCGTAATAGTTCGGCTGGCTTATATTTTCAACAAATTACAATTTTCAATGATAACAAATTTCTGTTACTATAGATTTAAAACTTACAAAACTATGGGCCCAATGAAAGATGATAATACACTCCTGGCCAAAAAAAAACCGGACACCAAAAAAAGTTTTTTTAACGACTTATAACAAATGAAATATGGGTTTACTTGTTATTTTTATATTAAAATATGAACAAATGGTCTGTAAAGTAAGATTAGAAAATAAAACAAATGTAGCATACACTTTATTTATTTAGAAAAAGAAAGAAAACTAAATCTGTGCTAAATTTTGTCCTACTCTTCTAATTTTTCGAAATGTTTCCAATTCATTGTCGGGATTGACAGTATTTTTGAAGGGTATATGTAATATACCTATAATTTTAAATATTTAACTATTAATACAATAAGAAATAATATAATGTATGTATTTCCCCCAAAAAATCTTCAGTAATCTCTCTGGATTTTTGATACTGACGTTTATCTCTTAGTTACAAACATTTTCATTTTTCAATTGGTTTCCATGACATTATTTGTGCTGTCAGATTTATTACAATAGATTATTATATATAAATATTATATTTCTTTATCTCTAAATTTATTGAAGATGTAATAAAATATGTATATGTTCAGATAAAGAATTTACTAGTAAGAACAAAATTTATCAAAAAATAATATTTAGAATATTTTTTTAAGAATCTGCTACTTCCGGTTATCCAATTATTACCAAAACCTTTTTAGATCCTCCTAGCACACATACATCCACACACACAAACACACACACACACACACACACAGACATCATCGTGAAAATATTAAAATCGGATTGTAGGTATCTGAATAATCATTAAAATCTGGATATGCGATTTTTAGCATGAGGTAAAAGGAGGTATAAAATATAAAATCGGCCAGTATATCATATTATATTTTATAAAAAAGGAATAACATGAATTTAGTTGCAAGATTCTCTTGAGGCAATGAATAAAAGATAAGGAAAAAAAGGAAAACCCAGAACATTTAAGACTATTTTGAAGGGAGTTTGAAAAAGAATAAACAGAAGAGACATTATAGAATGAATAATTTAAAAAAATGTAAAACTGGGAGACAGTATTTAACTTGGGGATGTAAAATTATAACTATTAAGTAATTGTATTTGTTAATTTGACGTAAATACAAAGCCAGTAGACTATAATTAAATACAAATAAAATAAAATAACACATTTTCTTCAATAATCTTTGAAAAAAGTATCTTACTATAAAAAGTTATATTACAACTAAAACTAATACAATCACTCCTTAACCTTAAAATTATAAAATAAACTATATATGTATTTCGAGAACTAAGTTCTCATTATCTGTAGTACAAATTTAAGCGGAGTAGCTAAGATTACTCAACATGTAAACCATGTCAGAATTCCTAACAACTCTGAAAAACAAGAGAGAGAACTGGAATAATATAGGAATGTGAATAACAGGTGAATGAATACCAATTATAAACTAAGATTTAGCGTCCAATGATATTTAAGATTTAAACGTTCTATAAAATTTAAGTTCATATTAAATCGAATAGTTTAGAGTTTGGTATGGGTCCGAGATGTGCGTTCATCAAATTATTTTTAAATTTATTTATTATTATGCGTCTAAATATCTATCATTAGACGCATACGAGAGCTTAATAAATAAATAATAAATAAAAATAATTTGATGAACGCAGATTTCGGACCCATGCCAAACTCTGAACTATTCGATTTAATATAAACTTAAATTTTATAGGACGTTTAAATATTAAAAATCATTGGACACAATTTTAGTTTATAATTGGTATTCATTCACCTGTGATTCCCATCCCTATATAATCCCAGTTCTCTCCCTTGTTTTTCAGAGTTGTTAGGATCTCTGGCATGGTTTACATGTTGAGTAATCTTAGCTACTCCGCTTAAATTTGTACTATTAATGACGAGAACTTAGTTCTCGAAATACGTACAGTAAATTTTTTGAAAGATGTCCGATCAAGGTTATCTACGAATTGTATGAATTCAGATTTTTGCTCCGCCCATTCTGACAAATTCAGTAGTGTCGTTTGCTTAGTTTTCATGAGGGTACATAAGATACTACTGTTATTTTATTATTATAAAAGTATATGTTACAATAAAAGCATTCAAAATTCAAAAATAAGTCAACTGGTAAGTTTATTAGCAAATGTAAAACCAAATATGTGAAAAATAAGATACTAACACAATGTCAGTGTCAGTGACACTGACAGAAAATAACGTTATTCGGCTATGAATGAAGGTAATGTATTTGAATTAATAAATAAACGTACGTTACAGCGAAAGTATTATCAATAACGAGCATCGTTTTAAAGTGGAATGTCTTAACTTAGTCGAAGCAATATGAATTTTTGAAAGACAAGCGTGTTATATCCATCCTTATCGCACACCTTTAAAGCCTTTGTAAAGGAGGGGGATAAATGTATGCCGAGTTGTTAAGAGCATTGTGTACTCCTATACTAAAATATGAAGCGAAAATTCAAATAAATTGTTCTTGTACCAGAACTATTAACATTTTTAAAAAATCAATATTAGACAAACATACTTCTATTATGAACCTGCTTTAAAAAAAAAGTATTATTGAAATTTATCAGTATTTGACTTTGATTTTAATGGGAAAACAAGAAATGCTACTGAATTTTGAGTTTCCCCTTAAAATCAATGTCCAGTATAAATAGATTTCGATAATTATTTTTTTATATGCAGGTTCATATAAGGAGTATGTTTGTCTAATGCTGAATTTTTTAAAATGTTAATAGTTCTAGTACAGGAACAATTTATTTGTATTTTCGCTTCATATTTTAGTACAGGAGTACACAATGCTCTTAATTCGTTCATGATACAGATGACCTTGATCGGACATCTTTCAAAATTTCTACTGCATATAGTTTATTTTATAATTTTTATGTTAAGGGGTAATTGTATTAGGTTTAGTTATAATTTAACTTTACACTTCTCCTATTATTAATCGGAAATGTAAATAATCTTGAATACCAAATACCGGAATATATTAGAAATATTTGAAAATAAAATATCAAAAACTAAATATAGGTTCTACAATAATTTGGTACATTATAGGATATTTTAGTAATGATTATTTATATTTGTTATCTGTTTTAGTTGTAGCTACAGTGTATTTCCACATTTTCCGTTACAAATGAATTAATTAAAATACATTTTAAAACGCGAATCATGTTTCCCGTAATTATTCTAAAATATGAGTCCACTACACCGCCCTAAATAAAAGAAGATATATTTATTTTTATGTTGATCATTACTTGCACAATGAACCATTAAATGTGCTGCTCACATATGTTTATCTGTTTATTTATGCACTTGCATATTTTACATTGTGTTACATTGCGGTTAACCATTGATATTCCTGGTACCATAAACTAACGAATATGTATAATGTAAATCTAGAATTTATGTAAAATGATATAAATAATGTGTTAGTCGTATTTCCGCGGTTTAGAACGAAATGCGAAATATAACATTAATTCGTATTATGGTGGATAGGAAATACACAAATGGAAAGATCTCATTTGTTACAGGATGCGAAAATTATAATGCAACTTCAATTTAATTTAACCGGGATGGTTGAACCGATTTTCTATCTACATAGTTACAGGAAACTTCAATTACAATGTGCATTCTGGGAACCTCATCTGCAAAATATCAAACGATATGTTAATGTATAAAATTGATAAAGATATTCATAAAATCTAGTTACCTTGTTTCATTTTTAACATATCTAACTTAACTAACATGTAAGATGATACTGTTATTTTATTATAAATTTGTCGAGATTCTTCAATAATACAAATGAAAAAAAATCTGTTGTGGCCAGCACAATACCTCTCGCCATTTAAATTTTATGTTGCATAGGGCACGAGCAGTTATGTGACTTTGTTGGCCTTAGCAAGCAGATATGGGGGCCCGTGTCAGAATGATAGCTAGTAATATACATAGGTGTCAAGTATCATAAGTTATTATTCGAAACATTATGATTTTCCAAATCCATGTGGATTATATTCCTCGACAAGTATATTCCATACTAATGGATGACAAATAAACAGAATATTATGAAATTTTGAATGAAAAATTATGACGTATGACAATTGTGACATCTGTTTAAATAACTACTAACCGTCATTCTGACGCGGATCCTCATATCTGCTTGCCAAAGCCAACAAAGTCACATGGCTGCTCGCGCCCTATAAGTAACAAATTTAACATTTCTTGTACACACAAATAATTGAAATTGTTTCTCTTCTTTCGTTCTATGAGAAATTATATCCTACTATTCTAATATGTTCAAAATTCTTCAAATTCATTGACGGTATTAGCGGTATTTCTTAAGGATATATGTAATATTGACATACCTGTAATTTAAATACATATTTAATTAATAATATAATAATATATATTAAATGTACTCATACCTCCCAGAAAAATCTGACACTGACATTTTGCATTTATTTGTCAATTACAAAAATTTAAATTGTTTTTCGGGCAACGAGATTTATTACAATCTATATTATTATATACTTTATCTCCAAACCTATACGAAATATAATAAAAAAATTAAATGTGTCAGATTGAGAATTTAATTTTCTTTAATATTTGTAGTGACAAATTTTCAAAAAATAATATTTTGAATTTTTTTTTTTAGAAACTACCACTTCCGGTTGTCCCAATGTTACCAGAACCTATTCAACTCTTACCATTACCGTTAGATTGAAGAATACGTAGTCAAACAGGTCTTTAGTCTTATAGAATTTGAGAAATCGTGTCTCCAACAACCTCACACACACACACACATCCACACACACACACACACAGACATCATTGTAAAAATGTTAAAATCGGATTCTATGGACCTTAAATCGTGCTTATTCAATCAAATCTGGATATGCGATTTTTAGCATGAATCTTTATCTTGTATTTTATGAATAAACTCAAGTTACATTTTTATAAAATGTAGAAAAGTAATATATTTTTCACATGCCATATAAAAACAATTACTATACGTTACGTTTTTATTTCATATTAGGTTTGTTCCTACAGCAGTACAAAACTGTCCGTGACAGTCCGGAGTCTGCGCAGTTTGATTTTAAGTGTTCCAGCAGCGGTTGTCAAAAATCCCTGACTAAAAAGTTTTCTGTTCCAACAGTCCACAAACCAGTTTGCTGACAGTCAGAAAAGTTTGCTGACTATCCACAAATTCTAAATCCCCGCATGCGCATTGTGTTAAGAATAGGTTGTTGACAGTTATCAAAAAGTTTGCAATAGTAAAGTTTGATTTTTTCATAAGTAATTATAATTTACAATTAAAAAAATTGTACCTACCTTCCATATTATTTTACAATTATGTTGACAAAAAATAATTATAGGTTAAATCTGAATTTTATACAAACGCTGAAAACCACGTTATTCTTCTGACTGTTGATCATGTGTTCCAGTAAATAATCACTGACTAGTTTCAAACCAGTCATTGCTCGTACATGCGTACAACAAATTAGTACGAAACTGTCAGCAACAAGTCAGGGATTTTCTGTAGGAACAAACCTATTATATCAAATATTATGTACTCGTAATTATAAAAACAAAGAAAATAAAAATGATATAAAAACTTATTGAGATTTATCTGCATTCTATTTATATACGCAATTTTGTATATCCATTGTAGTTGGTAGAGAAATTTAGTGATAATAATATTATAGATCATATTTTTCTCCAAATTCTGCTTCTGATACAGAGTAATGTATAATATATGTGGCTTTCTACGAAGTTGTAGAATGTCTGTAATGCATTCTGATGCTTAGTGTTGGACGAACTACTATATGTGATGGCGCAGAATAAAGGAAGTACATAAGACTAATGGATTAATCAATTCAATCTCTCAATTCTCGGCAAAATACTCCGCTATTAAATGAACGCTCGAAAAGTCTCACTCTTCTTCTCGAGTCGAGTAGAACAAAAAGAAAACGTTGTCTGAATCTGTTAGCACTACAACGCAGAATTCCATTAGATAAATACAGAAAGGTCGAATGCTCCGTGAGACAAGAGAAAAATGCCCCGTTCTTCTAAATAAGCACTTTTTGTATTTCGTTTACGGAAAATTTGTTTGCTCTTCACTTTCATACGATCAGCAATTTTCGCTTCGTCACTTTATTGTTTATTTTCTCTTTTACACACGTATAAAAAACTGATGTCACGTAAAGAATTATTAATGAGACAAACACAATTTTATTAACAGGTTTAGATTTATCTATTTGGAACATAGGTATATTACGGACGCTTATGTCCATATGGGGTCTCGTAGCCGTGTGCCTGAGTGTCTGGTCGCGAATCTGGGGACCCGGGTTCGATCCCGACCGACGCCAAAAATTACATCGCATTTTAATGGCACAAAATTCACCCCTGTGGCGCACTCTCCACGCCAGCAATGAGTGCCCGTGAGGTGACACCTGGTAAGCGCCCACACGGTACAAATATTCCATCATTACCGATATCTGTGTACGAAGCAGATTGGCACACCCAGCAATGGGTAATATGCCGTGATGAAATATTTATTTTTATTTTATTTATTTGGAACATATGTTCAAGGCTCGGTTGTTCCAAGTTCAGATAATGTAATAACTTACTATTAAATAAATTTATTTTATCGTCTCAACCAAACAAATTTTTTGGGTTGCTCCATGATGTTTTATTCTCCTGATAGCTAACAGTAAGATTAAAATTATGCAAGGGTAGAGTTTTGAAAAGTTAGCAACTTGGCTGTCACAATTTTAATAAAAGTTTTGTTGTTTCTTTCGCTTTTCTGTGTTTTGGTGCAGTTGTAGTTTGAACGTTTACAAGAGGTATCAATACAATTTGCATAAATTAGTGAAAATAATAGAAAGAGCAGTTAATTTTATAAGAAGAATAAGTATTCTAATTAAATTAGACGACAAATACAAAAGAATAAAAAATCTGTTGTGGCCAGCACAATACCTTCCGTCATTCTCGTGTATAATGTATAAATTCCATAATTTTTCTTACAAAAGATTCTAAATTTCCAGTAAAATTATTTCATAAACAAACTATTCAAATTGCACTTGACACTGGCATCTTCTTCTTCTTTAGCTTTTCCCATTCGTTAGGGGTCGCTATTTTTGCATGTCGTTCTCATTCAGTTCCTTTTCTCTCAAATCTTCCGCAATACAGTCCTTCCATCTTATCTTTGGTCTTCCTCTGTTTCTTTAACGTCCTATTACTAAACTATTCATTCTTGTTCCAATATAATTCTTCATTTCTCCTCATGACATGTTCAAACCAATGTAATCGTCTTTCTTGTATCTTTCTAAAAACTTGTAACACTAGAGTTATTTTCTTACCGTATCTTTCCGTGTATTCCCCAATATCTACTTCAACATCCTCATATCTGCCACATTAATTTACTTTTTATTGATACTAACATCTGTCAATTTGAATTATATGAATATATTACTAGTTCCCAAATTTAGCATAGCTGGCTGAATTATAAAATTTAATTTCTTTAAAATTCTTTAACTCTGTCTCTATTGAATATGAAGTATAAATTGTAATCAAATCGTATAGAGAATAATATATTCTTTAAGTTATAATAACGTTAAATGTCGATAAATCAAATTTAACTGTTAAATCTTCAAATGAGACTACTTCCGGTTGACCAATTATAACCAAAATCTAATCAGTTGTTCTTCTGGATGTAAACTTGAGGAATACGAAAAAAATATAATCTTTGGAATCGTGGTATTGAAGTTATGGAATCCGGAAGTTTTGTCACACACACACAGACACACAGACACACAGTCACACAGACACACAGTCACACAGACACACAGACACACATACATACAGACATCATCGTAAAAATGGTAAAATCGTATTATATGGACCCTAAAACGTGCTTATTCAGTAAAAACTCAACATTGAATTTTTTGACCAAAGACAAAAACAGTTATGGCCAGCACAAAACTTCTCCCTATTTCCGTTTTTGGTTACATAAGTACAAAGCGCGAGCAATCATGTGACACTGTTGGCCTTGACAAGCAGATATGAGGACATTTAGTAAATATGTACATAGATGTCAATTGTCAGAATTTTTCATTAAAAATTTGAAGATTTTCTAAGTTCACGTAGTTAATTTGTCACTAGGAGTGTGGAATTTACTTGATGAAAATAAAGGACATGGAATTGGACAGTCACTAAATTTAGAATGAAAATTTATATCTATATACATAATTACTAGCTATCATTCTGATGAGGGCCTCCATATCTGCTTGTTAAGTCCAACAAAGTACTGGTATTAATTTTTTTAATTTTAAATTCATTCTATATAGAAATTTTAAATATTTAACTATTAATACAATAAGAAATAATATAATGTATGTACTTTCCAGAAAAAATCTTCAGTAATGTCTCTGGATTTTTGACACTAACATTTATCTGTCATTTACAACCATTTTTACTTTTCAATTGGTTTGCATGACATTATTTGGGCTGTGGGATTTATTACAACAGATTATTATATATCTTATATTTCTTTATCTCTAAATCTATAAAAGATATAATGAAAGATTTATATGTATCAGATACATTATTTACTCTTCTTTAATATAAGCAAAAACAAAAATTTTCAAAAAATAATATTTAGAAGATATTTTAAGAATCTGCTATTTCCGGTCGTCCAATTATTACCAAGTTATATTCGATTGAAAAATACGTAGTTAGGTATTATAGTTTTTGAGAATTCGTATTTCTAACCTCCCCACATACACACATACATACACACACACACATACACATACATACATCCACATACAGTAAAATTATTGAAAGATGTCCGATCAAGGTCATCTGTATCATGAACGAATTAACAAATTGCAAAGGCTATAATCATGAGCGATAAGGATAGATATAACACGCTTGTCTTTCAAAAATTCTTATTGCTTCGACTAAGTTAGGACATTCCACTTTAAAACGATGCTCGTTATTCATAATACTTTCGCTGTAAAGTAAGTTTATTTATTATTTCAGATACATTACCTTAATTCATAGCCGTACGTATAACGTTATTTTGTGTCAGAATCACTGACACTGACATTATGTCAGTATCTTATTTTTCACATATTTGGTTTTACATTTGCTAATAAACGTACCAGTTGACTTATTTTTGAATTTTGAATGCAATTACTTTAATATATATTTTTATAATAATAAAATAACAGTAGTATTTTATGTACCCTCATAAAAACTAAGCAAACGACACTACTGAATTTGTCATAATGCGCGGAGCAAAAATCTGAATTCATACAATTCGTAGACGACCTTGATCGGACATGTTTCAAAAATTTTACTGTACACACACACGTACACAGACATCATCGTAGAAATATTAAAATCGGATTGTAGGGACCTTAAAACGGAAGGTAAAAAGGTAAAAATTCGGTTACTTGATTTTTAAGATGTACGCGATTTTTTTGCATTCCATACTCGCATGAGTATCCTTATTTACGAACTTACTACAAAATATTACACCGATATTACAAAAATAGCATCGAGATAAGCCAAATGGAATAGTAACAAGAATGGAATGAAATAAGATATACAATTTGGTTATTGCATTCTATGCAAATATAGATGCCTGCTATATTCTGAACTATCGATTAAAATTTCAAAATAAGACAGATTTCATTCATGACGTCCACATTCCCAAAATAGCTTAGCTGAAATTTATCCCAGAAAACCTTTGCATTATTTATATTAGATAAACTTATATTACAAATTACAAAATTCCCTACCATAAAATTTCAATATCTAAAATTCAAATCGAGCCGGGGTTTATAGTGTCCGTTCTCTGAATTATTCAAAAACCCCAAAACCTAGGCGGATCCAACGTTGCGAGTGATAATTTTACAACCTCTGTGTTGTCATCGGTGGATATCCAGCATCCGGTATTCTCCATTCGCCGTAAAATCTCACCCCGGCTATCTGCTGATGCGTTTACGACTTCATCCCGAGTGCGTAGTTAAACTATAGCGGCCATATCGGCTATCGCGGCCTCTCGCACTGTTTGCGGAATTAAAGTTGACGATGGCCGGCCGATGGGCAGTTGTTGGTGTTTGTGTGTTGTTTCCCGCACCCGTGGCCAACTAACCGACACCCGTTCGTGGTTTCATGGCTTTTATTTAATGTTCGCAAATAAAACTTAATTGCTTCGGCGGAATGTGTTTAATTAATGTGTACACGACATGAAAGTGATTTTTGATCGATTAGGAAATAAACTCAACTTTGCTAGTTATAAATTACTGTTTTTATGGAGCATAGTGTAACATGATTAACTGCAAAAACAATGAAACAAGTTTGGAATTAAATTTTGTTAATTTATTTATTCTACATACTAACGGCCGAATTCACCATTAATCGTTTGATTAATAATCAGTTGATTAAGGAATCAAGCTGACCTGTAAATCATCGTATGTTCCAATTCATCATCTTGATTTTTGAATCAAGAAATCATGATCAACAGGATCACAGCTTTTTTTTTTGGTTCTGACAGTTTAATGTCACCGTCATGTAATTTTATTCATGGTAATTGTACTTTCCGTTAAAAAAGTATTACTATATAAGTTTTTAATTTATTTATAAAATATATTGTATCATTTTCCTGTAATAACATTAAATTTTTATAATAATATTATAAATTTAAAACACTTGGCACGTTTCACAAGATTTCAGTCTCTGAATCAATCTCTCGGTCATTTATCGGAGACTGGCCCAGTCAACCAGAACCACAGACGCGTTTCGCTCTTATTGGAGCTTTTCAGTGTGGTGTACTGACGCCTCTAGGAGGCACTGAGAAGATTGAGCGGACGAATGATACACATCCCACAAAGTTATTAAGCCTGCAGAGGTAAATAACCACATGCAGAGCCATATATTATTTGGAACAGTTTCACCATGTGTCGCATAATTTTAATTTGTACAGTTTTTATTATTTCGATGTATAGTTCGTATCCAAATGTGTAATAATTAGAAGAATATCGACAGATGATGGATAAATTGAAGGAAGTAAAATATACTCCTTGTTGCAAACGTTTCGTATTTTTATTAATCCATCCTCAGTGCTATGGAGGAAACTATTTATTCTTCCTTTCCTCCATAGCACTGAGGATGGATTAATAAAAATCCGAAACGTTTGCAACAAGGAGTATATTTTATTTCCTTCAATTTATCCATCATCCGTCGATATTCTTCTAATTAGTTTTTATTATTATTATTCTGCTAGCCAAGCTCGCGATTTTCTCGATGAATAACAATATTCAGATTTTTTTTCATGAATCTGCTATTTCAGGATGTCCAATTGTTATTGTATTATGTATGTATTTGGTTGGGTTGAAAATCAGCCTTTGGCTGAACCCCGCCCTTGACTGTTGTCAATAAAGTCTATTATTATTATAAATAAATAAATAAATATTTCATCACGGCATATTACCCATTGCTGGGTGTGCCAATCTGCTTTGTACAGATATCGGTAATGATGGAATATTTGTACCGTGCGGGCGCTTACCAGGCGTCACCTCACGGGCACGCCACAGGGGTCAATTTTGTGCCATTAAAATTCGATGTAATTTTTGGCGTCGGTCGGGATCGAACCCGGGTCCCCAGATTCGCGACCAGACACTCAGGCACACGGCCACGAGACTCCATTTATTATTATTATTAATATCTGCAAGAACAAAAAATCCAATAATAATATTTAGAAGATTTTTTTTCAAGAATCTATTACTTCCGGTTGTCCAATTGCTACCAAAACCTTTTCAACTCTTCCCATTAATGCCCTATTGGGGAATACGTAGTTAAACAAATATTAAGTCTTATAGTTTTTGAGTAATCGTCCTTCCAACGTCCCATACACATACACACACACATAGATCCACACACACACACACACACACACACACACACACTCACACACACACACACACACACACACACACACACACACATCGTTGTAAAAATGTTAAAATAATATTGTAGAGACCTTAAAACGTGCTTATTCAATAAAATCTGGATATGCGATCTTTAGCATGAATCCAATACCTCTCTTAGCGAGAGGTAAAAATCAATTCATAAATAGATATTATAATTTTTATTTACATACTTCAATAAAATCTAATAACCTTCCGCAGTGTTGAGAACCTATATCATGGTTAAACATCCTATGAAACATAATATTACACTTACACACTTTTACATAAAGGAGAATACTTTGGTGGATCTTCTCGTCTAAATAGACCCAAGAGAAATTAAAAGTAGGAAACTTGGTCTTGTATAAACTCAATAACTTAAAGGTGAACTTTCGTAGAAAGGAACAGACTTCCTTTGAATACCTTGTAAAATGTAACTCGTATGTTCATTAAAGCTCGGGAATAGAGCATCGAGCTTTGGATTTTTTTAAACTATTTTGCAGACATAAAAAGCGTAATTTGTTCATATTCTTAGTTAATAGTATTAGCGGAAAAAGTATGAAAAACAGCAGACAGTGATGTAATTAGGATACAATTATTTATAATATTTTTTGTTAACGCTTTTATTTTTTGTAATTTAATGTCATTATTTTAGACTTATATTAACCAAAGAAGTTCATTGAAAAGTATTACAAGAACATAAGAGACACATAAATGGACTGGTCAGTAAGGTATAGGAGAGCTATATGAATGTGCCGAAACACTATCATAGTTCCAGGAGGCAATCTGTAGAAGCGCGATAGTGCTTAAATTTTAAGATAATGAATTAAGACGTCTTGAGTTAAAAACATTTTGCAATCTTTGCAATATTTTGTGTTGAAATATCATCACACATGCCATTCAATATAAGTTTTAACAACATTTAATTATTTGGAAATTTGATACGTAGCAGTTTGTGATTTTAATTATTGTACCAGTAGTGACTTCGTGATTCTTCTAGTTTTAGTAGATATTTTTAGTTTTGGACAATATGGTTTCAAAATTTATTATGCTGATGATCATTCATTGTCCTGTTTGAAGGAACACACGCATCGTCCTAATGTTCATACATGTTCATTTCTTGTTTCGTTCAGTTTCCTAACGTTTAAATCTTGACCATGAAGTTGGCGCAGATAAAATTCGCGCGCTCACAATTTAAAAAGTACACCATATTTAATAAACAAAAGTATAAAATAAAAGTAACATTTTAGTGACAAGTAATTTTTAATTTATTTAAAAATAAATTATTATTCTGCAATTATTCAAAATATATACATCTATATTCAATGTTCTTCTTATCTTTTTATTCTCATATTTTTTTTATTTATTTATTTATAAATGCCACAGACTACTAAGTCATCGCAGTGTGCGTTGACGTGTTAATTCAAGCAAAGGTGATCCGTGGTCGTGAATACCAGGTACATTATAAAGTGTATAATGCCCGCGGGGGAATTGGAGTTGATAATTATATTAAATAATGGAATTTAGATAAATAAGATAGGCTAGTAAGAAAATTAGAACATCATTTAAGGATTCTAAATATTTCACCGTTATGACATGATAATTTATAACAAATTTTTCATCCACAACAAAGTTTACAATAAAATAACCAGGTATATTTTAAACTTTCATGATATGCATGAATAACCTGCTTTTCATAAAAACTATTAATAAAAAAAACATGTAAATGCATAGTTGTACAAATAAAATATTTTGTTTAATTTCACTGACGCTTGGCAATTCATACGTATTTAAAATAAACATTTGATAAACATATTTTTTATGTTTTCATAATATGCGTAATTATTGTCAAGTACAAAATGTAGTGGGGCATAAAAATATTTCACGAATATGAATAAATTGAAAATATTTGACCCGTATTTTGTATTTTCGCCGAAAAAATTATAATAGGCCAGAAAAAATTGACGGTGCGCGTGACGTCATATACATCGAGAACATACGTTTATGCTCTATAAATGGTAGAGGTGTAGCTTGCGCGTTCGAACACCCATTAGCCAATAGTATTTGCCAGTGTCCAAACGTCACAAACTTGGCTGGTACAGAATTTTATGAGCTCAATTTTCATGTATTAATGTTTTATTTTGATATTGGAGTAACAAAAATCAGAAAATTAACGATTATTCTTTTTTTCTCAAATCTTCCGCAATACAGTCCTTCCATCTTATCTTTGGTCTTTCTCTGTTTCTTCCATTTTCTATTATTAAACTATTCATTTTTCTTCCAATTTATCCTTTCTCATGACATGTTCAAACCAATGTAATCGTCTCTCTTATATCTTTCTAAAAACTTCTAACACTAGAGTCATTTCTCTTATTCTTTCATTCATTTACTTTTTATTGATACTGACATCTGTCAATTTGATTATCTGAATATATTAGCAGCTTCCATGGTTAAGTTAGTATAGCTGGCTGATTTATGAAATTTAATATCTTTATAATTATTTAACTCTATATTTGTTGAATATGGAATATATAATGTAATCAAATCGTATAGACAATAATATATTCTTTAAGTTATAATAATATTTAACTGAGTTTTTCAAGAAAAACTGTTAAAATCTTCAAATGAGGATATTTCCGGTTGATCAATGATAACCAAAATCTAATCAATTCTGCATATGGTTGTAGGGAAGAGGAATACGTAAGAATTGTAATTTTTGGAATTCTAGTATTGGAGATATCGCGGCCGAAACCGCGGTCACACACACACGAACACACACAGACGCACACACACACACACACACACACACACACACACACACACACATACAGACATCATCGTAAAAATAGTAAAATCGTATTGTAAAAACCCTAAAACGTGCTTATTCATTGAAAACTCACCACCGAATTTTTTGACCAAAGACAATACCTTCCTTACCTAGAGGACCCATATATTGAAATTCTATTATGGACACATTCACCATTATATTTGATATAGATATAATATTTTCTGAGGGAAATTTGATCTTCTTAGTTGGTATTATAAATGTTAAAAAAATAAATTTCAACAATAGAAAATGAGGTCAACCTTATCAGGAATTATTTTCACAAGAATGAATAAAATTTATTCAAAAAAATCAGCTCTTGTTAAATTTAATTCAATCTCACGTGATGAAGCACTGAAACATCTTCCCTGTTCCTTATTTCCTGATTATGCTGACAAGCTAGCGATGCGGCTATTGGCTGTTCAATTTGTCACGTGTCATATAAGGAGATAATCGCGTCGCGGTCTGATTTTGAGCCACAATTTGTAACTATGTTTAAACTTGAGTTGTTGTTGATTTATCAGTGTAATATCTCAAAGTTTAACTCAAGCAGAAATGATTTGGATGTCAATATAAGTAATTTAAACTTTTCTACTGGGTCCAAGTTGAGAAGAAGCATATGCAATTATGGTCTAAGTTTTATTTTTTCGACTGAGGAATTTTTGCTGCGAGGAAATGTGCTCTACAAAACTTATGAAAGAAGTGAAATTTTAATAAGTACTTTTGATTTAATAAGAGACAACGAACTAAAAATAAACGTTATTAAGAAATATAGTACATTTAAATTTGAAGTCTTTTAATTTACGCGATTTGAAAATAAATACTGAGTTAATTTTTACTCTCCGTCACTTTTAAGCAAGGAAGGTATTGTCTTTGGTCAAAAAATTCGATAGTGAGTTTCTAACGAATAAGCACGTTTTGGGTCCCGAGAATACAAATTCACTATTTTTACAATTATGTATGTATGTAAGTATGCGTGTGTGTGTGCGTGCGTGCGAGTGAGTGCATATGTGACGATCGTTTCGGATCGCATAACTCCAATACCACGATTCCAAAAATTATAATTATTTCGTATTCCTCGAGTATAGAACCATATGCAGACGTGATTAAATTTTCGTTATAATTGGTCCACCGGAAGTACTCTCAATTGCAACCTTTAATCAATGATAAGATGGGTCCATATAATACGATTTTACCATTTTTACGATGATGTCTGTATGTGTGTGTGTGTGTGTATGTGTGTGTATGTATGTGTGTGTGTGTGTGTGTCTGTGTGTATGTGGTCGGATCTCCTAACTTCAGTATCACGATTCCAAAAATTATAATTTTTTCGTATTCCCCAATTTTACATCCAGAAGAAGAGGTGTTTATATTATATCCTCATTTGAAGATTTTAACAGTTTTTCTTGAAAAAACGCGGTTAAGTATCATTTATTGACATTTAACGTTATTATAACTTAAAGAATATATTATTCTCCATACGATTTGATTGCATTTTATACTTCATATTCAAAAGATATAGTCCAAGAATTATAAAGAAATTAAATTTCATAAACTGCGATTACTATTATATTGGTTTGAACATGTCATGAGAAGAGATGAAGAATATATTGGAAGAAGAATGAATAGCTTAGTAATAAAAGGTTGAAGAAACAGTGGAAGATCAAAGATAAGATGGAAGGACTGTATTTCGGAAGACTTGAGAGGAAAGGAACTGAATGAGAACGACTTGCACAACGGAAATGAGTGCAAAAAGAAAATAAGAAATAACGACCCGTAACGAATGGAAAAAAGCTAAAGAAGAAGAAGAAGCAGTCAGTGTCAAGTACAATTTGCATAGTTTGTTCATGAAATAATTTTACTGGAAATTTAAAATCTTGCAAGAAAATGTATGTATGGAATTTATACATAATATACAAGGTGACGGAAGGTATTGTGCTGGCCACATCAGATATTTTTATATCGGGTCTCATGGCCGTATTTCTCAGATAACCGGTTACACATAAATATTTATACATTAAATATTTTAAACATTATTGAATTTGACGTTTTATGGTATGCATATGAATATAATTTGACAATTAACTACATTATTACAAATAATTTAGGAAACAGGTATAATTGCTATTTCATCTTCCAAATAGGAATTATGGAGCTAGTCAACATTCCACTTGAAACATTACTGTTGATGAGGGTGGGTATGATATTAATTTCAATTTTTGTATAAATTTAATACCTGATGTATTTACCTTCCGCCTACTTTGTGGTAAAGAAGATATTGCGATCTTGCTAACTAAATTAAAACTGCAAACTGAAAAACCGAAGATATTCTGGAAAAAAGGTTTGAATTTCGTTTTATATTTCTGTGCAGAAAGTGTCGAAAAAAGTGAAGTTGTAGATTGTTCATGACAGTATTTTTTCAGAAATATGTTCTGAAGGAGTAATCCGAGCTATATTGAGAGTCAGATGTTATTTCCATCATTTTTTGTGATGCTAACAACATTATTAAATTTATCGATAATGTATCCATAGAAGTGTTTGTTGCAGATATCAAATTGTATAACGCTAAACTGAAACGAAAGCGAGAGGCTGAGGCCGGCTCGCTCGCGGTTAGGATTACGTGTTCACTATTTGGCCCTGCGCCAACAAATGTACACGTTACCCAATTTAAGTTGGAATCCTTCCGTTCCGCCATAATTGAAAAGCGGCCTGAAATATTCTGCTATTCGCGTGGTGCGATTAACCGCCCGTCTATTGCCAATTGGATTCAAATCGTCGCATCAAATCTTTTTGAATTTATTTACGAAATAAGATGTGGTTTAAATAAAATAAAATGAAACAAATTTTCTGCCGGGATGAACCCAATTGCGAGCGGAAACGAGACGAAGACAAAGACTCGTTGGCTTGGAATAGAATGCCGACAAGCTGAAAGCATTTCGCACTATATAAACGTCACTAGAAAAACTTTTGCCTCTAGTCTTACCAAGATATGTTTAGATATGCATAATATCAACTATCAAAACTGTCTGCTCCATATGGTACTCGTAAATATTTATTACATAAATTAATAAAAAAAAAATCTGATGTGGCCAGCACATAACCTCTCGCCGTATATTTTACCTGGCTGTATGCATAAAGCAAAGAATATTTTTATAAATACAAATAATATATTCATATAAATCTATGACGTATAAACTTCTTTATTATTCAATAATAGCATGTCTCAACATGAAGATATTTTACCATAAATTATGTTACAATAAATTACAAAGTAGAGTTTACCATATATAAATATTAGGCTGGTAACAGCAATTTTCAATTCGAACAACGTTGTTTACTTTCTCTTCATATTCTTCTAGTAAAAACATTAATTTTGGGCGGTCTAAAATGTATATATCTGGATTGTGCATCTATTCTTACATATCTTCTTTTACATTTTATTTTTTCATACATGTTATATCTAAATAACACTAATTCCCTTTAATAAAGTGACGGATAGATTGCACTCCGATTAATCTTATATCGATGTGTAATTTTGTCAATATTTACAACTTACTTGAGAAGAATTTGATAGCTTTTTCGCAATTCAAAGTTACTCTAGTCTATAGTACTGGTGTACATTGTCCCATAATGTTTGAAACAAATTTAAGTCCTTCAACCTAGACTTGTCATCTCCATAATAGTCACAGATCAAGCATTAAGGGATTCTCCAAGTACATTTTTCTTTCATTACTCATTATTTCTGACACTGACATTTATCTGTCAGTTACAAATAATTTAAATTATCAACTATTTTTCATGGCATTCTTTCGGCTGTCAAATTTATTACAACAGATTATTTTATATATTATATTCCTTTTATCTCTAAATCTATAAAATATGTATAAAAATATTTAAATGTATCAGAAAGAGAATTTATTTTTCTTTAATATTATCAAGAAAAAATTTCAAAAAATAATATTTAGAAGATTTTTTTTCAAGAATCTTCTACTTCCGGTTGTCCAATTGTTACCAAAACCTTTTCAGATCTTCCCATGAATGTCCGATTGGGAAATACGTTGTTAAACAAATTTTAAGTCTTATAGTTTTTGAGTAACCGTCCTTCCAACATCCCACACACACACATCCACACACACACACACACACACACACACACACACACACACACACACAGACATCATCGTAAAAATGTTAAAATCGGATTGTAGGGACCTTAAAACGTGCTTATTCAATAAAATCTGGAAATGCGATTTTTAGCATGAATCCAATACCTCTCTTAGCGAGAGGTAATAAATGCAGTGTAAATGATTTAAAACATAAGTAATAGTATATTGTGTTATTAGGAGTAAAAGTGAGACTGTGTGACGAGGGTGGAAGTTTATGCACGCGAGGCACACAAAGACACTTTTACTCCGAATGACACATTATATTTTTTCTTCAAACGTAGATATTTAAAGAAAAATATCTACTACTGACGTTATATTTTACGTAAATTACGTTTGCGATTTCTATTGCCCTGTAGCTATGGATACTTATGTGTTCACATTTTGTTATAAATATTGAAATGTAAATTTCACGTTTACATAAAATCTGTGCAATTTTATATCCTCCATGTGTGCAATTATGTCGGAATTTGAAGGATTATAATGTACGTCCCCTGAAGTTGTTCGATTGGATGGAAATCTAACAGTGTGGCTGAAAGATATGTCCAGGAATCTCTGCAAAACAATATAATCTTTTCTTATCACTTTAATTCTAAGTATACTTATGCTCATTACCGTCCCTGTAATTGTAATCTGTAAGTCTGCTATTCTTTAATAATGTTATTTCCTCAAAAGTAAACTCTGTTTATATTTCAATTCATAGGTTATAAAATATTTAAATTTGCAGGTATTGATCGTATTTAGTAACTTTATTCTTAGGTTACCTAGCGTGTTATAGTGACATTTAGGGCGATATTACAGGTTTCTTTTATTAAAGTTACTTCTTATTCGTTGATGCTGTATAGTTTCTGTGGATATTTATTTATTTTATTTCTACCTTGTGAATTAAGATACAAAAGATGCTACTTTTATGACGTTTGAAGAAAAACAATATTGTCTTTTCCATAATGTAATTTCAAGCAAAATATAATAATTAATGACATGAAACACTACATAGCATGTCGCTGTGAACGACATACGTCCATCCAGGTTAAATTATAAAAATTGAAATTGTGGCCGATAAATGAACAAATTACAGTATACCTTTATATTTCGAATTTTCGGTCTTCTTATTATTGCGTCTAGTTGCTTATTGCAGGTTTTGCATATTTTAGGTTCTGTTTTTTCAAATATAAAGTTTTATAATTTTTGAGTAATCGTCCTTCCAACGTCCCACACACATCCACATACATACACACACACACACACACACACACACACACACACACACACACACACGGACATTATCGTAAAAATGTCAAAATCGGATTGTAGGGACCTTAAAACGTGTTTATTAATTTAAATCTGGATATACGATTTTTAGCATGGATCCAATACCTCTCTTAGCGACAGGCAATCGGATTGTAGGGACCTTAAAACGTTTTTATTAATTAAAATCTGGATATACGATTTTTAGCATGAATTCAATACCTCTCTTAGCGACAGGTAAAAATTCGTCATATTATAATTTTTTGCAAGGTATTAATAAGTTTTTAATCCTGACAGCTGACAGGTTAAAAGCTGACTCCCACCAGCACTAATCTAACCTAGAAGTTTCGTGAGTGATAATGAATTATTTTAGATATTGCATTTAAAATTATAATTTGATTTTAGGAAATAAAATTCTTGACTAGACCCCAAGGTTATTATTTTTACCTTCCGTCACCTTTAGGTAAGGAAGGTATTGTCTTTGGTCAAAAAATTCAATCATGAGTTTTTAGTGAATAAGCATGTTCTAGGGTCCCTATAATACGATTTTACCATTTTTACGATGATGTCTGTATGTATGTGTGTCTGTGTGTCTGTGTCTCTGTGTGTCTGTGTGTCTGTGTGTCCGCGTGTCTGTGTGTCTGTGTGTGTGTGACAAAAGTTCCGGATCCCATAACTTCAATACCACGATTCCAAAAATTATAATTTTTTTGTATTCCTCAAGTTTACATCCAGAAGACCAAGTGATTAGATTTTAGTTATAATTGGTGAACCGGAAGTAGCCTCATTTGAAGATTTAACAGTTAAATTTGATTTATTGACATTTAATATTATTATAACTTAAAGAATATATTATTCTCTATACGATTTGATTACATTTTATACTTCATATTCAATAGATACAGAGTTAAAGAATTTTAAAGAAATTAAATTTTATAATTCAGCCAGCTATGCTAAACATGGAAACTACTGATATATTCATATAATTCAAATTGACAGATGTCAGTATGAGTAAAAAGTAAATTAATGTGGTAGAGATGAGTATGTTGAAGTAGATGTTGGGGAACACACGGAAAGATACGGTAATAAAATAACTCTAGTGTTACAATTTTCTAGAAATATACAAGAAAGACGATTACATTGGTTTGAACATGTCATGAGGAGAAATGAAGAATTATATTTGAACAAGAATGAGTAGTTTAGTAATGGGAAGTTGAAGAAGCAGAGGAAGATCAAAGATAAGATGGAAAGACTGTATTGCGGAAGACTTGAGAGAAAAAGGACCAAATGAGAACGACTCGCAAAAATAGCGACCCCTAACGAATGGGAAAAGCTACAGAGGAAGAAGATGTCAGTGTCAAGTGCAATTTGAATAGTTTGTTTATGAAATAATTTTACTGGAAATTTAGAATCTTTTGCAAGAAAAATTATGTATGGAATTTATACATTATACACAGGATTGACGGAAGGTATTGTGCTGCTCACAACAGATTTTTTAAAATGTGTTACAGATTACGGATACGAAGATAACGATTATCCTTAAGTAGATATAACGATTTTCTTAATAACGATTCGTTAAGTGAATGTTTTACAGAATAGCCCTAATCTCATTCCATGGAAGTAGAGTAGACCGTATTTTGTTTGCATAATAATGGATTAATGATATAATCTGGAACGTTTGGTTTTAATTTTAAATCGTAAACTAATGTATAATTTCTAGTCTATTTGTACTATAAAAGTATATCATTAATAAATAAAATACAATCACACTACGACATGAAGCAATCGATATAAAGTATAATATTTATTTTCATTTTTTTGTTCCATTTTAGCAGACAGGAAATGATTAATTACTAATTATGTCATAATGGTAGCATCATTTGTTACGTTTAATAAAAAACACAAAACATCCTGTTTATTCTTCAAAGGGGTAATACGTAATGTGTACCAAGTACCACCCCTAACATTTCGCATCTTATTAACACGAAAATAAAACAAAACCCCTTCATTTCCACGTCGTGTGTCTATCTGGTAACATCGGTGGTGTGCGCGATCTGTTTCCCTCGAGATGATAATGTATGTAAAGGGCCCGGAAGCAGAAGGTGCACAACAACGGGCGCCGGGCGGCCTCATTGCCGTCGCGACGCCCTGCAGCGTACCTAGCGGCAAAAGGGGGAAACTAACGGCGACAGCTTTGTTTTCCTACAGCCATTTTGAGAAAATTTCTTTCGCCTTTGCACGAAAAGTAGGAAAGTTTGAATATTGTACTTTACCAAGACGCCGTCCATTTAAGTAGATAATACAGGCAAAAATTTGGAATCCGGGCGCTGAGTTGTATATAAGTATATTGAGTTTGGAATTCCAAAATACCTCTCGCCATTTTCATTTTCAGCTAGTAATAATGTACATAGGTGTCAAGTATCATAATTTTTCATTCAAACATCATGATTTTCCAAAGCCATGTGGATTATATTCCATACTATTGATGACAAATAAACATCATAATATCTTGAAATTTTGAATGAAAAATTATGACATGACAATTGTGACATCTATACAAATAACTACTAGCCGTCTTCTGACACGGATCCTCATCTGCTTGCCAAGACCAACAAAGTCACATGACTGCTCGCGCCCTATAAGTAACGAATTTAACATGTCTTGTACACACAAACAATTGAAATTATATTTCTTCTTTAGTTCTTTGAGAATTTTTGTCCTACTATTCTAATATGTTCAAAATTCTTCAAATTCATTGACAGTATTAGCGGTATTTCTTAAGCATATATGTAATAATATACCTATAATTTATTATTATTTAAATGTACTTGTACCTCCCAGAAAAATCTGATTTTTGACACTAACATATTGCATTTATCTGTCATTTACAAACATTTAAATATCTCTGTTTCTGTTTTTTGGGCAACGAGATTTTTTACAACAGATTATTCTATATTATTATATACTTTATCTCCAAACCTATACGAGATATAATAAAAAATTAAATGTGTCAGATTGAGAATTTAATTGTTTTCATACTAAGAAAAATTTTCAAAAAATAATGTTTAGAATTTTTTTTTTCACGAATCTGCGGTTGTCCAATTGTTACCAAAACCTTTTCAGCTCTTCCCATTAATGTCCAATGAGGAAATACGTAGTTAAACAAATATTAAATGTTATTGTTTTATTTCGTGGCCGTGTGCCTGAGTGTCTGGTCGAGAATCTGGGGACCCGGGTTCGATCCTGGCCGACGCCAAAAATTACTTCGAATTTTAATGGTACAATATTGACCCCTGTGGTGCATTCTCCACGCCAGCCATGAGTGCCCATGAGGTGACGCCTGGTAAACGCCCACACGGGCGTCTGTGTACAAAGCAGGTTGGCACACCCAGCAATGTGTAATATGCCATGATGATATATTTATTTATTTATAGTTTTTGAGTAATCGTCCTTGCAACGTCCCATACACATACATACACACACACACATACACATACATCCACACACATACACACACAGAGATAATAATAAAAATGTTAAAATCGGATTGTAGGACCTTAAAACATGTTTATTTTAAAATCTGGATATGAGATTTTTAGCATGAATCCAATACCTCTCTTAGCGAGAGGTAAAAATAACATTAGCTGGGCTATTTGTATTACAAAAGCAATTTATTTAACATTTACAGCTGTATTTGAAGAGTAAAAGCATAGTTATGTAAAATTTCATGTCTAGTAACACTAAGTAAATAGCATGAACCCTCCATTTAACTTGCAATCAATCTTCGTCAAATATTCTGACAACCACTTTCGCTTCTGCCATCACATTCATCATTCCTCTTGCGCCGAATATTCTGAGTACTGGTCGAATTACCCTTTCGCAAATACACTAGACTAGACAGAAAGCGTCAATACTTCTCAATTTTAATAATTTAAAAGGGATTTTGTATTGCTACCAAAATAACAAAAGAAATACAGGTTGTTGACAGCGACACCCGATATAGGACTCATGTATAATCATACTTTCGTAATTTCCTGATTCCTTAATTATTTTAACCAAAATGCTTCAATAAGTCTTTATTTTTGATGATTTTTTACCTTCCGTCACCTCTAGGTAAGGAAGGTATTTTCTCAAAAAATTCGGTGGTGAGTTTTCATTGAATAAGCACGTTTTAGGGTCTTTACAATACGATTTTACTATTTTTACAATGATGTCTGTATGTGTGTGTGTGTGTTCGTATGTGCGTGTGTGTGTGTGTATGTGTGTGTGTGTATGTGACCGCCGTTTCGTGGACGATATCTCCAATACTAGAATTCCAAAAATTACAATTCTTGCGTATTCCTCTTCCTTACAACCATATGCAGACTTGATTAGATTTTGGTTATAATTGGTCAACCGGAAGTACCCTCATTTGAAGATTTTAACAGTTTTTCTTGAAAAAATCAGTTAAATGTTGTTATAACTTAAAGAATATATTATTGTCTATACGATTTGATTGCATTTTATATTTGATACTCAACAGATATAGAGTTAAAGAATAATAATGATAATAAATTTTATATAAATTTCATAATTCAGCCAGCTATGCTAACTTAACCATGGAAACTGTTAATATATTCAGGTAATTCAAATTGACAGATGTCAGTATCAATAAAATGTAAATCAATGAAAGAATAAGGGAAGTAACTCTAGTGTTAGAAGTTTCTAGATATATGAGAGACGATTACATTGGTTTGAACATGTCATGAGGAAGGATGAATATATTAATTGAAGGTGGAAGAAACATAGGAAGACCATATATAAGATGAAAAGACTGTATTGTAGAAGACTTGAGGGAAAAGGAACTGAATGACGATGACACGCAAAACAAAAATGAGTGGAAGAAGAAAATAAAAAATAGCGACCCCCTAACGAATGGGAAAAACTAAAGAAGAAGAAGAAGATGTCAGTGTCAAGTGCAATTTGCATAGTTTGTTAATGAAATAACTTTACTGGAAATAGAAATTTATGAAAATTTATGTATGGGGCGCGTGCAGTAACATGACTTTGACCCGTGTCAAAATGACAGCAATTAATTATGTCCATAACTGACAAGTGTTATAATTTTTCAATCAAAATTTCATAATTTTCTTATTTCATGTGGTTTGTTTGTTATCAGGAATATGGAATTCAGTTGCCGAGAAAGGAAATCACATAATACCAAAAATTTATAATCTTTTGCAAGAAAATTTATGTATGGAATTTGTACATAATACACAGGATTGACGGATGGTATTGTGCTGGCCACATCAGATTTTTACTTCTTTATTATTCAATAAGAGCATGTCTCAACATAAAACAATTTTCATATATATTTACAAAATCTATAGGATATTTTACCATAAATTATGTTACAATAAATTACAAAGTAGAGTTTACCATATATAAATATTAGGCTGGTAACAGGGATTTTCAATTCTACCAACGTTCTTGTTTACTTTCTCTTCATATTCTTCTAGTAAATAAAATAATTTTGGGCGGTCCTGGATTGTGCATCTATTCTTACATATCTTCTTTTACATTTTATTTTTTCATACATGTTGTATGTAAATAACACATTAATTCCCTTTAATAAAGTGATGGATAGATTGCACTCCGATTATTCTTATAACGATGTGTAATTTTGTCAATATTTACAAGTTACTTGAGAAGAATTTGATAGCTTTTTCGCAGTTCAATGTTACTCTAGTCTAGAATGCTGGTGTATATTGCCCCATAATGTTTGAAACAAATTTATGTCATTCAACCTAGACTTGTCACCTCCATAATAGTCACAGATCAAGAATTAAGAGATTCTCCAAGTACATTTTTCTTTCATTACTCATTATTTCGATGAGATACATTTTTTCTGTATTTTACGTTGCAGAGTGGAGACCATCTTCACTTTCATCTTGCGTTTATAACATTTAAATATCGTCTTCCTTCAAGCTGTATTCTCGCTTATATCTATTCTTTACATTTAGATTTTTTATATACAAATTCATTCTATGAAGAAATTTTGTTCTACTCTTCCAATTTTTCGAGATGATTCCAATTCATTGTTGGCATTAACAGTATTTCTGAAGGGTTTTCGGATTTGTGACACTGACATTTATCTGTCAGTTACAAACATTTTCAATTATTTTCCATGGCATTCTTTCGTCTGTAAAATTTATTACAATAGATTATTTTATATATAATATTTCTTTTATCTCTAAATCTATAGAATATATAATAATATATTTAAATGTATTACATAGAGAATTTAATTTTCTTTAATATTACCAAGAAAAAATTTCAAAAAATAATATTTATATTTTTTTTCAAGATTCTTCTACTTCCGGTTGTCCAATTGTTACCAAAACCTTTTCAGATCTTCCCATGAATGTCCGATTGAGAAATACGTAGTTAAACAAATATAAAGTCTTATAGTTTTTGAGTAACCGTCCTTCCAGCATCCCACACACATACACACATACATACACATCCACACACACACATCCACACACACACACACACACACACACACACACACACACACATACACACACACACATACACACACACACACACACACAGACATCATCGTAAAAATATTAAAATCGGATTGTAGGGACCTTAAAACGTGCTTATTCAATAAAATCTGGATATGCGATTTTTAGCATGAATCCAATACCTCTCTTAGTGAGAGGTAAAAAGTAAATATGTTGTTATTGAAAAAAATATCAAAAGAAAATTAAATTTTGTTCATTCTTTTCAAAGAAAATGAAGATTGAAAGAAGTTACAGAATAATTCAAAATAACTTACTGTACTCGTACACAATAAGCAAAAAGGTTTACTGTTCAGGAAAGTGTGGCAAAAAACAAAATAAATTCCGGCGTTTCTGTCTGGTCTCGGTGTGCGGAACACATAAAATTTTAAAGTATCTCTGACACTTAGCTATGTAACAACTGCAAAGAATAATCCATAAACCACGAGGGCATACATACGTGCACTGAAAAATGTTGTACAGGCACATCAAAAAGTAGCCAAGTGACAAGAATCATATATCAACGTACCCGGATATAGAAGTAATAAAAACAAAATCCGGCGAGACCTCAAGAAAAACACTTCCGGGGTTTAAAATTTTCTTTCCGTTGGGATTTTATAAAACTGAACAAACATATAAATCTTTTGTACTTACAGATAAAGTTCTTACATTTCTGATAAAAGATTTTCAAAATATAACTTTAAAATCGATCATCCATTCATAGAATTTATTGAAGCATATTTCACTGCACTTATTTCTAGAACATTTAAAATAACTGTTGTGACTAGAACTTCACCTTCCGCCAATTTCATTTTTATATTTTAAACGGTGTTTGTTTCTTACTCATTTAAAAACATAAGAAGGTAACAACCTATTCTAAGAGGAATTCAAACACGACCCGAATGCTTGAATAGCCTTATGTAATAGATGTATTACAATATTTTCTATTTTGATTTTCATTTTCAGTAGATATTTCTTTATGAAAATAGGTCACAATTTCCATTAAGGGAAATATTTAGTAGGATATATCGGTAACCGTCAATACGTCCTATCTGCTTTTTTCAACGAAAATATGTTATTAGTACTTTAAGTTGCTAGTTACAATGGAATTTAAAAGTTTTCTGTACTAGCAATATCTCCTATCTTCCAATTTTAGCAAAAAATATTTATTAGTAAATTTAGATTTTACGTGTTTTTACCTTCCGTCACCTTTAGGTCAAGAATGTATTCTCTTTGGTAAAAAAATTCGGTGGTGAGTTTCCTATGAATAAGCACGTTTTAAGATCTCTACGATAAGATTTTACATTTTTACGATGATGTGTGTGTGTGTGTGACTATAATTTCGGCCGCGATATCTCCAATACTAGAATTTCAAAAATTACAATTTTTACGTATTCCTCTTTCTCTCTATCATTTGAAGATTTGAACAGTTTTTTTTTTAGAAAAACGCTGTTAATTTTTTTTTTGACATTTAATGTTATTATAAATATTAAATAATATTCTTATCTATACGAATTTATTGATTGTATTTTATATTTCATATTCAATGGATATAGAATTAAAGATAACGATATTAACTTTCATAAATCAGCTAGCTATGCTAATCATGGAAACTGCATATATTCAGATAATTCAAATTGACAGATGTCAGTATCACTGAATAGAAAATGTATGTAGTAGAGATGATGATGTTGGGATAGATGTTGAGAAAGACACAGAAAGATAGGATAAGGAATGAAAGAATAAGGAAAATGGCTCGAGTAATAGAAGTTTTTAGAAAGATACAAGAGAGACGATTACATTGGTTTGAACATGTCATGAGGAGAGATGATGAATATATTGGAAGAAGAATAGCTTAGTAGCAGAAGGTAGAAGAAACAGAGAAAGACAAAAGATAAGATGGAAGGACTGTATTGCGGAAGACTTGAGAGAAAAGGAAATGAATGAGGATGACACGCAGAACAAAAATGAGTGGAAAAGATAAAAAATAGCGACACCTATCGAATGGGAAAAGGTAAAGAAGAATATGTCAGTGTCAAGTGTAATTTGCATAGTGTATTTATGAAATAATTTTACTGGTATCTTGATACATAAATAACTAGTTTTTAATCCTATCCTGAAATGATGAAAGTAAGATTAATTAAAATTAATTCTGTAGTAAAACTAATAAGCTTCTTCTGAGTTTTTATAAATAAAAATAATATAATTTGGAAGTTTATAACCCCTACACGTGTCAGAGGGTTAAATATCGGTAGTTTCGTTATTTTTCAGAATCGTAAAACTTTCAGAACACTGATTAAAGTATTATAATACGAGCTATAAAAAGTTGTATGAAAATAAAAAGCGCTGACATGTAGTTTGTTGTAGCAAAGACACCGCAAAACAATTGGTTCTCGCCGTCCTAGCTCTTCGCATAGGAATCTCACTGCCTCAGAAACATCAACTTTTATGGAATGTTTTCGTAATAAAGGGAAAGAACAACATTATATTTTTGGAGTTTATAAAGTGGAACAGAATGTTGGCTTTGAATGTTCTACTTCAATATTTATGTTAGTGCTTTAATATAGTCTAGTTTTCCGCTTTACAAATAAACTATTCTGTTTTATTTCAGTAAAGTCCTTCAAACGTCATACGCAGAAAAGATTGAATTTAATATATACGATTCAAATATACACAAAATCCAATCTTTGGAGATTTTAAAATTAAATAAGAAAACTTTCTATTTGAATGAAGGATATTCGAAAAGTTACAAGGAAGAATTCATGTCAGGAAATATGTTTCATGATCGTTGATATTTATTGAAGAAATTCAGATATTATTTAGGGTAACAAAATAATATCATAGAAATGTAAGTATTGTGAAAAAATGGTATTTCGAAATATGGACCATCTCAATTAAAAATGAAATATTTAGGATAATTTATAATCTTCATTGAAATTTTGTTTGATTAGAAATTTAAAAAAGTTAAAAAACAAGCATTTTTTAAACTAATTTTCATATACAGGAAGTTCATTTTAAATGGGCCACCATTGGTATCTCGAGAACTATTAGTGTTACTAAGACGGTTAAACGAGCAAACAATTTCTATCTCACAACACAAATTTAAAGAAGGTAAATTATTTTTTATTTGCTCATTCGATAGAGAATTAAATTCTGAATTCAGTGATATTAAATTTTCGTACTCTTTAACAAATTTCTTGAGAAAAATGCATATAAATTTTTATATTAATTTAATTAAAATGTGGCTATAATCAGAGTACCACAAATGGAAAAAAATAATAAATGTTAATTTTTACTTTCCGTCACATTTAGGTGAGAAAGGTGTCTTTGGTCAAAAAATTCGTGGGTTTCTAATGAAAAAGCAAGTTTTGGGGTCCCTAGAATACGAATTTACTAATTTTTCGATAATGTCTGTGTATGTGTGCGTGTGTGTGTGTGTGTGTGTGTGTGTATGTGACGATTGTTACGGATCCCAATACTCCAATACCACGATTCCAAAAATTATATTTTTTTCGTTTTCCTCGAGATTAAATCCATATGCAGACGTGATTAAATTTTGAATATAATTGGTCCACCGGAAGTATTCACAATTGCAACTTTTAACAGCTTTTCTTGAAAAAACGCAGTTAAATATCATTTCTTGACAATTAATGATTATAAATTTTAAAAAATATATTATTTTCTATACGTCTGGATTGCATTTTACACTTCATATTCAAAAGATATAGAGTTAAAGAATTATAAAGATATTAAGGACACGGAAAGATTAGGGTAAGCAATGAAAGATAACGGCAATGGCTCGAGTGATAAAGTTTCTAGAAAGATACGAGAGACGATTACATTGGTTTGAACATCTCATGAGGAACGATAAGATGAAGGACTGTATTGCGGAAGATTTAAAAGAAAAGGAACTCAATTAGGACGGCTCACAAAACAGAAATGAGTGGACGAAAAAAAAAACAACGATCCCTAACGAATGAAAAAAACTAAAGAAGAATATGTCAGTGTCAAGTGCAATTTGCATAATTTGTTTATGAAATAATTTTACTGGAAATATAGGATATTTTGCAAGAAAATTTATGTATGGAATTTGTACATAATACAAAGGTTAGACGGAAGGTAATATGCTGGCCACATCAAATTTTTTTTTTTAGATTCATATTTTTTGTCACCAAATTTCCTGGGCCTTATTTGCACGGGATAGTAAGATAAATAAACCTTATGTTTATTAAATATTTTATGAAAAAGTAGTTACAGCACATAAACAACATAGAAAATTAAAAAAATTAAAATAAAATGCTTGTCAAAAGTTTTTATAAAATGAATATCCGCAACAACTAACAATCTCGAAGCTACGACAATATAGCAATGCAAATGAGTTTGCACTTTTGATTTACCTATATATTAACATTATCTATAAGTGGGTAATAAACCACATCGGTGCAACCAATATAAATGTGATTTTCGGTACATAGACCTTAATACACTTTGGGCTTTATTTTCCTCGGGTACGTTAGTCACCCCATTTTGTAAGAAAGTTGTTAAGTCTTAGTATATTGCTACAGCAAATAACCAATAGTACTTACGAACACATTATAAAACTTTATATTTGTTTCTATTGGTTAAATTTTTTAGTAACGTTACTAGGACAACAACATATTATGGTGTTAATTAATTTTTCATAAAATGCTTGTTCGTTATTTCTACTTCAATATTCAATATCAAACAAAGTATTCTCGAGATATGGATTTACATTTACGTAGCAAATTTGTCGAATTAGAATATGGCATGGCACATTAAAAACAGGTCATAATATATGATATATGACTATTTATCATGAAACACAAAAACAGATTCGTTTACAAGATAAATTTGGCAAAAATTCAAAACCAAGCTAAAAATTTCTCAGAATAAGTCATTATCTTGGTTTATTGTTTGCGAAAACAAATTAAAATTGAGTAAAATCTTAATTATATTAACCTCAACGAAAACAAAATTCCACCCTGAAAATTAAGCTTACAAGAGTTTCGTTATTTTATAAAATATTAATGCCTTGCTTAAAGGCGTTACAAATGAATTTCACACAGAACAATAAACCAATTAGATAAAAATTCCTCCGGAAAAATTCCTGCAATAATTTAGGAGTGCTGACAACTTTTCCATACCTAATTTTCGACTGGGATAAAACGGAAGTTTGAGAAACAAAAGCATTTATAGCTGGTAATTAATCGCTTTTTAAATACGCGACTGTCATCTCAAGCAGAAGTGGATTATTCTCGAATCGGAATAATTATTATAATCAAGCTATTTGAATGCGATTAATTCTTTCACATCAAAAATTTCAAATGATTCAAAGGAATAAAACGAATTCAACATTTACCAAAGAACAATTATGATTCAGTGAATAATAAGTACAACAGGATTTGTTTTTGTAGCTGGAAAAACATTTATTATGCAAAAAGAAGTTACAGTAAAATTTTTGAAAGATGTCCAATCAAGGTCATCTACGAATTGTATGAATTCAGATTTTTGCTCCGCCCATTCTGACAAATCCAGTACTGTCGTTTGCTTAGTTTTTATGAGGGTACTGTTATTTTATTATTACAAAAATATGTGTTACAATAAAAGCATTCAAAATTCAAAAATAAGTCAACTGGTAAGTTTATTAGCAAATGTAAAACCAAATATGTGAAAAATAAGATACTAACAAAATGTCATTGTCAGTGACTCTGACAGGAAATAACGTTATTCGTCCGATCAAGGTCATGTATGAATTGTATGAATTCAGATTTTTGCTCCGCCTATTATGACAAATTCAGTAGCGCCGTTTGCGTAGTTTTTATGAGGGTACATAAGATACTATTGTTATTTTATTATTATAAAAATATGTATGTATTACAGTAAAAGCAATCAAAATTCAAAAATTAGTCAACTGGTAAGTTTATAAGCAAAAATATAAAACCAAATATGTGAAAAATAAGATGATGACACAATGTCAATTTCAATGACTCTGACAGAAAATAACTTTATTCGTACGGCTATGAATCAAGGTAATGTATCTGAATTAATAAATAAACTTACGTTACAGCGAAAGTTATATCAACGAGCATCGTGTTAAAGTGGAATGTGAAATCGTTTTCATGAAAATCGTTATATCTACTTAACGATAATCGTTATCTTTGCATCCGTATTCTGTAACTCATTTTAAAAAATAAGAACCTTGGGATCAAGTTAAGAAATTTATTTCCTAAAATTTTATTTTAAACGAAATATCTGAAATAATTTAATATCACCCACAAAACTACTAGGTTAGATTAGTTAGCGTCAGCTGTCAACCTGTCAGTTGTCAGACTATTTCTTCTTCTTGTTGTGGGCTATGCTAGAGCTACTACTACCATCTGTAGACAAATTGGGAACCTTGCGTTACGCGCTAGGATTAAAACTTATTAAATTATTTTAATATTACTTTGTAAAAAACTATAATATGACGGGTTTTTGAGATTGCTATTCTTCATAATAACAATTTTATTTTGCCACGAATAAAATTACTGAATTATTGACAAAACGTTTAGGTAACGAATTATTTTTCCAGTCGTTAAAAAATAACGAATTTGGCACGCAATTCTCTTCTTATTTTCTAATGAATATATCCCTCTGCTACCGTTGAGGACTTCCATCCTCCATGTCCTTTAATTGTAGTAAGATTAGCACCAGAATCTGCTAAACAAAAGTGGTAGAAGAACGACGAAAACAGTGTCCAGTATATAATCGAGAATCTGGAAAAGTCAAGAATTCTGCAATATCAGTAAGCATCCTCCCGAATATGTTGATTCCTACTGGATTCTTGATACATTTATTGTTCATATATTTAATAAAAAATCGTTGATAATTATTGTCATTTGGACGAAGATCTTTATATTTGCTATAAATATTAGCATGTATTTTTTTTTGTAGTTCATAATATAACAAAAACAAACTTATCTTTCACTATTACTCTGGGTATAATATGAAACAAAATAAATATCCACTCATCTCAAATGAGATGAAATTAAATCTGTTTTATTTAGACAGAGGATCAAAAGACAATTTCTTTCGAGAACTAGTTCAACAGTGAATTTCTAAGTGAATAATGAACAAGAAAACAGAATAATTTAGCTTGAATCCATAGAAGTAGTTTGAAGAGATGTAAGTTTGAAATATTTGAGATAGTTTGCAAGTGAAGTTTTATAACTACAATTCCTTTCAAATTTATCTGTTGTCACATGCAGTAGTTAGATAGATGCTCATTTTTTCATCGATAAACGTCGAGACATCTACATAATCAACTTGAAAAAAATCTGATGTGGCCAGCACAATATCTCTCGCCACTTTAATTTAAGTATTGTATTTAACATTTCTTGTATGTATACACTCTTCACCAAAAATTGTACTTTATATTTAGATTTTTTATTTTCATTCTATAGCAAATTTTTGTTCGTACTAGTTCTTCCCGCGTGTACATTGAGATTTGTAGTTATTTATTTGATTTGAATAATGTAATGTATACATTTTTAAATAAAGACATTAACATATTACGTACTTTAATTATTTTTATAGTATAACATATTTCACATTTCTTGATAATGTGTTTAATTAATTGTATATTTTCGATAAAGTTTAGAATAATTCAAAATGAATTTATATATCCCGCCACCTTCTCGGCTACCAAATTTAGTTCTCTGACCTTTTCATAGAGGGCACTAAAACTTGTTATCACGGTTTATAAAGGAGATACTTAATATTCTACTATATATTTTCCTTAATATATGGTATATACATATCAAATGTCATAGTTTTTCCTTCAAAATTTCAAGATTTTCTAAGTTCAAGCGGTTAATTTGTCACCAGGAGTACGGAATTTACTTGTCGATGAAAATAAAAATGATATTTTACATCTATGTAGCTATTAATACAATAAGAAATAATATAATGAATGTACTTCTCAGAAAAAAATCTTCATTAATGTCTCTGGATTTTTGACACTGGCATTTATCTGTTACAAACATTTTCACTATTTTCCATGGCATCCAATTTGTCAATTGGTTTCCACGACATTATTTGCGTTGTGAGATTTATTACAATAGATTATTGTATAATAATGTTTCTGTATCTCTAAATCTATAAAAGATATTATAGAATATTTATATATATCAGATACAGAATTTAAAGTTCTTTAATACTTACAAAATAAAATAAAAAAATCTGTTGTGGCCAGCACAATACCTCTCGCCATTTTCATTTTATGTTGCATAGGGCGCGAGCAGTTATGTGACATATGGGGCCCGTGTCAGAATGACAACTAGTAATGTACATAGGTGTCAAGTATCATAAGTTTTCATTCAAAGCATTATGATTTTCCAAATTCATGTGGATTATTTTCCTCGGCAAGTATATTCCATACTATGAATGACAAATAAACATCAGAATATTTTGAAATTTTGATTGAAATTATGACATATGACAATTGTGACATCATTCTGACACGGATCCTCATATCTGCTTGCCAAGGCCAGTCACATGAAGGTTTTTTTTTTTTAGAAACTATTACTTCCGTTTTTTCAATTGTTGCCAGAACCTATTTAACTCTTCCCATTACTGTTAGTTTCAGGAATTCGTAGTTACACAGGTCTTTAGTCTCCTACAACCTCACACACTTCACACACTTCACACACATACACACACACACACACACACACACACAAAACACACACGTACACACACACACACATCATCGTAAAAATGTTATAATCGGGTTCTAGGAACCTTAGAACGTGCTTATTCAATGAAATCTGAATATGAAATTTTTAGCATGACTTCAATACCACTCGTAAAAATGAAATAAAAACATATCTTTTATAACATAAAATAAATAATAGAAAACCAAATATTATGTCATCCTGTGTAAACAAAAAAAAAAAGAAAAAAAATAAAAGCATCTTGTTTATAAATCTCTAGTGTTACGGTTTAATTAGTTATTAATTAGTTTTGTGTTCTACTTATATTTATTTTGTGTAAAATCCCATTTTCGTGTTATTAAAAACTGTGATTAATTTATAAAATTCCATTCTCTTATTTGACCGGCCCTGGATAATTAATTGTGCTACTTCGTCAACAATAAAGTTTTTCCCTGCATCAACATAATTCCTGCAAATTTTTCCCGGTCGAAAATTTGCATTTCAGCTTTGTTATACAATTTGCGCGATGTATGGTAAATATTTAATAGAACAAAGCTGTGCATACAAATAGAAATATGCACACATGGTTGTGTACGAAATGGAGTTTCGTTTTTGTTGGAGAACTAAAATTTTGCATTTAGGTATTGTAGTCACGTTTAATTAAAGCCATACCAGCGTGTATCATACTGTATGATTACCCTCCTTACAAATATTTGCTTTCTATTAATGTTCATATGCGTCTGGGTGAATGTTTTTTCTAATGGAGTTTCGTGTTAAATTGGCCGTTATTTCGGTTCGTTACTTCCCAAGTTTACGAATTAAATTGTATGGAATTTTGAGCGTGGCATAGAAACTGCAATCATTGTCATTATTATTTTGCAAGCTACATTCGCGGAATTTTCTTAATATTCGAAATATACATAAAGGTATCGTTTAATAACATTCATATACAAACAAAATACATGGAACATATTTTTAATTTTATAGACGCTTTCAATGACAATACTAATATTCTAAAATGGTAATGTATGCCGGCAGTTTAAATAGAATCTATAAAAAAAATTGTACAGAGAAAAATCTATGTTCTGAGAAACAACAAACCCAAATTACAAATTGCAGCTGCAGTAAGAGCAGCAAAATAGCAAGAGAAAATTAATAATTACGACCCATACAGAATTATTTATATGTTGGAAGGATATAAAAAAGAAGATGTTACAATTAAAAGTTAGCCAACGTGACAATGAACTAAATTGTAATAAAAATTTATAACTCGTGCCGCTAACCTCAGTCTCGAGTAAGGGGTGGTTCAAAAAAGTTTATAAATAAGTGATAAAAGAAAAATGATAGATTTCATTTTTTTTATAAGGGCGCCATGCTATTCAAATTTGGAAAATAAAAGCAATCTTACAGGTATATGAAATCCTGAATAGCAAAGGGATTTTTACTAAATCAAAAAAAACATAATAATAAACAGGACAAAGGTTGAATGAAATCAAAATCGTACATAAATTTAACTAAATACCAGATTTATTAATTGTTTAAATTATTAATATAAAATGAGGAATTTGAGAAAACTACAAACCAATATATATATATATATATATATATATATATATATATATATATATATATATATATATATATATATATATATATTATGAAAATTAGCCACGCAACAGAGTCTCGCTGAACCAAAAACTGACTCACTTGGGTCAACAACCTATCTACGATTTTAATGGATGCATCCTTAAACTCGCGACCCCAAATAAATATCTTAAAGCACAACGCTGTATGGCTTCACAAAAAAATATAAATATCATATAAAAAAAAAAAAATCTCTCGATCTCAAATAATCAATAATCAACATCAAAATAAGCAATGTTCATCGCGCATCGACGATTAAAGAATAAGTTCAGACGGGTGTCAAAACGTTCGTCCGAAATGCAGGATCGTACACGAATCATCGACAGGACGAGTTACAAAATGAAACGGGCTCACCAGGATATGTGTTGAATCCTTGTACAGCGTACTCGGCCGCTTACCGCCGCCTCGTTTCCCAAAATTCTCTCAAGCCGGTCCTGTGTTCAATGTCTCTCCTTTCTCTCTGCGCGATTATGCAGCGAATGTCTCGTGCGTTACGGACAGCCTCACCACACGAGCCCAATATATATATATATAGGTATAAAAAAAAGGCTACACAGAAATATTACACTATATTAGCAATCGAATGACCAACGAAAGAATTCCACACTTACGCATTAAATAACTGCCCTTTTTTCCTTTATAAAGATATTGAATATCTAAGTGACAATTTTGAAGGAGATAATCCGTCAGAACGACGCTAAATACCAACTGTATTCTTTTCTTCAATAGAGTGAAAAATAATCCGTTTACTAAAAACGTGCCACGAAAATCACTAATCTCTTTGCAACAATCTCCATGTGCAATAGTATCACAAAGTGGCGTATTTCGCTCTACACTCTTCAAAAACTTGACACAAAGTGTTCTTTGCAAGTTAAGAATATTTTAATTAAATCCCACAATTCCCAGTAAAATTTAAAACTGACTAAAGTTAAGATTGTTAGCGACATCTGTGAAATCCCCATCAATCACTCGATTGCGCCCACAATGTAGTATTCTGTATCTATCAATTAAACTAAAAATAAAACCGTAACAAAGACACTAATGAATAGCTTGGAATTCAAAAGTAGGAAGTACAGTATCGGACATGAAGACAGCGACTCCACGAGAACTAATAAAAAAATCTGATGTGACCTACACAATACCTCCCGTCATTTATTTTTTTAAAATTTAAATACATATCTATGGGATATCATTGCCGCGCACCTGATGTCTGGGGAACCAAAAATTAATTCGAATTTTAATGGCACTAAATTAACCCGTGTGGTGCACTCTCCACGCCATCATTGAATGCGCCTGGGAAGCGCCCACACGGTACAAATATTCCATCATTACCGATATCTGTGTACAAAGCAGATTGGCACACCCAGCAATGGGTATGCCGGGAGGATATATATATGTTTTTACCTTCCGTCACTTTTAGGTAAGGAAGGTACTGTCTTTGGTCAAAAAATACCATTTTTACGATGATGTATGTATGTATGTGAGTGGGTGTATATGTGTGTGTGTCCGTGAATGTATGACGAAAGTTTCGGATCGTATAACTTCAATACCATGATTCCAAAAAATATAGTTCGTCAAGTTTACATCCAGAAGAAGAGGTGTTTAGATTTTGGTTATAATTGGTCAACCGGAAGTACCCTCATATAAAGATTTTATCAGTTAAATATCATTTATTGACATTTAACGTTACTATAACTTCAATAATATATTATTCTCCATACGATTTGATTGCATTTTATATTTTATATTAAATAGATATAGAGTTAAAGAATTATAAATTTCATAAAACAGCCAGCTATGCTAACCATGGAAACTGCTAATATATTCAGATAATTCAATTTAACAAATGTAAGTATCAATGAAAAGTAAATGAATATGGCAGAGATGAGGATATTGAGATACATGTTGGGAAGACACGTTAAGGAATGAAAGAAAACGGAAATAACTCTAGTGTTAGACTTTTTAGAAAGATACAAGAGAGACGATTACATTGATTTGAACATGTCATGAGGAGAGATGAAAAATATATTGGAAGAATGAATAGCTTAATAATAGAAAGTAGAAGAAACAGAGGAAATCCAAAGATAAGATGGAAGGATTGTTTTGCGGAAGACTTGAGAGAAAAGGAACTGAATGAGAACGACAGGCAAAACAGAAATGAGTGGAAGAAGAAAATATAAAATAGCGACCCCTAACGAATGGGAAAAGCTAAAGAAGAAGATGTCAGTGTCCATTGCAAATTGCATAGTTTGTTTATGAAATAATTTTACTGGAAATTTAGAATCTTAATTTATGTATGGTATTTATACATAATACACAGGATTGAGGGATGGTATTGTGCTGGCCACATCAGATTTTTTTCTATTATCCCAATAAAATTATAAGCTAAAAAATAGGAATTAAAATAATAATATTACAAATTTTAATTTTGCTTGTACAATAAAAGGTTTGTCCTATGCTCGTAGTTCATTATAACATACAGGGTCAATTCTAGAATTTTTCACGTACTATTCATTTCCCTATTTAAATGAACGATTCCATATCGTGGCATGACTCCCCCACTAATAATTTCATAAAGATATATGCTTCCCTATTAAGAGGGTAAAGTCCTATCATACGAACTAATCTAGATTACATTAGTAATAAAGAATGAACTAGCGTAGTGATAGAGAAGAAAGTTCCCCTCCAAACTTCCCAATCTCGTAGTAAACTTTTAGAACTGCAGAGCTATTATTCTACAGATAGAATCGTATCTAGATTAAACTGAATTCACATGCAAGAAATTAAAATCTAAACTCTTCTGGGTACGTGCAGATATCTGACCACGACTTGGGAGAGCATATATTCTAATAGCACGGGGATGTCATCCAGAGGCCGATCGTAGAAAATGGAACATCTCCAGCCATATTTGTGCCACACGCCATGAATACTAAACAAGTATTAAATGTGCGAGCACCGAACGGACAAATAGAGGAATGCGGAGCCTTCTACGAGACCTTGTGCGAAGCCTTGTACGAAGCCCTGTGCGAAGCCCTGCGCGAAGGTTCATGCGAAGTCCTCGGACTAAAACTCGCCTGAATTAACGGAAGTTTAAAAGGGAGAAATATTATGAGGGAACTTTATAAAAATCCTAATGAACAAGTGGGAATGTCGGAGTTCGTTTTATTGTGGCAGATTCCTTAACGTCTCGATTATTGGATATGCACGTAATTGACAGGCATGCCTCCGGAATGAAATTTCCTTATTATCACCGCGACTTAAATTTTTCTTATTTTAAAAGATATGAACATGGAATGTATAAGTTTAGTACGAGCCCTGTCTCACATCAATTGACTTACACTGTTTAATTTATTTTTATTTAGACAATTTATGATACAAATAATAAGTAACATAAATTATAGCCAATTTTTAATTTTAATCAATACCTAAGCACGTTTTAAAATCCTTACAATCCGATTTTAACATTTTTACGATGATGTCTATATGTATATGTGTGTGGATATATTTCTATGTGTGTGTGGATGTTGAATGAACTATTTCTTAAAAACTATAATAGTTGTTTAACTACGTATTTCTCAATCGGACATTAATGGGAAGAGTTGAAACGGTTTTGGTAATATTTGGACAACCGAAAGTAGCAGATTCTTCTAAATATTATTTTTTGAAACTTTTTGTTCTTTCAATATGTATATAATAATCTGTTGTAATGAATCTCACAATGCAAATAATATCATGGAATCCAATTGAAAAATCTTTGTAACTGACAGATAAATGTCAGTGTCAAAAATCCAGAGACATTACTGAAAACTTTTTCTTAGAAGCACATTCATTATATTATTTATTATTGTATTAATAGTTAAATATTTAAAATTATAGGTATATTACACTTCAGAAATACTGTCAATCCCGGCTGAATTGGAAACATGTCGAAAAATTAGAAGAGTAGTACAAAATTCCTCCATAGAGCGCGAGCAATTTTGTGACTTTGTTGACTTTGACAAGCAGATATGAGGGCCAGTGTCAGAAAGACAGCTACATAGATGTATATCATAATTTTCCATTGTAAATTTCATAAATTTCTAATTCCATATGGTTTTTTTTTTCATCGACAAGTAAATTGCACACTCCTGGTAACAAATTAATTTAGAAAATATTGAAATTTATAATGAAAAATTCTGACTAAATAATGTCACATGATTGTAAATGACAAGTAAATTCCACACTCCTGGTGACAAATTAACCACTTAAACTCAGAAAATCTTGAAATTTTGAATGAATTTGATATGTATATACTTAATTACTAGCTGTCATTCTGACACGGGCCCTCATATCTGCTTGTCAAGGCGAACAAAGTCACATGACTGCTCGCATTCTATAGAACGAATTTAAAATTTAGAAATCTAAATATAAAAAAATAGGTACCTATAAGTATAATTTTTGGTGTAGAGTGGACATACAAGATATGTAAAATACAATACTTATGTAACCAAAAATTAATGTGATGAGAGGTATTGTGCTGGCCACAACAGATTTTTATTAATATTATTGACATTTTGTAGTTCAACTGATACATAGCAAGATGTTTGTTCAATGTAAAATGAAATAATACTTACTTTTTCCAACAATTCAAGAAAAACTGGAAAAAAATTAATTAAATAACTAAATTAATTATACAGTAGTAATTTACTGTACAATAATAGATGATACCTCAAGCATTATTTTGAAAACGCTGTTTTAAAAATACCAAATTTCAATATTTAATTTCACCTTTACGTTAAAAGAACGATCTTTTTCAAAATTTTAATTTAAAGCAGAAAATAGTTTGTATTCAAATAAATATTATATTCATGATATCTCTTTCAATTATTTTCTTTATAAATTGCTTTATTAAAATCAATTGAATCAATATATCTAATTTGACATTTCCGGCAAAGCGAGTTTGTGTGCCCTATACCTTCAGATCTATACAATATTACATTTCTGGTGAATTTCGCATTCACAAATACATGCATGAATACACCAGAGCGATTTCTACGTGGTTGGAGTATATTGCACCTCAGCAACTTGGACTCTAGGGTAATTTCTATCCTATTCACGTAAGTCAGCATGCACTGAACTACTAAGCGAATAACTATAGTTCGTATAATAGTTATTTCTGTATCAAGGTACTGAAGTTCTATTTTTTTAAGGCCCGGGAAAATAAACCGTATGAGTGATAGAAAAGAACTTCAGGGCCGAGGTGAATATTCAATTTTATTTGAAATCAAAAAAAAGTGAAAACGAAATAAATATTTAACATTGAATGTTGCTTATCTCAGATATTGAAGTTATCCTAAAGAACACTCAAAATTATATATTTTATCCCAAACTTGTTCATACGAATTATTTAGTTTGTTCTTCTTGCACATATTTTTGTCATTTTACACACTTTACTATTGTAGGCGCTTTCTTTTTATGGGAAAATGAATTGATTTACCTCGTATTGAACTGAACTGAACTACCCTTAAAAAACAATGTTTTTTTTTTAACAAGTAGAAAATAAAAACATATATAGCATTATATTTATAACATAATAATCTGCTGAATCTACTTGTAACCACAATCTGTTGTATATATGATTTGTTTTTAACATATTATATTATTTTAAATTCCGGTGTTTAAAAATAGATGTATTTCTTAAGGTGAGGCATGATATAACGTTTCAAATTAATTAATTTCTTCTATTTCTGTCATTTTAATATCAAATACTTACAAACAAGACAAAATACATAACAATCAGTCACACTGACGTGACATCGACATTCGGGATCAGTTCAGAATCTATTTGATCCTGTTTCAAAAGTGGTGATACGCAGGGGCATGGAAGAAGAAAATGCGTAGTACAAGAACATTTATCGTCTTTTAAAAAGAACGGTTATGGGTAGATACGTGCTACTAGGGGTTGTATATTGTACACTCGTTCAAATTATCTTCCATGCACAATAATTATCATAATGTTGGCAACACTACATTTGTATGATGTCGTCGTATAATGGATTACTTTAGTGCCGATTTCAAATAATAGCTATTTGTGTATTATGAGCGCAAAATGACAATATCGATTGAGAATGTCCGTTTGCGCTCGTAACACGCACAAGATTTTTCTACAGTCGCTACTATAAACTATAACAAAAAATAATATAATGTACACTTTGTACTTACACTACTACTCAATTAATAAGAATTAATATAAAGAAGAAACGCTTTTTATATTTAAATTTATCGTTATTTCTTCTTGACCTATTGCTTCAATCTAATCTAAACATTTTATACTTTCGTTTTTATAAATGAATGCCCTATTTCATTTTCACAATAGCGCGGTATTTTTTTTTTGGTTATGTAATATACCGACGGAGCAGTTATATGTCAGATTGATTTGTAAAGGTGGTAAATGTATCACTACAGTGCCATTAGTTCCTGACTAAACGTTTCCATTATGAAGTGATATTTCTCAACATTGTTTTTTCTACTTTGTCGCGCTAGAGCGGCAAAGTGACATTTTGCGTTGACAAAAGAGAGCGCAAATAGCTACTTCCTATGTATGTAGACTGTAGAAAAAAATATTTTTAGTCTAAAATAATAAGTTCAAAAACGACTTATATGAATTTATACTTTTTGAATGCCTAATTCGTTATAAATATAAATTAATTAACATCAAACTAAAATAATTTTACTTGAAATGTGTATTAAATTCAAGAGTCAAATATTTTTCTACAGATATTATTAATCGTATAACCTGCACAACTAATCTAAAGAATTTTGTGATGCTTCAAGCAAATTTCCGAATCTTTACGTTTTGAATTTGTGCAATCAATATGCATTAGTACGTGTGTGAAACTTTCAAAAACTAATTCCATAAAACCGAAAAATTCCTATGGAGAATTATCAATACGCAATTGAATTGTCGACATGTCAACAAAAGCCTCCCAATCCCAATACAACGGCGCGAAATATTTCACGCATGTCACACGCATCGCACTAATAGAAACTCGCATAGCCTTCGAAATAATCACCGATTCGTTCGAATTTCATTCACTGTCAATACTGACAAGTTTATTTCCTTTTTCTTTCAACTCAATAACTACAAATGACAAATCATTGCAGTACGCTAGACAACTCAATAGCTTATTGTGAAGAGAAACATTTTATCTTTATTTAATTTGGCAAGTTTCATGTTCTAGGAAATATAGAGCACAATATTTATTTTACTATTTTGTATATTATATACCATGTACAGTTTACTTTAAAACTACCAGTGTTTTTTTTTTGACATTACCTTCCGTCAATCTTGTTTATTATGTACAAATTCCATACATAAATTTTCTTGCAAAAGATCCCATATTTCCAGTAAAATTATTTCATAAAAAAACTATGCATATTGAACTTGACACTGATATCTTCTTCTTAAGTTTTTCCCATTCGTTACGGGTCGCTATTTTTTATTTTACAATTCCCCATCTTATCTTTGGTCTTCCTCTGTTTCTTCTACCTTTTACTAATAAGCTATTCATTCTTCTTCCATGACATGTTCAAACCTCAAGGTCAAATGCCTTATAATTGAGTTAGATTTTTTCAAGGGATGTGCAAATGCATGGTTTTCCCCTTTCATGTACAAAAATAAATTGCCAGATCACAGAACATTTTAGAAAATAATTGAAATTGTTTCTCTTCTTTCGTTCTATGAGAAATTTTATCGTACTATTCTAATATGTTCAAAATTCTTCAAATTCATTGATGGTATTAGCAGTATTTCTTAAGGATATATGTAATATTAACATACCTGTAATTTAAAAACATATTAAATTAATAATACAATAATATATATTAAATGTACTCATACCTCCCAGAAAAATCTGACACTGACATTTTGCATTTATTTGTCAATTACAAAAATTTGAATATCGCAACTGTTTTTCGGGCAACGAGATTTATTACAACAGATTATTCTATATTATTATATACTATATCTCCAAACCTATACGAGATATAATAAAAAAATTAAATGTGTCAGTTCGAGAATTTAATTATCTTTAATATTTGTAGTAACAAATTTTCAAAAAATAATATTTAGAATTTTTTTTTTTAGAAACTACCACTTCCGGTTGTCCAATTGTTACCAGAACCTATTCAACTCTTCCCATTACTGTTAAATTGAGGAATCCGTAGTTATACAGGTCTTTAGTCTTATAGAATTTGAGAAATCGTGTCTCCAACAACCTCACACACACACACACACACACACACACACACACACACACACACACAGACATCATTGTAAAAATGTTAAAATCGGATTCTATGGACCTTAAATCGTGCTTATTTAATAAAATCTGGATATGCGATTTTTAGCATGAATCCAATACCTCTCTTAGCGAGAAGTAAAAATCTGATGTAACCAACACAATATCTCATGCCGCACACACACACATCATGAAAATGTTAAAATCAGATTCTATGGACCTTGAAACGTGGTCATTTATCAAAATCTCGATATGCGATTTTTAGCATGATCCCTATACCTCCCTTACGAAGGGTAGCAGGAGGTAAAAATGTTACCTATTTACATGTAAACGAGGTAAATACCGTGTAAACTGTAAAATTATAATATTTTATATTGTATTCATTACGAGAGCATGCATGTAAGCATATGTTATTATAATAATCTATACTTTACATCGAATTTACTAGACCAGATTATGATCCGGTATAACTTATTTAGTCCCTATCGCATGCTTTGTTATGTTGTATTTAGGGTAATAATAGTTTTGCGTCAAGCTTACCAAACAATTATCAATAAAATCTAAGTTCGAAATACAATTACGCAAACATAGCATACATTATTCCTTTCAATCTGCGGGCCAGAGCAATGTTAATTACTTAGCGGGCAATTCGCTGCTTTGATTGATTAACAAATTAACATAGATGAACATGTGTCAGCATCTAATTACACCAGTACAATCGACCTGCTATGCGTCACGCACGCGGCTGCCGTGTCTTTAATTAGCTCAAGTAGACGTCGAGAATATTTCACCGGTTTTCATCAACACGTTGTCTAGGTTGCAAGCACTATGCACATGCACTTTGCAGTCAATAGGTAATGCACTAACAAAGGACAGCTGTATAGAACAGGGTTAGCCAATAAGGCCACAAATGATCTGAAACCGTTTGCACGCAACTGATGCCAAGACATTCTGGGGTAAATGAACAATGAAACTGGTTTACACAGGTTCACAGGATATATTGTACAACTCACGAATTTGATAAAAAGGACATGTTGAATTCGTTAACAAATACTATTTTGTACAGCACAGATACAGTTTTCAAAATTTATTATTAACATTGTAAGGATGTTAACAAAATAATTTCTCAACGTTTAATTTATTAATATTCTTTAAAACGTAATAATATGTGCTATCATCATTAAATGGGTTTGAAGTTTACATTAGTCTAATACCTAAAATTATATCATTTTCCTTTGAGTTTACAAAAACGGAAATAAAGGCGAGTCATTGGCGATTTTTATGTAAAACAAAGATTATAGGAAAAATCATTCACCGTCAATCATTTTTTTACATCTCGCTAAGAGAGGTATTGGATTCATGCTAAATCCGATTTTAACATTTTCACAACGATGTCTGTGTGTATGTGTGTGTGTATGTGTGTGAGTGTATGTGTGTGTATGTAAGGATGTTGCAAGGACGAGTTTCAAAAACTATAATACTTAATATCGGTTGTTAAGTAAGTAGTTATACTTATTTCTCAATCGGATATTACTGGAAACAACTGAAAAGGTTTTGGTAATAATTGGACAACCGGAAGTAGCAGATTCTTAAAAAAATCTTCTAAATATAATTTTTTGAAAATTTTTGTACTTGCTAGTTAAAGAAGAGTAAATTCTCTATCTGATACATATAAATATTTTATTATATCTTTTATAGATTTAGAGATAAAGAAATATAAGGTATATAATAATCTGTTGTAATAAATCTCACAGCCAAATAATATCATGGAAACCAATTGAAAAATGAAAATGTTTGTAACTGACAGATAAATGTCAGTGTCAAAAATCCGGGGACATTACTGAATATTTTTTCTGGGAATTACATACATTATATTATTTCTTATTGAATTAATAGTTAAATATTTCAAATTATAGGTACATTACATATACCCTTCAAAAATACTGACAATCCCGACAATGATTTGGAAACATTACGAAAAATTAGAAGAGTATGACAAAATTTCTTTATAGAATGAATTTAAAATGAAAAATATAAATATAAAAAATAGGTAAGTAGAATTTTTGGTGTAAAGTGTAGGTATACAAGAAATATTAAATACAACAGGGCGCGAGCATTCATGTCAATTTGTTGATCTTGACAAGTAGATATGGGGGCCCGTTTCAGAATGTTAGCTAGTAATTATGTACCTAAATATTAAATATCATAATTTTTCATTCTAAATTTAGTGATTTTCCAATTCCATGTGGTTTATTTTCCTCGACAAGTAAATTCCACACTCCTGGTGACAAATTAACTACGTTAATTTAGAAAATCTTGAAATTTTTAATGAAAAATATTGACATTTGACATCTATGTACATAATTAGTAATTGTCATTATGACACAGGCCCCCATATCTGCTTGTTAAGGCCAACAATGTCCCATGACTGCTCGCGTCCTATACTTAGTAACCAAAAGCCACAACAGATTTTTTCTTATAAAATTATGGCCACCATAGCTATACATTGAATAGTCCCCGATTAACAGTCATTCAAAAAATAAACATAAAATATATGCTTTGTTGTTAAATAGCAGTGAACCATATTGAGCAAATGATAAAATAACAATAATTATAGTTTATTCCTCTCCGGCGTTACATTTCCGTGAATTTAACCAGTTACCAAAATTGTATCAACAATACACATCATAACATCCCACATAATCAATACGGCGATTACATGGCGCTAGTACGTTATTTAAATTCAACGAATTGTCCATGCATATCGATGTCGCTATTGCTATCGCTCTTCGCGTTTTGCGATTGCAATTGCATTGTCAGACTCATGTTTGCCGCTTTCCTGCCGCAATGCAGCATCGGCTTTAGCTCAAACTAGAGTAGGGGTACAAAGGCAAGTGAACAACCGTTTTGCGTTAATCGGGGTTTATAATAAACACAACAGAAAATGATAAATAATGTAGATTTCGTGAGATTGTTTGTTGCAGGTTGTCTTCTTTCAATTTTGGTGGGTGTTTTTAGAACTTATATTAATTAGGTTTAACTAATACTCGAAGTCTTACAGTCATGCAGTATTTATTTTTATAAACATTTATAACCTGAAAATTGTCTTTTCCTTTGTCAGTTCTTGCGTTGATGTTGCAAACATCCCTGATATATAGCATTTCAATAAATAGATGTTTAGAGATATTTGGTCCTCCATAATCTTAAAATTTTCCAAATCGAAAGTGCGTTTTAGTGTATTGGAATGTTTAGCTTAAGCACATGTGATCGCCATTATGATATCAGAATATTTTGAATGCAAAATTGTGACATATGACAATTGTGGCATCTATGTAAATAATTACTAGCTGTCATTCTGACACGACTGCTTGCGCCCTATAAGTAACGAATTTAACATTTCTCGTACACATAAATAATTGAAAGGTATATCTTCTTTCGTTCTATGAAGAATTACGTCCTACTCTTCTATTATGTTCAAAATTCTTCAAATTCATTGACGATAATAGTGGTATATCTTAAGGACATATGTAATATTAATATAGTTTGGTTCACGAAAGATGACAATTCAAGGTCATTAATTAACCGTATTGTATAATATTACTAGCAGATAACTTCACTGCATTTCGTATACATAGACGTGCAACATGAAATATTTATGGATATATTTGAACTGAAAAAGATAAGTATAATTTATTTGAAAATTATGTTTCTTTTTAAATAATGCCTTTCTCGAAGATTTATGCTCGTCACCTATGTATTTGCAAAACCCAAAAACATTGACTTGACAAAAACCATGGAATAATAATTTATTAGGACAGAGGGCAGTGCAGTAGATAATTAGATATATGTAACTCTACGACATACGTCATTATTATTTGTAATGTGTTGGAAAGTAATGTCACCATTTACGTATATCTGTCACACAACATAAACTGTATACACATACGTCAAATAATCTTTCTCTTTCTAACATGAAATGTTGCGAAGTTACTACTGTATAAAGTGCTGTGTATTCTTTCTTCGAACAAGTGACCATGAATTGTTATCTTTCGTGAACCAAAGTATTCCAATAATTTTAAATACATATTTAATTAATAGTACAATAAGATATATTAAATGTATTCCTCAACTGATTTCCATAGTTATTCGGACAACAGATTATTCTGTATTATAAGCCATAAAATCTTGGAACATATGGGTCTTGAGGTATAAGTTTCTTAGTCGAGCATGGCTTCCTATATTAAATATGCTGTAATTGGTCACCATGGTTGCCTGTTGCTAATGTTTTTGTTATTATTTATTTGTTATTTGTTGATTTGTTGTTTATACCCTGAAGAATGCAGAGTTGATATTGCCGAAACGTCGGTTTTTAGAAAAATAAACAGAACTAAAACTAAAAAGGTTGTACTATTTAAATTGAATTATGAGTTCTGAAAGATTGGCTAAGGGTATCCATATTTCCTCAGCAGATAACGTACATATTTAGTAGTTTCGTCCATAGCATGCAGATGAAAGTTTAACTGCTCGGTGTTTCAAATTTCTTGCAACAAAAGTTGAAAACATAGATATCGTGATTGATAGCTAATGTATTTTGTGCTCGCTGTGGGTTTTCTGCACCATTTAGTTCGAATGGAATTTTTCGTTCTATGTATTATAGTAATTGTTAGACCACGTGGTTGTAGACTGCAGTGCACGCATTTGCTGAAAGCCTACGGAACGACTTTGGCAAATGAGGTTAATTTCCAACAGACAAACTTTGACTGCGTAGTTTGGAACAGAGTGTGTTGGTAGCGAACCCGGTTTCATATAATAACATAATATTTTAAGTGTGTTAGTCTCTTGAGTTTATTCACAATGTAAAACAACTTTAGAGCAGGATTTGGTATTTTGGAGATTTCCTTAAGCCTTAAGGATAACTGAATACTTAATAGATTGATGGTATTATTGCTCTTGATTAAGCACACTACATTTAACGTAATGTTCATCAAGAAAATGTCTACATAAAAGCTCTAACGGATTTGTGGTTATTTTATTTTTATGTAAATCAAATGGGTTTAACCTTCCTTACAAACAATTTAAGAAACATTTTATTTTCATGTAACACTTTTAGAAAAATATCGCAACTGCTACCTAAAACGGTAATTAAAAATCTGGTATGGCCAACACAATACCTCCCGCCATTAAATTTTTATTAATTTAAATAAATATCTACATATTTACTTACTGGAAACTATATCAAGTTCCTTTTCCTTCCCATATAACTATTGCTCTATTTAGATATTATTTTCTTTTTAAAACGTTACTATTATTAGTTTTTGACAGTGACAATTATGTCAGTTACATACATTTGAGATCTGAACTATGTAAACTATGTAAAGCGTAGGCTTCGGGATTTAAATTATAGGTAATTTTATGAATTTATCCATAAAATATATGGAACAAGTATTAATGCAAACCTGTCGAAAATCTTTAAGTTTTATAATCACATAAATCTCGAAAAGTAATATTTTTCGAAGATAAACTATTTTGTGCTTCAAGTAAAGTGACATTTCCGTTCATCTGAATTACACCAAAATCTAATGGCTTATTTTCATATTACAATAAGGTAGAAATATAAGGTTTCAAAAACTTCTGAACGATAGTATTTGAGTTAGAGCGTAAATCCGAGGATCCAGACACACACACACACACACACACTTATACACAAATACAGTCCATACGATTTAACTTGGCGACCCAAAAGAATGTAATTCAGTTCACTATTCCTAAGTTGCGTTTTGTCAAATATTTACTTTTACTTGGATGCCGCACAGCTTCAGAAGTGAAATAGTGATTTTACAATGTTTTATTGCCTTACACAAAGCAAATTTCATCCTACTACACTCAAACTCGGGGTGTCAGGTACTTTTCAACCCAAGCGTTGGTGCATTTTTTTCTCAATAGCAATAGAAGTTTTATTTTCTTAACTTTATTAATTTAAAAAATAATTAATTATAATATGATTTATATAATAAATAATTCATTCCAATATTTGTAATATATTTTTTTGTATAAATAATTTCTTTTTTTGTAATATTCGTAATTTTATTGAACTTCATTTTTCTTCGGTATGCCTATAGATTTTATAACTTTCCCATTACCGCAGTGATAATGTGAATTGACCCAACTCGCCAAGTTACATCGTATGGACTGTATACACAGACATCATCGGAAAAATGGATTCTAGGGACCATAAAACGTGGTCACTTACCAAAATCTCTATATGCGATTTTTAGCACGATCCCTATACCTCCCTTACCAAGGCTAACGGGAGGTAAAAAACTAATTTATGCAATCCCGACTTTATAAGCCTATTCTGTAAAATATTCGCTTAACGAATCATTATCATAACGAAATCGTTATTATGAAAATCGTTACATCTACTTAACGATAATCGTTATCTTCGTATCCGTATTCTGTGTAACACATTGAAAAAAATTACCTTGGGATTAAGTTATGAACTTTATTTCCTAAAATCAAATTATAATTTTATATGAAATATCGAAAATAATTCAATATCACTCACAAAACTTCTAGATTAGATTAGTTATAGTGGGAGTCAGCTGTCAACTTTTCAGCTGTCAGACTCTTTCTTCTTCTTGTTGTGGGCTACGCTAGAGCTACTACTACCATCTGTAGACAAATTGGGAAGCTTGCGCTACGCGCTAGGAATAAAAACTTATTAAATTATTTTAATATTACCTTGCAAAAAATTATAATATGATGGGTTTTTGAGATCACTATTCAACATAATACCAATTTTATTTTGACACGAATAAAAATACTGAATTATTGACAAAATATTTATGTAACGAAAGATTTTTCCAGTCGTTAAAAAATAACGTTATCGTTATCTTTTTTTTCGTTATGTAGAATTAAATTATTGTTTACAGAATACCACTTTAACCATTATCGTTATAATAACGATACAACAATGCATAATGTCAGAACGAACGTTTACAGAATAAGGCTATTAAACGATTTTCGTTATTGTTAAAACAATATAACGTCAATATTTTCGGTACTACTACCACTGAATATTTATTGTTTATTTGAAATTAGTAATTGCAAAAAATATATACAGTCGAACTTCGATAACTCAAACCATGACTTGCCACAAAAAAACTTCGAGTTATCAAGACTTCGGGTTAATAAATAAAATGCATATGTATAAATATTATTTATGTATGTACCTAATTACACACTTTTTGTTATATGTATGTACATACCTACGTTTCCAATTATCTAACCAACCAGTGCTTGCCTTAAAGTTTGATTGTCCCAGTTTTTGACTAAATTCCAACGCTTTTTCTTTAATTAACCCTCCGGATGTAGGTAAGTTCTACATTTGTTACATAAGTTTGTCTACATTTTCATACATTGGTTTATTTAATCTTCCACTTGTACCACCACTTTCAATTGCAGTGATAATAGATTGCTTATTTTTTAAAATAGTAGACACTGTACTTGCCGAAACATCATATTTCAGAGCTACATCTTTCTTTCGTGAACCACTTTCCACTTCTTTGATCAATCTAAATTTTTCATGAATAGATAAAGTTTTTAAAATACGTTTTAATGACATCTTCAGCAATGAAAATATCTTAAAAGTGATAAATTAAGTAGGCACAGTATTTTTTTTCACTTAATAATAATTAACAAAGCATATGTTTGAACTTCAGTAGTGCAGAAACCGAACTGTTTCCATCATCATGTTATAAAAACACCTGTTACAAAATCACGTAATTAGGGGATTTCCCCCAGAATTCGACTTATTGAAGCTGGCGCCAAATATTCTGTTCGAATTATAAAGATATTCGACTAATCGAAGTTCGAGTTATCAAGTAAAAATTACCCATAATTCTCACTCTTGGCGCTATTGCCAACTAGTTTGATTCGAGTTATCAAAAATACGAGTTATCAAAGTTCGACTTACTGAAGTTCGACTGTATTTCAAATATGAAACAGTATATGTTTTATATTTTATGAAATATGTAAAATATAAAAATATTTTAATCTCCAGACGAATGAACAGACGAACAATAAAAGGAACAAAAAGAAAACATTCTGAATTTCATTTACAAACGCTGCATATATAATAACTAAAAACAAGTTAAAATTCCATAAATATCTTCATGGGAGAGAGAGAGAAGAGATGATATCCCGGTAACAATAAATTTAATATAATTCCACGCACGAACGCCTGTCGCTTATAGATAACTATTTACCCCGAAGGGGTATTGGGAAAGATGTCAGGTACCTTTAACATTTGAACCTTGACCAGATCAAGCCGCTGAAATCAGTCACGATTCGAATGCATCCGGTGCATCTCCCAGCATCGTGAACTTGGAATCCGGGGAAATGAATGACATCTCGTTACTAGAGCGGACGTAATTTTATTTCAACACGTACATATTCAACTCTGACCTTTGCCACGGCGAGATATATTTTCAGCGAGATTCACTACATTTTCTCTAATAGTTGTTTGTTAAAAAGTTTATGAAAATTGTTGCTATTAGGAGTAATTTAATTTTATTCAAGCAAATGAGAAACTGTGAGGTTTCCTGAAAAATAACGTAGCATGAATTTTAAACAACCTCGGTCGCTATTAAAAATATGTAACTAAAATATTAACTTTGAAAATATTAAAATTGATGTCGTAAATTCTGTGATTAGTTACAAACAATATTCTAGTAAAAAGATATGCCTAATGTATATATCCCTAAAATTAACTCTATTAGAAGGATAAACAACTTGGTGTGACGCTACAAATAATTCAAACATTCAAAAGTTCATATCTTGCTTACTAATTCAAATGTTATCAACGCGTTTTCATTAATTCATCTAGATTTTTTATATACTACATGCCTTTATTAAAATATTTTGTAATTAAATTTAAACTTGTAGACATACCTGCACCAAGAACACACTCAAATTTAAAGCGTATCCATTCAAGAGGAAAGTATTATCTTTGGTTCAAAAATTCAATGATCATTTAGTGAATAAGCATGTTTTAGGGTCTCTATAATACGATTTTACCATTTTTACGATGATGTCTTTATGTATGTGTGACTGTGTGTGTGTGTGTGTGTGTGTGTGTGTGGGTGTGTGTAACGAAAGTTTCGGATCGCATAACTTTAATACCACGATTCCAAAAATTATAATTTTTTCGTATTCTTCAAGTTTAAATCCAGAAGAACAAGTGATTCGATTTTGGTTATAATTGGTCAACCGTAAGTATCCTCATTTGAAGATTTTAACAGTTAAATATGATTTGTATGTATTATTCTCTATACGATTTGATTGCATTTTATACTTCATACTCAATAGATATAGAGTTATTAAGATATTAAATATCATAAATCAGCCAGCTTTGCTAACCATGGAAACTGCTAATATATTCAGATAAGTCAAATTGACAGATGTCAGTATCAATGAAAAGAAAATGAATGTGTCAAAGATTAGTATATTGAGATAGATGTTGAGAAAAACACGGAAAGATACGGTGAGGAGAGATCAAGAATATGTTGGAAGAAGAATGAATAGCTTCGTAATAGAAGGTTGAAGAAACAGAGGAAGACCAAAGATAAGATGGAAGGTCTGTATTGCGGAAGATTTGAGAGAAAAGGAACTGAATGAGAACGACACGCAAAACAGAAATGAGTGGAAGAAGAAAATAAAAAATAGCGACCCTTAACGAATGGGAAAAGCTAGAGAAGTAAAATTTATGTATGGTATTTATAAATAATACAAAGTATTGAGGGAAGGTATTGTGCTGGCCACAACAGATTTTTTTTTAGATTCGCTTGGTGATTGGAATGATTCGGGAATCAGAGTATATCTAGCATCAACTCTTGATGATGGAATGATTAATTCCGCTGTAAATTTATGTACGAGTATAAAGTATTATGTGTATTTATTAATGTTACTGTTTACGTTTATATTGTAATAATATTTTCAATATTTGTATCTGTTTTCTTTTAAAAAAAGTTTTGAATTAGTTTGTAAAGAAATCATGTACGAAATTGTTCCGACGATTTCAACTATGAAGTTTAACATTTATAAATTATTCATTATTTTAAACAAGTAAACAGTTTGCAACAAAAACAAACATAAAAGAAGCAACTGTTTAAAAAGTTTCTTTCTTGATTTTCTCTGGGAATTGTGGCACTCAGTACGAAATGAATTAAATTGTATAGTTCTTGGTGAGCTTACACCAACTAATTAGAATGCGCTATAATCTTCAACTTGAAGAATTTCACTTTAACTTTGTGTGCAAAGTTTGCAATAACAACGTTACCCTCGTGCATCTTTTACTAATTTGGTGTATTTTTAATCGAATAAAGCCCACTAAACATATTAGGGCATGTTTTGCATTTCTACTTCGACTTTTTGTTGTAATTGCGGGCCAGTAAGTTTCTGGGTCATTTCCTAAGCCATCGTTTATCTAACTTGACATATTTTGTACAAGATAGATTGCAACCTAATTTACAAGTTTTTTATTTATTTATTGTGATATAAGTGATGCATGTGATCAAGAAAATTTGCCTCATAAATGTCAGTTATAAGATAATACCATTAACAATTTCAAAATATGTTTTTAGTTGTTACATATTTACATATAAATAATATAATACCATGGCATAATACCCATATTGCTGGGTGTGTCAATCTGCTTTATACATATATCTTTAATGACGATGACATATTCTTACCGTGAGGGCATTTACCAGGCGTCACCATACTGGCACTCATTGCTGGCGATAATTTTGTTTTAATTCTATTATGAAAATAAATAAATAAATAAATATTTCATCACGGCATATTACCCATTGCTGGGTGTGCCAATCTGCTTTTACAGATTTCGGTAATGATGGAATATTTGTACCGTGTGGGCGCTTACCAGGCGTCACCTCATTCTATTATGTATATTGCATATCTAAAATATTTATCAGTATTAGCATAGGGCTATTGGATAAATTGAAGAAATCGCTTTTATCCTTATTATTAATTTAAATTTTTAGATTCTCGGTTTCACCAACGTCAAATAAATTTCCAAATAACTTATTCACCGAATAAGTGAAAAATATCGCATCAAAATATGACATATCAGCTTGCTAAGGCCAACAAAGTCGCATGACTGCTCGCGCCCTATAAGTAACGAATTTAACATTTCTTGTACACAAAAATAATTGAAATTGTATCACTTCTTTCGTTCTATGACGAATTTTGTCCTACTCTTCTAATATATTCAAAATTCTTTAAATTCATTGACGGTATTAGTGGTATTTCTTAAGATATATGTAATATTAATATACCTATAATTTTATTTAATTAATAATACATAAAATAAATAAATAAATATATCATCACGGCATATTACCCATTGCTGGGTATACCAATCAGTTATGTACACAGATATCGGTAAGATACATTAAATGTATTCGTACCTCACAGAAAAATCTTCCAGTAATGTTAGTATAACTGGTGATTTTTGACATTTTGCATTTATCTGTCATTTACAAACATTTAAATATCTCAAATAGTTTCCATGGATTTGTTTGAGCAACGAGATTTATTATTTATACTAATAAACCGAAATCGATAAGATATTAATTAGTGTTTTTATTTTATTTATTTATACAATTTAAAATAGAGGTATAACATTAAAAATAAAAATAAAAAGAAATATTATTAAAAATGTACCTCCAAGGGAAAATACAACATATGATATAATACAAGAAGTATAATAAAAATTGGTCGAGAATTTAATTAATTTTATTATTTGTAATAACATATATTTTCAAAAAAATACTTTTTTTAGAATCTACCACTTCCGGTTGTCCAATTCTTCCTAGAACCTATTCAGATATTCCCATTACTGTTAGATTGAGGAGTCCGTAGTTACACAGGTCTTTAGTTACATAGAATTTAAAGAAACCACACACACGCACACACGCACACACACACAGACAACATCGTAAAATGTTATAATCGGATTCTAAGGACCTAAAAACGTTCTTATTTACTAAAATCTGGATATGCGATTTTTAGCATGAATCCAGTACCTTTCTTAGCGAGAGGTAAAAATGGCAAAAATATGTATCAGTATTTGACACCCCGCATAAGGCTGCAACATGACCTAAAATCACTAATATTTTATATTATCTTATAAGGTCGCTTACTATTAAAACGATTATCAACAATAAAAATTGAAAAAAATACTATTAACGATTTATTACTGTTCAATGAAACTTTACTTTTGTACAATGTGATGGTTTTCGCATTACCAATGTTACCCACAGATGGTTATACTATTATATTAACAGCAAAAGCAATATTAAAAACAGTCAAATTTGTGTATTATATAATTTTAACCCAAAGTGTCAACTACTAGTGCTATGTCAACTGCCAATTCTTTTTACTATACTACAAAATTTAACCAATAAACCAGCAATATTATTAATACTCTGTTGCCTCAACACAAATAAAAATCTACGTTTCGATTCCAGCACAATAAATTGTTTTCAAAACGCACAAAACAGCAACAAAACAAAGAAAAATATATGAAACCAATACTTAACTAACAACCGTGTAATCTTCATGACCACGATTTATTTTCATCGAGGTCACAAAATTTCACGAGCCGTGATAAGAAGAAGAATGAAGCAGCGTTCATCCATTCGCAACCGCAACTTCGGCTGCGGAAACCGGTGAGTAGAACAGACTTGGAACTTCTGGCCCGGCCTGGACGGTCACGCAAGTAATGTATATATTCACGTAGCTAAAAGGTGGAAAGGATAAAGGTTGTCTTGGAAAGGGATCCGTTTAGGGAAGAAAGAGATAGAATATCAGGGGGATTATGTAACCTCCAGCTAAAAGGGTCGTACGGGGTTTAAGTATTTAAGACGTCCTGTCAACTTGAGCAGCCTGCCTGACAATTTCAAAAGGATAAGGATTCGTAGGAATATGCCAACTTTAAATTTATCACACAAATCGTTTTCATGTTGAGATACTCTTTCAATACACAAATATTTAAATGAAAGGGGAACTTACACCGGCAAACATAAACTAATATCTGGGGCTCTATAGAATAGATTATGGGTTCCACTAATCTCAGTATACATCAAGTTTTCTTTCTACATATCAGGAACATTTAGAAATTTGTATTTCTACTCTGTACCCCGAAATCAGCATACTGGTGTTTGGTGTTAAATGGTAAGCGCAAAGTCAGTATATATTGCTAAAACGGTTTTGAGTAGTTCCAAACTACATACTCAACATTTAAAATTCAGTTTCGATATTGCGTATGCATACATACCATAACGTTTCTGCTGCTTCGTGTTAACCTACAAATAAACTGACAGTGTAGTTTTTGTGCGAAGTGATACAAAGTAAAAAAATCTGATGTGGCCAGCACATAACCTCTCGCCGTATATTTTACCTGGCTGTATGCATAAAGCAAAGAATATTTTTATAAATACAAATAATATATTCATATAAATCTATGACGTATAAACTTCTTTATTATTCAATAATAGCATGTCTCAACATGAAGATATTTTACCATAAATTATGTTACAATAAATTACAAAGTAGAGTTTACCATATATATATATTAGGCTGGTAGCTGCAATTTTCAATTCGAACAACGTTGTTTACTTTCTCTTCATATTCTTCTAGTAAAAACATTAATTTTGGGCGGTCTAAAATGTATATATGGATTGTGCATCTATTCTTACATATCTTCTTTTACATTTTATTTTTTCATACATGTTATATCTAAATAACACTAATTCCCTTTAATAAAGTGACGGATAGATTGCACTCCGATTATTCTTATATCGATGTGTAATTTTGTCAATATTTACAACTTACTTGAGAAGAATTTGATAGCTTTTTCGCAATTCAAAGTTACTCTAGTCTATAGTACTGGTGTACATTGTCCCATAATGTTTGAAACAAATTTAAGTCCTTCAACCTAGACTTGTCATCTCCATAATAGTCACAGATCAAGAACTAAGGGATTCTCCAAGTACATTTTTCTTTCATCACTCATTATTTCTGACACTGACATTTATCTGTCAGTTACAAATAATTTAAATTATCAACTATTTTTCATGGCATTCTTTCGGCTGTCAAATTTATTACAACAGATTATTTTATATATTATACTTCTTTTATCTCTAAATCTATGGAATATATAATAAAATATTTAAATGTATCAGATAGAGAATTTAATTTTCTTTAATATTACCACGAAAAATTTTCAAAAAATAATATTTGGAAGATTTTTTTTCAAGAATCTTCTACTTCCGGTTGTCCAATTATTACCAAAACCTTTTCAGATCTTCCCATGAATGTCCGATTGGGAAATACGTTGTTAAACAAATTTTAAGTCTTATAGTTTTTGAGTAACCGTCCTTCCAACATCCCACACACACACACACACACACACACACACACACACACACACATCCACACACACACACACACAGACATCATCGTAAAAATGTTAAAATCGGATTGTAGGGACCTTAAAACGTGCTTATTCAATAAAATCTGGATATGCGATTTTTAGCATGAATGCAATACCTCTCTTAGCGAGAGGTAAAAAAACTGTGTGGCCAGTATAATACCTCTCGCCACTTGTATTTTAGGTTACATAACTGTAATTAACATTTCTTGTATAACTACACTCTAAACCAAAATTCTACTTATTAGATTTTTTAATTTTAAATTATTATATGAAGAATTTTGTCCTACTCTTCTAATATTTCATTCAAGGGTTGTAATATACCTATAATTTTAAATATTTAACTATTATTAAAATAAGATATAATGTATGTATGTACCTCACAGAAAAAGTCTACAGTAATGTCTCTGAGATTTGTTACAACAGATTATATTACATATGATTTTTTTATTTATAAATTTAAAGAAAATATATTTAAATGTGTTAGATAGAGAATTTAATAGTCTTTAATGTTTGCAAAAACAATTTTCAAACAATTTTTTTTAAGAATCCGCTATTTCCTGTTGTTCAATTAATACCAAAACCTTTTCAGCTCTTCCCATTACTGCCCGATTGAGAAATACGTAGTTAAACATTTATTAAATCTTAAAGTTTTTGAGAAATCATCCTTCCAACACCCACACACACAAATACACATACACACATATACACACACATAAATCCCACATACACACAAACACACAAACACACACATACACACGCATTCACACATACACTCACATACATACACACACCACACACACACATGCACACACACACACACACACACACACACACACACACACACACACACACACAGAGAGAGAGAGAGAGAGACATCATCGTAAAATGTTAAAATCGGATTGTAGGAACCTTAGAACGTACTTATTCACTAAAATCTGGATATGCGTTTTTTAGCATGAATCCAATACCTCTCTTAGCGAGAGGTAAAAAATTGGCATAATGGCCTAACGAAACAATTGGAGTGAAGAGGATCTGTCGTTCACACAAGACAAATGCGCCAAATTGTTTTCAAATCATTCTTTTAGTTTCACGTAATTTTGATTGAAAACTGAAACCATTTCAAAACTGCAAGTAAATGAACTATTTTTTTTTCTTTCTACTCGTTGGAATAATTTGATTTTTTTTTATTTCTACTCCTATAAAAATAGTACTAATCATTACTAAACAAAAGCATTGATTTATAATTAATCTTATTGCAAAAATCATATTCTTCTTATAATAGATATTTATATAACAAGTGAGTTAATTTTTGTTTAAGCCACGAGTAAAAGCCAGTGGGTTAAATTCTTTGAGTGAATAAATATTCTTAACTCACGTGGTTTATACAATATTTTATTCAATTTCGACGAAATAATTAAAAAACATATATAATTTTGACAAAATAAATTATAAACAAACTTTATTTAACTAGCAAATAAACATTTATTTATAGTTATTCCTATGGAATTAATAATCACAGTTTAAAACGTCAAAATAAGAATAGGATTACAAAAAAATGACATTTTGACTGTAGATATAATAAAGATTTTAAGGGATCCAAAACATATGGACCATTACAACAAAGTTAAAGTTAGTCAAATTATATAAGCATTCATTTAGAACTATTTGGCAAACGCATTGACATTTTTAAAAATAATTATTAATCTTTTTTCATATTACTTTAAAAATCTTACCATTCACAGTTAACGCAGAGTGTATTCAGGATAAACTGCATTATTGACTAACCTAAAACAAACAGAAAAAAGATTACATTTTTATTCTGTAATAAAATCGTGTAATTACAGATAAACTGCAACATAAAAGCTAAGGTATAAAGTATAATAAAATGTGAAATAAAGAAACGTAAACATACTCTTAAAGCAGTAAGCATTACAGAGTATTTTTAAAAAGTTCTTTCATTTCATTATGCAAAGTAAAAGGGTTAAGCTATTAACTTCCTTTTCAACGATGATTACGATCATAAAACAAACATAAACTCTGACTTAATACCCCTTTTTAAATCTAAATTAATAATCATGAAATCATCTTTTCGTCCAATCTTTCATAAACTTTTTATTATTCCGAAAGAAGCTTTAACTTTGATCCAATTAATTGATTTATCTTTATAGGATTATAAGTGATCAGTTGAGGCCTGGCAATTTGGAAGCTGAATAGATAAATTCCACTCAGATAAATCTAAATCCACAGAAGATATTCAAAGATAGCAACTAGGGTGCGCGTATCCTTTACGACCAAACTAATTGGAGAATTTAACAGCTCCTGGTTCTTTTGTATACAAATGCTCAATAAATTCCGTCTTATAGCGGGTGTCCCAACAAGAGCCGCCATTTTGTTAATACTAGTTGTAAGGTTAATTTTTTTTGACAGTTGTCACGTAGAGACCACGCGATTTAAGAATATGGAGAAGTATTCAAACGAACAAAGTTTAATTATTGTAAAAACACATTACAAAAATGGTGAAAGTTTTGCGAAAACAGTTCGCCAATTACGTCAAGTTTTCGGTTGCAATAATGCGCCAAATAAATCGACAGTGAGGCATTTAATTACAAAATTTGAGGCCAAATTTACGCTGATGGATGAGATCATTGTTCGTCGTCGTCCTTGTCGGTTACTCGAAAAAATAGCCACAGTAAGGGAATCTGCGGCCGAGAATCCAGGAACTTCCATTCGACATCGTGATCAAGAATTAAACATTTCCAGAAGCACTATGCAACGAATTTTTGTAAAAGATCTGCATTTGCACGCGTAACAGGTTCAATTGGTGCAAGAAATCAAGCCAAGGGACCATGCGCAGCGCCGTGGATTTGAGGTGCTGAAAATCCTCGTGTGATACTCAAACAACCAATGCATCCACCGCGAGTAACTGTTTGGTGTGCATTTTGGGCTGCCGGAGTGATTGGGTCGTATTTCTTTGAAAATGCGGCTGGAAATGCGCTAACTGTTAATGGTGTGCGGTATCGCGAAATGTTAACAAGACGGTGCCACACAGCACGTGAAACAATGGTGTTACTGCAGACCAAGTTTCCAGGCCGTGTCATTTCTCGATTTGGCGATCAACATTGGCCACCAAGATCGTGCGATCTAACACCGATGGACTTTTTTCATTGGGGCTATGTGAAGGAAAAGGTGTATGCGAATAAGTCTGAAACAGTTGAACGTCTTAAAAGAGGACATACGACGCGTTATTGGTGAAATACAAAAGAATAACCCTGTGCCAGAGGTTTCATGGTGGCCATTTGCCTGATGTATTTCACATTTAATCGGAACTATTTTTCTTTATGTTGAAATATAAATGTTTGCTTAATTCAAAAAATCTGATGTGACCAACACAGTACCTCCCTCCAATTACCTATGTATATAATTTTTATATTACTTTATAAATTTATCCATACAATATATAGAAAAAGTATTAAAGCAAACGTGTAGAAAATGGAATAATCTTTAATTCTTATAATAAAAAATTGAGAAAAAATTACATTTAAAGGTGTTTTTTGAAGAAAAACTATCTTGAGCTTCAAGTAAACTGCCATTTCCGGTTATCCAATTGCCACCAAAATCTAATCAGTTCTTTCCATATTGGAATAAGGTAGAAATAAATGGTTTCAAAACTTTCTGAATGATAGTATTTGAGTTAGAGCGTAAACAGGGTCCACACACACACACACACATACACACACACACACACACACACATACATACATACATACATACATACATACATACATACATACATACATACACACAGACATCATCGTGAAAATGTTAAAAAATGGATTCTAGGGACCTTACAACGTGGTCATTTACCAAAACCTCGATATGCGATTTTTAGCACGATCCCTACACCTCCCTTATTACCAAGGGTAGCGGTAAATGTGTTTTTCTTTAAAATTAAATCCGGCGCTCTAGTTGGGACACCCTTTACTACTGAAATTTGACGTAAGTTCCAAGATGTAAGAACCCACTTGAAGTATATTTAGTTGCAACACTTTTTAGAAGGAACGAATTCAAGTAAGAATTAAGCTGGTCTTATTTTCTTAAACCAAGCTTTACGAGTGTTCAAAACAGTTGCAATCGCGTCTATCTATTCAGGGAGAAATCTTTCGCTCATTCGCCAGTTTTTCTGCAAACTCAGTAGACTCTTTCTTTCATGTGTTCAGACACTTTCGATCAAAACAAATCTCTCTCCTGGCAAGTCTTCATGTGGAAATAGAAAAGCAAAACTAGAACACTACTAGCTTTTAAATGACCTAAAAACTATTAACTCTGTTCCTTTCTTACATCTATGGAATTACAATTATTCATTTGGTCACTTTAAAGGTGATCACTCGTTAACAATGATCGTGATAAGGACATATTATATAATTTTATTTTGTGAAGCCATGCAACTCAAACAAAATTTGTCCAGAGTAACACTATTTTATAATCTGAAGCTTTTATTCATTAGAATAATGTTCCATACTCTCAACGAAATATGTTATTGAACGAAAATCACAAAACACACTTTTTTGACAGTTAGATGACATATAATTGTTCGTAATTTTCTTTGAGTTCCATGGCTACCGCTATAAATCAGCTATTTCCAAAAAAAAAAAAGATTTTCTCGGTTATGAAATATCAAAAATAAAATCTTATTACTAATTCGGGTACAGAATTTAATTCTCTACAACATTTATTTGAAGTATTTTTGTCTAAAATAATTTGGGAACTTTTGCGCAAGGAAAAACTGATTTCCCATGTTAAACGCATATGACCAGGGTTTTAATTAACACACTGTATATATATATATATATATATATATATATATATATATATATATATATATATATATATATATATATATATACACAGGGTGTTCCACGACTCGAGCGTCAAACTTTTACCATATATTCCAGGGGTCATTACGATCAAAAAATGTTATATGACCTATAGATGAATTCCTCTTTGTTTCGGAGATATCGAAGAAATTAAGAAACAAAATGATAAAAGAAAATTTATTCATCAATGGATAGCTAATTAACACAAAATTACAACAACTGTTCAAAATGAGAACCGCCAATACAGCTATCCTTCGAGTCATAGAATGTTGCCAGTTAATTACTGCCAATTCATTCTTTAAAGAATTAGTAGCTTCAACTATACGGTCAGTCAACTCTTGGCGTGTTTCTGGTTTACCATTATTATACACACGAGATTTGAGGCAACCCCACAGAAAAAATCTAAAGGCGACAAGTCAGGTGACCGAGCTGGCCAATGTACAGGACCACCTCGTCCTATCCGTCAAGGCTAACTCAATTATCATTTTTTTTTAATTTCTTCGATATCTCCGAAACAAAGAGGAATTCAACTATAACATTTTTTGATCGTAATGACCTCTGGAATATATGGTAAAAGTCGTGGAACACCCTGTATATATATATATATAGCATTATATTTATAACATAATAATCTGCTGAATTGGTTTATAACTATAATCTGATGCATTACCTTATGTGATTTGTCTTTGCCACCTTCAATTATTTTATATTTTTATATTTCCAGTAAAATCATTTCACAAAGATATTATATAAATTTTATTTAACACTGACATCTGTCAATTAGTAATATTTGATTATTCTGTTTCCATGGTGCAGCTTTTAGCCGAATTAGGTTGTTCATTGAATATGAAGAAAAAAATATAATTAAATTGAATAGCAAATAACATATTCTTTTATGTATAATAACACAAAAGGTTAATAAATAATATTTAACAGCGTTTTTTCAAGAAATACTGTTAAAATATTCAAATTAGGGTACTTCCGGTTAACCAATCATAACCAAAATCTAATCAACTCTTCATATGGACGTACGAAATAGCAATATGAAAGAATTCTAATTTTTGGAATTGTAAAACTCTAAAACGTGTTTATTCATTAAACTCATTTTCTTAAAAGAAATAATGTAACTAAATCGAGCGAAACTCCAGATGCTGCAAAGAATTAAGGAGCCAACATTTTATAGAAAACAGAGAAAGTATAATCCTCAAATGTTTCTCAGGCGCGACTGATCGAAGACTTGTACACATTTCTTAGCAGAAAGTATACAATAATGGGTGGGAATACCAGAACGAACAAAAATTACAGACAAATAAAAACAAATGAGACAAGGTATTAAAAAACTACGTCACAATAATGACACCCAATCAGTATTGTAAAACTAGAATTCTAATCTCCTTAGTTTATATTTGATGAAGAGGTCTAACTTTTTCTCAAAACTTTAGTTACATACGTTGTAGTTTTGATTTCTGCAAGACTTTCATATCAAAACTTAAAGAATTCTTGTTCAAGTGTTATCTCCTCTGTTCTGTTTTTAGGAAAAGCAGATTATTAGTAAATTTATAAATTCATATGCATATTTTAAATAATTAAGCTGTACAATTTATCCCTTAAAAAGTCCAAATATGTATTGCAATACTAAAAAATATCTCCGCAGCGTTCGAATTCGCGTGTTGGGTATTTGCGGCGAAAGTAGGAAGAAAACAAAATATTTTATGGGCAATTAATTATTCCAACTGAAAACGTCTCAATGCTTGTCTGTAGGTGTATCCTCCCAATTGGCCCCCGGAAACAGGAGAGGGCAGACAAGAGCAGGAACAGCCTTGCGTCGTAAATACGCTAACTGCACTTTTTATCAGGAGAATTTATGTGCCACGCAGTGTTTGGCCTGCGTTGCCAGAGGCGTGCGTTGCCAGGGCACCAGCGAAAATTGGTTTTATTTTCTTTATGTCCTTCCTCGGTCCCTCGCGCGTGCTCGGCTAAACCTCTACCGGTATTTTTTGTCGTGTATTTGGTAAATTGGATTTTCCTGCTACACTTAAACGCACTAGATTAAAATATGGACACCTTTACCAACTCGCAAATTGAAAGGGGTGTTAAATTGATGACGTTATTTAAGTAATGAGACCAGGGAACGAAATAAAACCGGACATGGTAATCTAGGGTTTATAATTTAACTACTACATAATTCTGGGGCAAATAACTAAATCCACGTGCGTACCTATTAACTTGATGCTTTAAGACTACAATGTATTACATGTTTGTTATATGGATTATACTCTATTTGACGTATTGTCAGTGTAAACTATTTCAGAACTTCAACTAGCTGACGAATTTTGTATACTAGCATAGCAAATACTAAAATATTAATATAATTCTACATGTGGACAATATGTAAGACAGTAAAATACGTAGACAAAGTTGATAATGAAGTCAATAAATATGGGATCCTTAATTAAGTACTGAAAATGTTATGCATATAACGTATGTAACTTATGTGTATTTGATTTCTTTTTCAATAGGTAAGTAGTTATTTTCACGGCAGAGTTTCATAAATAAATTTAATTATACAGATACAGCAAAAACAAAATATGTCTCATTTGTAAAGACTAAATACAAGCGTATGCGATAAGGATGAATATAACACACTTGTCTTTCAAAAATTCATATTGTTTCGACTAAGTTAGGACATTCCATTTTAAAACTATGCTTGTTGTTGACAATACTTTCGCTGTAACGTAAGTTTATTTATTCTTCTTCTTCTCATGTAGAGCCTTGTAGAGCCTTGGCTTCCTTCACAACGCCTCTCCATCTCTGTCTATCTTGTGTTGCTTGAATCCAGTTTTGTACCTTCAAGGATCGTAAGTCTTCCACGATGTTGTCCACCCATCTAGTACGAGGCCTGCCTCTTCTTCTTTTACTTGTGGGTGTTAATTTGAATGCTTTTTTTGTGATTCTATTTTGTGGCATGCAGTATAGGTGTCCCAGCCATCTAATTCTTTGTTTTTTCACCCATCCTACTATATCCTGTTCACCATACATTTGTTGTAGTTCATGGTTCATGCGTTTTTATTTATTAATACAGTTATATTACCGTGATTCATTGCCGTACGAATAACGTTATTTTCTGTCAGTGTTACTGACACTGTGGCAGTATCCTTTTGCTAATAACTTACCAGTTGACTTATTTTTGAATTTTAAATGCTTTTACTATAACATAAATTTTTAATAATAAAATAACAGTAGAACCTTATGTACCCATTTTATGTTATTTAAGGCGCGAACAGTAATATGACTTTATTGGCCTTGGCAAGCAGATATAGGGGCCCGTGTCAGAATGACATCTAGTAATAATGTACATAGGTGTTAAGTAACCTAACGTAACCTATATAAGCTTTCATTAAAAACATCATGATTTTCCAAATCTATGTAGATTATTTTCCTCGACAAGTATATTCCATAATATTGATGACAAATACACATCAGAATATTTTGAAATTTTAAATGAAAAATTATGACATATGACAATTGTGACATCTATATAAATAACTACTAGCTGTTATTCTGATACGGACCCCATATCTACTTGCCAAGGACAACAAAGTCACATGACTACTCTACTCGCGCCCTATAATTAACGAATTTAAAATTTCTAGGACTTATAAATAATTGAAATTGTATATCTTCTTTCGTTCTATGAGGAATTTTGGCGTACTCTTCCAATATGTTCAAAATTCTTCAAATTCATTGACGGTATTAGCGGTATTTCATAAGTTGTTTGGACAACGAGATTTATTACAACAGATTATTCTATATTATTAAATACTATATCTCTAATCCTATAGGAGATATAATAACAATTTTAAATGTGTCACATTGAGAATTAATTATCTTTATTATTTGTAGTAATATAAAATTTAAAAAATAATAATTTAATTATTTTTTTAGGAAGTTGCACTTTTGGTTATCCAGTTGTTACCAGAATCTATTCAGCTTTTCCCATTGCTGTTAGATTGAGGAGTCCGTAGTTACACAAGTCTTTGGTCTTATAGAATTTGAGAAAACGTACGTCCAACATCCATGCACACACACACACACTCACACACACACACACACACACACACACATACACTCACTGATATTATCGCAAAAATGTTATAATCGGATTCTAGGGACCTTAAAACGTGCTTATTTACTAAAATCTGGATATGCAATTTTTAGCATGAATCCATTATTTCTCTTAGCGAGAGGTAAAATTTACAATACTGACGGAATTACATATCCAATCCTTGTAAATCTTATAGTCCTTGCTCAAAACAAAACAAAAATTGTTTTGTTATTGTTTTTTAGAATATAGATACGTCAAGATGTTTAAAATTTAAACAGTTTCAAAAATTCTTGTTTAGTATTAGTGGATGACAATATTATCTGTATTTAATCTAAATTATCTGTGATGTCACATAAGGAAACGCCCAGTTCTTCTAATGGGGATGCTCAAAGAAAATGTGTACTGGAAAAACTTAAACATTTAGTGAACTCGATGAAGGATTACAATATGCAACCATGTTCGACATGTACTTGTAAAACACGAGAAGTCTGTTGTCATAAAAAACTACCTTTCTTACCGTCAAGTATTTTGTGAGTTTTTGTAAAATGACGAAATAAAAATTAATATTCACTAATGTATAATCCCTTTTTACTTTCTGTCACCTACAAATAAGGAAGAAAATGTCAGTGTCAAATACAATTTACCTTTTTTATGAAATAATTTTGCTGGAAATTTAAAATCTTTTGCAAGAAAATTTATGTATGAAATTTATACATAATACATAGGATACACGGAAGGTATTGTGCTGGCCACATCTGATTTTTTGTTTTTATGATTTGAATTAAAGATATTTAGCTAAATTAAATTATTACTTACAGAATGGCATTTACCGTGTTACAATTGTTTTAGTTAATTGTTTTATTTCAAGCCATAGTCATGGTTCACTATTTTCTTTTCGACTAGGTGTATAAAAAAGTGCCCGCCATTTTACTTTTTAATAATGTAACATATGGATTATTTTACACGATTGTAAAGAAAATTTGATGTACTTTTCAAATTTGTAAAAGAATATAGTACGTTCCATTTGAAAATTCAAAGTTGATATTAATTACTAATAAACCGAAAGTGGTATCATGAATGTACAACCGTCATCAAGTAACTTACATGTTGCTGTATAAATCATGTTACATGAAAGATATTACGAACTTAATAAATAACCGAGGTAATAGGGTCCATTAAAATATAACATTCTGTAGAAGATATTGTCTGGTCAAAAACTTCGATGGTGAGTTTTTAATGAATAAGCACGTTTTATAGTCCCTACAATACGAATTTCATGTTTTTACGATGACGTCTGTATATGTGTGTGTGTGTGTGTGTGTGACAAAAATTCTCCTTCGATAACTCCAATACTACAATTTCAGAAATTATAATTCGTTTTATGGTTATGACTGCTTAACCGGAAATCCCTAATTTGAAGATTTTAAAAGTATTTCTTGATAAATCACTTTAAATATCATTTTTTGACCTTTTGTCATAAATAAAAGAATACGTTATTCTCTATTCGATTTAATTATATTTTTTTCTTCATATTCTATAAATTTAGAGATAACAAAATTTTCTACTTATTTTAAGAAACATACTGTTCTTTTTAGGAGCAGTTCAGTTCAGTTCAGTTAAGTACGAGGTAAGATCAGTTCATTTCTTCCCTAAAAAGAAAACGCCAGTAGAATAGCTTGCAAAAAAATTATGTGTGGAATTTGTACAAAATACGTAGAATTGGCGGAAGGTATTGTGCTGGCCACATAAGATCTTTTATAATTATTTCAGGATAGTATAAATCAGACAGTCTATTTTTTCACAAAATAAACTCCTTAGGTTGACCTGTATGAGAGATGTATCTTTTAGGCTATAATATGAGTACTGTGTAATAACAAAAAACTATCTAAACTATTACATTAATTTATTGCAAATAAATTGTTCTATAAATTTACGATGGTCAACAATTCTATGAAACATAGCGGGCAATAAACCCAATTTTACTTCCTATTGTAACTTGCTAGTGACTGGATGACATATTGAAAATATGCTACGTAATTTATAAACAAAACTTTAATCTCGTAGTGACAGAAATGAATGGATGCTACGGCAATATAGACTATTTGATAGTTTACACTTCATGCTCCATGCAAAAATAAAAGTATGTGGTAAACCGTAGCTGTACTGTAATCTGTTGCCAATATTTTCGAACTAAACTCATAAATCAAAAGAGATGGCTTCTTTCAAAGAGAAAAACAAAATAAAAATAGACAAAAATTATAAAAATATTCGTATATTGTGGCGAGCGCAATAGCACCAATATCCATTTATTTTATTTAAGTATCTTATGAAAAATGTAAAAAATAATAAAGGCCCGTCGTACTTCACCTTATGCTAAACGGTTAAATTAAATCTGCAAATGAGTAACTAAGATAAAAAATCTAATAGGGCTTATCTGGCTTGTCATAAAAATTGTCAATCTTTTCAAAAAATAAAAGAAAATTCTTACTTTTGGAACTGCACTTCTCATTCTCATAAGAAATTATTTCAAATAAAAATAACATTTTTGCTGATCGATGTCTTTGGTCAAAAAATTCGATGGTGAGTTTTCATTGAATAAGCACGTTTTAGGGTCTTTACAATACGATTTTACAATTTTTACGATGATGTCTGTATGTGTGTGCGGACGTGCGTACGTGTGTGTGTGTGTGTTCGTGTGTGTGTGTGTGTGTGTGTGTGTGTGTGTGTGTGTGTGTGCTTGCGTATGTGACCGCGGTTTCGGCCGCGATATCTCCAATACTAGAATTCCAAAAATTACAATTCTTGCGTATTCCTCTTCCTTACAACTATATGCAGACTTTAGATTTCGGTTATAATTAGTCAACCGGAAGTATCCTCATTTGAAGATTTTAACAGTTTTTCTTGAAAAACTCAGTTAAATATTATAACTTAAAGAATATATTATTCTCTATACGATGTGATTATAAACATAATAAATTTCATAAAGCAGCCAGCTATGCTAACTTAACCATGGAAACTGCTAATATATTCAGGTAAATCAAATTGACAGATGTCAGTATCAATAAAAAGTAAATGAATGAAAGAATAAGGGAAATAACTCTAATATGTCTAGAAAGATATAAGAGAGACGATTACATTGGTTTGAACATGTCATGAGGACGAATATATTCGAAGAAAAATGAATAGTTTAGTAATAGAAAGTGGAAGAAACATTGGACGACCAAATATAAGATGGAAGGACTGTATTAAGGAAGACTAGAGAGAAAAGGAACTGAATGAGGACGACACGCAACACAAAAATGAGAGGAAGAAGAAAATAAAACATAGCGACCTCTAACAAATGGGAAAAACTAAAGAAGAAGAAAATGTCAGTGTCATGTGCATTTTGCATAATTTGTTTATGAAATAATTTTACTGGAAATATAAGATCTTTTGCAAGAAAATTTATGTATAGGGCGCGTGCAGCGACGTGACTTTGCTAACTTTGGCAAGCAGATACGGGGACCCGTGTCAAAATGACAGCAATTAATTAAGTCTATAACTGACAAATGTCAATTTTTCATTCAAAATTTCGTGATTTTCTGGTATCATATGGTTTATTTGTTATCAGTAGTATGGAATTCAGTTGTCGAGAAAGGGAAACATAAAATACCAAAAATTTTGAATCCTTTGCAAGAAAATTTATGTATGGAATTTGTACACAATACACAGGATTGACGGAAGGTATTGTGCTGGCCACATCAGATTTTTTTAAATGTTTATTGATAAGGTTTCCAAGGCAGTAGGTTTTATTTACAAATTACTGATCGATAAGTGATGTGAATCACTATGTCCGTTTGCACCGTTATTAGTTAAGTTGCACTTAGTAACAAATGGCGCTTCATCTACAGCTCAACTTCATTGTGACACTTATATCCATTATGACATTTCGTGCTTTGTCAAACTCATAAGATAAATGTTTTAAACGATATTGAATATGAATATAATGCTACTGAGGAGGATGAATTGGTAAAATTAATTTAATAAACCATCAAATGCCAAGGAGTGTAAATAGTAGTTTTTTTTTCAAACATCTGTTAAATTCAGAGCAACGAACTCGCCAAAAACTGGGATCGGTTCAGGTTAATTCGTTTTTTGAGAGATAGGTTCGGGTGCGGTTCTGGTTCAAACATTAACACAATTTGCTGTTTTGTTCCGGGGTCCGATATTGAGTACAGGTTTGGTTCGATATAATGAAAATTGAATCAATGTTTTTGAATAACAATCTTTATATAGAAATAATTTAAAATGCAGGCGTCGATTATCGGCTGCATTACGATTAATAGTATTAGCCATTGAATTAGAAACAAGATACGAACAAAATAATGATTATCAACATAAATATTTTACGTAGTAAATATTAACTTTCTAAATAGAAATTTAATAATATTAATACGCGTTTGTTCGTCTATTCCGTAAATTTTATTTCTGCATTTATGAAGTAGCCAAAATGATTTTTTTATTGATTCGAATGTCGAAATATCTTTGTTGTACAACATCCATTTGAAACTTTTTGTCTAAAATAATTAGGGGAGCAATGCGCACGGAAAAACAGATTTCCCATGTTAAACGCCTGTTTCACTTTGCGTGATACACCCTGATATGTTGTTAATCAGTGGAAGCCTTTAATTGGGCAACTGTTGACTTCCCAAATATTTCAAATAAATAAATAAATACAGAGTAGGCAGAGAATCCATTCAATGCATGTCCTCATTTCAACGGAGCGGCATTCAATGTAAAAGAAAACTAGCTGGCTAGCTGCAAGTAAACCAGCCTCGTATAATCCAGGTTTAGGTTTAACTAGCCCATTGGGCTACTTGCATACAAGAGGATTCTGAAAACTATTATATTTTTCAAGTTTAGTTTACCCAACTACATTATTTACATTATAAATTTTTCAAATACATTGTGTTATTATTTAATAAATTTAACATAAATGTATCCCTCCTATCTTGATGACGACTCAATCACTAGCATTTGATTCGTTAATGTGAATGGGAGAGGTGAAGGGAAGATCGAGGATCAGACAACATTCTACTATCTCCGTCTCTGTCTTCCCAACCTACAGAACTAGGACGTATGTCATCCGTGATTGTGACGTCATAAAATGAAAATATTTATTTTTAGCCGTAAGTGACAAAATTTTGAAAAAAGAAAAAATAAGGGGTCTTTTATTTTATATATATATATATATATATATATATATATATATATATATATATATATATATATATATATATATATATACCGGGTGATCATTTGAAAACTTCCCACCTTGAATAACTCTTTAATTAATAAAATTATCAAAAATCACTAAAACAGGTCAATGTTATTTTGGAGGGGGACATTTAATAACCTATTCCAATCAGTTGGGAAACTTTCACCCTCCCCTCCAGCCACCCCCACCCCAAAATTTTAAATGGCACTACCCCATGTGTGATACATCATTTTAAAGGTTGTAAAATTCTCAATATTTTAAAGCAAAGAAAATTAAAATCGGCCGAGCCGTTCATGAATTAGAGACAAAAATGTATGCCCATTTTGAGTGGTTGATCAAGCCATCTACCTACGTTTTGCTTTGAAACAAAAGAACGTGCGTCGTACAAGTTCAAAGTGTACGTCGAGCACACTGATTTTCAGCTCCATAAATGAAAATTATTTCAATTCTCTCTTCTAAAGTGTATGTCATTTCAGTGACACAATTGGCACAAACGCTACCCCAAATCAAAGTAATCTAAAGTTATCTGAAGCGGCGATATTTAATTCCTGAATTCTACAACACTTGACACTTTGAACTTGTACGACGCACGTTCTTTTGTTTCAAAGTAAAACGTAGGTAGATGGCTTGATCAACCACTCAAAATGGGCATACATTTTTGCCTCTAATTCATGAACGGCTCGGCCGATTTTAATTTTCTTTGCTTTAAAATATTGAGAATTTTACAACCTTTAAAATGATGTATCACACATGGGGTAGTGCCATTTAAAATTTTGGGGTGGGGGTGGCTGGAGGGGAGGGTGAAAGTTTCCCAACTGATTGGAATAGGTTATTAAATGTCCCCCTCCAAAATAACATTGACCTGTTTTAGTGATTTTTGATAATTTTATTAATTAAAGAGTTATTCAAGGTGGGAAGTTTTCAAATGATCACCCGGTATATATATATATATATATTCCAAAAAAAATTCTTAGTATCATGCAAGTAGCCCATTCTACCTCATATTTATAAAACAAGCTCATAAATCCATCTCCGCCTTTTTGCCACAATAAACATACGGCAGATAACTCCGTGCCAATGAGGCGCACAGTGTCAGCATTGATTTAGATCTGTCGTGATAAAAAAGCGGGTGGGTGTAGGTGGTATTGTCTGGTAAAGGACAGCGGCCACAGGAGTCCACAAGCCGCCAGCCAGCAACGAAGCGTCACTGCCCGTTATCCGGTCGGGAAAGATTTACTGCTCGCAGATCTTCGCAAGCTCGACCTTAATGCTTTACAACCTGAAAAGTCTACTGCCACTGCTCGGGTAATACAACCGAGAAAGGTGACGCCAAATAAACGATGGTTCGCAAATTGACTGCTAGGCGGCAGGATCGCCGGCGATCAACCTATCACGCCCACTTGATATTGTTTATTTGTTTTCTAGAAACCCGTATTCGATTGACGATTGGTTTATTTTTTCTTCAGGGAAATTTTCTATCCTCTTATTTATTATCGACACCCGGCGATTAATTCTGTGAATTAGTTTTTCTTGACGGAATTTAATTGAGAAAATAATATAAAAATAGATTCATTATGAATCATTAAAATATTGAAAATAGCAAAGCACCAAACATTTAAAAATAAAATATTTTTCATTCATAATTTTCAATATCTGTGTAAGGTAGTGTCACTCAAATAATTCTAATGCAAAATTTAACTATGGCAACATTAATATCTGGAAAAATTATAAATATTGTACCACAAATCTTGTAGAGATGTTCTTTCAGCTTTCAGCGTTTTTGAAAAACTATACTTTTTACCTCTCGTTAAAAGAGGTGTTGGATTCAAACTAAAAATCACATATCCAGATTTTAATGACGTTTTAAGGTCTATAGAATTCCGATTTTAACATTTTTACAATGATGTCTGTGTGTGTGTGTATCTAACAGTAATGGGAAGAGTTGAATAGGTTCTGGTAACAATTGGACAACTGGAAATGGTAGTTTCTAAAAAAAAAATTCTAAATATTATTTTTTGAAAATTTGTTACTACAAATATTGAAGATAATTTAATTTTTTATTATATCTCGTATAGGTTTGGAGATATAGTGTATAATAATATAGAATAATCTGTCGTAATAAATCTCGTTGCTCAAAAAACAGTTGAGATATTTAAATGTTTGAAAAAATTGAGAAAAAAAATCAATTATTTGTGTGTACAAGAAATGTTAAATTCGTTACTTATAGGGCATGAGCAGTCATGTGACTTTGTTGGGCTTTGCAAGCAGATATGAGGATCCGTGTCAGAATGACGGCTAGTAGTTATTTACATAGATGTCACAATTATCATATGTTATAATTTTTCATTCAAAATTTTCTGATGTTTATTTGTCATCCATAGTATGAAATATACTTGCCGAGAAAAATAATCCATACGGATTTGGAAAATCATAATATTTTGAATGAAAACTTATAATACTTGACACCTATGGATATTACTAGCTATCATTCTGACACGGGTCCCCATATCTGCTTGCCAGGGCCAACAAGTCACATAACTGCTCGCGCCCTATGCAACATAAAATGAAAATGGTGAGAGGTATTGTGCTCGCCACAACAGATTTTTTATTATAAATATAGCTCTTTAAGAAATGCTTTAGAAGTAGGAGTGTTTTCTGCAAAATTTCCCGGTCACTTAACTGGTGGAATCCTGGGAATTTGACGTTTCGGACGTTACTTAGGCGACGCAAAACAACACATGAGTACAAAAACATAGTTTTGATGTATAGAGTAATGTTCACCTTATCTGGAATTTTAATGATCAAGCTATCTATTTTGACGTTATTTGAAAACTCTCTATGAAAGATATACCGTTAACGTAGACGGAATATTCACATACGCTATGCAAAACGCCATATTATTGTTTGTGAAAAGTATATCTAATGAAAGCATTGACGTCAGCAATTGAGTTTGAAACTAAAATCTATTTTTATAAAATTATATCTTCAAAACAATGTACACAAATGACGTATTTGAAAAATGAATATATGAAAAATATGAATATACTTCTGAAAACATTTGTATATTTTATCTATATACAAAACACAATATTTCAATTTTATACTATATATAAATGTTTTTGAAATATCCAAAATGAATTACTTATATACATATTTCATTGTAAATATAGACATATTCGCACTTGTTACAAATAAATAGATAAATATAAAATAACTTTTGATTTGAATGTTGCGGAAGGGTTCGTGTGTATTTATTCAAAACAATTTCTGTGAACACTTGTATGCGATTCTATACAAATACGAACTGATTTTAATTTCCTCTTCGCTTTAAAAACCGTTTAATCATTAGTTAGAGCGCAAAATCCGGTTTATAAAATGAGCACTTTTTTAAAATTGACACAAATTAAAAATGTTTTAAAATTTTAATAGTGGAATGAATTTTCATGCAGAGTTTTTAATTTGTTGTCATGTAGCATGTAATTAAAAAAGTTCTGACATTCAGTTGTAATTTAAACGGTATATATTTAGAGATAATTAAAAAGCTCGTTAATGGAATTAATAGTTTGTAAATACTCGTATGTAATTCACTGACTTCTTTCATTACACGAATGAATAAATCTTTAATTACGTTACATGTAAGCTTAACTCACATTTGTCATCAGCGAAGCTTGTAATTTTTTTATCTCATTAAACGAAACCCATAATTTTGTCATTTGATTGTCAGATAACTAAATATAAATTAAATGGCTGCAATACTTCTTGACTAAAAATCTGTTGTGGCCAGCACAATACCTCTCGCCATTTTCATTTTATGTAGTATAGGGCGAGAGCAGTTATGTGACTTTGTTGGTCTTGGCAAGCTGATGTGGGGGCCCGTGTCAGAATGAGAGATAGTAATGTACATAGGTGTCAAGTATCATAAGTTTTAATTCGAAACATTATGATTTTCCAAATCCATGTGGATTATTTTCCTCGACAAGTATATTCCATACTAATGGATGACAAATAAACATCAGAACATTTTGAAATTTTGAATGAAAAATTATGACATATGACAATTGTGACATCTGTGTAAAAACTACTAGCAGTCATTCTGACACGGAACCTCATCTGCTTGCCACGGCCAACAAAGTCACATGTCTGCTCGCGCCCTATAAGTACACACAAATAATTGAAATTGTTTCTCTTCTTTCGTTCTATAAGAAATTTTATCCTACTATTCTATTATGTTCAAAATTCTTCAAATTCATTGACGGTATTAACGGTATTTCTTAAGGATATATGTAATATTAACATATCTGTAATTTAAATATATAATTAATTAATAATACAATAATATATATTAAATGTACTCTTACCTCCCAGAAAAATCTGACACTGACATTTTGTATTTACATGTCAATTACAAAAATTTAAATATCGCAAATGTTTTTCGGACAACGAGATTTATTACAACAGATTATTCTATATTTTTATATACTATATCTCCAAACCTATACGAGATATAATAAAAAAATTAAGTGTGTTAGATTGAGAATTTAATTATCTTTAAAATTTGTAGTAACAAATTATCAAAAAATAATATTTAGAATTTTTTTTTAGAAACTACCACTTCCGGTTGTCCAATTGTTACCAGAACCTATTCAACTCTTCCCATTACTGTTAAATTGAGGAATCCGTAGTCAAACAGGTCTTTAGTCTTATAGAATTTGAGAAATCGTGTCTCCAACCTCACACACACACACATCCACACACACACACACACACACACACACACACACAAACATCATTGTAAAAATGTTAAAATCGGATTCTATGGACCTTAAATCGTGCTTATTCAATAAAATCTGGGTATGCGATTTTTAGCATGAATCCAATACCTTTCTTAGCGAGTGATTGCAAAGAAGAAATTACTGGATATCAGTCAAATAATCATTTATTTTCCGCCCCTACCGGTTTCGACACCTCATGTGTCTTCTTCAGGAGCTACAACAATTATTACAGTTTTTGAAAAGTTGAAGGACATATATATGTAAAACTTAAAAATTCTTCACTAACAATGTAAATATAAATATTGGTTTTAAACAAACAAAAACGATAGGAATTTTTTTTGGAAAACTAAAAACTCACAGATATACATCACTGGTTACATGTAGTGTACAAAATTCCTTGCAATGACTGTCCTGCTGCATATACAGGGCAAACGAAGCGTTATTTATGAACCTGAACAACAGAACATCAACGAAATTTCAACAATAAGAACAACAACAACAACGGAAAATATGCTCTAGTAGAACACGCAATATCACTTGGACTCAAATTTTAATTTTGATGCTGTCAAGGTTATTGATACAGAACACAATTTACACAAACTTCTTACTCTAGAAATGTTACACATAAATAATGACATCAACAACATAAATTTAAAAATCGGATGTGTCCAACACAATACCTCCCGCCATTTAATTTTTATTAATTTAAATACATATCTATGGGTCTGATTTCCACGTTCCATCAACGCCAAATATTTTAAATTTTAAATGGCACAAAATTTACCACGCTAGCAAAGAGTGCCCGTGAGCTGACGATTGGTATATGCCCGCACGATACAAATATGTCATCATCATTACCGAAATCTGTGTACAAAGCAGATTAGCACACCCAGCAATGGGTAATATGCCATGATAATATATTTATTTATTTTCTAATTTAAATACATACTTAAGTTCCTTTCCATATAACTATTGTTCTATTTATAATATTCGTTTTAAAACGTTATTACTTTGAATATATAATACAATACAAGAACGGCAACGTAATGTATTTAGATTAAATATTTCGAGAGAAGGTGCCATCTATTCCTCCGTATACGAATTATTTCTGAGTTAGTCCAAAAAATACATAATAGGTGGATGTTGCACAGTGTAGCTAGAACAAGATAAGATTTTAAAAAGGTTTTTAAGTTTGCTACTGTAAAACAAGTATACATGTACATTGAAGATTCAAAATATATTATCTGGTTATTATGAAACAATATTTTTGAATTATTGATTATTGAATACCTCTAACAAATACTATTTGACAATGCTGTCACCACGATTTATCGTAGTTCACAGTTTTGTGGTAGGAGTCACTAGCTATCTATAATAATTTTGTGAATAAAAAGAGACAAATATAGTATCTTGCTAGGCCATATGCGTTGCCGTTCTTCTATGTATTATATATTCAAAGGTTATTATGATTAATTTGAAATTATGTATATTAAGTTCCTTTCCATGTAACTATTGATCTATTTACAATTTTTTTTTGAAAACATCATTTAATTTGAAATGATTGTTTTTTTGACAGTGACATTTATCTGTTAGTTACATACATTTGGGCTGAACTGTGTAGCCATGGAGTTGTGTTTAAAGCATGATTTCCGAGATATAATATTTATATTACTTTATAAATTTATCCATAAAATATATAGAAAAAGTATTAATGTAAACCTCTAGAAAATTTAATAATTTTTAATGTTTATATTAACAAATTGAGAAAAAATAACATTAAAAGTATTTTTTGGAAAAAGGAACTATTTTGAGCTTCAAGTAAACTGCCATTTCCGATTATCCGATTGACACCAAAATCTAATGGCTCCTTTCCATATTAGAATAAGGTAAATATACATGATTTCAAAATTTACTGAATGATAGTATTTTAAGTTAGAGCGCCCAGAAGATCCACATTGACACACATACACACACACATTGAACTTATTGTCGATTTTGCTACCCCATATTTTCGCAATAAAAATGTAGCTCCTCTATCTGCTTTTAAATGTACCAACATTTAGGCTTTTTCTTTCAATTTCAAATATTTTCGTTGAGGTGGCAATATGAATTACAGTAATTTGTATTATACAGGATGTTTATTAAACATGGGGCAAAAATTGAAGGGATTATTCCCTGAACCATTCTAAGATGATTTTGTCCTTTGATGATTTTTGAAAAGCCGCTTTGTTTCGAAGATACAGGGCGAAAAAAAATTTGGACAATAACTACATTTAATACCAAAAATTACATATAAAGTTTCTTAATCTACAAGTACTGCTGAAAATGACTACCTCCAACACCAACTACGATGCAAGAATCCGCCTAGCTTGTAATGAATTGCCATCAGCAAGTCCATAAATGAAATGCATGTCAGTCATCTCGGCGTTCGTATAGCTATTCATGATAAGAGGACTTCACTAACAAAATTTTAAGTATTATAGACAGAAAATACACGTCAAACAGCCAAACGTCTTAACAAATTTGACACATATCTTGCTTGCTGTTACTAGATTAATAATTTGAAAAATATCAAAATTGGTTTTGTCGAATTTTTTTTCGCCCTGTATCTTCGAAACAAAGCGGCTTTTCAAAAATAATCAAAGGACAAAATCATCTTAGAATGGTCCAGGGAATAATCCCTTCAATTTTTGCCCTATGTTTAATAAACACCTTGTATAACACAGTACACAGGGAAAGTCCCTAAGAATGTATTCAGATCAGATAAGCTTCGCGTTGCTCAAGACACCATCAGTGAAGCTGATTAGTGCTTCGGAAGAGACGAGACATTCTCGAATATCGTCTCGTCTCGTCTCGTCTCGAAATTTCTCGTATCGACGAGACGAGAAAGCTATTTCAACTTACGAGACGAAACGAGACTTACATATCGAGATTCTCGAATCTCGACAATTATTACGAGATTTCTCGACATTTTTTTATTTTTAAAAATTCATTTTTTTTAAATATTGGAACATTTTGTAAATTTATATTAATTATCCTGTTTTTTACCTTCCGTCACCTTTAGGTAAGGAAGGTATTGTCTTTGGTCAAAAAATTCAATGATGAGTTTTTACTGAATAAGCAAGTTTTAGGGTCCATATAATACGATTTTACCATTTTTACGATGATGTCTGTATATATGTGTGTCTGTGTGTCTGTGTGTGTGTGTGTGACAAAACTTCCGGATTCCATAACTTCAATACCACGATGCCAAAAATTGTAATTTTTTCGTATTCCTCAAGTTTACATCCAGAAGAACAACTGATTAGATTTTGGTTATAATTGGTCAACCGGAAGTAGTCTCATTTGAAGATTTAACAGTTAAATTTGATTTATTGGCATTTATCGTTATTATAACTTAAAGAATATATTATTCTCTATACGATTTGATTACAATTTATACTTCATATTCAATAGATACAGAGTTAAAGAATTTTAAAGAAATTAAATTTTATAATTTAGCCAGCTATGCCAAACTTGGGAACTAGTAATATATTCATATAATTCAAATTGACAGATGTCAGTATCAATAAAAAGTAAATTAATGTGGCAGAGATGAGTATGTTGAAGTAGATATTGGGGAATACACGGAAAGATACGGTAAGAAAATAACTCTAGTGTAACAAGTTTTTAGAAAGATACAAGAAAGACGATTACATTGGTTTGAACATGTCATGAGGAGAAATGAAGAATTATATTGGAACAAGAATGAATAGTTTAGTAATAGGACGTTAAAGAAACAGAGGAAGACCAAAGATAAGATGGAAGGACTGTATTGCGGAAGATTTGAGAGAAAAGGAATTGAATAAGAACGTCATGCAAAAATAGCGACCCCTAACGAATGGGAAAAGCTAAAGAAGAAGAAGATGCCAGTGTCAAGTGCAATTTGAATAGTTTGTTTATGAAATAATTTTACTGGATATTTAGAATCTTTCGTAAGAAAAATTATGGAATTTATACATTATACACGAGAATGACGGAAGGTATTGTGCTGGCCACAACAGATTTTTTTACGATAAATTTAAACAGGATCGTGCTAAAATTTCTTAAATAAAACTACCGCCTTTCTTTCCTAACGTCACAGTGATGTATTCACTTACCGACAAAGTGTTACACCCTGTAATGGGTAAAAAGCGTCACTATTAATCATTTGTTCATGCTACCAACCATTGTGTTTTGTAAGACTTTAAATAAGTATTACTTGAATTTATTTAACCCTTTACATACAGGTTGTTCCAATACTTTAGGAAAAAAATAAATGGCAAATACCACATGATATATTGATCATAAGTCACATATTTATTTTAAAATTCGTAAAATTAACGTTTATATTTTTAGAGCCACTGGTTGACACGATTTTTTTACATTTTTTAATAACAATAATTTATTTGTTATTCTACACTAGTTAAAGGAATAAATAATTCATTATGATTTTTATTTAAATTTCGTGTCGATCAGTGAAACTACACAGCGACTCCTAACAGACAAGTTTGAGCTAATATTAAGATCGATGTTTGTTGTTTATTATTGCTGTCTTTTGTCAGTGTATTTGTTACCTACAAATGAGAATGTCTTCTGTTCGTATTAAGTGTAATTCTCGTGAAAAGCGTATGTTGGGGGGAGTTAAAATAGTGTATATTTGTTTCTTTTAGTGTTAAACTAACTGTCGTGATATGAATTTTTAATGTGTGATGGTTTTCAGTGGACTAAATAATGAACTAACTGAAATTTTCTTCCAGTAAACATTCCTGGTGGCAGTGATTGCTGTTTTCTTGAGATGCTGAGACCTTCGATGCCTCTGTTGGCCAAATTAGACTGACAGTAGGCGAGGTTGGTCCAACATTTATCTCATTTTATTTTATAATACTTCTACAGCTTATTAATATTAGTTAGAATAGATAATAATTATAAAAATATATGATCAATTTGGCAAAGTTTATTTGTCTCAAATAATTTGATTATGTTTAAAAATTGTTTCAAGTAACATATATAAATACTTTTTAACTATGTGAATAATTTTTCAAATTTTCATTAGATGATTACAAAATTAGTTCAACATAATACTTGTATACAAACCCCGTCCCATATCAGTTGGCCTATCCTCTTTAATAGCAAGTTATGTTTTCTAAAATATTCTGTTTGAATGTACTCAGTAATGGGTAATATATGCCGTGATGATATATTTCTATATTAACATTTTGTTCGGATACGCTATATATATTTACCGTAAATATATAAATATTTTCTAACGTATTATTAACTATTTATTATGTACGCTCTTTTTCAATTTAATTCGAATTTTCGCTCTGATAAAATATCTCAAAAATATTAACACAAAAAAATCGAGAAATCTCGTCGAGATTCTCGGTCGAGACGAGTCTCCATTGTTCGAGACGAAAAAAAATCGAGACGAGATTGTCTCGTCAGAAACACTAAAGTTGATGCACTTCGCAGGACTGCAATGAGTTCACTACATTGAGATATTAATTGTTCACTATATTGAGTTCATTATGAAGTCAATGTATTTTTGCGTTCATTGGATAGTTCACTATATAGTATATTCACTATCTCGCGACTATATTGTATATTTATTTTCACATATCATTTAAATAAAACATGAATTTTTTGTGAAAAATTCTTTCACTGTAGTTACCTCTCATTTTATGTGTGACAACCAACATGCCCCTGCACATCAAACAAACTTTATTTACCAACAAAAGAATGCAGTATGCTATAATGACCTTTCGTAAATGAACTGCCCGTAGCCCCAAAGGGTTGTATAACATCGAAATGTTTGCCTTAACAATAAGTTCGATTTGTCATAGTTGATAGAATTTCTATTCTAGTCTAACAGTTTCAAATATTTGAGGTTCGGGAGCATATAGACACTATGGTGAGTCGTGTTGACCCGGAAATTTGCACTCCTATATCATAAAGTGTGAAATATTGCTGGCTCTGCTTTGAAATATACGTGGAGCAGAAATCTCATCGTTTGACACGACTCTCGTTAGCTTATGTGCCATTCAGAGTTTGGACTATCCGTTATTGGAAAAGCGAAGGTTTGTGATCAATGATTCCCTTCTGTTTGAAATCTAACTTTCTCGTTAGTTTAGCAATCATCCTACCCATTATTTTGAATATCCGCAGATGGTTTTAATCAATATTTTACAAGTTTCAATTTTGTTTTAATGATTTCACATAAATTGTTTCACCAAAAAGAAAGAGAACAACAATTCTGAAATAAAATTGGGGAGACTCTGATTCATGAAAACACTTAATCATATCAAAGGAAAACTTCGGTATTAAATATCATACGAGATATGGGATGGTATTTATAAAAATAAGTAAATACTTGTAAGTACTTACAAGCACTAGCATTTACGTATCAGTATAAGCAAGAATTGCAAGTACAGTAAAATTTTTGAAAGATGTCCGATCAAGGTTGTCTACGAATTGTATGAATTCAGATTTTTGCTCCGCCCATCATGACAAATTCAGTAGTGTCGTTTGCTTAGTTTTTATGAGGGTACGTAAGATACTACTGGTATTTTATTATGATAAAAATATATATTACAGGAAAAACATTCAAAATTCAAAAATAGGTCAACTAGTAAGTTTATAAGCAAATATAAAACCAAATATGTTAAAAATAAGATACTGACACAATGTCAGTGTCAGTGACTCTGACAAAATATAACGTTATACGTACGGCTATGAATCCAGGTAATGTATCTGAATTAAGAAATAAACTTACGTTACAGCGAAAGTATTATCAACAACGAGCATCGTTTATAAATGGAATGTCCTAACTTAGTCGAAACAATATGATTTTTTTAAAGACAAGCGTGTTATATCCATCCTTATAACACACTCTTACAGCCTTTGCAAAAGAAAGAGATAAATGTATGCCTATTTGTTAATTCGTTCGTGATACAGGTGCCCTTGATCGGACATCTTTCAAAAATTTTACTGTAGATAATATTAATAACTAGATGCTGATACTTATAGAAAATAATAATAATAATAATAATAATAATAATAATAATAATAATAATAATAATAATAATAATAATAATAATAATAATAATAATAATAATAATAATAATAATAATAATAATAATAATAATAATAATAATAATAATAATAATAATAATAATAATAATAATAATAATAATAATAATAATAATAATAATAATAATAATAATAATAATAATAATAATAATAATAATAATAATAATAATAATAATAATAATAATAATAATAATAATAATAATAATAATAATAATAATAATAATAATAATAATAATAATAATAATAATAATAATAATAATAATAATAATAATAATAATAATAATAATAATAATAATAATAATAATAATAATAATAATAATAATAATAATAATAATAATAATAATAATAATAATAATAATAATAATAATAATAATAATAATAATAATAATAATAATAATAATAATAATAATAACGTCTGTAGGCGTACTACACAAAGTCACCCCGACCACCTGGGTGGCTGCCTTGATCATCTTGGCATATCGTCCGCGCCTAGCCTCTCCAGCAATTGCTGAGAGGCAGGTCAATGGTACCCAGGATTCCTGAGGTAGTGAGAAACAAAAGAGCGGAAATAATAATAATAATAATAGTAATAATAATAATAATAATAATAAACATTATTTCAATTAACAAGTATACACCCAAAGTAGGAAAATGGTAAACGTAACTACAAATACATGAAAAAACATCTGATGCCGGCAAACACAATACCTCCAATTTAATTTAATTTTTATTCATGTAAATACTTAAAATTAAATTAAATTTAAATACCGGGCTGACGACAAATATTTCGAATTTTAAATGGCACAAAAATAACCCCTGTGGTGCACTCGCCACGCCAGTAATAAGTGCTGTGTAGCGACACCTGGTAAACGCCGGTACGATACAAATATATCATCATCATTACCAAAATCTGTGTATAAAGCAGATTGGCAGACCCAGCAATCGATAAAATGTCGAACCAGGTTCCCTAGATTCGCGTGAAGTAACGCCTGGTAGACGCCCGCACGGTACAAATATGTCATCATTATTACCGACATCTGTGTTCAAAGCAGATTGGCTCACTCAGCAATGGGTAATATGCATACATCACGATGATATATTATAATAATAAAAAAAATATTATTTTTATCTTACCTATATTCCTACATATTTACTTATGCTAGAAATTGTATTAAGTTCCTTTCTATATAATTATTGTTCTATTTACTATTTTCTTTTTAAAACGTTACTATTATTATTTGTGACATATTTATGTTAGTTACATACAGTTGAGATCTGAACTGTGTAATCATGGAGTTATGTTTAAAGCGTAGGCTCCGGGATTAAAATATAGATAATTTTATAAATTTATGCATAAAATATATGAACGCAAACTAATAGAAAATTTAAAAAAAATTTAAAATATATTTAAAGGTATTTTTTGAAAAGAAAAACTATTTTGAGCTTCCAGTAAAGTGGCATTTCCGGTTATCTGATTTATACCAAAATCTAATGGCATCTTTCCATATAAGAGTAAGGTTTAGAAATACAAGGTTTCAAAATTTTCTGAACGGTAGTATTTGAGTTAGAGCGTAAAGAGGATATACCCACAAACATACACACACACACAAATACACATACACATACACACAGACATCATCGTGGAAATATTAAAATTGTATTGTAGGGCCTTAAAACGTGGTAATTTACCAAAATCTCGATATGCGATTTTTAGCACGATCCCTATAGCTCCCTTACCAAGGGTAGCGGAAAGTAAAAATATTTAATTTTATAAAACTTATGAACCGTACTACGTCATTTCTGGTATCTTTACTTTATGTGCATTGTAGAAATATATGAGTTCAATAAAGGAATAATTCTTGATAACTAACACGATTAATATTGTAAAAGTAGCCCAACTCCATGAATTATTCCGGAAAGTTTTAAAATTCTCCATCAATTTTAATGTTTTACTGCTATTACTTTTAGGTACAGTAATATTAAATCTTCTGAACTTCGCTCCGATGAATTATCTACAATTCAATGTAATGTAAGACACATGAAACTTTAAACATCTAACTTCCAAGTTAATTATTCATTATGTTTGAAAACAACTGCTTATAGTTAAACATTTGGTAACAGAAATTTTGAAAGTGAGTATTAAATATGCATGCTTCATCGTAATAATTGTAAGTAAACATTATTTGTATTTAAGAAGATATCTTTTGAATATAACGACGCAAATTTTACATTAACTTGGAATTTGCTTTGTTGTTAATTTGCTTAGAATAATAATGAGCAACTCGTTGTTATGGCACATTGAACTCTGCAACGTACTTAATATAAACTATGAATGAATACCCTATTCAACCCTTGCAGAGAAATTATTTCATAAGGGAATACAATTACTTGAAGAATAGGTTATCTCTAACAAAATAAAAACATCATGAATTAATATATTTTTCTTTTAATTTTGAGCTGGTAGCAACTGTTTACTAGCTTACTAACATTTATAACCTAGTCCGGTAGCACATAAAACAACATTTATTTTTCTTTTCCTTCATACACAATGATAAAAAATCTGTTGTGGCCAGCACAATACCTTCCGTCAATCCTGTGTAATATGTATAAATTCCATACATACATTACATATTACTAAGCTATTCATTCTTCATCCAATATATTCTTCATTTCTCCTCATGACATTTTCAAACCAATGTAATCATCTTGCCTGTATCTTTCTAGAAACTTGTAACACTAGAGTTATTTCCTTACCTATCTTTCCGTGTCTTCCCCAACATCTACTTCAACATCCATTTACTTTTTATTGAGACTGACATCTGTCAATTTGAATTATCTGAATATATTAGCAGTTTTCATGATTAGCATAGCTGGCTGATTTGTGAAATTTAATATCTTTATAATTCTTTAACTCTATATCTATTGAATATGAAGTATAAACCGCGATCAAATCGTATAGCAAATAATATTTTTTTTTAAGTTACAATAACATTAAATGTCAATAAATCATATTTAACTGTTAAAATCTTCAAATGAGGATATTTCCGATTCACCAATTATAACCAAAATCTAATCACTTGTTCTTCTGGATGTAAACTTGAGGAATACAAACAAATTGTATTGATGTTATGCGATCCGCAACTTTCGTCACACACACACACACACAGACACATACATACAGACACACAAAAACATATATACATACATAATGGTATCATCATAAAAATGGTAAAATCGTATTATAGGGACCCTAAAACATGCTTATTCACTAAAAACGCATCATTGAATTTTTTTACCAAAGACAATATAAAAATGCAATATTTACATAATATTTGGATAGTTTATAAACTGTCTAGCTTTGGATTATAGACATTTTGAAACTACGAGGAGTAAATTTAAAATTCCTGCAAGAATTCTTTTGACTTACCAATTGTAGTTCACATTTAACGCCTTATTCAAGAAAAAAACCAATTTTTCTTACCTAAAACAGAAAGAAAAACAAAGTTAATATTACCAAATCAAGTAAATGTATTTGAACAAATATTAAAACAAATGGATTTAATAGCGTACACATATCCGTTTTGCTATGGGATAATAACAATAATCTTAAACGGCACACAAATTGAATAACAAAAAATATAACAAGAGCAGCTAGAAGGATTACCTCCGTAATCCAATTATCTCGCAAAATATAAAAAAATGAATGCGAGTTTCAATCGGCTAAAGAGATTATAATCCGGAAGATTGGTTCATTTTCATTTTTCCCTATATGGCTATAGCTATATCTGCAATTCTGCACGTAAACGCAGCAATGCATTTAAATGCATAGAGAATATGCTAGCATGTAATACTCAGTGATGGCCTCTCGCCAATCCGATTGAATGATGAAAAGAAAACGAAGATTTCGTTAAGCTTCATTTCAGAGTTGAAATAGGCGACATAACTTGGTTCTATTTCGAGGATATACGAGAAATTGTAGCTTATGTACGAGTACATAGTTGTCAAATGATTCAAGAAACTCATAATCCAATTACATATTAATACTTCCATGGCCTGGTTAAATAAAATATTAGCTTTGAAACCATGACTACTGACAAAAATATTTAGAGAAAAAGCTTTATCAAACAGCTATATACAGGGGCCCAGTTTATCTGTTCCTGCCTGAAAAATCATAAATAAGCAATCCATGTTACATTTCATAAGTGACTTGGATTTTAAATTTGTATTTTTCTCTTATACCCAGCGCCGTGCGGTGGTATTTTGATTTTGGCGCCTGGAGCACATAATATTGAATTTGGCGCCTGAAGCACATAATATATGGGGTGTCGTGGTCGTGTGCCTGAGTGTCTGGTCGCGAATCTGGGGAACCCGGGTTCGATCCCGACCGACGCCAAAAATTACATCGCATTTTAATGGCACAAAATTGACCCCTGTGGCGCACTCTCCACGCCAGCAATGAGTGCCCGTGAGGTGACGCCTGGTAAGCGCCCGCACGGTACAAATATTCCATCATTACCGATATCTGTGTATGAAGCAGATTGGCACACCCAGCAATGGGTAATATGCCGTGATGAAATATTTATTTTATTTATTTATAAGCACATAATATTCAATTTGGCGCCCTAAGCAGGGCCGCTACCGTGCAGGTGGGCAGATTGTACCCCGCACAAAGGCGCCTGACCCCGAGGGACGCCATTTCATGACAGTAATTAATAGTATTTTTTTGCAAACTACTTTTATTGGTATACAATATTTTTTATTAGTTTGTTTGCATTAGAACCCTAATTAAGTTCAAGTAAAATAATTATCCTGCTAAACGGATATTTTTTAGCATTGTTAAATTCAAATAATAATTGTGAAGCTGTTGATTACAACAATGAATATTTTGGTTATAGTTCATTAATATTGATTACAAGAATGAAACTAACAATAAATTTAGTAGAAATAAAAAAAACAAAATAAAATGAATATCCTGCTAAACGGATAATTTCCTGATATGGTTATAACTGTGAAATTTTGATTACAACAAACAATTTTGATTACAATAATGAATCTGCAAAGGATATTTCATCAATATTTTAAATGTAGTATGTTTCGAAGAATCAAAAATATAATTTAAAATGTAAAGAGTGTGTTAATTTGCAAATTATACATTATGGGGGTCGCTGAAATATAACTTTGCGGCGCCTTTTACCCACAGAGCGGCTCTAGCCCTAAGAGCAATATTTATTTATAAAAGAGTGAATTTTTCATTCATTTGGTTCAATACAGAAGAATATAGAACAAACTGGCTCTAGCTGCTTAACTGTATGATTATCAACACCATATCCATCAGAATATATCTATCATTTTAATTCTGTAAACGCCTTTTAACAAAAGGCACCTGGAGCAATTGCTCCTTTGCTCCATATCACCGCACGGTCCTGCTTATACCTACCGTGATTATTCTATTTAAAGTACTAATATTTACCAAGTGGCTTATAAAATTTATTCTGTTTTCCCTATTCTTAATATTTCAGGCGGAAACAGATAAAATGGGCACCTGTATGAAGGCTCGCGGGAGAAAACCAAGAATGTCATGCGCGCGTGTAGAACTAGTTCGCCTACTCGTAGTGCACCCTGGGTAACGCTAAATGAACTAGCACAAATCGGCCACCAGACAATCCTCAAGGATCTTGATGGTCTCCTGGTTAATGCATTCGTCACAATGGCTCAAGCACAGTGGCAGTGACGTAGGAGTTCCAGTAGTATCTTCCAGCATCTTCAATCGTGCCTTCCACCATCTAGACAAACTCAGTCTTTTCAAGTGTAGTATCGACCTGTGTGGCCCCATTTCAACAAGCGCCAATTTTTACTGCGACATTGTCCAATTTATTAGATTTCATCTGTTTGTAAATACATTTTTGGTACTCATGCATTGAAATGTGTTGTTTCGCGTCGCCTAAGCAACGTCCGAAACGTCAATCTGGGGTCTCCACCAGATAACCGGGAAATTTTGGAAAATACACTGTCTTATTTCTAAAGAATCTCTTAAACAATTATATTTATATTAAAAAAGTATAGTTTCTCAAACACTCGTTCGCTTAATAATAATAATAAGAGAAATAGTGGAATATTGAATGAAATTTAATTTTAAAATTATGAATTTAGTGCATTTGGTTCACAATGTTGGCAACAAATTCTGCTTGGCGGGAGTCGGCAAGGCAGAGTACTCGGGAAGTCGGTAACACATAACCAACAAACGTAATGTAAATTGTATCAAAACAAAAATAAATTTAACAAGTTTATTAAGTTTAAATTTGCTGTATACTTGGTAAGTAATAAACAGTTATTTAAATACCATGATTAACACTGCATTACATAAAAATAAACATTGAAATAATTGGAATTTAAATTTGACACATCACTCTGAAATTAGTAACAAAACAGTATATGTGTAATATTACGTAATACAGTTTTAATAAGTAAAATTATTTTTTCAAAAATTCCTATTTATTAGTTGATTGAATTTGAATCCCGGAATAGTTCTCATCCGGGAACCAAGCATTCCCGTACTTGTTATGTAAATAACTATTACCGGTTTCAGGATATTATGTCTATGTTTACATGTGCAAAAGTAGGTTGGTATCTAAGTAGTAACTGTATCTATACGGTAAATAAATTTAATTCAGTAAATTTCAGGGTCGGATTACACGTTGCTACCACTTCAGATGAGAAGTGAATTCATACGTATTGGGATCGCCGTAATTTTCCTAATAGAAATGCTGTAAACACTGCTTTGACTATTTGATATTTTTTTTGTTTGTTTTTGTGGGGTTATATTTAAGGATGTTTAATGCCAATTTTATTTAATAAGGGCAACGGGACTGAATGATATCAAATCTTAAACGAAGTTTAAATTTCACCTTGTTATTTATAAATATGTCACCTAACTTTTAGGAACAAGTAGAGTGGTTGTAAATGGCAGAAGTTTATAAGTATTATAATTTCCAAATTAAGTGCAAATTAATCAGGGTCTAAAGTGACTGTAAATGTAGCTTTAATTTAACTTTAATCAAAATTGTGTTATATTATTAATGAATAAATGTCACATAATTAACAAAAATGTTCCATTAAAATACAATTTAAATTTTTATGTCGGATTCAAAATATCAGTATTTACTAATATAATTATATTCATTTGCATCTATAATATTCGAATTATCACATATGCATATATTAATTTTTTTCTCATATCTGCAAATTTGTAAAATTCATTTTTATTGAGGGGAGGATTGAAAACAATAAGCCAATTTGAATGATAGCACGTCAAACGCAATTGAATTTCATTTCAGAATATAAAAGAAGTATGATATCAATGAATGTGTCACAGTCACAGATATGAAATTATTTTTAAATTTGGAGCGCGATAACAAAAAAGATTTTAATTAAATTTGAATTATAATTAGTTTCCTACTAGTTAGCATACCAAATAACCGTATTTCAGGAATAATTCTGAATAAAGATGACATTATTTTATGACATTATTTCGTTTCAAAATAAGCTGCAGTAATAAATCAAAATTTGCAACATTACCATTACAGAACAAAACTTATGTATATAACAATAGAAAGACCTTAATAAGGCGTTTGCGTTTTCAGAGGGATCTGTTTATTTATGTATATTGCTTGGGATTTTATATAACTAGTTATCGTATGTAGTTTTCGCATCTTGCGATACAATTGTATTTATTTATTACCTACTTGATGATAAATAAATAAGTTTAGTTCAATATTTTATATATTCTTTATAATGTTAAGGCAGAAGTTATATCTTATAGCTCTACAGTTCACAGAAAGAAAGATTTCATTACAACAATAAAATTCTTGATTACAATAAAGGAAAGTTGATTACAATAATGAAAATGACTAATCACATAAATAATAATATATTTTAATTTTCAATTTTTGACGCCTTTCTTAATTTGTTGTCTCTAGGAAATGTCTTATTTGATTAATGTCTTGGCGATTGGTGAATAAGCACGTTTTAAGGTCTCTAGAATCCAATTTTAATATTTTCACAATGATGTCTGTGGTTGTGTGTGTATGTTCGTGTGTATGTGTGTGTGCACGTGTGTGTGTGTTTGTGTGTGTGTGTGTGTGTGTGCATAGATCCTCTTTACGCTCTATCCCAAATAAGTATCCACCAAATAAGAAAAATACTACTATTTAACATCAATAGATAACTTCTTTCATTGAATAAATATAATATGTATTTATTTTTATAAAATAGAAATCTTATCTCGATCTGGATTTAGACAATTTAGCACAGATGATACTTATATTTTTTCAATAGCATTTTCAAAGGATTATATATAAGTTAATTTTTGTAGAAATATGTTGTTTTTGACAAGGATAAAGGATCATTAACAAACCTACCAAATTACATGCGGTTGACAAAAATACACTATAAAACGATATAGAAACAGTACAAGCAACTTTATGTTTGCCTAATTTATATTTCCCGCCATTATATTTGATAAGTTAACAAGATAAGCGAGAAATTTGGCGTTTGGATTGATTGCGAGTAAATCATGCAAATGCTAGGCTAGCAAAGTCGTTCAACAAATTTTACTTCCGGTTGCTTGTTTTGTTGGGCTTATTGAACGTACCTAATGATCACGTAAATTTAAAAATTACAATTTATTTTATACAATACAATATTTTTTTTATTACAATATTGTTTTTTAAAACAGTGTCACGAGAATCAGGCTGTATGTCTGGAAATAAATGCCCTTTATCGAAATTTATATTTACAATTATAGACACGTCACTGGAATACCTTTGATGGACTGATTTATTACTTCAGCATATTTTGAAACGAAGTACATACCTCTACTGAGTTACTACATTGTAATGAATGGCATTTTATTTTTGTGTGATTTGCCTATAAGTCACGATCAGGCTAGAAAGGTCTCCAAATTGAATATCAACTCAGTGTTGGTTATAAACCATAATATATCTCCCCTGCCCAACAAATCACAGGTGAGAATAAGATTTTCCCTCTGATCTAGATATATCACCTTCATTATCAGCTATGTCGACGACGGTGGCACATGACGACTACGACTGCGATTCCGAGCATTCGGGCCGGAAAATACATGTACGCGTCTTTTAGAAGGCGTGACTTCCGATACAGCGACACAGGATTCTTTTTCCTTTCACGGATAAAAAAATATATTGGCTACCGTCGAAGTAAAATTCGGAAAGTTTCACGCAGCTAAAACTCGAATATATTGCTCCTCCTCGACGAAAGGATCTAGAAGTCTAGCTAAATATATGCCCATTGGCTTTTGTTTTCTTTGTTTGTTTGTTTTATTATTTTGGATAAGTCCTACTACCTTATTTTCAACAGCATTATCTTGCCCATATAGATTTCGTTGTTTACTGTACGTATTTACGAAACACCAGAAATAAAATTTTAGCACAGCGCAAAATTTGATCAGATTTGTTTCACTGATTGATTATTGCTATTGCATTCTAACAGGATAATATATGTAACAAATGTTTTATTTATTTATTTATTAATCAATCGATCCAACAGGATTCAAGATCCCAATTACAGGACGATCATATGACATACAAATACAGAAACGAATGAGTTGAACAGAAAATACATATACGAAATTGACTTATTACAAAAAATATTTTCTTAATATATTCTTAAATTTAGATAAGGAGTCGCCAAATATGTCAATGTCAATAGTACATGATACACTGTTATATGCTACACAGAGTTCAATTCATAATTAGTCCTATAGTCAATTTTTTTGACTCTGTCGGGTACAGTAATAAAACTATAAATGAACTATAAACATCGCAATTATGATAAAGCGGCATATCCTTCACTTTCTGTAGTATAATACTGTTTGGCATCGGCCCATATTTTTGAGCCGCTCTATTCATTTATGTTAAAGGGCTGTTAGGCTATTTTCCTATACATACCTGGTAGACGTTTGATTCAATGCATGAATAGAGCGGCTCAAAAATATGGGCCGATGCCAAACAGTATTATACTACAGAAAGTGAAGTATATGCCGCTTTATCATAATTGCGATGTTTATAGTTCATTTATAGTTTTATTACTGTACCCGACAGAGTCAAAAAATTTGACTATAGCTGTTTTACAATGAAATCGTACTTTATTTCATGAAGTGACGCGTGGAACGTGAAATGGTATTAGCTCAAGACTACATGAGTCATCAATACAATTATTAATTAATTTGTATAAGTAGAGAGATAATTGTAATTTTTTTCTGCTACTTAATGGCACCAAATTCACTACAGGCACTAAAATAGAATAATCATGGGTAAAGTTATGACATTCTCCATGTATTTAACAATATTTCATGAATTTATGCTGGACAGACTCAAAGATATATATTTATGATATATTGAATTCCAGACTTGTAGACAATATTCTAGCTTAGAGCGGACAAATGCATAATACAAGCTTTTTAGTGTAGTTATTTTACAGAAAGACCGAGAATTTCTAATTACAAGTCCAAGATTTTTGTAGGATGTTCTTACGGTAGTCTCAATGTGTACATTAAATGTTAGTTTTGTGTCAAATATAATACCAGGATCCTTAAACTCAGTTACTTTCTCAAGCGAATTAGTTTCCATGTGATATGCATAAGTGCAAACGTATTTTTTAACAAAATAACTCATTATTTTACATTTGCTATAATTAAAGAACAATTTTGAGTTGTGGGACCATTTTAAAATGTTGTTGATGTCGTTTTGTAAGAGAATACAGTCATTAATAGAGTTGATGGTTTTATAATTTTTTATATCATCGGCATACAAAAGTATTTGAGAATATTGAACACAGTCCACCACGTCATTAATGAAGAGATTGATATATTTATATATTTTATTTTGGAAAATACAATGTTATTTCCTTATTTTAATTTAGTTACATATCTATTAATATTAGCGCCGTTAAATAAAATCAAGTTGATTAAATTACACATCACTCGTTTCAAATTCAATTTAGTTAGGTTAATTACATTCCACAAATTGCACACCTGGTTAAATTCGATTTTGAACCACGAGTTGGTACGCCTGATTGATTGTCGATAAGCAAACTGTATTTGGATACCTAAAGAGATTAAAGATTCCTCAGTTCCTGCTTGTGGTTTTGAAGGCGGTGGAAGAAATATATATAACCGAATTTTATGCCGCCGTGAACAAGAAAATAAACGCTATCTGCGAAAACGTAAAGTCAATACAGGATATTTAAATATAACCTAATATCAAAAATCTGATGTGGCCAGCACATAACCTCTCGCCGTATATTTTACCTGGCTATATGCATAAAGCAAAGAATATTTTTATAAATACAAATAATATATTCATATAAATCTATGACGTATAAACTTCTTTATTATTCAATAATAGCATGTCTCAACATAAAGATATTTTACCATAAATTATGTTACAATAAATTACAAAGTAGAGTTTACCATATATAAATATTAGGCTGGTAACAGCAATTTTCAATTCGAACAACCTTGTTTACTTTCTCTTCATATTCTTCTAGTAAAAACATTAATTTTGGGCGGTCTAAAATGTATATATCTGGATTGTGCATCTATTCTTATATATCTTCTTTTACATTTTATTTTTTCATACTTGTTATATCTAAATAACCTTAATTCCCTTTAATAAAGTGACGGATAGATTGCACTCCGATTATTCTTATATCGATGTGTAATTTTGTCAATATTTACAACTTACTTGAGAAGAATTTGATAGCTTTTTCGCAATTCAAAGTTACTCTAGTCTACAGTACTGGTGTACATTGTCCCATAATGTTTGAAACAAATTTAAGTCCTTCAACCTAGACTTGTCATCTCCATAATAGTCACAGATCAAGAATTAAGGGATTCTCCAAATACATTTTTCTTTCATTACTCATTATTTCTGACACTGACATTTATCTGTCAGTTACAAATAATTTAAATTTGCAACTATTTTTCATGGCATCCCTTCGGTTGTAAAATTAATTACAACATTATTTTAAATATTATATTCCTTTTAACTCTAAATCTATAAAATATGTATAAAAATATTTAAATGTATCAGAAAGAGAATTTATTTTTCTTTAATATTATGAAGAAAAACTTTCAAAAAATAATATTTAGAAGATTTTTTTTCAAGAATCTTCTACTTCCGGTTGTCCAATTGTTACCAAAACCTTTTCAGATCTTCCCATGAATGTCCGATTGGGAACTACGTTGTTAAACAAATTTTAAGTCTTATAGTTTTTGAGTAACCGTCCTTCCAACATCCCACACACACACATCCACACACACACACACACACACACACACACACACACACACACACACACACACACACAGACATCATCGTAAAAATGTTAAAATCGGATTGTAGGGACCTTAAAACGTGCTTATTCAATAAAATCTGGATATGCGATTTTTAGCATGAATCCAATACCTCTCTTAGCGAGAGGTAAAAATATGAAATTTTATATGATTTTTGCCTCGCTATATTTGTAAATTTAAAAATAATTTTACTTGACACTGAGGAATGTTGCAGAATTTAATAAGCTAAAACGCTAGCGCAACACAGGAGTTTTTTGTTAGAATTTGTGATAATCGCATTTTATGTGGTATATTATTATTCTCAGTTACAGAGAAGACTAAATTGGCAAACAATTTCTATTTTATACTACTAATAAAATAAATAGAAAAAAAAACTGTTGTGGCCAGCATAATACCTTCCGTCAATCCTGTGTATTATGTATAAATTTCATACATAAATTTTCTTGCAAAAATTTCTAAATTTCCAGTAAAATTATTTCATAAACAAAGTATGCAAATTGCACGTGACACTAACATCTTCTTTTTTGGCTCATTTCTGTTTTACGTGTCGTTCTCACTCAGTCCCTTTTCTCTCAAGTCTTCCGCAATACAGTCCTTCCATCTTATCTTTAATCGTCCTCTGTTTCTTCAACCTTCTATTACTAAGCTATTCATTCTTCATCCAATATATTCTTCATTACTCCTCATGACATTTTCAAACCAATGTAATCATCTCTCTTCTATCTTTCTAGAAACTTGGAACACTATAGTTATTTCCTTACCTATCTTTCCGTGTCTTCCCCAACTTCCTCATCTCTGCCACATTAATTTACTTTATATTTATACTGACATCTGTCAATTTGAATTATATAAATGTAGCATAGCTGGCTGATTTATAAAATTTCTTAAAAAATCCTTTAACTCTATTTCTATTGAATATGAAGTATAAAATGTAATCAAATCGTATAGAGAATAATATATTCTTTAATCTATAATAACGTTAAATGTCAATAAATCAAATTTAACTGTTAAATCTTCAAATGAGGGTACTTCCGGTTCACCAATTATAAACAAAATTTAATCAGTTGTTCTTCTGGATGTAAACTTGAGAAATATGAAAAAAATATAACTTTTGGAATCGTGGTATTGAAGTTATGCGATCTGAAACTTTCATCACACACGCAGACACACACACACACACACACACACACACACACATACGTACATACATACATCATCATAAAAATGGTAAAATCGGATTGTAGGGACCCTAAAACGTACTTATTCCCTAAAAACTCATCATTGAATTTTTTGACCAAAGACAATACCTTCCTTACCTAAAGGTGACGGAAGGTAAAAATTGGCGATAATTTATGTTAGTTATTATTTGTATCACAAATTAATTAAATAAAATGATTTTAAAGCGGGTGGGCCAATTGATGTGGGACGGAAAACAAAATTTGATTCCCCTTTACAAAATAGAAGATGGTGCTTCATCGCAGCTTTCCAACAAAGGCTCCAAGTTCTCTACACACGGATTTTTTTTATAGTACACATGAGTATTATACTGTAGAGGAGCCTTGAGAATAAAACAACACACATAACAATGATGTTCAATAGATGTAAAGTCAGTGATTTTATCGTTTGAACACTGAGCGAATACTCGAGTGTCTTTACGAGCATAAAGGAACATCTATAAGAGTGCGGTAGAAACATAGAAACTAATACATTAGCAGTAAATATCAATCTGCTTAAGTATTGTCTGTAAGGCATCACATGAAAATGCAGTTTGAAAGAGCATTTCATCTCTATTTACACTCGAAAGCCATTAAATACTGAAAGCTTTTCCATCAAAAATTTCACGCGTTCACGTTTATAGAAAGAACATCAAAAAGGTACACAAGCACCTAAAACCTGTTTAGCTGAATAATAGACATCAAACGAGGCAGCTTACACGGCTCAGCGCGTAGGTAGTGGTACGTTCTCTAGTTAAGCTAAGGCGGTAAATGGAATATACCGTCCTGCACCGCGAAAAGCCTCTGATATATGTACGCGCGGTAAATGTGCAGTTTATTTCAAATCTACTCGTATAACGTCTCGGGGATGGAAGATTGATTATTCGATTCGGATATACATATATCCTACGCTTGTCAATAAACAAGACTTTGCCAACTCCAACTTTTCGAAAGGTTCACGCATACATCAAACCACGTGACTGAGATGGTAATGTGGCCACGAACCACACACACAACTTTTGATGCTTATACCTTCGCATTTTTCTTAGTCACTCGAACACATCTATTTTTATTTTCTTTCGGTATCCACTCTATCATTCACAAGGAAATCTACCATAGTTTAATCTTAAAAATCTGTTGCGGCCAGCACAATACCTCTCGCCTCTTTAATTTTTAGTTCCATTAGTATTGTATTTAACATTTCTTGTATGTATGCTCTCTAAACCAAAAATTGTACTTACACCTATTCTTTATTTTGACATTTTTTAATTTTAACTTCATTCTATAGAATTCGAGCAGTAATATGACTCTGTTCGCCTCGACAAGCAGATATGGACGACAACTAGTAATTATGTATATCAAGAGTCATAATTTTTCATTCAAAATTTAATGATTTAGTTGTCGATGAAAATAAATCATATGGATTTGGAAAATTATGAAAGTTGCAATGAAAAATCATGACATCTTACATTTATGAATGTCTCTGACACGGGCCCTCATATTTGCTTATCAAAGCCAACTAAGTCATGAAGAAATTTTGTCTTACCCTTCTAATTTATATACCGTGAGTATTTTTTAACATGAAACATGGGATTTGTCATATCCATGGTTACGATTTGATTGACAGCAATGTATTTGCCTGTCTCATTTAAAATGAAACATAGGGGACAATTTTGACATTTGTCTACTCTGTCAGTGTCAAAAACCAATTTGAAATACAATGGTTTATACTGTGGAAGAGAATTTTAATCCAAGTTTAAGGCAAGTGTCGGACTTGTTCCGCGCGCTTCATTTCCTGACAGGCCTACACCAAGTGCAGCAACAATTTTAAAAATAGTGAATACCTTTAGACGAAATGGTTGCGTCCAGCCTGCACATAACAGTAGGAATAGATCCCGTAATATATTAACTGCGCAGAAAAAACATGAAGTTCTGACTTATATACAAATACAAAATAAGAAGAGATTAACATTAAGAGAGATTGGGTAAGCTACTGCTGTAAGCAAAGCTACTGTACACAGACTATTTAACAAGGAGCATTACAGATCATACCATTTCCAAAATCACCAGGAGTTAGTTATTGACGACATGAGACGAAGAATAAATTGTTGTGAAAGAATGTTTGAAAACGTTAATAACAATTCAGATTTGTTGCAAAATATACTTTTTACGAACGAAGCAACTTTTTATTTACATGGCGAGGTAAATTCACAAAATTGTCGATATTGGTCCAGGGAAAATCTACATTTGTATCGTAGTACGAGGACTCAATGATCGTTTGAGCTGACATAATAGGAACCCACATTATTGGGCCATTTTTTATTAACAGGAATATTACTACTCAATATTTAAATATAATACTTCTGTCAAATTCATCCCCTATGTTTCATTTTAAATGAGACAGGCAAATACATTGCTGTCAACCAAATGTCTTTACTATATATAAAGTTTACGTACTTTATATTCGCTACTCATTGTCTTCATTTGACATCATTCTTTACATTGTTTACGCATGTAAGTAATCTATCATAGATTACGCGTAGATACACAACCCTGTTTTTTCATCATAACTATGCGTTATTGTATAACGACAATCTTACATAATAAGCCTGTATTCTGTTACTTGCCATTGCCGGATGACTACTGAAAATTTGATGCGTCACTCGCTTTTTTAGGAAAATAGAATATTTGTATCAACAACGCGCGTCCATCGTGCGTGTTTAATAGTATGTATTTGACGCGATTTGCAAAATTTACCTTAAGTTCTATACGAATTAATCTACATTTAATATAACGGAACTGGCATTTTCGTTATGAATTACAGCTAAACTAGATGGTAGTGGAAGGATTTACAAAGTAGCAAGTTTGGTAAAATTTATGAAAACTATGTTATGTAAGTTGGCTTAGTATGAATAAAGTGGAAACGCCAGATGTGTAATTTGTGCGCAATTGTTTCGTAATAGTTGAAATTTAGTGCGCAGAGGAAACAGAAATGTATAAATGACTTGTATTTATATTTCTTGGCTCGTTCTAGTCCCGGATTCATCTTCCGGTAAAGATCGCGAATGGGAACGGGCTCTATTCGCTGAAGACTGCGTCAATTTCCGTTAACGCTACCTAATCGGGACGATTGTCTGCCTTTGTTGCCGTTTCCCTTATTCCACATTTAATTTTTTTCACCTGGTGCTCGGAGTGGACTCCATTCGGCTTAATCCAGTTATTCCGTCAACGTCACAAGGAATTACACGAAAACGTGCTTCACACCCAGAGATGCAGGGTTTTTTGTTACCATGCTCGCATTGCAGAAAGAGTTCTCATTCTTATTACTCAATTATGGTTCGCTTCTTTATGGAACAAGTGGATAAATGGTTACAGTGATCACATACTGAACATAAAGACAGGGTTCAATCCTCGGGTGCAATAACAAGCTTATTTAAAATATGAAATTAATAATAATGTGAATAATTCGATTCAGCTCTGGACAAACTTAAATAAAATTGTGGGTAATTTCTCGACTGTGATTAGGTGTTAACAATTACTTGAAATACAAGTGCAAACTGCAAAAAGCAAATTGCGAATTTGTCCGTGAAACAAACAATGTAATAAAAATGACAAAGTTACGACTAGTTACGTCGTCAGAAGCCGGCCAGCACAACAAGTAACCATAGACGCGTTTCGCACTATTTGGTGCTCATCAGTGTGGTGTAACCTGTGGTCTCTGTCCGGTCCACAATGAGTGGACTCCTGGAGCGAGACAATGACTCGTTGTACTGGCGGTGATCATATGATCATCTATAGATTTAGAGATAAAAATATATAAGGTATATAATAATATGTTGTAAAAAAATCTCACAGCCCAAATAATGTCATGGATACCAATTAAAAAAATAAAATGTTTGTAACTAACAGATAAATATCAGTGTCAAAAATCAAAAGCATTACTGAAGAGTTTTCTGGGAAGTACATACATTATATTGTCTTATTGTATTAATAATTAAATATTTCAAATTATAGGTATATTACAAATACCCGTCAAAAATACAGTCAATCCTGGCAATGAATTGGAAACATTTCGAAAAATTAGAAGAGTAGGACACAATTTTTTCATAGAATGAATTTAAAATTTAAAAATCTAAATACAAATAATAGATATAAGTAGAATTTTTGCTGCAAAGTGTAGGTATACAAGAAATGTTAAATACAATAGGGCGCGAGCAGTAATGTGACTTTGTTGGCCTTGACAAGCAGATATGGGGGCCCGTGTCAGAATGATAGCTAGTAATTATGTACATATATGTCAAATATCATAATTTTTTATTCTAAATTTAGTGATTTTCCAATTCCATGTTGGTTATTTTCCTCGGCACTCCTGTTGACTAATTAATTATTTAGAAAATCTTGAAATTTTTAATGAAAAATTCTGACATTTGACATCTATGTACGTAATTAATAATTGTCATTCTGACATGGGCTCCCATATCTGCTTATTAAGGTTAATAATGTCACATGACTGCTCGCGCCCTATACTTATGTACCCAAAAACGGAAGTGGCGAGAGGCATTGTGCTGGCCACAACAGATTTTTATATATGTACTGTTCACAAAAATATTTGATGTTGTATTCCAGGTTACGTGGAAGAACAACCTTTGGCTGAACCTCGCCTTTGAGTGGGTCTCAATAAAATTATTATTATTATAACTGTTATTATTATATTATGTGCCTATGCGGTTCGAAACTATATTTCTCCGAAATCTGCGAGCAAATATAAACACATACTTCATTTCCAAGTCGAAAATCACAGCTTTTTTATCATCTAAAATATATTCTGTGTTACCTCCGCTCCCACAAGCAATGCTTCAATGGTCTTATTGAACTGTCGACCGATACAAGCACCGATATCATCAATCACATGTATGAAATGCTTTCAGCGATTCAGCGACCGCACTTCAGCCAGGCCAGGCATCAGAATCAAACAGACCTCACGACATTAAAAAATGTATAATTTACTTTTCAGTGAATAGGGAAGTATTAATAAGCAATATTTAAATGTTTTGATAATATATAAATAACCTAATACATAGTAAATTTAAAACACAAATTTATATTATCATACGTAATATAACAAGTGATATGATTATCATCGATGATATTCTCGAGTGAAACCGAGCTGCAGATTTCACGAGTCCGAAGGACGAGTTGAAATGTGCTGTTTCGGTTTCACGAGCAATATCTTCGATTATTAATCATATCACGAGCTTATATTTAATGAGAGAATATAATGAATTTTTGCAATCTAACCTAACCTAATTTTTGATATACATATTCATATTGTATTAAAACATGGTACTTACGAGTTTTATTTAATATTTCGGAGTTTGAATTATTGTTATTATTTATTTTTATACTCAAAATTAACTGTCAATGTCATAAATAAAGAAAACAAATCCCTTAGTAACGACTATAAATACGGTGTTTATTTCCTTGTTTTTTATCATCGCTGTGATAAACGCGTAGCTAGGGAGATTCTGAATGTTGATTGGCGGAAAACATGTCACATGACTAAGGAATTATATTCTCTTGTAATTAAAAATGGAAATTAAAAGTACATGTTCAAAATGGTCGCCACATAAATATGTTATCTCTCCAGTTAGACGTTAGATGGCATCATTGGCATTACTTCTCATGTGTATGTTTAGAGGGTTTAGAGATTAAAAGTAAAAAATCTGTTGTGGCCAGCATAATACCTCTCGCCATTTTCATTTTATGTTGCATAGAGCGCGAGCAGTCATATGACTGTGTTGGCCTTGGCAAGCAGATATGGGGGCCCGTGTCAGAATGATAGCTAGTAATAATGTACATAGTTTCATTGAAAATTATGACATCTATATAAATAACTACTAGCCGTCATTCTGACACAGATCCCCATATCTGTTTGCCAAGATTAACAAAGGCACATGACTTCTCGCGCCCTTTAAATAATGAATTTAACATTTCTTGTACCCACAAATAATTGAATTTGTATATTTTCTTTCGTTCTATGAGGAATTTTGTCTTACTCTTCTAATATGTTCAAAATTCTTCAAATTCAGTGACGATATTAGCAGTATTTCTTAAGGATATATGTAATATTAATATACCTATAATTTTAAATACATATTTAATTAATAATACAATAAGATGTATTAAATGTACTCGTACCGCAAACACAGAAAATTCTTCCGGTAATATTAGTAAAACTGCTGATTTTTGACACTGACATTTTGCATTTATCTGTCAATTACAAACATTTAAATATCTCAACTGTTTTTTGGGCAACGAGATTTACGAGTATTAGAACACATTATTCCGTATTATTATATACTTATATCTCTAAACCTATAGGAGATAAAATATATTTTTTAAATATATCAGATTGAGAATTTAATTATCTTTATTATTTGTAGTAATATAAATTTTCAAAAATATTATTTAGATTTTTTTTTTTAGAAACTACCACTTCCGGTTGTCCAATTGTTACTAAAAGTCTTCCCATTACTGTCAGATTGAGGAATCCGTTGTTACACAGGACTTTTGTCTTATAGAATTTGAGAAATCGTACCTCCAACATCCTAACACACACACACACATACACACACACACACACACACACACACACACACACACACATCATCATCATCATAAAAATGTTATAATCGGATTGTACGGACTTTAAAACGTGCTTAATCATTAAAATCTGGATATGCGATTTTTAGCATGATTCCAATTTCTCTCTTAGCGAGAGGTATTAAGTATGTCATTAATGTAAAACATAAAAATAAATACTCGTCTATTAAAATTCAAGTGAGGCATTTTTTTATCATTACATTGTAGTATCCATCATTTCATCCCAAGTTAAAGAAAGATAAACAAATTAGAAACTACCAGAATTAGAACTACCTGAATTGTTATTTACTTTGTGCGAAACACGCGTTCTTCACCACAAGTATCCTAATCCCCTGGATAGTTGCAAGATTCTCAAACGTAATTTCTTGTCTAGTTATTAATTGGAATTGACAACGTTAGAAGTTGTGAACACTCTTACCAAAGGAGTGTTCTAATCTTTGAGCTGTAGTTGTATTAAACCCTACAGGGATGGCAAATACTGTTCGTAATTGGCTTAGCTGTTCAACTTAATCTTCGTTGTGTCAAGGACGCAGTCAAGTGAAAATACGGAAAAGGAGAGGAATAAATATAGTTAAATCAAATAAAAAACATAAACGTTGCAACAACGAAAGAATTTTTATTATATTCTTATATTGTTTCTTTTAATATCTTCATCAACAAAGTTTGAAAAAAAAGCTAAAAATAAGAGAAACTATTTCATCTCCAACTAATTGATGTGATTTTCGACATTTTTATACCTAATTACAAGGCATACAAAATTAATGTTACTGATTCAGATGTAAAATTTTATGCTCTACAACTTCTATTTGAATCATTTTGACCTAAAATAATTAGGGAAACAGGAAATTAAAAATGTATGATTTTACATGTTAAAGTCCTATGTTCCGGGGTCGCAAGCACCACCCTGTATATGTACCTCAGAGGTAAACAATTGTATGTCTATTATTATAAATTTTGAAATAACAGTAAAATTTACCTACTAATATTGTACTTTTAATATCATTTTGTTCAAAAAGTAACACAAAGATGAACATACAATTGTTTACCAATTTGGTTTAAATAAAAGCCCATTTGCTCAGTCATTCTTTGGAAAAACGATTTTTACTTCTATAAAAGTTACCAATGCCACTAATTTTCAATATTTTCTTATAGGAACTAGTAATACTGAACTTACGATCCTTTAACATTATACAATTCCTCATAGAACAAGAAATGTTAAATTTGTTTCTCATGTAATATATTGTAATGGCAAGAGGTATTGTGCTGGCCACAACAAATTTTTATTATATATTTCTTAACAGCACCGGTAATAAAAATCCTAAAAATTTAATGAAATATCCGTTTGTTACAGAAAGCAATATGACTAGTTGTAACAAATATAAAATAAGATAGAAGAGCATATTGCAATAATCATATTTATGTAAATCTATATTGCTTTTTCTTTTCATTCTAGGCAGCAGTAATGATGAAATATAATTATAGATTTGAAACGAAATTACGAAGATCGAAGAAATGTATGTCGTTTGAAATGTCAGAAATGTTACAAAATATGAAAAATAAAATCTGTTTAGTAATTTAGGAGTAGAATTTAATTATTTGTAAGTTTTATTTGAAAATCGCATTTCTGACACGTCATGCGATTGCATTTTCGTATAATTTTATTGCAATTCAATTTCAAATTAGATTTCACAGGTGTGAAATAAAATCTGTTTAGTGATGTAGTAATTTATTTATCTACAACTTTTATTTGAAATATTTTTGTCTGAAATTAATTAGGACGTTTTAATTAACACACTGTATATATATAAAATATTATAACTTTTACATCCAAACAGACATTTAATCGAAAAACTAGTATGAAATAGTAGACTAATTAACGGATTTTATATAAAAAATTTAAAATTATTTACCACTCAAATTTAATTTTATTGCCTCTAGAAATTTATAATCTGAAGATACGATAAATAGATAGAAATATGACAACCATGTACAAGCGTTTCAGATGGAGTATCATTTACCATTGCCCACTTTGGTATAAACGAATAAGAATTGTTCTTTGGTTAAAGGAATTTCAGGCGTAAATTCGGAGGAAATATATTTTAAATCGGTATTTTACGTGAAAAGCATGAAAAGTTTAAACAATATGATACTCTTCTTTTGTTACTTTAAGGAAATAAATAATGTTAGTATGTTATTGATTTTAAAAATCTTGTAAATAGTAAAATGTTTGTGCATCCTAATAACAAAGACATATCTAAAGTTAATATATTATGCGATATTGTTCGCAAATTGCCAAATCCCAACAGTATTAAAGATACTACAAGATTCGACCTTCTTTCAGTAAATTTTGAAAGTTATTTTATGAGTTAATCTTTATAATTTCCGTTGTAACAAACGTTAATATTTTTTTTCTTCCAAAATTTTCAATTTAAGTTAATATATTGTGTATTTTAACTAGTTTCCACTTCTGCCCCTACACTTGTTAAGTAATGATATGTATAAAAGTTACTGAATACGTACACTTAAATTATCGTTAACATAAAAAATAAAACGTAATTTTTGTCCACAACTACCCCACGCCTCATTTAAATTTATTCAATTAGAGTAGGTTATATTGAATCCCCGACTGTTTTCATGAGTTAGTCGAGTGAGCTAATTAAGAGAATGGCTTTACAATTTGGGAGAAAACTTTTTATTTGTCAGAAACAGATTTTGGGTAATTTGTTCTGGCTCCGATATTCCTTAGAGAGAGAGTTCATTAGACGTGCATAATTTATATGTGTTCGGAAGCCAATATTCTGCTAACCTACTTTTGGCTTGGTTTTAATTTGTTTCCAATACATAACCGCGTATTGAATTTTATGAGAGATAAGTACAGGCTATCTACCATATGAATAAATATTAATGAATATCGGTAACTCGTCGAAAATTTACTTGGTTTATTAACATACGTGGGTATTAAATAACATTAATATTTATTATAGTTTACATTCTAATGGTATGAAATTTTATGTTTTTTATTACATCAATATAAATAAATATATCATAATTGCTTATTACTTATATCTGAATGTGGTACTCTATATTTATACTTTAATATAGTTCACAGTAACTAATAGCGTTTCCCATTTAAATATTTAGCTTTGCAAATACGGTATTAGTTGTTACAACATATGCGTAATGCATTTTAAAATAAAGATGTCCAAAAAGTCTAGTGCACGGTTGTTAGCTACAACTGTTAAATAAAGAGGTTACGTCGTAGCAATGGATATTATAGTACACATGATTCGGACTGTGAAGACTTATTTTTTTTACATCCCTAGATATTCATATATTTTTACCTCTCGCTAAGAGAGGTATTGGATTCATGCTAAAAATCACATATCCGATTTTAATATTTTTCGATGATGTCTGTCTGTGTGGATGTATAGGTATGTATGTGTTTGTGTGTGTGTGTGTGTGTGTGTATATGTGTGTGTGTGTGTGTGTGTGTGTGTGTGTGTGTGTGTGTGTGTGTGTGTGTGGGACATTGGAAGGCCGATTTCTCAAAAACTATAATACTTGATATCTGTTTAACTACGTATTTCTCAATCGGACATTACTGGGAAGAGCTAAACAGGGTTTGGTAATAATTGGACAACCGGAAGTAGCAGATTCTCAAAAAAAAAAAAATTCTAAATATTATTTTTTGATAAATTTTGCTCTTGCTAGTAAAAGAACTTATTATTATTATTATTATTATTATTATATAAGGTTAGGGTCAAAAATTCAGAGACATTACTGAAGATTTTTCTGGGAAGTACATATATTATTTATTATTGTATTTATAGCTAAATATTCAAAATTATAGGTATAGTACATAATACCCTTTAAAAATATTGTTAATCCCGACAATTAATTGGAAACATTTCGAAAAATTAGAAGAGTAGGACAAAATTTCTTCATAGAACAAATTTAAAAATTCTAAATATATAAGGAATAGATATGAATACAATTTTTCCCATTTAAAATAAGATAATTTCTTGGTATTTCTTGACTGTTGGTATGATGTTAAGGTTAAAGATAAATAATTGGAGTTGCAGTCTTGGTAAAAAATGTTTATTAAGATTTCATCTACTTAACATTCCGACGTTTCGATTCCAAATGAATCATCATCAGGGATAGTTAATGTATAGTTGAGAAAAAAATTATTACAATACGAAAATTAAATAATAAAAAAGGATGAAAATGTCGTCAAAAGTATAAAGGTAATAAAAAGCGTGCATACATCAGAAAACACTTCAGGAGTTTACTGAAGTGTTGTTAAGTAGATGAAATCTTAATAAACATTTTTCACCAAGACTGCAACTCCAATTATTTATCTTTAACCTTAAAATAAGAAAGTTGGTCCAAATAGATTGAAAACCACTTATTAAAAAAAAAACGCTCATTAAAGTATTCTTGTCAAATATAAATTGTTTGCTCATTTAGCCGAGCTCGAAGCTCTTATAATTCTCGAAATAGAAATAGTGCATAAAATAAAATGAACACCCTATATTTAAATTAGTTACAGAAATTCATTGTTGAAAACAGCCTTCAAAGTAATACTGTATGTTTCATAAAATTTCTCTAAAAATTTAAAATCAATCTTTTTTTATTTAGACACAATTTGCCCGACAAATACGAGTACATTATTTGCTATTAGCATGTATTTCCATAGCATCATTACTACCAATCGTAATATAGCTTTCGGTGTTATGCATTTATAACCAGAGCAATGATTTCACTGCAATTATTCAATTTATTATTAACTCCTAAATTACAGGTCCCAGTGCTGCAAATCCAAATAATTTTATAAGTTATCAGATAATCACAAAGCAATGTTCGTCGCATTGGTTTACTTTCTAACCAATTCTGCTGCACTTCAATTATTGACTAAGTTTGCACCAGTACATAGCAGTAGATATGTTTGATGTACTGGCGTGCTGGTAACTGTTAACCACAACTACTGTCTTACGTAAACATTAAACAAGTATACATGGTTAATATTGTTACTGATAGATTGTGGATATACATTTAATCTAAACTATATTTGCACAAGACTTGCGTGGAAACCTATAATTTTTCATCCAGAAATGTTATCTGATTAAATATTTGTTTGTTAATATTTCATTCTTACTATGAATACGTAATTTTTAATGGTTTCACCGGGTAGCTTTAAACAATTCAATCTATTTTTTATAATATTAATACACGCAAATAATATTTCTCTTTCACTTAACTAGTTATATTAAACAGAACGAAGGACTTTACAACATGCCTGTGGCACATGCGCGCCCAAAATCATATTAGTTCAGCCGGCACAATATTTTAGCTTAATGACATTTCATTTTATTGCAAAAAACTCAATAAATATTTTATTATATAACATACAAATCAGAATAATTTGGCCGCTTATAAATAGGCGGTGCATGATTCATCTGTTGACAAAGCAATTAATACATCCTTGAAATCAACAAAGTGTTTAACATTTGTAAATATTATTATTTGTATATTTTGTACCGATATCTGTATACAAAGCAGATTGGCACACCCATTAATGGGTAATATGCCTTGATGAAATATTTTATTTTTATTTGTATATTTTGTCTCGAAAATCATAATTTTCTCTAAGTTGATTTCAAGTAACCCAAATTTGTCGCCAATTGAGTCCTTTTGGCATAAAATAAAAATATGTTGTGGCCAGCTCAATACCTCTCTGCCACTTTAATATTTGGTTACATTAGTATTGCATTTAACATTTCTTTTATGTCTACACTTTATACCAAAAATTGTACTTATAACAATTCTTTATATGTAGATTTTTAAATATTAAATTCATTCTATAGATTGCGAGCAGTCATGTGACTTTGCTGGCCAGGCCCGTAGCCAGGATTTTTTCTCGGGGGGGGCTTCGAGATTTTAGGAAATGGTGGGGAGGGATTAATTAATTTTCCTCTATCAAATTTGTATCCAAGTAGCAATGTTTTCTTTTCTCAACACAATAGTTATTAAATAATCATGTGAAATTTTATGTAAATGTAATAATCTGTATTTTTATAAATTGGCAAATAAAACAGTAAACGTTTACAATGCGAAACAACAAAGACATAACAACATAACCTCTACTCACGATTAGAATCTAAATCAAATTTAGGTTTCTTAAAAAAAGAAACGATGCTTAATTGACTCGTTTTAGATCGCTTCATTTCAACCTCTTCAAATACGATTAACACAGGCGTTCAAAAGCGGCTCGAGTACAGTACGCTTTAGACAGTGAAGTTAGGCACATAACTTCATAACTATAATAGCAACTGACACTTTCTTGTAGTACTTTCTCATATGGGAACGCTATATCATATTTCTTTAAAGTAATTGCGAAAATTCTTTTCGCGCGTGATTCAAATAATTTGAATAGGTATTTTCGTTACTAGGACGGCAAAGTTCGTATTCCGAAACGAGTGTACTTTCGGAGCGAGGCGAAGCTGAGTTCTAAATGACACTCGTGAGGAATCGACTTTTCCGTCGTGTAACGAACGTAATTTTTCGTGACAAACGCGGGAGAAGGCCATTTTTGCAGCCTAAGGGCTGGGAAAGTGGGCTTTATCCCGCGCGTGTTAAGAAAATTGACTTTTTTCCAAAGTGAAAATTCACGTTTTCAAAAAGCTAATATTCACTTTCTCGTAGTGAATATTCACTGTTTCAAACAGTTATAAGTCGTGTACTACGGAAAAGTGAAATTTCACTTTTTCAAATGTAGATAGTATGATAGATACCTTTGGATAGATGTAAACGAAATTTATAAGAATTTCGGGGGGGGCTTCAGCCCCTCGAGCCCCTCCCCTGGCTACGTGGCTGTTGCTGGCCTTGACAACCAGATATGGGGGCCCGTGTCAGAATGACAGCTAGTAATTATGTATATAGATATCAAATGTCGTAATTTTTCATTCAAAATTTCAAGTTTTTTTTAATTCAAGTGGTTAATTTGGACTGTGGATGACGATATTTTGTCCTACTCTTCTAATTTTTGACATGTTTCAAATTCATTGTTGGGATTGACAGTATTTCTGAAGGGTAATATACCTATAATTTTAAATATTTAACTATTAATACAATAAGAAATAATACTATGTATGTAGATTATTTTATATTATTATATTTATCTCTAAATCTATAAAAGATATAATAGAATATTTATAGGTATCAAATGTTCTTTAATACTTGCATGAACAAAATTTTTCAAAAAATTATATTTAGAAGAATTTTTTAAAAATTCTGCTTCTTCCGGTTGTTTAATTATTACCAAAACCCTTTCAACTCTTCCCAGTAATATCCGATTGAGAAATATGTGGTTAAACATATTATTATAGTTGAGAAATCGTCTTTCCAACATCCACACATACACACACACACACACACACACACACACACACACACACACACACACACACACACACACACACACAAACAAACAAACACACACATCATCGTACAAATGTTAAAACGAATTAAAAGTAAAATTGCAACAAGTATGGGATAATATTAAATCTGATTAGTGTGCAAAGTTGGTTGATACAATGTCAAAAAGAATTAAAGCCATTATACCGAATGAACGAAATATTAAAATAATGGCCGAACTATTCTGATTCGTGTGTTAAAGTTAATTTAATTTAGTTTAAAGACTAATTGTTACCGAAACTATTTTCTTTTTGTTGTTTATTTAAGCTGATTTTTATGGTAATAATATAATTTTGTAAGAATAAAATATTCATTGAGTTTTTCAATAATATTATGCCAGTTGAACTATTATGATTTTGAGTTCGTACATAATTCAAGTTTTAAGAAGTATGAAATTTATTAATGAGTTCGTTACATGAATATATATTATAATTTCAAATTAAAAATATAATTGAAAAAACTTTTATGTATCTATTATTATACTATACGGCTTTGTATTATGTTACTTTTTAAAACTTTGTTAAAAGATTATTGTACTCATATTACCAACATGTATTTTTTAATTATCATCTAGAACATTTCATAAAAGTTGGCTGCATGAAAGATGTAAGATAACATTAACTATTAAGGTTATTGTATACCGCCTCATACGCTTTATAAAGTCATAGTGTACCGTGCTCTATACTTTCCATTAACCTGACAAGTGCAATTTTCTTGTAATCATTTTCCTCGCATTGTTTTTTATGGTAGGAATGATGGGATATCATCTTTCATCATTAATTCTATTAACCATTATCAGCGAGGAAAACTTGCTTATAGTTACACACTTGTGCCTTGTTACCTTTCATCAAAGAAATTTTGCCGACGCCGATTCCATTATAAATGATTTTGGAGTAAACTCCTTACATGTCAGTAAACAACTCTAGTTATTGTAATTATTGTATTTTGTAAACAAGAGACGAAAAATGTATACCTATATTATACATATGATTTTAGAAAGACATGCAAGAAAAGGAAAGAAATTTCAAAGCAAATCACTTTTATAACCTTGATACACATATAAGTGTTTTGTTGTGTTCAAAAATCTTTTATTAAATGGAGCATAACACGTGGCATATACGAGCCCAAAATCATATTTATACGGCCGGAATAATATTTCTTCTCAATGTCATTTCATGTATTACAAAAAACTCAATAAATATTGTATTACAATAATTATATTATTACCGTAAAATATACAATTTTAGCTTGAATTAACAACAAAAAAATTTGTTATGGACAGCACAATACCTTTCGTCAATCCCGTGTAATATATATAAATTCCATACATAAATTTTCTTACAAAAGATTCTAAATTTTCAGTAAAATTATTTCATAAACAAACTATGCAAATTGCATTTGACACTAACATCGTATCTTTCCGTGTCTTCCCAACATCTACTTCAACATCCACATCTCTGCCACATTAATTTATTTATACTGACATCTGTCAATTTGAATTATATGAATATATTAGTATATTCCATGCTTAGCATAGCTAGTTGATTTATAAAATTTAATTTCTTTAAAATTCTTTAACTCTATATCTTTTGAATATGAAGTATGAAATGCAATCAAATCATATAGAGAATAATATATTCTTTAAGTTAAAATAACGTTAAATGTCAATAAATCAAATTTAACTGTTAAATCTTCAAATGAGGCCACTTCCAGTTCACCAATTATGACCAAAATCTAATCAGTTGTTGTTCTGGATGTAAACTTGAGGAATACGAAAAAAATATAATTTTTGGAATCGTGGTATTAAAGTTATGCGATTCGAAACTTTCGTCACACACACACACACACACAAACACACACACACACACACACACACACACACACACACACACACACACACACAGACACTCATACATACAGACATCATTGTAAAAATGGTGAAATCGTATTCAAATATTTGAAAATGATATTTGTTACCGCGGTTACAATGCGTTTACCAAGCGTCACTTCACGGACACTCATTGGTGCCACAGGGATCAATTTTGTGTCATTTGAAATTCGAAATATTTGGCGTCGGTCGGGATCGAATCCAGTTCGTCAGATTTGCGACCAAACATTCAGGCACGCGGCCACGAGACCCCATACGTATGTATTTAAATTAATAAAAATGGCGGGAGGTGTACTGGCCGCATCATATTTTTATTATTGTAATCAATATTTATTTATTGTAATCAAGTATTTTTTTGTTGTAACCAAAAACGTTTTTTTAATAAAGATGTACATATAAAATGTTTTAATTTTAATAGTGTCCCTAAAATGGGTGGCCAATAGGACACCCAATAAAAATACAAGTTTCAGTCTTCCCCTAGTTGACAATGTATTGACTTTGTAGCTACTTTTATTAATTCTCTTGATGTTAACTCCGATAGCTAATCCAATTTGAAATGACGGCAATTCGTAGTGGAATTATAAGCGTAAATTGCATTTTATATTCAATGTTATTTGCTTTGCTCATAGCTGGTTTATGCACTAGCAATACTCTGTCGTAAAACTTGTCGTATTTTACCTGATCAGCGATAACAGTTTCATCACATTTGTTTTACGAACACTTCATTTACCGAACGGCAAATCACTATTCGTTTATGGCTAACTCATGTACGTTTACGATTGTATAAAAGCCATTTGTCGTTTACTTTGTTTACACCTATGCAAATAATGATTACGTATATGCGGGTACGTATAAAGCGTTTATAGCACATCATTTCAGGTAGAAGATGATAAAACTACTTCCCGTTTCCGCTGCATCATAATGGATACACAATAATTTTTGGTACAGTGCCTCGACGTATAAAAAAGTAAGACTAAATTTTACAAAAATACCAATAATGGAATGAAGTCGATTTTTTCACCAAGACAGCAATCCTAAACATACCTCGAAAGCAGTAAAATAATATTTAGGTCAACAAAAGTCCAAATTTTTGCACTGACCACTCCAATCTTCGATTTAAATCCATTAAAACATGACAGAAGTTAAAAATATGCATCGAACAAGAAAAACTCGGCTAAATTATAGAACCATTGAGAAAATAAATGGCAAAGTGTTCCACAGGATGGCTTTACGAATTTAATTAAATAAATACCTGGACGTTATGTTGCAGTGATTGTATCAAAAGGAATGATAAAACTATTAAATATGAAGTACAAAATCACAAGTCAAAAAATGTTATACCGATTTTGTAGTATAGTTTTGAAATAAGTATATATTAGCGCAATATTTTTGCACATCACGCTAAATTATTTTTACCTTCCGTCACCTTTAGGTAAGGAAGGTATTGTCTTTGGTCAAAAAATTCAATGATGAGTTTTTACTGAATAAGCACGTTTTAGGGTCCATATAATACGATTTTACCATTTTTACGATGATGTCTGTATGTATGTGTGTCTGTGTGTGTGTGACAAAAGTTCCGGATTCCATAACTTCAATACCACGATTCCAAAAATAATAATTTTTTCGTATTCCTCAATTTTACATCCAGAAGAACAAGTGATTAGATTTTGGTTATAATTGGTGAACCGGAAGTACCCTCATTTGAAGATTTAACAGTTAAATTTGATTTATTGACATTTAACGTTATTATAACTTAAAGAATATATTATTCTCTATACGATTTGATTACATTTTATACTTCATATTCAATAGATACAGAGTTAAAGAATTTTAAAGAAATTAAATTTTATAATTCAGCCAGCTATGCCAAACATGGAAACTATTAATATATTCATATAATTCAAATTGACAGATGTCAGTATCAATAAAAAGTAAATTAATGTGGCAGATATGAGGATGTTGAAATAGATATTGGGGAAGACACGGAAAGATACGGTAAGAAAATAACTCTAGTGTTACAAGTTTTTAGAAAGATACAAGAATGACGATTACATTGGTTTGAACATGTCATGAGGAGAAATGAAGAATTATATTGGAACAAGAATGAATAGTTTAGTAATAGGACGTTAAAGAAACAGAGGAAGACCAAAGATAAGATTGAAGGACTGTATTGCGGAAGATTTGAGAGAAAAGGAACTGAATGAGAACGACACGCAAAAATAGCGACCCCTAACGAATGGGAAAAGTTAAAGAAGAAGAAGATGCCAGTGTCAAGTGCAATTTGAATAGTTTGTTTATGAAATAATTTTACTGGAAATTTAGAATCTTTTGTAAGAAAAATTATGGAATTTATCATTATACACGGGAATGACGGAAGGTATTGTGCTGGCCACAACAGATTTTTTTTACTATATAAGTTTACTCAGTTTAATAATAATAAATAACTATATCTTATACACCCTCATAAAAACTAAGTAAACAACATTACTCATGTTGACAGATTGGACGGAACTAAAATCTTAATTCATACAATTTGTTGATGATTTCGATCGAACATCTTTAAAAAAAAATACTGTAATTGTTTCATTTTTGTATCACCTTTACAATACATGGTATGGTTTCAACAGTGCCGCTCCTTGGATAGAAAGCGCCTTTGTGCAGTTATATTTCAGCGCCCCCCATGACATAATGCATAATTTGCACATTAACACGCTCTTTAAATTTTAAATTATACTTTTAATTCTTCGTAAAATGCTAAATTTAAAATATTGATGGAATAACCTTTGTTAAATTTTTAATTCATTCTTGTAATGAATATTATTATCTTATAATCAAAATCGCTTGTTGTAATCAACAATTTTACAGTTATAGCTTGCAACATAATGTCAAAGAATTATCCATTTATTTTTTTTCTACTAAATCATAGTCGGATTCATTCTTGCAACCAAGATTATTGAGTTATAACCAAAAATCCATTGTTGTAATCAACATCTTCACAATTATTATTATTATTTGAATATAACAATACTAGAATAATATCCGTATGGCAGGATAAATATTTTATTTAAACTCTAATTCAAACAAATTAACAAAAAATATTGTTCAATTCTATCACCTTAATGTGTAAGTTGTATATAATTTTTTTCCTTGCGAATAAGAGCAATTTAAAATCTGTTTAGCTCGATACTTTTGCGCGCCACTGTAGAAATATAATTATTTTCACTTCATATACAACAAATTGAATATGCTTAACGGTAAACCTTATGGCCAATCTGCCCTTGTTGCCATCTGTAAAAGAACAATACGAATTGAAGTTTTTGAAGCAGTAAAATTTGACCAAACCGTCTGAACGTCTCTTGTGTCCATTAGTTTAAATTACTGATAAAAAAGACACTTTTATGAACTGATTTATTCGTATGCAATAAAATAGTAAAAAGGAGTATTACCTGACTGATTTAGTGGCCCATAAAAAGCGGTAAAACGGCCGTTATTTAGGATATTATAGCGGATAGATGTCCTGATAGAATCTGTTAGTTCTATCTTATCCCTTGACGACACTCGTCGTTCTCCTTCAATGTTTGATAAAAGCTGTGGAGCCACACAATTAATGTGTAACGCGCGCGGATTTATGGTGGTTTTAATGCTCTAATCGAGAGGTTATGGCTGTTTTCCATACTTCCTGCATTTATTGCAAATTATTTCTGTAACTCGCTCCTGCTTTGTGCCGTAAATTGAAACTGTGTAATGGAATGTTATGACCTTTCGAAGGCAATTACCTCGTGTTAGATGTGTCATTTGAATTTGATTCAAAATCACAATGACCCATATCCCTTGAAACATTAAACGTATACGATAATAATTTTGCATATAATATAGTGATTATACATATAGGGTGTATCAAGATAATGGAACAGTGCCATTTATTCGTGAATATGAAAATTTATACAAAAAATCTGATGTGGCCAGCACATAACCTCTCGCCGTATATTTTACCTGGCTGTATGCATAAAGCAAAGAATATTTTTATAAATACAAATAATATATTCATATAAATCTATGACGTATAAACTTCTTTATTATTCAATAATAGCATGTCTCAACATGAAGATATTTTACCATAAATTATGTTACAATAAATTACAAAGTAGAGTTTACCATATATAAATATTAGGCTGGTAACTGCAATTTTCAATTCGAACAACGTTGTTTACTTTCTCTACATATTCTTCTAGTAAAAACATTAATTTTGGGCGGTCTAAAATGTATATATGGATTGTGCATCTATTCTTACATATCTTCTTTTACATTTTATTTTTTCATACATGTTATATCTAAATAACACTAATTCCCTTTAATAAAGTGACGGATAGATTGCACTCCGATTATTCTTATATCGATGTGTAATTTTGTCAATATTTACAACTTACTTGAGAAGAATTTGATAGCTTTTTCGCAATTCAAAGTTACTCTAGTCTATAGTACTGGTGTACATTGTCCCATAATGTTTGAAACAAATTTAAGTCCTTCAACCTAGACTTGTCATCTCCATAATAGTCACAGATCAAGAACTAAAGGATTCTCCAAGTACATTTTTCTTTCATTACACATTATTTCTGACACTGACATTTATCTGTCAGTTACAAATAATTTAAATTATCAACTATTTTTCATGGCATTCTTTCGGCTGTCAAATTTATTACAACAGATTATTTTATATATTATACTTCATTTATCTCTAAATCTATGGAATATATAATAAAATATTTAAATGTATCAGATAGAGAATTTAATTTTCTTTAATATTACCACGAAAAATTTTCAAAAAATAATATTTAGAAGATTTTTTTTCAAGAATCTTCTACTTCCGGTTGTCCAATTGTTACCAAAACCTTTTCAGATCTTCCCATGAATGTCCGATTGGGAAATACGTTGTTAAACAAATTTTAAGTCTTATAGTTTTTGAGTAACCGTCCTTCCAACATCCCACACACACACATCCACACACACACACACACACACACACACACACACACACACACACACACACACACACACACACACACACAGACAGACATCATCGTAAAAATGTTAAAATCGGATTGTAGGGACCTTAAAACGTGCTTATTCAATAAAATCTGGATATGCGATTTTTAGCATGAATCCAATACCTCTCTTAGCGAGAGGTGGCGTAGATGCAGAATTTAATTCTCTGCAACATTTATTTGAAGTATTTTTATCTAAAATAATTTGGGAACTTTTGCGCAAGGAAAAACTGATTTCCATTGTTAAACGCCTATGGCCAGGTTTTTAATTAATACTCTGTATATATCTTTCTAAAATGCTGAATGAATAAAATGTTTATCATGTGAATTTATTTACAAAATTGGTATTTACTCATTACTGTACCCCATTTATTCGATAAATACTTAAACAAACTTACAAAAAAACATTTATATGAAACATGTTCATGAAACATATTTATTTAATATTATTTACAATAAATAAACTGTATCATAATTTTGGTGGCATGTTCCAATAATATTAACGATGCAAATAATTGCAAAATGATTAATTATTTAGGTATTAAAATAAACAATATTTTATTTCATTCTATATTATATTGAGTTGAGGGCATTAAATTAGCATTAACAATAGGATTATATTATTTATATACAAAAATGCATAAAATACAAATTTATTTTTATTTACAATACAAGGTTGAAATTGATTTGTAATTTTTTTGTTAAAAAAACGAAAATATTGTTTTTAATTAGTAATTAATTTAATATTGTTTTTTAAAGTGTAATACAATTTTTTAATTGGGCATATCTAATAATATTAAATAACAAATGTAATATTGAAATATCAGATTGAAATAGATGAAATATTTCATTAATATTCTTTAAATTTAAATGGTGCAATGTTAGTAAATATTTATTCAATTTTGACAATTTAAACTGTCATTATTAACTCCACAGTAAAAACTATACGTTACTGTTTATTTGCTAGTGAATTAAAACAAAAATTAAGTCACTCTGACAGAATTTTAACTCACTCTGCAATAAATAATGCATTTCAAATAACATTTAAATTTAAAAAATAATTAAAAATAAAAATGTTATTTTGAGTGGCCCGTTTTTCAGTGTCACCTGTATAGGGGTGTGGTTCTTTCCTACTCATTCAAAGATCAGAAAAAAGTTATAAGTGCAATTATTGGATGTTCTCCTGATACATCGTGCAAAGGTCTCTTCGTCAGTCTTAATCTGCGTACTCTCCCTTGTATTTATATTCTTCAATGTGCGGTTTTTGTCAAGAACAATCAAACAAGCTACTGGGTTTCATAACACTCGTAACATCAACAACTTATATATTTCTAAATTCAGAACAAAAAAATTTCACGACAATGTTTCATACATGCCTATCAAAATTGTTAATCATCTACCTCAAGACTTAAAAGCTAATAATTCAATAACTATATTTAAATTTAAACTAAAACAATATCTTATACTTAAAATAAATAAATAAATATATCATCACGGCATATTACCCATTGCTGGGTGTGCCAATCTGCTTTGTACACAGATATTGGTAATGATGAAATATTTGTACCGTGTGGGCGCTTACCAGGCATCACCTCACGAGTACTCATTGCTGGCGTGGAGAGTGCACCACAGGGGTCAATTTTGGGCCATTAAAATGCGAAGTAATTTTTGGCGTCGGTCGGGATCGAACCCGGGTCCCCAAGATTCGCGACCAGACACTCAGGCACACGGCCACGAGACCCCATATATCTTATACTTAAATGTTTTTATTCCATTGACAAATTTTTTGATAATTAATTGTTTGTTCTTATATTTCTGCTTATTTATTGTAGATACCTATTTTTTGTTGTAAATTTGTGTATGCAATATTTAGATTTTTTCATTTTTTTACATCTCGCTATGAGAATGCCATGGAATATAGTTGAAAATTTAAATTATTTCTAACTGACAGATAAATGTCAGTGTCAGAAATCCAGAAAAATTACTGGAGACTTTTTTTCTGGGAAGTACATATATTATATTATTTCTTAATGGATTAATAGTTAAATATTTAATATTATAGGTATATTACACATACTGTTACTCCCGACAATGAATTGGAAACATCTCGAAAAATTAGAAGAGTAGGACAAAATTTCTTCATAGAATGAATTTAAATTTAAAAAATCGAAATATGAGGAATAGATATGAATAGAATTTTTGGTGTAGAGTGTAGGTATACAAGAAATGTTAAATACAATCGGGCGCGAGCAGTCATGTGACTTTGTTGGCCTTGACAAGCAAATATGGGGGCCTATGACAGAATGATAGCTAGTAATGTATATAGATGTCAAATATCATAATTTCTTCTTCTAAATTTAGTGATTTTCCAATTCCATGTGGTTTATTTTCCGCGGCAAGTAAATTCCACACTCCTGTGACAAATTAATTACGTGAATTTAGAAAATCTTGAAATTTTTAATGACAAATTCTGACATTTGACATCTATGTACATAATTACTAATTATCATTCTGAAACGGGCCCCCACATCTGCTTGTCAAGGCTAACAATGTAACATGACTGTTCGCGCCCTATACTTATGTAGCCAAAAAAGGAAGTGGCGAGAGGTATTGTGCTGACCACAACAGATTTTTTGCTATGTATTATATATTTTTTGTATCCTATTATTGACAAGCCAAATGATTTTTTGTAATTATCATGACAAATTAAGCTTATGATTAAGTATGTCGCGCTATCTCATAATAAGTATTCAATGCTTCGAAAGGATATTATACTTGTCTCGGACCAGCATCAATAGGAAGGTCATGGGTTTAAATCCCGGTGAAGATAATGAATTTTCCACAAAAAAAATACTCAATATTTAATTAATTAATTCGTTAAAAATTCTGAAGGTTACCAGTACAATAATAACTGTATAAAAACAGTTATATATATAGAAAACCATAAATACTTGAAAAGCTTGAAATGTATGTATTAAAAATGTATGAACTGATGTACTCGTCTCGTATATAATTTGTTAATTTGGACATGGGTCCACGACGAGTGGAGTTTTATTAATGAAATTTCCCGAGGAACTAATGAAACCGTTGTTTTTCTATTTGATTTGGAGGACGACACCTCGTTTAGTTCGGGCTGACAGGCTGTTAGTTTCTCACGAACACGAGTTCCAAACTTTCCGTGCCACTGAACAAAATTCGTGAGACAATTTTCTCACCTTAATCAAATGTAAGATCACCACATTTCAAGATAATTCACAAAATGTGAAAAGTGTCATGGCCTGGAAACAAACACCGTTTTACTGCTAAAGATAATCGTTTATTTTGACACAAGTTCTTCATGACGGAAAGAAAATAAAAAGAGGAATTTATATCATTTTTCACACGGAAGTTTTCAATAATGCAAATTTTATTAACCCTTCACTGTGCGATTTTTTTTCTGTGCCCAAAGTTTTGTACATAAATATGGGAAAAATATTTTAAAAATCCACGTTTAAGGTTTAAGTTTTTATTTAATAGATATTTACACACCAAGTGATAATGGCCCGTATTTAATAAAATCTGATATGGCTAACACAATACCTACGGTTTAATTTAATTTTTATTCATGTAAATACATAAAATTAAATTAAATATAAATACCATGTGTGTGTGTGTGTGTGCGTGTGTGTGTGTGTGTGTGTGTGTGTGTGTGTGTTTCGGATTGCATAACTTCAATACCGCGATTCCAAAATATGTATTTTTTTCGTATTCGTCAAGTTTACATCCATAAGAACAACTGATTAGATTTTGGTTATAATTGGTCAACCGGAAGTAGTCTCATTTGAAGATTTAACAGTTAAATTTGATTTATTGACATTTAACGTTATTATAACGTAAAGAATATATTATTCTCTATACGATTTGATTACAATTTATACATCATATTCAATAGATACAGAGTTAAAGACTTTTAAAGAAATTAAATTTTATAATTCAGCCAGCTATGCCAAACTTGGGAACTAGTAATATATTCATATAATTCAAATTGACAGATATCAGTATCAATAAAAAGTAAATTAATATGGCAGAGATGAGGATGTTGAAGTAGATATTGGGGAATACACGGAAAGATACGGTAAGAAAATAACTCTAGTGTTACAAGTTTTTAGAAAGATACAAGAAAGACGATTACATTGGTTTGAACATGTCATTAGGAGAAATGAAGAATTATATTGGAACAAGAATGAATTTAGTTATAGGACGTTAAAGAAACAGAGGAAGACCAAAGATATGATGGAAGGACTGTATTGCGGAAGATTTGAGAGAAAAGGAACTGAATGAGAACGACATGCAAAAATAGCGATCCCTAACGAATGGGAAAAGCTAAAGAAGAAGAAGATGCCAGTGTCAAGTGCATTTTGAATTGTTTGTTTATGAAATAATTTTACTGGAAATTTAGAATCTTTTGTAAGAAAAATTATGGAATTTATACATTATACACGAGAATGACGGAAGGTATTGTGCTGGCCACAACAGATTTTTTTCGTTATGTAAGGGTATAAACATTTTATATTTTTGTATTCGGAAAAAATCGAATAGGCTAATAAAAAAGTAGGTTTTCATTTAAAATTAAAAAGTTAAATTCTGTATTTGGAGAACCACTGGTTGAAAATAATTTTTGTAATGCACATTTTAATAGTCTTATAATATAGAAATTGTGTGCTAATTTAACCGACTTCGTATCTCTTACAGTTCTCGAGATAGCAATAGTGAAACACTTAAATTGAACAGCCTGTATATTTATTTTTATATCCAGCGAAAATGATAGGAAGCGAATTATATAGGGCAAGGTAAATCTGTTATACGACAGTATCTTACAATTACCGATGATGCCACTATTATCACGGAAGGAAACTGAAGATGAACTAAAATAACAAACAAAAAAATAACATAAGAAGTAGGGCACTAAATCTCACAATAAGAAGCGTGTAAACAATGTAAAAAGAACTTGAAAAAATGCTGTAACCAGTGTAACCACGTAACAGAGTTTCAATTACGAAATTTTATTTCGTATAATAAAAATTAGTATTCCCGTCTTGTCTGGCGTTTTTGTTAAACAAACCAAAAGACTTAAATATTGAAGCTTGTTATTTATAATTATAATTACACAACATTCATTTTAAGAACAATTATCAAAACTTTTTAAAATTAGGATTATAAAAGGAAAGACAACCGTTATAAAAAGAGGGATTACAATTTTAAATTAAAATTTCTCCCACTTGAATAGTACATCAAGTTGCCAATTACAAAAATTCCAGTCACAATTTAAAGCTGCAAAAAACTATGTAGGTGCTAAGCACTCGCTCTTCAAAAGTTTTATTCAAAGAGCAATTAATTGCGTCGCCTGAGCGGAATTAAACGAGAAAACAAGACTAGGAACTCTGTAAACTTCTGCAATATCGTTTATCAGAATTCAAGACATACCTCTGAGTGGCCGAGACCAGCACACAAACTACGGGAGGAACTGGGCTCAACTGCACTACATCTAGTACATAGTGAACAAAAAGACCTATACATCTTTGCCCGGGATTAAAAAGAAAAATATAAACTGTTCAAACTATACTACTATTGTGACAAGCCGAGCAATAACAAATAAATAACTTTTTATAATCTTTTCTAAATTATAGTTTCAGAAATAATATTTCAACATGTTATTTTGTTTAGAAATAGTTATCAACTTTTATTCATTGACTATTTAGTCTGGCTGTCAGAGACGCTGGACAGTTATTTGTTGACAATTAACTCTAGAAGTTATTACAAGCCTACGTGCAGAGCTGATATTTTGATATGGACGCCATATTATACCCTCTTCAACCCCTCAGAGATAAACCTCTTCCGAAAGTAACGTTTTGTTTGAGATAGTCGGTTTTAGATACTCGTGTCGACGAGACATAGAATCTGTTTTAGATACTCGTGTCGACGAGACATGTAGTTTCGGGTTTTAGGTTGAGCGCGTACTAGACGCTAGTACACAAGGTTACAACAATGTAACAGTTTAGTTTATGGGTTTAATTATGTTTATTGTAATCAATAATAATAACAATAATATTTCTTAATAACTTTTTCTTGTAAACCTACTAGATATTGAGTTAAAATTCTTCTAAGTTTTGTTACATATTTCATTACCTACCTATTGTTGAATTCAAAATGGACGTATAAATGCAATTACTGTCGAGACTACGACAGAAAACAATGGAAGATTGATGAATTTGTCAACGCAAAAGAGAGGTTAGAAACTTGTAAATAAATTGACCGATACACCAGATGGTGAAACTATACACAAATCGGGAAAGATAAGAGATAGAATAGAATACTTCAACTAAGGTAACAAAAAAAAAATCATATGTCAATTTTTTGTTACAGCAGGTTGAACAATCCAAAAATTGTACGACAATTGACGAAACAAGAAAAAGTATAAAGATGATTAAAAGTGATGCAGGCCTAAATGAAATCACTAAAATGGCCACCATCATTGTCAATACACTCTGAATGCATCGACGAAATAATGTAACTATTGTTCTTTCAATATCTTACAAATTGTCAGATATGACATTTTTTGTTGTAGTGCTGTTTGAGTACTAAAACCTAGCTGAGATTCAAAACGTATTTTATGTACATATACATGTAAAATAGTGCGAACGTTTGGAAGATGACGATTCGGAAAACGGTCGAAATAAATTTGCTGGGCTTTGGCAGCGTTTGTCTTAGCATAGCTGACTGATTTATGAAATTTAATATCTTTATAATTCTTTAACTGTACCTTATATCTATTGAATATGAAGAATAAAATGTTATCAAATCGTATAGAGAATAATATATTCTGTAAGTTAAAATAACGTCAATAAATGATATTTAACTGCGTTTTTTTAAAAAGCTGTTAAAATCTTCCAATGAGGGTACTTCCAGTTGATCAATTATAATCAAAACCTAATCAGCTCTTTTTCTGGATGTAAACTTGAAGAATGCAAAACTAAATAATTTTTGGAGTCGTGGTATTGAAGTTATACGATCCGAAACTTTCGTCACACACGCACAGACACACACACATACACGCACACAGTCACACATACATACATACAGACATGATCGTAAAAATAGTAAAATCGTATTATATGGACCCTAAAACCTACTGAGTTACTAAAAATTCATCATTGAATTTTTTGACCAAAGACAATACCTTCCTTACCTAAAGGTGACGGAAGGTAAAAAAATCTGTTGTGGCCACCACAATACCTTCCGTCAAGTCTGTGTAATATGTATAAATTCCATACATAAATTTTCTTACAAAAGATTCTAAATTTCCAGTAAAATTATTTCATGAACAAACTATGCAAATTTCACTTGACACTAACATTTTCTTCTTCTTTTCCCATTCGTTAGGGGTCGCTATTTTGACACTAGAGTTATTTCCTTACCTATCTTTCCGTATCTTCCCCAACATCTACTTCAACATCCTCATCTCTGCCATATTAATTTACTTTTTATTGATACTGACATCTGTCAATCTGAATATATTAACAATTTTCATAGTTAGCATAGCTGGCTGAATTATAAAATTTAATTTCTTTATAACTCTATATCTAATGAATATGAAATATAAAATGCAATCAAATCATATAGAGAATAATATATTCTTTAAGTTATAATAACGTTAAATGTCAATAAATCAAATTTAACTGTTAAATTTTCAAATGAGGCTACTTCCGGTTTACCATTTATAGCTCATTTGTTCTTCTTGATGTAAACTTGAGAAATACGAAAAAAATATAATTTTTGGAATCGTGGTATTGAAATTATGCGATCCGAAACTTTCGTCACACACACACACACACACACACACACACAGACACACACACACACACACACACACACACACACACACACACACATACACACACACATACATACATACAGGCATCATCGTAAAAATAGTAAAATCGTATTATATGTACCCTAAAACCTGCTAAAGTTACTAAAAACTCATTGAATTTTTTGACCAGACAATACCTTCCTTACCGAAAGGTGACGGAAGGTAAAACAAAAGAAGAAAATAAACACCCTGTTTTATTTTCCTGTTAAACAACAAATTCGGGACAAGACCCTGGATAAAAGGAGATTAGGCAACAAGACAACTAGAAATATACAAATTTAATGAGAATGTAAACGGTAAAATATTTCCTTTGGGAGTTAATACATTTGAGTCGAATTCTAGGAGAGAATTACTCCCCGACCGCGAGCAAATTGAAAACAATGCGTCTTACTCCACCGCAGCATTTATTACCCGCTGGTTTGGAAATAAAAGAAAGTTTGTGAAGGAAAGCGACGGACGTTTGAAATATTTGAATGCGGCCGGCTGAGAAATGTCTTTGCAACGCTGGGGTTTAGGTTACGCTAATCTTGGGTTCGTCCGTCCTTCTCCGCTCTTGCGGTTGACCCTAGTCAACTTTTCAATGTGGGGAAATTTTTACTCTTGTAGCAAGTCAGTGACTGCGAGAAATAAATTTTAGGAGAGGTAGAAACTGACACTAACATATACCTAAATAAAATGTATAAGTTTTTCACATTTGTCCAACAACTTTATGACAATACCTAAATTACAGGAGTCGCGAAATGGCCCAACGACGAAATATAACTAGGTTTGTTTTGTTTTGATTTCGGCTGGCCAGTGTGACAAGGCGAGCAATAACAAATAAATAACTTTTATACACTCTTCTAAATTATAGTTTCAGGATCAATATTTCAAGTTAGTTATCTTTGTTAGTCAAAATTCTGTTTAGAAATAATTATCATGTTTCCCAAAACGATTTGTTTAGAATGACTGTCAACGGACTAGACAGTTATTTGTTGACAATTAAGTCCAGAAGTTATTGCAAGCCTACGTACAGGGCTGATATTTTCATATGGATGCCATATGATACCCTCTTCACCCTCTCAGAGATAATCCTCTTACGAAAATAACGTTTTGTTTGAGGTAGTCGGCCTTAGACACTCATGTCGACGAGACATGTAGTCTGTTTTAGATTCTGGCGCGGGCTAAACGCCTGCCTGCTGAGTTACAATGTAACTATTTGTATGAAATTTACCTGTCGAGGAAAATAAACCGCATGGAAATGGCAAATCACGAAATTTAAAATGAAAAATAATGATGTTTCACATCTATGTCTATCAGTCTGATACGGGCTCCCGTATCTGCTTGTCAAGGCCAAGAAAGTCACATGATTGCTCGTACCCTATTATATTTAACATATCTTTTATACCTACACTCTACACCAAATATTCTACTTATAACTATTCTTTTTATTTAATTTTTTTAAATTTAAATTCATTCTATGAAGAAACTGTCCTACTCCCTAATTTTTTGAGATGTTTCCAATTCACTGTCCGGATTGACAGTATTTGTGAAGGGTATACGTAATATACCAATAATTTTAAATATTTAACTATTAATACAATAAGAAATAATCTACTTCCCAGAAAAAGTCTTCAGTAATGTTTTCGGATTTTGATTTTAATTTTTCCATTGTTTTCCATGGTCATTATTTGGTATCAATAATCAATAACTATCAATATATATTTTAATGTACTATTATTAAGTCAGCGTTCCATTAACTAAAACTTCTGTTTTAAAAGTATTAACGAAAAATTACTTAGGCGGAAAATTTAAAAGTTTCTATAAATATTTAATAATATGTTAAAATTGGAAAATATATTCTATAGAGTACTGGAGGCAAAAAGTATAAAATTCAGAGTTTCTGGAACTACGAAATGTCTAAGTTTAGCAGAAAAGTTTCTTCCTATAGAAAAGGTACGGAATATTTGCAAAATATGTTTAAAAGTTTGTTACTATTGATCTTATTACAACTTGGAAAGATATCTCGTACGTAAATTGACTTATTCATAATTCCAGAGAAAATTCCGAATATTTCTTCAGCTTTTAATATCCTCTGATCAATGATATACAAAGTAGGCGCTGGGTCTTTTTGTTTCGTTTAGAAACAAAACTGAATTTCCATATTTATTTGCATGAGTTGTCAACAATCCATACGATACGCCAAAATAATAAAAAAAAACTGTAAATTTGAAATACGAACATACACGAAGTACGAAGGCGGCAATGCAGGCCATCCGATCTAGTACGAAGAGCAATAAAGAGAAAACGACGAAATGAGAAAATAACTCTGCTGAAGGATTGTGCAGAGTGAAAGAGGTTTACCGTAAGCCCGTATTGGAGGGTCCGACCCGTATTTACGTTACCAAACGATTCTGAATCTTTATCATATAAAAGATCGTTTCTTTTATCCTTCACTATCTGTCTGCCCATCGGAGTATAATTCATTCTTTTCTCGCAAAAACAGAGCCGTGAATTTCATACATATTCATTAAAAATTACCCTTAAACATGCCCAAGTCATCTCTAGGTTCTAATCAATATTTTTGGCTTCTTTTTAAACGGAAATTTTTAAGCCGATTGAAAGAAACAAAATAGTTATTTTTCCGCTCGTCGATAAAATAAAGTTTGTGTAAAAAAATCTATAAAAATTAGAAAAACCAAATATACATTAAATTATTATTTAAAAAAAATTGTAAAATCTCAGTACCGTGAGTTGTTATGGAATTTGTTTGAAAACAATTTTCATCCCAATCTGCCAAACTGGTTGTGCGTAATTTTGTGTATACAAAATCTGTACAAATTCTATATGTAAATTTTCTTGAAAAATATTCTATATTTCCAATAAAATTATTTCATAAACAAATTATGTAAATTGCACTTGATACTGACATCTTGCTCTTTATCTATTCTCATTAGTTCTATTCTGTAGGACAAAATTTATCATAGAACGAAAGAAGAGATACAATTACAATTATTTGTGTGTACAAGAAATGTTAAATTCTTTACTTATAGGGCGCGAGCAAATCATGTGAATTTGTTGGCTTTGGCAAGCAGATGTGAGGATTCGTGCCAAAATGACGGCTCGTAGTTATTTACATAGATGTCACAACTGTCATATGTCATAATTTTTCATTCAAAATTTCAAAATATTCTGATGTTTATTTGTTGTCAATAGTATGGAATATACTTGTAGAGGAAAATAATGCACATGGATTTGGAAAATCATAATGTTTTGAATTAAAATTTATGATACTTGATACCTATGTACATTATTACTAGCCGTCATTCTGACATGGGCCCCCATATCTGCTTGCCAAGGCGAACAAAGTCACATAACTGCTCGCGCCCTATGCAACATAAAATAAAAATGGCGAGAGGTATTGTGCTGGACACAACAGATTTTTTTCGTTATGTAGATTTAAATACCACTTTAATGATTATCGTTATAATAACGATATAACAATGCATAATGTCATAACGAAAGTTTACAGAATAAGCTCATTAAACGATTTTCGTTATTATTTTAACGATATAACGTTTTAACGATTCGTTATGTCATAACGATGTTTACAGAATAACCCTGTTAGTCAACTATTTTGAGTTGAACAAAGCACACTTTAAAATCTACCATAGAAAATATGTCATTATGTTTAACAAATAAATGTCGAGAAGTCTCCTATACAATAAAATCATATCTTGGTTGCCCTTGATGTTTAACGATATTTATGTTGTAAAACATACAAAGGTAGAGAGTAAAATTCTCCAAAGTATCAGATATTTTTTAAGATAAAGATTTTACGATGTCAACTTATTGTAGGATATTTTTAGTGGTTCGCTTCTAGTTCATAAAAATTTTAGTACCACCCACGCCGCCAGGTTTCTGGATATTTATAGCTTTGATAGACGGGCCGACACTCCAATGTGGACACAAGTCTCTTCGGGTTCGGGTTTTTATTTATGTATTTCCGGTTAAAAATATCCAATCGATAATAAACAATTTTGATAGTGGCTATTCCTGGATAAGCGTTATCTAGATGTGCATTTTTCAACATAGTTTTTTGTTATCTGGAAGGATAATTGCTGTTTTTGCCAATTTTTTGCAATCAATGTTGTTCAACTACTTTTTTGCACTCCCACGTTATGAATACGAGCCCAAACTCGTAATAGATCGGTCGGTTTACATTTCCAACAAATTATAAAACCCACACAAATGGTTAGAATTTCTACAAAATTCTTTAGGCTACTTTAATTCCAGAAGGTGCGAGGAATCATAATTTTTCATTCAAAATTTTATTTTTTGGTATTTTATGATTCCTTTTCTTGGCAACTAAATTCTACACAACTGATAACAAATAAACCACATGAAATAAGAAAATCATGAAATTATGAATTAAAACTTATGACATTTGTCAATTATGGACGTAACTAATAGCTGTCATTTTGACACACGTCACTGCACGCGCCCTGTAGGTACATAAATTTTCTTGCAAAAGATCTTATATTTCCAGTATAATTATTTCATAAAAAAACTATGCAAATTGGATCAAACCCTGACATCTTCTTCTTTAGTATTTCCCATTCGTTAGGGTACGCTATCTTTTATTTTCTTCTTCCACTCATTTTTGTTTTGCGTGTCGTCCTTTTCTCTCAAGTGTTCCGCAATACAGTTCTTTCATCTTATCCTTATCCTATGTTTCTTCAACCTTCTATTACTAAGCTAATATATTCTTCATCTCTCCTTATGACGTGTTCAAACCAATGTAACACATAGACACATATACATACAAACATCATTGTAAAAATGGTAAAATCGTATCGTAGGGACCAAAAACGGGTTTATTCTCTAAAACCTCATCAATTTGTAATTTCTGTTTAAGTGAACAAATATTAATTTAAATTAACAGATAATTGTTAACCGGAAGAGAAATTATAAGTAATATTCAATCCCTAACATGACAGATAAACCGTTAGACATTTGTTATTTATTTTGTCTCAATTCCATGGCTATTGCTATTTTTGAGGTGATTTTCGACATTTTCATACCTACTTTCTGTCGTTACAAAATTAATATTGTTTATTGATTTATTTTCAGAATTTTATGCTCTACAAATTTTATTTGGAGTTACGAAAGTCTGATTTTACATGTTAAAGTCCTATGTTCGGCTGTGCCGGTCACCATCCTGTAGATATCCAACAATGAATAAACGCTACTGTTCCGGATAAACTATAAAAAATTGTTTTTATTTCGAAAAGATAATTATGAATTTTCATCACGTACGAATCATGGTATAATGGATGGCCACTCAGGCAAATAATTCAAAACAAACGGTTTTTACCTTCCTTCATCTTTAGGTAAGGAAGGTATTGTCTTTGGTCAAAAAATTCAATGATGAGTTTTTAGTGTATAAGCATATTTTAGGGTCCCTATAATACGATTTTACCATTTTTACGAAGATGTCTGTATGTATGTGTGTCTGTATGTATGTGTGTCTGTGTGTCTGTGTGTGTGTGTGTGACAAAAGTTCCGGATTCCATAACTTCAATACCACGATTCCAAAAATTATAATTTTTTCGTATTCCTCAAGTTTACATCCAGAAGAACAAGTGATTATATTTTGGTTATAATTTGTGAACCGGAAGTACCCTCATTTGAAGATTTAACAGTTAAATTTGATTTATTGACATTTAACGTTATTATAACTTAAAGAATATATTATTCTCTATACGATTTGATTACATTTTATATTTCATATTCAATAGATACAGAGTTAAGAATTTTAAAGAAATTAAATTTTGTAATTCAGCCAGCTATGCCAAACTTGGGAACTAGTAATATATTCATATAATTCAAATTGACAGATGTCAGTATCAATAAAAAGTAAATTAATGTGGCAGATATGAGGATGTTGAAGTAGATATTGGGGAATACACGGAAAGATACGGTAAGAAAATAACTCTAGTGTTACAAGTTTTTAGAAAGATACAAGAAAGACGATTACATTGGGTTGAACATGTCATGAGGAGAAATGAAGAATTATATTGGAACAAGAATGAATAGTTTAGTAATAGGACGTTAAAGAAACAGAGGAAGACCAAAGATAAGATGGAACGACTGTATTGCGGAAGATTTGAGAGAAAAGGAACTGAATGAGAACAACATGCAAAAATAGCGACCCCTAACGAATGGGAAAAGCTAAAGAAGAAGAAGATGCCAGTGTCAAGTGCAATTTGAATAGTTTGTTTATGAAATAATTTTACTGGAAATTTAGAATCTTTTGTAAGAAAAATTATGGAATCTATTCATTATACACGAGAATGACGGAAGGTATTGTGCTGGCCACATCAGATTTTATATATTTACATGAGTCCAGTAAAACAATAGTTGTTACGAGAATGTACGCGTATGTATATTTTACAAAATGCACCACCAGCGATACTAGTTTCATGTACACAACCGTGGAATATACAGCGGTATTATACCTGCAGACGTTCTCAGCAACATCACAGACAAATTTTCTGTTTTCCTTAAAAGAAAAATCAGAAGAAGTTTCTTAAGCCGTTTTTAATGGCGCTAGATTTGAATAGCTCTATCTTACTGCGAACGCCCGCATTTTCGGCATTGCTATTTGATGAAAATTTTAATAAAAGTGCTCAAATGCTACATTTCCTGCACTTTATACCCGTCAAGCGGAAAATATATTCACCAGGTTATGGCTAGATTTGTAGCCCGAGATTCTGCATGAGAAATGCTCCACTCCGGGGTGAAATATTCTTACAATTTTGGGTTGTATGCACCCTGCATTGTTTTTTCTCTTGATAAATTTTGGGGCTTATTATGTGATAATATACAACTGTAGTAACTGAAATGGTTTCTTTCAGGAAATGCATTCTTTTCTTTATTTTCTTCAGGAAACTGCTTTTTGTTCCGAGTAAGTTCACCCCGTAATCTTATTTCTTGCGCAGAGATAGGGTGACCAACTTATTTAATGTGGCGATCGATTTTATAATCTAAAAAATTTGTTGTGGCCAGCACAGTACCTCTCGCCACTTCCGTTTTTGGTTACTTAAGTATAGAGCGCGAGCAGTCATGTGACATTGTTGGCCTTGACAAGCAGATATGGAAATTGCTATCGGAATAACAATTAGTAATTATATACATAGATGTCAAATGTCAGAATTTTTCATTAAAAATTTCAAGATTTTTAAAATTCACTTAGTTTAAAATTATAATATATGACATCTATGTACTTAATTAGTAGGTATAATTCTGACACGGGCCCCCATATCTACTTATCAAGGCCAAGAAAGTCACATGACTGCTTGCGCCCTATTGTATTTAACATTTCTTGTTTACCTACACTCTACACCAAAATTTCTAATTATATCTATTCCTCATATATAGATTTTTACTTCCTTGTACGTAAGTAAAGGAAGTATTGTAATCGCGAAAAATTTCGGTTTTCAGATTTCAGTGGAAATATCCATTTTGATGATCCCTGAATCCATTTTGACTAATTTCGTCGTGACGTCTGTACGTACGTACGTACGTACGTATCTCGCATAACTCAAAAACGGTAAGCCGTAGAAAGTTGAAATTTTGTATTTAGGACTCCTATAACATCTAGTTGTGCACCTCCCTTTCTGGTTATTACACAATTTCCAGAAGTGGCACTTTACATGAAGCCTATAATAGATTTTAATGAAAAACTGTTTTAAAATATAATCCAAAACTTATCAAATTTGGTATGCAAGACTTTTATGTCAATCGAAATAACATAATAGATTTTGGTTAAAATAGGTTAACCGGAAGTGGTACATTACTTGAAGTTGTTAACAGTTTTTCTTAAATAAAATGATTTTATTTTGATTTTACAAATAAATGCTTCAAATAAAAGTTTTAGATAATTAATTTCTGCGTCTATCACATCAAGTATTATTAAATTAGCCCTTTGTATAAGCGAGATATGTAAATTTAAAAATTATATACTTTTTTGTTTTTGTAATAAAGCTTGCTATGGATTAGGACAAAAACATAAAAAAAATGTTCATGTCAAATTACGTTAAATACGTGCAATTTTATAATTCGTACAATAACAAATATTATATTTTTCTTGTGAAATTAGTCATATTCATTGTTGTAATCAAATATTTCTTTGTTGTAATCAAAACTCTCTTTAAAAACTGCCTTTATGGTCGCTGTATATCTTACTGTTTTGAATTAAAACAAATTAATATTTTGTAATTTATTTATTAAAAAAATATGTATAGTTTAATAATCGTACAAGGAAGTCGTGTGGTGTCCACATCAGATTTTTTAATTTTAAATTCATTCTATGAAGAAATTTTGTCCTACTCTTCTAATTTTTCGAAATGTTTCCAATTCATTGTCGAGATTGACAGTATTTTTGAAGGGTATATTTAATATACCTATAATTTTAAATATTTAACTATTAATACATTAAGAAATAATATAATGTATGTACTTCCCAAAAACAATCTGGGAAATAAGATACCAACCATGATTGATAAAAGTAAAAAAAATAACGTATGCCCCTTACCCATAAATACAATTTGTCAACAAATATTTTGTTCGTTGCTATAGTTATATATTCGTATTATTTTAATAACAAGCTTTATATAGATAAAGTGCCACTTTACAAGTAAGTGTGGGAAAAAGCTCACTCAAATTAGAGCAGGTACTTTGGTGTTTATTAGAGTTAAATATATCCCGCTGTAAACCAACATTATTCACAACGTAAAGTGAATATAAGAGTGCTTACTCAACCGTGAAATCAATCTTCATTAGCCAGCAGCCAGCCCGCATACATGCCATACAAAATTGTATCCGTGATATCGAAACGCAGCATTCTTTGATCCCGGAAATGCACTGCTGAACACGATTCATCCTTCATTCGATGCGGGAAATATTGATCAAGTTAAAAATATTGGGTTATAAATAATGGATGGCCTCTGTGCAACAAGCTCTAGATGAAATCTTTTCTGATAGAATAAAGCAAACACGTACGTCGTTTGTATCGTTTTATAATAAAATTATTGATATCTTTTACGTTAAACATTCAGGACATGGAAATTAGTTTTATAGTTTAAACAATATTAACTGAAAATGGCTTTCAGCTAAAATTGCAAGAAGATAAATATTTATTTGACATATATACAAAAAGGAAAAGCGATTTTATATTGATAATCGGGCGACATTCAGTAAATTACAAATTTTATTGCAAGATATTTATGTTCGCATAATACACTTTGTAATGGTTGGTAGTAACATTATTGGCCATAAGATAGTAACTTTTTACCTCCCGCTACCCCTGGTAAGGGAGGTATAGGGATCGTGCTAAAAATCGCATATCGAGATTTTGGTAAATAGTGTGACGTGCGCCCCTGGGAGAAAAGTATGCTTGCGCCGCTACTGATTTTCGCGAACAATGACGTAATCCCTTCGAAAGAACGTACCAGAGCGATGATGCAATTCCTGACGCGTTGAAACATGTTAATTACGGCGTGACCTAATTCTTTTGTATGCAGGTCACTGTCGCGTCCGAGGGTTCTAGAAGTGTATGGGCTGTACAAATACCGTCGGAAGAAAAACGGTGAGACAGTCTGTAATATACAAGCAACGAGCAATGAACTTGGTGATATAAATATATAATTTACCAGTTGTTAACATAAATAAATGTAGTTATATAATTAAGTGTAGTGATATAAATATTGTATAGATAAATAATCGTAGTGTTTAAACATTTAATAATATTCTTAGTGTTAATAATTATTTAATCAGTGTTAGTTGTTTTTATTATCTTTTAATAAACGTATTCTTTTAGTTAATAATATTTGTCTATGTTTTACACTTCACCCATATAAATAAAAACGTTACAATAGGTATATATAATGTAATGTGTGTGAGTGTGGATCCTCTGGGCCCTCAAATACTATCATTCAGAAAATTTGAAACCATATATTTCTACCTTATTCTAAAAAGGGAAGAATGACGCTTTAAGTTCAAAATAGCCCATTATATTTTTTCTTCAAACGTAGATATTTAAAGAAAAACATCTACTACTGACGTTACATTTTACGTAAATTACGTTTGCGATTTCAATTGCCCTGTATCTATCGATACTTATTTGTTTACTTTTTGTTATAAACACTGAAAAATTTTTTTTCACGTTTTGATGTTTAAATAAAAATTGTGCAATTTTGTGTCCTCTTTTTGTGCAATTATGTCGGAATTTGAAGTATTATAATGTACGCCCCCTTAAGTTGTTCAATTGGATGGATATCTGACAGTGTGGTTGAAAGATATGTCCAGGAATCACTGCAAAACAATATAAACTTTTCTTATCACTTTAATTCTAAGTATTCTTATGTTCACTACCGTCCCTGTAATTGTAATATGTAAGCCTGCTATTCTTTAATATGTTATTTCCTCAAAAGGTTTATATTTCAATTCATAGGTTATTTATTTAAATTTGACAGCTATTGATGGTATTTAGTAACTTTATTCTTAGGTTACCTAGTGTGTTACAGTGACATATAGGCCGTTATTACAGGTTTTTTTTATACGTTACTAAAAAAAAAGTTATTAAGAAATATTAGCCGTTTTCATGGTTAAGTTAGCATAGCTGGCTGATTTATGAAATTTAATATCTTTATAGATCTTTAACACTATATCTGTTAAATATGAAATATAAAATGCAATCAAATCGTATAGAGAATAATATATTTTTTAAGGTAAATAATATTTAACTGGGTTTTTTCAAGAAAAACTGTTAAAATCTTCAAATGAGGGTACTTCTAGTATTGGAAATATCGCAGGCGAAACCGCGGTCACATACACACGTACATACACACACATACACGCACACGTACGCACACATGCACACACACATACAGACATCATCGTAAAAATAGTAAAATCGTATTGTAAAGATCTTAAAACGTGCTTATTCATTGAAAACTCATCCCTGATTTTTTTGACGAAAGACAATACCTTCCTTACATAAGGTGACGGAAGGTAACAATTTGAAATTCAGAAAATAAACAAGTAAAAGTAAATAGTTACTATCTTCATTATTATTAAATAAATATTATAAATTGAACATAGGTTATTTTAGCACAAAATAATCTTGTTTCAAGGGAATATTGTTCCTGTAATTTATCTCTAGAATTTCCCTCTTGAGAGTAATTGACAATTTTAAAAAGTTACTATCTTTATGGCCAATACTGCAGGTATATTCCTACTTATTTTTGAAATATGCTCAGAATTAAACGAAATGAAATAAATATAAACTTATTTTTCAACTCATTTAAATCTCATCGAATATTTACAACTGAATTATTGTTGCATTTCTTTTATTGGAAAACAAAGTAACACAAAACATTTCATTTTATGAAAGGATATAGATTTCCGTCCTACGGAAGGATAAATGTTATTGTCTTGGATTCTAAACATATTCACGACAAAAGTGCAAAGGTATATTTATCTTGGCTGTCTCTGGCATACTACTGGCGAAAAAGGTTTATAAAATATTGTTTGATTTAATGAAAACGAAACTGCCACAGCCCATCTCTTCTGAATAATGCGTCAGTATATTTCACCGCGCGCTATCTCGTATTCCGGCCAGACCAGACTTTTCTGCCTTCGCGTGCGGGCTTCTGTTTTGCATTTTTTCCTCTCTAATTTGTGAAATGTACACCCGACGCAAATCTTCTTATGTATGACCTTCATTTTATTCTCCGAGTACTTATCCGATTTGGCTCATTATTATTTCACTCACTTTTTTGTCATTCATTTTGTCTTAATTTTTTTGTTGTTTTAACAAGGGTTTATTTCACGGGAACTCTAATTACTACGTGGTTTTAGGATCTTGGTACAGTAATTACCAGCATGCAGATTAAATTGAGGGTAATTTTAGTTAATAAATAATGATTACTTTTAAACAACCTTAGGGGTGTTTAAAATTACAATAAAAAATAAAGACTTTTTTGTTACCACTGACAGATTTACCAGGAAAGTAAAGTGAAGAATTTTGAAGCGGCTTCGGGCTTCGGCGACAATTTTACTCTCGGTACGCTAAAGGAAGATATCATGCCCTTGATATACAAATAATTATAATTTTTATGCCAATTAAGAATTATTTGATATATTACCTACATACATATACAGTTTCTTCATTAAAGATAGGTTGTATTTAAAAGTTCATAGTTTTCTTTTGTTTGTAAACGACATAAAATAAGAACTTTGATATACAAAAATGAAACTCTGTTATTGTAATGAGTAACGCATATCACAAAAACAATGACATAGTTATGATAACAAATGTAAATGTAAATTACAAGGCATAAAAATTTGATTATAACAAAGTAAAGCTGATTGATTACAACAATGAAAATTATATCTGACATGTACATTGTACGTGATTGATGATTACAATAATAGTTTATGTATTTGTATTGTTATTTATTATTTAAGTTTGTAAAATATGTACATAAGCAAATTTTAAAGAATTATATAGTTTCTCTAATATTATAAAGAAGAATCGCCACTATATGTACACACTAAGAAATTTTAGTTGTGTAAAACCGATTTGGTAAGTTGTAAATACGAGGGGCATTCAAATATAAACGAGTCTTTTACTTCTGAGGGCCTAGACAGTGTGTCGGAGGTAGGCGAAGCATCGGAAAAGGTAGGGGGGGATCCGCTCCAGATGACCCAGGCCCAGCTGACCGCCCGACCGATTTCGTTAGCTGTCCTCACAATGAGCGAAAGAGAGGTTCATCCGTGGATTGCGCAACTCATAATTATAAAGTTTTTAACGAAGGAAGGCGTTAAACCAGCCGAAAATAGGAACCGACTACGTGCACAGTTCTGGGAGAATACACTTTCATGGCCACGAGTGCAAGCCTGGTGTGCAGAGTTCAAAGAAGGGCGTGAAAAAGTAGAAAATGTAAGTCACCGAAGACGCCAAAACTCGCTTGTCATCCAGGAAGGTGATATCAACTGTGTTTTGGGATTCTCAACGAGTTTTACTCGTTAATTTTCTTCACGATCGTCGCACAATAAACGCTGCCTACTACTGTGACCTTCTTGACCATGTACGAGCTGCATATCGGTCAAAAAGACGCCGTCAGCCCATCCGAGACGTTCTGCTCCTGCATGACAATGCAGGACCCCACACTGCAGTCCTAACAATCCAAAAATTGGCTGAAATGCACTGGACTACACTTGACCACCCTCCCTACAGTCCTGAGCTTTCACCATGCGATTTTCACATGTTTGGACATCTCAAGGAAGCACTTGGAGGAGAGCGTTTTGCGAACGGTCAAGAAGTTGAACAGTTTGTGCGCAATTTGTTGGATACCCGCCCGAAGTTATTCTTCGAAACGGGCATAAAAAAATTACCTGTTCGATAAGAAAAATGTATAACTAAGGAGGGGAACTATATAGAAAAATAATTATAAAGTGTGATTTCTGCCTAAATGTAAAATAAATTTTCTTTTGCAAAAGGCTCGTTTATATTTGAATGACCCTCGTAGTATAAGATCCTTCTCGTAATACTAGTACATTTGCGTAATCGAGTCGTGACTTTGTTGGCCTTGACAAGCAGATATGGGGGCCCGTGGCAGAATAATAGCTAGTAATCATGTCAAATATCATAATTTTTCATTCTAAAATTCTGACATTTGACATCTATGTGCATAATTACTAATTGTCATTCTGACACGGGTCCTCATATCTGCTTGTCAAGGCCAACAATGTCACATTAGAGAGGACAGTTTATTCGTAGAATGAATTTAAATTTTAAAAACCTAAACATAAAGAATAAAATAGAATTTTTGCTGTAGAGTGTAGGTATACAAGATATACAATAGGGTGCGAGCAGTCATGTTACTTTCTTGGCCTTGACAAGCAGATACGGGACCCCGTGTTAAACTGATGGACATAGATGTGAAACATCATAATTTTACATTCTAAATTTAGTGATTTTCCAATTCCTGGTGGTTTATTTTCCTCGACAAGTAAATTCAACACTCCTGTTGACAATTTAACTTCGTGTAATTAGAAAATCCTGAAATTTGACATCTATGTACAACAATGTCACATGACTGCTCGCGCCCTATACAGTAAATTTTTTGAAAGATGTCCGATCAAGGTTGTCTACGAATTCAGATTTTTGCGCCGCCCATCATGACAAATTCAGTAGAATCGTTTTTATGAGGGTACGTAAGATACTACTGTTATTTTAATATTATAAAAATATATATTACAGGAAAAACATTCAAAATTCAAAAATAAGTCAACTAGTAAGTTTATAATCAAATGTGAAACCAAATATGTTAAAAATAAGATACTGACACAATGTCAAATAAATGGAATGTCCTAACTTAGTCGAAACAATATGATTTTTTTAAAGACAAGCGTGTTATATCCATCCTTATCACACACTCTTACAGCCTTTGCAAAAGAAAGAGATAAATGTATGCCTATTTGTTAATTTGTTCGTGATACAGGTGCCCTTGATCGGACATCTTCCAAAAATTTTACTGTACTTATGTAACCAAAAACGGGAGTGGCGAGAGGTATTGCGCTGGCCACAAAAGATTTTTTTAAAACGATATCGAGTATGAAGATTTTCCTCGGCAAGTACAATACCATCATTATTTAATCTATGTAAAATGATTAATGCATCTTTGAACATATTGTTCTTATTTATTTATAGGTTATACCATCTTTACATAGACAAAATATATGTATTCAATTTTGAATCAATCCGACATGTACCTTATACCAAATTTGTAAGTGGTAAAATTGGCACAACACCGTGTGGATCTATTTAAACCAATTTAAATGTTTATTTTACATAAAATTTCTGTACATAGTCGTAATTTGGAAAATAATATACAAAACATATCATGCACCAATATTATTTACTGCATACGTAAACATACAAAATTTCAATAACAAATTCTATGATGGTAATACAGCTGATGCTGACGATGATGAATATATTTGTTCGTAGAATCATCATATATAATAACATAAACAGTTATTGTATGAGTTTTAATTCATAGAATGGTCATCAATGAACAATGATTGAATAAAACATGAAACATGTGTATTGTTTTGTTTATGTCGCAATATTACCTCAATTTTCATTTGGTAATACCGTAGGTGCTGGTCATGAATTTATATTACATTTTATAGCTAAATATGATATGCGGACGCGTAATGTTTTCATAAAGTTTTGAATAATTTTATCAAAATGACTGTCAGCTTAGAGTCCCTGCGAGCACTGCATTCCATTGCCCTAATTTCGACTCTACCGCGAGTCTGATAATAAAGTTTTTATACGTTTTTTGCCCTGTACCGCTATGGACTACCTAAAGAGCTTTCATATATATACTTATATTTTCCTTTGTCATTATTTTGTTTCAAGAAACGAATAGTTTATAAAAATTTCTTTAATGCACGGAGTAAAACTTATGATAAAGTATCTTGGCTTTCTGTACAATGGATGGGGTTTGGCTTCAAACAATAACATGCAATTTATTGCATTGTGACAGTCCTTTTATTTCTGATTTTGATAGATGGGTATCCTAGTGAAAATAAATTATTAAATGGAGACTCGAATTGAGATTGAATTCAAATGATTTTCCAATACCGATTTTTTTTTATTCTCGTACACAAATATTGTATCTGGTTTTAATAAATACACATTGATACTGTGCACTGTAATTAATTTTTTTTAATTTTCACTTTTTTAAATAATGAATATTCATTTTTATTAGGCAAATTTCAATTAGAAAGCCGCTACAGAAAAACAAATATTACAGAAAAACATTGGTATATATTATTGTAATCAAATTTTCATTATTGCAATTAAATATTTTTACCTTCCGTCACCTAGGTAAGGAAGGTGTTATCGTTGGTCAAAAAATTCGATGATGATTTTTTAATGAATAAGCACGTTTCGGGGCCCCTAGAATACGAATTTACTATTTTTACGATGATGTCTATATGTGTCTTTGTCTGTCTCTGAGTCTCTCTCTCTCTCTGTCTGTGTGTGTGTGTATGTGTGTGTGTGTGTGTGTGTGTGTGTGTGTGTGTGTGTGTGTGTGTGTGTGTGTGTGTGTGTGCGTGTGTGTGTGTTTGTGACGATCGTTTCGGCCGCGATAACTCTAATATTACAATTCCAAAAATTACAATTTTTCGTATTCCTCACATCTAAATGAAGACTTGATTAGATTTTGGTTAACAATTGATCAACTGGACATACAACTTATGAAATATAATGGCGGGAAATGCAAATTATACATACATGTTTATATCAATTACATGTCAAAAAGGCTTTCAAAGTTTTTTGCTGAATGTTCATAACATTGTTAAACTTGAAATATTTTCTTAGATCTAAAAAAATGTTCATAATTAATTCCACTACCTGCAAATAACTGTACCTATCTATAAATTCATTTTATATAAAAGGGATATGAGAGATACACATGTTATATTTGACAACTGTATAACTTTCGCGATGACATTTGTGAATATCAGTTCGTCATATAGCTAGCAAATATTTCAGTTTACTAAGCAACAAGTCTCGTTTGCTTACCTAGCATTTGCTTGAACTGCTTACTTCATTGATACTGACATCTGTCCTGAATATATTATCAGTTTCCATGGTTAGCATATCTGGCTAATTTATGAATTTTAATATCTTTATAATTCTGTAACACTATATCTATTGATTATGAAGTATGAAATGCTATCAAATCGTTTAGAGAATGTTAAATGTCAATAAATGATATTTAACTGCGTTTTTTCAAGGAAAACTGTTAAAATCTTCAAATGAGGGTACTTCCGGTTGACCATTTAACCAAAATCTAATCACTTGGTTTTCTGGATGTAAACTTGAGAAATATGAAAAAATTATAAATTTTGGAATCGTGGTATTGAAGTTATGCGTTCCGAAATTTTCGTCACACACACATAGACACACACACACACATACACACACACGCACATACAGCACACATACATACATACAGACATCATCGTAAAAATGGTAAAATCGTATTATATGGACCCTAGAACGTACTTATTCACTAAAAACTCATCATTGAATTTTTTGACCAAAGACAATACCTTCCTTATCTAAAGGTGACGGAAGGTAAAAATTAAAGGGGGGGCATCTTAGCAGACTCATCCTGTATATACATATCTCTCAGAATTTATTTTAAATATTTAAGTATGTTGGCATTAATTAGAAGACTTTACATGATTGGAACTATTTACTATATTCTGGTTATGTAACAATGAAAATATCTAGATTTTCGTATAGAAAGTTTGCATTTTGTAATGATCAAATGTTGGCTCTCAAATAAATTTTTTGATAGCAAAATTAAAAATTTGTTGCTAAAACTAATAAACAGGCTACCAGAATCTAGTGTTTTGTAAGTATACCGATTATGAATAATTTATGACTAAAATTTTGTTGCCCAAATATTAGTTAGGGAGGCGAAGCGAATAACAAATATTTGAAAAGCATATCGATATGACTTTAAATATTTTTAACTTTTAAATGCATCATACATAGAATGAAGTTCGCCTTGAAATATTCGTAGTAATAATAATTTATAATCTATAATTGAAATGGTACGAATACAAATTGAATGTAACTCGTAACCGAGCAGCACGATTGTTCATCTGACGATTATGAGATTAAATCGAAAAACGAACAAATGTTAGCTATGTGTTTGCTTTTAGTTCAAGTCCAAAAGTTTGAAGTTTAAATAGCTAACATAACTTTCAGCCGAAGCTGATCTGCAGCCATGAAACAAATTTTGGCAGCGTTGTTAGAAAAGTTTTTGTACCGAAATTGTTGGCACAGTGTTGCAATCAATACCGAGACGTAATATTAATGTTTACTTCTTCTTCTTATATCGTCAGATTAAAACATAAGAACAATGTTACTGTCTAAGCACAGGAACATTAATAATATAAAACTACGTTTCATCTGTGGAGTTTGTGTTTCTAACTTCTCATATCGGATTATTTGCTCGTTCAACATTGGAACAAAACTATTTCGTATTGTTTGTTGACTTATGTTTCAAAACTATTGCATTAGATAAACCGGGAATAGCAAATGTCAAAGAGAAAGTTCAGCATTGCTAGCTTCTCTATTTCACTTATTTCATTGTGTAATATTTTCAATTATTGAATGAAATGTATTTAACTATATCATTCATTATGTTATAAACCAATAAGAATGTGTGATTTTCCTTAGCTACCACGTATTACAGCGGTTATTATTGAGTAACCATGGTGAACGAATATATGAACCTTGGTATATTCGAATATACCTAAATTCGTATATTCACTTATAAGTGCGTTTGGTTATTTTGTTCTATGTACTCAGAACTGGCAATGTCATTTTTAATTATATTTACGGATATGATTTTTTTCATTCGATCACAGTATCGAGTATACGAGTATAAATGAATCTGTAGTTAGACTTTGAGGAGGAAAATCGTGCGTTGTATGCTTTAAGTAGACATTTAAAATCACACTAACTGCTCCAAGTGCACCGAACCAAATAAATGAACGCATCTATTATTTGACAGCAAGGAATTATGGCAGTAAAAATTTGACAAGTAAACAAATAATTATTTGGATCACAAATCTGGAACTGCACTATTGCTAGTTTATTTGAAATACAAACATTTATTTTGAAATATGAGCATTTCAATGTAAAATTACATACTACTATAACCTTCGGTCTCGTGATGTTTCCAGGCAACACGTTTCGTATAATCGAGAATTTTCAATCGTCTTGTTGTATAATATATGAAAATATACAATAAGTAAATAAACCTTTTGATTAAATTTGTTTGAAAATATGGAAAAAAGAAGAAATTTATAACGTTCATCATGTAGAATATACGCGTTCTTTACATAAATTCCCGAAAGAATACATATTTTATAAAGACGATACTTTAAAAAATGGAAAATTCTCAAGACGTGAATACCACATTTTATCGACTTTTGAAACCCAGAATATTATTTTTTAACATTTTTAATCTCTTATTTATGTTTCAATGTTACATAACTTGAATAAGATATATAAAGCATTCTTTTCTGCATTTGTGTTTTCTTCATAGAAACGTTAAAATTAAAATATATCCACACAGTACATAGGCTGTTCATTTTAAGTGGTGTACTTTTGCTATCCCGGGAACTATAAGAGCTACGAAGTTGGTTAAATTAGAAAACAATTGTTATTTTACTAGACTATTGCAATGAGCAAAAAAATTTTTTTTGTAGACATTGACATGTGTTGTTTCGCGTTGCCTAAGCAACGTCGGAAACGTCAATTTCCCAGGTCTCCACCAGATAAGTGACCGGGAAATTTTGGGAAAAAACACTCCGATTTCTAAAGCATTTCTTAAATAACCAAATTCATAATAATAAAGTATAGTTTTTCAAACATTCTTTCGCTTAATAATAATGAGAAAATAGTGGAATATTGATTGAATTTTAATTTTAAAATAATGAATTTAGTGCATTTGGTTCACTATGTTAGCAACGCTAACACATAATTAAAAACTTAATGTAAAATTATCTTTAAAAAAGTGACACAAACTGTATTCTCCAAAGAGAGAGTGGAAGATAATGTCACTCATCGGATATATCGGCCATAGTTCAGTTGGTAGAGCGTTACTCCGACAAAGTAATGGTCCTTGGTTCAAATCCAGGTGGCTGACATTGTCTTTTCACTCTGTCATTATTTCAAAATTATCTTACTAAGATTTCTGAATTGTAAATATAAGCATTTAATTCTTAGCAAAATGCTAGTATTTAAATATTGGATTAATTGTCGGATTCATTCTTATCAATATTCTTGTACTATAATCAAAATATTCTTTGTTGTAATCAACATCTTCACAGTTATTATTTCAATATAACAATGCTACAAAAATATCCGTTTGGTGGGATAAATACTTTACCACTTAAAATAGAACCCGTGTCGGTCTCCTATCCAAATTTACTCATCTTTTTTATCAGTTGTGACGTGACTATAATTTTAAAATGTACAGAAATAATAATTATTATAATCAATTTTTTGTGTAATTAATAATTTTTATTATTGTAATTAATTTTTTTTTATTGTAATCAAGCATTTCATTGTTGTAATCTTTTAAAAAGGAATGAGTTAGCATAATGTTATACGAACAATATAGTAGATAATAAAAATGCTCTAACCCTAGTTAGCTTGTAAAATAATTTTTAATCATTAGTAGAAAACAAGCTAGACGAAAAACATTTGCATATGTTTAAATAAGATATAAGCAGTTCTGCAGGTATTTTGCAAGGTAATAGTTATTGTTATGAACCTAGTAAAGGAACAGTTTATTTTTATTCAAAATGATTTCAAGAGTGTAAGAGCCCCATCTAATATCCAGTAATACTTACGGCTACTTGCGCCCGAAACGGTTGCCTACAAGATCATTTGCCGGAAATCGTCAAAGTTTCCATTTCGGCGCACCATTTAAAGGGTTTGCACGTTCTCTCTGTCTTCTGCTAAGAAGCTGATGCTATAAACGTTGATTTTAACCTGTAATTGTTGACGTTATTTCTCTTTCGTTTCGGGTGACATCGTTTCGAGTTTTTCTTTATTCTATTTTTGGAAAAGTGCACTCAAGGGATTAGAGGGAGTTAAAACACTACTGTTTTCTTATTCCTGTTTTGCAAGGTTAGTGGAAGTTAATATTTTAAAAGAGCAAATTGCTGTAAATGCAAATATTTGCCAAACTATAATATAAATAAATTAACTGAATGTTTTGTATGAATATATTAGTAATTCGCAAATAATAATCAATTAGTAATCCTGACTTTTCGATATTACTCGATACAATACTCCATTCGATGACTTTCAACAAAGCCCCCAAAGCCTGGGGCATACGAGTATATTATGAAGCTTCATTAAACCTCCAAATTAAAATATTTGTTCACACTGACAGCATAATAATTAATATTCCGCTTAACCTAGCTTCAGCGCATTGAGATCACTATAACATACACCGCCTTCAAACAATGGCCTTGTATGAAGTGATACATGGTTGCTACGTTGCAATTAACATTAATTAGATATCCACTTCTAGTCGCCATCGGGGGTTAGCAATACCACATACGAGTATCTATTAACTACGATTTTACTAAATGATATTTGCATTGCAACGGCGTATTTTATGATATAGTTAATGAATAAATTCTACAAAAGTTTTTAAAAAAGAAAAACAAAGAAAAATATTTCTAACCTTATCGGGATGCGATGATGAAACTTGAACACATGTAATTATCTCTTGATATAGGCAATAAATTATTAGTCCCACACTTCTCATTGCCAGCACAAATTTTATGTTTATTTTATCAGTAAACATAGAGTATAGTTTCATTACCATAGTTACAAAATGACAACAATGTATTGAAGCGTTTATTTTATGAGTAAACATAGGGAATAGTTGTCAGACTCGTCAAACTGCCACATTTCAAAATGTTCTTTTTATATAATTGAAGAAATAGTATTATAACATTAATTTACCATTTACCTATATGTATATAATTTTTATATTACTTTATAAATTTATCCATACAATATATAGAAAAAGTATTAAAGCAAACTTGTAGAAAATGATATAATCTTTAATTTTTATAGTAACAAATTCAGAAAAAATTACATTTAAAGGTATTTTTTGAAGAAAAACTATCTTGAGCTTCAAGTAAACTGCCATTTCCGGTTATCCGATTGCCACCAAAATCTAATCAGATATTTCCATATTAGAATAAGGTAGAAATACATGGTTTAAAAACTTTCTGAATGATAGTATTTGAGTTAGAGCGTATACAGGATCCACACACACATTCATACATACATACATACACACAGACATCATCGTGAAAATGTTAAAAATGGATTCTAGGGACCTTAAAACGTGGTCATTTACCAAAATCTCGATATGCGATTTTTAGCACGATCCCTACACCTCCCTTACCAAGGGTAGCGGGAGGTAAAAATGTGTACAATGGTGAGAGAATGAACATTGAACAATAAACACAGAATTAGTGCAGCTTCACAAAATAGTACAACCCAGCAAATAACAAATGCCATTAATTTTTTTTTGCACGATCAAGTTTTTTTAAACTTTACCGATAGGGTTTCCAAGGCAGTAAGTTTTGTTTACAAATTACTGATCAATAAGTGATGTGGTACTGATCAGTAAGTGATGTGACTGACCGGTAAGTGATGTGACTACCTACCGAACTGGAGGCGGTATAAATTACATAAATAAAAAATAAATGTACAATTTTAAAAGCTTTAACAATAAAAAAACAACGATCATAGCTTACTTAAAAAAGACAACTATTTTTTTTAAATGTCAAAATATTTTTTAAATAATTCTAAACTTTAATTTGTTATTATTGGGATGATCGTGCAAAAAATATAATAAGCATTGCGGGCATTAAGTGCTTCTTACCGGTATCGGATGTATTGGAGATCTCGATCTCCAAACTAATCCTCAACCGGTAAGGTGCACTTACTGCCCTTAATACTTAAATAAATAATTATAATCGTTTAGGATTTTATGTATTGTGTAGAAGGGCCAATTTTGAGAATTTGATAAGTTAAAATAAAAATTCCTGATTAGTTTAATATAGTTCTTAAGTATATAGACATAAATGAATAATTTCTCATTTCTTTAATTTATATTTTTTTTATTATTTTAGTCTATGTTAATTATCCCTATGTTTACTTATAAAATAAACGCTTAAATACATTCCTGTCAATCACTTTATACTGTAACTATGGTAATGATATAAGCTATGTTTACTGATAAATATACTCCCGGTATATGTACCTATTACACATCACCAACGGCAGATTTTATTTTACAAACATAACACTATAGTATTTTCAATTTCACCAAAATTTAGTCAAAAATATGGAGCACAATTTAATAATCACGTTTTTTAAAAAAACAAAATATTAGAGACACAATTATAATCTCAATAATACAATACAACGTCTACTAAACAACTGCCTGCAATACATTTTGTATGTCATTACTGGTTTGAATCTGTCCGTGCTACACCAAACATATAAATAAATACAAATATAAACATAAAAGCATTGGCTCTCCATTCAACTTCACACCAAATTTGAAAAGGACGAATTAAAGATGAATCAAATGTAGATGAAATGTAAACAAATATATCATAATTAACGTAATTGATTGAAAAGAAAGAAAGCTATAAATAAATTGAAAAATGATGTTCCTATTTTTGAAATATCCATTCAACATCAGTTGATTTATGATACAAATAATAATTAACAAATTATCGCTATGTTTTATTAATATTACGGCTATTTTGTTGTTCTAATGACACAGCAAGATATGTTTTCTAAAATATTTTATTGTTTTAATGTAAAATGGCATAATACTTTGAATAACAAAATTGACGATAATTTAAAGGAGTTATTATTTTAATCATAAAGTAATTAAATATAATTAAATTAAAGCAAATGGGCCAACTGATGCGGGATGAGACTCGTATGAATACTAAATAAAAAATCTGTTGTGGCCATCACAATACCTCTCGCCCTTTCCATTGTGGTACATATAAGCATTGTATTTAAGATTACTTGCACACACAAAAAATTCTAATTACACCTAATCTTTATAATAACGTATTTTCTATAATTTTAAATTCATTCTATGAGCAAGTTTTCTCTATTTCTTCTAAATGGTCGAGGTTTTTCCAATTCATTAACGGGATTGGCGGTATTTCTGAAGGGTTCATGTAAAACACCTTTAATTTTAAATATATAATTAATAATACAATGAGAAATATTAAATATCGTTCCCAGAAAATGACTTCAGTACGATCTCTGAATTTTTGACACTGACATTAGTGACATTTAACTGTGATAAACTAGGAATAGCTTTTCCTGTGTTAAAATAAATTTATTCTGAATTTAACCCTTATTTATTATTATCGCTGTACATGTCAATAAATGATAATTATTTGCTTTAAAAAAAAATTGTCAAAATCTTCAAGTTAGGGTACGTCCGATTAACCAATCGTAACCAAAATTTAATCAACTTTTCATATGGACGTATAAAATAAGAATATGAAAGAATTTTAAATTTTGGAATTGTAGTATTGGAGTTATGCGACCCGAAACAATCTTCACATGCACACTATTCACACACACACTACTCACACGCACACGTACATACAGACATCATCGTAAAAATAGTATGTATTCTAGGGACTCTAAAACGTGCTAATTCATTAAAAACTCACCATCGAATTTTTTGACCAAAAATAATACCTTCCTTACCTATAGGTGACGGAAGGTAAAAATTAAATACGCGTATTTTTTAAATCGTTTAATTATTTGTATTTTATTAGAAATAAAATATTAAAAAATTGAAGAAGGGGAATAATGACGACGCTATGGCCTTAACATGGTAAACAAAACAAAATATATGCCATAGCGATTAATAGCGGTATAAAAATATAAACTTAGGGCTTAATGAACCATATCCCTTCTCCAAAAGTGCAAATAACTATTTTATTACAAAATAATGTTTAACTTTTATTATTTCAATAAAAAGTGGTAATAGTTAATTTTTCTATTTTATGATCCATATACTATTGAAATTAATACCATGCAAACATTAATTTATATGAGCAAAGATATCGCTATTTATATTACATACTATTAGCTAGCCAAAACTAGATAAGAGTCGTAGTATAGATATGAAATCTTCTGGGGTTTATATTTTATGGTCTTGGTAACAGACTGCCGTGCATCGTAAGTGTTCTAGATGTTAAGGTTTTATAGTTAGTTTAAAGTACGTATCTGATTTACTTTTAGTTCTATAAAAGTTATTTACTGGATTTTAAATTTGTGAATCGGATTTATTTTAAATGGCTGTTAAGTATTTTATTCTGTTACATACATAAACATACATATACTCGAATAAGAATGACAAATTTAAAAATTAGTTTTTAGACTTCAATAGTCCAATAGAAATATAAAACATTAAGTATATTTTTATATATTAGAGCATTTAATATGTTGTTCTTTTGTAAATAAATTTTTATATTTCTGAATATGTCAAGAATGTTTACATTTTAAAATTTTTCATGAATTAATATTAATTCAATTTTGTATACAGTTTTTAGTTAATTTAGCCAAGTAAGGCAAGGAAACATTTTATTACCGTCCGTCACCTTTAGGTAAGGAAGGTATTGTCTTTGGTCAAAAAAATTAATGATGAGTTTTTAGTGAATAAGCTGTTTTAGGGTCCTTATAATACGATTTTACCATTTTTCGGGCGATGTCTGTATGTATGTATGTGTGTGTGTGTGTGTGTGTGTGTGTGTGTGTGTGTGTGTGTGTGTGTGTCTGTGTGTGTGTGTGTGTGTGTGTGTGTGTGTGTGTGTGTGTCTGTGTGTGTGTAACAAAAGTTTCGGATCGCATAACTTCAATACCACGATTCCAAAAATTATATTTTTTTCGTATTCCTCAAGTTTACATCCAGAAGAACAAATGATTAGATTTTGGTTATAATTGGTGAACCGTAAGTAGCCTCATTTGAAGATTTAACAGTTAAATTTGATTTACTGACATTTAACGTTATTATAACTTAAAGAATATATTATTCTCTATATACTTCATATTCAATAGATATAGAGTTAAAGAATTTTAAAGAAATTAAATTTTATTAATCAGCCAGCTATGCTAAACATGGAAACTACTAATATATTCATATAATTCAAATTGATATATGTCAGTATAAATAAAAAGTAAATTAATGTGGCACAGATGAGGATGTTGAAGTAGATGTTGGGGAAGACACGGAAGATAGGTAAGGAAATAACTCTAGTGTTACAAGTTTCTAGAAAGATACAAGCGAGATGATTACAGTGGTTTGTAAATGTCATGAGGAGAAATGAAGAATATATATTGTAAACATAGGAAATAGTTGTCAGACTCGTCAAACTGTCACATTTCAAAATGGTATTTTATAAAATTGAAGAAAAAGTATTATAACATATTCAAATTCATTTAATAATCGACCCAGATCCTGCCCAACAACAATTCGTAAAATCTATAATTATAGCTTGCACCAAATAATTTTTGCTTTTAAGACAAGAGAAATGAAGAATATATATTGGATGAAGAATGAATAGTTTAGTAATAGAAGGTTGAAGAAACAGAGGAAGACCAAAGATAAGATGGAAGGACTGTATTGCGGAAGACTCGATATAAAAGGAACTGAATGAGAACGATACGTAAAACAGAAATGAGTGGAAGAAGAAAATAAAAAATAGCGGCCCCTAACGAATGGGGAAAACTAAAGAAGAAGAAAATGTCAATGTCAAGTGCACATAATTTGTTTATGAAATAATATTACTGGAAATTTAGAATCTTTTGCAAGAAAATTTATGTATGGAATTTATACATAATACACAATTGACGGAAGGTAATGTGCTGGCCACATCAGCATTTTTAAATATGTAGTGATTGGTAAAAAAACAATTAATTCTGAATTTTAAAAATTGTTTCCTTGAATTACTGTATCTGTTCATAAATTTTAAAACTATTTTATTATCCTTAAATTTTAACAAGTAAACCCGCTTTAAATAATTGTAAAGTTGTGAAGGATCATCCTTCAAATTAACCTGTACACACAACTTTACTTACTATGTCCAGCACACTTTAATTATAATTAAGTAAATATTATAACGCATTAGGGACATTTGCGTTAGTTCCTTTGTAATAAACCGGCTCGGATGGTATCCTTGCCAACAGCAGGAATGTGTCCGGTCCCTTCCTTGCAGGAAATTTATCCCCACACGTAAACAGGCACGACTTATAAGCACACGTGACCCAAGGCTGCTTTGATCTCTAAATTATGCCGTAATCTTATTTGCTTCACCACATTTTACGTTTTGCTAACAGCCAATAGGTGGAAACTTCGGACTAGCCAATTAGATTGCACGCTATGAAGCGCGAAATTCATTTGACCGTACATATGATTAGAAATTCGTTTTGCTGTTTGATATTTATAACTACGTAGTTGGTACCAAATAAGCCATAACTAATACGGGGAAGATTAAAGCCTAATATGATGTATCCTCTTTGATGCATGAATATTATATAACATCAAATATTACATAATTATGACTCAAAAACACATTTATTAGAATGACATGAATTTAGGTGTGAACTATATAATAGGATAATTTTTGACATTCATATCGACAATATTGTTAAAAAGGCTTGCAAAATGTTAGGCTTTGTAATACGAGCAAGCTCTAATTTTAGACATCCAACCACTATTTTCACATTGTATAACTCTCTTGTTAGAAGTCAACTGGAGTTTGCTGCTGTATGTTGGAACCCACGGTATGATATTTATATAAAATCGTATTGAAGCGATTCAACGAATTTTTTTGTAATTTCTCAATCATAAGTTTCCAACATACAGGCCAAAATTGTTGTCATTACAAAATAGAAGAAAATTAAGCGACCTTGCGTTCTTACATAAACTTTTTAACAATGTTGTCGATTCACCAGAATTATTATCATCATTTCATCTCAGAGTACCCAATTATGGTATTAGAACAAGAAATTTATTCAGTCATTCTTTCTGCCGTACTAATTCTGTCCTAAATTCTCCTATTATAAGAATATCACACTTGTACAACTTCAATATGTAAGATTTATTTTGCACAAGTTTACAATGTTTCAAACGTTCCTTTAAATTTTATTAGTTACATTCCTCATTTAAATATGTTTTGCTCTTTAATATATTTTTTTTCTAAACATTTGCTACTTAATTCTAAATTTCCTGTAAAATTATTTCATACACAAATTATGCAAATTGTACTTGACACTGACATCTTCTTCTTCTTCTCCAGCTTTTTCCATTCGTTAGAGGTCGCTATTTTTTATTTTCTTCTTCCACTCATTTCTGTCTTACGCGTCGTTATCATTCAGTTCCTTTTCTCTGAAGCCTTCCGCAATACAGTCCTTCCATCTTATCTTTGGCCTTCCTCTGTTTCTTCAACCGTCTACTACGAAGCTATTCATTCTTTTTGTATGCTTCATCTCTCCTCATTATATGTCCAAACCAATGTGATCGTCTCTCTTGTAAATTTCTAGAAGCTTTTATCACTCGAGCCATTTCCTTACCGTATTTTCCGTGTCTTCCCCAACATCTATATCAACATCCTTATCTCTGCCACATTCATTTACTTTTCATCAATACTGACATCTGCCAATTTGAATTATCTGAATATATTAGCAGTTTCCATGGTTGGCATAGCTGGCTGATTTATGAAATTATAATTCTTTAACTCTATATCTATTGAATATAAAGTATAAAATGCAATCAAATCCAATAGAGAATAGTATATTCTGCAAGTTATAATAACGTTAAATGTCAATAAATCATATATAACTGTTAAAATCTTCAAATGAGGATACTTCCGGTTGACCAATTATAACCAAAATCTAATTACTTGTTCTTCAGGGTGTAAATTTGAGGAATACGAAAAAAATACAACTTTTGAAATCGTGGTATTGAAGGTATGCGATCCGAAACACACAGACACACATACATACATACAGACATCATCGTAAAAATGGTAAAATCGTATTATAAGGACCCTAAAACATACTTATTTACTAAAAACTCATCATTGAATTTTTTGACCAAAGACAAAACCTTCCTTACCTATAGCCTATAGGTGACGGAAGGTAAAAATGTAAATTTTAACTCCTTTTAAATATAAATGCTAAAATTGTGTCGAGAAAATTGAAAGACAAAAACATTAAAACAAGTTTTAATACAAGTAAAACAGAATTAATTATTTATTCAGCAAAGAACTTCTCGCAGAGTGCGCTGCGGAAAAACAAAGTATACAAAGACAGAAAGAACACAAAACACAAGAATATAATTTACAACGTGTGCAGTGAAAACCAAAGGATTCCAAGTAACACAGTTTGGGAATTTTCATTATGTTTGTTTTAACGAAGCAGCAATTAATCTTCAGGCAAGGAGATTTTTCTGTTTATACAGATTTACTCCGTCGCCAGTCATTTATTATAAAGTACTTTTTCTCCTTATTTTTATATCATGAAAATATCTCTACGAAAAAAATCAGCTGAAAGTATTGTGAAGGCATTAAACAGTGACCTAATTTCTTAAATATTTGTCAATGAGTTTCTTATTCTCAAAATAGGTACTTAGATTAATTATGTTTAATATTTACATTTTCCTGATTTGTTCTTGAGTTACAGGAATAATTAGCATATTTAGAATTTGGCAAATATTAATTTGTTATTTTCATTAAAAAGTTAGGAATCTTCGTTTACCTTAGTGTCAAAATATAACAAAGTAAAAGTTAAGGTAAACATTTTATATTAACTTATCATTCAGTTTGCCCAGATACAAAGTTTCAAATTTTGTTGAAATACCTTTTCATTATAGTCCGTCAATATGCATAATAGACATTCAGTAGTTCACAAAATTATTCGTACACTTTATTTTTATCAGTAAATATAAAATAGAAAGGGTTTCCAAAAACGAAATTAATTAAAAAAATTAATCATAGTTTCATTAATATAACATAAACACCCCCAAGCAGTAACGTTTATACCGTCGTTTTTATTTATTATTACATTGTTTTTAACGTCATGGGAAGAGATGAAGAATATATTGAAAAAATGAATACCTTACTAATAGAAGGTAGACGAAACAGACGAAGACGAAGGATAAGATAGAAGGGCTGTATTGTGGACGACTCACAAAACAGAAATAAGTGGAAGAAGAAAATAAAATATAGCGACCCCCAACGAATGGGAAAAGCTAAAGAAGAAGAAGATTTCAGTGCCAAGTGCAATTTGCATAGTTTGTTAATGAAATAATTTTACTGGATATATAGAATCTTTTGCAAGAAAATTTATGTATGGAATTTGTACATAATACAGAGGATTGGCGGATGGTAATGTGCTGGCCACATCAGATTTTTATTTTGTCCTATAATAGCATTCCAAATACCACTATATATATATATATATATATAATAGTCCTATTGGGAGTAATTTTTGATATATTATTTTCCATCAAGTAGCGTAATCCGATATTTATGTAGTAAAACAATTATTATTAACTGTTCTGATAAAGACCCTGCTCATATTACGCTACACATATTTCATAAACATGTTACCTTAGCTAATTAATACCGTACGGATTATTTTACTCAGTTATTTGATGAATAATACAGGAAATACGACACATTTTAATAAAAACATAATATAAAAATTTCACTTATGTCTTATACTCGTATACTACGTCTCTTCATGAAATTTAGTATAAACAAGAAAAATTTGGTAAAAAGCCAAAAATATGTCAAAAAAATTCTGATGTGCCCAACACCATTACCTTACCTTAATTCTGTGCATTATATACAAATTGCATAGGTACATAAATTTTCTTGTAAAAGATTCTATATTTTTATTAAATTATTTCATGAACAAAGGATGTAAATTACACTTGATACTGACATATTTATCTTCTTCTTCTCTACCTTCTCTCATTCATAAGGGGTCGCTATTTTTGATTTTCTTCATAGTTCTTTTTTTTCTGTCAAGTCTTCCGCAATACATTCCTTCCATCCTCTTTAGTCTTCTATTTCTTCTACCTTCTACTACTAAGCTGTTTATTTTTCTTCCAGTGTATTATTCATCTCTCCTCATGACATGTTTAAACCATTGTAATCGTCTCCCTTGTATCTTTCTAGAAACTTCTATGACTCGAGCCATTTTCCTTATCTTCTCATTTCTTATCTTATATTTCCGTGTTTTTCCCAACATCCTCATCTCCCTGCCACATTTATTTTGTTTTCATTAGCACTAACATCTGTCACTTAGAATTTTCTTAATATAGTAGCTATTTCCATGGTTATAACATAGCTGGCTTATATATGAAATTTAACTTCTTTATAATTCTTTAACTCTATATCCATTGAATATGAAGTATAAAATGTAATCAATTCGTATAGACAATAGAATATTCTTTAATATTTATAATAACACAAATTGTCAAAAAATAATTTTTAACTGAGTTTTTTCAAGAAAAACAGTTAAAATCTTCAAATGAGGATACTTCCGGTTGACCAATTATAACCAAAATCTAATCAACTCTTCATATGTATGTAAAGAAAGGAATGCGAAAGAATTATAATTTTTAGAATTGTAGTGTTGGAGTATCGTCTATGATCGTCACACACATAAACACGCGCATGCACACACACACACACACACACACACACACACACACACACACACACACACTCATACAACAGCATCGTAAAAATGATAAAATCTTATTCTAGGTACCCTAAAAAGTGCATATTTACTAAAAACTCATTATGGAATTTTTTAACCAAAGACAATATCTTCCTTACCTAAAGATTTAAAACATAATGTAATTGATAGGTTCATAAATTATCATTTCAGTTTTTCACTTATTAAAAGTGTTAAATTCTGATATTCATATCATCGAATTTATACATTTGTTCAGCACTGAAACCACGTAACCAATATCTGACCAAAATACCAGCCCCGCATTTACACTGAATGTGGAGAACGCGTAAATTGTAAATACCGATTCACCTGCAAGCGAAATGGAATATTTACTAAAAAAATGTTTGCAAATCGGACGCAATACTATTTTGACAATTCAAAATATTTCTTTGTCATTCGGTATGACAAACATTTTACACTTTTGCTGGTAGATAGATTAATTATTAAATAATTTTTGTCGATTTTCAAATTATTTCATTCAGGATAAACCCAATTACAGGGTAATAATACAATAGCATATAGAGATCTAATACAATAAAAAATCATATTAATAAATTTCTTAACATCATCAAAATCTAATTCAGAGCACATTGAATTATTAATACGATACATTGTATTTAACTTTTAAGTTGTAATGATTTGTACGGGATTTTTTTTAAAGAAATGTGTAGTTAGTTCTAGTACTATAAACATTAAAATAAAAATTTAATTGAGATAGCAGTTCACTATCGTCAACATGATAATTAAGAATTTTGTACAAAAGTACAATTTGTTGTTTAATATGCCTATTCAATAATGGTTCTAGAGTGAAGGTACTAAGAAGAGTTACTTAATCGGTATTTGGCAAAAAATTAAACAAACGCTAACAAACAGTTTTACAAAATATCTTCTGAATACCTTCTACAGCATTAATTAAATACTGTTGTGTGGGAAACCAAATAATAGAGCCATAGTACAATTTATTCAGAACTATAGTTTCAAATAGAATTTTATAGCAAATATTTTTTTAAAATTCAGATGTGAAGCGAAAAATAAAACCTAACATTTTGTAACAGAATGCAATAATAATTTCAGCAAGGTAAATTAAATTTAGTTTAGAATCTAAGAATAGTCTTTTATCATAAAAACTCGATTTATGATTTCATTGTTCATGTTGTAATCGTAGCTAATTATAATAGTTTTCTTACTATAACTAAATACTTGAAATTTACCAATATTAAAATTTAATTGGTTGTTTTTCGACCAATTGGACGTTGAAAGTAAATCTTCTTGTAAGAGACGGCGGTCATCAATGTCAGTGATGGAACGAAATAAATTAAAATCGTCTGTATACATTAGACAGTTAGCATAATAAATAAAATAAATAATAAAGGGGCCAGAACTGAGCCCTGAGGAACTCCTGACAAGGCTATGAAATTTCCAGGTGTAAATCCATTACATCAATAATCTACTCGTATTATAAAACCATATATATTATTCGTGTCGCCTCGTGAAATTGCGAATTTTGACGAAGCCTCCACGAATCCATTGAATATGAATATAATATTCTTTAATATTTATAATAATATAAAATGTCAAAAAATGATATATAATAAGTCTTCAAATAAGGGTATTTCCAGGTGACCAATTATAACCAAAATCTAATCACCTCTTCATTTGGATGTAAACTTGATCGTAAAAATTAAAATCGTTTTCTAGAGACTCTAAAACCTGCTTATTCATAAAAACTCACCAACGATTTTTTTGAACAAAGACAATACCTTCCTTACCTATAGGTGATGGAAGGTAAAAAATTAGTAAGTCTATTATTTGATTAAGAATGCAGATTAATCCTGATCCTAAAGAACTTAACGTTTAATATTATCCCGCTTTTACCACATTCATCTTGCGCGTCTATTTATATAATCCTAGCTATACCGTATACATCACCGCTTGTGAAATCTTTATCCCCTACAAAAAATATGAAAACCGCGAAGTGCAATTACGCTTGTCCGATTTATGAAACCCGCTGCACCTCGGAGACCATAATACGTTTACTGACAGCCCGGATTTACTGTAATTAAGTTCCTGCAAAGCTGTGCAGGAACAACCTGCATGTAAACTTTAAACCGCTCTGTGTTACAAGAAACTTCCACCTCGTATGTTTTGCGGCTCTTTTTCACCAGATTTGAAATTCCTCTTGTGTTTGTTTTTTAAACAACAGCTGATTGACGTGACTTTGAACCAAACGGAGTACAAAGAACACAATGCACGCAAAGCACTGAATTAAGATTTATAGGAAACATGACAACCAAACACAAAACCCTGCTAACAAATTACGAAGAATTTTTATGAGAAAAGTGAACAATACAAGCGCGTATGAAAAGAATGTAATCAAGCCGTATTACATGCACACTTGTCAAAATGTTCTTGTAGCTATTCAGAGCTGCAACTCAGCACGACGGCTTGAAGTAGCGAAGTAGGAAGTAGATGCAGATTTGATTTGTGACAAAATAAAAAGTAGAATATGTGTTGGATATTTATATACCTGCAATAATATTTGCATCAGAGAAACAATTATGGATCGGGAACATTTTTCATCTGGCGGACCTTAAACCCAAATATTGGTTGTTCGGTTAGGAGGCTGTCTGCTTTTAAACAGCTGCGTGGGCGGTGATAAAGGTCGATAGTAATGGCGGTTGAGACAGGCTGTTGATCTATCACAGGTAGAGGTGGGCGCGGATCGTGAATTTTGTCGTGTCACGATGGGTGACAACGTGACCCGCGTGATTGTGAATATATTTTAAATTTTGCTTCGTGAGCGTGAGGGCCTAAAAATATGTCGTGAGTGATCGGGCGTGATTGCAATTTATTCGGGCGTGAGCAATATGATTAATTATTAAACTGCAACGACTGAGATGGGCAGGACATGTGATGAGGATGGAAGACAACAGAATCCCGAAAAGAGCGTTCAACAGCAAAATGCAGGGAACAAGACCAGTAGGACGACCTCGAAAACGATGGGAAGAGGAAGTAACCGAGGTCGCACGAAGCCTACTAGGAGTCCGGACTTGGAGGAGGGCTGCGTTGGTTAGGAAAGAATGGAGGCAAAAGCTTAAGGAGGCCAAGGCTCAATTTGGGCTGTAGTGTCATAGAAGAAGAAGAGCAATATGATTTCTATTTTGTAACTAAAAAGTTATATGTGGTTTTAATATCCATTTTTACCTTCCGTCACCTTTAGGTAAGGAAGGTAGGTATTGTCTTTGGTAAAAAAATTCAATGATGAGTTTTTAGTGAATAAGCATGTTTTAGGGTCTCTATAATACGATTTTACCATTTTACAATGATGTCTGCAAGTATGTGTGTGTGTGTGTGTGTGTGTGTGTGTGTGTGTATGTGTCTGTGTCTGTGTGTATGTGATGAAAGTTTCGGATCACATAACTTCAATACCACGATTCCAAAAATTATATTATTTTCGTATTCTTCAAGTTAAAAATGAATAGAGAACTGTATTGCGGAAGACTTGAGAGAAAATGAACTGAATGAGCACGTAAAACAGATATGAGTGAAAGAAGAAAATAAAAAATAGCGACTTCTAACGAATGGGGAAAGCTAAAGAGGACGACGGGTGGTAACTTTACTCTCAACTTACAATTATTTTTAATCTTCCATAAGGAATATTTGTGTAACACTAGTATCAAGAATTTTGTAGCTTGAATTTCATCTCATTTTCTTTACTCTTGCAGCATGTAAAAATAAACAATTCAAGTCTTTGAACTTGCAATTCTAGCATCACTACATTTCATGCAAGTTGCAGGCGCAAGCGATTATTTCTCAAGGCATTTCGCTTGCTTGAAGCAAATTAAATTCGCCAGTTAATTAAAACCAACACGGAGTTGAAGAAGTTTGTTTACCTGTCTGCATAGCAAGACGGTGTCGCAGTTGTAGCGTTTAACAGTGTTTCTGTTTAGTGTTCTCGCGGTAGCAACGGAAAGGCTTGAGCTAGCCAGCCAAAGTGGAAATTCCAAGAGCAAAGAGACGGTTAACCAAGGCGCTGGATAATTGCTTTGAATAAAGGAAGATCGGAGAAATCATGGAATATTATTTCAACATAACATCAGAGAGAACTTGATAAGTTTATTTAATTTTTTGCATTTAACTTAATGCAGTTATATTTGTCTAATTTGATTATGGTATGAGAATTGTTCATAATGTAATCAAAAAAAAAAATCTGTTGTGGCCAGCACAATACCTTCCGTCAATCCTGTGCATTATGTATAAATTCCATACATAAATTTTCTTTGACATTTGACACTAACATCTTCAGCCCTCCTTTACTATATATTTTCCTTCGTTCGCAAATAAGTAAAAATGATACCAATAACAAAGGTAAACACTGACTCACCCCGATAATCAATTGTAATACTTTATAATAAGTTGAATATAATTAAGAATTATTATCATTATTTCAATAATTTTGCATATGATTCATTTTGTCCGTAACCTTTTCAGAATAACTTTGGGCCAATAATAGCCGCCAAGATATAAATTTTCAACGTTTTACTGTTATTAGGTACCCTGTCCCCGTGAATTATTTAATCAAATGATATTTTTTCTAATGTTTATTAATCTATCAATAATTTTGCATATGATTCATTTTGTCCGTAACCTTTTCAGAATAACTTTGGGCCAATAATAGCCGCCAAGATATAAATTTTCAAAGTTTTACTGTTATTAGGTACCCTGTTCCCCTGAATTATTTAATCAAATGATATTTTTTCTAATGTTTATTAATCTATCAATAATTTTGCATATGATTCATTTTGTCCGTAACCTTTTCAGAATAACATTGGGCCAATAATAGCCGCCAAGATATAAATTTTCAACGTTTTACTGTTGTTAGGTACCCTGTTCCCCTGAATTATTTAATCAAATGATATTTTTTCTAATGTTTATTAATCTATCAATAATTTTGCATATGATTCATTTTGTCCGTAACATTTTCAGAATAACTTTGGGCCAATAATAGCCGCCAAGATATAAATTTTCAACGTTTTACTGTAATTAGGTACCCTGTTCCCCTGAATTATTTAATCAAATGAATTTTTTTCTAATGTTTATTAATCTATCAATAATTTTGCATATGATTCATTTTGTCCGTAACCTTTTCAGAATAACTTTGGGCCAATAATAGCCGCCAAGATATAAATTTTCAACGTTTTACTGTTATTAGGTACCCTGTTCCCCTGAATTATTTAATCAAATGATATTTTTTCTAATGTTTATTAATCTATCAATAATTTTGCATATGATTCATTTTGTCCGTAACCTTTTCAGAATAACTTTGGGCCAATAATAGCCGCCAAGATATAAATTTTCAACGTTTTACTGTTATTAGGTACCCTGTTCCCCTGAATTATTTAATCAAATGATATTTTTTCTAATGTTTATTAATCTATCAATAATTTTGCATATGATTCATTTTGTCCGTAACCTTTTCAGAATAACTTTGGGCCAATAATAGCCGCCAAGATATAAATTTTCAACGTTTTACTGTTATTAGGTACCCTGTTCCCCTGAATTATTTAATCAAATGATATTTTTTCTAATGCTTATTAATCTATCAATAATTTTGCATATGATTCATTTTGTCCGTAACCTTTTCAGAATAGCTTTGGGCCAATAATAGCCGCCAAGATATAAATTTTCAACGTTTTACTGTTGTTAGGTACCCTGTTCCCCTGAATTATTTAATCAAATGATATTTTTTCTAATGTTTATTAATCTATTAATAATTTTGCATATGATTCATTTTGTCCGTAACCTTTTCAGAATAACTTTGGGCCAATAATAGCCGCCAAGATATAAATTTTCAATGTTTTACTGTTATTAGGTACCCTGTTCTCCTGAATTATTTAATCAAATGATATTTTTTCTAATGTTTATTAAGCTATCAATAATTTTGCATATGATTCATTTTGTCCGTAACCTTTTCCTAATAACTTTGGGCCAATAATAGCCGCCAAGATATAAATTTTCAACGTTTTACTGTTATTAGGTATCCTGTTCCCCTGAATTATTTAATCAAATGATATTTTTTCTAATGTTTATTAATCTATCAATAATTTTACATATGATTCATTTTGTCCGTAACCTTTTCAGAATAACTTTGGGCCAATAATAGCCGCCAAGATATAAATTTTCAAAGTTTTACTGTTATTAGGTACCCTGTTCCCCTGAATTATTTAATCAAATGATATTTTTTCTAATGTTTATTAATCTATCAATAATTTTGCATATGATTCATTTTGTCCGTAACCTTTTCAGAATAACTTTGGGCCAATAATAGCCGCCAAGATATAAATTTTCAAAGTTTTACTGTTATTAGGTACCCTGTTCCCCTGAATTATTTAATCAAATGATATTTTTTCTAATGTTTATTAATCTATCAATAATTTTGCATATGATTCATTTTGTCCGTAACCTTTTCAGAATAACTTTGGGCCAATAATAGCCGCCAAGATATAAATTTTCAAAGTTTTACTGTTATTAGGTACCCTGTTCCCCTGAATTATTTAATCAAATGATATTTTTTCTAATGTTTATTAATCTATCAATAATTTTGCATATGATTCATTTTGTTCGTAACCTTTTCGGAATAACTTTGGGCCAATAATAGTCGCCAAGATATAAATTTTCAACGTTTTACTGTTATTAGGTACCCTGTTCCCCTGAATTATTTAATCAAATGATATTTTTTCTAATGTTTATTAATCTATCAATAATTTTGCATATGATTCATTTTGTCCGTAACCTTTTCAGAATAATTTTGGGCCAATAATAGCCGCCAAGATATAAATTTTCAACGTTTTACTGTTATTAGGTACCCTGTTCCCCTGAATTATTTAATCAAATGATATTTTTTCTAATGTTTATTAATCTATCAATAATTTTGCATATGATTCATTTTGTCCGTAACCTTTTCAGAATAACTTTGGGCCAATAATAGCTGCCAAGATATAAATTTTCAACGTTTTACTGTTATTAGGTACACTGTTCCCCTGAATTATTTAATCAAATGATATTTTTTCTAATGTTTATTAATCTATCAATAATTTTGCATATGATTCATTTTGTCCGTAACCTTTTCAGAATAACTTTGGGCCAATAATAGCCGCCAAGATATAAATTTTCAACGTTTTACTGTTATTAGGTACCCTGTTCCCCTGAATTATTTAATCAAATGATATTTTTTCTAATGTTTATTAATCTATCAATAATTTTGCATATGATTCATTTTGTCCGTAACGTTTTCAGAATAACTTTGGGCCAATAATAGCCGCCAAGATATAAATTTTCAACGTTTTACTGTTATTAGGTACCCTGTTCCCCTGAATTATTTAATCAAATGATATTTTTTCTAATGTTTATTAATCTATCAATAATTTTGCATATGATTCATTTTGTCCGTAACCTTTTCAGAATAACTTTGGGCCAATAATAGCCGCCAAGATATAAATTTTCAACGTTTTACTGTTATTAGGTACCCTGTTCCCCTGAATTATTTAATCAAATGATATTTTTTCTAATGCTTATTAATCTATCAATAATTTTGCATATGATTCATTTTGTCCGTAACCTTTTCAGAATAACTTTGGGCCAATAATAGCCGCCAAGATATAAATTTTCAACGTTTTACTGTTGTTAGGTACCCTGTTCCCCTGAATTATTTAATCAAATGATATTTTTTCTAATGTTTATTAATCTATTAATAATTTTGCATATGATTCATTTTGTCCGTAACCTTTTCAGAATAACTTTGGGCCAATAATAGCCGCCAAGATATAAATTTTCAATGTTTTACTGTTATTAGGTACCCTGTTCTCCTGAATTATTTAATCAAATGATATTTTTTCTAATGTTTATTAAGCTATCAATAATTTTGCATATGATTCATTTTGTCCGTAACCTTTTCCTAATAACTTTGGGCCAATAATAGCCGCCAAGATATAAATTTTCAACGTTTTACTGTTATTAGGTATCCTGTTCCCCTGAATTATTTAATCAAATGATATTTTTTCTAATGTTTATTAATCTATCAATAATTTTGCATATGATTCATTTTGTCCGTAACCTTTTCAGAATAACTTTGGGCCAATTATAGCCGCCAAGATATAAATTTTCAACGTTTTACTGTTATTAGGTACCCTGTTCCCCTGAATTATTTAATCTAATGATATTTTTTCTAATGTTTATTAATCTATCAATAATTTTGCATATGATTCATTTTGTCCGTAACCTTTTCAGAATAACTTTGGGCCAATAATAGCCGCCAAGATATAAATTTTCAACGTTTTACTGTTATTAGGTACCCTGTTCCCCTGAATTATTTAATCAAATGATATTTTTTCTAATGTTTATTAATCTATCAATAATTTTGCATATGATTCATTTTGTCCGTAACCTTTTCAGAATAACTTTGGGCCAATAATAGCCGCCAAGATATAAATTTTCAACGTTTTACTGTTATTAGGTACCCTGTTCCCCTGAATTATTTAATCAAATGATATTTTTTCTAATGTTTATTAATCTATCAATAATTTTGCATATGATTCATTTTGTCCGTAAACTTTTCAGAATAACTTTGGGCCAATAATAGCCGCCAAGATATAAATTTTCAACGTTTTACTGTTATTAGGTACCCTGTTCCCCTGAATTATTTAATCAAATGATATTTTTTCTAATGTTTATTAATCTATCAATAATTTTGCATATGATTCATTTTGTCCGTAACCTTTTCAGAATAACTTTGGGCCAATAATAGCCGCCAAGATATAAATTTTCAACGTTTTACTGTTATTAGGTACCCTGTTCCCCTGAATTATTTAATCAAATGATATTTTTTCTAATGTTTATTAATCTATCAATAATTTTGCATATGATTCATTTTGTCCGTAACCTTTTCAGAATAATATTGGGCCAATAATAACCGCCAAGATATAAATTTTCAACGTTTTACTGTTATTAGGTACCCTGTTCCCCTGAATTATTTAATCAAATGATATTTTTTCTAATGTTTATTAATCTATCAATATTTCTGCATATGACTCATTTTGTCCGTAACCTTTTCAGAATAACTTTGGGCCAATAATAGTCGCCAAGATATAAATTTTCAACGTTTTACTGTTATTAGGTACCCTGTTCCCCTGAATTATTTAATCAAATGATATTTTTTCTAATGTTTATTAATCTATCAATAATTTTGCATATGATTCATTTTGTCCGTAACCTTTTCAGAATAACTTTGGGCCAATAATAGCCGCCAAGATATAAATTTTCAAAGTTTTACTGTTATTAGGTACCCTGTTCCCCTGAATTATTTAATCAAATGATATTTTTTCTAATGTTTATTAATCTATCAATAATTTTGCATATGATTCATTTTGTCCGTAACCTTTTCAGAATAACTTTGGGCCAATAATAGCCGCCAAGATATAAATTTTCAACGTTTTACTGTTATTAGGTACCCTTTTCCCTGAATTATTTAATCAAATGATATTTTTTCTAATGTTTATTAATCTATCAATAATTTTGCATATGATTCATTTTGTCCGTAACCTTTTCAGAACAACTTTGGGCCAATAATAGCCGCCAAGATATAAATTTTCAACGTTTTACTGTTATTAGGTACCCTGTTCCCCTGAATTATTTAATCAAATGATATTTTTTCTAATGTTTATTAATCTAACAATAATTTTGCATATGATTCATTTTGTCCGTAACCTTTGCAGAATAACTTTGGGCCAATAATAGCCGCCAAGATATAAATTTTCAAGGTTTTACTGTTATTAGGTACCCTGTTCCCCTGAGTTATTTAATCAAATGATATTTTTTCTAATGTTTATTAATCTATCAATAATTTTGCATATGATTCATTTTGTCCGTAACCTTTTCAGAATAACTTTGGGCCAATAATAGCCGCCAAGATATAAATTTTCAACGTTTTACTGTTATTAGGTACCCTGTTCCCCTGAATTATTTAATCAAATGATATTTTTTCTAATGTTTATTAATCTATCAATAATTTTACATATGATTCATTTTGTCCGTAACCTTTTCAGAATAACTTTGGGCCAATAATAGCCGCCAAGATATAAATTTTCAACGTTTTACTGTTATTAGGTACCCTGTTCCCCTGAATTATTTAATCAAATGATATTTTTTCTAATGTTTATTAATCTATCAATAATTTTGCATATGATTCATTTTGTCCGTAACCTTTTCAGAATAACTTTGGGCCAATAATAGCCGCCAAGATATAAATTTTCAACGTTTTACTGTTATTAGGTACCCTGTTCCCCTGAATTATTTAATCAAATGATATTTTTTCTAATGTTTATTAATCTATCAATAATTTTGCATATGATTCATTTTGTCCGTAACCTTTTCAGAATAACTTTGGGCCAATAATAGCCGCCAAGATATAAATTTTCAACGTTTTACTGTTATTAGGTACCCTGTTCCCCTGAATTATTTAATCAAATGATATTTTTTCTAATGTTTATTAATCTATCAATAATTTTGCATATGATTCATTTTGTCCGTAACCTTTTCAGAATAACTTTGGGCCAATAATAGCCGCCAAGATATAAATTTTCAACGTTTTACTGTTATTAGGTACCCTGTTCCCCTGAATTATTTAATCAAATGATATTTTTTCTAATGTTTATTAATCTATCAATAATTTTGCATATGATTCATTTTGTCCGTAACCTTTTCAGAATAACTTTGGGCCAATAATAGCCGCCAAGATATAAATTTTCAACGTTTTACTGTTATTAGGTACCCTGTTCCCCTGAATTATTTAATCAAATGATATTTTTTCTAATGTTTATTAATCTGTCAATAATTTTGCATATGATTCATTTTGTCCGTAACCTTTTCAGAATAACTTTGGGCCAATAATAGCCGCCATGATATAAATTTTCAACGTTTTACTGTTATTAGGTACCCTGTTCTCCTGAATTATTTAATCAAATGATATTTTTTCTAATGTTTATTAATCTATCAATAATTTTGCATATGATTCATTTTGTCCGTAACCTTTTCAGAATAACTTTGGGCCAATAATAGCCGCCAAGATATAAATTTTCAACGTTTTACTGTTATTAGGTACCCTGTTCCCCTGAATTATTTAATCAAATGATATTTTTTCTACTGTTTATTAATCTATCAATAATTTTGCATATGATTCATTTTGTCCGTAACCTTTTCAGAATAACTTTGGGCCAATAATAGCCGCCAAGATATAAATTTTCAACGTTTTACTGTTATTAGGTACCCTGTTCCCCTGAATTATGTAATCAAATGATATTTTTTCTAATGTTTATTAATCTATCAATAATTTTGCATATGATTCATTTTGTCCGTAACCTTTTCAGAATAACTTTGGGCCAATAATAGCCGCCAAGATATAAATTTTCAACGTTTTACTGTTATTAGGTACCCTGTTCCCCTGAATTATTTAATCAAATGTATTTTTTCTAATGTTTATTAATCTATCAATAATTTTGCATATGATTCATTTTGTCCGTAACATTTTCAGAATAACTTTGGGCCAATAATAGCCGCCAAGATATAAATTTTCAACGTTTTACTGTTATTAGGTACCCTGTTCCCCTGAATTATTTAATCAAATGATATTTTTTCTAATGTTTATTAATCTATCAATAATTTTGCATATGATTCATTTTGTCCGTAACCTTTTCAGAATAACTTTGGGCCAATAATAGCCGCCAAGATATAAATGTTCAACGTTTTACTGTTATTAGGTACCCTGTTCCCCTGAATTATTTAATCAAATGATATTTTTTCTAATGTTTATTAATCTATCAATAATTTTGCATATGATTCATTTTGTCCGTAACCTTTTCAGGATAACTTTGGGCCAATAATAGCCGCCAAGATATAAATATTCAACGTTTTACTGTTATTAGGTACCCTGTTCCCCTGAATTATTTAATCAAATGATATTTTTTCTAATGTTTATTAATCTATCAATAATTTTGCATATGATTCATTTTGTCCGTAACCTTTTCAGGATAACTTTGGGCCAATAATAGCCGCCAAGATATAAATATTCAACGTTTTACTGTTATTAGGTACCCTGTTCCCCTGAAATATTTAATCAAATGATATTTTTTCTAATGTTTATTAATCTATCAATAATTTTGCATATGATTCATTTTGTCCGTAACCTTTTCAGAATAACTTTGGGCCAATAATAGCCGCCATGATATAAATTTTCAACGTTTTACTGTTATTAGGTACCCTGTTCCCCTGAATTATTTAATCAAATGATATTTTTTCTAATGTTTATTAATCTATCAATAATTTTGCATATGATTCATTTTGTCCGTAACCTTTTCAGAATAACTTTGGGCCAATAATAGCCGCCAAGATATAAATTTTCAACGTTTTACTGTTATTAGGTACCCTGTTCCCCTGAATTATTTAATCAAATGATATTTTTTCTACTGTTTATTAATCTATCAATAATTTTGCATATGATTCATTTTGTCCGTAACCTTTTCAGAATAACTTTGGGCCAATAATAGCCGCCAAGATATAAATTTTCAACGTTTTACTGTTATTAGGTACCCTGTTCCCCTGAATTATGTAATCAAATGATATTTTTTCTAATGTTTATTAATCTATCAATAATTTTGCATATGATTCATTTTGTCCGTAACCTTTTCAGAATAACTTTGGGCCAATAATAGCCGCCAAGATATAAATTTTCAACGTTTTACTGTTATTAGGTACCCTGTTCCCCTGAATTATTTAATCAAATGTATTTTTTCTAATGTTTATTAATCTATCAATAATTTTGCATATGATTCATTTTGTCCGTAACATTTTCAGAATAACTTTGGGCCAATAATAGCCGCCAAGATATAAATTTTCAACGTTTTACTGTTATTAGGTACCCTGTTCCCCTGAATTATTTAATCAAATGATATTTTTTCTAATGTTTATTAATCTATCAATAATTTTGCATATGATTCATTTTGTCCGTAACCTTTTCAGAATAACTTTGGGCCAATAATAGCCGCCAAGATATAAATGTTCAACGTTTTACTGTTATTAGGTACCCTGTTCCCCTGAATTATTTAATCAAATGATATTTTTTCTAATGTTTATTAATCTATCAATAATTTTGCATATGATTCATTTTGTCCGTAACCTTTTCAGGATAACTTTGGGCCAATAATAGCCGCCAAGATATAAATATTCAACGTTTTACTGTTATTAGGTACCCTGTTCCCCTGAATTATTTAATCAAATGATATTTTTTCTAATGTTTATTAATCTATCAATAATTTTGCATATGATTCATTTTGTCCGTAACCTTTTCAGAATAACTTTGGGCCAATAATAGCCGCCAAGATATAAATTTTCAACGTTTTACTGTTATTAGGTACCCTGTTCCCCTGAATTATTTAATCAAATGATATTTTTTCTAATGCTTATTAATCTATCAATAATTTTGCATATGATTCATTTTGTCCGTAACCTTTTCAGAATAACTTTGGGCCAATAATAGCCGCCAAGATATAAATTTTCAACATTTTACTGTTATTAGGTACCCTGTATATTCCGTAAAAAGTATAAGGATTGATATAGAAATAATTGTAAATTTCATTAATATATAGGTACATTAAATTTTAGAAAGATGTCCGAACAAAGTCATCTACGAATTGTATGAATTCAGATTTTTATTCCGCCCGTTCTGACAAGTTCAGTAGTGTTGTTTGCTTAGTTTTTATGAGGGTACATAAGATACTACTGTTATTTTCTTATTATAAAAATATATGTTAGAATAAAAGCATTCAAAATTCAAAAATAAATCAACTGGTAAGTTTATTAGCAAATGTAAAACCAAATATGTGAAAAATAAGATACTGACACAATGTCAGTGTTAGTGATACTGAAAGAAAATAACGTTGTTCGTACGGCTATGAATCAAGGTAATGTATCTGAATTAATATGTTAACTTACGTTACAGCGGAAGTATTATCAATAACGAGCATCGTTTTAAAGTGAAATGTTCTAACTTAGTCGAAACAATATGAATTTTTGAAAGACAAAAGTGTTATATCCATACCTATCGCACACGCTTATAGACTGCAAAGGAGAGAGATAAATTTATGCAAATCTGTTCATGATAAAAATAACCTTGATCAGAAATCTTTAAAAAAAAATTACTGTACGTTTCTTAACACTACTATTTTTTTCTTTTTAAATAAAAATAAATAACACCCAATAATTTCTGCAAGTTATATTTCATTTTATACCTTTAGGTAAGGAAGGTATTGTCATTAGTCAAAAAATTCAATGATGAGTTTTTAGTGAAAAACACTTAAAGAATATATTATTTTCTATACGATTTTATTGCATTTTATACGTCATATTCAATAGATATAGAGTTAAAGCATTATAGAAATATTAAATTTCATAAATCAGCCAGCTATGCTAACCATGGAAATTGCTAATATATTCAGATAATTTAAATTGACAGATGTCAATATCAATGAAAAGTAAATGAATGTGGCAGAGATGAGGATGTTGAGATAGATGTTGGGGAACACTCAGAAAGATACGGTAAAGAATGAAAGAATAAGGGAAATAACTCTAGTGTTAGAAGTTTCTAGGAAGATACACGAGAGACGATTACATTGGTTTGAATGAGTACTTAATCAAAAGGTAGGTAATATAATAATTGTTTATAGTAACTTTGTGTTCATAATTTTCTGTGATTCATTCCAATTTTTAAAAGATAGCAACCCTAGTTAAGAGCAGAGTAAATTTTATGACATATCATTCGCAATATCAATAAAAGTTAACATGGAATACAGTAAAATAAATATGGAAAATAAACCTTTATTATTCGTTATTTGCGAGATGAAAAAAATTCTTCATATTTACTTTTTTTCAGAATTGAAAACAGTACTAACATTTACTTAGGAAGTAAATACATGAATTTTTTATATGTCCAGTAAACATTAAATTATGAAAACCAGTTTTCATCATTACATGCTTGAAGTCAACTTTTAATCACAAATACTGTCAATCCGGACAGTGAATTGGAAACATCTCGAAAAATTAGAAGAGTAGGACAAAGTTTATAGTATATAGAATGAAATTAAATTAGGTATAAGTAGAATTTTTGGTTTAGAGTGTAGGTATAAAAGATATATTAAATACAATAGGGTACGAGCAGTCATGTGACTTTCTTGGCCTTGACAAGCAGATATGGGAGCCCGTCTCTGAATGATAGCTAGTAATTATGTACATAGATGGCAAATATAATTTTTCATTCTAAATTTCCTGATTTTCCAATTCCATGCGGTTTATTTTCCTCGACTAATAAATTTCATACTCCTGGTGACGTGAACTTAGGAAACCTTGAAATTTGAACTAAAAATTCTGACCTTTGACATCTATGTACATAATTATATAATTATAAAAAAATTAATAAAATAAACTGCATTTCATTTTAAATTATTTTAATTTACATGTACCTCAAAAACAACTCGATCTAGTTTACTTTTTCACCTATATAAAGCTACTCCTAATAATCATAAAAATTCTCCCATTAATAGACTAATGTTAACATACAACAATAGTATCAGTCACATAGACATTTTTCATATAAATTTCATGACATTTAAAAGGGAAATATTGAAGTCTTGCTTTATTAATAATTAGCTAATCATGTATCTTAGTGTTTTAATATTTATTTGTTGTACTCATAATGTTTCTCAATTTTTCAAATTTTCATTGCTTATTTTTTCGTTGCTGCTATTGCATTGTAATATACTGTTAATATAAATTTATTATTTAGTTTGAACCTATGACTGGTTTGAAAAAACTGCTGATTCTCCAAATGTACATAAATAATAAAATAAATAATTACTAGTTGTCATTCTGACACGGGCCCCCATATCTGCTAGGCAAGGCCAACAAAGTCACATGACTGCTCGCGCCCTATACTTTTGTAACCAAAAACGGAAGTGGCGAGAGGTGTGGCAACAACAGATTTTTATTTTAAAGTTTGTAGAAGTTTCCAAGTTTACGCTGCAGTAGCATGCGGTAGGGGACCACCGTTGCTTTAGATATCCTGCGGACCCGCGAAATTCCGGCTAGGCCGTCCGGGCGGAAAGACGCGTCGTTAGGCTCATCAGCCATTAGACTAGAGGCAGAGGCCGGGTAGTGCATTACTCATGCTGCGACATCGCCTAATTCAGTCCAGAACATTCCGGTGAATTAATTGTCTTATTATAGTCTGGGAGTTCACATGCTATTGTTGTGTGATAACGGCTCTAGTACAGTGTCTTGTTAAGGATACGCGACTGATTTACGACCACACGTAATTTTGTCAATTAAGGTGCTTCGGGTTTTCCATGTAAAGTGGCACTTTATCTTCATTCCTTACTGCTGCACTTAAATGCTCACGCACTTACATGGGATATGTAAGATGGGCATATCTCACAACATTGTTGATGTCTACGTCTCTACGATATCGTTCTGCGTCGCAGTGTCCTTTCTACCTCAAGGTCAATTGTTATACTATGGATTGTACGGTGTTCTGGATTCATAATAGCTGCTATACATTGTCTCCGTAAGCTCTACACGTTCTTGTCATAAACGTAATCATATATTAAAGTTTATTTCTATTTTTCTTTTTTGTGTTTACGGGCGATGCTTGTTATAATAATACAGAGTTTACGGTTAACGTTTGTTTGATTACCGTAAACGTAAACGTTAGACGTTATAGAGTTTTTGCTTGCCCTTTCTCTGAAAGAAATATACGAACGCTTATAGGGGTCTAGGTTGTTTGACAATATAATTTTTGATGGCCGGTATTTTATCAACGGAAAAATACAATAATCATTTTTTTATGTGGTGAATAATTACTTCTCGTAAAGAGAGGTATTGGATTCATGCTAAAAATCGCATATCTAGATTTTATTAACAAGAAAGTTTTAAGGTACCTACAATCCGATTTTAATATTTTTACGATGATGCCTCTGTGTGTGTATGTGGGGATGTTGGAAAGACGATTTCTCAAAAACTATAATACTTAATATCTGTTTATCTATTTCTCAATCGGACATTACTGGGAAGAGCTGAAAAGGTTTTGGTAATAATTGGACAACCCGGAGAAGCAGATTCTTAAAAAAAACTTCTAAATATTATTTTTTGAAGCTATATGTCTGCTAACGAATTGGAGAACTTATGTTTTATTAATGAAACTATGATTTATTTTTTAAATGAATTTCTTTTTTGGAAATCCTTTCATTCATTCACGATGATGTCTGTGTGTATGTGTATGTGTATGTGTGTGTGTATTTCTACCTTGCTCTTATATGGAAATATCCCATTAGATTTTGGAGTAAATCAGATAACCAAAAATTGCACTTTACTGGAAGCTCAAAATAGTTTATTCTTCGAATAATACCTTTAAATATTATTTTTTTCGAGATTTATGTTATATAAAAATTAAAGATTATTAATTTTTCTACGGGTTTGCATTAATACTTTTTCTATATATTTTATGGATAAATTTATAAACCTATGTATAATTTTAATCCCGGAGCCTACGTTTAAACTTCAATTCCATGGTTGCACAATTTAGATCTCAAATACATGTAAATGACAGATATATGTCACTGTCAACAAATTAAGCATTTCAAATAATACTAGTAACGTAAACAGTAAATGGAACAATAATTACATGGAAAGGAACTTAATACTGTTTCCAGCATAAGTAAATATGTAGGAATATAGGTAAGATAATAAAAATATATAATATATCATCACGGCACATTACCCATTGCTGAGTCTGCCAATCTGATTGGTACACAGATTTCGGTAATGATGATGACATATTTGTACCGTGCAGGTGTTTACCTCAAGAGCACTTATTGCTGGCGTGGAAAGTGCACCACAGGGGTCATTTTTGTGCCATTTAATTCGAAATATTTGGCGTCGGTCGGGATCGAACCCGGTATTTAAATTTAATTTTATTTTGAGTATTTACATGAATAAAAATTAAATTAAACGGGAGGTATTGTATGAATTTTTTTTTGTCCATTATTTCATTTCAAAAATACCCCGAGTACGAGTACATATTTGTTGTAGTAGTGAATTGTTCACCGAATTGCATCAATAATTTGATGAAACAATACATCAGGATCTCCTAAAATCAAACACAATACTAATATATACACTCTATCAAAAAGTATTTATTCCAACTGTTATTTTTTAGTACGATGTTTGTAAATACAATTGTATAAATCACTTTTATTTGTGTGAATATTGAAGCCTATATTGACAAATTCATTTAGCATGAAATATCTAGTTTAAACACGCGGGAAAATATAGGCGCACCGCAGTTTTAATAAATATAAACAATGCAGAAAAACTCGATTATTCCTTTTGGAATGATTTTATATTGCTCGTATACATTCTCGATTCATTAGGTTATTAAATATACTTTGGTTCGCGAAAGATGTCTATTCATGGTCACTTGTTCGAAGAAAGAATACGCTTATTTGACGTCTATATCGTTTATGTTGTGTGACAGATATACGTAAATGGTGACATTACTTTCTAACACATTACAAATAATAATGACGTATGTCGTAGAATTACAGATATCTAATTATCTACTGCATTGCCCTCTGTCCTAATAGTTACCCAGTGACGTTCACATTTAAATCAAATTATTATTCCATGTTTTTGTCAAGTTTATGTTTTTGGATTTTGCAAATACATAGGTGAAGAACATAAATTCTTGAGAAAGGCATTATTTAAAAAGAAACATAATTTTCAAATAAATTACACTTATTTTTTCAGTTAAAATGTATCCATAAATATTTCATGTTGCACGTCTATGTATTCGAAATGCAATGAAGTTATCTGCTACTAATATTATACCATACTGTTCATAAATGACCTTGAATTGTCTTCTTTCGTGAACCAAACTATACCAACTACCCGACTGTAATTTGGAAATGGGTACATTGTCGATATTTTCTATTTTGTCTACATAGTTTACTTTGTCTACATTTTGTCTAAGTGTAGAAGTATAAAATTATTCGCGATATGTTCAACGAAAATATAAATTCTACTTAATATGAATCCACACTGAATTCTTCTGAATACATAGTAGCAAAAATATTGAAATATATTTAAGTTACTGAAACAGCAAGTATGGAATGAATTTCGTTATTACTGTCAGAATTACTTTACATCCAGTAGTGAAGTGATTTAAATGTCTTTCCATATAAAGATTTTATTTTAAAACTTGGATTTAAAATGTATATATGCATGGACATGAACCACATACAAACAAATTCATCTGCCCTAGATTTTAGTTCGTGTGTAATTTTACAGATACGTATAATACAGTTGGTTTTTGTGTTTCATTATTCGTAAGTGAATAAATGATATTAAGGTCCAGAATTATTCTACTTTTTGTTTCGCCATTTGAAGAATTAATTACTAAGTTATTTTTTAATGAAAATATGTTTGGCATCCTAAATTATATTTAAAGAGCGATAGGATAAAGTTTTACACTAAAAAAATAGGTTCACATTTATAGTAGTGTGGTGAGGATCCGACAAAACTTGGATCCGAGAACCCGGATTTGAAAATATCCGGATCATCGGATATCCGACGTTCGGCTATTGAAGCGGATATCCGAAAATTTTATTCGAATTTGAATCCGAATCTGGACATGGATCCGGATCTGAACTTGGTTCCGGATCCGGATTCGATATTTTGTGTAGGGATCCGGATCCAAATTTTAATTACACATATAAAGTAATATATTAATATGACATGAATTTCATCAATTTATTATGTGCTTTTGATGAGACCCGATGCTAATATTCGAATGTAAGGTTCAATACTGCGAATATTTGAATGCAGTGCTCAACCTGTCGCCATATAGTTATCATGTTATTGCTTGATTCTTGACAAAATTTGGGTTTTAACTACTAATGTATTACGTAGTTTTTCAAAATGTAATTCAACAATGTATAAGATTAGAACTTTCTAAATATAACATTAAAATATTTTTTTCTTTAATTCTGCCGATGATGGACAAATTTTAGTCCGAAACGTCCTTCCATTATGTATATAATAAAGTGACTTATATTTGTGGTAAACTTTTATTGGAACCTACGGCCTTCCTAGTTTAAATTGCAAAATCGTTCCCAAAATCCTAAATTAAACATATCTAATATCCAATACTCATACTCATTCGACTCTAAAATTCGATACTCAAATCAGTTTCCAAGATCTGATACTCAAATTCGGATCCAAATTCCAATACTCAGATTCGGATCCAAATTCCTATACTCAGATTTGGATCCAAAAGCCGATGCTCAGATCCGGATCCAAAATCCCATACTTAGATTCGGATCCAAAATCCGATAGTCAGATCCGGATCCAAAATCCGATACAGAGATTTGGATCCGAGATCCGGATAGTTCAACATTCAATTATCCGGATATACGGATTCGGATCCTACCAAAAATTATTCCCTAACGGTTTTTTATTAAAATCAGATAAAATTACTCAACCATAATAATTTTTTATAAAATCATGAAATCCCTCTAATTTAATAAATATAGTAATATAAAATAACATGATATATGCGACTTTTCATTCATAAATTTGCTAATAAACTTTCACGGCTGCAAAATTCATGACGTCATGGTTTGTTACTCACACAAAGACATTCCTCTCTTTCTCTCTCTCACACACACATACAAATTTACGGTCCACGTGGTTTCCGTTTGCTGTTGTAAACAAACTAACCTAAAATTGAGACAGGTGACAGCAGAGTTAAAAGTAAAGGTATGTAAATAAAACATTTATTAAAATAAATATCAAAAGTTGTATGAAATATGTTTTTAGATGACAATATGTTGCTGTCACAAAATCAAACTGACAAGTGACAAGCGGTAACCCAAACAATCATAGTTCTAAACAAAACCGGTAGCGCGCTATTGCCGCATCCGCTAAGCCGTGACGTAGCCGAGACGTCAGCGTCTAAATATTTGAAATTAAAGACAACTTTTCTAAAGACTTGTAAGGTGTAAAACATACACCTACATATTTAATTTTACCTATTTTTTCAAGAAAAAAATAAATTAGAAAATGTGAAATGATCCCATTTTAAATATATGCATGGTGCAATAGAAAAGGGAAGAGTTAGTAAAACATAGACCGATTAATTTACCCTCCAACGAGTTCACATACAACAATATTATGATAGGCAAAGCTATTTGCATAACAAAATACTAATCACGTACATACATATGTCAAGGATTCAATGCGGTGCACATATGTTAACGTATATTATACAACGGATTGTTGAGCAATAAACTGACAATGGCATTACCATCTAATCTTTAACATGAGATACGATTATTGACGATTACATCATTGATAGAGAGAAATTTATTTGTGTTCCCTTTATTGTTCTATTTAGTGATAATTTAACCCAGAACTGTTGTAGGGAACTTTGGTTATAATGGCCTATTTTCATTAATATCAAAAGCATTTAAATCGGTTTAGGCGATGTTGAGATTTGTTAAGACAGAAAACCTTTCCTCACTAATTTAGTTCGGAATCTGTTCCATATTCAAAACTCGTTTTACGAAACAACGCTAATGCTTCCCGCACTTGGTGCTTTTTCTTCCTATTTCACACACTTATCTACGACTTAACTTAATTTGTACGTCCAGAACTTGTGAACTGGCCATTTAATTCCAGCTCGAGGAATTTCAATGACTTCCTTCGTTTTCTACTTTGTTCAGCTTGCTCCATTTTTAATTAAGCGGAGGGGGATCTTCCGAAGTGGAAACAATGAGCAATTACTGCTGCGAAATATAGGTGATCTTCGTAGTTTCCCTTTTTTGGCTAAATAAATCAGAATTTGTTTACGTGGTGTCCCAAACAATCCTTGACACAAGCGTTTAAAATGAAAAAAAAATATAAATAGATAATTATTGAGCTAATATTTGATGACGTAATGTGAAAAGATTTTCAAATGTCTGCAGTGGTGAATGTAGCACAGCTGCTTTTCAAATAATAAATGTTTAAGATTTAGGTTCGATTCTCCAACTGGGCATTTTTAATTTTTTATAAGAAAAATAATTGAACAAAAATGTATCTTTTATATCCAAATACAATCATTTAGAAAAAATAATAACTTTGTAATAAATAAAGGGAAAATAGTTATCAATATTTGATTCCAACAAACAACAAACTGATATAATAAAAATGCATTATATTTATTTTCGATTTTAATACAAAATAACTAAGATATAATGAAAATTTGCATGTATTGTATTTTTTCTGTGTTTATAAAAAAAAATAGTTATTTTTTATGAATATCATTATTAATGTTTTGATTGTTATAATTAATTATTGTTAAATATTAGAATAGAAGTTTTTTAAAAGATCAATATTTTTTTTAAAAAAATATTAAATCATCCGATGTGGCCAGCACATTACCTTCAGTCAATTCTACGAATTTTGTAAAAATAATTTTTTTTGCAAACCATTCTATGGCCGTTTTCTTCATTGGAGAGAAATGCACTGATCTTACCTTGTACTGAACTGAACTGAACTACTCCAAAAAGAACAGTATGTTTTTACCTCTCGCTAAGAGAGGTATTGGATTCATGCTAAAAATCGCATATGCAGATTATAATGAATAAGCATGTTTTAAGGTCCCTACAATCCGATTTTAATATTTTTACGATGATGTCTGTCTGTGTGTGTGTGTGTGTATATGTGTGTGTGTATGTGTATAATTTTTCATTTTAAATTCAGTAATTTTCCAATTCCATGTGATTTATTATCCTCGCCAAGTAAATTCCACACTCCTGGTGGCAAATTAACTAAGTGAATTTAGAAAATCTCGAAATTTTCAATGAAAACTTCTGACATTTGACATCTATGTACATAATTAGTAATTGTCATTCTGACACGGGCCCACATATCTTCTTGCCAAGGCTAACAGTGTCACATGATTGCTCGCGCCCTACTTATGTAACCAAAAACGGAAGTGTGCTGCAAACAACAGATTTTTTAAAATTAGAAGTAGATAATAAAATCATAGGTATATAGCAATTTATTTATAACATAAGAATCTGCCTAATTGGCTTATGGCTATAATCTGTTGTATTATCTTTTGTGATTTGTTTTTGCCACCTTAAATTATTTTACATTTTTATATTTCCGGTAAAATCAATTCACAAGGATATTATATATATGTTCAATTTATGCAATGACAATAAAATAATTAATAATAAATAACCTACAGTATCAAAAATTAATATGTTCGTAAATCAGAATGTATGTCATTTAAACTGTTAATGAATATGATTAAAAATACATATTTTTGTTATGAAAACAATGATTTTGTTTCTTTACACAACGTCACGACCATACGGATATAAAGTGGCAAATGATCGTGTAGAATATTGTTGACAGAATCCGGAAAAATTAAAGCTAGGTGCCAGTTTCCAACGTGCAACACATTGAACAGTTATTGATTATCCTTACACTTGAATGATGGATGATCCTGCTCAAAGGATAAAGTCGTTATCTGCCTACTATATTGAAAAGACATTTAAAATTACGAGTAAATTCGGTAAGGCGATGTAAAGATTTGAGCGAGACGATAAATAATATCTCTATTTATATTACGCTTTTCAAAATTGGCTGAGATAAAAATGTGTATTTGCTATGAACTGAAAAAACGAAAACATAGCTGGACAGCTGTTTGCAGACGCACGCGCAAATAGTGCCATTTTTAATTTTGGCATTATGCAACGTGCTCTAAGATGGCGAAATGCATTTGTTTGTTTTATCCAACCATAGGCGGGTAATGAAATTTGTGACAAAACTTTGTAGAATTTTAACTCAATATATAGAAACTTTATTAAGAAATATTATTGCACTCGATGAGTTCTGTCACTGGTTAAATTTAATGTACTTATTTCTTATATATATATATATATATATATATATATATATATATATATATATATATATATATATATATATATATATATATATATATATAAAATAAAAGACCCCCTATTTTTTCTTTTTTCAAAATTTTGTCACTTACGGCTAAAAATAAATATTTTCTTTTTATGACGTCACAATCACGGATGACATACGTACTAGTTCTGTAGTTTGGGAAGACAGAGACGGAGATAGTGGAACGTTGTCTGATCCTCGATCTTCCCTTCACCTCTCCCATTCACATTAACGAATCAAATGCTAGTGATTGTGTCGTCATCATGATAGGAGGGATACATTTCTGTTAAATTTATTAAATAATAACACAATGTATTTGAAAAACTTATAATGTAAATAATGTAGTTGAGTAAACTAAACTTGAAAATATAATAGTTTTCAAAATCCTCTTGTATACAAGTAGCCCATTAGAACTCTTGGATCCCTATGCAAAATATTTTCTTGATCCCCCCTGAATAACAAAAAAAAAATCTGATGTGGCCAACACAAAACCTCCCGCCATTTAATTTTTATTAATTTAAGTACATATACCTATGGGGTCTCATGGCCGCGTGCCTAAGTGTCTGGTGGAGAATCTGGGGAACCGGATTCAATTCCTACTATCAAATATTTCAAATTTTAAATGGCACAAAACTAATCCCTGTGATGCACTCTCCACCCCAAAAATGAGTACCCGTGAGGTGAAGTATGGTAAACGCCCGCACGATAAATATATGTTATTATCATTACCGAAATCTGTGTACAATCTGTGTAATAGCACATCCAGCAATGGGTAATACGCTGTGATGAAATATTTATTTTCTTATTTAAATACATACTTGCATATTTACTTATACTAGAAATTATGTATGTTAAGTTCCTTTCCATGTAACTATTGTTATATTTACAATTTTCATTTTAAAACATTATTATTCATTTGAAATTATGTATATTAAGTTCCTCTCCATGTAGCTCTTGTTCTATTGACAATTTTCTTTTGAAAATGTTAGTGTTATTAATTTGAAATGATTATTTTTTTGACAGTGACATTTATCTGTCAGTTACATACATTTGAGCTGAACTGTATAACCAGGGAGCATAAGCTCCGAGATATAATTTTTATATTATTTTATAAATTTATCCATAAAATATAGGTATAGAAAAAGTATTAATGCAAGCCTGTAGAAAATGGAATCATCTTTAATTTTTATAATAACAAATTGCGAAAAAATAACATTTAAAGGTATTTTTTGAAGAAACACTATTTTGAACTTCAAGTAAACTTTCCGGTTATCCGATTGACACCAAAATCTAATCGCTTCTTTCCATATTAGAACAAGGTAGAAATCAAGATTTCAAGTAATTCTGAACGATAGTATTTGAGTTAGAGCGTAAAGAGGATCCACACACACATACACACACACACACATACACACACACACACATATATATATACTAAAAATGGATTCTATGGACCTTATAACATGGTCATTTACCAAAATCTCGATATGTGATTTTTAGCACGATCCCTAAACCTCCCTTACCAAGGGTTGCGGGAGGTAAAAATTAAAAGAGAAAAATCCTCATTTTAAAAACATTCTGTGACAACAATTATAATCACTCTATTTCATAATTAGTGATTTTCATTATTGTAATCAAATATTTGTTGTTGTAATCAAGCATTATTTTGCTTGACAATCACAACTTAAAAGGATCCAGTCTTATATGAATTAGCTAAAAAATTTAGTAACTTTCTACTGATGACGTAAATCGGTTGATACCGTGGAACGACCATAGTACGGATACTAAACACGTACAATAAAATCAAAATCAACCAAACTAGGAAAGATAAATAACCGCAAGTTTTAAGTAAGTTTAAGTAAGCATTGATATAATATTATTTCATCCAATATTGCTGCAGGCCGTCGTGTGCTTCGATGTAGGTACAATACGATTTTGAATAAGAAATTGCATGTACAATGAGACCAAATGAACAAAAATAGTAAAGAATACAAATTTACTACACACACAAAATATGTGAAATAGAAAGGATTAGAAATAAACGTTAGTTGTATAATTCAAAAGGAATCCTACATAGATGAATAATTAATGACAGCATTTTATTAAATATTGAATAACAATATTTTCATAATAAATGCACTATTAATTTTCCATTAACTCTGTAGAATGTAATTATTGTCATGACACAGTTTCTAAACACAATAAACAAAATGAAACACATATCAATATACATTTTCAATATCAATTCTTTTAAAATGATTATTAGAAATGAATCCATATGTAAACAATGAACACTATTCTGTTTCACATTATTTGCATTTACTACATTGAATATCGAGTAAACACAATAATAATACCCCTAGGATTACTAGCGAAATAGGATTGGCTTGGCAAAATAACTAGCCTTATAAATATGTCAGGTACTAATATAATAAAATTTTACTAGTTGTTGTTTATTTATATGCCTTGCATGAACGTAAATTCATATTCTATGACTATGATTGTTTCCTGCTTTATCTACAAGGAATACCAGGCCAGGTGACAGACCACAATTTTATAAGCCATATATTGAATTCAGAGTAAAGCAGATAAGTTCGTCAATGCATATTTAAATATTCAATATGATAATCAGGTATAGATATATCTTTTAATGAATAATTAGGATAAATATTAAGAAGATAATAATAGTTATTTTACTATCAAGTGAAATCATTAATCGCCAATTAACACACGTGTTAGTTACAATGTTTTTTCGTTGACCGTATCTTACTTAAATGAAAAATCTAATTTTATTCCATGACAATTTTTTTTAGGTTAGTAATGGTTGACCGAACGTCAAATTTTACGTCGGGAAATCAATAAGTTTTGTCATCAATTGTTTCCAGTGGGTGCGTTCAGTTTTACTTAAAGATAGACAACACAAGCGGTTTTTCATGTTATTTGAGGAATTTTATTCTTTCAAATTCATTTTAAAGGTATGCTACGTGAATATAACTAGCTAGTAAGTGTCAAAAGCATGACTTTTAATTCTGTCTACCTTTTTGCTACAACTTAGCGTTAGTAATACATGCTGTGTTCCATGTGCTGAACGCACCCAATAAATCGTTTATTAATAAAAAATCATGCATTAATAGGGGTCATTAATGAATGATTTTCTATACATTAAGATAGCCTATTAATAAACGGTCGACGGAAATAGTTATTTAACTATCAAGTGTGTTAATGAGGGCGATTAATGATCGAGACATTTTAACGCGTGAGCGTAGCGAACGCGTTAATTGTTGAGATCATTTATCGCCAATTAACACACGTGTTAGTTACAATATTTTTTCGTTGACCGTATCTTACTTAAATTGAAAATCTAATTTTATTCCATGACAATTTTTTTTAGGTTAGTAATGGTTGACCGAACGTCAAATTTTATGTCAGAAAATCAATAAGTTTTGTCATCAATTGTTTTCAGTGGGTGCGTTCAGTTTACTTAATGCTAGACAACGCAAGCGGTTTTTTTATGTTATTTGAGGAATTTTATTCTTTCAAATTCATTTTAAAGGTATGCTACGTGAATACACCTAGCTAGTAAGTGTCAAAAGCATGACTTTTAATTCTGTCTACCTTTTTGCTACAACTTAGCGTTAACAACACATGCTGTGTTCCATGTGGTGAACGCACCCAATAAATCGTTTATTAATAAAAAATCATGCATTAATAGGGGTCATTAATGAATGATTTTCTATACATTAAAATAACCTATTAATAAACGGTCGACGGAAAAAATAATTAACACTATGGATGAAATTTGTGGGAGAGTGCTTTCTTTCCGCCTACTGGAGGTAATGAGCTAGTTTACACCCATCGTTTAGGCCGCGTCCTATACCCTATATTCGACCTATACCTTATAGGACGCCATGCTGTAAACACTTAGTAGGCGACCTGACCTAGCTTAGGTCAGGTCTCTTTTTCATGTGACCTGACCCAGTTTAGGCCACGTTTTAAACTGCGTGTAAACGCCTTAGTGACCTAAAGTGTTTGATAAAAACCCTGTAGGTGGCGGTTGATCCGTATTGTGATTTTGTTGACATCATATTTTGTAGGTTGTGTAAGTTAAATTAATTGAATTATTATAGAAAAAAACTCATGTTCCGAAGCTGAATCTCCTGATCCTTGTGAAGTTCACAATGATGCAAACGAAAAAAGTCAATAAGAGCACATATTTCACTAGTGACAGCGTGAACATACCAATAAAAACAAATTAAAGATTGAATGATATTTGGTGATGCTGACATAACCTAAAATACTTTTATCAATCTGGCATATGAAACTGCAGTTTAAAAAAATTAAGTGCGATTGTATTTCAACAGATGGCATTGACTCGAGGACTATATTACACCTATAATAGACCTAAACTTATCATTAGTCCCCATGGTGTAAACGATTTGTAGAAGACCTATTATAGGACAAGGTATAAGCCAGGTCGCATGAATAGGATTGGGTGTAAACTAGCTCAATGAAGTATAAAAGAGATTTATATCAACCAAAATTTAATTTTTTAAATTTTATTTGAACGTTTCGGGAGTTGGCCAACTCCCATCTTCAGCATACAATGATAATATTCAACATAAGTTATTAGATTAGTTTTGAAAACAATTTTTTTATACATAATGACTAAAGTCTTGGCCGCCTTCACATCTCAAGTACGTCATCCGAAAAACGGAGAACATCACCTCCATACTATTGTTGTAAGGGATTAATACTGAAGTCGTTGTTACATTGTTAAGATGGCGACCGTATTTTTCAGGCATTTTTACTGATTATAACTTTTATAATAATTATTAATCGATTTATTTTTCAAAATTTATTTGAAAAAGTTGACAGCTCACATTTGTCAAAAACAATTGTTTTTTGTTCTTGCAACTGGATCAAATTTGCTAACTCACTGGTTAAATTTAATGTTCTTATTTCTGTTACACTCTGTACAAGACGATCTCATAAAAATTGTTAACAATGCATTGTAAAGATCATTTTACATGAATTAAAAATTAAATCAGTTCCCATTTTCCTCCTCAATAACTTTGAACATTGCTTTTCAATAATTCTGTTAATTTTAAACCGTTGCATTAAGGTACACGATCACTGGAGACCATAGAATGTTTTATAGGCGAATAAAATGCTTCAAGTGTTTCGAATAAATGTTACAAAATGTCCTCTTAGCGTTTGAGAGCGATGAGATTGTTGGTAATTTATTTTATTTGAATATGTCTCTACTTAATGGAATTGACTCTGAATGCTGCTGGCTTTATATCAATTGTATGGATAGTAAGGTAATTTATTTTATTGTGCTCTACATTTAAGGATGAAGTCTCTTTATTCATCAACATTACTCGAATACTAATACACAATCAACACGGTTAATGTGTGTTTAGTTTAGGGTAAAAACAATTGGGAAGCCAGTTCAATTTTATTCATTTATCATCAGAAAAGATAACAGATTATAATTTTATATGAAATTTAAAATGCAACAACTTTTTATAAGAAAACAAAAAGTTGTAAAATATTCTGGAAGTTTTATTGACTGAAATATTTTAAAATTCCTCTGCAATATAATGGAACGTAAATTCTATTTATAGCAAATTATCGAGAATACCTTATTATTACAATATCAAACTATCCATGTAATTTGCCAATATTTGTATGATACCTCTCTATAACCACAATTGCTCTCAGGCAATTTCAATTGTTATCATTGGTATCAATAATAAACTTGTGATATCTTCCTCAATGTTCAATTATCGCACAAATAATATCTCGAAGACTGAACTGTATATGTAGGTAGATTGTATACTAAGCAAATAATATAAGGAAAATGATACATTAGACTCATAGAAACATTATTACAACGTAATACTCGTGTATCTTAATAAAGTATATTATACTGAAATAAACCAATATACTGTCTATGTATACACTACACAGTAGTATTTTATATTTAATAAGTATTTTATTATACAGGATTTTGAAAAATGAGTAAAAAAACTTCAGGGTATATAAATTTCGCTGCGCTGATTCTCAATCAAAAAGATTTTTTTTCCAAATTCGGAAAATTATTTCTTACTTTTTATTTGTTTTTTTTACTGCACTACTGCCGACATGAAATTTTTATTAAAATAATTACTTATCTAATCACGTAACAGACGTTGAATAGGAAGTAATTACGAATTAATTACTAATTAAATGAAAATAAATCATTTTCCGAATTTTGAAAAAAATCTTTTTCCTTGAGATTCAGCACGTCAAAATGTATATACCCTCAAATTTTTTGTCCATTTTTAACAGTATAAGTAAAACAAAATAAAATAAATTGAAAGAAAATAATACAGTCTAACAGTTAATCGTTAAAAAATATATGTTTAATAAAAATAAATTAATATTATTTATGTGGTTTAATGTAAAAACGACCTTTTCATTTTTCTTTGTAAAATAAAATCAAAACGTGTCAGAACTTTTCATTAAAAATTTCAAGATTTTCTAAATTTTCGTAGTTAATTTGTCAGCAGAAGTGTGGAATTTACCTGCGAGGAAAATAAACCACATGGAATTGGAAAATCTTAACATCTATGTACGTAATTAATAGCTATCATTTAGACACGGGCCCCCATATCTGTTCGTCAAGGCGAACAAACTATGAAGAAATTTTGCCCTACTCTTCCAATTTTTCGAAATTTTTCCAATTCATTGTCGGGATTGACAGTATTTTTGAAGAGTATATGTAATATACCTATAATTTTAAATATTTAACTATTAATACAATAAGAAATAATATAATGTATGTACTTCCAGAAAAAATCTTCAGTAATGTCTCTGGATTGAATTGGTTTCCATGACATTATTTGGGTTGTGCGATTTATTACAACAGAGTATTATATACTCTATATGTATCTGATAGAGAAGTTACTCTTCTTTGATATTAGTAAGAACAAATTTTAAAAAAATATATATTTTGAAGAATTTTTGTAAGAATCTGCTACTTTCGGTACTTAAACGTACTTAAACCGATATTAAGTATTATAGTTTTTGAGAAATCGTCCTTCCAACATCCCCCCCACCACACACACACACACATAAATCCACACAAACATACATCCACACACACACACACACACACACTCATACACACACACATCATCGTAAAAATATTAAAATCAGATTGTAGGGACCTTAAAACATGCTTAATCATTAAAATCTGAATATGCGATTTTTAGCATGAATCCAATACCTCTCTTAGCGAGAAGTAAAAATTGGACCTCGTTCGGTGAACTGGAATTATTAACTAATTATGTTTATTTCTCATAATAAACTACAGCTATAGGTTTAAAATTTATTTTACTTTTTATGGTCATTCAAAACTAGTCTCAAATTTTAAGCATCACCCAGAGATTTCTCACCATTTACGTATATATTTTACAATTTGTAGAAAATTTAAGCCGGCTTGCGCTCATAGGATTAGACTAGTAAATAGCAATCAACCTATTCCTGGGTTTAATTTGTATAAATTTCTTATTTATTTCTTTTGCGTGTACTTTGTTTCTTCTTTATGAACTGCCTTGCATTAATATAAATTTCTATTAAAGTTTGAAAGCGTTGGTTTGAATTCCAAATAAGTGTTGTCTCAGAATAGTCTGGAGAAGAATAATTTATAATCCAGGTTCAATATTCCTGGAATAACCCCAAGTCAATTCGTTGAACTTACATCCCATAGATTTAGGAAGGAGACGAAGACAATAAGCTCGACAATAAGATATTAATATTTTATCGTCTGTGAAAACGCCAATTTCTTCCTCTCTCGAATGTCAAAAGTCAGACCACTTGAGACGGGGAAAGAATTCCGAGTCTAAAAATAGGTAATACGAATAAATTGAGTAAACGCTGCAGATATTATCCTACGCACCCCTTGTGTCAATATTGTTTCCTTAATTTTTTATACAACCTTTTAAATTTTAACGAGCACTCGCCGAGTATAAGAGCTTTTATGGATGGCGCGAAGTGAGCTGTGCAAAAACAAGTTCGCAACTCTCGGCTGATAAACAAAGGCAATGGCGGGAATTTTGCATTTTGCTTTGTGGGGCGTGAAGGAGGATAGCCTTGTTTCAATACAAAGGCACGCCCAGTGCAGGAAGATGATTCGTGTAATTAAAAACAAACATGCACAAATGCAAGGAAGAAGAATGGAATATTCTGAATAAACTCTTTTCAAACACTCATCATATTAAGTATTTTACGAGTACAGTAGCTCTTTTCTGAAATTTAGAGTGTATGAAATAAACATGGGAAGTTACACAAGCACAGTATTCTACTTTATTTTCTAGGAATTTACAGCCAATAACATTATCACTCATCTTATTTGAAAATCTTTATTTTTATTCATATAAGATAAATATCGTATTGATCGACTTTTTAAAATTATTATCACTTTAAGGGCCGATTTCGCCTAGAAATTTTCTAAATTTAAGAACTACGTAAACTGATACTTATCCATTTTATATTTAACCAAACTAAATCATAACTAGGAATAGGGGCGCTCTGTAAGGAGCACCATTTCATGACAGTAAATAATAGTATTTTTTTTTGAAAACTGCTTTACAAACTACACAGTAAGGTGATAGAAGTGAACAATATTTTTTGTTAATTTGTTTGCATTAGATTTCTAATTAAATTTAAGTAAAATAATTTTCCTACCAAACGAATATTTTTCTAGCATTGTTATAATCAAATAATAATTGTGAAGATATTGATTACAACAATGCATATTTAGGTAGTAGCTCAATAATATTGACTATAAAAATTAATTCAATGAATTTAGTAGAAAAATTAAATAAATACCTATCCTGCTAAACGGTTAATTTTCTAAAATTGTTATGTTGTAAGCTATAACTATAAAATTGTTGATTACAACAACCGATTTTCATTATAAGATAATATGTTGATTACAAGAATGAATCAAACAAAGGATATTTCATCAATATTTCGTAGAATCATAAGTATGGTCTAAAATTTAAAGAGTGTGTTAATTTGAAAATTATATATTATGGGGGGGGAGGTGCGTTGATATATATCATTGCACAAAGGCGCCGTTTACTCACTGACCAGCACTGATTAGGAATGACTGAATAGGCATCAATATATTAATTATTTTTGTGATATTATAAGATTGATTGAGGCGTGTGTTGGCTCTCGTTAAAACATCTTGAATAAATGATAAATAATAATACCACTCGGTAACGGGTCAAAAGTTTTATTTTAACAACTATTATTAATGTACATTTCGGTTTTTAGACCATCATCAATTGTATAGTTATTCTGATGTTGGTGAAAAAATCGAAAAGTTCATTAATAAGAGTTGTTAAAATAAAATAAAACTTTTGAAACGAAACCGAGTGTTATTAATATTTATCATTGTGATATTTATTATATTTGCAGACTGTATAAATTATAATATTTGTCAATTGTATTTTTTATTGTCAAAATTGATATTGGAGATAATGTGAAAAAATTATTATTATATGGAGATTTATAAAATTAATTAAATTTTAAATGAAATATCCTTTGGTATAAACTTTTTTTTAAATTTATATTACATAAATAGAAAATTATAATAAAAAAAGATGAAAATGAGCAAGAAGAAAAATATATTTGGCGAAATATAGAATAAAGTACCTATATTGCAATGTGGACAGCATAATACCTTCCGTCAATTCTGTGTATTTTGAAAACATTCCATACCTAAATTTTCTTGCAAAAGATTCTAAATTTCCAGTAAAACTATTTCAGGAACAAACTATGTAAATTGCACTAAACACTGATATTAGAATTAGAATTATCTAATATATTAGTAGTTTTCAGAGTTATAGCATAGCTAGCTGATTTATGAAATTTAATTTCTTTATAATATTCTAACTTTATATGCATTGAACATGAAGGACCAATTATAACCAAAATCTAATCATGTTTGCATATGGAAAAATTATAATTTTTGGAATCGTGGCATTGGAGTTATGCGATCCGAAACGATTGTCACACAGACGCGCACATTCGTTAAAAACTCTCTATCCAATTTTTTGACCAATATACCTTCCTTACCTAAAGGTGACGGAAAGTAAAAACAGTTAAAGAGAAGTTTAGGATTACATAATTACACCTAATAAAAAATGTGACATTAGAATATTTTTAAAATGAAGCCCCAAATGTTCAGCCATATGTTGCAATGTCAGCATATGTCAGGAAGTTGTGTGCCGATGTCCAATGCTACTGACAACTAACTAGTGAAATTGTTTGTAACCTCGTGGGAAAGTTTAAATCATTAATTTAATTCTGGACATAACGCTGTCACTCAGGAATTTGAAACATTCCTTTCAAATTTTTGACATTTCAAAACTTTTACAACTTGGAATTAAAATATGTACAACATTCGCAAACAGTCGAATTAAAACAGAAAAAAATCTGTTGTTGCCAGTACAATACCTTCCGTCAATCCTGTGTATAATGTATAAATTCCAAAAAGATTCTAAATTTCCAGTAAAATTATTTCATAAACAAACTATTCAAATTGCACTTGACACTGACATCTTCTTCCTCTTTAGCTTTTCCCATTCCTTAGGAGTCGATATTTTTGCGTGTCGTTCTCATTCGGTTCTTTTTCTCTCAAGTCTTCCGCAATACAGTCCTTCCATCTTATCTTTGGCCTTTCTCTGCTCCTCATCTCTGCCACATTAATTTACTTTTTATTCATACTGACATCTGTCAATTTGAATTATATGAATATATTAGCAGTTTCCATGTTTAGCATAGCTGGCTGAATTATAAAATTTAATTTCTTTAAAATTCTTTAACTCTGTATCAATTGAATATGAAGTATAAAATGTAATCAAATCGTATAATAACTATAAATGTCAATAAATCAAATTTAACTGTTAAATATTTAAATGAGGGTACTGCCGGTTCACCAATTATAACCAAATCTAATCACTTGTTCTTCTGGATGTAAACTTGAGGAATACGAAAACATTATAATTTTTGGAATCGTGGTATTGAAGTTATGGGATCCGGAACTTTTGTCACACACACACAGACACACTCAGACACACAGACACATTATTGCAACGTTCAAAAATGTGGATACACCTGTTAGTTCAATATAACTCTTGTGTTCTCTTGTTTCAAAAACTTTTTGAGAAATGCTCCCTAAAAAATAGCCATTTCAAAATGACAAACTTATTGAACATCACGAAAAAAATGTAAAATGTAAAATGGAACAAAAAAATGTGAAACAATAGAGTACCTATAACATTTTTATTGTGAGGGAAGAAATTTTCATTTTAACAGTAAAACCATTCTGAAATAAAAGTTCTGCAGAATTAATATCTACCACAGCTACTTTGATGTCATTGAAATGCATTCGTTGAACGTAGAAACATTTTAGTAGAGTATTTCATAACTCTGTGTTATATCTGAAGCATACAAATGACACTTAAAAACTTTAATGACAAATGTAACAATTCTACTCCCTCTGAAGTCAGTAACATAACTATAAATATGCGTCTGTGAAAAGCTACAATCTGTGATTAAAATTTTTATATTCCTGTGAGAGACTGTAATAAAAGCCGCCATTTTCCTACCTGCAAATCACTCGCGGAAAATGGGAAAATACGAGGTGCGTAGTTGGAAAATTTTGACGGTTTTCCCAGCCGCAGAAACCTCTATGCGAACGTACTTTGAAAATTTTCACGTAAATTAATGAAATGAAAACAGTTTTGTAATTAAATGTTGTTCGTGATGAAACCACTAACCTCTGCAATTTCAATTATTTAACGAGTTCATGATTAATTCGTAATTCTCTTTAATCTTTTATATACTAATTGTAAGTAGCAGTTTATTACAAATATGGGCCGCGTTCTTTAAATATGTTATGTTTTATAAACTCTCATATTTCAAACGTGAAATGTAATACAATGCGTTCAAAAAAATTCTTACTCGGAGTAGGCTATGAACAAGGAAAAATATTTAATCATAGACAATAAACTTTTTAGACCTGAAACTTATGTGTACTTGAACTGAACATTACACCTGGTGATTGGAATAAAACTAAAATATAAATTAATCAATTCGCTTTAAATTTTATAATAAAGTGCGCAAATATAATGTTAAATTATATTTTTTCAATAATATGGTTAATAAAACTTTAATTTCAAAATATATTCGACAACATATTTCATTGAAATAATTATAACTGGGTTGAAAATAAAATGCGGATATCTTATATGAACACATCAAATTAAATATTACATTGAAAACTCGCTCAGTAGAAACACAGAAGGTACAATTAAAAATCAAAGCAAATTAAATAGAATCAGAAACACAAATATTTTCATATGTGAAATTCAAATGTTTTCCATGCATCCTTATTTACCATCCAGAAAAACACGTGGACCAATAGTTGCATTGATATTAAATATGTAGGTACTTAACGGGACGTTAGCGCCATCTATTGGTCGGAATTGAGTATTACTGGCAAATGCGTGGCACTTGCCATATAAGTTTCCAAAGGTTGTATTTAATTAAAGGTCAATTTGACACGAGATATTGTCAAAGATAAATAGAAGTACATTGAAAAGCGGAAAATGGCAATATACTATATCCTTCTTTACTATCTTTTCTCCTTAAAATTACATTTCAAGATCAATTTTGACAATTTGGATTTTGAATTGAATACTGTCTTTACTTAGTTTTTATGAGGATACATAAGATAATACTGTTATATTATTATTATAAAAATATATGTTACAGTAGAAGCATTCAAAATTCAAAACTAAGTAAACTGGTAAGTTTATTAGCAAATGTAAACCCAAATATGTGAACAATAAGAAACTGACACAATGTGAAAATCAGTGACACTGACAGAAAATGATATTTTATATATTTTCATACCTAATTTCTGTCGTTACAAGGCACAAAAAATTAATTTTGCTTATTGATTCGGATGCAGAATGCTCTACAACTTCTATTCGAAGCTTTTTTACCTAAAATAATCAGGGAAGCAGGAAATTAGGAAAGTCTGAATTTACAGGTTAAAGACCTATCGGCTGTGCCGGTCACCACCCTTTATATTGAATGATTAAAATATGGGGAGTATTTTTTACCTCTCGCTAAGAATGCTAAAAATCGCATATCCAGATTTTATTGAATAAGCACGTTTTAAGGTCCCTACAATCCGATTTTAACATTTTTACGATGATGTCTGTGTGTGTGTGTGTGTGTGTGTGTGTGTGGATTTGTGTGTGTGTGTGTGTGTGTGTGGGATGTTGGAAGGACGGTTACTCAAAAACTATAAGACTTAAAATTTGTTTAACAACGTATTTCCCAATCGGACATTCATGGGAAGATCTGAAAAGGTTTTGGTAATAATTGGACAACCGGAAGTAAAAGATTCTTGAAAAAAAATCTTCTAAATATTATTTTTTGAAAATTTTTCGTGGTAATATTAAAGAAAATTAAATTCTCTATCTGATACATTTAAATATTTTATTATATATTCCATAGATTTAGAGATAAAAGAAGTATAATATATAAAATAATCTGTTGTAATAAATTTGACAGCCGAAAGAATGCCATGAAAAATAGTTGATAATTTAAATTATTTGTAACTGACAGATAAATGTCAGTGTCAGAAATAATGAGTAATGAAAGAAAAATGTATTTGGAGAATCCCTTAATTCTTGATCTGTGACTATTATGGAGATGACAAGTCTAGGTTGAAGGACTTAAATTTGTTTCAAACATTATGGGACAATGTACACCAGTTACTGTAGACTAGAGTAACTTTGAATTGCGAAAAAGCTATCAAATTCTTCTCAAGTAAGTTGTAAATCGTTATAAGAATAATCGGAGTGCAATCTATCCGTCACTTTATTAAAGGGAATTAGTGTTATTTAGATATAACATGTATGAAAAAATAAAATGTAAAAGAAGATATGTAAGAATAGATGCACAATCCATATATACATTTTAGACCGCCCAAAATTAATGTTTTTCTAGAAGAATATGAAGAGAAAGTAAACAACGTTGTTCGAATTGAAAATTGCAGTTACCGGCCTAATATTTATATATGGTAAACTCGACTTTGTAATTTATTGTAACATAATTTATGGTAAAATATATTTATGTTGAGACATGCTATTATTGAATAATAAAGAAGTTTATACGTCATAGATTTATATGAATATATTATTTGTATTTATAAAAATAATCTTTGCTTTATGCATACAGCCAGGTAAAATATACGGCGAGAGGTTATGTGCTGGCCACATCAGATTTTTTACCTAAAATAATCAGGGAAGCAGGAAATTAGGAAAGTCTGATTTTACAGGTTAAAGACCTATCGGCTGTGCCGGTCACCACCTTTTATATTGAATGATTAAAATATGGCAAGTATTTTTTATTAGTTGCTACGGAGTCGCTCTGTGTATATCCAATATCCAATACTGTGTGTGTGATTAGTTCATCGACGTTGTAATACTGTAAACAAATTTATAAAAATGAAATTCTTACCTTGAGCTCGAATGTTTGTGGTGAGACATAACAGCAACATAACCGCAACATAACAAAACATGAAAACCAGTTCTTGGGACGCCATAGCGAGATACCTCGCGGTTCACTTTTTCACGCACATGCCCTTAGGTTCAGTCCGAGTGCATTAAGTAAAGTTCTGGGTTGAGAGAGGTCGTGTGCGATGCAACAACCAGCCTATTGATCCCGCATGCCATTTCATCCCGGAGAGCCGGATCTGCGTGGTCCGGGTCCCGAGGTCAGGCCATTAGGCACGCGATCAGAGGTGAGTACAACCTGAAACAGGACAGGGCAGGTTTATAAATGGGCGAAAACACGGCCTGTAATGGACAAGCAATTAAAATGAGAAACTAAATTAAAGTTGGAAAATCATTTCACAGAGTATACACAAAGGTTAAATGGTTTCAGGCAAAGTATTTTTTTTGTTTACACGCAGTTGACACGATGTTTTTTGTGCTTTGTTTAACAAAATAATGTAAAAGTAATGATATTGTTATATAGCCGTAAAAATATTTACTCTAAACTGGAATCTCTACCATTACAACTAGGGTTTTTAGAAAAATTCAGGTATTTTAAATTTTCCATTTGATTAGACAATTAGAAAGAAATATTTCTTATAAAAATTGTAATTAGGCGATTTGTTATTTTCAATAAAAGAAAAAAGAGAAATAAAAAATCTGACATGGCCAGCACATGACCACCCGCCAATTCCACATTTCCGGTTGTTCGTTTGTAAACAAAATCTAATTTGTTGTTCCAATAAATAGAAAAGTCTGTAAAACGAAATTATGGATTATATTTTCTTGTTTTTCCTCGAAAATCACTTCCGGTTTATCATATACAGTATGTCCCCGAATTGAGTACCTATATAAGAGGAAAAAAATCTTTATTTTTGAATTTACAAAAAAGTGCTAAAGAAAGAACTTTTTTTCCTGCCATGAAATACTTACATTTGCACCTTTAATTAATAATATTTTAATTATTTTTTTCTATTATTTCCATCCTCGATATTAGGGAAGTTCCTTCGATACATGGCTTGCTTAACCCACTTGCAACATGTCAAGTGTTATGTTTAATCTGACATGTGTCGTTATCTTTTATATCGTTAAAGTAATATCGTAAAACTTATTTCTACTGCCATATTTGTATGTAGTTTAATATAGAAAGTATTGAAAATATTATTACATTAAAATGCTAACGTAATAAATAAATATTTCATCACGGCATATTACCCATTGCTGGGTGTGCTAATCTGCTTTGTATACAGATATCGGTAATGTTGAAAATACTTGTACCATGCGGGCGCTTACCAGGCGTCACCTCACGGGCATTTATTAAACGTTAAAACAGAAAAATTGTATCCACCTGAACAGTGCGGAAATCCAGAATAACTTTAAAGAGCTGCGTTGGAGGATTGAATTATGTAGCGACGAAAGTGGAAGTTTAATAGAATAATTTAATATTTGATTTTTGTTTGAATGATTTAATAAAAAAATTCTAAGATTTTTTTTGTTTTTTGATAATTAATCCACGCTAAGTTATTATTGTGGTTTCAATTGAAGATTAGTTTCTTTAAAGTCAAGCGAAAAATTTTTTCCTACAATAAAAAATAAGATTTTTTTAAATAAATAAATATATCATCACGGCATATTACCCATTGCTGGGTGTGCCAATCTGCTTTGTACACAGATATTGGTAATGATGAAATATTTGTACCGTGTGGGCGCTTACCAGGCGTCACTTCACGGGCACTCATTGCTGGCGTGGAGAGTGCACCAAAGGGGTCAATTTTGTGCCATTAAAAACTCAATCCGGGGATATACTGTATAGTCAAAATCTAATATGTTGTTTCCAATCATATACGAATTTTAAATACCAAATTTGAGAAGTTTTAAATTATATCAATATATATTTTTCACGAAAAACTGTTCAGAGCTTCAAGTAAAATTTCACTTCCGGCTTATCAATTTTAACCAAAATGTAATATGTTATTCCCATTAGCATAAATGTCTTAAGTACTAAAACTGAAAAGTTTTGAATTATGTTTTAATATAGTTTTTCATAAAACTGTTATGGGCTTCAATTAAAGTACCACTACTAAATATAAAATTTTGAAAGTGTGATATGAATTATTGTGGAACAAAAAATCGTCACACGCACCCACATACACACACAGACACACAGACATAATTGTAAAAATAGTAAAAGCATGTTGTGGGGAACCTAAGTCATGCTTACTGAAAAGTCACTGCCATTGAGTTATAACCTTTAATTGTATTAATATTTTTTGGCAGCTCTATTAAAATTTGTTTATACTACTTTATTATAAGGATGTATGACAATGTTGCTAGGCAACCCATACATAAACATTTCCAACCCGTGGAGTGGAAGTAAGATACCTTATTTCCCACCCAAGAGAGAATGTTATTGCAGTTAGGAATGAAATATTTCCCTACCTCTAAAAGGTTAGGAATCGATTTATTATTCAAGTGATTATGAATAAACAAATATAAACACTAATTTAAGACTAAGAATATTATTTAAACACTAGGATTAATTACATCAACAATAACACGGACCTCTATTTATTTACATGATATTTATATCACAAACTATTTATTTCACTAAGCGTTCCAATCTTAGACTGCCTGTCGCTTGACTGTCATTGACTGTGTGTGCGATATTTATTTACATCATTATTTATTTCAACCCAATCCGATTCATTGACGACCGTAATGGTGAATATAAAGCCTTATTCCAGAACATTTTCTGTAACGTTCGAGTAACTTCGAGAGCATGCAGATCTAATTCTGTTACAAGGTCACTCGTCGCACTAATTTGTTTACTCAGCTATAATAAATAATTAACTTCAATTAGATTTAAATCAACCAATACTAATTTATTTCGGCCACATACTCCGCAAAGTCAATAAACCAAAATTAAATTAATTTATTCCATCATATTTTCTTTATGTAAATATTAATTACTAAAAAAGGTTCATCGCGTCAAAAAAGAACATCAAACGTCAATTTTGTAAAAGCTTCAATAATCAAAGCGGATGTTATCATTCATTTCATTTAGAATAAAATCAATTAATGTCACTTCTGTTTGTATAAATCATGAAAGATGTCATTCAATCACAGAACTTTTCCCTTAATATCATTTTTTAATTACGAGCCTGAAGATTTATCGGAAATGGAAATTTCAATCAGGAGGGCATAGACAAATAAAAAATCCATCAGTTGTCTGATGATAAGATCGGGGAATAATTTGACAAGGTCGTTTCGTTCTGTTCGGCAGCAATTAAAATCGTAAATATTACCACGGCGGTAGACTTATTGTTTGGCATGAGATATGGTCCGTGTTTATCAAATAGAGGAAGTTTTCATTAGCAAATTTCTCATTGTTTGTGTTTACATTCAGCAGGAGGCTATTCATTCTGTTGTTTTGTTTCAATTCTAACGAAAATACAATAAAAATTTCATCATGTTTATGATATTTTTCATAACAGATAACACAGAAATAATTCACTTATAGATTTTATAATAATTGTAACACGAATTTTATCATTTGTATTGGAAATAAAACAAATTTGTTTTCGCTACAACATGATAACAATGAATACTAAATATGTTTACATATTTTTCTTTTATGTTATTTTAAATACAAAGGATGTGTTTTTTACCTCCCGCTACCCTTGGTAAGGGAGGTATAGGAATCGTGCTAAATTAAAAAAGGCCAGGTTTCAAGGTTCCTAGAATCAAATTTTAACATTTTCACGATGTCTGTGTGTATGTGTGCATGTATATATGTATGTACAGTAAATTTGTTGAAAGATGTCCGATCAAGGTCGTCTACGAATTGTATGAATTCAGATTTTTGCTCCTCACATTATAACAAATTCAGTAGTGTCGTTTGCTTAGTTTTTATGAGGGTACATAAGATACTACTGTTATTTTTTTTATTATAAAAATTTATATTACAGTAAAAGAATTCAAAATTCAAAAATAAAGTGGATGGATGTGGTTGGCAGGGTGCGTAAAGAGAGAAAGTTTCCAAGTAAGAAGAGAAGAAGAGCATGTATGAATGCGATTATGAGTATGGCCGAGGCGAAAGAAGTCTGCTTAGATAGGAATGTGTGGCGAAGGATGATTGTTTCCTAACTATTATTGTGATCTGGATGTGGTATTTCGCTACCGAAAATCGGTTACTTTAATATGTTTAAGAATAAGCATTTGTTGTATGATGTTGATGTTGTTCTTATTGTTTTCGGGTTTGTGCGACCCCACTAAGTGGGACACGCGTGATTTTATGTATGTATGTATGTAATATATCGTCACGGCATATTACCCATTCCTGGGTGTGTCAATTTCGGTAACGATGATGACATATTTGTATTGTGCGAGCATTTATTAGGCGTCACCTCACGGGCACTCATTACTGGCGTGGAGAGTGCAACACAGGGGTTATTTTTACCATTTAAAGTTTGAAATATTTAGCGTCGGTCGGGATCGAACCTGGCATTTAAACTTAATTTAATTTTAACTATTTACATGAATAAAAATTAAATTAAACGGGAGGTATTGTGTTGGTCACATCTAGATTTAGCCTGTAGCTCAAAAACAAAAGACGATACAAAATTCCTGTAGTGCCTATTGATGTCTCAAAAAGTTGGCCCATTAAAACCAATACAAGGAACTCGAATTTCTTCCACCTGCACATATGGTATATTCATTTAACCTAACGTAACTCTACGTTGTAATAAACTGCGCCGAAGTATACAAACTCTTAGATCTTGTTCAGTGGCAGATCTGCAGAATATAGGTTTAAAAAGTTGCGAACAAAATCCGTTACAATGATTTAAATCGCAGTTCATTGCGGTTTCAACGCTTTCTAAAAGCTAATCTCTCAAGTTGGAGACTTCGGTTTGTCGTTTATGTCTGAACAAATGTTGGATTTAGTTTCTGCAGACTGGCTTCTTGCGCGGCTTAAATAATTGACATTGAAACAAGAAGCTATTTCTCTGTATTGAGTACGTGCGCTGAAGTAGCCTGTAAATGATTTACAATGCTGAAAGCTTCATAGGATAAACTTCACCAAGGCCAGAAGAACATTTAGTATTTATCGAGTTTTGCAATGTCAGCAAGAGAATGTTTTCAAGTATACAATTTGAAATATTTATCAAAATCTTGCAAACCTAAACTTTTGTTACTGTTTGATTAAAACTTCAAATAATTTGGAACAACGCTGGGATGTTCAATTTAGAAGTTGAAAAGTAAAATGACAAGTCTCGGTCTGGCTCAAGTTTGACCTTGGACTCCATTTCAGTGGTTATGACTCAGACGAAAATATAGAAAGATTTATTTGTTCTTACAAAACAAACGGAATAAATATTGTTGACTGATTTAAACGCAGAATTACAGTTACGTGCAAAAGAATTGAGCCAAACTTTTTTTATCTCCTATAATATATTTTTTTGTAATATATTTACATATTAGGAATGTGAATTACATACATTATAATTTGTATGGCTGACATGTTTTGAAGAAGTCAAAAAGATTGAACCGATTTTCAGTAGTTTTGAAATAAACACAGCACGATAAATTATTTATTAATTTTATTCCAACAAACTGTGTGGAATAATTCCGTACGCTGTTTGGAATATTTCCGCACGGCTTTCGACGAATCACAATCTATTTCGGCGCATATTAACGCCGTATATCAAATATCTTGGTTCGGTTGCTATGGTTATGACTCTTTGTTTTAATTTATTTATTTCTGTATTCGCGTTTGACGTTTTAAAGTTTTGAACATTTTTAGAGTTTTTTGTTAAGTTTTACAGGTTTTTGGAGTTGTCCAGAGTAATAATATATTACTTAGAAAATTAACTGAAGACATGTTATGTAAGAATTATTTGTGACCAACCGTAACATATTTAAACATAGAATTAGGCCGTAGGGTCGAAGAAATATTTAATTAAACGAAGAAAGAATTTGTGAAAAATTCATGGACCTCGCAGGAATTTGAACCTGGGACCTACTCATATCTAGTGAGACGCTCTAACCAACTGAGCCACAAGATCCCGTCCCATTGAAGTCAATGAATACCACACAAGACATGTTACATAAAAAACATATAAAGTGGAAATGAAGATATAGATATGGAATGTACGTCACCAAAAATAAGGGAACTTGCTAATGATACAGGGAGTCAGTTATTACCAAATAAATCAAAAGAAAAATATGAATGGAGTTATTATAAGCAATTTATGGACTGGTGTCAAAAAAAATATTTAATGGTATATGATAATATATTGTTATTATCAATCAACATTTTATGTATAATTTCTAAAATCTTGTTAGAGAAAGTATAGTCTACAACACGTTTGGAATGGCATAATCCACACTCGCAAAACCGTAGTCCTCGCCTTCGGCTCGGGCTACAAACTTTTTTCTCGTGTGGAATATGGGCCATTCCATTACTTGTTTTAGAATATACTATTTTATTATACCTGCATCATAATCACTGATCAGAGTATTAAAAAGCGTGCATAATCTCACGCTGTGCTTTAAAGTTGCTGAGCAACAACAAACGTTATCAATTTATTTATTTATAATTTTCAATAAAAACAACAAGCAATACCTACTGATATACTTCAATTATTCATATATAATAATAATAATATAATTGTAATATATAAATGTATGATGAATTTTAAATAATATATTTTCCTTTTCACCATTTGTAAACTATTAAAATGTAACATATTTCACATTATATGCTTAGCACATACTCAAAATTTGGGATTAAAATTTACCAGGCGTGAAGCCACTGTTTTAGGTTAGAATATTACTAGACCTACAAAGGTAATTGTCTATTGTAAGAATCGAATACAGCACAAATAGCGACAACCTTGAAAATAAAATAAATTGTTATTATATATTTCTCAAAACAGTAATGACATAAACTGAGTACTTTCAAAAATAAAAAATCTGATGTGTCCAGCACAATACCTTCCGTCAATCCTGTGTATTATGTACAAATTCCATACATAAATTTTCTTGCAAAAGATTCTAAATTTTTGGTATTTTATGATTCCCTTTCTCGGCAACGGAATTCCATACTCCTGATAAACAAATCACATGAAATAAGAAAATCATGAAATTTTGAATGAAAAATTATGACACTTGGCAGCAAAGTCGTGTCACTGCACGCGCCCTATACATAATTTTTTTGCAAAAGATCCTATATTTCCAGTAAAGTTATTTCATAAACAAACTATGCAAATTGCACTTGTCACTGACATCTTCTTCTTCTTTAGTTTTCCCATTCGTTAGGGGGTCGCTATTTATTATTTTCTTCTTCCACTAATTTTTGTTTTGCGTGTAGTCCTCATTCAGTTCCTTTTCTCTTCTTTTCATCTTATATTTGGTCTTCCTATGTTTCTTCCACCTTCTATTAATTTATTCATCTCTCCTCATGACATGTTCAAACCAATGTAATCGTCTCTATTATATCTAAAAACTTCTAACACTAGAATTACTTCCCTTATTTTTTCATTCAATTACTTGCTTTTTATTGATAATGACATCTGTCAATTTGAATTACCTGCATCTATATTAGCAGTTTCCATGGTTATGTTAGCATAGCTGGCTGAATTATGAAATTTATACGAATTTTTTATCTTTATTATTCTTTAACTCTATATCTGTTGAATATGAAATATAAAATGCAATCAAATCGTATAGAGAATAATATATTCTTTAAGTTATAATAACATTTAACTGAGTTTTTTAAGAAAAACTGTTAAAATCTTCAAATGAGGGTACTTCCGGTTGACCAATTATAACCAAAATCTAATCAAGTCTGCATATGGTTGTAAGGAAGAGGAATACGCAAGAATTGTAATTTTTGGAATTCTAGTATTGGAGATATCGTCCACGAAAAAGCGGTCACATACACACACACACACACACACACGCACATACGAACACACACACACATACAGACATCATCGTAAAAATAGTAAAATCGTATTGTAAAGACCCTAAAACGTGCTTATTCAATGAAAACTCACCACCGACTTTTTTGACCAAAGACAATACCTTCCTTACCTAGAGGTGACGGATAATATCAGAAGCCTCTAGGAAAAAATTACGTAAGTCTTCTTTTGTAAAAACGTAAGATTTCTTAGCCTCATATCCTTTATTTAGTCCCTTATTTTCTGTCAGAGTCAATGACACTGCTATTGTGTCATTGTCTTATTTTTCACATATTTGGTTTTACATTTGCTAATAAACTTACCAGTTGACTTATTTCTGAATTTTGAATGCTTTTATTGTAACATATATTTTTATAATAATAAAATAACAGTAGTATCTTATGTACCCTCATAAAAACTAAGCAAACGACACTACTGAATTTGTCATAATGGGTGGAGCAAAAATCTGAATTCATACAATTCGTAGATAACATTGATCGGACATCATTCAAAAAAATTACTGTATGCATATGTTTATTAATATAACTGTTTCATTTTTGTATCACCTTTAGAATAACTGATATGGTTTAAAAATCTGTTTGGCTCAATATTTTGTACTCCACTGTATATGATAACCATCAAAATCCAAATAGTACAAATTACACTGTACCGAGTAATGTCACAAATCTATTTTAATTTTAGAACAATGTGCACAATCGTGAAACAACATTAAAACTTTTCGCATATTAGGCTCCATAGTACCAAATTAGAGTAAGTGTACTTTGAAGCCAGTTTTACATAAGGTAATTGAGAACATAATAGTAAGTCAACAAAGTCAAATTGTTATATCTACATAAGAAGTAAAACTTCCATTTAATTTTGCATAACATATGCAAAATGCAGAGTTAAACCGAGGGCAGGATTGTTAACTGAACTGGTAAAACTAATGCAAGCAAAACTTGCCTGCACTCTCTATATTTGCCGGTTAGTTAAATAACTGTATAACGTTTACTTAACACTCATACACCGTGAGTATAAATAAGTGTATAGTAAATAAAACAGCTCTGCTTAACTCAGCGAAGCGAAATTCAAAGTAAATGTCATTACTTCTACTCCATTTGTGAAACAATACAATACAATGGTACTGTAAATATATGTACTTGTTACTGGCTTTCGGAATATAATATGCCGGTAGATTCATACAAAATTGAACCTTAAAGCTTTAGTTTATTACTCTAGTCTTTGCTAAGAGAATATTTTATCGTTCCATTGTACTCCTAGTTAGATTCTGGATTCCCGGAATAAATACATGTGCTTTACAAGATAATAGGAGGTAGAAGCTTTTATTGTATTCATTAACATTGTTAAAATTATGAACGACAACTTTGTTTTCATAAATAAAGCTGTGTTACATTTAGAATTATAAAGGTGTTCTCATTTCATTCTGTTCTAAATAAGAAAAAAATCTTATGTAGCCAACACAATACCTCCCGTTTAATTTAATTTTATTCATGTAAATACTTAAAATTAAATTAAATTTAAATAACTGGTTCAATCCCGACGCCAAATATTTCGAATTTTAAATGGCACAAAAATGATCCCTGTAGTGCACTCTCCATGCCAGCAATATGTGCTCGTGAGGTGACACCTGGTAAATGTCTGCACGATACAAATATATCATCGTTACCAAAATCTGTGCACAAAGCAGATTGGCACACCCAGCAATGGGTAATATGTCGTGATGATATATTTATTTTATTTATTTATATACTTACTTATATACATTGCTGGCGTGGAGAGTGCACTACAGGGGTCAATTTTATGCCATTTAAATTTTTGAAATATTTGGCGTCGGTCGGGATCGAACTCGGTACCCCAGATTCGCGTGAGGTGACGCCTGGTAAACGCCCACACGGTACAAATATGTCATCATTATTATCGACATCTGTGTACAACGCAGATTGGCTCACCCAGCAATGGGTAATATGCAGTGATGATATATGTTTTTATTATCTTACCTATATTTTTACATGTTTATTTATCCTGGAAACTGTATTAAGTTCCTTTCCATATAATTATTGTTCCATTTACTATTTTCTTTATAAAACATTAATATTATTACTTGAAATGATTAGTTCGTTGACAGTGACATATATCTGTCAATTACAAACATTTGGAATCTGAATTGTGTAACCAAGTGTATGAGTCATGTTTAAAACGTAGGCTCCGGGATTAAAATTATAGATAGTTTTATAAATTTATCCATAAAATATAAAAATAAAAATAAAATAAATATATCATCACGGCATATTACCCATTTCTGGGTGTGCCAATCTGCTTTGTACACAGATATCGGTAATGATGAAATATTTGTATCGTGTGGGCGCTTAGCAGGGCGTCACTCAATGCTAGCGTGGAGAGTGCACCACAGGGGTCACTTTTTTGTGCCATTAATAATCTTTAAGTTTTATGTAATATAAATTTCAAAAAAATAACATTTAAAGGTATTTTTTGAAGAACAACTACTTTGAGCTTCCAGTAAAGTGCCATTTCCGGTTATCTGATTTACTCCAAATTCTAATGGCATCTTTCCATATAAGAGTAAGGTAGAAATACCAGATTTCAAAATTTTCTGAACGATAGTATTTGAGTTAGAGTGTAAAGAGGATCCACACACACATACACACATACACATATACACACAGACATCATCGTGAAAATGTTAAAAATGGATTCTAGGGACCTTAAAACGTGGTCATTTACCAAAATCTCGATATGCGATTTTTAGCACGATCCATATACCTCCCTTACCAAGTGTAGCGGGAGGTAAAAAGTTCTTCAATGGAATACGCAACAGAGATCTTCAGTGATGGACTCCATCTCCCGAGGGGGACTTCCTGTGCCGACACAGGGCACACGTTTACTTTGTCTAATTTTATATATTTTGTTTTGTAAAATGTTAATATTTTTTATAGCAGCCTATGTTTGTATTGATTTTGTTCGTCGTTATGTACTTTACAACGGCAGTTGTTATTTGTAAACGAAAGTGAAAAATCACAAATAAAATCCTTCCGAATTATTAGTTTAAATTCACTTCTTTGATGATCCGAAATTGTTAATGTTAGTAAAAGACAATATTTACCCTTTTACTACCATTACAATATGTACCCTAAAACGTGCTTATACACTAAAAACTCATCATTGAATTTCTTGACTAAAGACAATACTTTTTTTACTTAAAGGTGACGGAAGGTAAAAATGAGACAGTATATTTTATTAGTTCCTACGGAGTCGCTTATTTTTGTCCGATACTGTAAATAGTCAATATTATCATAAAATTATGCATTATAAATGATTCGTAGATATCAATTCATACAAAACTGTCAAATGTAACTGATAATGTCAAAACAGAATTTTTTAATTAAAACTGCAGATTGATGCAGATTGTATACTAATTTATAAGCCGCTGAATATTAATGAAAATTTATTTACTTAATAATGATTTTCGACAATGTCTATAAAATAAATCCAGCTAACTAAACGACAGTTTATCAATGTCGGAATGAATGATTTTAATATATTCCGAATCATGTAATTTACAGTCAATTTTATGCATCAAAATCTAATTAATGATACTGATGCACCACATTGTGTCCGTATTAATTTTTAGCAATAAATTTAAAGTGTAAATCACGAAATTTGCTGACATACTGACATCCATATTTGGAACACATGCAACTGTTATGGAACCATATTTTATGATAATTATAAATCATAATGAAATATAAGTATATTAGGGTGGTTGTTAAAAATAATTTTGATGTTGTCCCTTAAAAATAGTACAAAACCGACTCTGTAAATTAAAGGGATGTGGCATCCTTTGAAAAAAGAAGTTTAATAATCTGCTAATACAATATTGTTTCATTTTTATCATCCGTCACCTTTAGGTAAGGAAGGTATTGTCTTTGGTCAAAAAAGTCAATAATGAGTTTTTAGTGAATAAGCACGTTTTAGGGTCCATATAATACGATTTTACCATTTTTACGATGATGTCTGTATGTATATGAGTGTCTGTATGTGTGTGTGTGTGTGTGTGTGTGTGTGTGTGTGTGTGTGTGTGTGTGTGTGACTAAAGTTTCGGATCGCATCAATACCACGATTCCAAAGATTATCATTTTTTCGTATTCCTCTAGCTTACATTCAGAAGATATGTATTCTACTTTAGAAAAAAAAATCTGTTGTGACCAGCATAATACCTCTCGCCATTTTAATTTTACATTTCTTGTACACACAAATAATTGAAATTGTATCACTTCTTTCATTCATTTTTCTTAGAAACTACCACTTGCGGTTGTCTCATTATTGCCAAAACCTATTCAACTCTTCCCATTACTGTTAGATTGAGGAATCCGTAGTTACACAGGTCTTTAGTCTTATAGAATTTTAGAAATCGTATCTCTAACAACCTAACACACACATACAAATATCCACACACACATACATCATTGTAAAAATGTTAAAATCGGATTCTGTAGACCTTAAATCGTGCTTATTCAATAAAATCTGGATATGCGATTTTTAGCATGAATCCAATACCTCTCTTAGCGAGAGGTAAAAACGTTATGAATTTTCCTTTTTACCTCTCGCTAAGAGAGGTAATGGATTCATGCTAAAAATCGCATATCTAGATTTTATTGAATAAGCACGTTTTAAGGTCCATACAATCCGATTTTAACATTTTTACGATGATGTCTGTGTGTGTGTGTATGTGTGTGTGTGTGTGTGTGTGTGTGTGTGTGTGTGTGTGTGTGTGTGTGTGTGGGATGTTGGAAGGACGGTTACTCAAAAACTATAAGACTTTAAATTTGTTTAACTACGTATTTCCCAATCGGAGATTCATGGGAAGATCTGAAAAGGTTTTGATAACAATTGGACAACCGGAAGTAGAAGATTCTTGAAAAAAAATCTTCTAAATAATAGTTTTTTAAAATTTTTCTTGGTAATATTAAAGAAAATAAAATTCTCTATCTCATACATTTAAATATTTTATTATATATTCTATAGATTTAGAGATAAAAGAAATATAATATGTAAAATAATCTGTTATAATAAATTTTACAGCTGAAAGAATGGCCATGGAAAATAGTTGAAAATTTAAATTGTTTGTAACTGACAGATAAATGTCAGTGTCAGAAATCCGGAGACATTACTGAAGACTTTTTCTGGGAAGTACATACATTATATTATTTCTTAAAGTATTAATTGCTAAATATTTAATATTATAGGTATATTACATATATTCTTCAAAAATACTGTCAATCCTGACAATGAATTGGAAACATTTCGAAAAATTAGAAGAGGACAAAATTTCTTCATAAAATGAATTTAAAATTAAACAATCTAAATATAAGGATTAGATATATGCGTAAGTAGAATTTTTGGTGTAGAGTGTAGGTATACAAGAAATGTTAAATACAATAGGGCGCGAGCAGTCATGTGATTTTGTTGGCCTTGTCAAGCAGATATGGGGGCCCATGTCAGAATGATAGCTAGTAATTATGTATATAGTTGTCAAATATCATATTTTCTCATTCTAAATTTAGTGATTTTCCAATTCCATGTGGAGCAGAATTAAATGTTAAATATCTAAGGCATACGACAAGTAAATTTTAAACTCCTGGTGATAAATTAACTACGTAAATTTAGAAAATCTTGAAATTTTTAATGTAAAATCCTGACATTTGACATCTATGTACATAATTACTAATGATCATTATGAAACGGGCCCACACATCTGCTTGTCAAGCCCAAAAATGTAACATTACTGTTCGCGCACTATACTTATGTAACCAAAAAAAGGAAGTGGCGAGAGGTATTGTGCTGGCCACAACAATTTTTTTTTGCCGGATCGCCTTATCATATAAGTTCAGTTCGGCCAGAACGGTAGTTCCTTTTTTGAAGTCGGGTCAGCCAAATTTAGTGGTAACGCCGGATAACCGTCCTATCCCTAGTCTAAATTATTCGTCTTCATATCTCTTTATAGATATCGATATACCCGTATTAGACAAGTTATGCTGGATATCTTGAACAGTTCTTAACATATTTTTAAAAGTCAAGCCTTTATAAAAGACACTTAAAAGTAAAAAACTTAATCTATTGAAATTATTCCTAATAAACGAACAGAAAAACCTGAATCCAATTTATGTTGTGCACATATGGATTATGATTCTCTCTATTTCCATTGGCATTATCTCAACCGAATGAACTCATCACATCAGAGATCATCCATCGCGGCCACTGTACGCGTATATTGGCATGCAGGTTTGTTTTATTTGCTATGTTGCATTTGCAGGAACATTCACTGTATTGCAATGCCTCACTGCTCTCCACTACACGTACGATTGTAGTGCTACGTGGAGAGCTAGCTCCATCGCGATGATTACACGCGGAAATATATGTATAATCGGATAATTTTGCCTTGTAATTGGTTTGCTTTGAGTGTTTATGATGTTATCTAGCATGCTGAATTATTAATGATTTAATTGCATGCTGCTTCAGTAAGAAGCAAGCTACAAAGGGCTGTTTGCTTTTTCTATTAAAATTTTATTACTCAACAAACACAAATAACTCTGAGATGCAATGGAAGAGGAAATTGCATTATATCTTGTAATTTTAGTGAAGCCTATATACTCGTATTAGACGCACTTTAAATCCATTAGGCGCTATTGATGCAAAAACGCAACATTATATATTTTGTTGTTTGTTGAATCAATTTTTCAGGATATTTATTCTTCCTAACAAAGTAATAAGCTTTTTCTTAAAATAGGTTATTTATAATAATTTTATAGAATATAAGTATAGTTTTTTTTTACCTCCCGTCACCTTTAGGTAAGGAAGGTATTGTCTTTATATATTTATTTATTATTTTATTATACCACTTTTACGGTGACGTCTGTATGTACATATGTATGTGGGTGTGTGTGTGTGTGTGTGTCTGTGTGTGTGTAACGAAAGTTTCGGATCGCATAACTTTAATACCACAATTCCAAAAGTTACAATTTTTTCATATTTCTCAAGTTTACGTCCAGAAGAACAAGTGATTAGATTTTGGTTATAAATGGTGAACCGGAAGTACCCCCATTTGAAGATTTTAACAATTGTTCTTAAAAAAACGCAGTTAAATATTATTTATTGACATTTAACGTTATTATAACTTGAAGAATATATTATTCTCTATAAGATTTGATTGCATTTTATACTTCATATTCAATAGACATAGAGATAAAGAATTATAAAAATATTAAATTTCATAAATTAGCCAGATATGCTAACCATGGAAACTGCTAATATATTCAGATAATACAAATTGACAGATGTCAGTATCAATAGGTGCGTTCAATGAAGTAAGCAGTTCAATCAAATGCTAGGTAACCAAACGAGACTTATTACTTAGTACACTGAAAGAGTTGCTAGCTATATTACGAAATGATATTCACAAATGTCATCGAGAAAGTTATACAGATGTCAAATATAACATGTGTATATCTCATATCCCTTTTATTTGTCTGGAAAGTTATACAAAATGAATTTATAAAAAGGTACAGTTATTTGCAGATAGTTGAATTAATTTTGAACATTTTTTTTAGGTCTAAGAAAATATTTCAAATTTAATAATGTTATGAACATTCATCACAAAACTTTGAAAGGATTTTTGACATGTAATTGATACACACCATAAAATGAGATAGAAACAATACGCGTTAAATTCATGTATGTATGTATAACTTGCATTACCTGCCATTATATTTCATAAGTTAGCAAGACAAGCGAGAAATTTGGCGCTTGGTTTTCTTGCGAGCAATTCAAGCAAACGCTAGGCTAGCATAGTCATTCAACAAATTTTACTTCCGATTGCTTATATGGAGCTTATTGAACGCACCTAACGAAAAATAAATATTAAATGTGGTAGATATGAGGATGTTGAGATAGATGTTAGGGAAGATACGGAAAGATACATTAAGGAATGAAAGAAAGGGAAATAACTCTAGTGTTAGAAGTATCTAGAAAGTTACAAGATTACATTGGTTTGAACATGTCGTGAGAAGAGATGGAGAATATATTGGGAAAAGAATGAGTAGCTTAGAAATAGAAGGGTGAAGAAACAGAGGAAGACCAAAGACTGTATTGCGAAAGACTTGAGAGAAAAGGACCTGAATAAGAACGACACGCAAAACAAAAATGAGTGGAAGAAGAAAATAAAAAATAGCGGCCCGTAACGAATGGGAAAAGCTAAAGAAGAAGAAGATGTCAGTGTCAAGAGCAATTTGCATAGTTTGTTTATTGAAATAATTTTACTGGAAATTTAGAATCTTTTACATAGCCTTCTTCAAATCACGACTTATGCATATCTCGACTCCGCAAATCTAGTCCTGCTCAAATCTGGACTTATGTACTGTTCGACAAGGTCACTAGCAAGTACACTCCAGACTACAAATTGTAAATAAAAAATACTATCAATAACACAACCTATCCTACTTCAATTTGCACTCCAGAGTGTACTTGTCAGTGACCTTGTCGAACGGTGCATAAGTCAAGATTTGAGCAGGACTAAATTTGCGGAGTAGAGAAATGTATAAGTCATGATTTGAAGAAGGCTATGTAAAAGTTTTCGTGTGTTTCATGTAATCCCAAATATATGTATGGAATTTATACATAATACACAGGATTGACGGAAGGTATTATGCTGGCCACATCAGAATTTTTTATCAAAACCTTGAAATTTTCAACTTGATCCTTTACGACTCCAAGATAAATCTTATTTGGTAACAAATCCGTCATGTAAGGGTTGTAAACATAGAACCTGTACCCGCCATAAAGAATTCATTGAACGACCAGCAAAACAGCCTTCTGATATGTTCCTCCTCAACATGTTAGTCCCGTAAAAGATATCTAGAGAATGATGCATGTAGGGCAAATTGTTAAATAAGTAAAACATCTCGTAAGAAAATTTCCCTGAGCACTATAAATCTTAGTAACCTTTAATTCGCAGCAAAAACAGAACCCCGCGAGAGAAATAAGTTAACATCAAGTTCTTTTGTAGAGATTCCTCGCACGTTTTTCTTATTCCCCAACGTCGAATATTTCCAGTGGCTGCTTAAGGCTGACCGATGCAAAATCCGGCCGCGGAATGTAAATGTGGCTTCAGTTAACGCCACGGAGATCTGAGAAGTAATACCAGATCCGCTAGGCGCCTAACGCGGGTAAGATGGAGGGATACAGGCGGAGTCAAAGCGAATGAACAATAAGATTAGGACTGGGTTGGAAAATTGCTGCTTCTTTTATTTTACTGGGTGTAACCACAGAATAGAAGAAGAATGCCGGCTTTAAAGATTATGAGATAAATCATCTGTTTTGGATTTATGTAGGGCTGTGCGACCTACTTTTCCGGCATATTTTATACGGCGACTTGTTATTTCATCAAAATTTGAACTAATTGCCAATTGCGCAATGAAAATAAATTCATATTTAATAACATTTTAAATCAATAAATATATTATTAATATTGCTTTTACTCTGCTTGTGGCAATCCACATTTTGATAATAATTATTGATGGTATTGTTTTCGCAATTTATTATTTGTTTCACCAATATTGTTTAAACAAATATAACAGTTAATACACGTATTCAAGAGAAGCCAAAATTATTTATAATGTTAAATGGTGCAAAAATGACTCCTATAGTGCACTCTCCATCTCAGAAATGAGTGTCCATGAGATCCTCATTATCGATATTTATGTACTCGTACAAAGCAGATTGGCACACCAAGCATGAGTAATATGCCGTGATGATATATGTATTATATTTTTACCTCCCGCCATTTTCGCGATGATGTCTGTGTGTTTGAGTGTATGTGTGTGTGTGTGTGTGTGTGTGTGTGTGTGTTTTAACTCAAATACTATCGTTCAGAAAACTTTAAAACCTTGTATTTCTTTTATATGGAAAGATGCTATTAGATTTTGGAGTAAATTAGATAACCAGAGATTTTTTATTATAAAATTAAAGTTTTTTTAAATTTTCTACAGGTTTGCGTTAATACTTTTTGTATATATTTTATGGATAAATTTCTAAAATTATCTACAATTTTAATCCCGGAGCCTACGCTCACAACTCCATGGTTACACATTTCAGATCTCAAATGTATGTAACTGACAGATATATGTCACTGTCAACAAACTAACGTTTTAAAAAAAAAATAGTATATGGAACAATAATTATATGGAAAGGACCTTAATACTGTTTCCAACATACATAAATATGTAGGAATATAGATAAGATAATAAAAATATATATCGTCATGCATATTACCCATTGCTGGGTGAGCCAGTCTGCTTTTTACACAGGCGTCACTTCACGCGAATCTGGGGAACCGGGTTCGGTTCCGGCCGACGCCAAATATTTTAGTATTTTAAATGACACAAAATTGATCCATGTGGTGCACTCTCCATGCCAGCAATGAATATAGATAAGTATATAAATAAATAAAATAAATATATCATCACAGCATATTACCCATTGCTGGGTCTGCCAGTTTGCTTTGTACACAAATTTCTGTAACGATGATGACATAATTTGTATCGTGCGGGCGTTTACCAAGTGCCACCTCACGAGCACTTATTACTGGCGTGGAGATTGCATCACATGGATAATTTTTGTGCCATTTAAAATTCGAAATATTTGGCGTCGGTCGGGATCGAACCCGGTATTTAAATTTCATTTAATTTTAAGTATTTACATGAATAAAAATTAAATTAAACGGGAGGTATTGTTTTGGCCACATTTTTTAATTATTCAGTATAATCAAGATACTGCCCATAACAATTACATTAGGTAAATAGACAAATTATGGAAAAAGGGCGTAAATGATTTTTTACCTGTCGCCAAGAAAGGTATTGGATTCATGCTAAAAACCGCATATCTACATTTTAGTGAATAAACACGTTTTAAGATCGCTAGAATCCGATTTTAACATTTTTACAATGATGTGTGTATGTTTGTGTATGTGTGTGTGTGTGTGTGTGTAAATGCTTGAAGGACGATTTTTCAAAAACTATAAGACTTGTTAATTGCGTATTCCTTAATCTGACAATAATGGGAAGAGCTCAAAAGGTTTTGGTAACAATTGGACAACCGGAAGTAGTAGTTCCTGAAAAAAAACTGTGTGTAATGTGCCAAAGGGGTGAGGGGCTAAATTTTGGATTTGAAAATATAAAAGCAGTAAAGTATACCATCATTTGGTTAAAGGAAGTATTTATTAAAGTTGTTCTATTTTTAAATGAAAGATAATTGGAATGTATGAATTGTTATCTCATGATTTTTTTGAAGCTGGAATGTCAAAATCAGGGATTGACACAAATGAAAATAATGATCGATGGAGTGAATATTTTCAGCCCAATATTTGCCAATTACGGTTAAAAATTCACCGTATGCGATTAACCAAAGCTTTCACCGGACCCCATGGCATTTACATGAAACTGGAGGGTTTAAAGGTAAAAATACGCGAGCAAAACATTTTTATTTACCCTCGACAGCCAAATCTGCATCCCTTTACGTAATGAGGTTAGCGAGGTGTTGATACAATAACAGACTTTACACTGATATCGTATTAAGCTTACACATACACTGAAGTAATTACATTACACGTGGACTTCACAGAAGGGTAAAATAACATATCTGATGGCTCATTTTTTATATCTTTACGACCGAATTTACCATTCCTTAATCATAAGTTGTTCCACAAATCAATACTGATTCTGAATCAATTGAATTCATTATTAAAAATCTGTTGTGGTTACACAATACCTTCCGTCAATCCTGCAAAAGATTCTAAATTTCCAGTAAAATTATTTCATTTAACAAACTATGCAAATTGCACTTAAAATTAACATCTTCTTCTTCTTTAGCTTTAACCATTCGTTAGGGGTCGCTATTTTTTAGTTTCTTCTTCCATTCATTTCTGTTTTACGTGTCCTTCTCATTCAGTTCTTTTCTCTCAAGTCTTCCGCAATACAGTCCTTCCATCTTATCTTTGGTCTTCCTCTGTTTCTTCAACCTTCTATTACTAAGCTGTTCATTCTTCATCCAAAATTCTATCTTTCTAGAACCTCGTAACACTGGAGTTATTTCCTTACCTATCTTTCCGTGTCTTCGCCAACATCTACTTCAACATCCTTATCTCTGCCACATTAATTTACTTTTTATTTATACTGACATCTGTCAATTTGAATTATATGAATATATTAGTAGTTCTATGTTTAGCATAACTGGCTGATTTTAAAATTTAATTTCTTTAAATTCTGTAACTCTATATCTATTGAATATGAAGTATAAAATACAATCAAATCGTATAGAGAATAATATATTCGTTAAGTTATAATAACGTTAAATATCAATAAATAAAATTTAACTGTTAAATCTTCAAATGAGGCTACTTCCGGTTCACCAATTATAACCAAAATCTAATCAGTTGTTCTTCTGGATGTAAACTTTAGTTGTCTCTGTCTGGCCAGCCGAAATCCAAACAGAATGGACTGGAGGGCCGAACAAAACACTGTCTGAATTTAAAAGGAATGTACATTGATGATTAAATTGTAATTTTGATGATATAACAGCTAGAAGTTCAATTTTGGTTATAAAATGATTTGTTTTTACCTTCCGTCACCTTTAGGTAACGAAGGTATTGTAAGGAAAGATACGGTCAGAAAATAACTCTAGTGTTACAAGTTTCTAGGAAGATACAAGACAGACGATTACATTGGTTTGAAATGTCATGAGGAGAAATGAAGAATTATATTGGAACAAGAATGAATAGTTTACTAATAGTAGGTTGAAGAAACAGAGGAAGACCAAAGATAAGATGGAAGGACTGTATTGCGGAAGACTTGAGAGAAAAGGAACTGAATGAGAACGACACGCAAAAATAGCGACCCCTAACGAATGGGAAAAGCTAAAGAAGAAGATGTCAGTGTCAAGTGCAATTTGAATAGTTTGTTTCTGAAATAATTTTACTGGAAATTTAGAATCTTTTGCAAGAAAAAATATGTATGGAATTTATACATTATATACAGGATTGACGGAAGGTATTGTGCTGGCCACAACAGATTTTTTACTTATATTTTTCCTAAGTTTCATGCTCTAATTGTATAAGAAAATTCTTCTTAGGTTGTCTATGTTTTCTCGTTCATTATCCTTGTCTCCTTAACAAATTATTTTTCTCTCACATATTTCATGTCATCGTGTTTCAACATGGTGAGATAACGCAATAATTACGCAGCATCAAGGCTCGTTGTCAAGCAACGGGCTTTGAAAGCTTCGGAAGCTTAAGCTCCTGCCACCTTTGCGTAATGCACGTACCTAAAGCTCTGAAAGAGAAAACACGCTTCATTATTAACGAACTATAATATAATAAACGCAGTGGGACACAAATTATTTACGATTTGTTAAATCGTTAATGAAATGTGGTTTCCGCACTTGAGTTTGATAAATTAAAGTTTGTTAATTTTAAATTAAAGGAATGTAAATAAAAGAGAATGTTGGATTTTATCAGCATTATTTGCTTTATACGGAGAAGTAAATTTATGAAAACTCATTTATTCAAAATTAATTATAGTTTTAAACAAATTAAATTAATAAATGTAGTATTTCAATGCGACATAGAGAATTTCATAATTTCTTTTACTAAACTTTTTTAACTGAAAGGTCTTTTTAAGCTAATTAGTGAATGTTAAAGGTTACAGCAATGAGGCGTTTCACGATTTTTACCTCTCGCTAAGAGAGGTATTGGATTCATGCTAAAAATCGCATATCCAGATTTTATTGAATAAGCACGTTTTAAGGTCCCTACAATCCGATTTTAACATTTTTACGATGATGTCTGTGTGTGTGTGTGTGTGTGTGTGTGTGTGTGTGTGTGGATGTGTGTGTGTGGGATGTTGGAAGGACGGTTACTCAAAAACTATAAGACTTAAAATTTGTTTAACAACGTATTTCCCAATCGGACATTCATGGGAAGATCTGAAAAGGTTTTGGTAACAATTGGACAACCGGAAGTAGAAGATTCTTGAAAAAAAATCTTCTAAATATTAGTTTTTGAAAATTTTTTCTTGATAATATTAAAGAAAAATAAATTCTCTTTCTGATACATTTAAATATTTTTATACATATTTTATAGATTTAGAGATAAAAGGAATATAATATATAAAATAATGTTGTAATTAATTTTACAACCGAAAGGATGCCATGAAAAATAGTTGCAAATTTAAATTATTTGTAACTGACAGATAAATGTCAGTGTCAGAAATAATGAGTAATGAAAGAAAAATGTATTTGGAGAATCCCTTAATTCTTGATCTGTGACTATTATGGAGATGACAAGTCTAGGTTGAAGGACTTAAATTTGTTTCAAACATTATGGGACAATGTACAGCAGTACTGTAGACTAGAGTAACTTTGAATTGAGAAAAAGCTATCAAATTCTTCTCAAGTAAGTTGTAAATATTGACAAAATTACACATCGATATAAGAATAATCGGAGTGCAATCTATCCGTCACTTTATTAAAGGGAATTAAGGTTATTTAGAAATAACAAGTATGAAAAAATAAAATGTAAAAGAAGATATATAAGAATAGATGCACAATCCAGATATATACATTTTAGACCGCCCAAAATTAATGTTTTTACTAGAAGAATATGAAGAGAAAGTAAACAACGTTGTTCGAATTGAAAATTGCTGTTACCAGCCTAATATTTATATATGGTAAACTCTACTTTGTAATTTATTGTAACATAATTTATGGTAAAATATCTTCATGTTGAGACATGCTATTATTGAATAATAAAGAAGTTTATACGTCATAGATTTATATGAATATATTATTTGTATTTATAAAAATATTCTTTGCTTTATGCATACAGCCAGGTAAAATATACGGCGAGAGGTTATGTGCTGGCCACATCAGATTTTTTTTCTTTGCTTTAATCGAAAGAATAAGAAAAAATATTTAATCGTATTTTTTATTTTTTTTCATGAAAAAATTAAATGGCGGGAGGTATTGTGTTGGTCACAATCCTCACTCACATGCATACAGACATTATCTTAAAACAAACAACAAATACAATTGTATTTTGAAATGTCGGATTTCGAACGACGCGAAATTTCCTAAACCATGAAAATTTGTACTCAAGTGACATGAATTTTAATGAAATGAAAGCATAAAAACATTATTTGATTGCAAAAAGTTTTTCATTGTAATTAAATGAGTTTCAAAATTTATCTGTTCAGCTTTGGCTTTGTTACACAAATAACGACGCGAATAAAAATTACACAAAAAAGTTTTTATTACTGAATGTGATTTGTAACATTAAATTTTCAAGAGAAACAAATCAAATTTCCTCTCTGTGAATGGGTATCACAATAATATTCAAATTACAACACCTTGCACAATCATTATAACAAATAATTTTGTATGAAACACATATTTAATTGAATAATATTCAAATACTCGGATAGTATGGACAATTCTAAATATTAATTACAATTTCATTCTGATATTGGCATATGTAAAACTGCTGAGGGATTAATATTTTGTGCATAAATGGCTTTTGATTGCAAATAACAAATTTTAACATTTATGAAATTACCTGTTCTGTTTGAATAATTTAAACGTACTTTGAAAACGTATACCAACATTTTTGTTGTTTAAAATACGAATTAAAAAGGATGTATCTATGTAAATGGAATTATTTATAGTATGCTTTCAATTCAAACGTAGTCCGTAAAAAAATGCCATATTATATGAACGTAAAACAGAGTATTTACAAGGTATACATTAGTATACATTAGAAAAACCTAGATTTTTTAGAAAAGCCCGTAGCTTTTCTTTTAGAAAAACACAAACAAGTAGGTTTTATTTTTTGTAATAATGACCGTTAATATGAACAACTGTTAAGAGAGATTAGCGAGCATTTGATTAGCATTATTGTATCTCTGTCAATCATTTATAAATCATTTTAGAGAAAAATACTTCAAATAATAGTTATAGAAAAATTAATTGCGCCAGTGGAGGTGCCTGTATGAAAATATATAATGGGCACAATCAAAAAAAATATTTGAAAGGGTGGGCACCGATTTTTTAAATAATAAACGTACCTATATCGGGTGAGCACCGTAACCTGAAATACAGGAGTTTAATATGGCATTTTAAATAAGTGAGAATATTTGGTCCCTTGTTACTTTTAGAGAAAAACTAAAAAAATAAAAAAAATATTTAGAATTAAATTTTACATTCAAAAAATTTAAATTTGATGTAACAGCAACATGAAATATTTAAGATATAAAATGTTACAATTTCGTCAAGAATTATGGCCATGTTTATAAATAACAATACGACAGTTTAATAAGTATTTCCACTGGACAGGTATCAGGACCAGTGTAAAAATAATAATATCGTATTTCTAAGCACAGGTCCTATACCTTTTCGTTAAGGAATTACAAGGGATCATTTTTTTTATAAATAAGTTCAATTTGTACCTTTCGCTAAGAGAGGTATTGGATTCATGCTAAAAATCGCATATCCAGATTTTAATGTGTGTGTGTTTGTGTGTGTGTGGATGTTGGAAGGACGATTTCTCAAAAACTTTAAGACTTAATATCTGTTTAACTACATACGTAATTTCTCAATCGGAGAATAATTGGAAGAGTTGAAAAGGTTTTAGTAGCAATTGGACAACCTGAAGTAGCAGATTCTTAAAAAAATTCATAGATTAAATTCTCTATCTGAACATTTATATACTTTATTATATCTTTTATTGATTTAGTTATAGAAGAATATAATATATAAAATAATCTGTTGTAATAAATCTCACAGCCCAAATAATGCTATGGAAACCAATGTTTGTAATTAACAGATAAATCTAAAGACATTACTGGAAACTTTTTCTGGGAAGTACCTACATATATTATTTTTTATTGTATTAATAGTTAAATATTTAAAATTATAGGTACAGTACATATACTATTTCGAAATACTGTCAATGTCAACAATGAATTGGAAACATCTCGAAAAATTAGAAGAATAGGACAAAATTTCTTCATAAAATGAATTTAAAATAAAAAAATCTAGATATAAAGTGTAGTGTAGGTAAACAAGAAATGTTAAATGTAATAGGGCGCGAGCAGTCATGTGACTTTGTTGGCCTTGACAAGCAGATATGGTGGCTCGTATTAGAATGATACCTAATAATTATATACATAAATGTAAAATATCATAATGTTTCATTCTAAATTTCGTGATTTTCCAATTATAATGATAATAATAATAATAATAATAATAATAATAATCTTTATAATAATAATAATCTTTATTTGCCCAACAGTATAACCATTAATAGGACAAAACATTGTACATATAAGACGCATTTTATAATAAACAGGTATGACAAATACAATATATGAAAAATACAATATAGATACATACAAACAATAATAATATGTGGTTTATTTTCCTCGACAATAAATTCCACACTTGTGGTAACAAAATAACCACGTAAACTTAGAAAATCTTGAAATTTTTAATGAAAAATTCTGACATTTGACATCTATGTACATAATTAATATTAGTCATTTTGACACGGACCCCCGTATCTACTTGTCAAGGCGAACAAAGTCGCACGACTTCTCGCTCCCTTTACTTATGTAACCAAAAACGGAAGTGACGAGAGATATTGTGCTGGCCACAACAGATTTTTATACTCGTATAAAAACATGGCGTTGGAAACCAGTATGACTTACATTAATTTTTTTTTAAAGAATTGTATTTTAATGTTAATACAAACATTACATTTTTAATGAAAGAATATTTAATTTATCTATTCAAATAAATTTAGGGACGTTATTATTGTACATAATGTATTGTACTTATATACATATTTGTATGCATATGTTTGAATACACAATTATTTATAGATTCTACATTCCTGGAATATATGAAATCGCAACAAGTATCCAATAGTGTGTAACCAGTATAGTTAATGTGTTTGACGAACATTACGAACAACACTTGTTTACCACAAAACCACTGCTGCCCGTATTTACAATAGAATGAGGTGTGTTGCCACTATATGTACATAATTCGTAATACCGCAAGATTTCACAATTACAATGAACTTTGTTTCTCTTACTGGCACATACTTACAAAAAATAACAAATATGTGTAAATTCTATGTTCACATTCCACCTTTTAAATTTAAAGAAAATGAAGTAAATATTTTATCTATTTCATTCCGATATTCCGGTTTCAAATAAAAGACGAGAATTTTAAATGTCCCAGTTTTTGGGATCACGGTGCAAACGATATTAAAATCAACCCGACTTCCCGAGTCAAATTGGAGAACACTGCAAATGAACAATATTTATAAAAAGTCAAAGTCGGTTTTACAGGGTACAAAACGTGCAAAATAATTATTTAGCTGTAGAATTATATTATCTACAAAGTATTTGAAATCTTTTTGTCTAAAATTAATCGATAACTAACAGCACAAACTGATTTCAAATACACACCCGGTATATATTTTACTTCCTTGTAGGTACGTAAGTAAAGGAAGTATTGTAATCACGAAAAATTTCGGTTTTCAGATTTCAGCGGAAATATCCATTTTGATCATCCCTGAATCCATTTTGACTAATTTCGTCGTGACGTCTGTACGTACGTACGTACGTATCTCGCATAACTCAAAAACGGTAAGCCGTAGAAAGTTGAAATTTTGTATTTAGGACTCCTATAACATCTAGTTGTGCACCTCCCTTTTTGGTTATTATACAATTTCCAGAAGTGGTACTTTACATGAAGCCTATAATAGATTTTAATGAAAAACTGTTTTAAAATAAAATCCAAAACTTTTCAAATTTGGTATACAAGACTTTTATGTCAATCGAAATAAGATAATAGATTTTGGTTAAAATAGGCTAACCGGAAATGGTTATTAATTACTTGAAGTTGTTAACAGTTTTTCTTGAATAAAATGTTTTTAGTTTGATTTTAGAAATAAATGCTTCAAATAAAAGTTTTAGAGAATTAGTTTCTGCGTCTAGTACATCAAGTATTATTAAATTAACTCTTTGTATAAGCGAGATATGTAAATTTAAAAATTATTTTTTTGTAATAAAGCTTGCTATGGATTAGGACAAAAACATAAAAAAAATGTCAAATTACGTTAAGTACGTGCAATTTTATGATTCGTACAATAACAAATATTATATTTTTATTGTGAAATTAGTCATATTCATTGTTGTAATCAAATATTTCTTTGTTGTAATCAAAACTCTCTTTAAAAAGATCTTACCGTTCTATATGAATAAAGACCTGTGTAACTACGGATTCCTCAATCTAACAGTAATGGGAAGAGTTGAATAGGTTCTGGTAACAATTGTACAACCGGAAGTAGTAGAGTATTTTAACAAAAATCTTATAAATATTATTTTTTGAAAATTTATGTTTTTACAAATATTAAATAATATAAAATTGTCTATGCGATACACTTAAAATATTATTATATCTTCTATAGATTTAGAGATATAGAAATATAATCTATAAAATAATCTGCTGTAGTAAATCTCGTAGCCCAAACAACTCCATGGTAACCAGTTGAGAAGGCTTTTTCTGGGAACGACAGTTAATATTTCTTATTGTATTATTAATTCAATATTTATAATTATAGACATATTAATTATACCCTTCAGAAATACCGTCAATCCCGTCAATGAATTGGAAGAACTTTATATATCCCACAATGGGAAGGGCGGGAAGTTTATTTTATTCTAGAAATATGCTCCGCTTTGACAAAATAAAAATCTGACATCCCTATTCGCTATTATATTTTTAAATAATGATTATTTTTACCTCCCGCTACCCTTGGTAACGGAGATATAGGGATCGTGCTACAAATCGTATATTGAAATTTTGGTAAATGACCACGTTTTAAGGTCCATAGGAACCATTTTTAACATTTTCACGATGATGTCTATATGTATATATGTGTGTGTTTGTGGTGTGTGTGTGTGTGTGTATGTGTGTGTGAGCATCCTCTTTACGCTCTCACTCAAATACTATCGTTCAGAAAATTTAGGAAACCTTGTATTTCTACCTTATTGTAATATGAAAATAAGGCTTTAGATTTTAGTTTAAATCAGATTGTCCGATTGAGAAATACGTAGCTAAACACCCCCCCCCCTCCAGACATACACGCACACACACAGGCAGACGTCATTGTAAAAATATTAAAATCGGATTGTAGGGACCTTAAAACGTGCTTAATCATTAAAATCTGGATATGCGATTTTTAACATGAATCGAATACCTCTCTTAGCGAGAGGTAAAAAAAGTAAACTATACCTATGTCATAGAAAGAAAATAAATGTGTAGACATAAAAGGATTACAGTATTTATAACCCCAATCAACTTTGTGTTCCAATCAATAAATATTGGTCGAGCAATAAAATTGTAAAGTTCTTTCTTGTTAACAAAATTTGTTGTTAAAATGCTGCCAATGTATATTACGTGCCGTGTTTACATAACAGTTGTAAATTCCCAAAAACTTTTCCCGTGAAGTTCTTGAAAACACGGCCTGCTCCCAATACGAATACTCGTACAATATCGATCTGAGACTAAAGTAATTATTGTGGGAAAGAGACTGTTTACTAAAAATGCTTCCAATTTATTTTGTTTCCGAGACAGCTCTCGATCACTGTCTAGAAGTTATTCGTATTATTCATTGTGATACAACGCAACGGTAAATAACAGGAGAATAAGGTTTAAACCAACTATAGACGCATTTTTCAACGGGTTCGACGTAACGGTTTCTCTTCGCCCAGCCCTTTGCAAATCACTTGGTTTCCATTTATCTTGCGATTTCGAGAATTGTTCTAATTCAGTGGGGCAACGACATCTAACTCAACAACATTTCAGGGAGCGATTTTCAGCATTGTGCTTGTTTCAAACACTCAGCTGAAAACACTGTAATTGAATTTCAAAATAATGTGATTTAACGAAATCTCTCCTCGTTTTTTCCGCATTTCACTGACAACCACCAGCCACTCTTTATACAGGTTGTTTCAACAGAAATACGTTACAATAATGAAATTAACGGAAGATACTGTCAGCATTTGTGTTAGAAGAATTATTTCAATCTAACAAAAGGGATATTCAAAATTACTTTAAATCTTTGAAAAATGTCACTAGTAATTCTGTGATTTAAATAAAGGATGGGACGGATATCCGGCGGTACCACTAAATCCGGCTGATCCGGCATTAAACCGGAACTACCGTTTCGGCCAAACTGAGCTTGTATGATTCAGCAATCCAGTCAAATTAGTTCAGAAAGTAAAAAATCTGATGTGGTCAGCACAATACCTTCCGTCAATCCTGTGTATTATGTACAAATTCCATACATAAATTTTCTTGCAAAAGGTTCTAAATTTCCAGTAAAATTATTTCATAAACAAACTAAGAAAATTGCACTTGACACTAACATCTCCTTCTTCTTTAGCTTTCCCAAATTCGTTAGGGGTCGCTATTTTTTAATTTCTTCTTCCACTCATTTCTGTTTTACGTGTCGTTCTCATTCAGTTCCTTTTCTCTCAAGTCTTCCGCAATACAGTCCTTCCATCTTATCTTTGGGCTTCCTATGTTTCTTCAAACTTATATTACTAAGCTATTCATTCTTCATTCAATATATTCCTCATTTCTCCTCATGATATTTTCAAACCAATGTAATCATCTCTCCTGTATTTTTCTAGAAACTTGTAACACACTCTTCTCTGCCACATTAATTTACTTTTTATTTACACTGACATCTGTCAATTTGAATTATATAAATATATTAGTAGTTTCTATGTTTAGCATAGCTGGCTGAATTATAAAATTTAATTTCTTTTAAATTCTTTAACTTTATATCTTTTGAATATGAAGTATAAAATGCAATCAAATCGTATAGAGAATAATATATTCTTTAAGTTATAATAATGTTAAATGTCAATAAATGAAATTTAACTGTTAAATCTTCAAATGAGGCTACTTCCGGTTCACCAATTATAACCAAAATCTAATCACTTGTTCTTCTGGATGTAAACTTAAGGAATACGAAAAAATTATAATTTTTGGAATCGTCACACACACACACACACACACACACACACAGACACACACACACATACATACATACAGACATCATCGTAAAAAAGATAAAATCGTATTATAACTCACCCAAACTCACCCTGTATATTTCTGTTCAAATTTTTAATTCAGGACGATAAAGATAAGCAAAATTATTCAGATTAGACTTGGGGGAGAGTAAAATGCTCTGGGTGTGCCAATCTGCTTTGTACACAGATTTCGGTAATATTGATGACATATTTGTACCGTGCCGGCGTTTACCAAGCGTCATCTCACGAGCACTTATTACTGGCGTGGAGAGTGCACCGCAGGGGTTAATTTTGAGCCATTTAAAATTCGAAATATTTGGCATCAGTCGGGATCCAACCCGGTTCCCCGGATTCACAACGAGACACTCAGGCACGCGGCTACGAGACCCCATAGACTGGGGTCCGTATATAAATTTTGACAAAAAATATAAATTTTAAATATTAATATTAGTTAAATATTTAAGTACAGTAAAAATTTTAAAAGATGACCGATCAAGGTTATCTACGAATTGTATGAATTCAGATTTTTGCTCCGCCCATTCTGACGAATTCAGTAGTGTCGTTTGTTTAGTTTTTATGAGGGTACATAAGATACTACTGTTATTTTATTATTATAAAAATATATGTTGCAATAAAAGCATTCAAAATTAAAAAATAAATCAACTGGTAAGTATATTAGCAACTGTAAAAGCAAATATGTGAAAAATAAGATACTGACACAATGTCAGTGTCAGTGACTGACAGAAAATAACGTTATTCGTACGGCTATGAATCAAGATAATGTATCTGAATTAATAAATAAACTTACGTTACAGCGAAACTATTATCAACAACGAGCATCGTTTTGAAGTGGAATGTCTTAACTTAGTCAAAACAATAAGTATTTTTGAAAGACAAGCGTGTTGTATCCATCCTTATCACACGCTTACAGCCTTTGCAAAGGAAAGAGATAAATGTATGGCAATTTGTTAATTCGTTCATGATACAAATGACCTTGATCGGATATCTTTCATAAATTTTACTGTATAAGTATCATTTGTTATTATTAATTAGTTTTTGTTCTTGCTATTGTTATGACTTTCATGTTTGTAAATTAAAATTGAAATTAAACTAAATTCTTAGAAATTGTGTTCTAAAAACAGGGAATATGTACAACTTCAAAGAATTTCAACTAAAATAACAAGGTTAGAGAAAGTACGGGGAAAATTGTACATTCAAAGAAATAATAAATGACTTCAATCTCGCCAGCATAAAAGTCCGTGCATTTTTTTCCGGAAATAGTTATGTCGTAAAAACTTTATTGCAATACAGCAGAACTTTATTTCAAAAATAATGAACTACTTTACAAACTCGTGTAATTATCTATACAAGAAGACCTGTAAGAATGGTAATTAAAACTCGAGAATAAATCGTAAACGGAAATGGCAATTTAACCTAAAATACATTTTAGATGGTATGAATAAAAAATAGGTAAAACAATTATAACAACTCATTTAAGAGTTTTTGTTCCGCTTATATAATGGAAAAACCATTAGCGGTAAAAAATTCGTAAACGTAGTTATTGTGTTTTCAAATTCCATTCTCATTCTCTAGCTTTTTTTATAACTTTGATGCGATTTCGTTCGTTTTTAGAGAACGTATTCATTTACACTCATTTATAATTCATCTTCGTTTGAACATACATGTCTGATCCGCTTATAAATAAATGAAATACATACAATTGGAACTTTCGTTAATTCTTTATTACCTACTTTTTATAAAGGCCCTAATAGTTATTTAAGTATTTAGGGCAGTAAGTGCACCTTACCGGTTCAGGATTAGTTTGGAGACGAAGTCGAGATCTCCAATACATCCGATACCGGTAAGAAGCACTTAATGCCCGCAATGCTTATTATATTTTTTGTACGATCGTCCCAATAATAACAAATTAAAGTTTAGAAATATTTAAAAATTATTTTCACATTTAAAAAAAATAGTTGTCTTTTTTAAGTAAGCTATGATCGTTGTTTTTTATTGTTAAAGCTTTAAAAATTGTACATTTATTTTTTATTTATGTAATTTTCACCGCCTCCAGTTCGGTAGGTAGTCACATCACTTACCGGTCAGTCACATCACTTACTGATCAGTACAACTATTGCATTTGATTAGTCATTTTCTTTATTGTAATCAAATTTTCTTTATCTCTTATTATACTGTATCCCACGCGAGAAAACAGTAACCAGAAGCTTGATTTAACTAATGATAAACAATTTATTTAATTACAAATTCAAATATAGTGATAATATTTATTTAATAAATTGTTGAAATAAAATTCAAATTTTCATAAATATTAATACTTTTCTGTATCAATGCTTATTATTGATGGAATTGGTGATTGTATTGTTAAACATTTCATTGTTGTAATGAACATATATTTAAATTTCACATGGTTAATGTATAAAGTACATTGTTTGTAAACCAAAACATTTTAATGGAAGCATTTAATTGTTATAATCAATACGTATTATTTAAATTTCATACTGCTTATCAGTTATATATAGAAAATATACAAATCAGTTGTATTTTGATCCATTAATTCTACGTTATTTATCCAAATTTACCAGCTCCTTCTAGAACTCCATTGATAGATCTATAAAATTAGTAGTAGAACACTGAATTATTACTTATTATAGTATATTTAAATCATTTAATTGTGCAAATTCACTATTTGTTGAAATGTTCTCATAATCTGCAAATTGTAATAACATCTTTCAAACATTTCTACGTACGGAAACACATAAAATTAAATAGGTACTTTTTATATTTGATATGTAATTTTACATAACGTGGGTACATTATTTTTAATAATTTATATTTTAGAATCCAATTTAGGACGGTTCTAATCCCAGTCTACAGTTTGGAATAAATCACTCACTGACATAATATTTATGAGGTTAAAGTTTTAATATTAATTAATTAACAGTTAACTGGAGCAAATAAATATTAAATACATTTAATTATTCTATAAATAGCCTAAAAAACAACATTTAATTGTTGCAATCAAAACAGATTATAGAAATTTTATGATATTTCCAGCGTTGTCTTTAGGCACGGGCCCAGGACCCCGAGGTCCTGGGGGCCCCCAAAAGTTTGTGTGATTGAAAAGAAATAATGTCACAACAAAAAATCATTGACATTTTTTTGTTTTTTTCTTTTGATCAAACATTAAACAAACAAAAGTTGTGAATACTTCTGCAAGATTCTTGGGGGCTGAGAGCCAACAATAAACCCGAATACTTTCCAATAATTACAATTATTAGGGACTCGCAGAAAAAAGTCCTATCTACGATATGTATAAGCTTCTCAAAATTAACAATCTTATTGAGACGTTTCTGAACGTAGAAATCGCGTTTAGGATTTTCTTGTCTTTGATGATTACCAACGCCAGTGGCGAAAGATCATTTTCAAAGCTCAAGCTAATCAAAAATGAACTGCGGAACAGTATGAGTCAGGAACAATTAAAATGTTTATCTCTGATGAGCATTGAAAATGATGTTTTGCAAAAAATTGATTTTAAAGATGTGATCGAAGATTTTGCGTTACAAAAGTCCCGAAGAAAAGTTGAAAAAAAAATTATAGGGGGAGGGGAGGGGCCCCCACGTACTAATGGCCCAGGGCCCCGAAAATCTAAAAACGGCACTGGCTATTCCCTTGCTTCATCTTCGAACAGATTTAATATCCACTTCTTACGAAAATGCATCATTTTGACCATTTCTCGTTCATTCGTATTCGTAATAGATATATCTAAAAAATATGCAGAGATGTATAATTATACGTACGTGTAAGCTACTGAACCTTTACTTTATTTAATAATTTTCTTGTTATTCTTTTTCGATTGTCATAATAAACCTTATTTTCACTTTAACACTAAATTAAAATTAAAGTTGTGTTCGGTTTTATAATATAACTTTAGCACTTTAGGGAGCACTGTAGCATTACTTTAAAAGAAAAATAAAGTCTTAAAGTAATTTTAATTAAGGTCTTAAAGTGAGTCTGATTATAACTTAAATAAAATAAAATAAATAAATGTTTCATCACGGCATATTACCCATTGTTGGGTGTGCCAATCTACTTCATACACAGATATCGGTAATGATGGAATATTTGTACCGTGCGGGCGCTTACCAGGCGTCACCTCACGGGCACTCATTTCTGGCGTGGAGAGTGCGCCACAGGGGTCAATTTTGTACCATTAAAATGCGATGTAATTTTTGGCGTCGGTCGGGATCGAACCCGCGTCCCCTAGATTCGCGACCAGACACTCAGGCACACGGCCACGAGACCCCATGATTTTACCTTGATAAAACTAAAAACATTCAATAACCTTTGTTATTATTATTATTTTTGTAGCACTTTATTATTTTTGAACTAAAATGTTTCATTTATAAACAAAACTTTAACAAATAATGTAGTGTTTAAATTTAATTTTCCTTTAGTGTTTTAGCATTAACCTGTCAAATAAAATGTAAATTATTACATCGTATCACAAACGGTCCTAACCTGGTTGTCAAGTTTTCAGCATATTGTTTAGGGTAATTTTCCTGTAGCCCTATAAAGTGAACAAAATTTCATCTGAGCCCTGTCTAGCCCTCAGTTCCATTTACTTTCCTTCGCCGTGCGATAGCTATTTGTAAGCAGGTTTTCCCTAAGGACACAACGGCAACTTTACTGACCTAATGCGAGGCCCACCGGATAAATATTTGACAATCCGGGTAGACAGTTCAGGATCATCTAAAATTCACTCGCTCTAATAGGATTTCACAAACCAAGTGTATTTAGTACTTTCACTTGTGTTCCAAGAGGATTTCATTATAAAAGATTCAGCGAAAATTAAAAAAAAAACTCGTTATTGATGATTATAAATTATTAACAAACAAATGCAAAAAAATATATTGGTCTTAAAATTAAAATTGTTATCAAACTTGAAAGTTATTTTACTCAAATAGCTTAACAATGGTCTCTTCATGACAGCAAGAATGAAAATTATGTATGACAGATTTTGAGTAATGTTTTACACCTAATCTATACCACAATCGAGAAATTAACCTCTAAAACATACTTTGATTACAACACATACACTCATACATACAGTATTTTTTTTTAAAAGATGTCCGATCAAGGTCATCTGTCTCATGAACAAATTAACAAATTGGCATACATTTATCTCTTTCCTTTGCAAAGGCTTATAAGCGTGTAAAATAAGGATGGATATAACACGCTTGTCTTTCAAAAATTCATATTCTATCGAATAAGTTAGGCATTCCACTTTAAAACGATGATCGTTTTTGATATTTTCGCTGTAACGTAAGTTTCTTTATTAATTCAGATACATTACCTTGATTCATAGCCTTAAGAATAACATTATTTTGTGTCAGTGTCACTGACACTGTGTAAGTTGTATAGGTTTTTTTTACGAATTAGTATTATTAACAGCGGTAATAATAAATAATGATAAAGAAAATTTGATTACAGTAATGAAAACCACTAATCACATTATTATTTAAATTCAAATAAAATGACATCCATAATTGCATTCATGCATGCTCTTCTTCTCTTCCCACTTGGAAACTTTTTCTCCTTGATTACAATAAAGAAAATTTGAATACAATAATGAAAACCACTAACCACATTATTATTTCACTTAAAATCAAATCAAATGACAGTTATGTATTGAGAACATTTGTAACCAGCTCCGTAAACATAATATTTATAGGTTAAATATGATATGTAAGTTGGCATACCTATAATATTAATATACCGCAGATATAGGGTTGTAGGCTGACAACATACATCATTGAAATGCAAGTCATAGAAACAGGTGGAATGTCTTCCGCATATTTCGTAAACGAGAAAAGGGTATTCATATAATAGAGCTGTGTGCTTCTGGGGTAAACCGCCTGAGAAAGAGCCATTCCAATGAATTGTAGAAATTATTTGAATTTTTATGTCTTCCACAGCAATTTTAATATTTTTAATGTGATATGAATTTTAAGCAGTTCAACGAAGTTTTATTATTCCATGAATATATTGCTTCGCTAAACTCTAAAAATATGCATTTAAATTAAATGTTTATTGTTACTATGTGTATAATCGTATATTTTAAAACTTAATTTTTACTTGTCACTTACGAGCCCTAACAACTATATATTGGGACAAAATAAAATGCATATATAAATCAGGTATTTGAGAGTTTATTTGTTTTTCTAATATTTTTTTAAATTTAATACTAAGTAACTAGTTAATTAACAACAATTGGAGCCAATCAGCAACACAAAAAACAAAATACTTATTCTATCATCTGTAATTAACAAGAAAAATGTCCATATTGTTTGGCAACTAAATATTGGGACATAGCACGAATTTTTATGTCTAAAATGGAGTAACATCGCCCTTAGATTTTATGACCGCTCGAATTCGGTTGGGCATTGACTCAACTAAGGATCTGCACGTTTCAGGAGTAAATTCATTCCAAATATGCTCTATTTTGGCTCTAAGTTCCGGTAATGTCCGCTGTGGGCTGTTCCTCAATGTTTGTTTCATTTTAAGCCACACTGTTTCGATGACATTGAGGTCAGGACTGTTGGAAGGCCAAGAAAGAACATTGACGTTGTGGTCGCCAAACCAATTTTTTGTGGTTTTGGCCGTATGACAGGACGCCCCATCCTGCTGAAAAATGTAATTTTCGCCAACATTTAACTTCGCGATACTTGGCAGCAGACTGTTTTGCAATATTTGTTGATATTTCGCGGCATTCACGGTACCATCAATAAATTCAAAGCATCCTAATCCTGAAGCTGCCATGCAGCCCCAAATCATCACTCCTGTAGGAAATTTTACCGTACGTTTTAGGCAATCCTTGTGGAAAGCCTCATGTTTAGTACGAATCACACGTTTGCGGTGATCGCCAACACATACGTCGAATTTTGATTCGTCGCTAAAAATTACTCTGGACCAATCTTCTACCGACCAAGATAGTTTAGATTTTGCCCATGCGAGCCTGGTTTTCTTTTGTTTTTCCGTCAAAAGGGGCTTTTCCTTTGCCTATAAGAAAAAAATTGTATAAAATTACACTTTTAAATTGTTATTTGTAATTCAACCTTATAAAACTTGAGTCCACTTTTATGAATCCACTGGCGACAGCATTCCCTTGACAGATTTAATCCAGTTTCATGATTCCATTCAGTGGTAATTTGTCTTAAAGTATTTCTTCGGCCTTTTTTGCACAGTTTTACTAACAGTCTCTTATTTCTATCAGAAACTATTTTTGGACGACCCGGACTTTTACGTTTTTTATCTAGGATATTTCCCGTTTCCCCATAATGTTTAATTATATTCCACACTGTAGTTTTAGGAATATTAAGTTCATCCGCCACTTCACGTATTGTTTTATTTCCGCAGTAATTTTTAAGTACTAATTCACGAATTTTTGAATTTGTAGATATACCACGCACCATTTTGTTCTATAAACGCAGCGATTCACTCAATACGATAAATAATATAATTGCCGATTAATCTGACGTTTCGTTCCCGATTGTTTTCGCAGCCTACTTGTCTTATTTTGTTTAATTTTTAACAGTTACTTTATACTGTCCCAATATTTAGTTGCCACACAATATGAACATTTTTCTTGTTAATTAGAGATGATAGAATAAGTATTTTGTTTTTTGTGTTGCTGATTGGCCCCAATTGTTGTTAATTAACTAGTTACTTAATATTAAATTTTAAAAATTATTAGAAAAACAAATAAACTGTCAAATACCTGACTTATATATGAATTTTATTTTGTCCCAATATATAGTTGTTAGGGCTCGTATGTCAAGTGGAATAATCAAAACCGGAGATGAAAAGTTTTAAACTATAAATTAATTCAATCGGAAAAATAATCCGGCGTATGATAGGCATATCGAACATCAAACTAATTTAAAAACCGTCATACTTCAGACTTCAAATAAATAATTGAAAATAACCAAAAAAATATTTTTTTCTACTCCCACTTGAAAAAATTATCAATTTTTCACAATCTGCAGAATGGATATGTATACTGTACTAGTGAACTGAATGGATGTATATTTCGTATAAATCTATGATTACAAACAACTCTATTTTTTTATATAGGGTGTTTAAGGACTAGTGTAACAAACTTTAACAGCTTATTCCTAAGGTCATTTTGAGCCAAAAATGTCATATGAACATAGGTCCTATTCCTTCTAGTTACCAAAATACAAGAGGTTGAAGTTCTATAAATAACACGAATTTTTCTAATTTTTGTAATCAAGATACTTTCGGAAAACAAGAGTTATTATTGAAAAGTCATACCTTATTTGTATTTATAAAACTAAAACAATTACCCCTTAACCTTAAATAATAATATAAGCTAAAAACTAAATACGTATTTCGAGAACTAAGTTCTCATCATCAGTAGAACAAAACAAAAGTTTAAGCAGAGAAGTTAAGATTACTCAACATGTAAACCATGTCAGAGGTCTAACAACTCTGAGGTTAAGGGGTAATTGTTTTAGTTTTATATATATTTTTAACCTTAGACTCCTCCTATTATTGTAACTTATTTGTATTAATTAATTTTATTTATTAATATTAACGAATACGATTTAGACAACAAAACATACGATGACACATTCAATGACATTGTACGATTTAACCATATGATATATGGGGGATTTGGTCAGAATATTTGATTTAGCTTTTTTTAAGTGGAAGATGTTTTTAAATCTTGCCGACAATCTGTTGACTTGGACGGATAGTCGATTATTGATATACATACAGTCAATGTTATTATTAATATTTTTTTGTAAAATAATTACTGCAGATATTTGTCGTCTTTGAGTGAGGCTAAATCATTTTTACCTTCCGTCACCTTTAGGTAAGGAAGGTATTGTCTGGACAAAAAATTCAAAGATGAGTTTTTAGTGAATAAGTATATTTTAGGGTCCCTATAATACGATTTTACCATTTTTACGATGATGTCTGTATGTATGTATGTATGTATGTATGTATGTATGTATGTATGTATGTATGTGTGTATGTATGTATGTATGTATGTATGTATGTATGTATGTATGTATGTATGTATGTGTGTCTGTGTATCTGTGTGTGTGTCTGTGTGTGTGTGACAAAAGTTCCGGATCCCATAACTTCAATACCACGATTCCAAAAATTATAATTTTTTCGTATCCCTCAAGTTCACATCCAGAAGAACAAGTGATTAGATTTTGGTTATAATTAGTGAACCGGAAGTAGCCTGATTTGAAGATTTAACAGTTAAATTTGATTTATTGACATTTAATATTATTATAACTTAAAGAATATATTATTCTCTATACGATTTAATTACACTTTATACTTCATATTCAATAGATACAGAGTTAAAGAATTTTAAAGAAATTAAATTTTATAATTCAGCCAGCTATGCTAAACTTGGAAACTACTATTATATTCATATAATTCAAATTGACAGATGTCAGTATGAGTAAAAAGTAAATTAATGTGGCAGAGATGAGAATGTTGAAGTAGATGTTGGGGAACACATGGAAAGATACGGTAATAAAATAACTCTAATGTTACAATTTTCTAGAAAGATACAAGAAAGATGATTATATTGGTTTGAACATGTCATGGGGAGAAATGAAGAATTATATGAGTAGTTTAGTAATGGAAGGTTGAAGAAGCAGAGGAAGATCAAAGATAAGATGGAAGGACTGTATTGCGGAAGACTTGAGAGAAAAAGAACCGAATGAGAACGACACGCAAAAATAGCAACCCCTAACGAATGGGAAAAGCTAAAGAGGAAAAAGATGTCAGTGTCAAGTGCAATTTGAATAGTTTGTTTATGAAATAATTTTACTGGAAATTTAGAATCTTTTGCAAGAAAAATTATGTATGGAATTTATACATTATACACAGGATTGACGGAAGGAATTGTGCTGGCCACAACAGATTTTTTCCATTAAATTTTAATAGTAAATCAGAGATATTTAATATCGTCAGAAGAGAAAAATAAAGTTATCTTCTAAGATTTTAGAATTGTGAATAAAGCATTTTATTCTTTGCAAAATACTAGTATTGAAATATTGGATTAATTGCAGGATTCATTCTTGTAATCAATATTCTTGAACTATAATCAAAATATTCTTTGTTGTAATCATCATAGTTATTATTTCAATATAACAATGCTAGAAAAATATCCGTTTGGTATGGATAATTATTTCACTTATAATTAGAGCTTTAATGCAAACAAGTTAAAGAAAGAGTTAAGAGATTTTCGTAGTTTTATAGTACAGGTGAAAAAATATATTTTCGGAAATGGAGCGGTAAGCCCAATAAGTTTGAGAATCACTGATTTAGAATAAAAAGTATTTGAATTCTTGAATTGAATTATCCATATAAGTTTGAATAATCCTTGGAAATACTTTTCCCAATTGAATTCTCAAACATCCCACAATTCGGTTGATTCATATTTACATTTACATCTCATTTAAGTGAAACAAATCACTTGAAATCCCTATTAGAGCGCCGAGGAAATATGCAGCAAATGTGAATACAGGTTGTAGCGCATATTCCCAGCTTGAGCGTCCCAGGTTGAAGTTTTAACGACTGCTCTTAAGGAACGATTCGGAATTCTGCACCAGTTCCCCGAGAAAGTGCATCTCGGGAAGATTCTCTCCCAGCAAGTGGATTTGATGCGGTTTCGCATCCACGGTGACTCCGTCCTCATTTAAGTCGTATTGCTTGTGGCTATTAGCCCTGCACACGTATATGCACACTTTGCACCTATCTGCAACACTTCGTAGAAAATTGCTCGCAAAACTAAACTAGCATAAAGGCGAAAATCGTCTGAATTGCAGAGTAAGGTTAATGCGGGAGATGCTGGAAGGAATCGAGCAATTTTGGAGTAATTTACGGGGAAATTCAAGACTGAAAAATACTGGCAATCATGGATTATATAAATACAACAACACTATGGATAATAATAACAATAATAATAATAACCACCTGTGTCTAGTAGGATACTCTACCAACTGTATAAGATAGTTTTTAATTTATAATTATTCAGTAAATCAAAACATCGTTCTGAATTACAATTAATGTTTTTCAAATTACATTTTTTTTTTAATCATGAACATTACATACGATATAATTACAGAAATAGATAAATAAAAATCTGATGTGGCCAACACAAAACCTCCCGCCATTTAATTTTTATTAATTTAAATACATATACCTATGGGGTCTCATGGCCGCGTGCCTGAGTGTCTGGTGGAGAATCTGGGGAACCGGATTCAATCCCTACTATCAAATATTTTAAATTTTAAATGACACATAACTAACCCCTGTGATGCACTCTCCACTCCAAAAATGAGTACCCGTGAGGTGACGCATGGTAAACACCCGTACGATACAAACATGTCATCATCATTACCGAAATCTGGATACAATCTGTGTATTAGCACATCCAGCAATGGGTAATATGCTGTGATAATATATTTAATTTATTTAAATACTTACTAATACTAGAAATTTTTATAATAACAAATTGCGAAAATATAACATTTAAAGGTATTTTTGAAGAAAAACTATTTTAAGCTTCAAGTAAACTGCCATTTCCGGTTATAAGATTGACATCAAAATCTACTCGTAATGGCTTCTTTCCATATTAGAATAAGGTAGAAATACAAGATTTCAAAATTTTCTGAACGATAGTATTCGAGTTAGAGCGTAAAGAGGATCAACACACACACACCCACACACATACATACATTCATACAGACATCATCGTGGAAATGTTAAAAATAAATTCTAGGGACCTTAAATCGTGGTCATTTACCAAAATCTCGATATGCGATTTTTAGCACGATCCCTATATCTCCCTTAGCAAGGGTTGCGGGAGGTAAAAATAAAATAAATATATCATCACGGCATATTACCCATTGCTGGGTGTGCCAACCTGCTTTGTACACAGATATTGGTAATGATGAAATATTTGTATCCTGTGGACGCTTACCAGACGTCACCTCACGGGCACTCATAGCTGGTATGGAGATTGTACCACAGGAGTCAATTATGTGCCATTAAAATTCGAAGTAATTTTTTGCGTCGGTCGGGATCAGACATTCAGGCACACGGCCACTAGACTCCATATAGAGAAATATAACCAAATAAATCTGTTTATGATTTCGTTGTTCTGTGTTGATCTGCGATGTTCGCTCATCTGGATCTTCGAGTAATACATAACAACACGGCAAACAAATGTGCTCTGGCTGAACTTTCCAATACATTAAAACACACTTTTGATCTGGAAAATTTCAAGATATTGGAGGAAGAGCAGAATTACTCCAAACGTATGTTTCTTGAAATGTTACATCCCAGGGATGATTGCAATAACATCAATGCTAGAACTGATATTCAAGGACTTAACAGCGTATATTTGGGTGTATTGGAAATGTTCGAAAAGGAAAAGGCAAATTTCATGCCAAACTGAGTTTTATTAGTTTCCTTACATTTTATTTAAATTCCTACAACTTGCTACATTATTATTGGTGTACAGACGACCAATATGAGTCCGTATTAATGATGTCACCAGATTCCTTACACAGGATATTTCTGGCTATTTTTCGCATTATCCGGTTGTTGTTTTTTAGATAAAATGGATGTATACGATGTTTAATAAATTAAATGAATGTATTTTGTGTACATGAATTGTAACAATTTGTAAGATGTCCATGTTATTTTGTATGTATTACATTTTTGTTGTATAATTGTTGTAGACCTTGAAGAAGGTGCAAGGGTGAATCAAAACGTTGGTATAGTAAGAATAAATACTGAACTTTCGAATAATTGTTAACACCTAATCCACATTACAGTCGAGAAATTACCCAGAATAATAGTAAAGTTTTATAAAATGCCCTTATTCGTAAAAAAAAACAAAAAATAATAACTTACAGAATAAGGGGATAGAAGTGAGCAATATTTTTAAATTTATTTGCATACTACAAAAATACATATTGCTAGCATTGTTATATTAAACTGTGAAGGTTTTGATTACAACAAAAAATATTTTGATTACAAGAATGAATCCGACAATAAATAAATATTTAATTACTAGCATTTTACCAAGAATCATATGTTTAATAATTTACAATACCTAATATAATCTTAGTGAGATAATTTTATTTTTCTTTTCCGCCGATATTGAATTTCCCTTATTTACTATTCAAATTTATTAGAAAAAAAAAACTATAGAACTGATAATCACAACAAACTTAACCTTATAATATTGATTACAAGAAAGGAATTTCATCAATCTTTTAAATCTAGCATTTTTCGAAGGATTAAAAGTATAGTTTTACTTTAAAGTGTGTATTAATTTATAAATTATACATTGTAGGGAACGCTGAAATATAATTTTATACATAGGCGCCTTTACTCCCAAAGCTTCACTGCTTATAATAAACTGTGTTACTCTGTGAATATACGCTGAAGTTTAGATATCAGTTTCGTATTTAAGCTTTCTGCATTAATATAAAAATTGATTAGATTTTGGGTAAAATTGGACAACCAGAAGTGATACTTTATTGAATTCCGTGACAGTTTTTAATGAAAAAACTATATTAAAATATAAACCAAAACTTACCAATTTTAGTACTTTGGCTAAAATTGACAAACCGGAAGTGATACTTTACTTGAAGCTCTGAATAGATTTTCGTTAAAAAATATATTATATGAGTACTTTTTAAATTTGGGAAGTGGCCCTTAACTTGGATCAGATTTTCGAGGAACATAATAAAATAATCCAAAATTTCGTAATACAGACTTCTATTTATTGGAACAACAAATTAGATTTTGTTTACAAACAATCAACCGGAAGTGATAGCTTTCTTAAAGGCTCATAGTGGTCCTGTGCGGGCCACGTCAGATTTTTATAATTCTTTCTTCAGTAAATCAATAGGTAGTTCAGTACTTCAACATCGTTCTAAATTACAATTAATATTTTCTAAAATGCAATATTTTTTCTCAATTAGAATTAATTCTTTTTGAAGTTTAACTGGGTATTTTGAGTTACATGGCATACGATATAATTACAGAAATAGAGGAACATAACCAAATAAATCTGTTTATGATTTCGTTTGTCCCTCATCAATCTGATTCTGAATCTGTCTGTCTTGTAACCAACTTCAACACTCATCATCGAGACAGCTTATCCCAAACGGGTGAACATTTGTTGTTTGACTTGTGTTCGAATGTAAACAGTAATTCCTATCATAGTCCTATTATGTCAGCAGAAGCATTTCTCTCAGGTATCAATACCTGGCTTACATAAACTTGTGACATTCTCAAACTTTGCAACAATAAAACCAGTGTTATCAACTCTAAATTATCCTCATCCATAAAGTAGTTTAGCTGGCTAATCTAATTTCAGATTATATTTCAATTGTTATAATCAATTAATTTTCCTTTATTACTAACGTGACTATGGAATAATTTCGGTATAATATTATAGTTGAATATGTAATAAAGACGATTATGGAATAATGTAACAGATGGAAAGATAATAAATCGGAATTTGAAATGCAACGGTAATTAAATTTTTATGATAAAATTTATTTCTTTAAATGGAATTAAAATGAGTGTCTCTTACATAATTAACTTTTTACCTTCCGTCACCGAAAGGTAAAGAAGGTATTGTTTTTGGTCAAAAAATTCAATGATGAGTTTTTAGTGAATAAGCATGTTTTAGGGTCCGTATAATACGATTTTACCATTTTTACGATCATGTCTGTATGTAAGTGTGTGTGAGTGTGTGTGTGTGTGTGTCTGTTTGTATGTGACGAAAGTTTCGGATCGCATAACTTCAATACCACGATTCCAAAAATTATATTTTTTTCGTATTCCTCAAGTTTACATCCAGAGAAACAACTGATTAGATTCTGGTTATAATTGGTGAACCGGATATAGCTCCATATTTAACAGTTAAATTTGATTTATTGACGTTATTATAACTTAAAGAATATATTATTCTGTATACGATTTGATTGCATTTTATACTTCATATTCAATAGATATAGAGTTAAAGAATTTTAAAGAAATTAAATTTTATAAATCACTCAGCTATGCTACATGGAAACTTCTAATATATTCATATAATTCAAATTAACAGATGTCAGTATCAATAAAAAGTAAATTAATGTGGCAGAGATGAAGATGTTGAAGTAGATGTTGGGGAAAACACGGAAAGACACGGTAAGGAAATAACTCTAGTGTTACAAGTTTCTAGAAAGATACAATTACATTGGTTTGAAAATGTCATGAGGAGAAATGAAGAAAATATTGGATGAAGAATGAATAGCTTAGTAATAGAATATTAAAGAAACAGAGGAAGACTAAAGATAAGCTGGAAGAACTGTATTGCGGAAGACTTGAGAGAAAATAAACTGATTGAGAACGACACGTAAAACAAAAATGAGTGGAAGAAGAAAATAAAAAATAGCGACCCTAACGAATGGGGAGAGCTAAAGAAGAAGAAGATGTTAGTGTCAAATGCTATTTGCATAGTTTGTTTATGAAATAATTTTAGTGGAAATTTAGAATTTTTTGTAAGAAAATTTATTCATGGAATTTATACATAATACACAGGAATGACGGAAGGTATTGTGCTGGCCACAACAGATTTTTTATTATAAATATAGTTCTTTAACAAAAGCTTTAGAAATAGGAATGTTTTTTGCAAAATTTCCTGGTCACTTATCTGGTTGAGACCTGGGAAATTGACTTTACGGACGTTGCTTAGACGACGCAAAATAACACATTTCAATACATTAGTACAAAAAATAATTTGGGCAAGTGTATGATGTACAATAGTAATAGTGTACATTTGTACGTAAAATGACAAAAAGTATGTGTAAGAAGAACAATTAAAAAATAATTCCGATGAACAAGGTAGATAAAGCACATATATTTAAGTGTCCTTTACAGTAACTTCAATGACCAAGATAAGCAACATTGAATGATATGCAAACATAACCTATAAAAAAAATATTCCTTTCAATTTCACAATTTTTCAATTTCAAATAAAATTGAATACGCACCTCGACACTGAGATTCCTTTGTATCAGTCATATGGTTTATTTTCCACATTCGTAATAAACAGAACTTCAGTAACTTGATACATAAATAACAATTACAGTAAAAATTTTGAAAGATGTATGATCAAGGTTGTCTAGAAATTGTATGAATTCAGATTTTTGTTCCGCGCATTCAAATTCAGTAGTGTCGTTTACTTAGTTTTTATGAGGGTACATAAGATACTACTGTTATTTTATTATTATAAAATTATATGTTACAATAAAACCATTCAAAAATAAGTCAACTGGTAAGTTTATTAGTAAATGTAAAACCAAATATGTGAAAAATAAGATAATGACACAATGTCAGTGTCAATGACTCTGACACAAAATAACGTTATTCGTACGGCTATGAATTAGGGTATATCTGAATTAATAAATAAACTTTCGTTACAGCGAAAGTATTATCAACAACGAGCATAAAGTGGAATGTCCTAGCTTAGTCGAAGCAATATGAATTTTTGAAAGACAAGCGTGTTATATCTATCCTTATCGCACATGCTTATAGCCTTTGCAAAGGAAAGAGATAAATGTATGCCAATTTGTTAATTCGTTCATGATACAGATGTCCTTGATCGGACATCTTTCAAAAATTTTACTATACGTATTTGCGTACAAAGCAGTTTGAACTCAAAGAAATATAGGAATATTTATGGTTTAGTAATACACAATAAAGGTAATGTTCGTTTTATTGTAGATCCTCCCCAAAAATTATGACCTGATTGTGACCGACTTGATGAAGGGTACAAAGTCTCTTTTCTTATCAAGATCTGGGAATTTTGTCAAACTGGCTCGAAAATGCAAAATTTGTTTTGAAAATGCTTGGCATCCAATTTAAGAAACATGAATATTTATCAGGAATTTAATTTTGATAGATAGCGCTTGCTTGCTCATAACTTAATATTTTTTACTCTGGTTTAATAGCATCTAAAATATAAATTATCATCTTATCAAGATACAACGTCTAAGCATCGAGTATATATTTTTTATGTACGAAAGAACCTCATTAAATTGTATTTAGTCGGGCCTTAATAACGTTCTTATTTATTATCTTCTTTATGTAGACGATATATAACAAAAAAGAATTTAATATGTATTTACTGTTTCAACATCATCAAAGGTTAACTTTTTCAGTTCGTGTTATTAGTTTTTTGTAGATTTACATGTGTTTATAAACAATATTGTTTATCAAAAAAGAGAAATAACCTTGTTTTCAATTCCGAGAAGTTGAGATAATTTGGAGAATGTTGTTTACGTTTAATGTGTTTTGAATATTATTTAATAAATATACTAAATATAGCGACATTACATTGATCTTTTAAATAAAAAAAATCTTTAGGCCCACATAAGCTCTCATACTTTTTAACAAGACAATTTTTAATAGGTTATCTGATTTTGATAAATGTTTTAAAGCTTTGGCAAAATATTTAAAAAATTTAATAACCTTTTGAATCAATCGTAAAATATTATAGTGTATAACAATTGCTTGAAGCCATTTTACCTCCCGCTACCCTTGGTAAGGGAGGTATAGGGATCGTGCTAAAAATCGCATATCGAGATTTTGGTAAATGACCACGTTTTAAGGTCCTTAGAATCCATTTTTAACATTTTCACGATGATGTCTGTGTGTATATGTAGATCCTTTTTACGCTCTAACTCAAATACTAACCTTTTATTTCAGCTTATTCTAATATGTAAGAAACCATTAGATTTTGATGTAACTCAGATAACCGGAAATGGCACTTTCCTGGAAGCTCAAAATAGTTTTCTACAGGTTTGCATTAATAGTATAGATCTCAAATAAATGTAACTGACAGATATGTCACTGTCAACAAATTAAGCATTTCTAATAATAATAGTAACGTTTTATAAAGAAAATAGTAAATAGAACAATAATTATAATGAAAGGAACTCAATACAGTTACCAGCATAATAAATATGTAGGAAATTATATAAATAAATAAAATAAATATATTGTCACGGCATATTACCTATTGCTGGGTGTGCTAATCTACTTTGTACACAGATTTCGGTAATGATGATGTGTTTACGCCCTCACGGGCACTTATTGCTGGTGTGGAGAGCGCACTACAGGGTCCATTTTGTGCCATTTAAAATTCTAAATATTTGGCGTTGATCGGGATCCGGTTTCCCAGATTAGCGACCAGACACTCAGGCACGCGGCCACGAGACCCAATAGGTATGTATTTAGATTAATAAAAATTAACTGGCGGGAGGTATTGTGTTGGTCACATCAGAATACTAGCTTCAACAAAATATAAAATAACAGATAAGATGAGAAGACAATATATTAAATGGCATTTGGTTATCAATTGGTAAATAAAAATCTGTTGTGGCCAGCACAATACCTTCCGTCATTCTCGTGTATAATGTATAAATTCCATTATTTTTCTTACAAAAAATTCTAAATTTCCAGTAAAATTATTTCATAAACAAACTATTCAAATTGCACTTGACACTGGCATCTTCTTCTTCTTTAGCTTTTCCCATTCGTTAGGGGTCGCTATTTTTGCATGTCGTTCTCATTCAGTTCCTTTTCTCTCAAATCTTCCGCAATACAGACCTTCCATCTTATCTTTGGTCTTTCTCTGTTTCTTTAACGTCCTATTACTAAACTATTCATTCTTGTTCCAATATAATTCTTCATTTCTCCTCATGACATGTTCAAACCAATGTAATCGTCTTTCTTGTATCTTTCTAAAAACTTGTAACACTAGAGTTATTTTCTTACCGTATCTTTCCGTGTATTCCCCAATATCTACTTCAACATCCTCATATCTGCCACATTAATTTACTTTTTATTGATACTGACATCTGTCAATTTGAATTATATGAATATATTACTAGTTCCCAAGTTTGGCATAGCTGGCTGAATTGTAAAATTTAATTTCTTTAAAATTCTTTAACTCTGTATCTATTGAATATGAAGTATAAATTGTAATCAAATCGTATAGAGAATAATATATTCTTTAAGTTATAATAACGTTAAATGTCAATAAATCAAATTTAACTGTTAAATCTTCAAATGAGACTACTTCCGGTTGACCAATTATAACCAAAATCTAATCAGTTGTTCTTCTGGATGTAAACTTGAGGAATACGAAAAAATGATAATTTTTGGAATCGTGGTATTGAAGTTATTGGATCCGGAACTTTTGTCACACACACACAGACACACGGACACACAGACACACAGACACACAGACACACAGACACACATACATACAGACATCATCGTAAAAATGGTAAAATCGTATTATATGGACCCTAAAACGTGCTTATTCAGTAAAAACTCATCATTGAATTTTTTGACCAAAAACAATACCTTCCTTACCTAAAGGTGACGGAAGGTAAAAATTGTTTCCAGAACAGAAAAATATCTACCATATAGTTTCAAAAGATTCATTATTTTGTTAATAATAGCTCTAACTCTTATCTGATAAGAAAAGAAACTTTATTCCCTTTATCAACTCACTACAATCAGATCAAAAATTTCCGCAAGGTCCTTCAACAATTCCTACATCACTTCTTCTGTCATATTGATAAATAAACAATATTTTTGTTTTTGTTTGATTTTCGCGCTTCTTGCTGCCTGAGGAAAAAACTTTCGCAAGATTCAAGTGCCATTGATGTTGGATGTTGAAATCAATATATTAAATAAAAGTTCTCCCAACAAAAAATGTAAGGCCAGTTTTGTCGTTCGCCTTTGACATCAAAAAAACATATAGTGGTCCACAGTAAATACACCGAAATAAAATTTCTGACAAGTTTGTTGGCAGTTAAAATATTTTTATCAAAAGAATTCTACGACATATTTCCGCGATACAAAAGAAAAATCTTGGGATATACAGTGTGTGCCACGAAATGTGGAACATAGGAGTTTAACATGGGATTTTAAAAATGTGCGGAAATTGGCTCTCCTGTACATTTTAGAGCAAAAGTACAAGAATGAAAAGTTGTTTAGAATTAATTTTTACTTAAAAAAATCTGTTGTGGCCAGCACAATACCTTCCGTCATTCTCGTGTATAATGTATAAATTCCATAATTTTTCTTACAAAAGATTCTAAATTTCCAGTAAAATTATTTCATAAACAAACTATTCAAATTGCACTTGACACTGGCATCTTCTTCTTTAGCTTTTCCCAATCGTTAGGGGTCGCTATTTTTGCATGTCATTCTCATTCAGTTCCTTTTCTCTCAAATCTTCCGCAATACAGTCCTTCCATCTTATCTTTGGTCTTCCTCTGTTTCTTTAATGTCCTATTACTAAACTATTCATCTTGTTCTAATATAATTCTTCATTTCTCCTCATGGCATGTTCAAACCAATGTAATAGTCTTTCTTGTATCTTTCTAAAATCTGCCACATTAATTTACTTTTTATTGATACTGACATCTGTCAATTTGAATTATATGAATATATTACTAGTTCCCAAGTTTGGCATAGCTGGCTGAATTATAAAATTTAATTTCTTTAAAATTCTTTAACTCTGTATCTTTTGAATATGAAGTATAAATTGTAATCAAATCGTATAGAGAATAATATATTCTTTAAGTTATAATAACGTTAAATGTCAATAAATCAAATTTAACTGTTAAATCTTTAAATGAGACTACTTCCGGTTGACCAATTATAACCAAAATCTAATCAGTTGTTCTTCTGGATGTAAACTTGAGGAATACGAAAAAATTATAATTTTTGGAATCGTGGTATTGAAGTTATGGAATCCGGAAATTTTGTCACACACACACAGACACACATACATACAGACATCATCGTAAAAATGGTAAAATCGTATTGTATGGACCCTAAAACGTGCTTATTCAGTATCATTGAATTTTTTGACCAAAGACAATACCTTCCTTTACTAAAGGTGACGGAAGGTAAAAACCCTCATTTAATGCAATATAATATCTCTAGCACTAGATATTTAGATATGACATTTTTTTCAAAACAGTTCAGTTCAGTGTTATTGATGTTAATTGTTGCAATCATTGTGTCTACACTGTTGTAATCAATAAATTGCATCACTGTTCGTTTGTGCATAATAAAATGGATTTGTTCAGTACCGGAGAAAAAATTTTGATTGTCAAATTACATTGCAGAGGAAATAGTTATGAAGAAATTCGTGCACTTTTTGGTGGCTCTTATCCTGATCGTTCAATTCCAAGTAAAACGACAATATTTCGGACAATTGAGAGATTTAATAAAACAGGAAGTGTTTTAAAACCATGCAAGTGTCAATGGCCAATTGCAGATGAAGATGAAGAAAGACAAGCAAATAAAATTAATGTAATTGCAGCCATTGAAAATAATAAAAATTTAAGTTTGCGGCAAATAGAAAAACACACTTCAATTCCATTCAGTACTGTAAGAAATTATTTAAAAGAAGAATATAAATCTTTTAAATATGGCAAACACCAGGAATTGAATGAAGAAGATAATTTTCTGAGAGCAACATTTCGTGAATTAATGCTGGTAAAAGCAAATGCAGATTCACATTTTATTGAGAATATAATTCCTTAGTCACGTGACACGTTTTCCGCCAATCAACATACAGAATCTCCCTAGCTACGCGTTTATCACAGCGATGATAAAAAACAAGGAAATTATCACCGTATTTATAGTCGTTACTAAGGGATTTGTTTTATTTATTTAAGACATTGACAGTTAATTTTGAGTTTAAAAATAAATAATAACAATAATTCAAACTCCGAAATATTAAATAAAACTCGCAAGTACCATGTTTTAATACAATATGAATATGTATATCAAAAGTTAGGTTAGGTTAGATTGCAAAAATTCATTATATTCTTTCATTAAATATAAGCTCGTGATATGATTAATAATCAAAGATATTGCTCGTGAAACCGAAGCAGCACATTTCAACTCGTCCTTCGGACTGGTGAAATCTGTAGCTCGGTTTCACTCGAGAATATCATGGATGATAATCATATCACTTGTTATATTACGTATGAAAATATTTGTTTTCCCGACGAAAGCACATTTACACTCAATAATGAGCCAAATATTCAAAAAAATTGATATTGGCGTAAATACACTGAACATTTGTATGTTACGACTCATACACAATATCCCCGAAAAGTCAACGTTTGGACTGGAATTTTAAAAGAAACCATATTATTGGGCCATATTTCATTAACGGCACTTTAACTGGTCAGTCCTATTATGATCTGGTGATAAATGACATTGGACCGGCAATTGAAGAACTGGCCAATGATCGTGAAGTATGGTTGCAACAAGACGGCTGTCCAGCTTATAACGAAAAAATTGTAAAAGAATATCTTAATGATGTATTTCCCGATACATGGATTGGTTGAGACGGACCAATCTAGCGCCAAATGATTTTTTTCTATGTGGACACCTAAAATAAAAAAATTACAGTGATTACAAATATCCAGATTTAGAAACACTAAAAAACAGAATATCCCTGGAATGTACTAAAATATCGTGCTACCAACTAGCGAATGTTAGGCGTTCATTTTATGATAGATTAGGTTGTTTGGCGCGGAATATTTGAGCATTTAATTTAAATAAAACTTCTCTATTTTGCTGCTATTCTCTTCTTCCGATTTGTATGATTTATTTTATTATTAAATATAATAAATGATAATTTCCCATTGTTAATATTCACCGAAATCTCAGCTGAGTTCAGTGTTATTGATGTTAATTGTTGTAGTCATTGTGTTTATAATTATAATTCAGCATTAAATATTAAAGTATTATGATCTTAATTGATATTTGTTTTATTTGTTTTTTATTTCCATAACTATCTGAATTTTGATGAAAATGTCATATTTTATTTTCTAAATATCTAGTGCTACAAATATTCTATTGCATTAAATGAAGACTTTTTTTAAGTAAAAATTAATTCTAAACAACTTTTTATTCTTGTACTTTTGCTCTAAAATGTACAGGAGAGCCAATTTCCGCACATTTTTAAAATCCCATGTTAAAAGTCCTATGTTCCACGTTTCGTTGCACACACTGTATAACCGAGACTTGATGAAATTAAAATATTTGAAAAACCTCCGAGAAGTGCTTTGTTATATGTAGGGAGATTGGGCCTCGTAAAGTCTACAGTGTATGTTGTGTAATCATGGTTATAATATGGCGCTGGGGGCTATAATTTTGGAAGCGCCCAAAATTTAACATTATCGTATGTTAATTCCAAGTTAATAACTTCTAAAATATTGCCATAGATTAGTTCAGTAAATTATTAATTAAGCCACGAAGCTACAGTTATTAATGCATGAAGTATGAAGTAATATGAAAACATCAATATACGAGTACTTATCAATCTTATCATCAAATCTTCTACCAGTACGACAAATGAATCATCTATTTGAGAAACCACATAAGGCAAAAAGCATAAATTTCAGGAGACACTAAAATCTGTCAAAGAAGATACGGAACAAAAAAATCTGTTGTGGCCAGCACAATACCTCTCGCCATTTCCTATTTATTGTCAGAATTTTTCATTAAAAATTTCAAGATTTTCTAAATTCACGTAGTTAATTTGTCACCAAGAGTGTGGAATTTACTTGTCGAGGAAAATAAACCACATGGAATTTGAAAATCTGACATGGGCTCCATATCAGCTTGTCAAGTCACATGACTGCTCGCGTGCTAATGTATTTAACTTGTATACCTACATTCTACACTCTACACCAAAAATTCTACTTACATCTATTCCATATATTTAGATTATTTTAAATTTAAATTCATTCTATGAAGAAATTTTGTCCTACTCTTCCAATATTTCGAGATGTTTCCAATTCATTGTCGGAAGTAACAGTATTTCTGAAGGGTATGTGTAATATACGTATAATGTTAAATATTTAACTATTAATACATTAAGAAATAATATAATGTATGTACTTCCCAGAAAAAGTCTTCAGTAATGTCTCCGGATTTCTGACACTGACATTTATCTGACAGTTACAAACAATTTAAATTCTCAACAATTTTCCATGGTATTCTTTCGGGTGTAAAATTTATTACAACAGATTATTTTATATATTATATTTCTTTTATCTCTAAATCTATAGAATATATAATAAAATATTTAAATGTACCAGACAGAGAATTTAATTTTCTTTAGTATTGCCAAGAAAAAAATTCAAAAAATAATATTTAGAAGATTTTTTTTCAAGAATCTTCTACTTCCGGTTATCCAATTGTTACCAAAACCTTTTCAGATCTTCCCATGAATGTCCGATTGGGAAATACGTAGTTAAACAAATATAAAGTCATGGTTTTTGAGTAATCGTCCTTCCAACATCCCACACACACACACATCCACACACACACACACACATACACACACACACACACACACACACACACACAGACATCATCATAAAAATATTATAATCGGATTCTAGGGACCTTAAAATCTGGATTTGAGATTTTTAGCATGAATCTAATACCTCTCTCAGCGAGAGGTAAAAAATATACGACACAGCTAGATTTGCATAAACGCTTCGCTTCTCGCCTAATGTCGTAAGTAACTAAAAATGTTAATGTGCTATAAACAAGACTAAGGAAAAATATTGAAAATATTATTATTATATTTGTAAAGTTCGAGTACTTTTTTTAAAATTTGATGCCTTATAATTAGATTCTTTTCAACGTAAAGTTTTCGACGAACCAACGAAAAAGAAGGTATTAAATTAAATTCTCCTTAAGAACAGTTATTAATTATATGAAATGAAGAATATTATTCGTTATTGCATCTTTTCCAAAAATATTACCTTCATTAAAACTACATTCAGCCTGAAAGAAAACATTTTTATGTCCCAATTCATAACCCCGTAGCGGATGGAAGATTTTACGACATCATTTACGAGAAATTTTATCTATTATATTATCTATAAATTAGTTATAAAGTAATAACTATATTTCATATGAAAATTACAATTACTCTATTAATAATGCAGAGCGCATATGCACTGTATCTAAACTTTGAAATGATAATTAATTTTACAATTATCCTGGACGATATTAATTCGAGTTTCGTTTTATTGTATCCCAACTTGATATGTAAATATAGCAGAGAACAACGGGCAAATTGAATTTCAAAACTTTTTTGCTTGGGATTTGATAAATCCTAAGCATATTTGGTTGTCATATTGCTGGAAATGTTTTTATGTATGAACGTTTTTTTTTATATTTTGTGTCTGCAAAAACATCACATTGAATATGAAAATTAATGCGGAAAACAATAAATAAATAACAAAATTTGAATAAAATAAAATATAAATATATCATTTATTTATTGCTCATTTTTGGGTATGATAGCTTGTTTTTACCTTCCGTCCCCTATATAGGTAAGGAAGGTATTGTCTTTGGTCAAAAAATTCGGTGGTGAGTTTTCATTGAATAAGCACGTTTTAGGGTCTTTACAATACTATTTTACTATTTTTATGATGATGTCTGTATGTGTGTGTGTGTGTTCGTATGTGCGTGTGTGTGTGTATGTGTGTGTGTGTATGTGTGTGTGTGTGACCGCCGTTTCGGACACGATATCTCCAATACTAGAATTCCAAAAATTACAATTCTTGCGTATTCCTCTTCCTTGCAACCATATACAGACTTGATTAGATTTTGGTTATAATTGGTCAACCGGAAGTACCCTCATTTGAAGATTTTAACAGTTTTTCTTGAAAAACTCAGTTAAATGTTATTATAACTTAAAGAATATATTATTATCTATACGATTTGATTGCATTTTATATTTGATATTCAACAGATAAGAAGAATAAACATAATAAATTTCACATAAATTTCATAATTCAGCCAGCTATGCTAACTTAACCATGGAAACTGCTAATATATTCAGGTAATTCAAATTGACAGATGTCAGTATCAATAAATTTAAATCAATGAAAGAATAAGGGAAGTAACTCTAATGTTAGAAGTAGAGACGATTACATTGGTTTGAACATGTCATGAGAGATGAATATATTAATACAAGGTGGAAGAAACATAGGAAGACCAAATATAAGATAAAAAGACTGTATTGTAGAAGACTTGAGAGAAAAGGAACTGAATGAAGACGACACGCAAAACAAAAATGAGTGGAAGAAGAAAATAAAAAATAGCGATCTCTAACGAATGGGAAAAACTAAAGAAAAAGAAGATGTCAGTGTCAAGTGCAATGTGCATAGTTTGTTTATAAAATAACTTTACAGAAAATATAGGATCTTTTGCAAGAAAATGTATGTATAGGGCGCGTGCAGTAAGATGACTGCTGACTTTGGCAAGCAGATATGGGGACCCGTGTCAAAATGACAGCAATTAATTATGTCCATAACTGACAAATGTTATAATTTTTCAATCAAAATTTCATAATTTTCTTATTTCATGTGGTTTGTTTGTTATAAGGAGTATGGAATTCCCGAGAAAGGGAATCACATAATACCAAAAATTTATAATCTTTTGCAAGAAAATTTATGTATGGAATTTGTACATAATACACAGGATTGACGGAAGGTATTGTGCTGGCCACATCAGATTTTTTACTAGGAGATTTCAGTAATGACAATAGGCCTAATTCAGCACTCTTCTTTGGTCTAGTAATCGTCTTTGGTAACCATAGAAATAGTTTGCATCTTTTACTTATTAATGCATCATTACTTATGGAGGATAAGTCAGGGAGAGTTGACCCACATTTCAAAAAATTCTTCGTATTTGTTTATATTTACAATGGATTTAAATAAATTAAATTTCATAAAGCAGTCATGGAAACCATGGAAACATCTAGTTACTATATTAAGAAATCTCCGATTGACAGATGTCAGCATATACTAGCCCAAACTCATAATAATTCGGCTAGTTTACATTTTCAATAAATTATAAAATCTATATGGGGTCTCGTGGCCGTGTGCCTGAGTGTCTGGTCGCGAATCTGAAGTCCCGGGTTCGATCCCGACCGACGCCAAAAATTACATCACATTTTAATGGTACAAAATTGACCCCTGTAGCGCGCTCTCCACGCCAGCAATGAGTGCCCGTGAGGTGACGCCTGGTAATCGCCCGCACGGTACAAATATTCCATCATTACCGATATCTGTGTATATGAAGCAGATAGGCTCACCCAGCAATGGGTAATATACCGTGATGAAATATTTATATTTATTTTATTTCTATAAGTGGTTAGAAAATTCTACAAAATTCTTTCGGCTTCTTTAAATATAGATTTAAAACTCTAAGAAACTGTGGGCCAAATGACTGGTGATAATAATTCGACCGGCATTTTAAGAGTCATCTTCTAGTCCAGATTTAGCTTATACCGCGACCCCTTACTTTTGGCATGAAAGACAATTTTGTAAAAGACATGTAGGATACAATGCCTAATAGAATTAAAGTTGGTATTAGTAATAAAGACGATGTAACCCAATATTAAATAGTGGAACGCAATCAGCTTTGGTGAGCTTAAAATCTGTATTTCATACCGGCCGAAGTAATATGAGTCTGGACTAGTAATATGATTGCGTTATAATTTTACTGGAAATATATTTTGTAAGAAACTTTCTGTATGGAATTTCTACAAAATACATAGAACTGACGGAAGGTAATGTGCTGGTCACATCAGATTTTTTATTTAATTTCATTTTCAAGATTGTTTCGTTCTGATTCTCCATTTTAAAAATATAATATCTAGAAAGAAAATACATTTGTTTGAATATTTATAATGTAAATAATAATAAAAGCATATGAACTCAAACGTAGATTTAAACCAATATTTATGGAAGAGTATGTACTCCGGCATTTCATCTCATTTTGTAAATTTGTTTCGAAAAGGTCAAGTAAGTTTATATTGACATTCTCTTATTATTCTAAGCAATATCCTTTGCATACAAATAGGATAACAAAAAACTTCTAAATCCCATCTTGATAGTTTATCCATTGTTACTAAGATCATTAAGAATTTATTTTAAACTCGTAAAGAATAAATAAATATTTCAAGTTGTTCCCCACCCTGTTAAATTTTAAAAAAATCTAATAGTTCCGCTCATTAAGGAACACATTTTTGTGCACTTTCCAATTTGTAAAATTAAACGTCTTATCATTTTCTAATAAATATTGGAACATTTTAGCTTGCAATATTTCTAAAGATACCTTAGCTTAAAGTAACCTAACCTAATGCAGGCGCAAATCAAGGAGGATTCCTATGAAATATCTCAAATCTTTTCGATCAATTTCAATCGAAATAACAATTTATTTCTAAATTATGTCTGTAATGCTCATAGTTCCTAATTTCCTAATATTATTAGAATTTTTTAAATATCTAAATTATATCTATAACAGGTATGTAAACTTCATCAATCAGGGACTACCACGAAGGAAGTGAAGCGGCCCGATTCGGGCCCCACTTCTGAAGGGGCCCCATTTTATTGTTATTATTGACAATTTTGCATAAATTTACGCATTCGGCCATATAGCGACATTTACAATACATGTAAATGTTTTTTTTTACCTCCCGCTACCCTTGGTAAGGGAGGTATAGCGATCATGCTAAAATCGTATATCGAGATTTTGATAAATGACCACGTTTCAAGGTCCATAGAAATCGATTATAATATTTTCACAATAATGTCTGTAGGTGTGTATGTGTATGTGTATGTGGATCTTCTGGTCACTCTAGTTCAAATACTATCAACCGCAAAATTTTGAAACTTTGTATTTCGACCATACTCTAATATGGAAAGAAGTCATTAGATTTTGGTGTAAATCGGATAACTGGAAATCGCACTTTACTAGAAGCTCAAAATAATTTTTCTTTCCTGTTTTGTTTTGATTTTTGAAAAAACTAAGAAATTATTCAATTTCGTTTTTTGTCAAGTCCTTGTCAATGTCATTATATGATTCTATCAGTATATTAATATATTCTGCAAATTCGGTTATATCTTTCGAGAAAAAAAATTGATGTGACCAACATAAAACCTCCCGCCATTTACTTTTTATTCATTTAAGTGCATATACTTATGGGATCTCGTGGCCGCGTGCCTGAGTGTCTGGTCGCGAATCTGGAGAACCGCGGGTTCAATCCTTACCAACAACAAATATTTCGAATTTTAATTGACCCCTGTGGTGCACTCTTCACACCAGAAATTAGTGAGGCAACGCTTGGTTAACGCCCGCACGATAGAAGTATGTCATTATCATTACCGAAATCTGTGTACAAAGCAGATTAACACACCCAATAATGGGTAATATGCCGTGATGATATAATTATAATTTGTTTATTTAAATAAATGCCTGTATATTTACAAATGCTGGAAACCATGTATATTAAGTTCCATATTACTATTGTTCTATTTACAATTTTCTTTTAAAACGTTACTATTATTAATTTGAAATTATTATTTTTTTGACAGTGACATTTATCTGTCAATTACATACATTTGGCATATGAACTGTGTAACTAAAAAATTGTGTTTATCTTTAAAACATCGACACATCGACTCCGGGATTTATAAAATTGACTATTTTATTAATTTATCTATAAAATAAATAGAAAAATTATGAATGCGTACCTGTAGAAAATTCAACATAATTGCGGAAAATGGCATTTAAAGGTATTTTTGGAAGAAAAACTATTTTGAGCTTCTAGTAAAATGCCATTTCCAGTTATCCGGTTATTCTGCTATTGATAGTATTTGCGCTAGAATGACCAGAAGATCTGTACTCACACACATACATATACACACACACACACACACACACACACACACACACACACAGACATCATTGTGAAAATGTTAAAATCGGATTGTAGGGATATGCGATTTTTAGCACGACCCCTATACCTCCCTTACCAAGGGCAGCGGGAGGTAATAAACTTTGTACTAAATATGCAATTCATTTTAAAAAACTGGATAAACATTATTATATTAAAATTTAAACAGTAATAAATATTGGGAAAATGGGTCGTATGGGCGTAACATAATGTCGCTTTAGACATTTGTCTAATACAAAAGCATGTAATAATAAAATATAGGTAGGTATTACATTCATTTTAAATATTATAAGTAATACACTTTTTCTGTGTAAGATGAAATAAATTTTTATACTTTATATTTCCTTATCTGTATTATAAATTTGATTATAAATATCTTTAAAACTTAAAAACTAATAAACAATTTTTATCTCATATAACAACAAATAAATGCAAATATTTTGTAACAAAACAAAAAAAAATCTCACCGGTCGGCAAGTACGACTACGATCCTCGATCCTACCCACCTCATTCACTGTATCCTCTCACTGTCACTTTCCACTCACAGCTCACGGGCACGGCCACTCACTTCACTCTAACTTCAACTGTCAAACTCGCGTCACAGTGGGCTGCGATGCAAGCTGCACATGCCAAGCTGCGGGGGGTTGCGAGCAGCACACAGTGCGGCAGCACGCAGAACACTGCCGACGCTGGGCGCCCAGCCACCGCGATCACAGCGCTCCTGCCGCGGGGACGTCAAGAACTACGCAGCGCCGATGTTGGGGTAGATGATGGAACGATGAACAGTTGATGGGAAGTGTTGATGGGTGCAGTGGAATTATGATCGAGAGTGGGAATCGATAATATTGATTATGTTTTGCTAGATTGCTACAGCACTCCCCTCCTAGGGTGTAAACAGTAATACAATAATACTGTATATATGAGCTCAAATCCATAATATTTCGGCCTGTTGACAAATTATACAACCTACACAAATGGTGAGAAAATTATATCAATTTCTTTCGACTTTAAAATTACAAAAACTGAATATGTTATTTTAAGTATTCCGCCATTTAATATTGAGGTACAGTATTTTTTACCTTCCGTCACCTTTAAGTAAGGAAGGTATTGTCTTTGGTCAAAAAATTCAAAGATGAGTTTTTAGTGAATAAGTATGTTTTAGGGTCCCTATAATACGATTTTACCATTTTTACGATGATGTCTGTATGTATGTATGTGTGTGTGTGTGTGTGTGTGTGTGTGTGTGTGTGTGTGTGTATGTGTGTCTGTGTATATGTGTGTGTGTGACGAAAGTTTCGGATCGCATAACTTCAATACCACGATTCCAAAATTTTTATTTTTTCCGTATTCCTCAAGTTTACATTCAGAAGAACAATTGATTAGATTTTGGTTATAATTGATGAACCGGAAGTAGCCTCATTTGAAGATTTAACAGTTGTATTTGATTTATTGACATTTAACGTTGTTATTACTTAAAGAATATATATTCTGTATACGATTTGATTGCATTTTATACTTCATATTCAATAGATATAGAGTTCAAGAATTTGAAAGAAATTAAATTTTATAAATAAGCCAGCTATGCTAAACATGGAAACTACTAATATATTCATATAACTCAAATTGACAGATGTCAGTATACCTAAATGTAAAGTAAATGAATGTGGCAGAGATGAGAATATTGAAGTAGATGTTGTGGAAGACACGGAAAGATACGGTAAGGAAGCAAGTTTCTAGAAAGATAAGAGAGATGATTACATTGGTTTGAAAAAGCCATGAGGAGAAATGATGAATATATTTGATGATGGATGAATAGCTTAGTAATAGAAGATTGAAGAAATAGAGGAAGAACAAAGATAAGATGGAAGGACTGTATTGCGGACTTGAGTGAAAAGGAACTGAATGAGAACGACACGAAAATGAATGGAAAAATCTAAAGTAGAAGAAGAAAAAGAAGATATCAGTGTCAAGTGCACTTTGCATAGTTTGTTTATAAAATAATTTTGCTGGACTTTTAAAATCTTTTGCAAGAAAAATTATGTATGGAATTTATATATAAAACACTGTATTGACGAAAGGTATTGTGTTGGCCACATTTGTCTGTGTGACAAGGGAAATTGGGAATTCTAGACAAGATGAGACATGATAATTATAAAATTGGATTCTAATAGCGGCGCAACTCGGCGATGATCTATCCTGAGAGTAAACAAGCAAATCCCCCATGGTAGTTTTATAGTAACGGACCGTTTATTTGACAAAAAATTGTAACTAGACATTCTAAAACAAATTTTATAAACAATTATAAAATTAATAAATATGTGCTTTACATCTTGTAATTATTATTATTTGATATTGGATCGATCCAAAAGCAATAATCCATTTTTTACTAATTTATACAAATATTAAGATCATTGGAATAGTATTAAAAGTTAATATTTTTGGAAATTTTTGTAAAATTCTGAAAGTGTTTATTTGAGTTGTTAAAATTTACACTTCCGCAAAAGAGTAATTGTAATATCGTCTTCTTACTTTATGGAATGAATGGTATAAATTCCACTTCTTTAGATCTTAATTAGAAGTCTCACCCCTTCTTGAAGGGTGTGTATAATTAGCGTCCAAATTATGGTTTCCTGAAAAGCGTGAGGGAAACCACAGGTTGCCAACGCCAAAGGCATAAAAATTTTAATGCAACGCAGTTTGCGGGCGTTCCTAAAGATATGCAATTAGAATGAAAGTGAGGGTGCATTTGAAATAAGAATGAATGTGCAAAACTTTACGGATTCAACGAGCCTTAAAATTCGAATATGCACCCCATTTTATGGCATCGTTAGACAGTTGTTATAAAAATACATCTTCGATTCATGAATATTTCTCCCATAAATTTTTAACGATATGTTTTAAAAGTGACATAAACTGAAATATGAAATTCTCGATTTTAAACAATAAATATGAAAAGTTTTAATGAATGTTATTATGAAAAAATTGTTCTCACATAGTTTTGATAATGATAACACTTTAATTGTATAATTAAATGCCAACAACGTACTAATAAAGGAACAATGCGGATTTAGAGCAAATCGATCAACAATAGATCAAATTATCGCCCTAGAAACAGACATCCAAAAGGCACTAAAAAATAAACAACACCTGGTAGCAATATTATTTGACATTCAAAAGGCATACGACTCGGCATGGAAACATAACATAATAAAAACATTAGAAGAATACAATATAAAGGGACACATACTTAAATATATCATTAACTTCCTACAAAACCGTAAATTTAAAGTTAAAACAAATGGTTGTTTATCCGAGGAAAAAAAAGCAACAGAATGGAGTGCCACAAGGCGAAATCCTTAGTGTTACCCTATTTTTAATCGCCATGAACAAAATAACTAAATATACCCCCAATAACTGCCAACTATCACTTTTCGCGGACGACCTTGTAATCTACTATAAAGGTAAAAATATCAACCATATAAAAGAGAAACTGCAACAAACAATAAACGGCCTACAAGATTGGGCAAATGCGACAGGATTCCAGTTCTCAGAGTCAAAAACACAAGCAATCCACTTCTGCAAGTTAAGAAAACACCACGAACATCCGGTTATCAAAATCAACGACACTGCCATCACATACTCTAACACAGTTAAATTTCTCGGCGTAACATTCGATACCAAATTAACATGGGGACCACACATCCTTAAATTAAAAAAAGAGTGCTTGCAAAAACTAAATATCATAAAATCACTTAGCCACTCAAAGTGGGGTGCCAATAAAAAATGTATTTTAAATGTTTACAAAGCAATAATCAGATCGAAATTGGACTATGGTTGTAATGCCTACTCAACAGCCAGAAAATCCAAATTAAAACTACTCGACCCTATACACAACTCCGCTCTCAGATTAGCCTCAGGTGCTTTTCGAACCAGTCCCATAGAAAGTCTTACAGTCGAAACAGGAGAACCATCACTAAATTTAAGAAGGATAAAACTATCCTTAAACTACATAATCAAATTAACAAAAAACCAGAGCAACCCTGCGTTCAAAAAAATGTTCAAAACGAATACAGAACTCTACAACGAAACCCCTCTACAACAAAAAATAAACTTCTTTCTTAATAAAATTCAGCTAACTCTTCCACCTACAGAAAATATAAACTACCATAAATACCCTCCCTGGACGATATCCCACCCAAAAATTATCCTGGACCTTTCCAAATACTGTAAACATGACACCCCTCCTGAGCTCTACCGTCAACAGTTCCAAACCATAAAAAACAAACACGAAGATCATCATTTCATATATACTGACGGATCCAAATACCATAACAAGACAGGAGCAAGTGTGGTAACCGAAAACGCTACAGTAAACCTCCAACTACCTTCCTACGCCAGCACATTTACAGCAGAAAGCTACAGTTTACGTAAATCGACGGAAATGATCATGAACGAGACACAAAACAAATACATCATATGTACAGACTCCCTCAGCATAATACAAGGCATAGAAGACCTTTACACAAAACAAAAAATCCTACAAGACATCCAAACCAACATTCATGACTCCCTAAACAATCAAGGCAAAGACATCGGAGTAATGTGGATACCTTCCCATTCAGGAATCGAAGGTAACGAGAAAGCGGACCAAGCAGCCAAAGAAGGAACAGAAAAAGATCAAGAAAATATGGACATACCTGCACAAGACCTAAAAAGCATCATTAACAAAAAAATAAAAGACATGTGGACACAAAACTGGAAAGAAAAAACAAATAATAAACTAAGACAAATAAAAGAAGACGTCCAAGAATGGCCAACAATAGAAGACCGAAAAACACAAACAACACTAACAAGACTAAGAATAGGACACACCAGACTAACGCACAGTTACATATTACAAAAAACACAACCCAGCATCTGCGAAACATGTAACACACAGATCACCGTCGAACACATCATCATCCACTGCAGTAAATTTACAGAACAGAGACAGCTCTACAGCATCCCATCCACACTCAAACAAGCCCTAGGAAACAATAGAGAAAACAATCAAAATGTCATAAAATACTTACAACACATAGAATTATTAAATAAAATATAATGTAATACCAAACTGAAATGTAAACCTAATGTACCGAGGCGCTAGTGGCCTACGAGCCGAAGAGCCTTTAAATTTCTTAAATAAAAAAAAAAAAATGTTGCAATAAGTTTTAATCGACTGTTAATGATGATTTGGAGAGGTGAAATAATGGAGATTCAGTCCTCGGTTAAAATATTATTTATTTAAAACATTACCGACGTTTCGGTCTCAATTAAACCATCCTCAAGCTTATGTTTAAAATGTTTTTAGATTGTTGAAAAATAATGATTTGTACATAATTATTTAAAAAAAAAATGACGAAAGTTTCGGATCGCATAACTTTAATACCACGATTCCAAAGATTATATTTTTTCGTATTCCTCAAGTTTACATTCAGAAGAACAACTGATTAGATTTTGGTTATAATTGGTGAACCGAAAGTAGCCTCATTTAAAGATTTAACAGTTAAATTTGATTTATTGATATTTAACGTTATTATAACTTAAAGAATATATTATTCTCTATACGATTTGATTGCATTTTATACTTTATATTCAACAGATATAGAGTTAAAGAATTTTAAAGAAATTAATCACCCAGCTATGCTAAACATGGAAACTACTAATATATTCATATAATTCAAATTGACAGATGTCAGTATAAATAAAAAGTAAATTAATGTGGCAGAGATAAGGATGTTGAAGTAGATGTTGGCGAAGACAGAAAAAGATAGGTAAGGAAACAACTCTAGTGTTTACTACTATATTCATATAATTCAAATTGACAGATGTCAGTATAAATACAAAGTAAATTATTGTATTGCGGAAGATTTGAGAGAAAAGGAACTGAATAAGAACGACACGTAACACAGAAGTGAGTGGAAGAAGAAAATAAAAAATAGCGACCCCTAACGAATGGGAAAAGCTAAAGAAGAAGAAGAAGATGTTAGTGTCAAGTGCAATTTGCATAGTTTGTTTATGAAATAATTTTACTGGATATTTAGAATCTTTACACAGGATTGACGAAAGGTTTTGTGCTGGCCACAATAGTTTTTTTTCTTATTTATTATCTTTTGATGAACTTTTATTTTAATTATTAATATTTCTTTGATTTTTAAATTTCATTGAAATAAACAAACGTTACATTAACATGACCATTACATGTCACAAGAATTGACAATCTGATTATTTTTGATATGTTTTGAATTAAAAATAAATGTGTAATTATTATAAGAAGCCTTAGGCTAGCTATAATTTATAACCCTAGGGAATAGGGATGATGTACAACAAAGTATATAAAGTGATCCATTAAAATCAGTACATTGTATGTGGCATTATTTTACGAAGAAATTTGATTTACGATAATTCTCATCTATCACATGTGTACATCATTTAATTAATTTTGAATTGATCAAGAAATAAAAGAAATGACAACAATTCAAACTTCCATTTTGTGTATTTCATTTTCAATGACATTAATTAATTGGTTCAATTTGCTGCAGATAAATAACACTTCATTTTATGATACCATTTTTATCACAATATCCCTCTGCAAATATTTACTTTGATGAGTTGTTTTTGCTCATATTTGCAAACGACGCAAATTTAACGACCAACCATACCGCATCAATCTGGTGGGTAAGGAAAATTCCACACATGCTCCCTGACAAATAATTAACCGACATAATATGCGCAAGTCAGCTACCCTGGGTTCAATCTGTGATCATGGCAAAGTTGTTCACTAAACTTTGTTTACACTGTTTGCTTTAATCAATCTCCAGGGAGATCTATTTTCAAAATGTGAACGATAGTTTTCCGAGAAGAAAGTCTAAATTTAGCTTATTTGTTTACGTGATAGAATCATTACCATAATCGTAGTTCATGGTTTTATATTGCTACTTAATAGACGATAAATTTCGTTACATTCGAAGAAAGGTTTTAGGGAACAATTCATGTACTTCACCAAGGTTTTAAATAAGTAGAAATAGTGGAAATGCTTAATATTAAGAGAATTTTAACACAAAATCTGCACAAAGTTTAATTTATTAATATTCTTTAAAACGTACTAATATGTGACGGAACTTTAATTTGATTTGATGTGTATATTAGTCTAATACCGAAAATAATATTAAGTAAAGTTATTTACAAAAACTAAAATAAGTCTCATGAAAAAATGATTAAAGGCGAGTCATTGGCGTTTTTAACCTTTAGGTAAGGAACGTATTGTCTTTAGTCAAAAAAATCGATAGTGAGTTTCCAATGAATAAGCACGATTTGGGGTCCCTACAATACAAATTTACTATAATTACGATGATGTCTGTAAGTATGTGTGTGTGTGAATGTGTGGGTGTGTGTGTGAGTGTGTTTATGTGACGTTCGTTTCGGATCACATAACTTTAATACCAAAAAATTCAGTGAACCGTTTTAGGATATAGTACGATTTTATCATTTTTACCATGATGTCTGTATGTATGTATGTATGTGTGTCTGCCTGTGTGCGAGTGAGTGCGTGTGTGTATGTGACGATCGTTTCGGATCGCATAACTCCAGTACCACGATTCCAAAAATTATACTTTTCTCGTATTCCTCGAGTTTAGACCCATATATGCGGACATGATTAGATTTTAGTTATAATTGGTCCGCCGGAAGTATCCACATTTGCAACTTTTAACAGTTTTTCTTGAAAACAGCAGTTAAATATCATATATTGACATTTAATGTTATTATATTTTGAAGAATGTGTTATTCTCTATACGATGTAATTGTATTTCATACTTCATATTTAATAGATGAGTTAAAGAATTATGAAGAATTAAATTTTATAAAGCAGTCAACTATGTTAACCATGGAAACTGCTAATATATTTAGATAGTTCAAATTGACAGATATCAATAACAATGAAAAGGAAAAGTAAATGAATGTGGCAGACATACAGGGTGTTTCAGGACTAGTGTAACAAACTTTAACAGCTTATTCCTGAGGTCATTTTGAGCCAAAAATGTCATATGAACATAGGTCCTATTCCTTCTAGTTACCAAAATACAAGAGGTTGAAGTTCTATAAATAACACGAAATTTTCTAATTTTTGTAATCAAGGTCCTTTAAATAGAAAGTACGTCTTGGTGAAAAGTCAGAATTTTTTACAATTTTCATTACAAGTTGTTTAAAGTAAAATTTTGACATTAAAATGTATGTATAATATGATTTTACCATTTTTACCATGATGTCTGTATGTATGTATGTGTGTCTGTGTGTGCGTATGTGTGTGTGTGTGTGTGTGTGTGTGTGTGTGTGTGTGTGTGTGTATGTGTGTCTGTGTGTGACGAAAGTTTCGGATCGCATAACTTCAATACCATATTTTTTTACGAGTTTATTATGTTTGTAATATTTTTGTAGATATATCTTTATATTTTTAGTAACATTTTATATTTTATTACATTTTCTAATAAAACTATATTTCTATTTTCATTCTCTGGATTAAATTAATTATTTCTGTGAGAATTTTATTTATTTCGCAAACATTCCTTACTCTCAAAACTGTTCTTAGTTATAATTTTACTTTGAAATTACTGAGTTTACAACAGTTTTAACTACAGCGAGAACTACTTTAAGCGTTGCTATATATGGTTCATGCTCGCTATAATTTTAATTAAATTCATTTACCTACTTTCGTCTAAAAGCAAGTATGTACATCAGACCGCAATATATGTAGAATATTCGCTGCGGTATCGCTACTTGAGAGAAATTATTTGTTATGTAGATTAAACTATTTTCTTATTTCAAAGTTGGTTATATATAGGTACTGCAAGAAGACTTAAAAATAAACTATTTTATTATTTATTTTTATTGAGAATTTTACATTTTGACTAGTTTACTATTTAACCCTAGTCCGGTTTAGGTGTGTTCGGCGATTTTTTTTTAAGAATAATAGTTATGACCTTCAAGTTAGGGTACTTCCGGTTGATGAATTAAAAAAAAATCGAATCAAGTCTTCATTTGGATATAAGAATAAGGAATACAAAAAAACTGTAATTTTTGGAATGGTAATATTGGAGTTGTATCGTGGCCGAAACTATCGTCACACTCACACACACACAGACATACACACATACACAGAGCCCCGAATTAAGATTTTTTTGTAGGAGGGGTGCAAAGACGTCATATTATTATATTTGTGTTAAATCAGAAATAAAATAAATAACTAATGACAAAAAGTTAAAATTGATTTTCCTCACTTTTCTTTCTGCAAAGCAAAGCAAAATTTAACTTGTTTTCTAATTCATGTTCTATTATCAACATTGCGAGTCCTGACAAACGTTCTTGTGACATTGCGGATCGAAGGTAATTAATACGTTTGTACAAACTATCAGAGCTGGGAACTACTTAAAGTAAAAGTACTGGAAGTATTACTTTCAATACATCTAGTATTTACAATACTTTACTTAAAATACTTTTGAAAATTAGTACTTAGTACTGTACTTAAAATACTTTTTTTTCATAAAAAGTATTTCAAATACTTTTTGGTATCCAAAAGTATTTAAAGTAATTTAAGTACTTTAAATACTAAATACTTTACGCATGCGCAAGAACAGATTGCGGTGTGTTTTGTGCACTACTGTCAACAAAGGTTTGAGCAAGTATTGGTAGTCATTAAAATTTTCGCTATCTATAGTTTTAATCGAATAGTTGAAGACGCAAATAAAGATAAAGCAAGAAGTAATTTTGACCAACTTATTTACGTGCTCATCAATATTATAGAACTAAATAAGTAAACGATTTTTCTACTCTAAGGCGTGAAGTAGTAGCTACAGACATTAATCACCTTGATTTTCGTGACCATCACTTGTTCAAAAGGAAATATACATTAAAACTGATTACAATAATAAAAACTGATTACCTACTACAATAACAAATAAAGAAAATTATTGGTTATTAAGATTTACAAAATTGAAATTAAAAGACAATAAAATATTTCAAAAACTTATCTATTGTATTTAATTATTTCATTTTTTAATTTTATAACTTTGTACAAAATCAAGGGTCATTTGCCGCCCACACACACGCACACACACACACACACACACACACACACACACACACACACACACACACAAACACTCACATATACAGACATCATGGTAAAAATAGTAAATTCGTATTCTAGGAACCACAAAACATGCTAATTCATTAAAACCCCACCATCGATTTTTTTCACCAGAGAATACCTTCCTTATCTAAAGATGACGGAAGTTAAAAACAATCAAATTTGTTTATTTTTTTGTAATTTAAACTCAAATGCTGGCACTACAAGCCTTGTTTTAACTAAAACGCTGTTTTAAGAAATGTCAAATTCGAATTTCAATATTCAATTGCGCCTTTACGTTTAAAGAACGATTTTTAAAAAAAATATTTGTTTGAATACGAACTATGTTCTGCTTTAAAATCAAATATTGATAAATTTGATATTATTTGTTATTATTATGAAATAATGAAATTTCACATTTCTTAAAAAAGTGTTTTAGTTAAAACAGGGCTTGTGGTACCAGCCATTGTGTCAAAGTGTTATGCTGGGCCGCTCCCTGCGAGTGGGCAGGTTGTACCCTGCACAAAGGCGCCTGACCATAAGGGGGCGCCATTTTAATAAAATAGTGATAGAAGTTAACTATATTTTTTAATGTTTGCATTAGAGCGGATATTTTTCTAGAATTGTTATATTAAAATAATAATTGTGAAGATGTTGATTACAACAATATAACAAAAAATATTTTGATTATAGTTCAAGAATATTGATTACAAGAATGAATCCGACAATTTATCCAAAATTTAAAAAGTAGTATTCTGCTAAGAATCAATTAAAGTTTATTAGAAAAAAAAGTAAAAGAAATATCCTGCTAAACGGATAATTTTCTGGCATTGTTATGATGTTATGTTGGAATGCAAACATAACTGTAAAATTGTTGATTACAACAAACGATTTTGATAATCTAATAATATTGATTACAAGAATGAATATATTATATATTTAAATCTAGCATATTTCGAAGAATCAAAAGTATAGTTCAATATTAAAGCGTGTGTTAATTTGTAAATTAAGCATTTTTACCTAATAGTCATTCTGCTAAACTAAGGGCAACTGAGTCAAAACAATCGTACTTATGGCTTTTGTAGAATTAAAAATGTGTTACGTTGATATTCTTTCGCCATATTACTCAAAACAAAAAGTGAAATATTATAAACTGCTTACAACTTTCAAATACACTGAAGCACTTTTTCCTAAAACAATTTTATCTCATTCTTATGATGTACCAAAATGGTTAACTGTGAGTAAATTATTTATAATTATGTTAAAATACGAGAATATGAACCCAAGTGATGAAACTTCAACGTGAAATATGAAATAACGGAAGGTAAGTACTTAATGTGTAATATTTCAAATTTTTCGTGCATAAAAAGTGCCGCATTTTTCGCAAAGGAAATTCACGCGTTCACGCGTAGCTTCACATAAAAGAGGCTTCATTTTATATCCGTAAAGTATATAATATATGATAATAAATAAAAGTTGACGGGATCATAAACCAGAAAAAAGTGTTTTGGACACATGAGATCATCTGAAAATTAAAAAATAATGCTCGCATGTTGTTGACCAATGATGGTGCAGCTACATCAATCACAAGCTTGAACAGGATTCACCGAGCGACGGTAGTGGCATCTATGATACGCATGTTGAATCATTTACATTATAGAACCTTTCTCAAATCAGCTACAGTGGTATGTGGTACGCACGCTCCAACCAAAATGTTAAATAATTTATTATATTACGAGGATATCGGGTGACACAGATTCTGATCTGACTGCAGTAAATTATTTATTACGAGTATACTCGTACATGGAAGCGTGGTGCTCTCTCCATAATAAATGGCGGTGTCCATGAGTTGGTGTTTGGTAAACATACTCGATTATAAGTAGAGTATATAATATTCTATTAATTCACCGCCTATAGAGTTTGCACCAGCGGCGATGCGTCAGATGATTGTAAAAACGATTTAATAATTAATATTACCTATGGGTAAGGAAGGTATTGTCAGAAGTCAAAAAATTCAAGGATGAGTTTTTAGTGAATAAGTACGTTTTAAGGTCCCTATAATACGATTTTACCATTTTTACGATGATGTCTGTATGTATGTTTGTTTGTGTGTGTGTGTGTGTTTGTGTGTGTGTCTGTGTTTGTTGTGTGTTGTGTGCCGAAAGTTTCGTTCAATACCACGATTCCAAAAATTATATTTTTTTGTATTCCTCAAGTTTACATCCAATAGTAGAGGTGATTCGATTTTGGTTATAATTGGTCAACCGGAAGTACCCTCATTTAAAGATTTTAACAGTTATATACATAGAATTAAATAATTATAAAGATATTAAATTTCATAAATCAGCCGCCAGCTATGCTAACCATGGAAATAGCTAATACATTAAGAAAATTATAATTGACAGACATCAATGTCAATGAAAAGAAAATAAATGTGAACAGAGAGATGAGAATGTTGAGATGAATGTCAGGGAAGACATGGAAATATAGGATAAAGAATGAGAGGATAAGAGAAATGGCTCAAGTGATAGAAATTTCTAAAAAGATACAAGAGAGACGATTATATTGGTTTGAACATATCATGAGGAGAGATGGAGAATATATTGGAAGAAAAATGAACAGCATAGTAGTAGAAGGTAGAGGAAACATAGGAAGACCAATGATAAGATGGAAATGCTGTATTGCGGAAGGACTTAAGACAAAAGGAACTGAATGAAGACAACAAGCAAAATAGAAATGAGTGGATGAAGAAATTCACTTAACCAGTGGGAAAAGAAGAAGAAGGTGTTAGTGTCAAGTGCAATTTACATAGTTTGTTTATGAAATAATTTTTCTGGAATAATTTTGCAAGATAATTTATATATGGAATTTGTACATAATACACTGAATTGAGGGAAAGTATTGTGCTGGCCACATCAGATTTCTTTAATACAATATTAATAACATTCCTTATGTATGTAATTTTCTAAAATACTAAAATGATGTTAAATAATGCCTAATAATAGAATCCACTGACAATTTTTTAATGGCGGAATTGTGAAAACAGGAATTAATTCTGTAATAAACAAAAGTCGAATAATTGCAAATTTTAATTAATGTATCTACCTACAATTTGCAAAATATATTTCTAGAAATAAACAAGAGTAGCCTGTTAAAATTTGCGTGGGTATTTAAATTAATTAAACCTATCATATTGCAATATGTTTTATTTAATTTTAGTTTGTTAATTCCCACACGAACATAAAAACAAAAATTTAACTGAGAAATAAATATTTGTTTAATATGCTGTAAAATTAATAAATATATTTGAATATATTTTAGACTAAAATTTAAAGTAGTTTATTTTATATTAAAATATCTATAAATATCCACTATGGGTTTTTCTACAGGCTGATTCATTTTTACACAATGGTATGTAATTTTATATTTTCAAATGGAACATATATACATTTATTCAAATTTGAAAAGTACATGAAATATGCTATCCAATATTATAAAAACATTGTTATTATTATTAAAACATACTGTAGCGAATAATTAAAATATTACATTTTTATTAAATACAGGAGGCTTTGCAATACTATTTTTTGAATTAGATTTATCCGATAATGTTAAATAAAAGGTATAATATTGAAATATCCCATTGAAATAGATGAAATATTTAATTAATTAATTTTCTCTAAATTTTAAAGGCGTAATATACAAATAAGCCTTCTGTATTTAATAAAAATGTAATATTTTAATCATTCGATATTATATTTTTCAATAATATAACATATGAATATTTTTACACTATTGAACAGCAAATTTCATGTACTTTTCAAATTTGAATAATTATATAAGTTGTTCCATTTGAAAATATAAAGATATATACTATTGCATAAAAATGGAACATCTGTAGAAAAACATATACTGCTGATTTATAGATATTTTAATATAAATAAACTTCGTTCGAATTTTTTTTTTCCAAAATATTTAAAATAATCGATATGGCCAGCACGTTACCTTCCGCCAATTCAGTGTACCTATTATGTACAAATTCCATATATAAATTTTCTTGTTAAAGATTATATATTTCCAAAAAAAATTATTTCATAAACAAACTATGTAAATTGCACTTGACACTGACATCTTCTTCTTCTTTAGCTTTTCCCACTCGCTATTCTTGAATTTCTTCATATCACTCATTTCTATTTTGCTTGTTGTCCTCATGTACTTCCTTTTCTCTTAAGTCCTTCGCAATACAGCTTTCCATCTTATCTTTGGTCTTCCACTGTTTCTTCTACCTTTTAATACGTTCATTCTTCTTCCAATATATTCTTCATCTCTCCTCATCATATGTTCAAAGCAATATAATCATCACTCTTGTATCTTTCTAGAAATTACTATCACTTGAACCATTCAGTATCCTATCCTTTCGTGTCTTCCCTAACATCCATCTCAACATTCTCAACTGTCTGCTTATATTTATTTTCTTTTCATTGACACTAACATCTGTCAATTAGAATTTTCTTAATATAGTAGCTGTTTCCATGGTTATAGCATAGCTGGATGATTTATGAAATGTAATACCTTTATAATTCTTTTATTCCATATCCATTGAATATGAAGTATAAAATGCAATTAAATCGTGTGAATAATAGTATATTCTTTAATATCTTTAATATTTGTAGTAACAATAAGTGTCAAAAAATGATTTAACAGTATATTTTTTTTTCAAGAAAAACTGTCAAAATATTCAATCACCACTTCTCTTGGATGAGGAATACGAAAAAATTATAATTTTTGGAATCGTGGTATTGAAATTATGCGTCACGCACACGGGCACACAAACACATATATACTTACAGATATCATCGTGAAAATTGTAAAATCGTATTATAGGGGCCCTAAAACGTGCTTAGCCACTAAAAACTCATCATTGAATTTTTTGACCAAAGACAATACCTACCTTACCTAAAGGTGACGGAAGGTAAAAACTACAAACTGAGGAATCATTCTTTATATCAGTACATATCGACGTACAAATTCTTAGTCAAAAAGAATTTTTCAATTTTCGAAAAATTAAGGGCACGATGTTTGAAGTGTACATTTTTAATGCCACTGGTCGATACAGAAGTTTTTAATAAAAATAAAGTGCTATTTAATTATATAACTGATGTTGAATTGCAAATAAATTAATTCTTAAATAAGTATTCAAGATCTATTATGACCTTAATTTTCCGAATTTAAAAAAATTCTTTTGATTTTCAATTTCCACATCAGAAGGTTTATACCTTCAAAAATTTACCCGAACACCTTGTATATAAAAAATTGCAGATATTTTAAAAATTTTATAACTTGAATTTCAGTGTATTAAACAGATTGAAATTACAAAAGCTCCATCTAGCTGATGGAATACAGTGTCCCTGAGCACTGTTGCCAGTTTGGGAAAGCTCGAATCAAGTCCCGTCATGTGAGTATGGCCGTGAGGGCGGCTGTCATGGAGACTAATCCAGCCGGAAGTGAGTTTGTTACCCACAATGACAGACGATCCATCAACTACTTTTCAGACGTTATTTATTATTCTATCTAGATGCCCGGACGGCTAGTGTATGCGTCAACATAATCACATCCCAAATTATTTCGAATTCATCAAATTTTTCACTTGTGAACAATTGAGAAGCTATATCAAATAAATTACCTTTGACAGCCTGACAAAAATGTAAATAAATTAGATGTGTGTTCTTTCTCACATTCGTGCGAATAATTTTATTGCATTCCATATATCATTTACATTTTATGCTCTAGTTAGTTCATACTGTCATATCAACACGGATATATTTATAATCATCAATCACAAAATATAAAATTTAAATAACAAATTTTGTAATATGATTATTTATGAAACAAAAACTATATGACATCTATAATAATTGTTATTCAGTGAATATGAAAACACTGAAATCATTGGAATTTTGGCAAATTCTTAAATTCCTGAAGAGTGATTCAATTTCGACTTCCATATGACAATATTAAAAGATAAAGCCAAATAGCCAAAATTTAATAAAAATCTGTTGTGGCCAGCACAAAACATCTCGCCACTTGTGTTTTTGATTACATAAGTATAGGGCGCGAGCAGTCATAAAATTTCAAGATTTTCTAAATTCACGTAGTTTTTGTCACTAAGAGTGTGGAATATACCACATGGAATTGGAAAATCATTAAATTTAGAATGAAAAATTATAATATTTGACATCTATATATAATTATTACTAGCTATCATTCTGACACGGTCCCCCATATCTGCTAGTCAAGGCCAACAACGTCACATGACTTATGTATGTACTTCCCAGATAAAGTCTTTAGTTATGTCGGACATTGACATTTATCTTTCCGTTACAAACATTTTAATTTTTCAATTGGTTCCCATGGCATTATTTAGGCTGTGAAATTTATTACAACAGATTATTTTATATGTATTATGTCTTTAAACTAATAAAAGATATAATAAAATATTTATATGTATCAGATACAGAATGTACTCTTCTTTGATACTAGCAAGAACAAAAAATTTCAAAAAATAATATTTATAAGATTTTTTTAAGAACCTGCTACTTCCGGTTGTCCAATTGGTAGGATAATCTTTTCAATTCTGCCCATTAATGTCCGATTGAGAAATACGTACAGTCCATACAATGTAACTTGGCGAGGCAAAAGAATGTAATTCAGTTTACTATTCCTAAGTTGCGTTTTCTCAAATATTTACTTTTACTTCGTTGCCGCACAGCTTCAGAAATGAAATAGTGATTTTACAATGTTTTATTACCTTACACAAAGCAAATTTCACTCTAATACACTCAAACTCGGGGTGTCAGGTACTTTTCAACCCAAAAAGTTATATTTATACATAAGCGTTGGTGCATTTTTTTTTCAATAGCAATAGAAATTTTATTTTCTTAACTTAATTAATTTAAAAAATAATTAATTATAATATTATTTATATAATAAATAATTCATTCCAATATTTGTTATATTTTTTTTTTGTATAAATAATTTCTTTTTTTTGTAATATTCGTAATTTTATTGAACTTCATTCTTCTTCGGTACGCTTATGGATTGTATAACTTCCCCATTACCGCAGTGATAATGTGAATTGCCCCAACTCGTCAAGTTACATCGTATGGACTGTAGTTAAACAAATATTAATTCATATAGTTTTTGAGTAATCGTCCTTCCAACGTCCCACACACACATACACACACATACATATACACATACACACGCATACATTCACACGCATACATGCACACACACACACACACACACACACACACACACACACACACACACACACACACACACACACACACAACACAACACAGAGAGACCCACACACTCAGATAAAAAGTTCTTTTTCAGGTAAATAAGCAAAGTATGGATAGATGGCTGATAACAAATTGTATTTTTAATTTTAAATAGTTTTAATTATTATAACCTTTATCTTTATTTTAAATATGAATAATAGAGAAATCTACATCCATATACATATTTTATATATTATTTACTATAAATATATAGTTATACGAAATGTGTATTATTAGATTGTATGTATATTTTAAATTAAACAAATACCTTTGTCCCATATTACTGTCGTTTAATTAACAAACGTAAATACGTAATATGTGATTGAGCACCTAGAAATCCATATAATAAACATTTAGTCCATTTAATCTCTAATGAATATAAATCCAGCTGAATACGTTTAGATTCAACATAATATTTTACACTAATATATTATTCACTTTAATGGATATACAAGATATTTCAATAATAATGCTCTAGCTATACCGTGAGTATTTTTTAACATGAAACATGGGATTTGTCATATCCATGGTTACGACTTGACATTTGATTGACACACAATGTATTTGCCTCATTTAAAAAGAAACATAGGGGATGAATTTGACAGAAGTATTATATTTAAATATTGAGCAGTAATATTTCCGTAAATAAAAAATGGCCCAATAATGTGGGTTCCTATTATGCCAGCCCAAACGTTAACTTTCTCGGGTCGTTGAGTCCTCGTACTATGATACAAATGTAGATTTTCCCTAGACCAATACCGACAATTTTGTGAATTTACCTCGCCATGTAAATAAAAAGTTGCTTCGTCCGTAAAAAGTATATTTTGCAGCAAATATGGATTGTTATTAACGTTTTCAAACATTCTTTCACAAAAATTTATTCTTCGTTTCGTATCGTCCATAACTAACTCCTGGTGAATTTGGAAATGGTATGATCTGTAATGATCCTTTTTAAATAGTCTGTGTACAGTAGCTTTGTTTACAGCAGTAACTTGCCCAATCTCTCTTAATGTTAATCTGTTCTTATTTTGTATTAAAGTCAGAATTTCATGTTTTTTTCTGCGCAGTTAATATATTACAGGATCTATTCCTACTGTTATGTGCAGGCTTGATGCAACCATTTCCTCTAAAGGTATTCACTATTCTTAAAAAAATTGCTGCACTTGGTGTAGGCCTGTCAGGAAATGAAGCGCGGTACAAGTCCGACACTTGCCTTAAACTTGGATTAAAATTCGAATAATACCACTTAATAATCTGCACCTTCTCTTCCACAGTATAAACCATTGTATTTCAAATTGGTTTTTTGACACTGACAGAGTAGACAAATGTCAAAATTGTCCCCTATGTTTCATTTTAAATGAGACAGGCAAATACATTGCTGTCAATTAAATCGTAACCATGGATATGACAAATCCCATGTTTCATTTTAAAAAATACTCACGGTAGAGAAATAATAAAACTTTAAATTGGCTAGTGCTCAGTTTTGTTTACACCTAAACAGTTACTATATTAAAATAATTCTGATTGAAAGATGTCAGTATTGTAACGTGCGCCCCTGACTCTAAGAGTAACCGACCGCCGGCACTGGTAGAATTACTCCAGAACGGCGCCACGCTGGGCGATGACGCAATCTTCGCAATCATCGGCGTACAGTTTTTCTTGAAAAAACGCTGTTAAATATATATTTTTTACATTTAATGTTATTATAAATATTAAAGAATATTCTATTATCTATACGAATTGATTGCATTTTATATTTCATATTCAATGGATATAGAGTTAAAGAATTATAAAGAAATTAAATTTTATAAATCAACTATGAAAACAGCTACAATATTAAGAAAATTCTAACTGACAATTGTAAGTATCAATGAAAAGAAAATGAATGTGGCAGAGATGATGATGTTGAGATAGATATTGGGGAAGACATGTAAGTAATTAAAGGATAACGGAAATGGCTCGAGTGATAAGTTTATAGATAGATACAAGAGATACGATTGTATTGGTTTGAACATGTCATGAGGACAGATAAAGAATATATTTGAAGAAGAATAAATAGCTTAGTAGTAGACAGTAAAAGATACAGGAAGACCAAAGATAAGATGGAAGGACTTTATTGCGAAAGACCTGAGAGAAAAGGAATTGAAGGAGGGCGACACGCAAAACAGAAATGAGTGGAAAATTAAAAATAGCGACCACTAACGAATGGGAAAAGCTAAAGAAGGAAAAGATGTCATGTGCATTTTGCATAGTATGTTTATGAAATAATTTTACTGGAAATATAGGATTTTTTGCAAGAAAATTTATATATAGAGCGCGAGCAGTCATGTGACTTAGCTGACCTTGGCAATCAGATATAGGGTCTCGCGTCAAGATGGCAGCTATTAATTATGTGCATAACTGACAAATGGTCATAATTTTGCATTCAAAATTTCATGTGGTTTATTTGTTATCAGGAGTGTGGAATTCAATTGCCGAGAAAAGGAATCATATAATACCAAAAAATGAAATTATTGCATTTGTCAACTATGGACATAATAACTGTCATTCTGATACGGGCCCCCATATCTCATTTCCAAGTTCAGCAAAGTCACATGACTGCTCGCACCCTATGGAATCTGTACATAATATCTTTAATACATATAAGAACGGCAACGCATATGGCCTAGCAAGATACTATATCTGTCTCTTTTTATTCACAAAATTATTATAGATAGCTAGTGACTCCTACCACAAAACTATGAACTACGATAAATCGTGCTGACAGCATTGCCAAATAGTATTTGTTAGAGGTATTCAATAATCAATAATTCAAAAATATTGTTTCATAATAACCAGATAATATATTTTGAATCTTCAATGTACATGTATACTTGTTTTACAGTAGCAAACTTAAAAATCTTTTTAAAATCTTATCTTGTTGTTCTAGCTACGTTGCAACACTGTGCAACATCCACCTATTATTTATTTTTAGAACTAACTCAGAAATAATTCGTATACGGAGGAATAGATGGCACCATCTCTCGAAATATTTAATCTAAATATATTACGTTGCCGTTCTTGTATTGTATTATATATTCAAAGATAATACACAGTATTAGCGGAAGGTAATGTGCTGGCCACATCAGATTTTTTAATTTTATTATTCGTTGATCGTGCAAAAAACTAAAATAAATATTGCGGTAAGTGCTCTTCTATCGGTACGAAGCACTTACTGCCTTTATTACTTAACTATTTTTATTTCCCAGTAATGGAAAGAATAGTATATACACCTCAAGAGAGAATGTTATTTTTCCTTTGGTGCTTTATAATTAGACTTCCGGAAAAATCATGCATTTATCTCCCTTGCTTACTGAATAATGTATTATTTTAGGAATAGTTTCTCATTGAAACTTTTAGCACAGTTGCCATAGAATTGTATCAACTATTTTTGTGCTCAAGCGACAAACAGAAATGTTACTTTCCGTCGTCAGTACATAAATAACTACTTTCATACCTTCATTATTTTATTCATTTTTATTTTCTGGTTTTATGCCGGGCGTTATATTCCAAATCTTAGTACGTGAAAACAAGATAACTCCTTGTACTCGAATTAGGAGTCGCACCATTTGAGTCGTAAATACTAGACATAAATTCACTTAGAACATAAAATTTTATATATCTAGGAATTTTTATTGACGATGCAGGCATGTTGAAGCGCCAGTATGTGATAACTACAGTCATATTCTTCTGAAGTTCGCTCCGTGTGATGCATTATGTACTTGCCGTGTGTGTATGCATTTAAATAAAGCGCAAACTTTCCCAGGCTCTTCTCATAAAGTTGACGGTGTAATCGGACATTCGTTTTACGATTCATTGTCGCGGACTGCGTTGCAATGCTCTCTGTGACGGATCATATCTGCTTGCTCGGAAAGTTTGATGTAAAACAACGATGGATGTACTGCGAATCTCAACTCTTTTTGTTCTTCTTTGTTTGATGTAAAGTATGTAGTTTAGTTCGACGTTCCGGACTTCAGATTTTGTTTCACAACAGACTCAAGGATTTTAACGTAAAATGTGTACTTAGACAAAGTTTAAAATTAATTTAATATGTAACTTTCGTGGTAATTTCAAAGAGTATTTCTTACTATATTAAAAATATTCAACACTCTAAGTAAGACTAATATAAGATTGTAAATTATAAATCTATAATACGGTAATGAGACCAACTGCAACATACGGATGCGAAAAATGGGTATTAACAAAACAGGAAGAACAAATATTAGAGGTATGGGAGAGAAAGTTGCTAAGGCGAATATACGGAGGCGTGAAGGAAGGAGACCAGTGGAGAAGAAGATCAAATAAAGAAATAGAAGAGATATATGGGGAACCAAATATTACGACCCGAATAAAAAGTGCAAAGGATACGTTGGGTGGGACACGTGGAACGTTTATCAGTAGAAAGGGTACCAAAGAGGATCATAAATAGAAAACAAGAAGGAAAGAAGAAGAGAGGCAGACCGAAGAAGAGATGGCTGGACGAAGTCGAGAATGATTAAAAAATTTGGAATTACAAGGTGGAAACTCAAAGCAAGAAACAGAAAAGAGTGGAAAGAAGTTGTACTCAAGCCCAGGGCCTGCCAAGCTGATTATATATATATATATATATATATATATATATATATATATATATATATATATATATATATATATATATATATATATGAGTAAGGTGTTAATAATTACTCGAAAGTTTAATCAAATAGCATTTATTCTTACTATACCAAAATTTCGATGCACCCTTGCACCTTCTTCAGGGTAGTAAGTTCTTACAGGTTGTTACAATTCACGTACACAAAATACATTCGTACAAAACATTCAGTTAATTTATTAAACATCGTACAAAAAATTCAAAGAGCATACACACATCCATTTGTTCTAAAAACTAATAGCAGAATGGAAAATTGGAAAATAATCGGACACGCAGTCTAGTGAAAATTATTTATTTCCTGGCCTACGTTTCGACTGTAACTACAGTCTTTTTCAGTGCTCTAAAGGGTATACATGGAGTAATTGCAAACATAAACAAAGTACACTTATTTACACAAAATTTATAAGAAAAAATTATATAATTAATTTTTACTTCTCGCTGAGAGAGGTATTGGATTCATGCTAAAAATCGCATATCCAGATTTTAATGATTAAGCACGTTTTAAGGTCCCTACAATCCGATTTTAACATTTTTACGATGATGTCTGTGAGTGTGTGTGGATGTATGTGTGTGTATGCATATGTGTATGTGGTTCGGTAGGAATGACAATATCTCAAAAATTATAATATCTGTTTAACTACGTATTTCTCAATCGGACATTACTGGGAAGAACTGAAAATGTTTTGGTAATAATTGAACAACCGGAAGTAGCAGATTCTTAAAAAAAAATCTTCTAAATATTATTTTTTTGTAAAATTTTGGTCTGTTTAAAAATAACCGAACATTTTGAAATACGCGTCAGCGGAGATATTTGTAACTACATGTTCTTGGATTGTGGATATTTCGTTTAGTTTTTGTGATATTGATATTTAAGTGCAACGTGTTTAAGTGTTAGTAGCGACTTTTGAAATGTGCGATTTTCTAAAGCAACGATGCAATGTAAATTTTTGAGTGAAACTGGGGGAAACTTTCATAGAAACGTTTTAATATTTGAAACAAGCTTACTGAAATAATGCTTTGGGTCGTACGCAAAGAATGGTTTACACGAAATTAAAAGTGGTCGTCAGTCAATTGAAGATGATACTCGATCAGGAAGGATTTCAACTCCCACGTTCAGAAAATCAACTATCTGCATCTCAATTGGGTCATGCCATGAAATTTTGACTGAAAAATTGAACATCGAGTTGCAGCAAAATGTGTTCCTCGTTTGATGACCGAACAACAGAAAGAAAATCGAATGGACGTTTGTCGGCAACTCCTTGAACAAGCCAATGATGATGACACATATGCAAAGGATTATAACGGGAGACGAATTAAAATCAGTGTTGAAAGGACGCCGTTTTCAGACTATTGATGACATCAAAGTAAACTCGTCACAGACCTTAAAGGCCATTTCAAATGAAGCTACCCAGGACTGCTTCGCGAAATGGAAACACCGCTGAGAAAAGTGTGTGAATAGGGGAGGGGCTACTTTTTAGAGGACAAGGACCAATAATCTGTAAAATTAATATTAAAATTGAAAAAAAATAAGTTTGTACAACACTAACGAAGGTTTAAAATATGTTGTCTTATGACTCGTTTTCTAAAACTCCCAAAAGTAAGAGGTCGAGAGCAATGTGTCCTAGTTGTTTATCTCCTACGATACACATCTAGGAGCATTGTCCTATTCCTGCTCGGGTGCTTAGGATTAGCGCTTCCTGCAGCCGCATTCTGCATCCGATAGTGCACCTGCATGGCAGGAATTTATTCCGGCGGACGCAATTATACTCCGAGCTATGTCAAATGTATTCTCGCAAAAGAGCTTGAGCATCAAGAAGATTGCTGAGATAATGACAACAAGCAGGAAATTTTGATGGATAATGATATTGAAAGTATTAATAATATGGCATGCAGATGAGAATTATAGTGCTATTTATTAGTGAACAGTAGTTAATAATAGTACGAATGAGTATATTCATATTATAATGGCAAATGAATTATAAATTGTCTTGTTTCAAGACCTACATATCAAGAACGTTTATTCGTTGCAATTATAATAATGCAATTTTAATAAGATAAAATGAACTTAATAATATTTTGTTTCTAGGTAGTTAAATTATATAAACTGTGTTAACACTTACTAGGAAACTATATTTTTCTGCATTAAGAAACGTACATGCAATCAAGTTCATTGTTCTAGCTCTTTTTCGATAGTTTTTACCTCTCGCTGAAATGTACTGGATTCATGCTAAAAGCCGCATATCCAGATTTTAGTGAATAAGAACGTCCCTAGAATCGATTATAACATTTTTACGATGATGTCTGTATATGTATTATATGTGTGGATATTGGAAGGCCGGTTTCTCAATACTACAAGACTTAAGATATGTTTATACGGATTCCTTAATCTAACATTAACGGGAAGAGATGATACAATTTTGGTATCAATTAGACAACCGGAAATGGTAGTTTCTTAAAAAAAAATCTTAATATTATTATTTCAAAATTTGTCATTACAAATAACGCCTGGCATTGATTATATATACTAACGTAAACGTTTACGTTAGTATATATAATCAATGCGCCTGGTAAGCGCCCGCACGGTACAAATATTCCTTCATTACCGACATCTGTGTACAAAGCAGATTGGCACACCCAGCAATGGGTAATATGCCGTGATAAAATATTTATTTATTTAAAGATTATTAAATTTTCAATCTAACTCATTAAATTTTTTATGAGTTATAATATATAATAATGCAGAATAATCTGTTGAAATAAATTTCGCTGCCCAAACAATTCCATGGGAACCAGTTGAAATATTTGAATGTTTGCAATTGACAGATAAATGCAAAATGTCAGTGTAAAAAATCTGCAGTTTTATTGACATTACTAAAAGATATTTCTGGGAGGTACGAGTACATTTAATATATCTTATTGTGTTATTAATAATTTAATATATATATATATATATATATATATATAAAATTATAGGTAAATTAATATTACATATATTCTTAAGAAATATCGCTAATACTGCCAATGAATTAGAAGAATCTTAAACATATTACAAGAGTAGGACAAAATTCTTCTTACAATTTGAATTATTTGTGTGTACAAAAATGTTAAATCCGTTAATTATGTAACATAAAATGGAATTGGCGAGAGGTACTGTGCTGGCCATAACAGATTTTTTTTTATGGCATTATTGATAACTCACATAAATTAATACGTGAAACAACAATGTTAAAATACACGCTAATGCATGTATATAAAACCTATGGTGGCAGATCCAAATTATTTCCTGAACAGAGTTACATCATACGTGGCCTTATGGCAAGATTTTATAACTTATGTGGCAAAACTGTTACTATAGAATAACAAATCATATTACAAATAATAGAGAATTACGTAAGTCCTTTATATACTATTGTTACCTACTAACTCATGCTTCATTATTGTTAATAAAGTATACATAATAACATTACTAATTTTATTATTAGTGTAGAATTGAAATATGTTATATAAAAGATATATGCATATCGAAATGCATTCATGTATATTCAACACATAATTATAAACGAGTTCCATTTTGAGAATCCAAATTTTACAGAAAATTTAAATATAAGCAATTTACATGTTCATTCAATGGTATAATTTGAGATAGATGACCTTCGCACGACCGGGATTTGAAAGCTCTCGCTTTCAGAAAATTGAATGTGAGCTTTTCAGACTGCCAGCTCTTTTCATAGAATATTTTCCTTGGCATATACTATGCATGAATATTGTTTCTATTCGTTCACTCCACATATGAGATTGGACAGCTTTACAATTAATGCAAATTATGGATAAACATTAATTTTCAGCGAGCAAGATAAAATATTATGAAGTTATGAAATTCATTTAGTATTTATCAAAAATTTAATAGTTAATTGATAATGTCCAATTTAAAAATTAAAACTAGTAGTTAAGACTTTGAATTTAAATTACAATAAATAAACAAATTTGATTGTTTTAATGTTGTTCTTTCTGTTAATATATATGTTGCAATAAATCAATAATACTTTTTTCAAATTTTATACTGCCAATAATGGACCTTATAAGATTTTATAAAATGTTAGTGATTTTAGATCATGTTGTAGTCGTGTGTGAAGCCTCAAATACTAATACACATTTTTGGCATTTTTTTACCTCTTGCTAAGAGAGGTATTGCATTCATGCTAAAAATCGCATATCCAGATTTTATTGAATAAGCACGTTTTAAGGTCCCTACAATCCGATTTTAACATTTTACGATGATGTCTGTGTGTGTGTGTATGTGTGTGTGTATGTATATGTGTGGGATGTTGGAAGGACGATTACTCAAAAACTATAAGACTTTATATTTTTTTTAACTACGTATTTCCCAATCGGACATTCATGGGAAGATCTGAAAAGATCTCCATAATTTTGTTCAAAATTATAGATCGTCAAATGTCAACTACCGACGCTTTAACCTTACTTACATGTTGGAAATTATTAGTGAAAATGACCGATAAAAAAAAATCCGTAACCATCATTCCTTTTTGGAACACCTGTATATTATGGAATCAAGTACAATGCTTCACCGAAATTTCCTGGACATCCATTTATACAAGCTATCCTTGGTTTTACATAAAATTTATGAAAGCTTCCATTGACTTTAAAAGCTCTTAAGAGTCAGATAAATTTGTTCTCTGGTAACCATCACTCAATTCATCATGAAATAAACGCAGCTTCAAAAAGAAGTAAACAGAACAGTTAGAGTACAGAGTAACCGCTTTCTTGAAAGCAAGAGCTATGAATAATTTACCCTTATATCTTTTTGTACGCCCCACGAAATGAATTGTTTTGTTTTGGAACGAGAGACAGAGGAACGGGTTTTAAAAACATTTCAAGTGGAACTTTACACAGCGCATCACTTTTGTATTCGTATTCGCGAGCGAGAGAGTGTAAGTTTGCGCGGGCGCGTGTGCACGTCCGGCGGAAGTAGGCGGGGGGAAAAGGGGAGGGGAAAAGTCGGGGTGTGACCGACGCCGAAGTTGTCCAGCTGGGGTTTACACCGAGAGTGTTGTGTTAGGCTTTACTTTGTGCATTCTTTGATGGGAGAAGATATTACACCACGTGTCTTTTTTATAAAGCTTTAGTGTTTAAAGGGTCAACCTTTTGCTCTGGTGTTACATTTAGATTACAAACTTCCCGCGAATTCTATTTTTATTTAAAGGAGCCAATGTACATTGCTTATAAAACGATAAATTTGCCTGCTATCTAGCTACAAGTGCTGTTGTTACAGCGTATTCGTTTATTTAGCTAACTACATATATTTGTTCTTTAAAGAAGATAGAAGCGATTATTAAAACAGAACTTTGTATAATTTTGTTAAGGAAATTGAATTGATTATTATTAAAAGGGTAGTTCCCTTTTAATTATTCAAATATCAAAAGTTTTATTAACATTAGAGAAAGCTTTTTCTGGGAAATAAGTACAATTAAAATTTCTTCACCATGAATATAAAGAATTTTCATCTATGGTTTCCGCTCTTACTTGGTGAAACTTGCACTCCATTATTTAAAGGAAGGGCATTAAGATTGTTTATATATATATATATATATATATATATATATATATATATATATATATATATATATATATATATATACAATATGTTTTAGTTTTAGGTTATTTTAGTTCTGAAGATGCTATTGTATAGCGAAACTAGTTAACAAAATATAAAAAAGTAATAAGTGAAACTAAAAACCGCGTAATTCTTAAACCTTCCTTTAAATAATAAAGAATTTTGAATATATTAGAAGAGTAGGAGAAAATTCCCCATAGAACGAATGATAGATACAATTTGAATTATTTGTATGTACAAAAAATGTAAAATTCGTTAATTACCACCCGGATTCGATCCGGACCGACACAAAATTGACCCCTGTCGTGCCTTCCGACGACAGCAGTGAGTGCCCGTGAGGTGACGCCTGGTAAGCGCCCACACGGTACAAATATTACATCATTTACCGATATCTACATACAAAGCAGATTGGCACACCCAGAGAGGTCTTGTGTTGGCCACATCAGATTTTTTTTATGAACTGTAAAATTAGTGAATGGTGACTATTATACAACAAGAAGATTGAAAATTCTCGATTATACGAAACGTGTTGCCTGGTATTTCCAATAGGCAACTCGTTAAGTATTTCGAGAATTTTCTATTGTCGAGTTGTATACAGGTAGACTATATCATGAATAAAAAATAAATTAAAAAGTAAATAGTAAATTTAACGTAGACCTGTGGTCTATTTTATTTTGACAGAAATGTCAAACTGTATGCTACATAACCTATCTTTTTAAATATAGTTGTAGTAGTATGTAATAATACATGGAAATGCTCGTATTTTAAAATAAATTATTGTATTTCAAATAAACTACCAACAGTGCAGTTTCTAGATTTGTGATCCAAATAATTATTTGTTTACTTGTCAAATTTTTACTTGCTGTCAAATAATAGATGCGTTCAATTATTTGTTTCGGTGCACTTGGAGCTGTCAGTGTGATTTTAAATGTCTATGCACGATTTTCTTCTCAAAGTCTTTAATACAGATTCATTTATATAATCGATACTGTCTTCGAAGGAAAAAGGTAATGTCCGTCAATATAACTAAAAATGGCATTGCCAGTTCTGAGTACATAGAACAAAATAACCAAACGCACCTATAAGTGAATATACGAAGGTAGGTATATTCGAATATGCAAAGGTTCGCATATTCGTTCACTATGGTTACTTAATAATAACCGCTCAAATACGGGGTAACTAAAGAAAATCACGCATTCTTATTGGTTTATAACTTAATGAATGATATAGTCAATTCAATCCTACATGACCCCATCATTATTATTTTTTACAAAACTAATTCGTTTTTCCATGTAACAATTTATCTTGAACAAAATAACTTTACCTAAATTTTTCATCTCAATATTCTTCTTTCCTTATTAACCTGCTGAAATTTATTTGCTCGAAAGTAATAATTTTTTGCAGCTCCCATTTGGTTTTCTGATAAGAGTGGCCTTGTTCGCAATCGGTGTGTTAAGTGCAACTGGTGCAGCTAGTGAACACTGCAGCTGGAGTCAGTAGGACTTTGACACCAGTAGAAGCTTCGGACCTAGTTCTAGCAAAGCTCCGAGCGTACTGGGGCAGAAATAACAAACTGCAATATGTGAGATACGATTCCAACTAAAGAGTTTTTCGCTTGATTCCAGGAAAGTTTTGTTTCTTGTAGGAGTTTTTACAAGGGAGAGGGGAAGTATACTTTTTATTGTTGTAAACTTATTCTGAAAAAAAAATTGAGTGATACAATAATAGTAAATAAAGGTTTGTCTGCTAATATTTGTACCTAAACGATTTTTTTTACCTTTCGTCACCTTTAGGTAAGGAAGGTATTGTCTTTGGTCAAAAGTTCAATGATGAGTTTTTAGTGAATAAGCATGTTTTAGGGTCCCTATAATACGATTTTACCATTTTTACGATGATGTCTGTATGCATGTATGTATGTATGTGTGCGTGTGTGTGTGTGTATGTAAGTATGACGAAAGTTTCGGATCACACGACTTCAATACCACGATTCCAACTATACTAAACATTGAAACTACTAATATATTCATATAATTCAAATTGACAGATGTCAGTATCAATAAAAAAAAATTTTCATCACGGCATATTACCCATTGCTGGGTGTGCCAATCTGCTTCGTACACAGATTTCGGTAATGATGGAATATTTATACCGTGCGGGCGCTTACCAGGCGTCACCTCACGGGCACTCAATGCTGGCGTGGAGAGTGCGCCACAGGGGTCAATTTTGTGCCATTAAAATTCGATGTAATTTTTGGTGTCGGTCGGGATCGAACCCGTGTCCCCAGATTCGCGACCAGACACACAGGCAAAGTAAATTAATGTGGCAGAGATAAGGATGTTGAAGTAGATGTTGGGAAAGACACGAAAAGATATGTAAGGAAATAACTCTAGTGTTACAAATTTCTAGAAAGATACAAGCGAGATGATTACATGGGTTTGAAAATGTCATGAGAAGAATTGAAGAATATTTTGGATGAATAATGAATAGCTTAGTAATAGAAGGTTGAAGAAACCGAGGAAAACCAAAGATAAGATGGAAGAACTGTATTGCGGAAGACTTGAGAGAAAAGAAACTGAATGAGAACGACACGTAAAACAGAAATCTTCGGGTGTATCAATTTATTCATCAATTTCTAATCTTTCGTGTTGACATTCATTCTTTTATTGTATTTAGTCACAAGGTCACAAGTCACAACGGAAATAAACTAGAAACCGCTGTTTGTAGATGCACGCGCAGAATAGCCCCATTTTGAATTTCGCGCTCTACTTTTCCGACATTCAGGTGTTATTTTATTCAACCATAATGAAATTTGTGACAAAACTTTGAAGAATTTTATCTCAATATCTAGAAGGTTTACAAGAAAAAGTTATTAAAAAATATTGTTACGCCCGACGAGTTCTATCACTGGTTAAATTTAATGTACTTATTTCTGCTACACCCTGTATAACTGATATGTACAATATTGGGGCTATGGTTGTTTTTTTTTACAAGAAAAATAACATAATACATTTTCTGGTATTTATGATAATGGTTAAAACATGATTAAAACATGTCAGACAAAATCCCAGATTACCGAGGCAATCCTGACAGTAACTAATCACGCGTCGTACTTTTTCATTACTACTATAAAGATCTATATTTTCCGAATCACTATCAGTACACTCGGGAACTACAGTTTTTTCCACTTCATTTTCAGGGAAATGCTTCTTTGCTAATTGCAATTTTTTTTCCATCGCTCTGACATTTTTATAAAAATAAATTATAATAATCTACACTGCACGAAATTTCGACTGACAATAAAAAGAAATAAAACGCAAGTTAGTGTAACAAGTTCATGCAAGTTTATACAAGCCCCTGGCGATATGTGCCCCACAGAAATAATAAAGAATTAATTGTGTGCGTTACATATCGCCCGAAATACGTACTATATTATTATAGTCTAATAATCCTGTAAAAAAGTACATTTAAAATGCTACAAGAATCGTTAAAATCGGTCCACAAATAAAGATTATATACGCTCCGCACCTGAAGAATGAAAAGCGAAAATTCGATTACGCATGATGTCACCACTTGGTTACATATCGCGGGCAATATGTATCGCAGTTAACGTATTAAGATTAAATGTGATAGAAACGTCTTTACTTGATTTAGTGAAATAGTTCAGTAGCTCATTTAAAAGGTCAAAGTTCACAGTTTTAAAATCAACAGCATATCATCCGACAAATTCTTGCAATGCTCCATTAGAATATTTCATCCCCTTTTCGTTTCTCATTAAAATTTTAGTTACTTTCTTCGTTTAAACTTTGTAATATTTTGAATAACATCAAATTTCATTCATAAAATACCCGTTAAATAATAAACTCTTCTGACCTCCACAGAAACGCTCGCTTCCTCCCTCACGTTTTTTAATTACATTAAAATAAAACTCGCAGATAAAACTGCCCAAGTTACAGCAATAATATTTCCCTAAAAGGGCAATAAACTTAAACCTAAAATGTGAAAAAAATATTCTCATTTTTAGTAGGTACGTAGCTTGCACAATTCCAGAAGGAATAAACTCCCCGACCGGTAAAAAATAAACTTCCTCGTCAAAGTTTACGAGGTGGTTTTCACACAAGAACGAAGCATACATTTTCCGTTCTTTTCTGGACTTTACTGCCCATATTGAATGCTTTCACGCTTAGTAGGTTAGAAGCTTAACAATCTGTGTAAATCCCCTTATCCCACAATGAGACTGACAAGATGTAGAATTCAATTTATATTACAGAAATAAATTCAAGCTTAGCTGTAAATCTAAATACGATATCGTCAGCGGTGTAAAAGATTTAAAAATATATACCTATTCAAATAGTTTCTATGTTATATAATACTTTATTCAGAATCGGTTACTAATATGTGTGTTTCTAAACTACTAAACAGTTGGGAGGTGTCTTATTGTTTACATCAATATCCGTGTTTTGCCATATTAATAAAAAAACCTGTTGTGGCCTGCCACTTTCGTTTTTGGTTACATAAGTATAGCGCACGAGCAGTTATGTGACATTGTTGGCCTTGCAAGCAGATATGGGGGCCCGTGTCAGAATAACATTATGTACATAGATGTAAAATGTCAGAATTTTTCATCAAAAATTTCAAGATTTTCTAAATTCACATAGTTAATTTGTCACCAGGAATGTGGAATTTACTTGTCGAGGAAAATAAACCACATGGAATTGGAAAGTCACTAAATTTAGAATGAAAAATTATATTTGACATCTATGTACATAATTACTAGCTTTTATTCTGACACGGGCCCCCATATCTGTTTGTCAAGGCTAACCATGACTGCTCGCGCCCAATTGTATTTAACAATTCTTGTATACCTACACTCTACCCCAAAAATTCTACTTGTATCTAACCTATATATTTAGATTTTATAAATTTAAATTCATTGTCCTCTTCTAATTTTTCGAAATGTTTCCAATTCATTGTCGGGATTGACAGTATTTTTGAAGAGTATATGTAATATACTTATAATTTTCATTTTTTAACTATTAATTCATAATATCTGTCAGTTACAAACATTTTAATTTTTCATTTGGTTCCCATGACATTATTTGGGCTGTGAGATTTATTACAAAGGTTTTAATATACATTATATTTCATTATCTCTAATTCTACAAAAGATATAACAACTATTTATATGTATAAGTTAGAGAATTTACTCTTCTTTAATTCTAGCAAGAACAAAAATTTTCAAAAAATAATTTTTAGAATTTTTTTTTTAAGAATCTGCTACTTTCGGTTGTTCAATTACTACCAAAACCTTTTCAGCTCTTCCCAGTAATGTCCGATTGAGAAATACGTAGTTAAACAGATATTAAGAATTATAGTTTTTGAGAAATCGTCTTTCCAAACTCCCCACACACATACACACACACATATACACACACACATCCACATACACACAAATACGTACATACACGCACACACACAGACATCGTTGTAAAAATATTAAAATCAGATTGTAGGGACTTTAAAATTTGCTTAATCATTAAAATCTGAATATGCTGTTTTAGCATGAACCCAATAACCTCTCTTAGCGAGAGATAAAAATTGTAAATGATCGTAGATGACCTTGATTGCACTTCTTTAAAAAATTACTGTATTTTGTTCTTTTATAATTAAGCTTCAGAATAATCTGAGCATTCAATGCAGTAACTCGGTCTCAGGTGATTTCACCAGCAAAAGTCAATAACAAAATGGGCAATTGCAATGTAGTCCACCCCTTCGGCTCGTAATTTCAAGTTTTGCATCAGTGAAAAATAAATCTCCCGTACCGTGATTACCACCGGTATTATTGATGATAAATTAGTATCGAATGGCGAAATTTAGTAGTGGAGTCGATACTTTATAATTATTTTGGTTTATGTTCAATAACGCTGTTATAACTGATGAGTACCTACTACAGATTTTTAATTACTATAACATCAAAGAAATGGAAATACATAATTGATAATTACAATGATGAAATATATGTTTTGAATTTATTATTATTATTAATATTGAAATGGTTTTTGGTTCAATTGTTCAAATGTGTTAATTCCAAAGCATTGGAAATTTAATAATATAAATCAGAGTTTTTTTTTAGAAATTAGAATAACTGGACTTTTCTGGTAACAGCTTTAAAAAAAATCTGATGTGGCCAGCACATAACCTCTCGCCGTATATTTTACCTGGCTGTATGCATAAAGCAAAGATTATTTTTATAAATACAAATAATATATTCATATAAATCTATGACGTATAAACTTCTTTATTATTCAATAATAGCATGTCTCAACATAAAGGTATTTACCATAAAGTATGTTACAATAAATTACAAAGTAGAGTTTACCATATATAAATATTAGGCTGGTAACAGCAATTTTCAATTCGAACAACTTTGTTTACTTTCTCTTCATATTCTTCTAGTAAAAACATTAATTTTGGGCGGTCTAAAATGTATATATCTGGATTGTGCATCTATTCTTATATATCTTCTTTTACATTTTATTTTTTCATACTTGTTATATCTAAATAACCTTAATTCCCTTTAATAAAGTGACGGATAGATTGCACTCCGATTATTCTTATATCGATGTGTAATTTTGTCAATATTTACAACTTACTTGAGAAGAATTTGATAGCTTTTTCGCAATTCAAAGTTACTCTAGTCTACAGTACTGGTGTACATTGTCCCATAATGTTTGAAACAAATTTAAGTCCTTCAACCTAGACTTGTCATCTCCATAATAGTCAGAGATCAAGAATTAAGGGATTCTTCAAATATATTTTTCTTTCATTAATCATTATTTCTGACACTGACATTTATCTGTCAGTTACAAATAATTTAAATTTGCAACTATTTTTCATGGCATCCTTTCGGTTGTAAAATTAATTACAACATTATTTTATATATTATATTCCTTTTATCTCTAAATCTATAAAATATGTATAAAAATATTTAAATGTATCAGAAAGAGAATTTATTTTTCTTTAATATTATCAATTTTCAAAAAATAATATTTAGAAGATTTTTTTTCAAGAATCTTCTACTTCCGGTTGTCCAATTATTACCAAAACCTTTTCAGATCTTCCCATGAATGTCCGATTGGGAAATACGTTGTTAAACAAATTTTAAGTCTTAGTTTTTGTGTAACCGTCCTTCCAACATCCCACACACACACATCCACACACACACACACACACTCACACACACAGACATCATCGTAAAAATGTTAAAATCGGATTGTAGGGACCTTAAAACGTGCTTATTCAATAAAATCTGGATATGCGATTTTTAGCATGAATCCAATACCTCTCTTAGCGAGAGGTAAAAACGATTGCCTAGTATGTACATCACTATTCTCTATTCCATTCTCGTAATTATAAATAAAATATAAACCAGTAAATCTCGTTTATAACTTATGAGACACATGAACAATGTGGCTTTACTCCATATAAATAGATTCTTCCTTTTCGCGTCGTTCCTTAGACTTACGTTCATTGTCAGTTCGATATTATTTATGGCTTTGTCGGCAGCAATTGGAACCCTACCAAGAGCTGAGCTGCCGAGCACCTCGTGGTTGGGAACTGCTGTGAAATGGTGAGAAATGTCACTATGGCATGCACAATGCACGGAATCCTCTTTATCTAAATAGCGTGCGAATTCAGGTCACACCACTTTGGTTCCTTAACTAACTACAGACAGACAATCATATACCTTACGGCTTACGGGTTCTTGACATCTGGAGTTCGTCTTCCTCATATTCCAGGAGTTTAAACTCAATATTTTGACGAGTGGATTCCTTTTCTTTGTTTTGGATTCCATTTCTCATTTGCATGCAATATTACCAAGTGTTTTTGAACTACAGTCGACCGTCAACATTACAACCATGTTTTATGTTTGTCACTACATATGTATGTCCACATACGTTTTTCAAATGTTTGGATATTATTTCTTCATCAATCGAGGAGTCACTTCCTAGACTTCATCATGTCTATTCCATACAGGTCCCCTTCTGTTCCCGTTTGTAATGTGCCTTGAGACAAATACTTTGTTTTTAAGCACATGGAGGCAAATAAGGCTCACCTTATTTAAAAAATGATTTTTTTTCGATAATTAGTAATCTTTATTGAAAAAACTTTGTTCATGTTAAACTGTTAAAATCTTCAAATGAGGGTACTTCCAGTTGACCAATTATAACCAAAATCTAATCAACTCTTCATACAGATGTAAAGATAAGGAATACGAAAGAATTTTAATTTTTAGAATTGTAGTGTGAGCGTTATCGTTTACGAAAAAATCGTCACACATACACATCGATATTTTTAACCAAAGACAATACCATCCTTACCTAAAGGTGACGGAAGGTAAAAACAACATAAAATACTAGACGATTGCGCATCGAACTATTTTATTGTCTTAATTAATTTAATTAATCTATTCCAATTTTCAAAAGAATATAAAAAAAATCTGTTGTGGCCAGCACAATATCTCTCGCCACTTCCGTTTTTGGTTACGTAAGTATAGGGCGCGAGCAGTCACGTGACTTTGTTGATTTTGACAAGCAGATATGGGGGCCAGTGTCAGAATGACACTTAGTAATGATGCACATAGATGTCATGTCAGAATTTTTCATTAAAATTTTTAATTTTTTCTAAATTTCTAGTTAATTTGTCACCAGGACTATGGAATTTACTTGCCGAGGAAAATAAACCACATGGATTGTAAAATCACTAATCTATGTACATAATTACTAGCTATCATTCTAACATGGGCCCCCATATCTGCTTGTCAAGGCCAACAAAGTCACATGATTGCTCGCGTCCTATTGTACTCGTATTTAACATTTCTTGCATACCTACACTCTACACCTCTTCCTTATATATTTAGATTTTTTATTTTTAAACTCATTCTATGAAAAAAATTTGTCCTACTCTTCTAATTTTTCGAAATTTTTCCAATTCATTGTAATTATTATTCAACTCTTAATATAATAAGAAATAATATAATGTATGTACTTCCCAGAAAAAATCTTCCGTAATGTCTCTGGATGTTTGACACTGACATTTATCTGTCAGTTACAAACATTTCAATTTTTCAATTGATTTCCATGACATTATTTGGGCTGTGATATTTATTACAACAGATTATTATATACTTTATATTTCTGTATCTATAAAAGATGTAATAAAATATTTATATGTATCAGATAGAGAATTTACTCTTCTTTTACTAGCAAGAACAAAAATGATCAAAAAATAAAATTTAGAAGTTTTTTTTTTAAGAATATGCTACTTGGTTGTACAATTATTACGAAAACCTTTTCAGCTCTTCCCAGTAATGTCCGATTGAGAAATACGTAGTTAAATAGATATTACGTATTATAGTTGTTGAGAAATCGGTCTTCCAACGTCTCCACATACATACACACACACACACACACACACACACACACACACACACACACACACACACACACAGACATCGTCGTAAAAATATTAAAATCGCATTGTAGGGACCTTAAAACGTGCTTAATCATTAAAATCTGGATATGCGATTTTTAGCATGAATCCAATACCTCTCTTAGCGAGATGTAAAAAATCAACAAAATAGTGGAGTATTATTTGAAATTACTAATTTGTTTATTTATCATCTCCATATAAATACGAACCAGTATTGTCTGCTTTTGGTAATTTTGTTTTATAACAGCATAATAAACAATAACGGAAATATTCTCCACGCGATATAACTTCATAGTTTCATGTTTTAAAGAAACATTTTATTTTGTTTAAGTTTATGATCAGGGATTTATGCAAATAATAATTGGCATGTTAATTTGGAGTTGGCCATACTTGTTACCAACAGTACAAAGCGAACTGTACCTATTTATTCTGACTGCACTCTTGTTATGTGCAATGCAAATACATAAGTTGTTTGTTGTGTATAAGTTTAGAATTAATTTAAATTAATTTACATTTAAAACAGTTATATAACAGCTTGGCATATTGCTGTAGTTTTTCACATAATTACCTATTCCTACTCTTTATAGCACTATTTATTTTGGACTTTTAAATTGTGAAACAAAACTTTTTCTAACCAATAAATTCATTAGATATTTATTCCTAAATACAAGTAGGATGAACTCGCCGTAATGCGTGCTACTTTTTCAAAGTGACGACCCAGTTTTACTGATACAATAAATTTTTATCTAATATAAAATAGGACACAACTATTTATTACTTAGCAAGTATTTCACTAATATTATATAGCAAATTTAAACTTGTTAAATTTCTTATTGTTTTCATACAATTTACATTAAGTTTGTTGGTTATGTGTTACCGACTTCCCGAGTACTCTGTCTTGCAGACTTCCGCCGGGCAGAAATTGTTGCCAACATAGTGAACCAAATGCCCAAATTTATTATTTATTATTATTATTTTTACCTTCCGTCACCTCTAGGTATTGTCTTTGGTCAAAAAATTCGGTGGTGAGTTGTAGATTTGTAGATTTTAACAGTTTTTCTTGAAAAACTCAATTAAATATTATTATAACTTAAAGAATATATTATTCTCTATACGATTTGATTGCATTTGATATTTCGTATTCAACAGATATATAGTTAAAGAATTATAAAGATAATAAATTTCATAAATCAGCCAGCTATGCTCTAATATTTCTAGAAAGATATAAGAGAGACGATTATATTGGTTTGAACATGTCATGAGGATGAATATATTGAAAGATAAATGAATAGTTTAGTAATAGAAGGAGGACGAAACATAGGACGACCAAATGTAAGATGAAAGGACTGTATTTCGGAAGACTTGAAAGAAAAGGAACTGAATGAGGATGACTCGCAAAACAAAAATGAGTGGAAGAAGAAAATAAAAATAGCGACCCCTAACAAATGGGAAAACTAAAGATGAAGAAGATGTCAGTGTCAAGTGCAATTTGCATAATTTGTTTATGAAATAATTTTATTGGTAATATAAGATCTTTTGCAAGAAAATTTATGTATAGGGCACGTGCAGTGACGTGACTTTGCTGACTTTGGCAAGCAGATGTGGGGACCCGTGTCAAAATGACAGCAATTAATTATGTCCATAACTGACAAGTGTCAAAATTTGCATTCAAAATTTCATGATTCTCTTATTTCATGTGGTTTGTTTGTTATCAGGAGTATGGAATTCAGTTGCCGAGAAAGGGAATCATAAAATATCAAAAATTTAGAATCTTTTGCAAGAAAATTTATGTATGGAATTTGTACATAATACACAGGATTGACGGATGGTATTGTGCTGGCCATATCAGATTTTTTCTTATTATTATTAATCGAGGGAGTGTTTGAGAAACTATACTTTATTATTATGAATTTAGTTCTTTAAGAAATGCTTTAGAAATAGGTTTATTTTTAAATTTATAAGATAATGTTTCACTTTGATTTAAAACGAATTTATTTTGAACTTGCATTATCTTTATTTTATAACACACACTTATATAAAAACTTATAAAAATTCACAACGTTTCGACAGCGAAAAAATCTGCTGTCGTCATCAGGTGATCTGATACTACTGACAATTCCTTAACATACGAGCTTTATATCTAGTGTTGTGGGGGTGAAAATTAGTGATGGATGGTTGATCAGGTCCAATGGGTGAGTCACGCGTCCTGGGTGGCTGGTCAGGTCCAATGGGTGGGTCGGGCGTCCTGGGTGCCTGGGTCTCGATGGCTAGGCTGGAGTCTGCTGTGATGTGTTTCCTCTAGATTGGTCGGATTTCTACACTCGGCTGGCTGAACACTGTTTTTCTGTTCTTCTGTATTATGGCGGCTTCTTTGAATTTCCTCTTGTACCAGTGCTCTTCTTTCTTGAGGATCCTTGCTCCGTCCCATTGGATACGGTGATGGTGTTCCCACGCGTGGTCTGCAATACCGGATTTTGATGTCTCTCCTCTCTCAGTGTGTCGTCTGTGTTCTTTAATTCTGATATCCAACGGTCGTTTTGTTTCTCCTATATATGTTTTTCCGCATTCACAATCCACCTGGTAGATGCCTGTTTGTAGTTTTGGTGACCGTTCTGGTTTTGTTGTTGATAGGATGTTCTTGATTGTGGTTGTTGTTTGAAACCTGGTTAATATGTTGAACTTGCTGGCAATCCTTTTAATTTTGTCGGAGACTCCCTTCATGTAAGGAATGTATAACTCATTTCTCTTTACTTCGTCTTTGTTTACCTGCTTCGCCTTTGTTGTTTGGTTCTTCTGTACTATTTTCTTGATAGTCCCCTCCGCGTATCCGTTTCTTTGTAGTGTGTTAATGATCTCCTTGACTTCTGATTTATAACTTTGTTCTGTGTTGCAGTGTGATTTTGCTCTGTCAAGTAGCGTGTTAGCTACCCCAATTTTGGTGGTTTCGGCATGGTTTGATTCATAGTTCAAATAGCGTCCTGTGTGCGTTGGCTTGCGATAAACAGATGTTTGTATAGTGTTGTTAACTCTCTCCACAAGAACATCTAAAATTAAAGAACACAGACGACACACTGAGAGAGGAGAGACATCAAAATCCGGTATTGCAGACCACGCGTGGGAACACCATCACCGTATCCAATGGGACGGAGCAAGGATCCTCAAGAAAGAAGAGCACTGGTACAAGAGGAAATTCAAAGAAGCCGCCATAATACAGAAGAACAGAAAAACAGTGTTCAGCCAGCCGAGTGTAGAAATCCGACCAATCTAGAGGAAACACATCACAGCAGACTCCAGCCTAGCCATCGAGACCCAGGCACCCAGGACGCCCGACCCACCCATTGGACCTGACCAGCCACCCAGGACGCGTGACTCACCCATTGGACCTGATCAACCATCCATCACTAATTTTCACCCCCACAACACTAGATATAAAGCTCGTATGTTAAGGAATTGTCAGTAGTATCAGATCACCTGATGACGACAGCAGATTTTTTCGCTGTCGAAACGTTATGAATTTTTATAAGTTTTTATATAAGTGTGTGTTATAAAATAAAGATAATGCAAGTTTAGAAATAGGTGTTTTTTCCTAAATTTGCTGGTCACTTATCTGGGTGGAGACCTTGGAAATTGACGTTTCGGGCGTTGCTTAGGCGACGCGTAACAACACATTTCAATTCATGAGTACAAAAAGATATTTACGTATCTTACACCGTACGACAAGAACATTGTAACAAACTCACTAGTTTTATTTACATATACTCGTATTTTATAAAGTTTTATTTGCTGAATTATGAATTAATTCAGAGTTTTATTATTATTTCTTTCATTCGCTTCTAGTACACAAAATTTTACGCACGTTGAATTTTATGAAGCAGATGCACAATGAACTTTGACCTGTGAAATTCTACGATTTAATTCAATTTTATATACATTAAGGATGATTTTACATTAGGTTAGATCATACAAAGGGTCGTTTATCCCAAATTAATTATATTTCTCCCATCGATAAAATAATAATTCCTATGATATCCGGCACCCTCTCTGCATATTTATGTCGTATTAAGGGCGTTGTGTACGTGCTATGCCTTTTCCTTATGCTTGCAATGGTTACGTAATGAAGATGAATTCCATCAAGATATTGGATCATAAGTACAAGTTTATCATACATTTGTAGCGACATCAAGCTATCATGCAACGACATCAAGCTATCACAACTAGCATAGCCCATTGTTACAATTGTTTTCCGAGGTTTGTTGGAAACAAAAAGAAAATAAATATTTATTCTTGTTATATCATTCGAACTGTCAACAACAAAATCTTTCTCGTCCCAAATAAATTTATTAATTCTATATATTATACACTTTGATTTACCCATTCTATTTTTACAATTTGTAGTGGCAAATAATACTGCTACACATTACTAGTATTTTGAAATAATAATTTAATATTTTGATTGTACAACAATTTTAATTAAGTTTTTACCTCTCGCTAAGAGAGGTATTGCATTCATGCTAAAAATCGCATATCCAGATTTTATTGAATAAGCACGTTTTAAGGTCCCTACAATCCGATTTTAACATTTTTACGATGATGTCTGTGTGTGTGTGTGTGTGGATGTGTGTGTGTGTGTGTGTATGTGTGTATGTGTGTGGGATGTTGGAAGGACGGTTACTCAAAAACTATAAGACTTTAAATTTGTTTAGCTACGTATTTCCCAATCGGACATTCATGGGAAGATCTGAAAAGGTTTTGGTAACAATTGGACAACCGGAAGTAGAAGATTCTTGAAAAAAAATCTTCTAAATATTATTTTTTGAAAATTTTTCGTGGTAATATTAAAGAAAATTAAATTCTCTATCTGATACATTTAAATATTTTATTATATATTCCATAGATTTAGAGATAAAAGAAGTATAATATATAAAATAATCTGTTGTAATAAATTTGACAGCCGAAAGAATGCCATGAAAAATAGTTGATAATTTAAATTATTTGTAACTGACAGATAAATGTCAGTGTCAGAAATAATGAGTAATGAAAGAAAAATGTACTTGGAGAATCCCTTAGTTCTTGATCTGTGACTATTATGGAGATGACAAGTCTAGGTTGAAGGACTTAAATTTGTTTCAAACATTTCAACTTTGAATTGCGAAAAAGCTATCAAATTCTTCTCAAGTAAGTTGTAAATATTGACAAAATTACACATCGATATAAGAATAATCGGAGTGCAATCTATCCGTCACTTTATTAAAGGGAATTAGTGTTATTTAGATATAACATGTATGAAAAAATAAAATGTAAAAGAAGATATGTAAGAATAGATGCACAATCCATATATACATTTTAGACCGCCCAAAATTAATGTTTTTACTAGAAGAATATGAAGAGAAAGTAAACAACGTTGTTCGAATTGAAAATTGCAGTTACCAGCCTAATATTTATATATGGTAAACTCTACTTTGTAATTTATTGTAACATAATTTATGGTAAAATATCTTCATGTTGAGACATGCTATTATTGAATAATAAAGAAGTTTATACGTCATAGATTTATATGAATATATTATTTGTATTTATAAAAATATTCTTTGCTTTATGCATACAGCCAGGTAAAATATACGGCGAGAGGTTATGTGCTGGCCACATCAGATTTTTCTTTAATGTATAATATTTTTACATCTCGCTAAGAGAGGTATTGGAATCATGCTAAAAATCGCATATCTAGATTTTAGTAAATAAACACGTTTTTAAGGTCCCTAGAAACCGATTATAACATTTTAACGATGATGTGTGTTTGTGTGTGTGCGGATATAAGTGTGTATGTGTGTGTGTGTGTGTGTGTGTGTATGTGTGTGTGAGGTTGTTGGAGGTACGGTTTCTCAAATTCTATAAGATTAAAAACCTGTGTAACTACGGATTCCTCAATTTAACAGTAATGGGAAGAGTTGAATAGATTCTGGTAACAATTGGACAACCGGAAGTAGTAGTATTTTAACAAAAATGTTCTAAATATTATTTTTTGAAAATTTATGTTATTACAAGACATAGATATGTAATCTATAAAATCTGTTGTAGTAAATCTCACAACCTGCTCACAGCCCAAAACACCTCCATGGTAACTATTTGAGAAATTAAAATTTCTGAAATTGACAGATAGTACTGAAGGCTTTTTCTGGGAACGATATTTAAAATTATAGATATTTATGAACCCTTCAAAAATACCGCCAGTCCCGTTAATGATTTGGAAAAACCTCGAACATTTAGGAGAAATGGAGAAAACTTGCTCATAGAATGAGTATAAAATTATAGAAAATACGTAAATATGAAGGTTAGGTGTAATTAGAATTTTTTATATGTACAAGAAATGTTAAATACAATATTTATATATACCACAATGGGAAGGGCGAGATGAGAGAGGTATTCTGATGGCCACAACAGATTTTTTTGTATTTATATTGTGGTGTTTTTCATATTTAATTCACACTTTCTTGTTTTGTGTGTACCTGTTAAGAAATAAATCAATTATTATTATTACTATTATAATATTCTAAACAAATACTTTAAAACTAATATTCAATATACATAATTTTAAAAAAGCGTTAATTTATAAATCCCATCCTCCCCAAAGCGGATTGAAACATCTCGCGCATTTTGACGAAACAATGTGAGTACATTAGCAACATTAGGCCCAGTTAGTGACCTTCTGGGAACGATGGGCTCTTTGAGAAAAACACTTATCTAATCCCCAGCCCGCTTGGAGCACTCGAGTACTCTATATGTAGTGCGGAATCGACTAGATAGCATTAATGTGTCTCTAGCTCACATCAGCCGAGGCTTTTTCCTTGATTGCGAGTGTTAACTGTCTTGTGTGTTAGCGAACTGTGTTTTTCATCTAATCGCGAGTACGATTTTGGTTTCCTTTTCATGTTATGGAGAAAGCCACTACTGTTTGTAATAAAAAATTATGACGAAAACAGCTGATACGTACAGAGCAACATTAAGGAATCAAAACGGCCCGAGCGATTAAAAGACAACTTCGAGAATTTGGTGTTTCAATATTTCCTTTGCTATTGCTATTTTTGGGATGATTTTCAACATTTTCGTACCTAATTTTTGGCATTACAAAGCGTGCAAAATTTTGCTCCATAATTTTATACTCTACAATTTTTATGACACTTTTTGACCTAAAATAATTAGAGAAAAAGGAATTTACGAAAATATGATTTTAAATGTAAAGTCCCATGTTCTTAATAAAATCAATAGAGGAAGCTGTTGGCACTAGGTGAAACATTTTTCAAAATGAATAAGAAAAACACTCGGTTGTTTCACAAAATTAAAGACCTCTCGCCACTTCCGTTTTTGGTTACATAGGTACAGAGCGCGAGCAGTCATGTGACATTGTTGACTTAGACAAGCAGGTATGGAGGCCCTTGTCAAAATGACAGTTAGTAATTATTTATATAAATGTCATAATTTTTCACGTGGTTAATTTGTCACCAGGAATATGGAATTTACTTGTCGAGGAAAATAAACCACATGGAACTGAATATCATGAAATTTTGGGTGGAAAATTGACATTTGACATATATGTACATAATTACTAGCTGTCATTCTAAATCGGGCCCCCATATTTGCTTGTCAAGTCCAACAAAGTCACAATGACTGCTCGTACCCTATAAATTTCTCATGTCTTTTCTTTATGTTTAGATTATTTTTATAATTTAAAATTTATTTTTTGAGGAAGTTTTCTCCTATATACTTCTAAATGTTTGAATTTATTCCAATTTCTTGACGGGATTTCTTGAGAGATAATAGATCGAGGAACTACACAGTAATTAATTGGATTAATTAAATAGCTTCGAAGTAGTGTGAACAAGATTTATTTTTTGACATCCAAGTACAATTAATAAACTGTCAATCAACTTGTTTTATATCATGACAACAACTCATTGCTTGGTTACAACAAAATACAGGAACTCAGTTTATTTTCAACAGAATTTCTGATGGGTATATGTATATAGCTATAAAGTTAAATATTTAATTGTTAGAATTTGAGAAATCGTGTCTCCAACAACCTCACACACACACATCCACACACACACACGCACAGACATCATTGTAAAAATGTTAAAATCGGATTCTATGGACCTTAAATCGTGCTTATTCTATAAAATCTGGATATGCGATTTTTAGCATGAATCCAATACCTCTCTTAGCGAGAGGTAAAAATTCTTTATTGTACAATTTTGGCTGTTAGGCCATCATCAGAAGAACTACAAGAATACATTACAGCGGGTCCTTTTATATCTAGTTTAACGGTGGAGATTTGGGGATTAAGGTTTCAAGAAATGGGGAATGTATCAACTGTTCGTTCATTAAAGGGATGTTATTGGAAATGGCATTGAGGAATTCTAAGTAATCTGTCAGTTATGGAATGGAAAGCAGCAAGTTTAATATTAAAACGGGATGGTTAGAGTTAGCTGATACAGATACGTTGACGACGTACTATGCTTATTTTCGAAACTCGAGGAATACGAAAAACTTATAAATTTTGGAATCGTGGTATTAGAATTATGTGATCCGAAACGATCGTCACATACACTCACACACACACACACACACACACACACACACACACACACACACACTTACGCACACATACACACACATACATACAGGCATCATCGTAAAATTAGTAAATTCGTATTCTAGGGTCCCCAAAACGTAAAAATACATCAGTCTGGCCCACCTAGGCTTTCCTCGGTTCCTCGATAGAACTATCCGGTATTTCTAATTTTTTCATAACTTGTGAACGAGAGAATATAACAATTAAAATAGTGCGAGAGTGGCAGTAATAGTCTTCCATCTCATATTCACTGTATGAAATGTAAAATTCCTACGCACGCAATAATAGTTCACAAAATATTTCATAGCGCAATACTTCACGGAGAAAATGTTGGTAATTCTCTGTTTTCAATTAAAGTACATTTTTGTTATAAAAGTATTCGAAATATGCTACTTGACCTTATTTATACGAGAGGAATGCAATAGAAGAGCTGCGTCTCTCGCCTCGCGTACTGATCGCTTGGCGGCGCTCGCATCGGTATCCACAGACGCCTCCTGCTCCAATTTCGAATTCGAGAATTCGATCGCAAATCGAGATTTATTTTATTAAAAACATTACTTGACTTTAATAACCCATTTACTTCAAATGAAGTTTTCTGGGAGTTCAAATTAAATGAAAAGAATTTTTATTTTTCTTGACATATTTCATACAAAAATTAGGTGGAATTCATTTGAAGCCTTTCTATTTCTATTTATGTAATTTTAAAAAGATAAATTATTTGGATATTTTAATCAAAAAACAATTGGATGTTCCAAATATTTTTGATGTAAATATTAACTTTAAATTCAATATCCTATACGAATGAAATAATAATTTTGTTAATACGTAGAAACGTTATTTTTTTCTAAATTGAGTTTTTCTGTCATGTAAAAATCGTTATTTGGAAACTAGGGAAACAGCTGTTGACACAATTTGATTAACGAAATCATTTAAAAATTGAGAGGATTTTGTCCAATATTCCAAAGCAGAAATAAATGACGCGGAATATAAATAAAAATATTCACACCTAAAATTAATTATTTTTATATTTCGTGTATATTGTTGTGTATATATGTACGTGTTTTTCGTGCACTTCGCTCTACTTTTACAATGCCGCCGAAAGTGACAAGTAATAATGAGATTTCGTAGATGTTAATACTAAAGTGAAAATTTTGCTAGACAAAGATAAACTATATATACAGGGTGTTTCCTTTAAAACAACCAGCGCTTTTTTGGACGAACTAATGACTTTAGAGAAAAATGTTATATACAAAAAATTACCAGGAAAAAGGGCTTAATTTATGAGGAATAATAAATAAAAAATTCAACCAGTGGTTCTCAAACTCAAAATTATAATCCAAGATTTTGTATATATTATTACATACGCCCATACTCCCATACGTCCATACGTACATACCCCCATACGCTCAAAGAATTGTATTTATTACCTTCCGTCACCTTTAGGTAAGGAAGGTATTGTATTTGGTCAAAAAATTCAATGAGGAGTTTTTAGTGAATAAGCATGTTTTAGGGTTCCCATAATACGATTTTACCATTTTACGATGATGTCTGTATGTATGTATGTATGTATGTATGTATGTATGTATGTATGTATGTATGTATGTATGTATGTGTGTGTGTGTGTGTGTGTGTGTGTGTGTGTGTGTGTGTGTCTGTATGTGTGTGACAAAAGTTTCGGATCGCATAACTTCAATACCACGATTCCAAAAATTATATTTTTTTCGTATTCCTCAAGTTTACATCCAGAAGATCAACTGATTAGATTTTGGTTATAATTGGTGAACCGGAAGTAGCTTCTTTTGAATATTTAACAGTTAAATTTAATTGACATTTAACGTTATTATAACTTAGAGAATATATTATTCTCTATACGATTTGATTGCATTTTATACTTCATATTCAATAGATATAGAGTGAAAGAATTTTAAAGAAATTAATTTTTATAAATCAGCCAGCTATGCTAAACATTGAAACTACAAATATATTCATATAATTCAAATTGACAGATGTCAGTATAAATAAAAAGTAAATTAATGTGGTAGAGATGAGGATGTTGAAGTAGATGTTGGGGAAAACACGGAAAGATAGGTAAGGAAATAACTCTAGTGTTAAAAGTTTCTAGAAAGATACAAGCGAGATGATTACATTGGTTTGAAAATGTCATGAGGAGAAATGAAGAATATATTGGATGAAGAATGAATAGCTTAGTAACAGAAGGATGAAGAAACAGAGGAAGACCAAAGATAAGATGGAACGACTATATTGCGGAAGACTTGAGAAAAAAGGAACTGAATGAGAACGACACGTAAAACAGAAATGAGTGGAAGAAGAAAATAAAAAATAGCGACCCCTAACGAATGGGGAAAGCTAAAGCAGAAGAAGAAGAAGATGTTAGTGTCAAGTGCAATTTGCATAGTTTGTTTATGAAATAATTTTACTGGAAATTTAGAATCTTTTTCAAGAAAATTTATGTATGGAATTTATACATAATACACAGGATTGACGGAAGGTATTGTGCTGGCCACAACAGATTTTTTATTTTCTAATTTCACTTTACAGTTATTCATAATTTAACAAAAAAATAACAAATAAACCTATATTTTGTTTGTTTCAAGACGATAAAAACTTATTTTTAAGTGTCCGCCATTTTTTGCCACGAATGCATTATTAAATGTTCAATAAAACCATTTATTATATAAAGTGAACTCAGAATCAAATTATAATCTCGATTAAATCCATATTTATTGTTATTTATTTACACGAATATTTTCTCATGTGTTGACTTTGCATAAACAGTTCGCCCCAAGTGCCGTAATACGGGTCGACTGCATTCTGCAGTCTGCAGAGTATATTCACAGCAGTACTAGCTGCTGTACAAACAGCTAGTGTTCTAGTGCCAGTGTCTGCGAATGCAGAACCGAAGCTCTGTTGCCGCTGATCTCGCAGATGTGATAAATGCGGCATATGCACAATTATCCGAGTATGGTAACATGAGCGTGTAGTGTGCATAATGCCGTGACCGCGTGATAGCAGGTGTGCGAGGTGTAATTGGACCTATCTCGCGATGAAGTTGACATTATTGGAATTTTGTTAGCTTATAAGATTGTTCTACATGGAATTGCTATACTTACACGTGTTTATTGTTTATGCTAGAACAAACGAAAATACTTTCCTTTTACCACTTAAAAGTAACATTACTTTTGGTTAAGGGACCTGTACAAGGCCGCTCCGTGCGGGTGGGTAGGTTATGCCCCGCACAAAGACGCCCGGCCTGAGGGCATTTCTAGATTGTAAATAATAGCAATTTTTTTATAACATGCTGTTATTCGTAAAGAAAAAAATACTATACAGCTTACACAGTAAGATGATGGAAGTGAACTATATATTTTTACCTCTCGTTAAGAGAGGTATTGGATTCATGCTAAAAATCGCATATCCAGATTTCAATGAATAAGTATATTTTAAGGTCCCTACAATGCGATTTTAATATTTTTACGATGATGTCTGTGTGTGTGTGTGTGGATGTATGTGTGTGTGTGTGTGTATAACTACAAAACTTAATATTTATTTAACTATGAAAATCGGACATTAATGGGAAGAACTTAAAAGGTTTTGGTAACAATTATTGGACAACCGGAAGTAGCAGATTCTTGAAAAAAAATATAATATTTTTTGAAAATTAAAGAAAATTAAATTCTCAATCTGACACATTTAATTTTTTTATTATATCTCGTAAAGGTTTGGATATAATAACATAGAATAATAAATCCTCGTTGCCAAAAAACTAGTTGAGATATTTAAATGTTTGTAATTGACAGATAAATGCATAATGTCAGTGTCAAAAAGCAGATTTTTCTGGGAGGTACGAGTATATTTAATATATGTTAATATTACATATATCCCTAAGAAATACCGCTAATACCGTCAATGAATTTGAAGAATTTTGAACGTATTAGAAGAGAAGGACAAAATTACTCATAGAACGAAAGGAGATATACAATTTCAATTATTTGTGTGTACAAGAAATGTTACTTATAGGGTGCGAGCAGACATGTGACTTTGTTGCCTTGTCAAAATGACAACTAGTAGTTATTTACATAGAGTTTTTAGTGAATAAGCATGTTTTAGGGTCCCTATAATACGATTTTACCATTTTTACGATGATGTCTGTATGTACGAGTATGTATGTGTTTCTGTGTGTGTAACAAAAGTTTCGGATCCATAACTTCAATACCACGATTCCAAAAATTATATATTTTTTGTATTCCTCAAGTTTACATCCAGAAGAACAACTGATTAGATTTTGGTTATAATTGGTGAACCGGAAGTAGCCTCATTTGAAGATTTAACAGTTAAATTTGATTTATTGACATTTAACGTTATTATAACTTAAAGAATACGATTTGATTGCATTTTATACTTCATATTCAATAGATATAGAGTTAAAGAATTGTTAAGAAATTAAACTTTATAAATCACCCAGCTATGCTAAACATGGAAACTACTAATATATTCATATAATTCAAATTGACTGATGTCAGTATCAATAAAAAGTAAATTAATATGACAGAGATGAGGATGTTGAAGTAGATGTTGGGGAAGACATGGAAAGATAGGTAAGGAAATAACTCTAGTGTTACAAGTTTCTAGAAAGATACAAGATAGACGATTACATTGGTTTGAACATGTCATTAGGAGAGATGTAGAATATGTTGGAAGAAGAATGAATAGCTCAGTAATAGAAGGTAAAAGAAACAGAGGAAGACCATAGATAAGATGGAAGAACTGTATTGCAGAAGACGAGAGAAAAGGAACTGAATTAGAACGACACGCAAACAGAAATGAGTGGAAGAAGAAAATAAAAATAGCGACCCCTAACGAATGGGAAAAGCTAAAGAAGAAGAAGATGCCAGTATCAAGTGCAATTTGCATAGTTTGTTTATGAAATAATTTTACTGGAAATTTAGAATCTTTTGTAAAAACATTTATGTATGGAATTTATACATAATACACAGGATTGACGGAAGGTATTGTGCTGGCCACATAAATTTTTTTGAAATAAAATACCTCTCGCCATCTTTATTTTATGTTATTACATAAGTATCGTATTTAACATTTAGCCAGCAGATATTTTTCAAAATTACTATCCGGTCTTCGGTGTTATCGAAGTTGCACTGATATATTAAAAAAATGCAATATCAGATTCTTCTTAGTTTTTGATTTATACATATTATGAGCAAAACGAAACTACAATAAATATTAATGAAGATTTAGTCGATAGCTATTCGATAGCTATTGATGAAAGTGTAAATAAATGTATCATTAATCACTTTTTCATTTATGAGGGGTAGACTGCAGATTGCAGACATATTTTACGCGTGAAGAGCAGTTAGTCGACAATAAATCATGACACCCCCTTATTTAGTCGAGGGTTAGCCGCAAAGGCGACTCATGGCTAAAAAGACATTTCGTATTTCCTGAAACTCTAGACCCGTAAGTTATAATTCATATTCTATGGACTTGAGTGGGCTACGCATGAGGGTGCATTCGGAATGTAACGAATCGAAAAAGTATTTAGTATAACTTCACACGCAATATTTTTTATGTATTCTTGCATAAATTGATGTTTATTCCTATATTAATGCTCACTTTATTCAAGGTTTTATCGGTTGTCCTTAAACATCTCTGCCAATTCAAATTCCTAAATTTTTGTTTTTATAATATACACATAGAAACAATCATTATTGCAATTATTTTTACCTCTCGCTAAAAGAGGTATTGGATTCATGCTAAAAATTGCATATCCAGATATTACTGAATAAGCACGTTTTGAGGTCCCTACAACCAGATTTTAATATTTTTACGATGATGTTTGCTTGTGTGTGTATGTGCGTGTGTGCATGTATGTGTTTGTGTGTGTGTGTGTGTGTGGGGGGGGGGATGTTGGAAAGACGGTTCTCCAAAAACTAGAATCCTTAATATCGGTTTAACTAAGTATTATAAGACAACCGGAAGTAGCAGATTCATAAAAAAATTCTTCTAAATATTATTTTTTGAAAACTTTTGTTCTTGCTAATAAAAGAAATCTAAGGTATATAATATTATTTCTTATTCTATTAATAGTTAAATATTTAAACTTCAAGTTATATTACATATATCCTTCAAAAATACTGTCAATCCCGACAATGGATTAGGAACATTTCGAAAAATTAGAAGAGTAGGACAACATTTCTTCATAGAATAAATTTAAAATTAAAAAATCTAAATATGAAGAATAGTTATAAATAGAATTTTTAGTGTAGAGTGTAGGTATACAAGAAATATCAAATACAATAGGGCGCGAGCAGTCATGTGACTTTGTTGGCCTTGGCAAGCAGATATGAGGGTCCGTGATAGAATGATAGTTAGTAATTATGTACATTGATGTCAAATATCATAATTTTTCATTCTAAATTTCGTGATTTTACATTTACTTACCTAAGGCCCGATTTTTTCTGGATAAAGTGACAGTTAACTTAACTGCCAGATAAAATAAAAATATCGCATCAATATTACAGTTCAAATTGACAAAATTATACACACGTCAATTATATAATGCGATATTTTTCTTTTATCTGGCAGATAAGTTAACTGGCACTTTATCAAGAGGTGAAAAAACCGGACCTAAAGCTAACAGAAGGTAAAAACAAAAAACAGTGAAATTTATTTATTTTACTATTTTAACATTTCTCTCTGTGTGTGTGTGTGTGTGTGTGTGTGTGTGTGTGTGGATGTGTGTGTGTGTGCGCGCAGATGTGCGTGTTTCTGATGTGTGTGTGTGTGTGTGTTTAAACTCAAAGTATCAACTACTAGTGCTACGTCAACTACCGAACCGGTACTTTTACTTTAGTTATTTTCATTGCTGTACTCAAATTTCCTTTATTAGAATTGAGATTTTATTGTAATTAAAAAAATCAAAAAATATAAACAGAGGGAAATAAGTTTATCATATTTTTGTATTAAATAATTAAATGTATTATTACTACTATAATATTGAAAAAAATATGAAGATTATGAGTATTCCATGTCTTATCGTCCTAAAAGTGGTCAGCCTGTGTTTAATTTTTGTTAAAATTGTTGAGAAATATTAGTAGAGCAATTATGATTTTGCTCCTCTAAATTTAAAAACAGAGATAAATGAAATAATATATTTAAAATTACAAAAACTACTTTATAGTCTGGATGATTTAGTAAACGTCAGTGTTTTACTGCGGTATTAAAGAAAAGTAAAAAGTATGAGGGTAAAATTTTTCAGTCCCTCAATTAAGTCATCGCTTATACCCGCGCAGTATCTGTGACAAAGACTCGCATACTTCCTTTATAAATGTCCGCGCTATATGTAGCTGTCAAGATACATTAACAGCAACGTCCGTTGCCTCGCGCGTCCTTGCTGCGCTGCGCTGTGGTGTGGTGTCACACCGTACCGCAAAATGACTGTTATTTTTCTCCCAAACAAATTGGTTTTAGTGACAATTCCGTTCTGCTAAACAACCGACATTATTCATTGAATTGCTGTGTTTTGTTAGTCTACGTCTTTTGATTACATCGTCAGAACATATGAGCTGTTGCCATGGCTTTATTTTCAGTTTATTGAATTCTTTTGTTTACGAAAAAACTATGCAATGGACTTATTAGAAAAGAACGAAACAGTGTTTCATCAATAAAGGTGACGGAAGGTAAAAAAATAAAATTCATAAATCACCCAGCTATGTTATAAACATGGAAACGACTACTACTTATATTCAACTTTCATATAAACGCCAAGAAGATTGTTTTCGTCTTTTGCTAAAATTTGCGTGTTAAGAATTTTTGTCCAATATTTTTTATATTATTGTAAAATTTAGTGCATACGCTAATTCAATAAATTCTAATGAAGGTGGGGTTCTTAAAGTTTCAAGCGTGGTGCACTGACAAATTAGTTTTCATTAAAATCTGTTATGGCTAGCACAATATCTCTCGCCAATTCCGTTTTTTGTTACATAAGTATAGAGCGCGAGCAATCGTGTGACATAGTTGACCTTGACAAGCAGATATGGGGGCCCGTGTCAGAATGACAATTAGTAGATACTTATGTACATAGATGTCAAATGTCAGAATTTTCATTAAAATTTTTAAAATATTCTAATAGGCCTATTCTGTAAAATCGAATCGTTACCATAACGAAATCGTTATTATGAAAATCGTTATCTCTACTTAACGATAATCGTTATCTTTGTATCCGTATTATGTAACACATTTTGAAAAATAATAACCTTGGGATCAAGTTAAGAACTTTATTTCCTAAAATCAAATTATAATTTTAACTGAAATATCTAAAATAATTCAATATAACTCACAAAACTTCTAGGTTAAATTAATTCTGCTGTCAACCTGTCAGCTGTCGGACCATTATTTTTCTTTTTGTAGGTTATGCTAGAGCAACTACTACCATCTGTAGACAAATTGGGAAGCTTGCGCTAGGCGCTATGAATAAAAACTTATTAAATTATTTTAATATTACCTTGCAGAAAACTGTAATATGACTGGTTTTTGAGATCACTATTCAACATAATAGCAATTTTATTTTGACATGAATTAAAATACTGAATTATTGACAAAACGTTTAGATAACGAATGATTTTTCCAATCGTTAAGAAATAACGATATCGGTATCTTTTTTTCGTTATGTAGACTTAAATTATTGTTTACAGAATACCACTTTAACGATTATCGTTATGATAACGATTTAACAATGAAAAATGTCATAACGATCGTTTACAGAATAAGCCTATTAAACGATTTTCGTTATTACCATGACGATATAACGTTTTACCGATTCGTTATGTCATAACGATCTTACAGAATAGCCCTATATTCAGGTAGTTAATTTCTCAACAGGAGTTATGAATTTACACATCGAGGAAAATAAACCAAATGGAATTGGAAAATAACTAAATTTAGAATGACAAATTATGATATTTGACATCTATGTACATAATTACTAGCTATTATTCTGACACGGGCCCCCATATCTGCTTGTATTTAACATTTCTTGTATACCTAAAATCTACATAAAAAATTCTGCTTATATAATATTCTTTAAATTCATTCTATGAAGAAATTTTGTCCTGCTCTTCTAATTTTTCGAAATGTTCCTAATTCATTGTCGGGATTGACAGTATTTTTGAAGGGTATATGTAATATACCTATAATTTCAAATATTTAACTACTAATACGATAAGAAATAATATAATGTATGTACTTCCCAGAAAAAATCTCCAGTAATGTCTCAAGATTTTTAACACTGACATTTATGTCTGTTACAAACATTTTAATTTTTCAATTGGTTTCCATGACATTATTTGGTCTGTGAGATTTATTACAACAGATTATTACATAGCTTATATTTCTTTATCTCTATATCTATAAAAGATATAATAAAATATTTATACGTATCAGATAGAGAATTTACTCTTCTTTAATACTAGCAAGAACAAAAATTTTCAAAAATAATATTTAGAAGTTTTTTTTTTAGAATCTGCTACTTCCGATTGTCCAATTATTAACAAAACCTTTTCAGCTCTGTCCGATTGAGAAATACGTAGTTAAACAAATATTAAGTATTATAGTTTTTGTAAAATCATTCTTCCAACATACCCACACACATACACACACACACACACACACACAGACATCATCGTAAAAATATTAAAATCGGATTGTAGGGACCTTAAAACGTGCTTATTCTTTAAAATCTGGATGTGCGATTTTTAGTATGAATTCAACAACCAAAATATTTTTTTTGGCCCTCGAGCCAAAAAAATTGTATTACGCCCGAAAATAAGGTCTTAAATAGACCTATTATTGATTGATTGTACATAAATATTTTTTCTCATATCCAAGTACATGTTTTCGAAAATGTTGGAAAACCATAACTAATGTAAATAGCAATAAATGTTAGTTTTGTTTTTGTCCAGTATCTTCTGAAATTTTTGCTTCTTTGAATTATAGTGTTTTTCTCAAACTGGTGACTCAATTGATAGGTGACAAATAATTTTTATTTCTGTTAAAATGGTGCATGAAATCATATTGCATCATTAATTTAAAAAGCGTGATGCCAGCAAATGTTTGATGCGTACCTAATCGATTAAAGCCGTATAATACTTAAAAGCTTTAGCTTATTGTATAAAATACATACCCAAATAGCAAGCTATTCATTCTGTTATTCGTTTGATTTTAAATTTTAAATCATCTGATTTCTATCGTACTCTGATTCTGTTTAAAATACTCACACTATACGAGTAGTTCTATTCGAAATAATCCATATATAATATACAATCCGTATTTCCCTAAATACCGTTTCAAACATGCCTCTCATACTTGTATGTCTAAACCACTCCAACAAACATCCCACAAGTTCCTTCTGCAATTAGAATCTCTCGTTTTAGCGCTAATGGCTTCAAATCGCAATGATAGAAAGATAAATAGACATTACCAAAATCCGTCAGTCGGACTGAGGAGGGTGCGAGGTCCTTCTAAGCACTTAGTGCGCTTTAATGAAATTAAAGTCACCCTTGTCTTGTGTAATATTACTTGATATTCCTTGATATTCCCTCACGAGGAATACAGAAGCGAATGGTCGTGGTATTTCGCCAATATAGCCAATTATTTATTTACTGAATGCACAAATTCTGATCATGAAGCACTTCTAGTGATGAGGTGGCACAATTAAAATTGCTTTGAATGCTTCTTTCCAGGACCGGGCTGGTATTTTGTGAGGCCATGGGTAAGATTTTATCGCGGGGCCTTTGAAAATGACAAAAATGTGCGATAGTTAATCAAATATACTTATGTATATAGCCCTATTTTGTAAGGAAGTTGTTAAGTCTTAGCAACGTTGATAAAAACCAATAGAAACAAATGTAAAGCCTGTAATTTTCATGATTTATTCAGTGTTCGCAATTATTATTGGTTATTTGCTATAGCAACGTTGCTAACAAATAACAACTTTCTTACAAAATAAGGCTGATATACCGATTATTTTAAAAACTATTTAATTTTTTACCTTCCGCCACCTTATTTATTTGGTCAAAAAAATCAGTGGTGCGATTATCGTTTTATTTACGTTTTAGGGTCCTAACAATACCATTTTACTATTTTTACGATAATGTCTACATATACTCGTATATATGTGTATGTGTGTGTGTGTGTGTGTGTGTGTGTGTGTGTGTGTGTGTGTATGTGGTCGTGTGTGCATGTGTATATGACTATAGTTAAGGCCGCGATAACTCCAAAAATATTTTTTTCGATATTTAATGTTATTATAAATATATTTTTCTTTGTTTTAATCGAAAGCATAAGAAAAACTATTTTGCTCGTATTTTATTTTATAAGTACTTTTTATTCAAGGGAAAATTGGCTCTGAAAATACAATATTTAAATTCCCGCCTTTTTATCACCTGATGACGTCAGAAAACTACTCAGCAATGAGAAAGTGGCTTACATTTGCCGCCGAAAAAATTGAATCGAGTGACAACCGTGACAGCTGTCAATTATATACTAGTTACTAGTTCCATCAATATTACTGTTTTTTATAGTTTGTAAAGGCTCAAACATGGTTGTAGAAAAGCGTTTTGTGATAATGTACCTAAATAAAAGTAATAATAGCACAAAATAGATTAGTGCGATGAAAGAAGAATGAAATGGTTGCCTCAAATGAACATAAAACCATTTACAAAATCAAAGTTTCATTTTGTGAAGATAAATGTTTTTATAATTGAATAAGAAATATTGAATATTTTTAATTTTTATCTATCCAGTTCTGTCATTGTTAAAAAAAATGCGACACCTCATTTCTCTAAACATCTAAGCACCTGCGCCATCGGATCGATAGCATCTTGATTCTCATATAAAAAAAATATATTGTGACTAGCACAATACCTCTTGCCATTTTTATTTTATGTTACAAAAGATTTTGAGAATGATTGACCGTTAAGGCATTAGGGAGCTTATTAAGCATTTACTAGGGACGGTAAATTAAAATCAGCGTGAAAAATTGATAAAAATATTTAATTATTGAATTTATTAGATATTTTCATTATTGTAATCAAATTTTCTATATTGTAATCAATAATTTATTTGTTGTAATCAAATATTTATTTCTAAAAATGAATAAAAAATAAATATAAATAAATAAGTAAATAAATACATCATCACGGTATATTATCCTTTGCTGTACACAGATTTCGGTAATTATGATGATATATTTGTACCGTGCGGGCGTTTACCAGACGTCACTTCAAGGGCACTCATTGCTGGCATGGAGAGTGCACCACAGGAATCAATTTTGTGCCGTTTAAAATTATAAATATTTGGCGTCGATCGGAATCGAACCCGGTTCCCCAGATTCGAGACCAGACACTCAGCCACGAGACCCCATAATAAGAATTGTTTAAACATGCAGCTGCCACGTTCGCACTTGCCTGAAGCCAGTCCTGCTTCTTTCGCCTGGTAAAGGAATGTAATTATATTTTACGTCTAAGAAGATCTGAGTGTTGACACTTGAAGGGAAATAATGCCAAATTCAACAATTTTTATTCAAATATATAAATTCTCAATAATGTTTAATCTAATGAATAATATACATATTTAGAACATATAGAATATAAATCTAAAGGTTGCGTTGAAAAATAAATTTCAGCCAACAAATAACAGAATTATTAAAATGCATTGCACAATATTTCTATCTTGTCTTGTATTCTTTCCTTGTAGGTATTCAAATGTAGAGCAGGTGCGGTATTTTGTTGTCTATTTTACAAGTAACCTAAATGGTTTAGTAGCGGCAGCTATCTTATCTTAATAGCAGTAAATATAGAAACTAGCTACCTATAAATTTTACACGTTTGCTCAGTGCAGTGTAAATCTTTATACTTAAGTTGTGCTTTTCCCTTTTCTGAACACGAACGAGGAAGAGGAACTTACATTTGTTCATTTGTCCCGGTTAATTTATTTTAAAAGAGCAGCGATACGAATTAACACATTCCTAAAAACGTTTTAATTCCTGAAACTAAAATGTGACTACACGAAAGATACATTAACAGATATACGAAAAGAACATTTCAGCGCTATGAATTTAGTTTTATTTTTATTATGTATAAATTATATATATATTTTAATTCATTCTCAAAATTTAGTTTTATAATTTAAATGTACAGTAATCGTGGAAAGTTGTCGTACATATGATTTTGGTTAATACGTTTTCCATTAACTATTTAGAAAATAGCACTTTATCCAATGAAATCTCCTTATTAAATTCCCAAATTTGATTACAATAATGAAAATGAAGAATCATACAAAAATTTATTATATAGTTAGGGTCACGAAAGATGATTGTTCAACGTCATTTATAAGCAATCATATATCTGTCTCTGTGTGTGTGTGTGTGCGTGGGTGTGTGTGTGGGTGTGTGTTAGGTTGTTGGAGGCACGATTTTTCAAATTAAGACTAAAAACCTGTTTGACTACGAATTCCTCAATCTAATATTAATGGGGAGAGTTTAATAGGTTTTGGTACCAATGAAAAACCGGAAGTAGTAGTATATTAAAAAAAGAATTCTACAAATATTTTTTTTAAATTTTATTATTAGCATTAAAAACGTAAAATTCTATTTTTGGTACATTTTAAAATTTTATTATATCTCCTATAGGTTTGGAAATATAGTATATAATAATATAAAATAATCTGTTGTAAAAACTCCATGGAAACCAGTTGAAATATTTATGTTTGTAATTGACAGATAAATTCAAAATGTCAGTGTCAAATATCAGCATTACTGGAACATTTTTCTGGGAGGTACGAGTACATTTAATATATATTATTGTATTATTATTATTATTTGTTGTATGATGTTGATGTTGTTCTTATTGTTATCGGGTTTGTGCGAACCCACTAAGTGGGACACGCGTGATTTTATGTATGTATTAATTAAATATGTTTTTAAAATTATAGGTATGTTAATATTACATATATCCTTAAGAAATGCCGCTAATACTGTCAATGAATTTGAAGAATTTTGAACATATTAGAAGAGTTGGACAAAATTCCTCATAGAACGAAAGAAGAGATACAATTTCAATTAATTGTGTGTACAAGAAATGTTAAATTCTTTACTTATAGGGCGCGAGTAGTCATGTGATCTTGTTGGCCTTAACAAGTAGATATGAAGATCCGTGTCGGAATGACGGCTAGTAGTTATTTACATCCACATGGATTAGCTGTCAGTCTGACACGGACTCCCATATCTGCTTGCCAAGGCCAACAAAGTCACATAACTGCTCGCGCCCTATGCAACATAAAATGAAAAGGGCGAGCGGTATTCTGCTGGCCACAACAGATTTTTACTTCCTTATACGTAAGTAAAGGAAGTATTGTAATCGCGAAAAATTTCGGTTTTCAGATTTCAGCGGAAATATCCATTTTGATCATCCCTGAATCCATTTTGACTAATTTCGTCGTGACGTCTGTACGTACGTACGTACGTATCTCGCATAACTCAAAAACGGTAAGCCGTAGAAAGTTGAAATTTTGTATTTAGGACTCCTATAACATCTAGTTGTGCACCTCCCTTTCTGGTTATTACACAATTTCCAGAAGTGGTACTTTACATGAAGCCTATAATAGATTTTAATGAAAAACTGTTTTAAAATATAATCCAAAAGTTTTCAAATTTGGTATACAAGACTTTTATGTCAATCGAAATAACATAATAGATTTTGGTTAAAATAGGATAACCGGAAGTGGTACATTACTTGAAGTTGTTAACAGTTTTTCTTGAATAAAATAATTTTATTTTTATTTTAGAAATAAATGCTTCAAATAAAAGTTTTAGAGAATTAATTTCTGCGTCTAGCACATTAAGTATTATTAAATTAGCCCTTTATATAAGCGAGATATGTAAATTTAAAAATTATTTTTTTGTAATAAAGCTTGCTATGGATTAGGACAAAAAAATAAAAATGTTCATGTCAAATTACGTTAAATACGTGCAATTTTATGATTCATACAATAACAAATATTATATTTTTATTGTGAAATTAGTTATATTCATTGTTGTAATCAAATATTTCTTTGTTGTAATCAAAATTCTCTTTAAAAACTCTCTTTATGGTCGCTATATATCTTACTGTTTTGAAGTTAAAATTAATATTTTGTAATTTATTTATTAAAAAAATCTGTATAGTTTAATAATCGTACAAGGAAGTCGTGTGGTGTCCACATCAGATTTTTTATTTTAGATACACAGGTTTTAAAGACAACAGTACTTTTGTGGAGGAATTGAAATTCAAACTATTTGACTACCTTCAAATTTAGCTTAAATTAGTAAAGTATCAAACGTTACTAATGTCTTGAGACGTACATAATCTATTTCGTTCAAATAATTTGTTGTTCGTAATTGATAAATGTGCTAAATTTATACGCAAATATAACAGTAACAGAATATAAACATTAACAATCACCAGTCTAATCCTATATCTATGTATGGAATAATTAATTCTTACAGTTATCTTGTGCGATATAATTTTGAGTTTAATAAATGACCATTCTGGACACAGGTCTCTCTATCCGACAGACTTTAATATATATGGAGATTGCATGTAAATTTGTGACCGCTCTTCAAATCCTCTAACTACCTTTTCTGTAGCAGTAAATAGTTTCATCTCGACAAACGAAATGTTTATTCTAACATGCTCATGCTAAACTAATTTATTCACGTTCTTCTCTCTAAAACTAAAATATTTTGTTTATAAATTTACTGCGGGGCGCAAAATGGATTCATTTTAAATGTAAATGTACTTCAGTGAGAAAATATTTATTATACTTTATGGATATTTACAAAATGTCTAAACATTTCTTCAAAATATTTATTTTATGTTAAATTTACTCCTTTGGAATTATATATCCCTACTTATTTGATATAATAATTTTGTCATTTTTATATCTTATACAGTCTTACAAAAAAGTGCGACAATGGTTTCAATTTTTTAATCCAAAATAAAAAGCATAATATTATGTTATTATTTATAAAAAAATAAACACAATATAGTTATTTTATTTATTTTTTGGGGTAAATATTAAAAGATTCATAATTTCATGACAAAAAGTCTCCGTACGATAACCAAAATATTTAAAAAATAAATAATTTATTTATGTTTTATAAAGAAATATAATATTTTGGTGTGCATACTTTGGGTTTTCCACCAGTAACTAAGCGACGAGCTATTAAATATATCAAATTTTAGGTCACCAATGGTATTATTTTCTATCATCTTTGAATATATAATACATATAAGAACGGCAACGTAATGTATTTAGATTAAATATTTCGAGAGAAGGTGCCATCTATCCCTCCCTATACGAATTATTTCTGAGTTAGTTCAAAAAATACATAATAGGTGGATGTTGCACAGTGTTGTCACGTAGCTAGAACAGCAAGTTAAGATTTTAGAAAGGTTTTTAAGTTTGCTACTGTAAAACAAGTATACATGTACATTGAAGATTCAAAATATATTATCTGGTTATTATGAAACAATACTTTTGAATTATTGATTATTGAATACCTCTAACAAATAGTATCTGGCAATGCTGTCAGTACGATTTACTGTAGTTCATAGTTTTGTGGTAGGAGTCACTAGCTATCTATAATAATTTTGTGAATAAAAAGAGACAGATATAGTATCTTGCTAGGCCATATGCGTTGCCGTTCTTATATGTATTATATATTCAAAGCTATCATTCTTTCTACAGTAAAAATTTTGAAAGATGTCCGATCAAGGTCTTCTGTATCATGAACGAATTAACAAATTGACATACATTTATCTCCCTCCTTTAAAAAGTCTTTAAGCGTGTGCGATAAGGATGGATATAATACGCTTGTCTTTCAAAAATTCATATTATTTCGAATAAGTTAGGACATTCCATTTTAAAACGATGCTCGTTGTTGATAATACATTTGCTAATAAACTTTCCAGTTGACTTATTTTTGAATTTGGAATGCTTTTATTGTAACATATATTTATAATAATAAAATAACAGTAGTACCTTTTGTACCTTCATAAAAACTAAGCACACGACATTACTGAATTTGTCAGAATGGGCGGAGCAAAATTTTGAATTCGTACAATTCGTAGACGACCTTGATCGGACATCTTTCAAAAAATTTGCTGTACTTTCCGTCACTTATAAGTAAGGAAGGTATTGTTTTTGGTCCAAAAATTCGATTGTGAGTTTTTAATTAATAAGCACGTTTTAGAGTCCCTACAATACGAATTTACTGTTTTTACGATGATGTCTGTATGTGTGTGTTTGTGTGGGTGTATATGTGTGTGTTGTGTGTGTGTGTGTGTGTGTGTGTGTGTGTGTGTGTGTGTGAGTGTGTGTGTGACAATTTCTCCTTCGATAACTCCAATATTAAATTCCAAAAATTATAATTCTTTCATATTCTTTTTTCGTACGTCCATATGAAGAGTTGATTAGAGTTTGGTTATGATTGGTTAATCGGAAGTACCTTAATTTGAATATTTTAACAGTTTTTCTGGAAGAACCGCTGTTAAATATTATTTTTTGACCTTTTATGTTATTATAAATAAAAGAATATGTTATTGTATATTCGATTTAATTTTTTTTCTTCATATTCAATGAATTTAGAGATAAAGAATTATGAAGAAATATTTTGCAACCTAATGCTGCTAAAAGCTGTACCATGGAAACAGAATATTTAAATATTACGATTGACAGGTGCCAGTGTCAAATAAAATTTACCTAATTTACAAGATTATTATGTTATAAATATAATGCGATATATGTTTTTATGGGGCCGCGTGTGCCTGAGTGTCTGGTCGCGAATCTGCGGACCCGGGTTCGATCCCAACGACGCCAAAAATTTTTCGAATTTTAATGGCACAAAATGGTGCACTCTCCACGCCAGCAATGAGTGCCCGTGACGTCGCCTGTTAAGCGCACACACGGTAAAAATATTTCATCATTACCGATATCTGTGTACAAAGCAGATTGCCACACCCAGCAATGGGTAATATGCCGTGATGATATATTTATTTATGTTTTTATTTTCTACTTCTTATTTTAAGAAACATACTGTTCATTTTAGGAATAGTTCAATTCAATTAGCTCATTTCACCCCTAAAAAGAAAAAGTTTGCAAAAAAAATCCTGTGTGGAATTTGTACAAAATACGTAGAACTGACGGAAGGAATAGTCCCACATCAGATTTTCTTAATAATATTATTAAATGAAATTTTGAATATAAAAAAAATTAAGGTACCTATTGAAAGTTGAAACAATAATCATAATTAGCGTAAGTTGGCTCTCATGTTACAAACTTCATCTTCATGTTTTATAACTCTCATAATATATTTGTTGAATAATATTAATTAAACGTGTTCAAATAAAAAAAAGAAAGTTACAAAACTATTTTAATTCACATACGCATAAAACGAATCACAGAAAACATTTATATATTTTCATTATGAACTATTTTACGAGTTCTGAAAGTTCGCAACTAGGTGTTGAACTTGTTCATAATTGAAAATGTTTAGCAATGTTTAACTTTGCAACTCAACGTAGTTTACGTTCGTTTAATTTGAGATTTACTCTATTGGAAAATTTACTCACAGTTATAGTAATGTACCTAATTAGTGTGCTTGTACTGTCGAAAACTTTTTCACGTGTTATTAAAGTACAAGTAGGATGTACTCGGAAAATAGTTGACCCTAGAAAAATACGTAATTGGGTACTCAACTGACCACTTGTTCCCCTTGAGCATCTTCAATGCCTACTTCGCGGTAAAAGCTATCGCATCATTTACGAAATAAAAAGCAAATGCACTATTTTATATTTTAATGATTCTTAACTTCCTGGTTCGCAGTATGATTCAAATTATATTAAGACACGTTCTTTTAGAGCCGTGAAGTGTTAAGGAATTGTTCCAGTCCAGTCGCCTTTCATATAATATATAACTATCTATTTGTTTCAATATACAATAGTCTGCATTTGTACAATGTTGTTCACTGCGACAAAATAAAAATTAAAAACCCTTTTTTGTTCTTAAATAATAATATTATAAATATGTACAAAATAACGTAAGGATATTGATCGTACTTAGAGACAAGCATTGCCATACAATGCTAATTTTTACAATATAGAATCAATAATATATATTTGTACAAGTGAGTTAAAATAATGTTTATTCACGAAAAAACAGTTTAAGCCACGAGCCCATAGCCATAGGGCTAATCAAGTAGACGTTTATTTATAAATAATAAACAAAATTTATATTCTGTCATTTGTGTCGTGAAAAATAATAAAAAGGGCTGATCTGCCTAATAAAGAAAGTGTTATTTTCGTGCTTGATGTTTTAAATGCATTAATTGTTGCAGATTGAGTTAAAATTCTGCGACTTGAAATTTTTAATTCACTAGCATATAAACAGTTACTTATAGTTTTTGCTATGGCGTTAATAATGAAGTTTAAAATGTCAAAATTTAATAAAAATTATGAACGTGTAATTACATAGTCATTTCCATTAGTGTAATTGTTATCATGTTTTCTTCATTGTAATCAAGCATTTCTTTGTTGCAATCAAAAATCCGAACAGAAGAAACCATAGTACATATGCTCGAGTTATAATTATTTTGTAACGTTTTATTTATATGGGTGAAGTGTAAAACTAAGACAATTATTGTTAATTAAAAGAATACGTTTATTAAACGATAAATAAATATTAAAAAGATAATTAAAAAATAATAAATTTAACTAACACTATGATAAACAAATATTAACACTAATTTAAAGACTAATATTATTTATTTAAACAATTAACACTACTATTTATGTCACTAATTACATTTATTTATGTTCACTTCTTGTCGACTGTTTGTTTATATCACCAACACGACGCTTATTTATATCAGACTTCTTTACTCATTGCTTCTATATCACAGTCTGTGTTCGCTTGCTTTGGCGACGGGTTATATACCCGGCGACTTTTGTTCTCGAACCTACTAGAATACTTCGCGAGGTAAACAGCATGCACAATAGATCACGTCATCGCGACATGTCCTAACAGGTCGTAACGCGCGGCATTCGGGTGCGACACTGCGGCGGCGGCGAGGGGTACGGAGCGGCGGTGGCGAGGGCTACGGAGCGGCGGCGACGTTACATTATCATTAATCGAATTTTCATTATTGTAATCAAGTATTTCTTTGTTGTTATCTAAATATATCTTGGGTCCAGACGGCTGGAATGGGGAGATTGCATTTATATACATTTGTACGTTAGATTAAGTTATGTTACGGTTTGTTTAAAAAGATAACAAATAAATTTCTGTCTCTGCAAGTTCAGAGGATTGATAAATCCACAACGCTTTGTAACCATACCATACTAAAAAATATTCAAAAAATAAATTAATAAACAGCTACCCATTTTAAAAAATTCCATATTTTATCCTGCTTTCTGCCCAGGGCCCCGCAAAACTAAGCCAACACATCTTATGTATCAAGAATACAGCAAAAAATATTATACAAAAATATGTCAAATTTTAGTTATTTGTTTCATTATTACAAATATGTTCTTCATCTCTCCTCATGATATGTTCAAACCAATGTAATTGTCTCTCTTGTATTTTTCTGGAAACTTCTAACACTCGAATTATTTCCCTTATTCTTTCATTCCTTATCATATCTTTCCGTATCTTCCCCAACATCTATCTCAACATCCTCATCTCTGCCAACTGCCATATTCATTTACTTTTCATTAGGTGCGTTTAATAAGCCCCAGGAACACCAAGCAATCGGAAGTAAAATTTGTTGAACGACTTTGCTAGCCTAGCATTTGCTAGGCATAGCAATCCAAGCGCCAAATTTCTCGCTTGTCATGCTAACTTATGAAATATAATGGCGGGAAATGCAAATTATACATAAATTTAACTTGTACTGTTTCTATCTCATTTTATTGTGTGTTTATATCAATTACATGTCAAAAATGCTTTCAAAGTTTTGTGCTGAATGTTTTGGGACGAGTAATATGGTAATAATTTTAGTGATTTTGCTTTTGAGTTTAAATAAATATTTCTCAATATCAACTAATAATGGACTAAAAGATACCTCGAAGAAGGACTAAGGAGAATGCAATATTAATAAATTAAAAATATTTACAACAAAAACAATGTTTAAGTACAATAATAGCATATTGTGTTATTAGGAGTAATGCACGCGAGGCACACAAAGACACTTTTACTCCGAATGACACATTATATTTTTTCTTCAAACGTAAATATTTAAAGAAAAATATTTACTACTGACGTTACATTTTACGTAAATTACGTTTGCGATACGTTTGCGATTTCAATTGCCCTGTAGCTATGGATACTTATTTGTTCCCTTTTGGTTATAAACATTGAAATGAATTTTTTCACGTTTTGACGTTTACATAAAATCTGTGCAATTTTATATCCTCCTTGTGTGCAATTATGTCGGAATTTGAAGGATTATAATGTAATGTAAGTCGCCTGAAGTTCAATTGGATGGAAATCTAATAGTGTGGCTGAAAGATATGTTCACGAATCACTGCAAATCAATATAATCTTTTCTTATCACTTTAATTCTAAGTATTCTTATGCTGATTACCGTCCCTGTAATTGTAATCTGTAAGTCTGCTATTCTTTAATAATGTTATTTCCTCAAAAGTAAACTCTGTTTATATTTCAATTCACAGGTTATATATTTAAATTTGACAGCTATGAATCGTATTTAGTAACTTTATTCTTAGGTTACCAAGCGTGTTATAGTGACATTTAGGGCGATATTACAGGTTTCTTTTATTGAGACTACTTCTTATTCGTTGATTCTGTATAGTTTCTATGGATATTTATTTATTTTATTTCTACGCCGGCGGCGTAGAAATTAGCTATTTCTACTCCGGCGGCGTAGAAATTAAACTTCTACCTTGTGAATCAAGTCACAAAAGATGCTACTTTTATGACGTTTGAAGAAAAAGAAACTTTTATTACAATAAAGAAAATTGATTATAATAAAGAAAATTTAATTACAACAATGAGAATGATTAATCAATATTTCGAAAAATATAAAATAAGCAAATTTGAATGATTCACTATTCCAATTTAAATTAAAATAGCAGGTAACATTTCTATCCTTACACACTGAGACATCTACCGGATACTAGTTTCGTAAATATGATATTTATGATGAGTTGTCATATCTTGCTATTCATACAGTGTTGTGCAGTGATAAAAAATGACGATGATAATTCCCCTTGTGTAATAATTCTGGCGGTAATTTTTGTAATATCCTGCAAACGTTGTATTGTAAAACGCTCAATATGACAGAGTCATTGTTTTGCAAGGCATGTAGCACGCATGTAATCAACATAGCCTACATCCTGTATTCTGTATCTATTCTATTGAACACGAATATATCAATGACGATTCAATAAGCGAATTCACATGGTAAACACGATAAAAAACGACTCGCGACATAATGTATTTAGAACCGCCAACATCAACATGCGTTTACACGGACAATAGAACTGAGCGGACGAACGTTCATTATAAAGAATTATGTGTTTATCAATCACAGTCTGACGGCAGCGCACACCACAAACAAATTGGCAGGTATGCGGAATAATTAATGGCATCGAAATTAAGTTGTATTGCACGTCGGTGAAATAAATATGCGTCTGGTGGCAGTGGCGGACCGTGGTTGGTGACCTTTTATCTCCGCTTTAGCCAAATTAGACTCGAGATTATATCTCGAACGTGATATTTTATAGAGATTTATTACGTGTTTGTGGGGATTTTCATATTTTGATCACCGTTCGTACACAATTTTCGAATTATTGTACCATTAGGTACTACATGTTTACGCAGTGGTCGAGCATGTCATGGAAATTACTAATGGATGTTACTGCAGATGTAATTTGTAAAAATGTTGTTTCATTTCGCAACCCCGCGACAATAATGACACAAATTTAATTTTTCAAATTTTTCGTTTTACATGTAGTAACTATAAACATACTGTAAATTATTTTAAAGATACCAGATCAAGGTAATCTAGAAATTGTATGAATTAAGATTTTAGTTCCGCCCATTCTGTCAAATTCAGTAGTGTCGTTTACTTAGTTTTTTAAGGGTACGTAAGATACTACTGTTATTTTATTATTATAAAAAAATATATTACAGTTCAAAGTTCATAACTAAGTTAAGTTGGTTAGTTTATTAAATAAATAAATAAATAAATATTTCATCACGGCATATTACCAATTGCTGGGTGTGCCAATCTGCTTTGTACACAGATATCGGTAATGATGGAATATTTGTACCGTGCGGGCGCTTACCAGGCGTCACCTCACGGGCACTCATAGTTGGCGTGGAGAGTGCACCACAGGGATCAATTTTGTGCCATTATAATTCGATGTAATTTTTGGCGTCAGTCGGGATCGAACCCGGGTCCCCAGATTCGCGACCAGACACTCAGGCACACGGCCACGAGACCCCATGAAAAATGTAAAACCAAGTATGTGAAAATAAAATACTGACAGTGAGACACTGATAGGGCCGGATTGGGAAGACTCAGCAACCCGGGAATTTTTTTAGCTCAACCGGCCTCTTCTCCACTTCACTTTTTAAAATTTGTAATTATTATATTGCCACAAAGTAATAAATTAATTTTGCAGTTGGATAATTCGAATTTATTTACAGTAAAATTTTTGAAAGATGTCCGATCAAGGTTGTCTACGAATTGTATGAATTCAGATTTTTGTTCCGCGCATTATGACAAATTCAGTAGTATCGTTTGCTTAGTTTTTATGAGGATACATAAGATATTACTGTTATTTTATTATTATAAAAATATATGTTACAATAAAAGCATTCAAAATTCAAAAATAAATCAACTGGTAAGTTTATTAGCAAATGTAAAACCAAATATGTGAAAAATAAGATACTGACACAATGTCAATGTCAGTGACTCCGACACAAAATAACATTATTCGTACGGCTATGGATTAAGGTAATGTATCTGAATTAATAAATAAACTTACGTTACAGTGAAATTATTATCATCAACGAACATCGTTTTAAAGTGGAATGTCCTAGCTTAGTCGAAACAATATAAATTTTTGAAAGACAAGCGTGTTATATCTATCCTTATCGCTCATGCTTATAGCCTTTGCAAAGGAAAGAGATAAATGTATGCCAATATGTTAATTCGTTCATGATACAGATAACCTTGATCGGACATCTTTCAAAAATTTTTACTGTACATGCATAGAAATTGAAAATTACAAACAATGTTGAAATAAAAAATACCCCTAAAAATAGTATTAAAAATATAAAATATTCTGTAGTTTTGAAATAGTTATTTACATACCAAGTGCGGGAACGATTGGTTCTCGGATGAGTGCTTGGCGGCGCGAGCTTACGAGCGCTGCCATAAAATGATTCCGGGAACCAAGGTCACGTACGCGGTTTGTACAATATTTTTTGTACGAAAAGTATAAAACTTAATAATTACTAATTTTTGTACAAATAATTGTATGTATTATTATTATTTATTTGTAGCTAATTTCATAGTGCCAATTTAAACTTAATAAACTTGTTAATTTCTTATTGTTTTGTTACAGTTTACATTAAGTTTGTTGGTTATGTGTTACCGAATTCCCGAGTACTCTGTCTTGCCGACTTCCACCGGGCAAAATTGTTGCCAACATAGTGAACCAAATGCACTAAATTCATTATTTTAAAATTAAATTTCATTCAATGTTCCACCATTTTCTCTTCTTATTATTAAGCGAGAGAGTGTTTGAGAAACTTACTTTATTATTATAAATTTAGTTCTTTATGAAATGCTTTAGAAATAGGAGAGTATTTTTTCCAAAATTTCCCGGTTACTTATCTGGGGGAGACCTGGGAAATTGACGCTTCGGACGTTACTTAGGCGACGCGTTTAAATTTCATTATTCATGTAAATACGAGTTAGTTATCAGCCTTTGTATATGTAAACTAATAAAGATTAATTTTCAAAAGTAGTAGGCGCTATTAACAAATGAAGTTTACAAGTGAGTAACAATTAAATATAATTACTTATCTTAACGTATTCAAGCAGACTACAACCATGACTACGAATCAAAAATAAATTGAGATACAAATGTTGCCAAAATTATCAGCATGATTATTATCATTAGCCTTTCAAATATATATACATAACAGAACATACTTATTCAAAAGATAACTAGTATGTAATGTTCTCTGAAAACGTAAATTGTATTACATTCCTGCTATGTCGCTCCGCTCTCGTTCCTTCAGGGCCAATCAAGTTGGCGTAGGGCTTGTTATTAGGGTGAACATTTCCTGCAGTGAAATCAGGCTCGCTAGCGATGGTGACAAGTGTGCTCTTGCATGCAGGATGTACAAATGGCATGTGAAAATGTGGATGGAATTTTAAGTCTCAGAGAGTGCTCTGCTGCAGACCAGGGGAGATAAATTGATAGGCATTTATTTTATGTAATAATCACAATAAGAGCAATGATAGACAAGTTAGGTTATAGTGTTTGTACAAATATCTACAGAGATAAATGATATTTTTACCTCCCGCTACCCTTAGTAAGGGAGGTATAGGGATCGTGCTAATATCGCATATCGAGATTTTAGTAAATGACTAAGTTTTAAGGTCCCTAGAATCCGATTTTAACATTTTCACGATGATGTGTGTGTGTATGCGTTTCTGTCTGTGTGTGTGTGTGTGTATTTAGATCCTCTGGACACTCTAACTCAAACAATAACATTTATAAAATTTTGAAACCATGTATTTCTACCTTATTTTATTATGGAAAGAAGCCATTCTATTTTAGTGCAAACCGGATAACCGGAAATGGTCCATTACTTGAAGCTTAAAAAAAGTTTTTTCTTTAAAAATTACTTGTAAATATTATTATTGCCAATTTATGTTATTATAAAAATTGAAGATTATTAAATGATCTACAGGTTTGCATTAATACTTTCTCTATATATTTTATGAATAAATTTATAAAATTATCTATAATTTAAACCCCCAGAGCCTACGTTTTAAATATAACTCTTTGGTTACATAATTCAGATCTCAATTGTATGTAACTGACAGATAAATATCACTGCCAAAGAACAAATCATTTCATATTAATAATATTAACGTTTCAAAAATAAAATAGTAAATATAACAATTGTTATATGTAAAGGAATTTAATATTGAATGCAAGATTAGTAAATATGTAAGTATGTATTTAAATTATATTGTGTTAGCCACATCAGATTTTTACCTCTCGCTAAGAGAGCTATTGGATTCATGCTAAAAATCGCATATCCGCATTTTATTGAATAAGCACGTTTTAAGGTCCATAGAATACGATTTAACATTTTTACGATGATGTCTGTGTATGTGGATGTGTGTGTGTGTGTGTGTTAGGATGTTGTAGGTCCGATTTCTCAAATTCTATACAACTAAAGACCTGTTTAACTATGAATTCCTCAATCTAACATTAATGGGAAGAGTTGAATAGGTTTTGGTTACAATTGAAAACCGTAAGTGGTAGTTTCTTAAAAAAATCATCTAAATATTATTTTTTGAAAATTTATGTTAATACAATAATAAAGATCTTTAAATTCTCAATTTGATACATTTAAAAAAAATATTATCTCCTATTTAGAAATATAATAATAATATAGAATAATCTCTTGTAATAAATCTCGCTGCCCAAACAGCTCCATGGAAAACTGTTGAGATATATTTAAATGTTTATAATTGACAAGAATCAACAGTTTTCTTAACATTACAGAAAGCTTTTTCTGGGAAGTTCATTTAAAATTTCTTATTGTGAAATAAATAAATATTTCATCATGGCATATTACCCATTGCTGGGTGTGCCAATCTGCTTCGTACACAGATATCGGTAATGATGGAATATTTGTACCGTGTGGGCGCTTACCAGGCGTCACCTCACGGGCACTCATTGCTGGCGTGGAGAGTGCGCCACAGAGGTCAATTTTTGTGCCATTAAAATGCGATGTAATTTTTGGCGTCGGTCGGGATTGAACCCGGGTCCCCAGATTCGCGACCAGACACTCAGGCACACGGCCACGGGAATTTTGTATATATTGGAAGAGTACGAGCAAATCCCTTATAGAACGAAAGAATAGATACAATTTGAATTATTTGTATGTACAAGAAATGTTAAATTCGTTAATTATGACCCGGGTCCGATCCCAACCAACGCCAAAAATTACTTCGAATTTTAATGGTTCAAAATTGACCCCTGTGGTGCACTTTCCACGATAGTAGGGAGTGTCCGTGAGGTGACGCCTGGTCAGCGCCCACACGGTATAAATATTTCATCATTTACCGCCATATGCGTACAGAGCAGATTGGCACACCCAGCAGTGGGTAATATGCCGTGATGATATATTTATTTATTATTGATTTATGTAACATAAAATGGAAATGGCGAGAGGTCATGTGTTGGCCACATCAAATTATTTTGTATGATTAGTCGTTTTCATTATTGTAATCAAATTTTCTTTATTGTAATTAAACTTACTTAGTTATCTTGGCCTAAATTGAACGCTGCAGACAACTATAAATTTCCCTAGTAAAACATCCATTTTTCCTTAGTTTAATACCAATAACCATATCATGTTTCAGTATAAAAGCAGGAATAAAGATTTGTAATAACTTTTACGAGCACTTTTGTTTTCTTGTAAATTGTTATAACTTTATGTCAGTATTTTATGCACGTATATGCATGTAGGTATGTTATGTGTGTGGGTTAGCAGTATGTGCTCCGAAGATAAACTTTATATTATTCATAAAACACTGAATATGTGTTTGTTGAACCATGAACTTAAACATGTCCATGGGAATTTATTATCAATTTGAATTATTCACTTAGTATAATGAAATATTCACACAAGACAGAAAACAGAGCAAATATCATAAAGACAGCCAACTGCAAGGAACTAAACATGGAAATATTTACGAATCATACATAGTTATATAGATATAATTCAGATTTTGTATAACCATAAAATACTTCTTTTATGTCATATTTTATGAATCTATTTATATTTTGTATCACAACCCAGGCTCATAAAAGTTTGGCCAGTATACATTTTCAACAAACAAATTAAAAAACTTACGAAAATGGTGATTTTTTTACAAATTTCTTTCGACTTGGATTCTAAGCATTCTCGAATATTTATTTCTTCTAATATTTTAATAATGTTTTATATATTTTAGTAATGTAGTATGGAATAAACGACTGTGTTGTTGATTAGATAAAAAAATCTGTTGTGGCCAGCACAATACCTGTCGCCATTTTCATGCGCGAGCAGTCATGTGCTGATATAGACGCCCGTGTCAAAATGGCAGCTAGTATTAATGTACATAGGTGTCAAGTATCATAAGTTTTCATTCAAAACTATGATTTTCCAAATCCATGTGGATTATTTTCCTCGACAAGTATATTCCATACTATTGATGACAAATAAACATAAGAATATTTTGAAATTTTGAATGAAAAATTATGACATATGACAATTGTGACATTTATGTAAATAACTATTAGCCGTCATTCTGACACGGATCCTCATATCTGCTTGCCAAGGCCAACAAATTCATATGACTGCTCGCGCCCTATAAGTAACGAATTTAACATTTCTTGTATATGTTACAGTTAAAGTATACATTTCAGTCAGTGCATACACTGTCTAGTTGATGTATGATTATTGCGTTTCCCACGCAACATGCCCACCCAAACTGCCCACCCAACAATCTAGGCGTATAAATTTTATAAAAAAAAATCTGTTGTGGCCAGCACAATACCTCTCGCCACTTCCTTTTTTTGGTTACATAAGTATAGGGCGCGAACGGTAATGTTACATTTTTGGGCTTGACAAGCAAATGTGTGGGCCCGTTTCAGAATGATAATTAGTAATTATGTACATAGATGTCAAATGTTAGAATTTTTCATTAAAAATTTCAAGATTTTCTAAATTTACGTAGTTAATTTATCACCAGGAGTTTAAAGTTTACTTGTATGCCTTAGATATTTAACATTTAATTCTGCTCCACATGGAATTGGAAAATCACTAAATTTAGAATGAGAAATTATGATATTTGACATCTATATACATAATTACTAGCTATCATTCTGACATGGGCCCCCATATCTGCTTGTCAAGGCCAACAAAATCATATGACTGCTCGCTCCCTATTGTATTTAACATTTCTTGTATACCTACACTCTACACCAAAAATTCTACTTACGCATATATCTATTCCATATATATTTAGATTGTTTAATTTTAAATTCATTTTTGATGAAGAAATTTTGTCCTCTTCTAATTTTTCGAAATGTTTCCAATTCTATTAATACATTAAGAAATAATATAATGTATGTACTTCCCAGAAAAAGTCTTCAGTAATGTCTTCGGATTTCTGACACTGACATTATCTGTCAGTTACAAACAAATTAAATTTTCAACTATTTTCCATGGCCATTCTTTCGGCTGTAAAATTTATTATAACAGATAATTTTACATACTATATTTCTTCTATCTCTAAATCTATAGAATATATTGTAAAATATTTAAATGTATCAGAAAGAGAATTTATTTTTCTTTAATATTATCAAGAAAAAATTTCAAAAAATATTATTTAAAAGATTTTTTTTCAAGAATCTTCTACTTCCGGTTGTCCAATTGTTACCAAAACCTTTTCAGATCTTCCCATGAATGTCCGATTGGGAAATACGTAGTTAAAAAAAATTAAAGTCTTATAGTTTTTGAGTAACCGTCCTTCCAACATCCCACACACACACACACATACACACACACATCCACACACACACACACACACACACACACACAGACATCATCGTAAAAATGATAAAATCGGATTGTAGGGACCTTAAAACGTGCTTATTCAATAAAATCTGGATATGCGATTTTTAGCATGAATGCAATACCTCTCTTAGCGAGAGGTAAAAAGAAATACCTAACGCATAGAACTCGGATTTAGCTAGACAGTGACAAAAGAAGGTATATACACTAACTAGTCAATGAATACATTAACTATATAAAGTATGCACTATATAAAATAATGTATACTTTCACTAAAACAGCTAGTGGAAACATACATCAACAAGACAGTGTATGCACTGACTAAGTTGATACTTTAACTGTAACATATACACAAATATTTGAAATTGTATCTTTTCTTTCGTTCTATGAGGAATTTTGTCCTACTCTCCTAATATGTTAAAAATTCTTCAAATTCATTGACAGTATTAGCGGTATTTTCTAAGAATATATGTAATATTAACATACCTATTATTTTAAATACATATTTAATTAATAACACAATAAGATATATGATGTATTAAATGTACTTGTACCTCCCAGAAAATCTTCCAGTAATGTTAGTAAAACTGGTGATTTTTGACACTGAAATTTTTCATTTATCTATCAATTACAAACATTTAAATACCTATTCCACTCTTCCCATTACTGTTAGATTGAGAAATCTGTAGTTACACAGGTCTTTAGTCTTACAGAATTTGAGAAATCGTACATCCAACATCCTCACACACACACATACACACACACAGACATCATCGTAAAAATGTTATAATCGGATTCTAGGGACCTTAAAACGTGCTTATTCACTAAAATCTGGATGAGATTTTTAGCGAGAGGTTTGCAGTCCAAAATTTTTTTTATTTAATCTGAAGCCTTAAATAAAAAAAATTGGACTGCAATCTTGTTTATTTTTTTCATTTATTAGTAATATTAGTGCATTAATTTCGGATCATATAATTTTCGTACGTCAGGAACCATATCGATATGAAAACTAATATACTTGTTATACAACTAAGAACATTAGAAATTATTAATGAAACGATTAAATGATCAAAAAAAATAAAAATGTGCTGTATAATATAAAAGAAAAATTCAATCAGCTTATATTGTCAGTGTTATAAAAGAACTAAAATTCCATTTAACCCCAATATCCCCTAAACTGCATTTGGTGTGCAAACCCCCAGGAGGGGCGAAAATCTCGACATTTTTATTCAAAACGTTCAATAGAAAATTTAAATTTGTTTACTCATCCGAGTGAAGTTAATCCTGTAAAAAGTCGCCGGTTTTCGCATACGAGAGGAGCGTACAATTTGCGGTACATTTATGCGATCGAATCGATAATGTCAGCCGTCGATGAGCGTCGGGACGGACGCGGCCCTTGATCGCCGTTCGACTGTTTTTGCTGCAACAACGCCAAATAGATGTGCACAATTGTTCCTCGTCTGCCACCCCACCACCCCCCGTTGCAAATAGCGAATATCGCACTGAAATGTTGATATACGTAAATTGTGTTTTTGTGCACATATTCATGGCACACTTTTTCAAGCATGGAAATTTCTAGTTTTGTCTTTTTAATAGAATTTATCGGCGGCGTTTGATCAGTGTAGATGCTATGCATTATTATTTTTTCTACGCCTGGTATTAAAATGTGGCTTAATGTATTGGTTTCTGTAGCGCTAAACATCTTATCAAAACATAGTGATTATTATTTGTTACTTATTACCTATCGCTAAGAGAGGTATTGGATTCATGCTAAAAATCGCATATCCAGATTTTATTGAATAAACACGATTTAAGGTCCATAGAATCCGATTTTAACATTTTTACAATGATCTCTCTCTCTATCTCTCTTTGTGTGTGTGTGTGTGTGTGTGTGTGTGTGTGTGTGTGAGAGAGAGAGAGAGAGGTTGTTGGAGACACGATTTCTAAAATTCTATAAAACTAAAGACCTTTTTGACTACGAATTCCTCAATCTAACGTTAATGGGAAGAGTTGAATAGGTTCTGATACCAATTGGAAAACCGGAAGTAGTAGTATCTTAGAAAAAAAATCTAAATATTTTTTTTGAAATTTTTTATTATTAGTATTAACAAACGTAAAATTCTCTATTCGATACATTTTAAAATTTTATTATATCTTCTATATATTGAAATAAAAAAGTAATATATAAAATAATCTGTTGTAATAAATTTCAGAACCTAAACAAATCTATAGTACCCATAAGATGTTTGTAAATGACAGAAAAATGTCATTGTCAAAAACCAACAGTAGTTTATAAACCACACACTCCAACAGTAAAAAATATAAAGAGCTGATTAAATTTTGGTTATATTTCGTCAACCGGAAGTTTTTAACAGTTTTTGTTGATAAAACGCAGTTAAATATCATGGCTGTTTATATTTCAGTAAAATAATTATAGGTTGCTATTTAAAAAAAGTTGATACTCGTATCTTGTAAACCTGCTACATCCGCCATAAAACAGTATATTTAAAATATTTAAACCTTTATATGAGCCATTTTTTCTATTACTTATAATAAAAAAGTTAAAAGGGGGGGCGGAGGCGTCCTCCCAGACTCAGCCTGTTTATAATGTTTTCCAATGAACTTTCGGTATGGAATTTATAGAAAATAGTATATGTTCGTGTTACAACTGGATATATAGGATCTTTTGAAAGAAAATTTCGGTGTAGATTTGTACAATATATATATATATATATATATATATATATATATATATATATATATATATATATATATATATATAATTGACGGAAAATAATGTGCTGGTCACATCAGACTTTATATTATTACTAATTTCGTACATTTGCATAGTTTTTTTTAAATAAAATGTAAATAACAACATTATTGCCGTTTATTTTGCGTATTTAACTACATTTATTACAAAATGAGTGCGTATTTATTTTGATTATAAAATAAATATTGTGTTTTAAGTGTTTACCCATATATTAATTCCATTTTAAATTGTAGAATGTAGTAAATTAAAACTGTTAATTAAAATAAATATTTACTGTTTACTTGCAACTTTTAAAATTTTAAACATTTTTTATTTTTTACCTAAAGAACTCTTGAAATAATTCTGTACAAATTATTAATAATTATACTTATAATAATTAAAAAGCATTTCTACTTTGGTGGTTCAAAATATTTGAAGTGTGCTATAAACAAGATAACATTTGCTTTTAAAACTGTGATGACATTCTCTATAATTGGTTCTAAAACCACTTCGAAGTTCAATCAATTTTGCGGAAGCGAACAATGATCGGATAACTTCAATTATACCACTGGGCAATGGACTTTAAAATGCTGCATAGGAATCATGGTATTCCATAAGGCTAATATATTTATCGGAAAACAATTATGTAGCACTCTATTAACTTTATACTACCGTCGTTGACACATAATTAAACTTGATTTACATTACATACAATCATGATACGATAGCGATATGATAATTCGAGAGAGAGAGAGATATTGTAATTGAAAAATATATACGAGTGTATCAGTCTTCTTCTTTTCCTTATACCTATGATGGGTGTCGGATTTTTATATCACTCAAATAATAAATAAATTTAAATAAGTATAATGATACAATAGGGGAGTATCATAATTTTTGAAAATATTACATATTAATCGACATGTAAAAATATGAGATACGTATTTTTAGCCCCGCTACCCTTGGTTTTTTAAATTTTTCTACAGGTTTAATAATAATAATTTTAATCCCTGAGTCTTCGCTTTAAAGACAACTCCATTGTTACACAGTTCAGATCTCAAATGTATGTAACTGACAGAAATATGTCACTGTCAACAAACTAATCATTTCAAATAATAATAGTAACATTTTAAAAAGAAAATAGTAAATGGAACAGTAATTATATGGAAAGGAACTTAATACAGTTTCCAGCATAAGTAAATATGTAGGAATATAGGTAAGATAATAAAAATATATAATATATCATTACCCATTGCTGGGTGAGCCAATCTGCTTTGCACACAGATGTAAGTAATAATGAAGACATATTTGTACCGTGCGGGCGTTTACCAGGTGTCACCTCACGAGCACTTATTTCTGGCGTGGAGAGTGCACCACAGGGGTCATTCTTGTGCTATTTAAAATCGAAATATTTGGCGTCGGTCGGGATCGAACCCGGTATTTAAATTTAATTTAATTTTAAGTATTTACATGAATAAAAATTAAATTAAACGGGAGGTATTGTGATGGCCACCTTAGATTTTTACCTTCCGTCACCTCTAGGTAAGGAAGGTATTGTCTTTGGTCAAAAAATTCGATGGTGAGTTTTCATTGAATAAGTACGTTTTAGGGTCTTTATAATACAATTTTACTATTTTTACGATGATGCCTGTATGTATGTGTGTGTGTGTGTGTGTGTGTGTGTGTGTGTGTGTGTGTGTGTGTGTGTGTGTTCGTATGTGTGTGACCGCAGTTTCGGCCGCGATATCTCCAATACTAGAATTCCAAAAATTACAATTCTTGCGTATTCCTCTTCCTTCCAACCATATGCAGACTTGATTAGATTTTGGTTATAATTTGTAGATTTTAACAGTTTTTCTTGAAAAACTCAGTTAAATATTATTATAACTTAAAGAATATATTATTCTCTATATGATTTGACTGCATTTTATATTTCAAATTCAACAGATATATAGTTAAAGAATTACAAAGATAATAAATTTCATAAATCAGCCAGCTATGCTAACTTAACCATGGAAACTGCTAATATATTCAGGTAATTCAAATTGACAGATGTCAGTATCAATAAAAAGTAAATGAATGAAAGAATAAGGGAAATAACTCTAGTGTTGGGCGTTTCTAGAAAGATATAAGAGAGACGATTACATTGGTTTGAATATGTCATGAGGATGAATATATTGGAAGAAAAATGAATAGTTTAGTAATAGAAGGTGGAAGAAACATAGGAAGACCAAATATAAGATGGAAGGACTATATTTCGGAAGACTTGAGAGAAAAGGAACTGAATGAGGACGACACGCAAAACAAAAATGAGTGGAAGAAGAAAATAAAAATAGCGACCCCTAACAAATGGGAAAAACTAAAGAAGAAGATGTCAGTGTCAAGTGCAATTTGCATAGTATGTTTATGAAATAATTTTACTGGAAATATAAGATTTTTGCAAGAAAATTGATGTATAGGGCGCGTGCAGTGACATGACTTTGCTGACTTTGGCAAGTAGATATGGGGACCCGTGTCAAAATTATAACAATTAATTATGTCCATAACTGACAAGTGTCATAATTTTTCATTCAAAATTTCATGATTTTCTTATTTCATGTGGTTTGTTTGTTATCATCAGGAGTATGGAATTCAGTTGCCGAGAAAGGTAATCATAAAATACCAAAAATTTAGAATCTTTTGCAAGAAAATGTACGTATGGAATTTATACATAATGCACAGAATTGACGGAAGGTAATGTACTGGCCACCTCAGATTTTTAATTCATTCAAAACACTTCTATCTTTGCTAGTGTTGATCCATATTAATTGATAGTCCACGTGAAATTAATTGGCGTCAAATGATCCACTATGGATTATTACAATAATAAAGCGAGATAATAAACTGCTCGTAAATGTCAGAGGTATATAAGTTGCATTAGACCCCCAAAAATCTACGGGATTCTATCCCGCAACTAAAACTGATTAATGGTATCTCGTAAATCCGGCGTTGTAAGAACGCATTGTTCTGGAAACCGAAAACCCCATAAATATGCGGTAAAATTAAACGGTTTACTGCCGGCAGTAGCAGTGCAGTCCACGGGAGTAAAAAACAGCCAATCCCGGGCTTCGGAGGGGAGTAGAAGTATAGCGATGACATTGCGGACTTTTCAAATTACCGCTACTTGAATGGACGATGCGGATATGTAGCCGTTACCGTTTGTTCTTCAACTTTGAATGAGATCTGAATTAATGATAGGGGACAACGTAATTTGATGAAATGTGTATTGAAATAGAATTATTTGTTTGTTTTGAAAGAAATATTTCAACGGAAATGGATGATAAATACAAATTGAACATTTTCGTATGAAATAGTTATTTACTTAATCAGTTATGAAAATAGTGATATTGTTTGATGAACATTTGCCAAAATGAGCAATGCGAGTTTTGCAAATTATGGGAGTCAAACAGTATCACGTATAATGTACAAAATTTTATCAAATTCCGCTAAAATCAATTTACCAAAGCATCGCCGCGAAAACAAATGAATTTAAAATTTTAATTTAATTGTTTTCAAAAGCATCGCTGGTCATTTGAAAACACCGAAATCGGTTGAATTCTGAACCATATAAACAGCCGTGCTGATAAACAGATTACTAGCTTCCGTCACCTTTAGGTAAGGAAGGTATTGTCTTTGGTCAAAAATTCAATGATGAGTTTTTAGTGAATAAGTACATTTTAGGGTCCCTATAATATAATACGATTTTACCATTTTTACGACGGTGTCTGTATGTATGCATGTGTGTGTGTTGTGTGTGTATGTGTGTGTGTCTGTGTGTGCGTGTGTGTGTGTATGACAAAAGTTTCGGATCGCATAACTTCAATACCACGGTTCCCAAAATTATATTTTTTTTCGTATTCCTCAAGTTTACATCCAGAAGGACAAATGATTAGATTTTGGTTATAATTGGTCAATCGGAAGTAGCCTCATTTAAAGATTTTAACAGTTAAATATGATTTATTGACATTTAACGTTTCGTATTTGCTATAATTTATGAAAAATAAAGTCCTCGAGATATTTTGGATGTAGCTACTGAGGCGAAGAACAATTTAATGCAGCATAAATAGAGGATTCAGTATAAAAATAAAATTTTAAAATGCTAAAACTTTAAAATTATATTTTAAAGTTATAGAACTTTAATGTTTCGCTTTTTTATCTCCCGCTACCCTTGGTAAGGGAGGTATAGGAATCATGCAAAAAATCGCATATCGCGATTTTGATAAATGACCACGTTTCATGGTCCATAGAATTCGACTTTAACATTTTCACAATGTTGTCTGTGGGTGTGTATGTGTGTGTGTATATGTGTGTATAGTATATTATTCAATGAGCATATAATGTATGCTATTACTCATGAGAATGAAGTTGCATCACAAGCCGGTAGGCGAGTGATGTAAATCATTCGGATACAAATAACCAAAATTACTTGTAGAACACTATTTTAACGATAATGAATGTACGTACTTATAAAAATGTGAAAATATAAATGAGAATAAAGAGAATGCGTTATTTAGCAAAATTTCTGAAAGCTTGGAATCCGGAATAAAGAAATGAAGACAATTAAATTGCGTGAAACTCTAGAGAATATTCCACAAGTTATTTGAAAAAAAGATATTGTAAATTCCAAGAGAATTTTTTGTGTGCGAGGACGTAATCTAAGCTTAAAAATTTGTGAGCGTAGCGCAGGACAGTTTGGTACTCCATGGAAAGTTAAACGATTTCGAGCGTCGTGCGTCTCGTGAGCTACGATTCGCGGAACAAGAGCAACGCAACCATCTTATTGTGATGTAAAATAAATGAAGGGAAGATAATCTCAGTTCTCAAGGAACGAGGTCTGATGTTCACTTGGCTTTAAGTCTTTGTGTTATAATCCTTCCAGCGTATTTTCTTTCGGTGGTCGACTTTTCAACGGACAGAAGTTACGCGTTAGACGCTTCCGGGAAGCTTGCCCTTCCCCAGGGCTGGTTGTCAATTTTACAGGACCCTAGTAAGAATTTTTTTTACTTCTATCTTGGTACAAGTTCGGGACAAAGTTTTATTAATGATAATTAATTTTCTGAACTTACTAAGAAACTACAATTTTTTAAAGATCTGGTGGAGATCAAATTGGCATATAGTTATCTCTCTCATACATGCATTGACAAAAAGGACACGCGATAAGGATGTATATAACACGCTTGTCTTTCTGCTATCCATATTGTTTCGATTAAGTTACGACATACCATTTTAAAAAGATACTCGTTGACAATACTGTCGCTGTAACGTAAGTTCATTTTTTATTTCGATTATAATAACTTAACTCATAGCCGTGTGTATATTTGGTTCCACATTTGCTAATAATCGTACCAGTTGACTAATTTTTGAATATTATTTATAACAAAATAACAGTAGGGTCTTAAGTACCTTCGTAAAAAATCTGATGTGGCCAGCACAATACCTTCCGTCAATCCTGTGTATTATGTACAAATTCCATACATAAATTTTCTTGCAAAAGATTCTAAATTTTAAGTATTACTCGTATTCCTAAAATTATTTCATAAAAAACTATGCAAATGACACTTGACACTGATATCTTTTTCTTCTTTAGCTTTTCCCATTCGTTCTGTTTTGCGGGTCGTCCTCATTCGATTGCTTTTCTCTCAATACCGTCTTTCCATCTTATCTTTGGTCTTCTTCTGTTTCTTCTACCTTGTATTACTAAGCTATTCATAAAACAATTTTACTGGAAATATAGGCTCTTTTGCAAGAAAATTTATGTATAGGGCGCGAGCAGTCACGTGATTTGCTGACCTTGGAAAGCAGATATGGGGGCCCGTGTAAGAATGACACCTATTAATTGTGTCCATAACTGACAACTGTCATAATTTTTCATTCCACATTTCATTTTTTGGTATTTTATGATTCCTTTTCTCGGCAACTGAATTTCATACTCCTCATAACAAATAAACCACATAAAATAAGAAAATCATGAAATTTTGAATGAAAAATTGTGACACTTGTCAGTTATGGACGTAATTAATTGCTGTCATTTTGACACGGGTCCCTATATCTGCTTGCTAAAGTCAGCAAAGTCACGTCACTGCACGCGCCCTATACATAAATTTTCTTGCAAAAGATTTTATATTTCCAGTAAAATTATTTCATAAACAAACTATGCAAATTGCACTTGACACATCTTCTTTTTTAGCTTTCCCCATTTTTCCCATTTGTTAGGGATCGCTATTTTTTATTTTCTTCTTGCACTCATTTTTGTTTTGCGTGTCGTCCTCATTCAGTTCCTTTTCTCTCAAATCTTCCGAAATACAGTCCTTCCATCTTATATTTGGTCTTCCTATGTTTCTTCCACCTTCTATTTTATCTTTCTAGAAACATTAGAGTTATTTCCCTTATTCTTTAATTTTAACATAAAGTTGAATAATTTTAAGTAACTATAAGTATTTGCCATAATGTTGATTCAAATCTGTAGACGAGCATTTGCCATCAGTCAAGAAAATTTGAACGTTTGAACATATCTTTTTATATTGTATTATTTTTTATATTAGCAATCGTTTCTATTTCATATTTTTACTTGTTATAGAGGGAGTTACAGAATAGTTAATTTTATTAATCTGTAAACTGTGGTTTTAGACAGACTATAGAGTTTTAGTCTTACAGAGCAGTTACAGAATAGAACCATAAATAAATTTATTAAATGGTGGAAATCATGGGTCTAAATATAAAAACAATGTGGGAAAAATAGAACCAATTTTCCAAAATTGAGCAGGACAAGAGTTCCAACGACCACCTATCTAACACCATTATTACCAATACATTGTAAATGGTTTATCAAAGAACATATATAATTTCTTCAGCACGTAAAATGCTTATCAATATATTCTCGTATATGAAATAGTAAAGATGGTATTCATTTATTCGAGCCGGTCCTGCTCATCCTGACTTCGGAAGCCTCCCAGGCCCAACGTTTAGCGAGCTCGTGTAAACGCTCCTTTTTAACTCCCCAATGAATTTTACAGCAAAATGTGAATCAAAAGGATTGCTGTTTTTGTTTACCGAAAGGGAAACTTTACCTAATTATATTTAAATAAGTTCTTCAAAATACTGCAGCATGCAATATTCAACTATAAGGAAAAGTTGACTTTCAAAGCAGCATTCGTAGTTTATCAATTAATGGCAGAATAATGTATTGGCAGAATAATGTATTACATTCAAGAAAATATGATACATATTTTATTTAATTTACAATAATTTTAATATAATTAGGAAGCTTTTTACTTCTTTAAATGGAACATTTCAGTTAATTTTAAAGCTTAGAATAAAAATCTGATGCGGACACCACACGACTTCCTTGTACGATTATTAAACTATACATATTTTTTTAATAATTAAATTAGAAAATATTGACAGGCTTAAGCCAAGTCCGAGAAATATTTTGATATAGAACAAAAAATAATTCATTTACTACTATCATTCTTAAATTACCATTAATCTAACCCGGTTCTTTTTAAAGAGAGTTTTGATTACAACAAAGAAATATTTGATTACAACAATGAATATGACTAATTTCACAATAAAAATATAATATTTGTTATTGTATGAATCATAAAATTGCACGTATTTAACGTAATTTGACATGAACTTTTTTAATTTTTTTTGTCCTAATCCACAGCAAGCTTTATTACAAAAACAAAAAGTATATAATTTTTAAATTCACATATCTCGCTTATACAAAGAGCTAATTTAATAATACTTAATGTGCTAGACGCAGAAATTAATTCTCTAAAACTTTTATTTGAAACACTTATTTCTAAAATCAAAATAAAATCATTTTATTCAAGAAAAACTGTTAACAACTTCAAGTAATGTACCACTTCCGGTTAGCCTATTTTAACCAAAATCTATTATGTTATTTCGATTGACATAAAAGTCTTGTATACCAAATTTGAAAAGTTTTGGATTATATTTTAAAACAGTTTTTCATTAAAATCTATTATAGGCTTCATGTAAAGTGCCACTTCTGGAAATTGTATAATAACCAGAAAGAGAGGTACACAACTAGATGTTATAGCAGTCCTAAATACAAAATTTCAACTTTCTACGGCTTACCGTTTTTGAGTTATGCGAGATACGTACGTACGTACAGACGTCACGACGAAATTAGTCAAAATGGATTCAGGGATGATCAAAATGGATATTTCCGCTGAAATCTGAAAACCGAAATTTTTCGCGATTACAATACTTCCTTTACTTACGTACAAGGAAGTAAAAACAAAATACAAATAAAATGTATTATTAGCTAAAACATATTTATCCTTAAAAAATAATAGAAGTTTATTCAGAAAATTTCTTAGTATAAAATTTTCCCTACATATAATAAACAAATTTTCGTTCTACTCATTATCTCTGAAACAAAAGCGAAAATAAAAAAATGCTTCAACAAAACTCCCCTTTATTTTTAATTATAAACAACTTTTATTTAACATATTTTGTCGAAAAGTTGCTAGTTTAACCAGAAAATGAATTTTCTCGAATTTGTTTATCCAAAACGAGACTACTGCTGCAATCTATGATGATAATTATAAACTATTTATTAATGTTTTGTTGTAACAAAGTACGTTGTTGTATCGTGTAAATCGGCGAAAATCAATAATAATATTTTTTTTCAAATTGACCAATCATATTTCTAGAATTTTTTTGGTGTTATTTGTTTAAATAAATTTCCAGTGCAGACGCCTTCTTTAAGGGGCCTGTTTATACGATGCCCCTAAATGCTCATATAAACAATACATGGCAAAAAAATTGTATCGACAGGCATGGAATGGATCATTTGTGACGTCACGAGATCCAAAAATCAATAAAAGTGGTCATGCGCAGTACACTAAATTTAAATTTTGTGCGGTATTTGAACATAGCAATAATAAATACGAAAAAATGTGTGTGTGTGCGTGTGTGTGTGAGAGTGTGTGTGTGTGTGCAACTTTTAACAGTTTTTCTTGAAAAAACGCAGTTAAATATCATTTATTGACAGTTATTATCAGGGACTAAGAACGAAATGAGAACGAAAACGAAATAACGAAATAAACCGAAATTTTTCAAAGAACGAAAACGGAAACGAAAACGCAATATATTTTTTTCGTTCATGATTGAAAACGAAATAATTTATTTCGGTTACCGGTTTTAACCGTTATTTTATTTAATATTTTATTTTATTTACAGAAAATATTTTACAGGCAAATATTATTGAATTTTCAGATATTTGATTTGCAAACAAGCAGATTTTCAAAGTAGAAGTAGCTCTCCAGTAGCTAACCCTGCTACGTGTTAGGTTAAACGGTATACTCGTAGTTTCATCTATTGAACACTGACTGCGATAATTTTGATTTGCACACACTGTCGGTATTCGTTTTATTAGTTATGTTAAGTACTTATATAAGAGAACCAACATAAAGGAAGATTTGCTTGAAAACATACTACTAGTTAGGTGAAATAAAATGTAATTAATGTTTTATTCTTTATCGTAAAAAATTCAGGCCATAGCATAAGCTTTTTTTCTTATTTTTATATATGTATTATCTTTCCTTTATATGTGTTTTATTTTCATGTTTAATAAAAAAAAAAACTTATTATATTTCAATAATTTCATCAATTGTTACTCATTAATAGTTATAACCGGTATTAACCGGTATTTAATTACTGTGAACGAAAACGAAAACGAAAATATTTAGGTGGGAACATTAAGAACGGAAACGAAATTTTTCGGTTTCGTTCGGATAAGAACTGAACGAAATATTTTTCGTTTTAAGTCCCTGGTTATTATAAATTTTAAAGAATACATTATTCTCCAAACAGTTAAAAAATTAATAATATAAATATAAATTGAGTTATGCGAGATACGTACGTACAGACGTCACGACGAAATTAGTCAAAATGGATTCAGGGATGATCAAAATGGATATTTCCGCTGAAATCTGAAAACCGAAATTTTTCGCGATTACAATACTTCCTTTACTTACGTACAAGGAAGTAAAAATCAGACCAGTAAAAATAATAAATCAAAATTAGATGAGATAAATGTTAAAAAATGAATTATTTTATTTTATTTAACACAAATCTCTGTAAACATGTGTGATTAAATTGTCTGTAATTCTAATATTGACTGTGAAAATACGACTAGTATGAAAGGCTAATATTATTTGCGACAAATAATGGAAACGAATAGACCTCACGGGAGCAATTTTTACTGTTTTGTTTGAATCGAATGGCAAATATTTGGACCAGTCGTCAGTTTCACGCAAGCCCTCCCAGCAAAACACGGATTTATTTCCATATGATTCGAAAGACATCGGAGGTGGAATTGAATTCCAAACAGTGGAATCATTGACTGTTATACAATTTATATTTGCTTAAAAATATAAGTTTGTTTTATAAACAAAGCTAGTTGAACAGGCAACAGATTCTAGTTGGAAACTTGTATAATATAATTAATTTTACATGGAAATGAATTATAACATAATTAGGTTCACTTCTCTCTTCTCTTTGAAGCTGCTTAAAAGTTTTGTTTGTTCTAAAACTTATTTTACTAACACCTACATATATATTATACTAAATATTATATTAATAATTGTAAAACTACACGTGTAGAAAATTAATTACAATATTGTTGAAAACATGGTCATGTACTTATAATAAATTTTATGTCATACTGGTTTCTAAAGCAATGTTTTTTGAACGATTTATAAAACAAAAATTTGATGTGACCAACACAATACCTCCCGCCATTTATTTTTTATTAATTTAAATACATATACCTATGGGGTCTCGTGGCCGCGCGCCTGAGTATCTATTTTTGAAAGAAAAACTATTTTGAGCTTCTAGTAAAGAGCGATTTCTAGTTATCCGATTTACACCAAAATCTAATGGCTTCTTTCCATATTAGAGTAAGGTTTCAAAATTATACGGTTGATAGTAGTATTTGAGCTAAAGTGACCAGAAGATCTACACTCATACATCTTCTTCTTCTTCTCTAGCTTTTCCCATTCGTTAGGGGTCGCTATTTTTATTTTCTTCTTCCACTCATTTCTGTTTTGCGTTTCGTTCTCATTCAGTTCCTTTTATCTCAAGTCTTCCGCAATACAGTCCTTCCATCTTATCGTTGGTCCTCTCTGTTTCTTTAACCTTCTATTACCAAGCTATTCATTCTTCTTCCAATATATACTTCATCTCTCCTCATGACGTGTTCAAACCAATGTAATCATCTATCTTGTATCTTTCTAGAAACTTGTAACACTAGAGTTATTTCCTCACCGTATCTTTCCATGTCTTCCTCAACATCTACTTCAACATCCTCATCTCTGCCTCATTCATTTACTTTTCAATGATACTGACATCTGTCATTTTGAATTATCTGAATATATTAGCAGTTTCCATGATTAGCATAGCTGGCTGATTTATAAAATTTAATATCTTTGTAATTCTGTAACTCTATATCTATTGAATATAAAGTATAAAATGCAATTGAATCGTAAAGAGAATTATATATTCTTCAAGCTATAATAACGTTAAATGTCAATAAATCATATTTAACTGTTAATATCTTCAAATGAGGCTACTTCCGGTTGACCAATTATAACCAAAATCTAATCACTTGTTCTTGTAGAGGTAAACTTGAGTGACAAAAATACAATTTTTTTTCAAAAATGATTTCTACATTCCATATGAATTTTTATTTGAAATTTTCTTGTAATCATATTAATTTAATCTATTATACATTTTATAAAATTGCTGTACTCTATACGAGTATAAAAAGGTAGGTAAGACATGATTACACGTTACAATTTTATGAATGTAATAAACATAATCAAGTCTCTCATTGTTACATCTTCTTTCTTTGCTGTATGATAATTTGAGAAACATGTCTTCCACACATCTCTTAATGATAATTTCACGAAATAAGCATCGTGCTTTTTGCTTGCTAATGCAAACTAGCTCCCTTCTTTAGTATAGTTGTTTAATCTGAGATAGTTACTACCACGGGTATCATAACAGACAGTAATAATTTCTTCCACATCATGTCTTCATTATTTAACGCATTTCAGCCTATTTATATACTTACCTTGAACTTTAACCTTTGGCTTTAAAAGTTAACGGTGGTTCTTAATTATTACCTAAGTAGTTCATAACCCATAAAAACAAGTCTTACTTTATGTCAGAAAAAAACGAAGCACTTAACTCTTTCAGTTTTTATCCAAATTGTAAAACTGAAAATTGTAAACTTTTATTACAAACGAAAAACGTTTTAGTTAATAAAACATAAGTTTTAAGTAAGTAAATAATGTTTATTATCACGATTTCTCTTTTTACCTTCCGGCACATTTAGGTAAGAAAGGTATTATATAAGCACGTTTTGGGGTCTCTAGAATACGAATTTACTATTTTTACGATGATGTCGCACTATGTTAAAGAGTTATTGTGTAAATAGTTACAAATCCAAATGGAGTCTATTCTTGAATATTTCTTTCTCCAGGTAAATTAAAAAAAATATTTCACCTTATAGAAATTTATTTCTGAATAATTTTCTTCAAATAAACTTTTTTTAAAAATTAATAATAAAGCCAAAAATTAACGTTTTATTTATCAATAAATCCAATAAAATATCAGTATGGCCATCTATTGCATAAAATTATAAACATTCACTGACATTTGTTAATATTTATATATGTATTTTCATGTACAATATTAGTTCTGAGCAAAGTTTTCGCTTCCCCTTTTAGCTATAATCTGTAATGAAATATAATTCCACCTCAGATCTAACATATTATTAGTACATAACATTGTTATCATTATTGTTCTAACAAATATAGTATGATAAATAAATAATAATTACAACATATACTTCTATTTTAATTCAATTGATACATAAAATCATATAACAATCAATATTTCAACAATTTATTAACTCAAAATAAATAAATTTAACACTTTTTACACTTAACAGTTGATTAACAATCGTTGACGTTTGTTTAAACAATTTTTTTATCCCGCGTCTTTTATTTGCACATTTCTTTGAATCTGATTGGTCAATCGATTTGTCGAAATTATTGATTTTCTCCTATTCACACGATACAACAACGTACTTTGTTACAACAAAACATTAAAAAATAGTTCATAATTATCATCATAGATTGCAGTAGTAGTCTCGTTTTGGATAAATAAATTTGAGAAAATCCATTTTCTGACTAAACTAACGACTTTTCGATAAATATTGTTATATAAAAATTATTTATAATTAAAAATGAAGGCGAGTTTTGTTGAAGCCTTTCTTTATTTTTGCTTTTATTTCAGAGATAATGAGTAGAACTAAAATTTATTTATTATATGTGGGGACAATTTTATACAACGTAATTTTCTAAATAAACTTCTATTATTTTTTAATTTTAAATATGTTTTAGCTATTAATTTATTTTATTCATATTTTGTTTTTGAGAAAATGATTTATTTATATATGCATTTAAACCTCTACAGATAAAAACTATACAAATAGAATTAATATATTAATAACTAAAATATATTATTTTGAGTAAATTTTATTTGAAACGTTTTTCGATTTAATGCCTTAGTTTTGTGATATTAATTTCTGAAAATACATATATAAATATTACAAATGTCAGTGAATGTTTATAATTTTATGCAATAGATGGCTATACTGATATTGTATTGGATTTATTGCTAAATAAAACGTTAATTTTTGGCTTTATTATTAATTTTTAAAAAAAGTTTATTTGAAGAAAATTATTCAGAATTAAATGTTCCATTATACTGTACTAAAATTTGGAAATTAAAGTGCTGGCTAAACTATACTTCGGAAAAAAAATATTGCTATTAGCAGCGATGACTCATAAGCATTACTTTTATGAGTCTTATAAAGAAAAATGATCAAAGAATATATTTTGAAACCTTCACCTTTGCTACAAAAATACATAACTCGGCAACAACAATGACAATGGTTTTTTTAAACTCGGTTTGTTATAAAGTCGTTAATAAAATAAATAATGAAATATATCATCACTGCTTAGAACATTGCAAATGTGAGATACACAACGTTTAACTATAATAATTTTAACGAAACAGAAGTGAAAAACAAATTTGTGTATTTCACATAAAAAAATCTGTTGTGGCCAGCACAATACCTCTCGCCACTTCCTTTTTTTGGTTACATAAGTATAGTGCGCGAACAGTAATGTTACATTTTTGGGCTTGACAAGCAGATGTGTGGGCCCGTTTCAGAATGATAATTAGTAATTATGTACATAGATGTCAAATGTCAGAATTTTACATTAAAAATTTCAAGATTTTCTAAATTTACGTAGTTAATTTATCACCAGGAGTTTAAAATTTACTTGTCGTATGCCTTAGATATTTAACATTTAATTCTGCTCCACATGGAATTGGAAAATCACTAAATTTAGAATGAGAAAATATGATATTTGACATCTATATACATAATTACTAGCTATCATTCTGACATGGGCCCCCATATCTGCTTGACAAGGCCAACAAAATCATATGACTGCTCGCTCCCTATTGTATTTAACATTTCTTGTATACCTACACTCTACACCAAAAATTCTACCTACTCATATATTCTATTCCTTATATTTAGATTGTTTAATTTTAAATTCATTTTATGAAGAAATTTTGTCCTCTTCTAATTTTTCGAAATGTTTCCAATTCATTGTCAGGAATGACAGTATTTTTGAAGGATATATGTAATATACCTATAATATTAAATATTTAGCTATTAATACTTTAAGAAATAATATAATGTATGTACTTCCCAGAAAAAGTCTTCAGTAATGTCTCCAGATTTCTGACACTGACATTTATCTGTCAGTTACAAACAATTTAAATTTTCAACTATTTTCCATGGCCATTCTTTCGGCTGTAAAATTTATTATAACAGATTATTTTACATATTATATTTCTTTTATCTCTAAATCTATAGAATATATAATAAAATATTTAAATGTATCAGATAGAGAATTTAATTTTCTTTAATATTACCAATAAAAAATTTCAAAAAATATTATTTAGAAGATTTTTTTTTTAAGAATCTTCTACTTCCGGTTGTCCAATTGTTACCAAAACCTTTTCAGATCTTCCCATGAATGTTCGATTGGGAAATATGTTTTTAAACTAATTTAAAGTCTTATAGTTTTTGAGTAACCGTCCTTCCAACATCCCACACACACACACACACACACACACACACACACATACACACACACACACATCCACACACACACACATCCACACACACACACACACACACACACACAGACATCATCGTTAAAATGTTAAAATCGGATTGTATGGACCTTAAATCGTGCTTATTCAATAAAATCTGGATATGCGATTTTTAGCATGAATCCATTACCTCTCTTAGCGAGAGGGAAAAATCCATGTTTGTTAACGTTTTGTTACAAAACCGTTTTTTATCTCTCGCTAAGAGAGGTATTGGATTCATGCTAAAAATCGCATCTCCATTTAGTGATTAAGCATGTTTTAAGGTCCCTACAATCCCGACATTGAATTGGAAACATTCGTAAATATAAAGTATTAATAGGTACATAATTTTCTCAGAACACGACAGGAAAATATAAAATTTATTATATCGAAAATATTATCCAAGTGAAAAGTAATATTTATTATGCGTTTATAGGATTATTTATGTGTTACAAAGCTGTCACTGCAAAGTAAGCACATACATAACAGCAAGAACATAGTGTTCAGCCTTCAGCCACATCGTATGTGAAAAGTGTAACCCGCAATACAAAGCACCTCATGAACGACGCAAGATCACAGAAACTATTTCAGACTTCGTTGCACTTTTTCAATTTCACACCCGTATACGCGAGAGTGGAACACGAGACCATGAAAACATTAGATATTGACGGAGGAAATATTAGGCATATAAATTTAAACCATTATGTTGTCACCTAAACGAAAATAGAAAACTTTTAAACTACTATCTCGATGGATGTTGCCGACATATAGGAAAAGAGACGGCCATTTAAAGTTTTGCTTTTGTCATGATGTAAGAAGGCAAATAGTGATGGAGAATATATTTCTATATTACCTCTCGCTAAGAGAGGTATTGGTTTCATGGTAAAAATCGCTAATCCAGATTTTAATGATTAAGCACGTTTTAACCCTACAACCCGATTCTAATATTTTTACGATGATGTCTGTGTATGTGTGTGAGACGTTAGAAGGACGATTTCTCAAAAACTATAATGTCTGTCCAACGACGTATTTCTCAATCGGACATTACTGGGAAGAGCTGAAAAGGTTTTGGTAATAATTGGACAAACGGAAGTAGCAGATTCTTAAAAAAAATCTTCTAAATATTATTTTTTGGATTTTTTTGTTCTTGCTAGTATTAAAGAAGAGTAAACTCTATCAGATACATATAATAGTACATTAAAACACAAGTATCATAAGGCAATCTGTTAACGTACGAGTCCAAGTTTGGAAAACGAGCCGCTAGGCGAGTTTTACAAAGGACGAGTGCGTCAACAGGCCTTATGATACGTGTTTTTTATACTATTTTTTCTATTGAGGTATTTTTACGATTAAATTTATTTAAATTGCGACGTCAAATTATGACTAGGTATTTTTCTGTTAGTTATGTTTATGTTGGTAACGCTTCTCGCTAACAATTGAAATTTCATATTTTGTCAACTATTGATTAATTAGTGTATTGCAAGGTGTATCGTATTTATGATTCAAGGTCTGATTCTGGTTGTGAAATTAATATTATATTTTTTTCTAGTCCTATCACCTAAAGAAAGTATAAAAATCCATAATTAAAAGTAATATGTTGAAATATTATCAACAACTTACCATTTTGAGGTTACCTGTCATCTGTCAGTTATGAAAGCATGACTACCAACTCTAGAACATGAAAGGCGCCAAAAATAGTACGCTTATAGATCTTCTAAACGTCGTGTTTGCAGTACAAAACAGTGCGTTTATAGAAACATAAGAACACCGAAATAGAAAAAAGATATAATAGAATATTTTTCTATTTCGGTGTTCTTATGTTTCTATAAACGCACTGTTTTGTACTGCAAACACGACGTTTAGAAGATCTATAAGCGTACTATTTTTGGCGCCTTTCATGTTCTCGAGTTGGTAGTCATGCTTTCATAACTGACAGATGACAGGTAACCTCAAAATGGTAAGTTGTTGATAATATTTCAACATATTACTTTTAATTATGGATTTTTATACTTTCTTTAGGTGATAGGACTAGAAAAAAATATAATATTAATTTCACAACCAGAATCAGACCTTGAATCATAAATACAATACACCTTGCAATACACTAATTAATCAATAGTTGACAAAATATGAAATTTCAATTATTAGCGAGAAGCGTTACCAACATAAACATAACTAACAAAAAAATACCTAGTCATAATTTGACGTCGCAATTTAAATAAATTTAATCGTAAAAATACCTCAATAGAAAAAATAGTATAAAAAACACGTATCATAAGGCCTGTTGACGCACTCGTCCTTTGTAAAACTCGCCTAGCGGCTCGTTTTCCAAACTTGGACTCGTACGTTAACAGATTGCCTTATGATACTTGTGTTTTAATGTACTATTATGGAATTAGAGATAAAGAAATATAAAGTATATAATAATCTATTGTAATAACTCTCACAGCCCAAATAATGTCATGGAAACCAATTCAAAATTAAAATGTTTGTAACTGACAGATAAATGTCAGTGTCTAAAATCCAGAGACATTACTGAAGATTTTTTTCTGAGAAGTAAAAAAAATAAAAAAAATATTTCATCACGGCATATTACCCATTGCTGGGTGTGCCAATCTGCTTTGTACACAGATATCGATAATGATGGAATATTTGTACCATGCGGGCGCTTACCAGGCATCACCTCACGGCCACTCATAGCTGGCGTGGAGAGTGCACCACAGGGGTCAATTTTGTGCCATTAAAATGCGATGTAATTTTTGGCGTCGGTCGGGATCGAACCCGGGTCCCCAGATTCGCGACCAGACACTTAGGCACACGGCCACGAGAAGTACATTCATTATATTATTTCTTATTGTACTGATAGTGAAATATTTAAAATCATAGCAATATAACATATACCCTCCAGGGCCCGGTCCCATAATCGCCCGGCAGTATCACCATTATATATATTTTTTTGTAGAAAAATAGGCAAAAGACATTATATCGCATAATCTATATTAGGAGTTTCCGTTTATCATCTCTGACAGAGTAGTCAGATTTGTCATCATCAGATGGTTTAGAGTGTTTGTGTAATATAAGAACGGACAAGAACGATTTATAGTGGGAATTTCAATATTTTAATATTTCTTGTTTAATATCAACGTTAACATCAAATTAGCATGTTAATTTCAAATAAATATGAGAAAGTAGTTGTTCCAGAATTTAAGGGCCCACTAGTTTGATTTTACCCCAGGGTCCGTAATAGCTCCCTATTGATAATTTTTCAATTTTGTGTTCAATGAGTCAAGATTACGCTTTGTCGTTTCTGTCAAATTCAGTAGTGTCGTTTACTTATTTTTTATTGATATACATAAAATACTACTGTTATTTTGTTATTATAAAAATATATGTTAAAGTATTCAGTATTCAAAAATAAATTTATCATCAATATGAAACCAAATATGTGAAAAGATACTAGTATTAAATCATAACAATATATTTTTAATGCTAAGGACGATAATTAATTTGTGTTACTATAATTTTGAGCAAATACTATGTAAGTCTTAGTTTTTTCGCGGCAAATTTTAAAATTTCTTTCATCCTTTAACTTACCATAATAATTGATTGAAGTTTACCTATAAATGCACAAGAGGTCGTTTTCGACTCATTGTATATTCATTAATTTTTGACTAAACGTGTTTAGACACAAGTATCTACTGAATTTATTATTAGTTTATGCTTGAAAGTGAAGTGAGTAAGGCGTGTAAAATAATATTGGAACTATATAGAATACAGTGCAGTGTAAAATATAAAATAAACATATAAATTTGATATTTGTGACTTTGTGAGAAAATTTTTAAATGGAGAAATTCAAGGAAAGGTAATAAATAACAAAAATATGTATTTTAATGAACTTTTATTGATATTTAAACATCTAAATCAGCGGTGTTCAATCTTTTGTACCATGCGAGCTACTTTTGCATACCAAGTTATGTTAATCAACAAGTTATAATACAAATAAAACAAATTGAAAGTATCCCAAACGAGGAATACGAAAAAATTATAATTTTTGGAATCGTGGTATTGGAGTTATGCGATTCGAAACGATCGTCACATACACACACACACACACACACACACTCACACACACACACACACACACACACACACACACGAACACACAGACACACACACACATACAGGCTATCGTAAAAATAGTAAAATCGTATTCTAGGGCCCCAAAACGTGCTTATTCATAAATTCATTTTATGAAGAAATTTTGTCCTCTAATTTTTCGAAATGTTTCCAATTCATTAACAGGATTGACAATATTTTTGAAGGATATATATGTAATATACCAATAATTATAAATATTTAACTATTAATACATTAAGAAATAATATAATGTATGTACTTGCCAGAAAAAAATCTTCAGTAATGTTTCTGGATTTCTGACACTGACATTTATCTGTCAGTTACAAAGAATTTAAATTTTCAACTATTTTCCATGGCATTCTTTCGGCTGTGAAATTTATTTTAACGGATTATTTTATATATTATATTTATCTTATGTCTAAATCTATAGAATATATAATAAAATATTTAAATGTATCAGATAGAGAATTTAATTTTCTTTAATATTACTAAGAAAATTTTAAAAAAAATATTATTTAAAAGATATTTTTTCAAGAATCTTCTACTTCCGGTTGTCCAATTGTTACCAAAACCTTTTCAGATCTTCCCATGAATGTCCGATTGGGAAAAACGTAGTTAAAAAATATAAAGTCTTATAGTTATTGAGTAGTCGTCCTTCCAACATCCCACATACATACACACACACACACATACACACATACACACACATACATCCATACACACACACACACACACACACACACATCAATGTAAAAATGTTAAAATCGGATTGTAGGGGCCTTAAAACGTGCTTATGCAATAAAATCCGGGAATGCGATTTTTAGCATGAATCTAATACCTCTGTTTAGATATTATTGTAAAGCAATTAGACAAATTAAAATTGAAATCGCCAACTTCAAAACAAAATTGAACAAGAGTGTTTTAGAACATTTATATGTGTCTACTTCTACATTATCTTCTATGAATTCAGCTATATAATTTCTCTTAAAAAGTTCATATCTGCCGTCGATATACAGGAAACTTTATATTAAAAGTCCTGGTCAAGTGTCAAAAGTTACAGGTCCCATATTCATTAACAAGTTTGGTCAAACCCAGTTTACGTCAAATCCTTTTCATCGCTGTAAAATCTCTCTTCACTAACATGTCGAGTTTTCCTGAAATGTTGGGTTGTATAATATCCGTTGGCCACCAGTATTAATCAGAAAAGCTGCCAGATTTAAATTAGGGCTTTGACAAAATATTTAATTTATTAGTTATATTGACCACGGCGACGCAATTATATATTCATGGTTAAGAACGATAATATAGTAAATAATAAAATTATTTATAGACTGTTTTTATAATTATATATGACGCCAATCCTTTTAATTAATTATTTAAGAAAATAAACATTTAAATATGTTATTATATCTTTTATTGATTTAGACATAAAAAATACAATATATAAAATAATCTGTTGTAATAAATCTCACAGCCCAAAAAATGCTATGGAAAACAATTGAAAAATTAAAATGTTTGTAATGGACAGATAAATGTCAGTGTCAGAAATCCGGAGACATTACCGAAGACACATTTCAAATTTTTATTATATCTCCTATAGCTTTGGAGATAATAATATAGAATCATCTGTTGTAATAAATCTCGTTGCCCAAAAAACTCCGCGGGAACCAATTGAGATATTTAAATGTTTGTAATTGACAGATAAATGCAAAATGTCAGTGTCAAAAATCAGCAGTTTTACTAATAGAAGATTTTTCTGGGAGGTACGAGTACATTTAAAATATCTTATTGTATTATTAATTAAATATATATTAAAAAATATAGGTATATTATTATTACATATATCGTTAAGAAATATCGCTAATAACGTCAATGAGAATTTTGAACATATTAGAAGAGTAGGACAAAATTCCTAACAAATTGAAAGAAGAGATACAATTTCAATTATTTGTGCGTACAAAAAATGTTAAATTCGTTACTTATAGGGCGCAAACAGTCATGATGTTTTGAATGAAAAATTATGATACTTGACACCTATGTACATTATTACTAGCTGTCATTCTGACACAGGCCCCCATATCTGCTTGCCAAGGCCAACAAAGTCACATAACTGCTCGCGCCGTATGCAACATAAAATGAAAATGGCGAGAGGTATTGTGCTGGCAACTACAGATTTTTATATTACATAAAATTTAAATTCTATTGCTTAGTTACCTATAAATCAGACCAATCTTTCTTTAGATATTTAGTAAGCTACCTCTTATATAATAGCATTTGAACTGCTGGTATTAAATAACTATATAAAAATCTTGTGTATATGTAATCATTATAATCTCCGTCTATTGTAGTTTGAGTGTCGCTGTCCTATTCTTTGCAGAATGATGCCTGCGGCTCGATGTTTATGTCCCACCTCTGCTTTGTTCGACTCAAAGCCTCAGCTTTTACTTGTGAGAAATTACTATGTATGGTTTACTTTATACACTTATAAACGTATTTCACTCTTCTTCACCCTATCCTTGTCGCATCGTTCTACCGCGAAATTGCTTACAAATAATAATTGGTCTTATCAGAATATGTATCGTTCTGAGAAATATGTTTACTTTTACTCAATAGGTAATATGTTTGTGGAATTTTCTTTGATGTGTTTACAATTTTGTTCTGCACGGATCGAATTCAAAAATAAAATAATTTAAGAGGCTTTTGTAAAGTGTAGAAGTTAAATTTACTCGTATCTTGACATTGAAAGTTCATTTGGTATTTAAACCGTCAAAACGAAGTTGAATATTATTTTGAAAGTCAGACATTTAAGTATTTACTTTTTACCTTTCGTCAACTTTCGGTAAGGCAGGTATTGTCTTTGGTCATAAAATTCGAAAGTGAGTTTCTAATGAATAAGTACGTTTTGGGGTCCTTGAATAAGAATGCACTCTTCTTACGATGATATCTGTATGTGTGTTACAAAAATTATAATTTATTCGTATTTCTCAAGTTTAGATACATGCAGACATGATTAGATTTTGGTTATAATTGATCCACCGGAAGTACCCTCTTTTGCAATTTTTAACATTTTTTCCTGAAAAAAAAGCAGTTAAATATCATTTGAAATTTAATGTTATTATATTTAAGAGTATGTTATTCTCTATACGATGTGATTGCATTTTATACTTATACATATTCAATAGATATAGAGCTAAAGATATTAAATTTCATTAATCAGCTAGTTATGCTAACCATGGAAACTGCTAATATATTCAGATAATTCATATAGACAGATGTCAGTGTCAATGAAACCAAAATGAATGTGGCAGAGATGAGGATGTTGAGATAGATGTTGAGGAAGACACGGAAAGATAGGGTAAGGAATTAAAGGATAAGGGAAATGGCTCGATTGATAGAAGTTTCTAGATAGATATAAGAGAGACAATTACATTGGTTTCAACATGTCATGGGTAGACCTGAAAAATAAACTTGAAGAAGAATAAATAGCTTAGTAGTAGAAGGTAGAAGAAACAATAGAAGACGAAAAAGATGGAAGGACTGTATTGCGGAAGACTTGAGAGAAAGAGAAATGAATGAGGACGATACGCAAAACAGAAATGAGTGGAAGAAGAAAATAAAAAAATAGCGACCCTAACGAATAAGAAAAGCTAAAGATGTAGAAGAAGATGTCAGTGCAATTTGCGTAGTTTGTTTATGAAATAATTTTACTGGAAATATAAAATCTTTGCAAGAAAATGTTGAATTTTCTGACCTTGGCAAGCAGTTATAGGGCCTCGTGTCATAGTGACAGTTATTAATTATGTCCATAACTGACAAATGTCATAATTTTTCATTAGAAAATTCATGTGGTTTATTTGTTATTAGGAGTGTAGAATTCATTTGGAGAAATGGTATCATACAATGCCAATAAATGATATTTTGAATGAAAAATTATGACATTTGTCAGTTATGGACAAAGTTAATAGCTGTCATTCTAATACAGGCCCCATATCTGATTGCCAAGGTCAGAAAAATCACGTGACTCCTCGCGCCCTATAGAGTTTGTACACAATACATAGGATTGGCGGAAGGTAATGTGCTGGCCACATTCGATTTTTTAAATACCGGTTAAACTATTATTACCCGTCGTTGGCCTACAGTTTTTTTTGTATGTTTCAAGTCTATTTAAAGTATTCGAAAGAATTTTGTACAAATTTTTCAGCATTTATAAAGAGGTTTTATAATTTGTTGAAAACGTAAGCCAGTCAAACTATTATGAGCTTCGACTGATAGTTGATGCTGCATATTTCTAAGAGAAAAATCTTATCTCTTTTAGGTGAACTGTTTATCATTCATGGTCATAGTGACCAACAAGGCAGCCAACGAGCCGAAGCCACTATGGCACATAGGATGATGGAGCGTTACTTTGAGTTTGTGCATTCTTGCTTGCGTGCTGCGTGCTGTCCGGTATTCGCTTCATCTTCGTGCTTTTCCCTTGTGAATACAAGGAAAAATTAAAAATTAAGCGGGGAAGCTTTTAGAATGTGTCCACCTAAGGAATTCCTTTTGTTACAATTAACTTTGATGCTAAAGATAATTCTAGGTTAAGTTTAGAAGTCATGTTATAGTTATTAAACTAATAAAATTATTTATTTATTTTATTGTTCCTTGAGTATAATGTATTTCATTTTTCTGACTCGGATCTTCTTCCACTTAGATTAAATTTTGGGAAATCGCAAAAACTGTTTTGATATGTTCCAAATGAATAATACTTAAAAGCTCAATACACATAAAATGATCATAATGAACCAAAAACTAATTTGTTCAATTAGAAAACTAACTAATAATGTCAGAAATAAAAAGTTTTGATTTTGGATATTCCTAAATTTCTATTATTTTTGATGTTTAAGAAAACAGTAGGGGTTTATTCTATTATATTACAAAGGTATGTCTAAATGCACTATCAAAAATTTAAGACAATCAGACAGTTGGATCGGGGATTTCATCAAATGCTTCCCAAAAATTGATACTGCATACAGAACCTTCTTGAACTATAATAGCGTCCTGTAAAGGATCGTTGTACTTTTTTAATGTTTTTCCTATAGAATATTAACATGTTTAAGTTTTTTGTTAGGCTATAAATCACCGTATTTTTTTAAATGTGTTATGTTCACTCCTACACTTTGCAATAAAATGTTGTACGATTTTTTTTTGTAATCCAATGAATAAGAAAAAAATATTAACTCGTATTTTTTATTATGTTGCATATTATTCTTTATTCATTAGAAAATTATCTCTGAAAATACATTATTTAAATTGCCGCCTTTTCTGTCGTCTGATGACATCAGAAAGACACTAACCAATGAGGAAGTGGCTTACATTTTCCGTCGATCGAATTCACACGAATGGCAGTCGTGACAACTGACAATTATATACTAGCTACTACTTCTATCCGTATATAACATTTTTGTATTTTGTAAAGGTTCAAATATTCATTTAATAACTAGCAACTCGGTTTGCAAGGCCGAAATCATTTCTCTATTTTTTTACCTCCCGCTACCCTTGGTAAGGGAGGTATAGGGATTGTGCTAAAAATCCCATATCGAGATTTTGGTAAATGACCACGTTTTAAGGTCCCTAGAATCCATTTTTAACATTTTCACGATGATGTCTGGTGTATATATATATATGTGTGTGTGTGTGTGTGTGTGTGTGTGTGTGTGTGTGTGTGGGTGTGGATCCTCTTTACGCTCTATCTCAAATACTATCATTCAGAAAGTTTTGAAACCATTTATTTCTACCTTATTCTAATATGGAAAAAGCCATTAGATTTTGGTGACAATCGGATAACCGAAAATGTCAGTTAACTTGAAGGTCAAAATAGTTTTTCTTCAAATATTACCTTTAAATGTTATTTTTTCGCAATTTTTTATTATAAAAATTAAAGATTATTCCATTTTCTACAGGTTTTCTTTAATAATTTTTCTGTATATTCTATAGATAAATTTATAAAGTAATATAAAAGTTATACCCCATAGGTAAATGGCGGGAGGTATTGTATTGGTCACATCAGATTTTTTTAACCATGTTGCTAATTTGTTTTTTTTATTACCAAAATAAATAAATAAAATAGATGGATGATGAACACGAATGAATGTTTAAGTGCAACAAATAATTACAAGGTGAAGATGGTATTAATTTTATATATAAAACAAAAATGTACTCACCGGGCACTTTGATAATGATCATTAAATGATTGAAACTGGTCAGTGATTGTGATTAAATCATAGAATAATGTGAATGACACATTTTGTAGATTTTATTTTCTTCTTCCTGTGAGAAAATAGATGAAATTATTCTTATTGTATAAATCATAAAAAAAAATATCTATATTTACAAATAAACATGGAAACTACTGCATATTGAGATCTGTGGCAATATAATTAGAGACATCAATGTGTACTTAAATGTAATTAATCTTGTAAATCAAATTGCATATAGTACGTCAGGTTAGGTATCGTAATTACTGATATCCAATAATAGCTACTAAGTTATCATGAATAAGATATATGTCTGGCTAAATATGTTTATACTAGTATCACTATCACTCAAGTTATGATTAGTAATCAAACAAATAAATAGAGGTACCTGCAAAAAACAAAAAATAAACAATGAGACAATCTTATTCACTTTGTTTCATAATCGATAATCTTACTGAATTTTATAGTGTTGTTAATTTTTCAGGCGATCGCAACTATACAGCATTGCAGTTAAAGAAACGGGAGATTCTATGGTAAGTACATACGATGATATTTTCATACATATTTTTGTATATATATTTTTTAAATACATATTAAATTAAATTTAACTCTTTGTGAAGCTAAATAACTTTCAGAATATATAAAAAGGTACCTGATATTCTATTTAAAAAATCTGATGTGCCCAGCACAAAACCTTCAGTCAATCCTATGTATAAATCCTATACATAAATTTTCTTAAAAAATATTCTAAATTTCCAGTAAAATTATTTCATGAACAAACTATGCACATTGCACTTGATACTGACATCTTGTTCTTCTTTAGTTTTTCTCATTCGTTAGGGGTTGCTATTTTTTATTTTCTTCTTTCACTCATTTTTATTTGGGTGTCGTCCTCATGCAGTTCTTTTTCTTTCGAGTCTTCCGCAATACAGTTCTTCCATCTTATCTTTGGTAACCCTCTATTTCTTTAACCTTCTATTACTAAGCTATTCATTATTCTTCCAATATATTCTTATATATCTCTCCCCATGACATGTAATCGTTCCTCTTGTATCTTTCTTCAAACAGCTAACACTAGAATTATTTTCCTTATTCTTTCATTCCTTATCTTCTTCTTCCACTCATTTTTGTTTTGCGTGTCGATCTCATTCAGTTCCTTTTCTTCAACCTTCTGTTAGTAAGCTATTCATTCTTCTTCCAATATATTCTTCATCTCTCCTTATGATATGTTCAAATGTAATCGTCTCTTATATGTTTCTAGCAACTTGTAACACTAGATATATTTCCTTACCGTATCTTTCCGTGTCTTCCCCAACATCTATCTCAACATCCTCATCTCTGCCACATTCATTTTCTTTTCATTGATACTGAAATCTGTCAATTTGAACTCCCTGAATATATTAGTAGTTTCCATGGTTCGCATAGCTGGCTGATTTATAATTCTTTAACTCTATATCTGTTGAATATGGTGTAAAATGCAATCAAATCGTATAGAGAATAATATATTCTTTTCAAGAAAAACTGTTAGAATCTTTCAATGAGGGTACTTCCGATTGACCAATTATAACCAAAATCTAATCACCTCTTCTTGTGGATGTAAACATAATTTTTGGAATCGTGCCGAAACTTTCGTCACACACACACACACACACACACAGACAGACATACATACAAACAAACATCATCGTAAAAATGGTAAAATCGTATTATATGAACTCTAAAACGTACTTGTTCACTGTCGGCTCCGGTAGCGCAATGGTTAGAGCAACGCTCCTTAGTCATGAGTGCGCTCGGGGTTCTGGGTTCGAATCCCACTAAGGCATGGATGTTTGTGATGTGAACCCACTCTGTAATTGGGATTTAATCCTGTTGAGGGGTTTTAAAAAAAAATGAAAAAAAACCTCATCGAATTTTTTGGCCAAAGACAATACCTACCTTACCTAAAGGTGACGGAAAGTAAAAAATGCGACTTGTAAAAAATATGTTTTGGTTTATTTTTGTCAGTTATGTTGGTAGCGCTTCCCGATAAATAATTGAAATTTCACATTTCGCGATTTTGGGTATTGTGTGTTGTGAATTTTGTCTGATTGTATACATTAATACATTGTATCAAACAGTGTGTTTATAGATCTTTTAAACGACGTGTTTGCAGTGCTTTTACAGACTCATAAGAACACCGAAAAAGAAAAAAAATCATAGTATAGTTATTTGTCTCTTTTTTATTCACCCTGTAGATATTTCAATTTGAACACAAACTATTTGTAATTATTTTCCTCAATGTTAGGTATAACTGTATTTAATATTGGTAAATTAGAATACTTTAATTTCCGCAGACACAAATAAAATACAACAATTTTAAAATCCGTGTGCAAACAATACCACTGCTCTGCAATTTCAATATTCTACATATCGCCACAAAGAGAAATAAGTGCAACGGTAGCATGAATACGAAAGCACGTATTATCATATACCTATTCCAATTCCAATAATGAACATCCTTTCTGCACAGCATGAAAACTAGGATATTGCAAATTAATATTAATCCCTGATCCCGATCCCCGATCCGTGTCTACTGCTGCAAACTAAGTCAACAATATTTTGCAGCATCCTATCGACAAATATAAATCATTATCGAAACGGAATTCACTTCATTGCAGACATGGCCGCGTGTCGTTTCGAGATTAAAAATGTGATTTATGCCTTGCAGCCAGATAATACTCCGAACCTGCCTGCAAATGTTTTATCATTCTATTTTAGTGGCTTATCGAAAAAACAAAAACAAATGGACACTATAGCCAACTGATTTTACAGTAAATATTTGGATTATGTACAAAATTTATAGATAAAAATGGTAAATCTGTTTTTATTGACTCTTTTAATAATTAAGTGTATCATAAAGGTCATAATAAATTTATTGATAAGGGAAAATAAAAAATTGATGAAGAATTTACAATGTAGTAATGTTAGATACATAATAAACATATATATATATATATATATATATATATATATATATATATATATATATATATATATATATATATTTCTAATAAAAAACGTAACGAAAGCCTTCGTATTCATTGTAATAATCATACCTTACCACAAGTTGAAAATCTTAGGGTACTTGGTTTTGAATTACATGAAAATCTACGATGGGAGCCTCACATAGATAATCTTTGTCAACAGTTAACATGTTTGTGTTATCTTCTTAAAAGATTAAGACAACTCACGGACGTGAATACCGCAAAAACATTTTACTACACGAAGTTTTACCCAATCCTCAGCCATGGCATAATTCTTTGGGGCCTATCGCCATTATCAGTACGCGTTTTCAAAATGCAAAAATGGGCTATACGAAATACATTTCTATTGAATAATAGATCATCCTGTAAAGAAATATTTAAAAGAGAAAATATTTTAACCTTACCCTCTATATTTATATTTAATACAGTATTTAATATATGGAAAAATAAAAACATGTATCAAACTATTAGTGACACCCACAATTATGATACTCGAGGTAAACAAAACTTTAAAATTCCAAAAATTAACTTAAATAAATCTGCATTGAATCCAAACCATATTGGCATTAAATTATTTAATCATTTACCTTTAAACCATTAAAAATATTAATACAAAAAATAAATTTAAATTAGACCTCAAAATTTTTCTAATATCTAAGAATTATTATAATGTTTATGCATTTTTAAATGACAGATTGTAATTATCCTATTTTAACTTTAACAATATTGTAATCGTAATTTTAATGTAATGTGAACTTTATATGTATTGACTGTTCCTATACCATGTATCTTGGTCGACAGGAAATAAATGTATTATTATTATTAAAAAAAAAAAAAAAATTATTAATATATTCGTGACAATCAAATTTGTAAATTTTGAAACGAGCCCTGGCTAGGTTTTTAAATGAATTGTCAAAAAATTCTTATAAAATGAGTCCTTTGCAAGTGTATTTAATATTTTGCATCTTTTATATACTAAAATATTTATTAAAACTCTAATACGGTCAGCATATTACTTCTTGTCAATTCTGTGTATTATGTACAAATTCTATACATAAATTGTCTTATAAAAGATACTACATTTCCAGTAAAATTATTTTATAACCAAACTACGTAAATTGCGCTTGACATTGATATCTTCTTCTTCATCTTTAGCTTTTCCCATCCGCTATTTGTCTCTCCACTCATTCCTTATTCTAATTTTCCCCAACGTCCATCTCAACATTCATTTTGTTTTCATTGATACTGACATCTGTCAATTAGAAATTTCTTAATATAGGAGCTGTTTCCGTAGTAATTACATAGCTGGCTAATTTATGAAATTGAATTGCTAGTGGTGAAGTTATCGTCTATGTAAAAATTCTCACACACATGCACACATACATACACACAAGCAGACATCATCGTAAAAATAGTAAAATCGTATCCTAGGGGCCCTAAAACGTGCTGGTTCACTAAAAACTCATCATCGAATTTTTTGACCAAAAACAATACCTGTCTTCCTTACCTAAAAGTGACGGAAGATAAAAAAAACTGCTATGTGTCGTTTTCGTAATAAACTTAACTTCACTTTAACACTTTAATTTACTTTAATTAAAGTTTTAAAGTGACCCTGGTTGTGAAAATGACTCTCTATACAGGGTGTAACAGAAATAAGTACATTGTTGACATCTCATATTTGCCAAAAACAATTGTTATTGCTACTGGATCATATTATTATGAAAATACCTAAACGACTCGTTAATTTATGAGGGGGTAAAATTGTTAAAAATATGACATTTTGAAAAATGTTACTAAGAAATATTGTTGCACCCGACGAGTTCTATAACTGGTTAAATTTAATGTACTCATTTCTGTTACACCCTGTTAATTAAACCGAGTTAATTTAGGGAAATAGTATGTGTAATGTTGTAGTAGGTAACATTGGATTGACATTTATTAAATTATTTGAAAGTTCATGTCAATTTTGATTTATGTACAATAGTAAATGTCATGCAATACCAACCTTTTAATAAGTTCATTATGAACGCAAAATTAAAAAATCTGATGTGGCCAGCACAATACCTTCCGTCAATCCTGTGTATTATGTACAAATTCCATACATAAATTTTCTTGCAAAAGATTCTAATTTTTTGGTATTTTATGATTCCCTTTCTCGGCAACGGAATTCCATACTCCTGATAACAAACAAATCACATGAAATAAGAAAATCATGAAATTTTGAATGAAAAATTATGACACTTGTCAGTTATAGACATAATTAATTGCTGTCATTTTGATACGGGTCCCCATATCTGCTTGCCAAAGGCAGCAAAGTCATGTCACTGCACGCGCCCTATACATAATTTTTTTGCAAAAGATCCTATATTTCCAGTAAAGTTATTTCATAAACAAACTATGCAAATTGCACTAGACACTGAAATCTTCTTCCACTTTAGTTTTCCCATTCGTTACGGGGTCGCTATTTTTTATTTTCTTCTTCCACTAATTTTTGTTTTGCGTGTTGTCCTCATTCAGTTCCATTTCTCTCAAGTCTTCTGCAATACAGTCTTTTCATCTTACATTTGGTCTTCCTATGTTTCTTCCACCTTCTATTAATTTATTCATCTCTCCTCCTGACATGTTCAAACCAATGTAATCGTCTCTATTATATCTAAAAACTTCTAACACTAGAATTACTTCCCTTATTTTTTCATTCAATTACTTGCTTTTTATTGATACTGACATCTGTCAATTTGAATTACCTGAATATATTAGCAGTTTCCATGGTTATGTTAGCATAGCTGGCTGAATTATGAAATTTATACGAATTTTTTATCTTTATTATTCTTTAACTCTATATCTGTTGAATATGAAATATAAAATGCAATCAAATCGTATAGAGAATAATATATTCTTTAAGTTATAATAACATTTAACTGAGTTTTTCAAGAAAAACTGTTAAAATCTTCAAATGAGGGTACTTCCGGTTGACCAATTATAACCAAAATCTAATCGAGTCTGCATATGGTTGTAAGAAAGAGGAATACGCAAGAATTGTAATTTTTGGAATTCTAGTATTGGAGATATCGTGCACGAAAAGCGGTCACATACACACACACACACACACACATACACACACACACACACACGCACATACGAACACACACACACACATACAGACATCATCGTAAAAATAGTAAAATCGTATTGTAAAGACCCTAAAACGTGCTTATTCAATTAAAACTCACCACCGAATTTTTTGACCAAAGACAATACCTTCCTTACCTATAGGTGACGGAAGGTAAAAATTAACTTTAAAATGACACCCCCGTTTTAGCACATATACGCGAATAAGAGCAAAATAATACAATAATAAATTATTATAACTTATTTTCATATAATTAGTTATTTTCATTATTGTAATAAAGCAAACCAAAAGTAAATATTTAAAAATAAACTAAAAGCATATAATCAGAGAGACATATACATATTTATTAATCCAGGTCTGCACTCCAGTTCCACTCAACTCAAATAAAGTCGGACCCAATACGAAAATGGACTCGAAATGATATGTTTCCTGTCCCTCGCTGAAATTTGTGTAGGAATTTAAGTTATCTCGCTTCAATCAGCGGATGATATATGGAGACACAGAACTGACAGCTAAAATTTACTAAATAAATTACACGTTTGTTTGAGAGTGAAATATTCGAACGTCAATATCATTTCGAGAGAATTGAATTAATCATACACTACTGAATTGTTGCGTGCAACATTGCATTTGACTTGGTTTTCTACTCTAGTGTTGTAGATTTGATAGTTGTTTTTTGCGAGCAGAGTAGACGGGATAACGACATGAAATATCGTTATAATGTTCAGGAATTTATTTTGTTTTATTTCGTCGTTTAATGTGATACTGCACTGACGGAAAAGTCAAGATTATATATTTTTAAAATGGATTATTAGCAAAGTTTTAAATTTTGTTTATAACTTATCGGGTTGCTACAGCACGCTATTTTGTACTTTGAAACTGTTTCTTATAATAAGAATATAAATTTAACCGCAAATATTCATAAATGGATTTAGCTGTACTGTTTCTGAACACCATTAAAAGATTGATGTGGTAAGTTGATAACCGACCATTATAAAGTTTATCCGTTTGATTGTTATCATTTAACATTTATCATTTCTTTTTATGTAAACTAAATATGATTTATTATTTATCTAACATTATTCCATTGTAAATCCTTCATCACTTTGCTATTTTTCCGTATCTATAAATCTATATATTATTGCACTTGTGAAATAAACATATCTTATAAAACTCGTTCTCTAATATACTATTATCTAATTCCGTTTTAAAAAGTTGAATTTTACAAAACTTTATGAATTATTGACTCACACATTAGGTATGTTCTTCAAATAATGTCATTATTTGCATAACTATTTATAGAAATAACTATTCCATTTATTTTTTTTAATTTGAGATAATCAAAGAATTAACTTTTTCTTCAAACGTCATAAAAGTAGCAGCTTTTGTGACTTGATTCACAAGGTAGAAATAAAATAAATAAATATCCATAGAAACTATACAGAATCAACAAATAAGAAATAACTTGTATAAAAGAAACCTGTAAGTAAGAAAGTTACTAAATACCATCAATAGCTGTCAAATTTAAATAAATAACCTATGAATTGAGATGTAAACAGAGTTTACTTTTGAGGAAATAATATATTAAAGAATAGCAGACTTACAGCTTACAATTATTACAGGGAGGGAATGAACATAAGAATACTTAAAATTAAAGTGATTAGAAAAGTCGATATTGTTTTGCATTGATTCCTGGACATATCTTTCAGCCACACTGTTAGACTTCCACGCAATTGAACAACTTCATGGCCCGTACTTTATAATACTTCAAATTCCGACATAATTTCACACAAGGAGGATATAACATTGCAGTTTTTATTTTCGTGGAAACGTGAAAATTTTCACTTCAATGTTTATAACAAAAAGTGAACAAATATGTATCTATAGCTACAGGCGTCACCTTACGAACACTCATTGCTGTCGTGGAAATTGCACCACAGGGGTCAATTTTCGAAGTAATTTTTGGCGTCGGTCGAGATTGAACCCGGGTCATAAATTTTCAAAAAAAAATATTTAAGATATTTTTTTTAAGAAAATACCACTTCCGGTTGTCCAATTGTTACCAAAACCTATTCAACTATTTTCATTAATGTTAGATAGAGGAACCCGTAGTTAAACAGGTCTTTATTTGTATAGAATTTGAGAAATCGTACCTCCGACATCCTAACACACACACACACACACACACACACACACACACACACACACACACACACACACACACACACACACACACATACATACACACAGATATCATCGTAAAAATGTTAGAATCGTTTTTAGGGTCCTTAAAACGTGATTATTTAATGAAATACGGATATTCGATTTTTAGCATGAATCCAATATCTCTCTTAGCGAGAGGTAAAAATTACAAAATTACAAGTTAATCTAGAGAAAAATTATTCATAATTTAATGTTCATTAAGTTCATTAATTGATTAATATTATAGGTTTCAAATTCGTAAAGCTAGACGTAAAGATGAATCTACGGGCAGGCGGTGTATTGAAAAACTATTACAAAATTTGTTTATATTTCTTATAATGTATTTTATTCAACTTTGATCTAAAATATCTAAACTTGTACGGGTAATAATTAAAGTCAGTACGATAGATACACTGCCTCTCCGTAGTTAAAAAACACCTTTGTGCAAAATTATATTTCAGCGCCCCGCATTCCATTCTGTATAATTTACAAATTAATACACTCTTTAAACTACTGTTAATTCTTCGAAAAATACTAAATTTAAAATATTGATGAAATATCCTTTGTTAAATTCTTTCTTGTAATCAATATTATTATCTTATAATCAAAATCGTTTGTTGTAATCAACAATTTAACAGTTATAGGGTTATTTATAGCTTGCAACATAATAATGCAGAAAATTATCCGTTTAGAAGGATATTTATTTTATTTATTTTTTCTATTAAATTCATTCTCGGAATCATTCTTGCAATCAATATTATTATATAACCAAAACATTCATTGTTGTAATCAACATCTTTACAATTATTATTATTTGAATATAACAATGCTAGAAAAATATCCGTTTGATAGGTTATGGTTATTTTTGCCTTAAGCTCCTCCATTAATTTCAAAATACCGCAATATTTATCCAAATTTGCCGGCTTTCAAAATGTACCGCGATAAGTAACTACTTACCCAGTTTTATAGCTAATACGACCCTGCACTGTAATTTGGCCAATATAAATGGTGATTATTTAAATATTGTAAGGCTTATTAACAGATAGAAATCTAGGGCAAAGGTTGTGTTTGCTCTGGATTTAGATTTGATTGTTTTGGTTATTAGTTGAGGAGAATTAGGCTTGCATGGTGTAAATTACTTTCGCAAACCACAGAAGTTTATAGTTTGAAAATTATCGAGGAAAGTTGTTGCAAATAAATTGCATATCTAGGAAGTAGGAAAACATGCAAATCGCGAATTTCTGAGCAGCAAATATGTATGTAACAAAATATTTCAAAGTTAAATAAAGCTTCCAGAATTGTTAGTTTCAGTTTGCCGAAGGAGTACTTGGAGACAAAGATGTATTTACGAATGAATTTTGTAATTTACAATTGATTCATTTTTAGATGGAGTAATTTCAATGCAATCAATCCTTATTCGTTCAACGAGTTTTAATTTATTGTTTCAAGGAGCAATTTCTCTGCATTCTTTTCTGTTTTTGTTTTTACTTTAGCTCTTAACTTCTTTAGCCATATCGCCTTCAAGTCTCTTTCAATTTCATCTGGCCATTTATTTTTAGTTTTATTTTTCTTTTTTGTTTCCCATTTATAATGCTCTTTGATAGTCTTCCTTCTCTTGGACATTCTACGTGTCCTGTCCATTTCTTACTTCCTTGTACGTAAGTAAAGGAAGTATTGTAATCGCGAAAAATTTCGGTTTTCAGATTTCAGCGGAAATATCCATTTTGATCATCCCTGAATCCAATTTTATGATTCGTACAATAACAAATATTATATTTTTATTGTGAAATTAGTCATATTCATTGTTGTAATCAAATATTTTTTTGTTGTAATCAATACTTTATTTAAAAAGAACCGGGTTAGATAAATGTTAATTTAAGAATGATAGTAGTAAATGAATTATTTTTTGTTCTATATCAAAATATTTCTCGGGCTTAGCTGAAGCCTGTCAATATTTTGTAATTTAATTATTAAAAAAATATGTAAAGTTTAATAATCGTACAAGGAAGTTATGTGGTGTTCACATCAGATTTATTTTATTTATAATTAAAAATAAAGGGGTTTTGTTTTTTTTATTTTCGCTTTTGTTTGCCAAAAATGGATTCCTTGAGTAAAACTACATATTTCTTCAGAAATATTTTGACGGATGCATTTTTAAATTAATTATTTAATAATCATAAGTTCATAGACCTTTGCAAATACTGGTAAATATTGTTTTACTAATTTATTTATGGAATTCAGTGATGCTATCGACAAATTTGTACCTTCGCACATTTTTGGGCAACAAATAATCACTCACTAATCGGCGGGGGGTAACATATTTAACAATATGTAATATATTATATTCTATTATTTATATTATTAATTTTTTAACTGTTTGGAGAATAACGTATTCTTTAAAATTTACAATAACTGCCAATAAATAATATTTAACTGCGTTTTTCCAAGAAAAACTGTTAAAAGTTGCACACACACACACACTCTCACACATACACACGCACACACACACATTTTTTCGTATTTATTATTGCTATGTTCAAATACCGCACAAAATTTAAATTTAGTGTACTGCGCATGACCACTTTTATTGATTTTTGGATCTCGTGACGTCACAAATGATCCATTCCATGCCTGTCGATACAATTTTTTTGCCATGTATTGTTTATATAAGCATTTAGGGGCATCGTATAAACAGGCCCCTTAAAGAAGGCGTCTGCACTGGAAATTTAATTAAACAAATAACACCAAAAAAATTCTAGAAATATGATTGGTCAATTTGAAAAAATCATTATTATTGATTTTCGCCGATTTACACGATACAACAACGTACTTTGTTACAACAAAACATTAATAAATAGTTTATAATTATCATCATAGATTGCAGCAGTAGTCTCGTTTTGGATAAACAAATTCGAGAAAATTCATTTTCTGGCTAAACTAGCAACTTTTCGACAAAATATGTTAAGTAAAAGTTATTTATAATTAAAAATAAAGGGGAGTTTTGTTGAAGCTTTTTTTTATTTTCGCTTTTGTTTCAGAGATAATGAATACAACGAAAATTTGTTTATTATATGTAGGGAAAATTTTATACAAAGAAATTTTCTGAATAAACTTCTATTATTTTTTAATGATAAATATGTTTTAGCTAATAATACATTTTATTTGTATTTTGTTTTTACTTCCTTGTACGTAAGTAAAGGAAGTATTGTAATCGCGAAAAATTTCGGTTATCAGATTTTAACGAAAATATCCATTTTGATCATCCCTGAATCCATTTTGACTAATTTCGTCGTGACGTCTGTACGTACGTACGTATCTCGCATAACTCAAAAACGGTAAGCCGTAGAAAGTTGAAATTTTGTATTTAGGTCACCTATAACATCTAGTTGTGCACCTCCCTTTCTGGTTATTACACAATTTCCAGAAGTGGCACTTTACATGAAGCCTATAATAGATTTTAATGAAAAACTGTTTTAAAATATAATCCAAAACTTATCAAATTTGGTATACAAGACTTTTATGTCAATCGAAATAACATAATAGATTTTGGTTAAAATAGGTTAACCGGAAGTGGTACATTACTTGAAGTTGTTAACAGTTTTTCTTGAATAAAATGATTTTATTTTGATTTTAGAAATAAATGCTTCAAATAAAAGTTTTAGAGAATTAATTTCTGCGTCTAGCACATCTAGTATTATTAAATTAGCCCTTTCTATAAGCGAGATATGTATATTTAAAAATTATATACTTTTTTGTTTTTGTAATAAAGCTTGCTATGGATTAGGACAAAAAATAAAAAAAAATGTTCATGTCAAATTACGTTAAATACGTGCAATTTTATGATTCGTACAATAACAAATATTATATTTTTATTGTGAAATTAGTCAAATTCTTTGTTGTAATCAAATATTTCTTTGTTGTAATCAAAACTCTCTTTAAAAAGAACCGGTTTAGATTAATGTTAATTTAAGAATGATAGTAGTAAATGAATTATTTTTTGTTCTATATCAAAATATTTCTCGGGCTTGGCTTAGCCTGTCAATATTTTGTAATTTAATTATTAAAAAAATATGTATAGTTTAATAATCGTACAAGGAAGTCGTGTGGTGTCCACATCAGATTTTTATCTTATTATTCTTGGAGTTGTTCATTGCGTCTTTTTATAAAACGTAGCTAGATTGTCAAATCTTCATTCTTCGTTGATTTAGCTTTTAGCCATATGTTAAAATGATTATTTCGATTTCCACTTGCAATTTCTCTAAATAAACCACAATATATATATATATATATATATATATATATATATATATATATATATATATATATATATATATATATACAGTGTGTTAATTAAAAACCTGGCCATAGGGGTTTAACATGGGAAATCAGTTTTTCCTTGCGCAAAAGTTCCCAAATTATTTTAGATAAAAATACTTCAAATAAATGTTGTAGAGAATTAAATTCTGCATCCGAGTTAGTAATAAGATTTTATTTTTGACATTTAATAACCGAGAAAATCAATTTTAATTTTTTTTTGAAGATTGTTGATTTATAGCGATAGCCATGCAACTCAATCAAAATTTGTCCACCATTTTATATTCTGAAGCTTTTCTTCACGAGAAAAGTATTCCATACTTTAAAAGAAATAAGTTATTGCGAAAATCACAAAACACAAACTTTTTTGACAGTTAAGATGGCATACAATTGTTCTTAATTTTGTTTGAGTTCCATGGCTACTGCTATAAATCAGCTATCACCAGAAAAATTTAAAATTGATTTTCTCGGTTATGAAATGTCAAAAATAAAACCTTATTACTAATTCGGGTGCAGAATTTAATTCTCTACAACATTTATTTAAAGAATTTTTGTCTAAAATAATTTGGGAACTTTTGCGCAAGGAAAAACTGATTTCCTATGTTAAACGCTTATGGCCAGGTTTTTAATTAACACACTGTATATATATATATACACGAGACGCCATAGGTAAATGGCGGGAGGTATTGTGTTGGTCACATCAGTTTTTTTTTGTTTATATAGGTTATATTCGGAAAAGTGTAGAGATATTAATTTATATTTTTATATTAAAAAATATTTGCTGTTTTTATTTAGTTTAGATTTTAAAAAAAATTAAATTAAGTCATTTCAAAGAATTTGACACGCATGAATCTTTTTGTAAAATACGCTTTTTATTAATATATTTTTTTATATAAAAAAAATACACTATAAGTATTGTTTTTACGGTCGTATGGGCGTATGGTCATAAGGGGTGTGGGTGTATTGGCTTATGGGTCTACCAGGCTACGATCTATTCCCAAAGCTGAAACAGCCTACGAGTGGACATCGTTTTCTGATTCTGAAAGAAGGACTATATTGGAGGATTGCGAAGAGATAGTGTAATAAAAATAAACAAATGATTAAACTAACACTTGTGTGTAATATTTACTAAATGACCTTCGTATGTATTTAAAAAAATAGTCACATCTGTTAATCATATTTGCGACTATTTTTAAGCTTTAGACTATATTATTTAAAACCGTAAATATAATTATCCTGATTACTGCATATTTCATAATTCATAATTAGCAAGGATAAATTATATATTTTAAATTTACGTAAATGAAAATTATTTTATTAAATATTAATTTGATCGATATTGTAATTACGAGTAACAATGAATAATTTCATTGTACTTATTTCTCTCATAAATATGCAAATAATGAACAAAATTTTGTAAAATATTCAAATAGAAATTAATTCAAAATCTATATGAATATATTTTCATTTCATTTTTGTTCACATAATGGTGTAATAAAGACTTGCAGATATTACATTCCATCGCCTTTAGGTATGGAAGGTATTGTCTTTGGTCAAAAATTCGATAGAGAGTTTTTTATGAATCAGTATGTTTTGGGGTATTTTTACGATGATTTCTATACAGGGTGCCCATTATGTATGGAATATAGTATATATCTCGGTAAATAACGACTGTCAAAATTTAAAAAAATGGTATCAATGAATTCAAAATAAAATTCTTTATCGTAAAAGCAAATAAAAAATATATAAATAGTCTTGCAAAATAAAAATTGTTTTCTAATTTAACCGACCTTGTAGCTCTTATAGTTCTCGAGATAACAATGACAAAATGAAATTCGCAGCCTGTATACATTTCGCGAATATGCTAATTCTAGCCTCGCGCTCAAAGCTGACCTCGGTAAATCTCGGTCATCTAACTCAACGCTCTCGGCTCGGTGTATATAATGTGACTGAAAGAATGTACTAGAGCGATGACGTAATCCCGGAATTTCCCAGATGTTGAAATCCCCGCGACGCGCCGGCTAGAGGTTAACTACGCCGTGACCCACTTATTTTGTATACAGGTCATTGTAGCTTCAGAGGGTTCTAGAATGATATAATCTGTATAAATAACGGCTGAAAGAAAGCGGAGGGAGAGTCTGATATATATAAGCAACGAGCAATGAACTTGGGGATATAAATATACAGTTTACCAGTTGTTAACATAGAGTAGGTTTATCTCGCACTAGTTTATCCACTTAAATGCTAACCCGCTTGAGTTAAGCGGGTTAAACGTGCGAGATAAACACGTTAGTTTAGCGCTAAGTGAAGTAACTTAAATAACCTACTTGAAATTTTGCGAGATAAACGGTTAAGGCTATGGATTAACCTCAACATTTTTTTAAAAACATGAAAATAATTATTAAAACTATATATTACTACACTCAAAACTTCTAAAAACTGTTTGTTGCTTCAAGATCGTGAGTGTTTTGTTATTTTTATCATAGTAAGTCATCCGCAAAATTTTATATCTGTCCTTGTTTAACAGCAGTGGATAAACGCTAATTATCCTGTAGTCACTTTAAAACATGCGATATAAACGAGCTGGAGTTAAGAATTAGTTTTAAGTCACTAGATTTTTAAGCGGGTTATCTCACTGCGAGATAAACGTAGTCATAAATAAATGTAGTTATATAAATAAGTGTAGTGATATAAATATTGTATAGATAAATAATCGTAGTGTTTAAGCATTTAATAATATTCTTAGTGTTTATAATTATTTAATTATGTTAGTTGTTTTTATTATATTTTAATATTTAATCCTTAATTATTTATCGTTTAATAAACGTATTCTTTTAGTTAATAATATTTGTCTATGTTTTACACTTCATCCATATAAAAAAAAAGTTACAATAATATTGCATTAAATAATAGTTTATGTATCTATGACGAAAAGTAAATCTTTAAAATATAAGTAAGTTAGACAATCTGACCGCGTTTTATACAACGCCTAGACGTTAAGACGTTTTGTAAAATGACGGTTTTTATAATCTGACTACGGCATATACACTCTAAAACGTTTTACTGTGGAAAACTGTAATCGGAAGTGCCATGAATAATAACGTATAAAAAGTGTAAAAAAATCTAAACTAATCCTGCTCTTCATTTGAACAAAAAGTGCGTTTTCACTGTAAATTACAAAGAAAAGAATTTTTAATACGTAATATTTTTCCATAATTAAAATTTATATTGCTCTTGGCATTTTTATTTTTATGAACTGCCCTTTAGATAAACAGTGTATTTACGGCTTAGCGGTCAGCCCAACGTTCTACTCGTACTCCCGCATTATCATTTTCTTTATAGGCAACATTTTTTGAATAAAATAACTGATATAAACTTGACTAGAATTTTAAATTTTACTAAGGTATTCTTCCAACTGAGTTTTTTATGTATTCTTTCTACACAGAATACAAAAGTTTTATTGAGGTAAAATATTCACAAGTTAAGAAGCAAAACATGCTCTAGTTATATTGCTAAAGAAATCCTGAAATTGTGAAGAATTCTGAGAAAGAAAATTGAACAGGATAAATATTAAAATGTTAACTTTATTTATAGCAAATAAGTCTGATATGAAATTCATTGGAATGGAATACAAAAAGATGACATAAAGCAATAGTGAAACCTATCGCTGCTTCGAAATTAAAATGAATTCGATACATTCTCTTGAAATACAGATATTAAATCTGTTTTATATAACGTAACTTTTTCAGCAAGAATTCATTCCAGTAGAGTATACTCTACTGGAAATATATTGAATATCGTATAAAAGATACATACTTTTTGCTGTATTTAAAAATTAAATAATCAATGAATTATCTGATATATATTATATAAGGAAGTATCTTACAAAATATTATATATTTCCAGTAAAACTATTTCACAAACTATGAAAACTGTATTTGACACTGACATTTACTAATTAATAAAATTTAATTTTTCCATTGTAGTTTGCAAGGAGAGCTTGCAGCAACATAGGTTCCAAGATTTATGAAAATTAATTTCTTTATAATTGTTTATCTTCAAATACATTGAATATGAAGAAAAAATTATAATTAAATCGCAAAGAGAATAAAATATTCTTTAATAATTATGATGATGCAAAAAGATATTTAACTGCGTTTTGTTAAAAAAAAATCTGATGTGTACACCACACGACTTCCTTGTACGATTATTAAACTATACATATTTTTTTAATAATTAAATTACAAAATATTGACAGGCTTAAGCCAAGCCAGAGAAATATTTTGATATAGAACAAAAAGTAATTCATTTACTACTATCATTTTTAAATTAACATTAATCTAACCCGGTTCTTTTAAAAGAGAGTTGATTACAACAAAGAAATATTTAATTACAACAATGAATATGATTATTTTCTCAATAAAAATATAATATTTGTTATTGTACGAATCATAAAATTGCACGTATTTAACGTAATTTGAATTTGACATGAACATTTTTTTTGTCCTAATCCATAGCAAGCTTTATTACAAAAACAAAAAAGTACATAATTTTTAAATTTACATATCTCGCTTATACATAGGGCTAATTTAATAATACGTGATTTTATTCAAGAAAAACTGTTAACAACTTCAAGTAATGTACCACTTCCGATTAGTCTATTTTAACCAAAATCTATTATGTTATTTCGATGCTAAAAAATATGAGATTTCGAAAAAAATATTAAGAAATGTTTCTCTCGGCGAGTTCTATCACTGATTAAATTTAATGAACTTATTTCTGTTACACCCTGCATGTTGTTATTATAATTTGTTTAGTCTATTGTAGCATATATATGATGTTGCTATGTAACATGCAAAATATTAATTAATTCTGTCAGTTGATTTATTCTTATCTGTTGTGGAAGTATACTATTTCTTTTAATAATTATAATTTTACATTATTGTGTAGCATTAAGTTATTTTTTAAATAAAGCCTTCTTTCTATTACAATTTGATTTCTAAATGACAATAACAATTTACGGTTTAAAGTGACATTTAGCTAGCCGGAAGTATTCCAGAGAAGTGACGTAAACAATAAGCCAACTATTTAGTAGGTTAGAAACGCTCACATTACTAAGAGATTGTGAATTAAATATGTTTCCTACATACTCAGTTCCTCCCATTCGAGTAAAATCATCCCCGTTGAGTAAAATTCGCCGTAACAATGAAACCTAACTAGCGTCTAGCTATGAAACATAAAAATACGTGTTGGATTGAATGAGGCACTTTTCGTCATCTTGACAGGCTTTCAAGCTCTACAATCCAGAACAGCTAACTGCAAACACGTCGTCCGATAAACTCTACCGGTGCAAACTTACTGCACTCCAGTTCAGTTCGGAACAGCTCCTTCCAAGGGAACGTTCTTCGTCCGGTGCTTTTATAAATGTGTCTTTTTAACTGCCGCGAACGCGTCCTATTGTGTGGGACGGCAGTTAAACGACGCTTTGATGTTAATGTTCTAATTTAGAGTTTGCAACGGAGGAACTGGACCGTGATTTCGAGGGTACTACTTTAAATGGTTATTGTTGGAATAGTGAAATGTATTCTCTTACTTTTTAATATTGTTTTCAGAGTGTGTTTGGAATATGTAATTGTGTTTTATAACACTCAAGTTTTTGGGAGAGATTTCAGAACAGCATTTGCAGTATCCATAAATGATTTTTATATGCTTTTAAACTACAAGACTTTTTCTGTAACTAAAAAATCTGATGTGGCCAGCACAGTACCTTCCGTCAATTCTGTCTATTAAGTACAAATTTACTTGTAAAAGATTCTATATTTTCAGTAAAATTATTTCATAAACAAACTATGTAAATTGCACCTTCTTCTTCTTTAGCTTTTCCCATTCGTTAGAGTCACTATTCTTATATAATTTCCTTCTTCCACTCATTTTTATTTTGCTTGTCGTCCTGATCTGTCGTCGTAATTCAGTTCCTTTTCTCAAGTCTTCCGCAATACAGTCCTCTGTTTCTTGTACCTTCTACTACTACTACTTCCAATATATTATTCATCTCTCATCATCACATGTCAAACCAATGTAATCGTCTCTCTTGTATCTTTCTAGAAAATTATATCACTCAAGCCATTTCCTCTCCTTCGTTATTCTTTCTTTCCATGTCTTCCCCAACATCCATCTCAACATCTTCATTACTGTGCCAAATTCATCTTCTTTTCATTGACACTGACATCTGTCCATGGTTATAGCATAGCTATATATATATATATATATATATATATATATATATATATATATATATATATATATATATATATATATATATATAATATGAGGTATAAAATGCAATTAATTCGTATAGATAATAGATATTCTTTAATATTTATAAAATAAATAAATATTTCATCATGGCATATTACCCATTGCTGGGTGTGCCAATCTGCTTCATACACAGATATCGGTAATGATAAAATATTTGTACCGTGCGGGCGCTTACCAGGCGTCACCTCACGGGCACTCAATGTTGGCGTGGAGAGTGGGCCACAGGGTTCAATTGTCATTAAAATTCGATGTAATTTTTGGCGTCGGTTGAGATCCAACCCGGGTCCCCAGATTCACGACCAGACACTCAGGCACACGGCTACGGGGTCTTAATATTTATAATAATACTAAATGTCAAAAAATGATATTTAACACCGATTTTTCAAGAAAAACTGTTAAAATCTTCAAATTAGGTTACTTTCGGTTAACCAATCGTAACCAAAATCTAATCAACTCTTCATATGGACGTACAAAAGAGGAATATGAAAGAATTATAATTTTTAGAATTATAGTGTTGGAGTTATCGTCTATGAAATAATCGTCACACACATACATACACACACACACACACACACACACACACACACACACACACACACACGCCCGTACACACATACAGATATCACCGTAAAATGGTAAAATCGTATTCTAGGGACCCTAAAACGTGTTTATTCACTAATAACTCATAAAATTTTCTGACTAAAGACAATATCTTCCTTACCTAAAGGTGAAGGAAAGTAAAAAGACACCTGCATTAGCATGTATACTGAATGAAATTTTATATCTATCTTTGTAAAATACAAAATCCAAATTTTATAACTACAGTAAAATTATTTAAAGATGTCCGATCAAGGTTATTTGTATCATGAACGAATTAACAAATTGGCATACATTTATCTCTCTCCTTTGTAGTCTATAAGCGTGTGCGATAAGGATGGATATAACACGTTTGTCTTTCAAAAATTCATATTGTTTCGACTAAGTTAGGACATTCCACTTTACAACGATGCTCGTTGTTGATAATACTTTTGCTGTAACGTATGCTTATATATTAATTCAGATACATTATCGTGATTCATAGCCGTACGAATAACGTTATTTTCTGTCAGTATCACGGACACTGACATTGTGTCAGTATCTTATTTTTCACATATTTGGTTTTACATTTGCTAATAAACTTGCCAGTTGCTGCTTGTATCATATATTTTTGTAATAATAAAATAACAGTAGTATCTTATGTACCCTCATAAAAACTACGCAAACGACACTACTGAATTTGTCAGAATGGGCGGAGCAAAAATCTGAATTCATACAATTCGTAGATTACCTTGATCGGACATCTTTCAAAAATTTTACTGTACTCGTATTATGTTTTACAAGAAACTTTGTTCGTTAAATATATGTTTAGACGAATATAAAAAAATTGATCTAATTAAAATGGTGCATGTAGAATTTATAACTAGACTCTAGACTTTTATAAAAACTGCAAAGGATACACGTTCATTGCAAAAAAATAATATCATGTTCATTAATTAAATTAACATGAAAGAATATACACTGCTTCGTCAAATAAAAATAGTTCTTTGCATTTGCAAAAAAATTATTTTTACGTTCTGTGCGGTTATAATATAGTATATTAGCAGTTTTCATGGTTGATTATGAAATTTAATATCTTTATAATCCTTTAACTCTATATCAATTGAATATGAAGTATAAAATGCAATCAAATCGTATAGAAAATAATATATTCTTTAAGTTATAATAACGTTAAATGTCAATAAATCTTATTTAATTGTTAAAATCTTAAAATGATGCTACTTCCGGTTGACCATTTATGACCAAAATCTAATCACTTGTTCTTCTGGATGTAAACTTGTGGAATACGAAAATATATAGTTTTTGGAACCGTGGTATTGAAGTTATGCGATCCTAAACTTTCGTCACACACACACATACACACAGACACACATAAATACATACAGTCGTCATTGTAAAAATGTTTATTGACTAAAAACTCATCATTGAATTTTTTGACCAAAGGCAATACCTTCCTTACCTAAAGGTGAGGAAGGTAAAAATGAACATTTTTATCTAATTGGCGCTGTTGACCTACTCCAGTGGCTAGAAAAACATTTAGTATTACGTATTAATTGATTTTTTTATAAATTAATATTAGATTATTTTTTGGTAATCAATATTTAAAATTGTCAGAAGATATTTGGTCCTGAAAGACTGTTTGAGTATGCATTTAAATTATTTCCAATCAAATTCCTATGGTGGCCATTTATACCTACAGTGGACAAAAAAATCTTTAAGTTTAAATAAAAATATGCGAAACAAATCGCTCCCTGATAACTAAAATCTATTTCGAGTACAAAACATTTCACGGTAAATTTGCTTGTTTTCAGCCCCGCCCTCTTCTATACATACTAGTACAAAATACAGGCGAGCCGTTTGTGAAGTTATCTAATACATATAAAGCATCCGAGTTAAACAGTGACATTGTGCGTTGCTCTGTAGATAGCCAAGTCTCTCGGCTTTGTACTGTTACGCATTCTGTTCACATATATTACTTAGTTCGTAACTTGTAGCTCAACTTACTTAGCGCTGCGCAGCGCACGACAGCAAACTTTACCAACAACGAAACTCTTTAAACTTTACATCCTTCCGGCCAAACATCGCTCCGTGGATATATTTTTTATTTATTTCATTTTTAATTCATAAAGTTCGTGTACTGCGGCACTACAACCCTAATTCGAAACCGTGGAGTAAGGATTTAATTAGCTCCGTTGATGTAAACTTAGAAAAAATATTTTCTCTGATTTCCTTTAGATATGTGTAATGACTATAATATTATTTTTGATTAATTGTTCCTGGTATGTTACATGTGATAAACGTGGATTGAATGTTTGGCAAACACGCACTTACAATTTATAATTTTTGATATATTTAACGCCTACAGTAATCAATGTACTTACAAAATTTATGTAATAATAATTACATTACCATATTTTTTACATGTTATAATTACAAAATATTTTTCATTCTAAAAATAAAGTTTTATATATCGCTAAAAACTGAACAACATTTTAATTAATAAAATTGATTTTAAGAAAATAAAATGTGGAATATTTAAATTTACAGCGATAGACAAAATATTATGATATTCTGCAGAACATATCCCAATCCTAATCTATGCCCTAAAAGTATTGGCACAAATTTTAAAAAAATTACCTCCCGCTACCATTGGTAAGGGAGATATACGGATCGTGCTAAACATCGCATATCGAGATTTTGGCAAATGACCACGTTTTAAGGTCCCTACATTCCAATTTTAACATTTTCACGATGATGTGTGTATGTGTGTGTGGATCCTCTTTACGCTCTAACTCAAATACTATCGTTCAGAAAATTTCGAAACCTTCTATTTCTACCTTACTCTTATATGGAAAGATGCCATTCGATTTTGGAGTAAATCAGATAACCGAAAATGGCACTTTACTTGAAGCTCAAAATAGTTTTTCTTCGAAAAATACCTTTAAATGTTATTTTTTCGAGATTTATGTTATATAAAAATTAAAGATTGTTAATTTTTCCACAGGTTTGCATTAATAATTTTTGTATATATTTTATGGATAAATTTATAAAACTATCTATAATTTTAAACTCGGAGCCTACGTTTTAAACACAATTCATATACATGGTTACACAATTCAGATCTCAAATGTTTGTAACTGACAGATATATGTCACTGTCAACGAACTAATCATTTCAAATAATAATATTAACATTTTATAAATAAAATAGTTAGAACAATAATTATATGGAAAGAAACTTAATACAGTTTCCAACATAAGTAAAAATATAGGTAAGATAATAAAAACACATATCATCACGGCATATTACCCATTGATGGGTGAGTCAATCTGTTTTGTACGCAGATGTCGGTAATTAATGATGACATATTTGTTCCGTGCAGGCGTTTACCAGGCGTCACTTCACGAGAATCTTGGGAACGGGTCCGATTCCGACCGACACTAAATATTTTAGAATTTGAAATGGCTTAAAATTGACCCCTGCGGTACACTCTCCACGCCAGCAGTATATAAATAAATAAAATAAATATATCATCACGCCATATTACCCATTGCTGGGTCTGCCAATCTGCTTTCTACACAGATTCCTTCGGTAAAGATAATAACATATTTTTACTGTGCGAGCGTTTATCAGGTGTCACCTCACGAGCACTTATTGCTGGCGTGAAGAGTGCACCACAGGGGTCATTTTTGTGTCATTTAAAATTAGAAATATTTGGCGTCGGTCGGGATCGAACCCGGTATTTAAATTTAATTTAATTTTAACTATTTACATGAATAAAAATTAAATTAAACGGGAGGTATTGTGTTAGCCACATCAGATTTTTTTGTAATATAAAATGCATTTACTTAAAGTTTTGTAATATATAATAATTAACTGTTTCATAAGCAACAAAATTATGAACTTAAATTAAATAAAGATGAGCGTGTTCTTCCACAAGGTGCAACTTTCTACGCACACATAGCATTGGGTTTTGGACGACATTTACATCAATTTCTCGAATTTCACTCTGAGCAACTCCGAAATTAAGGAATATGATCATTTTTACCTCTCGCTACCCTTGGTAAGAGAGGTATAGGGATCGTGCTAAAAATCGCATATCAAGATTTTGGTAAATATCCGCGTTTTAAGGTCCCAAGAATTATATTTGGACGATTTTTTTTAAGAATCTGCTACTTCCGGTTGTCCAATTACTACCAAAACCTTTTCAGCTATTCCCAGTATTGTCCGATTGGAAAATACGTAGTTAAACAGATATTAAGTATTATAGTTTTTGTGAAATCGTCCTTCCAACATCCACACACACACACAAACAAACATCATCGTAAAAATATTAAAATCGGATTGTAGAGACCTTAAAACGTGCTTAATCATTAAAATCTGGAGATGCGTTTTTTAGCATAAATCCAATACCTCTCTTAGCGGGAAGTAAAAAAAATTGTTGAAATTTGTACAAAAACTTTTAGGACAAACGTTACAAATGTCATAGTTTCTTTCGTTTAACCTTTTTATTAAAATAAACGACTTACACGCGAAAAACTAATAAAGTTTTGGATTATATAAAGTCTACTTGTAGGATTTAAAGGAATACCCTCTCTAGTGAGTTGTTGGCAGTTGATCGATTCGATCTTGGTTGACCGAAAGGATAGCCCAGCTTTGTCTTATTCGATTCCGGTAGCCGAGAGGATCAGTCGGACTTGCCGCAAACCGCATTGGTGTACAGGTGCACTTGCACTAGAAGCAATCTGCTTAAAACTACCCAACTCAGACCTCGCTTTTGTGCTTCTGTATGACGTTATTCTAATTCGAAGATGGAGGTTAATTAACTGTACGAATTGTGGATTTATAATCAGAATCTCTATGCTCATCCGAACTATAAAACCTACTCGTATTTAGGCGACTGAAATAGATTAATATTGTTTGCCATTGAAGAGGGCGACAGGAGGAAAATGTTTGACTCTAAAAACCCGAAAGTTATAATATGATATTTGTTTTCCAGTCTGAAAAGTTTAAGTTCACATTGTTCCAGCTAAGACTTTTAATTGGTCCGAAAAATGAGACGCGTAAATTTTACAACTTGCACTACATACACAGTTCAAAAATGTTACTCTTTAAAAGACTCTATATAGGTCCAAATGTTGCTCTACTCCTTATGAAAGAGTAAATAAAAAAGAGTACTTTATTTTGATACTATAAATAAGTGAAATTAATTCTTTAATATAAATAATAAATATAGCGACAGTATTTTTTTTTAAAGATGTCCGATCAAGGTCATTTACGAATTGGATGAATAAAGATTTTAGCTCCGCCCATTCCGAGAAATTCAGTAGTGTCGTTATTTTATTATTATAAAAATATATGTTACAATAAAAGCAATCAAAATTGAAAAAAAAATCAACTGGTAAAGTTTATTAGCAAATGTAAAACTAAATATGTGAAAATTGAGATACTGACTCAGTGTCAACGTCAGTGATACTGACAGAAAATAACGTTATTCGTACGGCTATGAATCAAGGTAACATATCTGAATTAATAAATAAACTTACGCTGCAGCGAACGTATTTTCAACAACGAGCACCGTTTTAAAATAGAATGTCCTAACTCTGTGGAAACAATAAGAATTTTTGAAAGACAACGTTTGTAATCTTTTTAAATGAGAGAGATAAATGATAAAAATGACCTTGATCGAACAAATGAAAAACCGGAAGAAGTAGTATCTTAAAAAAATAATTCTAAATGTTATTTTTTTGAAAATTATATTATTAGTATTAAAGAACGTAAAATTATCTATTCGATACCTAACCTAACCTAAACAACTCTATAGTAACTATCAGATGTTTTTAATTGACAGAAAAATGTCATTTTCAAAAACCAACAGTATTTGGGTGGTATTGGCAGCTCAATTCTAAAACTTGACCTTAAGTCTATTTTAACTAAACACATGACAGTGGATAAGAACCGATTCAGAATTTCATAGTACGAATATGGTTTTATATAAATATTAGCTGAAAATAAATCTTAGATATTCTTTTTTGGCAACATGGTAGTAAAACGTCAAATTACGCATTTACGTTAAATGAAGAAGTTTAACTGACATTATTGAAGATTTTTTCTGTGGTATTGGTAAATTTACTATTTCTTATTGTATAACAATAATAACAATTAAATATTTAAAATTATAGCTATATACATATACCCATCAGAAATCCCGTCAAAAAATTGGAATAAATTCGAACATTTATATAGGAGAAAACTTCCTCAAAAAATAAATTTAAAATTATAAAAATAATCTAAACATAAAGAAAAGACATAAGAAATTTATAGGGCGCGAGCAGTCATGTGACTTTGTTGGACTTGACAAGCAAATATGGGGGCCCGAGTTAGAATAACAGCTAGTAATTAAGTACACACATGTCAAATGTCAATTTTCCATCCAAAATTTCATAATATTCCAATTCCTTGTGGTTTATTTTTCTCGACAAAATTCCACATTCCTGGTGACAAATCACGTGAAATATTATGACATTTGACATCTATGTACAAAATTACTATTTATCATTTTGACACGAACCCTCATATCTGCTTGTCAAGTCCAACAATGTAACATGACTGCTCGCACCCTGTACTTACGTAACCAAAAACGGAAGTGGCGAGAGGTATTGTGCTGGCCGCAACAGATTTTTTTTTAGTTAATTCTCGTTTATTGGTATAGTATATCAACTACAGGGTAAAAACCCTTAACTATTGACGATTAATCCATCTGAAAAACGATCTCGTCTAAAATGACTTCATTTCGTCTTGTTTGCGATTCAGTAGGAGATCCATCTCAAGTTGGAATCGAATGAGACAAACCTTCTCTTCGGTGTCGGTCAGCCTTTGCCTTTACATGAATCGATCAGAACAACCAGGAGAGTCCAAAGGTACGATCGTAGGATCTCAAGTGAGCAACTGCTAGTTGTGAAGTGAATTTATATGTCCCCCTAGGGAAGTTGTAAAATTAAAATGGAGGTTTTATTTGAAAACTTGTGGACGAGATAAAGGGTAAATGCGACAATGCTTGACTTTTGTTTCTGTTGTTTTCATGGAATGAAAATATAGAATAGATAATTTAATAACCATATTATACAAATTTTAATGATATATACAATATTTTTATAAAAATTACAAATAATGTCCAGAAAAGGTAAGCTTTTTAAATTCCCCTTCTTAAATAAACCTTCTCATCACAAATGTAGGTCATTTTAACTACGTGAAGAATTTTTTATAATCACGATTTAAATTTGGTTTATTTGCGCATGTACAAAATTTTTACTCCATTTTAATTTAAGTTTAATTAAAACTCCAGCAACGTGTAAAATGAAGAGAAGTAAATAGAAGGAAATGGAACGTAATTAAAAAACTATTTCACGTTGATGATTAACGGCGATATGAAATTAAAGTAATTTAACTTCACACGTTTCTCATATATGAGAAAAGATTGTACCAAGATTTGCTGTTAAAAAATATCTTAAAATTTTTCATTTAAATGTATGAAACTGTATACATTTAATTTTTTACATTATAATATAATTTTAAAATTGTATGCATCATTTTATGCATCATACATTTTTAATTGAATAGAGCTACTCATAATATTTTAATGAACTTTTAAATAAAAAGCAATTTCAAAATGTAATGATGTACAGTCAAACCTGCCTAAGCCGGATTCGTGAGGGAGCAAAATATCATTTCAGCTTGAGCAGGTTTCCGGCTTTCTATAAGAATCTCCTATAAAGCGGAAACAAACCGCTACAAAACGGAAATGATTCTTATTTCAAATTTTAATTTTTATTTAAAACAATATTTTTATAAACGTAACTGTAATAGATGCTGTAGTAATAACGCTTATATAATGTAATAATTATAGATATTAAGGATACAAGTTTGATATAGCATTCATAATGAAACGCGTGTGATGTTAAATCACGAGGCGATGAGCCGAGTGTTTTAATCACGCAAGTTTCATTAGGCTATATCAAATGTGTATCCTTCAATATTTTATCTACAACAGTTTAAATTGATCTTAAAATATATTTTTTATTTAATTTTTGACATAATGAGAAACATTGAAATGTTCATTCGTAGCCTACGTTATTAATACGTAAGGGTGATTTAATGGCACTGAGTGTCATTATGAGTTTCATAATAGCACTGAGTGTCATTATGAAATTCATAATGACACTCAGTGCCATTAAATCACTCATAAAGACATTCAAATTGGTGTACTAATTTCATATTAGCGCACTGTTGTAGATAAAATATATAATAACAATATTTATAAAAGCTGGTTTTTTACCTCTTGCTGAGAGAGAGATGTCTTTATGTGTGTGAGGATGTGTGTGTGTGTGTGTGTGTGTGTGTGTGTGTGTGCGTGTGTGTGTGTGTGGATATGGGATAAACGATTTTTTCAAATTCTATACAACTAAAGAGCTGTTTAACTACGGATTCCTCAATCTAACATTAATGAGAAGAGTTGAATAGGTTTTGGTAACAATTGGACAACCGGAAGTGGTAATTTCTTAAAAAAAATCTTCTAAATATTGTTTTTTGAAAATTTATGTTAATACAATAATAAAGATCTTTAAATTCTCAATCTGGTATATTTAAAAAAAATATTATATCTTCTATAGATTTAGAGATATATAATAATATAGAATAATCTGTTGTAATATATCTCGCTGTCCAAACAACTTCATGGAAACCAGTTGAGATATTTAAATGTTTATAATTGACAGATAAATGCAAAATGCCAGTATCAAGAATCAGCAGTTTTGTTAACATTACAGAAAGCTTTTTCTGAGAAGTAAGCACATTTAAAAATTCTTATTGTGTTATTAATTAAATATTTAAAATTATAGGTATACCGCTAATACCGTCAGTGAACTGGCCCGTACTACGATCACGGTTTTAACTAAAACGCTGTTTTAAAAAATGTCAAATTCAAATTTCAACATTTAATTTTGCACGTATGTTTGAAGATCGATTTTTTTTAAAAATATTTTTTTGAATACAAACTATGTTCTGCTTTTAAAACATATTTTGATAAATTCGATATTATTTATTATTGTTATTAAATAATGATATCTGACACTTCTTAACATAGCGTTTTAGTTAAAACCGTGATCGTAGTACGGGCCAGTATTTTGAATATATTAGAAGAGTAGGAGAAAATTTCTCATAGTACAAAAGAATATATACAATTTTAAATATTTGTATGTACAGTAAAATTTTTGAAAGATGTCCGATCAAGGGCACCTGTATCACGAACAAATTAACAAATAGGCATACATTTATCTCTTTCTTTTGCAAAGGCTGTAAGACTGTGTGATAAGGATGGATATAACACGCTTGTCTTTCAAAAATTCATATTGTTTCGACTAAGTTAGGACATTCCATTTATAAACGATGCTCGTTGTTGATAATACTTTCGCTGTAACGTAACTTTATTTATTAATTCAGATACATTACCTGGATTCATAGCCGTACGTATAACGTTATATTCTGTCAGAGTCACTGACACTGACATTGTGTCAGTATCTTATTTTTAACATATTTGGTTTTACATTTGCTCATAAACTTACTAGTTGACTTATTTTTGAATTTTGAATGTTTTTCTTGTAATATATGTTTTTATAATAATAAAATAACAGTAGTATCTTACGTACCCTCATAAAAACTAAGCATACGACACTACTGAATTTGTCATGATGGGCGGAGCAAAAATCTGAATTCATACAATTCGTAGACAACCTTGATCGGACATCTTTCAAAAATTTTACTGTATAAGAAATGTAAAATTCGTTATTTATGGCCCGCGTACGATCCCGACCGACGCCAAAAATTACTTCGAATTTTAATGGTACAAAATTGAACCTAGTGTTGCACTCTCCACGCCAGCAATGAGTGTCCGTGAGGTTACGTCTTGTAAATGCCCACACGATACAAATATTTCATCATTTACTGATATCTGTGTACAAAGCAGATTGGCACACCCAACAATGGGTAATATGCCGTGATGATATGTTTATTTGTTGGCCACTTCAATTTTAATTATTATAGATAATATTTTCAAAGAAAGTTTATTAAATTAAATGTCTGCAGTGGAGGTTTTTCTATCGGATGTTCCATTTTCACGCAATGATGTATAACTTTATATCTTCGAACACCCAATATATTTATTCAAATTGAAAAGTATATGAAATTTGCTATTTATTAGTATAAAAAAAATATGTTATAATTATATTATTTAAAAATACAATGCGGGCTTTTTCAAATATTCCATATTTATTAAATGCAGAAACTTATTTTAATACTGCTTACTTTAGAAACAGAACAGTGACTCGTACATGCTAACGATTTTGTTTGGGTACAAAGAATATAATGTACAAAATATCTATGCAGTTTGACCAATCATTGTTACTTAAACATCACGTGATTTTTACGTGCAAACGCCTTCTCTTCCGTTTTGTATTGTTTTTACCGGCGAGTTCTTAAAACTGTTTTCCGCTTCCGCGTTAAGCAGTTTCCGGTTTGTACAGTTCACATTACATTGTAATTCGTATTCAAAGTCGCGGGACTTTTCTAGCATTCCACGGTAGGTAGAATTCCGTCTTGTTGAAAGTCCGGCTTAGACAAGTTTGTATATATTTTTATTATTTTATGAAAAAATGAAAATTAATTAAGGCTATATGAAAAATTATTTCTTAATATGTGTTATAAAATTTTCACCATATAGCACTGAATATATTCACTCATAAAATAATAATACACTTTTACACAGTTAAAAAAAATAATCATAAATTATGCATGCTAAATTTGCACATTCAATATGGATATTGTATATATTATATTAATATATGCGTATAATAATCAATCAATCATCAGCAACATGACAACCATAGTAACGTCTTAGGCTGAATTATTATAAGTACCTGCTCCTTTCCTGACCTATTTGTACTTATATAGGGTATAACAAAAATAAGTACATTAAATTTAACCATTGATAGAACTCGCCGAATTGGAAAATCACTAAATTTAGAATGAAAAATTATGATATTTGACATCTACGTACATAATTACTAGCTATCATTCTGACACGGGCCACCATATCTGCTTGTCAAGGCCACAAAGTCACATGACTGCTCGCGCCCTATTGTATTTAATATTTCTTGTATACACTCTACACCAAAAATTCTACTTATATCTATTCTTTATATTTAGATTTTATAATTTTAAATTCATTCTATGAAGAAATTTTGTCTTCCTATTATAATTTTTTGAAATGTTTCCAATTCATTGTCGGGATTGACAGTATTTTTGGAGGGCATATGTAATATACCTATAATTTTAAATATTTGCCTATTAATACAATAAGAAATAATGTATGTACTTCCCAGAAAAAAACTTCAGTAATGTTTCTTTGACACTGACATTTATCTGTCCGTTACAAACATTTTAATTATTCAATTGGTTTTCGTGACATTATTTGGGCTGTGAAATTTATTACAACAGATTATTATATACCTTATATTTCTTTATATCTAAATCTATAAAAATATAAATCAGATAGAGAATTTACTTTTCTTTTACTGGCATTACTGGCAAGAATAAAAATTATCAAAAAATAATATTTAGAAGATTTTTTTTAATAATCAGCTACTCTTGGTTGTCCAATTATTACCATAACCTTTTCAGCTCTTCCCAGTTATGTCCGATTGAGAAATACTTCCCCACACACATCCATACACACACACACACACACATCCACACACACATTATCGTAAAAATATTAAAATCGGATTGTACGGACCTTGAAACGTGCTTAATCATTAAACCTGGATATGCGATTTTTAGTATAAATCCAATACCTTTCTCAGCGAGAGGTAGAAATGAGAAATGATTAGATTGTAGTTTATTAATTTTATTTGTACATTTCGTTCTTTGTCTTTAATAAATAAGTAGGTACCGTGAATATTCATTTCGGACTCGAAAAACGCTATAAATAAATACGGGCCCCAAAAAATCAGTTGCGGGCTGGTCCCCGAGCTCTTAGTTACGCCACTGTGTTGGACACATTATTCTGGACATTCTATATAAATAATTTATGTTAAAATTATGTATTCTTACAATATCCACATCTTTTTATAGGTCTTCATTTTTAATGGAACAAAACTGCTTATAAAATTTGAATGTTCTATTAAATAAATAAAAACAATTATGAATTCTGTACGCAAAATGTAATATTTACACATTCAATATTGTAATACCGATGCTGAATATATTACATTAATAACGTACATGCATCCAACACATTCAGTAGGTATAATATATCTCATGTATATCATTAATTAACTAATAAAGCAAATGGCATTGTAAACACAGAATTAAAATTATACGTAATACAGTAAATATTTTCCGGCTAAATGAAAATTTACAAAAACAATTGCAACTGATGACAGGATGTGAACGAAAGAGATTTAATTTATTGAACAATAAATAACTGTTTTATAATTGGCTCTAATTTACGGTCCATTGGTATGCAAATGAGTGAATTGTTTCAAACATACATTGTCTTCGATACAATGACGACGCTAAAATTATAGCCGTCGTTATTTACTTGACGTGGTGAATTCATATGCAGTGCGCACACCAACATTAGCAAGTATTGTTCAATGAGTAGTATGTTATTTTCATCTTTCACCAAATAAATACATGTCTGCCAGTGCCGGATTGTATCCTGTGGAGGCCCTCAGGCAATTGAAATTTCGAAAGACTTGAGAGAAAAGGAACTGAATGAGGACGACACGCAAAACAAAAATGAGAGGAAGAAGAAAATAAAAAATAGCGACCCCTAACAAATGGAAAAAAACTAGAGAATAAGTTGTCAGTGTCAAGTGCAATTTGCATAGTTTTGTTTATGAAATAATTTTACTGGAAATATAAGATCTTTTGCAAGAAAATTTATGTACAGTGACGTGACTTTGCAAAATGACAGCAATTAATTATGTCCATAATTGACAAGTGTCATAAATTTTCATTCAAAATTTCATGATTTTCTTATTTCATTGTTTGTTGTCATGAGTATGGAATTCAGATGCCGAAAAAGGAATCATAAAATACCCATGATTGACGGAAGGTATTGTGCTGACCACATCAGATTTTTACTTCCTTGTACGTAAGTAAAGGAAGTATTGTAATCGCGAAAAATTTCGGTTTTCAGATTTCAGCGGAAATATCCATTTTGATCATCCCTAAATCCATTTTGACTAATTTCGTCGTGACGTCTGTACGTACGTGCAATTTTGTGATTCGTACAATAACAAATATTATATTTTTACCTCTCGCTAAGAGAGGTATTGGATTCATGCTAAAAATCGCATATCCAGATTTTATTGAATAAGCACGTTTTAAGGTCCCTACAATCCGATTTTAACATTTTTACGATGATGTCTGTGTGTGTGTGTGTGTGTGTGTGTGTGTGTGTGTGTGTGTGTGTGTGTGTGTGTGTGGATGTGTGTGTGTGTGTGGGATGTTGGAAGGACGGTTACTCAAAAACTATAAGACTTAAAATTTGTTTAACAACGTATTTCCCAATCGGACATTCATGGGAAGATCTGAAAAGGTTTTGGTAACAATTGGACAACCGGAAGTAGAAGATTCTTGAAAAAAAATCTTCTAAATATTATTTTTTGAAAATTTTTCTTGATAATATTAAAGAAAAATAAATTCTCTTTCTGATACATTTAAATATTTTTATACATATTTTATAGATTTAGAGATAAAAGGAATATAATATATAAAATAATGTTGTAATTAATTTTACAACCGAAAGGATGCCATGAAAAATAGTTGCAAATTTAAATTATTTGTAACTGACAGATAAATGTCAGTGTCAGAAATAATGAGTAATGAAAGAAAAATGTACTTGGAGAATCCCTTAATTCTTGATCTGTGACTATTATGGAGATGACAAGTCTAGGTTGAAGGACTTAAATTTGTTTCAAACATTATGGGACAATGTACACCAGTACTATAGACTAGAGTAACTTTGAATTGCGAAAAAGCTATCAAATTCTTCTCAAGTAAGTTGTAAATATTGACAAAATTACACATCGATATAAGAATAATCGGAGTGCAATCTATCCGTCACTTTATTAAAGGGAATTAGTGTTATTTAGATATAACAAGTATGAAAAAATAAAATGTAAAAGAAGATATGTAAGAATAGATGCACAATCCATATATACATTTTAGACCGCCCAAAATTAATGTTTTTACTAGAAGAATATGAAGAGAAAGTAAACAACGTTGTTCGAATTGAAAATTGCTGTTACCAGCCTAATATTTATATATAGTACTCTACTTTGTAATTTATTGTAACATAATTTATGGTAAAATATCTTCATGTTGAGACATGCTATTATTGAATAACAAAGAAGTTTATACGTCATAGATTTATATGAATATATTATTTGTATTTATAAAAATATTCTTTGCTTTATGCATACAGCCAGGTAAAATATACGGCGAGAGGTTATGTGCTGGCCACATCAGATTTTTATTGTAAAATTAGTCATATTCATTGTTGTAATCAAATATTTCTTTGTTGTAATCAAAACTCTCTTTAAAAAGAACTGGGTTAGAATAATGTTAATTTAAGAATGATAGTTATATCAGATAAAAAAAATATGTATAGTTTAATAATCGTGTGGTGTGGTGTTCTAATCAGATTTTTTTAATTTTTGTTGTTCATTGCTACAATTACAATACAGATAATTGCGATGAATATTTTTCCTTTACTGCATTAGGTACACATTACACATTAACGTGTTCTTAAATAATTTATAAAGGGTCAAACAAGAAATTTTTGCCATTTCAATTCGCTGTAGATGAATTTATTTACCTCTAATTTCACAGAAGGAAACGAACATGAGAAAACAGACATTAAAAAGTACTCAAGGAACAATGGAAATTTGGAATTATAAAGAGCTTTCTTGAAATAAAGGGCTAGTTTTTTCTCAGGATTATATCATCACGTTTCATTAGCATCAACACCTTTCGAAATCCTTTTGAATAATTAGGAAATATTAATAATTGCAACCTGATGAAACTTCAGGGAATGGATATAGGTAATGAGAAAATAAAAGGATTCGACAAATTTTAACATTTTTGTGGGATAGTCATTTCGACAAAAAACTATGAATATAAGTTCTATTTATTTGTTTCATTGTTTTATAAATAATGATTTTCATACTTTATACGCTTTTTCTTAGATTTAACTGTCATATTCACCTTAATGTAAAATAAAATAAATTTCTCTAATAATGGCATTTCAATGTCATGACGTCATTTAATTAATTTAGATGAACCAGGTAGTGAAGCCAATTGACCTAGTCTATGGAGCTGACACCTATAGTGTTTAAAACTTTAATTTAGGAATAATATGAACGGTATTTTTTTTTAATTATAATTGATTACAACAATTAATGCATTAATTGATTACAACAATTAATATATAGTGCAACGTGCGCCCATGACTTAAGAGTATGCGAACGTCGCCACTGGTAGAATGATTTCAAGCGATGACGTACTCTCCATACGCCTAGACTGGTTTAATTATATCCGGTGGGGTGATTCATTGTGGCGTCGGAAAGTTCGAGAAGGACATCGCGCTATGTAAACCCGTCGCCAAAGCCAGCGAAGGATAGTCTATTATATAGAAGGAACGAGCAATGAACACGGGGTGATATAAATAAAGTCTACGAGTAGTGAAGATAAATAAATGTAGTTAAATATAATGATATAAATGCACCATTTTTTGAAAATTTTGTAAGTATTTTCATGTCGCAGTTTGGATTTTTCTGGTATTACTGCCGAACATCCGATAATCCACGATTCTTCTATATTTAAATTCTCAGTCTCAGAGTCACTCATTTTAATTATTATTCTTTGTTGAATAGTTTAAATTAAGTTTAAATAACACCTTGATTTCTTGACATTCAAACGCATAAACAAACAATGAAACCATAACAAAACAATAAAGTCATAGCATACTGTAAAGCTACCTACTATATTCAGTTTCAAGAATACTTATAATGAAAAAACATGAGCGAAGAGAAACATTGTCTTCGATCGGTAAACTGTCCTTGCCGTTCTTGATACTTAATATACTATTTAAAATAATACCAAATAAGAATATGTTAATCCAATTTGTCAGGTAAAATTTCAAACATTTGTTTATTTATCTGTTTTAATTCCATGACTATCACTACTTTTCGACATTTTCATACCAATTTTCTGCCGCAACAAAGCGTGAAAAATTAATTTTGCATATTGATTCAGAAGCAAAATTTAACTTCTACAGCTTTTATTTAAGCATGCGTTAAGTTAGGTATCTTAATGTTTGCTAAGAAAAATTGTAGGCCTACTAAATGTGGTTTTTACCTCTCGCTAAGAGAGGTATTGGATTCATGCTAAAAATCGCATATCCAGATTTTATTGAATAAGCACGACTTAAGGTCCATAGAATCCGATTTTAACATTTTTACAATGATGTCTGTGTGTGTGTGTGTGTGTGTGTGTGTGTGTGTGTGTGTGTGTGTGTGTGTGTGTGTGTGGATGTGTGTGTGTGAGGTTGTTGGAGACACGATTTCTCAAATTCTATAAGACTAAAGACCTGTATAACTACGGATTCCTCAATCTAACAGTAATGGGAAGAGTTGAATAGGTTCTGGTAACATTTGGACAATCGGAAGTGGTACTTTCTAAAAAGAAAAATTCTAAATATTATTTTTTGAAAATTTGTTACTAAAAATATTAAAGATACCTAATTAAATTCTCAATCTGACACATTTAATTTTTTATTATATCTCGTATAGGTTTGGAGATACAGTGTATAATAATATAGAATAATCTGTTGTAATAAATCTCGTTGCCCGAAAAACAGTTGCGATATTCAAATTTTTGTAATTGACAAATAAATGCAAAATGTCAGTGTCAGATTTTTCTGGCAGGTATGAGTACATTATTAATTTAATATGTATTTAAATTACAGGTATGTTAATATTACATATATCCTTAAGAAATACTGCTAATACCGTCAATGAATTTGAAGAATTTTGAACATATTAGAATAGTAGGATAAAATTTCTCATAGAACGAAAGAAGAGAAACAATTTCAATTATTTGTGTGTATACAAGAAATGTTAAATTCGTTACGTATAGGGCGCGAGCAGTCATGTGACTTTGTTGGCCTTAGCAAGCAGATATGAGGATCCGTGTCAGAATGACGGCTAGTAGTTATTTACATAGGTGTCACAATTGTCATAATTTTTCATTCAAAATTTCAAAATATTCTGATGTTTATTTGTCATCCATTGTCGAGGAAAATAATCCACATGGATTTGGAAAATCATAATGTTTCGGATGAAAACTTATGATACGGGACACTTATGTATATTACTAGCTCTCATTCTGACACGGGCCCCCATATCTGCTTGCCAAGGCCACCAAAGTTACATAACTGCTCGCGCCCTATGCAACATAAAATGAAAATTGCGAGAGGTATTGTGCTGGCCACAACAGATTTTTTTTGTGTCTATCACCTAATTGTCGAATACGACTTTCAGCGGGGCATAGCGATGCTATTTATATATGTAACTATTTTAGGTACATTGTATGTATATTAAGCAAAATGAGAATATATTCTGTGAAGGAATAGAGAATTAATAATTAATTCTCTTGGTAAATGCTCTAGAGAATTATAATTTCTGTGTCAATTGAAAACAAGATAAACGTTCTCATCTATTTGGGTCGATCAATTCTCGTACATGTGCATTTAAGTACAAGAAGCGTACGCGTTCGAATATTTGTTCAATTCTAGAATGTTTATCTAGAAATGTAGACAAACGCTTCGATTAGTTTGAACGACATATCGCCGGAGAACAGAAACCAAAGGACTTGAAATATTGACAGACTGGGATTCGTTAAAACTGTTTACGTGGGTTTCACTTGATTAAAGGAGCCCCCAAATCGATATTCTGCGTCTCGTTAGATATATTTAGTGCTGCTTGATTGTTTTCATCTCGTGAAACATTGATACACTTCCAAATAGCTTCACAAAGGAGAGGACTCAATTATTTAAGGCAGGGGGAAATTCTCATCTAAACTTTGACAAATATAACCTTAATTTAATTGCTTATATTTTTATAAAATTGAAAGATAAATTGTATTTGACAAACACGCCAAGCTTCATCCATTTTTACCTTCCGTCACTTCTAGGTAAGGAAGGTATTGTCTTTGGTCAAAAAATTCTATGATGAGTTTTTAGTGAATAAACATGTTTTAGGGTCCCTATAATGCGATTTTACCATTTTTACGATGATGTCTATATTGTGTGTGTGTGTGTGTGTGTGTGTGTGTGTGTGTGTGTGTGTGTGTGTGTGTGTGTGTGTGTGTGTGTCTGTGTGTGTGTATGTAACAAAAGTTTCGGATCGCATAACTTCAATACTACGATTCCAAAAATTATAATTTTTTCGTATCCCTCAAGTTTACATCCAGAAGAATAAGTGATTAAATATTGGTTATAATTGGTAAACCGGAAGTAGCCTCATTTGATAATTTTAACAGTTAAATATGATTTATTGACACAACGTTATTATACTTAAATAATATATTATTCTCTATATGATTTGATTGCATTTTATTCTTCATATTCAACAGATATACAGTTAAAGAATTATAAAGATATTAAATTTCATAAATCAGCCAGCTATGCTGACCATGAAAATTAGTAATATATTCAGATAATTCAAATTGACCGATGTCAGTATCAATGCAAAGTAAATCAATTTGGCAGAGATAAAGATGTTGAAGTAGATGTTGGGGAAGACACTGAAAGATACGGTAAGGAAATATCTCTAGTGTTACAAGTTTCTAGAAAGATACAAGCGAGATGATTACATTGGTTTGAAAATGTCATGAGGAGAAATGAAGAATATATTGGATGAATGCTTAGCAATAGAAGGTTGAAGAAACAGAGGAAGACCAAAGATAAGATGGAAGGACTGTATTGTGGAAGACTTAAGAGAAAAGGAACTGAATGAGAACTATACGTAAAACAAAAATGAGTGGAAGAAGAAAATAAAAAAATAGCGACCCCTAACGAATGGGAAAAGCTAAACAAGAATAAAATGTTAGTGTCAAGTGCAATTTGCATAGTTTGTTTATGAAATAATTTTACTGGATATTTAGAATCTTTTGCAAGAAAATTTATGTATGGAATTTATACATAATACACAGGATTGACGGAAGGTATTGTGCTGGTCGCAACAGATTTTTAATATTTGTAATAACATAAATATTCAAAAAATAATATTTAGGAGGGTTCCGATTGTCCAATTGTTACCAGAATCTATTCAACTCTTCCCATTACTGTTAGATACTGAAATCAGCTATTTGGCTAGAAACGTACACAACCTTAAGGTAATAAAACTGTAAAGACGACTTCGAATGAATATGAAAACCATAAACATCAGAAATAACTACATCGAATGACGTATCCCTTATCAAAATCAGAAAAAAAATATGTGATTTAGAACAGCAGTATACAATAGTGTCATATATTTCTCGGGAAGATTGCGTTTCTATTTCACGAGCACGTTTGGAAGTCGCGAGCTGTGCGTGTAGAAAACAAGATTGGGTTTTATTTGTATCTCTCAAGCCTCTTTGTGCGAGCCGAACGGAAGAAAAACATATCCAATCAAAATCCGTGCGCGAGGGCTCTGCTCTATAAGGTGCGAGAGTCAATGAATCGTCCAGCAGACTCCGGGGCATTTGTCTTCCGGGCACCAAACCGGATCGAGCGGGGTTGGATCCAATGCGCGCAACCTCACCCAAATAATTAGCTTTAATTAATTGAGTTACTGCTGTTTTCGTTTTTTGTGACCCGTGAATATATGGCCCCAAACGTGAGCTTCTGCAGATTTCTCCACCACATATATTTTTATAGAGATTGTGTGCCAGTGACAGCGTTACTGTTACCAATTCGTAAATCGAGTTCCCGGATTCATGTCTTGGTTTTGTCAAACTACAAGTAAAATATCTATGAGGCGGCTTATTCAGAATTTAATATATATATATATATATATATATATATATATATATATATATATATATATATATATATATTACCAAATTTAAAATTATTATTATCATTTTTATATAAGCGCCATAATAAAAGTTACATAATTAAAAAAATATATTTTGATTCACAAGGTAGAAATAAAATCCATCAAAATTATATAGAATCAACGACTAAGAAGTAACTTGTATAAAAGAAACCTGTAATATCGCCCTAAATGTCACTATAACACACTAGGTAACCTAAGAATAAAGTTACTAAATATCATCAGTAGCTATCAAATTTAAATAAATAAAATATGAATTGAAATATAAACAGAGTTTACTTTTGAGGAAATAACATATTAAAGAATAGCAGACTTACAGATTACAATTTTAGGGACGGTAATGAACATAAGAATAATAAGAATTAAAGTGATAAGAAAAGTTTATATTGTTTTGCAGTCATTCCTGGACATATCTTTCAGCCACACTGTTAGATTTCCATCCAATTGAACAAGTTCAGGGGGCGTAAATTATAATACTTCAAATTCCGACATAATTGCACACAAGGAGGATATAAAATTGCACAGTTTTGATAATAACTTTTTTTACGATGATGTTTGTGTGTGTGTGTGTGTGTGTGTGTGTGTGTGTGTGTGTGTGTGTGTGTGTGTGTGTGTGTGTGTGTGTGTGTGTGTGGTTGTTGGAGGTACGATTTCTCAAATTCTATAAGAATAAAGACCTGTGTAACTACGGATTCCTCAATGTAACTGTAATGGGAAGAGTTGAATAGATTATGGTAACAATTGGACAACTGGAAGTAGTAGATTTAAAGATACAGATATATAATCTATAATATAATCTGTTGTAGTAAATCTTACTGCCTGGTCACAGTGAGAAATTAAAATGCCTGTAACTGACAGATAAATGTCACTAAAGTCAGTGTCAAAAATTCAGAGATAGTACTGCAGACTTTTTCTGGTAACGACATTTAATATTTCTTATTGTATTATTTATTACATATTTAAAATTGTAGGTATATTACATGAATCCTTCAGAAATAATACCAAATCCGTTATTGAATTGGAAAAACCTCGAACATTTAGAAGAAATGGAGAAAACTTGCTCATAGAATGAATTTAAAATTCTAGAAAATACGTAAATTGAAAGATTTTTTTTGTGTGTACAATAAATGTTAAATACAATACTTATATACCACAATGAAAGGGCGAGACGTATTGTATTGGTTACAACAGATTTTTTTATTTGTACTTTATTTTAAAAATTGTTATGTATAAACAAACTTTTAGGAAGCTGAATATGAAAACAAATATTTGTCCTAATTTTAATTTTAAATTAATATTTATCATGTGTTTAATAACAATAAATATTTATTTGTGTTATATTTGCCAATATTATGCAATGATACAATTATAATTGCAATTTAAATATTATTTTCATTGCCTAATTATACACTCCAATGAAAAATACACTGATTATTATTTTAAGTTGAAATAGATGTATAAATATCAACAAATGCAAATAGGATTCAAATTATGCAATTAAAAAATAAAAAATCTGTTGTGGCCAGCACAATACCTCTCGCCACTTCCTTTTTTTGGTTACATAAGTATAGGGCGCGAACGGTAATGTTACATTTTTGGGCTTGATAAGCAAATGTGTGGGCCCGTTTCAGAATGATAATTAGTAATTATGTACATAGATGTCAAATGTTAGAATTTTTCATTAAAAATTTCAAGATTTTCTAAATTTACGTAGTTAATTTATCACCAGGAGTTTAAACTTTACTTGTATGCCTTAGATATTTAACATTTAATTCTGCTCCACATGGAATTGGAAAATCACTAAATTTAGAATGAGAAATTATGATATTTGACATCTATATACATAATTACTAGCTATCATTCTGACATGGGCCCCCATATCTGCTTGTCAAGGCCAACAAAATCATATGACTGCTCGCTCCCTATTGTATTTAACATTTCTTGTATACCTACACTCTACACCAAAAATTCTACTTACGCATATATCTATTCCATATATATTTAGATTGTTTAATTTTAAATTCATTTTTGATGAAGAAATTTTGTCCTCTTCTAATTTTTCGAAATGTTTCCAATTCTATTAATACATTAAGAAATAATATAATGTATGTACTTTCCAGAAAAAGTCTTCAGTAATGTCTTCGGATTTCTGACACTGACATTATCTGTCAGTTACAAACAAATTAAATTTTCAACTATTTTCCATGGCCATTCTTTCGGCTGTAAAATTTATTATAACAGATTATTTTACATACTATATTTCTTCTATCTCTAAATCTATAGAATATATTGTAAAATATTTAAATGTATCAGAAAGAGAATTTATTTTTCTTTAATATTATCAAGAAAAAATTTCAAAAAATATTATTTAAAAGATTTTTTTTCAAGAATCTTCTACTTCCGGTTGTCCAATTGTTACCAAAACCTTTTCAGATCTTCCCATGAATGTCCGATTGGGAAATACGTAGTTAAAAAAATTTAAAGTCTTATAGTTTTTGAGTAACCGTCCTTCCAACATCCCACACACACACACACATACACACACACATCCACACACACACACACACACACACACAGACATCATCGTAAAAATGATAAAATCGGATTGTAGGGACCTTAAAACGTGCTTATTCAATAAAATCTGGATATGCGATTTTTAGCATGAATGCAATACCTCTCTTAGCGAGAGGTAAAAAGATTATGTACCTACCAATGAAAAGATGACAAATACAAATAAAAGTAACTTCGTTTTTCAGGATTTATTTGATGAAAACGGTATCTTATAGCAATAAAACGGGCAGTAATACGACGTTATAGTTTAAAAAGTTGCAGTATAAGTCATTTCTAACCCAATAAATATTTGACAACCACAAGCGTATGTTTCCGTAAAATCAGCAATAAACTTCCACTACAAACTGCAGAGCTTAAAATCGAAAAAATTTAAAATTTAAACACGGAGTACTCCTGAGTTTACAGACTTGCCGCACGCCAGAGCCGTATCAGAAAGAATTCCTGTGAAACGTTTGGCAGAACACAAAAAATTACAAAATATTTGAAAAGAATATAATAATATAATAAATAAGTAAATACAAACCATAGTATTCTTCTCATAAGAATGGCATTGCGTAATAAAAAGTGCATGATTGTTGAATACATGCTTTATTGAAGTATAGTATTTTTACCTCTCGCTAAGAGAGGATATTGGATTCATGCTAAAAATCGCATATGCAGATTTTATTGAATAAGCACGTTTTAAGGTCCCTACAATCCGATTTTAACATTTATACAATGATGTCTGTGTGTGTGTGTGTGTGTGTGTGTGTGTGTGTGTGTGGATGTATGTGTGTATGTATGTAGGATGTTGGAAGGACGATTACTCAAAAACTATAAGACTTTAAATTTGTTTAACTACGTATTTCCCAATCGGACATTCATGGGAAGATCTGAAAAGGTTTTGGTAACAATTGGACAACCGGAAGTAGAAGATTCTTGAAAAAAAATCTTCTAAATAATATTTTTTGAAATTTTTTCTTGGTAATATTAAAGAAAATTAAATTCTTTATCTGATACATTTAAATATTTTATTATATATTCTATAGATTTAGAGATAAACGAAATATAATGTATAAAATAATGTTATAATAAATTTTACAACCAAAAGAATGCCATGCAAAATAGTTGCAAATTTAAATTATTTGTAACTGACAGATAAATGTCAGTGTATGAAATGTTTTGTGTCAGAAATCCGGAGACCTTACTGAAGACTTTGTCTGGGAAGTACATACATTATATTATTTCTTGATGTATTAATAGTTAAATATTTAAAATTATAGGTATGAATTGGAAACATTTCGAAAAATTAAAAGAGGATAAAATTTCTTCATAAAATGAATTTAAAATTAAACAATCTAAATATAAGGAATAGATATATGTAAGTAGAATTTACAAGAAATGTTAAATACAATAGGGCGCGAGCAGTTAAGTGATTTTGTTGGCCTTGACAAGTAGATATGAGGGCCCATGTCAGAATGATAGCTAGTAATTATGTATAGAGATGTCAAGTATCATAATTTCTCATTCTAAATTTAGTGATTTTCCAATTCCATGTGGTTTATTTTCCTCGACAAGTAAATTCCGCACTCCTGGCGACAAATTAACTACGTGTATTTAGAAAATCTTGAAATTCTGAATGAAAAATTGACAATTGACATCCATGTACATAATTAATAATTATCATTCTAAAACGGCCCCCCCACATCTGCGTGTCAAGGCCAAAAACGTAACATGACTGTTCGTGCCCTATACTTATGTAACCAAAAAAGGAAGTGGCGAGAGGTATTGTGCTGGCCACAACAGATTTTTTTTAAATGTGTACGATCAAGGTCATCTGTATCATGAACGAATTAATAAATTGGCATATATTCATATCTCACATTTACAAAGACTACAAGTGAGTGCGATAAGACTAGATATAACACGCTATTCTTTCAAAAAAAAATATTGTATTGACGAAGTTAGGACATTCCATTGCAAAACGATGCTCGTTGTTAACAATACTTTCGCTGTAACGTAAGTTTATTTATTAATTCAGATTTATTACTTTAACTCATAGCCCTGTCAGTGATACTGACACTGTGTCATCTTATTTTCACATATTTACTTTTACATTTGCTAATAAACTTACCAGCAGACTTAGTTTTGAATTTTGAATGCTTTTACTGTAACTTATATTTTTATAAAAATAAAATAAAAATAGTATCCTATGTATCTCCATAAAAACTAAGTAAACGACACTACTGAATATGACAGAATCTGTTCATAAGGCGACTTATGCCGTATGTCGTAACTCAGCTCAGAAAATAATTTCGAATTGTCAACATAGTTCGTACACATTGGAGTGTATTCTAGCATTTTATGTCTGGTGTTAATTTAACGTACCTATGTACTAAAGGTTTTGACACAAATTTGAACATTTTTTTTGCAATATAAAATACATTTACTTAAAGTTTTGTAATACTTAATAATTAACTGTTTCATAAGCAACAAAATTATGAATTTAAATAAAGATGGGCGTGTTCTTCCACAAGGCGCAATTTTCTACGGACGCGTAGCATTGAATTTTGGACGACATTTACATCGATTTCTCGGCCTTCCCTCTGAGCAACTCCGAAATTAAGGGAAATGATAGTTTTTATAGGTATTGACAATATTGCAGAGGTCCATTACCTTTAGGACACACGTTACGAGATTTATAAATAATGCTATAAAAACTGTCGTAAAGGGTTGGAATAATAATCTTGTTTGCAAGTGCGTTTCTTGATTCAGAAAAATCAGTTGTGGCCAACACAATGTAAACATGTATAACATGTCAACATTATTGACTATTCTAAATTACAACTGCAGAATTCTGAAATTATATTGTATAAGTATTCAGCATTATTACAAGTGACCCTTTCTGAAATAAATTTGCATATTCTAAAATACAATTGGGGAACGCGTAGTTTTGAAAATTTCTTTGCATACGCCTCTTATACTTCCTGCAAGGTATCCTGAAGTTGAACAACCCGGAACAGAAATAACAAGAGTCCGGTATAAATAAGAATTCCCATCAATTCTTCGGACGCAATTGGTCCAGTTAGTGTGGAATCGATCCATCTATATTTTAGGTGAATGCGGTCGGTGCACGAGCCCGCTTGTGGCTACGATCGATCGCTCCGGGATGAATTCCGGACTACGGACTCCGGGCTACGCGTCCGCGGAATTGGATTAGAAGGCGACGGATTTACCGGATCACCCCGAGTATGATGCGTGCGTGAGGACGTACCACTAAACGGCGGGAATTAAGATCACGGATTTTTGATTCGGTATCGAAAAAGGATAACGTATAATTAAAAGTGGAGCTTTAATATTGGGGTAGAATTACAATGAAGTAAAGTTAATACACAAGGATTAGTGAAATGTACGTACAAAAAGATTATTGTAATCCCTTATAAAATATACAAAAACATTGTGGGAAACAAATAAAATATCAAATTGTTTCAATTCTTTAATAAGTCAAAAAATGTGTATACTTATAACTGTATTTCAGATAAGAATAGACTTGATGGCGCTGCGCAGCCAGCCTGTTTTACATACATAAAACTTATGAATTAGTTTTGTTTTGTGCATGACAGACTTGACAGCTCGAAATGTCAAAATTTGATAATTTTTAATTATTTAGTAAATCTACAGTTACTTAATGTCTTTAGATTTATTATAAAGTTAAAATGGAATAAATAATATACTTGCTTGCTTACATATCTTGCAATCTTTAGATTTCTATAATAAAAAGAAATAAGTAAAGACGAATAGTTTTCAGAAGATTATTAAATAAGAAAATATTTATAAAGAAACATAATAATAATAATTAAACAATATGTAAACTATATACAGGGTGTTATATTTTAATGGACCCAGCAAATATCTCGCTTATTTATTTAGTAATTTCTTTCATATAACATGATTTATACAGCAACATGTAAGCTACTTGATAACGGATGTACATTCATGATACCACTTCTGGTTTATTAGTAATTAATATCAACTTTGAAATTTCAAATAGAACATACTATATTTTTTTATAAATTTGAAAAGTGTATCAAATTTGCTTTACAGTCATGTAAAATAATAATGTTACATTATTAAAAAGTAAAATGGCGGGCACGTTGTGAAAAATGTATTGAAGAGGCTGGGAGTCATTTTGAATATTTGTTGTAAAATCATTTTGTTGTTATTAAGTGTTCCTTATTCTTATTTTCTATATTATTATGATAAAAAAATATTTCGTTTAATAATAAATAGTTACAATTGTTTTAGTTCATTGTTTTATTTCAAGCCACAGTCATGGCTCACTATTCTCTTTTCGACTAGGTGTATAAAAAACCAAAATCTAATCATCTATTCGTTTTATGGTATTGGAATTATGCGATTCGAAATTATGATCATATATACAGACGCATACACACACGCACACATACATACAGACATCATCGTAAAAATGATAAAATCGTATTATAAGGACCCTAAAACATGTTTATGGTAAAAATATATTTTTTGGAATTATGGTACTGGAATTATGCGATCCGAAATGATGGCCATATACACACACACGCGCGCACACAGGAACACACACATATACATACAGACATCATCGTAAAAATAGTAAAATCGTATTCTAGAGATACTAAAGCGTATGCTTATTCATAAAAAAAAACTCACTATCAAATTTGTTGACCAATGATAATACATTCCTTACATAAATGTGACGGAAGAAAAATACCCCACCTTGTTTTAGGAAGGTTAACAAGATCGCATCTATATATTTCCTTTGCGTTACGAACATGAAAGTTACATTTCTTTGAATGAAAATCCATTTATATTTAGACTTAATAACGATTCTCTAAAAAGTATTTATTCCATCTGTGACTGTGACCGCATTTAAAAGTTCCTCATTTTGTTGACATTAAAAGTGTTTCACTTCAGCACGGTTTGATAATTCCGCAAACATAGTCTTTTGCGCGATCTCATTAATGAATTGCAGAAAGAAGTGTACGTGGGGCATTGTGAGGAAGGCAAAGTCATTGTTGCGTGGCAAACAAGTGCAGCAGCAGAGGCTGCCGCTAAGCAGAGGCAGGGCCCACGCTGTGATGCAATTTTCTTCTGACTACTCGTATTCCCAGGCGCAGTGAGCGCTCACTTCTACCAGGCTGATTCTAGAAAAACTTTATATAATTTTATATGGACGGAGAATTTCCTGGAAATATTCTCTCTGCAATATGAAACACAAATATGACTTTTTTGTAATAATATTTGCTATAATGAGTAGATATATAATTTGTGTTACAATAACCAACTATTCAGAATATATTTGCATGCTTCTTATAATGCCAAAGTCAAAAATCAATATATATATATATATATATATATATATATATATATATATATATATATATATATATATTATTTACAGTTTGTTTTCGTAATGCGTTTGTAAATATGTAGGTACAGTAAAAATTTTGAAAGATGTCCGATCAAGGTCATCTGTATCATGAACGAATTGACAAGTTGGCATACATTTATCTCTTTCTTTTGCAAAACTATAAGTGTGTGCGATAAGGATGGATATAACACGTTTGTCTTTCAAAAATTAATATTGTTTTGACTAAGCTAGGACATTCCACTTTAAAACGATACTTTCGCTGTAACGTAAATTTATTTATTAATTCAGATACATTACCTTAAATCATAGCCGTACGAATAACGTTATTTTGTGGCAGAGTCACTGACACTGACATTGTGTCAATATCTTATTTTTCACATATTTGATTTTACATTTGCTAATAAACTTACCAGTTGACTTATTACCTTCCGTCACTTTAGGTAAGGAAGGTATTGTCTTTGGTCAAAAAATTCAATGATGAGTTTTTAGTGAATAAGCTTGTTTTAGGGTCCCTATAATACGATTTTACCATTTTTACGACGATGTCTGTATGCATGTATGTAAGTATGTATGTATGTATGTATGTATGTGTGTGTGTGTGCGTGTGTGTGTGTGTGTGTGTGTGTGTGTGTGTGTGTGTGTGTGTGTGTGTCTGGGTGTCTGTGTGGACGTATGTGACGACCGTTTCGGATCGCATAAATCCAATATTACGATTCCAAAAATTATAATTTTTCGTATTCCTCAAATTTAGTTCCATATGCAGACGTGATTAGATTTTGGTTATAATGGCATCCAATATTGTACTGCTCGTAACATTAATGGATATCGTAAGATAGATGATATTTGTGATTTAACAAATATATATTTAAAAATATTTATAAAATGAATATAGCAATGATTTATAAATAAGAACGATGCATCAAAATAATATTGAATACTCGTAATGTTTGTATCGACCCTGAATCGAAAGCCTTGACTTCAATTCCTTAGACGAAACCAATACAATGAGTATAAAATTCCAGTAAAGATGGTAGAGTTTATTTTGTTGTAGTAATAAGACTAGCACTACACAAATCTTATTTATTTTGAAGGAACTCTATCTTTGATTTTCGAGTCGTAAAGAAAATAAACAGAATATATCAAACAGTAGAAGTATTTTAAAAGATACTTTCTGAATGCCTTCTAAATGTAAATGGTATTGAGGTAGTTTTTGAAGTAGTTTCTAAAAACTAACATAACTCAGTTCTTGGGCGAGATTTTATGTTCAGATTTCGGACATAACATATTTTCAAGCTTTCCCACATGACTACACTCGGTAAAGTATGTCCGTAACTGAGCTTAAGTTTTACGATAAAAGTTCAAGTAAAAATTTCCAGTTTCTCTCAGGTCATAAACGTATCATTTTTAAAACACAAATTTAATTTATTTTACTTTTACTTCAGTTTATTACGTCCTACCGATTTACATAAGTACACTTAAAACTTTTACTACTGGACTAAATTATAATTGTTAAAACTTTATTATCATATTGACATTAAATTTATAATGAATTATAATAAATTTTCAAATATGTATCTCCGGATATACTACATCAAAATAAAATTGAGTGGGCTCCAAATGTATCTACAATCTATAGCTATATAGAATTGCCAATATTTCAGCCACTTTCATTAGTTGCTTTACTTGATGTATAACATTGACACATCCAATATCCTGTTCTTCTTTCTGGTGAAGTATTGAAGTGTATTACAAAAACATGTGAAGTAACATCAATTTTATAAATTCTCTTTAGTTTAGTCTAGAGAATGTAGTTTAAACTGTATTTGAAACGTCGACAAACACTGTCTTCTGAGATATATTTTACTCACTAAAGCAGATGTTTTACAATAATACCAATAAGAAATCTGATGTGGCCAACACATGGACTTCTGTCAATTTTATGTATTTTATATAAAATACTCTTAGATAAAGTAGTGTCTTGCAAAATATTATATAATTCCAGTAAAATTATTTCACGAACTATGCAAATTGTACGTCACACTGACATCTGTCAATTAATAAAATTTATTTTTTCCATTGTGGTTTCCATGGTGAGCTTTCAGCAGCATAGGTTGTAGGATTTATGAAAATATTTTTTTTAAATTTTTTTTTAATCTCCAAATACATTGAATATGAAGAAGAAAATGCAATAAAATAATAGTTATTTATGCAACAAGAGTGTAAACACAATCTTTATGACATGAGTATTTCTATTTATTGATCGAATGTCATAAAGATTGTTTCCATTTGAGTGGCATAAAATTCCTGAAACAAATTAGAATTTGACAGATGAGCTGACGACAATTTGAACACAGCACACATTTAACAGATAACAAATCTGAAGTTGAATACTGCAGTTCTGTCAGTATTACCAACATGAATGTATAGAAAAAACTAAGTTTATGTAAGACAATTTAAATTCCAAACGTGTATTGATGGTGGTAGCTCTGTGATGTGTAAATAATATAAAATATGAAAATCATTTACTTTACATACTGTCTGCAGTGTGTAAAGTATCAACTTTACACATCGGAGTATAAAAAATATTCTTTAAAAATTATGAGTCAAAAATGATATTTAACTTCAAATAAGGATACTTCCGGTTTACTAATTATAGCCAAACTCTAATCAACTCTTAATACAGACGTAAAAAAGGGGAACGAAATTATAATTTTTGGAATTAATATCGCAGGGGAAATTTTTGCTCACAGTCACATACATACATACACGCACACACACACGCCACACACACACACACACACATACACACACACACACACGCGCGCCACACACACATACATACAGATATCATCGTAAAAATAGTAAAATCGTATTCTAGGGACTCTAAAACATGCTTATTTATTAAAAACTCATCATCGAATATGTTGACCAAAGACAATAACTTCCTTACCTAAAGGTAACGGAAGGTTAATAACAATTCGTTTTCAAACAAGCTAATGAATTTAATGTAAAATTAAAAAGATTGTTAGTATGCTAGGAAATTGAACATAATTCTTCGAGTAACCACTCATAATATTTATAAGTAAATGATTATCTATTTTTGTATGTTATTTAGCGAATTATTATTTTTTATTTGAACGGTATTTCAAATGTTTTTTATAATGCTGAAATTTCAAGACTAGTGTCTTTTACTAAACAGTGTATTCTCATTTTATAAAAACTACTTACTCCAGAACGGTTACGAAAAAAATTAATGGAAAAGTATTTTTCACAATTTTACTAAATTATTGTAGTTTAAGTTTTTAATTATTTGGCTTTCCAGTTAAAATTGCAGTTTATTTGTGCTAAATATTAATTTTTGAAATAGGATTAAATTTTGATTGGTAAATAATAAAATATTCAACGTAAATCCTAGATTAAAAATGCATTTGAAAAAAGCTAGTAGTTAATAATTTGAATGTAATCCAGCAATTCAATTCAATTCGTATATTTATATTTTACTTGTTAAATGTAAAACTGTATTATTATTTTTCATATTCATTCTTTGTTATTTGCCAAATTCCATGAGTCGTATTATTATTTCAAAATAATTAATATGCTTGCTAATTTAAAAAGGGCAAAGCATTATTTTATATTTTCACAGATTTATGCAAATAAAATATAGGGACCGCTAACGAATGGGTAAAGCTAAAGAAGAAGAAGATGTCAGTTTGGAAGTGCAATTTGCATAGTTTGTTTATGAAATAATTTTACTGGAAATATAAAATCTTTCGCAAGAAATTTTTCGTATGGAATTTGTAACACAGGATTGACGGAAGGTAATGTGCTGGCCACATCAGATTTTTAAATTTGAGATAATCAAAGAAAAAAACTTTCTAGTTTCCTTACTGTTAACGATGTAGCGTCTAGAAAATGAATAGATTTTATAATAAAAGTGCTTATTGGATAGAAAACTTCTTGACTGGATGGGGATGATGTGGAAATAAAATTTACTGGATGGCAATCAAACAAATTTTTATTTTTCGGCCTGTACAAGTTTCGGCACCGCATATGCCTTCTTCAGGAGCTACAATTTTTTTAATAATTACAAACATTTTATTAACAAATTCTATTGAAAAACTTACGTGATTTTTTTTAACTTAGTTTAAAAACAACATTAAGAAAGAACAACACAAAAATAAATAAACTGCACATCTGTGATCGTCAAAACAATAAAACAATAAATACATTAAAACACTCTAAAAGTCGTCAAATATGAAACTTCTACGAAAAAATATATTTTATTGAAAAATGTACGCACCCGGTGAAAAAATGATTTTATGTTTAAACAAGTTACGAAAGTCACATGTATTGTAATGGTGCTAATATTTTAAAAAACTTCTCTTTTTTACCTCTCGCTAAGAGAGGTATTGGATTCATGCTAAAAATCGCATATCCAGATTTTATTGAATAAGCACGTTTTAAGGTCCCTACAATCCGATTTTAACATTTTTACGATGATGTCTATCTGTGTGTGTGTGTGTGTGTGTGTGTGTGTGTGTGTGTGTATGTGTGTGTGTGTATGTGTGTGTGTGTATGTGTGTATGTTGGATGTTGGAAGGACGAATACTCAAAAACTATAATACTTCAAATTTGTTTAACTACATATTTCCCAATCGGACATTCATGGAAAGATCTGAAAAGGTTTTGGTAACAATTGGACAACCGGAAGTAGAAAATGTTCTAAATATTATTTTCTGAAAACTTTTCTTGGTAATATTAAAGAAAATTAAATTCTCTATCTGATACATTTTAATATTTTATTATACGAGTATATTCTATAGATTTAGAGATAAAAGAACTATAAAATATAAAATAATCTGTTGTAATAAATTTTACAGCCGAAAGAATGCCATGGAAAATAGTTGAAAATTTAAATAGTTTGTAAGTGACAGATAAATGTCAGTGTCGGAAATCCGGAGACATTACTGAAGACTTTTTCTGGGAAGTACATACATTATATTATTTCTTAATGTTTTAATAGTTAAATATTTAATATTATAGGTATATTACACATACCCTTCAGAAATACTGTTGCTTATTACAATGAATTGGAAACATCTCGAAAATTAGAAGAGTTGGACAAAATTTCTTCATAGAATAAATTTAAATTTAAAAAATCTAAATATATGGAATAGATATAAATAGAATTTTTGGTGTAGAGTGTAGGTATACAAGAAATGTTAAATAATAGTAATAATAAATGAAAACACTTGATGTAAGTTTCACGTATATGTTTTATTTAACTCCCTATCGATTTCGGTTTCTTAGGCCTTCTTCAGAAGATGTACAGTATTGAACTAGTACAAGAATTGTTAAGTATTCCTAAACACTACATAGCATCTGTTGACAATAGGCGACTACTTGGAAAATTCATTAATTAGGGTTTGCCAGACATCTGAATGAACTAAATCTACCTGATCATTTAAAATGTTCGAACCAATTTTTATTGCTTTTTGTATTTCATAAGCTTCTAATAAATCCATAATAATAATAATAATAATAATAATAAATAATAATAAGTTAGTTATTCTAGTTGAGATGTAAAAGGAAAAGAGTCAGCAGACTTTGTTTTAGTATAACATACCTATAGCACTTTTAAAATACTAAAACGATGTAAGTAAATGTTTAGTTCATTGAGTTACAAATTGTTAATTTTAAGTTGTCATGTAAAATGCGTACTTTATTCAGAACCTTTACATCTCATCGCTGCAATTCTAACAAAACAAAAAATATTTAACAATCTCATGTGTAACACTCAAGGCTAGATACCTGAAAGATTCGACTAAAGAAATGCCAGATCAAAGCGCATCGTCTTACACTACACTCGTACATCGTTTCAAAGTACGACAGGCTACAGTGTCTTTAACAGTCCTTGAAGACATAGAAAGGATGAAGTTTTGAAGTTGGAGTCCCATTCTTGTCGCAAGTGAGAGAATTATTTATGTTTGAAATGTTTTGTTTGAGTAGTTGGGAAATGTGTTAGTAGGTAGGTTTCATTTGGTTAGGATTGAGGCTGCGTAGCGAAGATAGAGAGTGCTCATAGCTCAGGTCCTCAACGACAATTTTCAAAGGTAGGTTTCAGCGCTAGCATCGTTATTCCACGCCAGGATGTCTGTGAAAGTTTTTGTTGCGGTCTCGACGAAACTTCTTTCCGAGCCTGAGCTTGACACGGCAATCTAATCGATTTTTCGGACTGCAAATATAATTTGGAAAGTCTGTCCATTTCCACAAACCTGTCCCCTTCAATTTCCGTTACGGTGAAATGAAATAAATTCTACTCTCTTGAAGCAAATTTGCCGGTTCAGATAGTCTTGCGCGGTAAAGCGAAATAATGGAGACGGAGATATAGGCTGAAGACTGGAAGTTGACTTTAGTAATTGAGGTTTCCTTTTTACTCTGAAGATTGATATAAGTTTGAATAAAATATTACTTTTGTGAAATCCATTAGAATTTAATAATACGGTATCAATTTAAAAAAAATCTGACGTGGCCAACAGATGACCTTCCGTTAATTCTATGTATTTTATATACTGGAATATTACTCACATAAGGTAGTTGTTGCAAAAGGTACGAACTATGTAAATTGTATTTGACACTGACATCTGTCAATTAATAATATATACTGTTCCCAGGGTGAGTTTGTAGCAATATAAGTTGCAAGATTTATGAAAATTAAATTCTTTACAATTTTTCGTTTATGTAAATACTTAAAATTAAATTAAATTTAAATCCCGGGTTCGATCCTGATCGACGCCAAATATTTCGAATTTTAAAAGGCACAAAAATGACCCCTGTGGTGCACCCTCCACGCTAGAAATAAGTGCTCGTGAGGTGACACCTGATAAACGCCCGCACGGTATAAATATGTCATCGTTTCCGAAATCTGTGTACAAAGTAAATTGGCAGACCCAACAATGGGTAATAATGCCGTAATGATATATTTGTTTTACCTATTTATATACTTACCTATTATTCATTGCTGGCGTGGAGAGTGCACCACGGGGTCAATTTTTGCCATTTTAAATTCTATAATATTTGGTGGCGGTCGGAATCGAACCCGGTTCTCCAGATTGGCGTGAAGTGACGCCTGATAAACGCCCGCACGGTCATTATTATCGACAACTGTGTACAAAGTAGATTGGCTCACCCAGCAATGGGTAATATGCCGTAATGATATATATTTTTATTATCTTACCTATATTCCTACATATTTACTTATGCTGGAAACTGTATTAAGTTACTTTCCATATAATTATTGTTCCATTTACTATTTTCTTTTTAAACGTTACTATTATTATTTGAAATGATTAGTTTGTTGACAGTGACATATATCTGTCAGTTTCAGACATTTGAGATCTGAACTGTGTAACCAAGGGGTTGTGTTTAAAGCGTAGGCTCCGGGATTAAAATTATAGATAATTTTAGAAATTTATCTATAAAATATATTAATAAAGAAAAATAATTTTGCTACTTTTGTTCATTTTTCTGTTTCATTAATTTTTTATAATAAATAAACTGTTTACTAAATGTTTTTTTTTACTTTCTAATTTTACTTTACAGATCAGTTTTTCGATCGATTTTTTTGACCAAAGACAATAACTTTTTATCTAAAGGTGACGGAAGGTAAAAAGAAATCTATCGCAAAGGGCTAGAATAATGGTCTTGTATACATTATTACGTGTAGAATATTCCAAACTCCACATCCTTAAATACAACAAAAAAAATCTGATGTGGCCAGCACATAACCTCTCGCCGTATATTTTACCTGGCTGTATGCATAAAGCAAAGATTATTTTTATAAATACAAATAATATATTCATATAAATCTGACGTATAAACTTCTTTATTATTCAATAATAGCATGTCTCAACATGAAGATATTTTACCATAAATTATGTTACAATAAATTACAAAGTAGAGTTTACCATATATAAATATTAGGCTGGTAACAGCAATTTTCAATTCGAACAACTTTGTTTACTTTCTCTTCATATTCTTCTAGTAAAAACATTAATTTTGGGCGGTCTAAAATGTATATATCTGGATTGTGCATCTATTCTTATATATCTTCTTTTACATTTTATTTTTTCATACTTGTTATATCTAAATAACCTTAATTCCCTTTAATAAAGTGACGGATAGATTGCACTCCGATTTTGTCAATATTTACAACTTACTTGAGAAGAATTTGATAGCTTTTTCGCAATTCAAAGTTACTCTAGTCTACAGTACTGGTGTACATTGTCCCATAATGTTTGAAACAAATTTAAGTCCTTCAACCTAGACTTGTCATCTCCATAATAGTCACAGATCAAGAACTAAGGGATTCTCCAAGTACATTTTTAATTCATTACTCATTATTTCTGACACTGACATTTATCTGTCAGTTACAAATAATTTAAATTATCAACTATTTTTCATGGCATTCTTTCGGCTGTCAAATTTATTACAACAGATTATTTTATATATTATACTTCTTTTATCTCTAAATCTATGGAATATATAATAAAATATTTAAATGTATCAGATAGAGAATTTAATTTTCTTTAATATTACCACGAAAAATTTTCAAAAAATAATATTTAGAAGATTTTTTTTCAAGAATCTTCTACTTCCGGTTGTCCAATTATTACCAAAACCTTTTCAGATCTTCCCATGAATGTCCGATTGGGAAATACGTTGTTAAACAAATTTTAAGTCTTATAGTTTTTGAGTAACCGTCCTTCCAACATCCCACACACACACATACACACACACACACACACACACACACACATCCACACACACACACACACACACACACAGACATCATCGTAAAAATGTTAAAATCGGATTGTAGGGACCTGAAAACGTGCTTATTCAATAAAATCTGGATATGCGATTTTTAGCATGAATGCAATACCTCTCTTAGCGAGAGGTAAAAACTGAAATAAATAGTCATTCAAAGAACCATCCAAGATCTTGCTATTGATGTCTCTTTCAATTTTCGTTATCCAGAAACGAATTCTACTTTACTGAAATAAATTTGTAAATTTACCAGCACAGTCTGCGTGCAAAGGAAACGCTTAATTCAATATGATTAGCATAATTACGTGTAAATGTAATGAAAAAGAGCATTTTTATCCACAATGAATAAAATAGCTCGTAAACATAATTTGTACAAGAGATTTTGTGTTCTAAATTGTGGCCTTTAATCATTGACTATATAAATACACAATGGAAATATGCTGTAACTAACATCAAAGTAGATTATTTAACGAATAATGGTGAGCAACAGATTTATAGCATTACCGGAAGTTATCAAGTATTATCATTAATATTTCAAACTAATACCCTATTTTTTAATTTAATTCTGCATGTAACATTGTGCTGGATTGGTCAAAGTAGATCAATCGGTTTAACCACTTCATAATTTATAAATTATAAATCGGCAATTATACCTTTTAATAAATTAACGCTATCACTATTATTAGCTTATTTTTGTTCTCTTAATGACACATGCATTGTCGACAATGATGGTGAATAAGTCAATTAACTATTTAACCTAATGGCGAACATGTACGAAACATTTAATTCTTATACGTTGCCATGGAATGTACTGATGCCAGGCGACATAGACACTGTCGTACATATAGGGTTGTATTCGGTAATTCGGTATCATTCTTGCCCTTTGTCGTACTGGTACGTCGCAAGTCTCTTTTTACCTTCCGTCATCTTTAGTTAAGGAAGGTATTGTCTTTAGTCAAAAAAAATCAATAATGAGTTTTTAGTGAATAAACATGTTTTAGGATCCCTATAATACGATTTTTACGATAATGTCTGTGTATGTGTGTGTGTGTGTGTGTGTGTGTTTGTGTGTGTGACAAAAGTTTCGGATCGTATAACTTCAGTACCACGATTCCAGAAATTATATATTTTTTTCGTATTCCTCAAGTTTACATTTAGAAGAACAACTGATTAGTTTTTTGTTATAATTGGGGAAACGGAAGTACCCTCATTTGAAGATTTAACAGTTAAATTTGATTTATTGACATTAAACGTTATTATAACTTAAAGAAAATTATTATTCTCTATACGATTTGATTACATTTTATACGTCATATGCAATAGATATAGAGTTAAAGAATTTTAAAGAAATTAAATTTTATAAATCAGCCAGCTATGCTAAACATGGAAACTACTAATATATTCATATATTTCAAATTGACAGATGTCAGTTAAATAAAAAGTAAATTAATGTGGCAGGGATGAGGATGTTAAAGTAGATGTTGGGGAAGACACGGAAAGATAGGTAAAGAAATAACTCTAGTGTTACAAGTTTCTAGAAAGTTACAAGCGAGATGATTACATTGGTTTGAAAATATCATGAGGAGAAATGAAGAATATATTGGAAGAATGAATAGCTTAGTAATAGAAGGTTGAAGAAACAGAGCAAGACCAAAGATAAGATGGAAGGACTGTATTGCGGAAGACTTCAGAAAAAAGGAACTGAATGAGAACGACACGTAAAACAGAAATGTTTGGAAGAAGAAAATAAAGAATAGCGACTCCTAAGGAAAGCAAAAGAAGATGGTAGTGTCAAGTGCAATTTTCATAGTTTATGAAATAATTTTACTGGAAATTTAGAATCTTTTGCAAGAAAAATTATGTATGGAATTTATACATAATACACAGGATTGACGGAAGGTATTGTGCTGGCCACAACAGATTTTTTCTAATTGTAAAATAATATGTATTTCAAAACGTATGATAAACATGAAATATTTGATATACAGGGTGTAATAAAAATAAGTACATTAAATTTAACCAGTGATGGAACTCGTCGAGAGCAACAATATTACTTAACTTTTTTTCAGAAATCTCATTTTTTTAGCATTTTTAAATATCGTACCATTTTTTGATTGTTCAACGCTTCAACTTGTTGTAGCATAAAAATTCGGTTCGTAAGGATTAAGCTATTTTAGTAGAACATTATTAAAGTGCAACTCTCTATATTTAGTTTGTCCGTATTCATAAAGAACTCTAATATAGATTAAATGTCATTTCATGTCATTTATTCTATTCCCGTAATATCAACCTATGCGTAAAAATAGATACATCTTTTAATAAATTATGGCTTTCAACTGAAATTAAAAAAACTGACAGCTATCCATCGATTCATTAAAGCATTAGTTTTACTGAAATAACATTCTCGCTGGTATTAAAAATTTACTGTTTGTATAACCTGCATATTTGAAATGTTCAATATTTATTTCGAATACCATTTTGGAATAATTCGGTTTGATTTGTTCGATTGGATTCAGGTTGGTGTCAACACTGCGAATGTAGTCCAGCATAATGCGATCAAGTATTTTGTTTTGTAGGATTGGAGAACAGTGATATAGCAAATGAAATCATACTCTGAAATGATTCTCAAACTTTTGTCATATATTACACTCTTTTTACCTCTTGCTAAGAGAGGTATTGGATTCATGCTAAAAATCGCATATTCAGATTTTAATGATTAAGCACGTTTTAAGGTCCCTACAATCTGATTTTAACACTTTTTCAATGATGTCTGTGTATGTGTATGTATGTGTGTGTGTGTGTGTGTGTGTGTATGTGTGTGTGGACAACCGGAAGTAACAGCGTCTTAAAAAAAATCTTCTAAATATTATTTTTTGAAAATTTTTGTTCTTGCTAGTAAAAGAAGAGTAAATTCTCTATCTGATACATATAAATATTTTATTATATCTTTTATAGATTTAGAGATAATAGTATATTATTCAATGAGCATGTAATGCATGCTATTACTCATGTGAATGAAGTTTGCGTCACGAGCCGGAAGGCGAATGATGTAAATCATTCGAATGAGTAATAGCCATTACATGCGAATAGAATACTATACTTTATCCACCACTGTCAAATAATAACATATTGTACTATTATAAAATTAGAAATAACGTAACAAATTTTAGAAAATTGTTTGTTTACAAACATAAACATAGTTAGCCTTGATCGCTAGGTATTTGTTATAACAAAATTATGAAGTGATTTGACATTTAGCAGAAAATTTTAAACTGCCAATTCAGCTACATTTTAAGCTTAAGAAGAAAATAAAACTATAAAAAATGAGAAAACTAGTATAATTTTGGATTTTTATGTGGAAAAAATACTTATTAAAAATAATTTATTTGTACTCTTTGAAAGGTATGATTTGAATTTGACATAACGATTGAATAATATTATTCCATCGAACTGTCAATATTATTCAATTAGCAACAGTAACTAAGGTCATTAATTGATAAAAAACGGTTGAATTATGGGTATATTATTTGACAGTCGTGGATAAAGAAATATAAGGCATATAATCTGACAATGACAAATAATGTCATGGAAACCAGTTTAAATATTAAAATGTATATAGCTGAAAGATAAATGGCAGTGTCAGAAATCCGGACTCATTACTGAAGACTTTTTCTGGGAAGACGAACTGATATTCACAAATATCATCGAAAAAGTTATACAGTTGTTAAATATAACATGTGTATCTCTCATATCCCTTTTATTGGTCTGGAAAGTTATACAAAATGAATTTATAGATATGTACAATTATTTGCAGATAATGGAATTAATTTTGAATTTTTTTTTATGTCTAAGCAAATATTTCAAATTTAACAATGTTATGATCATTCATCACAAAACTTTGAAAGCCTTTTTGACATGTAATTGATATAAACACACCATAAAATGAAATAGAAACAGTACAAATATGTATGTATAATTTACATTTCCCGCTAATATATTTTATAAGTTAGCAAGACAAGCGAGAAATTTGGCACTTACATTACTTGCGAGCAAATCAAGCAAATGCTAGGCTAGCAAAGTCGTTCAACAAATTTTACTTCAGATTTCTTGTTTTCCTGGGGCTTATTGAACGCACCTAACGAAAAGTAAATATGCATATCTAAAAGAATTAGTGGTCCGTTTACTTATATACAACGAAATTTAGTTCTACTTTGCCCCATAAGTTTTTGGAGAGTTTTAAAATTTATTTTGAAAATCCTTAATTGTTTTCATTTTGAGGCTTCTACAGATTCTTGTATATCTTTCGTTTAAGTAACGCCCAAATATTTCTAATTAGATGTAATACTTTTTCAAATGGAATAAATATATTATTGTATAATTATTAACAAACGAATGTCGCGTCTTTATCCGATATGTTATGGGGTCGAATATAAACAGAAATATTTATCAGTATTTTTTAACATAATTAAAACACATATTTATTAAAATTTAATTAAAAATATTGTTGTTATGAAATATATTTTTTTGTTTGAGAATCTATGTACTGCGGAATTTGATTTACTCGTGCGATAAAAACATGAGCTAATTCAAACATACGAGATGTGAGCCCTAGGAATTATACGAACATAACTCACGATGCAACGCTGAATTAAAAACTTTTCCATGTACCAAAAAATTCTGAATTATTGATTAACCGCAGAAAACCGACTGTATTAAAAACTGAATTATTTTTATGAGAGAAAAGTTTTTTGAAGAATTTATTACAAACTCAGCCACAATAAAACTTCAATGCAACTGGCAGAAAGCAGGAATAAGTTTTCAGTCTTCAAAGAAATATGAATATTTTAATGCAAAGGAATTTAATTGTAATTTGTAATTTCACGAACCGTTCCCAGGAAAATTATTCATGCTTTACTTGGCGACTGGACTTCAATCAATGTTTACTTTATTTCTTCGGCTTTTCATTTTATTCATTGTTCCATCTCTTTTGGCTACATAATTGTATTTTTAATACTTAAAGGCAAAATTCAATTTCTTGGGAGAATTAAATTCATCCATATAATTTTTAATTTGTTTTGTTTCCTCGTTTTGTTATTTGTTATTGTTTGCAATTTGTTTTTTCCTCGTTTTATTATTTGTTATGGCCTGGAATTCTAATTTACCAAATCATGTTCAAAATTATTAGAGATTGCAGAGTTTTTCCAATCTGCCTGCTTCTTCTAATACATGTTTTGGTATAAAAAGTAAATTCTAAGTCACTAATTTCTGGACAGAAGCAGATCTAGAAAATGTTCTGAGTAACAAATTTCATAATCAATTTGGTACTTATAAATTAAAAAAATATCTGATGTGGCCAACACATGACCTCTCGCCATTTCCATTTTATGTTATATAAATAAATAATAAATATATCATCACGGCATATTACCCATTGCTGGGTGTGCCAATCTGCTTTGTACGCAGATATCGATAAATGATGAAATATTTGCACAGTGTGGGCGCTTACCAGGCGTCACCTCACGAACACTCATTGTTGTCGTGGAAAGTGCACTACAAGGGTCAATTTTGTGCGATTGAAATTCGAAGTAATTTTTGGCGTCAGTCGGGATCGAACCCGGGTCAAAATCAACGAATTTAACATTTCTTGTACCTATAATTCAAATTGTATCTATTCTTTCAGTCTATAAGGAATTTTCTCCTACTCTTCTAATATTTTCAAAATTCTTTATATTTACTGACGGTATTAGAGGTATTACTTATAAATTTAAATATTTAATTAATAATACAATAAGAAATTTTAAATTTACTTACTTCCCAGAAAAAGCTTTCCGTAATGTTAATAAAACTGTTGATTCTTGAAAATGACATACTACTATCATTACTGCAATTGTTTCTTATTCAAAAAACAATATCAATGATATACTAGATTTAATTTTTAAGTGAACATATAAATTTAGAGAAAAATGGTGAAAATCTCCAAAATTATTGGTTTTAGGCATGTGATACCCTCAATAACATATGAAGATAATACAAAAATACACACAACTGAATAATAAAATATAGGGTGTTTCATTTGAAAATGACGAGTTATAGTCATTTGAAATTGAGCATATTTGATTCGCTTTATTGAACAGCATGTATAATTAAATTTAAAAAAAAATATGTCAGAACATAGAGTATAATTACAGTTATACAGAAAAAAAATTCTTAATTCTTACTATTAAAATAACTTCAGTAAGCCTTTATAAAGCAATGCGTGTATTCGGTCTTTTTTAGAGAAAAAACGAAATAACTTGGCAACGCCGTGGAATACTAAAACAAAATTTATATGCTCGTATAGGTGAATAAAATACAATTCAAAATATATAAAAATATATAGGGTGTTCCATTTAAAAAAAGAGAAACTATTCTCGCCGAGCCGTAATGCAACAACCTGTATATGTGAAAATAATTTTACGTTATGCTCCTTGAGTAGACGAATAAATTCTGTTATAAAACTTATGCTGTATTTCTAACGACTAGGGAGATATCGAAGACGGCGATTCCTGTATATATGTCACTACAGTGCCATTAGTTCCTGACTAAACGTTTCCATTAAGAATGTAGACAAGTGACATTTCTCAACATTGTATAGTTAGAAATTTGGACAGCGAGCGTTTTTTCTACTTTGTCGCGCTAGAGCGGCAAAGTGACATTTTGCGTTGACAAAAGAGAGCGCAAATGGCTACTTTCTATGTAGACTATAGAAAAAAAACTTTTATCAGATATTTCATGTTTTCTTCGTCTAATTACCGCATTCCAAGTTGGTTAACCTATCTGTCATGTATATAAAAAGGCTCTATTGTTGATTCAAATACTTTCAGAACCTATTTTTTATGTTTCTCTACTTTCTATAATTAGGACATTACTGCCGTCAAATGATTGCAAAAGAAATAAACCAACAGCAATATCTCTAACCAAGGATTGGAGTAAGTAAAGAGTACACATTAGAGAGAAGCAAACGTTCCATTAACCTCCACCTACCAACAATTCTTCAGCATTCCTTTGAGAAGAGTTCCCATCTTACAAACCTAGAGACATTCGTTCATCTAATTAATAACGACCACGTCGCAGGTTGGCATTGTCGTAGCTGCCAAGCCGTGTGTCTTTGTACCTGCTCCTGCAGTGGAGGCAGCAGGCCATTGTGCAGTACACTGCAGAGCGCTGAAAGTGTCTTTGTATCCTGCACTCGCACACTTGTTCACTCTGATTAAAACGGACACACTTGGAGGAATTAGATTCCCTTGTCTTGAAAAGGGTTTTTTGTCGAGCAAGTGGGTAAATAAGGAGATGTGTAATTGTGTTTTTGTTGAAATTGTTAGTGATGCAAATTGGATCCGGTTACGAAATGCAGTGTCCCCAATGCTGTATCGTTCTTGCTGTTAATTACGTTGTACTGCTTCCGTCATCAAGGTTCACAAAACATAATTCTAATACGTATGAAAAAAATCTGTTGTGGCCAGCTCAATACCTTCCGTCAATCCTGTGTATTATGTATAAATTTCCATACAAAAATTTTCTTGCAAAAGATTGTAAATTTCCAGTAAAATTATTTCATAAACAAACTATGCAAATTGCACTTTACACTAACATCTTCTTCTTCTTCAGCTTTCCCCATTCGTTAAGGTTCGCTATTTTTTATTTTCTTCTTCAACTCATTTCTGTTTTACGTGTCGTTCTCATTCAGTTCCTTTACTCTCAAGTCTTCCGCAATACAGTCCTTCCATCTTATCTTTGGTCTTCCTCTGTTTCTTCAACCTTCTAATACTAAGCTATTCATTCTTCCAATATATTCTTTATTTCACCTCATGACAAATTTCAAACCAATGTAATCATCTAGCTTGTTATCTTTCTAGAAACTTGTAACACTAGAGTTATTTCCTTACCTATCTTTCCGTGTCTTCACCAACTTCTACTTCAACATCCTCATCTCTGCCACATTAATTTACTTTTTATTTATACTGACATCTGTTAATTTCAATTATATGATTATATTAGTAGTTTCCATGTTTAGCATAGCTGGCTGAATTATAAAATTTAATTTCTTTAAAATTCTTTAACTCTATATCTATTGAATATGAAGTATAAAATGCAATCAAATCGTATAGAGAATAATATATTCACGTTATAATAACGTTAAATGTCAATAAATCAAATTTAACTGTAAAATCTTCAAATGAGGCTACTTCCGGTTCACCAATTATAACCAAAATCTAACCAGTTATTCGAAAAAAAAAAAATTTTTGGAATCGTAGTATTGAAGTTACGCGATCCGAAACTTTTGTCACACACACACACACACACTCACACACACACACACACACACATACATACATACATACATACAGACATCATCATAAAAATGTTAAAGTCTTATTATAGGGACCCTAAAACATGCTTATTCACTAAAATCTCATCATTGAATTTTTTGACCAAAGACAATACCTTCCTTACCTAAAGGTGACGGAAGGTAAAAACTGTTGTGGCCAGCACAATACACAAAAAATTCTAATTAGATTTATTCTTTATATTTAGATATTTTTATAATTTTAAATTCATTCCATGAGTATAAGCAAGTTTTCTCCTATTTCTCTTTTAAATGTTTGAGATTCTTCCAATTCATTGATGGAATTGGTGATGTTTCTGAAGGGAAGGAAGCCTATAATTTTAAATATTTAATTAGTAATACAATAAAAAACATTAAATGTGCTCCTCAGAAAAAAAGAATTCAGTAATGACTTTCGATTTTTGACACTGACATTTGTCTATCATTTACAAACATTTTTATAATTTCTCAACTGGTTACCATGAAGTTTTGGCCAGTGAGATTTATAAAAACAGATGATTTTTATATTATATTTTTAGTCTCTAAATCTATAGAAGATAGAATGAAAATTTTAAATGTATCGGATACAGAATTGTGTGTCCAATTGTTACCAAAGCCTATTCAGCTATTCCCTTGAATGTCAGATTAAGGAATCCGTAGTTACACAGGTTTTAAGTCCAACACCTTCCCCCCCACCACACATACACACACACACACACACACACACACACACAGACATCATCGTAAAAATGATAAAATCGGATACTAAGCTCCTTAAAACGTACTTATTTACTAATATGTGATTTTTAGCATGAATCCAATAACGCTCTTAGCGAGAGGTAAAAACTGTTAGTTTCGTTTGTTATATTAAGTTATTCACTATAATCATATATAATAATAAAAAATCTGATGTGACCAACACAATACCTGACACCATTTAATTTTTATTAATTTAAATACGTATACCTATGGGGTCTCGTGGCCGCGTGCCTGAGTGTCTGGTCACCAATCTGGAAAATCCCATCAACGCCGAATATTTCGAATTTTAAATGGCACATTATTGACCCCTGTTCCACGCCAGAAATGAGTGCCCGTGAGACGACGCTTGATAAACGCCCGCACCCCACCAATATGGCATCATCATTACCGAAATCTGTGTACAAAGCATATTAGCACACCCAGCAATGGGTAATATGCCGTGATGATATATTTACTATTTTTTTTATTTAAATATTACATACCTGTATATTTACTAATGCTGGAAACTATGTATATTAAGTTCCTTACCATATAACTATTGTCCTATTTACAATTTTCATTTTAAAACGTTACTATTATTAATTTGAAATGATTATCTTTTGACAGTGACATTTATCTGTCTGTTACATACATTTGAAATTGTATTTATCTTTAAAACATAGACTCCGGGATTTATTAAAATGCTTATTTTATTAATTATATATAAAATATATATATAGAAAAATTATTAATGCATGCCTGTAGAAAATTCAATAATCTTTAATTTTTATAATAACAAATCGCAAAAAACTGACATTTATAGGTATTTTTGGGAAAAAAAACTATTTTGAGCTTCATGTAAAGTGCGATTTCCAGTTATCCAATTTATATGAAACTATAATGGCTTCTTTCCATATTAGAATAAGGTCGAAATACATGGTTTTAAAAATTTCCGAATGATAGTATTTGAGTTAGTGTCTAGAAGATCCACACGCACACACACACACACACACACACACACACACACACACACACACACACACATACAGATATTGTAAAAATAGTAAATTCGTATTCTAGGGACCTCAAAACGTGCTTATTTATTGAAACTTTATCGAATTTTTTTACCAAATACAATACCTTCTTTGGCATATAGTCTCTGGTATTGAACCTACTATAGGATAATAAATTTAATGATAATATCTCTACGGAAATTGAATAAATTATACAAACCAATTTTATTTTGTTTGATGTCATTGTCAATACAAAGACATAAAACGAAATATAATTCTACTAACTTAAAGCTCTTCTTCGCATATAAAACAACAAAGTCTCTCAGGCCATTTCAACACTCTATTACTCCGTTTATGCCCAGTAATTAAATCAAAGTGAAAATAACTCGTCCGCATATCATCCGGGCACGTTTATAGCTCCGTTACCATTTCGCACGAGATTTCATTTTTGCAAGGCCGGCCCTGGGCAGTCGTATAAAAAAACACATTCGCCTTCGCTGGTCCCGAGGGACATACTAGAGCAGCATGCACTATTGCAAAGGTCTCGGAGTAAAGCAAGAACGTAAGATTTCAGAAGAGTGGAATAATATAAACGTGGTTAGTAAAATAAGGCCAGTGGGATACCGGGAAGCTATTTTACAAACTGTTGTGTAGTACAGCGCAGAATAGACCTTTCCAATTAAAATAGATAGACAATAAGTATAATGGCGGCAACGTAAAATGTGGGGAAAATCTATGATAAGTTTAAAAACTTTCTCAATGAAAGATAGAAAAGCTTTTATTGAAGCTAAAATGTCAAACGGTACAAATTTTCACCAAAGTAACAATTTTTTTTAGTGACTGCAATGTATTTGTTGTTTCGTTTGAAAGTCCACTTCGGTACCGCACCGTGAATAAAAGGCGCTTTTGTGCAAAATTATATTTCAGCGCCCCCCCCCCCAATACATAATTTGCACACTTTAAAGTTTAAACTATATTTTTAATTCTTCGAAAAATGCTAGATTTAAATATTGATGAAATTTCCTTTGTTAGATTCATTGTTGTAATCAATATTATTAGGTTATCAAAATCGTTTGTTGTAATCAACAATTTTACGGTTATACTACTCTTCCACACCAGTCCTTCCATTTTATCTTTGGTCTTTCTCTGTTTCTTCTACCTTCTACTATTAAGCTATTCATTCTTCTTCCAATATATTCTTCATCTCTCCTCATTACATGTTCAAACCAATGTAATCGTCTCTCTTGTATCTTCCTAGTAACTTTATCACCAAGTCATTTTCCTTACCTTTCATTCCTTACCTTATCTTTCCAACATCTATCTTATCATCCTAGTCTCTAACACATTCATTTTATTTTAATTGATATTGTTATCTGTTAATTTCAATTATCTAAATATATTAGCAGTTTCCGTGGCTGATTTATGAAATGTAACATCTTTATAATTCTTTAACTGTATATCTATTGGTTATGAAGTATAAAATGCAATCAAATCTTATAGAAAATAATATCTTCTCTAAATTTATAATCATTAAATGTCAATAAATGATATTTAACTGCGTTTTTTCAAGAAAAACTGTTAAAAGTTGCAAATGAGGGTACTTCCGGTGGAGCAATTATAACCAAAATCTAATCCCATCTGCATATGGATCTAAGCTCGAGGAATATGAAAAAAATTATAATTTTTAGAATGTGCTTATTATTTTTTCTAATTCTATCATTTTTCTATCGAATTTTTTGACCAAAGACAATACCTTCCTTACCTAAAAATAATGGAAGGTAAAAATAGTGATTGTAGAAAAAATATTGCATGATATACGTGTTAAAAGTGATTTTATTTTGTTTGTAGGTTTGAACCATTCCATTTTTCTTTCAAAATTTCAAAATATTCTGATGTTTATTTGTCATCAATAACATGGAATATAGTTGTCGAGGAAAATAATCCACAAGGGTTTGGAAAATAAAGTTTTCAATAAAAAATTATTATACTTGACACCTATGTACATTATTAATAGCTGGCATTCTAACACGGGCCTCTATATCTGCTTGCCAAGGCCAACAAAGTCATATGACTGCTCTCGCTCTATGTAACATAAAATGAAAATGGCGAGAGGTATTGTAGTGGACACAACAGATTTTTTAGGGTTGGTATGACTGCATTAATACAGTAGAAACCCTTTTATCCGAACCTACGTTAATCTGAGCATCCAGTAATCCGAACAACGAGTAAAAATAGGTAACCTAAAGAAAGCCTCTTTAATCCGAACTGCAGCATAAAATTTATCCGAATGAAACAACAAACACATGTTATTCTTTGATAAACTTTGCTTCGGTTTCCACCCCTGAAGTGGCGGGATGTGATAATCATTTCAGTAAATATTGCTTTGAATAATATTATTTGACTTTTGTTTCATTTCCTGTGGTTGCATTTAAAGTAGTTTAATGCCAGTTTAGATTTAAAAATAAAACAGAATAGAATGAACCATTTAGGAACGTATTTGAAATTATAACATAATGCACGTTTCTGCAAAAGCCAATTTAATTTTCCTTAAACTTCCAGAACTATTCAGTGTGTTAACAATGTGGCCTGTTAACCAATATCGGTTGAATAGCTTTATGCATATGTTAGTTGCATTCAGGATTGAAAGGTCAATTTTGACATGCTGCCCATTCCTAAGATTAATACAATACTGTTCTGTACTCAATACGAATTTGGAATATAGCTCCTGGTAGACCTATTGCAGGAATGCCTCTCAGGAGGTGTAAAATTTTATTGCAAAGCTACTGAAATATTTTACTGCTTACCTACGCTCTAAGAGCAGTTTAAATCATTTTACACCACAAGATATCTTGCGCAAGTGTTTCTGTTTATGTATATACTTTTATCTAGAGTTCATGCGAAAAATCGCATATCCAGATTTTAACGAATAAGCACGTTTTAAGGTCCCTACAATCCAATTTTAACATTTTTATGATGATGTCTGTGTGTGTGTGTGTATAAAACTATAAGATTTAAAAACTGTTTAACTACGTATTTCTCAATCGGACATTAATGCGAAGAGTTGAAAAGGTTTTGGTAACAATTCGACAACTGCAAGTAGCAAATTAAGAAAAAAATCTTCTAAATATTATTTTTTGAAAATATTTGTTTTTGCAAGTATTAAAGAAGATTAAATTCTCTATCTGATACATTATATCTTTTATTGATTTAGATATAAAAGAATGTAATATATAAAATAATCTGTTGTAATAAATCTCACAGCCCAAATAATGCCATGGAAACCAATTGAAAAATTAAAATGTTTGTAACTGACAGATAAATGTCAGTGTCAGAAATCAGGAGACATTACTGAAGACTTTTTCTGAAAAGTACAACACATATTATTCGTTATTGTATTAATAGTTAAATATTTACAAGTATAGGTATATTACATACTTTTAGAAATACTGTCAATCCCGCCAATGAATTGGAAACTTATCGAAAAATTAAAAGAGTAGGACAAAATTTCATTACAGAATGAATTTCAAATTAAAAAATAAAGAATAGGTGTGTAGAGATGTTAAATGCAATACTTATGCAACTAAAAACGGAAGTGGCGAGAGGTATTGTGTTGGCCACAATAGTTTTTTTAAAATGAATATCATGAAGTTATATGAAAAATTGTTATCAAATATAACATATTTTGTAAATCATAAAGTCATTCATCAAATACGTGATTTTTATTATGATTTAAAAAAGAACTATAATATATTTCAACGTCACGTCATACAAGCAATTTTGTTTAATATTATGTATCGGTTATATCATACAAAATAAATAATATATACCATAAATATTTCATTTTATTTTAATTTTAGCATAAAAAATATTAATAAAAATAGGGCCGCGTGGTTCAGTGCAGATGGCAGTATGAGGAAGTTACTCTTATAAAAATTTAAATTCGATTTTCTTGCTTAAAAAACATACAAAACAATAGCGTGTTTTATTTATATATTTTGTTTTGAATGAAACATAACAGTCCAGTGCAAGTTTGATAGCTGTTACTGTCAAATAAAGAGATTATGTACAGCTGGAATTGTTTATTTGTATATATTTATTTACAAACGAAATAGTTTTCCTTTTATTAAAATACTTAATTTTTTACAGTTATTGTACTTACACAAACACTTCTTACAACTCAAAACACAGTAAATTTTTTTAAAGAAAAACTATTTTCTCTTGTTACACACCTATGGCCAGTTTTTCGTGCTACACCCAATATAAAAAAATCTGTTGTGGCCAGCACAATACCTCTCACCACTTCCTTTTTTGGTTACATAAGTATAGGCCGCGAACAGTTATATTACATTGTTGGCATTCACAAGCAGATGTGGGTGCCCGTTTCAGAATGATAATTAGTAATTATGTACATAAATGTCAAATGTCAGAATTTTTCATTAAAAATTTCATGATTTTCTAAATTCACGTAGTTAATTTGCCGCCAGGAGTGAGGAATTTACTTGTCGAGGAAAATAAACCACATGGAATTGGAACATCACTTAATTTAGAATGAGAAATCATGATATATGACATCTATATACATAATTACTAGCTATCATTCTGACATGGGCCCCCATATCTGCTTGTCAAGGCCAACAAAGTCACATGATTGCTCGCGCCCTATTGTATTTAAAATTTCTTGTATACCTACACTCTACACCAAAAATTCTACTGATATCTATTTTTTGTATTTAGATTTTTAAATTTAAATTCATTCTATGAAGAAATTTTGTCCTACTCTTCTAATTTTTTGAGATGTTTCCAATTCATTGTCGGGAGAAACAGTATTTCTGAAGGGTATGTGTAATATACCTATAATATTAAATATTTAACTATTAATACATTAAGAAATAATATAATGTATGTACTTCCCAGAAAAAGTCTTCGGTAATGTTTTCGGATTTCTGACACTGACGTTTATCTGTCAGTTACAAACAATTTAAATTTTCAACTATTTCTTTCGGCTGTAAAATTTATTACAACAGATTATTTTATATATTATATTTCTTTTATCTCTAAATCTATAGAATATATAATAAAATATTTAAATCTATCAGATAGAGAATTTAATTTTCTTTGTTGTACCAAAACCTTTCAGATGTTCCCATGAATGTCCGATTGGGAAATACACAAATATAAAGTCTTATAGTTTTTGAGTAATCGTCCTTCCAATAACCCACATACATACACACATACACACACATACATCCACCCGCATACACACATACACACACACAGACATCATCGTAAAAATGTTAAAATTGGATTGTAGGGACCTTAAAACGTGCTTATTCAATAAAATCTGGATATACGATTTTTAGCATGAATCCAATACCTCTCTTAGCGAGAGGTAATTATGCAATTTAAAGCAACAGAAACATTCTTCTCTAAATGCAATTGCACAAGAGAATGAATAGTTCCGAGCATGAATATTGATATGAAATGAGCGAAGGCGGAAACCAAAACTAGCAGCATTCGGAAACATCTCATAATGTCGCTTTATGCACCATCAGTCCTGCTAAATAGAATTTATGCGCGCAAGAACAACATCGCTGAAAATTAACCGTGTCTACGGATATCTTATAGGAGACAAGCATTGTCTAATTATTTGGGAAAATAAACTTCGTGTTGCTAATATACACCGAGGAGGGATTATAACTAGTGCTATTAAACGCTGGATTGTTGCTGCTATTATGGTTGATATGCTATGCTGACGTACATACTTGGATAAACTTACTAAATAATATTTTGTATATACAATAAGTGTATTCATTTAACTGACTGTTGCTAACTTTTCTATTAGAGATATGAGTTCATGCATTGTTATTAACTTCCGTCACCTTTCGGTTAAGAAGGTATTGTCTTGGGTGAGTTTTTAATGAATGAGCACGTTTAAGGATCTCTAGAATACGATTTTACTATTTTTACTCTGTCTTTATGTATGTGTTCGCGTGCGTACGTGGCGTATGTTTGTGTGTATGTGTAGGTATGTGTGTGTGTGTGTGATTGAATCCATTGGACGTTTTAACTCAAATACTATCATTTATAAAAAAAATTACCTTATTCTAATATGGAAAGAAGCCATTGGATTTTGGTATAAATCGGATAACCAGAAATGGAACTTTACTTGAAGCTCAAAATAGTTTCCTTCGACAAATACATATAACTGTTATTTTTTCACAATTTATGCTATTATAAAAATTAATGATTATTGAATTTTCTACAGGTTTGCGTTAATAATTTTTCTATATATTTCATATATATAAATTTATTAAATTATCTATAATTTAATTTCCAGATCTTTTGTTTTAAAGATAAACACTGCTCCTTGGGTACACAGTTCATATCTCTACTGTGTGTAACTGTGAGTGTGTGTGTGTGTGTGTGAGACTATCCTTTTGGATCTCATAACTCCAATCCCGTAACTCCAATTCAGTTTTAGATTTTAGCAGTTTTTCTTGAAAAAACGCTGTTAAATATCATTATTTATCCTTTTATGTTGTTATAAATATTAAAGAATAGTATTCTCTATTCCATTTAATTATATTTTTTTCTTCATATTATTTCAATTTAGAGATAAACGTCTGGTAAGCAAATATTTCATCATTACCGATATCTGTGTACAAAGCAGATTGGCACATCCATTTTGTTTGAGTTCCATGGCTACCGCTACAAATCAGCTATCTCCAGAAAAAAAAACTGATTTTCTCGGGTATAAAATGTCAAAAATAAAATATTATTACTAATATGGATGCTGAATTTAATTCTCTACAACATTTATTTGAAGAATTTTTGTCTAAACTAATTTGGGAACTTTTGCGCAAGAAAAACTGATTTCCCATGTAAAACGCCTATGGCCCGGTTTTTAATTAAAACACTGTATATATATATATATATATATATATATATATATATATATATATATATATATATTATTTATAAAAATGTAAAATAATTTAATGTGCCAAAACAAATCATGTAAGGTAATACACCAGATTATAGCCACAAGCCAATTCAGCAAATTATTGTTATAAATAAAATGCTATATACTTATATTTTTATTTTCTACTTATTTTAAAAAAATATACTGTTCTTTTTAGAAGTAGTTTAGTTCAGTTCAGTACGAGGTAAAATCAATTCATTGCTCTCCTAAAAAGAAAACGCCCATAAGAATATTTTATTTTTTATACGAATTAATTTCATTTTATACTTCATATTGAATGGATATGGGTAGAGATAAAAAATTATAAAAAAAAATAATTTCATAAATCAGCCAGCTGTGCTATAACCATGGAAACAATTATTATATTCAGATTGTGTGTTTGTGTTATATTTTTACAGGATAATAATTTAATTATATAAAAGAAGTGTCCAATTTAAAGCTGGACCCGGAGCCTATTTAAAACTTCTTCCTAATCCTTTACAAGAAATTTTCTGTATGGAATATGTACAAAATATGTAGAACTGACAGAAGGTCAGATTGTTTTTTTATAATTATATGTGTAGGTATAATTAATTTACCTGCATGATGTATTGACACCATGAAAATTTTTGAAATAAAATACACCATTCATCAAAAATTACTTCCAATGAATTTATTTTGATAGTTCAATCATTATTATGAAACAGCTACTGAAAACGTAATATGCAACATTAACTAAAATTCAACATATCATAGGTGTATACCTGGTATTAGTATTATTTATGTAAATGAATTACAAACTATTAATTTTATGGTAATAAAATGAAAATGTATTTATTAAATAGACATACATTGGTAATAAACGTAATAACATTATTAATAACTACGAGAAATTAACATTGTATATATTTATAATTAAATTTGCACCAAATATACTCAACTAAATGACTGTACTAAATTAAATTAAATCGCAGTATTATTTTATAATTTAGTTAAATGTATCGAAATCATAGCAGGTACTTGGAGCCATATTATGAGTATATAATTATCATAATTCAATTTAACTTCGGGATTTGAAAACGATGCCTGTGGTTATTTCATATAATTATTTAGATTTATGACAAAACGGTCGGCTAACTCCTGCTACATTTTTAAGTAAAACGATTAAAATAATTTTCAGTATCAGGTTGCAAGAATGTTAATACTCAATTATTTTTTACCTCTCGCTAAGAGAGGTATTGGATTCATGCTAAAAATCGCATATACAGATTTTATTGAATAAGCACGTTTTAAGGTCCCTACAATCCGATTTTTAACATTTTTACGATGATGTCTGTGTGTGTGTGTGTGTGTGTGTGTGTGTGTGTGTGTGTGTGTGTGTGGATGTGTGTGTGTGGGATGTTGGAAGGACGGTTACTCAAAAACTATAAGACTTAAAATTTGTTTAACAACGTATTTCCCAATCGGACATTCATGGGAAGATCTGAAAAGGTTTTGGTAACAATTGGACAACCGGAAGTAGAAGATTCTTGAAAAAAAATCTTCTAAATATTATTTTTTGAAAATTTTTCTTGATAATATTAAAGAAAAATAAATTCTCTTTCTGATACATTTAAATATTTTTATACATATTTTATAGATTTAGAGATAAAAGGAATATAATATATAAAATAATGTTGTAATTAATTTTACAACCGAAAGGATGCCATGAAAAATAGTTGCAAATTTAAATTATTTGTAACTGACAGATAAATGTCAGTGTCAGAAATAATGAGTAATGAAAGAAAAATGTATTTGGAGAATCCCTTAATTCTTGATCTGTGACTATTATGGAGATGACAAGTCTAGGTTGAAGGACTTAAATTTGTTTCAAACATTATGGGACAATGTACACCAGTACTATAGACTAGAGTAACTTTGAATTGCGAAAAAGCTATCAAATTCTTCTCAAGTAAGTTGTAAATATTGACAAAATTACACATCGATATAAGAATAATCGGAGTGCAATCTATCCGTCACTTTATTAAAGGGAATTAGTGTTATTTAGATATAACATGTACGAAAAAATAAAATGTAAAAGAAGATATGTAAGAATAGATGCATAATCCATATATACATTTTAGACCGCCCAAAATTAATGTTTTTACTAGAAGAATATGAAGAGAAAGTAAACAAAGTTGTTCGAATTGAAAATTGCTGTTACCAGCCTAATATTTATATATGGTAAACTCTACTTTGTAATTTATTGTAACATAATTTATGGTAAAATATCTTCATGTTGAGACATGCTATTATTGAATAATAAAGAAGTTTATACGTCATAGATTTATATGAATATATTATTTGTATTTATAAAAATATTCTTTGCTTTATGCATACAGCCAGGTAAAATATACGGCGAGAGGTTATGTGCTGGCCACATCAGATTTTTTACCTTCCGTCACCTTTAGGTAAGGATACGATTTTACTATTTTTGCTATGATGTCTGTGCCAGTAAGGTTCGGTTTGCTCGGGCGCCTTCGGCGGCGGATGCTGAAAGAGAGGGAGGATTGCTGGATAACTATCTGCGGAGGTGGTTTAGGGTTTGTCTCAGAAAAGCACGTAGTTAACTTAACCAACTAGTTTATTATTCCCAACGTATGTAAAATTAAAATATAACAAATAAATAAATAAAGAAAGACTGTGTTTAATCTACTAGGGACTGTGCTCCCGCGATACGGCAAATAGCACAGTCTCTGACGGCGGGAAGTAAAAATGAAATTATCTAATAAAAGAGAAAGTACAAAACGGACTCCTCTACATAAGGTATCGGAGATACGGACGACAGGTTATCTCGGCGAGTGGTGAATTTCAATCACCCAAACTCGACTTAGTATTTCGGTGGTACAACTCTACTACTCAAACGTTTTTCTCAGAGCTCGACTAAGTGGCTCTGAGCTGCAGCTCTAGTCCGGAACCCAGCCACTAGATTCAGTCGGACGAACTGAAGAACTCCTTTCTCTGGACGATGCGCGGTCTTTTATTGGTACATCAGGAAAAATCTCGCGTATTATTAAGAGGGGAGAAACTTTAAAATTTAACATATGTATTGTATCATCTATTTGCCAAACCCATAGGGTTACGCGTCGAGCTTTAAATATTCCCCGTGCTACAATCTTTTAATTATACCCTTAATACATAAATATGAGTAAGAAATTGTTGATGCGGTGTGGTTTTGAGCTTGATACCACCAAAATCCAGAGAATTGTATGATAAAACATTAAATGTCATTACTAAATAAAGTGTATAAATGAAGAAAAAATTAGTTCGCGAAAAGAAAATTACTTTATTTACAGTTGAAATTTGAAGAACGCGTATTGCAATCAAGAATGTAGTAGCAAGATAAAAGATGGATAACAATGGCAATTTTGCTCAACAGAAATTGTGTGATGAAAAACAAAAAGCGAATCAACATCTTACAATAACAAAACACAAACATTTAATTTTCCGCTTTCACCAAAAACAAAAAAGAAAAACACCAGTCAATTAATAAAAAAATGGGAACATTGCGAAAACAATGGCCAACATTTCGATTCATTACTGTAACAGATTTTTTGTTGTCGTTCGCACACGCATTACAGATCGTCAATCGATTGTGAGCGTCAAACAAACGCCAAACACTATGGCCTTCCAAGCGTTTCGTTAATTAATCGCATGTTTTGAATTGAAAAACGACGTCCATTTATTCGGCGTCTGGCACCGATGCTGATTAGTAGATTTAAACTTAAACTCCATCGCGGATGGTGCTGCTTATCGCATGTCATTTGTTTTCTTTTTCGGCGCGAAAGACGCACAAGGGTAGGGGATAGAGAAGATTCTCAATTTGTAACAAAAATACAGATTTTGTTAAACAAAAATCAATCGATAATATAATAGAAAAAAATATATACAGGATGGTAATTGGTGACGGTTAAGGGTGAATATTTTTGTTTTATTCAATGTCCTGTTATTTTATTCATTTTACGCCAAAACCTGTAGAGTAGGTACGAAGTTATTCAGAAATAAAAGCTGCATATAATACTACATTTACATTTTTTAATGTTTCTAGTTTATTCACAATTTTAGAATTTCAAAATTTCTGATAGTTCGTAGCAAAAGCTATATCTTTTGTTTCTTTTTTTTAGTTTTTATAAATTATTTAATAAACGTCAAACGTCAATCTGACTTAGTGAAATAAATCCAGTATTCTTCGATAACTATTTGCACCACAATAATTCTTTATACTTATGACACGTTCCTTATTCGAACAAACAATCATTTATTTTTTACAAAATTTGTTTTTGACAGAATATGAATAAATAAAGGGCATTCGTCACACACACACACACACACACACACACACACACACACACACACACACACACACATACATACTTTCATCATCGTAAAAATGGTAAAATCGTATCCTAGGGAACCTAAAACGTGCTTATTCATTAATAACTCATCAATTTTTTTGACCAAAGACAATACCTTCCTTACCTATAGGTGACAAAGTAAAAATGTAAGAAATTTTTTGGATACAACTTTGCACTCTACAGTTTTTGCTGTAAAATGAATAGGAGAGCAGTAATTTGCATAAAATAAAAAATCCGATGTTAAATCCTTATGTTCCGCCACCATCCCGTATATAGTAGCCCAGTGTCTTGTGGTGTTGCATATGTCAAGATATATTTTCAATCTCATCATGTAAACAGAAACAAGGTTGAGTTTTTATAAATATATTTTGTCATCGTCTAAACAAAGAATAGAAATCCCAACAATGTTACAACTTTATGGCGGCAAGTCAGCAAAAAGCCCTTCATCAAAATTTTGTTTCTTGATTCGGAAAAGCTGGGCGCTCAGCGCTCAACTTAATCCCATTAAACCGCACCAAAGCTGCCCACAACCCGGCAGTGGAGTTTTAACACCCACTCACGCACAGCAAGCACCCTAATGGGATTAAACTCAAGCAGGAAGACAATCTTCAATCACGGCCTCATACTAAGTTGACACGTTTTCGTATATCCCGGTTAGACACTGCAAAACCATTATTTTAAAAGTAACACTTAGTCAGAGGTATAATTAATTATATGTATTTTTACTAATTCATATTTAATTTTATGTATTTTCAACTATATTTTATATTAGTATCTGTCTAAAAGAAAACTACTTTAATAAAAAGTTTAATAGTTCCTGTTGGAAAAAACCATAGATTACCAATAATAAGATAAATCTCTAAAGGTATACTTCTGTGCAATAAAATTAAGTTTTGCGACTATTTTTTCGCAAATTTTAGTTGTGTATTTTTTGTTTATTTTAAATGCTTAGCATTAGTTTCAGTGAATGACAAACACAATACTTGATCGCTATAAAATTGATAAATAAATAGAAAAACTTACTTAGCACTTAGCGTTTCTTAATTCTGAAGACGGTGTCTTTACTGATGTTTATCAGTCGAGCGATTTGTCGTATAGAGAAACCATCTTCTATTTCTGTTACACCCTGTATAAAGTATGAATATAAAATAAAAATGCATAATTTTAAATTAATGTCGAATAAAGCTGCATACTACATTATGAAGTGAGTCCGATTATTATGAGCATGGGTATTTGAATTACATTTTGTTAAATACATGACACATATATGAGTAGGCGTATTAAATTAATGTAATCTCTCTTTGTTACAAATTTAATTAATTAAATAACAGTATCAAATATCAAATGCACTACAAATGTTTTAAAAAGTCAATGAACAAATGGCAATTGGTATTTCCTCTCAATTATTCCAATTTGTGATCACCATGGAATAACACTTTAAAAAAAAAATTAGTATGGCTTTTTTGGCACATTATTGTATTTTCGTTATTGTCAGTCCTTGTATCTGTTTGTGCATCCTGTGGACAGCTTGGTCACTAATCTATTTTGAATCTGCATTTCTGCTACAACCACAAGTTTTTCCTGGTGTCCTCTGTACCATCAATAACAGCGGATTTACTAGTTGACGACAAATAGCAACAAAGCTTATATCTAAAGTAAATCTAGTGAACTAGTAATTAGAGACAGAATCGACAATCGCAATTACGGCAAACAGTGACAAACACCCTTCTACGGAAACATGCGACTGTCAGGATACATCACTAACACTGGCACTCAATGGGCAACAATAAAAATGCGGAAACCGGTACGGTACACCTTCTGCACTCTCTTACGATCTGCTGACACACACCAGCAGCGCGCTGAGTCAGAGGCAGCTAAGGTCATCACAATGTTACTCACCTGGCACTCACCAGGTTTGCATATCGTTACAAGAAATTTTTGAGTAATTTATTTATAAATTATTCTTTAGTTTCAATGGTATATATTTTTGTTTCTTTCAAAAAATTACCACGCTTGTTTATCAGATTTAAGTCCGGTAAGACGATTAAGCTTATTTTGGATACTATACAATAGTTATTATTTTATAAGATTTTTTTGTAATTCATAATCAAGTTATCGGAAGTAAAATAATGATAAAAGTCTGTAGCCAACACAATACCTTCCACCATTTATTTTTTATTACTGTATAGACATACCTACATATTTACTAATGCTGAAATAGTATTTTTTGTATCTCGGATGAAAAGTGAATCTTTAAGGTTTTTTAATGTTTCACTTATTGTTTTATAAATCGTTCAAAAAACGTTGCTTTAGAAACCAGTATGACACAAACTATATTAACTTTCTTTCCATATAACTATTGTTATATTTACTATTTTCTTTTTAAAACATTGCTACTACAACTTGAAATGATTAGTTTTTTGTAAGTGACATTTATTTGTCAAGTACATCCAAATTTTTAACTATACAATGTTGAGAATTATCACTTGTCTACATTCTTGATTGGAAACGTTTAGTCAGGAACTAATGGCACTGTAGTGACACATTTACCACCTTTATAAATCAATCTGACATATAAATGCTCTGTCGGTATATTACATAACAAAAAAAAACTGCACTATTGTGAAAATAAAATAGGGCATTCATTTACAAAAACGAAAGTATAAAATAAAGATTTTATCTAAACAGATTAGATTGAAGCAATAGGTCAAGAAGAATGGGAAATAACAATAAATTAAAATTAAATATAAGACGTTTTTTCTTTATATTAATCCTTATTAATCGAGTAGTAGTGTAAGTACAAAGTGTACATTTTATTATTTTTTGTTATGGTGGACGACGTCCACTGTGGCGACTGTAGAAAAAATCTTGTGTTTGTGTTTCGAGCGCAAATGGGCATTATTCCCAGTAATCGGATTTTCTTTAAAATCTAATGGCGTCTTTCCATGATGAAGAAATATATTCCGAAGTAAATATGACATCTATATTTCATTATTTATAAATGACGAATACCGAAAATACTAATTGGATGATATTGTTACATCTGTAAATTACAAGACTATATTGGCAATTATGACACAAAATTTCATTAATTCTGTTAATACTTGTGAAAAACTTGGTAATTGATTATTGTTTTCGCGTGAAACAATTCATCCGTACACTGAACTCGTTTCTACATCAACAACGCGCTGTCGTGTCGTATTGCTATTGAGTAATTGTAATAAAAATGTTAATAAAAGCGAGTTAAAGCGTACAGATCTGGTAATTATAATTATCATCAGTCATCACTGTTGAAAAATAATTTGCAATGTGCATCAAATTGGACAAAAAAGGCTATTGCCAACAATTTTGCTGTAAATAATAATCCAAATTGGTTGTTTCGAGTGGTTTCAAATCTGGGATAAATTGCATAGCAGCCCGTAGTCTGATGAGCCTAAGAGTATTGATTCTACTTGATGTAATGAAATTCCTATCTCCTCATTTTCCATACTAGTTAATAATAATAAAAAAATAAAACTTGATTAACCCATTAGGCACTGTGGATGTGAAAATGCAACATTATATCTATTTTTACCTCTCAAGGGAGGTAGGTATTGGAATCATGCTAAAAATTGCATATTCAGATTTTAGTTAATAAGCACGTTTTAATGTCCCTAGAATCCGATTATAACATTTTATGCCTGTGTGTTTATGTGTGTATGTGTGCGTGTGTGTGTGGATGTTGGAAGGACGATTTCTCAAAAACTGTAAGACTTAATATCTGTTTAACTACTTATTTTTCAATCGGACAATAATGGGAAGAGTGGAAAGGTTTTGGTAGCAATTGGACAAGCGGCTGTAGCAGATTCTTAAAAAAAATCTTCTAAATATTATTTTTTGAAAAAATTAAATGTGTGTCTGATATATTTAAATATTTTATTATATCTTTTTCATTTGGAGATAAAAGAATATAATATATATAAAATAATCTGTAGTAATAAATCTCACGGCCAAAATAATGTTTTGGGAACATATTGAAAAAAACAAACTATGCAAATTCTACTTATACTGACATCTTCTTCTTCTTGTTTAGCTTTTCCCATTCGTTAGGGGTCGCTATTTTTTATTTTCGTCTTCCACTCATTTCTGTTTACATGTCGTTCTCATTCTGTTCCTTTTCTCTCAAGTCTTCCGCAATACAGTCCTTCCATCTTATCTTTGGTCTTCCTCTGTTTCTTCAACCTTCTAATACTAAGCTATTCATTCTTCCAATATATTCTTCATCTCTCCTCATGACATTTTCAAACCAATATAATCATCTCTCTTGTATCTTTCTAGAAACTTGTAACACTAGAGTTATTTCCATACCGTATCTTTTCGTGTTTACCCAACATCTACTTCAACATCCTCATCTCTGCCACATTCATTTACTTTTTATTGATACTGATATCTGTCAATTTGAATTATCTGAATATATTACCAATTTTTATGGTTAGCATAACTGGCTGATTTATAAAATTAAATTTTTATATAATTCTTTAACTCTATATCTATTGAATATGAAGTATAAAATGTAATCAAATCGTATAGAGAATAATATATTCTTTAAGTTATAATAATATTAAATGTCAATAAATCAAATTTAACTGTTAAATTTTCAAATGAGGCTACTTCCGGTTCACCAATCATAACCAAACTCTAAACACTTGTTCTTCTGGATATAAACTTGAGGAATACGAAAAAAATATAATTTTAGCAATCGTGTATTGAAGTTATGCGATCCGAAACTTTCGTCACACACACAAACACATACATACATACAGACATCATCGTAAAAATGGTAAAATCGTATTATAGGGATTCTAAAACATGCTTAGTCACTAAAAACTTATCATTGAATTTTTTGACCAAAGACAATACATTCCTTACCTTGACGGAAGGTAAAAATTTAAATATAAGGAATAGAAATGTTGAAAAACTTTAATTTACAATAAAAAAATACAAAAATGTGAAATATATTTGAAAGTGCAACAATGTTAGCAGACAGCAAACAGCTGCAAGCGGCCAGTAAACTAAACTGAACTAAGCAAAGCGATTGAAAATTTTGCAAGCTAAGAAGCAAAACATCTTCGGGCATGATCCCCATCATATTTTCAAACCAAACAGTTTAAAATTGAATCTCCTTCCAATAACCCGGCTTTTTCAAGAACCAGCATCAATTTCCTTTATACATGCTACCATACAGCAATAACTGTCGTCTACCGGACAATTTCTACAGCGAACAGACGCATCGGTTCATATTTTGTTTATGGAAAATGTCGCGCCACCAAAACGAAATATAAAATAGTTCCCTCGACCCTATCCTGTCAAAGTAAAACGAGATCGAAGTGTTGGTAAAACATCTGTTGTGGCCAGCACTCAGCACCATACCTCTTGCCACTTCCGTTTTTGGTTACTGTGGTGGAGTGGAAGGCTTTTTTAAGTTGACACACTGATATTTATAACTATGAGATTTAGTGATACACACACAAGTACAGTTATTGTCCGGCTGACGTACTACGACTGCCGCAAGTAGTGTATTGATATTTAAACATTTAAATAAACAATATTGCCCAATGTATGATACACTACAGTTACATAACTATAAGGCGCGAGCAGTCATGTGATACTGTTGGCCTTGACAAGCAAATATGGGGGCGCGTGTCAGAATGACAATTAGTGATTATGTACATAGATGTGCTGGCCACAACAGATTTTTTTTCTGTTAGTTTCATATGAGACATGAGATACATATGATATCCCTATAAATGAAAAATTTCTGTTGCTCAAAAAAAATATGATGTGGCCAGCACAATACCTCTCGCCACTTCCGTCTTTGGTTACTTAAGTATAGAGCGCGAACAGTCATGTGACATTGTTGGCCTTGACAAGCAGATATGGGAGCCCGCGTCAGAATGACAAATAGTAATTATGTATATAGTTGTCAAATGTCAGAATTTTTCATTAAAAATTTCAAGATTTTCTAAATTCAAGTAGATAATTCGTCACCAGGAGAGTAGAATTTACTTTCTGAAGCAAATAAACCGCATGGAATTGGAAAATCACAAAATTTATAATGAAAACTTATGATATTTGACATCTATGTACATAATTACTAGATATCAGTCTATAACTGGTCACGGCCAACAATATCACATGACTGCTCGCGCACTATTGTGTATAACATTTCTTGTATACCTACACTCTACATTCTTAATATTTAGATTTTTTATTTTAAATTCATTCTATGAAGAAATTTTGTCCTACTCGTCTAATTTTTCGAAATGTTTCCAATTCATTGTCGGGCTTGACAGTATTTTTGAAGGGTATATATATACTGTACCTACAATTTTAAATATTTAACTATTAATACAATAAGAAATAATATAATGTATGAACTTCCCACATAAAATCTTCAGTAATATCTCTGGATTTATGATACTGACATTTATCTGTCATTTACAAATTTAAATGTTAAAGTCCTGTTCCAGTGTCGCGTTCATGGCATGACCGAAACGTCAGTTTAATTCAATAAAAAAAAAATCTGATGTGGCCAGCACATAACCTCTCGCCGTATATTTTACCTGGCTGTATGCATAAAGCAAAGAATATTTTTATAAATACAAATAATATATTCATATAAATCTATGACGTATAAACTTCTTTATTATTCAATAATAGCATGTCTCAACATAAAGATATTTTACCATAAATTATGTTACAATAAATTACAAAGTAGAGTTTACCATATATAAATATTAGGCTGGTAACAGCAATTTTCAATTCGAACAACCTTGTTTACTTTCTCTTCGTATTCTTCTAGTAAAAACATTGTGCATCTATTCTTATATATCTTCTTTTACATTTTATTTTTTCATACTTGTTATATCTAAATAACCTTAATTCCCTTTAATAAAGTGACGGATAGATTGAACTCCGATTATTCTTATATCGATGTGTAATTTTGTCAATATTTACAACTTACTTGAGAAGAATTTGATAGCTTTTTGGCAATTCAAAGTTAGTCTACAGTACTGGTTTACATTGTCCCATAATGTTTGAAACAAATTTAAGTCCTTCAACTTAGACTTGTCTTCTCCATAATAGTCACAGATCAAGAATTAAGGGATTCTCCAAATACATTTTTCTTTCATTACTCATTATTTCTGACACTGACATTTATCTGTCAGTTACAAATAATTTAAATTTGCAACTATTTTTCATGGCATCCTTTCGGTTGTAAAATTAATTACAACATTATTTTATATATTATATTCCTTTTATCTCTAAATCTATAAAATATGTATAAAAATATTTAAATGTATCAGAAAGAGAATTTATTTTTCTTTAATATTATCAAGAAAAATTTTCAAAAAATAATATTTAGAAGATTTTTTTTCAAGAATCTTCTACTTCCGGTTGTCCAATTGTTACCAAAACCTTTTCAGATCTTCCCATGAATGTCCGATTGGGAAATACGTTGTTAAACAAATTTTAAGTCTTATAGTTTTTGAGTAACCGTCCTTCCAACATCCCACACACACACATCCACACACACACACACACACACACACACACACACAGACATCATCGTAAAAATGTTAAAATCGGATTGTAGGGACCTTAAAACGTGCTTATTCAATAAAATCTGGATATGCGATTTTTAGCATGAATGCAATACCTCTCTTAGCGAGAGGTAAAAAGTGTTGACTGCAGGTCTCAGTAATTTCTTCAACCTTTAGTCCCAAAACCAGTCGACCATCGTACCCATCAATGTATGAAATGTTAGTTTTGTTTTTTATTTTCAATCTACCAACTGCCCATGAATCTTACCCTATATTATATTGTTTGCCAGAATCTTCTAATATTATTTATTCCGACCACAGCATTTATATTTCTTGATATATTTATTCCTCACTTTTCCAATCATATTTATGTTTTTAAAGAAATTACAGAATCACTATTCAGCCCAATTAAATAAGTTTGTATTCTACATCGGATGGAATGAAACATCAAACTATTTTTGTCTGATATTCTTAATAAAGTTTGCCCTCTGAAGTTTAGTGACCCTATTTTGACCGTTGTGAGAGTTCCCCATGATTAAACGTGCCATTAGGAACTGGTGGTGGTTTCCGCAATGTATCTTACTCTTCGCCACTTAACACTTGAGTGACTGCTTACTCTCCCTCGCGGCGACCGTAGGCAAACAATGTTTGCACCGCGAATCTGATTAATCACATACTGTCCTCATCATTGATGCAGAACTGAACTGAGTAATTACATACGAAAAGTTAGGTAGTTGGCATTTGGAGTTGTTTTTTAAACTTTACCTACATAATTATTTGCAGAGTTGTATGTTTGTTGAAACAGTTTTTTTTTCAGGGAAAATATTTTGAGGAGGAACCATCACATAAAAGTTTTTTTTTTATTTATTTATTTTGCTCCTTCGGTGACCAGATAATCTTAATTTAAAGACGTAATATTATTAATCTAGTACGCTATCATTTAAAACAATACCTCGAATTGAAGTAATACTAAAGTTTTAGGTAAATATACAGAGAAAAATTGAGGGTCTACAGGATGTTTGTTTTATTTTGTCCAATATTGCTCTCTCGCGAACTATAAGAACTACGAGGTCAGTTAAATTAGCAAACAATTTCTATTTTACTAGACTATTTTAATAAGCGTAAACTATTTTTTTTTTCAACCAGTTGTTTTGAAACTGTGGGGACCTACTTTATTATTTTAAATGAGACCATATATATTTACCTTCCATCACCTCTAGGTAAGGAAGGTATTGTTTTTAGTCAAAAAAATGAGTTTTCAATAATAAGCTCGTTTTAGGGTCCCTACGATACGATTTTACTAATGATGTCTGTATGTGTGTGTGTGTGCGTATATGTGTGCCGCGATATCTCCAATGCTAGAATTCCAAAAATTACAATTTTTACGTATTCCTCTTCTTTACACCCATATTATTTTGTGTCATAATTGGTCAATCGAAAGTACCCTCATTTAAAAGATTTTAACAGTTTTTCTTGAAAAAACGTTGTTAAATATTATTTTATGACATTTATTGTTATTATAAATATTAAAGAATATTTTTGCTCATACGAATTGATTGCATTTTATATTTCATATTCAATGGATATAGAGTTAAAAAATGATAAAGAAATTGAATTTTATAAATCAGCCAGTTATAACCATTAAAACAGCTACTATATTAAGAAAATTCTGACAGATGTCATTGTCAATGAAAAGAACATGAATGTGCCAGAGATGAGGATGTTGAGATAGACGTTGGGAAAGACACGGAAAGATACGGTAAGCAATGAAAGACTAAAGTACAGTAAAATTTTTGAAAGATGTCCGATCAAGGGCATCTGTATCACGAACGAATTAACAATTAGGCATACATTTATCTCTTTCTTTTGCAAAGGCTGTAAGAGTGTGTGATAAGGATGGATATAACACGCTTGTCTTTCAAAAATTCATATTGTTTCGACTAAGTTAGGACATTCCATTTATAAACGATGCTCGTTGTTGATAATACTTTCGCTGTAACGTAACTTTATTTATTAATTCAGATACATTACCTGGATTCATAGCCGTACGTATAACGTTATATTCTGTCAGAGTCACTGACACTGACATTGTGTCAGTATCTTATTTTTAACATATTTGGTTTTACATTTGCTTATAAACTTACTAGTTGACTTATTTTTGAATTTTGAATGCTTTTCCTGTAATATATATTTTTATAATGATAAAATAACAGTAGTATCTTACGTAACCTCATAAAAACTAAGCAAACGACACTACTGAATTTGTCATGATGGGCGGAGCAAAAATCTGAATTCATACAATTCGTAGACAACCTTGATCGCACATCTTTCAAAATTTTTACTGTAAATGGCTCGTGTAATAGAAGTTTCTAAAAAGATACAAGAGCGACGATTGGTTTGAATATGTTATGACAGTGGTCGCATGACAATGTCAAGGCTAAAATAAGAAAAAAAATGTTGACAGCTGAGTCGTCACACATGGCAGCAGGAATTTATTGACTGTTTGTAGAAAATTGCTGACAATATTTGTTATTTAATTGTTCCAGACAACCACGAGAAAAAGCAAAAAAGAAAACAAGAATTTTAACAAAAACAACTGAAGCAAATAATAAATAGTAACATTTTTGTGCTCTTTTAAGCAAAAAATCTGATGTGGCCAGCACATAACCTCTCGCCGTATATTTTACCTGGCTGTATGCATAAAGCAAAGAATATTTTTATAAATACAAATAATATATTCATATAAATCTATGACGTATAAACTTATTTATTATTCAATAATAGCATGTCTCAACATGAAGATATTTTACCATAAATTATGTTACAATAAATTACAAAGTAGAGTTTACCATATATAAATATTAGGCTGGTAACTGCAATTTTCAATTCGAACAACGTTGTTTACTTTCTCTTCATATTCTTCTAGTAAAAACATTAATTTTGGGCGGTCTAAAATGTATATATGGATTGTGCATCTATTCTTACATATCTTCTTTTACATTTTATTTTATCATACATGTTATATCTAAATAACACTAATTCCCTTTAATAAAGTGACGGATAGATTGCACTCCGATTATTCTTATATCGATGAGTAATTTTGTCAATATTTACAACTTACTTGAGAAGAATTTGATAGCTTTTTCGCAATTCAAAGTTACTCTAGTCTATAGTACTGGTGTACATTATCCCATAATGTTTGAAACAAATTTAAGTCCTTCAACCTAGACTTGTCATCTCCATAATAGTCACAGATCAAGAACTAAGGGATTCTCCAAGTACATTTTTCTATCATTACTCATTATTTCTGACACTGACATTTATCTGTCAGTTACAAATAATTTAAATTATCAACTATTTTTCATGGCATTCTTTCGGCTGTCAAATTTATTACAACAGATTATTTTATATATTATACTTCTTTTATCTCTAAATCTATGGAATATATAATAAAATATTTAAATGTATCAGATAGAGAATTTAATTTTCTTTAATATTACCACGAAAAATTTTCAAAAAATAATATTTAGAAGATTTTTTTTCAAGAATCTTCTACTTCCGGTTGTCCAATTATTACCAAAACCTTTTCAGATCTTCCCATGAATGTCCGATTGGGAAATACGTTGTTAAACAAATTTTAAGTCTTATAGTTTTTGAGTAACCGTCCTTCCAACATCCCACACACACACATCCACACACACACACACACACACACACACACACACACACACAGACATCATCGTAAAAATGTTAAAATCGGATTGTAGGGACCTTAAAACGTGCTTATTCAATAAAATCTGGATATGCGATTTTTAGCATGAATGCAATACCTCTCTTAGCGAGAGGTAAAAATTATAAATAAATACAGTTTACATGGGTGCGTAAACAATATAAAAAAAATTATAACGTAAACTACATTATCATCTATGCGTAGACAATGACGTAATTTACATGGCATAGATTACAGGCGCATCCCTTATTTCCATTAATACTTTTCCATTGTGGAACATCTAGTTACCTTGTAATGTAATGAAACTGGAAATACTTAACTTTTGTTTTATTAAAGCATAATTAGCGGCGGAAATTATTATAATTAGTCTTTAGAAAAAAAGTATCGCGAAATGCAGTGAAGCAAGAATTTTTCAATTAAAAAGAAATTTATTTCCATTTTCGTCGTTTTGTTGCTGTCAGTCATGTGAAAAATGGAAATTATGAAAATTAAAAGAAATAAATGAAAGGGAAGTTTTGAGAAATTAGGAAAAAAATCGATTTACCTTAATGGCCAGGAATAGAATTTGCAATTCATATTTAAGGCAAAGCTTGCTAAGTGGAAGAAGTTTTTGTCAGTGGAGTATTTAATGGAATTCGCGAAATGACTTTTCAACGGTCGAATGCTATGTTTGGTGTGCGTACTGCGCTCATTAGGAATCCTCGGCTCGGAAATGTATAACCAAACAAGCATTCACTGCGCGCCATTATCGAATTAACGAATTTACTACACCGAATGCAATTTTAAATTAAAAATTAAATAACCAACGATGATTAAAAATTGACTTCAAGTTTTCCACTGTTTCCCTCATTTTATACAGTAAATAATAACAATATTAATAATAATAATAATTATAAAAGTTTATTCATCGACATGTTGTGTACATGTATAGAACACGTCACACAATATTAAATAAATATAAATAGTACATACATGGGTATAAAGTAATTAATAGGAAATTATAACACGAAGGGGGGTTACAATAGCTCTAGCAATAGAGAAACTCTAATGATGGTGGTCTTACTGTTCTTACTGCTTTTCCCAACGATGACACTTTTTCTAACTGGCGTGCGCTGATGTTCGACCACCGCTTGAGTATGGAGGACGGAACACAGACACAATTGCACTTAACACACTTAACTTTGATGGCTGATGAACACACTTTACATTATGGACACAGACAATTATTAGAATTTAAACTAACTTTATTTACATGATTAATATTTACACTTACACTAAACTTAACTAAGCACATAAAAACATAAACTAAATTGTTACATTGTGGTAACCTTGCGTACTAGCGTCTAGTACGCGCTCAAACTAAAACTCAAACTACATGTCTAGTCGACATGAGTATCTAAGACCGACTCCATGTCTTGTCAACATGAATATCTAAAACCGACTATCTAAAGCAAAGCGTTACTTTCGTGAGAGGCTTATCTCCGAGGGGTTGAAGGGGATATCATATGGCACCCATACCATAGTATCAGCCCTGCACGTAGGCTTGCAATAACTTCTACACTTAATTGTCAACAAATAACTGTCCAATGTTTCTGACAGCTAGTCTAAACAGTCAGTTAATAAAAGATGATAACTATTTCTAACAAAGGTAACAAGTTGAGATATTATTTCTGAAACTATAATTTAGAAAAGATTATAAAAACTTACTTATTTTTTATTGCTCGCCTTGTTACAAATTGTTTTCAGCATATCTGTAAAAGAATCTGATGTGGCCAGCACAACACCGTCCATCAATCCTGTGTATTATGTGCAAATTCCATACATAAATTTTCTTGCAAAAGATTCTAAATTTTTGGTATTTTATGATTCCCTTTCTCGGCAACAGAATTCCATACTCCTGATAACAAACAAACCACATGAAATAAGAAAATCATGAAATTTTGAATAAAAAATTATGACACTTGTCAGTTATGGACATAATTAATTGCTGTCATTTTGACACGAGTCACCATATCTGCTTGCCAAAGTCAGCAAAATCATGTCACTGTACGCGCCCTATACATAAATTTTCTTGCAAAAGATCTTATATTTCCAGTAAAATTATTTCATAAACAAACTATGAAAATTACACTTTGTTAGGGGTTGCTATTTTTATTTTCTTCTTCCACTCATTTTTGTTTTGCGTATCATCCTCATTCAGTTCCTTTTCTCTCAAGTCTTCCGAAATACAGCTCTTCCATCTCATATTTGGTCTTCCTATGTTTCTTCTACCTTCTATTACTAAACTATTCATTTTTCTTCCAATATATTCATCCTCATGACATGTTCAAACCAATGTAATCGTCTCTCTTATATCTTTCTAGAAAAATTAGAGTTACTTCCCTTATTCTTTCATTGATTCACATTTTATTGATACTGACATCTGTCAATATGAATTACCTGAATATATTAGCAGTTTCCATGGTTAAGTTAGCATAGCTGGCTGATTTATGGAATTTATTAGCTTTATAATTGTTTAACTATATATCTGTTGAATATCAAATATAAAATGCAATCAAATCGTATAGACAATAATATATTCTTTAAGTTATAATAATATTTAACTGAGTTTTTCAAGAAAAACTGTTAAAATCTTCAAATGAGGATACTTCCGGTGGATCAATTATAACCAAAATCTAATCAAGCCTGCATATGGTTGTAAGGATGAGGAATACGCAACAATTGTAATTTTTGGAATTCTAGTATTGGAGATATCGCGGCCGATACCGCGGTCACACACACACGAACACACACACACACGCACACACGTCCACACACACATACAGACATCATCGTAAAAATAGTAAAATCGTATTGTAAAGACCCTAAAACGTGCTTATTCACTGAAAACTCACCATCGAATTTTTTGACCAAAGACAATACCTTCCTTACCTGCTGTAGGTGACGGAAGGTAAAAAACGCTAGTGAACCGCTGGCTAATTAATAATCAGTTGTTCATACTACCAATCACTGACTTTTTCGGCATCTGAATAAAATGTAAATAAAATACAAGTATGTTGTACCTATTAAATTAATTATGGAAATACCTGTGAGGCATTTGAATAGCATAAGCCTCTTATTACATCATAAACACAATTTTGTCGGTATCAAAGAAGTTTATCATATTGAAAAACGATCAATTTCTCTTGTGAAAGTTTCGATTTGCATTGATCCATAAGAGACTGGGACTGGCATTCAGACATCCTTTTCGCGCTTGTTCGTTACCACGGGAGGGTAGAGCGACGCTTGGACGAGTGTAGTGAGACGTAAAGCCCTTTTTATGTATGAATGCGCTAAAAAGTAATAACATTTTCCTCGTGGCCGTTCACGTTATATCATCTCGCTGTCATTTCTACGCGTTTTTTAGTCTAGAGTTTTACATTCTGATTTTCTTTCAGCATATTTAATACTGATTACGATCTAGGTTAAGGGAGCAATTGCTTTGTTGAACAATAAAAAATAGTTTTATATCCTATATACAGGTGAACACTGAAAACCGTGACATAGACGTTTAACATGAAAAAATAGTTTTTTATTTTTCAAATATCATCTGTTACGTAACAATATAGTGGGCGTTTTTGATATGGTTAGAAACATTATTTAATTTGGCATCGAAGAGTATCTAAATACTTCTAATTTAATGACTTATTAATGAAATATTTACAAAAGTATGTTATTTAATAGTTATTATTTATAATTTATTAAAAATAGTGATCACGGAAACGTGTTCAATAGTTGAGTTGATAAGATCGAGACACCGTAATAATTTTTAACGAGTTCAAATCCTCGCCGGTTCATGTTTTTATTTTTATTTTGTAAACAAGTATCGCTGTTAATATTATTAAGCAAAAAATCTGGTGTGGCCAACACAGTACCTTCCGTTAATCTTGTTTATTATGTATAAATTCCATACATAATTTTTTTTGCAAAAGTTTTCCAGTAAAAGTAATTCAAAAACAAACTATGCAAATTCGTTAGGAGTCGCTATTTTTTATTTACTTCTTCCACTTATTTCTCTTTTGCGTGTCATTCTCATTCAGTTCCTTTTCTCTCAAGTCTTCCGCAATACAGTCCTTCCATCTTAACTTTGGTCTTCCTCTTTCAACCTTCTATTACTAAGCTATTTATTCTCCTTCCTCATCTCTGCCACATTCATTTACTTTTCATTGTTACTGACATCAGTCAATTTGAATTATCTGTATATATTAGCAATTTCCATGGTTAGCATAGCTGGTTGATTTATGAAATTTAATCTCTTTATAAGTCTTTAATTCTATATCTATTGAATATGAAGTATAAAATGCAATCAAATTGTATAAAGAATAATATGTTCTTTAAGTAATAATAACGTTAAATGTCAATAAATGATATTTAACTGCGTTGTTTCAAAACAAACTGTTAAAATCTTCAAATGAGGGTACTTCTGGTTGACCAATTTTAACCAAAATCTAATCACCTCATCATCTGGACGTAAACTTGTGGAATTCGAAAAAAAATATAATTTTTGGAATCGTGGTATTGACATCGTCGTAAAAATGGTAAAATCGTATTTTATGGACCCTAAAAACGTGCTTATTCACTAAAAACTCATCATTGATTTTTTTGACCAAAGTCAATACTTTCATTACCTAAAGGTGACGAAAGGTAAAAACAGAATGTAATCCTAATAAACAAACCTTCACAAAGGTTTATATTAGACGTGTTTGAAAAATTGTATTTTTTTTAATATATTCTTTTAGAAAAAAATTGTAAATCCAATGGATTTTTCATAGAAGATAGAATTACTGTCGTCAAATATAACCATCAATGAAAGAATTTACTTGATATTCTAAATAATATAAATTTACAGCTATTTCTCCTTTATATGACTATTCATTCTCTTAATAAAATTTGTGAAGTTTTTTTTGCAGTTAAGGCAATTAACAAAGTGGTGTTCAGAACAGGAAACACAAATTTTGTTCGCTGTGAGAAAAAAAGGTTCAGAAAAGGTCAATAAGTAATTAAAAGTAAACTGATCCCATCCCTAAATAAACCTTGGAACAATTAATTATCCGTTTCGGGTGATAGAAAAAATCCCGAAATAATATCTTCCATATTCTCATCTCCAAACACGTTTCAGATGTTCGTCGAGAATGAAATTGAAAGACGGATATAGGAACGGAGATATTTCTTGAAGTAGGTACTCTAAAATTCAATGTAGGTTTATTAATAATAAATAATATACTGGATTATTTTCTCGTGGCTGAGTTTATATTGTATCCGTTTTGGTTCTGACGACATGGGTTCGAATCTGAAAGAAATCAATTTTTAAATTATGTAAAAATCTCTGTTGTACTCGTTCCACAAAAATATTGTGTTGTTATCGTAAACTAACATATAATTTATATTTTTTGTAATAAAATGAAGTAGTTACTTTAATTATATTTTTTTAATTTATATCAGACCAACTCAAAACATGCGAGCTCAAACTCATAATAATTTTTCTCAAAAGTTTTGTTACATACACATTATACTTTTTATAACAAATATATATTCTCAATTTAAAAAGGCTCATTCTCTTTCGATGTCTACGCCAATGCGTGGGTGAACAAACCAATTGGCCTCGCTTGCTATCAGTGTGAGTATCCGTATCGAGAGGCCGATACGAGACCTCCAGGTCTCTGGGCATTAATAACTGATACCCTCTGGAGAGGTGTGGCTGCCGATTGAAATACAACATCGACGGATTGATAAAATGCTTGTAACATCCCACTGAAATAGGGGATAACTAAAATAGATTGTTTGGTGTTCGTTGCACAATCGAACACGATGCTGGAATCTGTTCCAATATATGAGTATAGCAATGAGAGACTGACTTTCACAGTCAGTGATAAAGTATCTTGGTAAATTTCTACACGTTCTATTTTTTGGAAATCAACTTTTTACCTTCCGTCACCGTCTGTATGTATGTGTGTGCGCGGTGTGTGTGTGTGTGTGTGTGTGTGTGTGTGGGTGTGTGTGTGTGTGTGTGTGTGTGTGCCCTCATTGAAGTTTTTCTTCAAAAAAACGCAATTAAATATCTTTTATTGACATTTGATGATTATAAATTTTAAAAAATATATTATTTTCTATACAATTTCATTGCATTTTATACTTCATATTCAATAGATATAGAGCTAAAATTTATAAACTATGTTAACCATGGAAACTGCTAATATATTCAGATAATTCAAATTCACAGATGTCAGTATCAATGAAAAGAAAAGGACTAGGATGTTGATATAGATGTTGGAGAAGATACGGAAAGAATGAGTAAAGAATGAAAGGTAAGGGAAAGGGTTCGAGTGATAAAATTTCTAGAAAGATACAAGAGAGACGATTGGTTTGAACATGTCATGAGGAGAGATGAAAAATATATTGGAAGAAGAATGAATAGCTTAGTAGTAGAAGGTCGAAGAAATAGAGGTATATAAAGTTCGTAAACAGCTTTTTATGTGTATAGTTTGATTCACGAAAGATGACTATTGAAGGTCATTTATAAGCCGTCTGATATAATATTACTTGCAGATAACTTCACTGCATTTCGTGTGCATAGGCGTGCAACATGAAATATTTATGGATAATTTTACCTGAAAAAAATACATTGTAATTTATTGGAAAAATATGTTTCTTTTTAAATAATACATTTAGCCGCCTCGGTGGTCGAGCGTGTTGAAGCAGCGCGCCTGGCAGGGCTCAAAGCGACTTCACCGCGCGGACCCTGGGGTCGTGGGTTCGATTCCCACCATGGGCTTGGATGTCTGTGAGTATCCCTTTCATCATCCCATCTTCATCTATGCAATTTATACACCGTGAAAGTTACAAAAATGCAACAATTAACTCACCCCCATATATCATCATTGTAATAAGATGTAAAATCTATAAACACAATAAAGAATTATTATTAATAATACATTTCTCAAAGATTTGTTTTTCACCTATGTTTTTGCAAAACACAAACATCAACGTCAATGGGTAAACATTAGCACAGAGGGCAGTGTAGTAGATAATTAGATATTTTTAAATTTACGACATATGTCATTATTATTTGTATTGTATTAGCAGGTCATCATTTACGTATATTTGTCATACAAGTAGAATATAAATAATAATCTTTCTCTTTGCTATGTATTCTTTCTTCGAACTAGTGACCTTGAATAATCATCTTTCGTGAATAATAGTATAGCGTAAAATTAGTAAAAGGTGACTTTTAGAAATCGATCAAATTCTTGAGTTGTAAGTCATTTCTAAATATCTGTTCAACATCAATCAGTAAAAGAATGTTCCGTTAAAAAGTGACCTCTGCTATTTGTCTACATACTTTGTTTTATTTGAGTTTAATACATTTCATGGTGTTTTGTGGTGTGAAATATTCAAATAAGACTATCATCTATATTTACAAACAACACGCAAAAAACACATACACGTTTATTTTAATTCATGTAAATTTCTTTTTAATTTTTTTGTATTCCATTTCTGATGTATTTTCGAATATATAGGTCAAATTGAAGCATTTTATACTTGGAATCTATTTTACTAGTAGTTTTAACTACAATAAGAATAGAGCATACATGATTTGTACATATCCAAGTAATAGAAGTACATTTGCACACGCAATGCAACACTTACGAGAATACAATACAGAGACAAAAACACAACATACCGCAGTAGCACTAAAATAGAAACTACAAAGATATATGTGTATGCATAGTCGGAAGTAATTAATTCGGAATGATTTGGTAAATAAATTGAGTTAACCGGTGCATTATAACCTATTATTCTGAAATGCCTCATATTTATTATAATAGATAGAAATACAACCTATCCCATATCCCATCAAAGAATTGGAACAATCCGCAACATTTAAAACAGTTATAGGAGAAAACTTGCTCATACTTATAGCATTAATTTGGCAAGAGGTATTGCGCTGGCCATAACAGATATTTTTTAAAGAATAATAGTTAAGAACTTTAAATTAAGGTACTTTTGGTTGATCAATTCTAACCAAAATCTAAACATGTTTTCATTTGGATGTAAGAATAAGGATTATGAAAAAATTTAAAAATTTGGAATTGTATTATTGGAGTTACAGGGGCTGAAACGATCGTCAGACACACACGTATTTACGCAAGCACACACACAAACACTCACACACACACACATACGTGCTTATTTATTGAAAACGCCATCAAATTTTTACCAAAGACAATACTTTCCTTATTTAAAGGTGACGGAAAGTAAAAAAGTTTCCAATGTTTAGAAAACAATTCGTTTTCTCTTGATGCTGTAGACAGTAAAATTTATATCATTTTTACGACTCAACCAAAAAAACATAGGTGTGCATTTTCTGAATTCAGCATTCATAAACGCGGTTAGGACAATAAAATAATTTTTATTGTTTTTAATATCTTGGAAACTTCAGCTTTATCTCTGGAGAGTCCGAAATAATAAAAAGGTCTTATAAGGCTCGGGTTTAGTGTCTGTTCCTGGTAGCTGCGGCTAAGTTGTGCAACTTGATGTCCCAAGTTTGTAACCCGTGGGGCACTGTTACGCAGCGAAGATGTGACTCGACGTTTTGAACGCAAACAAACTCGATGGCTTCGAGTTTAAGACGGGATTTCACACTGCCGTGGAATTTGATCCAGAAATGTGATAGGCAAATGGGATAGGAATTTGCGAAAGGTTAAACCCGGATTGTCATCTGGTGACCTTGTAACCTGCTACCTATAAATATGACAAGATTCGTTTTTATTGGGGTATTCTTCAAAAGCTTTCAAACAGTATTACAAGTTATTATTATATTATATATATTATATTGCGTAAAATAATTTGGACAGGTGTACGATGTACAATAATAAATTTGTTCATAAAATGACAAAAAATATGTGTAAGAAGTACGAACAAAATAATTCCGATTAAGAAGTTTGATTACGATATCCTTAATCTCCTAAGGGTAGCAACATTCAGTGCCAATCCGCTTTGTACACAGACATTGGTAGCGATGAGGGGGTTAGTTGTGGACAGGGGCAGAAATGGACAGCCCAAATTTCTCTAATATAGAAATATGTATCAAATTCAAAACCTTTGTGATAGATGTATATGATGCAGGATCAACACAAAAAATTGTATTCTCTAGAGTGTACAAGTCTGTCATTACATGTTTTAGAGTCAAAAAGTAAAATATTGTAAAATTTTCATAATAACTTTCATTGTAACTAATGGTTCTTTATATAGGTAAATATATGACTACGTTTATCTCGCAGTGACATAGCCCGCTTAAAAATCTAGTGACTTAAAACTAACTCTTAACTCCAGCTCGTTTATATCGCATGTTTTAAAGTGACTACAGGATAATTAGCGTTTATCCACTGCTGTTAAACAAGGACAGATAGAAAATTTAGCGGATGACTTACAGTAATATTAACAACAAACCTCTCACTATCTTGAAGGAAACCTCGAAACAAACAGTTTTTAAAAGTTTTGAGTGTAGTAATATGTTTTTTTAAAAAACTGAAGTTAATCCATAGCCTTAACCGTTTATCTCGCAAAATTTCAAGTAGGTTAGTTAACTCAACCCATTATTTAAGTTACTTCACTTAGCGCTAAACTAGCATGTTTATCTCGCACGTTTAACCCGCTTAACTCAAGCGGGTTAGCATTTAAGTGGATAAACTAGTACGCGATAAACGTAGTCATTGTGTTTTGTGTTTACTGCTTATCTAAAAACTTCTAATATTATTGTAACAAACTTTAATATTTTTTTTCTTCAGATATTTGCACTTTAACTTAATATATTGTTCATTTTAACTAGTATCCACTTCCACCCCTACAGTTGTTAAGTAATATCCACATGTGCCCCGCTTTGGGGCACATGCGGACATAATGCATTCCTACACAATAAACACATTTTCTTTTGTTTGTAACAAGTTGTTCTTATTTGTTCGTTACGTTTCACTGACGCCTAATGATGACGACATATTTGTACCGTGCGGGCGTTTATCAGGCGTCACCTCACGGGCACTAATTTCTGGAGTGATGAGTGCACCACAGGGATCAATTTTATGCCATTTAAATTTTGAAATATTTGGCGTCGATCGGGATCGAACCCACTTCTTTAGATTCGCGACCAAACATTTGACACGCGGCTACTAGACTCTATAAATATAAATATTCCTTTCATTTTCATTTTTCGATTTCAAATAAAATTTATTATGCACCTCGGCACTAAAGTTCCTTTTTATCACTCATATGGTTTATTTTTCTCGGCAAATAAATTCCACATTCGTGATAAAAAAAATAGAACTTCAGTGCCCTGATACGTAAATACTTCTAATTATTATGCTTATATGGGTGACACTGAAAAACGGGCCACTCAATTTTTTTATTTATATATTTTTATTTTTTTTGATATATTTGTAAACTAGGCTTAGGGACATTCTACATATTATACATTTGGAATCTACATAAAATTACGAATCCAACGATGTACTTGAAGTGCATTTGCATTGAAGAAATAAATTACAAAAACTACTAAGCGATGATATTAGGCATGCTGTGAGAACATTAAGTAATATTGAAGTTAATTGTTTAAATAGTACGTTTTTCTGTAAGATTCTATATTTTGTTACAAAAAAAAAATAATAATCATTTTGTTAACACAACCAACCGGTTGAACTTCAAATATATCGTCGAATTCATAGTATAGAGTATCTAATTTGAAATATGAAAGTTAATACCACTTCCGATTTAACCGAAAGTGCTGCCATCATGTCAAATACCATGATTTGTGAGCCCTTAAGCCTAGTTCAAAAATATATCAAGAAATAAAAAAAAGTATTTTGAGTGGCCCGTTTTTCAGTGTCACCTGTATAAAATAAAGAAATAAAACGCCAACAAATTACGGAGGAGTAAATTATGTAAGTTTCAACTCGTTTTGATCTTTTTGTGCGTGTACATTTGAAAAATTGCGATTATTTATTGCATTTCGAATGTGAAACCTTCAAGAATATTGATTTTGTGTTGTATGTCTCTGTTATGGCTCCATACAAGTCTAGCATTAAAAGAAAATTACTCGTTTGACAAATGACTACGAATGACGTGCATTCTTCAGTACTGAATTGCCTAAGAGCGCTGTAAAATTGTATACAGGTTCTCGTTCGGCAGTTTACAGTTGACGTTCACATAGGCCCATTGTACTGTCTCACAATGACACTTATTTAACATGACAACTAAACTCTCTATAGTAAAAGATTTTATTATAAATAAAATTTATACTTTCTACGAACTACTAGCAGATGACAGACAGTTTATATTAAAGAAAGTACTTTTATTCTGTTCCAAATATTCAACCAAATTAAAGTTGTTTTTACCTTCCGTCACCTCTAGGTAAGGAAGGTAATGTCTTTGGTCAAAAAATTCGGTGGTGAGTTTTCATTGAATAAGCACGTTTTAGGGTCTTTACAATACGATTTTACTATTTTTACGATGATGTCTGTATGTGTGTGTGTGTGTGTGTGTTCGTGTGTGTGTGTATGTGTGTGTGTGTGTGTGTGTGTGTGTGTGTGTGTGTGTGTGTGTGTGTGACCGCGTTTTCGGGCACGATATCTCTAATACTAGAATTCCAAAAATTACAATTCTTGCGTATTCCTCTTCCTTACAACCATATGCAGACCTGTTTAGATTTTGGTTATAATTGGCCAACCGGAAGTACCCTCATTTGAAGATTTTAACAGTTTTTCTTGAAAAAATCAGTTAAATGTTATTATAACTTAAAGAATATATTATTGTCTATACGATTTGATTGCATTTTATATTTGATATTCAACAGATATAGACTTAAAGAAGAATAACGATAATAAATTTTATATAAATTTCATAATTCAGCCAGCTATGCTAACTTAACCATGGAAACTGCTAATATATTCAGGTAATTCAAATTGACAGATGTCAGTATCAATAAAATGAAATCAATGAAAGAATAAGGGAAGTAACTCCAGTGTTAGAAGTTCTAGATATAAGAGAGACGATTACATATTGGTTTGAACATGTCATGAGGAGAGATGAATATATTAATAGAAGGTGGAAGAAACATAGGAAGACCAAATATAAGATGAAAAGACTGTATTGTAGAAGACTTGAGAGAAACGGAACTGAATGAGGACGACACGCAAAACAAAAATGAGTGGAAGAAGAAAATAAAAAATAGCGACCCCCTAACGAATGGGAAAAACTAAAGAAGATGATGTCAGTGTCAAGTGCAATTTGCATAGTTTGTTAATGAAATAACTTTACTGGAAATATAGGATCTTTTGCAAGAAAATTTATGTATGGGGCGCGTGCAGTACATGACTTTGACCCGTGTCAAAATGACAGCAATTAATTATGTCCATAACTGACAAGTGTTATAATTTTTCAATCAAAATTTCATAATTTTCTTATTTCATGTGGTTTGTTTGTTATCAGGAGTATGGAATTCAGTTGCCGAGAAAGGGAATCACATAATACCAAAAATTTATAATCTTTTGCAAGAAAATTTATGTATGGAATTTGTACATAGTACACAGGATTGACGGAAGGTATTGTGCTGGCCACATCAGATTTTTTTTTAAATAACAAAAATGAACATTGCTTTATTTTCATTATTATAAATCAACATTTAATTTTTTATTTATTTTCTTTGTAAGAAAAGAAAAGAAATTACTGAAAAGAATCTTATCTGTTTTTCTTCTGTCTAGACAAAATATTTTCTTCATTTCAATCAAATAATTCAACAAAGATAATATGCACGAATCAATTTTCTCAATTAAATTGCGAGGAAAGTTAACAGTAAGCATGAACTGTAACTTTTGTTTGAATTGTTCTTCGGTAAAACAAACTTGTCTGGTACGCAAGTTTATCTGGTTTGGTTTGACTTGAGCCCTCCAGGTTATTTACTCTAACCTAAAATTCTTGCTCCGTATTCAAAGTCGAGAAACTCTGTTGCTTTTATTGAACGTGGGGAAAGCAAATTACGTCGTAGTATTCCAGCATCAATGAAAATGTTAATAATATGTTTGAAGAGATGAATAAAGTATTATCATTAAGTAGTTTTTGATCATTTTTAACTGCCGAAGAATTAAGTAAATAGTTATTTGTAGGCACTACGAGTTAGTAGCGCACCCAAGATAGTTTATTGGGGGGGGAGGGGCTAAAAATTATTTTATTTTAAGGTCAAACACATAAAACTTTTTAAAATTAGACAATATTTTAAGATTTTTCCACCCGTAAAAAGTGTTATTGCGTCTTTTCAAACGAAATTAAAATATAATAAATAACTACAGCACTCAAGTGTTCGATTTACCTAATATTGACTAATCTGAACAATATTACTATGTAAGACGGGATCGCGTGAGGAATAATTTGGTGTATGAAGAATATGGTTAGGAACAATGTGATTAAGAGAGTTGGTGTGAGTCAGTTGAGATTGTTTGGGCATGTGGAGAGAATGGCGATTGAACGGCTTTTTAAGCGTATATATTGTAACGTCGCCGCCACCACCGCTCCGTAGCCCTCGCCGCCGCCGCGCCATGCCTGGCGCCGCTGTGTCCGCGCGCAGCGGACTTGTTAGGACAGGTCGCGGTGACGTGATTTATTGTGCATGCTGTTTACCTCGAGAAGTTCTCTAGGAGGTTCCAGAACTAAAGTGGCCAGGTATATAACCCGTCGCCAAAGCCAGCGAACAGAGTCTGTGATATAGAACTAACGCGTAAAGAAGTCTGATATAAATAAGCGTCGTGAATAGTTGGTGATATAAACAAACAGTCGACAAGAAGTGACATAAATAGTAGTGTTAATTGTTTAAATAAATAAACTTAGTGTTTAAGTGTCTTATAATATTCTTAGTCTTTATATTAGTGTTAATATTTGTTTATCATGGTGTTAGTTAAATTTATTATCTTTTAATTATCTTTTTAATATTTATTTATCGTTTAATAAACGTATTCTTTTAATTAATAATATTTCTGTTATTTGTACACTTCACCTATATAAATAAAAACGTTACACTATCTTGGTGATGTTGAGAGTTTCCGATTGCGTGGCCGACCAGTGTATAAGTGGATGAATGTGGTTGATTATGAATGTGGCCGAGGCGAAAGAAGTCTGCTTAGATAGGAATGTATGGCGAAGGATAATTGTTTCCTAACTATTATTGTGATCCGGATGCGGTATTTCGCTACCAAAAATCGATCACTTTAATATGTTTAAGACTAAGGATTTGTTGTATGATGTTGATGTTCTTATTGTTTTCTGGTTTGTGCGAACTCACTAAGTGGGACACGCGTGATTATTTGTATGTGTAGATGTTGGAGAAAACACGGAAAGACAAGTAAGGATTTGAAGGATAAGGGAAATCGCTCGAATGATATAAGTTTCTACAAGATACCAGAAAGACGATTACATTAGTTTGAACATGTCATGAGGAGAGTTAAAAAATATACTGGAAGAAGAATAAACAGATTAGTAGTAGAAGGTAGAAGAAATAATGGAAGACCAAAGATAAGATGGAAGGACTGTATGGCGGAAGATTTGATAGAAAAGGAACTGAATAAGGACGACACGCAAAACAGAAATGAATGGAAAAGGAAAATAAAAAATGGCGATCCTTAACGAATGGGCAAAGCTAAAGAAGAAGAAAATGTGAGTGTCAAGTGCAATTTGCATAGTTTATTTATGACATAATTTTACTGGAAATATAGGATCTTTTGCAAGAAAATTTATGTATGGAATTAGTACATAATACACAGGATTGACGGAAGGTAATGTGTTGGTCACATCAGATTTTTTACAATCAGCAGTTGCGATTTGATAATATAAATATTTTGAAGTTTTCATGTCTTTTAATCACTCTATCCATCCTGTATGTCTTATTGTAACTATCCAATTCTCCATACAAAGTGTAAATTTGCATCTTGAGATTACGTCTGAGGCTAAATCGAATGAATCTTGTTTAGTGTTCCTCCTTCGAGATTCATTTAAAATTAATAATAAATGGATTGTCAAAGGATTTGGTAGCATAGGAAGTAAATTGGTGTTCTGTGCATATGGTGCAATTTCGTTTAATGCAAACTAGATCCTAGTCTCCTTAGCTTCACATAAGCTTGTTGTGCTCCTTGCGTTGGCTATCCCTTTCATCTTTATCCTATCCTAAAATGGTCGGCTCACTCTAACGTAATTCGTCCTACAAGGACCCATCCTAATGAAGGAAACCCTAATGCAACCATTTCTTATCTTATTGTTCATTTTCCACTAACTCATCACAAGTGTTATCTACATCAATACATCATTCGCATTTCGTCTTATCGCATTCAATTACTCCTATCTTAATGAGTCTTGACCACCACTGAATGCATTATAAATCAACTCGATTCCTATTATATAAAATTAAGCCCAATAACAATTTCTAGATATAAATAAAATTGAGTTTATACTGTAGTGATAAAAATAAAATGTGTCTCTGTTTCGGAATTACAATGTTATATTCTAGTATGTTTATTGATGCTAATAATACACAAAAAATTGGCAACGGATAGAATAAAAATATAAATTACTGTTACCAACGTAACTACTCTGTCAAAAAAATCCCTTAATGGAAATTGTCAACTGTTTACCTTCCGTCACCTTTAGGTAAGGAAGGTATTGTTTTAAGTGAATAAGTACGTTTTAGGATCCCTATAATACGATTTTACCATTTTTACAATGATGTATGTATGTGTGTGTGTGTGCGTGTGTATGTGTGTGTGTGTGTGTGTGTGTGTGTGTGTGTGTGTGTGTGAATACTTTCGGATCTCATAACTCCAATACCATGATTTCAAAATTTTTCTTATTCCTCAATTTTACATCCAAAAGAAGACGTGAATAGATTTTGGTTATAATTGGTCAACCGGAAGTACCCTCATTTGCAGATTTAACAGTTTTCTTGAAAAAACGCTGTTAAATATCATTTATTGACATATTAAACAATATATTATTCTCTATACGGTTTGATTGCATTTTATACTTATATACAATAGATGCCAATCTGCTTTCATACACAGATATCGGTAATGATGGAATATTTGTTCCGTGCGGGCGCTTACCAGGCGTCACCTCGCGGGCACTCATTGCTGGCGTGGAGAGTGCGCCACAGGGGTCAATTTTGTGCCATTAAAATGCGATGTAATTTTTGGCGTCGGTCGGGATCGAACCCGCGTCCCCTAGATTCGCGACCAGACACTCAGGCACACGGCCACGAGATCCCAGATTGGCACACCCAGCAATGGGTAATATGCCGTGATGAAATATTTATTTATTTATTTTATTTATACAATAGATATGGAGTGAAAGAATTATAAAGATATTAAATTTCATAAATCAGCCAGCTACGCTAACCATGGAAATAGCTAATATATTCAAATAATTCAAATTTACAGATGTCAGTATCAATGAAAAGAAAATGGATGTGGCACAGACTATGATATTGAGATAGATGTTGGGAAGACACGGAAAGATATGGTAAGGAATTAAAGGATAAGTAAAGTGACTCAAGTGATAGAAATTTCTGGTACGATTATATCGATTTGAACATGTCATGAGGAGAGATGAAGAATATATTGGAAGAATCTTAGTAGTAGAAGATACAAGAAACACAGGAAGACCAAAGATAAGACGGAAGGACTGTATTGTGGAAGACTTGAGAGAAAAGGAACTTAATGAGGACGACACGCAAAACAGAAATGAGTGGAAGAAGAAAATAAAAAATAGCGACCCCTAACGAATAGGAAAAGCTAAAGAAGATGTCAGTGTCAAGTGCAATTTGCATAGTTTATGAAATAGTTTGACTGGAAATATAGGATCTTTTGCAAGAAAATTTATGTATGGAATTTGTACATAATACACAGGATAGACGGAAGGTAATGTGCGTATTTTTTTGCAAAGTATTAAAAAAAATTGGTCGAAAACCTTTGACATCCAGCTACTTATATGTATGAAAATACATTATATTTGTATGAACCAAATTTATACCAAACGCTTCTCTCCAGAAAGAGTTTATTTATTGTTATAAAACCACAAAGTGTTCCAAGACAGACAACAACGTATCCATTGTTGTTTACGATTACTGATTCGACCCCGTATTGAACTATGTTTCATACTGTGAATATTTTTATTGTTAATGCTGTTGGCTTTATTTTTGAAAAAAATGGCAACAGCAGTTTGACAATGCACGCTTATGAACACTGCAAAACGTATAAAATATACTTGTCAGCTGTCAGGGACGGGTACAATCGTACAATACAATTGGTTAAAATAATTTTCAAAATTCATATTCATTCATAGTTCTCAGAAATATTGATTTTCATAAATCATAAAAATTAAACTGAAAGTTTTCCAGTTCATATTGTATAATATACAATAAAATATTTATGTACAATAGAGAAACTTTAAATAAGCACTTCAATTATTATTAGAGATGGAATTTTAAAAATAATATTCAATTATATTGTGTAATTTGAGAATAATTGTAACAATTATTTAACTTGACGAAAGTTGTTCAAACTTTTTAAATAAACTTCCTACATTATATCCAATTACACAACAAAAGTATATTTCAATATTACTGAAAAGTTCTTTTTGGAACTTTTTTGTAATAACTTCTATTATGAGTATAAATACAATATACTACTCGTACAAGTTATGAATTTTTAATTTAAGAGAATAATTTTCTAGTTATTACAAAGAAATTTTCAATGCAATTTCATTTTCTTCAATTAATGGCAGTATCATTATTTACTTCAGAATTATATTAATACGTTTAAGGTAGTTGAAGCACTAATGTGTATCAGACATCCGACTTGCTGAAATGTGTAAAGAAAAGTTTATAAATATGTTGCAATAAATCGTTAATATAACTTTTTTCAAATTTTACTTGGTAATAGATTTAATAGAAAGTGCCCCTATAAGATTATATATTTAGATAATGTTGCAACGTTATGTAGGGTGTCGAATACTGATACATATTTTTGGCATTTTTTTTTATCAGTTGACACCCACTGGCAATAGCTAATCAGGACATTTATGAAAATTTATAGTATTTCCATTTGGTATATGTTTTTTCATAAATGCAGCTACATGTACATTTTACCCAAAATCCTATGTGTTTTCAAGTTAGAAGAGAAAGAAAAGATACATAAAAATCAGTAAAATACAAAAAACGAATAGGGTGGTTGAACGATTTTATAAAATAACATTATATCTGCGTAATTTTTATTTATTCTTCAAATTCATTGACAGTATTAGCGGTATTTCTTAAGAATATATGTAATATTAACATACCTCTAATTTAAATACAAATTTAATTAATAATACAATAATATATATTAAATATAATCGTACCTCCCAGATAAATATAATTTTTGACACTGACACTTGGCATTTATTTATCAATTACAAACATTTAAATATGTCAACTGTTTTTTGGGCAACGTGATATATTACAACAAATTATTATATATTATTACTATTATACTATATTTCCAAACCTATACGAGATATAATAAAATAATTAAATGTGTCAGATTGAGAATTTAATTTTCTATAATATTATCAAGAAAATTTTCAAAAAAATATATTTAGAAGAGTTTTTTCAAGAATATGCTAGTTCCGGTTATCCAATTGTTACCAAGACCTTTTCAGGTCATCCCGTTAATGTCCGATTGATAAATACGTAGTTAAACAAATATTAAGTCTTATAGTTTTTGAGTAATCGTCCTTCCAACGTCCCACACACATACACACACACAAAAATGTTAAAATCGGATTTTGTGGACCTTAAATCGTGCTTATTAAATAAAATCTGGATATGCGATTTTTGGCATGAATCCAATACCTCTCTTAGCGAGAGGTAAAAAATTGCAACCACCCTATTACTGAACGTGTTATAACCTGTGGCTTTTAATGTGTTTGTGTCATGTACTGCAGTGTTATTTCGGAAAATATTAGATATCCAAATGTACATTTATATGTAAACTACTAAAAATTTGATAACTGACAAATGTCAACAAATATTTTCTCATTTGGTAATTGTTTTATAAGATAATTAATTTTAATTGTTATTTTCATATTACTTCCTAAGTCGTCAATGAATGCGAATAACTGTCAGACATTTAACCATATTTTTAAATTATAATATTCCACATTTTTACCTCTCGCTAAGAGAGGTATTGGATTCATGCTAAAAATCGCATATCCAGATTTTATTGAATAAGCACGTTTTAAGGTCCCTACAATCCGATTTTAACATTTTTACGATGATGTCTGTGTGTGTGTGTGTGTGTGTGTGGATGTATGTGTGTGTGTATGTATGTAGGATGTTGGAAGGACGATTACTCAAAAACTATAAGACTTTAAATTTGTTTAACTACGTATTTCCCAATCGGACATTCATGGGAAGATCTGAAAAGGTTTTGGTAACAATTGAACAACCGGAAGTAGAAGATTCTTGAAAAAAAATCTTCTAAATAATATTTTTTGAAATTTTTTCTTGATAATATTAAAGAAAAATAAATTTTCTTTCTGATACATTTAAATATTTTATAATATATTCTATAGATTTAGAGATAAAAGAAATATAATATGTAAAATAATCTGTTATAATAAATTTTACAGCCGAAAGAATGGCCATGGAAAATAGTTGAAAATTTAATTTTTTTGTAACTGACAGATAAATGTCAGTGTCAGAAATCCGAAGACATTACTGAAGAGTTTTTCTGGGAAGTACATACATTATATTATTTCTTAATGTATTAATAGAATTGGAAACATTTCGAAAAATTAGAAGAGGACAAAATTTCTTCATCAAAAATGAATTTAAAATTAAACAATCTAAATATATATGGAATAGATATATGCGTAAGTAGAATTTTTGGTGTAGAGTATACCTACAAGAAATGTTAAATACAATAAGGAGCGAGCAGTCATATGATTTTGTTGGCCTTGACAAGCAGATATGGAGGCCCATGTCAGAATGATAGCTAGTAATTATGTATAAATTTCTCATTCTAAATTTAGTGATTTTCCAATTCCATGTGGAGCAGAATTAAATGTTAAATATCTAAGGCATACAAGTAAATTTTAAACTCCTGGTGATAAATTGACGTAAATTTAGAAAATCTTAAAAATTTTAATGAAAAATTCTAACATTTGACATCTATGTACATAATTACTAATTATCATTGTGAAACGGGCCCACACATCTGCTTGTGAAGCCCAAAAATGTAACATTACTGTTCGCGCCCTATACTTATGTAACCAAAAAAAGGAAGTGGCGAGAGGTATTGTGCTGGCCACAACAGATTTTTATTTCTTGAAGCGTCAACCATCGTTGCTATGCTGCGGAGATGATTTTAATATTCTTTTCTTTTTCAGGTATGTATCACTATTACTAGCATCTATTGAGCTCAAATTCAAACTATACAACATCATTTTCGTAAGTATGTTATTCTAGAACAGATGCTGTGTTTAATTAAACATAGTTAAATGAGTATTATAGTAATCAGTGCAGAGATATGGAGTTACAGTATTGTCAATTCTAGTCTCTATTTTGGATTACACATTAGATCTGACATTACATACACCATCTGCCCGAAATGTAAACTATGTTATCGAATAATACAATTTCAATTATAATATAATTTGATACTCAATACTAATCAATAGTTGAACCGGTGCAGATGTATTTGAAGTAGATTTATTTCTGAGATTATTTTCCATTAGTGTCATAGTCAAACGGAATAATTCAGTCGGAAAAATTTAACATTAAAAGTAATTATTCTAGCTATATATTGAATGAATTTTTTCATTCGGTTTTAATGTTTAATGGCACGGACATTAAGCACTAAGCTCAGAGAACTGTGATTATAAATAAGAGCATTTATTCCGTTAAACAGATGCACACTCAATACGCACAATTAAAACCGGAGAGAAAGAGCGGAAAAGTGGTCGTTTTTAACGACGGAAAAAACTCATTTAATGCCTCTTTTATCGTAAGTATTCGGGTTTTAAATCCGTTTTAAGATTAATATATTTTTACTTCACCTTTCTCTTTTATTAAACTATGACAAATATTAGTAATTATTTATTAACAAATAAAATTATTGTGATTATTAAAAAAATATGTACATCTACGCTGGATTTTTCTGGATTACCTTATATACAAATCTTTAATTATAATATTTAGTCATTTTAACACAACCATTTTAACAAATTATTGAGACGTAGTTTCTTGAAAAGACTAATTATATCTAATATCGTATTGTTGAAATTAAATGCTTCGCATTTTCAATTTGCTGTAAAAAAAATTCCACCGTTTTATTTGGTGTAAATATTTTCCTTATTATTTAAAAACAAGATTATAAATTTTCATTTAATTAAATTTAAAAAAAAATACTTTATTTTGTTCGTGAATAATCCAAAATTTTATAATAAATTCATTATTTAAAATGAAATACTCGTTACTGTAATGTTATTTATTTAAATATAAGCGCTTTATATTTTTGAAGCATTCTATTACAATTTAATAAAAATTCCATTAACAGTTTTTCTTGACATTTGATATTATTATAAATATTAAAGAATATTTAATTTTCTATACGATTTGATGTCGTTTTATAGTTTATATTCAATGGATATAGAATTATGTATTATTCTTCTATTTCTCTTTTACCCAATTGGGTGTCGAGATTCTGCGACTTTTAGTTGTCTTTTGTAAATTTCTTCATTTTTACCCATCGATAAGAGCAAAAAATTGCATATCCAGATTTAAATCACCAAAACCTAAATTAGTTTTTATTGTGTTAAAAAAATGGAGAATGTTCAATATATAAATCACTTTGAGCAGTTTCCTGTAAAATCCTATTGAAAACCCCGATAAAGTGAATCTGTAAATAAATCACCTCTCCAGTAACACGGCCAAACTGTCACTTATTAAATTGATTCATAAATCCAGTCGCCTGGGGCTTAGACACAATTTCAGCATATCCAATTATCCTGATTTGAGCGTACATCAGACAACCGAAAAATTAACCAGAGATCAAAGAATCCTCGTTTGTGAATCTAAATCCGTTTCACAGATACTTGACGCACAAACGTTCGCGCTACTGCTCCTGTTACCCGGAATCCAACCCGGAACTTGAAACAGATGGTTCCTGGGTTTGCTGCGTGGATTTAATGATATACTTGGTGGAATTTATGTCGTCCTGATATGCCCCGAAATACGGATTATACAAATTTGGGAAATTTTGGAACCATGTATTCAATTTATACATTATAATTTAAGAAAATTATTGCAACAATAATAATAATAATAATTCATTTTACTTTCAAATACACACAGAGAGAGAAAGGAGAGTGAGTGCGGGATGTAAGGTAATGGGTGCTCTGGGTCGTTTGCACGAAACGTTAACGTATCAAGGGATGCTCGGTTAAGTGTATATAATGGAGTGCTAGTGCCTGCTTTGATGTATGGAAGCGAATGCTGGACATGGATGGGAAGCATAAAAAGAGGGAGACTGCCGTGGAAATGAGGTATTTATGTGGTGTATGTGGATATGTCAGACGGGATCGCCTGAGGAATAATTTGGTGTATGAAGAATGTATGGTTAGGACCAATGTGATTAAGAGAGTTGGTGTGAGTCAGTTGAGATGGTTTGAGCATGTGGAGAGAATGGCGAGTGAACGGCTTGTTAAGCGTATATATCTTAGTGAAGTTGAGGGTTTTCGATTGCGTGGCCGACCAGTGTGTAAGTGGATGGATGTCGTTGGCAGGGTGCTTAAAGAGAGAGTTTCCAAGTATGTAGAGAAGAAATGTATGAATGCGATTATGAGTGTTGCCGAGACGAAAGAAGTCTGCTTAGATAGGAATGTGTGGCGAAAGATGATTGTTTCGTAACTATTATTGTGATCCGGATGCGGTATTTCGCTACCGAAAATTGGTCACTTTAATATGTTTAAAAGTAGGGATTTGTTGTATGATGTTGATGTTATTCTTATTGTTTTCGAGTTTGGGCGAACCCACTAAGTGGGACACGCGTGATTTTATGTATGTATGTAAGTATAAAAAAAGGTTAGTTCTAATCTTTGTAGAAAACATTATTCAAAGACTTTACAGAATACTGATGGCAGAGCAATTCGTCTATAATTATCCATAATGTTCATGGTTCCCTTATTATGTTTCCAATTCATTGTCGGGATTGACAGTATTTTTGAAGTGTATATGTAATACTCGTATATCTATAATTTTAAATATTTAACTATTAATACAATAAGAGATAATATAATGTATGTACTTCCCAGAATAAATCTTCAGTAATTTCCCTGGATTTTTGACACTGACATTTATCTCTCTTTTAAAAACATTTTAATATTTCAATTGGTTTCCATGACATTATTTGGGCTGTGAGATTTTGAGATTTATTACAACAGATTATTATATACCTTATATTTCTTCATCTCTAAATCTATAAAAGATATAATAAAATATTTATATGTATCAGATAAAGAATTTACTCTTCTTTTACTAGCAAGAACAAAAATGATCAAAAAATATAATTTAGAAGTTTTTTTTTTAGGAATCTGCTACTTTTGGTTGTTCATTTACTACCAAAACCTTTGCAGCTCTTCCCAGTAATGTCCGATTGAGAAATACGTAGAAATACAGATATTAAGTATTATAGTTTTTGAAAAATCTTTTTCCAACATCTCCATATACACACACGCACACACACAGACATCATATATTAAAATTGGATTGTAGGGACCTTAAAACGTGCTTAATCATTAAAATCTGGATATGCGATTTTTAGCATGAATCCAATACCTGTCTTAGCGAGAGGTCAAAATTGCTAGAATTTGTGCCAAAATATTTGGGACATAGTTAATAATTAAAGAAAGTTTCATTCGTAAACACTTTCGTTTTCCATTCTACTGACTGTAAGTGTTTACCAAGTTCCTTCCCAAATTTGCCACAATCTTCTGGCAGACTTTACCAAGATTCTCTCCGGCTAGGGACAACTTCGCACTTCCTTGTTAACATGGCCGCAACACGATATTACTGGCCTCTGTGGGCTGTGTTATGATTTACACTCCACGCTATCTTGGGAGGTGTTGCCTTGCGCGCTCGTTTTAATTGAGAGACAGGTCTGCGAATATCGGTTTGCAACGGCTAGAATGTTTCACTCTTTTTATAAAATTAACGGCGATAATCACAGTCTAACAACCGGACTGTGATGTGCTCGTATTTTTCATGGAGATAACCCAGTGTTCCTCGTTAGTGAGCAGTCATAGTTTTATGTGTTATTATTTTTTATCTCTGGTTTGTTTACAACTTTGGATTGGAACTAACAGTCAAGCGGTGTTATTAGTATAAAACTTTTTTAATAAGATGATAAACTTTCAAACTAAAAGTGGTAATCAATCATTTACCATTATAATTTTCCATGACACAACAGTCCCTGTAGAGACAAGGCTTAAAAATCTATAGCAGATATTTGTATCCGGACTGATCATTTTGCAGATTATGAAACTACGAGGTGTGTTCAAAAAATATCGCGAATTTTGTGTTTTTTCAAAAATTATTTATTTATTCATGAATATCTATTTTGTCCCCTTCAAAGTAATCCCCATGAGATATTATACACTTGTGCCAACGGTTTTTCCAATCTTCAAAGCACTTCAAAAAATCATTTTTTTTTATCTTGTTCAGCTCCTCCTTCGATGCCGTCTTTATCTCGTCAAGCGTAGCGTAACGTCGTCCTTTCATTGGCCTCTTCAGTTTAGGGAACAAGAAAAAGTCACAGGGGGCCAGATCTGGGGAATACGGTGGCTGCGGCATCATTAGTGTGTTGTTTTTGGCTAAAAAGTCGCGCACAAGCAACGATGTGTGAGCAGGGGCGTTATCGTGGTGCAAAAGCCAATTTTTGTTCTTCCACAAATCCGGGCGTTTCTGGCGGATTGCTTCGCGCATAACTTGCAGGTAATATTCCTTATTGACCGTTCTACCCTGTGGCAAGAACTCATGATGCATCACGCCCCTGCAATCGAAGAAAACTGTCAGCAAAACTTTCACATTCGACCGTACTTGGCGCGCTTTTTTCGGTCTTGGTTCGTGCGGCAGCTTCCATTGAGATGATTGAACTTTGGTTTCCACGTCATAACCATAAACCCACGATTCGTCACCAGTTATGACCCTCTGGAGCAAATTTGGGTCGTCGCGGACAGAGTCCAACATCTCATTAGCAATGTTCATGCGATGCTGTTTTTGGTCGCAATTGAGCAATTTTGGTACAAATTTCGCGGCGACCCGTCTCATGCCCAAATCATTGATAAAAATCGAATGGCACGAGCCAATCGATATGTTTAGGTCCTCAGCAACTTCTCTAACGGTGATTCGACGATTGGCCAATATCATTTTCTCCACTTCATTAATTTTTTCGTCTGTTGTTGAAGTGCTCGGGCGTCCGGCACGCTTTTCGTCGTTCACATCTTCTCGGCCTTCTGAGAACATTTTGTACCACCGATAAACGTTGCTTTGGTCCAAGGTAGCTTCTCCGTATGCCACAGTCAACATTCGGAATGCATCCGCGCACTTAATTTCGTTTTTCACACAAAATTTGATACAGGTTCTTTGTTCCATTTTTTTGAATAGGTAAAAATCGAAGACGATCCAAAACACGTGCAAGCAAAGCAGCTGTCAACAAGTAAGTGAACATTCAAAATGGCCGAGCTTGTCGACATAAGTGAGAGACATGAGTACCAACATAAAGCCACAAAAAGATCGAAATTCGAATATACGTAACCCGCGAAAATTCAAAATTCGCGATAGTTTTTGAACACACCTCGTATGCAGGGGTCTTTAATAACTTGTGTAACGGCAATAATATTTTATTTCACTTACAATTTAAGTTCTTAAAGTTTAATTGTCATATATAGTATTTCAAAATTAAACAATAAAACTTAAACTTCCACCTAACCCAGAATACAATATCAAATGTTTAATAATGAACAGACATGCGTAAATATAACAATTTAGACAGTGCATCAGGTTAACAATTAATGACGTCACAGAAGTTCAAGGAAAACGTATAGTCTACCTTAACACTTACGCTGCGTACGACGCACACGTTGCGTTCTGTATGTTGTTGAACCATTGCGCACGCCGCAACAGATGCGTCCAGTACTCTATATTGTTTCAATCGGCATCGTTTTGTAAAGAGAACACTGTGCGTTGGTCCAGGTCTATTTACAACTCAAAAGGGCTAAAATAATGGCTATTACATAAATAAAAGATAAAACATCAAGCAAATAAACATGAATTGTCTAACAATATGTTGATTTCAGAATTCAAGAGGCTGAACGTATAGGTGCGTCGTTAGCACTGCCGAACAAAAGATGTCCACAATGCTGCCGACGCACCGTAGGCGTTAAAAAAAAAAACTGAAAAGTAAGAGTAAAGACTTCTACATACACACAATATTAACAAATTGAGAAAAAAAACTAGAATTGCACCAAAACTCATTACCGCATTACGGCTGCGACGCGTGAATTTATACGCAGCGAACGTGTTAAGCAAGTGCGCGCTGGGTTCACATGGCAATAAGTTTTAAAAATGGCATCCACTTGTTTTGACGTTTATAAGCAGTGACAGTTCTGTGTTGTGATTATTATAGTTTTGTTGTGATTCTTATGCAAACGACTGGTCATATTTATTTCATTTATGTATTATTGTATTCAATATTAAAAATTAAGTATCGTAGAATAGTTATGAAAATAAATACAATTCTAATACGAACTAAAAACTCATAACCTCACTCCGCGAACACGTTAATAAACCCACGTGAATTAGCCAGCAGTATGCAGTGTAATGCCTCAATTCATCAATATAAGTTCAAAAAGTCAAATCTCACCATACTTTCTAGGCATGCGCATAAGTCACTTGTGACGTCACAAAAGTTCGATGATAAATAATTAATTATAAATAATCGGAAACATAATTTTAACTTTGAATTACATTTTAACTTATAATTATTAATGTCGGCTCCGGTAGCTCAATGGTTAGAGCAACGCTCCTTAGTCATGAGTGCGCTCGGGGTTCTGGGTTCGAATCCCACTAAGGCATGGATGTTTGTGATGTGAACCCACTCTGTAATTGGGATTTAAATGAGGGGTTTAAATATATACAGTGTGTTAATTAAAAACCTGGCCATAGGCGATTAACATGGGAAATCACTTTTTCCTTGCGCAAAAGTTCCCAAATTATTTTAGACAAAAATACTTCAAACAAATGTTGTAGAGAATTAAATTCTGCACCTGAATTAGTAATAAGATTTTATTTTTGACATTTAATAACCGAGAAAATCAATTTTAAAGTTTTTTGAAGATTACTGATTTATAGCGATAGCCATGCAACTCGAACAAAATTTGTCCACTATTTTATAATCTGAAGCTTTTCTTAATGAGAAAACCGTTCCATACTTTCAAAAAAATATATTATTGAACGAAAATCACAAAAGACAAAGTTTTTTTGACAGTTAAGATGGCATACAATTGTTCGTAATTTTGAGTTCCGCTATAAGTCAGCTATATCAAAAAAAAATTAAAATTGATTTTCTCGGTTACGAAATGTCAAAAATAAAATATTATTGCTAATTCGGGTGCAGAATTTAATTCTCAATAACATTTATTTGAAGTATTTTTGTCTAAAATAATTTGTGAACTTTTGCGCAAGGAAAAACTGATTTCCCATGTTAAACACCTATGGCCAGGTTTTTAATTAACACACTGTATATATATATATATATTTACGATTAAAAAATATTTCACTTGAAATTTCAATTACGCTAAACTTTCCCATTATATCTAATTTATCTTGTGCTCATAATTTGTTTTCTATACCACTTAACTAGAATGAACTGGTCAAAAATCTTATAGTTCTTCTGATAATCAATTGTGCATTTTTCAAAAACTAAAACTGTATTTACTGTGTCAATTTTGATCGACCTATACAGTTTCAAACAGCAAATTACAATGTTAAACTGCATAACCACAAGTACTATTCTAAACTATTTCACTTATTCCACATTACTTGCTCAACAACACAAATTTCCATGCGTCGAAAGCAAAGTAAGCGTTTGTAGTCGGTAGTAATGCCTCCTAATAACCTCGCTGGCAGTGCCAACCACATATATGTCAGATGCACCGTTCCCATACTAAGGCGTAGCCGATTAATTCTGCAAAGTAATCAACGACTGCTCTACGTTATAACTGAAAGCTATCACACCGCACGGCTCACGTGCGGTCCAGATACAATTTTCACTGTCATTGCTGTTATTTGTTTCACCGTTTTGCGCCGACTATTAAACTTTAGGATATTACTGTAATTTACCACGAGGAAAAGTTTAAATCAATTCGTAAAATGAACATTTCTATTATAAAAGAAAATCATATACTACAATATAATTTACAAAATTGTTTTTACTTTGTGTAAAAACTATACTTAAAATTTCAAAACAATCATTTTTCATCTTCTTATGTACCTTAATGTTGTTTACAAATTGTTGCAATATTTAAACATTTATTAATTGAATACGATTTGATAGAAAAAGTTACAAAATCGTACTCCGCGAGTGGACCAAATATATTGGCCATCCTGGACTGGCGAAATACCCCAAAACCTCTGCCACCAATTTGTAACCTGCCTTTATAAGGCGAATTATCAAATAATATTTAAGATGGGTTCTTGCCAGACTGGAGGTACAAATTAATAATTTCCAAAAGTATAATAAATAATAATAAATGTTCGTACCGTTGTAACGTTGCTCGTAGAAGAATAAAAGTTCGAAATAATAATAATAATAATAATTTATTATAAATAAGTTTCTTTACTAGAATAATGATGAATGGATATGCACAGTTGATGGACCCGACTCTATGGAGGAATGGTCTTCTTACTGGTCCCCTCACTGGACTCTCACCGGACTCTCTCTCTTTCCCATCGTCCATACAGTCTTTTATATTACTGTAATGCTAAGTCAACAAACAATTAAGGTATCACCTAATTACCAAATAAAGAAACAATATTATAATTGCTCCATATTGCTTATTCTGCAATATTAGTGATTACTACCAAATTAAGAAACAATATAATAATTGCTCTATATTGCTTATTCTGCAATATTAGTGATTACTACTACTGAGTTATGATGACCTTAATTGTGTGGTGACGTAGTCTTACAAATATTAGATTTTTTATAGTAACTATTACCCATTAACTATTGTTATATATTAGAAGTATGATCTCAGTTTAGACAAAAATATTTGTTACCTTCTTTCTTGGTATACTGATTCTTACAATTTTTTTTATTTTATCTGCAATGACACATTTTCCACCTCGTATGTAATTTACTATTATTAATGCTGGATTTATACAGCGTAAGCCGTAACGTAACGTAACGTAAATAATAAAACATGCAAATGTATGTTAAACGTAAGCCGTAACGTGACGTACCGTGCCGTAACGTGTTAAAAACCCAAAGATCGCCAACTTTTATCTTCCTACGTTACGGCACGTTACGGTACTTTGCGATTTATGAAAATTACTACTGCCCTGCGCTATAGTCTGTTTTTGTGTAGCTCATATGTGTCAAAGTTTAACTAATATATTAAATGGAAATAAATATAAACAATATTGCATTGCAAATAGTCTGTTTTGTGTAACTGTGACTGACATGAGTGACATGTGTCAAATGTCAAAGTTTAGATTAATATATTAAATGGAAATATAATGAAATATAGTGTATTACGAATAAAATAATCTGTTAAATACATGAGCATGAGCATACTTTTTACGAAAATGTACCGCAAAAAATCTGTATAAAATAGCTTAGAAAGATCATGCATTACGCTACGTCGGAATACGCCACGACACGGTACGTTACCTTACGCCTTACGCTGTGTATATCCAGCATTATACTCGTAATCATTCTCTTTTTAAATCGATAATTCAATGTGTTATAACTTTTAGTTTTATTAATATTTTTGAAAGCTCTATTAAAATTTGTTTAGCCTACTTTATTATACGGAACTATGATAATGTTTCAAAGCAACCCCTGTATAAATATTTCCAACCCATGGGATGGAACTGAAATTTGTTATGGGATATCCAAAAGATTGTCATTACAGTTAAGAATGATGTATTTCTAACCTCTAAAAGATTAGGAATCGACATAATACTATAATGATTGTGAATAAATATCTTCGAAGACCAAAGCTGTAGTTCAATTTACAAAAAGAAAACATAACAAGAATAAAATACCAGAGTTTGCAGTCCTATATTATTAAATTTAGTTTTATAATTAGTAGGGAACATATTCTATATGTGCTTTGTATTTGGTAAATGTAAAATCTGAATAAACAATTTTCATTTAATAATATTTACTTTACTCTCATATAGTAAAGCGTAAAGTTGCAAAGGCCTGGGTCTAGGACAACAAACACTGTCGTGGGGAGTTAGCGAATCCGCTAAAATGCGAATGGAACCATGTCTTAAATGTTTAGTTTACAACAATGACAAGGGGTAACACGAGCGTACATAGTATTCGTAATTAGTTTTCCATTGTGTACTCGGAACCTAAAACCGGGAATGAAACAAGGTCCTGATTGCGCAGAGTAATAGAATTTATCTTTCCTAACTGCTCTACGGTTGGCAGCCCTGACCCCCCCGTCCGAAAGGATATAAATTTGATTTATACATGAAGAAACGCCCGAATAGGATTGTATGTTAAACACGCTAAAAACTGCTTGGTTACCGATCCTAATGAAAATTAATTTTAATTGTATTTCGCGTCAGGTGATTTAAGGACCAAATTGTTAATTGAAATTTAATATTTACAAATCGGAATGAATTCATTATGAATAGATTTACTATCACTATTTTTAATCAGGTTGTTATAATTAATTCAAGTATCTATTAATAAAAAATCTTTCAGAACTCATGTTAAAATAAAACAACCTATTAATAAAAAAGTTTTGTGTATACAGAATGTTCAATAATTTAAATGGGGCATTATTACTATCTCGAGAACTGTAAGAGATATGAAGTTAGTTAAATTAGCAAACAATTTGTATATTATAAGACTATTAAAATGAATGAAACATTTTTTTTTAAACCAGTTGTCCTCAAAATACAGGATACTAATTTCTTATTTTTAATTGGAATTAACCTTTTTTATTCACCCATTGGATTTAGTATTTTTTACCTCTCGCTAAGATTCATGCAAAAATCGCATATCTTATATCATATTATATTATAATGATTAAGCACGTTTTAAGGTCCCTACAATCCGATTTTAAAATTTTACGATGGTGTGTGTGTGTGTGTGTGAGTGTGAATGTGTGTGGGAACGTAGGAAGACCGATTTCTCAAAAACTATAATATTAATATGTGTTTAACTACTTATTTCTCAATCGGACTTTACTGGGAAGAGCTAAAAAGATTTTGATAACAATTAGGCAACCGGAAGTAGCACATTCTTAAAAAAAATCTTCTAAATTTTATTTTTTGATCATTTTTGTTCTTGCTAGTAAAAGAAGAGTAAATTCTCTGTCTGATACATATAAATATTTTATTATATCTTTTATAGATTTAGAGATAAAGAAATATAAGGTATATAATAATCTGTTGTAATATAATAATCTCACAGCCCAAATAATGTCATGGAAACCAATTGAAATATTAAAATGTTTTAAATGAGACATAAATATCAGTGTCAAAAATCCAAAGACATTACTGAAGATTTTTTCTGGGAAGTACATACATTATTTCTTGTTGTATTAGTTAAATATTTAAAATTATAGGTATATTGCATATACATATCCTGACAATGAATTGAAAATATTTCGAAAAATTAAAACAGGACAAAATTTCTTCATAGAATGAATTTAAAATTAAAAAATCTAAATATAAAGAATAGATGTAAGTAGAATTGTTGATGTAGGGTGTAGGTATACAAGAAATGTTAAATGCAATAGGGCGCGAGCAGTCATGTCACTTTGTTGGCCTTGACAAGCAGATAGGGGGTTCGTGTCAGAATGATAGCTAGTAGTTAAGTACATACATGTCAATTGTCATAATTTTTCATTGGCAATTTAGTGATTTTCCAATTCTATGTGGTTTATTTTCCTCGACAAGTAAATTCCACACTCCTGGTAAATTTAGAAAATCTACATAATTACTACATAGTTGTCATTTTGACACGGGCCCCCATACCTGCTTTTCAAGGCTAGCAATGTCATATGACTGCTCGCGGCCTGTACTTATGTAAAAAAAACGGATGTGGCGAGAGATATTGTGCTGGCCACAACAGACTTTGTTGATGTTATAAGTTCAAGGTACCCCTACACCTCCAGTTCTTTTACCCTTACCAATTTCAAATTCTATTAGTTGACATCTTTAAACGAAGGTATTACAGTTCTTACCTGAGCGGCGTATGAACTAAGAAAACCGAATTGAAACTCACAACATGTATTATATTTTTTCGAAAATAGGTGTTTAATTTAAATATTTTTCAAGAAAAAACTGTAATACATAGGAGTATATGAACTTCATCTAAATGTAAATGTAATTACCGACATCAGCATCCATAAAACATGTAATAAAAGAGACATAAAATCGAAATTTGTCCTTGAGTAGAGGTGTTGAGCAGGAATTTTCGCCAAGAAGCAACAAAAAATGTCATATTCCCATTCATTTTCATTCCAACAAACAGCAGAATCAGATTAGACCTAACGGAAATGCGAACGCGAATAAAAGCAAGTCTGTGTGACGGAGAAAATACTGCTGTTAGCGTGTCACAGTTCATTATTTCTCCGCTGGGCGGCCACGACGAAATACAACGCGTCACACAACTGAACTGAATTCTTTCTTGCAGGATAATAGATGGGCCAGTCAATTTTATAACTTATTTCTTCAATGACAACTCGTCCATTTTTTTATAGAAGAAGGTTTCTTTCCTTGTCCCCGTTTGTAAGGCCTTTATTCTTTTGTTGATCTTGATAATGGGCAATTTGCTATGAAAATGCACGTGCGCTTTTCGTAATTGGTTTATCTTTATCACTGCTGTGTGAATAGCAAGTAATAAGGGACAAAATAACTAAAAAGGAGAGGATTCAATCGCATTTGATAGTGACGTTCATTTTATCTGAATATGATCTGAATATTCCACTACTGAAGTATTTATACTAGGAGCATCAAAATGTTGCCGGGATTGACCAATAATAACGCATATCTAATAAATTTTGGCACAAATTTCAACAATTTTTTACCTCTCGCCAAGAGAGGTATTGAATTCATGCTAAAAATCGCATATCTAAATATTTTAGTGAATAAACACGGTGCCTATAATCGCATTATAACATTTTTACGATGATGTCATTGTGTGTGTGTGTATGTGTGTGAATCCTGGAGGTACGATTTCTATAAGATTAGGACCTGTATAACTACGGATTCCTCAGTCTAACAGTAATAGGAAGAGTTCCCACTTAAATATTTTCGTTTTCGTTCACAGTGGTTAAATACCGGTTATAACTATTATTGAGTAACAATTGATGAAAATATAGAAATATAATAAGTTTTTTATAATTTTACAATAAAGAATAAAACATTAATTACATTTTATTTCACCTAACTAATAGTACATTTTCAAGAAAATCTTCTTTTATATTAGTTCTCTTATATAAGTACTTAACATAACACATAACTAATAAAATGAATACCGCCAGTGTGTGCAAATGAAAATTATCGCAGTCAGTGTTCAATAGATGAAACTATGGGTATACCGTTTAACCTAACACGTAACAGGGTTAGCTACGGGAGAGTTACTTTGAAAGTCTGCGTGTTTGCAACTCAAATATCTGAAAATTCAATGATATTTGCGTGTAAAGTATTTGCTGCAAATAAAATTAAATATTAAATAAAATAACGGTTTAAACCGGTAACCGATATTAATTATTTTGTTTTCAATCATGAACGAAAAAATATATTGCGTTTTCGTTTCTGTTTTCGTTCTTATAAAAATTTCGGTTTATTTCGTTATTTCGTTTTCGTTCTCATTTCGTTTTTAGTCCCTGTTCAGAATAGCTTCTTTCTAACATAGGAATAGCTATTCCTAGTTTATCACGAGCTTAACCCACAAATGCATAATAATAAACATGGAATAAGACTTAACCCTAGAATAAATTCTCCATAAACGTCTTTTAACACCGTGTTAAGAGAAATTCTCGGAATACCTAATCTGGAAATAAGAATTTATTTATTATTACCGCTGATAGAAATATAATCATACGTAATATAACAAGTGATATGATTATCATCGATGATATTCTCGAGTAAAACCGAGCTGCAGATTTCACGAGTCCGAAGGACGAGTTGAAATGTGCTGCTTCGGTTTCACGAGCAATATCTTCGATTATTAATCATATCACGAGCTTATATTTAATGAGAGAATATAATGAATTTTTGCAATCTAACCTAACCTAACTTTTGATATACATATTCATATTGTATTAAAACATGGTACTTACGATTTTTATTTAATATTTCGGAGTTTGAATTATTGTTATTATTTATTTTTATACTTAAAATTAATTGTCAATGTCATAAATAAAGAAAACAAATCCCTTAGTAACGACTATAAATACGGTGATAATATCCTTGTTTTTTATCATCGCTGTGATAAACGCGTAGCTAGGGAGATTCTGAATGTTGATTGGCGGAAAACATGTCACGTGACTAAGGAATTATATTCTCTATATAATAATCTGTAGTAGTAAATCTCAGAGCCCAAACATCTCCATGGTAATCAGTTGAGAAATTAAAACGTCTGTAATTGACAAATAAATGTCACTAACGTCAGTGTCAAAAATTGAAATGCATTGAATGGATGTGCTGCCTACTTTGTATAGTAAAATAATCTTACTGTTCCTTTAACATAAAAGCTATTTTTGTTTGAAATAATTTATTATGAGAATGAAAACTGCAGTTTTAGGAATAGACAGTTAGAGAATAAAATCTTGAATTAGTAAACAGATTGTTCAAATATTCAAATAACAAATATTCAAACTATTCTCATAGAAATATTCGGTTCACCGAATATATGGAAAACGTTTTCTCAGAATCAGCATCGCAAACATTTCAATTATGATTCACGGGAAATACATTTTAAAAATAGTAATGTCTGAAGGGATGAGGAAATATCCAATATTTTCAAATGTAATAAATCTTATTTCATTGTACTTCACGTGCATATTTTTCAAGGAAAAATATAAAATGATTTATTTAGTAAAGAAAAATGAGAACTTTTTAAGGTTACACGTGTATTTTCTAATCGTGTTAACTAAACTTGCCATTAATGGAATAAGATAAACAAATCTTACAGATATCGAGGTGTAAGTTATGGAGAATATATAGAGGCATCAAAGGAAGCTATGAGTGATGAAGTGTAACCAGATGTTCAGATTTCCTTGAACTTATTTCTGATTTGACATAAATATGAAAACGTTTTCTTATATTCGCCGTCAAATAATAAGTATGGAGTGATGCTCAGCTTTTTCTCTTCCCCGCACCCTGTTCCTCACCCAGCAGTGTTGCCACTTCTTCATAAATAAACATTTTCAACATTGCCCCTGAACGGTGTACTATACCAATTTTTTAGATTTTAGAACGGAATAATGTTTAGTACAAATGCGACTGAAAAGTTTAACATAATAAACGATATATGATTTTTTAATATTCTGACTCTGGCAAGTGATGTAACCGGAAATAGCAGATTCTTAAAAAAAATCTCTAAATATTATTTTTTGAAATTTTTTGTTCTTGCTTGTATTAAAGAAGAGTAAATTCTCTATCTGATACATGTAAATATTTTATTATATCTTTTATAGATGTAGAGATAAAGAAATATAAGGTATATAATAATGTGTTGTAATAAATCTCACTGCCAAATAATGTCATGGAAACCAATTGAAAAATTAAAATGTTTGTAACTGACAGATATATACCAGTGTCAAAAATCTAGACACATTACTAAAGATTTTTCTGGGAAGTACATATATTATATTATTTCTTATTGTATTAATAGTTAAATATTTAAAATTATAGGTATATTGCATATACCCTTAAAAATACTGTCAATCCCGACAATGAATTGGAAATATTTCGAAAAATAAGAAGAATAGGACAAAATTTCTTTAAAGAATGAATTTAAAACTGAAATATCTAAATATAAAGAATACCTACGTAGAATTTTTGGTGTAGATTGTAGGTATACAAGAAATGTTAAATTCAATAGGGCGCGATCAGTCATGTGACTTTGTTGACCTTGACCAGATATGGGCCCCATATCAGCTAGTAATTATGTACATAGATGTCAAATTTCGTAATTTTTCATTCTAAATTTAGTGATTTTCTTTCCTCGACAAGTAAATTTTACACTCCTGGTGACAAATTAACTACGTGAATTTAGAAATCTTGAAATTTTTAATGAAAAATTCTGATAGTCAAGTCCAAAAATGTCACATGATTGTTCGCGCCCTATACTTATGTAACCAAAAACAGAAGTGGCGAGAGGTATTGTGCTGGCCACAATAGTTTTTTTTAAATTTATTTTAACAACTTCAGTATTTTTAATAAAAAAATTGTTCTGTAGAAAATTTGTTTGGACGAGGATATTAAAAGACGGATTGCTTCGTAAAAACAAAGTTTAAGAATTTGTAAACATTTAGGCCTGGAGCTTTCGTCTGTTAACTGTCAGTTCAAATAGATATTATAGAATAAGCTAGCCGTTTAGTTCTGTTAAAAGATTAAAATTGTTGGTTTCTTTATTAATATTTATAAAAAGTTGTATTTGTTATTATAACTTTTTTTTGCCGTAATCTAATTTTTGAGAGTTAACTGGAAATTTTTGCCGGGCATTGTAAGTGTATTGATTTTATTTTTGTACATTATAAATGAAGTTTTTCACAAAATTACATATAAATAATATAATAATATTAAATGTAAATGAAAATTAAATTATTTTTACATTACGTGGAATAAAATAATCATCCGCTGTTTATATACATGTTTCGTACATGATTGAATATTTATACAATAAAATGAATAAAATAACACTGACCTACTTCGCTAACATCGAATCATTGTTTGATGAAATATGCATTTCAATGAGAGTTGCAATTATCTTTTTTGTAATTAATTTCTATGTAAAAAAGACGCCTTTGAATTATTTCGACTTCCATAATTCCCTTTCATCTTGGATAAAAGGTGAAAGATGAAAAATATTTTGTTTCGGGTTTAACTTGAGAATTATCCTTCTTTTCGTTATCTCCAATATTCAAAATCAAGGCGATGACTTTTAATACATGGTTCAGCAAGCTTGTCATCAGTGCTCATCTGAAATTTTCGCAGAGCCGTGGAGAGAAAACCATCTCGAAACTCACAAAGACTTTTATGATTTGGGATTTAAAGCGGTTATCTCATTATGCTCTGTTCAGAAAGTTCTCTTACTTCATCGGTTTTCATACCACGCCGACAGAAAAAGCTAAAGTTTGTCATTGAGTTTGCGGCAGACCGAAGACGGCGAGCGACGAGCCGAGAGGAAGTTTCAACGGTGCTACATGGTCAAGGAACTATTCTAGTATCAACCGCAATCTTTAGACGATCTGCAGAGATTATCTACAATGAGCCTAGAATATTCCACTAGACCGAAAACAAAAACTAAAACCAACGGGATGTATTTTAATTCCGCTCACTCCTAATATTTGTTTCTGCTTTTCCATTATACTATATTCCACGAGAGAAACAATGACCAGAAGCTTGATAAACAATAAATTTAATTACATAATTCGGCGCCAAATTCAAATATAGCAATAAAACATTATTTAATATTTATTTAATGATAATTGTTGAAATATTTTGATAAATATTAATACTTTTCTATATCAATGCTTATTATTGATTGAATTGGTGATTGTATTGTTAAGCATTTCATTGTTGTAATCAACACGAATTTAAAATTTCACATGATTAATATACAGGGTGTTTGGCGTAAGTCCGGCGCCACGAATATTTCGTTTATTTTGAGAAATACAAAAAAATGTTAATAAGCAAAGTTAAACTAGACAAAGGGGCTCATAAGATGATCATAGCAGAAATTTTGTTTCACTTTCGGTTTTAGCGAAAATGGGTACAACTTTAAATCTAGCATAGGGAATCGGTATTTCTTTTTTTCAGAATATACATAAAATTAGCAACGCAATGATACCAAATTATCATAGTTTTACTTTAACCATTTCAAAATGGCGACCATTTATTCTTAAAATATGTATTAATAAAATTCCAAAGAAATGAATTTATCTACATTTGTGATAGTGACAATTTCTTGTAATAATTAAATAATTATGGCTCAAGTGAATTACACAAATAAAGAAATGGTTGATATGATTTTAATATTCGGAGAATGTCAAAGAAATTCTGTTAGAGCACTTCAACTTTATGGAGAGAGGTATCCTCACCGACGACAACCGAGAAGACAATATTTTAATAAATTTGTTAATAAATTTAAAACACTTGGATCATTTAAACTGAAAAATCGACGTGCAAGAAGAGGAAATGAAGTAGATAATCATCGAGATGAAGAAGAAGAAAGAATATTAGCTAACATTAATTACAATCCTGAAGTGTCGGTGAGGGAATTAAGTAGAGAATGCGCAGTATCATGTTGGAGAGCATTCAAAATTTAAAAAAAAACATATTTTTAATTCTTATAAGATGCACATTAGTCAACCTCTTAGGGAATATCACTATGATCGTAGAATAAATTTTTGCAATTGGTTTTTACAAATGTGGCAGAATGATAACAGATTTCATCATAAATTTTTTTTTTCTGATGAATCATATTTTGCGAACAATGGGCTTTTTAACAGAAATAATGTAAGACGTTGGGCAACCGAAAATCCCAGAATACTGAGATCATCCAGGCATCAAGAATGATTTGGTTTTAATGTTTGGCTGGGCATAATTGGGACCAGAATTGTTGGCCCTATTATATTTCAAGGTACTCTGACAGCAGAAAGGTATTTACTATTTTTAAAAAATGAAGTGGAAGATCTGCTGGACGACTTACCTATTGTCAATACCATTGGAATGTAGTTCCAGCAAGATGGAGCGCCAGCTCATAATGCAAGAAATGTAGTGGCCTATTTAAATGAAAAATATGAAGATAATTGGATTGGAACAAATTCTCCAAATCCTTGGCCGGCACGATCTCCTGACCTTACGCCATTGGACTACTTTCTTTGGGATTATTTGAAAGATAAAGTATACCGAACACCTCCAACTATTTTAGAAAATTTAGAAATAAAAGTTAGAGCGAGAAATTAAAGAGAATAATTTTTATTACGTATAAGAAAATGTATAGAAAATAACGGCGGCCATATTGAGCATTTGTAGTTTTTCACATTTACTGTTTCTGTTTTGGTATCGTTGTGAACATGCTAAAAAAAATAATACCTCACGCCTATTTTCTTTAAAATTTCTTCTTTTCTTTTGTTATAAGATAATGTATAATTTTTACCTCTCTTAGTGAGAGGTAAAAAATTAAACTGAATATGAATTCCAACTTAAACTTCTTGTTGAGTATTGTCTCCCAGTAACACGTTTTAGTTTTGCATCGAATATTAGATTGAAAACTTTCCATTTACATCTCCTTCATCGTATGACAGTCTATTGCAATTGTCAATCTCTTAAAGAAGTTCCTTCCTCTGTAAATAAACTCGTCGTTTTCGCGACTCTTTCAGCATGTTTCCGCTGAGTGAGTCCGGGCTGTCCTGGGATTCAGAGGGTGATGGCATTGCTGCAGCTAAAGGCGGATCGGTTCACGTTCACCTCGTGGCTGCCTGCCCTGCCCGGAATCAATCATCCTACCCCGCAATGGCGATGGGAGTCCGGGATGGGGTGACCTCTAGGGATGAAACGTCACGTTTCACAGAGCAGTAGAGCATAGGGTAGATCTCAGGTTCTGCTCAGGTGTAATTAGAAAGCAAATGACCTTTGGAGAAGGATAGAATGTTTGATGGATAATTGTTAAAATTTGTTTCCGTTTGTTTTTAATCCTGGAATTATGAAACTATGGTCTGTTCTGCGAAACGAAACAGTTAAGAAAAGATAGGAGCTAATTTAACCTTGTCTCTGATTGACGGGCAAGTTTATACATTAGAAACATATTTCTACATCTCAACTCTCATTTTCTATCGCTAGTCGGAAAAAGAATAATAAAAAATATTAAATACAGTAAGGGTTCAGTAGTGTATACATATGAATATTTTTTAATGTACGTCAATGAATGAGAAATGGATAAAATAATGCAATTATCATATAAAGTGATGACATGAAGCCTGTTAATAGACGAAGCAAGGAAATAGCATGAAGTTTCAATAATCTGTATTGATTGCAACAGTTAAATGTTTTTTTGGACTAATTATATAATAATTAGATGTAGTTTATATTTATTTGCTGCATTTAAATAGTAATTGATTAATATTAAAACTTTAACCTCATAAATATATGTCAGCAAGTGATATCTTCTAAACTGCAGGCTGGGATTAGAACCATCGAAAAATGGATTTTCAATTATAAATTCTAAATATCAGATGTGGCCAGCACAACAACTTCCGTCAATCCTATGTATTATGTATAAATTCCATAATGAATTTTCTTGCATAAACAAACTATGCAAATTGCACTTGACAATAACATCTTCTTCTTCTTTAGCTTTTCCCATTCGTTAAGGGTCGCTATTTTTTTCTTCCACTAATTTCTGTTTTGCGTGTCGTTCTCATTCAGTTCCTTTTCTCTCAAGTCTTCCGCAGTACAGTCCTTCCATCATATCTTTGGTCATCCTCTGTTTTTCCACTTTCTATTACTATGCTATTCATTCTTCCAATATATTCATTTCTTCTCATGACATTTTCAAACCAATGTAATCAACTCTCTTGTATTGTTCTAGAAACTTGTAACACTAGAGTTATTTCCTTACCGTATCTTTCCGTGTCTTCCCCAACATCTACTTCAACATTCTCATCTCTGCCACATTAATTTACTTTTTAATGGTACGGACATCTATCAATCTGAATATATTAACAATTTTCATGGTTAGCAGAGCTGGCTGAATTATAAAATTTAATTTCTTTATAATTCTTTAACTCTATATCTATTGAATATGAAGTATAAAATGCAATAAAATCGTATAGAGAATAAATAAAAAAATATATTTCATCACGGCATATTACCCATTGCTGGGTGTGCCAATCTGCTTCGTACACAGATATCGGTAATGATGGAATATTTGTACCGTGTGGGCGCTTACCAGGCGTCACCTCACGGGCACTCATTGCTGGCATGGAGAGTGCGCTACAGGGGTCAATTTTGTGCCATTAAAATGCGATGTAATTTTTGGCGTCGGTCGGAATCGAACCTGGGTCCCCAGATTCGCGACCAGACACTCAGGCACACGGCCACGAGACCCCATAGAGAATAATATATTCTTTAAGTTATAATAACGTTAAATGTCAATAAATCAAATTTAATTGCTAAATCTTCAAATGAGGCTACTTCCGGTTCACCAATTATAACAAAAATCTAATCAGTTGTTGTTCTGGATGTAAACTTGAGGAATACGAAAAAAATATAATTGTTGGAATCGTGGTATTGAAGTTATGCGATCCGAAACTTACGTCACACACACACATACACACACACACACACACACACACACACACACACACACACACATACATACATACATACATACATACATACATACATACATACATACATACATATATACAGAATTGAATTTTTTGACTAAAGACAATATCTTCCTTACCTAAAGGTGACGGAAGGTAAAAATAAGCCTAGAGTAACGGCTGGGAAAAGTGTAACATATTTAATTCACAGAGTTTTCAATCAAGATAAAGAAAGGAAAACCACATTAGACAGTGATTATTTGTTTTAAAGTACCCTTCGTTATTTTATTTGTACAGCTTTGGATCTTGACATTATTAAGATGAATTACAAAGCGAGTATTTGCGGTTGATGCTTTAGGCTACAAAAACTAATGCACAAAGTTAAAAATAAATGATAAAACTTATAATGTTGAAAAGAATAATATCATCTGTTGCTCCTTCAGATTATTTTGCATCACATCACCGGAACATCTCCAAACTTTTCCGGTGACATAAGGAAACATATTCATATTTGATATCGACTTCAGATTGAACCTTCTAAACTTTTCCTCTGGGCCTTTTGGTCCTGGAAGCAAACGGATGTGACGTCACCTTCCATGACCTTGCGCGACCGTGCGTGAGCTGTGTCTAATACTTCGTGAAAACGGCAATGATCTCGGATTTGTTTTTTTCGTTCGGGGTAGTGCGAGAACACGTCGATATTGACGAGTGTCCGACCCATAAACGTAAAAGAGGAAACTGAACTTGTTTGTGTGGACCTTGGACAAGATTCGACTAGTGCGAAATGGTGAAGTTGCCACCTTTTCAATTAAGTTTGGAGAAGAAAAAGGTTTGTTAGAGACCTTGATAACCTACTTCACGAGGAATAGGCATTATTTTGTGAAGAGTTAACTCGTATTTTCTCAATAAGAATATAAGTTTGGAAGACAAACATAAATTTCTTTTTCATCATTACCAGTATAAGAGTATAGTGTCAATACTACAAACATCTGGTGAATATAAATATGTACCTCTCGCGCCCTTTCCATTGCGGTATATATAAGTAGAGTATTTAACACTTCTTGTACACACAAAAAATTCTAATTACACCTAATCTTTAATTTACGTATTTTCAATAATTTTAAATTCATTCTATGAGCACGTCCTCCATTTCTTCTAAATATTCGAGGTTTTTCCAATTCATTAACGGTATTGCCGTAATTTCTGAAGGGTTCATATAATATACCTATAATTTTAAATATATAATTAATAATACAATACGAAATATTAAATATCGTCCCCAGAAAAAGCCATCAGTACTATCTTTGAATTGTTGACACTGACATTAGTGATATTTATCTGTCAGTTACAAATAAATAAATATTTCATCACGGCAAATTACACATTGCTGGGTGTGCCAATCTGTTTTGTACAGATATCGGTAATGATGGAATATTTGTACCGTGCGGGCGCTTACCAGGCGTCACCTCACGGGCACTCATTGCTGGCGTGGAGAGTGCGCCACAGGGGTCAATTTTGTGCCATTAAAATGCGATGAAATTTTTGGCGTCGGTCGGGATCGAACCCGGGTCCCCAGATTCGCGACCAGACACTCAGGCACACGGCCACGAGACCAATTACAGACATTTTAATATCTCAAGTAATTACCAAGAAAATGTTTGGGCTGTGAGTAGGCTGTGACATTTACTACAACAGATTATTTTGTTTTTTAATATTTCTAATATAAATTTTCTAAAAATAATATTTAGAAGATTTTTGGCATTTTTACCTTCCATCACCTGTAGGTAAGGAAGGTATTGTATTTGGTCAAAAAATTCGGTGGTGAGTTTTCAATGAATAAGCACGTTTTAGGGTCCCTACAATACGATATTATTATTTTTACGATGATGTCTGTATGTGTGTGTGTGTGTGCGTGTGTATGTGACTATAATTTTCTTTTCTTTTCATTGACACTGACATCTGTCAGAATTTTCTTAATATACCTATTAGCTGTTTCCATGGTTATAGCATAGCTAACTGATTTGTAAAATTTCATTTCTTTATAATTCTTTAACTCTATATCCATTGAATATGAAATATAAAATGTAATCATTTCGTATAGATAAAAATATTCTTTAATATTTATAATAACATTAAATCTCAAAAACTTATAATTAACAATTTCAAGAAAAACTGTTAAAATCTCCAAAGGATGGTACTTCCGGTTAACCAATCGGAACCAAAATCTAATCAACTCTTCATATGGACGTATGAAAGAGGAATATGAAAGAATTATAATTTTTGGAATTGTAGTTTTGCATTTATCGAAGGAGAATTTTTTGTCTGGAATTAATGTGCTGGCCACATCAGATTTTTTATATGTGGTATAAGAAATAAAGGACTGAACGTTATAGTGTCAAAATGTAATCAACTCTTCATATCGATGTACGGAAGAGGAATATGTAAAAATTGTATTTTTTGTAATTTTAGTATTGGAGATATCGCGGCCGACATTATATCACACGCACACATATACACACACGCACACACGCATTCAGACACACTCATGTACAGACATCATCGTAAAAATAATAAAATCGTATTGTAGCGATCCAAAAATGTTCTTATTCATTGAAAACTCACCACCGAATTTTTTGACAATACAGTCCAGGTGATAGAAGGTAAAAATATAAGAATGGTTTCATATTCAACTTATGATTCTTTATAACTTCACACTCTACAGTTTTTACCGTAAAATAAACAGGAGACCAGGACATTGCATAAAACAAAAATCCCATATTAAATTCCCATGTTCACCCCAAACTGCCACCACCTGGTATACGAATCCGTCAAAAAAAAAACTTCTTATCATTTGTTCAAATAATCTCAAAAACATTTGTACCATTAAAATGAAAAACACGTACTGTTTAATGAAAATAAGAAAGAAATGGATTATCTGTATTAATAACGCAAGCTTATGCGGCAACTAAATGTCAGAGTCATGTTATTGGAAATGAGCTTTCATTTAATGCATATCGGGTAATTGAATGTGTTCGCTATACAGCCAGCAGCCGCAGGCCATCTGGCTTCTGGTTCCTTTAATTAGATTCTGGAACCTGATTCGCTGTTAGCAAGAGCTCAACAACGCAATTCGCCAAATTTATATCTTTATATCTACCTCATTATACATAAAAACAAACAATGCCATTGTGAAAAATAAGATCATTTCATAACTGCGTAATTTAAAAATATAATCTGGCCAGTACATTACCTTCCGTCAATTCTACGTATTTTGTACAAATTCCACACAGATTTTTTTTGCGAACGATTTTATAGGCCCTTTCTTTTTTAGGGTGAAATGAACTGATCTCACCTCGTACTGAACTAAACTGAACTACTCTTGAAAAGAACAATATATTTTTACCTTCCGTCACCTTTAGTTTAAGAAGTAATTGTCTTTGGTCAAAAAATTCAATGATGAGTTTCTAGTGAACAAGTACGTTTTAGGGTCCATATAATATGATTTTCACGATGATGTCTGCATATCGACGGTTAAGGAGTGATACCTCGTATCTACATTTTTCAGGTAAAATGAGTTATGCACATTAAAATGTGCAGAAAAAAATTCTGCGCGTTTCTGGTAATCCCTCGTACGTACATTTCTAACGTTTGCTCGAACCACGTCAGAAATGTACGTACGAGGAATCAACAGAAACGCGCAGAATTTTTTTTCTGCCCATTTTTATGTTCATAACTCATTCTACCTGAAAAATTTAAATACGAGGTATCACATCTTAACCGTCAATATATGTATGTGTGACGAAAGTTTCGGATCGCTTAACTTTAATACCACGATTCCAAAAGTTATATTTTTTACGTATTCCTCTTCCTTACATCCATATGCAGACTTGATTAGATTTTGGTTATAATTGGTCAACTTCAATAGTGATCTCAAAAACCCGCCATATTATAGTTTTTTGCAAGGTAATAATATTAATATAATTTAATAAGTTTTTATTCCTAGCGCAAGCTTGTCAATTTTTCTACAGATGTTAATAGTAGCTCTAGCAGAGCCCATAACAAGAAGAAGGAGGCGGACAGCTGACAGGTTGACAGCAGAGTGTTAGAATATGGATACGAAGATAAGTATTATCATTAAGTAGATACAGAGTGACACAAAAAACGGGAACTTTTTAACAATCCAATAAAACCAAGAGTGATGGAAGAAAAACATTTTATTCACAGTAATTGAAACCTTAAAATTTGTCATTTAAGAAACATTAATGGAATTTATAATTTTTTAAAAATTACGTCCTTTAGATGCCGTCCTCTTGTACGCTGTGCACTCCGTAAGACAGACTCGCGTACATCAATGTTCTGTGGAGCACTTCTTGGTCGTCCTGTTGGTTTCTTCTTTAGGGCAGATCCAGTCTCTTCAAAGTTATTAATCCAACTTTTTATCGCGTGTTTTGATAGGACGGCACCATGACGTCCTAAGTTGTAAAAACGTCGGAACTCCCACTGCGCAGCTTCCAAACTATCACTGTTTTTATAAAACATTTTTATGGCTAACGCACGCTGTTGCCCGATCCACTGATCCATGGCTAATAAATGGCAAACTGTTTACTTGCTCAAGGTCACTGTCCCGCAGTGCTGCCACCGGCTCATGGCTGCCACTACGCATTTCAAAAATTCCCGTTATTCTGTGCCACCTGTATAACGATTTCGTTATGATAACGATTCGTTAAGCGAATATTTTATTGAGTAGGCTTGATAGTCGTGTCATTGCAGTATTACATTTGATTTAGATAAGAAACATGTACCTAACAATAAGCAAAAACCATGATGTAATTATTTCATTAGGGCTCTTATTAAATAGGAGGTTGAGAAAAAGTGTAATCCAATTTGTATTAGACAGTTGTAAGGTCGGGAATAAGACGTTTGTATTGTGTTGTAGTGTATAGGGAGAGTCTGAAAGAATTCCCATGACACCGTACCGTACCGTAACCCATCTTGTCAGCGCGGTAGTAACACGCTACTTAATTACAGTACAGTGCTTCGGGTTAATTGTTCGACATTTTCATTACGCCCGAGGTTTATGCTGATCCTCAAAGACCGATGAATAATTCCTGATGTCTCCGGCGCAAATTATTTCCAGATTAAAGAAAAATTTTAAGCAAACTTTTGTTCGTTTAATAACTTTCCTCTTACCATAAGCCGACTCGAAAGAAGTTGACGATAAGAGTCTTTTAATTTTTATAATCCCCTTTAATTTTAATTTATTTCCAAGATGTTTCGGCAGAAGTTAGGCAAGTGACGCAGGGTTCACAAAGGGCGGGTCACATCAGCACACGCTTCCGAAGTTGTCCAAGCAGCAGGCAGGAGATGTCTGTGCTGGCGCTACGCTCGGGCGATCCTGCAGATCAAACGGGTTAAAGCTTGAAGGCCATTCCGCATGACGGCCAAGCTAACTCAACTCCTGAAAACTCGGCCCAAGATTGGGATTTAGCTGCTAAAAATCAGAACACTATAACGTTCAGTTCTTTATTTCTTATACCATATGTAAAAAATCTGATGTGGCCAGCACATTACCTTCCGTCAATTCCAGACAAAAAATTCTCCTTCGTTAACTCCAATACTGCAATTCAAAAAATTATAATTCTTTCATATTCCTCTTTCGTTCGTCCATATGAAGAGTTAATTAGATTTTGGTTACGATTGGTTAACCAGACATACTCTAATTTGAAGATTTTGATAAACGATGTTATATATCATTTATTGACCTTTTGTGTAATTATAAATATGAAGAATATTTTATTCTTTATTCGATTTCATTATATTTTTTCGTTAATAGCTGTCAGCAAAGTCACGTCACTACATGCGCCCTATACATAAATTTTCTTGCAAAAAATCCTATATTTCCAGTAAAATTATTTCATAAACAAACTATGCAAATTGCACTTGACACTGACCTCTTCTTCTTCTTTAGCTTTTCCCATTCGTTAGGGATAGCTATGTTTTATATTCTTCTTCCACTCATTTGTGTTTTGCGTGTCGTTCTCACTCAGTTCCTTTTCTCTCAAGTCTTCCGAAATACAGTCCTTCCATTTTATATTTGGTTTTATTATGTTTCTTGCACCTTATATTATTATATATAACTATTCATTTTTCTTCCAATATACGAGTATTCATCTTCATGACATGTTCAAACCAATGTAATCCTCTATCTTTCTAGAAACATTAAAGTTATTTCCCTTATTCTTTCATTCAATTACTTTTTATTGATACTGACATCTGTCTATTTAAATTACATGAATATATTAGCAGTTTCCACGGTTAAGTTAGCATAGCTGGCTGATTTATGAAATTTATTATCTTTATAATTCTTTAACTCTATATCTGTTGAATATGAAATATAAAATGCAATCAAATTGTATAGAGATTAATATATTCTTTAAGTTATAATAATATTTAACTCAGTTTTTCAAGAAAAACTGTTAAAATCTTTAAATAAGATACTTCCGGTTGACCAATTATAACCAAAATCTAAACAAGTCTGGATATGGTTGTAGTATTGAAGATATCGCGGCCGAAACCGCGGTCACATGCACACACACACGCACATACGCACACACACACGCACACATACACCACACACACATACACACACACACACACACACACACACACACATACAGACATCATCGTAAAAATAGTAAAATCGTATTGGAAATACGCTAAAACGTGCTAATTCAATGAAAACTCACCACTGAATTTTTTGACCAAAGACAATACCTTCCTTACCTAGAGGTGACGGAAGGTAAAAAGGTGATCTATAATAGTTTTTTATTTGTTTCTTAAACTAGGATTAAATTCCACATAATACCATCTAATAATTTGCACTTTTTCTTCAACAATATACATTATATTTATAGGAAACAACGTAGCGATAACACTAAATAAAAAATCTGATGTGGCCAGCACAATACCTTCCGTCAATCCTGTGTCTTATATATAAATTCAATACATAGATTCCATTAAATCTCTCAAACGTATTAATAACGTAGGCTACGAATGAACATTTCATTGTTTCTTATTATGACAAATATTAAATGAAAAATGTATTTTAAGATCAATTTAAATTGTCGTAAATAAAATATTGAAGGATACATATTTGAAATAGCCTCATAATGAACGCTATATCAAACTTGTATCCTTAATATCTATTATATATGTTTGAACGATTCTAACCTCAAAGTAAAACGAACGTGAACAGTCGACTGCGGATAAAATCTAATGATGCTATATCATTATTATCATCAATGACAAGACAGCAATTACAAACCTAAATCTTTAAGTACCATTGAGGAGTTTTTGGCAAAAATATATCTGAAAGATACAAAAAGACCACAGCAGTATTTTGGATTTGAAAATGAAAGGTTGATTTGAAAGCGATGCTGCTGGTTAAAATTCAAATATTATTCATCAAGGTAAATATGACAAAATAAATATTTCTAAATTAAATCTGCGTAGACACTCAGACACAACCCTCCAATTTGCATGATCATTTAAATCCTTACAACAAAAACTAAATAAGTTGTTTGTAAACATTTTTGAAGCTGTATGCATAATTCAGCGAATTATTGTAGAAATAATATGAAAGGAATAAGAAGAGTAATCCGGGGATTAATTAACAGCATATTTTTGCGCATGTAAAAAACCTTTTATCACATGGATATGCGTGGAGAGTTTTTCCTTGGCTGTGCAGTATATTTAAGTTTGCGTGGAGGTAGGTCTGCAATGAATCATTTTATTAACATTCCCACAAAGCCTTTAATATCCGCTTAATACGTTGCGTCCCGGTATTCCAGGGCTCGCTTTGCGTGCTCGAACTACAGCAATTATCCAATGCCGAGGTATTTTCTGGACTTATGACCTTAACTTAAGGTGGGATAGTTTCAGACGTACATGGTTATGACAAAAATGATTCAAATATACCTAAATTTTAATGGACCTGTATTTTGTTTGTTTATAAGAATCTTATTATTTTTATATTTTTTACCTTCCGTCACCTTTAGGGAACGAAGGTATTGTGTTTGGTCACAAAATTCGATGATTAGTTTACAATAAATAAGTACGTTTTAGGGTCCCTAGGATACGAATTTCCTGTTTTTACGATGATAGGGTGTGTGCGTGTATGTGTGTGTGTGTGTGCGTATCCCGAGTATCTACCTTGAAATCCGTTATATAGGGAATACAATGTTATGGTGGACCCATACGACACAGGTATTTTGCTGGCCACAACAGTTTTTACTTCCTTGTACGTAAGTAAAGGAATTATTGTAATCGCGAATAATTTCGGTTTTCAGATTTCAGCGAAAATATCCATTTTTATCATCCCTGAATCCATTTTGACTAATTTCGTCGTGACGTCTGTACGTACGTACGTATCTCGCATAACTCAAAAACGGTAAGCCTTAGAAAGTTGAAATTTTGTATTTAGGACTCCTATAACATCTAGTTGTGCACCTCCCTTTCTCGTTATTACACAATTTCCAGTAGTGGGACTTTACATGAAGCTTATAATAGATTTTAATAAAAAACTGTTTTAAAATATAATCCAAAACTTTTCAAATTTGGTATAAAGGACTTTTATGTCGATCGCAATAACATAATAGATTTTGGTTAAAATAGGCTAACCGGAAGTGGTACATTATTTGAAGTTGTTAACAGTTATTCTTGAATAAAATGATTTTATTTTGATTTTAGAAATAAATGCTTCAAATAAAAGTTTTAGAGAATTAACTTCTGCGTCTATCACATCAAGTATTATTAAATTAGCCCTATGTATAAGCGAGATATGTAAATTTAAAAATTATGTACTTTTTTGTTTTTGTAATAAAGCTTGCTATGGATTAGGACAAAAAAATGTTCATATCAAATTACGTTAAATACGTACAATTTTATGATTCGTACAATAACAAATATTATATTTTTATTGTGAAATTAGTCATATTCATTGTTGTAATCAAATATTTCTTTGTTGTAATCAACTCTCTTAAAAAAGAACCGGGTTAGATTAATGTTAATTTAAAAATGATAGTAGTAAATGAATTATTTTTTGTTCTATATCAAAATATTTCTCGGGCTTAAGCCTGTCCATATTTTGTAATTTAATTATTAAAAAAATATGTATAGTTTAATAATCGTACAAGGAAGTCGTGTGGTGTACACATCAGATTTTTTTTTATTTAAATACATACCTGCATATTTACTAATGCTAGAAATTATGTATATTAAGTTCCTTTTCATATAACTATTCTATTTAAAAATTTTGTTTTAAAACGTTACTGTTATTAATTTGAAATGATTATTTTTTTGTCAGTTACATACATTTGAACTGAACTATGTAACAATGGAGTTGTGTTTAAAGCATAAGCTTCGAGATATATAATTTTTATATTACTTTATAAATTTATCCATAAAATATGTAGAAAAAGTATTAATCCAAACCTGTAGAAAATGAAATAATCTTTAATTATTTTAATAACAAATTGTGAAAAAAATAACATTTAAAGGTTTTTTTTGAAGAAAAACTATTTTGAGCTTCAAGTAAAATGTTATTTTCGGTTATCCGATTGACACCAAAATCTAATGGCTTCTTTCCATATTAGAAATACATGGTTTTAAAAAAAATTCTGAATGATAGTATTTGAGTTAGAGCGCCCAGAAGATCCACACACATACACACACACACACACACATATACACACACACATACATACATACATACACATACACACACAGACATCATCGTGAAAATGTTAAAATCGGGTTGTACGGACTTTAAAACGTGGTCATTTATCAAAATCTCGATATGCGATTTTTAGCACGATCCCTATACCTCCCTTATCAAGGATAGCGGGAGGTAAAAAAAAATTGTTGAAATTTGTGCCAAATCTTATAAGACATAAGTTATTTGAATCGTGGGTAATGCATAGCCAATTTACGAACTAGAAATTCAGGCATTATAATTAGTCAACAAAGTCAAAACCATATATCTTGAAAGTTGGTAAACAACACAACCACGAGTCAGAAAGTCCTAACTCGGGATTACGGGGGTCGAATGCACCCTGTGTGTTTCATGTGTTAGTTCCTCCCAACGTTCGCGTAAATGTAAATATTATAAGCGTACATAAATAACCTTCACATATCCTCTGCGAAATCAACGAGTGCTGTGAATTATCGAGAAATTTGATATTGTTTTTGTTGTAGAGAACTTTCCAACAAAATTACGTTCAAGGATAAATACAATTTTGGAATATTGGTTTGGCATACACAAAAATTGTTTAACTTGGTTTTCTTTGTAACTTTTCCTTTCAACTTGATGTTCTTTTTAACTCCACGGGAATTTTCGGAGTTGAGGTATTTTTTAAAGTGGAAATATTTATTTGAACGGTTACAAACTTCATTACTGACAGCAGTTCCATTATTGTGTATGAGTTAAGCAGAGTGTGGATATTATTGTGATCAAAGTACTGAATTTTCTTTAAATTTTTATATAAATTCAAAATAGGTAAATTAATTTTTAACTTTTTTATGGAACACATTGGTTTGCATAGGTATAGGTAATGATTTTATTAGCACCACAGAACATAGAAATGTATTATTGTTTTACATCAAAATGTTTTGCATATACAAAGCCTAAATAAGACATTTACAAACCCTAGGTAATAAGTAGTATATTGTGTTATTAGGAGTAAAAGTGATACTTTGTGTGGCGATCGTGGACAATCGGACAATTGCACGCGAGGCACACAAAGACACTTTTACTCCGAATGACACATAATATTTTTTCTTCAAAGGTAGATATTTAAAGAGAACTATCTACTACTGACGTTACATTTTACATAAATTACGTTAGTGATTTCAATTGCTCTGTAGCTATGGATACTTATTTGTTCACTTTATGTTATAAACATTGAATTGAACATTTTCACGTTTTGACGTTTAAATAAAACTGTGCAATTTTATATCCTCCTTGTATGCAATTATCTCGGAATTTGAAGTATCATAATATACGCCCCCCCTGAAGTTTATTTATTTTATTTATCAACAGGATTGAAAAAAAATCCCAATTATTGAGGGTTGAAAAATACATAATTACAAATCATTATAAACATATATAGAGCGAAAAGAAACAAAAAATTCATATAAATATATGTGTGTATGTACAATTAATACTGAATTTGTATATAAAGACCTTTTAAAGGTGTTGAAGGAATCATTGAAAATATCAAGTACTATTTTACATTCACATAGATTAAAAATTCTACAAAGCATTCGAAGTGGGGCACGGAGTTCATAAATGGTTTTTACAAGATTGAGATTAAATGTACATTTCTGTTTACTGATTCTAATGGGTAGTCGTGGAATATTGAAATTTATTGTTCAATTGGATGGAAATCTAACAGTGTGGCTGAAAGATATGTCCAGGAATCACTGCAAAACAATGTAAACTTTTCTTATCACTTTAATTCTAAGTATTCTTATGTTTATTACCGTCCTTGTAATTGTAATCTGTATGTCCTTCTATTCTTTAATATGTTATTTCTTCAAAAGTAAACTCTATTTATATTTCAATTCATAGGTTATTTATTTAAATTTAACAGCTATTGATGATATTTAGTAACTTTATTCTAGGTTACCTACGGCAGACCATTCCTTAATTATGAGTTGATTTACAGATTAACGCTGATCCAAAATCAATCCAATTCACCATTAAAAATCAAGCTAATCTACTAATCAAAATTAATGATCAACTGATTCGTCATATTCCATGAATCAAGGACTGATCACATCTTTGAATCCTAATTTTGATATTTATATCTAAGTTAGGATTCTGGCTGTTGTACCCATGTGTAACTTTGCCTCATCCTTCTTCTTTATCTTTATTTAGAACCGAATTGGTTTTATTATTTTTAACTATACATTTACATCTTTCATTTTCACTATATTTAAAAACACTCCTTTATTGGAATCAGTGTAATTTCTACCTATATCATAATAAAAATATAACATTATTATAGGAAAATTATAAAATATATTTTATAAATAAATGACAAACTTACAAATCAATACCTTTTTAACGGAAAGTACAATTACCACGAATAAAATTCCATGACAGTTACATAACTGTCAAAAACCAAAACAAAACTGTGAATCAGTTGATCATGATTTCTTGATTCAGAAATCAAGTTGATGAATTAGAACATACGTTGATATACAGATCAGCTTGATTCCTTAATCAACGGATTACACATTTAGAACGATATTACAGGTTTCCTATACAAGTTACTTCTTATTCGTTGATTCTGTATAGTTTCTATGGATATTTATTTAATTTATTTCTTCGCCGGCGGCGTATTAAGAAAGTAGCAAATATAGTAATTTTTCGTAGAAGTAGTCCAATTATAAATTTTTAGTGAAACACTCACTAAGAATGAATAATTCCGATGAATTAGCCCCTATTTGCTTATCACCCTTGGGGGTAAAGAAGAAACACATTATGTTTAGTTCATTAGCTGTCTGTTGGGGAAAAAGAACAGCGCCCGTTTCCTTCTCTATTTGCAAGTTCCTTCGCTGTCGTGATTGGATTAATTTGTCAGTGCGTTGCGCGACACTGCCTCTGTGACATGCATTACCTGTTATCACCTGCCGTGATGGCATTCGCTGTACGGAAGCGATGCCATGGCAGTTTTCTTTATTACCGTCTTTCTAGCGGTCGTGTTTACACCAGCCACACTCATTAATCACTAGCGCTCTAATTAAATTAGACGCCATGTCTGTCGGATCCATCAGCAATTATGCCATCGATAAGCATGTTCACGCTGTTTTGTCTTCATTTTTGTTCCTTGTTTTAAACTTCCTGAAGTTAGGTACACTTTGGAACGTTGTCGTTTTTTTGGGATGCTGTATTGATTAGCGCGGTATTCATAGATGATGGACGCTATCTTAATGTTTCGCTGGTCATATAACAATTTATTAAAAATATATTTTTTCCGGAATTTTCTTATACACTAAAAATGCGAATTTCTAGTCTCTCAATTTATATTATATATGATCATGAATTATGTGGTCTCGTGGCCGTGTGCCTGAATGTCTGGTCGCGAATCTGGCAACCCGGCTTTCTATTTTATTTTTTCGCAATTTATATAATTATAAAAATTATTAAATTTTCTACAAATTTGCATTACCTAATAGTTTTTCTATATATTTTATGGATAAATTCATTGTGGTGATTGACAGTATTTTTGAAGGGTATTTATATTATACCTACAATTTTAAATATATAACTATTAATACAATAAGAATATAATATTATGTACTTGCCAGAAAAAATCTTCAGTAAGGTCTTTAGATTTTTGACACTGACATTTATCTGTCAGTTACAAACATTTTAATATTTCAATTGGTTTTCTTGAAATTATTTGGGGTGTGAGATTTACTACAACAGGTTATTATATAACATATTTCATTATCTCTAAATCTATAAAAGATATAATAAAATATTTTGTCAGATAGAGAATTTACTCTTCTTTAATACAAACAAGAACAAAATTTTCAAAAAATAATATTTAGAAGATTTTTTTAAGAATGGCTACTTTCCGTTGTCCAATTATTACCAAAACCTTATCAGCTCTTCCCAGTAATGTCCTATTGAGAGATACGTAGTTAAACAGATATTAAGTATTGTAGTTTTTGAGTAATCGCCCTTCCAACCTCCCCACATACACACATACACGCACACACACACCCAAACATACACACACATACATCCACACACAACACACACAGACATCAGCGTCAAAATATTAAAATCGGATTGTAGGGACCTTAAAACGTGCTTAATCATTTAAATCTGGGCATGCGATTTTTAGCATGAATCCAATAACTCTCTTGGCGAGAGGTAAAAGTTAGGAAACTCTCGAAACATAGCAGCGTACCTACCGTAGTGTCCGGAATCAAGGGAATAATACTAAATTCAATTGTTTTTACGTATCTACCCCCCCCCCCCCCTCCTTTCTGCGGATGCCGGCACTGTTTTAAGGGCGAATATACAAGTTTATGATTCCAAAATAAATTACCATACATGATACTGTAATAAAAAAATCTGATGTGGCCAGCACATAACCTCTCGCCGTATATTTTACCTGGCTGTATGCATAAAGCAAAGAATATTTTTATAAATACAAATAATATATTCATATAAATCTATGACGTATAAACTTCTTTATTATTCAATAATAGCATGTCTCAACATGAAGATATTTTACCATAAATTATGTTACAATAAATTACAAAGTAGAGTTTACCATATATAAATATTAGGCTGGTAACAGCAATTTTCAATTCGAACAACGTTGTTTACTTTCTCTTCATATTCTTCTAGTAAAAACATTAATTTTGGGCGGTCTAAAATGTATATATGGATTGTGCATCTATTCTTACATATCTTCTTTTACATTTTATTTTTTCATACATGTTATATCTAAATAACACTAATTCCCTTTAATAAAGTGACGGATAGATTGCACTCCGATTATTCTTATATCGATGTGTAATTTTGTCAATATTTACAACTTACTTGAGAAGAATTTGATAGCTTTTTCGCAATTCAAAGTTACTCTAGTCTATAGTACTGGTGTACATTGTCCCATAATGTTTGAAACAAATTTAAGTCCTTCAACCTAGACTTGTCATCTCCATAATAGTCACAGATCAAGAATTAAGGGATTCTCCAAATACATTTTTCTTTCATTACTCATTATTTCTGACACGGACATTTATCTGTCAGTTACAAATAATTTAAATTATCAACTATTTTTCATGGCATTCTTTCGGCTGTCAAATTTATTACAACAGATTATTTTATATATTATACTTCTTTTATCTCTAAATCTATGGAATATATAATAAAATATTTAAATGTATCAGATAGAGAATTTAATTTTCTTTAATATTACCACGAAAAATTAAAAAATAATATTTAGAAGATTTTTTTTCAAGAATCTTCTACTTCCGGTTGTCCAATTATTACCAAAACCTTTTCAGATCTTCCCATGAATGTCCGATAGGGAAATACGTTGTTAAACAAATTTTAAGTCTTATAGTTTTTGAGTAACCGTCCTTCCAACATCCCACACACACACACACACACACACACACACACACACACACACATCCACACACACACACACACACACACACACACACACACACACACACACACACACACAGACATCATCGTAAAAATGTTAAAATCGGATTGTAGGGACCTTAAAACGTGCTTATTCAATAAAATCTGGATATGCGATTTTTAGCATGAATGCAATACCTCTCTTAGCGAGAGGTAAAAAGTATAATAGAATGCAGTTGTCATATTAGAAACTTTGAAAATTAATCTTTCCACAGAATGTAAATGAGAATGCATATTCATCAAACACTTATTACAAATAAACTTCAATTGTCATTACACGATCCCTGTTATAAATCCAGTAGCTAGCACTAGTTCAACTAAATGTAGTAAAGTTCCGCGTACCCACACGTCCTAAATATAGATAGTTTCTAAATGAGATTTAAATACTGTTTAAATCCCGGGTTGTCTCTCCCTACAACTTTGAATTAGTCTGCCGGGTTCGCGCTTAACTATCGCCTCTCCACAGCGTCCGATTCCCGGGCGAAATAGCGGGATAATGGCCCCAACTGGGATGCACTCATTGATTTTTTCCCGACAGATAAGAGACATCAGATCTCTGATAACAAATATTGTTACATTAGCATTAGGACCAGCGGAGAAATGATGCTGATACTGGACACGGAAGGGCATTACCGTTTATAAACTCATTTACCGACGATGGAAATTTATTTATGGTTATGATTTCACCAGCCAAATGAAGTCGTTTGTTCCCAAAGATAATACACAGCGTCTATGTTGGTTATTAAATATTGAAATAAACAATTAGTTAATAAAATTGTAACTTGAGTACCTCAGTATTTTAGTGAAATAATAAAAACTCCGTCTCGGTAGCTTCAAGTAATTATAATATTGACAGATGAGCTTTTTCAATATACAGGTGGTTCTTAATTTTTTTTAAAAAAATTAACATAAATTTAACAACATTTTTATTTTATTTTAGGTATTAAGAATATAAAAATAGAAATTCCATATTTATACCTTTCGCTAAGAAAGGTATTGTATTCATGCTAAAAATCTCATATCCAGATTTGAATGTTTAAACACGTTTTAAAGTCCCTACAATCCGTGTGTGTGTGTGTTGTGTGCGTGTGTGTGTGTGTGTGTGTATATGTGTGGGGAAGTTGGAAGCACGATTTCTCAAAAACTACAATACTTAATATCTGTTTAACTACGTATTTCTCAATCGGACATTACTGGAAAGAGCTGAATAGGTTTTGCAAATAATGATTTTTCTAAATATTATTTTTTAATTTTTTTTTATTCTTGCTTATATTAAAGAAGAGTAAGTTTTCTATTTGATACATATAAATATTTGATTATATTATTTATAGATCTAGAGATAAAGAAATATAAGATATATAATAATCTGTTGTAATAAATCTCACAGCACAAATAATGCCATGGAAACCAATTGAAAAATTAAAATCCAGAAACATTACTAAAGATTTTTTTCTGAGAAGTAACATATATTATTTCTTATTGCAGTAATAATTAAACATTTAAAATTATAAGTATATTACATATACCCTTCAAAAATACTGTCAATCCCGACAAAGAATTGAAAACATTCCGAAAAATTAGAAGAGGACAAAATTTCTTCATAGAATGAATTTAAAATTAAAAAATCTGTATATATAAAGTATAGATGCAAGTTGAATTTTTGGTGTAGAGTGTAGATACATACACAAGAAATGTTTAATACAATAGGGCGCGAGCAGTCATGTGACTTTGTTAGTCTTGACAAGCACATATGGGAGCTTGTGTCAGAATGATAGCTAGTAATTATGTACATAGATGTCAAATATCATAATTTTTCATTCTAAATTTAGTGATTTTCTAATTCCATGTGGTTTATTTTCCTCGACAAGCAAACTCCACACTCCTGGTGACAAATGAACCACATGAACTTAGAAAATCTTGAAATTTTTAATGAAAAATTCTGACATTTGACATCTATGTACATAATTACTAGTTGTCATTATTATAAAATTACTGATTGAACTATCAAATTTTATAAATTTCGTAGAAGACTATATGAGGAATGGATGCTCAAGAAAATATTTTTTCATCAGATATCTTCTACTCACATGAAAAATTCTTGTAGATTTACATATAATTGCATTGTAAAAGATACTTATCGTATAAATAAATAATATTCAAACAAAGTAAATTCAAATTAAAAAATCTGATGTGGCCAGCACATAACCTCTCGCCGTATATTTTACCTGGCTGTATGCATAAAGCAAAGAATATTTTTATAAATACAAATAATATATTCATATAAATCTATGACGTATAAACTTCTTTATTATTCAATAATAGCATGTCTCAACATAAAGATATTTACCATAAATTATGTTACAATAAATTACAAAGTAGAGTTTACCATATATAAATATTAGGCTGGTAACAGCAATTTTCAATTCGAACAACGTTGTTTACTTTCTCTTCATATTCTTCTAGTAAAAACATTAATTTTGGGCGGTCTAAAATGTATATATCTGGAGTGTGCATCTATTCTTACATATCTTCTTCTACATTTTATTTTTTCATACTTGTTATATCTAAATAACACTAATTCCTTTTAATAAAGTGACGGATAGATTGCACTCCGATTATTCTTATATCGATGTGTAATTTTGTCAATATTTACAACTTACTTGAGAAGAATTTGATAGCTTTTTCGCAATTCAAAGTTACTCTAGTCTACAGTACTGGTGTACATTGTCCCATAATGTTTGAAACAAATTTAAGTCCTTCAACCTAGACTTGTCATCTCCATAATAGTCACAGATCAAGAACTAAGGGATTCTCCAAATACATTTTTAATTCATTACTCATTATTTCTGACACTGACATTTATCTGTCAGTTACAAATAATTTAAATTATCAACTATTTTTCATGGCATCCTTTCGGTTGTAAAATTAATTACAACATTATTTTATATATTATATTCCTTTTATCTCTAAATCTATAAAATATGTATAAAAATATTTAAATGTATCAGAAAGAGAATTTATTTTTCTTTAATATTATCAAGAAAAATTTTCAAAAAATAATATTTAGAAGATTTTTTTTCAAGAATCTTCTACTTCCGGTTGTCCAATTGTTACCAAAACCTTATGTATCAGAAAGAGAATTTATTTTTCTTTAATATTATCAAGAAAAATTTTCAAAAAATAATATTTAGAAGATTTTTTTTCAAGAATCTTCTACTTCCGGTTGTCCAATTGTTACCAAAACCTTTTCAGATCTTCCCGGGAATGTCCGATTGGGAAATACGTTGTTAAACAAATTTTAAGTCTTATAGTTTTTGAGTAACCGTCCTTCCAACATCCCACACACACACACACACACACACATCCACACACACACACACACACACACACAGACATCATCGTAAAAATGTTAAAATCGGATTGTAAGGACCTTAAAACGTGCTTATTCAATAAAATCTGGATATGCGATTTTTAGCATGAATGCAATACCTCTCTTAGCGAGAGGTAAAAAAAAAAGTAAAACAAGAACGTATTTTTGTGACCATTTTTTTTAAATGCTTCCTAGTATAGAGTTAATAACATACCTGTAACTTGAAATGTTATATATTAGATATTATTTGATAAAAAAGTTACCTATTAAAATCTTTATGATATCATCACCGCTTAATAACATAAGAAACGAGATATAGACTTTTCTTTATCTATTTTTCTCATAAATCCCCAATGTTTTGAACAGGGCTAGGCTGACTATATTTCGCATACGAATAAGTAATTATAAAAGTAAATTATCTCAGAATTTTTAATAGATACCATACGATAATAAAATCTAACTCTTATAAATAAAATTCTGTTTTCATTACCTTCAAATTTTGCTTTTCTAATTACACGATACAATGAAATTTTACAAGACAAATATTTTGAAAGCTAAAAAAACAATTATCAAAACATAATTTAAAGCAAAATATGATTATTACAAAAATCAATATTTATTCATCATAAAAACTATAAAAATTACTCGTTTCAACATTTGAAAAACAATTTCATTTCAATATTACCCTCATAAAATTGTATGTTTTGAAATACAATATGGAATTTTTAATTAAACGATGATAATAATCTTTAATTAATCATAAATTACTGATAATTCTTTTTAATAATGTTTAAAGTCAAATTAAAATCAGGAACATTCAATTTCATTGCAAAAATATGACAAATTAATTAATTAGAAAATAATGAGCTGATTTGTAACAAATTAACACAAAATAATTTAGGGGAAGCAGATGTACATGTAGTAAAAATATCCCATATACGTACATAATATATAACGAAAATCGATACAAAAAAAATCTTTTACTGACTTTATCACGACATATTACGCCATTCTACCTTAACACGACCTTTTCAGATTTATTTCATTACATTGAAAGAAATTTATTATATCTGATTGCCACAAATTTTTATCTTTGAACTATAAAGAAATAAATAGTCGAAGGAAAAAATGTAATGCCAAAGCTTTATTCCATTGACTTTTGTAGTGTAAGTCTTTGAGAATATCAAACATTTGTACTGCCATTGAATACAACTAGTCTCAGTAATTATATTAAATTTAACCAATAAAAACATGACTGCTCGCGCCCTAATGTATTTAACATTTCTTGTATACCTACACTCTACACCAAAAATTCTACTTACATCTATTCCATATATTTAGATTTTTTAAATTTAAATTCATTCTATGAAGAAATTTTGTCCTACTCTTCTAATTTTTCGAGATGTTTCCAATTCATTGTCGGAAGTAACAATATTTCTGAAGGGTATGTGTAATATACCTATAATGTTAAATATTTAACTATTAATACATTAAGAAATAATATAATGTATGTACTTCCCAGAAAAAGTCTTCAGATTTCTGACACTGACATTTATCTGTCAGTTACAAACAATTTAAATTCTCAACTATTTTCCATGGCATTCTTTCGGCTGTAAAATTTATTACAACAGATTATTTTATATTTTATATTTCTTTTATCTCTAAATCTATAGAATATATAATAAAATATTTAAATGTATCAGACAGAGAATTAAATTTTCTTTAGTATTACCAAGAAAAAAATTTTTTTCAAGAATCTTCTACTTTCGGTTGTCCAATTATTACCAAAACCTTTTCAGATCTTCCCATGAATGTCCGATTGGGAAATACGTAGTTAAACAAATATAAAGTCATATGGTTTTTGAGTAATCGTCCTTCCAACATCCCACACACACACACACACACATCCACACACACACACACATCCACACACACACACACACACACAGACATCATCGTAAAAATGTTAAAATCGGATTGTATGGACCTTAAAATGTGCTTATTCAATAAAATCTGGATATGCGATTTTTAGCATGAATCCATTACCTCTCTTAGCGAGAGGTAAAAATTAAATTAAACGGGAGGTATTGTGTTGGCTATATCAAATTTTATTAGGTATTATTTCTAATTTCTGTTCCAGTTAACAATTATATGTTAATTGAAATTGATATTTGTTTACATGAACAGAAATTACAAATAATAATAAAAATAAATTAACCTAGCTTGACAGATAAATCGTTAACATTTTTTGTTTCAATTCAATTTTGGGGTGATTTTCATTTTTTTCATACTTAATTTCTGTCGTTTATTGATTCAGATGAAAGAACAACCAATATTTTTTTTCTACCAAAATGTAACATTGCATATTTTTTATATAGAGTGTAAAAACGGGGCAATGATTTTAAGAATATGTATGTACATACATATCCATGTGATGATTCAAAAAGATAATTAGAACATGTAATCCTTAAAACATATGAAACAATTAAACACCTATTGTATGTATTTTCATTATCCTTTATTTTTCATCCAGCATACATGTGTTTCATCCTCAAAGCAAGAAAAATTAAACAATACAAAAAGAACATTTATCATCTATCGCCGAACTTCAACAAAATGTTTCGGTATTTTTAAATTCTGCCAAAAAAGCTCATTTCCAACTGTAATTAATCATTTTGTCTTCGTAATCGATTTTAATCTGTACTTTATGCTGTTTCGGAACTCTTACAATTTTAAATTTACTGTTGTTAATTAATATTGATCCAGATTGTAATGACTTTTTCTCGCAAACGCAATTAAACAATTTGTATGAATTAAGGAAAGAATTAATTTTGAAATAAAACTCCATTTTAATTAGCAAATTTTTCTCCGCAATATATATTCCTATATTCAATTTTTTTCTGTTATTTTTTAATTCCATAAAACATTAAAATTTATTTCACAATATTTAAATAATATTCTCAACGTATAACCAAGTACATTTCAGATCCGTGCGAGTTTAAACAATATTTTACTGCGATACTCGTAGATTGAGAGAGTTACATGATGTTAGTTTTAATTAATATGTTGTAGTGTATTGACGATTGAGTGTTCCTGTGACATTATTAACAAATTTAATTATTTAAAATGTTGCGATGATGTTATTTTTATGTGTACTCAACTCTAAAATAATATTACATTAGTGTGAATAAATTTGTTTGATAAAAATAAATTATTTAATGTGAGTTTCCTACATATTTACTATTTGTGTTGGCGTGATCTAAAGAAAACATGATGATAGACTTGAAAAGAAGACTCCAGAGTATTGATTATCGATCAGAAGGGATCAAGGTAGGATTATTCAATCATTTTCTTAAATATTTATATATAAAAAATCAAATAACCATAGGCTTGTTGAGCAATACATTCTTATACAATGTACCGTAAATATCAAATCATAACCAAAATCTTGGTTTGTTGTTCCGAAAATATAAAATTCCTGAAAAAAATATATTTACGGAACACAGTTGCTGAAATATGGTTACTGATTTTGCTAACCAAATCAACCGAGCTTGAGGCATGGTTGTTTTGTGGTTATTACCCCCTTGCATTCTGATGCGCAATGACAACCAGTTGTATTTTTTTTTGACAGCTTTGTTTTGATTCATTTATAAAATAATAAACACAAAACAATAAACATATACGTATCTTCAAAAAACTTCAGAATGGTATGTATTTATATTATTCATTACATGCTTTATAATTAACCTTATTCGTTATCATTTCAGGAAAATAATAACTCTTTAATAATTTGTCGCTGCATTATACTAATTATGTACAACAGGCCTCAAATTGATAAAATGTGTTAATGTAATACTGTCAAATGTCAACTGTAATCTGCCACAGCTGTCTGCTTAACGTAGCTAAGGTCAAATCGTTCCGCAAAAAATATTCATAATTCAGTAACCATTGGTTAACCGAAAATAAACGTAAAAAAATTCTTGGTTACGATTTAATATTTACGGTGCATAGTATGAATGAATTATTATTTTATTAAGTGTTAACAATTATTCGAAATTTTAGTCAAATAGCATGTAAGGTAAAAGCATCGGTAGTTGACACTTTGAGTTTAGATTACAATAAAATAAATAAAGTTTTTACCTCTCGCTAACAGAGGTTTGGATACATACTATCAATCTCATATCCAGATTTTAGTCGTTGATGACTGTGTATGTGTGTGTGTGTGTGAGTATATTGTAGGTACGATTTCTCAAATTCTATACGAATAAAGAGCTGTAACTACGGATTCCTCAATCTAACAGTAATGAGAAGAGTTGTATAGGTTCTGGTAACAATTGGACAACCAGAAGTGGTAGTTTCTCAATATACAGTGTGTTAATTAAAAACCTGGCCATAGGCGTTTAACATGGGAAATCAGTTTTTCCTTGCGCAAAAGTTCCCAAATTATTTTAGGCAAAAATACTTCAAATAAATGTTGCAGAGAATTAAATTCTGCATCCAGATTAGTAATAAGATTTTATTTTCGACGTTTCATAACCGAGAAAATCAATTTCAAAGTTTTTCGAAAATTGCTGATTTATAGCGATAGCCATGAAACTCAAAACAAAATTACGAACAATTGTATGACATTGACACAATGAATTAGCCTAACTTAATGTATAAAACAAATATGTTTCTTAAATACATGGTTTAATTTTAGAATACATAGCTGTCAACATATACAAAATAAAATAAAAATGAAAACAAGAATAATGTATTTATTTAAAAAGAAAAACAGAAAACTAGAATGAATATAATTTTATATTAAATGTTCAAATAACCCTCCATTTTGCGCTAAGCAATACCCAAGTCTATTATAAAAGCCATGTCGAACATTATGCAGCTGTCTGGCATTTATTTTTCTACATTCATTGGAAATTACAGCTTTAAGTTTTTTTAATAAAAGATTCTATTGTGGTTTTACTTGGAATTTGTCGATGTGACCACATTACACTTATTAAATCACGTATTTTTCTATAGCTTTGTCCACAGTAACACCATTTTATAATCTGAAGCTTTTCTTCATGAGAAAACTGTTCCATACTTCCAAAAAAATATGTTACTGAACGAAAATCACAAAACACAAACTTTCTTTGACAGTTAAGATGTCATACAATTGTTTGTAATTTTGTTTGACTTCCATGGCTATCGCTATAAATCAGCAATTTTCGATAAACTTTGAAATTGATTTTCTCGGTTATGAAACGTCGAAAATAAAATCTTATTACTAATCTGGATGCAGAATTTAATTCTCTACAACATTTATTTGAAGTATTTTTGTCTAAAATAATTTGGGAACTTTTGCGCAAGGAAAAACTGATTTCCCATGTTAAACGCCTATGGCCAGGTTTTTAATTAACACACTGTACATATATATATATATATATATATATATATATATATATATATATATATATATATATATTTGAAAATTTATGTTAATACAATAATAAAGATCTTTAAATTCTCAATCTATGATACATTTAAAAAAATTATTATATCTTCTATAGATTTAGAGATATATAATAATATAGAATAATCTGTTGTAATAAATCTCGTTGTTCAAATAACTCCATGGAAACTAGTTGAGATATTTAAATGTTTGTAATTGAGAGGTAAATGCAAAATGTCAGTGTCAAAAATCAGCAATTTCGCTAAGTACGAGTACATTTAATATACATACTTTATTGTATTATTAATTATATATGTATTTAAAATTATTGGTATGTTAATATTACATATTTCTTAAGAAATATCGCTATTACCGTCAATGAATTTGAAGAATTTTGAACATATTAGAAACGTAGGGCAAAATTCCTCATGAAACGAAAGAAGAGATATAATTTCAATTATATGTGCGTACAATAAATGTTAAATTCGTTACTTATAGGGCGCGAGCAGTCATGTGACTTTGTTGGTCTTGGCAAGCAGATATTAGGATCCTTGTCAGAATGACGGCTAGTAGTTATATACATAGATATCACAATTGTCATGTTATAATTCTTCATTCAAAATTTCAAAATATTCTGATGTTTATTTGTCATCAATATTATGGAGTATACTTGTCGAGGAAAATTATCCACATGGATTTGAAAAATCGTAATGTTTTGAATGAAAACTTATGGTACTTGACACCTATGTGCATTATTACTAATCATTTTGACACAGCCCCCCCATATCTGCTTGCCAAGGTCAACAAAGTCACATGACTGCTCGCACCCTATGCAAAATAAAATCAAAATGGCGAGAGGTATTATGATGGCCACAACAGATTTTTTATTATTTTATTGTTCCTAAGAACAAATATAAGAAATAAACTCTTATTGACTAATATATCCCTATTAAATTTCCCTTAATATTTTCTCATTCTCTCTTTTTGTCTTTCTTATGAACAATCATCTTAACGAAATTCATAATTCTCCTTTCATTCTTAATTTCCCCGACAAACTTCCATTTGCCCGTTGCATTGAAGTCAAAAGCCATTGTCGGGCATTGTTCGTGCAATTCTCTGCAATTTCTGGTCGAATCCCCACGATTCGTGGGAACTCCAAGTCGTATATATAGGTCTTAGTGTTTTGTTTGTGCTCCAAAGCCGCCTATTTCTCTATGCATCTCGAGATATTGCATCGGGATGTGGGGAAATATTGCCATATCAGCGTGATTTGAAAAATCTAAACAGAATTATGTCAAGGACTGAGATGTGAGAAGTAAATTGTTTTGTTGAGATGAATTGTATTTTAATATTGTCGTAACAGAATATTTTTCACGTAATATTTTATTTTATTTTCACATAATAATTTTCTATTTTGTATTTTGTTTTTCTATCTTGCTTTTATATTAAATTTCCCTTTGTTTTGTTTTTATATACTTTCGAAATACTCTTCTCTGGATGAACTGTACTCCGTTATTTGACCTTTGACCTTATTTACTTTATTTATCCTCTCGGTACATTAATATATATAAAAATGTGCTGTGGCCAGCACAATACCTTTCGTCACCTCCATTTTAGGTTACATAGGTATTGTCTTTAACATTTCTTGTATACCTAAACACTATATCAAAAATTCTACTTACACCTATTCTTTGTGTTGAGCTTTTTAATTTTAAATTCATTCTATGAAAAAGTGCTAATTTTTCGAGATGGATACAATTCATTGTCGAGATTGACAGTATTTCTGAAGGGTATATGTAATATATCTATAATTTTAAATATTTAACTATTGATACAATAAGAAATAATATATGTATGTACTTCCCAGAAAAAGTCTTCAGTAATGTCTCCGGATTTCTGACATACTTACATTTATGTATCAGTTTCAAACATATTAATTTTTCAATTTGTTTCCATGGTATTATTTCGACTATAAAATTTATTACAACAGATTATTTTATATATTATATTTTTTTATCGCAAAATCTATAGAATATATATCAAATATATATCAGATAGACAATTTATATTTCTTTAAAATTAGCAAGAACAAAAAATTTCAAAAAATAATATTTAGAAGATTTATTTCAAGAACCTAATATATCGATTGTCCAATTGTTACCAAAACCTTTTCAGCTCTTCCCATTAATGTCCGATTGGGAAATACGTAGTTAAACAGATATTAGGGCTTATAGGTTTTGAGAAATCGTCCTTCCAATATCCACACACACACACATACACATACACACACATCATTAAAACGTACTTATTCATTAAAATCTAGATATTCGATTTTTAGCATGAATTTAATACCTCTCTTAGCGAGAGATAAAAAGTATTAAGCATATCTGTAGAAAATTTAATAATCTTTAATTTTTATAATAACATAAATTGCGAAAAATAACATTTGAAAGTATTTTTCTAAGAAAAACTATTTTGATCTACAAGTAAAGTGCCATTTCCGGTTATTCAATTTACACCAAAATGTATTCTATATTAGAATAAGGTAGAAATACATGGTTTCAAACAGTATTTAAGTTAGAGCGCCCAGAGGATCCACACTCACACACATACATACATATACACACACACACACACACACACATACATACATACACAGACACACGCACATTATCATGAAACGGCTAAAATCGGATTATAGGGACTTTAAAACGTGGTCATTTACCCAAATCTCGATATGCGATTTTTAGCATTATCCCTATACCTCCCTTACCAAAAGTAGCGGGAGGTAAGAAGTTAAAGGGTGGGAGCATCTTCCCAGACTCACCCTGTATTTTATTGAGTTATTTTATTGTCCAAATTGTATTTTTTGCCAATTTATTCAATTACAGAAAATATATTTTTGTACCTCAGACCCGATCAGATGAAGCTTTAATGCGTACAAATATCCACACCCACGATATCCCCGAATATATCTCACGATATCACCTGTAGTGTAATGGAAAATTACGTAATAATCGTGTGTAAATCATATCGTAATTTGTGTTTCCAGTCGGTTAGCTTTTCCATAATTCCGATATTCTTGGCTATTAGCAGGGCGAGGTGTGTGCGTCAGACCGGTCACAGCCGCCTACGTCGTCCAGGCCGAGTCGGTATAACTCTCCTCCGAACAGGAAGTGTCACTGCGCCATTGTATTCTCTGGTCTAGTAACCCAGTGGGCCGTGAAATTCACAGGAAACAGATTGTAACTCCCAAGGAGACTCACAAATCACACATTCAAAATATTTCCTTCCGATTTAAACCTTTACCGTTAAAAATTTCTTACTCTTTTATTGTTCCGGAGCGACCTTTGCTCTTCTCTTGTTTGGCTTGCAAAACAAAGCAGGCTATCGTTTTTGACAGCAGATAAATTTTATTCCACTCGGGGAAATTTTATTAATATGGATTCTTCGGAATGAGATACAATAAAAATATTTCATTCGGAATTTAAATAATAATCTGGTATTGTATCTCGTTCCTTATGAAAATTTGATCCTATACATAAATTCAAAGTAAATAATTTCTGAAGGCAATCAAGATAAACTGAATTTATTCACTTCGCAAAATTTGTTTTCAAATATTTATGCAAAAGAATAAAGAAATATTTGGCCCGTACTTTATCTCACCAAGTTTATGCATTAACTATACGGGTTGTAAGATTAAACAAAAATAGCTTTTACAAAACAATAGTGTAATATTCTACCCAACAATGGGTAATATGCCGTGGTGATATATTTATTTATTTTACCTATTTTATTATAAAAACGAGTTTAATTTTCTATTTGTACCTTCCCACACTTTTAAGTAAGGACTGTATTATTCGATGGTGAGTTTTAATGATTAAGCACATTTCAGGGTCTCTAGAATATAATGTTACTATTTTTAAGATTATGTTTTTTTACCTCTCGCTAAGAGTGGCATTGGATTCATGCTAAAAATCGCCTATCCAGATTTTAATGATTAAGCACGTTTTAAGGTCCCTACAATCCGATTTTAATGTTTTTACGATGATGCCTGTGTGTGTGTGTGTGTGGTGTGTATGTGATTCGGTTGGAAGGACGATTTATCAAAAACTACAATACTTAATATCAGTTTAACTACGTACTTCTCAAGCAAACATTAATGGAAAGAGCTGAAAAGGTTTTGGTAATAATTAGACAACCAGAAGTAGCAGATTCATAAAAAAAACATCTATGTGTAAATATTATTTTTTGAAAATTTTTGTTCTTGCTTGTATTAAAGAAGAGTAAATTCTCTATCTGATACATATAAATATTTTATTATATGTTTTATAGATTTTGAGATAAAGAAACATAAGATATATAATAATCTGTTGTAATAAAACTCACAGCACAAATAATGCTATGGAAACCAATTGAAAAACTAAAATCCAGAACATTACTGATTTTTTTTTCTGAGAAGTACATACATTATATTATTTCTTATTGTATTAATAGTTAAATATTTAAAATTATATACTGTCAACCCCGACAAAGAATTAGAAACATTTCGAAAAATTAGAAGAGGACAAAATTTGTTCATAGAATGAATTTAAAATTAAAAAATCTAAATATAAAGAATAGATGTAAGTAGAATTTTTGGTGTAGAGTGTAGATATACAAGAAAAGTTAAATACAATAGGGTGCGAGCAGTCATGTGACTTTGTTGCCTTGACAAGCAGATATGGTGGCTTGTGTCAGAATGATAGCTAGTAATTATGTACATAGATGTCAAATGTCAGAATTTTTCATTAAAAATTTCAAGATTTTCTAAATATATAATAATCTGCAGTAATAATCTTACAGCCCAAATAATGATATGGAAACCAATTGAAAAATTAATATGTTTGTAACTGACAGATAAGTGCCAAAAATCCAGAGACATTACTGGAGATTTTTTCTGGGAAGTACAAACATTAAAATATTTAAAATTATAGGTATATTATATATATACGCTTCAAAAATACTGTCAATTCCGATAATGAATTGGAAACATTTCGAAAAATTAGAAGCGTAGGACAAAATTTTTCATAGAATGAATTTAAAATAAAAAATCTAAATATTAAGAATGTAGAATGTAGGTATACAAAACTTTCTGTATGGAATTTATATGAATAGAAATGCATTTTTCCATCCTGTGAAAATACGTACTCTTCGTGTTAGCGTAGTTTTAGTCCCAAACGATAAAGGCTTAACTTCCCGTAATATTTTATTGGGGTGTACGTGTACCTTACTATAAAGGGAAGGTAAAGCCTTTGGTGAATATTGGCAACTAGTTTGACCTAACATTACCGGGTTTGATGTGGTCTGTAACACGGGTCATATTAATTTCATGAATCCGCAAATTAAATTATCATCTATGGGCATTATGTGTGTCATCCAATAACGCTATTTCGGGATGCGTAATTATATATGCATGCTTAATGGGATTATGTCGCGGAATTAAAGTAAATGTCAAGTAATACCCTAGTTTAAATGTCACCTACTCTACAATTACATTACGGCGCTAATTTACTTCTAATAGGTATTGGCAGTTACACCAACAGCCTTTTAGAGAACCCTTACTGTATCAAATAGTTATTTTTAATTCTAGATTGAAATACAGTAAAAATTTTGAAAGATGTCCGATCAAGGTAATCTACGAATTTTATGAATTCAGATTTTTGCTCCGTCCATTCTGACAAATTCAGTAGTGTCGTTTGCTTAGTTTTTATGAGGGTACATAAGAAACTCTGTTATTTTATTATTATAAAAATATATGTTACAATAAAAGCATTCAAAATTCAAAAATAAGTCAACTGGTAAGTTTATTAGCAAATGTAAAACCAAATATGTGAAAAATAAGATACTGACACAATGTCAGTGTTAGTGATACTGACAGAAAATAACGTTATTCGTACGGCTATGAATCAAGGTAATGTATCTGAATTAATAAATAAACTTACGTTACAGCGAAAGTATTATCAACAACAAGCATCGTTTTAAAGTGGAATGTCCTAACTTAGTCGAAACAATATGAATTTTTGAAAGACAAACGTGTTATATCCATCATTATCGCACACGCTTATAGACTGCAAAGGAGAGAGATAAATTTATGCCAATATGTTAATTCGTTCATGGTATAATAATTTTAAATAATTTTACTGTACATTACTTTTGCATTTCAGTATGAAAGTTTACTACTTGTAAATTATTCGAGAATTCAAATACTTTCTCTATCTTCCTGGTCGCGAATCTGGGGAACCGGGTTTGATCCCGACCGACTCCAAATATAACGAATTTTAAAAGGCACAAAATTGACCCCTGTGGTGCACTCTCCACGCCAGTAACATGTGTCTGCGAGGTGATAGTGAGTTTCTAATGAATAAGCACGTTGTGAAAATGCTAGAATACGAATTTACTATATTTACGATGATGTCTGTATGTGAGTGTGTGTGTGTGTGTATGTGACGATCGTTTCGGATCGCCTAACTCCAATACCACTCTTCCAAAAATTTTTTTTTCGTATTCCTCGAGTTTAGATGCATATGCAGACGAGATTAGATTTTGGTAATAATTGGTCCACCGCAAGTACCCTCATTTGCAACTTTTAGTAGTTTTTCTTAGAAAAAACGCAATTAAATATCATTTGATGATATAATGTTAATATAAATTTTAAAGAATGTTATTCTCTGTAAAATGTGATTTCATTTTATACTTAATATTCAATAGATATAGTGTGATGTCTGTGTTTGTGGAAGTGTGCGTGTGTGTTAGGATGTTGTAGATACGATTTCTCAAATTATATAAAACTAAAGACCTATGTAACAATGGATTCCTCAATCTAACACTAATGGTAAGAGTTTAGATATATAAATAAAATAAAAATAAATATTTCATCACGGCATATTACCCATTGCCGGGTGTGCCAATCTGCTTTGTACAGATATCGGTAATGATGGAATATTTGTACCGTGCGGGCGCTTACCAGGCGTCACCTCACGGACACTCATAGCTGGCGTAGAGAGTGCACCACAGGGGTCAATTTTGTGCCATTAAATTCGATGTAATGTGTAGTTTAGAAATATAGTATATAATAATTAGGAATAATCTGTTATAACAAATCTCGTTGCCCAAAAAACAGTTGAGATATTTAAATGTTTGTAATTGATAGATAAATGCATTGTCAGTGTAAAAAATCAGCAATTTTACTAACATTACTGGAAGATTTTTCTGGGAAGTATGAGTGCATTTAATACCACTAAAATACCGTCAATGAATTTGAAGAATTGTGAACATGTTAGAAGAGTAGGACAAAATTCCTCATAGAACGTGAGATACAATTTCAATTATTGTGTGTACCAGAAATGTTAAATTCGTTACTTATAGAGCGCGAGTAGTCATGACTTTGTTGGCCTTGGCAAGCAGATATCATTTCACATTTGTCACATGTCAACAATGTCACATGACGCTCACGCTCTATGCAACATAAAATGAAAATGGCGAGAGGTATTGTGATGGCCACAACAGATTTTTTACATTATTCATTTGGATCATATGGAAATAGTTTTTTTGCGATTTCCCAAAATATGAACTAAACGGATTACTCGAGTTTTGAAGATGATTCATTTATCAAACACCAATTTACCGCTAACTATATTATAGACATTGCTATAAAAATTAAAAAATGCTTGTTTTATTATTAGCGTGCAAAAATACTTTGTTGATATAAGCTTATATACATCTTAACAATTCATAGAGTACTTATATTTTATCGCATATGATTATGACATCATGTTTGTATATTGTTCTTTATGTTATATTTATAGTAAAGTGGGAACCGAGCAGATAGTATATAAACTTAATTGTAAGGAGTGAGTGTCCACCTCACTAAACATAAATCCTAGTCTCGTATAATTTTATCGCTTGAGTAACGAAGCACATGATTCTCTCCATCAAGGTGGCTTCGCCATAAAACATGAAACAAAACAAGTGTCGTTTCTAATCCATAAAACAACAACAAAGTGGAAATTCACGCGTCTTTACAAAACATTTGGCCAGGATAATAGTAAAAGGGCGTAAGAGCAATTACGTTTTCGTGAAATTTATTAAATGGACCGCATACGCCTCGGCGTACGCTGACAAGGTTTGCCGATCGGGTGGTATATGTCACCAGGAGGATATATGCGCGTGTTTCTTAATAGCTACATTACCAGATAAATCTTCGGTGCATGCCGTGGCGACGACAGTAGCACTTCCTTTGAATCACAGCTCCTTCTGCCGCTGTCTGAGATGTTCTGCCACTCTTGCTCTTCCCTGCGTACATGCTTCTTGGATTAGACTCATGCCAACGGAAATTTATTTTATATTTCAACCACTAGGTCTTTCTTTCAACTTTATCCAACGAAGTCATTTCTGCTTGCTCATTTTTACTATTAAACTTAGGATTAAGTTTTTCTGGTTTTTACTTACTAAAATTGCTGCACATTATTATGAAAGAAAGACAAATTATTCAAGAGAAATAGACTTCTTTGTCGCAATGAGCGGGCCAGTCTCTGATAAATGACTGAGACTAAAATCTTGTAAAACGTGTCGTGTGATTTTTAAATATTAAATTTACTAATGGCTAGTTGCACCGACAAGGTTTAAATTTTAATTTAGGTGCAATAAAAAAAAAATGCGAATCTAAATTTAGACAGCAATATATTTTAATTCATTTGACATTTCATTTCGATGTAATATTGTCAATTTAAGCTAAGTTTAATATTTAAGTTACATTGTTGCAACCGGCCATAAATGCTGTATTTGAAACAAATAACTTAGATAAGTTATGCATCATTTGAAAACTAAAAAATCTGTTGTGGCCAGCACAATACCTCTCGCCACATAATTTCAAGATTTTCTAAATACACGTAGTTAATTTGTCACCAGAAGTGTGGAATTTACTTGTCGAGGAAAATAAACCATATGGAATTGGAAAATCACTAAATTTAGAATGAGAAATTATATCCCCATATCTGCTTGTCAAGGCGCCCTATTGTATTTAACATTTCTTGTATACCTACATTCTACACCAAAAATTGTACTTACATATATCTATTCCTTATATTTAGATTGTTTAATTTTAAATTCATTATATGAAGAAATTTTGTCCTCTTCTAATTTTTCGAAATGTTTCCAATTCATTGTCAGGATTGACTGTATTTTTGAAGGATATATGTAATAGACCTATAATCTTAAATATTTAACTACTAATACATTAAGAAATAATATAATGTATATGTACTTCCCAGAAAAACTCTTTAGTAATATCTATGAATTTCTGACACTGACATTTATCTGTCAGTTACAAACAGTTCAACTGGTCAACTATTTTCCATGGCATCCTTTCGGCTGTAAAATTTATTATAACGTTATTTTATTTATTATATTTCTATCTCTAAATCCATAGAATATATAATAAAATATTTAAATGTATCAGATAGAGAATTTAATTTTCTTTAATATTACCAAGAAAAATTTTCAAAAAATATTATTTAGAAGATTTTTTTTCAAGAATCTTCTACTTCCGGTTGTCCAATTGTTACCAAAACCTTTCCAGATCTTCCCATGAATGTCCGATTGGAAAATACGTAATTAAACAATTTTTAAGTCTTATAGTTTTTGAGTAATCGTCCTTCCAACATCCTACATACATACACACACACATACATCCACACACACACACACACACACACACACACACACACACACAGACATCATCGTAAAAATGTTAAAATCGGATTGTAGGGACCTTAAAACGTGCTTATTCAATAAAATATGGATATGTGATTTTTAGCATGAATGCAATACCTCTCTTAGCGAGAGGTAAAAATCCTCTTTTCAATGGTGTATCTATAATAAAATTTTAGCCTTGAGTAATAACTTCAAATCCAATAGCAATAAAAAGAAATCTGATGTTGCCAGCACAATACCTTGCGTAAATCCCGTGTATTATGTATAAATTCTGTACATATATTTTCTTGCAAAAGATTCTAAATTTCCAGTAAAATTATTTGATAAACAAACTATGCAAATTGTACTTGACACTGATATCTTCTTCTTTAGCTTTTCTCATTCGTTAGGGATCGCTATTTTTTATTTTCTCACTCATTTCTGTTTTGCGTGTCGTTCTCATTTAGTTCCTTTTCTCTCAAGTCTTCCGCAATACAGTCCTTTCATCTTATCTTTGGTTTTCCTCTGGTTTTTCCACCTACCTTCTAATACTATGCTATTCATTCTTCTTTCAATATATTCTACATCTCTCCTCATACCATGTTCTAACCAATGTAATTGTCTCTCTTGTATCTTTCTAGAAACTTTACGACTAGAGTTATTTCCTTATAGTATCTTTCCGTGTCTTCCCAAACATCTACTTCAACATCCTAATCTCTGCCACATTCATTTACTTTTCATTGATACTGACCTTTGTCAATTTGAATTATCTGAATATATTAACAGTTTCCATAGTTAGCATAGCTGGCTGAAATTTAATATCTTTATAATTCTTCTAATTTATAACTCCATATGTATTGAATATGAAGTATAAAATGCAATCATATCGTATAGAAACTAATATACTCTTTAAGTTATAATAACGTTAATTGTCAATAAATCATATTTAACTGTTGAAATCTTCAAATGAGGCTACTTCCGGTTGACCAATTATAACCAGATTCTAATCAGTTGTTCTTCTGTCTATTACTTACAAACATTTTAATTTTTCAATTGCTTTCCATGATATTATTTGTGTTGTAAGATTTATTACAACAGAATATTTTATATGTTATATTTCTTTATCTCTAAATCTGTAAAAGACATAATAGAATATTTATATGTATAATACTTACAAGAACAAAAATTTTCAAAAAATAATATTAGGAAGATTTTTTTCAAAATCTGCTACTTCTGGATGTTCGATTATTACCAAAATCTTTTCATTTCTTCCCAGTAATGTCCGATTGAGAAATACGTAGTTAAACAGATATTATAGTTTTTGAGAAATCGTCCTTCCAAGATCCACACACACACACACACACACACACACACACACACACACACACACACACACGCACACACACATCACACATAAATCTACACACACAGAGACATCTTCGTAAAAATGTTAAAATCGGATTGTAGGGACCTTAAAACATACTTACCTATTCATTAAAATCTGGATATGTGATTTTTAGCATGAATCCAGTACCTCTCAGCGAGAGGTAAAAACAATCATACTTAGCTAAATAATTCCTAAATCAAGATAGGCAATGCTTTTGCTTAGTTGTTAATGAAAACAAAATTATGCTTAAATAATGCATATGTCGTACAGTGCTTAAATTTTAAGAATTGTTAGTGAAATCTACTTATAAATGCTGCAATATAAATTGTATTAGTACAATAACAAATATTTGGCTTTGTTTGAAAATTGGCATTGAAGTTTTTTGAACAAAGTAGGAATTTAGATTTCCATATTGCTATTGGATTCATGGAAATTTCCAAATATATTCTGTAAGAATCCTTTCTTTATTCATCATCATCACTTGGTTCAGATTGTAGCCGGGATAACAAATGTATAGTGATAAAAGTGAGTAGGCGTAAATGGCAAGTGGAACAAAAACATTCATAGCTTCTCCAATCCGTCTCATCGCGACAGGCGTGCTCGACTAACATTAACTGACATCGCGTACCGCATCTGCCATTCTTGGAGATTTACTTACATGTATTCAGGACTGTTCGTCGGATTGATGAATTGCTGGAGAATTAATTAGGAGATGTTTAATACGTGAAATTAACTGCTTGGGAATCAAATCCTTTTGTAAACGACACTGAATGCTCTGGATGAATTAAAACAGGACTGGAGACCAGACGGCTCGGGATTGGGATGCTGTGCTATTCCACTGGGAATGCAAAGACGGCTATGAAAGCGCAATCGTGTGGGTTTTGGTTTGTTGTTATTTTGTATCAATGATACAGTACACGCAGTTGAGTAATTGTTACTGCATATGACAGACAGCCAGAGGAATTAATTACAAAAAAAAAATTCACAAATTTGTATACATACAAATAAATTGAGCGTTAAAAGAATGACATGCTTTACGGAAACTATAATTTTTCCAATACTTTAAATATTTTTAAAATATTTGACTAACCTTGATATTTGGCTTAAAAATTCAGAATTAATAAATATTATAAAATAAGCATTTTACTCGTATTTATTTTTCAATACTTTTAATATTTTTAAAATATTTGACTAACCTTGATATTTGGCTTGAAAATTCAGAATTAATAAATATTCTAAAATAAAAATCTTACTCGTATTTATGTTAGTTCTACACAAATAATGTAATAAAAACGAATTTATTACATAGATTTTAGTAAAAAAACTGATGTGGCTAGCACAATACCTTCCGTCAATCCTGTGTATTATGTATAAATGCTATACATAAATTTCTTGCAAAAGATTCTAAATTTCAAGTAAAATTATTTCAGAAACAAACTATGCAAATGCCACTTGACACTGACATCTTCTTCTTTAGCTTTTCCCATTCGTTAGGGGGTCGCTATTTTTTATTTTCTTCCATTCATTTCTGCTTTGCGGGTCGTCCTCATTCGGTTGCTTTTCTCTCAAGTCTACCGCTATACAGTCCTTCCATCTTATATTTGGTCTTCCGATGTTTTTTCCACCTTCTATTACTAAGCCATTCATTTTTCTTATATCTTTCTAGATACTTCTAACATTAGAGTTACTTCCCTTATTCTTTCATTCATTTACTTTTTATTGATACTGACATCTGTCAATTTGAATTATATGAATATATTTTAGCAGTTTTAATGATTAAGTTAGCATAGCTGGCTGATTTATGAATATGAAATATAAAATGCAATCAAATCGTATAGAGAATAATATATCCTTTAAGTTATAATAACGTTAAATGTCAATAAATCAAATTTAACTTCAAATAACCAAAATTTAATCAGTTTTTCTTCTGGATATAAACTTGAGGAATACGAAAAAAATATAATTTTTGGAATCGTGGTATTGAAGTTATGCGATCCGTCACACGCACACACATACATGCATGCAGGTATCATCGTAATAATGGTAAAATCGTATTATAGGGACCCTAAAACATGCCTACTCACTAAAAACTCATCATTGAATTTGTTGACCAAAAACAATACCTTCCTTACCTAAAGGTGACGAAGGTAAAAACACAATATCACAATGGGCACATTTGAAACAGTATCGACTACCACAGGCCCTGAGCTATCTTAACTTCACAAATATAATAATAAAACATTTAGCATTTCTCTTGCATTTTCTAATTTGTTGGATATTATTTTTAAAATATGCTTTCAAGTTACAAACTACACGCGAGAAAGGTTTGTCTCCACAACAAAACAAATAAAATTTATCGAAATTGTTTAAAGAATGACAAAACTCTAATCTCTCTTTATGATCTATAGAATCAGAAATTTCAAACTTTGAATGTAGAAAAATCATCTAATTAATATTATGTTTAGTGTTTTTGTTTTCATAAATACATACAAATTATTCGAACATGTTTAATTTTAAGTACCTATAAATAGGTGTCAAATTTTTATCAGCCTAGGGCGGCCTGATGACAAGCACAAAGCTAATGATTTTTAAATTTGTACACGTGGTAATATTTTATAATGTATTTTGCTTTAATAAACACATCCATGAAAAAGCTATTTTTCATAATAAATCTTTTTAATCCTCCATGTTTGTTTTTCTTAACACATTTTAAACCAATTATTTCAGCAGCAACCTTCAAAATATAAAAGTTTGGAAGATTCTTGAAATAATTATCCAACACATCGTAAAATTTATCATGAAACTGTTTTTAATTTGCGAAAAGTTTCGGTTAAAAAGTTTCCTTGCAATATTTATTCTTAACCACTAGATTGCGTGGCTCATATTACCCTTCATGAAAGTTTGTTTTCTCCTTGTAGCGTCGCCATTGCCAATATTTTCAATCAGTTTAGCTGCAGGACTCGTATATCTCTGCTGACTGTGCTGTGCAACGAAGCCCGGCGTTTATATTGACGCTGACTTGCTTTGCATTTTTACAGCCGATGCATCCCAAACAAAAGATTCTTGCTAGAGTATTGAAGAATTAATTAAATTCTTTAGCAGTTGATGCTAGAATGATGTACTCTTCCACATGCTCTTATATAAACTGCAGCAGTTTCGTCACAAAGTTAAGTGGTAAAATTATTTTACGAGGTAAACACTTGCTTCCATAAATTTATAACGAAAACACGTGTGGCAGTATTTGTAGAATATGATTTTAGATATTAATGACGCTATAGTTATAGTTTGATTTGTAAATAGATTTGTAGTTAGATCTTTCTCATATGGTGCATACAATTTAATAGTTATAGTTATAACATAAATGTTATAATAATACGCCGATTTTAAGGCTGCTGCAACTGGGAAAACAAAATGATAATGTAGTTTATGTATAATTTAAGACATTATTTATTGTTTAACCTTTCGGTACAGTATAACACCAGCACATTACCTTCCATCAATCCTGTGTGTATTATGTATTCCATACATAAATTTTCTTGCAAAAGATTCTAAATTTCCAGTAAACTTATTTCATAAACAAACTATGTAAATTACACTTGACACTGACATCTTCTTCTTTTTCTTCTTTAGTTTTTACCATTCGTTAGGGGTCGTAATTTTTATTTTCGTCATTCACTCATTTCTGTTTTGTGTGTCGTTCTCATTCAGTTCCTTTTTTCTCAAGTCTTCCGCAATACAGTCCTTTCATATTATCTTTGGTCTACCTCTGTTTCTTCTACTTTCTATTATTAAGATATTTTTCTTCTTCCAATATATTCTTCATTTCTCCTCATGGCATGTTCAAACCAATGTAATCGTCTCTCTTGTATCTTTCTAGAAACTTGTAAGACTAGAGCTATTTCCTTACCGTATCTTTTCGTGTCTTCCTCAACATCTACTTCAACATCCTCATCTCTGCCACATTCATTTACTCTTTATTGATACTGACATCTGTCAATTTGAATTATCTGAATATATTAGCAATTTTCATTGTTCGCATAGCTCGCTGATTTATGAAAATTAATATCTTTATAATTCTTTAACTGTATCTATTGAATATGAAGTATAAAATGCAATCAAATCGTATAGCAAATAATACTCGTATATTCTTTAAGATATAATAACGTTAAATGTCAATAAATCATATTTAACTGTTAAAATCTTCAAATGGGGGTACTTTCGGTTGACCAATTATAACCAAAATCCAATCACTTGTTCTTGTGGATGTAAACTTGAGGAATACGAAAAAAATATAATTTTTGGAATCGTGGTATTGAAGTTATGCAAGCCGAAACTTTCGTCACACACACACACACACACACACACACACACACACACACATACATACACACAGACACACACACACACACATACACACACACATACACACACACAGACACACACATACACACACACACATACACACACACATACATACATACATACATACATACATACATACATACATACATCATCGTAAAAATGGTAAAATCGTATTATAGGGACCCTAAAACATGTAATTTGTGTTATTTTGTAACTGTTTTTGTAATATTTTTCTGTGTAATCTTTTGATTAGGTGGTAGAACAGCTTTGGCTGAACCTCGCCTTTGACGTTTGTCAATAAAGTTATTTATTATTATTATTATTATTTATTTATTATCTATCAATGTTAATTAAATTCTAAATGTTCACGTAAGTTTTAAACATATATGTCCTTCAACTTTTTAAAAAACTGTAATAACTGAAGAAGATACATGAGGTGTCGAAACACCAGTCAAGAAGTTTTGGAGCCATTCTTTATTTTAATTAAACTTGTATGATTTCAGCACTGTCCTTTGTCTCCAGCTGAAATATACACACCTTATGTGAATTAGGTATTTTCTGCACTTGTTACATTACACAGGTATATTATTATGTGTTACAAGGAAACAGATACATTCTTAATGTGCGATAGTACAGTATATGACAATGACGTCACCCTCAATATAAAATGTGAATTGTGTAAGATAACATCAGAGAACTTCTTATACTCGTAGTAAACATAAACAACATTATGTATTTAAGATAATGCACAGCTCATTACCAACATGCAGTTTACTGTGCTTTTAGCTTTTAACATTTCAGATAATAATTAAAAGTGAAGCAAAGTAAATATGTTATTTCTGTAAACAACCCAACGTCCTTGTTTGGTTTCTGACGTGCGTAGTTACAGCGCCGTGCGGTGGTATATTCAATTTGGCGCCTGAAGCACATAATATTCAATTGGCGCCCTAAGCAGGGCCGCTCTAAGGTACCTTTATATACAGGGTTTGGCCATGGGGCAAGATCGCCGCCATAAGTGGGCCAATGTCAAACATACTAACAATTCATTTCCCTATTTATTTGTAAGAAATATGATTTTATATTTTACAGGAATATTAAATAATCACACTATGAATCTACAAAGGTAATAAAAATTCATTTATTTAAGAGATACAAAATTATTATTATGACAGATTTAGAGGTTATGTAGAGCATAGGATATTATCAAATTTAATAACTGTAGTTATTATTTGCATAATAAGTATATATTTTAAACTTACCTTTTAAAAATTTAGATGTTTGTGACATTGAAAGAAGCTTTCAGAACTCATAATTATGAAATAAAAACAATATTTGGGAATAGTTCTGTTTATTTTATTTAACGACGACATTTCGACAGCGTAGTGCTGTCTTCATCAGGTACAAAGTAAATAACAAATAACAAAGTACATGTAGTCAAGACAACAACAGAAAGAGGGTAACATAGATCAAAAGTTACATAAAAAACATACTAAGTTAACTTAGTATGTTTTGGTCCTAAGAACCATATTTATTTATAAAAGTGTTAATTTTTAATTCTTTTGGTTCAATACAGAAGAATATATAGAACGAACTGGCTCTAGCTGCTTAACTGGGTGATTATCAAGAGCGTATCAATCAGAATATATCTGTCATTTCAATTCTGTGGGCGCCTTTTAATAAAAGGCGCATGGAGCGATTGCTCCTTTGCTCTATATCACCGCATCGCCCTGCGTAGTTAGTAGTTAAGTCCGCATCACCTTTTGTCTCACTACGCTATGCATATGCTGCAACGAGCGACATCGACACTGTTTTCGGGATCATTCGGTGTAACGACATCACAACATCGATCGTGTTTAGCTGAGAAACGAAGCCTGAAACCTGAAGCCTGAATCCCGAAGCCCGCACGACATTCTAGCTGCGCTAGGCTGTAGTTATATGTCTCATTCGTATTCGGGACACATGCGGTGGTATAGAGTTTTTGAGGGAAAAGATTCTTGTCATATTGAGTTTTTGTACGTGCGAAAAAGGCCTTGCTGGGCTCGCATGTGTGTTTGTAGCGCAGCAGCGAGGAGGAAATGGAAATTCCCTGCACAGAAAGTAGAAAAGTTACAGAACAAAACAAGCTACGCCAACAGGAAATAAAAGGGTTAGGAAATATAAAAATAAATAACATTTCTGAAACCGTGAGAACGTGGACAACGTAGTACTAACAAACCAAGGCCACCTGTAAAGGGGAGGCCATTGAGTAAATAACCCCCTATGTCTTTGTATATTAATGTAGCTAAGCACATTAAAACACTGATAACCGATATCGCCATTACTAACAATTCCCAAAATTTAATTTATGCCTATACAAGGTGTCCAAGCAATCCTTGACATAGACGTTTAACATGGGAAACAGTTTTACCTCTCGCTAAGAGAAGTATTGGATACATGCTTAAAATCGCATATCCAGATTTTAGTGAATAAGCACGTTTTAAGGTCCCTAGAATTCAATATAAACATTTTTGCGTTGATGTTTATGTGTGTGTGAGTGGATGTTGGAGGTACGTTTTTTCAAATTTTATAAGACTAAAGACCTGTGCATCTACGGGTTTGTGTGTGGATGTGTGTGTGAGTGGATGTTCGAGGTACGATTTTTCAAATTTTATAAGAATAAAGACCTGCGCAACTACGGGTTCTTCAATCTAACAGTAATGGGAAGAGCTGAATAACAATTGGACAATCGGAAGTGGTAGTTTCTAAAAAACAAATTTCCAAATATTATTTTATGAAAATTTATGTTACTACAAATAATAAAGATAATTAAATTCTCAATCTGACACATTTAATTTTTACCTCTCGCTAAGAGAGGTATTGCATTCATGCTAAAAATCACATATCCATATTTTATTGAATAAGCACGTTTTAAGGTCCCTACAATCCGATTTTAACATTTTTACGATGATGTCTGTGTGTGTGTGTGTGTGTGTGTGTGTGTGTGTGTGGATGTATGTGTGTGTGTATGTATGTAGGATGTTGGAAGGACGATTACTCAAAAACTATAAGACTTAAAAATTGTTTAATTACGTATTTTCCAATCGGACATTCATGGGAAGATCTGAAAAGGTTTTGGTAACAATTGGACAACCGGAAGTAGAAGATTCTTGAAAAAAAATCTTCTAAATAATATTTTTTGAAAATTTTTCTTGGTAATATTAAAGAAAATTAAATTCTTTATCTGATACATTTAAATATTTTATTATATATTCTATGGATTTAGAGATAAAAGAAATATAATAAATAAAATAACGTTATAATAAATTTTACAGCCGAAAGGATGCCATGGAAAATAGTTGACCAGTTGAACTGTTTGTAACTGACAGATAAATGTCAGTGTCAGAAATTCATAGATATTACTAAAGAGTTTTTCTGGGAAGTACATATACATTATATTATTTCTTAATGTATTAGTAGTTAAATATTTAAGATTATAGGTCTATTACATATATCCTTCAAAAATACAGTCAATCCTGACAATGAATTGGAAACATTTCGAAAAATTAGAAGAGGACAAAATTTCTTCATATAATGAATTTAAAATTAAACAATCTAAATATAAGGAATAGATATATGTAAGTACAATTTTTGGTGTAGAATGTAGGTATACAAGAAATGTTAAATACAATAGGGCGCCTTGACAAGCAGATATGGGGATATAATTTCTCATTCTAAATTTAGTGATTTTCCAATTCCATATGGTTTATTTTCCTCGACAAGTAAATTCCACACTTCTGGTGACAAGTTAACTACGTGTATTTAGAAAATCTTGAAATTCTGTGGCGAGAGGTATTGTGCTGGCCACAACAGATTTTTTTTATTATATCTCGTATAGGCTTAGAGATACAGTATATAATATAGAATAATCTGTTGTAATAAATCTCGTTACCCGATCAACTCCATATTTAAATGTTTGTAATTTACAGATAAATGCAAAATGTCAGGTATATTAATATTACATATATCCGTAAGAAATACTACTAATCCTGTCAATGAATTTGAAGAATTTTGAACATATTACAAAAGTAGGATAAAATTCCTCATAGAACGAAAGCAGAAATACAATTTCAATTATTTGTGTGTAAATGTTAAATTCATTACTTATAGAACGCGAGCAGTCATGTGACTTTTTTGGCCTTGACAAGCAGATATGGAGGTCCGTGCCAGAATAACAGCTAGTTATTTACATAGATGACACAATTATTGTCATATGTCATAATTATTCATTCAAAATATTCTATCATGTTGTTTATTTTCATCAATACGGAATATACTTGTCGAGAAAAACAATCCATATGGATTTGGAAATGAAAAATTATAATACTTGACACCTATGTACATTATTACTAGCTGTTATTCTGACACGGGCCCCCATATCTGTTTGCCAAGGCCAAAAAAGTTACATGATTGCTCGCGCCCTATGTAACATAAAATGAAAAGGTCGAGAGGTATTGTGCAGGCCACAACAGATTTTTTGTAAATAAAAAGTGACCGGCAGCTATTTAAGCCATAATATTATTATTATAGGAAATAGAAGATAAATTTTTAAAAGTTGAACAATTTTTTTGTATTTTTTTTTTTAAACTAACCTGCATAGGCATCTGTGCTAACCATTTTACTACGAAAGACATTTGAAAGTCTTTTCTTATTACTAATAAAATATTGATACAATTATTTATTTGCAAATATTTACAATTTTTTCCAATTTCTGCAATGATAATGTAATCAGTATAATATAACATAAAAGAGGTAGGTTTATGTTTAACATCATAACTTATTTACAAAAAATCTGATGTGGACACCACACGACTTCCTTGTACGATTATTAAACTATACATATTTTTTTAATAACTAAATTACAAAATATTAACTATCATTCTTAAATTAACGGACAATATTATCTAAATGTACAAACTTCCAAATTTAATGAACAATGGTTACAATTTATAGAGTAAAGTATCTAAAAATGGACAAAATTTTGTTTTAGGCTTGCAAACTTAATTCATGAAATAAATTTTGTAAAAATTGGTACACTTATGTAATTTTGTAATCGTAACACAAAAATGAATAAAGTATATTTTATTTAAAATGTGACTGCATTTTAATTATTTTATTCAACAAGAGAAATATAATAAACTAAATACATATTTATAAATGTAGTAGTTGTAAAAATATCACTAAATACTAAAAGCTTCCCTCTTAAAATGTATCTCGAGTCGCCCATGCAGTAAACCTCAACAAACCACTAAAGCTATGCAAATTTTTTACACGTACTCCTTTAATTAAAACAATAAAAAAATTATACTACCTTAGTTTCATTTGTTTAGGGAAATAGCTGCAATTAGACACCACAATTAAAAATTTATTCTTTCGTTTCAAGAATTCAGTATTATAGTCGTTCCATGATTTACGTCATCAGTGAAAAGTTCCTAAACTTTTGCTAATTTATATGAGATAGGTTCGTTTTATATTGTGATTGTTGTCTACAATGCGAATCAAAGTAAAATAATATGCTTGATTATAATAAAGAAAATTTGATTACAATAATGAAAATGATTTATGCAAAAAGAGAGATTATAATTATTGTCACAGTATATTGAGAAAATTAGGGTTTTTTTGCTTTAATTTTTTTCAGAAAGGGCCATGAAAATATTTCGCATAGGGGCTTAAGAGTACTGCAGTGTACTAGTATATAGATTATATGCTAAAAAAATTACCTGATTTGTACAATTTAACGGGAACAAAGGATCATTATTACCTTTTTTTGCTTCAAAATACGATATCAAATTAGCTACTAATTCCTGACTTTGCTGAAATAACGCCTTCAGCGTTGTTTCAATACTCAAATTAACAGGGAAATGTTACATTTTTTTTTTCTTCAAAGACATCGGTTTCAATTAAAAATCAATTGAAAAATACAATTAAATTGTGAATCGTAAGTCTTACCAACAAGAATATAAAAAGAAAAATATATTTAAAGGATTCACTTCGAAATAGTTTTTACTATTTTATTTCATAACGTAAACGTAAATTTAATTGTCAAAGTTTTAAAATAATTCATATATTCCGAAAACATTTCAAACGTTTGCGAATTTTTAGTTTTCATATTTTCGCAAGTTGACGTAAATCAGTTGATTACGTGGAAGGACCATACTTGGTTCTACAAAGAAAAGAATTTTACTGTGGTTTTGTACCAACGACAAAATATAACTAGACAAAACTTCATTACGTTTGTCAATAACGAATTATAATCAAACATATTTTAAGTCGATTAATTCAGTACCTATCTACTTTAGTAAATAAGATACCGGATAAATTTGTCGCTTAAATTTTGACTTTAACACTGGATGGCATCTAATGAGAAACGCTCGAACTAGACTAAATATATCTCTATCTCTAGTTGTCTCTTTCTGGCCAGCCGAAATCAAAACATTCAGTGAGGAGCGATAAGGAATGTTTTGTTTAGTTATATTTCGTCGTTATTTTGTAAAATGTATATTAGCTTTGTAAAATGTGAAAGAAAATTGATGCTGCATTATTATATATAAATATTATCGTAAATTTGTCTATAATTAAAAAATTGTAGCATGAATATTGCAGTTACAGTTATTATTATTAATTATAGAATCATATGTGAAATATGTACCAAATTTCCCAATTATTTTATTATTTAAATTACAAAAACATTCATACGAGTAATTAAATTAGGAATTTGTAAAATTAATATTTGTAAAACCAAATTATATTTTTGTGTAAAATTTAGTAGAAAACATTAAATTGCGCTGCTAATAAATTTAAAAATGAATTGTTATCGAGAGTTCCTTTGAAGTTCTTTGTCCTTCGAAGAATACATAATTCATGCAAAGTGGAACAGCAAGATAAAATGGGAAAACATTAATAAATAAATCACAAATATAATAAACAAGAATCGTGCGTCACAAATGAGAATAAAGAAGACAATATTTTATTTTACAGGAATTTATAAGACGTGGTGTTTTTAAAAAGTGTTCAACCTCTACGCTGTTACTGCGGCTGCATTGTTCTTGCTCTAGGTTGGCTGCCGACAAAATAAAACCAAAGAAAGATTTATTCCAATTTCGTCTTAGACTCGGCGGACTTACCACGCTGCGAAATAAAAATTTATATAAATACCACTATTTATATTCTGATTTATATTTCCCACTTTTCGGGCGGGCTAACCTTGAACACTTTGGAGGAAGAACAAGGAAATTTATTGTTTACAAATGTTTTCTCCGGAGATAAATAAAAAGCCTGGCTTTGGCATGTTTCGAGCTTTGTTTCGCATTGCTTGCAATTTCCACGTTTTCTGTTTTGTTTATCATACTTTTGTTCACGCTTTTTACCTCTCGCTAAGAGAGGTATTGGATTCATGCTAAAAATCGCATATCCAGATTTTATTGAATAAGCACGTTTTAAGGTCCCTACAATCCGATTTTAACATTTTTACGATGATGTCTGTGTGTGTGTGTGTGTGTGTGTGTGTGGATGTGTGTGTGTGGAATGTTGGAAGGACGGTTACTCAAAAACTATAAGACTTAAAATTTGTTTAACAACGTATTTCCCAATCGGACATTCATGGGAAGATCTGAAAAGGTTTTGGTAACAATTAGACAACCGGAAGTAGAAGATTCTTGAAAAAAAATCTTCTAAATATTATTTTTTGAAAATTTTTCTTGATAATATTAAAGAAAAATAAATTCTCTTTCTGATACATTTAAATATTTTTATACATATTTTATAGATTTAGAGATAAAAGGAATATAATATATAAAATAATGTTGTAATTAATTTTACAACCGAAAGGATGCCATGAAAAATAGTTGCAAATTTAAATTATTTGTAACTGACAGATAAATGTCAGTGTCAGAAATAATGAGTAATGAAAGAAAAATGTATTTGGAGAATCCCTTAATTCTTGATCTGTGACTATTATGGAGATGACAAGTCTAGGTTGAAGGACTTAAATTTGTTTCAAACATTATGGGACAATGTACACCAGTACTGTAGACTAGAGTAACTTTGAATTGCGAAAAACCTATCAAATTCTTCTCAAGTAAGTTGTAAATATTGACAAAATTACACATCGATATAAGAATAATCGGAGTGCAATCTATCCGTCACTTTATTAAAGGGAATTAAGGTTATTTAGATATAACATGTATGAAAAAATAAAATGTAAAAGAAGATATATAAGAATAGATGCACAATCCAGATATATACATTTTAGACCGCCCAAAATTAATGTTTTTACTAGAAGAATATGAAGAGAAAGTAAACAAAGTTGTTCGAATTGAAAATTGCTGTTACCAGCCTAATATTTATATATGGTAAACTCTACTTTGTAATTTATTGTAACATAATTTATGGTAAATATCTTTATGTTGAGACATGCTATTATTGAATAATAAAGAAGTTTATACGTCATAGATTTATATGAATATATTATTTGTATTTATAAAAATAATCTTTGCTTTATGCATACAGCCAGGTAAAATATACGGCGAGAGGTTATGTGCTGGCCACATCAGATTTTTATTTATTATTTTTTTGTTTTGTTGTATTAATAATGATAGAAAAAGTTCATATGGCCAGGGAATTACATTTTTTTTAATTCTATACGTTACCTTCCGTCACCTTTAGGTAAGGATCACTGAAATATATTATTGGCTGGAGCTGGAATGCGTATACCTACTATACTCTATTTTTAAACTAGGAGGAGTAGGTACGAAAGTCTGATTTACACTATAGAAAGTTACCAGAAAAAGTTACTAGATTTTTTTTCGCGCGAACTACAAAAATTCCGTACACATCAATACTGTATACTTCGCATGGAACTTATTTTAAAATAAAACTGACATTATAGGCTCTTATTTTTCACGCCGTATATTTGATTATGTGAATAAAGATAATATGTAATCTAAATAAACACTCTTACTTGATTTATATCTATATTTTTTAATTGAACATAGCGATAAAATGCACAAAACCTATATATAATTTATTATTTAAAAATTTATACCATAGAATTCAATACCAAAGGAACAAAATACAAAAAATATTACATTTAATTCGTTTAAAATTGAACATAAATTGAAACTTTGTATTATAATATCAATAAGGGGAAATTTTGACATTAACAATCTTCATCAGAAGAACTCTCCGATGAGCTGGAGTCACCATTGCCAACCGAAATAATGAATGGTTCTATTAATAATATCGATACAATCAATATTATTAGTTCTTAAAAGAACTGATTTATTTTAAAGTCACAGAAATGCGAAAAACCAAAACAGAAAAAGATAACCTCCAAACGAATGACAGCTAATACATCAAATGTAAAATATGTGTGCAGTGTAAACCTGACGAAGCACTAGCCAATCAGAAGCGTCAGTTTCGGCGCTTAAAATTTAAAGTACTCCTCTTAGTTTAAAAACAGGGTATAGTACAGTGAAGGCTTCTTGAATGTTGACTATACTATACGTTTAGTGGTAATGGCGCAGTTTTTAAATGTGAGTAGTGGGAAGAGTGTACAGTAATTTTTTTTAAAGATTTCCGATCAAGGTCATTTGTATCGTGAACGAATAAACAAATTGGCACACTTTTATTTCTTTCCTTTGCAAAGGCTGTAAGCGTGTGCGATAAGGATAGATTTAACAGGCTTGTCTGAAAAATTCATATTGTTTCGATTAAGTTAAGACATTCCACTTTAAAACGATGCTCGTTGTTGATAATACTTTCGCTGTAACGTAAGTTTATTTATTAATTCAGATACATTACCTTGATTCATAGGCGTACGAATAACGTTATTTTCTGACATTGTGTCAATATCTTATTTTTCATATTTTTTGGTTTTACATTTGCTAATAAACTTATTTTTCAATTTTGAATGCTTTTACTGTAACATATATTTTTATAATAATAAAATAACAGTCGTATCTTTTGTACCTTTATAAAAACTAAGCAAACGGCACTACTTGTCAGAACAGGCGGAGCAAAAATCTGAATTTATACAATTCGTAGATGACCTTGATCGGACATCTTTAAATAATTTTACTGTATATGACGGCTATGTTCGGTTCAAATTTCGATCGAAGAAAATTTAGTTAATTTCGTTAATAAAGTTTTCTGTGATCTGTAATACTTCTTTTTACGATTTAAATCTTCAATTTTATCACATTACAACAATATCTTTTTTTTTTCTTACCTTCAGCCACCGTTTGGTAACGAAGGTATTGATTTTGGTATTCCTCGAGTTTAGATGCATATGCAGCCGTGATAATATTTTGGTTATAATTGGTCCACCGGAAGTAATTTTATTTGCAATTTTTAACAGTTTTTTTGAACGTAGTTAAATATCATTTATTGACATTTTCTGTTATTATATTTTAAAGAGTATGTAATTCTCTATACGATTTGATTGCATTTTATACTTCATATTCAATAGATATAGAGTTAAAGAATTTTAAAAATATTAAATTTCATAAATTAACCGGCTATGCTAACCATGGAGACTGCTAATATATTCAGATAATTCAAATTGAAAAATATATTGGGAGAAGAATGAATAGCTTAATAATAGAAGGTTGAAGAAACAGAGGAAGACCAAAGATAAGATGGAAGGACTGTGGAAGACTTGAGAGAAAAGGAACTGAATGAGGACGGCTCGCAAAACAGAAATGAGTGGAAGGAGAAAATAAAAAATAGCGACCCCTAACGAATGGGAAAAGCTAAAGAAGTGCAATTTGCATAGTTTGTTTATGAAATAATTTTACTGAAAATATAGGATTTATTGCAAGAAAATTTATGTACAGAATTGACGGAAGCTAATGTGCTGGCCACATCAGATTTTTTTAATTAAAAATATCGTTAACCTTATAATAGAAAAAGTAATTATTATAGTGCTTTTATTAGAAACTTACTGTTGCAATATAGGTCATATGTAGATCTCAATTACATTGATAGACATTACAAGGTTTCAATGTGCCAATTAATGTAAATTTAATATGTAATAACTATACTGATTTGATGCACTTTGATAATTGAATTAATTTGATTATACTCCGGTTGGCCTAGTGACAATTTTCACAAATATAATGATACAGACATTGCCGAAGGCTCATCAAAGGATTAAATTTCATTGCGTTTATATATCTACAAATCGCAGCCAAATCGTGTCAATTGCTGAAATCGTTATTGACAGTATTACTTCATTATCAAAATATTATATTTAATTAGACAAAATTTACACGCACTCGCAACAGTTTAAAGATTATTACTACAAATAATTATTAACAGATTTCAAGTTTCTTATACGGCGACTTCGAATTCGCAAAGAGTATTAGAATTTGTTCGAATTGGAGAGAATTGGCACTATAGAGAGTAAAAGAAAATTAAATTAACATTTGTGTAAATTACAGTGTATGTATATAGGTACATGCAATACAAAAAATGTTTATTCAGTTATATAAGTAGTACATAATTTGTTAGAAAAATAAGGTGTGGGTACATGAGGGTATAGTGAAATGATGAAAGTTGGAATTTATTTATACAAGCTGTTAAAACTAGGGTAATTTTTAAAGGCATATAGTACTGACCAAAATGAGTAAAAAAAGCTTAATCAACATATGTCCGATATTCAATAGTTTCCTAAATATAAGGCAGTGAAAAATGTGTTTTTGTACTCGCATGCATTGAAATGTGTTGTTTCGCGTCGCCCAAGCAACGTCCGAAACGCCAATTTCCCAGGTGATTAGATTTTTGTTATAATTGGTCAACCGAAAGTACCCTCATTTGATGATTTTAAAAGGATTTCTTGAAAAAACGCTGTTAAATCATTTTTTGACACAACGTTATTATAAATATTAAAGAATATACTATTATCTATACAATTTAATTGCATTTTATACTTCATATTCAATGGATAGACTTAAAGAATTATAAAGGAATTAAATTTCATAAATCAGCCAGCTATGCTATAATTATAGAAACAGCTACTATATTAAGAAAATTCTAATTGACAGATGTCAGTGTCGAGGAAAGAAAATGTATATGGTAGAGATGAGGATGTTGAGATAGATGTTGGGAAGACACGGAAAGATAGGATAAGGCATTAAAGGATAAGGGAAATACTTCAAGTGATAGTAGTTTCTAGAAAGATACAAGGAAAACGATTATATTGGTTTGAACATGTCTTGACATGTAGAGATGAAGAATATATTGGAAGAAGCATGAACAGTTTAGTAGTAGATGGTAGAAGAAATAGAGGAAGACCAAAGATAAAATGGATAAGCTGTATTGTGAAGGACTTTGCAGAAAAGGAACTGAATGACGACAATAAGAGCAATAGAAATGAGTGGAAAAAAAATTCAAGAATAACGACCACTAACGAGTAGGAAAAGCTAAAGAAGAAGATGGCAATGTGAAGTGCAATTTACATAGTTTGTTTATGAAATAATTTTACTGGAATTTTTATAATTTATGTATCGAATTTGTACATAATACACAGGATTGACGGAAGGTAATGTGCTGGCCATATCAGATTTTACATATAAATCATATACGGTTTATATGTCAAAAAATAATTCGATTTCAAATTAGAGTTGACTGTATCAGTATGTAAAAAAATTATAAATTTTGAAAAGTTTTCTAAATATAAAAATATTTCATGGTACAGTAAAATTTTTGAAAGATGTCCAATCAAAGTCATTTGTATCATGAACGAATTAACAAATTGGCATACAGTTATCTCTTTCCTTTGCAAAGACTGTAAGCGTGTGCGATAAGGATGGATATAACACGCTTGTCTTTCAAAAATTCATATTGTTTCGAGTAAGTTAGGACATTCAACTTTAAAACGATACTCGTTGTTGATAATACTTTCGCTATAACGTAAGTTTATTTATTAATTCAGATATATTACCTTAATTCATAACCATACGAATAACGTTATTTTCTGTCAGTGTGAGCGACACAGACATTGTGTCAGTATCTGATTTTTCACATATTTGGTTTTACAGATGCTAATATACTTACCAGTTGATTTATTTTTGAATTTTGAATGCTTTTATTGTAACACATATTTTTATAATAATAAAATAACAGTAGTATTTTATGTATCCTCATAAAAACTAAGCAAACGTCACTACTGAATTTGTCAGAATGGGCGGAGCAAAAATCTGAATTCATACAATTCGTAGATAACCTTGATTGGACATCTTTCAAAAATTTTACTGTAAATAGGTAAAACTTTTGGTTAAAAAGAATAAAATCCTTTTCGATGCCATTGAACCTCATGCATACGAAAACAAAGTAACAACTCTCGTCGTCGCGAAAATAATATCAGCAGCAAACGGTGTCGAATGAGCTTTTTATAAAAAGTTCGAAGCTGGTGCGTTGGGAAAAGAGTTGAGTCTTAGTGGTGGGTCAGTTATAAATGTCTCCAGGAGATGGCTCCGTTAGGGAGAGCCAGCAGCCAGTTTTGTTTCATGGTCTGCCATTAGGGTGCTCCCGCGAGATTTATCTCCACTGGAACTGGAATTAGAAATAAAGAAATAAAACAAGCATTAAGTAGATTTGCTGTTAGCGGGGAAGACACACGTGCAAGTGTAAATGATTCATGCTGCGCGCACGTGCGACTGCCGCGCCCACGATTTATATTTTCTAACTTTCTACACCTTCCTCATTCAGGTTGCTTCCATTTCAGCGTCGCACTCACATATTTACTTACCTACTCTACTAATCGAACTTTAAACTAGGAGAGCTGGATGCTAGTTTCTGGTCAAATAAATCAACCACGTATCCTATTACATGTCTTTTATTTTTATTCCACACATGACATACTGCCTGATATGTTCTTCTTCCACATCCATTTAATGGTCAGTTACAAGACTGACACTTTAAAATTTAAACTCGATTTTATTAAGTTACCGAAAATATTGATATACATATTAAGACAGCACAATACCTCTCGCCACTTCCGTTTTTGGTTACATAATTATAGGGAGCGGTCAGTCATGTGATATTGTTGGCCTTGACAAGCAGATATGGGGGCCCGTGTCAGTATAACAATTAGTAAATACGTACATAGATTTCAAATGTCAGAATTTTTCATTAAAAATTTCAAGATTTTCTATACTCACGTAGCTAATTTGGAAGTCACTAAATTTAGAATAAAAAATTATAATATTTGACATCTATGTACATAATTACTAGCTACCATTGTGACACGGGGCCCCATATCTGCTTGTCAAGGCCATCAAAGTCACATGACTGCTGGAACAATTCATCTTTCTTATCGATATCGTCATCTAGTTCTTCATTATTATTGACTTCACTTTGATTATTTACATTTTACAGAATTGGTTTTGTATGATTTTTACCTCTCGCTAAGAGAGGTATTGGATTCATGCTAAAAATCGCATATCCAGATTTTATTGAATAAGCACGATTTAAGGTCCATAGAATCCGATTTTAACATTATTACAATGATGTCTGTGTGTAGATGTGTGTGTGTATTAGGTTGTTGGAGAAACGATTTCTCAAATTATATAAGACTAAAGACCTGTTTGACTACGAATTCCTCAATCTAACAGTAATGGGAAGAGTTGAATAGGTTCTGGTAACAATTGGACAACCGGAAGTGGTCGTTTCTAAAAAAATATTTCTAAATATTATTTTTTGACAATTTGTTACTACAAATATTAAAGGTAATTAAATTCTCTATTAAAAACCAGCAGTTTTAATAACATTAGTGGTAGATTTTTCTAGAAAGTACGAGTACATTAAATATATATTATTGTATTATTAATTAAATATGTATTTAAATTATAGGTATGGTAATATTACATATATCCTTAAGATATACCGCTAATACCGTCAATGAATTTGACGAATTTTGAACATATTATAATAGTAAGACAAAATTTCTCATAAAACGAAATATTTGTGTGTACAAGAAATGTTAAATTCGTTACTTATATGGCACGAGCAGTTATGTGACTCTTGTTAAGCAGATATGAAGACTCGTATGAGAATGACGGCTAGTAGTTATTTACATAGATGTCACAATAATTGTCATATGTCATAATTTTTCATTCAAAATTTCCAAATATTCTGATGCTTATTTGTCATCAATAATATTTAATATACTTGTCGAAGAAAATAATACACATGGATTTGGAAAATCATAATGTTTTGAATGAAAACTTATGATACTTGAAACCTATGTATATTATTACTGTGTCATTCTGACACGGGCCCGCGTATCTGCTTGCCAAGGCCAACAAAGTCACATAACTGCTCGCGCCCTATGCAACATAAAATGAAAATGGCGAGAGGTATTGTGCTGGTCACAACAGATTTTTTTCCCAGGCTTCATTTTACTGTATCATTATATTTACTTTTATGAATATGGACATTAATCCATTTTTTTTTTAATTTAAGATATTTAAAGAAACATACTGCATCTTAACTTATCTCGTGGTCATTATTATAAGAAAATAATTTACATAATAATTAGACATTTTTACCTCTCGCTAAGAGAGGTATTGCATTCATGCTAAAAATCGCATATCCAGATTTTATTGAATAAGCACGTTTTAAGGTCCCTACAATCCGATTTTATCATTTTTACGATGATGTCTGTGTGTGTGTGTGTGTGTGTGTGTGTGTGTGTGTGTGTGGATGTGTGTGTGTATGTGTGTGTGTGGGATGTTGGAAGGACGGTTACTCAAAAACTATAAGACTTATTTTTTTTTTAACTACGTATTTCCCAATCGGACATTCATGGGAAGATCTGAAAAGGTTTTGGTAACAATTGGACAACCGGAAGTAGAAGATTCTTGAAAAAAAATCTTTTAAATAATATTTTTTGAAATTTTTTCTTGAAAATATTAAAGAAAAATAAATTCTCTTTCTGATACATTTAAATATTTTACAATATATTCTATAGATTTAGAGATAGAAGAAATATAGTATGTAAAATAATCTGTTATAATAAATTTTACAGCCGAAAGAATGGCCATGGAAAATAGTTGAAAATTTAATTTGTTTGTAACTGACAGATAATGTCAGTGTCAGAAATCCGAAGACATTACTGAAGACTTTTTCTGGGAAGTACATACATTATATTATTTCTTAATGTATTAATAGAATTGGAAACATTTCGAAAAATTAGAAGAGGACAAAATTTCTTCATCAAAAATGAATTTAAAATTAAACAATCTAAATATATATGGAATAGATATATGCGTAAGTAGAATTTTTGGTGTAGAGTGTAGGTATACAAGAAATGTTAAATACAATAGGGAGCGAGCAGTCATATGATTTTGTTGGCCTTGACAAGCAGATATGGGGGCCCATGTCAGAATGATAGCTAGTAATTATGTATATAGATGTCAAATATCATAATTTCTCATTCTAAATTTAGTGATTTTCCAATTCCATGTGGAGCAGAATTAAATGTTAAATATCTAAGGCATACAAGTAAACTTTAAACTCCTGGTGATAAATTAACTACGTAAATTTAGAAAATCTTGAAATTTTTAATGAAAAATTCTAACATTTGACATCTATGTACATAATTACTAATTATCATTCTGAAACGGGCCCACACATTTGCTTGTCAAGCCCAAAAATGTAACATTACCGTTCGCGCCCTATACTTATGTAACCAAAAAAAGGAAGTGGCGAGAGGTATTGTGCTGGCCACAACAGATTTTTTTTAATGTAAAATATTTAAAAAAACATATTTCTAGCTTTCTTACTTTTAAAACTTTCTGCATCTTAATTTACCTCGTGGTCATTATTATAAGAAAATTATTTTCTAGATGTTAAGATATAGAAAAATTAACAATGATAAATAATTACATAATAATTAGACATTTTTATAGGACGTTTTTGTAGAAACGCGCTAAATTTAAAATGCAATAACTTGTGACTAAGATCACTGCTGCGAAAATAATTTACACGAGCTAAGGAAGAAGGTTATTTTATAACGAGTGTGAATGTTATATGAGTTATGCACACTATTTTCTTCACGACCACAAAAAACGGCACAATTTATTACTTATATTGTTAACCTGAAATTAGTTGTCACCTGCACGACACCTCGTGATGTACTTATATTCTACTCGTATAGACGAATAAAGTAGGGCAAAAGTATACATTATGTAATAGATAAAATTACACAAGTTAATTTAACTTGAGATCCTCGTTGAGATCTTTGGAAAGAACCCATTTATTTGCTGATATCCCTGCCACAGTAATATTCAAAAAGCATCGCTGAATAACTAGGGCTTCTGCATTAAAATTCTGATTTCTTTTCGCTTCAATAAACGATAACATTCTCTAAACAAGAATGAATTGGACAGGACGAATAAATTATCATCGAAGACAATTGCACCGGATACACAATTTATTCAATGCAGTCGTAAGTTCCGCTTCAGATCTCGGCCAAAGTCTCACTGTACAACGGAACACGACAGTAGATCGATTTGCAAAGCAGTAAATCTTAAATTAATTTGAAATTGAGCAATAAATTCCTTTCAAAGAATGAACGAATCGCGTTACGGAAAGAGCAAAAGGTAAAATATCGAAAGGGTAATTTTACATAAATTAAAATATTTACATTTGAACCTGTAGATATACAGAGAAAATGACGTTGTTACCTTTATTTCTAAATATATAAAAGCCTGTTTTATCTTTCACAATAATTTATTCAGTTGCTCTTGGCATAAATAACTATAGTTCAAATATTGCAAACACTAACTTTCAATTTTCTACCGACCTTCTTCTTTTTCTTTCATCTTATCTCAGCAATCGAGTAATGTCTGTTCTTATAATAAATATACATCTAAATCCTTTACCGCCACTTCTGGTGTGCCTCAAGAATAATTATTGATGTTCTGTTGGTAAGTGTTTGCGCTTTTGTTTGTTGTAAAAGTTACAGCTTTGTAGTTCGTTTGAGGATGAAGAATTCGCATCCTTCCGCAAAGTATTTAATTTTTTTTTTAGCTAAATATACAGTGTTATATTTTAATGGACCCAGCAAATATCTCGTCAGTAATTTCTTTCAAATAACATGATTCATACAGCAACATGTAAGCTACTTGATGACATATGTATATCCATGATACCACTTCCGCTTTATTAGTAATTAATATCAACTTTGAAATTTCAAATGGAACATACTATGTTTTTTTATAAATTTGAAAAGTACATCAAATTTATTTTACAATCATGTAAAATAATCCATATGTTACATTATTAAAAAGTAAAATGGCGGGCACTTTTTTATACACCTAGTCGAACAGAGAATAGTGAGCCATGACTGTGGCTTGAAATAAGACAATGAACTAAAACAATTGTAACTATTATTAAACGAAATAATATTTTTACCGTGTTACAATTGTTTTAGTTATTTGTGGACCATAAAATGTGCTTATTCACTAAAAACTCTTCATTGAATTTTTTGACCAAAGACAATACCTTCCTTATCTAAAGGTGACGGAAGGTAAAAAATCTGATGTGGCCAACACATGACCTTCCTTCAATTTTATGTATTTTATATAAATTACTCTCAGATATGGTAGTGTCTTGCAAAAGATTATATATTTCGGTAAAATTATTTCACGAACTATACGAATTGTACTTGACACTGACATCAGTCAATTTACTGTTTCCATTGTGGTTTCCATGGTGAGCTTGCAGCAGCATAATTTGCAAGATTTATGAAAATTAATTTTTTTTTATAATTTTTTTATCCTCAAATACATTGAATATGAAGAAAAAAATCTGATGTGACCAACACAGTACCTCCCGCCATTTACCTATGTATATAATTTTTATAGTACTTTATAATTTTATCCATACAATATATAGAAAAAGTATTAAAGCAAACTTGTAGAAAATGGAATAATCTTTAATTTTTATAATAACAAATTGAGAAAAAAAAACATTTAAAGGTATTTATTGAAGAAAAACTATCTTGAGCTTCAAGCAAAGTTTTCGGTTATCTGATTGCCACCAAAATCTAATCAGTTCTTTCCATATTAGAATAAGGTAGAAATACATGGTTTCAAATACTATCATGAATGATAGTATTTGAGTTAGAGCGTAAACAGAAACCACACACACACATACATACATACATACATACAGACATCATCGTGAAAATGTTAAAAAGGATTCTAGGGACCTTAAAACGTAGTCATTTACCAAAATCTCGATATGCGATTTTTAGCACGATCCCTATACCTCCCTTACCAAGGGTAGTGGGAGGTAAAAATATAATCAAATTGTAAAGAGAATAAAATATTCTTTAGTATTTATGATAACGTAAAATGTCAAAAAAAAATATTTAACTGGTTTTTTTTTTTGAAAACAAAACTATGAATAAAATAAAATAAGAGCACTTTTAGTTTACCAATTAGCCACATTATCATCAACTCTTCATACTGACGTACAAAAGGCAAGAAGGAAAGAATTATAATTTTTGAAATTGTAGAATTGGAATTTATCGAAGGAGACACATTCACACACACAGACTCACACATACATACATACAGTCATACAAACATCGTCGTAAAAATAGTAAAATCGTATTCTGGAGACTCTAAAACATGTTTCTTCATTAAAATCTCACCATCGAAATTTTTAACCAAAGACAATACCTTCCTTACCTAAAGGTGACGGAAGGTAAAAATGAACTAAGGTTGTTTTTGCCAAGAGCTCGTCAATTATATTCTTTTGTTTTACAGTTCGAAACTCCCAGCTTACTAGATGTCTCATTCCAGTTTGTTATGAGTTCAATGTGTAAAACGTGCTTTAGATTACTATCATTATTTCTGTGAAAGGACAAAATTAAATTTTAAAATCGCATTAACTACTGAAAATTGAAATAAATCTGAACGAGCACAATGAAGTCGGAGAGAAAGTACGTTCATTAATTTAATTAGGCCTTCGCGGCAAGCGAAATAGAAAAAAACCAACAGTACACACAGAATGAACAAGTTAATGTTTCAACAAAAAAACTCTGACATTCGAATAAGCTACTGCTCGCGATATAATGCCTAATAAAAGTTTTTTGTGCGAATTCTGATATCTTTAAAATCTAGTTTTGAATGCGTGTATAATATGGAGGAAAAACTTAGCAAGAATTTCAAGTTAGACTAATCCTTGAAGTTGTCTTGTTCAGCTAGAACTAAGTCCACGTCCTGGTGGAAAAATATAAAGTACAATACTTTCTTCTTCAAGCTAAGGAATATTCTGCAACTCTATCGTTTTATCTCCTCAAGCATTGATTTTAGATTTAACTTTGTTTCCGATTTTATCATTTTATATCCGAGATATGAACTGCGAGAAATAAATAAAGTATACGTTCTACTTTCTATTTCAATGCTCTTTAATGTATTTGAAATGTTGGCAGTTTGTCACGGATGGCATCATTATTTTATAATGAAACTACCAACTATATTTATAAATTACTTCTTGATCATTTGTATATCTAACTATAAAAACTGTTTTTACCTTTCGTCACCTTTAGGGAAGGAAAGTTTTGTTATTATTCGGTGGTGAGTTCTTATTGATTAAGCACGTTTCAGGGTCCCTACAATACGATTTTCCTATTTTTGCGATGATGTGTGTATGTGTGTGTGTTTTACGTATTCGTCTTCTTTACACCCATGTCCTGACGTGATTAGATTTTGGTAATAATTGGTCAACCGATAGTACCCTCATTTGAAGATTTTGAAAAAACGCTGTTAAATATCATTTTTTTCACATTTAAAGAAATTAACAAAGCAGTTAGCTATGCTTTAACCATGTAAACAGCTAAATTCTGATTGAAAGATGTCAGTGTCAAATGCATAGGCGTGCGCACGGTGGGTGCCATGGGTGCCACGGCACCCCCTAATATATTAATAATGATGAAAAATTATAACTGTTAAAATGAAGTACTTATTTACATACAAAAAATTTGCTGACGACGAAAAGAAAAAAATATATTTATTATTTTCATTAATCATAGAATTTGTTACTTTGTCAGTTTTCTATTTGTGATGTAGTCTTTGAGAATATTAATTTGTATTACCGCGAAATTTTCTAAGATTGTGATTGTACTGTTACAATATGAACCGTGTTCCTTCGGGCCGTGATTTTGTTAATCCTGATTAGTATAATCGCGATCCTTGTGAATCATATTTTAAAAATTATATCAAGAAAACAACTTGAATATTATAAACATCACCTAGCGTCCAATGTCATATACAGACCAATGCAAACTAACTTATTCTATAAATAATCTACTGTCAAGTGTTATAGTCGACATTAAAAATGGATCATATATAAGTGAGAAAAAAATATTCTTGATAAAAAATATAAAGTATATGTTTACTTACAACAAATCTTTTATGTAACATATTTTCTTTGTTTTCAAAAGTGCTTTTATAGGAAAATCATATTGCCTTTGATACAAAAAAACGCACATTGATAAATTTCTACACTCTAAAGCCTATTGTTAGGCCATTATTAAATTTGCACTGAAATGAATCCGTGTAATCACTCAAAAAGGAAGATTCAGAACTGAAAGTAGAAGGTTGTCTAGTGATCACAAAATGAGAAAGTGGGGATAACGAATAAGAAACGAAAAAACATACTTTTTTTATAATCATGATCCTTTGATGATTTAGATTGCGAATCACAGACCGAAGGAACACGGCTATGGTAAAGCAGTAATGGTTTCGACTTTAGAATTTCTCTGTTCCTCGCTCTTTCCTAAAATGTTCTGTGAACTGGCAATTTATTTTTGTACATGAAAGGGGAAAACCATGCATTACACATCCCTTGAAAATATGTAACTGTGGCGCTTTTTTTCCTGGATTCCTTTTTTACCTCTCGCTAAGAGAGGTATTGCATTCATGCTAAAAATCGCATATCCAGATTTTATTGAATAAGCACGTTTTAAGGTCCCTACAATCCGATTTTAACATTTTTACGATGATGTCTGTGTGTGTGTGTGTGTGGATGTGTGTGTGGATGTGTGTGTGTGTGTGTGTATGTGTGTGTGTGGGATGTTGGAAGGACGGTTACTCAAAAACTATAAGACTTAAAATTTGTTTAACAACGTATTTCCCAATCGGACATTCATGGGAAGATCTGAAAAGGTTTTGGTAATAATTGGACAACCGGAAGTAGAAGATTCTTGAAAAAAAATCTTCTAAATATTATTTTTTGAAAATTTTTCGTGGTAATATTAAAGAAAATTAAATTCTTTATCTGATACATTTAAATATTTTATTATATATTCTATGGATTTAGAGATAAAAGAAATATAATAAATAAAATAACGTTATAATAAATTTTACAGCCGAAAGGATGCCATGGAAAATAGTTGACCAGTTGAACTGTTTGTAACTGACAGATAAATGTCAGTGTCAGAAATTCATAGATATTACTAAAGAGTTTTTCTGGGAAGTACATATACATTATATTATTTCTTAATGTATTAGTAGTTAAATATTTAAGATTATAGGTCTATTACATATATCCTTCAAAAATTCAGTCAATCCTGACAATGAATTGGAAACATTTCGAAAAATTAGAAGAGGACAAAATTTCTTCATATAATGAATTTAAAATTAAACAATCTAAATATAAGGAATAGATATATGTAAGTACAATTTTTGGTGTAGAATGTAGGTATACAAGAAATGTTAAATACAATAGGGCGCCTTGACAAGCAGATATGGGGACTCATGTCAGAATGATAGCTAGTAATTATGTATATAGATGTATCATAATTTCTCATTCTAAATTTAGTGATTTTCCAATTCCATATGGTTTATTTTCCTCGACAAGTAAATTCCACATTCCACACAAATTAACTACGTGTATTTAGAAAATCCTGAAATTCTGAATGAAACATACTGACTAATTATCATTCTGAAACGGGCCCCCACATCTGCTTGTCAAGGCCAACAATGTAACATGACTGTTCGCGCCCTATACTTATGTAACCAAAAAAGGAAGTGGCGAGAGGTATTGTGCTGGCCACAACAGATTTTTTTATTATAAAAATTCATTTTGGCACCTCCGAAAGAAAAGTTCTGCGCACGCCTATGGTCAAATGCATTTGACATAGTATGTTTGTGCTAAAATTTTACTGGAAATATAGAAACATTTGTTAGAAACTTTCTGTATAGAATTTGTATAAAATATGTACATAGAATTAACGAAAAGTAATGTGCTGGCAACATCACAATATGTTTAGCTCTTGACAAGAGAGGTACTAGATTCATGATAAAAATCGCATATCCAAATTTTAGTGAATAAGTACATATTGAAGTCCCTAGAATCCGATTATAACATTTTTGCTACGATGTCCATGTGTGTGTGTATGTGTATGTGTGTGTGTGTGTTTTTCTTTTGAAATCATAATATTTTGAGTAAAATTTCTCTGAAATTAATAAAGCATCAAAAGTATTAAATTACGTACCCACATCTGGCCCAACGTGTAACATCGTTGAAAGTGCTCAGTAAATTAAAAACTTTTATAAACATATAAATTTTGAGAGCGAAAAGGAAAAGCGGAAAATAAATTTCCAAATTATGACGGGCACGTGCGAGGCGGCGAGGAAAACATGTTCGTGACACTTCATATAAAAATGCGGATCAAATGAAAGTCGCGTTGCATAGAAACGACAAAACGACGAAGTTCAATTACCTGAAAATGTATTCAGAAGGAATTATTGTCAGGGATATGAAGTACGGATATTTGTCACGTAGGAACATTAAAATTCTCATTTAAAAGCGTGCATTATAATTTTTTATTTCTTATGTAGTTTTGCATTTTCTTTTCCCTTCGTATTCTAGTATACGAGTATTATTAGCCAATGTATGTTGTTTAAATTGAAATTTAGAATACCATCTTACATTATTTGAACTTTTTCTATTGATTTTAACCTCCCACCATACTTACTGTAGGTCAGGGAAGTAATGTTTTCGGTCCAAAAATATGATAGTGAGTTTTAAGTGAATAAGCACAAATTAAGGTCCCCACAACACGGTTTTACTATTTTTATATTACGTTAAAAATAGTAAAGAATATTTTATTCTCTTTACGATTTGTTTACATACTTACCTTTCGTCATCTTTAGTTAAGGAAGGTATTGTCTTTGGTCAAAAATTTCTATAGTGAATTTCTAATGAATAAGCATTTTTAGGGTCCTAGAATATGAATTTACTATTTCTACGATGATGTCTGTATGTGTGTATGTATGTGTGTGTGTGTGTATTTGTGTGTGTATATGTGACGATTGTTTCGGATCTACTACCACGATTAGATTCTGGTTATAATTGATCCACCGGAAGTACCCTCATTTGCAACTTTTAACAGTTTTTCTTTGAAAAAAAGCAGTTAAATAACATTTATTGGCATTTAATGTTAATAAATTTTAAAGAATATATTATTCTTTATGAAATATTTTCATAGTTGGTATGACGAAAAAAATATTATAATAATTGGGTATTTTCACCTTTTTTGATTTTTTTATTAGAAGCAAGTATTTTTAAATTTAAATTTTCCATATTTTTTATTTTGCACAATTTTTGTTTTTAAATGAGAAAAAAAATATTGAAAATACCGGACGTATATATTCTCGCCACTGTAACGTTACCCTTGCCGCTTCCGTTGCAACTTAGTTCCGACGTGCTGTTCGAAGTGTGACAAAGATATTTTGCGACGTATGTCTTGCGGGGTAAGGGGAACTTGTTTGTTAGGTTAGATTGCTGTCAAATTAGTACGTATTTTTTCATATTTATTTTTGTTTGAGCAAGTTTGTAACGGCGTTTTGTATTACAGTTGATAAATAGAAACAAGGTTATGTCATCCCTTCGTTGTAAAACGACACTAGCGACATTTGTGACTTTAAATATATAAGCGTGACGCCACAGAGAAGAGGTCGATTTGAATCATTAATATTTTAAATAACTTTTTTGGAATATTTATATAAGAAATGGCGTATTTTATTACAGTATATATCTTATTATGAGTTATATATTGTAAACAAATAAGAATCTCATTAAATTTTAACATATGGTAACTACCCCAATGTAACTGTATATCAACCGATGAAGAGAATATTAAGGAAAACTGACGTGGTCCACTGAATTAATAGTAAACCTTGAGGTCAAAATTCGAACCGAGTTATCTTAAACCGACCAGAATAGCTACAACCGCAACACATCATAAAATAAATTATATTTACGAGTATTTCTCCTAGTAAAAACTATCACCAACACAACAATTGTTTTCCCAACAAAACAAAAGACAAAAGGAAACAATTCGTGTTAACTTTTCCCATCGACAGATGACACCATCGTAGTCCCGGTTGCTACCCCTGATTTAGTGGCCGTATATTACAGCGTGTAACGGGAACGATGTTTTAAAACGTTCGGTTTCACCAGGGCATATATCACGGCCTGAACGAAGAGACGTTCATTTGCGATCCTGACTGCAGGCTCCAGGACACACACGGGTGTCTGATTGCACCGACTAATGAGGAGGTTGCCCGTCACGAGATCGGACAACGATGGAGATAAGTTGCAGCGAAAATTTTACTAGCGTAAAAAAAGAGAGTATATAAAAAACTAAAAAAACTGTGCAAAGTACAATTGCGACTCTTGGTGAAACTGTTTAAATAATATCTAAATTACACTTGGCACGTTTCACAAAATTTCAGTCTCTGAATCAACCTTTCAGTCATTTATCAGAGACTGGCCTACTCAACCAGAAACCAGAACCACAGACGCTCTTATTGGACCGAGAGGTTAATTCAAAGACTGAAATTTTGTGAAACGTGCCAAGTGTAATTTAAATATTATATAAAAAACTGATATGGCCGACACAATACTTCCCATTTAATTTAATTTTTATTCATGTAAATACCGGGTTTTAAATGGCACAAAAATGACCCCTGTGTTGCACTCTCCACGACAGCAATAAGTGCTCGTGAGGTGAAACCTTAAACTCCCGCACGGTACAAATATGTCATCATTGTTACCTAAATTTGTATACAAATCAGATTTGCACACCCAGCAATGGGTAATATGCCGTGATGATATATTTATTTTATTTATTTATATACTTGCCTATATTCATTGCTGGCGTGGAAAGGGCACCACAGTGGTCAATTTTGTGCCATGTAAAATTCTAAAATATTTGGCGTCAGTTGAGATCGAACTCCGTTTCCTAGATTCGCGTGATGTGACGCCTAGTAAACGCCCGCACGTTATAAATATGTCATCATTATTACCGACATCTGTGTACAAAGCTCACTCAGCAATGGGTAATATTCCGTGATGATATATATTTTTATTATCTTACCTGTATTCGTACATATTTACTTATGCTGAAAAATGTTATTAAGTTCCTTTCCTTACAATTATTGTTACATTTATACTATTTTCTTTTTAAAACGTTACTATTATTATTTGAAATGATTAATTTGTTGACAGTGACATATATCTGTCAGTTACAAACATTTGAGATCTGAGCTGTGTAACTATGAAGTTGTCTTTATAATTTTATAAATTTATCTATAAAATATATACAAAAAGTATTAATGCAAACCTGTAGAAAAATTTAAAAACTTTTTTATAATAACAAATCCCGAAAAAATAACATTTAAAGATATTTTTCGAAGAAAAACTATTTTGAACTTCCAGTAAAGTGCCATTTCCGGCTATCTGATTTACACCAAAATCTAATGGCTTCTTTTCTTGTTAGAATAAGGTAGAAATATAAGGTTTCAAAATTTTCTGAACGATAGTATTTGAGTTAGAGCGTAAAGAGGATCCACACACATACATACATACACACTGACATCATCGTGAAAATGTTAAAATTGGATTGGAGGGACCTTAAACCCTTACCAAGGGTAGCGGGAGGTATAAAAACTGATAGTAGTAGAATCAAAAGACCATGCAAAACAGAAATAGGTTTATTATTTTCGTCCTATTTAATATTCATTATATTTTTGAAACGTATAAGAACTTTACGATAATAAATAAAAATATATGCATCTCTAAAAAGCTTCATAAATCCTTTCTGTGAAAAAGTTGTTTTTATTTTCTTCATCATGAATTTATTTATAAGATACGTTGCTAATAACGAATATAAAATTGGAGGGATGAAATGTTTGCTATCACTGATTAGCACTGATAATTACAAGAAGATAAAGAATGATTCTGCTGACACCGTATGACAGGTTTTCTGTTGAGGAGTAAATGCTTTAATATATGGGTAGAAAGATTCGTATCTCAGCGTTTTCGGAATAAAACAAGAACTTTTCCGTTCAGACCTACAAATTCTCCTTTTGCATAATGTAGAAGAGAAACTACGATCTTTATGATTACCTTGCATGAATTTTAAATGGCCATAAAGTTTTAAAGATGCTTTTGCTTAAATTTCATAAATGTGATATTAAATTCAAATATAATTAAAATATAATATGGAGCTTGAACATTTCAATCTGGTGATTCCCGGTTATATTTATTTACATACTAATATACAGTGGCTGACAAAAGTATGGATTTTTTTAAATTTTCCTGACGTAATTTTAGTTAAAATTTCTGTGGATAAGTAAGAACAAAAATAATATTTATTAAATTATATGTAACATTTAATAATATAAAAAAATCTGTTGTGGCCAGAACAATACCTTCCGTCAATCCTGTGTATTATGTATAAATTCCATACATAAATTTTCTTGCAAAAGATTCTAAATTTCCAGTAAAATTATTTCATAAACTATGCAAATTGCATTTAACAATAACATCTTCTTCTTCTTCAGCTTTCCCCATTCGTTAGGGGTCGCTATTTTTGCGTGTCGTTCTCATTCAGTTTTTTTTTTCTCTCAAGTCTTCCGCAATACAGTCCTTCTTATCTTTGGTTTTCCTGTTTCTTCAACTTTCTATTACTAAGCTATTCATTCTTCATTTCTCTTCATGACATTTTCAAGCCAATATAATCATCTCGCTTGTATATTTCCTTACCTATCTTTCCGTGTCTTCCACAACATCTACTTCAACATCATCATCTCTGCCACATTAATATACTTTTTATTTATACTGACATCTGTCAATTTGAATTATATGGATATATTAGTAGTTTCCATGTTTAGCATAGCTGGCTGATTTATAAAATTTAATTTCTTTAAAATTGTTTAACTCTATATCTATTGAATATGAAGTATAAAATGCAATCAAATCGTATAGAGAATAATATATTCTTTAAGTTATAATACCGTTAAATGTCAATAAATCAAATTTAACTGTTAAATCTTTAAATGAGGCTACTTCTGGTTCACCAATTATAACTAAAATCTAATCAGTTGTTCTTCTGGATGTAAACTTGAAGAATACGAAAAATTATAATTTTTGGAATCGTGGTATTGAAATTATGCGATCCACATACACACACACGCACACCCACACATACATACACACAGACATCATCGTGAAAATGTTAAAATTGGATTCTAAGGCCCTTAAAACGTGATCATTTACCAAAATGTCGATATACGATTTTTAGCACGATCCCTATACCTCTCTTACCAAGGGTAGCGGGAGGTAAAAGTGAAATATTTAAAAGTTTCCATACTTTTGTCCATCACTGTATGCTATTATTGCTTGGAGAATATAATATATTTTTAATTATTTTATACATTTTCTCTAAAATTTGCAATATTATATATGATTTTAACCAACGTCAATCAATGTGACTCACAGTCAATATAGATTGAGATATATACATATGTCAATTATTTGATCTTCATCAGTGTAAGCTTTTTACACAAATAAGGTAAGAGAGTTGCAAACATGTGAACAAATAAACAATATCAAACCTTGTCAGCTGTCACAATGATATTCAATAGTTAATTTCAACTCGAAATTCAAAAACTTAAAAAGAAATTATCTACAATAATTTCAAAAACTTAACTTCTGTGAAGCAGTATTTGTTTTATTGCAACTAGATGATGACAATACTGAAGGTGCATTTTCAAAGTTAAACATTATTAAAAACGCTGAAATATAGAATATGAGGTCTTAATTGAATCCTGAAGTATTTATCAAGAAGACTGGACGCAGAATTACTTTTTAAATTACATCTTTTTTAATACCACATTAATCCTTTGAAATTAGTTTCATAAGCTTTCTTCTGTGATTAACATAGAACTGGAACAAAATTGGTTCGTTCATTAAAAGTTGTAAACAAGCATCAGAGTTCTGGTTTATATGAGACTTCTGCATCGACGTTCATAGGGGAAAATAGTTGGATCGTGTTTTTTCTGCACTTTTTCATTTTCCCTACAAATTAAACAGCTAACCACATCGGTCAATATTCTCGCGAATGGCAAGTAATTAATAAAGTACATAATCTGAACACTGATTAATATCGTATTGAATTTTTTACTACGTATCTGATTAAAACACGACTCTAATACTGCTCGTAAGTGCAAAACCAATTAACTTCCTGAATTGAACCAATATTTTTTACTGATCGTCACCGTATATGCATTTTTACCTCTCGCTAAGAGAGGTATTGCATTCATGCTAAAAATCGCATATCCAGATTTTATTGAATAAGCACGTTTTAAGGTCCCTACAATCCGATTTTAACATTTTTACGATGATGTCTGTGTGTGTGTGTGTGTGTGTGTGTGTGTGTGTGTGTGTGTGTGTGTGTGTGTGTGTGTGTGTGTGTGGATGTGTGTGTGTGTGTATGTATGTAGGATGTTGGAAGGACGATAACTCAAAAACTATAAGACTTTAAATTTGTTCAACTACGTATTTCCCAATCGGACATTCATGGGAAGATCTGGAAAGGTTTTGGTAACAATTGGACAACCGGAAGTAGAAGATTCTTGAAAAAAAATCTTCTAAATAATATTTTTTTGATTTTTTTTCTTGGTAATATTAAAGAAAATTAAATTCTCTATCTGATACATTTAAATATTTTCTTATATATTTTATAGATTTAGAGATAAAAGAAATATAATATATAAAATAATCTGTTATAATAAATTTTACAGCCGAAAGGATGGCATGGAAAATAGTTGAAAATTTAAATTGTTTGTAACTGACAGATAATCGTCAGTGTCAGAAATCCGGAGCCGGAGATATTACTAAAGACTTTTTCTGGGAAGTACATATATTATATTATTTCTTAATGTATTAATAGTTAAATATTTAAAATTATAGGTATATTACATATATCCTTCAAAAATACTGTCAATCCTGACAATGAATTGGAAACATTTCGAAAAATTAGAAGAGGACAAAATTTCTTCATAAAATGAATTTAAAATTAAACAATCTAAATATAAGGAATAGATACATATTATATGTAAGTAGAAGTTTTGGTGTAGAGTGTAGGTATACAAGATATGTTAAATACAATAGGGCGCCTTGACAAGGAGATATAGGGGCTCAAGTCAGAATGATAGCTAGTAATTATGTATATAGATGTCAAGTATCATAATTTCTCATTCTAAATTTAGTGATTTTCCAATTCCATGTGGTTTATTTTCCTCGACAAGTAAATTCCATACTCCTGGTGACAAATTAACTACGTGAATATAGTAAATCTTGGAATATTTAATGAAAAATTCTGACATTTATGTACATAATTATCATTCTGAAACGGGCCCTCCACATCTGCTTGTCAAGGCCAACAATGTAACATGACTGGTCGCGCCCTATACTTATGTAACCAAAAAAGAAAGTGGCGAGAGGTATTGTGCTGGCTACAACAGATTTTTATAAAGAAAAAAATCTGATGTGGCCAACACAATACCTCCCGTTTAATTTAATTTTTATTCATGTAAATACTTAAAATTAAATTAAATATAAATACCGGGTTCGATCCCGACCGCCGCCAAATATTTTTAATCTTAAATGGCACAAAAATGACCCCTGTGGTGCACTCTCTACGCCAGCAATAAGTGCTCATGAGGTGACACCTGGTAAACGCCAGCATGGTACAAATATGACATCATCTTTACCGAAGAAATCTGTGTACAAAGCAAATTGGTACACCCAGCAATGGGTAATATGCCGTGATGATATATTTATATACTTACCTATATTCATTGCTGGCGTGGAGAGTGCACCACAGGGATCAATTTTGTGTTTAAAATTCTAAAATATTTGGCGTCGGTCGGAATCGAACCCTTTCCCAAGATTCGCGTGAAGTAAACGCCTGTACGGAACAAATATGTCATCATTAATTACCGATGTCTACGTACAAAGCAGATTGGCTCATCCATCAATGGGAAATATACTATGATGATATATGTTTTTATTATCTTACCTATATTTTTATTTATACTGGAAACTGTATTAAGTTTTTTTCCATATAATTATTGTTCCATTCACTATTTTCTTTATAAAACGTTAATATTATTATGTGAAATGATTAGTTCGTTGATAGTGACATATATCTGTCAGTTACAAACATTTGATATCTGAATTGTGTGACCATGTGTATGAGTTGTGTTTAAAACTTAGGCTCTGGGATTAAAATTACAGATAATTTTATAAATTTATCCATAAAATATTTCAGATCTGAATTGTGTAGCCATGTGTAGAAAATTTAATAATCTTTAATTTTTATATAACATAAATCTCGAAAAAATAACATTTAAAGGTATTTTTCGAAGAAAAACTATTTTGAGCTTCCAGTAAAGTGCCATTTTCGGTTATCTGATTTACTCCAAAATCTAATGGCATCTTTCCATATAACAGTAAGGTAGAAATACAAGATTTCAAATTTTTCTGAACGATAGTATTTGAGTTAGAGCGTAAAGAGGATCCACACACACAGACACACATATACACAGACATCATCGTGAAAATTGGATTGTAGGGACCTTAAAACGTGGTCATTTACCAAATATCCCGATGTGCGATTTTTAGCACGATCTATATACCTCCCTTACCAAGGCCAGCGGGAGGTATTAAAATAATGAATTATTTAATCACGTGACAGATGTTGAATATATACGAGCCTAAACTGATAATACTTCGGCCGGTGTATATTTTCAATAAATTATAAAACCTACACAAATGGTTAGAAATTTCTACAAAATTCTTTCGGCTACTTTAAATATAAACTTAAAACTTAATAAAAAAAACTGTGGACTAAATGACGGGTGATAATAGTTCGACCGGCATTTTAAGGGTCATCTTCTAGTTCAGACTTAGCTACTACCGAGACCCTTTACTTTGGGTACAATAAAAAACAACTTTTATTAAAATTTACAGGTCTTAGGAATACAATGCCTAATAGAATTAAAGCGATGTAACCTAATATTAAATGGTGGAATATTTGAATAACATAATCAATTTTGTAAGTTTAAAATCTATATTTCAAATTAGTCGAGAGAAATTTGTAGAAATTTCTCTTCATTTGCGTAGGTTTTATAATTTATTTGTTGCAAATATAAACCGGTCGAAATATTATGGGTTTGGGCTCGAATAAATTAATATATTACTGACAAGGGGCTCGTAGATTGTGGACTAGATGATAGTTTTGAATAATACGAAATTGTGTTGTGTCCTCCCTTGTTGGAACGTCGTAAGGCCGAATCAGTCCTGCAGCCATTCATAATCACGCGATTGGAAAACTTTCAACTCATTTTCCATCGGTTATTTATGGTTTAGTTTCATTAGAATCGCGCAACTCAAACAAGCGGCCCATATTAATCACTCCTACATGTTTTCCCATACAACATGAATAATCATCCGCGTTCCAAACCGCTTCCGAGAACGAGAATAAGTACGGGAACGTATACGAAAACACGACAACTCCAGTCGTAAATATTCAGGACAAACTTAATACAAAAGTCTTGAGCATGATGACGTCACTCTCTCACATGCTTCTGAAATTTTAATAAGGATTGGTATATCTGCAGAGATATTGACTTTTCATGAATAGACAATGCTGACGTTTAAATGTTCCAGACTGATTAAATTTTTATCCTTTTTACCTCTCGCTAACAGAGGTGTTGGATTCATGCTAAAAATCGCATATCCAGATTTTATTGAATAAGCACGTTTTAAGGTCCCTACAATCCGATTTTAACATTTTTACGATGATGTCTGTGTATGTGTGTGTGTGTGTGTGTGTGTGTGTGTGTGTGTGTGTGTGTGTGTGTGTGTGTGTGTGTGGATGTGTGTGTATGTGTATGTGTGTATGTGGGATGTTGGAAGGACGATTACTCAAAAACTATAAGACTTTATATTTGTTTTACTACGTATTTCCCAATCGGACATTCATGGGAAGATCTGAAAAGGTTTTAGTAACAATTGAACAACCGGAACTAGAAGATTCTTGAAAAAATCTTCTAAATACTATTTTTTTTAATTTTTTTACCTCTCGCTAAGAGAGGTATTGGATTCATGCTAAAAATCGCATATCCAGATTTTATTGAATAAGCACGTTTTAAGGTCCCTACAATCCGATTTTAACATTTTTACGATGATGTCTGTGTGTGTGTGTGTGTGTGTGTGTGTGTGTGGATGTATGTGTGTGTGTATGTATGTAGGATGTTGGAAGGACGATTACTCAAAAACTATAAGACTTTAAATTTGTTTAACTACGTATTTCCCAATCGGACATTCATGGGAAGATCTGAAAAGGTTTTGGTAACAATTGAACAACCGGAAGTAGAAGATTCTTGAAAAAAAATCTTCTAAATAATATTTTTTGAAATTTTTTCTTGATAATATTAAAGAAAAATAAATTTTCTTTCTGATACATTTAAATATTTTATAATATATTCTATAGATTTAGAGATAAAAGAAATATAATATGTAAAATAATCTGTTATAATAAATTTTACAGCCGAAAGAATGGCCATGGAAAATAGTTGAAAATTTAATTTTTTTGTAACTGACAGATAAATGTCAGTGTCAGAAATCCGAAGACATTACTGAAGACTTTTTCTGGGAAGTACATACATTATATTATTTCTTAATGTATTAATAGAATTGGAAACATTTCGAAAAATTAGAAGAGGACAAAATTTCTTCATCAAAAATGAATTTAAAATTAAACAATCTAAATATATATGGAATAGATATATGCGTAAGTAGAATTTTTGGTGTAGAGTATACAAGAAATGTTAAATACAATAGGGAGCGAGCAGTCATATGATTTTGTTGGCCTTGACAAGCAGATATGGAGGCCCATGTCAGAATGATAGCTAGTAATTATGTATAAATTTCTCATTCTAAATTTAGTGATTTTCCAATTCCATGTGGAGCAGAATTAAATGTTAAATATCTAAGGCATACAAGTAAATTTTAAACTCCTGGTGATAAATTGACGTAAATTTAGAAAATTTAGAATCTATGTACATAATTACTAATTATCATTGTGAAACGGGCCCACACATCTGCTTGTGAAGCCCAAAAATGTAACATTACTGTTCGCGCCCTATACTTATGTAACCAAAAAAAGGAAGTGGCGAGAGGTATTGTGCTGGCCACAACAGATTTTTTTGGTAATATTAAAGAAAATTTAATTCTCTGTCTGATACATTTAAATATTTTATTATATATTCTATAGATTTTACCATTTTAATAGGCCTATTCTGTAAAATCGAATCGTTACCATAACGAAATCGTTATTATGAAAATCGTTATCTCTACTTAACGATAATCGTTATCTTTGTATCCGTATTATATAACACATTTTGAAAAATAATAACCTTGGGATCAAGTCAAGAACTTTATTTCCTAAAATCAAATTATAATTTTAATTGAAATATCTAAAATAATTCAATATAACTCACAAAACTTCTAGGTTAGATTAATTCTGCTGTCAACCTGTCAGCTGTCGGACCATTATTTTTCTTTTTGTAGGTTATGCTAGAGCAACTACTACCATCTGTAGACAAATTGAGAAGCTTGCGCTAGGCGCTATGAGTAAAAACTTATTAAATTATTTTAATATTACCTTGCAGAAAACTGTAATATGACTGGTTTTTGAGATCACTATTCAACATAATAGCAATTTTATTTTGACATGAATTAAAATACTGAATTATTGACAAAACGTTTAGATAACGAATGATTTTTCCAATCGTTAAGAAATAATGATATCGGTATCTTTTTTTCGTTATGTAGAATTAAATTATTGTTTACAGAATACCACTTTAACGATCATCGTTATGATTACGATTTAACAATGAAAAATGTCAAAACGATCGTTTACAGAATAAGCCTATTAAACGATTTTCGTTATTACCATGACGATATAACGTTTTACCGATTCGTTATGTCATAACGATCTTACAGAATAGCCCTATAAGACTACTAATTAGTCGTTTTTACATGTCGCTAAGAGAGGTATGGGATTCATACTAAAGATCGCATATCCAGATTTTAATGATTAAGCACGGTTTAAGGTCCCTACAATCCGATTTTAATATTTTTACGATGATGTCTGCGTGTGTGTGTGTGTGTGTGTGTGTGTGTGTGTGTGTGTGTGTGTGTCAGAATGATAGCTAGTAATTATGTATATAGAGTCAAATATCATAATTTTTCATTTTAAATTTAGTGATTTTTCATTCCATGTGGTTTATTTTCCTCGACAAGTAAATCCCACACTCCTGGTGACAAATTAACTACGTGAATTTAAAAAATCTTGAAATTTTTAATGAAAAATTCTGACATTTGACATCTATGTACTTAATTACTAATTGTCATTCTGAAATGGGCCCCCATATCTGCTTGTCAAAGCCAATAATATCACATTACTGCTCGCGCCCTATACTTATGTAATCAAAAACGGAAGTGGCATTGGAGGAGGTATTGTGCTGGCCACAACAGATTTTTTTTATATAAGAAATAAAGTGTTAATCAATTGTGATATTTTTAATCAAACTATGATTTCTATATTTTATTAATTAATCAGAAAAGTTTTTTTTGTTCCTAGATCTGTTTTGCTACCGCACCTAAGTAATTGGTTTTATGCCAATATCTATAATATTTTTCAACTGTTCAATTATGGTAACCCTAATTACAGGACACCGATCCTTTACTGTAATACACCTACTATTCCAAAATTGCAGGTTCTGTTCGTGAAATATTGATGTTCATATTAATAGGTCATATTCATATGAATTCGTCAAATATTTACCTAAATTAAATTATTTATTTTCAATTCCAGATAAAAAAATTAAATTTAATCACATCGAAAAATATATATGACGTTGATTCTCATCCTAGCATATCCTATAATAAATAAAAACGTTACTGTGTTGTTATATTGAAAACAGATTAACTCCGAACATTTTTCACTTCTGATTATACTGTTGTTTGTTTTCTCACATAAGGTTTTAATTTCATAATTTTTAATACGAGTATATCAATTTTAGAAATAAATATTATTGAAAGGATTTGAGATACGTTTATAACATACATAACTTACTACTTTTTTTCAAGTTCAAAATTCTTTGAAACTAAATTGATATAATTTCTAAATAAAGTTACGTTATTTGAGACAAATAAACTTGGTCAAATTATGGCACCAAATATGATTAAACTTAGTTAAAATTGATTTTAAACTGAGTTAAAATATTTGGGATAAATAAACTTGGTGAATTTGTATAATCAAAATCTCTACCTATAAATATAATAAATTAAGTTACAACTATTTTCAAACATAATATTTGAAACGAATAAATTTGATCAAATTGTGCCACTATGATTAAACTAAATTATTTCAACTAAGTATAATAAAAATTTGACTAAGTTTATTTTAATTCACAAAACTTGACTAATAAAAACTCAAACAACTTTAATTATGTTATTAATTGTTAGAAAAATTGATACTACAATTTGACCAAGTTTATGTCTCAATTTTAAGCGACCCTTAGACAAAAAAAAACTGTTGTGGCCAGCACAATACCTCTCGCCATTTTCATTTTACGTTGCATAGGGCGCGAGCAGTCATGTGACTTTGTTGGCCTTGGCAAGCAGATATGGGGACCCGTGTTAAAATACATCTAGTAATAATGTACATATGTGTCAAGTATCATAATTTTTCATTTAAAACATCATGATTTTTCAAATCCATGTGGATTATTTTCCTCGACAAGTATATTCCATACTATTGATGACAAATAAACATCAGAATATTTTGAAATTTTGAATGAAAAATTATGACAATTGTGACATCTATATAAATAATTACTAGCCGTCATTCTGACACGGATCCTCATATCTGCGTCCCAAGACCAACAAAGTCACATGACTGCTCGCGGCCTATAAGTAATGAACTTAACATTTCTTGTACACACAAATAATTTAAATTGTATCTCTTTTTTCGTTCTATGAGGAATTTTGTCCTACTCTTCTAATATGTTCAAAATTCTTCAAATTCATTGTCAGTATTAGCGGTATTTCTTAAGGATATATGTAATATTAACATACCTATAATTTAAATACATATTTAAATAATAATACAATAATATATGTATATTAAATGTACTCAAACCTCCCAGAAAAATCTGTCATTTATAAACATTTAAATATCTCAACTGAGAATTTAATTTTCTTTAATATTTCCAAGAATTTTTTTCAAAAAATAGTATCTAGAATTATTTTTTTCAAGAATCTGCTACTTCCGGGTGTCCAATTGTTACTAAAACCTTTTCAGATCTTCCCATTAATGTCTGATTGGGAAATACGTAGTTAAACAAATATTAAGTCTTATAATCCTTCCAAAATCCCACATACATACACACACACATACATCCACACATACACACACACAGACATCATCCTAAAAATGTTAAAATCGGATTGTAGGGACCTTAAAACGTATTATTCATTGAAATCTGGATATGTGATTTTTAGCATGAATCCAATACCTCTCTTAGCGAGAGGTAAAAATGCAAATGGAAATTTGTACAACAATGTATAGTAATTCATTTAACATTTGATTTCGATGCAATATTGTCAATTTAAGGGACATTAAAAAATATAGTTACATTGGTGCAACCGGCCATAAGAACCGCATGCTGAATACGGGCCAATATTCCTCGCTTTTTTAAACATGCCTGATAACAAAAAATGTTTAGGAAAATTTAATAACTATCATATAAATGATTCAATACCAAAACTTTCTCATATTTTTGCTCCTTGTAAAATACAAATTGATCCTGTTATGAAAAGAAGCTGCAGATGTGCAATATGCTCGGTGGTTAAACGCCTGCTAAACCACAATACATTATCTTATATCCTGGCGATGCAGAAAACAGCGGCCCGTAATAATATTTTATTGTCCGTTTCCGATTGAGGAGAAAGCAAAGCAGAAAGTTTGTAGCAAGAGCAGAAGCGTTTCCCAGCGGCATAAGTTTTAAAAGAAACCAGCGGGCCAATATTTGCCGACCACGGACCAATATAATATATTCTAGATCCGCCTTGGGCCCTCCAAAGAGGAGAAAATATTCAGAGATGAAACTCCAGATAAATTAAGAGCTATCTGGAAATGTGACAGTTTCATTGGAAGCGAGCTGCGTTTTATTACTATTTTTCTTCTTAAACTTTTTCATCCGTACAATAATAAAAATTAAAAAATACTTTCACACAGTTTTACTCAACCGTTTGCTTTTGTTTTACAATCAGTCTAAAACTTAATTGTTTTTCACAAAACGATTATATTGTTTTTAAGTAGTCATCGTTTTCGATACGATAGCTCTTACAATTTGACTTTGTTTATATATGTCAAACAATTTGAAAATTATTTCTACTAAGTATAATAGGGGCATTTCATAAATTTCAATTTTCAAAACTACTTAAATTATTATTTAAACATACACTATACGATCTCAATAAATAAAAACATTAAATTCTGTACCATTTTTGTAAAAATGAGTAAATAAAACCATCTAAAATTTCATATTTCAAAACGCGCTGTGATCGGTGTGACGTCATAATTAAGATACCAGATTTCTTCCCGTTTAATATAAATTGACTGTGACAGATAAGATTTGCTGTATTTGCAATTATGCTATAAAAATTTAAACAATTGGACAAAAAATGAAAAATGATAAATGCACTATTATCGTATGGACAAATACAACTAAGAACTGTTAAACAACATAGGTTAGGAAAACAGGTTAACCCTAGGTTAACCAACATTGAAATATACGTGAAATTTATTTTTATTGAGATTAAGACACCGTTTAAGGTGTATTTATTTAAAATTATTTTTCTCTTGAAGTCAGTAGTAGCAATTCACAATCATATCAAAATTATTACTGTAGAATACAGTACATGAAAGAGTAAATAAAAATATTTACAATAATTGAGAATAATGCTTAATGCACATCCCTCATTTTTTTTATTTTACGCTAAATGCTATACTTCATTTCACGTAAGAAAATAGTAAATGGCGCTTGAGAGCCGGCCGGTTTTACATGCATTAAATAAATAATTTAAATTCGTGAATCCCAACTTTGTCAATGCTAAATATTTTTATCTGCAAAAATGTACTAGATCTGAATATTAAAAATCTGTTGTGGCGAGCACAATACCTCTCGCCATTTTCATTTTATGTTGTATAGGGCGCGAGCAGTTATGTGACTTTGTTAGCCTTGGCAAGTAGATATGGTGGCCCGTGTCAAAATGACAGTATTTCCTTACCAATCTTTCCATGTCTTCCTCAACATATACTACAACATCATCATCTCTGCCACATTAATTTACTTTTTATTTATACTGACATCTGTCAATTTGAATTATAAGAATATATTAGTAGTTTTCATGTTTAGCATAGCTGGCTGATTTATAAAATTTAATTTCTTTAAAATTATTTTACTCTATATTTATTGAATATGAAGTATAAACTGTAATCATGTCGTATAGAGAATAATATATTCTTTAAGTTATAATAACGTTAAATGTCAATAAATTTAACTGTTAAATCTTCAAATGAGGCTACTTCCGGTTCACCAATTATAACCAAAATCTAGTCAGTTGTTCTTCTGGATGTAAATTTGAGGAATACGAAAAAAAATAATTTTTGGAATCATGGTATTGAAGTTATGCGATCCGAAACTTTCATCACACACACACAGAGACACACACATACAGACATCACCGTAAAAATGGTAAAATCGTATTATAGGGACCCTAAAACATGCTTATTCACTAAAAACTCATTAATGAATTTTTTGACCAAAGACAATACCTTCCTTACCTAAAGGTGACAGAAGGTAAAAAATTGATGTCTACCAACTTCAGTCTTATACCGATTTTCTACTCATACTTTTATATTATAGGTGTATGCTTCATTATACACGTTATCTGGAGCTGCTACTGTACATAAGTATATATTTGCAAATTTACATTCAAAGAGTAAACATAGAGTAAATTAATGAAGCACAGAAGCTAATATGTACTACGAATCTGTTTGTTTCAAAGTCTTGTAATATGTTCTTGGGGTTAATATCCAGATCCTCCATAAATGTCATCCATAATTTTCCCTTGTCGCTTTTCTCCAATACATTATTCATTCTGTTTCATGACAATCTTAATTTGCAAGGACAAAAACCGTCATCAAAATATGAGACGGTTGGAACGTTTCAACGTTGACCTTACGAAAAGGACTTTGACTCTGCTAAGAACGCAGATTCAATCTAACACCGAGTGAATGGATGGAAAAAGGAACAAGACGAAGCCTCTCGCAATTCTTTATTCATATGACATTCACGATAACAGCAGGAATAATTTATGTAGAAAGAATGTTTATCTTCTACGCGCAGGTTATTGTGTTAGAGCGAATTACTTTCACAATATTTATAATGTGTCGTTTGTTTTTCGATTTATATCAAAATTGGTTTTCATTATTTTCAAATATTTATGATGAAAGTTGTGTCGTTGAATTTTTTCACTTCATTCAGCAAATGAAAGTATAAAGTAGAACAGAAATACATGGCATTATAACAGAAATTTCTTTGGAATTATTGTGAACCACTCATTCAGTAAAATCGAGTAAACCTACATAATAAGAAAGAGAATCTCATGCTAAATTCATATTTTGAAACTGCATTGTCCCATTTTTACCTCTCGCTAAGAGAGGTATTGGATTCATGCTAAAAATCTCATATCCAGATTTTAATGATTAAGCACGTTTTAAGGCCCCTACAATCCGATTTTTATATTTTTACGATAATGATGTGTGTGTGTGTGTGTGTGTGTGTGTGTGTGTGTGTGTGTGTGTGGATGTATGTGTATGTGTGTGTGTGTGTGTATGTATGTAGGATGTTGGAAGGACGGTTACTCAAAAACTATAAGACTTTAAATTTGTTTAACTACGTATTTCCCAATCGGACATTCATGGGAAGATCTGAAAAGGTTTTGGTAACAATTGGACAACCGGAAGTAGAAGATTCTTGAAAAAAAATCTTCTAAATATTATTTTTTGAAAATTTTTCTTGATAATATTAAAGAAAAATAAATTCTCTTTCTGATAAATTTAAATATTTTTATATATATTCTATAGATTTAGAGATAAAAGGAATATAATATATAAAATAAACTGTTGTAATTAATTTTACAACCGAAAGGATGCCATGAAAAATAGTTGAAAATTTTAATTATTTGTGACAGATAAATGTCAGTGTCAGAAATAATGAGTAACGAAAGAAAAATTTACTTGGAGAATCCCTTAATTCTTGATCTGTCTCTATTATGGAGATGACAAGTCTAGGTTGAAGGACTTAAATTTGTTTCAAACATTATGGGACAATGTACACCAGCACTGTAGACTAGAGTAACTTTGAATTGCGAAAAAGCTATCAAATTCTTCACAAGTAAGTTGTAAATATTGACAAAATTACACATCAATATAAGAATAATCGGAGTGCAATCTATCCGTCACTTTATTAAAGGGAATTAGTGTTATTTAGATATAAAAAGTATGAAAAAATAAAATGTAAAAGAAGATATGTAAGAATAGATGCACAATCCAGATATATACATTTTAGACCGCCCAAAATTAATGTTTTTACTAGAAGAATATGAAGAGAGAGTAAACAAGGTTGTTCGAATTGAAAATTGCTGTTACCAGCCTAATATTTATATATGGTAAACTCTACTTTGTAATTTATTGTAACATAATTTATGGTAAAATATCTTTATGTTGAGACATGCTATTATTGAATAATAAAGAAGTTTATACGTCATAGATTTATATGAATATATTATTTGTATTTATAAAAATATTCTTTGCTTTATGCATACAGCCAGGTAAAATATACGGCGAGAGGTTATGTGCTGGCCACATCAGATTTTTACCTCTCGCTAAGAGAGGTATTGGATTCATGCTAAAAATCTCATATCCAGATTTTAATGATTAAGCACGTTTTAAGGCCCCTACAATCCGATTTTTATATTTTTACGATAATGATGTGTGTGTGTGTGTGTGTGTGTGTGTGTGTGTGTGTGTGTGTGTGGATGTACGTGTATGTATTTGTGTGTATGTGGGTCGTTTCGAAGGACTATTTCTCAAAAACTATAATACTTGATATCTGTTTAACTACGTATTTGTCAATCGGACATTATTGGGAAGAGCTGAAAAGGTTTTGGTAATAATTGGCCAACTAGAAGTAGCAGATTCTTAAAAAAAAATCATCTGAATATTATTCTTTGAAAATTTTTGTTTTTGCTTATTAAAGAAGAGTAAATGTTTGTAACTGACATATAAATGTCAGTGTGCATACATATATTATTTCTTATTGTATTAATAGTTAAATATTTAAAATTATAGGTATATTACACATACCCTTCAGAAATACTGTTAATCCCGACAATGATTTGGAAACATCTCGAAAAATTAAAAGAATAGGACAAAATTTCTTAAATTTCAAATAAAATGAATTTAAATTTAAAAAATCTACATATAAATATAGACGTAGGTAGAATTTTTGGTGTTGTAGAGTATAGGTATACAAGAAATGTTAAATACAATAGGCGCGAACAGTCATGTGACTTTGTTGGCCTTGATAAGCAGATATGGGGGCCCGTGTCAAAATGATAGCTAGTAATTATGTACATAGATGTCAAATATCATAATTTTTCATTCTAAATTTAGTGATTTTCCAATTCCATGTGGTTTATTTTCCTCGAAAATTAAATTCCACACTCCTGGTGATAAATACATATATATTATTTATTTTTGTCTAATTTAAGTTTCATTCTTGTTAATTTTTTTAAAGTAAATATAAGATTTTATATAGTCGCTCTATTTTTGTCGCACCTCACATCTGTATTCAAATACATAAATACTTGTGAAATTTAGTACAATACTTTTGAATTACATACTTATCTAACGTCCACATAATTTTATGAATATGTCACTTTTACATTATAAAAGAAGTTTGAAAATATATCGAATATTTAAAACTTGAGGGAATATTTTTCTTATGGAGTCGCTCTATTTACCCGATTCAGTTGTTTTTTAATAACCAATATTTTTTATTTCTCCTAACCTATGTCAATTTTTTTGGAACATATTTTTTCATTATACCATCATTATTGAATAAATATTGAAAGTGGAAAAGAAATATATCAAATATAAAAAAAATATATTTACTTAAGGTAGATGAAATAATAAATTTCCAATGAACTGTAAATTTATTGAATTTATCTTTCCATTAGTATCTCTCAATACAATTTCTACATAATTACAATCTAAAGAAAAAAATCTTGAGAAAAGCCAATATATCAAAGTCCCTCTTCAAAAGTAAGTAGGCAATACAATTATCCGACGAGAACTTTTTATGTAAAAAAGTAAATATTTGAAATTTATCTTCTTGGCGCAAATAAAACAGTTTAACATTTTGACAGATTCTGTCAACAAGCCAAATACTTATCAGCCGGGATCTTCAGCGCCAGCGAAAAGTAGTTACTCTGGATTTTTCGGTTGATCTCTCTTTAAAAATTGCTTTCCATCAAAACAAAAATATTTATACTGTCGCTATTGATGTTCGACAGGTGTAGTGTTCTCTCCACCTATGTGTCACAACAGATGGTTACAGCTATTCAGAATGATAAACAAACAATTTTGTGTACTTTTGATCAGGTAATGTAGGTATTTGATTTCCGTTCACCGTTCGGTTTGGAAATTCAAAATAAATTCTGGACGAAATTGGTTTTTAATAGAGATACATACGATAGTTTTTATATTTATGAATATTTACAACTAGTGCACTGAATCCATATACTTCTCCGGGTCAAAGGAATACAATTTCAAAAGTGCATATCTGCATGTATCTATTATAAATCTGTGGCTGGGTGTAATAACAAACTGTTTGTTATTGCGATGATCTGAGTTCGAATTTCGAATCCATGCGAAGTCAACTATATATAAATAAGATAAAAATCTGATGTGGCCAGCATATTACCTTCCGTTAATCCTGTGTATTGTCCTTTGTACCACAGGGTTTGTTCTAGAAAAAAGTAAAATTTACAAAAAAATCACTGAAATACAATAAAGTATATACAGGTGTTTCTATAAGCTTGATCACTATTGGTAACTTTTTACCTCCCGCTACTCTTGGTAAGGGAGGTTCTTTACGCTCTAACTCAAATATTGTCGTTCAAAAAATTTTGAAACCTTGTATTTCTATCTTATTCTAATAAGAAAAGAAACCATTAGATTTTGGTGTAAATCAGATAACCGAAAATACTGGAAGCTCAAAATAGTTTTTCTTCGAAAAATACCTTTAAATGTTATATTTTCGAGATTTGTTATTATAAAAATTAAAGTTTATAAAATATTTTACAGGTTTACGTTAATATTTTTTGTATATATTTTATAGATAAATTTATAAAATTATGTATAATTTCAATCCCGGAGCCTACGTTTTAAGCACAACACAACTCCATGGTTACACAGTGACTGACAGATATATGTCAATAAACTAATCATTTCAAATAATAATAGTAACGTTTTAAAAAGAACATAGTAAATGGAACAATAATTTAATTAATAAATGTTTAAATTTAATTTAATTTTAAGTATGTAAATGAATAAAAATTATATTAATCGGGAGGTATTGTGTTGGCCACATCAGATTTTATATTTAAAGCGGTACGAGGTTGGTTAATTTGCACAGTAATGTGTATGACAAGCAGGGCCTTTTTATTACATTTGGGGCCCTTCAAGAATATCATTTATTTGACTGGATTAATTTCGAAATCTAAATTTATTATAAAGCAGTGCAGTAAATATAAATTAAAAATCTATATTTATAAATTAAATCCATCATAAATAAGCCTTTACTTCAAAATAGTTAATACATTTATAAAAAAATGTTTCCATGGCTTACTTGGCTAAATTAACTAAAAATAGGTCACAATATTTTTATTTTTAAACATTTATAACTTTTTTTTTGAAAATATTGTAGATAAACAACATTAACTTATTGAAAAGAGAAAAAAAATACTCTTTCGCATAAAAGAATAAAAAATATATGGTTCCATTGAAAAAATAAGTATAGAAACACATCGTATATATGAGTCCAGGCTCATTATTAGTTTGATCGGCGTACATTTTCTAGAAATTATAAAATCTACACAAATGGTGAGAAATTTCTTTAAAATTCTTTGGACTACTTTAAATAAAGACTTAAAACATACAAAATGTATGTTTTTAGAGAGTCATCTCATACCCAGTTTATCTTCCACAGAGACCCTCTGAAAAACAACTTCGTGAAAATCCAGTGCGTACAGTAAAATATACCGTGCATGACATATGGAACAATATTCTAACAGAAGAATGAAGGTACAATGCCTAATTTACTACAGGTCCTCATAAAGTCTTTGATATCGTTATTATATATTAGAAAGAATAAAGGGCCTAATATAAAACCCTGTGATACACCAGACTCCCTGCCTTTACAATTTTTTTGCTTTGTCATAAAATTTAGTTTCATAGAACTTTGTGCATAATTCACTTATAGCAAAGTAAAATGAACATTACATAATACTAAAATGAAATTCTCTTTTCATATGCGAAACTGTGTACAGTGCAAAAACTATAATATAATTATCTAAAAACATATTAAATATTTGAGAAAGAAAATTCTGTGTATTTTCCCATTTCGTTATTAAACAAAGTGTATATTTGAAATAACTTTGAAGTGTTATTATAAACGCAATTTAAAACACAATACAGAGTTTCTATAGTGGTGTACTGCACACCACTAAACTGCTTACAGGCTCTTCTTTTCTCGTTCAGAAGAAATCACACAGGAACATAGGCGTAGAATTATAGGCGGCATAGGGGCACTTAACTCTTACAAAGCAAATTGTAAAACCTACACATATATAAAATACGCGCACGATAACGAATCGGCCTACAAAGTAAATAAAATTGAAGCTGAAAGGGAATCGTTACGATGGTGTAATACACACTTAAATCATCGTGACGAAAGTATTAAACAGCAATTCAGTTTTAGTCTTCCAGAACGCCGTAAATGAACGGGGGAACGTCGCCATGCGCTGTGTGGATTTAGAGGAATGTATATTGAAGAATAAATTATGATTTTGATGATCCTACGGATTTTATCCTATTGATAATGAACGTCCTAAAACTTTATGTAGCAACACAATATCTCCTTCCATTTAATTTTTATTAATTTAATTACATAACTGAAAACTATATTAAGTTCTTTTTCATATAACTATTGTTCATTTTAAATTTTTCATTTTTAAAAGTTACTATTATTAATTTGAAACGATTATTTTTACCTCTCGCTAAGAGAGATATTTTAGTGAATAAGCACGTTTTAAGGTCCCTACAATCCGATTATAACATTTTTGCGATAATGTTTGTGTGTGTGTGTGTGTGTGGATGTGTGTGTGTTTGTATGTGTGTGTGTGTGCATGTGGGAGGTACGATTTACTACAAATAAAAATCTGATGTGGCCAGCACATAACCTCTCGCCGTATATTTTACCTGGCTGTATGCATAAAGCAAAGATTATTTTTATAAATACAAATAATATATTCATATAAATCTATGACGTATAAACTTCTTTATTATTCAATAATAGCATGTCTCAACATAAAGATATTTACCATAAATTATGTTACAATAAATTACAAAGTAGAGTTACCATATATAAATATTAGGCTGGTAACAGCAATTTTCAATTCGAACAACTTTGTTTACTTTCTCTTCATATTCTTCTAGTAAAAACATTAATTTTGGGCGGTCTAAAATGTATATATCTGGATTGTGCATCTATTCTTATATATCTTCTTTTACATTTTATTTTTTCATACTTGTTATATCTAAATAACCTTAATTCCCTTTAATAAAGTGACGGATAGATTGCACTCCGATTATTCTTATATCGATGTGTAATTTCGTCAATATTTACAACTTACTTGAGAAGAATTTGATAGCTTTTTCGCAATTCAAAGTTACTCTAGTCTACAGTACTGGTGTACATTGTCCCATAATGTTTGAAACAAATTTAAGTCCTTCAACCTAGACTTGCCATCTCCATAATAGTCACAGATCAAGAATTAAGGGATTCTCCAAATACATTTTTCTTTCATTACTCATTATTTCTGACACTGACATTTATCTGTCAGTTACAAATAATTTAAATTTGCAACTATTTTTCATGGCATCCTTTCGGTTGTAAGATTAATTACAACATTATTTTATATATTATATTTCTTTTATCTCTAAATCTATAAAATATGTATAAAAATATTTAAATGTATCAGAAAGAGAATTTATTTTTCTTTAATATTATCAAGAAAAATTTTCAAAAAATAATATTTAGAAGATTTTTTTTCAAGAATCTTCTACTTCCGGTTGTCCAATTGTTACCAAAACCTTTTCAGATCTTCCCATGAATGTCCGATTGGGAAATACGTTGTTAAACAAATTTTAAGTCTTATAGTTTTTGAGTAACCGTCCTTCCAACATCCCACACACACACATCCACACACACACACACACACACACACACACACACACACACACACACACACACACACACACAGACATCATCGTAAAAATGTTAAAATCGGATTGTAGGGACCTTAAAACGTGCTTATTCAATAAAATCTCGATATGCGATTTTTAGCATGAATCCAATACCTCTCTTAGCGAGAGGTAATAATGATATTTAAATTCTCAATCTGACACATTTAATTTTTTTATATCCTATAGATTTAGAGATATAGTACATAATAATAAAGAATAATCTGTTGTAATAAATCTCGTTACGCAAACAACTCCATGGAAACCAGTTGAGATATTTTAATGTTTGTAATTGACAGATAAATTCAAAATGTCAGTGTCAAAAATCAGCAGTTTTCTAAACATTACTGGATCATTTCTCTGTGAGGTACAAGTACATTTAATATATCTTATTCTATTACTAATCAAATATGTATTTAAAATTATAGGTATATTATTATTACATACATGTATCCTTCAGAAATACCGCTAATACCGTCAACCATATCTGCTTGCCAAGGCCAAAAAAGTCACGTTACTGCTCACGCGTTATGTAGCATAAAATGAAAAAGAGGAGAGTTATTGTGCTGGCCACTACAGATTTTTTTGACAGTGCAATTTATCTGTCAGTTACATACATTTGAGCTGAACTGTGTTTAAAGCATAGATTATTTTATAAATTTATTCATAAAATATAAAGAAAAAGTATTACTAAACATAAATTGCGAAAAACATTTAAAGGTATTTTTTGAAAGAAAACTATTTTGAGCTTCAAATAAAATTTCCGATTATTCGATTTGTATTAAAATCTAATGGCTTCTTTCCATATTAAAATAAAGTAGAAATGCATTGTTTCAAAATTTACTGAATGATAGTACTTGAGTTAGACCGCCCAGGGGATCCACACTCACACACATACACACGCACATACACTCACACACACAATAACAACAACAACAACAACAACCACAACAACCACAACAACAACAACAACAACAACAACAACAACAACAACAACAACAACAACAACAACAACACACCCACAGTCATCATCGTGAAAATGTTAAATTCAGATTCTGGGCATTAAAACGTAGTCATTTACCAAAACATCAATATGTGATTTTTAGCAAGATTCCTATACCTCATCCGCATCCCTTACCAAAGATAGCGGGAGGTAAAAATGACGTCACTCTAACTCTGTATTGCCTGCCATATCGCCTAGCGCTCAGAAGACGTCATATTTACGTCATGCGATCGACAGGCGATACGGCTGAGTCTCAGGAAAGATTTATCTTCTTCCGAGACCCTTTACAAATAGTAATAAAAAATCAAGTGCGTACAGTAAAACCTACTTTACAAGACGCCTTGTGGATACAAAGCCTAATAGAATTAAAGCGATCTAATTCAATATTAAATGGCGGCATATTTGAATACTACATTCAATTTATGTAAGTTTAATATCTACATTTTAAACTAGAAAGAAACTTATAGAAATTTCTCACTATGCATTGGTTATTTTGTTTGTTGTAAATGTAAACTATTATGAATATTATACGCTCGAGCCGCCGAACCCCCGTCAAGATATACACACGTCTACGCCTATGTACAGGAAGAAAAGAAAACGATACCATGAGAGTTTATTCAATAGATTATTTCAAAGCTAACCTATATTTGAATCTAAATTGCTGTATTTATATGCAAAACATTTGATATTGCTGTGTTATTTATATTGTATAGTTCGCACGTGACATTTTTAACTAAGTTTGGGTTTGTCCCGATCGAGATTCAACTATTAGCGTGCCTTCTGCATAAAAACATCCTACTCGACTTTATTATGACTATTATTATGGGTTTTCTTTGCATTTCAGGACAACAAAAGGATTGTGTACAATTCACGGAAATACAACTCCCATTCAGAAGAAGGTAAGACTGCCGTATTCCATTTTAATTAATTAAAGACTCTTTGTTCTTTATTAAAATCATGAGAATTCTAAATGCGACCAAATCTAATTAATAAATATGCATCAATGAATACAATTACATTTATCTCGGAAATAAATCTGACGACTTCTTAGATACACACAGCAATATAAAATGAAATTTAATATTTTAAGATTTATTTTAAATATAATGACCCTCATAATTTCCTGGTTTTAATTTAAAGGTGTAAACAGAGCTCTTTTCTTACATTATAAAAGAAAAATTGGACAAAAGGGTGAAATTAAAAGTATGAAAGACAACAATTAAAAAAATCTGATGTGGCCAGCACATAACCTCTCGCCGTATATTTTACCTGGCTGTATGCATAAAGCAAAGAATATTTTTATAAATACAAATAATATACTCATATAAATCTATGACGTATAAACTTCTTTGTTATTCAATAATAGCATGTCTCAACATGAAGATATTTTACCATAAATTATGTTACAATAAATTACAAAGTAGAGTACTATATATAAATATTAGGCTGGTAACAGCAATTTTCAATTCGAACAACGTTGTTTACTTTTTCTTCATATTCTTCTAGTAAAAACATTAATTTTGGGCGGTCTAAAATGTATATATGGATTGTGCATCTATTCTTACATATCTTCTTTTACATTTTATTTTTTCATACATGTTATATCTAAATAACACTTATTCCCTTTAAAAAAGTGACGGATAGATTGCACTCCGATTATTCTTATATCGATGTGTAATTTTGTCAATATTTACAACTTACTTGAGAAGAATTTGATAGCTTTTTCGCAATTCAAAGTTACTCTAGTCTATAGTACTGGTGTACATTGTCCCATAATGTTTGAAACAAATTTAAGTCCTTCAACCTAGACTTGTCATCTCCATAATAGTCACAGATCAAGAATTAAGGGATTCTCCAAATACATTTTTCTTTCATTACTCATTATTTCTGACACTGACATTTATCTGTCAGTTACAAATAATTTAAATTTGCAACTATTTTTCATGGCATCCTTTCGGTTGTAAAATTAATTACATTATTTTATATATTATATTCTTTTTATCTCTAAATCTATAAAATATGTATAAAAATATTTAAATGTATCAGAAAGAGAATTTATTTTTCTTTAATATTATCAAGAAAAATTTTCAAAAAATAATATTTAGAAGATTTTTTTTCAAGAATCTTCTACTTCCGGTTGTCCAATTGTTACCAAAACCTTTTCAGATCTTCCCATGAATGTCCGATTGGGAAATACGTTGTTAAACAAATTTTAAGTCTTATAGTTTTTGAGTAACCGTCCTTCCAACATCCCACACACACACATCCACACACACACACACACACACACACAAACACACACACACACACACACACACACACACAGACATCATCGTAAAAATGTTAAAATCGGATTGTAGGGACCTTAAAACGTGCTTATTCAATAAAATCTGGATATGCGATTTTTAGCATGAATCCAATACCTCTCTTAGCGAGAGGTAAAAATCTGATGTGACCAACACAGTACCTCCCGCCATTTACCTATGTATATAATTTTTATATTACTTTATAAATTTATCCATACAATATATAGAAAAAGTATTAAAGCAAAATTGTAGAAAATGGAATAATCTTTAATTTTTATAATAACAAATTGAGAAAAAAATACATTTAAAGGTATTTTTTGAAGAAAAACTATTTTGAGCTTCAAGTAAACTGCCATTTCCGATTATCCGATTGCCACCAAAATCTAATGGCTTTTTTCCATATTAGAATTCTGAATGATAGTATTTGAATTAGAGCGTATACAGGATCCACACACACACACACACACACACACACACACACACACACACACACACACACACACACACACACACACACACACACACACACATACATACACACAGACATCATCGTGAAAATGTTAAAAATGGATTCTACGGACCTTAAAACGTGGTCATTTGCCAAAATCTCGATATGCGATTTTTAGCATGATCCCTATACCTCCCTTACCAAGGGTAGCGGGAGGTAAAAATATGCAATGTGAACTACAAAGAGGTTAAATACCTGCTGGGAATTTATAAACAAAATTTAAAAGGGTAAATTCGAACCAAACTTTAATACATTATAGTTATGTCATTAGGCCGATAGGAACAAATAACGGACGCAGCTGAAGTTTTTAATCAACCGAGTCCGTTATTTGCATATCGGCCGTGTGAGGTTCAAAATTTTTCGTAATACCATAAAGCTCTTCACGATACTGTGATTTGTTTTAGAAATACTTTATTTTTAAATGCAGGCGCCTGTTATAAAACTTAACGGCCGGCGATCGTTATAATAACGGGCGCCGTGTAAGTGTGTGACGATTATTTTATAGACGATAACACCAACACTATAATTCGAAAAATTATACAATAATTCTCTCACATTCCTCTTTTGATAGTGATAGAAGATTCTAGAAAGATATAAGAGAGACGATTACATTGGTTTGAACATGTCATAAGGAGAGATGAATAATACATACAAGATGGCGACCGGCACAGCCGAACATAGTACTTTAACATGTAAAATCAAACTTTCCTAATTTCCTGCTTCCCTAATTATTTTAGGAATCAATAAACAATGCCATGTAACGACAAAAATTAGGTATGAAAAGTCGAAAATCACCTCAAAAATAGCAATAGCCATGGAATTGACACAAAATAAATAACAAATGTCTAAGTCTAACGGTTTATCTATCATGTTAAAGTAATTTATTTTGTTAGATATTATTTCTAATTTCTGTTCCAGTTAACAATTATCTGTTAATTTAAAATTATATTTGTTCACTTGAACAGAAATTACAAATAATAATAAAAATAAATTAACCTAGCCTGACAGATATATCGTTAACATTTGTTATTTATTTTGTCTCAATTCCATAGCTATTGCTATTTGAGGTGATTTTCATACCTAATTTCTGTCGTTGCAAGGCATAGAAAGGTAATTTTGTGTTCTATAACTTTTATTTGAAGCTTTTTTACCTAAAATAGTTAGGAAAGTCTGATTTTACAAATTAAAGTCCTATGTTCGGTTGTGCCGGTCACCAGAAGAAGAAATAATAGCTTAGTAGTAGACGGTAGAAGAAATAGAGGAAGATCAAAGATAAGATGGAAGGACAGTGTTGCGGAAGACTTGAGAGAAAAGGAACTGAATGAGGACGACGCGCAAAATATAAATGAATGGAAAAAAATATAAAAATAGCAACCTCTAACGAATGGGAAAAACTAAAGAAGAAGATGTCAGTGTCAAGTGCAATTTTCAAAGTTTGTTTATGAAATATAGGATCTTTTGCAAGAAAATTTATGTATGGAATTTGTACGTAATACGGAAGGTAATGTGCTGGCCACATTAGATTTAAACCCTATCATTATACAAAAAACAAAAACCTTCAAGAGTAAGGAAGCTACAAAGTTTATTATTATTATTTCAAATTAAAAAATCTGTTGTGGCCAGCACAATACCTTCCGTCATTCTCGTGTATAATGTATAAATTCCATAAATTTTCTTACAAAAGATTCTAAATTTCCAGTAAAATTATTTCATAAACAAACTATTCAAATTTCACTTGACACTGGCATCTTCTTCTTTAGCTTTTCCCATTCGTTAGGGGTCGCTATTTTTGCATGTCGTTCTCATTCAGTTCCTTTTCTCTCAAATCTTCCGCAATACAGTCCTTCCATCTTGTCTTTGGTCTTCCTCTGTTTCTTTAACGTCCTATTACTAAACTATTCATTCTTGTTCCAATATAATTCTTCATTTCTCCTCATGACATGTTCAAACCAATGTAATCGTCTTTCTTGTATCTTTCTAAAAACTTGTAACACTAGAGTTATTTTCTTACCGTATCTTTCCGTGTATTCCCCAATATCTACTACAACATCCTCATATCTGCCACATTAATTTACTTTTTATTGATACTGACATCTGTCAATTTGAATTATATGAATATATTACTAGTTCCCAAGTTTGGCATAGCTGGCTGAATTATAAAATTTAATTTCTTTAAAATTCTTCAACTCTATATTGAATATGAAGTATAAATTGTAATCAAATCGTATAGACAATAATATATTCCTTACGTTATAATAACGTTAAATGTCAATAAATCAAATTTAACTGTTAAATCTTCAAATGAGACTACTTCCGGTTGACCAATTATAACCAAAATCTAATCAGTTGTTCTTCTGGATATAAACTTGAGGAATACGAAAAAATTATAATTTTTGGAATCGTGGTATTGAAGTTATTGGATCCGGAAATTTTGTTACACACACACAGACACACGGACACACAGACACACAGACACACAGACACACATACATACAGACATCATCGTAAAAATGGTAAAATCGTATTATATGGACCCTAAAACGTGCTTATTCAGTAAAAACTCATCATTGAATTTTTTGACCAAAGACAATACCTTCCTTACCTAAAGGTGACGGAAGGTAAAAATGGCGCAAGCCTATTTTTACTAAAAGCTCCGCTATTTAGAAATGACCTTGATCAGACATACTTAAAAATTTACCTATAGTTTTCATCTTTTATTCGCTGGCATCTGAATAAATAAATAAATGTTAGGGACACAAATTTATAATTTTTTTTTTTTGTTTGAATATTAAATGTTAGCTTCTTATGAAAAATTCACCTCATTATAGCTAGCATTACTTAGTTTGCAACCTTTTACTTAGATGCAAAATTCCTCGTTTTCTTTTTATTTATAAAGATGAAAGAAATTCGCTCTACAAGTTGTCCGTCCTTATGCTTGTGCGACTCGTACCAACTCCTACTCTACATCAAACAATTCGCGAGTAATTTAAAGTATAAACTACAAACATGCATATAATTATTTGGAGCTTTTTGTAAGCGTTCTCGGGCGGTTCTCACAGTAGGTAGTGAAGTGTGTGGTTTATTTCCACAGTGGCGTAAGTTGTGCCTGTTGGTTCACTTTTCAGCCGCTTTATTTGATAATTAAATGCATTGTCTTGTTGAGAACGTTCAGATGGGAGTTGTTCGCGAGCTTCGTGGGCACATCCCTGACCTGGTAATTAATAGTAATGAAATTAAGACGTGTTGCTTGAGCTGACTGGATTGCAACCAAGGATCCCAAGAAAACGACAGGGGATGAAGAAACATCACATTGTTACTCAAACAACAATATTGTTATTTTATTATTCATAATACACACAGAAGATGTTTTGTATATGAAATGTTTTGAAGTTACGCGTACTAATAATCGTATATCCAGTTAAGAAATTATTCTAAATTTTAATCTGGGTACTGGGTGCTTAACTACGAGTATATTTCCTATTTAAAAACAATTGAATTGATTATTTTTAAAAGAGCACTAATCATCTTTTACTAATTGAAGTGTGATTTTTCCGAAACGTACTGTCATGTTTAAAGAATTTATTTCTTTTATGTTATTTTGTTCAATTTTTACCTTCCGTCACCTTTAGGTAAGGAAGGTATTGTCTTTGGTTAAAAAAATCAATGATGAGTTTTTAATGAATAAGAACGTTTTAAGGTCCATAACATACGATTTTACCATTTTTACGATGATGTCTGTATGTATATGTGTCTGTGTGTGTGTGACGAAAATTCGGATCGCATAACTTCAATACCACGATTCCGAAAATTATATTTTTTTCGTATTCCTCAAGTTTACCTCCAGAAGAAGAGGTGATCAGATATCATTTATTAACATTTAACGTTATTATAACTAAAACAATATATTATTCTCTATACGATTTGATTGCATTTTATACTTCATATTCAATAGATATAGAGTTAAAGATATTAATTTTCATAAATCAGCCAGCTATGCTGACCATAGGAACTGATAATATATTCAAATAATTCAAATTGACAGATGTCAGTATCAATGAAAAGTAAATGAATGTGGCAGAGATGAGGATGTTGAAGAAGATGGGTAGACCAGAGAAAAGGAACTGAATGAGAACGACACGCAAAACAGAAATGAGTGGAAGAAAAAAATAAAAAATAGTGACCCCTAACGAATGGGAAAAACTAAAGAAGAAGAAAAAGATGTCAAGTGCAATTGGTATAGTTTGTTTATGAAATAATTTTACTGGAAATGTAGAATATTTTTTCTGGGAAATACATATATTATATTATTTCTTATTGTATAAAATATTTAAAATTATAGATATATTACATATACACATCAAAAATACTGTCAATCCCGACAATGAATTGAAAACATTTAGAAAAATTAAAAGAGGACAAAATTTCTTCATAGAATGAATTTAAAATTAAACAATCTAAATATAAACAATAGATGTAAGTAGAATTTTTTGATTTATAGGGTATAGGTATACAAGAAATGTTAAATACAATAGGGCGCGAACAGTCATGTCACTTGGCCTTGTCAAGCACATATAGGTGCCCGTGTTAAAATGATAGCTAGTAATTATGTACATACATGTCAAATATCATAATTTTTACCTCTCGCTAAGAGAGAGGTATTGGATTCATGCTAAAAATCGCATATCGAGATTTTATTGAATAAGCACGTTTTAAGGTCCCTACAATCCGATTTTAACATTTTTACGATGATGTCTGTGTGTGTGTGTGTGTGTGTGTGTGTGTGTGTGTGTGTGGATGTGTGTGTGTGGGATGTTGGAAGGACGGTTACTCAAAAACTATAAGACTTAAAATTTGTTTAACAACGTATTTCCCAATCGGACATTCATGGGAAGATCTGAAAAGGTTTTGGTAACAATTGGACAACCGGAAGTAGAAGATTCTTGAAAAAAAATCTTCTAAATATTATTTTTTGAAAATTTTTCGTGGTAATATTAAAGAAAAATAAATTCTCTTTCTGATACATTTAAATATTTTTATACATATTTTATAGATTTAGAGATAAAAGGAATATAATATATAAAATAATGTTGTAATTAATTTTACAACCGAAAGGATGCCATGAAAAATAGTTGCAAATTTAAATTATTTGTAACTGACAGATAAATGTCAGTGTCAGAAATAATGAGTAATGAAAGAAAAATGTATTTGGAGAATCCCTTAATTCTTGATCTGTGACTATTATGGAGATGACAAGTCTAGGTTGAAGGACTTAAATTTGTTTCAAACATTATGGGACAATGTACACCAGTACTGTAGACTAGAGTAACTTTGAATTGCGAAAAAGCTATCAAATTCTTCTCAAGTAAGTTGTAAATATTGACGAAATTACACATCGATATAAGAATAATCGGAGTGCAATCTATCCGTCACTTTATTAAAGGGAATTAAGGTTATTTAGATATAACAAGTATGAAAAAATAAAATGTAAAAGAAGATATATAAGAATAGATGCACAATCCTGATATATACATTTTAGACCGCCCAAAATTAATGTTTTTACTAGAAGAATATGAAGAGAAAGTAAACAAAGTTGTTCGAATTGAAAATTGCTGTTACCAGCCTAATATTTATATATGGTAACTCTACTTTGTAATTTATTGTAACATAATTTATGGTAAATATCTTTATGTTGAGACATGCTATTATTGAATAATAAAGAAGTTTATACGTCATAGATTTATATGAATATATTATTTGTATTTATAAAAATAATCTTTGCTTTATGCATACAGCCAGGTAAAATATACGGCGAGAGGTTATGTGCTGGCCACATCAGATTTTTTATTCTAAATTTAGTGATTTTCCAATTCCATGTGGTTTATTTTCCTTGACAATTAAATTCCACACTCCTGGTGACAAATTAACTACGTGAATTTATAAAATTCTGACATTTGACATCTATGTACATAAATACTAATTGTCATTCTGACACGGGCCCTCATACCTGCTTGTCAAGGCCAACAATTAAATGAAAACTTTTCACTATTAAACACAGCCATATATTTACAAGTGTGTCTTTTTATCACAAAACACGAGTCTAGGGCCATAGATCTTTGTACCGACCTTAACTCAATTTGATGATTTTGTGTTCCCTTTTAATAATAATCAATTCATTTATAATAATATCATAATTTAAATTATATTTAGTTGTCGTCCCATCATTTATACTCCCAACAAAAACCCCTTAAATTCACAACCCTTCTCACAACTGCATCATTATCACCGTAACAGTGTAACTGCTCCAGTTAGAGGCTGCATTCACCACAGTGCGTTCCGCGGTTCCTCGAACAATCACCCCCTCCGCCCTGGAGTAATTATATCGTCTAACAGCAATTAGTACACGCTGTAGCTCCAATCCTCCCTGTCAAGATAGTCATAACACGTAAACGACCACAGCGGACACAATGAGATGCATATAGATAGATTGAGGACCCTTAGATAGGTACATTAAATGAAGCAGGTTATGTGTGGTGTATATTATGTTATGATATTTTAAAATAGAATGGTAGTTACATAATTAGGAATGAAATATGAGATGAACTTCAATGCAAGGGAAATTGTTGGCACAAGAAAAAAAAATCTGTTGTGGCCAGCACAATACCTCTCGCCACTTCCTTTTTTTGGTTACATAAGTATAGGGCGCGAACGGTAATGTTACATTTTTGGGCTTGACAAGCAAATGTGTGGGCCCGTTTCAGAATGATAATTAGTAATTATGTACATAGATGTCAAATGTTAGAATTTTTCATTAAAAATTTCAAGATTTTCTAAATTTACGTAGTTAATTTATCACCAGGAGTTTAAAGTTTACTTGTATGCCTTAGATATTTAACATTTAATTCTGCTCCACATGGAATTGGAAAATCACTAAATTTAGAATGAGGAATTATGATATTTGACATCTATATACATAATTACTAGCTATCATTCTGACATGGGCCCCCATATCTGCTTGTCAAGGCCAACAAAATCATATGACTGCTCGCTCCCTATTGTATTTAACATTTCTTGTATACCTACACTCTACACCAAAAATTCTACTTACGCATATATCTATTCCATATATATTTAGATTGTTTAATTTTAAATTCATTTTTGATGAAGAAATTTTGTCCTCTTCTAATTTTTCGAAATGTTTCCAATTCTATTAATACATTAAGAAATAATATAATGTATGTACTTCCCAGAAAAAGTCTTCAGTAATGTCTTCGGATTTCTGACACTGACATTATCTGTCAGTTACAAACAAATTAAATTTTCAACTATTTTCCATGGCCATTCTTTCGGCTGTAAAATTTATTATAACAGATTATTTTACATACTATATTTCTTCTATCTCTAAATCTATAGAATATATTGTAAAATATTTAAATGTATCAGAAAGAGAATTTATTTTTCTTTAATATTATCAAGAAAAAATTTCAAAAAATATTATTTAAAAGATTTTTTTCCAAGAATCTTCTACTTCCGGTTGTCCAATTGTTACCAAAACCTTTTCAGATCTTCCCATGAATGTCCGATTGGGAAATACGTAGTTAAAAAAATTTAAAGTCTTATAGTTTTTGAGTAACCGTCCTTCCAACATCCCACACACACACACATACACACACACATCCACACACACACACACACACAGACATCATCGTAAAAATGATAAAATCGGATTGTAGGGACCTTAAAACGTGCTTATTCAATAAAATCTGGATATGCGATTTTTAGCATGAATGCAATACCTCTCTTAGCGAGAGGTAAAAACCGAAGTAAAAATGTAACAGTAATTTTTACGGCGCGGACAAGAAAAATTAGTGTCAAAATTGAAATAATACTTTAAATCGTTCAGACACTTTTTTACTGGTCTAGGCCGGTAAAAAGATAACGGCTTTTATGGTTATAAGTAGGTATTTTCCGATTAAAGTTATGATTGTATAGTTTATTTTGATTCAAACCTTATAACGTACATACTCGTAACTAGTAATATAGTTTTTACATACAAAAAATGATAAATAAAATAAATAAATAAATATAAATATTTCATCACGGCATATTACCCATTGCTGGGTGTGCCAATCTGCTTTGTACAGATATCGGTAATGATGGAATATTTGTACCGTACGGGCGCTTACCAGGCGTCACCTCGCGGGCACCCATAGCTGGCGTGGAGAGTGAACCACAAGGGTCAATTTTGTGCCATTAAAATTTGATGTAATTTTTGGCGTCGGTCGGGATCGAACCCGAGTCCCCAGATTCGCGACCAGACGCTCAGGCACACGGCCACGAGACCCCATCAAAAAATGATATTTATAAAAAACGTTACTCAAGGTTGAATTGCATATACAAACAAGCGAAACTAAATTTTCCCTGGATTTGGATTCATTAAAATAAATATATCCTACTTGCATATAATACATTATTCAACAACGCATTCTTTTAGATAAATGCATGACCGTTTAATTTACATTTAGGGACCTTTATTTATAGTATTGTGACGAGCGCCCCTGTGAGAATAGTACACGAGCCCGCCACTGAAAGAATGTACCAGAGAGATGACATAATCCCGGAATTTCCCAGATGTTGAAATCCCCGCGACGCGTCGGCTAGAGGTTAACTACGCCGTGACCCAATTCTTTGTATACAGGTCATTGTCGCTTCATAGGGTTCTAGAATGATATGAGCTGTATAAATACCGGCCGAAAGAAAGCGGAGGGTTAGTCTGAGATATATAAGCAATGAGCAATGAACTTGGTGATATAAATATACAGTTTACCAGTTGTTAACATAAATAAATGTAGTTATATAAATAAGTGTAGTGATATAAATATTGTATAGATAAATAATCGTAGTGTTTAAGCATTTAATAATATTCTTCGTGTTTATAATTATTTAATCTTAGTGTTAGTTGTTTTTATTATCTTTAAATATTTAATCCTTAACTATTTATCGTTTAATAAACGTATTCATTTAGTTAATAATATTTGTCTGTGTTTTACACTTCACCCATATAAAACAAAACGTTACAGTATTTTTTTGCAATCTATATTCCAGTTCGAAAAACAAAATTCCGTACATTATCGGGCGTAATCAACTGCAAATGCACTTCTGAAGTGAAATAGCATTGAAAACAACCATTACTCGGTTGTTCAGAATAAGTTTAAAACAATTTAGATGGATATCTAAATAGAACATCTGCTCAAATGGCAAAACTTCTGACAAATGCACAACATGCTTGAAAGAACATTCACGAAGCATATCGAACAAAAATTTAATGTTTATTAATAACAATTACCTGTTCATTGGTGTATAAAACAAATTCGAGTTTGGCCTAATTACACGAAAACCTTATCAAAGTAAATTGCGTGTAAATCTGCTTGCTTTAAACTTAAAATTTATATAGCAATTGAAATTAATTAACAAACTCTTACTTCCTCGCTTCGTAATATGAAATATTATCCAATTTTAATTTCAAAAACTCCAAGTTTTGTTTAATTTTTCATTAGTTTATTCCGCAACAATTTCACGAAAACATTAAGAAAACATAGGCAAGGAGACTTGACTTCTGAAGGATTTTGCACACCGAGAGAACCGTTTTTGATTTATGGCTGTATTAGGTTTCAGAATTTTTCTTTCAGGGATTTTATCTTTATTTACCGTCGTTCGTGACAATACACTTCCAGACATTTTTCGTTCTCAGTGTGGAATCTATCAGCAGATGTCTACTTAATAATTTTTATTAATCATGTTTGGAAAAATATAATTTAAATTTTGATGAAGTAGATAGAGATTGTTGTTGATGTCATCAACTTTACTACCCACAGTATCGCATATAAATAAAGCGACTCCGTCTGAATTAATTACAAATACTCCCCCATATTATAATATTCAATATATTATCAAACTTATATAATGTAAAGGTTACATATTCCTAAATCCAATATACGTTAAATAAGTAATCCAACAATGTCATACTAAATTTCACAAATACTCAATATAATATTTACTTAAAAAATTTAAACAGAATTTATTAAAGATCTTAAATTAGACAAACACTAAACAATATTACATATTTAATACCTTAATAATTATTTACAATAGATTGTATTCGTCGTGGCATCGAATTAATTAAATTATCAATGATGGGGTCTCGTGGCCGTGTGCCTAAGTGTCTGGTCGCGAATCTGGGAACCCGGATTTTCATCAAATTTTAATGGCACAAAATTGACCCCTGTGGCGCACTCTCCACGCCAGAAATGAGTGCCCGTGAGGTGACGCCTGGTAAACGCCCGCACGATACAAATATTCCATCATTACCGATATTTATTTACGAACTAGATTGGCACACCCAGCAATGGGTAATAAGCCGTGATGAAATATTTATTTATTTTATTTGTTTAGTTTAATAGATTTCCATGCATACGGTATATTTTTAAATAAATGCTTGGAATTATTAATATTATTCCTTGCAATATTTTATTTGTGCCTAAGAGAGGTATATGTATTTTTTGTATAATTTAAGTTTCTTTCATAAATTGTTATTCTGGTTATACCTTCCGTCACCTCTAGATAAGAAAGGTCTTTGGTAAAAAATTCGGTGATAAGTTTTCAATGAATAAGTACGTTTTATGGTCCTAATAATACGATTTTACTATTTTTACGATATCTGTATGTGCGTGTGTGCGTGTGTTGTGAGAGTATAATTTCTCCAATACTAGAATTTCAAAAATTACGTTTTCTACGTATTCCTTTTCCTTACATCCATATGCAGACTTGATTAAATTTTGGTTATAATTGGTCAACCGGAAGTACCCTCATTTGAAAATTTTAACAGTTTTTCTTGAAAAAAACGCTGGTGAATTTTTTTTTTTGTTGACATTTAATGTTATTATAAATATTAAATAATATTCTCAGCTATATGAATTGATTGCATTTTATATTTTGTATTCAATGCATAAAGAGTTAAAGTACTATAATATATAAATTAAATTTTATAAATCATCCAGCTATACAATAACCATGGAAAAAGCTACTATATTAAAAAAAAAAATTAACTGACAAATGTCAGTGTCAATAAAAAGAAAATGAATGTGACATAGATGAGGATGTTAAGATAGATGTTGGGGAAGACACGGAAACATAGCGACCCCTAACGAATGGGAAAAGCTAAGGAAGAAGATGTCAGTGACAAGTGCAATTCACATAGTTTATGAAATAATTTTACTGGAAATTTAGAATCTTTTGCAAGAAAATTTATGTATAGATTATGTACATAATACACATAATTCACAGAAGGAAATATGCTGGCCACATCAGATTGTTTTTTAAAGTAAATATAAGATATTTATTCAGTCGCTCTATTTTTGTCGTACCTCACTTCTGTATTCAAATACATAAGTATTTAGAAATTTAGTACAATAATTTTTAATTAATTATTTAACATCCATAAGGTTTTATGAATACACTTTTACTTTATATAAAAAGTTTGTGAATATATTAAATATCTAAAATATGGGGGAGTATTTTTTATTAGTTCCTCCTACAGAGTCGCTCTATTTATATCCGATACTGTATCTTGTAATATATAAATCTTATTTATTTTACAGTAAATGTAAATGTTCATATCGCAAGTGTTTATTTGGACAAGCATAATTTATCTCATTTCTACTTCTTCAAATGGAAGGTTTTAAAGCTTATAATATTTAAATATTAAATCACTTGTTTTTAATGTAGCCGTGTTTGTTTCTTTTTAATTAAAATACATCGTGCACTTAAAACGGTCTTTCATTTCATAAAAATGAAAATGTAAAAAATCTGGAGAGTTCTACACTTCAATGTTTTTGTATGTTTTGTGCGAATATGCTTACACACGAACATTGAACTTTTACACAAAAAATTACAACTCTCGCGAGAAACACTTTAGATGATTATAAATATCTTTTGTGAAGTTTAATTTAAAATGTTTATTCTCGTTTACAAAGAGTTTAATTTTAATTCGTTAAAAACTGTGATAAAATTTACTAGACTAATATGAGAATAGGGCTGTTGCATGAATTATGTCTTATGAATTTCAAAATTCTGAGGTCTCTAACGTGTGAGATGTACTTGAAAAAGTTATTTCGGAAAACATTAGATATATGACATATTTTCAAGGTGTCCTACTGGTACATTTATGTGTCAACTACTACAAATATGATAAATGACAAATGTCAACTACTAATGTACTTCATTTACTCATTTTTATAATTTTTATCTTCCGTCACCTTTAGGTAAGGAAGGTATTGTCTATGGTCAAAAAAATCGATAGTGAGTTTCTAATGAATAATCACGTTTTGGGATCTCTAGAATACGAATTTGCTCTCGTGGCCGTGTATCAGGTTGCGAATCTGGGGACCCGGGTTCGATCCCGACCGACGCCAAAAATTACTTTGAATTTTAATAGCACTAAATTAACCCCTGTTGTGCACTCTCCACGCCAGCATTGAGTGACCGTGAGATGACGCCTGGTAAGCGCAAATATTTTATCATTACCAATATCTGTGTACAAAGCAGATTGGTAATGGGTAATATGCTGTGATGATATATATATATATATATATATATATATATATATATATATATATATATATATATATATACTCGTACATGTATTAAAGAAGATTAAAATCTCTCTTCAAAAAAATATCTAATACATATAAACATTTTATTATATCTTTTATAGATTTCGAGATAAAGAAATATAATATATAAAATAATCTGTTGTAATAAATCTCACAGCCCAAATAATGTCTTGGAAACCAATGGAAAAATTAATATGTTTGTAACTGACAGATAAATGTCAGTGTCAAAAATCCAGAGACACTACTGAAGACTTTTTTTGGGAAGTACATACATTTTATTAATTCTTATTTTATTTAAAGTTAAATATTTAAAATTATAGGTATATTATATACCATTCAGAAATTCTGTCAATCCCGACAATTAAATGGAAAAATTTCGAAAAATTAGAAGAGTAGGACAAAATTTCTTTAAGGAATTAATTTAAAATTAAAAAATCTAAATATAAAGAATAGATATAAGCAGAATTTTTGGTGTAGAGTGTAGGTATGAAAGAAATGTTAAATACATTAGGAAGCGAGCAGTCATGTGACTTTGTTAGCCTTGACAAACAGATATGGGGGCCATGTCAGAATGGTAGCTAGTAATTATGTATATAGATGTCAAATATCATAATTTCCCATTCAAAATTTAGTGATTTTCCAATGCCATGTGGTTTATTTTCCTCAACAGGTAAATTCCATACTCCTGGTGACAAATTAACTACGTGAATTTAGAAAAATTTAATGAAAAATTGTGACATTTGCCATTTATGTACATAATTACTAATTATCATTCTGAAACGGGCCCCCATATCTGCTTGTCAAGGCCAACAATATCACATGACTGCTCGCACCCTATACTTATGTAATCAAAAACGTTAAGTGCTGACCACAACAGATTTATTTTACATAGTATTTATTAATTTCCTCTATATAATATTATATTCGAATTCATAAATAAATACTCATATTTACAAGTATCTATCAGTCGGATATAGATAGTAATGGTATCAAATTTATTTGAAATGACTACATTTATATTTAATAATAGGTATACGTACAAAGTACACTAATTTGTCTCAATTAAGTGAGATAATCACAACCCTGGTAAAAATGAAACTGTTGCTCTGGATAAGTCTAATTTTTATCTCCCCTATATATTTCAGCACAGGTATATATCTTCCACATCCGGCTGTACTTTATTCATTTCATCTGATAAGTATTTAATGTAAAACAGTTAATATTACACTATCTTCTTTCCTGGTGGAAATGAATCGCCGCGTCGCAGATTCCAGCGATTTGAGCGGTTCGTTCGCTTTCAGCGTTCGGGCCGGGCTTCAACTGAAGCTTCAGCGTTAGAGCAAACAATGCACATGGAGAGGAGAGATAACCGATGATGCATATGCAATCTCGTTATTTACAGACCTGTAAGCTGAGAGTGGAAGGGGAATGTTTTACGCTGTAATTCAAAGTCTAGGAGATATTTCATCGGTGATTAACTCGGAACGAATGGAGTTCGTGAGATTTCTAGTGTGAAATGAAGGAGATTAGATTTGTGTTACAACTGTTTCTAATTCGTGACAGAGGAAACATCAATTACACGCTAAATGCATCCTCAAAACACCATTTGGTTTATTATTAGACATCGTATTTACAAAATTTAATTACACTGCAATGTATATTACATTTACTAGACGCAATTATAAATTATGGTTTCTAAATTTGACATATTATAGTGGCGCTAAAGAAGTGATAACACATTAACCAACAATAGTGAAAAATAGGTAACTTTTGTAATAGCCGAAAAAAAAATCCATTACATATAAATATAACTGTTTCATAAATTCATTTAACTTTCCCATAAAAAATATCCAATGTCGGATTACCTATTAGACACAGTAGACTAAGGGCCGCTCCGTGCGGGTGAGTACAGTCCATACGATGTAACTTGGCGAGCCAAAAGAATATAATTCAGTTCACTATTCCTAAGTTGCGTTTTGTCATTACTTTTACTTCGATGCCACACAGCTTCAGAAGTGAAATAGTGATTTTACAATGTTTTATTGCCTTACACAAAGCAAATTTCACCCTAATACACTCAAACTCGGGGTGTCAGGTACTTTTCAACCCAAGAAGTTATATTCATACATAAGCGTTGGTGCATTTTTTTTCTCAATAGCAATAGAAATTTTATTTTCTTAACTTTATTAATTTAAAAAATAATTAATTATAATATGATTTATATAATAAATAATTCATTCCAATATTTATAATATTTTTTTTGTATAAATAATTTCTTTTTTTTGTAATATTCGTAATTTTATTGAACTTCATTCTTCTTTGGTACGCCTATGGATTTTATAACTTTCCCATTACCGCAGTGATAATGTGAATTGCTCCAACTCGCCAACATCGTATGGACTGTAGGTTGTGCCGCACACAAAGGCGCGTGACCATAAGTGACGCCATTTCAAGATAGTAAATTATAGTAAATTTTTATAAAATGCTCTCATTTGCCAAAGAAAAAATCTGTTGTGGTCAACACAATACCTTTCGTCAATCCTGTGTATTATGTATAAATTCCATACATAAATTTTCTTGAAAAAGATTCTAAATGTCCAGTAAAGATATTTCATAAGCAAACTATGCAAATTGCACTTGAAACTGACTTCTTCTTCTTTAGCTTCTCCCATTCGTTAGGGGTCGCTATTTTTTATTTTCTTCTTCCACTCATTTCTATTTTACGTGTCGTTCTCATTCAGTTCCTTTTCTCTCAAGTCTTCCGCAATACAGTCCTTCCATCTTATCTTTGGTCTTCCTCAGTTTCTTCAATCTTCTAAAACTAAGTTAAGTCATTCTTTCAATATATTCTTCATCTATCCTCATGACATGTTCAAACCAATATAATCGTCTCTCTTCTATCTTTCTGGAAACTTGTAACACTACAGTGATTTCCTTACCGTGTCTTCCCCAACATCTATTTCAATATCCTCATCTCTGCCACATTCAATTACTTTTCATTGATACTGACATTTGTCAATTTGAATTATCTGAATATATTAGAAGTTTCATGGTTAGCATAGCTGGCTGATTTAAAAAAATTAATATCTTTATAATTCTTTAAATCTATATCTATTGAATATAAAGTATAAAATGCAATCAAATCGTATAGAGAATAATATATTCTTTAAGTTATAATAACATTAAATGTCAATAAATCATGTTTCACTGTTAAAATCTTCAAATGAGGCTACTTCCGGTTGACCAATTATAACCAAAATCTAATCACTTGTTCTTCTGGATATAAACTTGAGGAATACGAACTTTCGTCACACATATATACAGACATCATCGTAAAAATGGTAAAATCGTATTATAGGAACCCTAAAACATGCTTATTCATTGATTTTTTTGACCGAAGACAATACCTTCCTTAGCTAAAGGTGACGGAAGGTAAAAAATACCTATCTGTTGTGGCCATCACAATAGCTCTCGTCACTTCCGTTTTTTGTTATATAAATATAGAGCGCGAGCAGTCATGTGACATTGTTGCCCTTGACAAGCAGATACGGGGGCCCATGTCAGAATAACAATTAGTAATTATATGCATGATGTCAAATGTCAGAATTTTTCATCCACACAAACACACACACACAAACATCATCGTAAAAATATTAAAATCGGATTGTAGGGACCTTAAAACGTGCTTAATCATTAAAATCTGGATATGCGATTTTTATCATGAATCCAATACCTCTCTTAGCGAGAGGTAAAAATTCTATAAAACTTACACAGTAAGGTGGTAGAATTGAACAATATTAGTTTTAAATTCGTACCATTGTACCAAACGAATATTTTTATACTTGTTATATTGAAATAATATATGGTGTTGATTACAACCAGGGCCGCGCCGCCCATAAGGGCGAGGTCGGGCAGGGCCCAACGGCGCAACGTTACCAAGGGCGCCGTATGGCCTATAAGTAATATTTTTTTTTTACTTTTTTTAATATAAAAAAAACTTGTTTGATGTAAAGTGCAGCGACTGCTTTCTCGCAAATCGCTTTCTCCCCATAATTTTACTATAAAATAAGATTTTATTTTGGTTACCTATTATTTGTTTATTATAATGAACCAAATAAATCAAGAATGACAGGGACATATGAATGATAATTTATAAATTATAACTTCCCCGTAAAAATAAAAACTCGTACACTATAATACTCCTACATTCCTGTTAAAATACTCTATATAAATCAAAGATAAAATAAAGCGTTTAATACTGATTTTTAGGATTACATTAGTTACTCAATGTACGTAAAAGTACATTTAAAAGTAAACATTACAATTTTTCAGTATTCCATTCAATTTTTTATTTAAAAAACTTAGCCACTGCTTTAGGAGAAAAAAATAAAACAATTTGGGTTTATTTGCACATAGCTTTTGTGGTACAATATTTTAAGTAACGTAAATATTACAAGCAAAATATTACCATGTAAAAATTTGAATATTTCAGAAGCATGCGCGAGTTTGAAAATACTACATAATTTTTTAATCAAATAGAGGTGTCTTTGATTTACTAGTCGTTGTTAAGGAAGTCGCTTCTCTGTTAGATGTTGAAGCAAAATTCGAAAATAGTGGTTCTTTAAGACTAAGAAAAATAAAAAAAGCAGTTCTGTTATGAACATGTCGACGAAACAATTGCGAGCGAAGAACTAAAATTTAAAGTTAATTGCCTTAATAGTGTATTAGATGCGACCATACAATCCGTACATGAAGGGTTAAATTATTATCAATTCAAATAATTTTAATTTTTTGTATGACATTTCAAAATTTTCTCAGTACTCAAAAAGCAGTTGAAATTATGTAGCGAACTTGAAAATATTTTAATAGACAAATATAAAAATGAACGTGATATAAATGGTCATTAATTATTGCATGAATTACAGGTTTTACAAAATTTTGGCCCATAGATTACGTCATCTCCAAACGACACATTAAATTATATTAGTAAAAACAATTTAATTCAAGCATTTCCAAACACTACTACAGCATTGCGTATTTTGCTAACTATGCCTGTTTCCTTAGCTACTGCCGAACGATCTTTCTCAAAACTAAAAATGATTAAAAACTATATAAGATCGTCAATGTCTCAAGAACGTCTTCAAAATTTGGCTATCATTTCTATTGAATCAGATTTATTAAATACCTTAGATATGCAAAAGTTAAAAAGCCAATTTGCTAGAAATAGGCGCGCAAAGTTAGTCTTAGTTATTAATACATTTTTTAACTTCTTATCTGCGCATCGTAATTTTTATTATATTTGGAATGTATATTTTATTGTACCTACATTTTTTGTAATTGTCAGTGCTCTTTAATATATGTACCTACTCCATAAAAATGTTTCTTAAAATATCCAGTGTTTATTTCTAGTAATAAAATCCGTGTAAAATTTATTCTATAGTTACAACTTTTCTGCAAAATTTTGAAAAATAATGTTTACTATGGTATTAAAAATTACATGGGAGAGGGGGGGGGTTATGGCTGGGGCGCATAAGAATCACATGCCGAGGGCGCCCGAAACGCTTGGCGCGGCCCTGATTACAACAAAGAATATTTTGATTATAGCTCAGGCATATTGATTACAAGAATGAATCCGATATTTAAATACTACCATTTTGCGAATAATCAAATGCTTATGATTAACAATTCTGAAATTTTAGGTGAAATAACTTTATTTTTCTTTTTTGCCGATATTGAAGTTCACTGATTTTTCTGTTAAACGAATAATTTTCGTGCATTTTTATGTTGCATTTTAAATCTAGAATTTTTCAAAGAATCAAAAATATAGTTTAAACTTTAAAGCGAATGTTATTTTGCAAATTAAATATAACTTTGCACATAGGCGCCTTTAACACACGGAGCGGCACTGCACGTTGCTAAAACATATGTCATTTCTTTATTCATACTCTGCAGAAATATTTGACTATACATTACATTCAGATTGCTATCAGTTGTTTTGGAGATGTTTACATGACAACACGATTCTGATTGCTTCTTTATGTCCTTCGTCAAGCTGTTGGAAGGACACGCGGTCGTTGCCGTTTGGGCAGGGGACAAACCTTGATATAACGGGAAACTAATTCCCGTGTCTAGAATTGAAAAGGACTCGTAAAGCATTCGACCTGAGCTGAGCGTCGACCGGTCTCCCTTCATCTCCCTTACTCTTTATTCTTCAGTCCCTTGTCCCTTTTCTCGATCTTTTGAATCAAATTCGCTACAGAACGAATTCTCTGGAGATCTAATTACAATACAGCTGAATATATGTTTTCAAACTGGGACTTCCTTGTTTCAGTTGACGTTTTTATAAGATGGAGGTAGACGCAGCTTTCTATTTCTTTAACAAGCACAAAAACAACCTTATTTTTCATCTGCAAGATGTAAAAATGTAGTAATGAGCAAATGCTATGTATAAACTTTTTTAATTAGATGAAGGAAAATGTTTTCTCGAAATTTAACAACACAGTTTTCATGATTTTTCTGCTTATTTATTTTAATTGTTTGCTTATTTTTATTTGATCATTAAAATGTCATTATTTTATTTTCAGCGTGATTTATAATGAGTGTAACAAACTTTAATACGTTTATTCAGAAACAAAAATGTAAACAGTGTTTAAGTTAAACACTGTTTAATTTTGACATTTCGTTATTTTTTGTATTTAGATACAATACTTTTTTACCTTCCGTCACCTTTAGGTAAAGTGTAAGGAAGGTATTATCTTTGGTCAAAAAATTCAATGATGAGTTTTTAGTGAATAAGCACGTTTTAGGCTCCATATAATACGATTTTACCATTTTTACGATGATGTCTGTATGTACGAGTATGTATGCGCGTCTTTGTGTGTGTGTTTGTGTGTCTGTGTGTGTGACGAAAGTTTCGGATCGCATAACTTCAATGCCATAATTCCATAAATTATTAATTTTTCATATTCCTCAAGTTTACATCCAGAAGAAGATGTAATTAGGTTTTGTTTATAATTGGTCCACCGGAAGTTGCCTCATTTGCAAGTTTTAACGGTTTTTCTTGAAAACCCGCAGTTTAATATCATTTTTTAACATTCAACGTAATTATAACATAAAGAATATATTATTCTCTGTACGATTTGAATGCATTTTATACTTCATATTCAATAGATATAAAGTTATAGAATTATAAAGTTATTAAATTTCATAAATCAGCCAGCTATGCTAACCATAGAAACTGCTAATATATTCATATAATTCAAATTGACAGATGTCAGTATCAATGAAAAGAAAATAAATGTGGCAGATATGAGGATGTTGAACAGTTTTAATATTTTTGTTTATCATCACTAGAATTATTATATTCTCTATTTGCTTATCCCATCATCCATTGTTTCCAAATAAATAAACTACCAATATTCGAGTATATTTGTATCCATTAGTGATGTGATTGAATCTAGAGTGTTGTGAAAATGTAGTGTAAGGAAACATCGTATCTTTAATGGGTTGGTGTTCCTTCAGCGTCTCCGTCCCACCAATCGCACCGCACCAATTCCGCAGTTCCGGTGAGAAACAATAGCGTAGCGGCAGCACATGTTTCCGTCATGTGTGGCCAAACCCTCGATCCGGTGCCCGGAGATACTATCGCATCGCAACTCGCTCGTCTCAGCAAATTGTCGCGCTACACTGCACATTCACACAAATTACCAACGCCAAATTATACTCAATAACATAGTATTCATTGTTTATTTACTTGGTGTTACTAAATTAATTAAAATGTGTGTTACATTCAATACTGAACTTATGAATAATATTCTATATACAGAATGGAACAGAAATAAGTACCTGTCAGCTGTCAGTCTCTTCTACTTGTTGTGGGCTATAGAGCTACTACTACCGTCTGTAGACAAATTGGGAAGCTTGCGCTAGGCGCTACGAATAAAAAAATCTGATGTGGCCAGCACATAACCTCTCGCCGTATATTTTACCTGGCTGTATGCATAAAGCAAAGAATATTTTTATAAATACAAATAATATATTCATATAAATCTATGACGTATAAACTTCTTTATTATTCAATAATAGCATGTCTCAACATAAAGATATTTACCATAAATTATGTTACAATAAATTACAAAGTAGAGTTTACCATATATAAATATTAGGCTGGTAACAGCAATTTTCAATTCGAACAACTTTGTTTACTTTCTCTTCATATTCTTCTAGTAAAAACATTAATTTTGGGCGGTCTAAAATGTATATATCTGGATTGTGCATCTATTCTTACATATCTTCTTTTACATTTTATTTTTTCATACTTGTTATATCTAAATAACACTAATTCCTTTTAATAAAGTGACGGATAGATTGCACTCCGATTATTCTTATATCGATGTGTAATTTTGTCAATATTTACAACTTACTTGAGAAGAATTTGATAGCTTTTTCGCAATTCAAAGTTACTCTAGTCTACAGTACTGGTGTACATTGTCCCATAATGTTTGAAACAAATTTAAGTCCTTCAACCTAGACTTGTCATCTCCATAATAGTCACAGATCAAGAACTAAGGGATTCTCCAAGTACATTTTTAATTCATTACTCATTATTTCTGACACTGACATTTATCTGTCAGTTACAAATAATTTAAATTATCAACTATTTTTCATGGCATCCTTTCGGTTGTAAAATTAATTACAACATTATTTTATATATTATATTCCTTTTATCTCTAAATCTATAAAATATGTATAAAAATATTTAAATGTATCAGAAAGAGAATTTATTTTTCTTTAATATTATCAAGAAAAAATTTCAAAAAATAATATTTAGAAGATTTTTTTTCAAGAATCTTCTACTTCCGGTTGTCCAATTGTTACCAAAACCTTATGTATCAGAAAGAGAATTTATTTTTCTTTAATATTATCAAGAAAAATTTTCAAAAAATAATATTTAGAAGATTTTTTTTCAAGAATCTTCTACTTCCGGTTGTCCAATTGTTACCAAAACCTTTTCAGATCTTCCCGGGAATGTCCGATTGGGAAATACGTTGTTAAACAAATTTTAAGTCTTATAGTTTTTGAGTAACCGTCCTTCCAACATCCCACACACACACACACACACACACACACACATCCACACACACACACACACACACACAGACATCATCGTAAAAATGTTAAAATCGGATTGTAAGGACCTTAAAACGTGCTTATTCAATAAAATCTGGATATGCGATTTTTAGCATGAATGCAATACCTCTCTTAGCGAGAGGTAAAAATATTAAATTATTTTAATATTAGCTTGCAAAAAAATATAATACGACGGATTTTTGAGGTCACTATTCAACATAATAGCAATTTTATTTTTAAATTAATAAAAATACTGAATTATTGACAAAGCGTTTAGATAACGAATGATTTTTCCAGTCGTTACGAAATAACTGTGACGTGCGCCCCGGAGAGAAAAATATACGTACGCCGCTGAAAGAATGTACTAGAGCGATGACGTAATCCCGGAATTTCCCAGATGTTGAAATCCCCGCGACGCGCTGGCTAAAGGTTAACTACTCCGTGTCCTACTTCTTTTGTATACAGGTCATTTTCGCGGTCGAGGCTTCTAGAAGAATATAGGGTGTATAAATACCGTCGGAGAACAGCAGGAGGACAGTCTCATATATACAAGCAACCAGAAATGAACTCAGTGATATAAATAGTTTACAAGTTATTAACATAAATAAATGTAGTTATATAAATAAGTGTAGTGATATAAATGTTAGTTAGATAAATAATCGTAGTGTTTAAGCATTTAATAATATTTGTCTGATTATTTACACTTCACCCATATAAATAAAAATGTTACATAACGATAACCTTTTTTGTTATGTAGAATTAAATTATTGTTTATAGAATACCACTTTAACGATTATCGTTATAATAACGATTTAACAATGCATAATGTCATAACGATCATTTGTAGATAAGCCTATTAAACGATTTTCATTATTACCATAACGATATAACGTTTTAACGATTCGTTATGTCATAACGATGCTTACAGAATAACCCTATAAAAATGCCTGCCTTAACGGATAGCGAGTATATAGACATTGTGCTGAAGCGCTGCCTAAGGTCGGCAAATTTAATTGGAACGTTTTCCGAATCGTCATCTTCTAAACGTTCGCACTTTTGTACATGTATGTAAATAAAATAAATAAATCTCTGAGATACTGAGTCCTTTAAGCCTGCTACTCAAGTTCGTGTTAGAACTCGCCCTGATCACATATAGACTATTGAAGAGGCTATTTTGGACTCAACCAGGGTCTAATAACAGTTACATTATTTCATCGACGCCTTCAATATTGTATTAACAATGACTGTGACCATTTTTAACATTAATTATCATTTCATTGAAGTATACATCACTTTTCATCATCATCATATTTAAAATTCGAAATATTTGGCGTGGGTCGGGATCGAACCCCGTATTTATATTTAATTTAATTTAAAGTATTTACATGAATAAAAATTAAATTAAACGGGAGGTATTGTGTTGGCCACATCAGATTTTTACTTCCTTGTACGTAAGTAAAGGAAGTATTGTAATCGCGAAAAATTTCGGTTTTCAGATTTCAGCGGAAATATTCATTTTGATCATCCCTGAATCCATTTTGACTAATTTCGTCGTGACGTCTGTACGTACGTATCTCGCATAACTCAAAAATGGTAAGCCGTAGAAAGTTAAAATTTTGTAGTAAGAACTCCTATAACATCTAGTTGTGCACCTCCCTTTCTGGTTATTACACAATTTCCAGAAGTGGCACTTTACATGACGCCTATAATAGATTTTAATGAAAAACTGTTTAAAAAAAATCCAAAACTTTTTAACATTTGGTATACAAGACTTTTATGTCAATCAAAATAACATAATAGATTTTGGTTAAAATAGGCTAACCGGAAGTGGTACATTACTTGAAGTTGTTAACAATTTTTCTTGAATAAAATAAATTTATTTTGATTTTAGAAATAAATGCTTCAAATAAAAGTTTTGGAGAATTAATTTCTGCGTCTAGCACATCAAGTATTATTAAATTAGCCCTTTGTATAAGCGAGATATGTAAATTTAAAAATTATATACTTTTTTATTTTTGTAATAAAGCTTGCTATGGATTAGGACAAAAACATAAAAAAAAATGTTCATGTTAAATTACGTTAAATACGTGCAATTTTATGATTCGTACAATAACAAATATTATATATTTATTGTGAAATTAGTCATATTCATTGTTGTAATCAAATATTTCTTTGTTGTAATCAAAACTCTCTTTAAAAAGAACCGGGTTAGATAATGGTCGCTATATATCTTACTGTTTTGAAGTTAAAATTAATATTTTGTAATTTATTTATTAAAAAAATATGTATAGTTTAATAATCGTACAAGGAAGTCGTGTGGTGTCCACATCATATTTTTTATTATATGAATCTAGCCTAGTTTTAGTTATTCATTCCTTATTATTGTATCTGAAACATTAATTAAATTTTATAGACGAGAAAGAGAGACAGAGAGAGAGAGAGAGAATATAATGAGGAATAGATCTACCATTGTTTGTACTCTGTCAAAAAAATTCTCAATGACAAATGTCAAGTAAAATATGATGAGTAAATTCAAACGTATGTGATTAATTATGCTGAAGTATACTTGTCATGTCATGACATATGGATTGATATAAACCGTCAATTACTTTATTGTAATATTGTTACAACGTAGATAACACATAAATACAAATTAAATGGAAAAAATGATATAATTTAAAAATACAATGTACTATTTATAAATCTAATTTAATTTAAAAACACAATGTAGAATTTGAAAGTATATACGCACCTACGTGTGTGGGAATAATTTTTTCAGCTCGCTAGAAAGTTTGTTAGAAAGTGTCTGATTTCGTTTATAAAAACCGCCTTAGAAATCCGTAATCCATTTCCGAGTGTCAAAAAGTTCAACAACTAAAAACGTTTTTTTGTTAGTTTGAAATTCTGAACTCACGTACTGATAAAACAAATAAAGGTTTAAATTCAAAAAGTTTCTGAAATCTAGTTTTGTTCTTTTCTCTTACAACCTACATCATTCTCAAAACAGAGAGAAACAAATCTATAAAGGAGATCTTACAAATAATTTTCTATAAACGTTCTCAAAGTAATATTTGTATGAAGTGTGTTTGCACTTTCAGCAGTTCCTGTTCTCTTTTCGCGATTGTGACAAATTTTCTCTCAAACAAAAAGAGCAAGACAGATGCTGATTGTTATAAATGATGACTCTATAGTCTTGTTTTTATCTATTGTATTTCCTTTCAAGCTTAGCATAATCTATCATGCACTGAGAATTATATTTATCATTTTATTACTATTATTTTTGTATTAAGAATAGGTCCTTGTTTCTTGTTTAATATTTTTTTGAATTTTATTTTAAATATGTTCGAGATCCTTCAATAATAAAACACTCAGGGGCGGATTTAGGCTTGGGCACAGGTCCAAATACTGTATGGTTAATTTAATATTTTCATTCATATTAATGACCGATTGCACCAACGCAATGAAATATTATGCATTGCTATGACATTTTTTTAAAAGTCGCTTACAATTTAAGTATTGTTAGTACAACTTGGCATAAGTGTCTCTGTATTCAAATTTGTCAAAAACATTATCTTGAAAAATTTATTAGGTTTCTGTTGACGATTTAAATTTTTTACTACTATGCAAATGTTTTACATTGCAACTGTTAATTTTTTACACTGTTTACAAAATGTTGTTTACCACATAGTAAACATGCAACAAAACATCACATTAAATAAACATAGAGAGAAAAGCACAAATGTAGGGCATAGTTAAATTCAATTTTGTTAGTGAAAATTTATAATTTATAAGAAAGAAAATCTGATGTGACCAGCACATGACCTCCCGCCAATTTTGTTTAAAATAGCAATTTCACAAAAACTATATGACTTAATATTTGTTTAACTACGTATTTCCCAATCGGACATTAATAGGAAGAGTTTAAAGAAATTTAAATGCTCTATCTGACACATTAAAAGATTTTGTCATATCTTCTATAAATTTAGAAATAAAAAAATATAATATATAAAATAATCTGTTGTAATAAATCTTACAGCCGAAATAATGCCATGTAAACTACTTAATTGAAAAAATAAATTGTTTGTAACTGACAGATAATTGTGTCAGAAATCCGTACATTACTGAAGACTTTTTCTGGGAAGTACATACATATATTATTTCTTATTGTATTCATAGTTAAATATTTAAAATTATAGGACAAAATTTCTTCATGAACTTAAACTTTAAAAATTTAAATATAAAGAATAGATATCAGTAGAATTTTTGGTGTAAAGTGTAGGTATACAAGAAATGTTAAATACAATAGGTCGCGCGCAGTTATGTGACTTTGTTGGCCTTGTCAAGCAGATATAGGGGCCCATGTCAGAATGATAGCTAGTAATTATGTACATAGATGTCATATATCATAATTTTTCATTCTAAATTTAGTGATTTTCCAATTCCATGTGGCTTATTTTCCTAGATAAGTAATTCCACACTTCTGGAACAAATTAACCACGTTACCATAGAAATTCTTGAAATTTTGGATGAAAATTTTGGCATTTGACATTCTGGCGCGGGCCCCCATATCTGTTGGTTAATACCAACAAAAGTTACATGACTGGTCGCGCCCTATAATTATGTAACCAAAAACGGCAGTAGCGAGAGGTATTGTGCTGGTCACAACAGATTTTTATTTTTGAAATTTGATTATTGTCAACTCTAAGTATTTTATATTTTAGTGCGTTGATTTAAATTATCTGTTAACGCAACTGTAAATTAAAACGAAAAATGTTGCATCGAATAATTGACACATGTGCTATGTTTATTATACTATAGTATAGATTATTTAACGAGAGAAAAAAAATAAGGGCGTTAGTCGTCAAAATTACATAAAGTTATACATTATTTTGGCCTATAATTTATACTCACAATCTAGTTAAATGATAACTTTATTTCTATTTTAACGTAGTTTGTGTTTCAAGGAAAATAACTATTTCCAGGAATTTTTTGTTTACACAACGCAAAAGTTATTTTTATGTTAATTCATGATGTTTATACACAGTAATCATGTCTATATTCCCGCGTATATAAAAACAGATTATATTACGTGCTTGAAAAACACAGCAAAATTTTATACTCGAGGCCAGTGTAAAAAGACATCATAAACCGAAATAAGGTTTTGCGTACAAGATGAATATTCACATTTGATATATTTGCAGCGGCTAACCGAATGAAATTTACCGAACCCTTTTTCTCTTCCTCAGTTTTCTCGCACAATTTAAATATTTGCCTTGGAATATAAACGCCGTTTTCACGTTTTTATTTTCCCTTAGAATTACATATCAATTGAACCGAGAGTAACAACGAGGAAAATAAAATTCTGTGCTGAATAATAATAAAACGACACTTGTAGTTTTATTTTTTTGTGGTGAATGAAACTTCATTGTAAAAGTGGTTTGTTTTAAAGCCATCGGGCAGCTAAATGCGTTATGTTATCGATTATGGTACTAGGAGAACAATCGCTCAATAAAATCCTCTACCTGAATTCGTAAATGAGAACTACACTTAGTTCTACAAGAGACAACAGTAACCAGAGAATGTAGTTACAAAATTTGGCGCTAAATTCAAATATAGTGATAAAATATTGTTGCATATTTGTAATGATAATTGTTGAAATAAAATTTAAATTTTGATTAATATTAATAGTTTTTTCTGTATTAATGCTTATTATTGATTGAATTGGTGAATGTATTGTTAAGCATTTCATTGTTGTATTCTACACAGATTTAACCTGATTAATATGTAAAGTAGATTGGGATAAATTCAGCACTCTTCTTTAAGGTAGTGATTATCTCTGTTAACCATGGAAATAACTGACATCTCAGTCTTATTAATGCATCATTACATAAGTCTTACTTTTTTTTTTAAATAAGCTACTTTACTTAAAGAAGAGTTTAATTGTTGTAATCAACACGAATTATTTAAATTTTATATTCCTGATCGGTTATATATCGAAAGTATACAACTCAGTTGTATTTTGATCCATTAATTCTACATTATTGATTAAAGCAAATTTACTTCCTTCTAGAGCTCCATTGAGAGATTACAAAAATATTTAATGCAGATATTTACAGTTCCTACGTATAGATTAAATGTAGAACACACGAACACAGCATTATTACATATTATAGTATATTTAAAGCATACAAATTCACTAATTGTTGAGCTGTCCTTAAAATTTGATAACCGTAATTGATAATAATAACATTTCTACGTAAGGAAACACAAAATTGAATACGTACTTTAAATATAATTTCACATAACTACAGTACATTATTTAGTATTTATAATTGAAAATCCAATTTTCGATGGTTCTAAAGTTTTTACATTAATTAATTATCATTCAAATGGAGCAAATAAATATGAATTAAGACTAATTATTTTATAATTAGCCTAAAAACAACATTTAACTATTACAATTAACACAGATTATTGAAATTTCATGTTATTTCCTTACTTCGTCATCAAACAGGTTTCATGTGACCACTTCTTACGAAAATTGCATTATTTTGTCCATTTCTCGGTCACTGATGATAGGTATATCTGAAAATATGCAGACATGTAACCCTTACCACATTTAATAAATTTCTTATTATTTTTTATCCGATTACCGACCGATATAAAATGACAAAGGTAGAGATATTCCCAGTAAAACTATTTCATAAACAAACATGCATATTGCATTTGACACTGACATCTTCTTCTTTAGCTTTTCCCATTCGTTAGGGGTCGCTATTTTTCATTTTCTTCTTCCATTCATTTCTGTATTCCGCAATACAGTCCTTCCATCTTATCTTTGGTCTTCCTCTGATTCTTCTACCTTCTATGTGTGCCAATCTGCTTTGTACACAGATATGATGAAAGATTTGTACCCTGCGGGCACTTACCAGGCGTTACCTCACGGGAACTCAATGCTGTCGTAGAGAGTGCACCACAGGGGTCAATTAGTGACATTAAAATTCGAAGTAAGATTCGCGACGAGACACTCAGGCACACGGCCACGAGACCCCAAGAAAAACTGTTAAAATCTTCAAATGAGAGTACTTCCGGTTGACCAATTATAACCAAAATCTAATCACATCTGCATATGGATGTAAGGAAGAGGAATACGTAAAAATTGTAATTTTTGGAATTCTAGTATTGGAGATATCGCGGTCGAAATTATAGTTACACACACACGCGCGTACACACACATACAGACATCATCGTAAAAATAATAAAATCAGATTGTAGATACCTTAAAACGTGCTTATTCATCGAAAACTTTGACCAGACAATACGTTCTTTACCTAGAGGTGACGGAAAGTAAAAAATCAAGTTTGATTATTTTCTGAACAGATCTCGTACATGCGAGAAGAGGAAGAAGAGAAGGACGTAAGTTTGAGGAGAAAGAAATTAAGAGAGGATGAAGAGAGAGGCACAGGATAGATTTATATGATGATGTTGAATACAAAAGATAATACAATGTTAACAACTGTATTACAAAAAAGTAGTTAATTAAATTTTTTTGATACACATCCAGCAAATAATACTGTAAATTACTCTTTTTGTTAAAATAATTAGTGCATTGTTTTTTAATAAAACGTTGCCACCACGCCGTTTCATGGAAAATTAATTTAAATTAACAACATGGTAATTTGTATTTATTTAAATAAATGACAATTCAGTCAGAGTTTTCATATGATGTAATTAACAAAACTGAATAAAAAACAATGTTCCATTGTTGAGATTTGTATGTAAATCAAAACAGCAACAGCACAAATATGTTGATACGAGAGGAGAGCTGGCGTAGCTGACTGCAGATGTGATATCCAGCGGAAAATCATTCGACGCAGGATCAAAATAAAAACAAATTCGCACAATTAACCAGACAAATGCGCAGCAGTGCTGCCATCGTGCAGCGACGAGGCGACGAGTGCTTTGGAAAGTATGCGTCAACTATACGGATTTTGCACAGATTTCAAACATATAACTGACAACTGACCTATGCAAGACAAGAAGACAGGGTATAGTCAGGCACGGATTAACCTTCAGGCAAACTAGGCAATTGCCTAGGGCTCGAAATGAATAGGGCCCGATAATGACTAAGGCCTGTATATCAGAAATGTATTATTAACAATTATTTTGAATTTTTATTTTATAATCAAAAAGTAATATATTTTAGCTAAAAGTATTTTAAAATAATATTTATGTTGATTCATAGAACTGCATTAAAAGTAGGGAGTTATCATATACAGGATGTAACAGCTAAAAGAGCTACCTCAAATAATTAAAACACTATAAGACAATTTTACAGAAAACCAAGGGGGATATCCGATTAGAGAAGAAAATTATTTTTATAGTAATATTTCAGTAGGCTATGTATGAAAATCAAAAACTTCTATTTGTCAATTTGAATTATTTAGTGTATATTTCCTATTGTTGCAGATAGAACACTATAAAGTTATTAATAAATATTTGTTTCATATTTTCTCGTTTGGTTTTAATTTAAGCTCAATTGTTTCTTGTACATAGCTTATTCAGTTCTTGTCAGTGCAGTCTGTTACATTCATATATTTTGTGTTGTAAAAAGTCTCTGCTGTAAGTAAAATGGATGTAAAAAATTAAGTTTGTTAATACATAGAAGAATTATTGGAAACGTACGTTTGTAAATATACCTATATACGGCATTTTTGAAAGGCATCTATCCCGAACTACTGGGGCATCTTACCCCGACAGTCCGGGGAAAGTGGCCAAAGCTACTTTTTTAATTTTTTTTGAGAGAAACTTATTTTGTTCTTTAAATTGTCTATTTTTACGTTTAAATAAAATAATATATATTGAGTTATCGTAAAACATACTTTTGGTCTTTTTACCTCTCGCTAAGAGAGGTATTGCATTCATGCTAAAAATCACATATCCATATTTTATTGAATAAGCACGTTTTAAGGTCCCTACAATCCGATTTTCACATTTTTACGATGATGTCTGTGTGTGTGTGTGTGTGTGTGTGTGGATGTATGTGTGTATGTATGTAGGATGTTGGAAGGACGATTACTCAAAAACTATAAGACTTAAAAATTGTTTAATTACGTATTTTCCAATCGGACATTCATGGGAAGATCTGAAAAGGTTTTGGTAACAATTGGACAACCGGAAGTAGAAGATTCTTGAAAAAAAATCTTCTAAATAATATTTTTTGAAAATTTTTCTTGGTAATATTAAAGAAAATTAAATTCTTTATCTGATACATTTAAATATTTTATTATATATTCTATGGATTTAGAGATAAAAGAAATATAATAAATAAAATAACGTTATAATAAATTTTACAGCCGAAAGGATGCCATGGAAAATAGTTGACCAGTTGAACTGTTTGTAACTGACAGATAAATGTCAGTGTCAGAAATTCATAGATATTACTAAAGAGTTTTTCTGGGAAGTACATATACATTATATTATTTCTTAATGTATTAGTAGTTAAATATTTAAGATTATAGGTCTATTACATATATCCTTCAAAAATTCAGTCAATCCTGACAATGAATTGGAAACATTTCGAAAAATTAGAAGAGGACAAAATTTCTTCATATAATGAATTTAAAATTAAACAATCTAAATATAAGGAATAGATATATGTAAGTACAATTTTTGGTGTAGAATGTAGGTATACAAGAAATGTTAAATACAATAGGGCGTTTTGACAAGCAGATATGGGGACTCATGTCAGAATGATAGCTAGTAATTATGTATATAGATGTATCATAATTTCTCATTCTAAATTTAGTGATTTTCCAATTCCATATGGTTTATTTTCCTCGACAAGTAAATTCCACACTCCTGGTGACAAATTAACTACGTGTATTTAGAAAATCTTGAAATTCTGAATGAAACATACTAACTAATTATCATTCTGAAACGGGCCCCCACATCTGCTTGTCAAGGCCAACAATGTAACATGACTGTTCGCGCCCTATACTTATGTAACCAAAAAAGGAAGTGGCGAGAGGTATTGTGCTGGCCACAACAGATTTTTTCTTACATTTTGTTGTAAAAAATATGAGAACATAAAAAGGTGGGGCATCTATCCCTGACTTACCTTATAATAGACAGTTGCGGTTATAGATAACCTATTTATTTACATGTTTAACTTTCTTAAGTAAAAAAAAAATGAGTAGGAGGTAGACTCAACGTAAACTCTAGGGTCCTATATTTCCCTAATCTATGCTATAACCATGGAAACAGCTACTATATTAAGAAAATTCTAATTGTGCAGATGTCTGTGTCAATAAAAGTAAAATGAATGTGGCAAAGAGATGAGAATGTTGAAATGGATGTTGGTGAAGACTCGGAAAAATAGGATACGGAATGAGAGGATAACGGAAATGGCTCGAGTGGAAGAATTTAATTCTCTAAAACTTATTTGAAGGATTTATTTCTAAAATCAAAATAAAACAATTTTATTCAAGAAAAAACTGTTAACAACTTCATGTAATTTTTCACTTCCGGTTAGCCTATTTTAACTATTATATTATTCCCATTGACAAAAGTCTTATATACCAAATTTGAAAAGTTTTGGATTATATTTTTAAATAGTTTTTCATTATTTGTATTAGAGGCTTCAAGTAAAGTACCACTTCTGGAAATTATGTAATGACCAAAAATGGAGGTGCATAACTAGATGTTATAACAGTCCTAAATACAAAATTTCAATTTTCTACGGCTTACCGTCCTTGAGTTATGCAAGTTACGTACGTACCTACAGACATCACGATGAAATTAGTCAAAATGGATTCAAGGATGATCAAAATGGATATTTCCGATAAATCTGAAAACCGAAATTTTTCACAATTATAATATTTCCTTTTCTATGTACAAGGAAGTAATAAAAGACCTACAAGATATGAACGCACTTGTGTGTAATAAAAACTCGTTTTTTAAGGGATTATCTTCAGCCCTAATACACATTATATTCTTGACCAAATTTGCCCTATATTTTCTATTGGGCATCCTCAATACTTATTCAAATATAGAAGTAACTTTTAAAATTTACTAATTATTTCTCTGTTAAAACAAATCATTTTTAACAACCGAAAATAAATATCGTATAAACTAGCTATTCCATTTCATGTATTCGTGGTGTACGACATATTTCGTCAACATTTTATATTAGTGAAAGTACCATAAATAACTGAGTACAGTAAAGAACAGCATTATATGACGCCACGTAAAATTGATTTGTGTCAGCAATCGGGCTTCTGTCGTCCATTGCAGAAAACCCAACGAAGCCCAAGTAACGAAGTGCTAGGGCTCTTTAATTAAAGGGCCTCGCTGGCCGCTAATAGCGCCGCTACCCATCCGTGGACAATTCCAGAATCATGCACTGCATCTCAACCTTTTTTATTTGCCTTCTCTAATTGCCCGTCACAATTCATGGACGGCACGAGACGGGACAATCGTTTCTATCAGAATTTCCAATAAATCACATGGATTTCAAATAGAAAGACTGCGAGAGAGATTGACAATGCTGGACTAAATAGTTCCATTCGGATTTACTCTATTGTGCTTCCAATTATTAACAGATGAATTATTAATTACTGTTGGAGACATCAAAATTAATCTCAGAGTTATAATAATAAGTGCCCTTTATATGAATTACAGATTAAATAATGAAATGATTTTATTTATGAGCCCAAACTCATAATAGTTCAGCCGGTTTACTTGTTCAACAAATTATGAAACCGACACCAATGGTTAGAAATTTCTATAAAATTCTTTTGGCTACTATAAATATAGATTAGAAACTTAAAAAATCTATTGTGACCAGCACAATACCTTCCGTCAATTCTGTGTATTATGTATAAATTCCATACATAAATTTTCTTGCAAAAGATTCTAAATTTCCAGTAAAATTATTTCATAAACAAACTATGCAAATTGTGCTTGACCCTGACATCTTTTTCTTTAGCTTTTCGCATTCGTTAGGGGATTGCTATTTTTTTTTTCTTCGTCCACTCATTTCTGTTTTGCGTGTCGCCCTCATTCATTTCTTTTCTCATAAGTCTTCCGCAATATAGTCCTTCCATCTTATCTTTGGTCTTCCTCTGTTTCTTCAATCTTCTGCTACTAAGCCATTTATTCCTCTTCAAATATATTTTTCATCTCTCCTCATGACATATTCAAACTAATGTAATCGATTTTGGTGTCAATCGAATAATCGGAAATGGCACTTTACTTGAAATTCCAAATAGATTTTCTTCAAAAAATACCTTTAAATGATATATTTTTACAATTTATGTTATTTTAAAAATTAAATATTATTAAATTTTCTACTAGTTTGCATTAATACTTTTTCTATATATTTTATGGATAAATTAGTAAAATAATATAAAAATTATATCCCGGAGCCTATGTTTTAAACACAACTCCATAGTTACAAAGTTCAGCTCAAAAGTATGTAACTGGTAGATAAATTTCACTGCCAAAAAAATTGCTATTTCCGTGTCTTCCCCAACATCTACCTCAACGTCCTTATCTCTGCCACTTTTTATTTATTCTGACATCTGTCAATATGAATTATATTAATATATTAGTAGTTTCCATGTTTAGCATAGCTGGCTGATTTATAAAATTTAATTTCTTTAAAATTCTTGAACTCTATATCTATTGAATATGAAGTATAAAATGCAATCAAATCGTATAAAGAATAATATATTCTTTAAGTTATAATAACGATAAATGTCAATAAATCAAATTTAACTGTTAAATCTTCAAAGGAGGCTACTGCCGGTTCACCAATTATAACTAAAATCGAATCAGTTGTTCTTCTGGATGTAAACTTGAGGAATACGAAAAAAATATAATTTTTGGAATCGTGGTATTGAAGTTATGCAATCCGAAACTTTTGTCACACACACACATACATACATACATGCATGCAGACATCATCGTAAAAATAGTAAAATCGTATTATAGGGACCCTAAAACATGCTTATTCACTACAAATTCATCATTGAATTTTTGACCAAAGGTGACGGAAGGTAAAAAGGTAAATATAATTTATAATCGATCATAATGATAAGCATAAAAACAAACTCAATTAATTTTAAACTAAAAACGAAACAATACTTGTTTATCTTCTCAATCTCAGTTTAAAAACAATAACAGTTTATCTTTAGTGTAAATAAACCCGGGGATAAAAACTCTCATTTCTTAGTGGAATTTGAAACATTCATCGCTGGCTTTATCCAGAGGCGTCGGGGTTATACTCTTCCTTTACTCCTGGCTTCTGTGATATCAAATTCAGGTGGGTACTTGGCACAATACTCGCGAGCGATCACGAAGCGTCGTCTTTTTAGCAGCCAGCTCATTCGCTCGCGCGCGGCTTGAATGAGGACGAGAAGACTGGACTTGAGAAAGATGGGGATTATAGTTTGGCTTCGTTGATTCGTGCATCGTGCTCGCCTGGTTTGTTCTACACTTACTAGAAGGAAGGGAGAACTGTTTTAAAAACTGCATTTTAGACAGAATAATATTATTTATAAAGTTATACTATACAGGGTGTTATATTTTAGTGGACCCAGCAAATATCTTGCTTATTTATTAAGTTAGTAATTTCTTTCATATAACATGATTTATACAGCAACATGTAAGCTACTTGATGACGGATGTCATTGTTTTATTTCAAGCCATAGTCATGGTGTATAAAAAAACACCCGCCATTTTACTTTTTAATAATGTAACATATGGATTATTTTACATGATTGTAAAGCAAATTTGATGTACTTTTCAAATTTGTAAATAAATATAGTATGTTCCATTTGAAATTTCAAAGTTGATATTAATTATTAATAAACCGGAAGTGGTATCATGAATATACATCCGTCATCAAGTAGCTTCCATGTTGCTGTATAAATCATGTTATATGAAAAAAATCTGATGTGGACACCACACGACTTCCTTGTACGATTATTAAACTATACATATTTTTTTAATAAATTAATTACAAAATATTAATTTTAACTTCAAAACAATAAGATATATAGCGACCATAATAACCGGTTCTTTTTAAAGAGAGTTTTGATTACAACAAAGAAATATTTGATTACAACAATGAATATGACTAATTTCACAATAAAAATATAATATTTGTTATTGTATGAATCATAAAATTGCACGTATTTAACGTAATTTGACATGAACTTTTTTTATGTTTTTGTCCTAATCCATAGCAAGCTTTATTACAAAAACAAAAAAGTACCTAATTTTTAAATTTACATATCTCGCTTATACAAAGGGCTAATTTAATAATACTTGATATGCTAGACGCAGAAATTAATTCTCTAAAACTTTTATTTGAAGCATTTATTTCTAAAATCAAAATAAAATCATTTTATTCAAGAAAAACTGTTAACAACTTCAAGTAATGTACCACTTCCGGTTAGCCTATTTTAACCAAAATTTATTATGTTATTTCGATTGACATAAAAGTCTTTCATTAAAATCTATTATAGGCTTCATGTAAAGTGCCACTTCTGGAAATTGTGTAATAACCAGAAAGGGAGGTGCACAACTAGATGTTATAGGAGTCCTAAATACAAAATTTCAACTTTCTACGGCTTACCGTTTTTGAGTTATGCGAGTGCCATTGCATAGTTTGTTTATGAAATAATTTTACTGGAAATTTAGAATCTTTTGCAAGAAAATTTATGTATGGAATTTATACATAATACACAAGATTGACGGAAGGTATTGTGCTGGTTTTGTTATTGTTAATTTAAGCTGACAAATCAATAACTTCTAAAACAAGTCAAGTAACATTTATACACGATTTTGAACAATATATATTTTGAAATAAATTGAAAATTAAATAATGCATTTCCATGAATTTATTTACAGTGAAAGTTAAATAACATAGTTCGAGATACTTGTTTGCACATTTATATTTCCTATAAAATTATGAAACCGCTGCAACATGATATGAGAAAATACAATTTATGCCGAACCAAAATTTTAATTAAAATGTCCAGTTCAAAACATATTCCACGTAATTAATAACTTAATTGAAAATTTAATACAAGTTATTAATACTCACATTTCATTGTTCGTGGCCTGAAACAACAGATTCTATTTACTTTCCCATAGTAATGAAATCAATTTTTTTTAACAGACATCGGTCTTTTGGTAATTTTTTTATTTTATTGAAAAAATACAGTTTTAATTAAAATCTCGTATACAACAAAAATCACTATCCAATCACTTTAACAAAATAAAGAAGAAAAAGCAATTTCAATTTGATTTTGATTCACCCTCTGACGTTTGTCAAAAAAGAAAACATATAATTGAATTCCGTACGTAGAGCAGTCATATGAAAAGTTACATCAACATTATTTTTTGTGAAATATATCTAGAAATCTTTAAAAAAATTACATTGTATTGCAGTCATCGGTAATGATTATTAGATATTAATATTTATTCTTTGTGCCATTTAAATTTCGAAATAATTTTGAAGTCGGTCGGGATCGAACCAAATCATCTTTTTACCTCAACGCAAACCAAATATTAAAATATCTCCGTCTTTGTCTAAGCGCGATGTTGCCACAGTTATTCTTCAACATTCATGCTTTTGTATGAGTATATTGGAATTCGACATTTGTACATGGGTTAGTGCGATTGGTACAGTTCAAAGAAAAACTTTTTTACGGAAAAATAAAGAAATTTCATTTGTTACAGTGTTTGATATTAGCTTTTAACTATTTTTATACAATAAGTTGTGTATATAATATAATGTTAAAAAATATAAGGTATTGCAAATACTGCATTAGCTTAATTTTTATTTTGAACATAGAACAAGTTTTTGAATAGGTACCCTCGAGTGACAACTACCTTAACTATACGTTAAATTATATTTGTAGGAAGACATAGTTTCTAACCTTCAATTTAATTCTTAACTAATTGTTAATAAACTGTTACTTTAACTAGAGCTGGTAGGGTTGAGCCTGAAAGAGTTAAAACACTGCTAATCATCTCCTCCCTAGTCATCTCTTAATCATCATTCATGCTACCGCCCTTTCTGTGTGAAATTTGTACAAAATACATAGAAAGGTATTATGCTGGCCACAACAGATTTTTTACCTTCCGTCACCTATAGGTAAGGAAGGTATTGTCTTTGGTCAAAAGATTAGATGGTGAGTTTTCATTGAATAAGCACGTTTTAGGGTCTTTACAATACGATTTTACCATTTTTACGATTATGCCGGTATGTGTGTGTGGACGTGTGTGTGCGTGTGTGTGTTCGTGTGTGTGTGACCGCGGTTTCGGCCGCGATATCTCCAATACTAGAATTCCAAAAATTACAATTCTTGCGTATTCCTCTTCCTTACAACCATATGCAGACTTTATTAGATTTTGGTTAAAATTGGTCAATCGGAAGTACCTTCATTTGAAGATTTTAACAGTTTTTCTTGAAAAACTTAGTTAAATATTATTATAACTTAAAGAATATATTATTCTCTATACGATTTGATTGCATTTTATATTTCATATTCAACAGATATATAGTTAGAGAATTATAAAGAAAATAAATTTCATAAATCAGCCAGCTATGCTAACTTTACCATGGAAACTGCTAATATATTCAGGTAATTCAATTGACAGATGTCAGTATCAATAAAAAGTATGTGAATGAATGAATAAGGGAAATAATTTTAATGTTTCTAGAAAAAATAGAAGAGAAACGATCACATTGGTTTGAACACGTCATGAGGATGAATATATTGGAAGAAAAATGAGTAGTTCAGTAATCGAAGTTGAAAGAAACATAGGAAGACCAAATATAAGTTGGAAGGAATGTAATTCGGAAGACTTGAGAGAAAAGGAACTGAATGAAGACGACATGCAAAACAAAAATTAGTGGAAGAAGAAAATAAAAATAGCGACCCCTAACAAATGAGAAAAACTAAAGAAGAAGATGTCAGTGTCAAGTGCAATTTTCATAGTTTGTTTATGAAATAATTTTACTGGAAGTATAAGATCTTTTGGAAGAAAATTTATGTATAGGGCGCCTGTAATGACGTGACTTTGCTGTCTTTGGAAAGCAGATATGGGGACCCATTCAGTTGCCGAAAAAGGGAATCATAAAATACCAAAAATTTAGAATCATTTGCAAGAAAATTTATGTATGGAATTTGTACATAATACACAGGATTGACGGAAGGTATTGTGCTGGCCACAACAGATTTCTTTATAAAAACGTTGATTGCTTTAATAAAGTCAGCAAGCGTAACTTGTAAAAATTCATAACAGAATAAAAAAATACTTTAGAACAAAAATATCCTTCCGTAAAATAAAAGATTCTTTGCGTGGTGTTAGACCAGAATGGCAACATCAGAGCGAACATCTCGCAAAGGAAAAACGGATAAAGGCATGGCTGTGATACGTGCTAATTTTATACGGCAGACGGTTCATTATACCATAACACCTTATGTGTAGAGTAGTTATCACTGGGCTGTGTAAACCCCCGGCGCAAACAGTCAGGGCGACTTCTCCACCAGAACTACAAACAGGGTAGTTATTTTTGTAATATTAGAATTTCAAATGGGGCGAAGGCGAAGTCTCCCGGGCCTGTAACACGTGTTCATGACGCGCTCTTCCGACAAGTGGTCTACAAGGGATGTTCACGTTGCTCGCAAATATAATATGGATGAATTCAACATTTTATGTTAATTATCGCTGCAATGTGGGGGTAGGGACACCTACAACTTATTTCTCACAATGTTTATTTACCAAATTGTTAGATGTTTTACCCAAGGATAAATTTCTAATTTGGGATAATAGGGTTCATTTGCATTGTGTCTTTATTTGCACCTTTGTTTTGTAACTTGAATATTATGAGGTAGTGCCAGAAAGTATTCTGAATCGTTGTGTACCGAATCAGTTTTGACATTTCGAGAAAGTGATATAATTTACAACTTTAAGTTTTTATTATTGTATATGAATATTATACATGATAGTATATTGAAATGAATAAACTATTTAAAATGCTATATGTAATGTAATTCAAAAAATCTCTCCTTGGTAAGCAGTGGTGGTCCCATAGGGTATACTCCATATACGCCGTATACTCTCAAGGATTTTCTGGACATACTGCGTATACTTTCAAAGAATTTATGAAAACTTGTTAAAAAAATAATCAGAGGCACGAAATGAGAAATAAAAATAGGTGCAACATAAAGAATGCTTGATTACACGTTGAAAAGTGTTGGATAGATATAATATAAATAATATTTAAATAAAAATATTTAAGTTCATTTGTTTTCTATTTTATTCGATATCCATGCGCCTCAAAACAAACCCATACCCCCCCCCACGTAGCCTTAGAAAAAGTAAAGAATATAGTATCTAATCGGTGGTATACCCTCAAAAAAAATCATGGGACCATCACTGTTGGTAAGGAAGGTATAGGGATCGTGCTAAAAATCGCATATCGAGATTTTGGTAAATGACCACGTTTTAAAGTCACTACAATCCGATTTTAACATATTCACGATGATGTCTGTGGGTGTGTATGTATGTATACTATCATTCGGAAATTACTGAAATCAGGTATTTCTACATTATTGTAATATAAAAAGAAGCCATTAGATTTTGGTGTTAATCGGATAACTTTAAATGTTATTTTTTCACAATTTTTTATAAAAATTAAAGATTATTCAATTTTCTACAGGTTTGCATTAAGAGTTTTTCTATATATTTTATGGATAAATTTATAAAATAATATAAAAATTATATCTCGGAGCATATGCTTTAAACACTACTCCATGGTTACACAGTTCAGCTCAATTGTATGTAACTGACAGATAAATGTCACTGTCAAAAATAATTATTTGTAGTAACGTTTTAAAAAGAAAATTGTAAATAGAACAATAGTTGTCGTTTTTTAGAGCAAATGGATGTGTGTATGCTCTTTGAATTTTTTGGTACGATTTTTAATAAATTAAATGAATGTTTTGTACGAATGTATTTTGTGTACATAATTTGTAACAATTTGTAAAATTTTACTACTTTCGGTGCACCGAAACGTTGGTAGTAAGAATAAATGCTGTTTGACTGAACTTTCGAGTAATTTTTAACACATAATAAATAAATAATTTCTCGTTTCTTTAATTCATAATTTAATATTTCTATATTAATTATCACTATGTTTACTTATAAATTATCCACCCACGACTGTCTAATAATATACCTATAATTCAAACGATTTGTTATCAAGTAATGACCTTCGTTACTGTTGCTAATTAAATAATATTGACAGTTCGATGGAATAATATTATTCGATTGTTATGTTAAATTCAAATCTTATTTACAATAAGTATAAACAAATTACTCTTAATAAGTAATTATTTCCAGAGAAAAAGCCAAAAGTATACTAGGTTTCTCGTTTTTTATAGTTTTATTTTCTTCTTAAGCTTAAAATGTAGCTGAATAGTCGGTTTAAAATATTCTGCTAAATGTCAAATCACTTCATAGTTTTGTTAAAACAAATAGCCAGTACTCAACGCTATGTTTATGTTTGTAAACAAACAATTTTCTAAAATTTGTTAGGCTATTTCTGATTTTATAATAGTACAGTATGTTATTATTTGACAGTTATGGATAAAGTATAGTATTCTATTCGCATGTAATAGCTATTACTCACTCGAATGATTTACATCACTCGCCTTTCGGCTCGTGATGCAAACTTCATTCTCATGAGTAATAGCATACATTACATGCTCATTGAATAATATACTATAATACATTGCTGTTAATCATTTTATACTGTAACTATGGTAATGACATACCTTATGTTTACTGATAAAATAAACTCCCGGTATATTTAATAAAACTAAAGACCGAGCAATATTTAACATCTGAATGACAATCAATCTTATCAATGTTATATCGTCATTTGTTATTTATTGTAGATGTAGAATTACGAACATAAATATGAAAGACAAACGGTTCATCCCCTAATTTTGCCGGTACGTAGCTAATTTTTTTACAATTAAAAATGTGACACATATTATATTAATAAATAGACGAATCATTTTACCCTTTGAAAATTTTACGTCAATTATACTTCGCAAACATCTGTTAGCTATTATCTGTTTGAAAAATTCGACTTAAAAATACGGTCGCGATTCACTGTATTCAGTCGCGTGATGCAGTCTGCATAGACGACACTATGCAGCAGGAATATTTGATTCGATACTGCTATTTTGTTTGTATATATTTGCGATGATGTATTCAAGCAAGTTCAAAATTGCTTTCGTCAGATGCAGTATTTTCATCTGAAGTGAGATTCTTTCAGTTTTCGTTTCGTTTCGCCTAGATGAGATTGATTTTCACTTCGCTGGCTTTGTCACATTTAACTATGTGCAGATCAACAAAAGTTGCGCTAAAATGAGCGCCACATTCAAATATAAAATTCACGAAATGTACAGAGAACCATTTAGCAAAAGATGGAAAAGTATAATATTGTCAACGGTATTAATAATCGAGACATTTAACGCATGAGCAGCGCAAAAAAGTGTAACTTCCTCCTCATCATGAAAATGAGTTCAATAGTATATTGTGTTATTAGGAGTAAAAGTGATACTTTGTGTGGCGAGCGTGAAAGTTTCCACGACGAGCAAAGCGAATATATATATATATATATATATATATATATATATATATATATATATATATATATATATATATATATATAATTACTAGCTATCATTCTGACAGGGGCCCCCATATATGCTTGTCAAGGCCAACAAAGTCACATGACTGCTCGCGCCCTATTGTATTTAACATTTCTTGTATACCTATACTCTACACCAAAAATTCTACTTATATCTATTCCTTATATCTAGATTGTTTAATTTTAAATTCATTTTATGAAGAAATTTTGTCCTCTTCTAATTTTTCGAAATGTATCCAATTCATTATCAGGATTGACAGTATTTTTGAAGGATATATGTAATATACCTATAATTTTAAATATTTAACTATTAATACAAGGCCAACAATGTAGCACGACTGTTCGCGCCCTATACTTATGTAACCAAAAAAAGGGAAGTGGTGAGAGGTATTGTGCTGGCCACAACAGATTATTTTATATATTATATTTCTCGTGGCCGTGTGCCTGAGTATCTGGTCGCGAATCTGGGGACCCGGGTTCGATCCCGACCGACGCCAAAAATTTCATCGAATTTTAATGGCACAAAATTGACCCCTGTGGTGCACTCTCCACGCCAGCTATGAGTGCCCGTGCGGTGACGCCTGGTAAGCGCCCACACGGTACAAATATTCCATCATTACCGATATCTGTATACAAAGCAGATTGGCACACCCAGTAATGGGTAATATGCCGTGATGAAATATTTATTTATTTATTTATTTATATTTCTTTTATCTCTAAATCTATAGAATATATAATAAAATATTTAAATGTATCTGATAGAGAATTCAATTTTCTTTAATATTACCAAGACAATTTTTAAAAAAATATTATTTAGAAGATTTTTTTTCAAGAATCTTCATACATACATACATACACATATACACACACATACATCCACAGACACACAGACATCATCTTAAAAATTCTAAAATCGGATTGTAGGGACCTTAAAACGTGCTTATTCAAGAAAATCTGGATATGCGATTTTTAGCATGAATACAATACCTCTCTCAGCGAGAGGAAAAAATCCTTGAACAACGATTTACCCGTAAATCACATATTTGTCCATCACTTAGGTCACAAGTTCGTCCAATTTTTACTATAAAACTATTGATCCTAAAAAGACGTTTTTCGGATTTGTTAAAAAGTTTGTACAATTACTATAATTGACTATATTTGAAAAAATATATAATTTTATTACATTGTACGCATTATTATTCTTTTAAAAAGTTATACGATAAGATAAATGCCAGGAAAATATATAAAACTTTAACAAAATAACGAACAATTTAATTTCTTATCACATTCAAACTTCTAAGTACTTCACCTAACTTTTTATCAAGCTCATCTAAAAATGTCAGGATATTCAGAAATATTTATTTTTTAAAAGTTTAATCGTGAAGTAATCCCCTTGCTTGCAAAAAATCTAATTAAATGCGAAGTTATTTATCCTCGTATTATATTGTTGGCCTTTCGCTAACTTGGTAGCAAACATTGTCATGAATTTATGACATTAATACACCGTCATTAAAATTCATAATTGCTAGCATTAAACTAGAGTATCAGTAGTTCAAAGATATATAGTGTTGTAGCAAGTTTATTATCTGTACTGCATGGATGCTAAATTCCACGCTGATGCTGTAATGATGAACTAACTTAGAGTTTAACTTATGGTATTAAACTAGTTACCTGGTACATCATGAATACCCATTAATACGGATACAGTATTATGTGATCCAGGGTAATTCAACAATCTCTACCACAAATTTGATTACAACAATATAATAATGTTTTCGTTGCGTGTTTATATTTTATTAAATAAATACAAGTTCGTTTGAATTAACGCGGGAAAGAATTCCGGAAGGAGGTGAACATGCGGACTCCTATCGTCTAACTCATTTTAAGTTGTATAAGCTTTCCCGTTAGTTTATAATTCAGTACCTGATGCCAACGCTGCATATAATATAAAAAACAAAACAATACCTCCCGCCATTTAATTTTTATTAATTTAAATACATATACCTATGGGGTCTTGTGGCTACGTGCCTGAATGTCTGGTCGCGAATCTGGGGAACCGGATTCAATCCCTACAAACACCAAATATTTCGAATTTTAAATGGCATAAAATTGACCCCTGTGATGCACTCTTCATGCCAGAAATGAGTGCCTGTGAGGCGACGCTTGGTAAACGCTCGCAAGATACAAATATGTCATCATCATTACCGAAATCTGTGTACAAAGCATATTAACTCACTCAGAAATGGGTAATATGCCGTGATGATATTTATAACTACATACCTGTATATTTACTAATGCTGGAAACTATGTATTTTAAATTCCTTTCCATATAACTATTGTTCTATTTACAATTTCTTTTTTAAACGTTACTATTTTTAATTTGAAATGATTATTTTTTTGACAGTTACATTTATCTGTCAGTTACATACATTGGAAATATGAACTGTGCAATTAAGAAATTGTGTTTATCATAGACTCCGGGATTTATAAAATTGACTATTTTATTAATTTATCTATAACATATATAGAAAAATTATTATCTATATAATCTTCAATAATCTTTCATTTTTATAATAACATAAATAAATAAATAAATATTTCATCACGGCATATTACCCATTGCTGGGTGTGCCAATCTGCTTCGTACACAGATATCGGTAATGATGGAATATTTGTACCCTGTGGGCGCTTACCAGGCGTCACCTCACGGGCACTCATTGCTGGCGTGGAGAGTGCGCCACAGGGGTCAATTTTGTACAATTAAAATGCGATGTAATTTTTGGCGTCGGTCGGGATCGAACCCGGGTCCCCAGATTCGCGACCAGACACTCAGGCACACGGCCACGAGACCCCATAATCGCGAAAAAATTACTTTTAAAGGTATTTTTGGAAGAAAAACTATTTTGAGCTTCTAGTAAAGTGTGATTTCCGTTTATCTGACATACCAAAATCTAATCGCTTCTTTCCGTATTAAAATAAGGGATAATAAACATAATAAATATTAAATTATGAATGAAAGAAACCAGAAATTATTTATGTTTATACATTTGAGGACAATATTAAACTAGTGAGAAATTTGTATTTTAACTTCCAAACAATATCCTAAACGATTATAAAAAGAATAAAGAAAACTGTACAATGTACAGTATTTATGTACTTTATTATTCTGCTAGCCAAACTCGCGGTTTTCCTGGTAGATGGCTCTGTATGTGGTGGGATGTTTATCATCCGCCCGCTCAACCGGTCTCAGTGCCTCGCAAGAGGCGTCAGTACACCACGCTGATGAGCTGCTATAACAGCGAAACGCGTCTGTGGTTCTGGTTGAGTGGGCCAGTCTCTGATAAATGACCGAGAGGTTGATTCAGAGACTGAAATCTTGTGAAGTGTTCCAAGTGTTCACAAATATTTAAATAATTATAAAAAGAATTAATAACATTCTTTATTTGCTGGGGAGTAATATTTTGTAAAGCTGCACTAATTCTATTTTTTAATTGTTCAATAAAAACCTTAGGTGCAGGCTATAATTATTATAGATGTTTCGAATTGGTGCTGGGCGTGGTCTGTGTTGATTATTAAATGTAGCAGAAGATACATGATCCCTATACCTCCCTTACCAAGGGTAGCGGGAGGTAAAAATATGTTTCGAACGAGTGACTTCGTAAAACAGGCTATGGCATTTTAATTTTATATGTTTGAAGTAAACAAATATGATCCTTGTTTTCGTTAAAACAGGTTAATAATTCGTATGTAATTAACGAAAATTTCCGTGCGTAATTCTCAATTATTACAATTTCGTTCTCTATGTTCGCTTTTAGTGTATCTTAATCCAAAAGCGAACAGCAGCTTTCAATATCTGGAAGTACTCCTTTATAAAGTAACAAGTAGAGCCTAGTTGAACTTTGTTGATCTAAATAACATAGTTAGCAAAGTTAGAATAAAGTCTTATTTTAATTTAAATTATAACCCGGTAATTTTAATTGAAATCTCGTATCACAGTTCCAAAGACGATTATACAACCACGAAATCCGGCCTCTTCAAACACTCAGGAGTTGAATGTTCCCACAAACTGTAGAAATTTCCTTGGATTAGATCACTAAATAGAGCTAACACACACACGAATTCTAGCTATTTGTACTACAAGTAGTATAGGGAGAAACATATTTACCTTTGGAGAACCAAAGTTACTACTTTGAATTCCATTCGAAAAACTATTAAGGCCTTGTAAGAACATTAGAGCCCTCTTCTAATATGTTCAAAATTCTTCAAATTCATTGACAGTATTTCTTAAGGATATATGTAATATTAACATACCTACAATTTAAATACATATTTTATTAATAATACAATAATATAAATTAAATATACTCGTACTTTCCAGAAAAATCTGATTTTTGACACTGACATTTAAATATCTCAAGCGTTTTTTAGGCAACAAGTTTTATTACAACAGATTATTCTATATTATTATACACTATATCTACAAACCTATACGAGATATAATAAAAAAATTAAGTGTCAGATAGAGAATTTAATTTTCTTTAATATTACCAAGAAAAATTTTCAAAAAATAATATTTAGAAGATTTTTTCATGAATCTGCTACTTCCAGTTGTCCATTTGTTATCAAAATCTTTTCAGATATTCCCATGAATGTCCGATTAGGAAATACGTATTTAAACAAATATTACGTCGTATAGTTTTTGAGTAATCGTCCTTCCAACGTCCGACACACATACACACACACATAAATCCACACACACACATACCTACATACACACACACATCATCGTAAAATGTTAAAATCGTATTGTAGGGACCTTAAAACGTGCTTAATCATTAAAATCTGGATATGCGATTTTTAGCATGAATCCAATACCTCTTTTAGCGAGGGGTAAAAAATTTATTACAATAACGAAAATAGATAGTTACGAATATAATCATATACGGACGAGTTTTTATATTAAATAAAATTAAATGGTAAAACCTTCACATCCTTGAGTGTACCTGTATACATATCCTTAGAAGTTGTATTGGGTAAAAAGTGTCACGCTACGTGAAATAACGATCAAGTTACCTATGGTTGGAAATTCTATAGCAGCGTGTCCTTCAGTGCGTGGAGCAACACTTGAAAACTTTAATTAGCCGGTATGAATATTCTGTGCTGGATAAACTAATTTCAACTTAATGTTTTAATTATACCGCAATTATGTCTCACCCGATGGCTCGGGAAATTCACACTTTTATTACCACATTTTCAGTTGTAATTTTAATGGAGATCAATTCTGAAGTTTTTGTTCAGCAAGGAAGTTTTCGCTTTCGCATTTTCAACATACTTACATTTCATTATTATTCATAAAGGCTAGATTAGAATACCAAATTTATTAATATAAATATTTTTAGAATAAAAACAAAAATTTCAATCAAACTAATAAAAATATTTGTTTTCAGATTGCTGCTGCCAAGAAGTTCATTGCAAGGTAGGTACCTATATCTTAATTTTAAAACAGCGTCCAGCATATTATGGAAAATATATGTACCAAACTGCGTGTTATAAAATTAAATTAACCTTTCTTCATTGTAAATGAAATGCTTTAGTATGTGTAAAAAATCTGATGTGGACACCACACGACTTCCTTGTACGATTATTAAACAATACATATTTTTTTAATAACTAAATTACAAAACATTATTTTTAACTTCAAAACGGTAAGATATATAGCGACCATAATCTAACCCGGTTCTTTTTAAAGAGAGTTTTGATTACAACAAAGAAATATTTGATTACAACAATGAATATGACTAAATTCACAATAAAAATATAATATTTGTTATTGTACGAATCATAAAATTGCACGTATTTAACGTAATTTGACATGAACATTTTATTTTTTTGTCCTAATCCATAGCAAGCTTTATTACAAAAACAAAAAAGTATATAATTTTTAAATTTACATATCTCGCTTATACAAAGGGCTAATTTAATAATACTTGATGTGCTAGACGCAATAATTCTCTAAAACTTTTATTTGAAGCATTTATTTCTAAAATTAAAATAAAATCATTTTATTCAAGAAAAACTGTTAACAACTTCAAGTAATGTACCACTTTCGGTTAGCCTATTTTAACCAAAATCTATTATGTTATTTCGATTGACATAAAAGTCTTTTATACCAAATTTGAAAAGTTTTGGATTATATTTTAAAACAGTTTTTCATTAAAATCTATTATAGGCTTCATGTAAAGTGCCACTTCTGGAAATTGTGTAATAACTAGAAAGGGAGGTGCACAACTAGATGTTATAGGAGTCCTAAATACAAAATTTTAAGTTCTACGGCTTACCGTTTTTGAGTTATGCGAAATACGTACGTACGTACATACAGACGTCACGACGAAATTAGTCAAAATGGATTCAGGGCTGATCAAAATGGATATTTCCGCTAAAATCTGAAAATCGAAATTTTTCGCGATTACAATACTTCCTTTACTTACGTACAAGGAAGTAAAAACAATGGTACATTAGTAAAAAAAATCTGTTGTGACCGGCACAATACCTCTCGTCACTTCCGTTTTTGGTTACATAATTATAGGGCGTGAGCAATCATGTGACATTGTTGGCCTTGACAAACAGATATGGGGGCCCGTGTTAGAATGACAATTAGTAATTATGTACATAGATGTCAAATGTCAGAATTTTTCATTAAATTTTCAAGATTTTCTAAATTTACGTAACGTAACGAGGAAAATAAACCACATGGAATTGGAAAATCACTAAATTAAGAATGAAAAATCATGATATTTGAAATCTATGTACATAATTACTAGCTATCATTCTGATACGGGCCCCAATATCTGCTTGTCAAGGCCAACAAAATGACATGACTGCTCGCCCCCTATTTAACATTATTTCTTATATACCTACACTTTACACCAAAAATTCTACTTACATCTTTTCTTTATATTTTTTAATTTTAAATTATTTGATGAAATTTTCTCTTCTAATTATTCAAAATCTTTCCAATTCATTGTCGGAATTGACAGTATTTTTGAAAGGTATATGTAATATACCTATAATTTTAAATATTTAACTATTAATACAATAAGAAGTAATATAATGTATGTACTTCCCAGAAAAAATCTTCAGTAATGTCTCTGGATTTTTGACACTGATATTTATCTGTCAGTTACAAACATTTTAATTTTTCAATTGGTTTCCTTGACATTATTTGGGCAGTGAGATTTATTACAACAGATTATTATATAACTTATATTTCTTTATCTCTAAAGCTATAAATGATATAATAAAATATTTGTATCAGATAGAGAATATACAGTAAAATTTTTGAAAGATGTCCGATCAAGGTCATCTGTATCATGAACGAATTTACAAATTGCCATACATTTATCTCTTTCCTTTGCAAAGGCTATAAAGCATGTGCGATAAGGATAGATATAACACGCTTGTCTTTCAAAAAATCATATTGTTTCGACTAAGTTAGGATATTCCACTTTAAAACGATGCTCGTTGTTAATAATACTTTCGCTGTAACGTAAGTTTATTTATTATTTTAGATACATTACCTTAATTCATAGCCGCACAAATAACGTTATTTTGTGTCAGAGTCACTAACACTGACATTGTATCAGTATCTTATTTTTCACATATTTGGTTTTACGTTTGATAATAAACTTACCAGTTGACTTATTTTTGAATTTTGAAAGCTTTTACTGTAACATATAATTTTATAATAATGAAATAACAGTAGTATCTTATGTACCCTCAAAAAAACTAAGCAAACGACACTACTGAATTTGTCATAATGCGCGAAACAAAAATCTGAATTCATACAATTCGTAGACGACCTTGATCGAAGATCTTTCAAAAATTTTACTGTATTTTTCTTTATTACTAGCAAGAACAAAAATTTTCAAAAAATAATATTTAGTCTTCCCAATAATGTCCAATTGACAAGTATGTAGTAGATTGAGAAATACGTAGTTAAACAGAAATTAAGTTTTTGAGAAAGCGTTCTTCCAATCTCTCCACACACACACATACATCCACACACACGCGCGCATACACACACACATAGACACACACAGACACACACACACAGACATTATCGTAAAAATATTAAAATCGAATTGTAGGGACCTTAAAATATGCTTAATTATTAAAAGCATAAATTGACAAAAGTTGAGATGGTGAAATATGTTTTCAGTGTGTAGCTCCCTATGTTTTCTTTACTGTTTTCTCTCTTAAAACAGATTATAGTGTTAATCAGTGGCGTAGCTAGAACCCTTTTTGGAGGCGCTCGAGCGCCCCCAAAATTCCATTGAGCGCCTGCAAAAATTTGGTAACTAAAAAAAAATAATATTAGAAGTATACAGAAAATAAAGCTGATCGTATGTTTATTATTGTAAGAAATAGAGAAATGGTGCGCTCCTATAATTATGAATAGTGGCAGACGGCTGTTCCCTGCCACATGACGTCACACCGTGCTAGAAAGAGAGAGAAGATGTGCGCGTTGTCATACCTTCAGTATTTGTATCATGAATACGAATTGCTCTGACTTTACCGGTAACGACAGCTGCATGCGAAAGAAGTTTTAGTGTACTAGAACGAATTAAGTCATATCTGAGGAATTCTACCGGACAAGAAAGACTTGCTTCATTGGCGATTCTTAACATAGAGTATGAAGAAGCTAAATCTTTGTGCGCGGATTGTACAATTAATAAATTCGCTAACAAGTCGAATAGGCGAGTTCAATTAACACATCCATCATTAACTCATATTCATTAGCCATTTTATTTATTTACGCTGTTTTTTAAATAGTATTTTGAGTTTGTTGAATCATTTTATTTTTTTGACATTTGATCTTAAAATGTCTTTTGTTTAAATACGAGCAGAATCAAAGGTATTTAAGTATTTCATTTTAATTATTTAAGAATTACTTATTTGTTGTATGTTACAAATACGTAAATATATTTCTTATACCATGCAAGTTGTTTTTTATCCACTATATCTATATTTAGCATAGATATCTTTTATAGGTAAGTCATGGGCGTAGCCAAGGGAGAGGTTTTAGGGGTTCAAACCCCTCCCGAAATGAATTACCTAATTAAAATTTAATTTCTAAAATGTTCTATGATTTGGAAAAAAATGTAACTTTCAATTATAATGCATTTGACCTTGAATGAAAAAAAAAAAATGCCTGCGGCGCCTTTTTCCGGTATACATTTGCGTAACCTAATAACAACCACTAAAATGCTGAGCGCCTGCAAATTTACAATCCTGGCTACGCCACTGGTGTTAATCTTGACGTCATTAGTGCAAAACTAAATATTACATAAATGGAAAACGATATTACTTTCATAATATTAAAAATATATTTCATAAGAAATGTTTTTAATTTGTACCAGAACTTTTGGTACATACGTTACTATGAAAAATTAAATGAAATACTGTAAAAACAAACCGCATGATTAACTATCTATTTGTTTTATTCTCGAACGATAAAAATTGTAAAGTCACGTAGTTAGTAATAGTTCATTTAACTGTAGTATATCATTTATTTTTACGACTCATTGTGTGAGTTATAAATGAATTTTTCCGTTGATTTAGAATTGCTTTTTGCAGGCGCATGAAAAACGAAAAAAATGTAACGCATGAATATTAATTAACGCAGTAGTTTTCCTAAAAGACAAGTACACACGTTTTCGATTTTTGTTTGTGTTGTTTGGATACTGTACCATAAATCTTTTCTAGCTGAAAATAAATTTTCAAAAACAGCAGTAAAACATTCGCGTAATAAATTACAATTTGGATTTTTTTTCGTAGGAGAAAAAATGCAAAATTCATTCCGCTCTTCACTAGATTTTGATTATCGTTTTTGTTTTATGTGATTCGTCGATAATTGAACATTCTGTGCGTAAAATTTCACATTCCATACTCAGTCGCATGAAACCAATTATTTATGCAATACATGGCGTTATTAGAATATTTATAGCACTAGTTTGGCTCTGCATTCCATTATTTAAATGAAATTTAATTTCATTCAAGATCCTTCTTGTTTTATAAATGATTCCTTTCGAACTTTTTTTCTCATAGTTCTTGCTCGGGAATATAAATGATATCCTATAATGTAATGAAAAAAAACTGAGACTTCACAACTATTTTTGGCCGGGAATTTAGTGGAATTAAATGTACGGAATTTATATATAACAGTGAGGAACTTGAGTTATGTGAATATCATCGTGTTCACCGAATTTAAAAATAAAAAGTCCAAGGCATAACATTGCAGAATTTTAAATACGAGCTTAATAGTCGACCATAAAGAATTTTCTCGGTTAATACATTCTTAACGTTTCTTATTTTTCATTAAAATTTGAATAAAGATTAAATTTTCAGAAATTATTTTAGTAAAATAATGACATTATTATTTTTGTAATATAATCAATATATCAAATAATCTCCCACGGCCAATTTTGTGCTATTTAAAATTCGAAATATTTGGCGTTGATCGGAATCTAATCCGGTTTCCCAGATTCGCGACAAGACACTCAGGCACGCGGTCACGTGAGCCCATAGATATGTATTTAAATAAAAATTAAATGGCGGGAGGTATTGTGTTGGTCACATCAGTTTTTTTTATCTAGTATCATATTATGTAAACATAAAAATTTAGTCACATGCCCCATTGTCGGATTCATTCTTGTAATCAATATTCTTGAACTATAATCACAATATTCTTTGTTGTATTGTTGTAATCAACATATTCACAGTTATTATTTCAATATACAATTATTTTACTTATAACTAGAGCGGTCCTGCCGATAACTAATTTGTAGATAAAACCTACTGCCTTGGAAACCTTACCTATAAACATTAAAAAAATATATATTTATTACTTGAAAATTTACTTCAAAATTCTTTGACTAAGAACGGGAAGTAAAAGCTTCTAACACCTACATTTACCTACTTAAAACATCTCCTTTTTCTATAAAAGTTTCTCGTCCCAGTTTCCTGGAACAGAATGCCGCATCAACAAATAGTTCCAGATTCCCAATCCCAATAAATCAGCTTAACAAATTTAAAGGCGCGAATGTAAGAAATGATTCTCTCCCACATATTCTTTCCTTCTCCGGGTCGTTTGATCGCACGCAGTGATATGAGCTTTGTGGTTCTGCCGGCTTGGATACAATGAACGCCAAGTCCTGGCTGCGGCTGAGCCACGTTCCGCTAACGTTAACACGGGATAATCCTTGCTATCGTTAATCTTCTAGCTTTTTTGTGCTAAGCTAAGCGTTCTAATTTAGTACTTTATTTGCTTCGAGTCTTTCCATATGCTCTCTTATTAAAATTTATTTCTTTTTGTTGGATGGAATTATGTGCAAAGAAAATAAAAAAATTCTCTAGGAAAAATTATGGATTTTATAAGTTCATTGTATAGATAGGTAATAGGGTTATTACATAAATTTTAATTTGCTCTGAAATTACATAAAATTATTATTTAAAATTTAAACACACACGATTTCAATAAATAAAAACATTAAATTCTGTGTTATTTTCGTAAAAATATATAAATAAAATCACCTAAAATATAAATATTTCAGAACGCGCTGTGATTGTTGGCAGTACTAGCGTTTCCAGTATCAAATCATTGTCCTTCGTGTCTTGTTAGAGTTAGTCTTCTGTGATTGGTGTGACGTCATAACTAAGATACCAGATTTCTTCCCTTTTACGGATGAGATTGCCTATTTTTGTGTTTATGTTTTTAAAATTGAATTATTTATAAAATTAATTATTGCACTATTATAATGGACAAATACAAGCAAATATTGCTCAAATAAACCAACTTTGAATGTGTGTGAATTTAATTTTTATTGAGATTAAGACACGTTTAAGGTGTATTTATTCAAAATTATGAGTTTTTTAGTTGAGTCAGTAACAAAATAATAGAGAAATGAGCTCACCGACATGTCAAAATTACTACTGTAGAATACAGTGTAGATACATAAGAGTAAAAATCTGTTGTGTCCACCACAATACATCTCGCCGCTTCCGTTTTTGGTTACATAAGTATAGAGTGCGAACAGTCATGTGACATTGTTGGCCATGACAAGAAGATATAGGGGTCCGTGCCAGAATGACAATTAGTAATTATGTGCATAGATGTCAAATTTCAGAATTTTTCATTAAAAATTTCAAGATTTTCTAAATTCACATAGTTAATTTGTTACCAGGAGTGTGGAATTTAATTGTCAAGGTAAATAAACCACATGGAATTGGAAAATCACTAAATTTAGAATGCGAAAATATGATATTTGACATCTATGTACTTAATTACTAGCTATCAATCTGACACGGGCCACCATATCTGCTTGTCAAGGCCAACAAAGTGACATGACTACTCGCGCTCTAATGTATTTAACATTTCTTGTATACCTACACTCTACACCAAAAATTCTACTTATAGGTGGCTGATTTATAAAATTTAATTTATTTATAATTCTTTAACTCTATATCCGCTATTTGTATTTAAGTTTTTTAATTTTACTCTTCTAATTTTTCGACATGTTTCCAATTCATTGTCGAGATTGATAGTATTTTTGAAGGGTATATGTAATATACCCATAAATATTTAACTTACCAGGCATCACCTGACGGGCACTCATTGCTGGCGTGGAGAGTGCACCACAGGGGTCAATTTCGTGCCATTAAAATTCGAATATATTTATATCAAAGCGAGAATTTAACTCTTCTTTAATACTATCAAGAATAAAAATATTTTGCTTGTCCAATTATTACCAAAACATTTTCAGCTCTTCCCAGTAATGTCCGATTGAGAAATACGTAGTTAAACAGATATTAACACACACACACACACACACACACACACACACATACTTCATTCATCTGAAATTTAAATAATTTCCAGACTTGATATTGTTACGCGTAAGAGATACGCGACAATAATTAATAATATTATCTTTTATTCGAGTTAAAATTTACACGAATTAATTGAATTTTGTGAGTGGAAAATAAATGCCTTAAATATTTACGAACAAATTTCACCTGTGGTTCGCCCTTTACTTTTACAGCTTTGCATGTATTACGTGAGTTACCAACGGGCGTCACATTACAAAAATATGCTAATTTACTAAAATGTAGACGCCTTCATCGCCCAAAATGGACGAGAGTTTAAATATTTCATTATCACAGCTTTTTATACTATTGATTTTACGATTTTCACAGAATATTAACCCTCTATGTCCACAATTAAATTTGTGCTATAAATTCAAATACATAATTTTAATTAAAATTTGTACAATATACTGTTAATGAATTTGGTAAGTATAAAGTTATGAATTCTAATTCCGCAATTTAATTTTAAAGGTGTGTAACTTTTAAATTCACACGTAATGAAATATTCACAAATATATAACAATGGTTAAACGCATTTCAAACTGTAATAACGAATGGAACAAAACTTTTGGCAAAAAATTACTCGATTAATAGAGTCGTTCCACAAATTTTAAATTTTTGTTTAACTGAAAGAAAATGTGAAAAAAATTACCCCGTATTTTTCTTATTAATTGTTTTACACTTGAACACTAGTTATAAGCAATAGAAGTTTCCCGCCGTAGAAAACGCCCCCCACCACTTTATGACGTTAGGTTTGATTAGTATGTATTACATACAATTTGTGCAGTAATGTTATAATTTAATTTTCTTATATTTTTTTACTAAATAATAGAAAATTAACAATTATTACCGTCCGTCACCTTTAGGTAAGGAAGGTATTGTCATTGGTCAAAAAATTCCATAATGAGTTTTTAGTGAATAAGCATGTTTTAGGATCCCTATAATACGATTTTACCATTTTTACGATGATGTCTGTATGTATGTATGTGTGTGTGTGTGTGTGTGTGTGTGTGTGTCTGTGTGTGTGTGACGAAAGTTTCGGTTTGCATAACTTCAATACCACGATTCCAAAAATTATATTTTTTTCGTATTGCTCAAGTTATGCTAAGTAATATGAAGATTTTAACAGTTAAATATACTTTATTGACATTTAACGTTATTATAACTTAAAGAATATATTATTCTCTATACGATTTGATTGCATTTTATATACTTCATATTCAATAGATATAGAGTTAAAGAATTATAAAGATGTTAAAAATCATGATACCATAGAAACTGCTAATATATTCAGATAATTCAAATTGACAGATGTCAGTATCAATGAAAAGTAAATTAATGAAGCAGAGATGAAGATGTTGTATTGCGGAAGACTTGAGAGAAAATGAACTGAATGAAAACGACACGTAAAACAGAAATGAGTGGAAGAAGAAAATAAAAAATCGCGATCCCTAAAGAAGAAGAAGATGTCAGTGTCAAGTGCAATTTGCATAGTTTGTTTAAGAAATAATTTTACTGGAAATTTAGAATCTTACAAGAAAATTTATGTATGGAATTTATACATAATATACAGGATTGACGGAAGGTAGAGTGCTAGTCACACGCACACCAGATTTTTTGTAATAAAATGAAGTATGTGTTATGTATTTATGTTGGTACATATTTAGGGAGTTTTACTATATATATAAACGGATGTAGCTACACTGATATTTAGAATATAAAATGGTACTTGTACTTGTAGTCGAAAATGGTTTGTAATAAAACGGTTGAGATTATTCAAAGAGTTAATAAAGTAAATCATTGAACATAGTAAACCCAAATATTATTTATATACCTAGCGTGCATCCCAAAATATAATAGTATGAAGTGTCATTAAGGTAAATTATTGTGCCGGCCGAATTAATATGATTTTGGATACGTAGTTGTACTGTACCTTTTCAATAAGACATCTATAATTAATATGAATGTACAGTTGTAGTTTTAACCGATTACACTCGAGAACAAAAATAAAGTTTGTGCAAATTTTCTTTATTTAATGGAAACACATACAGACGTTACTGACAGTATGTTTCTCGTATTTATGAGCAAATCATGTTCACCATTTCCAGTTTAATCTCTAGAACAGCAATATGTAGTCATAGTCGTTGCATATAGTTTCACGTAGTTAATTATAATATGCATACGAATCGATAATGATGTTTAGAGGTTTGCGATTAGAATTCGCTTAGTTTTAGATGAAAATGAGATTCATAGCATTTGCGTTAGAGTTTGCAATAATGTCTGATATGGAAGGTTAGTTGCAAAGCGCCGGCACGGCATTTGCTGATACTGGCAATAAAACCGAAGCGGACCATCGCGAGATGAATCGCAGGTACGGGTCGTTAACCACGCTGTGAATTCAGCGATTAATGCCCAGCCGTGTGAGGTTATCGACAGATCAATCAACGTTGTTCGTTTAAATAATTGACACTCACAAATGAGGTTATCTTGTCTTTTTGCAGGAGGAATTAATTTGGAATTTTGCCGGCGTTGGGATTTAATTGGTTATTTGATTAGCGGCACGCCGCGGAAGTGTGAAATTTGCGACTGAATATTGATTAAATTGGGTGAGTTGATGAATTTTAAAACTACTGTAGCTGCAAATAAAACGACAGCTTTTTTCAAGTACAGACAAAGGGATAATTTCATTTACCAAAGATAACAATTCTGTCATTTATAAGGAAGTTTTTTGCCTTTAACTGGTTTTTATACAATAAACGTGCAACATGCAGTGGCGTACTAAGTGCGAGGGGCGACAGGGGCTGTCCGCCCCGGGCCCTACCCAACAGAGGGGCCGCCGTTTAAATGTTAAAATAGTATATTGTCTTATTAAGAGTAAAAGTGATACTTTGTGTGACGAGCGTGGAAGTTTAAACGACGAGGAAGCGAGTCGGATAAATGCACGCGAGGCACACAAAGACACTTTTACTCGGAATGACACATTATATTTTTCCTTCAAACGTACATATTTAAAGAAAAATATCTACTACTGACGTTACATTTTACGTACATTATGTCTGCGATTTCAATTGCCCTATAGCCATGGATATTTATTTGTTCACTTTTTGTAATAAACATTGAAGTGAAAATTTTATGTTTTGACGTTTAAATAAAAACTGCAAATTTATATCCTCCTTGTGTGAAATTATGTCGGAATTTGAAAAATTGTAATATACGCCCCCTGAAGTTGTTCAATTGGTTGGAAATCTAACAGTTTGGCTAAAATATATGTCCAGGAATCACTGTTCAATATAAACTCTTTTTTTCACTTTAATTCTAAGTATTATGCTCATTACCGTCCCTGTAATTGTAATCTGTAAGTCTGCTATTCTTTAATAATGCTATTTCCTCAAAAGTAAACTTTGTTTATGTTTCAATTCACAGGTTATATATATATATATATATATATATATATATATATATATATATATATATATATATATATATAAATTTGACAGCTATTGATGGTATTCTTATTCTTAGGTTACCTAGCGTGTTATAGTGACAATTAGGGCGATATTACAGGTTTCTTTTATTAAAGTTACTTCTTATTCGTTGATCTGTATAGTTTCTATGGATATTTATTTATTTTATTTCTACGCCGGCGGCGTAGAAATTAGCTACTTCTACTCCGGCGGCGTAGAAATTAGACTTCTACCTTGTGAATCAAGTCACAAAAGATGCTGCTTTTATGACGTCAAATTATAGCCATAAACCAAATCAACAGATTATTACGTTATAAATATAATTATATTTTATTTTCTACTTCTTATTTTTACTGTCCTTTTTAGGAGTAGTTCAGTTCAGTTCGTACGAAGTTGGATCAGTACATTTCCCCCCTGAAACTAAAATGCCCATAGAATATTTTGCAAAAAAAAAACTGTGTAAAATTTGTACAAAATACGTAGAATTGACGGAAGGTATTGTGCTAGCTATATCAGATTTTTTAAATTAAAATTTCTGCTTTAAATTCATCATAAATCCAGCATACGGTGAATGTAACGTTCTAAATTTGCCTAGTACTTTTTTCCTACTTTGGAGACTACGCCGAATTCATTAATATGAATTAGGATCTGTTTTGATCTTGTGCCAAGTCAAACGCTACATTGCGCTTCGCATTTATAATAGTTTTTCTGAAACATTTTTATCTTTTGTGCATTAATAACAAATTATTTTTAACTTTGCATAAGTAGACGCAACGATGGTGTCATCTTTGAATGAAAAAAATAACACTTTGATCTGCCAGATATATAATCCGGCACTAAAATTTTAGCAATTGCATTATAAATTATGTGTATACAAACTAAAAAGAGTTCTTTCAAGTTCAAAACTAATGTAGATTATAAAGTTTATTACCCGATTCATTTCAATTACAAAAAATTACGGACGGCTTTATAGTCTTCATAATCTTTTTATTACAATTTCTACACTTGTGTTAAGTCGGAGAATTATCGCAGTACGATTAACAGTTTGAACTTTAGTCCGTTTTATATTTAACCTTACATGAAATATGAAGTTCATGAAATAAACTAGCAGTAGTTAAAATTGGAACACCAAAAAATAATAGGAATAAACAGATGACATTCAGCACAGGGGTTGTTTATCATTAGAAGAATAAATGATTAAAATTTGTAATCGCTAAGAACATTCATTCAAAAATATGCAGGTTTAAACTTAATTACACTGAATTCTAGAAAACGAGTTTCTTAAAATTGCAATTTATGTTAAGCAATGTGTTCTTTTAGCGAAAAACAACTTCTTTTCTTCTTCTTCTTCCTGTCATTCCTTGGTGGAATATAGGGCGCTTGCAGCGTTTCAAAGGCTATTTTAGTAAAGTTTGTGTGGGTGGGGTAGCCAGCCCTACGCAACATTGGATTGTTCGTACTTATAGCACAATGTATTATTATGGTTCGGTTAGCGAAAAACAACTACTGCACTGAATTTCGTCCATCTGTCTTATTACCTCTCCTTAAGAGAGGTATTGGATTTTTGCTGCAAATCGCATATGCAGATTTTAATGAATAAGTACGGTTTAAGGTCCCTACAAACCGATTTTAACATTTTTACGATTATGTCTGTCTGTGTGTGTGTGTGTGTGTGTGTGTACGTATGTGTGGATGTATTTGTGTGTGTGTGAATGTTGGAAGTCCGATTTCTCAAAAAACTATAAGACTTCTATTTAACTAGGTATTTCTCAATGGCATATTAATAGGAAGAGTTGAGAAAGTTTTGGTAGCAATTGGACAATCGGAAGTAGCAATTTCAAAATATAATTTTTTTGAAAAATTTTGTTCATTTAAATCTTAAAGAAGAGTAAATTCTCTATCGAATACATTTAAATATTTTATTATAATTTTTAAACGAATATAATAAAATAATCTGTTGTAATAAACCTCACAGCCCAAATAATGTCATGGAAACCAATTGAAAAATTAAAATGTTTGTAACTGACAGATAAATGTAAGTGGCAGAAATCCGAAGATATTACTGAAGACTTTTTCTGGGAAACACATACATATATTATTTCTTATTGTATTATACGTAAACTATATATACCCTTCAGAAATACTATCAATTCCGACAATGAATTGGAAACATCTTGGATAATTAGAAGAGTAGGACAAAATTTCTTCATAGAATGAATTTCATATTAAAAAATCTAAATATAAAGAATAGATGTAAGTACAAATTTTGGTGTAGAGTGTATGTATACAAGAAATGTTAAATACAAAAGGGCGCGAGCAGTCATCTGACTTTGTTGGCCTTGGCAACTAGATATGAAGCCCATGTCAGAATGATAACTATAATTATGTACATAGATGTCAAATATTATAATTTTTCATTAAAAATTTCATGATTTTCCAATACCATGTAGTTTATTTTCCTCGACAAATAAATTCCACACCCCTAGTGACAAATTAATCACGTGAACTTAGAAAATAAAATTTTGAATGAAAAATTCTGACATTTGACATCTATACACATAATTACTAGTTGTCATTCTGACACGGGCCCCCATATCAGCTTGTCAGGCCAACAAGACTGCTCGCGCCTTGTACTTACGTAACCCAAAACGAAAGTGCGAGAGGTATTGTGCTGGCCACAACAGATTTTTATTTTTCCATGTTTTGATTTCAATGACCGATAGTGTAAATAAAGTGAATAAATTGAATGTGACCAATAGAATACTTTCCTATAGAACGACGCTTATGCAAAGAATAAAAAAATTCAATTTTTTCTGAGAAAATGTTTATAAAAAATCTTGCCATCAAAACCAGTTAAGAAAAAATAAATAATGCTGTTGACTATCACAAAGTGGATTCACACTTTACAACAAAGGGAATATTCAAATCAGCCATTTTACGAAGCTTTTAGGATTGGAAGTGCTCTGCTGGGAAAGAAGTTATATCGACACCGATGTGTTATGCATAGTGTACTCGTATTCGAACCTAGCTCAACACATGTATACGCGAAATTTACATTTTAATGGTTTCCTGTTAGTATTGCATTTACTTCTGAATTCTCGATGACAAAATATACCAGTCTCGAGCTTTTTATAAGAAGAACATACAAAAAATTAAAGCGTTACATTCTAGAAAGCAGGACGGTATTGTTCTACGAAAGATTACAAAATATCATGTTGGAAATGAAACACATTATTCATTTTCTTTTATTTTGTTCATATAATTAAGATTTAAAGTAACATAATTGCTTTTTTATCGCAAAACTGGTTATCATACAAAATTGTTCCTTTGTGTAAAATAAATAAAATGATTTTAGATAACAAAATTAATTTCATTTCATATGTCTTTTCGCGATCAAAAGCATGATTATTAAAAAGAATAAAGTTAATTATTTTTTTATAAATAAGGTTCACCAATTATTAAAATCACATATATATTAGTTGCACGGGTCTGGTTTTCTACACACTCATAACGGTAATATAAAGGTAAATCAGAATAGCTATCTCGCTGCACTGCCCAATAGTCGTAGCTTCAAATTTATTATGGAAAGTTATTGTGAATATTAAATTTAAAAAAAAAGTCCGACAAACAACTATAAATTTTATTTTAATTTTTTTAATTTTCTATATTGTTTATATGCTTCAATTACTCTTAAACTTAATTAATTAATTTTAAAAGAAAATATTTATTAAACATATGCTTCATTTACCCTACTACCTCGGGCCAAATAAGGCCTGTGATGCAAAAATATGAATTATACTGAAAAAAATCTGATGTAGCCAGCACATTACCTTCCGTCAATCCTGTGTATTATGTACAAATATCTTGCAAAAGATTATAAATTTCCAGTAAAATTATTTCATAAACAAACTATGATTATTGCACTTGATACTGACATCTTCTTCTTCTTCTTTAGCATTTTCCATTCGTTAGGGGTCGCTATATTTTCATTTTTTTTTTCCACTCATTTCTATTTTGCGTGTCGTCATCATTCAGTTCCATTTCTCTCAAGTCTTCCGCATTACAGTCCTTTCATCTTATCTTTGGTGTTCCTCTGTTTTTCTACCTTCTATTACTAAGCTATTCATTCTTCTTCCAATATATTCTTCATCTCTCCAATTATCTGAATATATTAGCAGTTCCCATGGTTAGCATAGCTGGCTGATTTATGAAATTGAATATGTTTATAATTCTATAACTCTGTTTCCATTGAATATAAAGTATAAAATGCAATCCAATCGTATATAGAGAATAATATATCGTTTAAGTTATAAATAAATATAACATCACGGCATATTACCCATTGCTGGGTGTGCCAAATTGCTTTGTACACAGATATCGGTAATGATGAAATATTTGTACCATGCGGGCGCTTACCAGGCGTCACTTCACAAACACTCATAGCTGGCGTGGAAAGTGAACCACAGGGGTCAATTTTGTGCCATTAAAACGAAGTAATTTTATAATAACATTAAATGTCAATAAATGATATTTCACTGCTTTTTTAAAGAAAAACTGTTAAAAATTTCAAATGAGGGTACTTCCGGTGGACTGATTATAATCAAAATCGAATCATATCTGCAATCATATCTGCATATGAATCTAAAGTCGAGGAATACGAAAAAAATATAATTTTAGGAACCGTGGAATTGGATTTATGCAATCCGAAACGAGCGTCACATGCACACACACTCATACACACACACACACACACACACACACACACACACACACACACACACACACACACACACACACACACACAGACACACACACATGAAGACATCATCGTAAAATAGTAAATTTGTAATATGGACAATTTTACACTTGTATCAAAAGTCCATAGAATAAAAACAATATTATATTATTATAGTACTCACAGTAAATTTGGAGGGCTTAAGGATACAATGCCTAATAGAATTAGAGCTGGTATTACTAATAATGGCGAAGTAACTCAATATTAAATAGCGGAATACTTAAATAATATTTTCAGTTTTTGTAAGTTTAAAATCTATATTTTAAACTAATCGAAAGAAATTTGTATAAATTTCTCACCATTTGAGTAGGTTTTTTAATTAGTTTGTTGAAAATGTAAACCGGCCTAAATATCATATAGGTTTGGGCTTGTATGTCAGATTTAAATGTATGAATTTCTGGTTCAAACACACATAAAAACTCGTAGTACATATACATCTGATTATGTCAGCGTGTATTATCAATAATTTTGAGAATAGTGGAAAATATGATAAATGACTTTCCCATCCCTCGTTTGACTTGTTTCCCTAACAATACTATGATTGATACAGCTCGGAGCCTATGGAAACATGACCCAAAATACAGTTAGAGATGATTCCATTGTTTATGAAACAGTAACCATAAAACAATGAACGAAGATGGGCGGAACTAGCCCGCGTACACTATTTGTACGTAGCAAGTGAACAACAGTGCAACAAGAACTGGCCAAAAACTTTTCTGGTTAAAACTTAGATTAGTCGCGTTGGAGACTACAGGCTGAAAGGCTGATCCTTTGGCCAGGATTTTAATGACTCTGTCTCTTATCACGTAAGATTAATGATCCTCCTCGTGCAGATTAACGACGCATCCTGCATCGATCCTGCCCGCGAGAAACAACTTATCAAATCAGCGTCGCAGTAGCAATGTGATAGTTGCTGCTTAAAAAACCTGATAAAAACGCAAGCGTATTTAATTACGCTAGGATGATAGTCCAGCTTGAACCCTTTCATCATTTCCGACAAGCTTATCAATATAAATTTATAAATATTATTATTAGCGTGATAATTTCTCTTGTAAACATATCGACCTATAGTTTTTGGGCGTCATCTTACGCTGTGTCAATCATTTTTACCTCTAAAAGCTAGTTTTTAACATGTTTGGTTATTGTGTTGTTAATTTGCATCATTCTTCAGCGTTTATTTTATCTAGCAGTTACTAAAAAGTCATAAAGTCTGTACATTGTACAGTCATACCTTGGTTAACGCTACCGCGACATACTCGTACACTATTTCATTATAACATTAATTTCTTTTGATTCCAGGAATTTCTATTTTTACCTCTCGCTAAGAGAGGTATTGGATTCATGCTAAAAATCGCATATCCAGATTTTATTGAATAAGCACGATTTGAGGTCCATAGAATCCGATTTTAACATTTTTACAATGATGTCTGTGTGTGTGTGTGTGTGTGTGTGTGTGTGTGTGTGTGTGTGTGTGTGTGTGTATGGATGTGTGTGTGAGGTTGTTGGAGACACGATTTCTCAAATTCTATAAGACTAAAGACCTGTATAACTACATATTCCTCAATCTAACAGTAATGGGAAGAGTTGAATAGGTTCTGGTAACAATTGGACAACCGGAAGTGGTAGTTTCTAAAAAAAAAATTCAAAATATTATTTTTTGAAAATTTGTTACTACAAATATTAAAGATAATTAAATTCTCAATCTGACACATTTAAACTTTTTATTATATCTCGTATAGGTTTGGAGATATAGTATATAATAACATAGAATAATCTGTTGTAATAAATCTCGTTGCCCGAAAAACAGTTGCGATATTTAAATTTTTGTAATTGACAAATAAATGCAAAATGTCAGTGTCAGATTTTTCTGGGAGGTATGAGTACATTTAATATTTATTATTGTATTATTAATTTAATATGTTTTTAAATTACAGGTATATTAATATTACATATATCCTTAAGAAATACTGCTAATACCATCAATAAATTTGAAGAATTTTGAACATATTAGAATAGTACGATAAAATTTCTCATAGAACGAAAAAAGAGAAACAATTTCAATTATTTGTGTGTATACAATAAATGTTAAATTCGTTACGTATAGGGCGCGAGCAGTCATGTGACTTTGTTGGCCTTAGCAAGCAGATATGAGGATCCGTGTCAGAATGACGACTAGTAGTTATTTACATAGATGTCACAATTGTCATATGTCATAATTTTTCATTCAAAATTTCAAAATATTCTGATGTTTATTTGTCATCCATTGTCGAGGAAAATAATCCACATGGATTTGGAAAATCATAATGTTTCGGATGAAAACTTATGATACTTGACACCTATGTATATTACTAGCTCTCATTCTGACACGGGCCCCCATATCTGCTTGCCAAGGCCAACAAAGTTACATAACTGCTCGCGCCCTAATGCAACATAAAATGAAAATGGCGAGAGGTATTGTGCTGGCCACAACAGATTTTTTTTTTGATAATCATACGAGTATGGATATCTACTATATTTTTACCTCCCGCTACCCTTGCTAAGGGAGGTATAGGGATCGTGCTAAAAATCGCATATCGAGATTTTAGTAAATGGCCACGTTTTAAGGTCCCTACAATCCAATTTTAACATTTTCACGATGATTTCTGTGTTTATATGTGTCTGTGTGGCTCCTCTTTACGCTGTAATTCAAATACCATGATTCAGAAACTTTTGAAACCTTGTATTTCTATCTTACTCTTATATGGAAAGATGCCATTAGATTTTGGAGTAAATCAGATAACCGCAAATGGCACTTTACTGGAAGCCCAAAATAGTTTTTCTTCGAAAAATATCTTTATATGGTATTCTTTCGAGATTTATGTTATATAAAAATTAAAGACTATTAAATTTTCTACAGGTTTGCATTAATACATTTTTCTATATATTTATGGATAAATTTATAAAACTATCTATAATTTTAAACCCGAAGCCTAGGCTTTAAGCACAACTCATATACATGGTTACACAATTCAAATGTCAAATGTTTGTAACTGACAGATATATGTCATTGTCAACAAACTAATCATTTCAAATAATAATATTAAAGTTTTAAAAAGAAAATAGTAACTGAAACAATAATTATATGGAAAGAAACTTAATACTTAAGTAAATATGTAAAAATATAGGTAAGATAATAAAAACATATATCATCACGGCATATTACCCATTGATGGGTGAGCCAATCTGCTTTGTACGCAAATGTCGGTAATAATGATGACATATTTACTTCACGCGAATTATGGGAACGGGTTAGATCCCGACCGACGCCAAATATTTTAGAATTTTAAATGGCACAAAATTGACCCCTATGGTGCACTCTCCACGCCAGCAATGAATATAGTTAAGTATATAAATAAATAAAATAAATGTATCATAAAACGAGATATTACTCATTGCTGGGTGTACTAATCTGCTTTGTACACAGATTTCGGTAATGATGATGACATATTTGTACCGTGCGGGCGTTTACCAGGTGTCACCTCATGAGCACTTATTGCTGGCACATCAAATTTTTTAAAGTAAATATAAGATTTTTATACAGTCGCTCTGTTTTTGTCGGACCACACATTTGTATTCAAATACATATTATGCCCGAGCGAGATTCAAACCCGAGACGTAATGATTGCGAAACGACTGTATTTCCCGTACGCTGTTCTGATCCGCTGTTTAATTAATTTTATTAAAAAATGATGGAATTAAATTTAATTTGACAAAAACTAAATTCAAAATTAATTTAGTTTCTAAACTATCTGTGATTTATATGTTCAAAGATTAATGGCGAATGCCCTCTCTATATGTAAACTAGTATGGAGTGTAACAGACCAATTAAACAGGGCTTTGTCATCTCCGTTTGCCGATTTCAATTTCAATACAGCTTGCCAGTGATTTGTTTATTCAACATATGCGGGGTAAATATGGTTTAATTATTTTGAGTATTTGTCTGTTTTCATTGAGATCCGAACCCAAATTTTATGCAAATATATATGTTGATTTGGGCACCGGGTTCTGGCTACCTCTAGTTTATTTGAAACTACAGTTAGTTTGAGGGTTATACATATGGAGATATGAATTTAAATCAACACAAATTCATGTGACCGGGAAATTAATGTGCTACCGGATATAATCATCACCACAAACTTTATAGAAAATTAATTTATCTTTAGTTAAAAACAAGTGAGAAAAAGATTACATCCATTTGTTTTAGGAACAATGTACAGACATTTGTTTAATTATTACCTCTCGCTAAAAGAGGTAATGGATTCATGCTAAAAATCGCATATCCAGATTTTATTGAATAAGCACGTTTTAAGGTCCATACATTCCGATTTTAACATTTTTACAATGATGTCTGTGTGTGTGTGTTTGGATGTGTGTGTGTGTGTGTGTGTGTGTGTGTGTGTGTGTGTGTGTGTGTGTGTGTGTGGGATGTTGGAAGGACGATTACTCAAAAACCATAAGACTTTATATTTGATAACTACGTATTTCCCAATCGGACATTCATGGGAAGATCCGAAAAGGTTTTGGTAACAATTGGACAACCGGAAGTAGAAGATTCTTGAAAAAAAAAATCTTCTAAATATTTTTTGAATTTTTTTCTTGGTAATACTAAAGAAAATTAAATTCTCTGTCTGATACATTTAAATATTTTATTATATATTCTATAGATTTTGAGATAAAAGAAATATAATATATAAAATAATCTGTTGTAATAAATTTTACAGCCGAAAGAATGCCATGGAAAATAGTTGAGAATTTAAATTGTTTGTAACTGACAGATGAATGTCAGTGTCAGAAATCCGGAGACATTACTGAAGACTTTTTCTGGGAAGTACATACATTATTATTTCTTAATGTATTAATAGTAAAATATTTAACATTATAGGTATATTACACATACCCTTCAGAAATACTGTTACTTCCGACAATGAATTGGAAACATCTCGAAATATTGGAAGAGTAGGACAAAATTTCTTCATAGAATGAATCTAAATTTAAAATAATCTAAATATATGGAATAGATGTAAGTATAATTTTTGGTGTAGAGTGTAGGTATACAAGAAATGTTAAATACGAGTACAATAGCGCGCGAGCAGTCATGTGACTTGACAAGCAGATATGGGGCCCATGTCAGATTTTCAAATTCCATGTGGTTTATTTTCCTCGACATTAAATTCCACACTCCTGGTGACAAATTAACTACGTGAATTTAGAAAATCTTGAAATTTTTAATGAAAAATTCTGACATTTGACATTTATGTACATAATTACTAAAATGGGCCCCCACATCTGCTTGTTAAGGCCAACAATATAACATGACTGTTCGTGCCCTATACTTATGTAACCAAAAAAAAGGAAGTGGCGAGAGGTTTTGTGCTGGCCACAACAGATTTTATCTTTTGCGATCATAATTTAGCTTGCGAAAAATTCTACTTTTAGAGAAAATTTCTAATCCTCTATTATACATGCTGTAACACCAAAACCGACCACCGCCATTATTTTCTTTATTATTAGAATTAATAGAACAAAGTTATAGGAGACTAAGTGGGACTTCTCATTTAACAAATAAGAAAATAAAATGTAACCAGTGGTAGAACTCGTCGAGTGCAACAATATTTCTTAATAACTTTTTCTTGTAAACCTTCTAGAAATTGAATTAAATTCTTCTAAGTTTTGTTACATATTTCATTACCCGCCTATGGTTGAATAAAATAACTGCATGTATGATCACTAGGGCGCGGTGCATAATGCCAAATTTATTTTCCAAGCTTATATCTTATATCCTTAGTTGAATCAACTGTATTTTGAATAGGAAAGAAATATAGAAAACAAAGGTTTAAAAATAATTTTAATTAATTTAGAAGCTGCAACAAGAAAACTGTTTTAATCGAAAAGGAGTAAGTAAAGATAGTACTTAAAAAGAAGATAATAAGTTTATAACTATATCCTGTGTAAGGAATCCTTTGAGCCAAAAATAAATCCGGAACTACAACACAACTTCAAAGCATGCAAGAGAAAAAGCTTCTTCATGCAAATTAACAGTTTGCTGTTAAGCTTTATTCAAAGAAGCGTTCAAATCAACACCGTCTAATGCAATCGTATCTTTAAGAGCAGCAGGATAGCAGGAATAATTCGCGAAGTGGGACAGGAACAGGAGTAAATTCTGTCCCTGCTGAAGCTGCCGACTGGTTAGCATTAATTATACACCTGGTTTGTCCCTGTCTGAGCGTCTGTAAGTGCTAAAATAATAAGATTAATTTGCTTTTACGAACAGAGTCGTTCGCGCAGTTTCACCTCCAAATTACGTTCCGGGTTCAGGATTACATTTTCTTATCGATGAACGGAATATATCTAAAGACGTTACAACTTGTAACATGATAATCGCTACATATTATTTTGTTTTGTATTTACTGATAACGGGTATTGGGAAACGGAAAATGGGACACTAGGACAATAAATCTGATGTGACCAGCACATTATGTTCCATCAGTTCTATATTTCGTACAAATTCCATACAGAATGTTTCTTGCAAAAGATTCTATATTTCCAGTAAAATTATAACACAAACATACTACTAGGCCAAATTCATATTAGTTCGGCCGGTTAACAGTTTCAACAAACAAATTATAAAACAAATGGTGAGAAAATTATGCAAATTTCTTTCGACTCGTTTAAAATATAGATTTAAGATTACCAAAACTGAATATGTTATTCAAGTGTTCCGCCATTTAATATTAGGTTACATCGCAGTAATACTAGCTTAGTCATCAACCTGAAAAAAACTTTATAAAAAAAATCTGTTGTGGCCAGCACAATACCTCTCGCCACTTCCTTTTTTTGGTTACATAAGTATAGGGCGCGAACAGTCATGTTACATTGTTGTCCTTGACAAGCAGATGTGGGGGCCCGTTTTAGAATGATAATTAGTAATTCTGTACATAAATGTCAAATTTTCATTAAAAATTTCAAAATTTTCTAAATTCACGTAGTTAATTTGTCACCAGGAGTGTGGAATTTACTTGTCGAGGAAAATAAACCACATGGAATTGGAAAATCACTAAATTTAGAATGAGAAATTATGATATATGACATCTATATACATAATTACTAGCTATCATTCTGACACGGGCCCCCATATCTGCTTGTCAAGGCCAACAAAGTCACATCACTGCTCGCGCCCTAATGGATTTAACATTTACTGTATACTTACAATCTACACCAAAAATTCTATTTATATCAATTCCATATATTTAGATTTTTTAAATTTAAATTCATTCTATGAAGAAATTTTGTCCTACTCTTCTAATTTTCCGAGATGTTTCCAATTCATTGTCGGAAGTAACAGTATTTCTGAAGGGTATGTGTAATATACCTATAATATTAAATATTTAACTATTAATACATTAAGAAATAATATAATATATGTACTTCTGTAATGTCTCCGGATTTCTGACACTGACATTTAACTGTCAGTTACAAACAATTTAAATTTTCAACTATTTCCATAGCATTCTTCCGGCTGTAAAATTTATTACAACAGATTATTTTTTATCTCTAAATCTATAAAATATATAATAAAATATTTAAATGTATCAGATAGAGAATTTTCTTTAATATTACCAAGAAAAATTTTCAGAAAATATAATTTAGAAGATTTTTTTTCAAGAATATTCTACTTCCGGTTGTCCAATTGTTACCAAAACCTTTTCAGATCTTCCCATGTCCAATTGGGAAATACGTAGTTAAACAAATTTAAAGTCTTATAGTTTTTGAGTAATCGTACTTCCAACATCCCACATACACACACACACACACACACATACACACACACATCCACACACACACAAACATCATCTCAAAAATGTTAAAATCGGATTGTAGGAACCTTAAAACATGCTTATTGAATAAAATCTGGATATGCGATTTTTAGCATGAATCCAATACCTCTCCTAGCAAGAGGTAAAAAACTTGTAGAAATTATTAGTTGTTATTTATTTTTTAAAAAAGAAGAAAATATATACTAGTAAGCAAGTCTGCGTATGAATGTTAGAGGAATACGAAAAAAAAATTATTTTTTTTGAAATATAGTATTAGAGCTATCGGATCCGAAAGAATCGTCACATACACACACACACACACATACATACATACGTTAAATTGTAAAATTGTATTGTAGTGACCCTAATACGTATTTATTCATTGAAAACAATATCTTTCGTACCTAAAGGTGACGGAAAGTAAAAACAGTAACACCAAATCAATGAAAAAGGGAAATATTTTTTTAATGCATCGTTGACGAAGGATTTTCTAGCAGAATATTTTTAATTGGCAGATTTATGAAATATTGGATTAATGTTACTAATGATCAGCATTGATATACACTATAACGAGGCAAGGTTAATATTATTTCGGTCGGTTTACATTTTCAACAAATTATAAAACCTACTCAAATGACGAGAAATTTTACATAATTCTTTCGGCTACTTTAAATACGGACTTAAAACTTGCATAAAATTTGAACCGAATGACGGATGATAAAAATAGTTTAACTGGCATTTAAGTCCAGTTTTATCTTCTACCGAAACCCTTTGTTTTTGGCACAATATGAAAAACTTCGTAAAATTCACCTACCTTGCATATTATCGAAAAATAATCTTAATTATTAGTTTATTGTTGAATGTAAATTATTTATTATTTGAACGTTCTCATTGTGACTTCATCAACTTTACATTATTTATACCTAATTAATATCAGTTGACATGTTGCAACTTAAATTGAATTAAAATATAAGTTCAAATAATGCAGCATGGCAGCACATAATTTCACGAAAACTTATTGCTATTTAAAAACTTTAAAGAACAAAGGATAAAAGATCCTTTTATCCCATAATTACACATTTTCTGTAAAAAAGCACATAGCACAAAAATAAAACTGTGCCGGGAACTGATACTGACAGTAATAATTTCTTGTTATCAGTTCTATAAAATAAAGTGTCCCTCTATCCCTCTTCCAACATCCTCTCACTATAAGAACTGAGAATAGTCGATAGGACAAATAGTCCCTCAATAACCATCCGCTTGCCCTAGCCGTAGCGTCGTACCGTACGCTTAATTGCATTGGACAAGAATTTGCGTCATTTAAAACGAACCGGAAATTAGCGTAACCTAATTCCGGTGGCCGCCGTGCCCGCCAATAGCCATGCAAATTAGCGGCCATAACCAACCATTGGGAGGAGGCCAATGTCGCAGTCTGATCGGGGACCTGGACGTTGTGATGTGCATGGTAATCGAAGGCGATGGGACAGTCACACGAAAAGAATTGAAAATGAAGCGATAAAAAATATACAGGTGATTTAAAAAAATTGAGACATATAGATATTTTCTTTATTATTAATTTTAGACCGTTTCTGTGTGGCCAGCACAATACCTCTCGCCATTTTCATTTTATGTTGTATAGAGCGCGAGCAGTCATGTGACTTTGTTGGCTTTGGCAAACAAATATGGGGGCCAGTGTCAGAATGATAACTAGTAATAATGTTCATAGATATTAAGTATCATAATTTTTCATTCAAAACATCATGATTTTCTATTCATCGGAATATTTTGAATTGTTGAATGAAAAATTATGACATATGACAATTGTGACATCTATGTGAATACAACAATACATTTTACAACAAACGACACACAATATAATCAAACAATTACATTGTATGCGTAATCATCAAAATACAAAGTAATAAAAATGCAAAAATTACAATTTCACAAGACTACAACGCTAAACACAAGTGACTATCGTCAAACAGTTTATAATTATTTTTTTCATTCTGTCAGTTATAATAACAACTTCTAATGAATTCATCACTATTAAAATATTCGCCTTTGTACAACTTATTTTACCCCTGGAAACTTCAACATACGTTGTAGTATATTGCATATTCATAAATGCTAATATTTTCTTTTGCAAGTTCTGATTATACAATTTTATTTTTGAAAAAAAAGTACAAATTGAGTATTGAATATACTTTGTTGAATTCAAATAAGGTTATTTATATTCTCCACGCGCGCAAAGCGCTGCATTCTCTAAAAAAACTACTTTGACATGCATTTTTTCAAAAAAAAGTGTTATATGATCAACTCGTATTTACGAAACTATATAAAACTGGAATTCAATTTTAAATATTTTTCTATGTAATTTATATTCTGTTTTTAAATTAAGGCAGTGTCATACTTATAGTCGCCGTCAAATAAGTATGAACTGATGCTCAACTTTTTCCCTTCTCCATACCCACTCCCTTGCCTTGCATTGTTGTCGCTTCTTCATATTAGCATTTTCAATATTACCACTGACTTAGGAGAGGATAGACTAAATTGGATAATGGAATATAATAACACTTCAGTGATTTCCCTCTAGCATGTGAAGATTGAGATGATCGGTATTAAATATAACTGTACAGGTGATTCATCGGTCTGTTCTTTCTTAATAACCTGATTATTTTAAATATGTCAATAAATCTGAAGTATAGGTTCTACAGGATATTCCATGTTTACGCAATAGTATGCAACTTTATATTTTCAAATAGAATACACTATATATTTATTTAAATTTGAAAAGTACAAAAAATTTGCTGTCCAATAGTATAAAAACAATCATATTATATTATTAAAAAAATATGTTGTGGCCAGCACAATACCTTGCGTCAATCCTGTGTATTATATATAAATTACATAAATAAATTTTCTTGCAAAAGATTCTAAATTTCCAGTAAAACTATTTCATAAATAAAATATGCAAATTGCACTTGACACTGACATCTTTTTCTTCTTTAGCTTTTCCCATTCGTTAGGGGTCGCTATTTTTTATTTTCTTCTTCCACTCATTTATGTTTTGCGTGTCGTTCTCATTCAGTTCCTCTTCCCTCAAGTCTTCCGCAATACAGTTCTTCCATCTTATCTTTGGTCTTGCTCTGTTTCTTCCACTTTCTATTACTAAGCTATTCTTTCTTCTGTAACACGAGGGGGGTGTTACAATAGCTCTGATGATGGTGATTTTACTTCTTTTGCCAACGATGACCACTTGTTCTAACTGATGGGCGCTTGATGTTCGCCCACCGCTTGTTAAGGAGGACGGAACACGGACACACTTGCACTTAACTTTTATGGCTGATGAACACACTTTACATTATTATTATGGACACAGAGAATATTAATATTAGGATTTAACTAACTTCTTTATTTACATGATTAATATTGACACTTACACTAAACTTAACTAAGCACATAAAAACATAAACTAAATTGTTACATTGTTGTAACCCTGCGTACTAGCGTCTAGTACGCGCTCAACATAAAACTCAAATTACATCTCTAAGACCGACTCCATGTCTTGTCAACATGAATATCTAAAACAAAGCGTTACTTTCGTGAGAGGCTTATCTCCGAGATGTTGAAGGGGATATCATATGGCACCCATACCATAATATCAGCCCTGCACGTAGGCTTGCAATAACTTCTACCCTTAAATGTCAACAAGCAACTGTCCAATGTCTCTGACAGCTAGTCTAAACAGTCAGTTAATAAAAGATGATAACTATTTCTAAACAGAATATTGACTAACAAAGATAACAAGGTGAAATATTATTTCTGAAAATATAATTTAGAAAATATTATGAAAAGTTACTTATTTGTTATTGCTCGCCTTGTTACACTTCTTCCAATATATTCTTCCATTTCTCCTCATGATATGTTCAAACCAATGTAATCGTCTCGTATCTTTCTAGAAACTTCTAACACTCAAGTTATTTCCCTTATTTTTTCATTCCTTACCGTATCTTTCCCTGTATTCCCCAACATCTATCTCAACATCCTCATCTCTGCCAGAGTCATTTACTTTTCATTGATACTGACATTTGGCAATTTGAATTATCTAAATATATTAGCAGTTTCCATGGCATGGCAATTTGGAGGATATTGAAATAATAACAGTTCCATCATTTCGTCGACGCCTGCAGTGTTGTGTTGACAATGACGGTAGCCATTTTGAACATTTATTGTGATTTCATTTATGTCTGCATCACTTTATGCGTTTTTTTTTTATCCATCAATTATAGAGTTGTTCTTGGTCGTCTACATCCTATAAATGTTCTATCAAATAACAGACCGATGAATCACCTTGTATACTGAGTGGCGTTTAGGGGTTAATATAATAAAACTAGTAAAAAAAAATTGTATGCATCTTTAATTCTAAATAAGTTTGCGCTCTAATGTTTTTGCCATTAAATAAACAGAAGTTGAGTGAATAAAAATAAAACTAAGCAAAAAACTTGGTGAAATTGTAAAATATAAATTTAGTATTCCATGAAAAATATAAGTTCAATATTTACTTTAATTAGCGAAGTAAATCTTTTTTAACAAATATGTTAACTTTTGTTTGTTAATAAATGTGCGACTGTTTACAACAGACTTTAGAAATGAACACAATATATCTACAATGAAATAGACAAATTATTGTAAAAACTATAGCTTTTCTACGAGAAAACATGAAGGAGAGTAGTAAAATAAATAATGTGGTATGCAGGCAAGTTGGCTGTTGACTGCAAATATTTGTTAATAAAACTGCGTCTATTTATCTTTGTGCAAAATATGAATATTTAGTAATTACACTGGTACGATTTGGAACAGTGTCAACAATTTCCAGCGAGAGTAACGCTGTACAGTAAATTAATAAATTACTCTATTTGCACAACCATAACCCTGCATAAGAAATAAACAGAGCCGTTCTCAGCCCCAGCGTAGTCGCAAGCAGGGTTTCTCAAACTGTTATCCGCTCTGTAATTCTGACCTCATAATATTCGTACGCTATGCCCGCTGTTCCAAACTTTTTCAGTCATGGAACCCTTAAAAAAACTGCTAATAAACACACAGTGCACTGTAATACGTTGTTTACAGTTATTTCAAATAGCTATAACTTTGGAACAAATAATCGCAGAGACATTAAATAAAAATGTGTTGTGACCAGCACAATATCTCTCGCCATTTTTATGCGCGAACATCCATGTGACTTTGTTGGCTTTGGCAAGCAGATATGGGGGCCCGTGTCAGAAAAACAGTTAGTAATAATGTACGTAGGTGTCAAGTATCATAATTTTTCATTCAAAACATCATGATTTTCCAAATCCATGTGGATTATTTTCCTCGACAAGTATGTTCCATAATATTGATGACAAACATCAGAATTTTTTGAAATTTTGAATGAAAAATTATGACATATGACAATTGTGACATCTATGTAAATAACTACTAGCCGTTATTCTCGCGCCCTATAAGTAACGTAACATTTCTTGTACACACAAATAATTGAAACTGTATCTCTTCTTTCGTTCTATGAGGAATTTTGTTTTACTATTTTCTTATTATGTTCAAAATTCTTCAAATTCATTGACGGTATTAGCGGTATTTGTTAAGGATATATGTAATATTAACATACCTATAATTTTAAAAACATATTTAATTAATAATACAAGAAGATATATTAAATGTACTCGTATCTCCCAAAAACATCTTCCAGTAAGGTTAGTAAAACTGCTGATTTTTGACATTGACATCTTACATTTATCTGTCAGTTACAAACATTTAAATATCTCAACTGGGTTCCATGGAGTTTTTTGGGCAACGAGATTTAGTACAAAAGATTATTCTATATTATTATGTACTATATCTCCAAACCTATAGCAGATATAATAAAAAAATTAAATATGTCAGGTAGAAAATTTAATTATCTTTATTATTTGTAGTAACAAATTTTCAAGAAATAATATTTAGAATTTTTTTTAGAAACTACCAGTGAACTGTTACCATTACTGTTAGATTGAGGAATCCGTAGTTACACAGATTTTTAGTCTTATAGAATTTGAGAAATCGTACGTCCAACGTCCTCACACACACACACACATACACACACACACACACACACACACACACACACACACACACAAACACACAGACACACAGACATCATCGTAAAAATGTTATTATCGGATTCCAGGGTCCTTAAAACATGTTTATTCACTAAAATCTGGTTATGGGATTTTTAGCATGAATCCAATACCTCTCTTAGCGAGAGGTGAAAACTAATGAACTTTACATTACATATTTATTAATGCCATTTACAAAATTTCGAAAGTAACTTGCGAATGCCATTAAATTATTAAAGCATAAATGATGGTGCATTATTTATAATTTTTTTCTAATTCCCATAATTTCTGGTGGTCCTTCCCCCTCTTCCTCTCTCAACCCTCCTTCATAGTCCGTATTGCTCTAATCCCGAAACATCAGTGATTAGCGGAAAATTGGAAATCCCTGGTCTGCATGGATTGTACTGTCTCTAGCCGTCTGTGTATTTGTACACAAAATACTGGAGACTCCGATTCGAGTAGATCAAAGACTAGTTTTGTATATTTAGCCCGAAAGTGCGTAATTGCTAGCCTGGCTGGACCTTACTTAGGATCCCTTAATCTGCTAATAATATACATAGCCTAGCCTACCTACTTCAAAGACTGTTAATTTAACCATCCATTCCACTGTTTCATTTATTTATCTTGGATAATTTATTTAGGGCTTCGCTTGGTTAGATATTCTCAATCTATATTATTGAGAGCTTCAGAAACCCAAACAAAATAAATATAAATAAATAGTTATTTAAGTATTAATGGCAGTAAGTGCACCCTACCGGTTGAGGATACCGGTAAGAAGCACTTAATGCCCGCAATGCTTATTATATGTTTTGCACGATCGTCCCAATAATAACAAATTAAAGTTTAGAATTATTTAAAAAATATTTTGACATTTTAAAAAAAATAGTTGTCATTTTTAAGTAAGATATGATCGTTGTTTTGTTATCATGAAAGCTTTAAAAATTGTACATTTATTTTTTATTTATGTAATTTTCACCGCCTCCAGATCGGTTAGTAGTCACATCACTTACCGATTAGTCACAGCACTTACTGATCAGTACCACATCACTTACTGATCAGTAATATGTAAACAAAACTTACTGCCTTGAAAACCCTATCGGTAAAGTTTAAAAAAAAAACCTGATCGTGCAAAAATAAATATATCGTCACGGCATATTACCCATTGCTGGGTGTGCCAATCTGCATTGTACACAGATATTGGTAATGATGAAATATTCGTACCGTGCGGGCGCTTACCAGGCGTCACCTCACGGGCACTCAATGCTGGCGTGGAGAGTGTACCACAGGGGTCAATTTAGTGCCATTAAAATTCGAAGTAATTTTTGTCATCGGTCGCGATGGAACCAGAAACAACAATTATCTATTAACAAATAATTGTTAGAAAATCGTTCTCCAGATAAGAATAATTCAAAAATAAATGGGTGTACATACAACACACTACTGAATGCAGATGTCTCATGAAAACTTTGATGCTTTGAGTAATTGCGAGAGTGGAAACTTTTAAATATTTCATTTTTACCTTCCGTCACTTTTAGGTAAAGAAGGTATTATGTATGATAAAAGAAATCGATGGTGAGTTTTTAACGAATAAGCACGTTACGGGGCCCCTAGAATACGATTCTATTATTATTACGATTATGTATGTGTGTGTGTGTGTGTGTGTGTGTGTGTGTGTGTGTGTTTTACGTAGTCCTCTTCCTTTCGTCCATATGAAGACATGATTACATTTTGATTATCGGACGTACCTTCATTTGAAGATTTTAACAGATTTTCTTGAAGAAACGCTATTAAATTTCATTTTTCACATTTATTGTGAACTATAAACATATTTAAAAAAAATCTGATGTGACCAGTACAATACCTTCCGTCAATCCTGTGTATTATGTTTAAATTCCATACATAAATTTTCTTGCAAAAGATTCCAAATTTCCAGTAAAATTATTTCATAAACAAACTATGCAAATTGCACTTGACACTAATATATTCTTCTTTAGCTTTTCCCATTCGATAGGGGTTGCTATTTTTTATTTTCTACTTCCACTCATGTCTGTTTTGCGTGTTATTCTCATTCAGTTCCTTTTCTCCGAAATACAGTCCTTCCATCTTATCGTTAGTCTTCCTCTGTTTCATCAACCTTCTATTATTAAGCTATTCATTCTTCTTCCAATATATTCTTCATCTCTCCTCATGACATGTTCAAACCAATGTAATCGTCTTTCTTCTATCTTTCTAAAAACTCCTTACACAAGAGTTATTTCTCTTATTCTTTCATTCCTTACAGTATTTTTCCGTGTCTTCCCAACATCCTCATTGTATATTTTTATTCCAAATAATAATTATTTGATGCGTGACCCAGAAAGTACTAAAATTAAAACTAAAATACCTCTAGCTATATATTTCTTCAATATCCGGGCTAAATCCCCTGGTATAAAAGTTCTCATTTGTATTTCTAAACTAATATTTAGAATTAAACTAAATATATCGTTAGTTGGGATTTCGTTTGTAAAACTATCAAACTCCAATTTGTAAACCTGTTGCAAAAAGAAAAAGAGTATTATTGGCAAAGAGAAACATTCTCCGTTTGATCCATTTCCGTGGCTAGCTGCACTTCCTCGTCCATCCGCATTCGCAATCTAACTTTTGGGAATATTTTCCGAAACAAATCCGATCGTTTAACCTGGACGTAATCAGTTAATACGATTGAGCAATGTTCAGCGTAGCCGTCGGATTCAAGTCCCAGTGTGATTCTAGTGATTCCGTCAGTTGTCGGTGAACAACGTTCGCTCGGACAAACTGCCATTCAAACTCGCCCATGTAGCACACACCAGCAAATTTGTTACACTGGGTCAACATTGGTTTTTAAGCTGCCGATTTAAACTTTAAACATTTCATTAGCAACCTGTAGAGAATTCAATGCTACGGATAAACCTTTGTTCACAAAAAGGACTAATTTTGCAAGGGATGACAAATTTTTACCTCCCGCTCCCTTGGTAAGGGAGGTATAGGGATCGTGCTAAAAATCACATATCGAGATTTTGGTAAATGACCACCTATAATCCAATTTTAATATTTTCACAATGATGTCTGTGTGTATGTGTGTAAATATGTGTGCGTGTGTGGATCGTCTGGGCGCTCTTATTCAAATACTATCATTCAGAAAGTTTTGAAACCATGTATTTGTACCTTCTTCTAATATACAAAGAAGCCATTAGATTTTGGTGGCTATCGGATAACCAGAAATGACAGTTTACTTGAAAAAATACCTTTAAATGTAATTTTTTCTCCATTTATTATTATAAAAATTAAAGATTATTCCATTTTCTACAAGTTTGCTTTAATACTTTTTCCATATATTTTATGGATAAATTTATAAAGTAATATGAAAATTATATCTCGGAGCTTATGTTTTAAACACATCTCCGTGGTTACATAGTTCAGTTCAAATGTATGTAACTGACAGATAAATGTCACTGTCAAAAAAATAATCATTTCAAATTAATAATAGTAACGTTTTAAAAAGAAAATTGTAAATACAACAATAGTTTTATGGAAAGGAACTTAAAGTATATAATTTCTAGCATTAGTAAATATGCAGGTATATATTTAAATAAAGAATAAATAAATATATTATCACGGCATATTATCCTTTTGCTGGGTGTGCTAATCTGATTTATACACACATTTCGGAAAAGTTGAGATCGTGTAGTGAACATAAATAAATAAATTTATATAAATAAATATAGTAAAATAAGTATTGTTTAAATAAATAATCTTAGTGTTTAAGTATTTAATAATATTCTTAGTCTCAAATGAGTGTTCATATTTGTTAATCATAGTCTTTAATTATTTATAGTTTAATAAACTTTTATTTTAATTAATAATATTTCTCTGATTTTTACACTTCACCTAAATAAATAAACATTACAATACCATGATAATACTTTATAAATTGGGACAATAGTTATAAGCAAAGGAAATTATTCAGTTACCAACATAAGTAAATAAGACGGTTCTAAATTCACAAAAAATAAATAGCGAAAAAAATTAGATAATTGAGATATATGGGAAATAATTTTTATTCAAATATTATTGGTGGCTATGTGAAAATAAACACAATGTAACAATGTTAATATCAACAAAGTATACATTTGTTTATTACTTATTTATTATTACGTACTTATTTTTTACTTATTTATCTATATAATTATTATTTATTTTTACATTTTTTTTTCTATTTTACGTATTTTTAATTGAAAAAATTTCAATAGTAGAGTAGAGAAACCGATTGAGCTTCTGTTTACTGCAGATGCAGTGACTACGTAGCAAATTGAACAATGCAATTTAAAATAGAAATATTGATTGTTTCATAGGAAGGTCAAGAGTTTCATTTTATTTTTGCAAAATTTAAAAATAGCAGATAAAAAACATATGGAAGTAAAAAGTTTAATGTAAAAACAATGTCAGTGCTAACTTTGAACTATAAAGTTTTATAAACGCAACATTTCACATGAAACTATGTAAAGGGCAACAAAAATTTATTGCAGCATAAAATGATGTTTATTCCACTAAATTAAATAACTAAATGGGATATTAAAATATTTATATCAATGTTTCCACATCACAGATGATTAAAAATTTAATTGTATTAGTATTTCATTTAAAATTCATATTTCAAACAGACAGTAATGCAAAATTAAACATCTAAAATGTTTATTCATGACACTAAACCAAATGACCAAAACAAAATACAAACATCCATTTCACATTGCATTTTTACCTCTCGCTAAGAGAGGTATTGGATTCATGCTAAAAATCGCATATCCAGATTTTAATAATTAAGCACGTTTTAAGGTCCCTACAATCCGATTTTAATATTTTTACGATGATGTCTGTGTGTGTGTGTGTGTGTGTGTGTGTGTGTGTGTGTGTGTGTGTGTATGAATGTGTGTATGTAGGTAGGTTGGAAGAACGATATCTCAAAAACTATAATATTTAACATCCATTTAACTACGTATTTCTCAATCGGACATTACTGGGAAGAGCTGCAAAGGTTTTGGTAATAATTAGATAACCGGAAGTAGCTGATTTTTAAAAATATCTTCTAAATATTATTTTTCGGAAAATTTTGTTCTTGCTTATTAAAGAAGAGTAAATTCTCTATCTGATACATATAAATATTTGTAAGCTAGACTAGAGTAACATTGAACTGCAAAAAAGCTATCAAATTCTTTTCAAGTAAGTTGTAAATATTGACATAATGTATGAAAAAATAAAATGTAAAAGAAGATATGTAAGTATCCAGATATATACATTTTAGACCGCCCAAAATTAATGTTTTCTTGTAGAAGAATAAGAAGAGAAAGTAAACAAGAACATTGTAACCAGCCTAAAATTTATATATGGTAAACTCTACTTCATAATTTATTATACATAATTTATGGTAAAATATCCTATAGATTTTGTAAATATATGTGAAAATTGTTTTATGTTGAGACATGCTCTTATTGAATAATAAGGAAGTTTATATGTCATAGACTTATATGAATATATTATTTGTATTTCTAAAAATATTCTTTGCTTTATGCATACAGCCTGGTAAAATATACAGCGAGAGGTTATGTGCTGGCCACATCAGATTTTTACAAATGATATCCCTGATTTACCTCCTGATCCTAAAGATTGACAGGATTCTAAAATAGGGCTTTCAAATTGAAATCAATATGTGCGTGAAAGGTATATTCAACGCTGAAAGTTATCCGTCGACTGCTTTATCATTCCGGTGGTCAGTTGAGGAAAGAATACCGGCCCTTGTCAGTAACTTTATGGTGGAAGATCAATTTGTTTGAACATCCAGGCCTCAAGGAATTTAGAGATTTGATATCAAAGCTGTCTAAAGAAAAATGCACTATGAATAAGAAAAAGAAGTATTATTGCCAGAAATACGAGCCCTAACAACTAACATATGTCCTAAAATTTTTGGCACAAATTTCAACATTTTTTTTGTAATATAAAATGCTGTTAGTATAAGCTTATTTCCGCCTTCTGGAAATAAGGTAAATGTAACAATTTCTTGTTTTAAATACACATTTAATTTGGACTAATAAAAATTATTTCCCATATGTCTCAATTATCTAATTTTTCTCGAATTTTTTCAAATACATTAATAAAAACTAATATATCGTTGAAAAAATCTGATGTGGTCAGCATAATACCTTCCGTTAATTCTACGTATATTATACAAATTCCACACAGAATTTTTTTTGTAAACTATTCTATGGGCGTTTTCTTTTTAAGGGAGAAATGAACTGATCTTATCTCGTATTGAATTGAACTGAACTACTCCTAGAAAGAACAGTATGTTTTTACCTTCCGTCACCTTTAGGTAAGGAAGGTATTGTCTTTGGTCAAAAATTTCAATGATGAGTTTTTACTGAATAAGCACGTTTTAGGGTCCATAATACGATTTTACCATTTCTCCGATGATGTCTGTATGTATGTGTGTCTGTGTATCTGTGTGTCATTGTTTGTGTGTCTGTGTGTCTGTGTGTCTGTGTGTGTGTGTGTGTGTGTATGTGTGACAAAAGTTCCGGATTCCATAACTTCAATACCACGATTCCAAAAATTATAATTTTTTCGTATTCCTCAAGTTTACATCCAGAAGAACAACTGATTAGATTTTGGTTATAATTGGTCAACCGGAAGTAGTCTCATTTGAAGATTTAACAGTTAAATTTGATTTATTGACATTTAATGTTATTATAACTTAAAGAATATATTATTCTCTATACGATTTGATTACAATTTATACTTCATATTCAATAGATACAGAGTAGAATTTTAAAGAAATTAAATTTTATAATTCAGCCAGCTATGCCAAACTTGGGAACTAGTAATGTATTCATATAATTCAAATTGACAGATGTCAGTATCAATGAAAAGTAAATTAATGTGGCAGATATGAGGATGTTGAAGTAGATATTGGGGAATACACGGAAAGATACGGTAAGAAAATAACTCTAGTGTTACAAGTTTTTAGAAAGATACAAGAAAGACGATTACATTGGTTTGAACATGTGATGAGGAGAAATGAAGAATTATATTGAAACAAGAATGAATAGTTTAGTAATAAGACGTTAAAGAAACAGAGGAAGACCAAAGATAAGATGGAAGGACTGTATTGCGGAAGATTTGAGAGAAAAGGAACTGAATAAGAACGTCATGCAAAAATAGCGACCCCTAACGAATGGGTAAAGCTAAAGAAGAAGAAGATGCCAGTGTCAAGTGCAATTTGAATAGTTTGTTTATGAAATAATTTTACTGGAAATTTAGAATCTTTTGTAAGAAAAATTATTATGGAATTTATACATTATACACGAGAATGGCGGAAGGTATTGTGCTGGCCACAACAGATTTTTAAAAATAAGAAGTAGAAAATAAAAACATATATACCATTATATTTATAAAATAATAATCTGCTGAATTGGCTTATGCCTATAATCTCTTGTATTACCTTATGTGATTTGTTTTTGCCACCTTAAATTATTTTATATTTTTATATTTCCAGTGAAATATTTTTACAAATACATTATGTAAATTTTATTTGACACTGACATCTGTCAATTAATAAAATTTGAATATTCTGTTTCCATGGTGCAGCTTTTAGCAGCATTAAGTTGCAAGTTATTTATTTATAATTCTTTATCTCTAAATTCATTGCATATGAAGAAAAAAATATAATTAAATCGAATAGAAAATAACAAATTATTTTATTTATAATAACATAAAAGTTCAAAAAATGATATTTAACAGCGTTTTTTTTAGAAAAGCTGTTAAAAGCTTTAAATTATGGTACTTCCGGTTAACCAATCATAACCAAAATCGAATTACCTCTTAATATGGACGTACAAAGGGGGAATATAAAAGAATTATAACTTTTGGAATTGTAATATTGGAATTATCGAACAAACACACACACACACCTACAAACATCATCGTGAAAATATTAAAATTAGATTCTAGTGACCTTAAATGTGCTTCTTTACCATATGCGATTTTTCTCCCTTACCAAGGGTAGCAGGAGATAAAAAAAATAAAAAGAGAAAATAGAGGGTATTTTTTACATTTTCTTCAGTTAAACAAAAATTAAAAATTTGTGAAATGACCCCATTATATATTTCGAATTTCATATACCCAGAATTTTAAAATAGAATGAAAAACTTTCGCCGACTTGTATGATTACATAACAAAAATGAAGAAAATAAAAATCAGTAGGAAAAGGAAAGAAACAAATTGTTTTATTTTTACCGTATTGCTTGCAGACGAATTTATGATTCAATAGATGTTCAAAGCTAGTTTACTGTGGACTCAAAGTATTCCACGGAAACATTTGAAGTCTCAGTTTGTTTACAGTTGAGATTCGAACTAGAAAATGCGCAGATTTCTTTTTAATAAATATGAAGTTTCAAAACTGCGAGCCTTGATTCCTGAATTAAATCCTGAAACTTAAGCCGCAGGGAAGATGCTGACCTATTTCGTCTCTCACCTTTTCTTTTATTTTCCCTATATGAAGAAAATCTCAAACTTATGTTGTGAACTTTTAAATTACACTAAAATGGTTATTAATTCCGAGACTTGTTTCATATAATAATTTTTTTTTTCAGTCCACATGATTTATTTTTGGCTAATGTTTATTGGATCAGTATTTTAAATAAATCATCAGTATTACATTATCAGTACCTTATAATAAAAATCTAATGTCCTCAGCACAATACCTCCCGTCATTTAATTTTTGTTAACTTAAATACGAGTTGATGCCCATGTCATTAATTTCTGATGCAAGAATTCCTAAACTTGTATCTAGCATCTTTGTCATACACACATAATTATGAGACTTTTATTCACTATCTCAATATCGACGGCAAAAAATGATAAAGAAACTGTATTGTAACCACGGTAACAAAAAAATGTAATTTTCAAATATTTGAATTATTCAATTTGGCGCCTGAAGCACATAATATTCAAATTGGCGTCCTAAGCAGGGCCGCTCTCGTATAGGTGGGCAGGTTGTGCCCCGCACAAGGCCCCTGACCATGAGGGACGCCTTTTCAAAACAGTAAATAATAGTATTTTTTACAAACTACTCTTATTCATATAGGAAAAATTGCCTATACAACTTCCATAGGAAGGTGATAGAAGTGAACAATATTTTTTATTAATTTGTTTGCATTAGAGCTCCAATTAAGTTTAAGTAAAATAATTATCCTGCCAAACAGATGTTTTTCTAGCATTGTTAAATTCAAATAATAATTGTGAAGCTGTTGATTACAACAATGAATATTTTGGTTATAGCTCATTAATATTGATTACAAGAATGAATCTAACAATGAATTTAGTAGAAATAAAAAAATAAAATAAATATCCTGCTAAACGGATAAATTTCTGATATTGTTATAACTGTAAAATTGTTGATTACAACAAACAAATTTCATTACAAGAATGAATTTAACAAAGGATATTTCATCAATATTTTAAATCTAGTATTTTTCGAAGAATCGAAAATATAGTGTAAAATTTAAAGAGTGTGTTAATTTACAAATTATACATTATGGGGGGCGCTGAAATATAACTTTGCACAAAGGCGCCTTTTACCCACGGAGCGACAATGGTCCTAAGACAAATATTTGTTTATAAAAGAGTGAATTTTTCATTCATTTGGTTCAATACAGAAGAATATAGAACGAACTGACTCTAACTACTTAAATGGGTGATTATCAAGAGCGTATCAATCAGAATATATCTATCATTTCAATTATGTGTGCGTCTTTTAAAAAAATCTGATGTGGACACCACACGACTTCCTTGTACGATTATTAAACTATACATATTTTATTAATAATTAAATTACAAAATATTGACAGGCTTAAGCCAAGCCCGACAAATATTTTGATATAGAACAAAAAATAATTCATTTACTACTATCATTCTTAAATTAACATTAATCTAACCCGGTTCTTTTTAAAGAGAGTTTTGATTACAACAAAGAAATATTTGATTACAACAATGAATATGACTAATTTCACAATAAAAATATAATATTTGTTATTGTACGAATCATAAAATTGCACGTATTTAACGTAATTTGACATGAACTTTTTTTATTATTTTTTTTGTCCTAATCCATAGCGAGCTTTATTACAAAAACAAAAAGTATATAATTTTTAAATTTACATATCTCGCTTATACAAAGGGCTAATTTAATAATACTTGATGTGCTAGACGCAAAAATTCTCTAAAACTTTTATTTGAAGCATTTATTTCTAAAATCAAAATAAAATCATTTTTTTCAAGAAAAACTGTTAACAACTTCAAGTAATGTACTACTTTCGGTTAGCATATTTTAACCAAAATCTATTATGTTATTTCGATTGACATGAAAGTCTTGTATACCAAATTTGAAAAGTTTTGGATTATATTTTAAAACAGTTTTCCATTAAAATCTATTATAGGCTTCATGTAAAGTGCCACTTCTGGAAATTGTGTAATAATCAGAAAGGGAGGTGCACAACTAGATGTTATAGGAGTCCTAAATACAAAATTTCAACTTTCTACGGCTGACCGTTTTTGAGATGCGAGATACGTACGGACGTACGTACAGACGTCACGACGAAATTAGTCAAAATGGATTCAGGGATGATCAAAATGGATATTTCCGCTGAAATCTGAAAACCGATTTTTTTGCGATTACAATACTTCCTTTATTTACGTACAAGGAAGTAAAAAGGCGCCTGGAGCGATTGCTCCTCTGCTCCATATCATCGCACGGCCCTGTGACCAACCCATCTCAAATATCTCACACCAATTCTCGTAACATTATTCCTAACCATACATTCCCCATACGCCAAGGGTAGCAGAAGGTAAAAATGTTATTTAATTTAATTTAACCTAATCCATTTATCTCATCTAATTTAATCTAACCTCAAAATCCTAATAGCTTATTTACGATATTAGGAATGGGAAAATAAATAAAACAGAGACTTCATTTTTCTGAAATGAAAATCCTGCCAAAAAATTATAAAACAAACTGAAAGAATGAATCCCTTGTTATCTCCCGTTACCAGTACTCGCACACATCCAAAAACAAATGCCTGCGACGAACAAAAATAAAAGTCGTGTAGTGATATTCGGTAACTCAATCGACAAATGTTTTGTGTCAGTATTGAACGTTTAATCCTGATTTGACCACCGAACGGCGTTCGAGGCCACAACGAGGATTTAGTCGGTGTATGCGCTCTCATTCAACGACCTCGAACTGGAAGGATAGTGTACAAAAAGGATTTGAACCCTAGCTAAACAAATAACTTTAGCTTTCGCAGCATGTGTGATATATTGGAATAATTGAGATTTACTCGTAGTAGTAGTAAATTAAACGTAATTGTATATGGGGTACATCTAAATAAATTACAAATTTTGACCTACATAAAGTAAAATGTAGTGGGGACACTTTAATGCGGGCTCCAAACATACGAATCTCTGGATTATACAGATCAATTTATTTAATTATTTATTTAATTATTCATATTTTATTTTATTTTATTTTTCGTATTCCTTTTTACCTCTCGCTAAGAGAGGTATTGCATTCATGCTAAAAATCGCATATCCAGATTTTATTGAATAAGCACGTTTTAAGGTCCCTACAATCCGATTTTAACATTTTTACGGTGATGTCTGTGTGTGTGTGTGTGTGTGTGTGTGGATGTGTGTGTGTGTGTGTGTGTGTGGGATGTTGGAAGGACGGTTACTCAAAAACTATAAGACTTAAAATTTGTTTAACAACGTATTTCCCAATCGGACATTCATGGGAAGATCTGAAAAGGTTTTGGTAATAATTGGACAACCGGAAGTAGAAGATTCTTGAAAAAAAATCTTCTAAATATTATTTTTTGAAAATTTTTCGTGGTAATATTAAAGAAAATTAAATTCTCTATCTGATACATTTAAATATTTTATTATATATTCCATAGATTTAGAGATAAAAGAAGTATAATATATAAAATAACCTGTTGTAATAAATTTGACAGCCGAAAGAATGCCATGAAAAATAATTGATAATTTAAATTATTTGTAACTGACAGATAAATGTCAGTGTCAGAAATAATGAGTAATGAAAGAAAAATGTACTTGGAGAATCCCTTAGTTCTTGATCTGTGACTATTATGGAGATGACAAGTCTAGGTTGAAGGACTTAAATTTGTTTCAAACATTATGGGACAATGTACACCAGTACTATAGACTAGAGTAACTTTGAATTGCGAAAAAGCTATCAAATTCTTCTCAAGTAAGTTGTAAATATTGACAAAATTACACATCGATATAAGAATAATCGGAGTGCAATCTATCCGTCAATTTATTAAAGGGAATTAGTGTTATTTAGATATAACATGTATGATAAAATAAAATGTAAAAGAAGATATGTAAGAATAGATGCACAATCCGTATATACATTTTAGAGCGCCCAAAATTAATGTTTTTACTAGAAGAATATGAAGAGAAAGTAAACAACGTTGTTCGAATTGAAAATTGCTGTTACCAGCCTAATATTTATATATAGTACTCTACTTTGTAATTTATTGTAACATAATTTATGGTAAAATATCTTCATGTTGAGACATGCTATTATTGAATAACAAAGAAGTTTATACGTCATAGATTTATATGAATATATTATTTGTATTTATAAAAATAATCTTTGCTTTATGCATACAGCCAGGTAAAATATACGGCGAGAGGTTATGTGCTGGCCACATCAGATTTTTTGGCTTTGATATAAAATTATATTTGAAACTTAAGAATATATTGACATTTTTATGGGGTCTCGTGGCCGTGTGCCTGAGTGTCTGGTCGCGAATCTGGGGACCCGGGTTCGGTCCCGACCAACGCCAAAAAATACTTCGAATTTTAATGGCACAAAATTGATACCTGTGGTGCACTATCCACGCCAGCAATGATTGCCCGTGACGTGACGCTTGGTAAGCGCCCACACGATACAAATTTGTCATCATTACTGATTAGCACATCCAGCAAAGCGACTTCACCGCTCGGGCCCTGGAGTCCTGGGTTCGATTCCCACCAGGGGAAATTTTATAAATATAATAATACCTATTTGTGTATAAGTGCGCAAAATAGGACATTGTCGATTGAGAAGTTGCGTTCTCTCGAAATCGACAATGTCCATTTGCGCTCGAAACACACAAGATTTTTTCTACAGTCGCCACAGTGGACTCCTCCGCCATAACAAAAAATAATAAAATGTAAACTTTGTATTTACACTACTACTCAATTAATAAGGATTAATATAAAGAAAAAACGTCTGTTATATTTAATTTTAATTTATCGTTATTTCCCATTCTTCTTGACCTTTGCTCAGGGCATCGAACCCGAGTCGGAACCGAACCGAGTATTAATATTCGGGTTTAGGGTTCAGCTCCGGTTCATGTTCATTATGAGTTCGAAATGTAATCGTAATATAGCCGATAATCGAAGCATGTGTTGTCTGTTTGTGAAAATTGTGTTCGTGTTCTTGTCTAGCGTAAATTCCGGCTTGCATTTTAAATTATTTCTATATAAAGTTTGTAATTCCAAAAACATTAATTCAGTTTTCATTAGGTCCAACCGAACCTGAACCCGGAACAAAACCTCAAATTTTATTAGTGCTTGAACCAGAACCGCACCCGAACCCATCTCTTAAAAAATAAATTAACCTGAACCTGAACCGAACCCAGTTTTTGGCAGGTTCGATGCCCTGCGCTTTGCTTCAATCTAATATAAACATTTTATACTTTCTTTTTTGTAAGTGAATGCCCAATTTTATTTTCACAATAGTGCGGCATTTTTTTTTTGTTATGTAATATACCGACAGAGCAGTTATATGTCAGATTGATTTATAAAGATGGCAAATGTGTCACTACAGTGCCATTAGTTCCTGACTAAACGTTTCCATTAAGAATGTAGATAAGTGAATTTTCTCAACATTGTTTAGAAATTTGGACAGCGAGGGTTTTTTCTACTTTGTCGCGCTAGTGTGGCAAAGTGACATTTTGCGTTGACAAAAGAGTTCATTATCACTAAAGAATTAAATTTCTAGAATTTTCGATGATCCAGGTTCCTGGTTATTCACTCAAATAATCTATATTTTCGGCCGAAATCCAGGAATTATTGTCTGCCCTTAATATATTTGATATATGAAAACAAAAAAGGTAAAACCATATAGGATCTATTTTGCTTCATTTTTATTTTCATTATACAATCATTACCTTCGGCATTAACTGACCCTGAAGCTAAACTATGTTCTTGCTTGTAAAATTTATTCACTTGTATTTCATATATTGTAACTTGAACATAACTAGATCGTTAATATAATCTGGGATATAAATAGCAGTATATTTCCTTGTTTACTGCTCACATTTAATCAAACCGCGCGTAATATGGCTGCAGTAGTGCAGTACCCAATCTTTACTTGTAGATTTTATCCTGTGCAGTAGTTAAGGCGGAACTTCCACCAACATAAACCAGTTCGCCCTATGCACAAATGCTAGTTGTGCTTCGGTCCAGATAAACTTTAACAACCAGTTTAGTCTTATCGAATCTGCCGCACTGCATTCGGATAAATTACCCCGTAAATGCATCAGACGAAATTCGTAGTATCAATACTCAAGTCCACAATAATTCACAACGAAAGAGATTACTGTGCTCCAGAGTTTTACCACTGAAAAATCGGGACATGAACTAGACATTACAAACAAGTTATAAAAATAATATTCCATGTGGTTTATTTTCCTCGACAAATAAATGCGACACAAATGAAAAATTCTGACATTTGACATCTATGTTTATAACGTTTATAATTACTAATTGTCATACTGACACGAGCCCCCATATCTGATCGTCAAAGCCAACAATGTCACATGGCTGGTCGTGCCCTTCTGTAACCAATAACGGAAGTGGCGAGAGATATTGTGCTGGCCACAACAGATTTTTTACCTCTCGCTAAGAGAGGTATTGGATTCATGCTAAAAATCGCTTATCCAGATTTTAATGATTAAGCACGTTTTAAGGTCCCTACAATACGATTTTAACATTTTTACGATGATGTCTGTGTGTGTGTGTGTGTGTGTGTGTGTGTGTGTGTGTGTGTGTGTGCGTGTGGATGTATGTGTGTGTGTATGTATGTATGTGAGTCGGTTGGAAGGACGATTTCTCAAAAACAAATAATATCATGGAAACCAATTGAAAAATAAAAAATGTTTGTAACTGACACATAAATGTCAGTGTCACAAATCCAAAGACATTACTGTAGATTTTTTCTGGGAAGTACATACATTATATTATTTATTATTGTATTAATAGTTAAATATTTAAAATTATAGGAATATTACATTTACCTTTAAAAAATACTGTCAATCCCGACAATGAATTGGAAAAATTCCTAAAAATTAGGAGAGGGCAAAATTTCTTCATAGAATAAATTTAAAATTTAAAAATCTAAACAAAAAGAATAGATGTAAGAAGAAAAGAAATGTCATGTGACTTTGTTGGCCTTGACAAGCACATATGGCAACCCGTGTCAGAATGATAGCTAGTAATTATGTACATAGATGTCAAATATCATAATTCTTCATTCTAAATTTAGGAATTTTCAAATTCCATGGTTAATTTCCTCGACAAGTAAATTCCACACTCCTGGTGAGAAATTAATTATGTAAATTTAGAAAATCTTAATAATTTTAATGAAAAATTCTGACATTTGGCATCTATGTTCATAATTACTAGTTGCCATTCTGATATGTAACCAAAAATGTAAGTGGCGAAAGGTATTGTGCTGACCAAAACAGAGTTTTTCAATTGAACCCAAATTGGTTTTCTTACTTTAAGAAAATACTTATTGTTTTCTCTTTCGTTTGGTACAAGGTGTACTTTATATTATAATATCGTTATTTTATTTTCACTTTTAGGTTATAAAATATGTAACTTTTATATAGTAAATAAACAAATTATTTTGTATCAATCAGATATGAAATATATTTTTAAATAAAAATGACTTTTGTTTTAACTATTTGATAATTCCTCGGCTGGATAAATGCATGAATGGGACAATCGGAAAAAAACAGTCTTGAAAATTTGTGAATTTGTTTTAGTTGTATGCATCGAGGTGAAAATTATTTTTAGCTCAATGTTTCGATCAAAAAAGATCACTTTTAAAGTCATTGATTTACAACAATGCTTAATTACAATAAAGAAAAATTTATTACAATAATGAAAACTTCTAAGCAATATTCTTTCATTTGAAATTATTTAAGTTCCATTTATAACCAACATTGAAATATCGTGCAAAGAAGCATTTAATTTCATTAATGTGCAGTATAAATGAATAATTGTTTATTGCGATCAAAGCACCAAAGTAAAACATTGTATCATTAATTTTATTAAATAAAACAAGACCGCCTAATTAAACTTATTTATTGCAATACTTTATAAATTTCTAAGATATAATTTGCTTTATACACGTAGCCTCATAATTATTTTGATTATTTATATTTTCCTAGTAAAGCTTCATAAAATGCATATCAAAAATAAATTAAAATATGAATATTAATAATTTTAATCACAAAATAATTAAAATATACATGGAAAACTTTAATAATTATGCAAGTATTTTACTTTATAGTTGTAAGCAAGAATAATTAGATAGCATGCACTTAAGTATCAAATAAATTTAAGTGAATTATATGGTACACTTTTCCAATAGTTAGTATCTGAAACTAAACAAGGTTGCACGGTTAATAATTTCGTGTAACTTTGTGATATAACAAACAACAACATTAATAACACACTCGAGTAGGTACACAGGTGTAACATTCGCTCACGGAACTAATTACGAGTTCTTCGTGTTGTGTTTTCTACAAGCGGACGCGGAATAACCATCGGACGAATTTACTCCGATCAACAGAGTGAGAGCTGTTCAAAGAGTCTTTTCATAGCGCTCTACCAAACTCTTTCCAGCTTCAATGGTTTTTCTTATGACATCGAGTAAAGATGATGTTTGGAGCCCTATTTATTGTTAACTATGACGAATTAATATCGGTTTAAGTTATTTTTACCTTCCGTCACCTGTAGGTAAGGAAGGTATTGTCTTTGGTCAAAAAATTCAATGATGAGTTTTTACTGAATAAGCATGTTTTAGGGTCCCTATAATACGATTTTACCATTTTTACGAAGATGTCTGTATGTATGTATGTATGTGTGCCTGTGTGTGTGTGTGTATGTGTGTGTGTGTGTGTGTGTGTGTGTGTGTGTGACAAAAGTTCCGGATCCCATAACTTCAATACCACGATTCCAAAAATTATAAATTTTTCGTATTCCTCAAGTTTACATCCAGAAGAACAAGTGATTAGATTTTGGGTATAATTGGTGGCCCGGAAGTAGCCTCATTTGAAGATTTAACAGTTAAATTTGATTTATTGACATTTAACGTTATTGTAACTTAAAGAATATATTATTCTCTATCTCTATACGATTTGATTACATTTTATACTTCATATTCAATAGATACAGAGTTAAAGAATTTTAAAGAAATTAAATTTTATAATTCAGCCAGCTATGCTAAACATGGAAACTACTAATATATTAATATAATTCAAATTGACAGATGTCAGTATCAATAAAAAGTAAATTAATGTGGCAGAGATGAGGATGTTGAAGTAGATGTTGGGGAAACACGGAAAGATACGGTAAGAAAATAACTCTAGTGTTATAAGTTTCTAGAAAGATACATGAAAGGCGATTACATTGGTTTGAACATGTCATGAGGAGAAATGAAGAATTATATTGGAACAAGAATGAATAGTTTAGTAATAGGAGGTTGCAGAAACAGAGGAAGAGAAAAGATAAGATGGAAGGACTGTATTGCGGAAGACTTGAGAGAAAATTAACTGAATGAGAACGACACACCCTAACGAATGGGAAAAGCTAAAGAGGAAGAAGATGTCAGTGTCAAGTGCAATTTAAATAGTTTGTTTATGAAATAATTTTAAATTATGTATGGAATTTATACGCAATATTTAAAATTATAGGTATAGTACATCTACCTACTCTTCAAAAATACTGTCAATCCCGACAATGAATTGGCAACATTTCGAAAAATTAGAAGAGTAGGAAAAAAATTCTTCGAAAAATGAATTTAAAATTAATAAATCTAAATATAAAGAATAAAAGTAAGTAGAATTTTTGGTGTAGAGTATAGGTATACAAGAAATGTTAAATACAATAGGATGCGAGCAGTCATGTGACGTTGTTGGCATTGACCAGCAGATATGGGGGACCGTGACAGAATGATAGCTAGTAATTATGTACATAGATGTCAAATATCATAATTTTTCATTCTAAATTTCCAATTCCATATGATTTATTTTCCTCGACAATTAACTACGTAAATTTAGAAAATCTTGAAATTTTTAATGAAAAATTCTGACATTTGACATCGATGTACATAATTACTAATTGTGATTCTGACACAGGCCCCTATATCTGATTGTCAAGGCCAATAATGTCACAAAACTGCTCGCGCCCTATACTTATGTAACCAAAAACGAAAGTGGCTAGAGGTATTGTGCTGGCCACAACAGATTTTTTATAGTATTAATTTTCTTCTATCTCGAAGATTGTGCCATTACCTGGGCGTAAAATTTTTATTTATGACAACCGGCCAATTTTTCAGCAACGCAGTATATTAGCAGACGTGCGTGGAACCTTGCGGAAGCCACGTGACAGTGACACCCCCTGCACCATATTTTATTCCTTTTGGTGGTTGTAAACGAGACGCAATCACCGAGTCTCCTCACGCACCTCATACGAAATCCACTTTGTATACGGCGGGCGCCGCCGCCTCGACGGCTTGTCACAAGTCACACTAGCGCCACGCGGCGGCGGACGACGGCGTTATTGAGTTTGTTTGCAGCGAAACAGACACTGAGATGGCTATGTCACAGCTCCCACTGTCGACTGTCAACTGACTCCCCCCCGACGTATCACTTGTATTGTCGTGGGAAAGATTGATTATGAGAGAGCGCGACACATAGAAATTTGATTTTTCAAATCTGATGTTCGAGATAGATTATATTTAGACATCTGCGGGATGTTTACGCAATCTTGGCTCTGTTCGAACAGGATGATATGTATATCTTTCATTTTTTGATAGCATAATAACTAGACGACGCCTACACGTTTTATCAAGTTAAAATTACGAAAAGGTATTTACAATTTTCGTTGGGCAAACAAAGTATCTTTGTTCTATTATTCTGGAACGTTACTGGAATGTTCTAGAATAATGAAGAGATATAAAAGCGACGCAGCTCTGTGTGGGGAGACAGTTCAGTTGAGTTCAGTATAGAGTTCAGTTACAGAAGTCTAGCAAGGCGAGTCGAAATAAATAATTAGTGATATACATATCGTGTAAATAAATAGTGCGTTGCATCAATTATTTATACGCATAAATAATATTTCTGTTTAACTATTTAATAATATTCTTAGTCTAAAATAGTATTTCATATATACAGGATGAGTCTAGAAAGACGCTCCCCTCCCTTTAACTTTTTTTTTATAAGTAATAGAAAAAAATAACTCAGACAAAGGTTTTATTATTTTAAATATATTATTTCACAGCAGATATAGACATTTTTATAAAGTCAGATTAACAAGATACTACTATCAACTTTTATTTTTTAAATAGTGGTTTCAACAAAAAAACCTAACTCGGAGCAGGCTATGTACAAAGAAACGTTTGTCAATTTAAAAATATTTAATTAAATGTCATTTTATACGAGGTATTGTCAAAAATGTTATCTAAATAAATTAAAGTTTTTCTTCTTGAATTTTATTTTAGAAATCGAAGCAAACTAGAAAACGGCGAATGGCAATATATTGAATCCTTTTTCTTACCTTTTCTCCTTAAAATTACATTTCAAGATCAATTTTGACAACTTTACTTTTGAATTGAATAGCGATCAGACACACGTTTCTCTGTTCATAGCTGACTCCGAGTTAGGTTTTTTATTCAACACACTGTAGCAACCTATAATTATTTTACTAAAATATAAACCACCATTTTTTTTCTTTTCAACGATGTATTAGTTTTATGAATGTATTTGAAAAAAAATCACAAAAATAAGATAAATGAAATACATAAGAAATAATATTTTTCAGATATTCTAGGTGGTAATGTGAAAATAAATAAATAAATATATCATCACGGCATAGTACCCATTGCTGGGTGTGCCAATCTGCTTCGTACACAGGTTTCAGTAATGATGAAATATTTGTCCCGTGCGGGCGTTGACTAGGCGTCACCTCACAGGCACTCATTGCTCGCGTGGAGAGTACACCACAAAGGTAAATTTTGTGCCATTAAAATGTTTCCCAGATTTGCAACCAGACTCTCAGGCACACGGCCACGAGCTTTAGGTAAAGCCGAATGATATATATATATATATATATATATATATATATATATATATATATATATATATATATATATATATATGTACGAGCACATATGTTGAAAAAGGACCAATTTTCTACTGTGTCAGTATTGTGCCACAAAGGAGCCATTAGCCACTTACATGCAACAACATTGGTATACTTATCAGTTGTCCATTCGAATTAATTACAACTTACAACAAGAAAAAACACAGAGCTAAATCGAAATCAATCGCATTAACGGTCGTGTCCGGTCTCTCAGCGTCACAAGGCCGTGGCTGCATCGTCCGGGATCAAGGGAGGCGTTTAATAAAAATTCCACAGTCAATTGTCACATATCATGGTGGGGTGTGGACGCATATTGCACACATAGCTCGCCTCGCCGACAATGAAACTGGAGACTGTTTGGCGAACCTTGTTTTATTAGCTCCTTCGCCGATTCTCCGTTTATTTGGTTGCACTGGGAGTTGTTTTAAGCATTCCTGCCGGTTACACAAACCAACTAATGAAATAAAACGCGATTAACTCTCAGATCAACGAAGGTAAACACTTGCTGCTACGTAACGAACATTCAAATTAACTAAATGAATATATATATATATATATATATATATATATATATATATATATATATATATATATATATATATACACAGGGTGGAAACGACTTAATGTCATAAATTTAAGGGTGAGTAGTATGACGTGTAGATTACGAAAGTGAAAGAATTTTTTTAAAATTCGAAATACGAAAATTCGACTTTTCTTAAAGGAAACATTTTTTTACTGCTGTTTTTATTAATATTTCATTAAAAATATGGTTATCAAAAATACATTCAAAATTAGTTGTATAAGATATTATTTTTAATAATTAAATTAAACAGCATTTTTGACGAAAATAATTGCGTAATAGATAAAATAATGCAAATGCGTTGCCAGTGGTCCAGTGGTACAAAAAATGTTATCTTAATGAAAACTATCCTTAAATATGCGAATTTTTTAAAAATTCTTTCTATTTCGTAATCTACACATGTCATACTACTCACACTTAAATTTATGACATTAAGTTCGTTTCCATCCTGTATATATACATATATATATATATATATATATATATATATATATATATATATATATATATATATAAATGTCAAAAAATGATATTTAACAGCGTGTTTTCAATAATAACTGTTAAAACCTTCACATGAGGGTACTTCTGGTTGGGTTGACCAATTATAAACAAAATCTAATCAGCTCTTCATATGGATGTAAAGAAAAGGAATACGAAATAATTACAATTTTTACCTTCAGTCACCTTTAGGTAAGGAAGGTATTGTCTTTGGTCAACAAATTCAATGATGAGTTTTTGATGAATAAGCATGTTTTAGGGTCCCTATAATACGATTTTACCGTTTTTACGATGATGTATGTATGTATGTGTGTTTGTGTGTGCGTGGTAAAAGTTTCGAATCGCATAACTTCAATACCACGACTCCAAAAATTATAATTTTTTATTCCTCAAGTTTACATCCAGAAGAACAACTGATTTTTTTTTTTTATAATTGGTGAACCGGGAGTAGTCTCATTTGAAGATTTAACAGTTAAATTTAATTTTTTGACATGTTAAATTTTATAAATCAGCCAGCTATGAAACATGGAAACTACTAATATATTCATATAATTCAAATTGACAGATGGCAGTATCAATAAAAAGTAAATTAATGTAGCAGAGATGAGTATGTTGAAGTAGATATTGGGGAAGGCACGGAAAGATAGGTAAGGAAATAACTCTCGTGTTACAAGTTTCTATAAAGATACATGAGGGATGATTACATTGGTTTGAAAATGCCTTGAGGAGAAATGAAAAAGAAGATAATAAAAAATAGCGACCCCTAACGAACGGGGAAAGCTAAAGAAGAAGTGTCAAGTGCAATTTGCATAGTTTGTTTATGAAATAATTTTACTGGAAATTTAGAATCTTTTGCAAGAAAATTTATGTATGGAATTTATACATAATACACAGAATTGACGGAAGGTATTGTGCTGGCCACAACAGGTTTTAGAATTGTAGTGTAGGAGTTATCTTCTAGGAAAAAAATGTCACACACACACACTCAAATATATAGCCGTCATTGTAAAAATGGTAAAATCGAATTCTAGGGAATCTAAAATATGCTTATTCACTTAAAACTGACCATCGAATTTTTTGACCAAGGATCATACCTTCCTTACCTAAAGATAACGGAAGGTGAAAAAATCTATACTCGAATACACAATCCTTGGGTCGCAAATATATTGATTCCACCTTCATCACCGGTGTCGGCTTTCCCCTAATTAAAATATAATGAAAAGAGAGATTTAATCACAATGTAAAAAATATAATAAGGCCTACATATATGCCCTCGTAATTATATGCATGAAAGAGAATAAATTAAATTCCTAAATGTACCATTTTCTTATCTTGAATAAGATCTTTCTCCCTCCGTAGCTGAAGATTGATGTGGTGCACTCTCTGAATTTAAACAGATAAAATTAAAAGTACTTAAACAATTCTTCTCAGAGATTTTATTTCCTCTTATTTAATCCTGCAGTGTTATAAATGATAGGAATCCACTCTAAATCAATCTACGTTCAAATCGATTTAGTCGAATGATTTAAAACGTCTACTAGACGTTTTTCTCGCGTTATTTTAAATCCTGTGGGATGGCTGGAAAAATGTAACTTGAGCACACATCCTTAGCACCAAACTTCTTACTTACTGTAATGGATTGAGTTATCGAAAAAACCTATTGAGCTAAAGAAAAACTGCCAATATAATAGGGAGCAAGAGCAATTCAGTCACACCATTTATGAAATGTTCAGCTTATTTCCTCACGATCGAAAGGACGATATTTTCTCAGTTGTATAAACATGCCGAAAGAAAAACAATTACAATATACAGTATTGGCTATAAAGATAACAACTTTTAAAATTTTTCTCATTATTACTCACTAGTAAGAAGGGGAATTTTAGAAATAAATTACAGGAATAATGTTCTTCAGGGTATACGATCTAAAAATTAATATTTTGATAGATAACTTGTATTAAATTAATTAAAACCAATATACAGGCTTTTTTCTTTATAATTATTACCTCTCGCTAAGAGAGGTTTTGGATTCATACTAAAAATCGCATATACAGATTTTTTTTGCAAAAGCACGATTTAAGGTCCAAAGAATCCAATTTTTAACATTTTTACAATGATGTCTGCGTGTGTGTGTGTGTGTTAGGTTGTTGGAGACATGTTTTCTCAAATTCTATAAAACTAAAGACCTGTTTGACTACGGATTCCTCAATCTAACAGTAATGGGAAGAGTTGAATAGGTAACAATTGCACAACCGGAAGTGGTAGTTTCTAAAAAAAATTCTAAATATTATTTTTATGTATCTTCTAGAAACTTCTATACCTCGAGCCATTTCTCTTATCCTATCTTTATGTGTCTTCCCGAACATCCATCTCAACATCCTCATAATCTTTCTGCCACATTTATTTTCTTTTCATTGACACTGACATCTGTCAATTAGAATTTTCTTAATATAGTAGCTGTTGCCATGGTTATAGCATAGCTGGTAGATTTATGAAATTTAATTACTTTATAATTCTTTAACTCTATATCCATAGAATATGAAGTATAAAATGCAATTAAATCGTGTAGATAATAATATATTCTTTAATATTTATAAAAGTGTCAAAAAAATATGTAACAGCGTTTTTTCAAGAAAAACTGTTAAAATATTCAAATGAGGGTACTTGCGGTTGACCAATTATAACCAAAATCTAATCACCTCTTCTTTTGGATATAAACTGGAGGAATACGAAAAAATTATAATTTTTGGAATTATTATATTGGAGTTATGCGATCCGAAAGTATCGTCACAGACACACACACACACACACACACACACTCACACATACACACACATATATACATACAGACATCGTCGTAAAAATGGTAAAATCGTATTATAGGGACCCTAAAACGTGCTTATTCACTTAAAACTCATTATTGGATTTTTTGATCAGACAATACCTTCCTTACCTAGGTGATGGAAGGTAAAAATTATCAATTTGTTATTACAGTCTACCTGATACAGCTTACCAGATTTAGGCAGTGGTCACACTGGACATGTGGGATCGACTAACGCCGATTGATTGCGATCGAATAAAAATTAAACTAACACTAGCTTATGGGAATGGTCACACTGCATGCATCCACTATGGTCGAACAATGTCGAACGTCGACGAGCGGTTTGATATATCAAACATGTTTGATTTTCTAGTCGATCGCCAGCGATTGATGTATTTACGCATGCTCAGTGTTGTCATATTTTTCATGCCAACTTTAACTGTTTTGAGATTTGTGTACAGGTTAAAAAGAATATTGTTAGAATATTACAGCAATATTACTAGTATCATGACGGAAATGTGAAGAATTAACGAAATAGACCATAGTTGAAAAACTGTGTAAGAAATAATGTACAATTTTATGATCAAAGCACACCAGGATACAGTAATAATTGTAAGACAATGAAAAAATTATGGATGCAAATTTGTCTAATATTAAAAAAAAACGCATAAGGTTTGTCATTTATTTAAATATTCCTGAAAACATATATTTGCGGCGTTACAGTGCAAGAAAAAATTAATTTTCTTTCAATTTAAGTTGGTATCATTTTTGTGGAAATATTTACGTCGATTCATGCAGTGTGACATATCTCCTAAAATTTCGGTCGGTCGCTATTAATCTACGACAGTTGATCTTGGTTGATCGCTTGCATTCTACTCAATGTGACCACTGCCTTATTCTTCATGATTTTCTCTTACGTATTTGTAATTATTTTTCATTAAATATTTACTTCAAGCATATCGCCACAGAAAGTATCACATTTACTCCTAATAACACAATATACTATTAATGAGGTATATATTGTATATTACCTACAAAATGAAGCAACATTTTTTATTAAAAAACATAATATTACCATAAAATTTGAAAGTCCAGGAAGTGTCCAACTTGATTTTTTCTCAACTATTAATTAATCATGTCATAAATTTCCCTCCTACAACAATTAATGTTTTCACAAAGTTTTGCAGCAATAAAAAGCGTTAAAAAATAAACACCGCGCGTTGCTATGACACAAGAATACCCTAACACTTTTTCAACATTAAAATGTCATTGTCGACGTATCAATACTTCATACTCCATCGTTCTGGTTTCCTCTATAAAGAATTTATATTGGAAGCGTAAAACTGTTTTATTGCACCATTAATTATAGTCGGAACGCCCGTATTAATAAAAAAGTACAGACACGATTTACTCAGTATCGATTTTTCCGGGGGGAAATTATTAAATCCCTGCACGAAGTTCAGAAGCGTCGGGGTGTCCTCGTCCTCGACGCCATCTGCAGGGAGGCGTCGCAGGCAGCCAACTTTGCAAAAAATATCCCGTTTTTGCCTGAATGGAAGTGAAAGTGTCAATTCCGATCAGACCCGGATTAGAAGATTATACTGTTGTTTATCAATGTTTTAAATTTTAATTAGCTAATATAATAAAGTTTTAACATCACATCTATTTTATTGTTGTGGAACAAATAAATATCATCATCACGCCTTCTGTCAGAATTTTTTCTATTGTACTCGTAGTTCCTTCTGTTGATGGCAGATAGTGATAAATGATATAGTTTAACCTTGAACTAGTTACCAGCAGACATGTCTAGGCATTTACAAATGGATATGGTGAATACATCATCAGCGCATTTCAAGAGCAGTTCCCACGAACTATATTTAGTTTAATTCAACCTGGTTGCTCCATTTTAAAGTCTAGAATCTAGAAATGTAGATCACTGGAACATGAAAAATATATACCTATTTACTAGTAAACAATAATAAATATCTTCTATAATCAGCAAGGACCTTCTTCAACCTATTTTGGAGTTAGAATCAATAGATTTTCGATACAGTGAACTAATTAATGCAGGGCCATGTCACAATATCGAGTGTGTTCCCTTTTTCGAGTTTTTATGGAATAATAACAGTATAATTTTAAACGTATACAGGATGACACTGAAAAATGGGCCACTCAAAATAACTGTTATATTTATAATTATTTTTTAATTCTCTTTACATATTTGTAAACTAGGCTTAGGATTTCACAAATCATAATATTTGGCATAATGGTAGGCACTTTCGGTTTAACCAGAAATGACATTAACTTTCATATTTTAAATGGGACACCCAATATATTTTTATACAGGATGTTATATTGTAGTGGACCCAGCAAATATCTTGCTTATTTATTAAGTTAGTAATTTCTTTCATATAACATGATTTATACAGCAACATGTAAGCTACTTGATGACGGATGTACATTCATAATATCACTTCCGGTTTATTAGTAATTAATACCAACTTTGAAATTTCAAATGGAACATACTATATTTTTTACAAATTTGAAAAGTACATTAAATTTGCTTTACAATCATGTAAAATAATCCATATGTTACATTATTAAAAAGTAAAATACGGGCACTTTTTTATACACCTAGTCGAAAAGAGAATAGTGAGCCATGACTGTGGCTTGAAATAAAACAATTGTAACTATTATTATTAAACGAAATATTTTGTCGTAATAATACAGAAAATAAGAATAAAGAACACTTAATAACAACAAAATGATTTGACAACAAATATTCGAAATGACTCCCAGCCTCTTCAATACATTTTTCACGTTTTAGGTGTATAAAAAAGTGCCCGCCATTTTACTTTTTAGTAATGTAACATATGGATTATTTTACATGATTGTAAAGCAAATTTGATGTACTTTTCAAATTTGTAAAAAAATATACTATGTTCCATTTGAAATTTCAAAGATGATATTAATTACTAATAAACCGGAAGTGGTATCATGAATGTACATCCGTCATCAAGTAGCTTACATGTTGCTGTATAAATCATGTTATATGAAAGAAATTACTAACTTAATAAATAAGCGAGATATTTGCTGGGTCCATTAAAATATATCATCACGGCATATTACCCATTGTTGGGTGTGCTATTCTGCTTTGTACTCAGATTTCGGTAATGATAATGCCTCACAGGCACTCATTTCTGGCGTGAAGAGTGCACCACAGAAGTCAATTTTGTGCCATTTAAAATTCGAAATATTAGGTGTTGGTTGGGATTGATCGGGTTCCACAGATTCGCGACCAGACACTCAGGCACTCGGCCACGACACCCCATAGGTATATGTATTTGAATTAATAAAAATTAAATGGCGGGAGGTTTTGTGTTGGCCACTTTTGTGGTTTAAATAACTTATATAATCAACAATAGAACCTGGCTATATATTTATAATCCAAATAACAAACAATCCTCATAAATTTTTGGCAGACAGAGGTAAAAATAGAGAAACGAAAACATATACGTTTCAGTCTGAAGAGTTATTTTTTGCAGTAAGCAAACCTATTGTGTTGGTAACTGAAATCCCCGTAAGAACTACTTTGGAGGTGAAAATACTGGGAGACGATGCGATTCTTTAGCTTTTATATAGTTCCAACTATATCCGTATTTCTTTTCAAAGGGCACGTAGAAACTTACCTACCTTCTTTTTTACATTCCTTTCGCCGATCGTGAAACAGATATCGGTATAAGATACATAGATTTTTATAGAAGAAACTATTTTTAGTTTCGTAAATTTTCTTTAACCAATCAATAGTTTGTAAAGTATAATTAATAATTAGAGTTTTTAGTAAAAAGTAAAATTAGTTATTCGATAGATAATAGCTTAAAACAAAGTTTAATGAAAACAAGTATGTAAGTAAACAAACTTTTTATATGTTTACTAAACGTAAACTAAATATATTCAAGAAAACACTGTCGTGACCTTAATGAACAAAAGCGCATTAACCTTTATGGTTGACAATGAACCGATCAAAATATCACACTATCTTTTTTTCTAAATTTTGTTATCTTTTAAATTAACAAAATGTATTATGGTTTGTTTTTCTACACTTAGGTCCACTCCTAACACCTCTAGTTAAAGTGACAGTTAGTACTAACTTTGTTCCGTAGTACCACCAAGCTGTTATTTTACAAAATTGTTCTACTTTAGTTAGAAACAATTTAATGTTAAAACTGTTGTTCGCATCGCTTTTAACCTATTTAATTCTTAATTATGGTTAATAAACTGTCACTTTAAGTAGAAGTGGTAGTATTGGGCATTTGAGGCCTAATGCGCAATTTGCTATTGAGATCGTGCCTATTTTTCTTTTATTTTGATGACAACATACTTTTATAAGTAAAAGAAAAATACAAACAAATGGATATTTATTTGACATTGTTATATTACCAACAATAACTGTGAAATTGTTGATTATAACAATGAATATTTTGGTTGTTGCCTAAGAATATTGATTACAAGAATGAATTCAACAAAGGAAATTATATAAAAAAAATTTAAGAATCAAAAAACTAATAACCTGTTTTAAGATTATATTTTTGTATGTTTCTTGCAAAAAATTATATATTTCCAATTTAGGGGTCGCCATTTCATGACAATAAATAATAGTATTTTTCTTCAAACGTTAAAAAGTAGCATCTTTTATGACTTGATTCACAAGGTAGAAGTTTAATTTCTACGCCGCCGGAGTAGAAGTAGCTAATTTCTACGCCGCCAGCGTAGAAATAAAATAAATATCCATAGAAACTATACAGATTCAACGAATAAGAAGTAACTTGTATAAAAGAAACCTGTAATATCGCCCTAAATGTCACTAAAACACACTAGGTAACCTAAGAATAAAGTTACTAAATATCATTAATAGCTGACAAATTTAAATAAATAACTTATGAACTGAAATATAAACAGAGTTTAACTTTTGAGGAAATAACATATTAAAGAATAGCAGACTTACAGATTACAATTACAGGGACGGTAATGAACATAAGAATACTTAGAATTAAAGTGATAAGAAAATTTTATATTGTTTTGCAGTAATTCCTGGACATATCTTTCAGCCACACTGTTAGATTTCTATCCAATTGAACAACTTCAGGGGGCGTACATTATAATACTTTAAATTACGACATAATTGCACACCAGAAGAATATAATATTGCACAGTTTTTATTTAAACGTCAAAACGTGAAAATTTTCACTTCAATGTTTATAACAAAATGTGAACAAATAAGTATCCATAGCTACAGGGCAATTGGAAACGGAAACGTAATTTACGTAAAATGTAACCATATTAGTAGTAGATATTTTTCTTTAAATATCTACGTTTGAAGAAAAAATATAATGTGTCATTCGGAGTACATGTCTTTGTGTGCTTCGCGTGCAATTGTCCGACTCGCTTCGCTCGTCACTCGCCAAACAAAATATCACTTTTACTCCTAATAACACAATATACTATTGTTTTGCAAACTAATCTTCTTTTTAAAGAAAAAAATGTCTACACATTACACAATAAGGTGATAGAAGTTAACAATATTTTTTGTTTATTTGTTTGCATTAGAGGTCTAATTAAGTTTTTTTTTTTTTTTAAATATTCTACCAAACGAATATTTTTCTAGTATTATTATATTCAAATAATAATTGTGAAGATGTTGATTGCAACAATGAATATTTTAATTATAGCTCATTAATATGATTACAAGAATGATAATTCTTATGATAATAATGTTCAAAGTAGTTGACATAAAATACCTCTTATATCTGTAAAATTGAATATCATCTTTATATATTTGTTATATTATTTCCAATGCCAATATCATATAATAATGCAGTAAAATATGGAATGTAGAAAATCTTACAGGGATAAATATATAATGCAGCGGAAATAGATTTAAAGATAGCTATTACGGTTTCAGAATTTTACATCGGAAGCAAAATCGCTCAGGTTCTTTATGGAGCCATAAATCAGACTTTCCCGCCGTGCATATTCCTTTATGGCATTTTCAGTATGGTGCATATACCAACATGTAATACGCGTTGCATACGACTATACTATTCGTATTTTCAAATCAAATTTAGCGACCTGGGGATGATTTCATTTTCCATTTTATGAATATTTAAATTTTAAATTTGCATGAATGTTTTGAATAATAGCTGTTGACGTGCTTGCTTGCACTCACATTATGCAGCAAATGATATCAAATTGCATTTTGCACATAATGCAAAAATAGGATAATGAGAAAGTATTACAGCAATTTCATACTTTGATTTAATAGTTCTCGTGTACACTAACATCTTGGAAATTACCGTGAAATTTTTTAACGCAACAGACCGCCTTTTTGTGGTTAGGGGTGGAAATTATTAGCAGGAAAAATTACTTGAATATTAAATATTATTTTATTGCACACTGCCGGCCGACACAATATTTTACCTTAATGATATTTCATTTTATTACAAAAAACTCGTATTCTTACAAAAATTATATTATTACCGTAAAATATATAATTTCAGATTAAATAAACAACATAAAAAAAAATCTTTCAATAACAATTGTAGACATTGATGCAAAAAGGGCTAACTCCAAATTCGGCAAAATAAAGATGACGTCTGTATGTATATATGTGTGTGTGTATGTGTGTGTGTCTGTGTGTGTGTGACAAAAGTTTCAGATCGCATAACTTCAATACCACGATTCCAAAAATTATATATTTTTTTCGTATTTCTCAAGTTTACATCCAGAAAAACAACCGATTAGATTTTGGTTATAATTGGTGAATCGGAAGTAGCCTCATTTAAAATTTAACAGTTAAATTTGATTTATTGACATTTAACGTTATTATAACTTAAAGAATATATTATTCTCTATACGATTTGATTACATTTTATACTTCATATTCAATAGATATAGAGAAAATAAAGAAATTAAATTGTATAAATCAGCCAGCTATGCTAAACATGAAAACTACTAATATATTCATATAATTCAAATTGACAGATGTCAGTATAAGTAAAAAATAAATTAATGTGACAGAGATAAGGATGTTGAAGTAGATGTTGGGGAAGACACGGAAAGATAGGTAAGGAAATAACTCTAGTGTTACAAGTTTCTAGAAAGAAACAAGCGAGATGATTATATTGGTTTGAAAATGTCATGAGGAGAAATGAAGAATATATTGGATGAAGAATGAATAGCTTAGTAATAGAAAGTTGAATAAACAGAGGAAGATCAAAGATAAGATGGAAGGATTGTTTTGCGGAAGACTTGAGAGAAAAGGAACTGAATAAGAACGACACGTAAAACAGAAATGAGTGGAAGAAGAAAATAAAAAATAGCGACCCTTAACGAATGGGGAAAGCAAAAGAAGAAGAAGATGTTAGTGTCAAGTGCAATTTGCATAGTTTGTTTATGAAATAATTTTACTGGAAATTTAGAATCTTTTGCAAGAAAATTTATGTTTGGAATTTATACATAATACACAGGATTGACGGAAGGTATTATGCGATCCGAAACTTTTGTCACACACACACAGACACACAGACACACACACATACACACACACATACATACATACATACATACATACATCATTGTAAAAATGGTAAAATCGTATTATAGGGACCCTAAAACATGCTTATTCACTAAAAACTCATCATTAAATTTTTTGACCAAAGACAATACCTTCCTTACCCAAAGGTGACGGAAGGTAAAAATTGAGATTTCGAAAAAAAAAGTATTAAGAAATATTGTTGCTCTCGACGACTACTATCACCGGTTAAATGTAATGTACTTATTGCTGTTACATTCTGTATATGAATTGTCATTGACGTAAAAAAATATGGCGGCCGAATTATGTGATTTTGGGCTCTTACATTATTTTGTGACGGCTACATTTAAACTGCCTAAGGCTATGTTCTGAAGGATTTTGCCGTTGCGGGGAAAAGTTTTATTGATGAAACTTAAGTTCAACCTCAACTTCGTCCTTTTTTAATACCTGTGTCATCTGTTGACTGCTACTAATCACTAGGTCAAGGTTAAATGTAACTTGGGAATTAGTTTTATCTATCTGAGTGCATCTAAAATCACAAGCTCAAAGTAATTCCGCTGTGTCAGGTCTAATAAGTTTGAAAAGTTTGCTTCTAGATTTTTTGGAAATATCATTTCAGGGGTAGTATTTATTTCAGTGAATCAATAATTGCTAGACAGTAATCTTTCTTGATTGTAAGCCGATATGAGTTTTTTATTCTTCGGTGGAACTTGAGATACTCGTAATAGGAGTAATTCCTTCTGTTTTCATTACAATTTACTTTTGTTTCAAGGATTCAAGTTGATTCTATTTACAGACTTTTTCTACTGAGAAAAAAGGCATGAAGATGTCAAGGAATTTCAATCTGAAAATATTGGTTACTGTATACTTTTCAAATTAACACACACTTTAAAGTTGAAACTATACTTTTGATTCTTCTAAAATTACTAGGTTTAAATATTGATAAAATTTCCTTTGTTAGATTCATTCTTGTAATTAATGTTATTAGTTTATAATCAAAATCGTTTGTTGCAATCAACAATTTTACCGTTATAGTTTGCATAACAATGCCAGAAAATTATGCGTTTGACAGAATCTTTCTTTTACTTTTTACCTCTCGCTAAAAGAGGTATTCTATTCATGCTAAAAATCACAAATTCAGATTTTAATGAATAAGCACGTTTTAAGGTCCGTAAAATCCGATTTTAATATTTTTACGATGATGTGTGTGTATATTGGAAAGACGATTTCTCAAAAACTATAAAACTTAATATCTGTGTAATTACGTATTTTTCGCTCGGACATTAATGGGAAGAGTTGAAAAGGTTCTGGTAGCAATTAGACAACCGGAAGTAACAGATTCTTAAAAAAATCTCCCAAATATTATTTTTTGAAAATTTTTTTTCGTAGAAATATTAAAGAAGATTAAATTCTCTGATACATTTAAATATTTTATTATATCTTTTGTTGATTTAGAGATAAAAGATTATAATATATAAAATAATCTGTTGTAATACATCTCACAGCCCAAATAATGCCATGGAAACCAATTGAAAAATTAAAATGTTTGTAACTGCAGACAAATATCAGTGTCAGAAATCCGAAGACATTACTGTTGACTTTTTCTGGGAAGTACATACATGTATTATTTCTTATTAAATTAATAGTTAAACATACCCTTCAGAAATACTGTCATTCTCGACAATGAATTGGAAACAGCTCGAAAAATTAGAAGAGTAGGACAAAAATGTTAAATACCATAGGGCGCGAGCAGTCATGTGACTTTGTTTTGACAAGCAGATATGGGGGACCGTGTCAGAATGATAGCAAGTAATTATGTACATAGATGTTAAATATCATAATTTTTCATTCTAAATTTTGTGATTTTTCAATTTCATGTGACTATTGGTGACAAATTAACCACGTGAACGTAGAAAATCTTGAAATTTTGAATTAAAAATTCTGACATTTGATCTCTATATATATAATTACTAATTGTCATTCTGACACGGGCACCCATATCTGCTTGTCAAGGCCAACAAAGTCACATGACTGGCGAGAGGTATTGTGCTGGCCACTAAATTTTAATAGTAAATCAGGGAAATTCATTTTCTTACTAAGATTTCAGAATTTTAAATATAAGCATTTAATTCTTCGTAAAAATGCTAGTATTTAAATATTGGATTAAGTGTCCAATTGTCAGATTCATTCTTGTAATCAATATTCTTGAACTATAATGAAAATATCCTTTGTTGTAATCAACATCTTCACAGTTATTATGTCAATATAACAATGCTTTTTCTAGCATTGTTATATTGACATAATAACAATAATAACCATTTGGTAGGATAATCATTTTACTTAACTAGAGCTCTAATGCAAACAAATTTAAAAATATATTATTCACTCTCACTTCTATCACTTTAGTAAGTTAAAGTTGTAAAGTATTTTTTTCTTTACGAATAAGAGCATTTGTGAGGGGCACAACCTGCCCACCCTCACGGAGCGCCCCTGTTTATAGCACTAATTTTTCATATTTTAAAAGTGGTTGACAATAATTAAAATGACTATGAAAGTACGTGTAAAATGGGTGTGAAAGTAAGAGAAAAATGAACATTAATCGAAAATGACAAATTACAAATTTCACTTTCACTGACTAGAAAATCCGTACCATTAGTAGATGAGTTTTTGGGTAAGCAGGCATTTTATTACACAGATATATTTCAAGTGTATCATCCTGTGAGCGGCAGACGGCAGTGATATTTCGTTCGTTGAAAAGGGTCATCACCCAATGTCACCGGCATTTTGCTTAGAGTTTTTACACGCACATCCATAACCACAAACACCAACCCATTTGTTAATACACAACGCGCGGCCGACACTTTCATAAAAACAAAAGCCTACTAGCGAAAAGAAACTAAAGGATTTCGAAAGTTAGTTGTGCCACTGATTTGGTCATGATAATTCAAGTCGTTCTTTTAAACATTTGTCTTTTAGAGAAGAGAGATTATGAAGTGCTGCTTTGTTTTCAATAATTCAGTTTCATATTCAATGGATATCTGTTTAACCGAAGCTTGGTCCGAATCATGAAAAGTTTATGTAATAAAAAGCTCAGCTGGTCGTAATAGATTTTATATACCAAGTGAGTTAAGATAATATTCAGCTTACCTTCATCAACGACAAATGTATGTTCATTACAAAGGTAGTTACTCTACCTTTTTTTTCCAATCTTAGGTGTATCTCAAGGCTCAAATTTAGGTCCCCTACTGTTTTTAATGTTTATTAATGATGTCACAGATGTTATTCGATGCGATAAACTTCTCTTCGCCGATTATTTAAAAATATTTTGTCCTATTTCCTACATGTTTATTTTATACAATCTTATAATTATTATTTGGTCAAATTGTACGAATATTTCCAGAATAATTCCCTGTATATTCAATAACATACGAACAGTTGTTGGTTATGTTCAACTTTAGCAGTCTTTTTGAACGTCACGAAAATGTTCTATTACTACATTTGTCAAAAATAATTAATGGCTGTGCTGATGATCCTCGTTCTCTGGCTCAAACTAACTGTTTAATGTTGTTACCCATATACACAATGTGTCACACTTATAATACCAAATTTTCCACTATAGATATTTTCTGTTTGGAATTATATGCAACCTAAAATATGTTAACTGTTGTATAATATTTACTTTTATAAATAAAACAAAAATTCCATGTTAAATCTCTACGTTCGCACCTGACCGGCAACACCCTGTATATCAGGAAAGAGAAATGCAATTCAAATCTTTAGACCCACCTGTGAATCGTATAATATTATATATTTATTTATGAAACGAGCTTTAGAACTCCTACATTAATAACAGTTGCATAAAAAATTATAAACTTTTGAAGGATCGCCGACTTTTTATCACATTTTAAAATGATAACTTTGTTAAGACAAAAACTAACCTTGCTTGTCATATTCGGCTGTCAGCCTTTTAAACACGAAAGAAAAACTATGGCAACAGCAAACAAAAGCTCGTGGCTGAATCGTGCGATGCTGGTTCCCCTGAGTGCGGCCCTGTTCGTCCAGGGGCGATCTGTCACGACGGCGGGCTGGTTACGACGCATCGCTGATTATTGGCGGCCGCCTCCCAGGGCCGTCTGACAGATCATTTATAATACAGCCCCGCCGCCCAGCCGCCCTGCCACCAAGATGCCGTCCGCCCTTATTTGCGTCGCCTGCTGATACACCTTACTCGCTCTAATACGCTCCCCCAACTGAATTACCAAGTGAACCGAATATTTCACTGCAATTTTACCAAAAGGGGAGCAATTTACCTAACGAATACGATGTATAATAATGACAGAATAAAAGATAAAGCATATTTTATAATATAGAATAATATACTCAGAAACAACAAAGCATTACTGGTCTGATTGCAATATAACTCCATCCGAATCTTTGATAATATAAAAAATACATATGTACATAGGGTATATTTATCAAAATGGAAATACAAAGTTTACAAGCACCTAAAACAACAAAACTATTGTGGCCAGCACAACACCTCTCGCCACCCCCATTTTTGATTACATAAGTGTAGGGCACGAGCGAGCAGTCAAGTTCACCTTACCAGGAGTATGGAATTTACTTGTCGAGGAAAATAAACCGCATAAAATTGGAAAATCACGAAATTTTGAATGAAAAATTATAATATTTGACATCTATGTACATAATTACTAGCTATTATTCTGACACGGGCCCCCATATTTGCTTGTCACGGCTAAGAAAGTCACATGACTGCTCGCGCCCTATTGTATTTAACATATCTTGTACCTACACTCTACACCAAAAATTATACTTATACCTATTCGTTATATTTAGATTTTTAAAATTTAAATTCATTCTATGAAAAAACTTTGTCCTGCTCTTCTAATTTCTCGAGATGTTTACAATTCACTGTCGGAATTGACAGTATTTTTGAAGGGTATATGTAACCTATAATTTTAAATATTTAACTATTAATACAATAGGTAAGAAATAATATAATGTATGTACTTCCCAGAAAAATCTTCAGTAATGTCTCCGGATTTCTAACATTGACATTTATCTGTCAGTTACAAACATTTAAATTTTTCAATTCGTTTCCATGGCATTATTTGGGCTGTGAGATTTATTACAACAAATTATTTTATATATTATATTCTTTTATCTCTAAATCAATAAAAGATATAATAAAATATTTAAATGTATCAAATAGAGAAATTAATCTTCTTTAATATTTGCAAGAACAACAATTTTCAAAAAATAATATTTAGATGAATTTTTCTAAGAATCTCCTACTTCCGGTTGTTCAATTGCTACAAAATCTTTTTCAACCCTTCCCATTAATGTCCGATTGAGAAATGCGTAGTTACACATATATTAAGTCTTATAGTTTTTGAGAAATCATTCTTCCAACATCCGCATATACACACACACATACCACACGCACACACACACACACACACACACACACACACACACACACACACATCATCGTAAAAATGTTAAAATCGAATTGTAGGGACCTTAAAACGTGCTTATTCATTAGCGAGAGTTAAAAACAGAGATATGTACTTTGAAAACAATTTATAGGGCACGTGCACGTGGCGTTACAATATGGCGGCTAACAGCTGATTGTGGACCAGCAAACCTTCAGTTTACATTGCTTGGTTGTTGGTTGTCCAGGATCAGCTGTTCACTTGCCTTGTGTGATATAGGTACAAGTACCCTATTTATTATTATTAATTTATAGAAATACACATGGCTGGTACCACAAGCCTTGTTTTAACTAAAAAAGCTGTTTTAAGAATTAATTTTTACCCTTATGTTTAAAGAACGATTTATAAAAAAATATTGAATACAAACTGTGTTATTATTATTTAATAATGAAATTTGACATTTCTTAAAACAGCGTTTTAGATAAAACAAGGCTTGTGGTACCGGCCAATGAGTTCAAAGTTTCGGTAACGCATTTATTGCGTAATATTAGTACAACTTCTGAATTTTGAACGCTATACTAACTATATAAAAAAAGGGTATATGCTGACACTGTACAGAACAGTATACCCCAAAAAAAAAAACGCATCCTAGCATGGACATTTCGAGAATTATAAGAGATACGAAATCTGGTTATTTAGACAAACGCTCATTGTATCGTTTTTCTTTTAATTATTATTACTTACATTAACATACACAATCAGAAACATAGATGAAACTAGAGAAATTACTAACTTATTCCTCATTGTTTAAAAACAAGCTATATTATTTTGTTATTCTTTCAGAAAGATGTAAAAAAAGCTTTATATTATAAAATATATATGTAAATCCAGTTGTTTACATTGTTGAAGTAAAATATTATTTAGAAAAACAGACATATAATACTTTACAGAATACAATATGCATATTAATGAAACAGAGTACGGAATAATATGTTTAATTATACGGCTCTTTTCCCAAGCGAGATGGAATACAACGGATTATTCCGGTAATGCGCTTAACCCGCCTCTAATTCCATCAAAGTTCTAATAAGAACCTAACCAATGTCCCCAAAATTTGAACATCCTCTAATTAAAATAATCGTATAACTCATTTTATTTCAAATACACTATTCTATTGTGGGATACTACTTAAAACTTACTTTTTATTGTGGTTACTTCCCAATAAGTTTATTCTTTTAAAATAAGTACCTACTTTAAGATGTGATACTACATAATAGTTTGTATATCAAGGCCGCGAAATCTCTCTTTATTGTAGTGAGAGAAAAATTGTCGCTGAGGCCGATTGCAGTCGAGGCAAGATAATCTCGACGGCGCTAAAGGATTTCGCGGACAAGATGTATACAATATTTTGTTCCTGTTTCGTATTCATAAAGTGAATTTTGTACAACTGTTTTTGCCAAAAACAATGCTACAATGAACATTTTTACCTTCCGTCACCTTTAGGTAAGGAAGGTATTGTCTTTGGTCAAAAAATTCAATGATGAGTTTTTAGTCTAGAATTGTTGTTGTACTATTTTATAAACGTCATTGTCATTGTAATATTATTATTTGTCATCTCAATTCTCAAATGTAAAAGTGACTTATAGTTGAACGGAAGTTAATATATAATGGATTTAGCAACTTTTATTGCGTCTGTGAAATGTTTAGTTCGCGTCTGGTTGCACAAAAATATACCTACTTGTTTTATCAGTACCAATAGAAATACTCTGAATATTCCTAAAGTTTAATTCCTAAATAAGTCGTTGCAATCAGAAGAAAATCAAAGTTGTCTGATGTTTCTCTTACTTGCTGCCGACCGTTATCATTCGAGTTATGTTATTACCTTATGAATTTTGCAAACGTTCTGTAGTCAAACAAAATTAAATTTACCAAGTTGTAAATATGATTTATAGACGTTCTGTGCTCTGCCGCAAGTTGGCTGACGTGCAGCCAGCAGCCCTGTTTGCACGGTAAATTTTGTGTGCTTTAAAATGTACTCATGCAGATATTCTGTTTGTGTAGATCTGCCATTGCTTTTGGTTGGGCAGGACCGGCTCGAAAACTATCGATGGTACTGTCAACAGTAGCAATTTACAAAAATTATTGATAGTAAAACTTGATAAAAAAAAAACTATTGTAAACTGTCGATAGTATTATACAGTTGTCTCCGGATTGAGTTTACAAGTGGGAAAAAATCCTTGTTTTTGATTTTACAAAAAAATGTTATTGGAAGAATTGTTTTTTCGGGGTTTTAAAGAAACAAATCTGCAATTTAAATCAAAATAATAACTTGGGGTGAGCTAATAATAAAAAAAAACAAAAAAATATTAGATTTTTTTTATTAAATCAGGTTCTGGAAACAATTGGACAACCGGAAATGGTAGTTTCTAAATATTATTATTTGATAATTTATGTTACTACAAATAATGAAGACAATTAAATTCTCAATCCGACACATTTAATTTTTTTATTATATCGCCTATAGATTTAGAGATATAATAATAATATCGAATAATCCGATGTAATAAATCTTGTTGCCCAAACAACTCCATGGAAACCAGTTGAGATATTTAAATTTTTGTAATTGATAAGTGCAAAATGTCAGTGTCAAAAATCAGTTTTATTAACATAATTGAAAGATTTTTTTGTGAGGTACGAGTACATTTAATATATCTTATTGTATTATTAATTAAATATGTATTTAAAATTATAGGTATATTAATATTACATATATCCTTAAGAAATACCGCTAATACCGTCAATGAATTTGAAGAATTTATTTGTGTGTACAAGAAATGTTAAATTCGTTACTTATAGAGCGCGAGCAGTCATGTGATTTTGTTGGCCTTGGCAAGCAGATATGGGGGTCCGTGTCAGTAGTTATTTACATAGATGTCACAATTGTCATATGTCATAATTTTTCATTCAAAATTTCAAAATATTCTGATATCATGTTGTTTATTTGTCATCAATAGTATGGAATATACTTATCGAGGAAAATAATCCACATGATTTTGGAAAATCATGATGTTTTGAATGAAAAATTATGATACTTGACACCCATGTGCATTATTACTAGCTGTCATTCTGACACGGGCCCCCATATCTGCTTGCCAAAGCCAAAAAGTCACATCACTGCTCACACCTTATGTAACATAAAATGAAAATAGCGAGAGGTATTGTGCTGGCCACAATAGATTTTTTATTTAAACTTAAAATATCGATTTGTTCCATAAAGTAACAAAAAAATTCACTTCTAACATTGATGTGTCAATTTTAAAATTGGTGTCATAAAATGACATTTTTGACTACAAACAAATATTAAAAAGCCCATTTTTAATAATGTTTGTAGATAAAACTATTTTTCCAAGAAAAACAGTGCCTTTCCAGTTATTCAAAATGTAATCGATACATTCAGTTTTAAAAGAATACATAAATATTGAACAAATAATATTTAAATATATTTTTTACGAATTCAAATTTATTCCTTCTGCGCGTGTTTTAACTTTGCTTCGCTCCAACTGGTCGAAGCAGTCATATGTTTGTTTTAAACAATATGGTGTAACAGGTGGACGTTTGTGTATTTCTCTGTCATTATTAACAAAATTTTCTCATTTAAACTTATATGATAGAGATATTTTTATGTGTAACGAACTCCAAAACAATAATACAAAAGTGTGAATAAAAGTTTTTGGCGAAAATGTACAATTTAGTGTTTGTTTGGTGTTTCAGTTGCCGTGGTTATTAGTGTAACATATGCTGGACTTGAATGCAGGACGCTAGGCCGTTTGCTATCGATCGAAGAAGATCAAGGTAAGTGGAATCGATATTTTTGTATATATTTAATTATAATCTTAAGTAGATAACAATGTGTTCATCCTTGTTTAATAATATATTTGAGCTGAAGACCATTTTTCGATCAAATTATTCACTTTACACACATAACTAATCGATAAATTTCTGAATGCCAATCTTACATTATTATATATCATAATCAATGGTGAATTGAAAGTAAATTAAAACAAAAAAAAATCTGATGTGGCCAGCACATAACCTCTCGCCGTATATTTTACCTGGCTGTATGTATAAAGCAAAGAATATTTTTAGAAATACAAATAATATATTCATATAAGTCTATGACGTATAAACTTCTTTAATATTCTATAAGAGCATGTCTCAACATAAAACAATTGTCACATATATTTACAAAATCTATAGGATATTTTACCATAAATTATGTACAATAAATTACAAAGTAGAGTTTACCATATATAATTTTTAGGCTGGTAACAGGGATTTTCAATTCGAACAACGTTCTTTTACTGTCTCTTCATATTCTTCTAGAAAAAACATTAATTTTGGGCGGTCTAAAATGTATATATCTGAACTGTGCATCTATTCTTACATTCTATTCTTATATCGATGTGTAATTTTGTCAATATTTACAACTTACTTGAGAAGAATTTGATAGCTTTTTCGCAGTTCAATGTTACTCTAGCCTACAGTGCTGGTGTACATTGTCCCATAATGTTTGAAACAAATTTAAGTCCTTCAACCTAGACTTGTCACCTCCATAATAGTCACAGATCAAGAATTAAGAGATTCTCCAAGTACATTTTTCTTTTATTACTCATTATTTCGATGAGATACAATTTTTCTGTATTTTACGTTGCAGAGTGGATACCATCTTCACTTTCACCTTGTATTTATAACATTTAAATATCGTCTTCCTTCGAGCTGTATTCTCGCTCATATCTATTCTTTCCATTCAGATTATATATATATATATATATATATATATATATATATATATATATATATATATATATATATATATATATATATATTCATTCTATGAAGAAATTTTGTCCTACTAACAGTATTTCTGAAGGGTATGTGTAATATACCTATAATTTTAAATATTGAACTATAAATACAATAAGAAATAATATAATGTATGTACTTCCCAGAAAAAATCTTCAGTAATGTCTCCGGATTTCTGACACTGACATTTAACTGTCAGTTACAAACAATTTAAATTTTCGACTATTTTCCATGGCATTCTTTCGGCTGTAAAATTTATTACAGCAGATTATTTTACATATTATATTTCTTTTATCTCTAAATCTATAGAATATATAATAAAATATTTAAATGTATCAGATAGAGATTTTAATTTTCTTTAATAATTACCAAGAAAAAATTTCAAAAGACGATTTTCTTTAAGAATCTTCTACTTCCGTTTGTTTAATTGTTTTGAGTAATCGTCCTTCTAATATCCCACATACACACACACACACACACACACACACACACACACACACACACACACACACACACAGACATCATCGCTTTTTCAATAATTAATAATTTCATTTTAATATGACCTTGGTGATAATTTTCATTTCCGCCCCAGTGTTGGAGCTGTTGAAATTCAAGGCATTAACAAGGCGGATTTATTCAAGACCATGAACTCAAGTCGAGAGTAAACTTTATATGAACAGTGTTAGTGTAGAACACGTTAACAAGAGTGCTGCTTTAAAATTTCATGTGCTACAAATTTATTAATGAATCACAGTTTTACTTACTATTTACTAATGAATTTATAAGTATCCCGGCAAAAGTTTGACTTGTGGCTTGTGTGTGCCACCAAATTACCCGGTCGTACAAATGTTTGACCTACAAAATTTATGTAGGTACTTTTCGAAGCAATTCTCATTCTCTTTATTCTCTGTACCGGGTAGCTACTTTATTCAACTTAAAATAAGATATAAAATGTCAACCAGATTCATTCAGATAATACGGTTTTTGTCAAAACAATGTATTTCCATCACTTATTATTTATTTATTTAAGAATACTTTAACAGCATCTGATTTATTATCTCAAGAGAATAGGATCATTTCATAAATTTTAGTTTAATTGAAAGAAAATGTAAAAAAGACCCTATATTTTTAACCTCTCGCTAAGAGAGGTATTGGATTCATGCAAAAAATCACATATCCAGAATTTAATGAATAAGCACGTTTTAAGGTCCTTACAATCCAATTTTAAAATTTTCACGATGTCTGTGGGTGTGTATGTGTGTGTGTGTGTGTGTGTGTGTGTGTGTGTGTGTGTGTGTGGATCTTCTGGGCATTCTAACTCAAATACCATCTCTCATAAAATTTTGAAACCATGTATTTCTACTTTATTCTAATATGGAAAGAAGCCATTAAATTTTGGTGTCAATCGGATAACCGGAAATGGCAGTTTACTTGAAGCTCAAAAATACCTTTAAATGTTATTTTTCGCAATGTGTTATTATAAAAATTAAAGATTATTCCATTTTCTACAGGTTTGCATTAATACTTTTCCTATTCATTTTATGGATAAATTTATAAAGAAAGTACTATAAAAATTATATCTCGGAACTTATAAACACAACTCCATGGTTACACATTTCAGCTCATATGTTTGTAACTGACAGATAAATGTCACTGTCGAAAAAATAATGATTTCAAATTAATAACAGTAACGTTTTAAAAAGAAAATTGTAAATAGTTATATGAAAAGGAACCCATTGCTGCTTGTGCTAATCTGCTATGTACAGTAAAATATTTGAAAGATGTCCGATCAAGGTCGTCTACGAATTGTATGATTTCAGATTTTTTCTCCGCCCATCATGACAAATTCAGTAGTGTCGTTTGCTTAGATTTTATGACAGTACGTAAGATACTACTGTTATTTTATGATTATAAAAATGTATATTACAGTAAAAGCATTCAAAATGCAAAAATAAGTCAACTGGTAAGTTTATAAACAAATGTAAAAGCAAATATGTTAAAAATAAGATAATGACACAATGTCAGTGTCAGTAACTCTGACAGAAAATAACGTTATTCGTACGGCTATGAATCAAGGTAATGTATCTAAATTAATAAATAAACTTACGTTACAGCGAAACTATTATCAACAACGAGCATTGTTTTAAATTGGAATGTCCTAACTTAGTCGAAACAATATGAATTTTTGAAAGACAAGCGTGTTATATCTATCCTTATCGCACACTCTTATAGACTTTGCAAAAGAAAGAGATATATGTATGCCTATTTGTTAATTTGTTCGTGATACAGATGATTTTGATCGGACATCTTTCAAAATTTTTACTGTACACAGATTTCGGTAATGATGATGACGTATTTGTATTGTGCGGGCGTTTATAAGCGTCATCTCACGGCACTCATTGCTGGCGTGGAGAGTGCATCAAAGGGGTCAATTTTGTGCCATTTAAAATTCGAAATATTTGGCGTTGATCGGGATCGAATTGGGTTTCCCAGATTTGCGACCAGACATCAGGCACGCAGCAACGAAACTCCATGTATAATAATAAATAAATAAATAATAAAAATTAAATGGCCGAAGGTATTGTTTTGGTCACATCAGATTTTTATTTATTGAGATCGTAGAGTTTTTGTTTAAATAAAAAATGTATGTAGTTTTTAATGGAAATTAAAATTTATGAAATACTATTAGTATACGTTAATAACAAAATAAGCCATGAATATTATATTGCAAGAATATTTTATTTTTGCTGTCACAAGTTTTAATGGATGTGAGTAATTTATGCTATGTTCCTTGTCTCCAGAATTAAATTTGGAATGTTGTTAATGTTATTGTTTAAAGTGTAGCACATGCTCGAGTTAAAGTAATCTCAACTCCTCTGAGAATTACGCGAGTTGTTTAAAAGTTATATTAAACGTTTTTTATAGCTATAAAGGTAATAGAGAAAATTTATTCACAGATATTTTCTTTTCGCAACTTAAATGGCTACATTAATCAGTTCACGAAGTGCTTTTCACAGGAGATTTAAGATAATGTGTGTTAAAGCAGCTATTTAAACTCATTCTTATAAAATTCTCAGAGATCTGCATTTCCTCATTTACTATGGAAAATTGTTCAAGTAAAAGCTTTTCATGTAAAAATAACATTGCTCTTATTTAATACGGATATAGAATAAAATGAACAAATTATTAATATTAAGTCAGATTACAATTCTCTGCTCCGTAATTTTGACAGTTTTTACCTTCCGTCACCTTTAGGTAAGGAAGGTATTGTCTTTGGTCAAAAAATTCAATAATGAGTTTTTAGTGTATAAGCATGTTTTAGGGTCCCTATAATACGATTTTACCATTTTTAGGATGATGACTGTATGTATGTATGTCTGTGTGTGTGTGACAAAAGTTCCGGATCCCATAACTTCAATACAACGATTCCAAAAATTATATTTTTTTCGTATTCCTGAAGTTTACATCCAGAAGAAGAAGGATTATATTTTGGTTATAATTGGTGAACCGGAAGTACCCTCATTTGAAGATTTAACAGTTAAATTTGATTTATTGACATTTAACGTTATTATAACTTAAAGAATATATTATTCTCTATACGATTTGATTACATTTTATACTTCATATTCAATAGATACAGAGTTAAAGAATTTTAAAGAAATTAAATTTTATAATTCAGCCAGTTATGCTAAACATGGAAACTATTAATATATTCATATAATTCAAGTTAAAGAAGAAGAAGATGTCAGTGTCAAGTGCAATTTGAATAGTTTTTTTATGAAATAATTTTACTGGAAATTTAGAATCTCTTGCAAGAAAAATTATGTATGGAATTTATACATTATACATAGGATTGACGGAAGGTATTGTGCTGGCCACAACTGATTTTTTACATTCACCTTGCAGGCGCAAATTTCGGGATGTTTTTGTTATTCGGTTTTTTTTATAAATTTTAATAGATATCACACCTGTTTTGTTAACAATCATGTATTGAACATTGATCAGGTTGAATTAATAAAATAAAATATAAATTTAATCTTGACAAATATGTAAATAAATTTCTATTTTCAATTTGTAACTTCATTGGGTAAGTTAGTTTACATACTTACAAATGTATACAAATTTTTATTGTACTTTTACCTCTCGCTAAGAGGGGTATTGGATTCATGATAAAAATCGCATTTTCAGATGTTTTGAAGTCCCTACAATTTGATTTTAATATTTTTTCGATGATGATGATGTGTGTGTGTGTGTGTGTGTGTGTGTGTGTGTGTGGATGTATGTGTGTGTGTGTGTGTGGATGTATGTGTGTGTGTATGTGTGTATGTGGGGAGGTTGGAAGGACGATTTCTCAAAAACTATAATACTTAATATATGTTTAACTACGTATTTCTCAATGGGATATTACTGGGATGAGCTGAAAAGATTTGGTAATAATTGGACAACGGAAAGTAGAACATTTTTTAAAAAAATCTTCTAAATATTACTTTTTGATTTTTTTTGTTCTTGCGTGTATTAAAGAAGAATAAATTCTCTGATACATATATTTTTTTTATTATATTATCTTTTATAGATTTAGATATAAAGAAATATAAGGTATATAATAATCTGTTGTATTAAATCTCACAGCCCAAATAATGTCATGGAAACCAATTGAAAAATTTAAGTGTTTGTTACTGACGGATAAATGTCAGTGTCAAAAATCCAAAGACATTACTGAAGATTTTGTCTGGGAAGTACATACATTATATTATTTCTTATTATATTAATAGTTACATATTTAAAATTATAGGTATATTACATATACCCTTCAAAAATACTATCTATCCTGACAATGAATTGGAAACATTTCGAGAAATTAGAACAAGACAAAATTCATAGAATGAATTTAAAATTAAAAAATCTAAATGTAATAGATGTAAGAAGAATTTTTGGTGTAGAGTGTTAAATACAATAGGGCGCGAACAGCCATGTTAATTTATTGGCCTTGACAAGCAGATATGGGGGCCCGTATCAGAATGATAACTAGTAATTATATACATAGATGTCAAATATCATAATTTTTCATTATATATTTAGTGATTTTCCAATTCCATGTGGTTTATTTTCCTAAACAAGTAAATTCCAAACTCCTGGTGACAAATTAACTTCGAGAATTTAGAAAATCTTGAATTTTTAATAAAAAAATTCTGACATTGTCACATGACTGCACCAAAAACGGAAGTGGCGAGAGGTATTGTGCTGGCCACAACAGATTTTTTAAACAATGGCTCATATATGAAGACTTCTCAAAAGTAAACATAAGAAATTTAATCCCCGTAAAAACTCCTTTTCACTGCCTTGCCTTATATCTCCGAAACTATTAAAGATAAGACCCACGGTGATTAAGCTTTTTTGTACTCATTTTGGTCAGTATAAATCTAAAGATACATATTATGTATTCAACTGTTGTTATAGTTTTTATTATAACATTCAGATTCCTGACCAATGTAAACATTTTAAAAATCTAAATGTAAACGTCAAGCGTAAAATTAATATTGGAAAATATGTTCCAATTTTTTTTAAATTTTTCAATAAAATTGTACTTCTATTTTTTATGAAAGACAGAAACCAAATTTGTTTCCTGCTTCTGACAGCTTATTACTTTACAATCATGATTATGATTGGTATAGCAAGTCTGCTGAAAAACAACTTAATACATATTTCATATACTCGGATATTCAGTGCTTTAGCATTTCAACTTCTAACCTTAAAGTTCAATATACAGTTAATAAAGTAATGTTTTTGGATCTGTTATTCGCATCTTTATAATTTACGCTTGATTCTATTATGAGTTTCTAATGAATAAACACGTTATGGGGTCCCTAGAATACGAATTTACTAATTTTACGATGATGTCTGTATGTAAGTGTGTGTGTGTTGTTACGTTCTAATTTGGTCCTTTGTTCCAATTTCCTTAATTTTATACCTGCCGTTCCTTCGTTTCCATTCATGACCTGAAAAACAATATTTTATGCCGTAATGATATTATTTATACTTCATAGTTCTATTAAATTCACTTACTTAATGTTTCTTTAAATTTGGTAGCTTCATTTGTCAAAATTAAATAGTCTATTTCGCAGTTTATTATTCTAGTTTCAGTTTTAGGTTAATTTTTGGTGACATTTCTTAATTAGATTTATCTTTGCGGTGATCGTATAAGCTGAGCGCTACGTTCACAACGTAGTGTAGCGGCGGTAAATTTTGAATTTGACTGGTAAATAAATAGACTTAAATTGGTTGGATTTATTTTTGTATTAATTTAGTTTATTTATTTAAAACATTAACATACAACTATTATCCCATCCTACTATCCTTAAATTACCCCTATCCTATACTAAAAATTATGAGCGTAACACGTTTTATTTAAGTAGATTTGTTGTGCGCAAGGCTATGGTTACCCTCTTTCTCTCTTTCCGGAATTTAAATTATTTTTCCCTGCCTTAAGTAAGATCCGGGGACTTATCGTAAGTAACTTCAAGCGGGCGAACGTGTGGAAGAAAATTTGAGTTGCGGGTCAGAATGACTTAAAGTAATTCCGGTCGAGTGTAAAATATTCGTAGGGAATATTACCCTTATTTGGGGATCAATCGCCGGATTACGTATTTCGTTAGGAGGTTTTTGGTGATTTGTGAATCAACCTCCCGCGGAGTTCCCACGTGGGGATCAATTTAAGTGTTAGTGGTTCGCGACCTTTTTTTTCTTTTGTTCGTAACATCTTCCAACATCTCGCCACGGGCTGAAGGCATCGTCGGGGGACAGTTAGATTACGGGGTGGACATCTCCAGCTGGTGTGACGTTGCCTGGCATCGTCCGCATTCCGCTGACTGACTGCAGTCATCCCCACCACCATTCCTGGCTACCTACCGCCACTAGAGATAAGTCGTACAGACATCTTTTATATTTTTTTAACAACTTTTATTTGAGGCACTGAAGACGTTGGAAAACTTGTTAACTTTAATTTTTGTTCATTTTTATTGTGCATTTAACTTTTGGAGTGCCTGAAAATTGGTTTAACCTTAGCTTCGTTCACTTTTATTTTGCACTCACTTTTGGAGTGCAATATTATTTTTGGATTTTTCATTTATATTATTATTACTGTTATACTTATTATTGGATTGATTTGATCCAGTGTGCAACTTTGTGTTGTTTTTGGTTTTATTTATATTGTGCCTGGCACAGATTCGGCACTGTTGTAAGTACTTTGTTCTACGATACGTCGCGGACTATTCGTCCTCGCATATTCAACTGGCTGTACTTGCCCTGCGTTGTCGGTTGGCCAACTTCCTTCGTATAATTGTACTGTCGGGTCGGATATATCCGCGTCGTCACATTTATTTATATTCATATTTATACATTCTTCTTTACTTTAAAATTTACATTCATTAAAGTATTATTAATCTTAGCTTTGGGAGTATTCTTTTATTTGTACAAGCCTTTTCTCTCGTTTTCAGGCAATGTTTTTATATTCACGGTAGGTAAACTTTATTTAACACCTTTTCGTAATTTTCCGGACAAAAATTACGTGGCGCCCATTCAACCCCTTTTGGGGGTTGATCACCGAACTTAACCCGCTCCCACCTCCACTGTGTAAAGGCTAGCGGCCGCACACCGAAACAACTAGGGTGCGTTATGTAATAAATCGCATTGCGCGAAGCACGTTACAGTGTGTGTGTGCGTGTGTGTATATGTGATGATCGTTTCGGATCGCATAACTCCAATACCATGATTTCAAAAATTATATTTTTTTGCAAGAAAATTTATGTATGGAATTTGGACATAATACACAGGTAGACGGAAGGTATTGTGCTGGCCACATCCGATTTTTTTCTCTTATACTTGTAGGGCGGAGAAAGGAAAAAGGCCTTATTACCGCCCAGGCCCCCGAGGCCACGGCCTAGGGCCGCTTTGCCATGAGGCCCGCAGGATTCGGTTGCAGTGAAATAATTTTTAATTTGCCTACTTTATTTTTCAATTTTGATTTCTTATAAAGGATCTACTTTCTTTCTAAAATGACCATAATACAATGGAAAATTCATGCAGACATTTTATTTCCTAGACGTCGTTTTGTCGGAATTCTGTGCGAAGTCCCACGCTCAAATGGGCACGCACAATGAAAGATCTAAGAAAATTTGATAATATAATAGTATATATTGTGTTATTAGGAGTAAAAGTGATATACAAAAACACTATTACTCCGAATGACATTATATTTTTTCTTCAAACGTAGATATTTAAAAAAAAATATCTACTGCTGACGTTACATTTACGTCAATTACGTTTGCGATTTCAATTGCGCTGTAGCTATGGATACTTATTTGTTCACTTTTTGTTATAAACATTGATATGAAAATTTTCACGTTTTGACGTTTAAATAAAAACTGTGCAATTTTATATCCTCCTTGTGTGCATTTATGTCGGAAGTATTATAATGTACACCCCCTCAAGTTGTTCAATTGGATGGAAATCTAATAGTGTGGCTGAAAGATATGTCCAGGAATCACTGCAAAACCATATAAACTTTTCTTATCACTTTAATTATATAATAATTTAAGTATTCTTATGCTCATTACCGTCCCTGTAATTGTAATCTGTAAGACTGCTATTCTGTAATAATGCTATTTCCTCAAAAATAAACTCTGTTTATATTTCAATTCACAGGTTATATATTTAAATTTGACAGATATTGATGGTATTTAGTAACTTTATTCACACCTAGCGTGTTATAGTGACATTTAGGGCGATATTACAGGTTTCTTTTATTAAAGTTACTTCTTGTTCGTTGATCTGTATAGTTTCTATGGATATTTATTTATTTTATTTCTACTCCGACGACGGAGAAATTAAACTTCTACCTTGTGCATCAAGTCATAAAAGATTTATTTACAAATATATATGAATTCTTTTCTATTATTCACATAACTGACGTCTACTATATTAGTGTTCATTAGCCCGCTGTTTGCTCGATGTCAGGGCGAACTTTGAGCAAATGTAGACTGTATACTAGATACACAAACCGATTTCAATGATTGATGAGTGAGCTTCCTAAGTGCTTGACAATAAATAATTTGAACAAGTGTGCTCTTTTAATTTGAAGAGAGCGCGTTGTTTTCCGTATGATGGATCACTGGAACATGGGCTCTGTGCAAACGGGGATCCCTTCCGCCTTCCGGTGTTCTTCCGCTTGCTGAAGAATAAACTGTATCTCCAACGCCGACGCCGCTACGCCAAATAACTTTCTTTTTTCTCCTGCTTTTTCCACTGACGAAGTATAAGGAACTATTGCAGCGCCGGAGTAAATGGAATTGTTTACTCTAGCTTTACAAATGGAACAGACGAAGCTCTGAACTGAACTCAAGTATTTGAGCGCAGTTAAATACGTTTATTAAACTTCGTTTTACTTTGCAGTTTAGCATTTGGGATAATACGTCTTCTTTATTTGTGCGCTAAACTTCCTTGCTGCTCATAAAGACCGAATTCAACGAATAATATGTCCAGTACTTTTCTTTTTTCTTTAGATCTTTAATTCTGATTACCGATTGGATTTGGTCAATTACTTCGAAAACAATAAACGTCCGCTCTTTTATTTAATAATCATTAAAAGTTTACTCTCAGTTTTCCAATAAATACGACGTTTATGTACTTTTTACCTCCCGCTACCCTTGCTAAAGGTAAAGGGATCGTGTGTGTGTATATATGTACATTCTGTATCTCCGAGTTGATCCCCACATCATTAATTTCTGATGCAAGAATTACTAAACTTTTATTTAGCTTCTTTGTCTTACACTCATGACATATATGAGACTTTTATTCGCTATCTCAATATCGGCAGTGTTTGGAAGGGGTATATGCTATCTCCGGCCAACCGACGGCAAAAAATGGAAAGGAAACTGTTTGTAACAGCCAATTGTAATTTGTATTTGAATATTCATGTCACTCTGTCAGTAAGTGATAAAGATGATTTTTTTGATTTTTGTTTCGTTGTGTGTTGGTAATTTTTTTAATTCATGGTATTTTATTGTGCATTTTGCCAAGACGGTGTTTCTAAGATTACCCGCAATTATTGCAACATATTGCTTTTGTACAATAAAAAGAGATATCTATATTTTATCCATTATACTTATCGTATTTGTTCAAGTCGTTTAGTATTGCTAAATAACTATTTATACTTCGAATTTTGATGAATAACAAAATTGTCAATATATAGGTTATATTTATTATAATACTGTCAGTTTTGACATAACATCATAATTACTCAATTGATTTATTATTACGAATAAGAGGTCTGTTCTGTAAAATCGACTAGTTATCATAACGAAATCGTTATTATAAAAATCGTTATTTCTACGTAACGATAATCGTTATCTTCGTATCCGTATTATGTAACACATTTTGAAAAATAATAACCTTGGGATAAAGTTTAGAACTTGAGCAAATATCTAAAATAATTCAATATAACTCACAAAACTTCTAGGTTAGATTAGTTCTGATGATAGTCTGATCTCAACCCGTCAGCTGTTGGACCCTTTATTTTTCTTGTTGTAGGTTATGCTATAGCAACTACTACCATCTGTAGACAAATTGGGAAACTTGCGCTAGGCGCTACGAATAAAAACTTATTAAATTATTTTAATATTACCTTGCAGAAAACTGTAATATGACTGGTTTTTGAGATCACTATTCAACATAATAGCAATTTTATTTTGACATGAATAGAAATACTGAGTTATTGACAAAACGTTTATGTAACGAATGCTTTTTCCAGTCATTAAAAAATAACGATATCGTTATCCTTTTTACCTCTCGCTAAGAGAGGTATTGCATTCATGCTAAAAATCGCATATCCAGATTTTATTGAATAAGCATGTTTTAAGGTCCCTACAATCCGATTTTAACATTTTTACGATGATGTCTGTGTGTGTGTGTGTGTGTGTGTGTGTGTGTGTGTGTGTGTGGATGTGTGTGTGTGTGTGTGTGTGTGTGTGGGATGTTGGAAGGACGGTTACTCAAAAACTATACGACTTAAAATTTGTTTAACAACGTATTTCCCAATCGGACATTCATGGGAAGATCTGAAAAGGTTTTGGTAATAATTGGACAACCGGAAGTAGAAGATTCTTGAAAAAAAATCTTCTAAATATTATTTTTTGAAAATTTTTCGTGGTAATATTAAAGAAAATTAAATTCTCTATCTGATACATTTAAATATTTTATTATATATTCCATAGATTTAGAGATAAAAGAAGTATAATATATAAAATAATCTGTTGTAATAAATTTGACAGCCGAAAGAATGCCATGAAAAATAGTTGATAATTTAAATTATTTGTAACTGACAGATAAATGTCAGTGTCAGAAATAATGAGTAATGAAAGAAAAATGTACTTGGAGAATCCCTTAATGCTTGATCTGTGACTATTATGGAGATGACAAGTCTAGGTTGAAGGACTTAAATTTGTTTCAAACATTATGGGACAATGTACACCAGTACTATAGACTAGAGTAACTTTGAATTGCGAAAAAGCTATCAAATTCTTCTCAAGTAAGTTTTAAATATTGACAAAATTACACATCGATATAAGAATAATCGGAGTGCAATCTATCCGTCACTTTATTAAAGGGAATTAGTGTTATTTAGATATAAGATAGTAGAATACGAAGAGAAAGTAAACAAGGTTGTTCGAATTGAAAATTGCTGTTACCAGCCTAATATTTATATATGGTAAACTTTACTTTGTAATTTATTGTAACATAATTTATGGTAAAATATCTTTATGTTGAGACATGCTATTATTGAATAATAAAGAAGTTTAAACGTCATAGATTTATATGAATATATTATTTGTATTTATAAAAATATTCTTTGCTTTATGCATACAGCCAGGTAAAATATACGGCGAGAGGTTATGTGCTGGCCACATCAGATTTTTTCGTTATGTAGAATTAAATTATTGTTTACAGAATACCACTGTATGACAATATAACGTTTTAACGATTCGTTGTCAACGATCTTACAGAATTATAAGTTCATTAATTGATAAAAAAACGGTTGAATTGTGGGTATATTATTTGACAGTCGTGGATAAAAAAGTATAATAAATGAAAATATGTCCTGTTGAAAACAAAAGATTGAAAAATAATAACGTATTAAATGAAATATCTGTTAACAATTCGTAATGGAAGTACTTTCATGGAAGATTGTCTACAAATGAAATTAAGGAGCTCAATCTATTGGAAATTAGTATCAATATTTCAGCTTTATTGTCCACTTGATCGAATGGAAACCTAAACGAGATAAAGCTATCTCCGTTAAGGGACGAGCCGCCGCCGTCGTCCGTCAAGTAGAAGATCAATAAAAGTGTAGATAACAAAGTGCAGAGGCATGTGAAGTCATCGCCTGACCAATTTGTAGCTGCAAGCAGAAGAAGTAAATGTTATTAGAGCTCGTGTGAGTCAGAGTCAGAGCAGCCCCTTCGACAAGCCCACGCTTTAGGCTGACGGGGAAACTATGGCGCCAGTTAACCTTGTCAACTCAACTCTTCCTGACTGTAAGCGCCCTGCTGAAATAAATTCTCGTCACTGGCTATACTTCCCCAAACCGATACCGCAACGTTAAATTAAATTTGGTTGACATTCAGAAAGGCAGGAGTCAAATGTAAAATACGGCCACATTCTCTTTACATACTAATTTGTTTATCTACAAATTCTACTCTCACTATCTTACCTTAGTGAATAATAGAAAACTTGAGTCATAATTATTTCAGCAGTTTTGAATTGGTTATGTATACAGGCGATTCACAGTACGTTTCACATTTATTTCCATTTTCATTTAAATAAATGATAAAGGTATCATTACAATTTGAAAGGTAAAATTATGCAACTAATGATTACTTTATTATTATAATGGTATCGGTAAATGTATAAACTGACAGTTATTAGACATAGAATACTATACCACCAGAAATGTTAGGAAATTTTAGCAAGAATATTTTTTAATGATTAAGCACGTTTTAAGGTTCCTATACAATCCGATTTTAATATTTTTACGATGATGACTGTGTGTGTGTATGTGGATGTTGGATGTCTGTGGATGTATGTGTGTGTGTGTGTGTGTGTGTGTGTGTGTGTATGTGTGGATGTTGGAAGGACGATTTCTCAAAAACTATAATACTTAATATCTGTTTAACTACGTATTTCTCAATCGGATATTATTGGGAAGAGCTGAAAAGGTAATAATTGAACAACCGGAAGTAGCAGATTCTTAAAAAAATCTTCTAAATATTATTTTTTGAAAATTTTTGTTCTTGTTTGTATTAAAGAAGAGTAAATTCTCTATCTGATACATATAAATATTTTATTATATCTTTTATAGATTTAGAGATAAAGAAATATAAGAAAATCTGTTGTAATAAATCTCACAGCCCACATAATGTCTTGGAAACCAATTGAAAAATTAAAATGTTTGTAACTGACAAATAAATGTCAGTGTCAGACATTACTGATTTTTTTTCTAGGAAGTACATACATTATATTATTTCTTATTATGAATTTAAAATTAAAAAGTCTAAATATAAAGAAAGTAGAATTTTTGGTGTAGATAGAGTGTAGGTATACAAGAAATGTTAAATACAATAGGGCGCGAGCAGTCATGTTACTGTGTTGGCCTTGACAAGCAGATGTGGGGGCCCGCCGTGTGAGAAATAATAATAGCTAGCAATTATGTACACTTCTGTGCACTATTTTTTTTCGCAAATTTTAGTTTTGTATTTGTTGTTTATTTTAATTGCTTAGCATCAGTTTCAATAAATGACAAACACCATACTCTGGGGCGCGCAGATCCTGCATTTCTTCTAACACTTCCTTTGTGCTCCCAGCGTTTCTTAATTCTGAAGACGTCTTTACTGATGTTCATCAGTCGAGCGATTTGTCTTATGGAGAAACCATTTTCTATTCTAGTTATAATTCTAATCTTAGAATTACGTCTACATGACGCGGCATTTTGACATTAATAAGAAAAATGAAAATTTTCGTTACTAGGCATCCTTATCATGTCCATTTTAAACTATAAAATATTTTGCGTGCTTAATTTGATTGCACAGAAGTTATTTTCCAATTCCATGTGGTTTATTTTCCTCGACAAGTAAATTCCACACATCTGGTGACAAAATAAGTACATGAATTTAGAAAATCTTAAAATTTTTAATGAAAAATTCTGACATTTGACAACTATATACATATAATTACTATTTGTCATTCTGACGCGGGCTCCCATATCTGCTTGTCAAGGCCAACAATGTCACATGACTGTTCGCGCCCTATACTTAAGTAACCAAAGACGGAAGTGGCGAGAGGTATTGTGCTGGCCACATCATATTTTTTTTTGAGCAACAGAATTTTTTCATTTATAGGGATATCATATGTATCTCATGTCTCATATGAAACTAACAGAAAAAAAAATTTGTTGTGGCCAACACAATACCTCTCGCCATTTCCTTTTTTTTGGTTACATAAGTATAGGGCGCGAACAGTCATATTACATTGTTGGCCTTGACAAGCAGATGTGGGGGCCCGTTTCAGAATGGTAATTAGTAATTATGTACATAGATGTCAAATGTCAGAATTTTTCATTAAAAATTTCAAGATTTTCTAAATTCACGTACTTAATTTGTCACCAGGAGTGTGGAATTTACTTGTCGAGGAAAATAAACCACATGGAATTGGAAAATCACTAAATTTAGAATGAGAAATTATAATATTTGACTTCTATATACAAAATTGCCAGCTATCATTCTGACATGGGCCCCCATATCTGCTTGTCAAGGCCAACAAAATCACATGACTGCTCGCGCCATGATGTATTTAACATTTCTTGTATACCTACACTTACACCAAAAATTCTACTTTTATCTATTCCTTATATTTAGATTTTTTAAATTTAAATTCATTCTATGAAGAAATTTTGTCCTACTCTTCTAATTTTTCGAGATGTTTCCAATTCATTGTCGGGAGTAACAGTATTTCTGAAGGTTATGTGTGATATACCTATAATATAAAATCGGATTGTAGGGACCTTAAAACGTGCTTATTCAATAAAATATGGATATGCGATTTTTAGCATGAATCCAATACCTCTCTTAGCGAAAGGTAATAATGCCAAGGAGTATGTTCTGATTTAGAAAAACGCTTGGTCAGTAAATGTATTAAGTTCAAAGATCATAGGACAAAAAAGCTATAACACAATATATTTTCTTTATAAAGTTACTCATCTAAGATCGTGGAATCGTGAAATATGTTGTGTTTGTGTGTAGAATCCTACTAATACCATTTCAGTTTCGACCATATTGCTTAGTCGACATGTTGGCTCATTAGAATTCTACGTAGCCCAACGGTCTTGTTGTGTAAATAAAGCCAGTTTCTCAAGATCCGAACGATTGCGTGTAGCAAACAATGATTGGTTACATTGTTATGACGTGCCGGGAAAGCGCTCTAATTGGGCGTCAGCAAGGGCCATCAACACTTCGAGAAGGATAACAGATGTCGCCTCGATTCAACTTCACCAAGCAGGAAATAGGTTTATGTTGGTCTTATTTTCTTACGTATATTATAAAGAGCAGCATATTACAAACTATACATTCAAACTAAAAATCTGTTGTGGCCAGCATAATACCTCTCGCCACTTCCGATTTGGTTACATAAGTATAAGGCGCGAGCAGTCATGTGACATTTTTGGCCTTGACAAGCAGATATGGGGGCCCGTGTCAGAATGACAATTAGTAATTATATATATATATATATATATATATATATATATATATATATATATATATAGATGTCAAATGTCAGAATTTTCAAGATTTTCTAAATTCACGTAGTTAGTTTGTCATACTTGACCCTAGACAAGCAGATATGGAGGCCCTTTTGACAATGCAAGTTAGTAATTATTTACATAAATGTCAAATGTCATATTTGTTACGTGGTTCATTTGTCACCAGGAATATGGAATTTACGAGGAAAATAAACCACATGGATTTGGAATATCATGAAATTTTGGATGAAAAATTGACATTTGACAAATATGTACATAATTACTAGATGTCATTCTAACCCGGGCCCCCATATTTGTTTCCCAAGTCCCACAAAGTCACATGACTGCTCGGGCCATATAAATTTCTCATATCTTTTCTTTATGTTTAGATTATTTTATTAATTTTAAGTTTATTTTTTTGGAAGTTTTCTCATACACTTCTAAATGTTCGAATTTCTTCCAATTTCATGACGGGATTTCTGATGGGTAAATAGCTATAATTTTAAATATTTAATTGTTATTATTGTTATACAACAAGAAATAGTGAACTTACCAATATCACAGAAAAATTCTTCAGTAATGTCAGTTAAACTTCTTCATTTAACGTAAAAGCGTAATTTGACGTTTTACTACTATGTTGTCAAAAAAGAATATCTAAGATTTATTTTCAGCTAATATCTACATAAAACCATATTCGTTCTATGACAAATTCTTAATCGGTTCTTATCCACTCTCATGTGTTTAGTTAAAATAGACTTAAGGTCAAGTTTTAGAATTGAGCTGCCAATACCGCCCAAATAGTTTTATAACTACTGTTGGTTTTTGACAATGACATTTTTCTGTCATTTACAAACATCTGATGGTTACTATAGAGTTGTTTAGGCTCTGAAATTTATTACAATAGATTATTTTATATATTACTTTTTTATCTCAATATATAGAAGATATAATAATTTTTTAAAATGTATCGAATAGAGAATTTTACGTTCTTTAATACTAACAATAAAAAATGTCAAAAAAATAATATTTAGAATATTTTTTTAAGATACTACTACTTCCAGTTTTTCAATTGGTCCCAAAACCTATTCAACTCTTCCCATTAATGTTAGATTAAGGAATCCGTAGTCAAAAAGGTCTTTAGTCTTATAGAATTTGAGAAATCGTGTCTCCAACAACCTCACACACACATACACATCCACACACACACACACACAGACATCATTTTAACCATATTCCATACCTACAATAAAAATAAATAAATAAATATTTCATCACGGCATATTACCCATTGCTGGGTGTGCCAATCTGCTTTGTACACAGATATCGGTAATGATGGAATATTTGTACCGTGTGGGCGCTTACCAGGCGTCACCTCACGGGCAATCATTGCTGGTGTGGAGAGTGCGCCACAGGGGTCAATTTTGTGCCATTAAAATGCGATGTATTTTTTGGCGTCGGTCGGGATCGAACCCGGGTCCCCAGATTCGCGACCAGACACTCAGGCACGCAGCCATGAGACCCCATACCTACTGTAAATTAATTTCAAGTTTGTTCCATTTTGAATAATTTTAACAACGCCGGTATTGATATCGGTTTATAAAATAAAAATACCGAAAGACTGTATTAAATTTTTGACCAGTATTGCATTCCCAAATGAGGAATAGGAATATGAAAAAGTTGTAATTTTTTGAATTGTAGTACTGGAGTTATAAGATCCGAAAGAATCGTTACACATACACACTCACACACACACACACACACACACACACACACACACACACACACAGAGAGAGAGAGAGAGATACACACAGACATCATCGTAAAAATAGTAAATTTATGATCCTAAAACGTGCTTATTCATTAAATTTGACCAAACAATATCTTCACAAATCACTGTCTCCAGCCTATTTATACTAAACTGCCACTTTGTCTGAACCGTAATTTATATATTTATACTTTCGCCGGTGGTTCTAGAATTCTTTAACTGATTCCTGAATTTATTCGTTACCTATTTCATTTAAATTTTTCTTTTCCTTTATAAATATTTATTCATTTTACAAAATAAAAATGGGAATATATTTCAGAATTTTGCATATTTTTCTGAATGAATTCAATACTGAAAATCCGAATCCTTTTATAGATTATACAACGGGGTTTAGAATAACTGTATGCTGTTAGAGTAAAATAAATATAAAACCTTTTCTCCATTAACTAATTAAACTAATTCGAAAAATTAAAGCACCAAATCGTCTCTTTTATGTTGATAAAAATAAGTTTTAATTTAAAATCCCATGCAAACTTTTTCAAGTTAAATTAAAACAAAACTTTGTGTTTTATAAACAAACAAAATAAATTTGTAAATATAAATGAATCAAATTGAATCCCCAGATTTTCGTTAAAAATACTAATTTTAATTAAATTGTCCTCAAATTAAAACGTTTTTGTAAATCGTACAAACATGCCAAATAATTTATTTACATCAGCAAAAAGGTTCTGGTGATATTACAGCCCTTTAAAACCAAAACATATAATTAATTTCTATTTGTTTATTTTGTAATGGATAAATTTTTATAAAACAAGTTTTCCGACAAAAAAGGGCTTACACTGCAGATGCAGTTTATATTTAGCAAAAACAATTTCAATTCCATGAATATACGTTGAACAAATTAGTTGAAATCGGTTTAGTAAACCGAAGGCGGAGTTTATGCAAATAAATTTGATTTTACGAGCGAATGTACAAACCGTGTATGTACATACAAACCATTTACGTTTTGCGGATATTTAAATTTGAAGGCGCAAGACACTTTAGTGCTTCTTACGAGTGCTGTGATCCCGGGAATAGCATTTTGTTGGTAGATTGCTTATGCTTATAAAACTCAACGAAGTAGACAAAATATATTTCATAATAATATGCAGAATATAACATAAACATGCTTTATATGTAGCATAGGAAGATAATAGTGAGCACTCAAAAACTAACAAAGATTATTTTTATTCATTTTCAGCTAAAAAAAATATTAAGGTTATTAAAATACTATATTAAAGAACAAGTTTAGTAATAGTACAGTTAGCGTAATTGAGCCGTAGGCGTATTGAAATGAAGTCCATTACAATACGCAATTGGGTTTAGTAATGACTTCATTATGAACGCAAAGTATATCTGATGTGATAAATGCAATACCTCCCGCCATTTAATTTTTATTAATTTAAATACATATACGTATGGGATCTCGTGGCCGCATGCCTGAGTGTCTGGTCATGAATCTGGGGACCTGGATTCAATACCCACCAACGCCAAATATTTCGAATTTTAAATGGCACAAAATTGACCCCTGTGGTGCACTCTCCATGCCAGAAATGAGTGCTCGTGAGGCAACGCTTCGTAAACGCCCGCACGATACAAATATGTCAACAACGTTAATATTTGAAATGAATGTATTTTTGACAGTGACATTTATTTGTCAGTTACATACATTTGAAATATGAACTTTATAACTAATAAATTATGTTTATCTTCAAAACATAAATCCGGGATTTATAAAATTGATTTTTTCTTCAAGTGTACAATAATATTCATATTATGCTACTATACACACACTATAGAAGATATTCATTTTATTACTAGTACAACAATGTTGTTCATTTTTGTACTAGTAAAAAAATGTTAGCTTCTTAGTTCACCGCTGGCGGCAGCAGTCGTCACAGCAACACAGAGCATATTGAAAAATTGTTATTTGACAGTTGTATCGTTCGTGTTTTGTAGTGTTCACAGCCAACTATGGCTGAAATTGCAAACGCTATAATTAAAACAATTCTAGAAAAATATTTTTAAAATCCCCAGTTTTCTTTGAAACACTTGAAGAAAAAATAGTATATGTTATTCGGAGCAGAACGCACTTTTTGTGTTGAACCCAGCTGGGTTCAACATAAAAAGACCGCTTTCTACTCCTAATAACATAATATACTATTTTTACTAAAGACAAATACTTAATAAAAAATTGTATATGGTCGGTACATACTTATTAAAAAATATATTTTTACCTATGGTTGAGAAAAGTAAAAACGTTATGTGTGCCTAAAGATGTTTCATTGTGTTATTGAACCTTATCACTAATTTGATTATTGATTCAGTTATAGCTATTTGGATATTTACTATTGCAAAATTGCATCAATGCATATTATCTGTTATATGCTATTTGTCTCATTTGACATCCGTTTGTATATAGGAGTAATATATTATGGAGTTCAAACATTAAAAACACGACAGAGATGAAAGGTGTAGTCCTCTGTAATAAATTTCAGTCTCGTACCAAAGTGAATTGATATGATGAAGAATTCTACTGTGGTGTTTCAAACATCGATAGTATTAGTACTACTGACTGAATATGTTTTGAGTTTGCCGGCGCTTTTGTTAGAAATAATTTGGGTTCATATTATGATAGTTAATAAATAATTTTACGTTTTTTAAATTATCTCGTATTTGTATTAAGCAACAATTTAAAATACTGAGGAAAGAAAAAATAGTCGGAACGCAGTCTAAAGATGTTTAATTTTGATTTAAAACTGTTAGGATAAGAAGTGAAAAGATAAGGGAAATAGCTCGAGGTATAGAAGTTTCTAGAAAGATACTTATTATGTAAATTACTGTTATGTAATGCAATAATTAAACAGTTGCATATAAGGTTATTTATTTAACACTTTACAGAGACCTCTAACTTTTGAATATTAAATAAAATATCTGATGTGGCCAGCACAATACCTTCCGTCAATCCTGTGTATTATGTACAAATTCCATAGATCAATTTTCTTGCGAAAGATTCTAAATTTTTGGTATTATGTGATTCTCTTTCTCGGCAACTGAATTCCATACTCCTGATAATAAACAAACCACATGAAATAAGAAAATTATGAAATTTTGAATGAAAAATTATAACACTTGTCAGTTATGGACATAATTAATTGCTGTCATTTTGACACAGGTCCCCATATCTGCTTGCCAAAGTCAACAAAATCATGTTATGCAGTAGCATGCGGCCCCATACATAAATTTTCTTGCAAAAGATGCTATATTTCCAGTAAAGTTATTTCATAAACAAACTATGCAAATTGCACTAGACACTGACATCTTCTTCTTTAGTTTTTCCCTTTCGTTAGGGGGTCGCTATTTTTTATTTTCTTCTTCCACTCATTTTTGTTTTCCGTGTCGTCCTCATTCAGTTCCTTTTCTCTCAAGTCTTCTGCAATACAGTCTTTTCATCTTATATTTGGTCTTCCTATGTTTCTTCCACCTTCTATTAATATATTCATCTCTCCTCATAACATGTTCAAAACCAATGTAATCGTCTCTTTTATATCTAGAATCTTCTAACACTAGAGTTACTTCCCTTTTTCTTTCATTGATTTACATTTTATTGATACTGACATCTGTCAATTTGAATTACCTGAATATATTAGCAGTTTCCATGGTTAAGTTAGCATAGCTGGCTGAATTATGAAATTTATATCAAATTTATTATCTTTATTCTTCTTTAACTCTATATCTGTTGAATAACAAATATAAAATGCAATCAAATCGTATAGATAATTATATATTCTTTAAGTTATAATAACATTTAACTGAGTTTTCCAAGAAAAACTGTTAAAATCTTCAAATGAGGGTACTTCCGGTTGACCAATTATAACCAAAATCTAAACAAATCTGCATATGGTTGTAAGGAAGAGGAATACGCAAGAATTGTAATTTTTGGAATTCTAGTATTGGAGATATCGTGCACGAAACGGCGGTCACACACACACACATACACACGTACACATACACACACACACACGCACACACGAACACACACACACACACACACACACACACACACACACACACACACACACATACAGACATCATCGTAAAAATAGTAAAATCGTATTGTAAAGACCCTAAAACGTGCTTATTCAATGAAAACTCACCACCGAATTTTTTGACCAAAGACAATACCTTCCTTACCTAGAGGTGACGGAAGGTAAAAACAACTTCCCTTAAAATAAACGAATTGTATTCGTTCCATTACCACACTACACTTAAATTTAATATATTTCATAATTACATCCCCTTGTTAAAAGTTCATTGAAGTTAATGGCTCATATTTTATAAAAATAAAATTATAACGTTGGTAATAATAGTGTAACTATAATAAATACCTTTCCATTGTATCCTGCAGGTATTATTATCACAACATTATCAAAATGCTACATATAATTTCATGGAATATTCATGTCTGAATGTAATGACGTATAATAACAACACTGGCTCGACCATGGGATGCAATTTGATTTTCATAACGATAATAAACAGATTCTACACATACATCACCATCGCATGCGAGCCCCTGAACGCTGGGAACGTGCGCCATTGAACTGTAAACGCCGCCAAAATCGGATATGGCAAATTATTGCATTTGCGCGGTAATTCGTCCTGAAATGCCTTTTTAACCGGCGCGTCACTACCGGAAATATTTACGGTCGCTGACATTGCGACAATCACAGTTGGCTTCGATAGCTACGTGATCATTAAATTGTATGCTTCAATGGGCGAAGAAGACATGCAATATTCTATGGAAATCGCACGGAAATGTTCAATTTATTCAAAATGTTTTACAGGAAATGTTCTTTTTACCTTCCGTCACCTCTAGGTAAGGAAGGTATTGTCTTTGGTCAAAAAATTCGGTGGTAAGTTTTCATTGAATAAGCACGTTTTACGATGATGTCTGTATGTGTGTGTGTGTGTGTGTGTGTGGACGTGTGTGCGTGTGTGTATGTGTGTGTATGTGTGTGTGTGTGTGTGTGTGTGTGTGTGTGTGTGTGTATGTGACCGCGGTTTCGGCCACGATATCTCCAATACTAGAATTCCAAAAATTAAAATTCTTGCGTATTCCTTTTCCTTACAACCATATGCAGACTTGATTAGATTTTGGTTATAATTGGTCAACCAGAAGTATCCTCATTTAAAGATTTTAACAGTTTTTCTTGAAAAATTCAGTTAAATTTTATTATAACTTAAATAATATATTATTCTCTACACGATTTTATTGCATTTTATATTTGATATTCAACAGATATAGAGTTAAAGAATAATAAAAATAATAAATTTCATATAAATTTCATAATTCAGCCAGCTATGCTAACTTAACCATGGAAAGTGCTAATATATTCAGGTAATTCAAATTGACAGATGTCAGTATCAATAAAAAGTAAATGAATGAAAGAATAAGGGAAGTAACTGTAGTGTTAGAAGTTATATAAGAGAGACGATTACATTGGTTTGAGCATGTCATGAGGAGAGATGAATATATTAATAGAAGGTGGAAGAAATATAGGAATACCAAATACAAGAAGAAAAGACTGTATTGCAGAAGACTGGAGAGAAAGGTAACTGAATGAGGACGACACGCAAAACAAAAATGAAGAAGTCAGTGTCAAGTGCAATTTGCATACTTTGTTTATGAAATAACTTTACTGGAAATATAGGATCTTTTGCAAGAAAATTTATTTATAGGGCGCGTGCAGTGACATGACTTTGCTGACTTTGGCAAGCAGATATGGGGATCCGTGTCAAAATCACAGCAATTAATTATGTCCATAATTGACAAGTGTTATAATTTTTCATTCAAAATTTCATAATTTTCTTATTTCGTTATCAGGAGTATGGAATTTAGTTGTCGAGAAAGGGAATCACATAATACCAAAAATGTAGAATCTTTTGCAAGAAAATTTATGTATGGAATTTGTACATAATACACAGGATTGACGAAAGGTATTGTGCTGGCCCCATCAGATTTTTTTCTTTAATATACAGTAGTACAGTCTTAAACACATTCTGATATTTCGCATCTATGTACATAATTACTAGTTGTCATTCTGACAGGGGTCCCCATATCTGCTTGTCATGACCAACAAAGTCACATGACTTCTCGCGCCTTATACTTATGTGGCGAGAGGTATTGCGCTGGCTACAAAAGGTTTTTTTTTGTAAGTTGCGTCGCGTCCAAATGCGATTAATGTCACACTTACCCGGTTGGTAATTCAAATTGATATAGAGGCAATCAGAAAATGCAGTCATATCGCTATAAGGCATAGGGCTCCTTTTATTTATTAGTATTCTAAAATCAGAATTAGGTTTAATACAAGCATTGAAAGTAAGTTTTCCAACACAAAACATACATGTACGAGTAGATTTAGAAAGTGTCCGGTGGTGAAAATTTGGGTGATTCTCGCGTCACGCAGGCTGGCCGAGAACCGCGAGGGTGTCAGCCATCTCGCATTGCATCCAACTGCTCCGCTGTCCTCCACCTTTGTACCTACGCGCTTCTGCCATAAATAAACGAAACTTTGCGACGCAGCGACATGTGTTCCGTTGTTTTATAGCTGTTTTGTTTCCGAACAATGGCGCTGTTTGCCGTTTGTTGCTCAAATTAATTTCTCGCGTGTGAAGTAATGTTTTTTGTTGCTGAGAAATTTCAATTAAATTACATTCAGAATTCATGAACAACTTATATACGCGTATGTGTACATTTGTTAATGTTTTTTGTTGTTTTAATGCGATGCGCGGTGCTCAACTTTTGAAGTCTGTAAATGTAAAGAGAATAAAGTAGGCGTAGCTGACAGTGTTTTATGGTTGTTTGTCTATGCGCTCCTGCTTTAATAACCAAAGGATTAACACCGTTGGAACTTAACCAACATCAACTATGCAACAATCACTGCATAATAATATTACTTTGTGCATCTCATGAAAATATAAACACTTCATTTTCATATTCCACAATAATAATATTAATAATTCAGTTTTTTATAGGTACAGTATTTCATAGTACGATAATAATTTACATATTTGTAAGCCCGAAGTGCAGATCAAATTATTGGCAACAAAAATTTGCGTTTTATGAAAAGAAAAAAAAAGTGGAATTAATTGTATCTCATAAAAGTTTTTCAATAATGGAGATTTTTAAAAACCCGTTTAGCATACCGAATATTTCGATTAGGGATAGGTTACCCGGTTATTGCAAATAACTGGACGGTTAGCCGATTAAAATATTTTACAATTTTTGCCAACACTAGTATGTACCCTACATACAGCTATAATTATTTTAGATTATACTAACGGCCGAATTCACCATTAATCTGTTGATTAATAATCAGTCGATTAAGGAATCAAGCTGATCTGTACATCAACGTATGTTGTAATTCACCAACTTGATTTGTGAATCAAGGAATAATGATCAACTGATTCACAGTTTTGTTTTGGTTTTTGACAGTTAATGTAACTGTCATGCAATTTTATTCTTGGTAATTGTACTTTCCGTTAAAAAGGTATTAATATGTAAGTTTTTCATTTATTTATAAAATATATTTTATTATTTTCCTATATATAATATTATATTTTTATTTTGGTATAGGTAGAAATTACACTGATTCCAATAAAGGAGTGTTTTTAAATATAATAAAAATGAAAGGCAAAAGTATAGTTGAAAATAATAAAACCAATGCGGTTCTAAATAAAGATAAAGACGAAGGATGAGGCAAAGTTACAAATGGGTACAACATCCAGAATCCTTACATAGCTAAGTCAAAATTAGGATTCAAAGATGTTATCAGTCCTTGATTCATGGAATATGACAAATCAGTTGATCATTGATTTTGATTAGTAGATTACTTGATTTTTAATGGTGAATTGGATTGATTTAGGATCAGCGTTGATCGGTGAATCAACTCATGATTAAGGAATGGTGAATTCGGCCGTAAATAAAAAACTCTGATGTGGCCAACACAATACCTCCCGTTTAATTTAATTTTTATTCATGTAAATAAAATTAAATTAAATTTAAATACCGGGTTCGATCCCGACCAACGCCATATATTTAGAATTTTAAATGCCGCAAAAATGATGCCTGTGGTGCACTCTCCACACTCGTGTGGTGACATATAAAAAAATATTTTGAGCTTCCAGTAAAGTGCTATTTCTGTTTATCTGATTTACACCAAAATCTAATGGCATCTTTCCATATAAGAGTAAGGTTTCAAATTTTCTGAACGATAATATTTGAGTTAGAGCGTAAAGAGGATCAACACACACACACACACACATACACACACACACATACAAACATACACACAAACATCACAGTGAAAATGTTAAAATTGGATTGTAGGGACCTTAAAACTTAAATACCTAACATTGTCAATTGCAAGATATATGAAAATTAATTTCTTTATAAATTCTTATCTCATTCGTGGATATGAAGAGAATAATGCAATCAAATCGTATAGAGAATAAAATATTCTTTAATATACATAAAATATCAAAAAATGATATTTAACAGCGATTTTTTTTAAGAAAATAAGATGAGCTTCAAATTAAGGTACTTTAGATCAATCAATGTAACCAAAATCTATCAAGTCTTTATTTGGATGTGATAATGATGAATACGAAAAAAATGTAAATTGTGGAATTGTAGTATTGGAGTTATCGTGGCCGAAACAATCGTCACAAACACACACAGACACATACGCCACACCTACACAGGGTGTTTATTAAACATAGGGCAAAAATTGAAGGGATTATTCCCTGGACTATTCTAAGATGATTTTGTCCTTTGATGATTTTTGAAAAGCCGCTTTGTTTCGAAGATACAGGGCGAAAAAAAATTCGACAAAACCAATTTTGATATTTTTCAAATATTAATCTAGTAACAGTTTGGCTGTTTGATGTGTATTTTCTGTCTATAATACTTAAGCTTTTGTTAGTCCTCTTATCATGAATAGCTATACGAACGCCGAGATGACTACCATGCATTTCATTTATAGACTTGCTGATGGCAAATCATTACAAGCTAGGCGGATTCTTGCATCGTAGCTGGAGGTAGTCATTTTCAACAGTATTTATAGATTAAGAAACTTTACATGTAATTTTTGGTATTAAATGTTGTCATTGCCCTGTATCTTCGAAACAAAGCGGCTTTTCAATAATCATCAAAAGACAAAATCATCTTAGAATGGTCCAGGGAATAATCCCTTCAATTTTTGCCCTATGTTTAATAAAAACCCTGTATAGAGACATCATTGTAAAAAATTCGTATTCTAGGAACCCCAAAACGTGCTTATTCATTAAAAATTCACCGTCAATTTTTTTATATCAAAGACAATACCTTCCTGAGCCGTGAACAACCTTCCAGGTCACCTGGAGGAGATGCGTGCTGTGGATTGCCCACATGTACCTACTACTTTATTACAAAGAATAGTCTATGACTGAATTATAGCAAAAAGGTAAAAAAAATAATCTTTCTGAAGTTTCCAAAATTAATTGATTTTTAAAAAATATAATCTTCTTTCAGAAAAGAAAAGAACTTAAGATGCTTGAAAGAAAAGAATATTTATAAAATTGTATGTATAATCAAACAAACGTCAGAATACAAAATAAATTAAGTCATTAATTTTTGGCAGTCATCCCAGTTAGTATCAATAAATCATATTTAATTGAACCGGTATTAAACATCCCTACAGTAATTTAATCCAGCGTTGGGTGCCTGGCTTGCAGATGCCGCGGATATTACCAAAATACCAACGAGGGTTTGGTGAAAACTGAATTTTAAACCACGCGATTCTGCGGTCTGAACATCGCAGTCGTATTCGAGTTCTGTGCTGGTCTCTACCCTGCGTAGGTAATTATACCTGTTAACTGTTTGGATCCTTTATTCGCAACTTCGGAGCTTTATTACTCCAGGATAACAAACAATGTAATAAAGTCGTCTTTGGATTTGTTTAGCAAAATGGAGTGAGCGAGGAAAATGAATTGTACATTTCTCCTTTATTTTAAATTAGTTTTGAACTTCCCTTTTCGGAACAAGTATCAGTAATAATTTAATTACTACATTCTCTCTTTCTTTTGAAATTCTGTTGGGATTTTTTTTGGTTTTTTCATAAAGGTAAAAATCCGACTCCAAAAGATTTTGTATATAATGGCAACAAGATAGAAGTAACAAACCAATTTTGTTACTTAGGAATGGTATTCTCGTCTTCCGGAAAATTTCGCCTAGCTGTGAACGATAAAATACAAAAAGGAAATGCGGCAATTAATAATGTAAAAGAAATTCTCACACGTGGCAAGTCATCTGGTTGGGCTGAAAAAATTAAACTCCTCAAAACAGTCATTAACGCTTGCGCTTTGTACTCTTGTGCAGTTTGGGACCCCACCCAGTACGAAGCAATAGAAAAAGTACAATTAAGCTTTATCAAATCAGTTCTACAAATACGTAGAAATTCACCAAACCATTATGTAAGACACGAAGCTGGAATCGAGCACATAGCCTGTGACGTTTGGAATAGAATCTTAAATTGGTGGCATAAATTAATTACAATGAGTGATAACAGAACCCCCAAAATTCTATACAACCGCCTGATTACATTAGATAACTCAGAAATAAACAAAGTAGAATATAATTGGTGCTCTAATGTAAAACTATTTCTAAAAGAGCTGGGTTTCATCGAAGTTTGGAACAGTCAAAATATAAATAAAAATACTATCAAAGAAATAATTGCAACATATTCATTACAACTTAAAATTCAAGACCAAGTCAGAATAGCAAATTCTAATTTCAACCTTTACTACCCACAATTAGCACTAAGCCATCAAACGAGTAATTATTTGATAAAATACAATCTTCCCATACATATGATGAGAATAATATGTCAATTGCGACTATCTGAGAGCAAAGGCCTTAAAATTTTCTATAAAAATCTTAAATATGAATTGGATGCTGAAAATAACTGCACCATTTGCAACCTCCACGAGCCTGAAGATCTGGTGCACTTTTATTTAAATTGCCCTATTTACTCTCCTTATAGAATTGCCTTCCTAAGCCCATATATTTTAGATGTAAATTATTTTAATTTCTATTTGCTCCTTAGTGACCTTGATGAACGAAAAATTAAAAATATTTTTAATTTTACAATTTCAGTTCTAAAATTAAGAAGTTTCTTTTTAAATGAATGATAATATTTTTTCATGAAAAATCTCCGCGTAGTATTTTGTATTGGCTCTTATTTAAAAAAATAAAAATTTACTTAACGTCTCATATCTCACTCTATCTGACAGTTTGTTTAAAGGAAGATAATTATACTAATTAGTAAGATTCTTCATTACTAGCAATCGCTAGATTTGAATAATATAATATGTTCATATAATTACGTACTATATTTCAATATAATTCATGTAATAATTTTGTAACTTTATGTATGCGTATCTTTTTTCTCTTCTTGTTATGATTTTTGTATAGGGTACGCCCTGGGTACAAATAAAATGTATCTATCTATCTATCTATCTATCTATTTTTTTTGGTTTTATTTTGTTAGACTTTCTAAATTAGACAACATAACTAAATATTTTTTCTTCAAATGTCATAAAAGTAGCAACTTTTGTGACTTGATTCACAAGGTAGAAATAAAATAAATAAATATCCATAGAAACTATACAGATCAACGAATAAGAAGTAACTTTAATAAAAGAAACCTGTAATATTGCCCAAAATGTCACTAGAACACGCTAGGTAACCTAAGAATAAAGTTACTTAATACCACCAATAACTGTCAAATTTAAATATATAACCTGTGAATTGAAATATAAACAGAGCACTTTTGAGGAAATAACATTATTGAAGAATAGCAGACTTACAGATTACAATTACAGGGACGGTAATGAGCATAAGAATACTTAGAATTAAAGTGATAAGAAAAGTTTATATTGTTTTGCAGTGATTCCTGGACATATCTTTCAGCCACACTGTTAGATTTCCATCCAATTGAACAACTTCAGGGGGGGTACATTATAATACTTCAAATTCTGACATAATTGCACAAAAGGAGGATATAAAATTGCACAGTTTTTATTTAAACGTCAAAACGTGAAAATTTTCATTTCAATGTTTATAACAAAAAGTGAACAAATAAGTATCCATAGCTACAGGGCAATTGAGATCGCAAACGTAATTTACGTAAAATGTAACGTCAGTAGTAGATATTTATCTTTAAATACCAACGTTTGAAGAAAAAATATAATGTGTCATTCGGAGTAAAAGTGTCTTTGTGTGGCGAGCGTGGAAGTTTAAACGAGCGAAGCGAGTCGGATAAATGCACACGAATTGAATTAAAAGTAACGAAATATGATATAACAATAACAAAAACTGATATCACATAAAAAAACTGAATTCATAGTAACGAAAACTAATTTCAATTTTTGACTAAATAAAAATTGATTTTAATTCCTTGGTTACTTATTTTCGCTGCTAGTGTAGTTAACATTGTTGTAATAAAATTTTAACATTGTTGTAATCAAGTTCTATCATTGTTGCAATCAAGATATATTGTTATTATTGTAATCAAATTTAATCTCGTTAAGTCATTTATTCACTAAAATCTGGAAATACGATTTTTAGCATGATCCAATACCTCTCTTAGCGAGAGGTAAAAACTAGAATGACTAAACCTGAAAATGATAAAGAAATATAGATTCATATTGTACATAAAATTCTCCTGTAATTTTGTTGGAAATGATGTCCACCATTCTTCACCAGAGAAACCGTAATTTTCTTTTTGAAACTGTGACATAGTTGCAAAATGAAAAAAGCAGATGAATCTTCATTTAGATTTACCGCGAAATAAAAGTAAATAAAGTGTAAAACTGAATAGTGTGTAGGACATTAGCGTCAAATGTCGTCGCATTTTTCAGGACGTGACCCGGCGCAACGCAATTTCATGCGTACGCAGTGATACATGAAGCGGTGCCTGGCCTGTGCCAAGCCATCACCCTTTCCCTTAATTTCCGCTGAAATGCTTCAAGCTCAGCTGTTCCCGCTCAATTCTCGTTGTGGAATTGGAATGCACAATAAGCGCACTTTGTAGATTGTGTTCACAGTAGCGTCTCTCGTTAATATTTGCCATTATTTACTTGATTTTAAAATAATACTAATACCATACTTTATTTCCCGTTATAAAAAAATCTGTTGTGGCCAGCACAATACCTCTCGCCACTTCCATTTTTTGGTTACATAAGTATAGGGCGCGAACGGTAATGTTACATTTTTGGGCTTGACAAGCAAATGTGTGGGCCCGTTTCAGAATGATAATTAGTAATTATGTACATAGATGTCAAATGTTAGAATTTTTCATTAAAAATTTCAAGATTTTCTAAATTTACGTAGTTAATTTATCACCAGGAGTTTAAAGTTAATTGTATGCCTTAGATATTTAACATTTAATTCTGCTCCACATGGAATTGGAAAATCACTAAATTTAGAATGAGAAATTATGATATTTGACATCTATATACATAATTACTAGCTATCATTCTGACTTGGGCCCCCATATCTGCTTGTCAAGGCCAACAAAATCATATGACTGCTCGCTTCCTATTGTATTTAACATTTCTTGTATACCTACACTCTACACCAAAAATTCTACTTACGCATATATCTATTCCATATATATTTAGATTGTTTAATTTTAAATTCATTTTTGATGAAGAAATTTTGTCCTCTTCTAATTTTTCGAAATGTTTCCAATTCTATTAATACATTAAGAAATAATATAATGTATGTACTTCCCAGAAAAAGTCTTCAGTAATATCTTCGGATTTCTGACACTGACATTATCTGTCAGTTACAAACAAATTAAATTTTCAACTATTTTCCATGGCCATTCTTTCGGCTGTAAAATTTATTATAACAGATTATTTTACATACTATATTTCTTCTATCTCTAAATCTATAGAATATATTGTAAAATATTTAAATGTATCAGAAAGAGAATTTATTTTTCTTTAATATTATCAAGAAAAAATTTCAAAAAATATTATTTAAAAGATTTTTTTTCAAGAATCTTCTACTTCCGGTTGTCCAATTGTTACCAAAACCTTTTCAGATCTTCCCATGAATGTCCGATTGGGAAATACGTAGTTAAAAAATTTTAAAGTCTTATAGTTTTTGAGTAACCGTCCTTCCAACATCCCACACACACACACACACACATACACACACACACACACATCCACACACACACACACAGACATCATCGTAAAAATGATAAAATCGGATTGTAGGGACCTTAAAACGTGCTTATTCAATAAAATCTGGGTATGCGATTTTTAGCATGAATGCAATACCTCTCTTAGCGAGAGGTAAAAATCTGATGTGGACACCACACGACTTCCTTGTACGATTTACATATTTTTTTAATAAATAAATTACAAAATATTAATTTTAACTTCAAAACAGTAAGATATATAGCGACTATAAAGAGAGTTTTAATTACAACAAAGAAATATTTGATTACAACAATGAATATGACTAATTTCACAATAAAAATATAATATTTGTTATTGTACGAATCATAAAATTGCACGTATTTAAAGTAATTTGACATGAACATTTTTTTTTATTTTTTTGTCTTAATCCATAGCAAGCTTTATTACAAAAACAAAAAAGTATATAATTTTTAAATTTACATATCTCGCTTATACAAAGGGCTAATTTAATAATATTTGATGTGCTAGACGCAGAAATTAATTTACTTCTAAAATCAAAATAAAATCTTTTTATTCAAGAAAAACTGTTAACAACTTCAAGTAATGTACCACTTCCGGTTAGTCTATTTTAACCAAAATCTATTATGTTATTTCGATTGACATAAAAGTCTTGTATACCAAATTTGAAAAGTTTTGGATTATATTTTAAAACAGTTTTTCATTAAAATCTATTATAGGCTTCATGTAAAGTGCCACTTCTGGAAATTGTGTAATAACCAGAAAGGGAGGTGCACAACTAGATGTTATAGCAGTCTTAAATACAAAATTTCAACTTTCTACGGCTTACTCGCGCCCTTTTTGTATACACCAAATATTCTACTTACATCTATTCTTTATATTTAGATTTTATAATTTTAAATTCATTCTACGAAGAAATTATGTCGTACTCTTCTAATTTTTCAAAATGTTTCCTATGCATTGTCGAGATTGACAGTATTTTTGAAGGGTATATATAATATACCTATAATTTTAAATATTTAACTATTAATACAATAAGAAATAATATCATGTATGTACTTCCCAGAAAAAAACTTCAGTAATGTCTCTGGATTTTTAACACTGACATTTATCTGTGAGTTATAAACATTTTAATTTTTCATTTGGATTCCATGAAATTATTTAGGCTGTGATTTATTACAACAGATTATTTTATATATTATATTTCTTTATCTCTAAATCTATAAAAGGTGTAATAAAATATTTATATGTATCAGATAGAGAATTTACTTTTCTTTAAAACAAGCAAGAACAAAAAAATTCAAAAAATAATATTTAGAAGATTTTTTTAAGATTCTGCTACTTCCGGTTGTCCAATTATTACCAAAACCTTTTCAGCTCTTCCCAGTAATGTCCGATTGAGAAATACGTAGTTAAACAGATATTAAGTATTATAACTTTTGAGAACTCGTCCTTCCAACCTCTCCATACACATACACACTCACACACATACACACACACACACACACACACACACACACACACACACACACAGACATCATCGTAACAATATAAAAATCGGATTGTAGGGACCTTAAACCTCAACTAAAATTAAATATATTTATTGGATACTTCGAGTAAGCCAGTAAGTTGCCAAATACACAATTTCAAAAGTCTCCATAAACATTTTTACAAAATTGTTTATTGTAACACTGTTTTTGACAAATACAATTGCACAAAATTCACAATGCGAAATAGGAAAATAAATAATATTTAATATAGTCTTTTAGTAAATTGTCAATAATTGTTATGATTTTCTAGTGGAAAATTAAACAAATAAAGTAGATAATGGGCAATAATCCTTTGCTATTTACGAGTAGAAGCACCGCTACTGCAGTTTTCAATTGTTTTATCAGCCGGCATAAACATTACAATTCAATTATTAATTTCACCCAGAATTTATTTTCTGTATTAACGAAATCTATTAGAGAATAAATGAGTTCTTTAATCTTGTAATTGAATCCCATTATTGTTTAAATAATAAAGAGAGATATTAAAAATATTTGAAAAACAAATAGAATAATTTTGTCAATATTTGTATTATACTTTGATAAATTTATTGTACAAATACATATTATAATTGTAAATTAAATATTTATTTTCATATATGATTTATTTGAAGATTGTATAAATAAATTAAAATGATTGCAAACAATAGTAATGACAAAATTACTATTTTGTATTTGTATTTAAATATCTGTGTTGACAGTTAATTTTAAAAGAAAAATAGGTCACACAAATTTTGTAAACAAAAAATTATATACCTAATAAAATAAAGCAAATAATGGTTATGTCGAAACCAAATTCGTTTAATTAAGCCGGTTAAATGATTGACTATTATACGAGTATTGTTTGCATTTACTCATTTTGCATTTATTAATCTAAACTAAAAACTAATATTACACAACCCCAAATGCAATCATACGAAAAAAAATCTGTTGTGGCCAGCACAATACCTTCCGTCAATCCTGTGTATAATGTATAAATTCCATACATAATTTTTCTTGCAAAAGATTCTAAATTTCCAGTAAAATTATTTCATAAAAAAACTATTCAAATTGCACTTGAAACTGACATCTTCTTCCTCTTTAGCTTTTCCCATTCGTTAGGAGTCGATATTTTTGCGTGTCGTTCTCATTCGGTTCTTTTTCTCTCAAGTCTTCCGCAATACAGTCCTTTCATCTTATCTTTGGTCTTTCTCTGCTTCTTCAACCTCCCATTACTAAAGTACTCATTCTTGTTCAAATATAATTCTGCATTTCTCCTCATGACATGTTCAAACCAATGTAATCGTCTTTCTTGTATCTTTCTAGAAAATTGTAACACTAGAGTTATTTTATTACCGTATCTTTCCGTGTGTTCCCCAGCATCTACTTCAACATCCTCATCTCTGCCACATTAATTTACTTTTTATTGATACTGACATCTGTCAATTTGAATTATATAAATATATTAATAGTTTCCATGTTTAGCATAGCTGGCTGAATTATAAAATTTAATTTCTTTAAAATTCTTTAACTCTATTGAATATGAAATATAAAATGTAATCAAATCGTATAGCGAATAATATATTCTTTAAGTTATAATAATATTAAATGGCAATAAATCAAATTTAACTGTTAAATCTTCAAATGAGGCTACTTCCGGTTCACCAATTATAACCAAAATCTAATCACTTGTTCTTCTGGATGTAAACTTGAGGAATACGAAAAAATTATAATTTTTGGCATCGTGGTATTGAAGTTATGGGATCCGGAACTTTTGTCACACAGACACACACACAGACACACACAGACATCATCGTAAAAATGGTAAAATCGTATTATAGGGACCCTAAAACATGCTTATACACGAACCTTCCTTACCTAAAGGTGACGGAAGGTAAAAAATGTCAAATAGTCAGATTCTAAGCAGTTTTTATAGCACCTCTGTTGGAGTAGAATTAATATAGCGAAGTACCTAAGAACCCTAAGAAATGGGATGGTGAGTTTTCAATGAATAAGCACGTTTTAGGGTCCCTACAATACGATTTTATTATTTTTCGATGATGTCTGTATGTGTGTGTGTGTGTACGTGTGTGTGTGTATGTGTGTGTGTGTGTCCGTGTATTTTTCTATAATTCCGAAAATAATAACACCAACATCATACAACAAATCCTCACTCTTAAACATATTTTAGTAACCGATTTTCGGTAGCGACATATCGCATTTAATGTTATTATAAATATTAAAGAAAATTCTTTTCTATATGACTTTATTGCATTTTATATGTCATATTCAGTGGATATAGAGTTAAAGAATTCAATTTTATAAATCAGCCAGCTATATGCTACTATATTAAAAAAATTCTGACAGATGTCAGTGTCAATGAAAAGAAATGAATGTGGCAGAGATGAGAAGGTTGAGGAAGACATGGAATGAAAGAATAAAAAAAATGGCTTGAGTAATAGAAGTTTCTAGAAAGCTACAAGAGAAACGAGTGCATTGGTTTGAACATGTCATGAGGAAAGATGAATATATTGGAAGAATGAATAGCTTAGTAATAAAAGGTAGACAAAACAGAAGAAGACCACAGATAAAATGGAAGGACTGTATCGTGGGAGACTTGAGAGAAAAGGAATTAAATGAGGATGATAGGCAAACCAGAAATTAGTGGAAGATGAAAATAAAACATAGCGACCCCTAACGTATGGGAAAAGCTAAAGAAGAAGAAGAAGAAGATATCAGTATCAAGTGCAATTTGCATAGTTTATGAAATAATTTTACTGGAAATATATAGAATCTTTCGCAAGAAACTTTCTGTATAGCATTTGTACAAGATACATAAAACTGATGGAACAGATTTTTTTGTCTGTAAAATTAAACTCCTATATGAAACCTATACTAGGGAATTTAAACTATAAACTCGAATTTTAAGCTCACTTTTCTAGTCTATTGTTTTCATATTTTGCCATACGTAAAGGGCCTCAGTAGAAGATAAATCCAAACTAGAAGATGATCCTTTAAATGCCGGTCGAACTATTAACCCCCGTCAATTAACCCACACTTTTTTGTAAGTTTTAAGTCTAATTTAAAGTAGTCGAAATGATTTTTTTAGAAATATTTCACCATTTGTATAGGTTTTATAATTTGATGCAAATTTAAGCCGGCCGAATTATTATGGACTTACGCTCGTATATAAAGTTGCAATATTATCACTACATTCCCTTGGTCGATATTATATACGAATAGTCAAAAAGTAAAATGTATTTCTTAACAGAACATTCCCTCCACACATTGCGCTTTTCGCGTCTTGAGCATGTATCTCTTTCGCATCCCCAAACAAATTTCCTTTACTTTAGTTGACAAATACATTCGTCTGTATACAAAAATCAAGCACTAGCTAAACTTTAAAGCAAGTTCCTCAATCATCTCGCTGTACAAACAACATGGCTGCGCTTCACAAGACGGCAACATCGCATACATCGTGAGTGCACATACTCTAAGCGCTATTTTGTCAGAGTGTCACTTGTCGCGTTCGTTATCGCATCGCGGACAGTGTTGCCACAACGCGCGCTGAAGTGCAGTGTGACCTCGCTCGCTGTCATCTGAAACTAGGAAGCTGTTGTCTAACAGCGAAGTTGCTGATATTAAGATCGATTGTAGCCCGGAAAATTATACTACATACGGAATTGATGTAAAATGCAAATGTGTGGTAAACACTAGTAAAGAGATAATGTTTTGGAATAATAAGCCTTCCATTGATCCTGAAACAAAACAGGGTGAAAGCTTGATATAAGAGATTTCCGCTGCACTTTGAAGGAAACAAATTTGCCATGCACAAACACAAGTTTCGTAAACGTGGATTTATATAATGCAACGAAACGATTTTACGGTAACTTCTAGCTAAAGATGTAACAACTGGCTTACAGCTTAGCAAGAGGGCAAACACGTGACTTTAGCGATCCCTAACGAATGGTAAAAGCTAGAGAAGATATCAGTTTAATTAAAACAATTACAATGAAATATTTTTACTGGAAATTCAGAATCTTTTGCAAGAAAATTTGTATGGAATTTATACATAACACACAGGATTGTCGGAAGGTATTGTGCAGGCCACATCAGATTTTTTAAAATATAAAATACAGATTCTATTTTTGTCGTACCTCACATCAATATTCAAATACATAAGTACTTGTAAAATTTAGTACGATACTATGACGTGCGCCCCTGAGAGAAGGTACCAGAGCGATGATGCAATCCCCGACGACGGAATAACACATACACGTTGAAACAAGTTAATTACGCCGTTACCTAATTCCTTTGTACTCTGTATCAATGTGGCGCCGAAGGTTCTAGAAGGATATGAGCTTTTTAAATATCGACTGAATGACAACGGATATATAGTCTGTGATATATAAGCAACGAGTAAAGAAGTCTGATATAAATAAGCATCGTGAATAGTTGGTGATATAAACAAACAGTCGACAAGAAGTAAAGATAAATGTAATAATTAGTGACATAAATAGTAGTGTTAATTGTTTAAATAAATAATCTTAGTGTCTAAGTGTCTTATAATATTCTTAGTCATAAATTAGTGTTAATATTTGTTTACCATTTACCATAGTGTTAGTTACTTTTATAAACCTTTAATTATCTTTTTAATATTTATTTATTGTTTAATAAACGTATTCTTTTTAATAATTAATATATCTGTTAGTTTTACGCTTGACCCATATAAATAAAAACGTTACAATACTTTTGAATTACTTACTTGACATCCATAAGAGTTTCGAAAATATCATTTTTACATTAAATGTATAAAAAATTTGAAAATATATTGAATATTTAAAATATGAGGGAGTATTTTTGATTGGTTCCTACAGAGTTTCTCTGTTTATCTCCCATATGGTATGTATGTCGTAGCGAGTCGTGGGTGAAACTCGGCCAGATTGTCAAACCTTCGTGGAGTTAGCGGTATTTTACAATCTAGGGTCTAGGCGTTTTATAGAACAACGAACAGCTTACTTAGCTTGTATATTTCTCTAAATATAACAATAACCTAACCTAACGCACAAATTCTGTTTTTCTATGCCCAAATCACTAACAGCGGTAATAATAAATAATTTCCTATTCGCAGATTAGGTATTCCTAGAATATCTCTTAATCCTGTGTTAAAATGACGTTTATAGAGGGTTTATTCTAGAGTTAAGTCTTATTCCATGTTTATTATTATACATTTGTGGGTTAAACTCGTGATACACTAGGAATAGCTATTCCTGTGTTAAAAAGAAGCTATTCTGAACTTAACCCTTGTTTATGATTACCACTGTAAGCATATTATATACAGCGGTAATAAAAACAAGGGTTAAGTTCAGAATAGCTTCTTTTTAACACAGGAATAGCTATTCCTAGTTCATCACGAGCTTAACCCACAAATGTATAATAATAAACATGGAGTAAGATTTAACTCTAGAATAAACCCTCCAAAACCTCATTTTAACACAGGTTTAAGAGATATTCTCGGAATAACTAATCTGGAAATAGGATTTTTTTATTATTACCGCTGTTAATATTAGATAATTGAAACTTCAAAATGAAAATTGTACAAATTTGTTGAATATTTTGTTTATATGAAATAAAATTCATTTTAGTCGTGGGAACATTCAATTAAAACCAAATTATATCAACATGTGATTTATTAATTGAATTTTATATTTATGTTCAATAAACATGATATGTCTCGTAAACCTACAATATTACGTACCAATTTAATATTTGATATTATGTGTCTCAGAATATTGGACCTCTTCTTTCTATATGTGAACATATATTATGAATTTATATAGTCTTTATTACATTTCAGAATATGATCAGATTAGTAGATTTACTACTAACTATAAAATTTTATAGAATTTTGGTAAGCTGACGTACCTAAAATCTATAAAATTTTGGTATATATTTTTATGGCCACTAATAATTTCATGAGTTAATAATAAAGGTGTAGGTAAAGAAAAAATATTACAATTTATTTATTTAATGAAGAGAAAACTATTAAATGATAAGTGAAATCATTTATAAAATTATTTCAGAATATTAAATCGAATTTAAACTTTTATAAAAGTTACTTCTTTATACCGTTAGTTATGGAACTAGAGAAAAATCACAAACAAATAATTACTTCGAATTTTAATGGCACAAAATTGGCCCCATCATTTACCGATATCTGCGTACAAAGCAGATGGGCACACCCAGCAATGGGTAATACGTCGTGCCGTGATGATATATTTATTTATGTAACATAAAATGGAAACGGCGAGACGGTGTTGGCGACATCAGATTTTTTAATTCTGAATTTTTTTTTTGTACTTACAACTTTCTTCTAAAATGAATAGGTAACTAGACTAGACTCCCGGTATAAATCGTATGTTCTGTTCTTTTATATAACATTTAAAATAGTATATTGTGTTATTAGGAGTAAAAGTGACATTTTGTGTGACGAGCGTGGAAGTTTAAAAGATGAGCGAAGCGAGTCGGATAAATGCACGCGAGGCACACAAAGACACTTTTACTCCGAATGACACATTATATTTTTTCTTCAAACGTAGATATTTAAAGAAAAATATCTACTACTGACGTTACATTTTACGTAAATTACGTTTGCGATTTCAATTGCCTGTAGCTATGGCTACTTATTTGTTCTCTTTTGGTTATAAACATTGAAATGAAAATTTTCACGTTTTGACGTTTAAATAAAAACTGTGCAATTTTATATCCTCCTTGTGTGCAATTATGTAGGAATTTGAAGGATTATAATGTACGCCCCCTGAAGTTGTTCGATTGGATGGAAATCTAACAGTGTGGCTGAAAGATATGTCCAGAAATCTCTGCAAAACAATATATTCTTTTCTTATCACTTTAATTCTAAGTATACTTATGCTCATTACCGTCCCTGTAATTGTAATCTGTAAGTCTGCTATTCTTTAATAATGTTATTTCCTCAAAATTAAACTCTGTTTATATTTCAATTCACAGGTTATATATTTAAATTTGACAGCTATGGATCGTATTTAATAACTTTATTCTTAGGTTACCTAGCGTGTTATAGTGACATTTAGGGCGATATTACAGGTTTCTTTTATTAAGGCTATTTCTTATTCGTTGATTTTGTATAGTTTCTATGGATACTTATTTATTTTATTTCTACGCCGGCGGCGTAGAAATTAGCTATTTCTACTCCGGCGGCGTAGAAATTAAACTTCTACCTTGTGAATCAAGTCACAAAAGATGCTACTTTTATGACGTTTGAAGAAAAAGTGCCATTTTCGGTTATCTGATTTGCTCTAAAATCTAATGGCATCTTTCCATATAAGAGTAAGGTAGAATACAAGGTTTCAAAATTTTCTGAACGATAGTATTTGAATTAGAGCGTAAAGAAGATCCACACACACACACACACACACACACACACACACACACACACACACACACACACACACAAACACAGACACACACAAACACACACACACACACACACACACACACACACACATACATACATACATACATACATACATACATACACACAGATATCATCGTGAAAATGTTAAAATTGGATTCCAGGGACCTTAAAACGTGGTCATTTACCAAAATCTCGATATGCGATTTTTAACAAGATCCCTATACCTCCATTACCAAGGTAACGGGAGGTAATAAAAAAATATGAACCCTCTATTTTTTTTTTTAGATGAAAAAATAAACAGGATTGCAGTCCACCAATTTTGGACGATAACATTATGTTTGAATAAATATATTTATTTATTTTTATCATAAACTAAAAGGTAGTTTTATTGTTATTAGTTTTTTACAATTATTAAAACCCTTTGAAACAAAACATCTGTCTATATTCTATATTTAATTCGATAAAATCAAGCTTCGCTTGAGATTACACTAACTCTATGCTGCTTCAATAACATTTTGTCACCATAAAAAAGGATTGAGGTTTGAGTCGTTCCGTTTAAAATATCCCTTACTCCTTAAGCCACGCCTGGCGCAGTGTCGTGTCACCCAAGGCAAGGCCCACTATGCATAATTCAAAAAATAAGCTGACGGAACACAAATCCCCGGCATAAACTACACCTCGCGAGAGATAATTTAGCTGCGAATGTGTTCAAAGGGCATTAAATAAGAACAGCTTAAATTTTATAAGATGTCGACTTGAGTTTCGTTTTGCTGCAGTCGTTCCGTTAAATTATAAAAATAGAATATTGGAACATGGGGTTTTACTAGTTTTATACGATTATATTTTTAGAAAACTGATCTCGTCCCCTTCAAATTTATCTTCTTTATAGAAAAGGTTATAAACGGGAGAATTACTTTCATAAAATAAATTGTGTTAAATTTTAATTTGTCCAAGGGAAGAAGAACATACAGACGGCATAGTTCTCTTGGTAACCAATCTTTCAATATTGAATTGGTATATTCAAAAATATATTTTACTAGAAGCTCAAAATAGTTTTTCATCGAAAATATGTTTAAATGTTATTTTTTCGAGATAAAAATTAAAGATTATTAAATTTGCTACAAGTTTGAATTAATATTTTTTCTATATATTTTATGGATAAATTTATAAAACTATCTATAATTTTAATCCCGGAGTCTAATCGCATCTGCATGGTTACACAGGTTAGATCTCAAATGCATGTAACTCACAGATATATGTCACTGTCAACAAATTAAGCATTTCAAATAATAATAGTAACATTTTAAAAACAAAAATAGTAAATGGAACAATAATTATATGGAAAGGAACTTAATACTGTTTCCAGCATAAGTAAATATGTAGGAATATAGGTAAGATAATAAGAATATATATATATATATATATATATATATATATATATATATATATATATATATATACATATAATATATCATCACGGCATATTACCCATTGCTGGATCTGCCGATCTGTTTTGTACACAGATTTAATGATGATGTTTGTACCGTGCGGCCGTTTACCAGGTGTCACCTCACGAGCACTTATTGTTGGCTTGGAGAGTGCAACACAGGGGCATTTATGTAACATTTAAAATTCTAAATATTTGGCATTGGTCGAGATCGAACCCGGTATTAAAATCTAATTTAATTTTAAGTGTAATGAATAAAAATTACAATAAACGGGAGGTATTGTGTTTGCAACATCAGATTTTTTGAATACATACCTTTTTTGGCGTTTCCCTAATTTTGCCGTTGTATGTAGATATAAACACATAGAAAACGAAAAATAAATATGTAGAATACGAAATATTTTATATATTACAAATATTTTCTTGTTACAGATGAACACGAATCCGGAACATTTCCAGCCAGCTGTAGTCACGTGATTGCTCCCGGACTTCAAATAAGTGAGTGCAGATTAAATTTTTAATATTTCAGTCACTGAATTTTCCTGAAATTTTCTTTTTATTTCTTCAAAGACTTTCCACTTTCACGGATTATACTTATTACGTTATTTTATTAGTCCGAAACTTGAAAATACATTTGGTCTGCTGAAAGGTCAGAGTTTTTCAAGGACACGAAACAAGCTTAACTTTTAAAGATGTTGGGAGTTTTATTTCGCGTCTGCGACTCATCGTGGTTGTATCAGGGAAACTTTCCTCGCGTTAAATTATACCCACGTGATGGAAATGATAAGAATAATAAATGTCACGAAATAACCTATTTACTTGATACTTGCGACTGGTTGTAAGCTGGAAGCACTTGGCAACAAACCCAATATAAATAAAATACGAGATTTTGTCGCAGAATGAAAACCCGAAGGCTTATCCTGAATTTTAATACACATTGGACCAAAGACCACCATGCTAATATTTACTTTTCATTAACGGATGAAGCGTGTATTATGAAATATTATTATCTATGCCTTTTCAAATACAAATCTTGTTATAAATTTAAAAATAAATGTAGTGAAAAAATACTAAATTATATAAATCATTTTAGTATATTTAGTTATTAACATCGATTAAATGTATTCTGCGGTTTCAATTTTAATTACTTTAATAAAACAACTATATATTTGTAAATGTATAAAAAATAGTCTAGTCGACGTAATGACATATGTAATTAAACTTTAATATTTTGCAAAAATGAAAATAATTCTATATGAATGTAGGGCAATTATTACAATTTGTTTTATATTTTTAAGAACTAACAGTTATACTTCTATTTAGATTAAGTGTTAACAATTACTCGAAAGTTCAATCAAACAGTATTTATTCTTATTATACCAACGTTTCGGTGCACCCTTGCACCTTCTTCAGGGTCTAGTTATAAAACAAAAATGTAATACATACAAAATAACATGGACATTATCACACTTACAGTAAGATCTTACAAATTGTTACAATTCATGTATACAAAAAACATTCGTACAAAACATTCAGTTAATATATTAAACATCGTACAAAAAATTCAAAGAACATACACACATCCATTTGCTCGAAAAAATGACAACCGAATAATATGGAAAATAGCCAGAAATTCCTGTGTAAGGATTCTGGTGACATCATTGATACGGATTCCTATTGGTCGTCTATACACCAATAATAATGTAGCAAGTTGTAGAAATTTAAATAAAATGTGAGGAAATTAATGTAATTTATGTAGTATGATAGATATACGTAAATGGTTACATTACTTTCTAATACATTACACCTAATAATAACATATATTGTAGAGTTACAGATATTTGATTATCTACTACACTGTCCTCTCTGTTATTGTTTAGCTAGTGACGTTGACGTTTAAGTCAAATTTTTATTTCTAGAAACTTCTATCACTCGAGTTATTTCCCTAATTCTTTCATTCCTTTTCCTATCTTTCTGTGTCTTCCCCAACATGTATCTCAACATCCTCATCTCTGCCACTTTCATTTACTTTTTATTTTTATTAACATCTCTCAATTTGAATTATCTAAATATATTAGCAGTTTCCATAGTTATCATAATTAGCTGATGTATGAAATTTAATATCTTTATAATTCTTTAACTCTATATCTATTGAATATAAGTATAAAATGCAATCACATCGTATAGAGAACAACATATTCTTTAAAATATATAACATTATGTCAAAAAACAGAGTGTATCACGGAAAGTAAAACATAGGCGTTTAACATGAGAAATCAGTTTTTTCCGAGCGCATTGCTCCCCTAATTATTTTAGACAAAAGTTTCAAATTGATGTAAAACAAAAATTTCTACATCCGAATCAATGTGATACATCCTGTATATGATATTAAATTGCGTTTTTTCAAGAAAAACTGTAAAAAGTTGCAAACGAGGGAACTTCCGGTGGACCAATTTTAACCAAAATCTAATCACGTCTGCGTATGCATATAAACTCGAGGAAGGCGAAAAAATTATAATATTTGGAATCGTGGTTTGCAGTTATGCGATCTGAAACGATCGTCACACACGCACACACACACACACACATGCAAACACACAAACGCACACACACACACATACGTAGACATCATCGTAAAAATAGTAAATTCGTATTCTAGAAACCCCATAACGTGCTTATTCATTAGAAACTCACTATCGAATTTTTTGACCAAAGACAATACCTTCCTTACCTAAAGGTGACGAAGGTAAAAAAGAGGACAGAACTATTGAAAAAATTTGAGTCACATGTTAAACCACAACAGAGAGAAACTTTTTTAGAACGGAGGGCCTGAATATAGGACAAATTTACATATGAATAGTTTATAAGGCACGAAATAAAAACATTCCTTTGTCTGGCCCTATAATTAGAGCGAAAACAAAAGATTTTTGAGAACATTTAGGCTAGGAACATTTCACTGCTTAAATTTCATTTTTCCTTTAAACGGAGAAATAATCGGAACCAGTGCTGTCCAGTTATGAGATATTCCACTGTACATATTTTTAGTAGAAATCCTTTTAAAATACACTATCTAAAAAGAATTAAAATGAAATGTATTTGAATGTAGCGCATATGTGCAATGTGCGATGTCGTTATGAAACCAATCTATGAATTCCATATGAAAAACAATTGTATGTTGCTGTGCTGTCATCTTCTTTTACATTTCATTTTCGTTCGCGTTCCATTTCGCAGCTGCGTAGAATCTTTTAATATCTGGAATAGTATGGAAATGGATCCGTGCATATGCATAAGTATAACAAGTGTCCGTATTCCAGGTCCACATACATACAGCGTGCAATTTACGTTTCGCTATTATTCCTCTCGCTTCAAATCAATATGTGATAAATTGGTATGCAAATAGGCTGCGGTTGGACAAACGCGATCAAATAAATTACGGCCGTAAGTCACCGACGCATTTTAATTTTTAATGAATCTTCACTGAGCACTCGAAATGCGCGCGCGCTCAAAATACTTTTCCAAGCAATTTGTAAATGACGCTAATAGCTTGCGCCATATAGGGCGTAAACGGAGACTAACTCCAAAACACAGGACATTATTCTGACAATTTACAGGGCGCTCCTCCAAAAACCAAACACCTGATGTGGCCAGCACATTACCTTCCGTCAATTTTGTGTATTATGTACAAATTTTATGCATAAATTTTCTTGCAAAAGATTATATATTTTCAGTAAAATTATTTCATAAACGTACTATGCAAATTGCACTTGACACTGATATCTTCTTCTTCTTCTTTAGCTTTTCTCATTCGTTAGGAGTCGCTATTTTTTATTCTCTTCTTCCACTCATTTCTGTTTTGCGTGTCGTCCTCATTCAATTCCTTTTCTCTCAAGCCTTCCACAATACAGTCCTTCCATCTTATCTTTGATCTTCCTCTGTTTCTTCTACTTTCTACTACTAAGCTATTCATTCTTCTTCTAACATATTCTTCATCTCTCCTAATGACATGTGCAAACCAATGTAAACGTCCCGTATCTTTCTAGAAACCTCTAACATTGGAGTTATTTTCCTTATTCTTTCATTCCTTACCGTATCTTTCCGTGCCTTCCCGAACATCTATCTCAACATCCTCATCTCTGCCACATTCATTTACTTTTCATTGTTACTGACATCTGTGAATTTGAATTATCTGAATATATTAACAGTTTCCATAGTTAGCATAGCTGGCTGATTTGTTAAATTTAATATCTTTATAATTCTTTAACTCTATATCTATTGAATATGAAGTATAAAATGCAATCAAATCGTATAGAGAATAATACATTCTTTAAGGTATAATAACGTTAAATGTCTATAAATGTTTTTTAAAGAAAAACTGTTAAAATCTTCAAATGAGGCTACTTTCAAAATCTAATCACCTCTTCTTCTGGATGTAAATTTGAGGAATACGAAAAAATTATAATTTTTGGAATCGTGGTATTGAAGCACACACACACACACAGACACACACATACACACACATACACACACACACAAACACACACATACACACACACAGACACACATACATCATACAGACATCATCGTAAAAATGGTAAAATCGTATTATATGTGACGGAAGGTAATTAATAATAGTCTTCTTTCGATATTTCAGAAACACATGAAAGTCATCAAATTTAAAAAATGTTTAATTTACTTTGTGTAGTGTTGCTGAAAACAAATTATTGTAACGTTTTTATTTATATGGGTGAAGTGTAAAACATAGACAAATATTATTAACAAAAGAATACGTTTATTAAACGATATATAATTAAGACTAAATATTAAAAGATAATAAAAACAACTAACACTATGATTAAATAATTATAAACACTAAGAATATTATTAAATGCTTAAACACTACGATTATTTATCTAACTAACATTTATATCACTACACTTATTTATATAACTACATTTATTTATGTTAACAACTTGTAAACTGTTTATTTATATCACCGAGTTCAATTCTGGTTGCTTGTATATATGAGACTGTCCTCCCGCTGTTCTCCCGACGGTATTTATACAGCCCCTATCATTCTAGAACTCTTCTGAAGCGACAATGACCTGTATACAAAAGAAGTGGGTCACGGCGTAGTTAACCTGTCTCAGCGCGTCGGGGATTGCATTATCGCTCTGGTACGTTCTTTCGAAGGGATTACGTCATTGTTCGCGAACATGCTATAGTTGAAAACAAAACACACGCTGTTTACCCAAGCCTTGTAATACACTGTTGTTATATCATCTAATTCGCAGTGTTGCCAACCTGTTCATTATTTATGAAATGACCCTCGTATAAACTACTGCGGAGAGATGTTAAATATTAACACTCTGTCAACACAAATATTAAAATTAAATTATTAATAAGGATGTGCATTTGAAATTAAAACTAATATTTTATTGAAAATTATCAATAAAGAACTTTAAAAATTCCATGCACGTCTTAATAATCGTCCTTACAATAATATAAACTATTCTCGAACTATCTCTCGGAGACAAAAACCTTGTGGTTGTTGTGGGATGTAGGAAGGTGTGGGTGTGATTGTGACGCTCGGTCACGTGACCAATATATCGAGATTACATGGGAGGGCCGCCGTGACGCGCTCCCACAAGAGGCACAATTAGTTAATATTCCAGAGGCGCGCGTCCGCCGGTATTGTAGGTGGCACAACTCCGCACTAATTGCGGACCATCGCCAATGGAGGGCATACGCAAAAATACCAACATCACGGAACCGACGGTATTGAGGAGGTGGCAGGAATTGTTATATTCTAATGTGGAAAACATTTCCTATTATGGAATTAAACAGATGAATGAATAAATTCACAAATATAATGTGCGTAATAGCATAAGGGCAAGTTAGTTATTATGCATAGATCTGAATGTTTTTTTTTTATTTTACCGCTGCCACCAAAAGTTGTATTTATTTATTTATTTATTTATTTATTTATTTATTTATTTATTTATTTATTTATTTATTTATTTATTTATTTATTTATTTATTTATTTATTTATTTATTTATTTATTTATTTATTTATTTATTTATTTATTTATTTATTTATTTATTTATTTATTTATTTATTTATTTATTTATTTATTTATTTATTTATTTATTTATTTATTTATTTATTTATTTATTTATTTATTTATTTATTTATTTATTTATTTATTTATTTATTTATTTATTTATTTATTTATTTATTTATTTATTTATTTATTTATTTATTTATTTATTTATTTATTTATTTATTTATTTATTTATTTATTTATTTATTTATTTATTTATTTATTTATTTATTTATTTATTTATTTATTTATTTATTTATTTATTTATTTATTTATTTATTTATTTATTTATTTATTTATTTATTTATTTATTTATTTATTTATTTATTTATTTATTTATTAATGACTTCCTTACAAATGTTCTATCCCAATGAAAAAAAAAAACTGTTGTGGCCAGCATAATACATCTCGCCACTTCCGTTTTCGGTTACATAAATATAGGGCGCGAGCAGTCATGTGACATTGTAGGCCTTGACCAGCAGATATGGGGGCCCGTTTCAGAATGATAATTAGTAATTATGTACACAGATGTCAAATATCAGAATTTTTCGTTAAAAAATTCAAGATTAGTTAATTGTCACAAAGAGTGTGGAATTTACTGGTCGAGGAAATAAACCACATGGAATTGGAAAATCACTAAATTTAGTATGAAAAATTATGATATTTGACATCTACATAATTACTAGCTATCATTCTGACTCGGTCCCAAATATCTACTTGTCAAGGCCAACAAAGTCACATGACTGCTTGCGCACTCTACTCCAAAAATTCTACTTACATCTATTCTTTATATTTATTTATTTTTAAGAAATTTTGTCCTTTTCTAATTTTGCGAAAAAATTCGAATTCATTGTCGCGATTGACAGTATTTTTAAAGGGTATATGTAATATACCTATAATTTTAAATATTTAACTATTAATACAATAAGAAACAATATAATGTATATAATTCCCAGAAAAAATCTTCAGTAATGTCTCTGAATTTTTAACACTGACATTTTTCTGACAGTTACAAACATTTAATTTTTTAATTGGTTTCCATGACATTATTTGGGCTGTGAGATTTATTACAAGATTATTTTATATTTTATATTTCTTTAGCTCTAAATCTATAAAAAATATAATAAAATATATGTATCAGATAGAAAATTTAATCTTCTTTAATAAAACAAGAACAAAAATTTTCAAAAAATAATATTTAAAAGAATATTTTTTAAGAATCTGCTACTTCCGGTTGTCCAATTATTAACAAAACCTTTTCTTCTCTTCTCAGTAATATCTGATTGAGAAATACGTTGTTAAACAGAAGTATTAATGTTTTTGAGAAATCGTCTTTCCAACCTCCCCACACACACATATACACACACACACACACACATACACACACACACACACAGAAGCACCCACAGATATTATCGTAAAAATATTAAAATCGGATTGTATGGACCTTAAAACGTGCTTAATCATTAAAATCTGGATATGCGATTTTTAGCATGAATCCAATACCTCTATTAGCGAGAGGTAGAAAAATATAAATATATATGACATTTATTATCAAAACGTACGTTAATGTGTTAGCAAAATATTTTTAAATACAACGTAACTTGTGTGGACATTATTTTAAATGAAATAGTCATGTAACTGGACTCTTCAAAAAGTAATTTCTCCTAAAATGAGGAATATAAAATGATATACGTATTCTGTATGTAAGACGTGGAATATGAAAGTATACATTAGTTAGACTTGTAGTGTCATCAATTTTGCCTGTTATTTATTTATGTAGATAGAGACAAGAGTATATCTTACGTCTGGATTCAACAAAGTCACATGCAACATAAAATGAAAATGGCGAGAGGTATTGTGCTGGACATAACAGATTTTTTTTCTTACTAGCAGATTTTTACTTCACTCAGCTGATTTTGGTATGAATGCAACGGGACGTGCTCATACTGTGTGTTATAAATTTTGTCTGGATACATTAATACATTGTATCATACAGATCTTGTAAAGATGTGTTTCCAGTGCTTTTACGGATATAAGAACATCGAAATAGAAAAAATTAAAATAATAACTGCAATATGGTACCCACAAAATTTATATAAATAATAGATAAACAACAATTTGATTGTTTGGCCAGGGTTGATCTCCACTCCAGTGCGTATCCTAAGGTGTTTGTTTTTCGCCTCCTCGAATCTGATCCCCGGCTTTGGGTAGAAAAACAAGCTATGTTTACCCTACTGCTTGGCCAGAGTTTATTGGGAAGTGCGGGCAATCTGTGTCTCTTCACCATTTCGATTTCCGCTTCATTGTTTGTGATCCGCTGAATAAGAGATGATGAACCATTCGGGAATGTTTATTCTTCTCCTGTGAGCAAGATAGTGCAGAAAGTGAAACTGCGTTAGGGTTAGACGCATCAGATTAAGATACGTTAGATGGCAAAACTTCTTCAGACAAATCAACCCCTACAATTAGAGGCAAGAGACTTTTATTCATGATGTTATAATTTATAGTAGTGTCGCAAAATCCAATGTAATGAACACAAAAATAAATACATTGATTTCATACTGAAGTCCATATACTGAACAATTAATGTTTCAATATAGCAGTCCTGCGCAGTGCGGCAGTCATCAGGTCTCTTGAGCACCGCGCAGCACAACTGTTCTGAATACATTTTTACGGACCTTCCTGTGCAGTGTAATACGTATAAAGTGTTACCAATTACTCGAAGGCTCACTCAAATAGTATTTATTCTTATTCTACCGACGTTTCCGTGCAGCCTTGTTCCTTCTTCAAGGTCTACAACAATTATAGAACAAAAATGTAATACATACAAAATAACATGGACATTATCACACTTACAGTAAGATCTCACAGATTGTTACAATTTATGTATACAAAATAAATTCGTACAAAACATTCAGTTATGTTATTGAAATATCATACAAAAAATTCAATGAGTATACACACGCCAAATATTTCGAATTTTAAGTAGCACAAAAATGACCCCTGTGGTCGTTACCGATTTCTGCGTACAAAGCAGATTGGCACATCCAGCAATGGGTAATATGCCGTGATGATATATTTATTTATTTATATACTTACCTATATTCATTGCTGGCATGGAGAGTACACCACAGGGATCAATTTAGTACCATTTAAAATTCTAAAACATTTGGCGTCGGTTGGGATCGAACTCGATTCCACGGATTCGCGTGATGTGACGCCTGGTAAACGCCCGCACGGTACAAATATGTAATTATTATTACCGACATCTGTGTACATAGCAGATTGGCTCACCCAGCAATGTGAAATATGCCGTGATGATATATATTTTTATTATCTTAGAATGTTAGAATTTTTCATTAAAAATTTCAAGATTTTCTAAATTTACGTAGTTAATTTATCACCAGGAGTTTAAAGTTTACTTGTATGCCTTAGATATTTAACATTTAATTCTGCTCCACATGGAATTGGAAAATCACTAAATTTAGAATGAGAAATTATAATATTTGACATCTATATACATAATTACTAGCTATCATTCTGACATGGGCCCCCATATCTGCTTGTCAAGGCCAACAAAATCATATGACTGCTCGCTCCCTATTGTATTTAACATTTCTTGTATACCTACACTCTACACCAAAAATTCTACTTACGCATATATCTATTCCACATATATTTAGATTGTTTAATTTTAAATTCATTTTTGATGAAGAAATTTTGTCCTCTTCTAATTTTTCGAAATGTTTCCAATTCTATTAATACATTAAGAAATAATATAACGTATGTACTTCCCAGAAAAAGTCTTCAGTAATGTCTTCGGATTTCTGACACTGACATTTATCTGTCAGTTACAAACAATTAAAATTATCAACTATTTTCCATGGCCATTCTTTCGGCTGTAAAATTTATTATAACAGATTATTTTACATATTATTTTATTTATATTTCATTTATCTCTAAATCTATAGAATATATTGTAAAATATTTAAATGTATCAGAAAGAGAATTTATTTTTCTTTAATATTATCAAGAAAAAAATTAAAAAAATATTATTTAAAAGATTTTTTTTCAAGAATCTTCTACTTCCGGTTGTCCAATTGTTACCAAAACCTTTTCAGATCTTCCCATGAATGTCCGATTGGGAAATACGTAGTTAAAAAAATTTAAAGTCTTTGAATAACGTCCTTCCAACATCCCACACACACACACATACACACACACACACACATCCACACACACACACACACACACACACACACACACACACACACACACACACAGACATCATCGTAAAAATGTTAAAATCGGATTGTAGGGACCTTAAAACGTGCTTATTCAATAAAATCTGGATATGCGATTTTTAGCATGAATGCAATACCTCTCTTAGCGAGAGGTAAAAAGTGCTCAAATTCGATATTATGCAATGGCCCTGCATTAATTAGTTCACTGTATCGAAACTCTACTGTATTTAGTTTCCTAAAATTGTCACTACTACCAATGCTCTTGTGTAACCACATTTTTGAATTCCAAGTCTTTTCCCGTTTTTCTCTATTTCACCAGGTTTGTTTTCCCCCACGATTAAGATAACACCATCCTCCATCCGGGACGGACGATAGGCAAGAGTCCGAGTCTGTTTATTGCTGGAATGAAAGACCACAGTCCTGTGCAACGGCAGCGTCGGCAGATAAACGTTGATGTATCACTTGTAAAACCGCACCAGTCAACGGAATGTCACAGAACAATGTTCTACCGGCCAGTGGAGTGGAGAACGACACCAGAGACATGATTTAAAGATGTATGTGGTGCTAAATCATGGATTGACGTGACTTCTCCACATGTTTTATATTTCATACAAAGGAAATGCTGGTATTGTTATACTTGTTTCGTGGAATCTTTTTGTTGTTACGATTAAAACTTGGAGAATATTTATCTGATACAATAATATGCGATTGCAGGAATTCACAATGTTTATGTTTATAGAATAAACATTTCGAAAAATTAAAAGAGTAAGACAAAAAAAAATCATAGGCTGCGTTCGGTTTTACGCTCTGAGCGGTCGGAGCGCTCGATGCCGTTCGGTAATTACATCTGAGCGATCTTTTTGCTCAGATCTACGTTCGGTTATTAACTCACGGAGCGCACAGAGCCCGATTTGTTCGCTCGTTCTCTAACCATGGAGCATATTGAGCAGTTGTCTGGCGTATGCGATTTAAGCGCAAATTTAATGTTTGTCGCCGGCAATGCAAAAAGTGTCTATTTTATGAATGAATGTTATCGTTTTCGTATATAAATCAAAAATGTTTGAAATGTATAAATTAGTCATTTTAGTCCACGAATCCAAAAATTATATATTTTTTCGTATTCCTCAAATTTACATCCAGAGGAACAACTGATTAGATTTTGGTTATAATCTAACCATAAATTTCATTCTGCCATTTCTTCAGCAAAATTCAAACTATTGTCTGACTTCGAAATGAGAAAGGTCCATGGATGCCAAATATTTACTTTGTATTAAACTTTTAATACAATATATCAATATATGAAAACTTCAATATATTTACTGTGTTGATATCCTATAAATCCTGGAAATGAAATCGTTGGTCCCTGGAGGGTACTCCCAACAGGTTATCGGTTCCATATTCGCCAGCTTGGCACTGCATGCAAGACGACAGTCACATGTCTGCAGTAGCGAAGGCAAGGCGATCGCTGTTCGCTACCTGCAAGATGGAGCAAACTCTTCAATAATGGAATGTTGATTTTTTAAAACGTATTTAAAGACGAGCACTTGGCGCTCTCGACACGACCGACATGTAGAAGTGTGTCAGCTGTCGTGGTGATAAAACTTTGAGTACTCGTGCAGATCTAGGGCAGAGCAAACTCAAATTTTTATTACGCAGACTTCAAGTTCTGTCGCTACGGATACAATAGTTTTATTCGTTTATTAAGGAGTATAAACATGAGTTATACTTCACACGGTAACCTACAGATTGATCGCTTTTTAATCTCGGCTATGAAATTGTTACTACAGTTTAAAACACTTGGAAAATCCTTTTGATATCAAATTGAAATTTGTCTAAAATTCGTTCTTATAGTCTAACCAAGTACGGATCGTCGCGCCACTCGCGGATTATTTTAACACCAACGTGGGTATAAGTTTAAATGACAGTTCATAAACACGGGTAAATATGAGCATGAAAACCGTGGTAAAAAGCGGTTAAAATTGTGTCGTAGAGTCCAAATCTAAATATAACGGAGATGATAAGATTCATTTTTACTCCTTATCCTTGGGAACAGGAAAGGCAAGAAAAATGGATAGCATCGTTTCTTGGCCGTGTGCTTGAGTGTCTGGTTGCGAATCTGTCGACCCAGGTTCGATCCCGACCGGCGCCAATAATTACTTCGAATTTTAATGGCACAAAATTGACCCCTGCGGTGCACTCTCCACGCCAGCATTGAGGTGAGGCCTGGTAAGCGCCCGCACAGTACAAATATTTCATCATTACCGATATCTGCGTACAAAGCAGATTGGCACACCCAGCAATGGGTAATATGCCGTGATATATTTATTATTTATTTATTTATCGTTTCATCGAATGTCGTAATTACAGTTGATTATATATTTCTCAAGCACAGTGCCCCTCCGTGACTAAAAGACGCCTTGTAATCGTCTCTCTTGTATCTTTCTAGAAACTTCTAATACTAGAGTTATTTCCGTTATTCTTTCTTTCCTTACCGTATCGAAAACAAGCATTCGGAAGTAAAATTTGTTGACGAACTTTGCTAATCTAGCATTTGCTTGATTTGCTCGCAAGTAATCCAAGCGCCAAATTTCTCGCTTGTCTTGCTAACTTATGAAATATAATGGCGGGAAATGCAAATTATACATATATGAATTGAACTTGTACTGAAGGATGACGATATTTCTGGATTTCAGTCAATCTTTATTTCAAACCCGACTAGTTTCAACTCCGCATATGAGTCTTCTTCAGGGGATGACCTACAAATTCATTTTGTATAACTTTCCAGGCCAATAAATGGGATATGAGAGATACACATGTTATATTTGACAACTGTATAACTTTCTCGATGACATTTGACATTGAATATCAGTTCGTCATATAGCTAGCAAATCTTTCAATGTACTAAGGAACAAGTCTCGTTTCTTACCTAGCATTTGTTTGAACTGCTTACTTCATTGAACGGTTCTATTGATACTGACATGTGTCAATTTGTATTATCTGAATATATTAGCAGTTTCCATGGTTAGTATATGTGGCTATTTTATGAAAATTATTATCTTTATAATTCTTTAACTCTATATCTATTGAATATGAAGTACAAAATGCGAACAAATTGTATAGAGAATTATATATTCTTCAAATTATAATAACGCTAAATGTCAATAATAGTATATTATGTTAGTAGGAGTAGAAGGCGGTCTTTTTGTGTTGAACCCAGCTGGGTAAAACACAAAAACGGGGATTTTTTAAATATTTTTCTGGAATTTTTTTAATTATAGAGTTTACAATTTCAGCCATAGTTGGCTGTGTACACTACAAAACACAAACGATACAACTGTCAAATAACAATTTTTTAATATTGTCTGTGTTGCTGTGACGACTGCTGCCGCCAGCGGTGAACTAAGAAGCTAACATTTTTTTACTAGTACAATAATGACCAACATTGTTGTACTAGTAATAAAATGAATATCTTCTATAGTGTGTGTATAGTAGTATAATATGAATATTATTGTACACTTGAAGAAAAATGATATTTAACTGCGTTTTTTCAAGAAAAACTGTTAAAATCTTCAAATAAGGGTACTTGCGGTTGACCATTTATAACCAAAATCTAATCACTTTTTCTTCAGGATGTAAACTAATAAACTTGAGAAGTATGAAAAAATTATAATTTTTGGAATCGTGGTATTGAAGTTATGCGATCCGAAACTTTCGTCACACATACACAGACACACACATACACACACATACATACATACAAAAATGGTAAAATCGGATTGTAGGGACCCTAAAATGTACTTGTTCACTAAAAACTCATCATTGTATTTTTTGACCAAAGACAATACCTTCCTTACCTATAGGTGACGGAAGGTAAAAAAGTTCTTATTGAAAAACCCTGTACTATAAATGTCCGTTAAACAAAACTAGGGAACTTATCAAGTTATTATAATAGAGAAGAAGGAATGACAATGAGGCTTACAGCGTAAAATCGTAAAGTTTTATTCAGATTCTTAAACAAAAGGTAGATTTTATAGAATGAAATAGTCTAGAGTGTTTGCGAAACGGTTAAGCGGAAGAATGAACAATGAGTCTGCCAGTCGATGTTGCCAACTTGGCGCATCGCCAGGACCTTTTTTCTTAATTCTGATGAACCAAAATCATACAAACTCTCTGTTCTGTGCTGTAGTTTAGATTCTCCTCGCTCCTAGCACGGACAAAAAATATTTCATTCTCGGATTCTCACTTTTAATTATTGCTCGCGCGATACAATTTTTCAAAGAATGAAAAATGATACATCGCAAATGTAAAGAGAGTTAAAAATTGTATTTGTGCACAGAATACAGTTTGTAGCGTTACAGCAATGTAAAGAAAATTATGTGGAAAATGAAAATAACTTCCAAACAAAACATATAAATGATAGAGAATTTACATTGCAGAGACATTGAAATATATCAAGAGTTAAAATAGATAGACAACAATAAAAACTTATGATTTACGTAATGAATGTAATAACAAATGTTATAGATCAGTGTTTCTCAACTTTTTTTTCATAGCGGACCGGTAAAATTTCGGTTAATTTTCCGTGGACCGGTTATTATATTATTAGTATTTATTTTGACAATCATTATTTTGACACTGACGTAATATCTATAGAAGATATAATATATTTTTTTAAAATATCAGATTGAGAATTTAAAGATCTTTATTACTGTATTAACATAAATTTTCAAATAATATTTAGAAGATTTTTTAAAGAAACTACTACTTCCAGTTGCCCAATTGTTACCAAAATCTATTCAACTCTTCCCATTAATGTTAGATTGAGGAATCCGTAGTTAAACAGGTCTAGTTGTGTAGAATTTGAGAAATCGTACCTACAACATTTTAACACACACACACACACACACACACACACACACACACACACACACACACATCCACACACACAGACATCATTGTAAAAATGTTGAAATCGTATTCTAGGAACCTTAAAACGTGCTTATTCAATAAAATGCGGATATGCGATTTTTAGCATGAATCCAATACCTCTCATAGCGAGAGGTAAAAAAAAAGCTACTACGTCAGATATTTTTCGTGGCCCGGCGCCGGTCTGCGTACCGGCGATTAAGAAACGCTTTTATAGACTATTTACATGTTTAGTATGTATGGATAAAATATATAGTGATTCTCAGTCAAAATAATACACCGCTATGAAATTCAAATATCGTTAAATTATTCTAATAATTACAGGTATAAATTATATTTATTTTTTGTAATAAATCTTTTTATTTATTAACCATTTATACTTTGGTTCACGAAAGATGATTATTCAAGGTCACTTGTTCGAAGAAAGAATACACAGCATTTTATACAGTAGAAGCTTAGCAACATTTCATGTTAGAAAGAGAAAGATTATTTGACGTATGTCTATGTAGTTTATGTTGCGTGACAGATATACGTAAATGGTGACATTACTTTCTAACACATTACAAATAATAATGACGTATGTCGTAGAGTTACAGATATCTAATTATCTACTGCACTGCTCTCTGTCCTAATATGTACCCAGTGACGTTAACATTTAAATAAAATTATATTCCATGATTTTTTTCAAGTCTGCTTTTGTGTTTTGCAAAAACATAGGTGAAGATCATAAATCTTTGAGAAAGGCATTATTTAAAAAGAAACATAATTTTCAAATAAATGACACATATTTTTTCAGTTAAAATGTATCCATAAATATTTCATGTTGACGTCTATGTATACGAATTGCAGTGAAGTTATCTGCTAGTAATATTATACCATACGGTTAATAAATGACCTTGAATAGTCATCTTTCGTGAATCAAACTATAGCAATTTAATTATTCATAGCTCTCGTGTATCATGTTCACTGTGAGCCACTGTAGTTACAATACAAACAGCACAAAAAATGTATTCAAAAATGTTTGTCATGTTCTTTTAAAGAAACGTGTTTATCTTCCTGAAATATATTTAATGAAAGCGAAAAGTATGTATTCCTTTGAATAAAACGTCAGATCAAAGAGAAATATGAAATTTTGTTCATAATAAATACCCTACTCACTTTGTGTTACAATTCATATTATTCATGTAGGTATTTTCCGATAAAATGTGATTTGCATAAAATATCCCTCTATAACTTGAGCACCCTATTTCCTGAAAAATCACTACATTGTTACGTAACCGGGCCCGGGCCTTACCACCTGCTCAGGTGCAAATATATTGATATCGCCTTCGTAAAAACTTCAATATCGCGTTATGGGGTGGCGACAGGAAATAGCTGCTTGTGAATTCACACACTGGGAGACTGTCAAATGCTAAAAAGATTTCTACTCGTTCGTCCTAAACTAGGAATAAATTCTTTTGAAATGATAATAATTTGAATTAATATTGCTTGAAATATTCATAAAAATTACTTCTTATTAATTAATAATTTTAAAACGAATATTTTAATGATTTTATGTTTTGATTGGGTTGTTGAGTGCGTTATGGAACCGGTTGTAATTCCACCGGTCCAAGTTTGAATCCAATCCAACTCTCATATACAAAAAAAATCTGTTGTGGCCGGCACAATACCTCTCGCCATTTTAATTTTATGTTACATAGGGCGCGATCAGTCATGTGACTGTTGGCCTTGGCAAGCAAATATAGGGGCCCATGTCAGAATGACAGCTAGTAATAATGTACATAGGTGTCAAGTATCATAACATTATAATTTTCCAAATCCATTTGGATTATTTCCTTGACAACATCAGAATATTTTTAAATTTTGAATGAAAAATTATGATATATGACAATTGTGACATCTATGTAAAGAACTACTAGGGGAAAGGTTTTTAAAATAAAACTTAAAATTTTGGTCGTAAAATAAATAATAAAGATTTTTTCCCTAGTGGGTACCCCCATCCGCGGATACACTGTATATCATCATCACTCGTGGATTGGCACACCCAGCAATGGGTAATATGCAGTGATGATATATTTATTTATATATTTGGTGAACAAAAAATAATTTATTTCTACATTTTGAATTGTGTGTAGGTATGTATATGATTTCTCTTCAGCAAACTTCGCCAATACAACCGAGTTAAAGTTTGGGTTTCTGTAGGGCCCTTAAGAGCAAAGCAGATGTCATTTAAACTTTGAACTGGAAAATATTTATGCATGGAATTTATTCTTCACTATGAGATGAGACACTATTATGAATTGTGAACATTACTTCTTTGTTCATATTAATACAGTACAGTTGTATTTTTTATAAACAAAATTATACTAAATATAGTTATTAGCAACATAATTACTAATTGTCATTCTGCCACGGACCCTCATATCTGTTTGTCAAGGCCAACAATGTCACATGACTGCTCGCGCCCTATACTTATGTAACCAAAAACAGAAGTAGCGAGAAGTAATGTGCTGACCACAACAGATTTTTAATATTTGTTATAATATAATTTTTTTAAAAATTATATTTAGAAGAAATTGTTTAGGTGGGCCACTAAGAAAGTTTTGTACTTAGGGTGACCAGGTTTATACTGGGACATTATTTAAAGGATTGTAAAATCAGTGGCGGTTCGTGCACCAAAATCTTGGTGAGGCAAGTTATCCAATAAAATAAGTGCCGCAAGGGAATTTTTTTTTTCATTCAAGGTCAAATACCTTATAATTGAAAGTTACATTTTTTCAAAGGATGTGTAGCTGCATGTTTTTCCCCTTTCATTTCTTTTTTATATTCGTCTTCTTTATAAACACACTTTCTTTTTGACATTTTGAAATTTGATAATTAAATGAACCCGTTTCTATATAAATGTGTTTAAAAAATAAAAATAATACTTATACGTATAATTTAATATGTACTTATAAATTCAAATAAAAAAAAATATCAAAACCCATACGTTTCGTAAGCACAGTACCACAGACAAGCAATGCACTTGTGAATAATGTGCCGCATAAAATTAGAATATATAAAACAATTAAAAATTTAGTAATAAAGGAAATATTACAAACGTCGCCCTATTTGTACTGCTGCTTATCTTTTTCATTAGAACACAAATAACAAAAATTTGATTTTTACTCATACAATTTGTCAAGCATATACATTTTGTTTAGCCTACTTTATTATACGGATCTATGACAACCCCTACATAAACATTTCCAACCCGCGGGATTGTCATTGCAGTTAGGAATGACGTATTTCCCAACCTCTAAAAGGTTAGGAATCGACTATAACTATAATGATTGTGAATAAAATATTACTGTTTCTTTACCATAAATGCCATTATTGTTTTGGAATTGGAAATGCAGTTCAAATAATGTGCGTGAACTGTTTTCTCTCATTTGACTTTTATACGGGTGGGCCAATGGGTGGGCCAGAGTTTTTGCAGGGTCGGCCTGGACCACCGTGGCCCACCCCTGGCTACGTCCCTGTAAACATTATCTGATAAAAAAAAATCAAAAGTCTCCTTCCCAGCTGTTCTATTCAAAATCCTTTTCATCCTGGTACAACTTCGCACATGTACACTCCTTAACTACATCTCCCATCGCTGCTTCAGTGTTGGGCCGAGTTGGCTGCTGGTTCCCTTGCTGGTAACGTAAGATGAATGGCTGTGAAATGGGATTACGCCGTGGATGGAGTGCTGCACATGCACTTTGCATGCTGGAGTGCCGGATAAGCTGCTGCCTGACGGAAATCTCGCTGCCCCGTGAAGGATTATTACTGCAAAGGAACGGGGATTATGATTTTGTACTTTGGTTATTAGGAGGATTTAGAGGATCTCATTCCTACGCTAATATAGATATGTATTAATTGAAATTTATATGCCAGAAGTTATGCAAAGTAGATAACTGGGTTCATTTCGTAAATTAAATGCCGGGAAAAACGACTATGTTTAGAAAAATAACTTTTAGATTGTTATGAACAATGATAGCTATTTATTTAATATGCCAGTGTAATACGACTATTTATTCAATTTTGACGAAATAATAAGAACCATTATCGATTTAATTTTGACAAAATACAAAACTAATCAATTGTCGTTGTTATTTATTAAATTTTGACTGTTTAAACTGTCATTATTTGTTGCAGACTTACTAAAAATTCAGGGAGAGAGATTTAATTTAATGCAATATTTATTTAATTTGAAAATTTGTTTATTATTGTTTAAAAAAAAATTGTATTAAAAAGAACTAAATATTTTTACCTTCCGTCACCTTTAAGGTAAGGAAGGTATTGTCTTTGGTCAAAAAATTTAAGGTCCCTATATTACGATTTTACCATTTTTACGATGATGTCTGTATGTATATATGTACGTATGTGTGTCTGTGTGTGTGTGTGTGACGAAAGTTTTGAATCGCATAAATTTAATACCACGATTCCACAAATTATAATTTTCTCATATTCCTCAAGTTTACATACAAAAGAACAAGTGATTAGATTTTGGTTATAATTGGGCAACCGGAAGTAGCCTCACTTGAAGATTTTAACAGTTAAATATGATTTATTGACATTTCCCTTATCCTTTAATCGTTACCCTATCTTTCCGTGTCTTCCCCAACATCTATCTCAACATTCTCACTTCTGCTACATTCATTTTCTTTGCTTGATACTGACATCTGTCAATTATAATTTTCTTAATATAGTTGTTTCTATGGTTATAGCATAGCTGCTTGATTTATGAAATTTAATTCCTTTATAATTCTTTAACTCTATATCCATAGATAATAGTGTATTATTTAATATTTATAATAACGTTAAATGATAATTAACTGCGTTTAAAAAAAAAACTGTTAAATCTTCAAATGATAGTACTTCCGGTTGATCAATTATAACCAAAATCTAATCACCTCTTCTTTTAGATGTAAATTTGTGACATACGAAAAAAATATAATTTTTGGAATCGTGTTTAAATAATATATGATTGTTTGGTATCATTTTTATTGTCATAAAATTTTACGTTCAAATATTCACAAATAATCGCATTTTAATTTATTTTAAAGTACACCCAAAAAAAATATTCAAAATAAATTATTTATTTTCTACATAATATAATCAAGCATGTTAATTATATGTTGGCAATATGCCGCGATATAGCGCTCCAAACACGTTTTTCTCTGTCGCTTAGTTCTCAGCACTTGTATTGTAGCCGTCTTAAGGTGAACATGCGTTTGATTTTACTGTAAAAAATGCATTTATAAGTGCATTTAATTGTTGTTTTATTGCATATATTATAATGTTAGTGCATATATTATGGTATTAGTGCATTCATTGCTTTAAAATTAAGGTATTAATGATTATTCTGTGTTAAACAATACAAAAACAATCTAATAATTATTTTATTATTTATGTGCGTAGGGCTTCTGAGACGAGTTGGAATCAATCTGAGACACTTGAAGATGATAGTAGCAGCTTTCCAGCCTTGGATTCCAATCCTGCAAATCTCCACAGAGTAGCAGAGAACTGGACAAGCATCTTAGGACACACAGAAATCTATGGTAAGTTAAGTTTATATTTCTCAATTTTATAACGTTTTAATAATATATTATCTTGTACTAAAATTCAATCATGTATATAAATAATATCTACAGTGGCTCATAAAATTATTCGTGAAAAATATTTTCCACTATTTTAGCAACTCCGGACGAATTTAACTGAACAATGTGCAAAATTTCCATCTTGCATATCATCTAACTTAATAAAATCAATGCTTAGGCTACTGGAAGTTGTAACGAAAGTCAATGAATATCCCACTAAATATTAAACTTAGTATTTGTGTTAAATAATTTTATAACTTAGGTGTACGAATAATTTTGTGTCTCAATATTTGTATAAAATTTATTTTCAGTACAATTACACAAAATAAATTAAACATTTAATTATTATTTGTTTCTGAAGTATCGAAAAAAGACTATGATTAATTTTTTTAATGAATTTTTGTTTTAAACCCTTTTTTACATTTTACTGATAAAAGTAAAGTGTACAAATAATTCTGTGAGTGTTCATTTTAATTCCGAATTCAGTGATATAATATTATTATACCCTTGCATAACAATTTTTTTTATTATTAAAATGCATAGAAAGTTTTATATTAATTGGATTAAAATACGGTTATAATAAGACTAATAAGAGTGCCACGATGGGAAAAAATGAATACCTGTTAAGTTTTTAACATAGAATTAGAATGCCATGGATGATGGTTATTTTTACCTCTCGCTAAGAGAGGTATTGGATTCATGCTAAAAATCGCATACCCAGATTTTATTGAATAAGCACGATTTAAGGTCCATAGAATCCGATTTTAACATTTTTACAATGATGTCTGTGTGTGTGTGTGTGTGTGTGTGTGTGTGTGTGTGTGTGTGTGTGTGTGTGTGTGGATGTGTGTGTGTGAGGTCGTTGGAGACACGATTTCTCAAATTCTATAAGACTAAAGACCTGTTTGACTACGGATTCCTCAATCTAACAGTAATGGGAAGAGTTGAATAGGTTCTGGTAACAATTGGACAACCGGAAGTGGTAGTTTCTAAAAAAAAAAATTCTAAATATTATTTTTTGAAAATTTGTTACTACAAATATTAAAGATAATTAAATTCTCAATCTAACACATATAATTTTTTGTATTATATCTCGTATAGGTTTGGAGATATAGTCTATAATAATATAGAATGATCTGTTGTAATAAATCTCGTTCCCCGAAAAACATTTGCGATATTTAAATTTTTGTAATTGACATGTAAATGTAAAATGTCAGTCTCAGATTTTTCTGGGAGGTATGAGTACATTTAATATATATATTATTGTATTATTAGTTAATTATATATTTAAATTACAGATGTTAATATTACATATATCCTTAAGAAATACCGTTAATACCGTCAATGAATTTGAAGAATTTTGAACATAATAGAATAGTAGGATAAAATTTCTTATAGAACGAAAGAAGAGAAACAATTTCAATTATTTGTGTGTACTTATAGGGCGCGAGCAGACATGTGACTTTATTGGCCTTGGCAAGCAGATGAGGATCCGTGTCAGAATGACGGCTAGTAGTTTTTACATAGATGTCACAATTGCCATATGTCATAATTTTTCAATTCAAAATTTCAAAATGTTCTGATGTTTATTTGTCTTCCATTATTATGGAATATACTTGTCGAGGAAAATAATCCACATGGATTTGGAAAATCATAATGTTTCGAATTAAAACTTATGATACTTGACACCTATGTATATTACTAGCTCTCATTCTGACACGGGCCGCCACATCTGCTTGGCAAGACCAACAAAGTCACATAACTGCTCGCGCCCTATGCTACATAAAATGAAAATGGCGAGAGGTATTGTGCTGGCCACAACAGATTTTTTATATAGCAGATTTTAAAAAGCAAAAATTAGAAAAACGATTATGATCCCGACCGACGCCAAAATTACTTCGAATTTTAATGGCACAAAATTGACCCCTGTGGTGCACTTTCCACGCCAGCTATGAGTGTCCGTGAAGTGACGCCTGGTAAGCGCCCACACGGTACACATATTCCATCATTACCGATATCTGTGTACGAAGCAGATTGGCACACCCAGCAATGGGTAATATGCCGTGATGAAATATTTATTTATTTATTTATTTATTTAAGAACAAATTTAAAATCTCAGTAGCGTGGGTTGTTATGGAATTTGTTTGAAAACAATTTTATTTTATTCTCTCATATTCTTTTTGCGTGATTTTGTGTACAAAAAATCTGATTTGACCAACACAAAGCCTCCCGCCATTCAATTTTTTACAATTGTAATGACAAAAAAATATTATTTCGTTTAATATTATAGTTACAATTGTTTTAGTTCATTGTTTTATTTCAAGCCACAGTCATGGCTCACTATTCTCTTTTGGACTAGGTGTATAAAAAAGTGCCCGCCATTTTACTTTTTAATAATGTAACATATAGATTATTTTACATGATTGTAAAGCAAATTTGATGTACTTTTCAAATTTGTAAAAAAATATAGTATGTTCCATTTGAAATTTCAAAGTTGATATTAATTACTAATAAACCGGAAGTGGTATCATGAATGTACATCCGTCATCAAGTAGCTTACATGTTGCTGTGTAAATCATGTTATATGAAAGAAATTACTAACTTAATAAATAAGCGAGATATTTGCTGGGTCCATTATAATATAACACCCTGTATACAATTAACGTTATCAGATTCTTGGAATAGAACCACAACTTATTAAATTTTAAATTATGCCTAAATAATAATTTAATTTATAACTAGATTATAAATATTTGTAATCCATCCTCAATGTTTAAATCGTAGAAATGGGCTAATAGGATCAAGGAGAAATTAAATAAACGAAGAAAGAAATTGTGAAAAATTCATGGACCTCGCTGGGATTTGAACCCAGGGTTCTAGTAGGACGCTCTAACCAACTGAGCCACGAGTTCCCATCGAATGAATATTTCACAAGTCTTTTTACAAATCGTAACGAGTACACTCTTCTAACAGGAGGGATGAATACTCAGCGCGAACAATGCGCATATATAGAAATTATTGTGAACTTTAAGTCGTCACACACACGTAGATTATTAATATTTGTGATCCATCCTTTCTTCGTTTATTTAATTTCTCCTTGATCCTATTAGCCCATTTCTACGATTTAATTTATAACTGTATCTCTATATTAATATTGTGGGTTTTAATATTTTCTCTAAATTTGATCAAAGTCACATACCTCATTAAATTGAAGACAGTAGGAGAAAAAACCAATTACCAAAACGTCAGAAATGATTTCAATAAGTTTTTTTTACTTGTTTGTTCTGTTCTTGTTATTTGTTTCTTTCAATTTTTTGTGATCCGTACTATCAGCATTAGTCTACTGTCTACTCTCTTTTGTCTCTTTCACAAACCTAATGCTTATAGTGCTTTTCCAACAAGTTTCCGAAACATTTAGATAACTGTAGATAATTAAGTAGTGTCTAGTCGGTACACCATTTTTTATCACCGAAGATAAACGATGTAGGCGCCGATTTGCGTTGGCTCATATATTGTGATAGTGTCGGTATACATTTTGTTCATTTCATACTGTTTCACAGTTTGACAAGAGGGTAAACTAAATGGGTGCACAGACGCACGTGTACAGTAATTTTTTTTAAAGATGTCCGATCAAGGTCATCTGTATCATGAAAAAACTTAGTTCTACCAATAGTTAAGCGTTGTACACTACTTTAAATAACACCCGGCATAATTTGTGTGCGCTAGCTAGGCTTTACGTGCTTTATTTATACTTTTCGAATGTTCTGAATCGTATACTAAGTACAAACTTTTTTGCACTTACTACGATCGTCAGTTATTGCTAGTACAGGCTGCCATATTTATATTAAGTATTTTTTTTATGTCCAAACAAGGTCATTTGTATTAAAAACTAATTAACAAATTGACATACATTTATCTCTTTCTTTTGCAAAGGCTATAAGCGTGTGCGATAAGGATGGACGTAACACGCTTGTCTTTCAAAAATTCATATTATTTCGACTAAGTTAAACCATTTCACTTTAAAACTATGCTCGTTATTGATAATACTTTCGCTATAACATAAGTTTATTTATTAATTCAGATACATTACCTTGATTCATAGCCGTAAGAATAACGTTATTTTCTGTCAGTGTCACTGACACTGACACCGTGTCAATATCTTATTTTTCACACACATATATATATATATATATATATATATATATATATATATATATATATACCATCCCATTTACAAAAATATAACTATGTGTTGTAACTTAAGAACAATTGATTTAAAACAATATTTTCTTCTCTAATCGGATATCCCCCTTGATCTTCTATAAGATGTTATAAATTATTATTTTCTTTAATAATATAGAAATTATTTGAGGTAGCCATATATAGCTGTTACATCCTATATTAGTAAAATCATTCCATGAAGAAAATTTGTTGAAACAAAATTTCATTTTATAAAAACACTATATTATCTCTTTTTCTTTGTTCCTAATCTACTTGAAAATCCCCTGTCTTCGATTTCGGCTACAGTGTGGAAGTATTACACACAGTACCTGTTGTATATTCTCACTACGAATATTCACTTCAATAAGAGTTCGCGAACTGTATTGATCTTATTGGAATGGAATCCTGTGTCTCTGCGTTGTGTCACTTAAAACACCGCCGTCTGCTTTAGAACATCCTCAGTTCCTGCACTCCGTTGCAGGAAACAGAGCAGGATTTAGAAAAGAGGAAATTATAACATCGGAGATTAAAATTGGTGAAAATAACTTCCAGCTCGAAAGAAAGAAGAGGATAATACTTTTCTTAATTTGTATACACTTAATAACATTTTATCCGCTAAGATAAGTGGAATATAATTTATGCAATACAATTAATTGTTTTCTTTTAAATTTTATTCGTCATATTCTTTGCGAAGATACAAAATTATAAAGTGCAAATTCTTGATTGCAATTTACATGTTTTGCTCGTGATATAATTTTACTTTTTACTATACCGGATATTAAAAAAGGGTATTTTTTCAAGGGCATATGTATAGTATAAAAACAATCGTGTATTAAAAAATACAATGACAAATGATTTAAATATAACATTTTTATTAAATACATTAAATACTTTACATTACATTATTTGCACATTACACCTTTCAAATTAAAAAAAAAACTAATGTGTCCAGCACATTACCTTCCGTCAATCCTGTGTATTATACAGGGTGGTTATGAAAAATACCGTAACGAATGGGAAAAGCTAAAGAAGATGTCAGTGTCAAGTGCAATTTGCATAGTTTGTTTATATGAACTAATTTTACTGGAAATTTAGAATCTTTTGCAATAAATTTATGTATGGAATTTATATACAGGCTGGTTATGAACTTAATGTCATAAATTTAAGGGTAAGTAGTATGACATGTGTAGATTACGAAACAGGTTTTTTTTTTAATTCGCACATTTTTGGTACCACTGGACCACTGGTAACGCATTTGCATTATTTTATCTATTACACAATTATTTTCGTTAAAAATGCTATTTAATTTAATTATTAAGAATAATATCTTATACAACTAATATTGAATGTATTTTTGATAACCATATTTTTAATGAAATATTAATTAAAACAGCAGTAAAAAAAAGTTTCTTAAGAAAAGTCGAATTTTATTTTTCGAATTTTAAAAAAATCTTTCTGTTTTGTAATTTACACATGTCATACTACTTACCCTTAAATGTATGACATTAATTTCATAACCGCCCTGTATATAAATTCCATACATAAATTTTCTTGTAAAAGATTCTAAATTTCCAGCAAAATTAGTTCATAAACAAACTATGCAAGTTGCACTTGACACTGACATTTTCTTTAGCTTGTCCCATTCGTTACGGTATTTTTTATTTTTTTCGTCCACTCATTTCTGTTTTGCGTGTCGTTCTCATTCGTTTCCTTTTCTCTCAAATCTTCCGCAATACAGTCCTTCCATCTTATCTTTAGTCTTCCTATGTTTACTCAACCTTCTATTAATAAGCTATTCATTCTTCTTCAAATATATTCTTCATCTCTCCTCATGACATGTTCAAACCAATGTAATCGTCTCTCTTGTATCTTTCTACAAACATCTAACACTAGAGTTATTTCTCTTATTCTTTCATTCCTTACCGTATTTTCCGTGTCTTCCTCAACATCTATCTCAACATCCTCATCTTTGCCACATTCATTTACTTTTCATTGATACTGACATCTGTCAATTTGAATTTTACTGTATATCTATTGAATATGAAGTATAAAATGCAATCGAATCGAATAAAGAATAATATATTCTTTAAGTTACAATAACATTAAATGTCAATAAATGATATTTAACTGCGTTTTTTCAAGAAAAAACAAAATCTAATCACCTGTTTTTCTGGATGTAAACTTGAGGAATACGCAAAAATTATAATTTTTGGAATCGTGGTATTGAAATTATGCGATACGAAACTTTCGACACACACACACACACACACAGACACACATATATATATATACACACATATACACACACGTACACACACACATACACACAGACACACACACATACATACATATATACATACATATACCTATACATACATATATACATACATATATACATATATACATACAGACATCATCATAAAAATGGTAAAATCGTATCCTATGGACCCTAAAACGTGCTTATTCACTAAAAACTCATCATTGAATTTTTTGACTAAAGACAAGACTTTCCTTACCTAGAGATGACCGAAGGTAAAAAAATAATTAATTAAAAAAATTATTATTACATGTATTATTTAATATTATCAGATGTCCAAGTCAAAAAATAGTATATTGCAAAGTTAATAAATTCATTTTCATATGTTTGTAATTGAAAAGAAATTAAGACCACAGCCACAAAATAAAATTATGGTACGATTCTGGAGAAGAAAATACGGATAATACATAATAATTCCGTACAATAGATATATTACAAATTACAATTTCATGTCTAGCATTAGTAAATATGTAGGTACGTATTTAAGTTAACAAAAATTAAACAGCGGGAGGTATTATGCTGTGGGACATATGTTATAATAAATTTATCGTGGGATAATAATTTCAAAAGTTTTTTGTTCCCTCGCGGAAAACTGATGCTCGTAGCTTATTTACTATGACCTTGCAGTGATTTAAAATCAGCTAGTCACATTCCCGCCAAAATAAATTAATTAGCAGGTAAAGGAAAGTGCAGTGGATGTTGTTGTAAACCAGGTAATGAATAATAATGTACCTAACATTTATGATAATTTAGTGTGGCGAGATAGTGGTAGTGTGCTTTGAGGCGGCGTAAAAAAACAATGAAATAAAACAAATAGAATAAAATAGTTTGTTCGTAGAAAATGAAAATGCACCAATAAAATAAATCTCGGTGTGTTACTGCATACTGCATGGTTCATGAACCCGGTAGTAAAAGAAATCTAACTTTATGCATTTCTAGAGCGGACGTAATTCATTTCAAATTTTACATTTTGCTACAAAAATATATTGTTTCGCATACAAATTCTGTCTACACTGGCGGACTAAAGAATAAATAAAATATTCAATCTCATAAAAATGTTGTAAAACTTATACTTTCTTAAAGTTTTTGTTTAACATTACACAAGCATACAAGAACAATACTCAGAAAAACTTTAAAACATTTAAGTATTTTATAACTATTTTGCATCTGGTCACCAAATTCAATAAATAAAAATCTGTTGTGGCCAGCACAATACCTCTCGCCACTTCCTTTTTTGGTTACATAAGTATAGGGCGCGAACAGTCATGTTACATTGTTGGCCTTGACAAGCAGATGTGGGGGCCCGTTTCAGAATGATAATTAGTCAGTATGTTTCATTCAGAATTTCAAGATTTTCAAAATACACGTAGTTAATTTGTCACCAGGAGTGTGGAATTTACTTGTCGAGGAAAATAAACCATATGGAATTGGAAAATCACTAAATTTAGAATGAGAAATTATGATACATCTATATACATAATTACTAGCTATCATTCTGACATGAGTCCCCATATCTGCTTGTCAAGGCGCCCTATTGTATTTAACATTTCTTGTATACCTACATTCTACACCAAAAATTGTACTTACATATATCTATTCCTTATATTTAGATTGTTTAATTTTAAATTCATTATATGAAGAAATTTTGTCCTCTTCTAATTTTTCGAAATGTTTCCAATTCATTGTCAGGATTGACTGTATTTTTGAAGGATATATGTAATAGACCTATAATCTTAAATATTTAACTACTAATACATTAAGAAATAATATAATGTATCTGTACTTCCCAGAAAAACTCTTTAGTAATATCTATGAATTTCTGACACTGACATTTATCTGTCAGTTACAAACAGTTCAACTGGTCAACTATTTTCCATGGCATCCTTTCGGCTGTAAAATTTATTATAACGTTATTTTATTTATTATATTTCTTTTATCTCTAAATCCATAGAATATATAATAAAATATTTAAATGTATCAGATAGAGAATTTAATTTTCTTTAATATTGCCAAGAAAAATTTTCAAAAAATATTATTTAGAAGATTTTTTTTCAAGAATCTTCTACTTCCGGTTGTCCAATTGTTACCAAAACCTTTTCAGATCTTCCCATGAATGTCCGATTGGAAAATACGTAATTAAACAATTTTTAAGTTTTATAGTTTTTGAGTAATCGTCCTTCCAACATCCTACATACATACACACACACACACACACACACATACATCCACACACACACACACACACACACACACACACACACACACACACACACAGACATCATCGTAAAAATGTTAAAATCGGATTGTAGGGACCTTAAAACGTGCTTATTCAATAAAATATGGATATGTGATTTTTAGCATGAATGCAATACCTCTCTTAGCGAGAGGTAAAAAATCTGATGTGGCCAACACAATACCTTCCGTTTAATTTAATTTTTATTTATGTAAATACCTAAAATTAAATTAAATTTAAATACCGGATTCGATCCCGACCAGCCAGCAATAAGTGCTCGTGAGGTAACGCCTGGTAAACGCCCGCACGGTACACATATGTCATCGTCGTTATCGAAATCTGTGTACAAAGCAGATTGGCAGACCCAGCAATCGGTAATATGCCGTGATGATATGTTTATTTTATTTATATACTTACCTATATTCATTGCTGGCAAGGAGAGTGCATCCCAGACGTCAATTTTGTGCCATTTAAAATTTTAAAATATTTGGCGTCGATCGGAATCGAACCCATTCTCCAGATTCGCGCGAAGTGACGCCTGGTAAACGCCTGCACGGAACAAATATATCATTATTACCGACATCTGCGTACAAAGCAGATTGGCTCACTCATCAATGGGTAATATGCCGTGATGATATATGTTTTTATTATCTTACCTATATTTTTACATATTTACTTATGCTGGAAACTGTATTAAGTTCCTTTCCATATAATTATTGTTCCATTTACTATTTTCTATTTAAATCGTTAATATTATTATTTGAAATGATTAGTTTGTTGACTGTGACATATATCTGTCAGTTACAAACATTTGAGATTTGAAATGTGTAACCATGTATATGAGTTGTGTTTAAAGCGTAGGCTCCGGGATTAAAATATATAGAAAAGTATTAATGCAAACCTGTAGAAAATTTAATAATCTTTAATTTTTATATAACATAAATCTCGAAAAAAAAAACATTTAAAGGTATTTTTCGAAGAAAAACTATTTTGAGCTTCCAGTAAAGTGACATTTTCGGTTATCTGATTTACTCCTAAATCTAATGGAATCTTTCCATATAAGAGTAAGGTAGAAATACAAAGTTTCAAAAATTTCTGGACGATAGTATTTGAGTTAGAGCGTAAAGAGAATCCACACACATACACACAGACATCATCGTGAAAATGTTAAAATTGAATTGTAGGGATCTTAAAACGTGGTCATTTACCAAAATCTTGATATGCGATTTTTAGCACGATCCCTATACCTCCCTTACTAAGCATAGCGGGAGGTAACAATATAGAGGCCGGACCACTCCGTGCGGGTGGTACCTTTCACAAAGGCACCTGTCGATGACATGACATGACAGTAAATAATATATTTTTTTTGTAAATTGCGATTATTCGTAAAAAAAAGTTTGCATCACGAGCCGCAAGGCGAGTGGTGAGTAATAGCCATTACACGCGAATAGAAAATAGAATACTATACTGTCAAATAATAACATACTGTACTATTATAAAATCAGAAATAACCTAACAAATTTTAGAAAATTGCTCAAACATAAACAACGCTAGGTATTTGTTATAAAAAAATTATGAAGTGATTTGACATTTAGCAGAAAATTTTAAACAGACTATTCAGCTTCATTTAAACTTAAGAAGAAAATAAAACTAAGCAGATTGGCACACCCAGCAATGGGTAATATGCTGTGTTGATATGTTTATTTTATTTATTTTTACGTATTGTTTAAAAACAAATTAAAATATTAAATTTTTAGTGAGAAATAAATTTTAAATTTACTACCAAACCAGTGGTACGAATAATGATCTCTTCAAATATAAGGGACTTATTTGGTATAACACAGGAATATATTTAAATATTATAAGGGAGATATGAAATTATATGGCATTAAATTATATATCTACAATTATATCAATGTTTTACTTTAAATAATATTATGGTTATTTAGCAAAAATTTTATTGCCATAAAATTTTACGTTCAAATATTCATTAATAATCAAAAATTTATTCAAAATAAAAAAAAAAAATATTTTATACATAAAATGAGTAAGCTTTGTTAATTGAGTTGGCTGTTACGTAGCCCAGCAAACACGTTTCATTATGTCGCTTATTTCTCGCTCGTATTGTAGCCATCTTAAGGTGAACATGCGTTTGATTTTATTGTAAAAAATGCATATAAAAGTTCAAAATCAAATTCAATTTTGATTTTACTGCATATAAAGGGTTTTCCAATAAGAGGTGTTATTTTGATATTCAAAGAAAAATGCCATTTTTTAATATAAATGATCGGATGTTTATTTCATTATAAAGAGGAAGGTATGCCGTTAATAGTGGAAAATAACATCAGGCAAATGACCACCACGACCACGCTGACAGGACAATATCCTTTTCATGAAATTTTCCATAACCAAATCGCAAAGTGGCTGTCCTATGTCCTCGATAGCCTCACGAATTCCATCTTTGAGGTCTTGAGTCGACGCTGGGCAGTTGGCGTAGACCTTCTCTTTCACGTGGCCCCAAAGAAAGAAGTCGCAAGGTGTTAAATCACAAAATCTCGGTGGCCAATTGTGATCACCTCTTCGAGAGATAACACGGTCCGGAAACTGTTCCCGTAAAAGATCAATGGTTTCGTTGCTTGTGTGGCACGTAGCGCCGTCTTGTTGAAAGTAAACGTTGTCCAGATCAATACCATCCAATTCCGGCCATAAAAAATCGTTAATCATCTCGCGATAGCGCAATCCATTCACCGTAACTGTTGCTCCAGCCTCATTTTCCAAAAAGTAAGGTCCAATGACACCGCCGGACCATAAACCGCACCAAACAGTCACACGTTGAGGATAGAGAGGCTTTTCAACAATAACTCTTGGGTTTTCTGAGCCCCAGATGCGACAATTTTGTTTGTTGACGAAGCCACCGAGGTGGAAATGGGCCTCATCACTCAAGATGATTTTTCGATGGAATTCCGGATCATTTTCATGCATTTCAACGACCCAATCAGCAAAGACACGACGTTGTTGATGATCGGCCGGCTTGAGTTCTTGTGTTAACTGGACTTTATAAGCCTTAAGACCCAAATCTTTATGCAAAATACGGTATAATGACGTTTGTGGAATGCCTAATTCCAAAGAACGACGAGGAATGGACAAACCTGGGTTTTCTTCAACACTTTCGGCTACAGCAGCAATATTCTCGGCTGTTCTTGAGCAACGTGCACGGGTTTTATTCTTCACATCACTAACTTGTCCCAACAGTTCGAATTTTTCCACCAATTTCTGTATTGCGGTCCGACAAGGTGCTTCACGACGACCCAAAAATTGTCGAGTTTTACGAACCGTCTCTGCCAAATTTTCACCATTTTTATAGTGAATTTTAATAATTTCAATGCGTTGTTGAAGCGTGTATCGTTCCATTTTTATTAATGGCGTAGTTTCTACTTGTCAAATGTCAAAAAATGACAGCTTCAAAAGCGACATCTACCGAAATAGCGGGCTATTCAAAATAACACCTCTTATTGGAAAACCCTTTATTATAATTTTTGTGCATATATTATAGTATTGCAGCATTCATTGCTCTTTAATTAAGGTATTAATGATAATTGTGTGTTTAAACAATACAAAAAAACTAATAATTACTTTATTATTTGTGTTTCCAGGCTTCGATTTCAACCTTGCAGATCTTCAAAGGGTAGCAGAGGAATAGGCAAGCATCCCCAGACAGCCAGAAACTATTGGTAAATAAATTTAATATTTTTCAAAATTTTAATACAATTAAAATATTATCTTGCATTAAAATTCAATCTTCAGAATTGAATTCAATGAAATATAACAATAAATATATGTCTATATATTATTAGATAATAATTCGAATATTTATCAATAAATATAATATTTAGGGTAATATTTACTAGCATAGATTTGATATAGAGATGTGCTAATCGATATTTTCTTTTACCGATACTGCACATGCTATCTCAATTATTTGTATTGATTCGGTATTGATTACATAAATAAAATGTATTGCTTAAGTAAAGATATTATTACTAGTATAATTATTTTTTGCTCTATATTTCTTTAAGTATTTATAACTAATTTTATTATAAACAAAAAATATTGTTCTATTATAATTTATTTATTTCAAATATAATGCTATAAACTTAAATAATAATGTTGCAATAAGTTTTAATCGTCTGTTAATGATTATTTGGAGAGGTGAAAATAATGGAGATTCAGTCCTTTGTAAAAATATTATTTATTGAAAACAATACCGACGTTTCGGTCTCAATTAGACCATCTTCAAGGTTCTGGAAAATATTAAGGAATAATAATAATTTAAATAAAAGACACACTAGAGATGTTAGAAATACACAAACATAAAAACTCGATTAACTCGCAGACAGACATACAAAATTTAAGTATCATTTACAATGGGATATTGATGAATTACTACAGAAATTTAATAAAATAAATACGTGTTGTACCTTGCACCTTCCAATACAAGAACCAACCCTTCGTCAGTTTTATAATGAACTCTGATAAAAATGTACGTGTTATATATATATTTTTATAGTTTGACGCCATCTACAACTTTCTTTTTATTTTAATTATGTACAATTCATTATTTTTCAACAAATCTAAAAACATTTTAAACAAGTGATCAGTTTCTTAAAATTTGTAGAACATATTTGTACCCCGTTGATGTTTTCCAGAACCCTGACGATGGTCTAATTGAGACCGAAACGTCCGTATTGTTTTCAATAAATAATATTTTAACAAAGGACTGAATCTGCATTATTTTCATCTCTCCAAATTAAATGATAATATAATAATCATAAAACAATGAAAATACATCATTTTGGACTAAATTACATATTCCTTGTTAAGCCCAGTATCCATTTTTGTAGACACAGTGCCTAATTAATATACCTATGATATAATACACAATAAAAGTCTAATGCTCATATTTATAAACACTCGTAAAATTTTAAACGGTTCGTTATACTTTTATCTAATAAAAACAGTCGGCACTGAAAGAAAAATCAAAATGTAATTTGTCAAGTTTGATTCTATTCTCAAAAATTGTACGAGCCGTTTTGAAATTTTATAAGTGTCTATGAATATAGGCCACACGGGACTTGCAGAGCTAACTTAGAATATACTCCTTGAAATGTATTTTTCCATCTTTTATCATAGACAACTCTAAAGTATCGACTACTCGTTGAATACTTTTTGAATCCCTCTTCGAATACTTATTGAATCTTTTCCGATTCAATTCTTAAGAACTAATATTGACATTGCAACTGCAATACTCTAGCTCGAGGACAGACAGTTTAATAACTTTAAATGCACAGCAGCTACAAATGATTCTGCAAATATTTAGTGACCATTCGACCCAGATTTCCGGGATTGGTTCAGTTTTAAGTACACTATCCCGCTGTCCAGAAAAATGTATTTAAGACAGTGAATTGTCCCGGTTTTTACATTACAATGAATTCATATTTTTATTATTTTTCTTTTTAATTATTCGTACACTTTACATTTGTTAGTAAAATGTAAAATAAAAATCTGATGTGACCAACACAATACCTGGGCCCGTATTCTTGAGCGTTCGTCATTTCGTTCGTATTCGCGTTCGTTTTCATGTTAGTAGTCGCAGACTACTATCCTAACTAACATGAAAACGAAAGCGAATACGTATACGAATGTAATTACGAACGCCCAAGAATTAGGGCCCTGTCGCCATTTAATTTTTATTAATTTAAATACATATACCTATGGGGTCTCGTGGCCGCGTGCCTGAATGTCTGGTCGCGAATCTGGGGAACCGGATTCATTCCCTACCAACATCAAATATTTCGAATTTTAAATGGCACAAAATTGACCCTTGTGGTGCAATCGAATACCGAGCTAGATACAAATAATTTGTGGCGCGATAAAACAAGTCTGTGTAAATATTATTGTTTGGGGCTGTATGCCTACTGACTGGTTGGTGAATTTATGTTTTGTTAATGAAACAATGAATAAATATATCCCAGGTGAACCTGGGAAGACGCCCCCCCCCCCCCCCGCCTTTAACTTTTATTATAAATAATAGAAAAAAGTGGCTCATATAAAAGTTGTATTTTTTTTAAATATACTATTTGATGGTAGATATAGATATTTTTTATAAAGTTAAGTGTATAAGATACAACTTTTAACATTTATTATTATTAAGATAAGATAATTAATATATATGAGAAATATTTTTTATTGAAATATTCTAGGTGGCTATGTGAAAATAAATAATAAATAATAAGTAAGTAATAATAAATAAATAACAAACAAATGTATACTTTGTTGATATTAAGATTGTTACATTTTGTTTATTTTCGCATAGCCACCTATAATATTTAAATAAAAATTAATGTCCATATATATCTCAATTATCGTATTTTTCTCGATTTTTTTCAAATACATTAAAAAAAAAGTAAAACATCGTTGAAAAGAGAAAAAATGGCGGTTAATATTTTAGTAAATTAATTATAGATTGCTATTTAAAAAATAAACGTTGATTTTTATATGAGCCATTTTTTTCTATTACATATAATAAAAAAGTTAAGGGGGGGGGGGGGGGCGTCTTCCCAGACCCACCCTGTATTCCAGCTAGATAATAATCCCAACCATACAGCACTTACTGTTGAGGAATGGCGGTGCTACAACATACCGATACAAAAATAATAAAAATTACACAGTACGTCTTAGTTTCACTAGGATACAACTCTACGATGGTAAAATGTAATTTTTATTATTTTTGTTTGTTTCACGGAGAAATTCGCAATTTGCTTTTTGCAGTTTGCAGTTTTATACCGATACACTTAAAACACTTCCGCAGTCTCCTGATTTCAACCCTATTAAGAATTTATGATAGGAACTAGATGGGCACCCCTCAAAATAACATTTTTCCCTATTTAACAACACATTCCATGTCAACTAATTTAATAAAATCAATGCCTGGGCTGCTGGAAGCTGTAATTAAAGCCTATGGTTACATCACTAAATATAAAAATTTAGTATTATGTGTTACAGAATTTTGTAACTATAGGTGTACGAATAATTTTGGGTTTCAACTTTTGTATATAATTTGGTTTCAACACGATTACACAAAGTAAACTAAACATTTTTTTTTAAATTTGGTGACTATCATTTGATTTTAAAATACCGAAAGAAGAATATCATTATTTTAGTTAATGAATGTCTTTTTTGGAAACCCTTTTTGTTTTAATTTTGTGAGCCAATATGATATTTTGAAATTGTTCATGCTACCAGCCATTATCTCTAAAACATTTTTTATGAACGTAATCCTCTATTATGCATTAATTATTAGTCTCGCATAACACGGTTTCGAACTAGATTAAATATTTTATTAAAATTAATTTGACAATTAAAACAATCTGAAAAATTTGTAATTCAAGTCTTTTCTTCTTTATTTATGTATCTCTTCAGGAAGTACGTAATTTTTAAACGCAAACGAGGGTTGAAAATGCTGTTGCAACCCAACGCATTTACCTTTTATCGTGGGGGTAACACGCCCTTCGGGTGCGTAAATCTGGCCGCAGACTTTTTTCCCAAGTCCTGCGGTACATAATTTAATGCGTGTTCCTACAGCACGGAAGGGCACTCACTTCCACATTTACTTATTCATGAACAACTCATTTAACGCAACTTTTTAATTTCTGCCTTCTTTATAAACAGAACTAAAACATTTTACGCAGTATACATTTTAATTGCTCGGTTCCTACTAGCAATTAATAAAAGTTAAAAAAAAGTTAATATTTTGGCACAGTTATGCTTTTAACCTTTTGGATTCCAATTTGTTACCTCTCTCTAAGAGAGGTATTGGATTCATGCTAAAAATCGCATATCCAGATTTTATTGAATAAGCATGATTTAAGGTCCATAGAATCAGATTTTAACATTTTTACAATGATGTCTCTGTGTGTGTGTGTGTGTGTGTGTGTGTGTGCGGATGTGTGTGTGTGTGAGGTTATTGGAGACACGATTTCTCAAATTCTATAAGACTAAAGACCTGTTTGACTACGAATTCCTCAATCTAACAGTAATGGGAAGAGTTGAATAGGTTCTGGTAACAATTGGACAACCGGAAGTGGTAGTTTCTAAAAAAAAAAATTCTAAATATTATTTTTTGAAAATTTGTTACTACAAATATTAAAGATAATTAAATTCTCAATCTGACACACTTAATTTTTTTATTATATCTCGTATAGGTTTGGAGATATAGTTTATAATAATATAGAATAATCTTTTGTAATAAATCTCGTTGCCCGAAAAACAGTTGCGATATTTAAATTTTTGTAATTGACATGTAAATGCAAAATGTCAGTGTCAGATTTTTCTGGGAGGTAAGAGTACATATAATATATATTATTGTATTATTAATTAATTATATATTTAAATTACAGATATGTTAATATTATATATATCCTTAAGAAATACCACTAATACCGTCAATGAATTTGAAGAATTTTGAACATAATAGAATAGTAGGATAAAATTTCTCATAGAACGAAAGAAGAAAAACAATTTCAATTATTTGTGTGTACTTATAGGGCGCGAGCAGACATGTAACTTTGTTGGCCTTGGCAAGAAGATGAGGATCCGTGTCAGAATGACGGCTAGTAGTTTTTACATAGATGTCACAATTGTCATATGTCATAATTTTTTATTCAAAATTTCAAAATGTTCTGATGTTTATTTGTCATCCATTAGTATGGAATACTTGTCGAGGAAAATAATCCACATGGATTTGGTAAATCATAATGTTTCGAATTAAAACTTATGATACTTGACACCTATGTATATTACTAGCTCTCATTCTGACACGGGCCCCCACATCTGCTTGGCAAGACCAACAAAGTCACATAACTGCTCGCGCCCTATGCTACATAAAATGAAAATGGCGAGAGGTATTGTGCTGGCCACAACAGATTTTTTTTCTTGTTTACTAGTGCCAGTTGTGTAGTAGTCGAGGCCCCAATTTAAAGAATTCGGCGGTTCTGTGCCATCCACAGTGGATTAAATTAATTTTCTAAATATGTCCCATAAAGATCATCTACGAATTTGTATGAATTAAGATTTTAGCCCCGCCCAGGGCATCGAACCCGAACCTGAACCGAACCAAAACCGGAACCAAACTGTAACATTTGAGCAAACCCAAACCCAGAACCAAACCTTAGATATATTTTTCAATTGAACCGAACCGGGTATCTAAATTCTGGTTCAGGGTTCAACTCCGGTTCAGATTCAGTTCGAAATGTAAATGTAATCGTAACACTTATAACCGATCATCGACGATCGACGCCTTATGCGTTTGCATCGCTGTATGTGTTGATTGTTCGTGAAATTGTGTTCATGTTCTTGTCTTGCGTTACATTAAATATAAATTCCGGCACACATTTTAAATTATTTCCATATAAAGTTTGTTATTCAAAAAATATTAATTCAATTTTCATTAGATCGAACCGAACCTGAACCCGGAATAAAACCGCAAATTTTATTAATGCTTGAACCTGAACCGAACCAAGTTTTTGGCGGGTTCGATGCCCTGGCTCCACCCATTCCGACAAATTCAGTAGTGTTGTTTATTTAGTTTTTATGAGGGTACATAAGATACTAATGTTATTTTATTATTATAAAAATATATGTTACAGTACAAAACTATGTCAACTGGTAAATTTATTAGCAAATGTAAAACCAAATATGTGGAAAATAAGATTCTGGCACAGTGTCAGTGCCAGTGACACTGACAGAAAATAACAATATTCGTACGACTATGAATCAAGGTTATATATTTGAATTAATAAATAAACTTACGTTACAGCGAAAGTATTGTTAACAACATGCATTGCTTCAAAATGGAATGCTCGAACTTAGTCGAAAGAATATGATTTTTTTAAAGATAAGCTTGTTATATCTATCCTTATCGCACAGGCTTGTAGTCTTTGCAAATGAGAGAGATAATTGTGTTAATTTGTTAATTCGTTCATGATACAAATGACTTTGATCGGACTTCAAAAAAAAAAATTACTGTAATTTATTAGAAAAATGTTTCTTTTTAAATAATGCATTTCTCAGAGATTTATGTTCTTCACCTGTTTTGTGTAAAACAAAAACAGATTTGACATAAACTATAGAATAATAATTTAATTTACACGTCATCATTACTGACTAGACATTAGCTCAGAGGGCAGTGTAGTAGATAATTAGATATCTGTAATTCTACGACATACGTCATTATTATTTGTAGCATGTAGAAAGTAATGTCACCATACAACATAAATTACATATAGACATACATCAAATAATCTTTCTGTGTATTCTTTCTTCGAACAAGTGACCTTGAATAGTTATCTTTCGTGAATACAACTATATGTAAAGCCCTAATTAACCGAATAGTTACGGAGGAAGTCGCGCAAAATATAAATAGTAGACTTCCTGTGAGGTCGTATTTATTTTTCTTTTGTCGTTTTCCGAAAAACAACCCACGCCCACTAGACAATTGTGAATGGCATTGAGACGTGAACATCACCATTTAACGACATCGTATGGCCAGGGACGTACGCAGGGGGAAAGCCGGAAGGTCACATATTGGACGAGGTTTTTTTTTATATCCGTATAACAAACATGGCGGTCGACCGCTAACATATTTCCTATATTAGAAGATTCCGCAGCGACCACACCGATATCAAGATTCTATACCGTTTAGGGATCGCAAAAATTCATTATGGCTGTGTGCCAAAAGTTTACCCTAGTCTTATTGATTCATATATTCATATACCGTACTTAAATATTGTGTTGTTATGCCCACACAAAATACCTACTTAACTTTATGAGTGTATTTGAGCGCCAAATATTATTATTATGTACTTATGCCACAATTTCATGTTTTTGTCCTTGAGTTAATTTCTTTTTCCTTTTGTTTCAGATTGCTATAACAACGATCATAAAACAAGGATGATTAAGGATGCAGGATTTGCAATTTTGGTGAGTTTAGTTACAATTTATTTTTTATTAATTGTAAGTCCAAGTCGATATGTTTAGTGACAGTCAGATAAATACTATAATGCCCGATGGTATATACATAGTACAATTATTAAACTCAATTTAACTGATATTGAACTAGGTTCAAGTAAAATTTCTATAGTATAAAACAAAATTAGCTTTTGACTTTAGTTTAAACTACGTTTAACTTGAGCGGCCGATTTCATCCGTTCAAATTGAGTTTAAATAATAACTGACGTTTTTATATTCTGACTAACGCTGAATAACATAATTATAACTGTCAACGTTGTTAATAATATTTTAAGAAAGTTTATTGATATACTTAATTAATATTTTGGTAAGTTAAGTGCATTAGCATATATTTTATAATTCATTTAAATTATATGCTTTTTATATTATAGACTAAAAATGTTAATGTACGATTCAAGTTCTGATAGTGACGACGAACATATATAGAATATACATTTATTGAATAGACGCCTCCGAATATTTTGGGAAAGGAGTAATCCTTTCGAAATATATAATGATATTGAATTTAAATTGCGGTTCCGTTTTGAAAAACGAACAGTTTTAGAATTTTTACACATTAATATCGGTTCATGATTTTATTTTCAAATTATTTGTTGCCGAGTCAGTTTTTTTATTTCAATAATATTTATATATTCTTGCATTATTTCTATTCATGGCAGTCTTTCTTCTTCATCGAAATTCTTAGATCGCTGCTTTTTGTTCATTTTATATTTTTACGTAGAAAAAATATTATGTATGTATTTTTCAAATATTTGGACCCGCGCGCGAACAAAACTTCAAAAAATTAAATTGACAGATAGAATGACGAGAAGTGAGCTGCATGAAATATTACCGACTGAGTAAGGGATAAACTACGTTCAGTTTACCCCAGTTCATTTTAATGTTATACCTTTGAATATATAATACATATAAGAACGGCAACGCATATGGCCTAGCAAGATACTATATCTGTCTCTTTTTATTCACAAAATTATTATAGATAGCTAGTGACTCCTACCACAAAACTGTGAACTACGATAAATCGTGCTGACAGCATTGCCAAATACTATTTGTAAGAGGTATTCAATAATCAATAATTCAAAAATATTGTTTCATAATAACCAGATAATATATTTTGAATTTTCAATGTACATGTATACTTGTTTTACAGTAGCAAACTTAAAAACCGTTTTAAAATCTTATCTTGTTGTTCTAGCTACGTGGCAACACTGTGCAACATCCACCTATTTTTTTAACTAACTCAGAAATAATTCGTATACGGAGGAATAGATGGCACCTTCTCTCGAAATATTTAATCTAAATACATTACGTTGCCGTTCTTGTATTGTATTATATATTCAAAGGTTATACCACCCAAATAAAATTAATCTAAGTTCACTAAATAAACTCCGTTTGCTTAACTGTTGTTTAACACATATTTAAGCGACCTTTATACCATCGGCCATATGTACAACTCCACATAGCATTGTTCTGTTCCAATCCAATTATATTAAAATGCCCCAGACAAATAAAGAGAAGTTAAATAATTGATTAACAAATTCAATTTTTAATTGAGGTAGTAACTACATTACTTATATTATTGTCAGCTAAATTTTTTTTGCTCTTTTCTTAATGTTTTCGTAGTTTATTTTTATTTGTAACATAGTTCGTAACAGTTATTTCTACAATTAATTTCTTTTGTTATATTGGACCACGCAGCTAATTTTGTGGAGTTATTGATTGCATCGTTTTTTTTTTTTAAATTTTCTATTACTTATGTTTAAATAATCCTCCATTATTTCTCATATTTACTTTTCAACGTCACTAAAGTTTCTGTATCGTCTTTTATCAGACGTCATCACTCACACATATGGCATTTCATAAATATATATGTGAAGTTAGTCACATAATAACTTACCGACTGAGCCGGTTTACACTTAGTTCAGTTGAACGTGATGTTTTATAATTTATACTATGCTTATCATTTTTACTTGAGTTCAAATAATGAACCTATTTCATTTAACTACAATTCGGGATAAGATTTGACGGCATTGATGATATAAACACCGTTTAAAGAAAGATTAAATCATTTTTTGAATAATAACCGTATAAAAATTACATTTTGGATTTCGATTAATTATTAACCATTATTTTTATGATTTCGTGCCCTGATTTAAAGAATGCCTAATAACTTTTATTTTTCAACAATAAAATACTGTTTTTTCATTTCCAACTTCAGTGAGTTTAAATATTTACATCAGGATTACCAACTAGAAATCCCATTTACATTACCAACTTTTAAAGTTGCGTTGCAGCTTTATTACAAAGTTCATTAAACTCATTTGGAATTAACCAACAAAATAAAAAAAATATCTAAAATTAGAACACAAACTTTGTATTTATGTCTGCACTAAACAACATCTCGCGTAGAGCCTAAATGCCACATTCGCACACAGCCTCGACTTTCATCGGACTTTATTATGATATCCTGCGGTTTGCGGCAATAGATCCTGGTCAGTGGCGTCGTTTATGGGGCTGGAAGGGGGTCGCCTACAGCCTCACATTCCCCCTCGGACAAAGCTGATCCAGCTTGCTGTGCAATACAAAAAGACAGCTTCCCTCGTGTCTTCTTCGGATAGAGTGATCCGCTCTTATGAATTATTGTCCTGAACGTCTATACACGGACGAAAGTAATAATCCGTTAAGTGTGTCCAAAATTCTAATTTAAGTTTACTAACTTTGCGATACGCGATCGGGGAGTGAAATGATTTTATTGTTCGAAACTTCTGGAGTGATTTATTGGCTTTGCTGTTTAACCTCCCGCATACTGTAGGGAGGTATAGGGATCGTGCTGAAAATTGCGTATGAGATGATAAAAAGCATGGTTTAGCATTTTTATGATGTGTATAGGGATGTATGTGTTTGTATTAGACTTTCAAATCAATCGGTAAACCAAATTAAAGAATATTTAATTTTCAACAAGTATGCATTTTATTCTTCTTCTTTTTATATTAATTCGTTTACAAATCTTGCTGCATAAGTTTTTTATCTGGTCTATACTTTTTTACCACTCGCTAAGAGAGGTATTGGATTCATGCATAAATAAGCACGTTTTAAGGCCCGTACAATCCGATTTTAACATTTTTAAAATGTATGTGTGTGTGTGTGTGCGTGCATGCGTGGATGGAAGATTTTTCAAAAACTACAAGACATAATATCTATTTAACTCCGTATTTCTCAATCGGACATTTATAGGAAGAGTTCAAAAGGTTTTAATTTTTTTTTAAATCTTCTAAATACTATTTTTTGAAAAATTTTGTTCTTGCAAATATTAAAGAAGATTAAATTCTCTATCTGTTACGTTTAAATATTTTATTATATCTTTTATTGATTTGTAGATAAAAGAATATAATATATAAAATAATCTGTTGTAATAAATCTCATTGCCCAAATAATGCCATGTAAACTAATTGAAGACTTTTTCTGGGAAGTAAATACATATATTATTTCTTATTATGTTAATAGTTAAATATTTAAAATTATAGGTATATTACATTACACCCTTCAGAAATACTGTCAATTCCGGCAATGAATTGGAAACATCTCGAAAAATTAGAAGAGTAGGACAAAATTTCTTCATAGAATGAATTTAAATTTAAAAAAATCTGATGTGGCCAGCACATAACCTCTCGCCGTATATTTTACCTGGCTGTATGCATAAAGCAAAGATTATTTTTATAAATACAAATAATATATTCATATAAATCTATGACGTATAAACTTCTTTATTATTCAATAATAGCATGTCTCAACATGAAGATATTTTACCATAAATTATGTTACAATAAATTACAAAGTAGAGTTTACCATATATAAATATTAGGCTGGTAACAGCAATTTTCAATTCGAACAACTTTGTTTACTTTCTCTTCATATTCTTCTAGTAAAAACATTAATTTTGGGCGGTCTAAAATGTATATATCTGGATTGTGCATCTATTCTTATATATCTTCTTTTACATTTTATTTTTTCATACTTGTTATATCTAAATAACCTTAATTCCCTTTAATAAAGTGACGGATAGATTGCACTCCGATTTTGTCAATATTTACAACTTACTTGAGAAGAATTTGATAGCTTTTTCGCAATTCAAAGTTACTCTAGTCTACAGTACTGGTGTACATTGTCCCATAATGTTTGAAACAAATTTAAGTCCTTCAACCTAGACTTGTCATCTCCATAATAGTCACAGATCAAGAACTAAGGGATTCTCCAAGTACATTTTTAATTCATTACTCATTATTTCTGACACTGACATTTATCTGTCAGTTACAAATAATTTAAATTATCAACTATTTTTCATGGCATTCTTTCGGCTGTCAAATTTATTACAATAGATTATTTTATATATTATACTTCTTTTATCTCTAAATCTATGGAATATATAATAAAATATTTAAATGTATCAGATAGAGAATTTAATTTTCTTTAATATTACCACGAAAAATTTTCAAAAAATAATATTTAGAAGATTTTTTTTCAAGAATCTTCTACTTCCGGTTGTCCAATTATTACCAAAACCTTTTCAGATCTTCCCATGAATGTCCGATTGGGAAATACGTTGTTAAACAAATTTTAAGTCTTATAGTTAAGATTTTTTTTCAAGAATCTTCTACTTCCGGTTGTCCAATTGTTACCAAAACCTTTTCAGATCTTCCCGGGAATGTCCGATTGGGAAATACGTTGTTAAACAAATTTTATGTCTTATAGTTTTTGAGTAACCGTCCTTCCAACATCCCACACACACACACACACACACACACACATCCACACACACACACACACACACACACAGACATCATCGTAAAAATGTTAAAATCGGATTGTAAGGACCTTAAAACGTGCTTATTCAATAAAATCTGGATATGCGATTTTTAGCATGAATGCAATACCTCTCTTAGCGAGAGGTAAAAATCTAAATATAAAGAATATAGATATAAGTAGAATTTTTAGTGCAGAGTGTAGGTATACAAGAAATGTTAAATACAATAGGGCGCGAGCAGTCATGTGACTTTGTTGGCCGCATGGCTTTCAACGAATCAGATTTTGTTTAGTCGCGCGGTATATCAAATATCTAGGTACGATTGCTATGGTTATAACTCTGTTTTATATTTATTTATTTCTGAATTCGCGTTTGACGTTTTCAATAGTTTTGGAGTTTTCTGTTAACTTTTATACATGTCTGTGGAGATTTTCAGATCAGTAAGTTTATCTAAATAATAATTATTTCGAAAATGAACCAAATAAAATTTTGTAGAGAAAAATGTCAAGTGGCAATGGATATACGGGGTAAGTCTGGGAAGACGCCCCCCCCCCCCTTTAACTTTTTTATTATAAGTAATTGACAAATAGGGCTCATAATAGTTTTATTATTTTAAATATATTATTTTATGGCAGATACAGATATTTTTTATAAAGTCAGGTTTACAAGATACGACTATCAACTGTTATTTTTAAATAGCAACTTATAATTATTTTGCATAGTTTGTTTATGAAATAATTTTACTGGAAATTTAGAATCTTTTGCAAGAAAATGTATATAAGAATACATAGGATTGACGGAAGGTAATATGCTGTCCACATCACACATTTAAATGTACACGAGCATAAGAATCCCTCATTCTGCTCGACTCTCTATCTAATATCTATGTCAAAAGCAAAGTCTGATCATTCTCCTTCCTCATTTCCTGCCCCTTACACTTCTCTCTTTCAAATAACTGCTTCTGCGTGCCTTAGTAAGCTACGCAGGCTATGAAAATGAGCGAAGGTGTTCTGATGTGACGGGGGATTTATTGCGACGCTCTTTTCGACTTATCGAGTACGGGGCGGCGCGGAGGAGGCGTCGCGACGCAAGATTTACGAGCGGGGTGCGCGGGGCGCGGATGCTTCGCTTGTCTCCGAATCGCTCGTCGGAAAATATCCCAAATGGGAAAGGATGATCTATTTGTTGATTAAGATTAACATACAGACGGAGACATCGATAAAAAATGGGCTACTCTACTATTTTTTTAAATACCTCTTATTTGAATCATAATTATTGTACTTTAACAATTTTGTGTGAGAGTATTAGTATATATTTTTCCGTCGACCGTTTATTAATAGGCTATCTTAATGTACAGAAAATCATTCATTAATGACCCCTATTAATGCATGATTTTTTATTAATAAACGATTTATTGGGTGCGTTCACCACATGGAACACAGCATATATTGCTAACGCTAAGTTGTAGCAGAAAGGTAGACAGAATTAAAAATCATGCTTTTGACACTTACTAGCTAGGTATATATTCACGTAGCATACCTTTAAAATGAATTTGAAAGAATAAAATTCCTCAAATAACGTAAAAAACCGCTTGTGTCGTCTAGGATTAAGTAAACTGAACGCACCCACTGAAAACAATTGATGACAAAACTTATTGATTTTCTGACGTAAAATTTGACGTTCGGTCAACCATTACTAACTTAAAAAAAATTGTCATGGAATAAAATTAAATTTATCATTTAAGTAAGATACGGTCAACGAAAAAATATTGTAACTAACACGTGTGTTAATTGGCGATTAATGATGTCAACAATGTCTCGATCATTAATCGCCCTCATTAACACACTTGATAGTTAAATAACTATTAAAATTATTCCTAAATAAAGGAAATTTATTTACTACGTAGGTACGTAGTTAGTTGTTCACCTATATATTTAAAAAAATCTGTTGTGGCCAGCACACTACCTTCCGTCAATCCTGTATATAATGTATAAATTCCATACATAATTTTTCTTGCAAAAAATTCTAAATTTCCAGTAGAATTATTTCATAAACAAACTATTCAAATTGCACTTAACACTGACATCTTCTTCTTCTTTAGCTTTTCCCATTCGTTAGGGATCGCTATTTTTCAGTTCCTTTTCTCTCAAGTCTTCCGCAATACAGTTCCTCCATCTTATCTTTGGTCTTCCTCTATTTCTTCAACCTCCTATTACTAAACTATTCATTCTTGTACCAATATAATTCTTCATTTCTCCTCATGACATGTTCAAACCAATGTAATCGTTTTTCTTGTATCTTTCTAGAAACTTGTAACACTAGAGTTATTTTCTTACCGTATCATTCCGTGTATTCCCCAACATCTACTTCAACATCTTCATCTCTGCCACATTAATTTACTTTTTATTGATTCTGACATCTGTCAATTTAAATTATATGAATATATTAGTAGTTGCCATGTTTAGCATAGCTGGCTGAATTATAAAATTTAATTTCTTTAAAATTCTTTAACTCTGTATTTATTGAATATCAAGTATAAAATTTTATCAAATCGTATAGAGAATAATATATTCTTTAAGTTATAATAATGTTAAATGTCAATAAATCAAATTTAACTGTTAAATCTTCAAATGAGACTACTTCCGGTTCATCAATTATGACCAAAATCTAATCAGTTGTTCTTCTGGATGTAAACTTGAGGAATACGAAAAAATTATAATTTTTGGAATCGTGGTATTGAAGTTATGGAATCCGGAACTTTTGTCACACACACAGACACACATACATACAGACATCATCGTAAAAATGGTAAAATCGTATTATAGGGACCCTAAAACATGCTTATTCACTAAAAACTCATCATTGAATTTTTTGACCAAAGACAATACCTTCCTTACCTAAAGGTGACGGAGGGTAAAAATATATTACAAAATTGTGCAAAATGTAATTTCAAAACCATGCCATGTTATGCTGTAACTAAGGAAACTGTAAGCTTGTAGTAAATTTGTTTTCAACACATTTTCATGTGTTAGCTATTCTAATGGAAGTTGCCAATAGCAGCAGAGGTTGCTAGTGGCAACGTAAGCAGTACCAGTGTTGTATAAAACAAATGAACTTCGTGGATAGAATCACCAGATAAACATTATTTACCTCCATGACAGTTTAATTTTAAAATAAATCTTCCTATGACAAAATTATTTATTTTATTTTATCTACTGCCAATGAGATGCATATACCGGGTGTTTACTTTTTTTGTTATACACATACGTAGTTTAAGTGCAATAGTAAAATTTTCATTAGGCGATTCTGTCCTATTAATTTTAGAACAAAAGTGCAAAAATTGGAAAATCACTAAATTTAGTATGAAATATTATGATGTTTGCCATCTATGTACATAATTAATAGCTATCATTCTGACACGGGCCCCCATATCTGCTTCCCAAGGCCAACAAAATCACATGACTGCTCTCGTTCTATGTAACATAAAATGAAAATGGCGAGAGGTATAGTGCTGGCCACAACAAATTTTATTTGTGAAGTGTTGTAGTTTCCAAAATAGTTTTGGAGAATAAAATTCTTGATCATGTTTTCAATAATAGGAACAACAAATATATCCATTTTCAGACATAAGACTGTGGAAAAAAATGCAAATTATAATGTTAAAGGAAACAAAATAAAACAGTAACAATTTAGGAATCTTAAAAGGAAAACAAATATATCCAGTACAAAAGTCCCCATTACTTGTGTAAATACGGCAATAACCATTCCAAGAACCGTGCCGGTACCTTTTTCCAGCCTTGGAACATTCGCGTATTTTAAATATATTGTCTATTACGCGCCCAACACACAAACGAAGGGAAGGTTCTTTGTTTTGACATTGCCCGTTCCACTCCATGACATATCGATGGCACTGTTCGGAAATAGAACTCTACCGGAAACGAAGTTCATGGCGGAAACATTACACGCCGTTTAGAATGTGTCTGGTTCTGTTCCAATAAAATTATATAGGCACTCGGGAATAATTTGATGTGTCAAAGGACATCAGGTTTACTACCGTATTTAACAGTGTATACGGAGCTTTATAACATATCTTGAGTAGATTCATTAGCAACTTTACTTGATTACAGAACTAAATCTTAGTGTTATTTTGTCAAGTGGTTACAGTATTCCACTCATAAAAACTTTAACTCATTATAAAGCAAATAAAACGTGAAACTTTAATATTAAATTTTAGTAGATTTTTCTCTCGCTAAGAGATTCGTACTATAAATAAGCATGTTTGAAGGTCCTACAATCCGACTTTAACATTTTTATAATGATGTCTGTATTTGTGTGTGTGTGTGTGATTGTGCGTGCGTGAATATTGGAAGGACGATTTCTCAAAAACTATTAGACTTAATATCTGTTTAACTACGTTCTCAATCGGACATTAATGTGAATGGGAAGAGTTGAAAAGTTTTTGGTAGCAATTGGACAACCGGAAGTAGCAGTTTCTTAAAAAAATCTTCTAAATATTATTTTTGATTTTCTGGATGTAAACTTGAGGAATGCGAAAAAATTATAATTTTTGGAATCGTGGTATTGAAGTTATGGGATCCGGAACTTTTGTCACACACACACACACACACACACACACACACACACACACACACACACACACACACACACACACACACACACACACACACACAGACACACACACATACATACATACAGACATCATCGTAAAAATGGTAAAATCGTATTATATGGACCCTAAAACCTGCTTATTCACTAAAAACTCATCATTGAATTTTTTGACCAAAGACAATACGAGTAGCTACCTTCCTTACCTAAAGGTGACGGAAGGTAAAAACAATGCCATCCTCATACAATCACCGTATGGTGACCGGGACAGCCGAACATAGAACTTTAACATATATACTCATACTTACGCAATTTCCTGCTTCCCTAATTATTTTACGTCATAAAGCTTCAAATAAAAGTTGTAGAGCATAAAATTTTGTATCTGAATCGGGAACCAAAATTAATTTTAAAATGACAAAAATCACCCCAAAGGCCATGATATTGAAACAAAAATTAACAAATGTTTGACAATTTACCTGTCATGTTAAATTAGTTTATTTTTATTATTGTTTATAATTTTTATTCAACCGAACAATAATCTAATTAAGTTGATCAGAAATTACAAATAATACCTAATAAAAATGAACTAGCGTAATTTAACAGATAAACTGTTTAACATTTATATTTTTTTTTGTTAAAAAACCATGGCTATCGGTATTTTTAACAAAAAATAATTCGGGAAGCTGGAAATTGCGAAAGTATTAACATACATTTAAAAATACCAATATTTTTTTTTGTTAAATATTTCCATTGTCATATAAATTTTGTATTAAGTAATACTCCTACGACCTTAATATTTTTCATATACTTTTAGGAATTCTTGTAATTCCCTAAGTAATACCAAATATATTCCGTAACACATGGAATTCCAGGGTTCTGTTATACCTAGTTGTGTGTTGTGTACAAAATCCATATTTTTATATATCATAAAGTTATATTACCTGGATCAAATTAAAGAATATTTATATATTATTTAGTTAAAAAATACTTTTTCAATAGAATACCCAATATTTTTCTGTAATACATATAAAATACTTCAGAAATAATATTTTTTTAAATATTTTCTTTGTCATACCAATTTTATTTCAAGTAATACCGCTATTTGTTTAAGACCAGTGACACTTGGTAGGATAAAAATAATGTAAAACAATATTTTTCTACGAATTTCAAATAAATTCAATATACTTAAATAAAATAAATTCTCAATATCTACTGTGCATGTTCATTATTATTGATTTTTTGATCACACATTACCATGCCTGTTGAAACGATTTTTTAGCCAAGTATAACTACTCGTATATAGTGTCAAGTGCAGTATAAAAAACAATGCCCCTTAAAAAAAGTACTGCACTGGAATAAATAAATATTTCTGCTTTATACGCATCTGTTGTTAAAAATATAAACTAACTAATACCTGTGCCACGAAGCCACGCTACAACTTGCGTAACCGCAACGTTTTTACGACGAATTTTTTGTGTGTGATCATCAGATTTTTGTCTGTGAAACATGAAATATTTTGATTTACAATCTGAAAATGAGTATTCCTATGAATTATTTTGTGGAGAATCGATTGGTGTAATTTTTAGGTGTGTATATATTCTCATTTTTGGGTTACTGGTGTAATAATGATTGGAAAAGGTCTAATGTACGGTTTAAAGATTTGGAGTTATATTTAATTTTAAAATTTCTTTATGTTTTTTCTGTTATATGTGTATTATTTTTGTTACAGATCTTAGTTGGGGTCTTTGAAGCAGCTGAAACGGAGCACACAATTTTGCAAGAAGCATCTATGGTGAGTCTATTTTGAGTTTTATATCTATATAGTATGAAAATACTTTATACGTAAATGTTGAAGCATGCATTATATATGTCTGAATTTTTCTCTTGTAATACGAGCCCAACCCCAAATGTATTCGTACTCCCTGAAATTAATAAATTAACAGTAATAAAAAATATTTTTTTATGTTACAGTAGTTTAGACTATATTATTTTATGTATTAATAAAGTGTACTGGATTTAAATACAATATTATTAACTAAATTTATCATTTAAACAATAATCTACGGGCAAATATATGACAAAAAACAAGTCCCAATTTTTTTCGTTCCAACAGTAAATAATACAATATTTATGTTAGTATTATCTATAAACCTGAGGGTAAAGTTAACTAACAATATACTCAAATAGTTGCCATCTTAAATTTTATTACTTTAATAAAAATTATTTACGAATTATTAAAGACGAAAACGTTTGTCACATGCAGACAATGGTTTATTTGCAAATAAATTATTATTAAACCTAAGAAATTTTATTATAAGCAATGTAGTTAAGTTCTGTACACGCTATTAATACACCATATAAAATTTGTTGAATTTATATATATTATATATATTTTGTGATTATCAGATTTATTATTAGTTGCAATTACAATAAACACGTACAGATAACATTTAAAAATTGTATAGCAACAAATAAATGAAAAAATCTGATGTGGGCACCACACGACTTCCTTGTACGATTATTAAACTATACATATTTTTTTAATAAATAAATTACAAAATATTAATTTTAACTTCAAAACAGTAAGATATATAGCGACCATAAAGCCAGTTTTTAAAGAGAGTTTTGATTACAACAAAGAAATATTTGATTACAACAATGAATATGACTAATTTCACAATAAAAATATACATATTTGTTATTGTACGAATCATAAAATTGCACGTATTTAACGTAATTTGACATGAACATTTTTTTTATTTTTGTCCTAATCCATAGCAAGCTTTATTACAAAAACAAAAAAGTATATAATTTTTAAATTTACATATCTTGCTTATACAAAGGGCTAATTTAATAATACTTGATGTGCTAGACGCAGAAATTAATACTCTAAAACTTTTATTTGAAGCATTTATTTCTAAAATCAAAATAAAATCATTTTATTCAAGAAAAACTGTTAACAACTTCAAGTAATGTACCATTTCCGGTTAGCCTATTTCAACCAAAATCTATTATGTTATTTCGATTGACATAAAAGTCTTGTATACCAAATTTGAAAAGTTTTGGATTATATTTTAAAACAGTTTTCATTGAAATCTATTACAGGCTTCATGTAAAGTGCCACTTCTGGAAATTGTGTAATAACCAGAAAGGGAGGTGCACAACTAGATGTTATAGCAGTCCTAAATACAAAATTTAACTTTCTACGGCTTACCGTTTTTGAGTTATGTGAGATACATACGTACGTACAGACGTCACGACGAAATTAGTCAAAATGGATTCAGGGTTGATCAAAATGGATATTTCCGCTGAAATCTGAAAACCGAAATTTTTCGCGATACAATACTTCCTTTACTGACGTACAAGAAAGTAAAAAATCTTTCAACTTTAATCAATTAATTATGTGATTACTACGAACTATTTTTTTCGAAATTAGTATCCTATATACCGGGTGATAGCGGTTAGGGGTGAACATGGATTTAACATGGTATTTATTTTTATACAAATTCCTGTTCTCCTGTTCATTTTACTGCAACAACTGTGCAGTGTAAACTTTTTCAGAATTATAAGTTTCATACAAAATTGATTTCATATTACCTTCCGTCGTCTAAGGAAGGTATTCATACCCTCTGAAAAAAATATATTAACAGCAAGAAGAAATAAATGTTTAGATTACAATAGTTAAGACTGTATTTGGGCAATTTTTTATTTTATGTATTAATAAAGTGTACTGAATTTAAATATAATGTTATTACTTAAATATATCATTTTAACAATAATCACCGGGCAAATATATGACAAGACACGTGCTATTTTTTTTAGGTCCACCAGTAAATAATACAATATTTATGTTAGTATTATTCATAAAACTGAAGATAAAGGAAACTGAAAATATATTTAATTTGTTTTGTAAAATTATTTGCAAAGTGATATTTATTTATTAAAGTACCACCTACAATTATATTAAGAATAAATAAACTACTCGATGCTATGATTATTTCTCCAAATCAAGAAATTTTGATATGGTGTATTAATAGAGTGTATAGAACTTGAATACATTGCTTATAATAAAATTTCTAAGGTTTAATAATAACTTATTTGGAAATAAACCATTGTCTGCACGTGACAAATGTTTTCGTCTTTAATAATTCGGAAATAATTTTTATTAAAGTTATAAAATTTAACATGAATATTGTATTATTTACTGTTGGAACGAAAAAAATATATTTTATTGCTGTTAATATATTTATTTCTGAGGGTACGAATACATTTGGGGTTGGGGTCGTAGAAATTGTTTGCCCATTTAATTGTCTTTGTAACTCTTATAAGTCTCGAGAGAACATTTAAAATGAACAGCTATATAATGTTAAGGGTATAAGTGCAAAATACGAAGACAAGACAACTGCGCCTGATAATTCACTCTTGGGCCCTTTCCTTTTCTTTAGTTTTAAGTTGCGCCTTTACGCATATTTATATTTGTTTGCGCCTTGCCATCCATAGACGCTAGTTTCTATGGGATGGCCCATTATAAGTTTCAGCTGATTTAAAGTTCGCACCTAGAAGTCCTCCTAACGTGAGGCAAACTTAAAGCCCTCCTAACGTGAGGCAAACTTAAAGCCCTCCTAGTGTGAGGCAACCTAAAGCCCTTCTAACGTGAGGCAACCTAAAGCCCTCCTAACGTGAGACAATTTTTAATTTTCAGACTTCGAAAATTGTGCCATTATATTGCAATACGGATAAATAAATAAATATTTGATACAGAGAAATAAATAAACACACACACACACTTACACACACACAATTATGTACTAATTATGTTTCAGTATGAATTCAAGATGGACCGAAAACCACTGTCAAGAATGAATGGAAAAATATGTGAAAAATAATATAATACAATAATTTTATTCTTATAGGAAGAAATACTCCAAACCCTCTACTGTCAAGAAATGAGTCTACCATTTATCCTTGTTATAATTATGTATGTTTTGCCATATCTCGATGTAACGGCACCTCACATAAATAAAGATCTTAAATAAAGATACACAACACAATCACAAAATAATAGTAAATTAAAATAATGGCATGATTTTCAAAGTCTCTGCGCCCAAAATCAGTTCGAGAGTACGTAATAAATTATATTGGGTAGTTAACAATTAATTAATTAGAATATTTTTCATCCTATTTGTTTTTCGTTTGAATTAATAACAACAAAATTATTAATTAATAAATTGGGTCCTCCATTCTAGTAACAAATAATTTGTATTAAAAATAGACCGTAAAACGTTATGATAGGACATAGGGACTGTATAATTTTAGACATTTTCATACTTAATTTCTACCGTTACAAGGCACACAACATTAATTGTTTATTGATTCAGATGCAGAATTTTATGCCCTACAACTTTTATTTGAAGTTCTTTTTACCTAAATAATTAGGGAAGCAGGAAATTATGAAAAACTGATATTATATAAAGTCCTATGATCGGCTGTGCCGGTACTCAGAAAAAAGAGAAGTTTTCCTTTTGTTAAATTTGTGAATCGAAGAGGGCACTGGTTTTAAAGTTTTTATATGAATGTCACCATCAAATTTTTAATATTTAATAAATTTAATTGCGCCCAAACTTCCTCACCAGGATACTAATCTCCAGAACTTTTATGAACAAAATATACATTTCATGTTCACAAATCAAATATTTAATTCTTTGAAGTTTACCGTCTATTCCTGGAATATCAATTTTATTAGCGAGTATTGTTATTACGTCGCAAAACAGTAATACGAACATTCTACAACTGATTAAGAAATTTGTTAGCGAATGTGTAGCAAACACTTTTATATATATAGTTGGAGGAAGAAATATTTGGAACTCATTATAGATTCTGCCAATTGGTCGTTATAAAGTTTTATGGACTTTGCGGTAATAGTACTCGGAGCCAGGTAGAGTTTTCTGTCCTGGGCCGTACCCGAAAATTGCATTCAAGATGTACTTTTAAATCTGTATTAAAATAATAATTCGTTTTAAGTGTATTTGTCAATTTGTAAAGTGAAAAGAGATTAAAATATTATAAGATATTTCCTAATTATGTACTTTTAAATCAGTATTCAAATAAGAATGCGTTTAAAATACACTTTTTCTAACATCATTATTAAATACGGCCCATTTCTTACCCTAAAATTGATGCCTTCAAGTTCGAATAATTTATGAATCCTGACCACAAACAAACCCAACCGTCCATAAAAGATTGTAAACCCTGCATAAGTCAATTCCAAATATTTGTTCCTCCAACTATAGCTACAACGTTCGTTTCAGTGTGGACCCGGCTTAAAATAGAAATTGTTTTCCCATTTAACCGTCTTTGATCTCTTATAGTTCTCGAGATAGCAATGGTGGCCCATTTAAAATGAACATTTTTTTTTAAGTAGAGCCCCTGTAATATTATTTTAACCCAATATACTAGTACTTTATTTGCGTTTTAAAGTTTTAATTTAACAGTTTCAATTTGTGCTTTAACTTATTAAATTGTAGTTTACTTGCATTTTAAAGTATTAGTTTGCAATTTTAACTTATTAAATTGTAATTACACATACTTGTTTTTGCATTAATCTTAATATTTCAAGAAAATCTGTTTAGAGCTTCCAGTAAAGTACCACTTCCGGTTTATCAATCTTAGAAAAAAAATCTGTCATTTTCATTAATATAAAATTAAACTAATACAAAATTTGAAAAGTTTAGGATTATATCATAATACATTTTTTACGAAAATCTGTTCAGAGCTTTAAGTAAAGTATCACTTCCGGTTTATCAATTTTAGGCAAAATGTAATATGTTGTCCCCCTTGGTATAAAAGTCTTCAATACCAAAATTGAAAAGTTTTGGATTATATTTTAATATAGTTCTTTATGAATAACTGGTACGGGCTTCAAGTAAAGTATCACTTCCGGTTTATTAATTTCAGTCAAAATATAATATGTTGTTTCCCTTGATGTAAAAGTCTCGAATACTAAAATTGAAAAGTTTTGGATTATATTTTAATACAGTTCTTGATTAAAAACTCTTATGGGCTTCAAGTAAAGTATCATTTCCGGTTTATTAATTTCAGTCAAAATCTAATATGTTGTGCCCCTTGGTATAATAGTCTTCAATACCAAAATTGAGAAGTTTTGGATTATATTTTAATATAGTTCTTTATGAATAACCGCTACGGGCTTCAAGTAAAGTATCATTTCCGGTTTATTAATTTCAGTCAAAATCTAATATGTTGTGCCCCTTGGTATAAAAGTCTTCAATACCAAAATTGAAAAGTTTTGTATTAAATTTTAAAATAGTTTTTGATTAAAAACTCTTATAGGCTTCAAGTAAAGTATCATTTCCGGTTTATCATTTTTAGTCAAAATCTAATATGTTGTTTCGCTTGATGTAAAAGTCTTAAATACAAAAATTGAAAAGTTTTGGATTATATTTTAATACAGTTTTTTATTAAAAACTCTTAAGGGCTTCAAATAAAGTATCACTTCCGGTTTTTCAATTTTAGTCAAAATCTAATATGTTGTTTCCTTTGATATAAAAGTCTTAAATACCAAAATTGAAAAGTTTTGGATTATATTTTAATATAGTTTTTGATTAAAAACTCTTATGTCTTCAAGTAAAGTATCACTTCCGGTTTATCATTTTTAGTCAAAATCTAATATGTTGTTTCCCTTGATGTAAAAGTCTTAAATACTAAAATTGAAAAGTTTTGGATTATAATTTAATATAGTTCTTCATTAAAAACTCTTAAGGGCTTCAAGTAAAGTATCACTTCCGGTTTTTCAATTTTAATCAAAATCTAATATGTTGTTTCCCTTGGTATAAAAGTCTTCAATACCAAAATTGAGAAGTTTTGGATTATATTTTAATATAGTTTTTGATTAAAAACTCTTACGGACTTCAAGTAAAGTATCACTTCCGGTTTATCTATTTTAGTCAAAGTCTATTTTATTATTTTCGTTGATATTTTTAATTTCTTCATTAAAAACTAGTACGGGTTTCAAGAAAAGTATCACTTCCGGTTACCCAATATCTTTATATGAATTCAGAAATATTAAATACGGAATATAGAAATTTTTGGAAATTAGATATGAGTTATCGTGGAAGAAAAAATCGTCAGGCACACAGACATCATTGTATAAATAGTAAAAACGTGGAACCCCCAATTCGTGCTTATTCACTGAAAACTCACTATCGACTTTTTGGACCGAAAATATTACATGCTTTACCCACGGTTTGGCGGGAGGTAACTATAGTACCGTTCCCGAGATATTTAAGTAGTTTTTATATCTATGTTTACCTATGAAAATACTAGATTTGAACCCAAGTTAGTTTATTTTTTAAACAACTACTTAACCATTTTTCCACATATACAAATAGGTTTTCATTGCCGTAGAGGTATCTTTTACCGTTCCCGATATTCATTTCTTTATAGTTTTTCCTATAAAAATACATTATATCCCTGACTACAAGTTGTCACCGAGATATATGTACTGCGGACTGTACACCATGTTTTCCAACAAAAACTACAGTAAAAAGAAGAGTCCATTAAAATGAAATAGTTATATATTTCGTTCTCTGTCTTACAAAAAATAAATATTTGCGAGTAAGTGTACACTCCTGTTCGTTGTTATTCTATGTCATGTTATCTCTGTCTTACAACATATATATCGTATACATTGTAAGACAGAGACAACGTGTCATAGAATAACAACAAACAGGATTGTACACTTACTCGCAAATATTTATTTTTTATAAGACAGAGAGCGAAATATATAACTATTTCATTCTAATGAACTCTTCTTTTTACTGTAATTTTTGTTGGAAAACATAGTGTTAAGTCCGCAGCATAACTCGTTGACAAATAATTGTAGTCAGGGATATAGTGTATTTTTGTAGGAAAAACTATAAAAAAATAATATTTCGGGAACGGCAAAAGACATCTATATTTTTTTCAAATATAAACACAAAAAGATTAACCGTATTTGTATATGGAAAAATGGTGAAGTAGTTGTTTAAAAAATAAACGAACACGGGCTCAAATTTGGTATTTTTATAAGTAAACATATGTAAAAACTATTTAGTATCTAGGAAACGGTACAAGTATCCTCTATTTACCTCCCACCATACCATAGGTAAGGGAGGTAATATTTTCGGTCAAAAAATTCGATAGTGAGTTTTCAGTGAATAAGCACGAATTAGGGGCTCCACGACACGTTTTTACAATGATGTCTGATTGACGATTTTTTTTGCACGATAACTGTTATATCGAAGATTTCTATTTTTCGTATTTAAGCCTAATGTATCCATATAAAGAGTTGATTAGATTTTGGGTAATACCGGACAACCGGAAGTGATACTTTACTTGAAGCCCATAACAGTTTTTAATGAAGAACTATATTAAAATATAATCTAAAAATTTTCAATTTTAGTATTTAGGACTTTTATATCAAGGGGAACAACATATTAGATTTTGAATAAAATTGACATACCGGAAGTGATACTTTACTTGAAGCCCATAACAGTTTTTCATGAAGAACTATATTAAAATATAATTTAAAAATTTTCTATTTTAGTATTTAGGACACTTATATCAAGGGGAACAACATATTAGAATTTGAGTAAAATTGATAAACCGGAAGTGATACTTTACTTGAAGCCCATAACAGTTTTCCATGAAGAACTATATTAAAACATAATCTAAAACTTTTCAATTTTAGTATTTAAGACTTTTATATCAAGGGGAACAACATATTAGAATTTGAGTAAAATTGATAAACCGGAAGTGATACTTTACTTGAAGCCCGTAACAGTTTTTCATGAAGAACTATATTAAAATATAATCTAAAAATTTTCAATTTTAGTATTTAGGACTTTTATATCAAGGGGAACAGCATATTAGATTTTGACTGAAATTGATAAACCGGAAGTGATACTTTACTTGAAGCCCATAACAGTTTTCCATGAAGAACTATATTAAAACATAATCTAAAACTTTTCAATTTTAGTATTTAAGACTTTTGTATCAAGGGGGACAGCATATTAGATTTTGACTGAAATTGATAAACCGGAAGTGGTACTTTACTTGAAGCCCATAACAGTTTTTAATGAAAAACTATATTAAAATATAATCCAAAACTTTTCAATTTTAGTATTTAAGACTTTTATATCAAGAGAAACAACATATTAAATTTTGACTAAAATTGATAAACCGGAAGTGATCTTTTACCGTTCCCGAGATATTCATTTTTACCTCTCGCTAAGAGAGGTATTGCATTCATGCTAAAAATCGCATATCCAGATTTTATTGAATAAGCACGTTTTAAGGTCCTTACAATCCGATTTTAACATTTTTACGATGATGTCTGTGTGTGTGTGTGTGTGTGTGTGTGTGTGGATGTGTGTGTGTGTGTGTGTGTGTGTGTGGGATGTTGGAAGGACGGTTACTCAAAAACTATAAGACTTAAAATTTGTTTAACAACGTATTTCCCAATCGGACATTCCCGGGAAGATCTGAAAAGGTTTTGGTAACAATTGGACAACCGGAAGTAGAAGATTCTTGAAAAAAAATCTTCTAAATATTATTTTTTGAAAATTTTACGTGGTAATATTATAGAAAATTAAATTCTCTTTCTGATACATTTAAATATTTTTATACATATTTTATAGATTTAGAGATAAAAGGAATATAATATATAAAATAATGTTGTAATTAATTTTACAACCGAAAGAATGCCATGGATTTAAATTGTCAAAAAATGTCAGTGTCAGAAATCCGGAGACATTACTGAAGATTTTTTCTGGGAAGTATATACATTATATTATTTCTTATTGCATTAATAGTTTAATATTTAATATTATAGGTATATTACACATACCCTTCATATATGCTGTTACTTCCGACAATGAATTGGAAACATCACGAAAAATTTCTTCATAGAATGAATTTAAATTTAAAAAATCTAAATATATGGAATAGATATAAGTAGAATTTTTGGTGTAGAGTGTAAGTATACAAGAAATGTTAAATACATTAAGGCGCGAGTAGTTATGTGACTTTTTGGCCTTGACAAGCAGATATGGGCGCCAATGTCAGAATTATAGCTAGTAATTATGTATATAGATGTCATATATCATAATTTCTCATTCTAAATTTAGTGATTTTCCAATTTCATGTGATTTATTTTCCTCGACAAGTCAATTCCACACTCCTGGTGACAAATTAACTACGTGAATTTAGAAAATCCTGAAATTTTTAATGAAAAATTCTGACATTTATGTACATAATTACTAATTATCATTCTGAAACGGGCCCCCACATCTGCTTGTCAAGACCAACAATGTAACATGACTGTTCGCGCCCTATACTTAACCAAAAAAAGGAAGTGGCGAGAGGTATTGTGCTGGCCACAACAGATTTTTTTTATAGTTTTCCCTATAAAAATACATTATATCCCTGACTACAAGTTGTCACCGAGATATACTGCGGACTGTAAATCATGCTTCTCAACAAAAATTAAAGTAAAAAATCTGATGTGGGCAGCACATTACCTTCCGTCAATTTTAAATATTTTGTACAAATTTCACACAGATTTTTTTTTAAGCGATAATATAGGCGCTTTCTTTTTAGGAGAAAAATGAACTGATTTTACCTAGTACTGAACTGAATTGAACTATTCCTACAAAGAACAATATGTTTTTAAAATATAAACTAGAAAATAAAAACATAAATTGTACATTGTACAGTTTTCTATTATTATAAAAACATATATTGCATTATATTTACAACATAATAATCTGCTGAATTCGCTTGTGATTAAATTATTTTACATTTTTATAATTCCAGTAAAATCATTTCACAAAGATATTATGAAAATTTTATTTGATACAGACATCTGTCAATTAGTAATATTTCAATATTCTGTGTCCATTGTGCAGTTTTCAGCAGCATAGGTTGCAAGATGTTTCTTTATAATTCTTTATCTCTAAATTCATTGAATGCAAAGAAAAAAATCTAATTAAATCGAATAGAGAATAAAATATTTTTTCATATTTATAACATACAATGTCAAAAACTGATATTTATACGCGTTTTTTCAAGAAAAACTTAAAATCTTCAAATCAGGGTTAACTGGTTAACCAATCATAACTAAAATCTAATCAACTCTTCATATGGACGTACGAAAGAGGAATATGAAAGAATTATAATTTTTAGAATTGTAGTATTGGAGTTATCGTTGGAGAAATTTTTGTCTCACACACATCATCGTAAAATAGTAAATTAGTATCCTAGGGACCCCCAAAACGTGCTTATTCATTAAAAACTCACCATCGATTTTTTTTATCCTTACCTAAAGGAGACGGAAGGTAAAAATCTTATATTATTCATAAACAATTTAAGAAATACAAAAATGTATGTACTCTACATAAATACTAAAAATAACATTGCCTAAACTCTACACACTTGAATAAATGTGAAATTGAAATACACCCATTTTAAGTTGGCTGCGTTCCACCATACACATTAAATAAGTAGAGTTTTTATCTAAACTATCAATCTATACAATCTTCAAGGTATATAGTGGAACGCAGCCATTTATTGGCTACGTTTCGCAATACATACTGAGTATATAGAGTTTGGCCTAAACTCTACACTCTACAAAGTGTATAGTGGTACGCAGCCATTTACAAATTGGCTGCGTTCCATTTTCGCAACCATATTAGATTGTAGTGTTTGCGTATTTATTTAGTGGGTAAATAATAAAGATACCCGACTTCTTGGCCAAGTATTTAGCCAAATTCTTCGGTGACACATTTTGCCACAGACATCGCTGATTTTTGAAAAATATTAATTTACATTTTATTGTAAAATATTGTACATTGGGGTAGTTAAATACAATAATATAAAATTTAAATAAACAATAAATACAAGTAAAATTATGTAAACTTAAAACATCCCTATACTAAATAATATTATTTAAATTTAAAACACATTTCGCAAGATTCAAGACAGGCCCTCTCAACCACAGACGCGTTTCGCTCTTATTGGAGCTCAGTGGGGTGTACTGATGCCTTTAGGAGGCACTTCCTATGTTTCTTCCACCTTCTATTAATATATTCATCTCTCCTCATGACATGTTCAAATCAATGTAATCGTCTCTATTATATCTAAAAACTTCTAACACTAGAGTTACTTCCCTTATTCTTTCATTCAATTACTTGCTTTTTATTGATACTGACATCTGTCAATTTGATTTACCTGAATATATTAGCAGTTTCCATGGTTAAGTTAGCATAGCTGGCTGAATTATGATATTTGTATGATTTTTTTTATCTTTATTATTCTTTAACTCTATCTGTTGAGTATGAAATATAAAATGCAATCAAATCGTATAGAGAATAATATATTCTTTAAGTTATAATAACATTTAACTGAGTTTTTCATGAAAAACTGTTAAAATCTTCAAATGAGAATACTTCTGGTTGACCAATTATAACCAAAATCTAAACATGTCTGCATATGGTTGTAAGGAAGAGGAATACGCAAGAATTGTAATTTTTGGAATTCTAGTATTGGAGATATCGTGGACGAAACCGCGGTCACATACGCACACACACACGCGCACATACGAACACACACACACACACACACACATACAGACATCATCGTAAAAATAGTAAAATCGTATTGTAAAGACCATAAAACGTGCTTATTCAATGAAAACTCACCACCGAATTTTTTGACCAAAGACAATACCTTCTTTACCTATAGGTGACGGAAGGTAAAAAGAATAGTCCATTGAAATGAAGTAGTTATATATTTTGCTCTCTTTCTTACAAAAATTAATATTAACGAGGAAGTGTACAATCCTATCGTTGTTATTCTATATCATGTTGTCTCTGTCTTACAATATATTTATTTCTGTCATACAAAAATGAATATACCATGCACCTGCCGTTTAACCAAAGTGTAAAAATATATTTATCAACAATACCTCTCGCTACTTACAAAGGGCTATAAAACACATACATACATACATACATACACTAAAACAACAGCACCTCCCGCCAACTAATCAAAGTGTAAAGGTGAAAATAGATTTTTGTCACCAACAATACCTTTCCAATTTACAGTTCTGTGGCTTAGAATTTCTGCAAATTTTATCAATATTTCATCATTTTGAGAATCAGATTTAATTTTGAGTATTACATACAATAATAGTGAAGATAGTGGATAAAAATTATGTACTGTGTTTCATTTAACTTTTATTCTTTGTATCATTATTAAATGTATTTACGTGGTTGGAACCACTAATATTGTTGGTAATGCAACAATACTTTATAATCCAAGAGTCGAAACTTGGAATGAAAATGAACTAGATCAAATCTAGTTACTAGTCATTAAGGACTACCTGAAACAGTTTTATCTGTAATGTGCGTGAAATATTTGCACTTTCCACTTGTATAACCACTCGACGGACAGAGTGGTGCAAAATGAATCTCTCTGCCCTATTTTTTGTCATATACTTTTGAAACCATTTAAAAACTGTTGGATAAAATATCGCTGACACATTTATTAATATAAATCAAATGTCTTGTGTAATGAAGACACGTTTGCCGTACGAAATTTTATTCAACAGTTTTTGAAATGATTTACAGAACACCACAAACTAATAATTATTATTTAATAGGTAGACCTTTGGCTGGTCTGAAATGTCAAGAAACTTGGAGTATTTGGATGCAGCTTTCGATTTCAATCCTGCAAATCTTCTAAAGCAGCTTTTCTGAAGGATTGCTGAGCTCCAGATAAATCTTCTGCGGCACAGACGACCATCGATGAATGAACAGGTAGGAACTTTAATTTTTTATAAAATATTTCGTTCTCATACTCAACCATGGGAACTTATAGTCAAAGTATTACGACTATATGCCTAATTATTAACTTGTTCTCATATTCAACCATGAGAACTTATAGTCGAAGGATTATGACTATATGCCTAATTATTAACTTGTTCTCATATGAACTTAGTCTATGAAATATGAATAAATGTCTAAATATCTTGTACTCAAATTCGATTTTGAGTAATATATTGAAAGAAATATAACTTTCATGAATGTCTGTATAATATTCAAACAATTTAAAATTGAAATGTCGACTGTTTATCAATAAAATCAATATCTGGAAACATTTGATTAGCATATATCTTTCAGGAATCGGACATCAAGAAGACTAGAATAATATTAGATTATAAATTGTACTACTCAAAAATGAATAGAGATTTAAAATTATTTTTTCGTTTAAATATTGATACAAATAATAAACATAAGTAATAGTTTGCGATAAATAAAACTTTTTGTGATATACCTTTTCACTTTTGAGTAGTTTAGTTTTAAGTATTTTGAAATGTATTTTCAGATCTTCAATTAAACTTTGACTCATCGCGCCGTTGAGCAAACACGCGTTTTCTTTAAACATTAAAAATAAATTGATATAGTTGAAGTGCATTCCCTTCCGATGATTCATCATAAAATCGTGCGTTTTGATTGCCCAGACGGCATCTAGGGAGAGTGAATGTGAAAAAAAAAATTGTATGAATTGGTGTGTCGGGGCATGCTTGCTGTCGAATGGTGAGAGAATCAGGAAGTAGGGGGTGTGAGATTCGAAACTTGTTTGTGGGTTCGGGTTTCCTTATTTTTTTTATTATTATTAACATTGACGGTTAGTGGGACGGTTAGGTAGGGTTCGTGCGCGATTTCCATAATTGAGTGGACTGATATGTATAGTAATTCGCAACGCCATGTGAAACCAGTTGTTTATTCTGGTGGATCGCTTCACACTTGTGTGAATGTTTCTAGGGACAGTTTAATTCTTTTGTACCAGTGCTAACCATCGTTCGTACTGGCCGCTGCTCTAGTTTGGACGCTTTAAAACCGCTAGACTCAAATGAGAAAAGTTTTAAACAAACCTGAATGCTTACACAGGAAATTCTCTTATGGCCGTATGTGCTCTCCTCATCCGGAGGCAACGTAATCATCGTTTAACTTTTAATGGCAACGAATTATTAAAGACAAAATAAAAGTTTTTGTTTTGATTTATAACTTATTTGTTTGAGCACACGGGTTGACCGCGTTCGGTGTCAGGTGTTTCGGGAATGGCCGGGCGATGCCATCGGGAGTAGCTCTTTATTGCATCCAAGCCGCGGAATATCACTTAATTGCTTCCCTTGTCCTTAATTGGCTCGCGTGTGTAGGCCGTAAACCTTTAGTGGTCGCGACTGGGGTCGGCTTAACCCTCACGTAAACTACTGTGAGAATCACCCATCGGCATTCTCACTTTTTGTCTTAGCTCTCGTATATCTCTCTCTCACTTCACCGTAGCTTAACATAGTCTAGAGATATAAGATAGCTTGCGTAGACATAAGATAGCTTAGATTATAAGATAGGCAGGGGTTGTTTTTGCTTTTTGAGAGAGAGAAAATTAACGTAACTTACCACTTTTAGATTTGCTTTTGTTTGAAAAAGATATTAACGTAAGATAGGCTTTTTTTGTGCACTTCATAAACTTAATTTGGGGGGAACTACAATAGTTTAAGTTAGATTATAAGGTATTATTGTATACGGAATTGTATTTATTTAATAAATGATATATATATATATATGGGGAGCGTGGGTTTGGCATGAGGGTGGTGTCTCCCTATATATATATACACCATTTATTAAATAAAACATTTCAGTTATAGTTTTAAGATAGTTATAAATTAAAAGAATTCCCCCGCCACTGTCGCCGAGATTGCAGTGCCGATTGGGATGCGTCTCCATGGATTCCTCTTCATAATGACATAATAATGTTTGTACAATAAAACAATCTTTAAATTCTGATTATTTTAATTTAAACCCGTCACATTAGTTTTAAAGTTAGGTAGTTTTAGTAAAAATTGTAATTATTATTAAGTATTTTGACGCGATCAGGGCAAAGTTAGATTTTAAGTGTTTATTGTAAACGAAGCTTTGTATTAATAAGTATTATATATTTTGGTGAGTGGGTAGTTGAGGCGGTAACACCAAAAAATATATATAATATAATTAATATAAAGGTTCGCAAACGGTCCTAAAACCGAATAAGAAATCTTGTATCTTTAACAATGGGAACAAGGAATCTTATTTGGGGATTTTATTTTGTTAAATTAGTCCATAAGTATTGTGAACGGAACTCTAATATATTATATATTTGGGCGGTTCTAGTCTAAAAATATATAATATTAATTTAGAGTTTTGTATCAGTTATAAAACTAAAATGTTTGTTACCAAATAAAATTATGATTATTTTATTTGTTGTTAATTATTTTTCATCTTTATTCTGTAAACAAAAGTTAAATCTCCAGATAAACTTTTCTTTGCAGAATAAAGATGCAAAATAATTAACAACAAATAAAATAACCATAATAATGACAATTGTAACAAATGTTTTAGTTTTATAACTAAACCCTGTATGACACTTTCATAAATTGTTAATAAATTTGTTAACAAATTTAGTTGGAAATAATTTTGAACAGAATTTTTAAACTCTAAGTCTTTTACGATTCATTTGTTATATTTCTGTTCATAATTGTTACTAAATTTGTTAACAAATCTGTTAACTATTTATGATTGTCAAACAGTCCTTTGTAATAATAATGCCAATAAACTTTAATTTTTAAAAGATAAATTGTTTTCTTATAATACATATATATATTTAAATAAATTTTTGTATCTTTATAATACAAATATATTTATATATTAAAAAATTGATTTTTTTTCTAAGTCCCTACACGTATATAGTTTTTAAAACGGCCACCAGTTGGCAGCACCTGTCGTTAACGGTAACACCGAAAGAGCAAAAACCAATTAAAAAATATATTTTTGTGTACATAACGACGTACATACATAATTTTCGATAGCCTTTAGTGTTTAGACTAATTAAAAGTGGGATGTTATGTCCATTTTGAATTAGAACTTACAGGTAAAACGGTCACGTTGCAATTGTTCATAAATCAAAATAACTGGAAATTGCCAACATATAAAAAAAAATTCTAAGCTTTTTTGCAAATGTTGTTATTCGTTTTCATTAGGTGGTAAATTATAACATCCATGTATCAGCTTCCCATTTCAGACCCTGAATTGTACATCCCACCAATGATTCCAAATTCACAATAGACCCTAATGAAAACGTTTAACTGAAGTATGTGCTGCCATCTAACGGTCATTTTAGGAACTATTTAAAATTATGCATGTACGTATGTATGTTTATACAAATGTACACAGATAGGCCTTAATAAAAACGTTTACTGGAAGAAGGTGCTGCCCCCTAACGGCTATTTTTGGAACTATATTGAATCCTGTATGTACGTATGTATAAACACAGGGTTATTTCTGGTTGCCTATATTTTAGGCGTAATGCACAATAGGTGCTGCCCTCTATCGGTCATTTGAAGAACTACATACGTATAGGGATTTAAAATTTTACAAAATTCATCCCCAAAGTAGAAGGAATAAAAAGAAATAGACAAATTATATTTTAATTTACATTTTATTGTATAAAATATTGTATATTAGGATAGTTTACATGAAATACAACAATGTAAGATATAAATAAACAATAAATACAAGTAAAATTTATACAAATTATTATTTAAACATCCCTATTTCTATTTTTTCAGGACAAGGGTAAGTATATTTATATATAAAATACAAAGAATAACAATTCAAAATACAATTTAAGCTATCGACATAATAAAGACAACAATGTATTACAAATAAACAATAAAAAGTACTTTAACTAATACACGTTTTTATTTAACAACCCGTTATTTATTCCACAGGAAAATATCATAACAAAGAGACAGGGAAGTATATATACAGTTGATTGCGCTTAATTGGGTAAACAGGGAAGTATGAGAACTCCATTATGTATACTAATAAAATGCCATTTTAAAACTAAAGAAATATTACTAAAATACTAAGCTGAAATGATTTGCAAACTACCATTAAAACATAGCTAATTTTATTTGAAATAACATCTACGACTTTTATTCTGTACAACAAAACATGACAAAAAAAATAAGAATTTGTTCAGATTTTTGAAAGAACGAAGTTGTCAAATTTTAATTAGCAAATTTTTAAACCCTTGGCCCTACGCCCTTGAAACTTAAATATGTTGTTCTACGACCCCGACATTTCAAAGGATGCTAAGGGAACGCGAAATTTCAAGGAAATCGCTGAAAACACAGCCGTTTCCGAGATACGAGCCCTTAAAGTTTTCCGAAGGGTTTAACGCTTAAATACATTAATTAAAAGGGCTAAAATGCCGGAAAATAGCGTATCGGGAGAATTTGAACCGCCATTTTCATTGGCTTGCGTAGAATTGATGAAAACCCTTTGGTTTACAATATATTTTCTTTTCAAGTTTAGCTGAAACGATTTGCAAACTACCATTAAAACGCTAATTTTTTTTAAATAACATCTACGTATTCTATATAACAAAAACTTGTGATAAAAAAAATGAGAATTTGTTCAACTTTTTAACAAAACGAAGCTGTCAAATTTTAATTAGCGCATTTTTAAACCCTTGGCCCTACGCCCTTGAAACTTAAATATGTTGTTCTACGACCCCGACATTTCAAGGGATGCTAAGGGAAAGCGAAATTTCAAGGAAATCGCTGAAAACCCAGCCGTTTCCGAGATACGAGCCCTTAAAGTTTTCCGAAGGGTTTAACGCTTAAATACGTTAATTAAAAGGGCTAAAAGGCCGGAAAATAGCGTATCGGGAGGATTTGAACCCGCCCTTTCCATTGGCTTGCACAGAATTGATGGAAATATTTTCGTTTACAATATATTTGCCCTTCAAGTTTGTGGCGAAGGGCCTGTGCTAATTCCTGTACTGAAAGGGCTAGAAAGACCGGACAAGTGTTGTTAAACTTACTTGAATCTGCAAAATTGAAATCCGTGGTCGAATTTTTCCTAAGGGTTCAAATAAGCCCTTAGCCCTTTATAAAAGGGCGGACTCCTACCGAATGGCTATTTTTGTACCTAGAAAACTTAATACTAAAGGATAGGATAGGAAAATTCGGAAAATCCTTAAAAATTGGGATATTTCCCTGTCTCTTTTGTTATTACATAGGAAAGGTAAAGAAAAATACGCATTTATTTATTTATTCTTATAAAAATAATCTATTATCTTCATCCAGTGTTGTAGTTACCGTATCCTTTCGCTGGGTGTAGTACGGCCCTTCGCGGAACCTGTAAACAATCATAAACATTGTTTACTTTGGGCGCCAAAGTATAAAAGACATAATCAATTAACACTTAATTAGTATTAGTTGTTACGTTATAATATTAATATTATGTTTTTATAATGAAGACTTCAGTTCCTTTCTGACTTTCGTGAGGTGAACATGGGGTGCTTGTGAATAATCGTGTATTGCGATAGTGTAGTGTTTATAAGAAGCGAAAAACTTAGTAATTTTTATTACAATCACTCTCGTGTTTGATTTATAGTTCGCGGTATACATAAAAGTATAACAATTTACGCGAAAATTATATTTATTTCTTCATTATCAAAGCATATTTTAACTTTGTTTTATTAAGTGCTCTAATTGTTAATTTAATTGGTGCGAGTGTTGTGTAATGATTACTAGAAAGTGTATTCTAATCAGTGTTCATCGCCAAAGACAATACAGTTCAGTGATGAAGTATTAGCAGACGATATGCGAAGAAAATTCCCCATCATTGCCATTACAAGTAAGTACTAAAATTAAAAATATTGTTTGTAACCGTTAAAAATCGGGTTTGCTAAAATCCGTTTCAGTCGGCTGAAATATCTTTAATTATGTGTATTTAAATACAGTTTAATTTTTTTTCAAACGGCATGTCTCTACCTCTTTTATTTGCAAGTTGCTATTTTTAACTGTGTGGGAGTGGTAAATAAAAATATGAAATAAGAACTCGAGATAAAGTTCAGTTAAAATTACAATATTATAATATGGTGTGTTTATGGGTGAACAATTTAACTTGCAATGTATATTTTTATAAAATTTGAACTCTGGCGAGTTCACGACTTCATAATACTGCTGGAGAAAGTTTCTTGATCCAGACAACGAAATTAAGACGTCAACCAGGTCCAGAGGGAAGCCTCAAGATGCTGCAGACTCACGAAGGGGTTCTCCAAGTCGCGATGTCTACGTGTCGTACCAATGAAACGTCGGAGACATGATCATCTGTAAAAAAAAAAAATTAAATTTGTTAATAAAATTATAAATGTAATAACTTATTTATTGAATCTTCAATAATTTGTATTTTTATCTGTAGGTACTATAATAATATGGCTTCTTTATATTAATATCTAAAGTTAAAATTTCCTATAGAAATACATTTGAAACGCACAAGTTCCTATCTTGCTTAGTGTGAAAGATATTGAGCCCTAGTTGGAATTTTATATAGAAAATTACTTGTCTATGAATAAGCATAAGTAATTTTTTTTTCATCATTTCACCAACTCTGAAAATTTGGTTATTTATAGAAATGCATGCTGAATTCAAATTTTAAACGCACAAGTTCCTATTTTAGTGCCCTAAAGTTGAAAATTTCTATAGAAAAACATTTATCCTAGAATAAGTATAAAACTTTCATTATTTTACAAACTCTGAAAATTGACATAGAGGGAAATGCATGCTGAATTCATAATTGAAACATATATATTCCTATTTTCTTTAGTTCAGAGAAACATTAACACATTAAAGTTGAAATTTCCTTTGGAAAAGTATCTGTCCTTGATCAAGCATAAATGAAAAATTTTTCAGCAATGAATAATCACCCTTTCTGTCGACCTTAATTTTCATAAAATGTATTTATTTCGCGGGTAGTTCATGAACCCTGTTTACAAATAAATTTAAAAAATCTTATTGTAACTGTTTATTTTTATTATATAATGGCCCAACTGTTATATACATTAATTTTGTCAGTTTCATTATTACAGTGCTAGTGAACAGACGTGTATGTGGTGTGCTCAAGTGATGTGCTTTCGAGAACCGCTTCCTGGTGCTTGGAGAAGACATATGGACACCTTCAGGACTTGGAGTTATACTTAGCGAAATAATTTATTTACAGTAAGTTTTATTTTTGATGTAGATATATTTTACATTTCAATAATAATTGTTAGTGTTGTATCGAAAATAATTTGAATTTATTTAGAATTATTTAATGGTAGTGGTAGTACCGTATACAACTATCATATATTGTTGTACATATTATATGCCTATTGTATTTTATTTGGTACATATATTTTATTTTATATTTATATAATGCAATCAATACTTCAAAAATGAATTAAAATATTCATTTAAATATTAAGTTTCTCGCACTTTCTTTCATATTTTTTTTTTAATAGTTACAAATGATTAAAAAAATTCCAAGTTCATATTATTATCTATAACTACTAATTCAAATGTTAATTTCAAGTATATTTTTATTGTTACAGAACCATGTAACAGAGAAATGAACATAGTCCTGGACGGGCCGTGGAAGGATGTGAGTGAGTTGCAGAAGAATATGAATCCAGATTTCAGCTTTGGAGATGGTCGCACTGTTGCAGAACATCGTAAAACACCCCCAAACATATATTTGGGCCCTTCAAGACTTATTTATATGATTTATGTAAATAAGTAAATAAATCTTATATATCTATGTAACAGAAAACAAAACTCAAATAATACCTATTAACTCCGTATTCAGCGATTATTATATATACATATACAAAACAACCCCCTGAAATCAAATTTGAAAACTGCAAGTCGCAATCTTACTTAATTTTTGAGTATTTTGTTTTAAACTTAATATATTCAACAGACATTTACTTATATTTTTAAACAATCATCACTGATTTTTTTTCAGCAATTCGAATTCCTGAAATAGCATATATATATATATATATATATATATATATATATATATATATATATATAAAACAACCCCCTGAACCCAAATTTGATAACCGCAAGTCTCTATCTCACATACTTTTTGAGTATTTTATTTTAAACTTAATATATTCAACAGACATATTTAGTTATACTTTTAAACAATCACTGATTTTTTTCCAGCAATTTGAATTCCTGAAACAGCACATGTATAGAAAACAACCCCCTGAATCCAAATTTGATAACCGCAAGTCTCTATCTTACTTAGTTTTTGAGTATTTTGTTTTAAACTTAATATATTCAACAGACATTTACTTATATTTTTAAACAATCATCACTAATTTTTTTTTCAGCAATTCGAATTTCTGAAATAGCATATATATATATATATATATATATATATATATATATATATATATATATATAAAACAACTCCCTGAATCCAAATTTGATAACCGCAAGTCTCTATCTCAGTTTTTTAGTATTTTATTTTAAACTTAATATATTCAACAGACATTTACCTATACTTTTAAACAATCACTGAATTGTTTTTCAGCAATTCGTATTCCTGAAATATAGCACATATATACATAGAAAACAACCCCCTGAATCCAAATTTGAAAACCGCAAGTCTCTATCTCATTTAGTTTTTGAATATTTTATTTCAAACTTAATATATTCAACAGACATTTATATTTTTATACAATCAATGAATTTTTTTCAGCATTTCGAATTCCTGAAATATAGCACACATATACATAGAAAACAACCCCCTGATTCCAAGTTTCACTTTGTTTTTGAATATTTTATTTTAAACTTAATATATTCAATAGACATATAGCTATATTTTGAAACAAGCATTATTGATTTTTTTTTCAGCAATTCGAATTCCTGAAACTTAGCGTATATATAGAATACAACCCCCTGAATTCTTTAGGAAATTTATGTAGAATTATTTAGTGCCATACAAATATCATATATTAGTACATGTTATATATGAATTTTACTATATATATTTTATTTTATATGTAAGTAATTATAAATATGTACAACATTAAATGGAGATATTTCCATTTTTTATTGGTAAAATTATAATAGCACATCACTAACCTAATTGCGTATTATAGATCTCATTAAATAATTGCCTATATAAATGTACTGATAATACAATACAATCAATACTTCAGAAATTAATTAAAATACTTAAATATTATTTAAGTATTGAATCTCTCGCAATTTCATATTAAGCTTTTTTATAATTACAAACTATTAAAAAATTTAAAGTTGATATTTTCTTTAACTACTAATTCAAAAGAATTAATTTCGAGTATATTATTATAGAACCATGTAACAGAGAAATGAACCATGGTCCTGGACGAGCAGTGGAAGGTTATGAGTTGCAGAAGGACATGAATCCGGATTTCAACGTTGGAGATGGTCACACTGTTACAGAACATCGTAAAACATCACCCAACATGTATTTGGATCCCTCAAAATGTATTTATAAGATTTATGTAAATTAATAAATAAAACTTATCCTCCTCTAAACATTAAGTACTCGTATATAAAATTAATATATAGCAAGAAACATCGGTGGATAATCAATTCATGTCATTAAAGAACATGTATCAAATATTCCGAAATTATAATTCTTCATACAGAAAATAAACCCCTAAATCCAAATTTGTAAGGTACAACTACACATCTTGAAATAAAATTAACTTCCTGAAAATTTGGAAAACATAATTTACTATTTCACTTAGTGTTTGATATATTTAATATTAAATTTACTATACACACGTCTTGAAACAAGCATTGTTGAAATTATTTTCAGTGTTTCGAAAATTTTAGAATAATGCATGTAATTTATTTAAATTAGACTTGAAATAGTTAAAATTTGGTTGTATCGTAAATATATCTTTATTTACAACCCTTGTGTACTCAAAATTTTTTCGCGTTATTTCTACATTCATAAACTTCAAAACGCCCTGAACAAATTACATAATACATAAGAAGCGATTATTATTCGTCTCATTATTATTTAATTATTGACTATTACTTCCAGGGGCAAATTATCTAACACCCTGACTATTACATAGATTAATTCTTTCAGTTTATTTGTTGCAGTGCTAGTGTAAAGAAGTGTGTATGGTGTGCTGTGAACACGAGGACGATTTCCTGGTGCTTGGAGAGGACCTTAGGATACCTACAGGACTTGGAGGTATATCCATAGATTTCATTTATTCAAAGTGAGTTTTTTTTTTACTTTTATACTACTTTATAGTTGTATTCTTTATTCTATATATTAACCATTAATTCCGCGGGATTATTCTAATAGATATAAGCTATATTTAAATGATTGCTCGTATTATATCGAAAATAGTTTGCATTAATTTATAATTATTTAATATTCCAACCATATACAATCTTCTAACATTTTATTCGCTAAATATCTATGTAGCATCTCATATAGTTTTATGGTGTAAATACTATTTATATAAAAAAAGTTTTCTTATGGTAAACGAATTCTATTGTTCACGCTGTGTATTATTTTATATATCATTGTATGTCCTATATACATATTTTACTACATATATTTTATTTCATATATATTCGTAATTTTGAATATGTACGATATTACGACAAATGGTAACATCATTTTTTTTTATTGGCGTACTTACGTATATATTTTACAATATAATCTATAATAATAGAAATATTTATACATTTTTTTTCATTAATATTTGTTGCATCCGAATATATTTTCTATTGTTGCAGAAAGATAGCTGTACCCGTAATCTACACTTCGACAGATGTTGCTGTACCCGAGCGAATTGCAGTTCAGGAATCCTGATTTTAGCATTGGAGATTGTCACATTGTTGCAGAGCATCGCATCCCGAAACAGCCCCAACATGGATTTTGTACACCTCTCGCCTCAAGTCGTTATTTATAAAATTTTATGTAAAATAAATAAATAAAACTTCAACTCACACCTATAAAGTATATGATCTAACCATTAACATGAAAAATTATTTACTCTGCTAATAAAAACTTTATGAACATATGCCTAAGATGCCTAAGACACATACATATAAGAAATAACAAAAAATAAAATCATGTCATTATAAAATACTCATTTTCGTTTTCATAAATATATTTTAACATCTTAAAGCGTATTACGTTATGTTCACATACATCAATATCACAAACACATACACACGCACACACACGCACACACACACACACACGCACACACACACACACACACACACATACACACATTACATACATATTTGAAGGGTACAAGAAACAATAGATCTAAATCTACATATAGTAAATTCCTTAATATCATTTTGAAAAGTACAAATCGTTATATCTTTATTTAATTTTCGTGATATAAACATTACTGAAGTTTTTTCAGCAATTTAAACCATTTGAAATTAAATATATATACAGGAAATTACTCCCAATATCCAAATTTGAAAAATAAGTCGCTATTTTTCTTAGTTCTCATGTTGTTCATTTTTAAAGTTACTATTTTCAATAAACATGGAAATAAACATTAATGAAACAAATTTCAGCGATTTAAATCTTTCGAAATTAAGTATACATATAGACAATTACTCCCTATATTCAAATTTGTAAAGTACAAATACACATTTCTGTTAGTTATCGTGATATTCATTTTCAAATAATATACTTCGCAAAATAAACATTACCGATTTTTTTCCAGTAATTCAAAGCTTTTGAAATTATTTATAAATATAGTAAATTACCCTCTACCTCTACATCTAAATTTGTAAAATACAAATCGCTTTTTTCCTTTAGTTTTTAATACTTTCATTTTATACGTTCCATTTTCCAATAGACATTTACCTGTTTTGAAACAAGCATTATTGAAAATGTTTACAGTGATTCCAAAGTACTGAAATTGCGTTTAATATTAGGATAATTCGCTATCACTCTTAGTTCTTGAACTATTTAATTTTAAAGTTACTCTATACAGTATAAGAATCACATACGTAGTAATGGTATTTAATACTTTAAAAATTCAGAATCTAGGAACTATATAAGTAAATGGGACGGGGACTTAGCTCTATTGTTCTATACCATCATTTGCATCCATTACATACATATGAGCACACACTTGTAATATAATACTTTGAGAAACTTTGATCGTTCTAAATTAAATATAGTTAAGGGAAAGCCGTTTTATTTATATTATGATATTTATTAATAACACATTTAACGCTCTTCATACACCAGTTGAAAAACACTTCATAATACAGTCGCACTTTGCAAAATAGTCATTTGTATATCTAGAGCGGCAAATGACACTTTACGCTCATGACACACATACTTTTTTCTACGTCCGTTGAAAGAGATAATAAAAATACTTTGATTTCAAATCTTACTATGAATTTCATTTATCACAACCAAAAATTTACATTCCGGTTTGAACCAGAAAAATTACAAATTGTTCTGTCAACTTCATTTATCAATTTTCTGCTGATAGCTTGGAAAGCCTACTTTCAAAATGGACGTAGAAAAAATTATATTGTTTCACTTTGAAAGAAAATTATGTTATCGTTAAAAACATTCATACATACATACACTGTCACACTATTTATCATTAGTACACTCTTACTTTATACACTTAGAATAGTATTATCATCTTTGAAAAATTCGTATTTTCTTAGGCATATGTAAAAAATGGCATACTTTTACTGTAATGCTTATATAGATTAATATACCTTAATAAAATTAGGCAGAAAAACGCATAAGTGTTTATAAATCTTCGTACTGAACTACCATACAATCATTTTATTGAATACAAACACATAATAAATAAATTTATAATATAGTTTATATTATTATTTATTATTCTACAGACTTTACGCTGTGGGAAAACACTCATATATAATCACTCACTTAAAAGAAAAAAAACTATCTTTCATCTTACGAAAAAACAATATACTTTTACTTACGCTGTTGATAACATAGTAAAATCATTTACAAAAATTCATATATGTGTTTGTATTCATAATTGCATTGTTGATAATGTATTGTTGCACACTCATTAAAATTATATATGATATACTTTACATTTCTCTATATTTCTGACTGTATATACTTCGCATATATTGAATACATTTATCTAGTTATGTACATACATATATAAATATCGCAAATCTGTACCATTACAATGTATATCTTAATATGTTACCTAAAAGTCGCAATAAAACTTGTTCCTAATAAAAATTAGACTACATATTCTAGTTAAAAATCTATCATTCCTTATGCATATATATCTACGAGATAAAGAATTTGTGTATAGTAACATTATCAAGTCGAATTTGACGTAATTAGAGCACATATCATCATCTCTGTATTTGTGAAACTGCGAACGTCTTATACGAGTAATTGTGTATCACAAATATATAGATCAAAAATTATTTATTCATTGTTAAAATAATGTATTTCATGTATTATGTACTGTCATATTATTATGTAACACATCTCCGACAAATAAATCCTTGTTATAAATAACAAACTATATCATTCCAATACCCCGATCAAACATCGCATTCCAAAGATATTCATATCCCGCTTACTAGCAAGCATTTTGTAGGCCGCCAATCTGCCATCAGAACGGCGACCTACAAAATCCTGCAAATCAAAGATCCAAATTCGATTCCCGTCTACTAGCTACCTGCATCCAGCAACCACCCGAGCATATTCACCCCTTCCTAGCTAGCAACCAGCAAAACCACCAGCCCGTCCTAGCCTACGGTCTAGGACGGATTCTGGTGGCCAGCTGGCCAGCTAGCTAGAAATCCAGAAAAAGCATGTATATAGCTCGATTACGTAAGAATACGAAGCAGAGTGTCCGGTTCAATACCACCGCTCACGCCGAATGACTAGGAATTCATCAAACAGCTGTATATAAGGCTGAAATCTGTGGTGGGAGGCTAGGATTCATGAATCCACCACCAGGCGATTGAATTTTGAATTTTGTGGGAGAATATCTTGCTATAGCCTTTCGATTCTACGAATTTTATATGTTGATGATCAGATGTCTTGCTATAGCTAGTAAATTTTAAGTTTGTGGGCACAAGTCTTACTATAGCCTTTCGATTCTGCGAATTTTAAAATTTGGTCTTGCTAGAGCCATCAAATTTAATTTTGTCAAGTATATGCCTTGGGATTCGTTGAAAATCCGTCTGAGAGCTCAAAAATGCTCGTAGCGGCCGTAAAATGCTAGTTTTCAGCCGTTACGGCTCTAAATCGTCGATTTTACATGATTTTTGGATTTTGCCGACCAGAAGCCTTGTTGCAGGCTGTAATATCATCGATTATGTAATCGAGCTGCTGTGAATCGCTCGCTGTATATAGGTGATTACGTAATCAGCTGCCATGGTTTCGTTCGCTATATATCCGCGATTATATAATCAAGCTGCTGTGGTTCGCTTGCCGCTGCTCTCGCGATTTAGCTGGTAGCTGGAATTGAACTTGAATTTTTTAATTCGCAAGATTGCTGCTTGTAAATCGTTCAGCTGCTGCCAATCGCAAATCGATGCTCTAGATCTAGATCGTATTTAGGTGAATTGCAGGGTGCCTGAAAAATTTGGGTAAGGAAAAATTAGGATTTTGAATTGAAAGATTGTATTCATTTTGTTGTGTTTATTGGTCATTCATATAATACATTTTTAAATCTAATATATAACGATATGAATTATAACTTAGAAATAAATAAAATGAAATATGTATCATCAAATATATATTAAGTTATGTATTTTTCACGTGATTACGTTATGTACGTATTTTGACATTTTTTCTAAGACTTATCGATATGGAGATATTTTCTACGTTATATATTTATTAAAAGACATAAAAGTAGATCAATGTATATTATATTTTAAAATGCAAATAGCTAATGTGTTTGTAAGTCTTACAAAAACTATATCAAGTATCAGGATATTATGTACAGCAATAAATAATTAATTACCAGATATGTACAATCACATATTAAATTCTCTCTTCCAATATAGTCAGCATATATGTACGTATTATGTAAGTCGAGAACTAACGTAGTTTAAGTAATTCATCTTGAAGAACAAGGATTTATTGTCAAATTTGATTTATTTTATTAGCTATTTTCTAGCGATTTATTTGTTTAATATGTTCATGTATGCATTTATTAATTGAATCTTTTACCTGCTTAGAAAAGTAAATAATAATGTTATATGTATTTGCAGTTATAAACTTTATTAAAGAATATGAAAATAACGTGTAGTTAATACATGATAAATTCGTCAGCAATACATATGAGTAAAAAATGTATTAATCAATAAATAGATCAATATATGAAATTAGTTTTTTTTAATTATTTAGAATGAATCTTACTTATTAAATACTTATCATAATAAAAAGAGAAATTGTAATATAGTTCTTTTGTAGTGTAAGTATGTACAAATTATACTAATTTCTTCATCAGGGTAAGGGTTATCTTATATTTTAACCAAAAATTAAGATTAAGATTTGTTCTAAAGCGTTTAACTGTTGGAATATGTGATTGTATAATATTTGATATGTATTAGTAAGTATACATTTTTTTCGTATATAAATATTTCAGGCTATGTACTACGAATACATATATAATTATATAGGTAAGTACGAGTATAGGTATGTATATACATTTTTCACGCACATTGAAACATAAACAATATAAATATATAAGTAGGTAACACACACTACACATATAATAATGGAAACTTATAATAAATAAAACCAACACATTTATATTAAACGATATTATCGGCAATTATTTTTTAGGTATTTGTATTTCACTGTCGTCGTTGTTAATCCCGATCACTCCGTGTACAAATCCGACGCACAAGGCACACTGCAATAACATCCACCAGAGAAAATATATCAAATTCTCAGCTCAGAAGTTCACGAACGAAATCCACTCGCACAGCGTAACAGATGTATGACTAGTAGTGCACTCCACAAAAACATTCTGGAACATCATCATTATTTAATGTGATGATGATATATATGATGATGATAATATATGGGTTTGGATGGTATCATAAATTTTGATAAATTACCAATATTTTTTCTCTAGATTATATAGTTCAATTTAAATTAAAAGATGTGTACAGGCTGTTTCCTTTAAAACAAACCAGCGCTTTTTTGGGCGCACTAATGACTTTAGAGAAAAATGTTATATATAAAAAATGATCAAGAATAAGAGACTAATTTATCAGTAATAACAAACCAAAAATTCAATCAGCGGTACTCAAATGATCACGTTTTAAGGTCCCTACAATCCAATTTTAACATTTTTACGACGTTGTCTGTGTGTATGTATGTATGTATGTGTATGTGTGTGTGGATTCTCTTTACGCTCTAACTCAAATACTATCGTCCAGAAAATTTTAAAACCTTGTATTTTTAAACCTTACTCTTATATGGAAAGATGCCATTAGATTTTGGAGTAAATCAGATAACCGGAAATGGCACTTTACTGGAAGCTCAAAATAGTTTTTCTTCGAAATACATTTAACTGTTATTTTTTCGAGATTTGTTATCATAAAAATTAAAGTTTTTAAAATTTTCTATAGGTTTGCATTAATACTTTTTGTTTATATTTTATGGATAAATTTGTAAAATTATCTATAATTTTAATCCCGGAGCCTACGCTGCAAACACAACTCCATGGTTACACAGTTCAGATTTCAAATGTATGTAACTGACAGATATTATGTCACTGTCAACAAACTTATCATTTCAAATAATAATAATAACGTGTTAAAAAGAAAATAGTTAATGGAACAATAATTATATGAAAAGGAACTTAATAAGTTTCCAGCATAAGTAAATATGTAGGAAGGAAGATAATAAAAATATATAATATATCATATTACCCATTGCTGGGTGAGCCAATCTGCTTTGTACACAGATTTCGGTAATAATGATGACATATTTGTACCGCGTGCGGGCGTTTACCAGGTGTCGCCTCATAAGCACTTATTGCTGGTGAGGTGTATCACACTAATTTTGGTGTCATTTAAATTCGAAATATTTGACATCGGTCGGGATCGAACTCGGCATTTAAATTTAATTTTAAGTATTTACATGAATAAAAATTAAATTAAACGGGAGGTTTTTTTTAAGTATAGTACCTTTATAAAATATTAACCGAATTTTGGAGTTCTATTTTTCCTAATATAAAAGTATAACATTTTTCTCTAATTGTTGTGATATATGTACAGTAAAATTTTTGAAAGATGTCCGATCAAGGTTGTCTACGAATTGTATGAATTCAGATTTTTGCTCCGCCCATCATGACAAATTCAGTAGCGTCGTTTGCTTAGTTTTTATGAGGGTATGTAAGATACTACTGTTATTTTATTATTATAAAAATATATATTACAGGAAAAGCATTCAAAATTCAAAAATAAGTAACTAACTAGTAAGTTTATAAGCAAATGTAAAACCAAATATGTTAAAAATAAGATACTGACACAATGTCAATGTCAGTGACTCTGACAAAATATAACGTTATACGTACGGCTATGAATCCAGGTAATGTATCTGAATTAATAAATAAACTTACGTTACAGCGAAAGTATTATCAATAACGAGCATCGTTTATAAATGGAATGTTCTAACTTAGTCGAAACAATATGAATTTTTGAAAGACAAGCGTGTTATATCCATCCTTATCACACACTCTTACAGCCTTTGCAAAAGAAAGAGATAAATGTATGCCTATTTGTTAATTCGTTCGTGATACAGGTGCCCTTGATCGGACATCTTTCAAAAATTTTACTGTATGCATGTCCTTTATAAAACATAATATAGTTTGGTTCACGAAAGATGACAATTCAAGGCCATTTGTTCGAAGAAAGAATAAACATTTTATATAGCGGTAGTCAGAGCTGGGCAGTAATTAATTACATTTGGTAATTAATTACTAATTAAATTACTTTCTCCCAAATTGTAATTTGTAATTAATTACTTTGTAAAAAAAAGTAATTGTACTCAATTACTTTTGAAAATTTGGGTTTTAAATATTAATTACTATTTTGAACGAACAAGTAAGGGAATCCCCGGGATTCGGGCGAAGCCTAGTTTATCTGCGTTGTGGGTGTAACAAGTTACAAATGCAACTTGTCATGCACGTTGGGACGTACGACGTACTTTGGACTTTTACTTAAGTTATATTTTATTATTTTTTCTGAATCCTAACAGTAATATGTAATATACTTTTCAAAGAATTTGCAATGTCTTCATATAGGGTTTCATATAAATCAGTATAAAGTATTTTTAATAACCATATACACATATATCAGGGTGAGTCTGGGAATATGCCACATTTTCAACATACTTATTACAAGTAATTTCGATTTTTTTCATACAGATGTTCGTGCATCGACCTTCTAAAAAATCTGATGTGGCCAGCACATAACCTCTCGCCGTATATTTTACCTGGCTGTATGCATAAAGCAAAGAATATTTTTGTAAATACAAATAATATATTCATATAAATCTATGACGTATAAACTTCTTTATTATTCAATAATAGCATGTCTCAACATGAAAATATTTTACCATAAATTATGTTACAATAAATTACAAAGTAGAGTTTACCATATATAAATATTAGGCTGGTAACAGCAATTTTCAATTCGAACAACGTTGTTTACTTTCTCTTCATATTCTTCTAGTAAAAACATTAATTTTGGGCGGTCTAAAATGTATATATGGATTGTGCATCTATTCTTACATATCTTCTTTTACATTTTATTTTTTCATACATGTTATATCTAAATAACACTAATTCCCTTTAATAAAGTGACGGATAGATTGCACTCCGATTATTCTTATATCGATGTGTAATTTTGTCAATATTTACAACTTACTTGAGAAGAATTTGATAGCTTTTTCGCAATTCAAAGTTACTCTAGTCTATAGTACTGGTGTACATTGTCCCATAATGTTTGAAACAAATTTAAGTCCTTCAACCTAGACTTGTCATCTCCATAATAGTCACAGATCAAGAACTAAGGGATTCTCCAAGTACATTTTTCTTTCATCACTCATTATTTCTGACACTGACATTTATCTGTCAGTTACAAATAATTTAAATTATCAACTATTTTTCATGGCATTCTTTCGGCTGTCAAATTTATTACAACAGATTATTTTATATATTATACTTCTTTTATCTCTAAATCTATGGAATATATAATAAAATATTTAAATGTATCAGATAGAGAATTTAATTTTCTTTAATATTACCACGAAAAATTTTCAAAAAATAATATTTAGAAGATTTTTTTTCAAGAATCTTCTACTTCCGGTTGTCCAATTATTACCAAAACCTTTTCAGATCTTCCCATGAATGTCCGATTGGGAAATACGTTGTTAAACAAATTTTAAGTCTTATAGTTTTTGAGTAACCGTCCTTCCAACATCCCACACACACACATACACACACACACACACACATCCACACACACACACACACACACAGACATCATCGTAAAAATGTTAAAATCGGATTGTAGGGACCTTAAAACGTGCTTATTCAATAAAATCTGGATATGCGATTTTTAGCATGAATGCAATACCTCTCTTAGCGAGAGGTAAAAAGAATAATTATTCAACCTTCGAGTTGCATATAATTTCAATCCAAAAAGATAGCTACAACTACGTCAAAATTTTACAAAGTTGGCAATTCTTTATAAACTTGTTTTATTACTCTTATTATTTTTATTTATGTTGTATTTCATATTAAACAGTGTAGTATTATTTTTTGTGTTATTTAATGTAAGGTAAAAGATTTTTTTAGTAAAGTAATTGAAAAAGTAATTAAACTGTCAATTACAATGCAAAAGTAATTGGTAATTTAATTACATTTTGGTTAAAGTAATTGTAATTGTATTCAATTACTTTTAGAAAGTAATTTGCCCAGCTCTGGCGGTAGTATAGCAACATTATATATTAGAAAGTGTTAGATTATTTGACGTATGTCTACGTGATTTATGCTATATGACAGATATACGTTCCATATTCACATTGCTCTCTAACACACGAAAAGTAATAGGAATGTATGTCGATGAGTTGCTGGTATGTAATTATCTATTGAACTGCCCTCTACTTAAAGCAAATCCAGTGGCGGAGTTTGTTTTTACCTCTCGCTAAGAGAGGTATTGGATTCATGCTAAAAATCGCATATCCAGATTTTATTAAATAAGCACGATTTAAGGTCCATAGAATCCGATTTTAACATTTTTACAATGATGTGTGTGTGTGTGTGTGTGTGTGTGGATGTGTGTGTGTGTGTGTGAGGTTGTTGGAGACACGATTTCTCAAATTCTATAAGACTAAAAGACCAGTATAACTACGGATTCCTCAATCTAACAGTAATGGGAAGAGTTGAATAGGTTCTGGTAACATTTGGACAATCGGAAGTGGTACTTTTTAAAAAGAAAAATTCTAAATATTATTTTTTGAAAATTTGTTACTACAAATATTAAAGATAATTAAATTCTCAATCTGACACATTTAAATTTTTTATTATATCTCGTATAGGTTTGGAGATATAGTATAATAATAATATAGAATAATCTGTTGTAATAAATCTTGTTGCCCGAAAAACAGTTGCGATATTCAAATTTTTGTAATTGACAAATAAATGCAAAATGTCAGTGTCAGATTTTTCTGAGAGGTATGAGTACATTTAATATATATTATTGTATTATTAATTTAATATGTATTTAAGTTACAGGTATGTTAATATTACATATATCCTTAAGAAATACTGCTAATACCGTAAATGAATTTGAAGAATTTTGAACATATTAGAATAGTAGGATAAAATTTCTCATAGAACGAAAGAAGAGAAACAATTTCAATTATTTGTGTGTATACAAGAAATGTTAAATTCGTTACGTATAGGGCGCGAGCAGTCATGTGACTTTGTTAGCAAGCAGATATGAGAATCCGTGTCACAATGACGGCTAGTAGTTATTTACATAGATGTCACAATTGTCATATGTCATAATTTTTCATTCAAAATTTCAAAATATTCTGATGTTTATTTGTCATCCATTGTCGACGAAAATAATCCACATGGATTTGGAAAATCATAATGTTTCGGATGAAAACTTATGATACTGGACACCTATGTATATTACTAGCTCTCATTCTGACACGGGCCCCCATATCTGCTTGCCAAGGCCACCAAAGTTACATAACTGCTCGCGCCCTATGCAAAATAAAATGAAAATGGCGAGAGGTATTGTGCTGGCCACAACAGATTTTTTTAAATTTGACGCACGATTTGACGTTTAATCAAAATCAACAAATAAGTTTCTAAGTTTGTTCCGCGATTTTATTGTACATAATCATGGGAGAGAAAGGAAAAACTTTGCGAAGGCAAGCTATTCAATTTGTGCATAATGAACACGAATATTTTCAACGGGAAACAGAAAATAATGGACCATTATTAGATCTTCATTAGGTGCAGCAGGTAATATATGTGAATATATTTTTTAATTTCTTTGAAAATTGAAATTGCTAGACAAAAAAGGTTTCATGATTAATAAATGAAATTTAGCAAGTATTTTATTTTAGCGTACAGCAGATGCACTACAAATATCTGAAACCACAGTAAACAGGGTATTAAAACGTGTTAATAGTATCGAAAATAAAGAACAATTAACTTCTTCTGGAAAAAAACGACCCAGAAAATCAACTGTAACAGCTGATCTTGATATTTTTAACACCGAAGCAATTAGAAGAATAATATATGAAATGTATGCTAACAATAAGTAGTTTATTACTTATTTTCAAAATATGTATTTATATCATTGTTTTCAGTATTTTTGTCACTATGCATAGGTGTTGTATCTTTATGTTCATATTATTATATCAAAATAAAATATATCTTTGAAAATATGTAGATGTTTAACATTTAATTTTGAATGATTAAAATGTATCCACAAATATTATACCTGGTGCACGCCTATGTGTATGGAATGTAGTGAAGTTATTTGCAAGTCATATTATACCAGATGGTTTGAAAATGACCTTGAATTGTCATCTTTCGTGAACCAAACTATACCTACACAGTATAACTAAAATAAAACGACGAATAAAATATAAACATATATGATATGAATGTTTTCATTATAATGGAATATATGAAAATAAATGTATGTTTAGGAAGGATTTGTTTTATTTATATAAATCTAATAAGTCTAAAGGTATAAAGGATATAAATACATAATGGGGTTTTTTTGAAGGATGGCCAGGCTGTAGTCTCTCCCGAAAATACTCTCCATGTCCTGGAAACTCGCTCAGAAGTATCATAGTCTCGGCAATACATCTGTACAACAATATAACGTATATTAGTAGTAATATAATACAAAATTATACATATATTGTAAAACGGGTTGGTTAAATTATTTCTAACCCAAAAATCCATCAAGATTTTTAAAAAATACTTGAAAAAAAAACCATAAAAAACTGACCCGTTTAAAAAAATCCCTCGAAACGTTTAGGAAATACAAAATAATCCATAGAGATTTTTCTAAAAAACAATTGAGTTTTCTTTATTAAAATTTTAAAAAAATATATGAATAAAAATGAATCATAATTTATTAAATATGAAATATATTACATTGTACATTACCAAACAAATTAATATAAAAATTAATCCTACAATTCAGAAAACTTTACAAAGTATGAAAAATTTAATTATGATTATGTAACATACAATTATTTAAAAAAAATACAGGATGTTAAAAAAAGGTAATTTTTTTTTGAGGGTATATACATTTTGATATCTTAATTTCATGAAATTTTTATTGAAAATAATGAATTATTAATTAATTCAATTTAAGCTTTTGAGAACAATTTTGAAGTTTGAATTCTAAGTAGAAGGCCGTAGTTTCCAATAAAATTAGACCATAAATATAAGTCACAATATTATACATATAATTGGAAGGACGTTTCGGACCAATTTTGTCCATCATCAACAGAATTTTAAAGAATTTTTTTTTGTGTTACATTTATAAAGTTATAGAAAGTGCGAATCTTACAAATTTTTGTATTACATTTTGATAAACTACGTATTGCAATAGTAGCTAAAGCCCAAATTTTGTCAAACATCACCACAGAGCCATATGACAAAAGTTTTCAACGCACACTTTATTTTGAGAAGAAACATTTAAATATTTTCATTAATATCTCAAAAACTATCAAGTTTAGTTTAAGGTAAAAAATTTTAAAGCAAAAATTATTTTCTATTAATTAGTGCAATAATATACAGGCTATTCCATTTAAAAAAAGTACAAATATGGCAATATCTACGAAAATCATACTTTTTTTACCAAATTTATACAGATTTAGCTAGCTTATTAAAAGTACTACAAACTTTATTTAAACAATTTTTCGGTATTTATAACTTCCGAGAAAAAAGGTGTTTTCAATTTAGCATTCCACCCTGTTTATGATATCTACAATGTAGTGTAAAAATAATAATGTTCACTCTTACCGTAAATAAATAAAATCTTCAGGTAAACTGCAAGTCCAACCGATGGCCAAAAGTCGTCACCTAGCACCAGGAAGTTATTCTTGAAACCTCGCGTACACGAGTACACCACAGACACCTTTGCTTTGTGCACTCATTACAATTGTTTAAAACTATTTCTAATTGTTAATTCAAGATCGTAGATAATAAAAATGATAAGATTTTGAACTAATTTTTGTTCGTTTAAATGTTATAAATAAAAGAAATAGAATCAGAACACTATCATCGAAGGTAAAGTATACGATCTCATCATGCACACGTCTATTCACTAGGAATGTTAGAACTAAAATGAAAAAAATAATTCATATAATAATTAGATATTAAATAATCAACCCAAACACTAATTAACAATTCAAATAATGAGAAATAATAAAAAATGTGTAATTAATGTCTATGTATTACATAACTTGATCGCCAATTTTTTCTTGAAATTTGTAAACAGGTCCATGGACTATACAGTATGTAACAGAAAAAATCTGATGTGACCAACACAATATCTCCCGCCATTTACCTATAGGGTCTCGTTGCCGCGTGCCTGATGTCTGGTCGCGAATCTGGGGAATCCAATTCGATCCCGATCAACGCCAAATAATTCGAATTTTAAATGGCATAAAATTAACCCTTGTGGTAAACGCCCGCACAATACAAATATGCCATCATCATTACCGAAATGTGTGTATGAATAAGATTAGCACACCCAGCAATGGATACTATGCCGTGATAATATATGTATTTGTTTATTTAATAACATACCTGCATATTTACTAATGCTAGAAATTATGTATTTTAAGTTCCTTTCCATAAATCTATTGTTCTAATTACAATTTTCACACATACCCATACATACATACACACATACATACCATACATACACACATACACACAGACATCTTCGTAAAAAAGTTAAAAAAAAGGGTTCTAGGGACCTTAAAACGTGATCATTTACCAAAATCTCGATATGCGATTTTTAGCACGATCCCTATACCTGCCTTACCAAGAGTAGCGGGAGGTATTTACTAATGTATATGAAACTTAGTGAAACTTTTCTAATATTAATACTTAAGACCAGTCTTTGTTAAATGACCGAGAGGTTAATTCAGAAACTGAAATAATAGAATTAAGATATAAATAAGATATATACATAGATGATAATATTATTCTTAGAGAGAGTGTACTTAAGTTTGGAATATAATATAGGCGCATCTTTCCACGGTGGTACTACATTTTCCGTTTTCCTTATTATCTCCTTCTCCACGGATTGAGGCTTTCAACAATGGTCGTTTCATCCTAACTACCAATTACATTTCACTTTTCTATAGCATTTATTTTCCCTGCCTCATTTTCGTATCCAAACCGGTCATCGTTTTTGCTTAAACTGACTGTTATGGACTTTTTGCCTCCTTATAATCCACTATTAGAAGAATCTTCTCGTTTTGCGCGATAATAATTTTGGTTTTATTAAACAATTATACATTTACGAAAAAGTAGTAAATATTAATATAAACGGAGCATCTTTGTTCATAAAAAAAATAATAAATTTTATATACAGAAAGGTAAACATTTTTTACCTTCCGTCACCTTTAGGTAAGGAAGATATTGTCTTTGGTCAAAAAATTCGATAGTGAGTTTTTACGATGATGTCTGCATATATGTATGTGTGTGTGCGCGTCTGTCTATATGTGAGTGTGTGTGTGTGTGTGTGTGTGTATGCGACGATCGTTTCGCATCGCATAACTTCAATACCACGATTCCAAACATTATATTTTTTTCGTATTGCTGGAGTTTAGATATACAGGGTGTTTATTAAACATAGGGCAAAAATTAAAGGGATTATTCCCTGTGCCATTCTAAGATGATTTTGTCCTTTGATGATTTTTGAAAAGCCGCTTTGTTTCGAAGATACAGGGCGAAAAAAAATTCGACAAAACCAATTTTGATATTTTTTAAATTATTAATCTAGTAACAGCAAGCAAGTTATGTGTCAAATTTGTTGAGACGTTTGGCTGTTTGACGTGTATTTTCTGTCTATAATACTTAAACTTTTGTTAGTAAAGTCCTCTTATCATGAATAGTTATATGAATGCCGAGATGACTGACATGCATTTCATTTATGGACTTGCTGATGGCAATTCATTACAAGCTAGGCGGATTCTTGCATCGTAGCTGGAGGTAGTCATTTTCAACAGTACTTATAGATTAAGAAACTTTACATGCAATTTTTGGTATTAAATGTTATTGTCGAAAAAAAATTTCGCCCTGTATCTTCGAAACAAAGAGGCTTTTCAAAAATCATCAAAGGACAAAATCATCTTAGAATGGTCCACGGAATAACCCCTTCAATTTTTGCCCTATGTTTAATAAACACCCTGTATATGCAGACGTGAATAGATTTTGGTTATAATTGGTCCATCGGAAGTACACTCATTTGCAACTTTTAACTTTTTCTTTGAAAAACCGCAGTTAAATATCATTTATGGATATATAATGTGTTTAAATTTTAAAAAATATGTTATTCTCTATACGATATGATTGTATTTTATACTTTACATTCAATATATATAGAGTTAAAAAATTATAAAGATATTAAATTTGAAAAATAAGCCAGCTATGCTAACCATGGAAACTGCTAACATATTCAGATAATTCAAATTGAAAGATGTTAGTATCAATAAAAAGAAATTGAATGTGGCAGCGAATAGGTTATTGAGATAGATTGTGGGAAAGACAGGGAAAGATAGTGTAAGGAATTAAAGGATAAGGGAAATGGCTCGAGTGATAGAAGTTTCTAGAAATATACAAGAGAGACAATTAATTGGTTTGAACATATCATGAGGAGGAGAAATGAAGAATATATTGGAAGAAGAAGGAATTGCGTAGTAATAGAAGGTGGAAGAAACTGAAGAAGTCCAAAGATAAGATGGAAGGACTGTATTGCGGAAGACTTGAGAAAAAAGGAACTGAATGAGGACGACACGCAAAATAGAAATGAGTGGAAGAAGAAAATAAAATATAGCGATACCTAACGAATGGAAAAAGCTAAAGAATAAGAAGATGTCAGTGTCACGTGCAATTTGCGCAGTTTGTTTATGAAATAATTTTACTGGGAATATAGGATCTTTTCCAAGAAAATTTATGTATGGAATTTGTACATAATACACAGGATGGACGGAAGGTAATGTGCCTGGCCACATCCGATTTTTATATTTATTATATTGGATTTTAGTTTGTTAACTTCCCAAAATATATTAAAACTATTATCGTACTGCGACTTATACTGTATAAATAACAATAACAGAAAAACATCGTTATGTTAGTTTAATTTTAATGACTCGTAAAACCCTATTTGCCTAATTAGTATCATTAGCATGTTTCTTTCCCGAATTTGCATTGGTCACTACAACGTCAAGTTAGTTGCCGATGAAGCATCACTCCGAGTGAGCGATTTGGCTCGAACGGCGGACCAGGTAATCGCCTCTGGTTTGGTAGCTGTCAGCTACATTCGCTTGGTTCACGTTAATCCTGAGCCACTGTGGCAAAATGATCATGAGCAGCACTGCTCTGCAAGTCCGCAGGCACTAACAATGTGCTGGAAATGCTACGAAGCTGATTAATGTAACGTGCAATGTGCGATGCGAATGCGACCGAATCATGTTTAGCACTGGGATTAAATGGATAAAAATAAGACTTTTTCTGCAGATTTATTAGAATTATATGCGTTGTGTATGACATGTGTTGTGTAAAATGTTTGAAAGCAAAAATAATATCAAAAGGAGACCAATATTAATCCCCAACATAGAGACAATTTTTTGCATTTTATTACTTTTCGCTACACTAGATAATATAATATACATATGATACAGTATAAATAATATACTCTTACTTATATTCTTAATATTTACTCCATTTTGGATCTCATTTATATTTTAATTTATTCTCTGAAAAACTATAACCAATAATATGCAAAAAGTATACTCGTATGTGATACAAATTTTTGCAATTTTCGAATAGTTTAATTTCAAATAATTTATTATTGGAAAGTTACTAAAATGATGAATCTGGGAAAATTTTAATATTGAAAAGGAATGAATTTTGCTGTTTCATATTTAAAATTTATGCCTGTAATCATTAACAATCGTTGAAACTATATACTATTAAGATTGATTAAACTATGACTAAAATAAAAAAAAATCTGTTGTGGCCAGCACAATACCTCTCGCCACTTCATTTTTTTGGTTACATAAGTATAGGGCGCGAACAGTCATGTTACTTTGTTGGCCTTGACAAGCAGATGCGGGGGCCTATTTCAGAATGATAATTAGTAATTATGTACATAGATGTCAAATGTCAGAATTTTTCATCAAAAATTTCAAGATTTTCTAAATTCACGTAGTTAATTTGTCACCAGGAGTGTGGAATTTACTTGTCGAGGAAAATAAACCACATGGAATTGGAAAATCACTAAATTTAGAATGAGAAATTATGATATTTGACATGACTGCTTAACATTTCTTGTATACCTACACTCTACACCAAAAATTCTATATATTTAGATTTTTTAAATTTAAATTCATTCTATGAAGAAATTTTGTCCTACTCTTCTAATTTTACGAAATGTTTCCAATTCATTGTCGGGATTAATAGTATTTCAGAAGGGTATGTGTAATATACCTACAATATTAAATATTTAACTATTAATACATTACGAAGTAATATATAATCTATGTACTTCCCAGAAAAAGTCTTCAGTAATGTCTTCGGATTTCTGACACTGACATTTATCTGTCAGTTACAAACAATTTAAATTTTCAACTATTTTCCATGGCATTCTTTCGGCTGTAAAATTTATTACAACAGATTATCTAAAATAAAATAAATAAATAAATATTTCATCACGGCATATTACCCATTTCTGGGTGTGCCAATCTGCTTCGTACGCAGATATCGGTAATGATGGAATATTTGTACCGTGTGGGCGCTTACCAGGCGTCACCTCACGGGCACTCATTACTGGCGTGGATATTATCTTATATATTATATTTCTTTATCTCTAAATCTATAAAATATATAATAAAATATTTAAATGTATTAGATAGAGAATTAAATTTTCTTTAGTATTAGCAAGAAAAAAATTCAAAAAATAATATTTAGAAGATTTTTTTTTCAAAAATCTTCTACTTCCGGTTGTCCAATTGTTACCAAAACCTTTTCAGATCTTCCCATGAATGTCCGATTGGGAAATACGTAGTTAAACAAATATAAAGTCTTATAGTTTTTGAGTAATCGTCCTTCCAACATCCCACACACACACACACACACACACACACACACACACACACATACACACACACACACACACACACACACACACACACACACACACATACATCATCGTAAAAATGTTAAAATCGGATTGTAGGGACCTTTAAACGTGCTTATTCAATAAAATCTGGATATGCGATTTTTAGCATGAATGCAATACCTCTCTTAGCGAGAGGTAAGAAACAAAATATTTATGTCAGTCAGTTAATAATGGCTTCATTTTCGATATCTCCATCTTTGCTACCCCAGATTAAGAATAGATAATGGTGTAATATGTTGGTGTAATGTAGGGTTCGTCATTACCATTTCTTAACCTTAGATAGTGAACAGTCATAAAGTTGAATTCGGCCTTAGCGCAGAATACAGTCAGTCCTGTTCTTGCCCTTGCCTTGCGGATGATTCGCTTCAGCGCCGGATTTATAATCTAATCAGGGACTACGATGGAGTTCCGAGATATTATTTGACGTTTCCCTCAATGTATTGTAGCAATAACTAAATTTACAAGCCTGTATGGACTCGATAAGTTCTAATAGTAAACTTGACAGATTCCGATGCAATTGTATCTATCAGTTTCACGTTGTATTACCAGTAATAGTAATAAATATAAAATTCTAATCAAATAAAAATGACTTCCCTAACAACACTCGCAGATCTTCGATGTCCATCCTAGCCGTGAGTTTCTCACATGTTGTCAACCTTGTTACAAAACTTTTATCTCAGATAAATCAAAATGTTTTTCATTCGTTACAAGTCACACCAGTCACACCTATTTTTACCTTCCTTCATCTTTAGGTAAGGAAGATATTCTTTCGCTCAACAAGATCGATAATGAGTTTTTTCTAAATTTTGGGGTCCCTAGAATATGAATTTACTTTTTACCTTCCGTCACTATTTAAGAAAGGTATTGTTTTTAGTCAAAAAATTCGAAGGTGAGTTTTTAATGAATGAGCACGTTTTAGGACCTCTAAAATACGAATTTACTATTTTCACGATTATGTCTGTGTGTATGTGTGTGTGTGTGTGTGTGTGTGTGTGTGTGTGTGTGTGTGTGTGTGTGTGTGTGTGTGTGTGTGTGTGTGTGTGTGTATGTGACCGTCGTTTCGGAGCGGGTAACTCCAAAACCGTAATTCCAGAAATTATAATTTTTTCGTATTCCTTGAGTTTACATCCAGTCGAAGAGGTTATTAGATTTTGGTTATAATTGGTCAACCGGAAGTACCTGCCCTCATTTGCAACTTTTTTATAGTTCAGAAAAATAATGTATAATGGTAAAATTTGCATATGACTATAATGTCTGCCCTATTAATTTTAGAACAAAAGTGTAAATATAACAAATGTTCAGCATTAAAAACTGCATCCAACACATAAGTCTAAAATTATTATTTACATTCGTTTCATTCGTAGGAGAAAGGCAAAATAAAAGTTGTAGTTTTTAGCTATTTACAATTTACAGATTACTATGAGAAATATAACAATAATGTTTAACAGTTAGTTGTAATGTTTGAATCTGACAAATGACATCTGACAAAGTTTTGATAATATTACTGATTTCAATAAATTAATTAGAGACTGTAAGTAGCTAAAAGTTACAACTTTTATTTTTCTTCTTTCTCGTGAACGAATCGGATGTAAGCATCAATTTGGACTTAGATGCAGTTTTAAATTCTGAACATTTTTTGTAAGTTCTAAAATTAATAGGGCAGAAATTACACCTATAAAAAAATACCATTGTATTTTCTATGGTTCATATAAAAAGTAAACACCCGGTATATAAATATTATTCTTCGTTCGCTGAGACGATAGAATGTGGAACTAATTCTAGAACAGAAATGTGATTCTATTGATTATTTTCAAGAATTAGTCCCATATTCTATCGTCTCAGCGAACGAAGAATAGTGTTTCTGACGAGACGATCGAGAAGAGAAACTACGTTGTCTCGTCTCGTCTCGACTCGAAGGCAAGAAATTAAGTCTCGTCTCGATTTTTTCTCGCCTCGAACAATGGAATCTCGTCTCGGCCGAGAATCTTGACGAGATTTCTCGATTTTTTTTAAATAAATCCAATATGCGATTTAAGTTGATATATAACCGAAACACAAATAATATACAGAGTGATTAAAAAGTTTGAGACAAACAACTATATTATTCACTATCAATTTTATACCTAAAGTACAAACAGATACGGTTGAGCTGGGAAGTTTCATTGGCGCGAAAATTCAAAATAAGGAAAATTAAAGAAGAGCGTATAAAACAAATAAATAAGCTTGGTTTGCAAATCAAAAATGTTCAATAAACAAACTGTATAAATTGCATATGGCAAAATTATATTTAGTCCATTTTTTATGTTTTATCTCTTTCTAATATTGATATTCATGCATTTTTGTTTCATATAATATCAATTTTGTAAATGTATCTTTTGCATATTTAAACATTATTTATTAAAAAGAATCCCTATAAATAATAAATTATTAAAATAAAATAAATATATCATCCGATTTTTACCCATTACCAACACTGAGTCGGTAAGTGAACAAGAATACTGTGACGTCAGGAAAGTAGGAGGTAGTTGTATTTTAAGAAAGTTTAACGATTCTGTTTAGATTTATAATTACAAAAATATAAAAAAGTGCAAAATGTCCCAAACAATTTAAAAAAAAAATGTATTTTTAAAAATTAAAAAAAAGTCGAGAAATCTCGGAATAATTGTCGAGAATCTCGACATATAAGTCTCGTCTCGTCTCATGAGTTCAAAAAGCTTTCTAACTCAACTTGATCGGCGCCCCCCTTCGAGCCTGCACCCTAAGCCATGGCCTAGGTTGGCCTTATGGGTAATCCGGGTCTGGTGCTAGCCGCAACATATTTTGTTTTTAATCTAATGGTGATAATTGATAACAGTAGTGCTTAATGCAACCTACTACAAGCATATTTTACATTGAATTACTAAATTACATTGGAGCACTTGTGTTTCTTACAAAAACAAAAGTTCTTTTTGTGCTTGACGAAGCACAAACGTAATGTTCTGAGAAAAAGATTGAGATCTAAACAATTGTTTTCGTATCTTTCAAGTGAGACAAAATGTACAATCCAATACTGAAAGTATACTTTCGTTAATTCTAGTAAATTAAATTTTAATACTTTTTAGAACCTTTTACAACATTTTGCGTGCTGTACATTACATATCCTTTGACTTTTATTTCGTTTTTATGAATTTGATTCCGGGGCATTCATGTAGATGTAGAAGATTGATTTGATTTTTATTTCACAGGAGTAAACATTTTTATTGTCGGACATAAAACTTTTATTTGCTTATTTAAAAAATTGTTTTGTGAATAAAATAATATAAAAGCCTATTTCAATATCACGCTTTGAAATATTAAACTTTGTTCGCATTCGTGCCTTTCAGCATAGGAATAAACATTAAAAATAAACAAACATTTGTGATATCATACAATGTATTGCTTTTATTTAATAATACTTTCCAGCACTGTATTTACATTGTAAGTATTAAAATTGAATCAACACCTCAAAACTCTGAAAATATGATGTGAGAAGTTCTTTATTTCTGTAATAAAATTATGCTGAATTAAATGTATTAGGTGTTAACAATTACTCGAAATCTCAACATCATTTTGTTGTCGATTTTGAGAGCAACCTGAAATGTGGTTTCTATGAATTTTTGTACGATGTGGCTTCCGTACTTTTTGTATTTAATAAAAATCTGTAGTGGCCATCATAATATCTCTCGCCCTTTCCATTGTGGGATATATTAATATTGTATTTAACATTTCTTGTACACACAAAAAAATCTAATTACATCAATTCTTTATATTTGCATATTTTAACAGTTTTTCTTGACAAAACGCTGTTAAATATCATTATAAATATTAAAGAATTTTCTATTATCTATACGAATTGATTGCATTTTATACTTCATATTCAATGGATATAAAGTTAAAATATTATAAACAAATTAAATTTCATAAATCAGCCAGCTATGCTATAACCATGGAAACAGTTACTATATTAAGAGAAATCTAATTAACAGATGTCAGTGTCAATGAAAAGAAAATGAATGTGGCAAAGAGATAAGGATATGAAGATGGATGTTGGGGAAGATTCGGAAAGATAGGATAAGGAATGCGAGGATGAGAAATACATAGGAAGAAGAATGAACAGTTTAGTAATAGAAGGCAAAAGACACAAAGGAAGACCAAAGAAAAGACGGAAGGACTAAATTGTGGAATACCTGAGAGAAAAGGAACTGAATGAGAACAACACGCAAAATAGAATGGGAAAAGTCAAAGAAGAGGAAGAAGATATCAGTGTCAAGTGCAATTTACATAGTTTGTTTATGAAATAATTTTATTAGAAATATAGTCTTTTGCAAGAAAATTTATGTATGCAATTAGTACATAATACACAGGATTGACGAAAGGTAATGTGCTGGTCACATCAGATTTTTATACTATTGGATAGCAAATTTCATGTATTTTTTAAATTTGAAAATATAAAGTTATATACCACTGCGTAAAAATGGACCACCCTGTAGAAAAATCTATACTATATATTTATAGACATTTTAATTTAAAATAAACTTCGTTTGCAATTTTTTCTCATAATATTTAAAATAATCGAGTTATTAAAAAAGGACAGACCGATATATACATACAATTTCAGTTAAGATTTTGAAGAAAAAAAATGCATTTATCTGCATTATTTACATTGCGGATCTTATAATAAATTATATATTTAGAAGTATTTCAAAATGTTATTTTTTATACAAAATGTGATGTTTAATAACCCATTTTCAATAACGATTGCAGGTCAATTATTTACATTATGTTGATAATATAATGGAATATGAAATTAGATTTTAATTTTTTGTAGTTTACCTAAAAACTAAAATCATAAACAAATGTTAATGGATTGATGCGGAAATTTTACGATCAAAATATCCATTATCCTCCGATTATTTGGATTGTCGGTTTATATCAGTTATAACTATACACGTAATACTATAAATAAAAATTATTAACCGTAAATAATCGACACTAATTATTTCGGAAAAAAACAATATGCTGATGAAAATGCGGTTGGAACGTATTACCAATTATTCACTATTTTTCAGTTAAATTCACCACAATCGGTTCATTAGTAGGCTTTTACACATTTTTACTTCATTAGCTAATTTATGCCAGTACTTAAAATTGCAATTTATTTGATAATGTAATAATGCATTTATTCAAAATATAAATTAATGTTGCCTATATACGTATAATATTCATAATTTTTACATTTTTTAATAGATGAAAAGTGATACACATTTTGAAAACAGGATTTATAAAATTTGCATTTGAATTGTAATACAGTGGCGTGCAAAAGTATTGCGCCAAATAGATTTTTAAACCATATATATTGTAACGATGATACAAAAATGAAACAGTTATATTAATACGCATATATGCATAAAATATTGTCGTATTACAAACCAGAAACTATTTAAATAAATTTATCTAGTAAAAAATCTTCCCAGACTCAGCCTGTATAGATAACTTGTGTTAGGGAAATTACAAATCACTTTAAAACATTTGCATCCCACTATATGAAGGGTCACTGTGTCTACCTGGGAGTGAGGCAGGTTTTCCTACCGTAAACAGATATTGGTGCATCGACCTTTTAAAAAGTAACAATTGTTCAACCTTCGAGTTGCATATAATTTCAATCCAAAAAGGTAGCTACGACTACGTCAAAATTTTACAGAGTCGGCAATTCTTTATAAATTTGTTTTATTACTCTTATTATTTTTATTTATGTTGTATGTCATATTAAACAGTGTAGTATTATTTTTTGTTTTTCTTATTAATGTAAGGTGAAAGTTTTTTTAGTAAAGTAATTGAAAAAGTAATTAAAATGTGAATTACAATGCAAAAGTAATTGATAATTTAATTACATTTCTCTAATAGTAATTATTTTTAAATATAATTTGAATATATTTTGGTTAAAGTAATTGTAATTGTATTCAATTACTTTTTGAGAGTAATTTGCCAGCTCTGTGTGGGCAGCACATTACCGTCCGTCAATCCTGTGTTATAGGGCGTGAGTAGTCAGTTATGGACAATTAATAGCTGTCATTCTGACACGGGCCCCCATATCTGCTTGCCAAGGTCAGCAAAGTCACGTGACTGTTTGCGCCCTAGTATGTACAAATTCCATACATAAATTTTCTTGCAAAGGATACTAAATTTCCAGTAAAATTATTTCATAAACAAACTATGCACATTGTACTTGAGACTGACATCTTCTTCTTCTTTAGCTTCTCCTATTCGTTAGGGGGTCGTTATTTTTTATTTTCTTCTTCCACTCATTTCTGTTTCACGTGTCGTTCTCATTCAGTTCCTTTTCTCTCAAGTCTTCCACAATACAGTCTTTCCATCTTATCTTTGGTCTTCCTCTGTTTCTTCCACCTTCTACTACTAAGCTAGGTATTCATTCCTCTTAAAATATATATTTCATCTCTCCGCATGACATGTTCAAATCAATGTAATCCTCCCTTTTATATCTACCTAGAAACTTCATTCCAGGTATTTTCCCTATCCTTTCAATCCCTACCATGGTTAGCATAACTGGCTGATTTATGAAATTTAATATCTTTATATAACCAAAATCTAATCATGTCTGCATATACAGGGTGAGTCACCGAAATCGCCGTCTTCGATATCTCCCTTGTCGTTAGAAATACAGCATAAGTTTATTAACAGAATTTATTCGTCTACTCAAGGAGCATAACGTAAAATTATTTTCACATATACAGGGTGTTGCATTACGGCTCGGCGAGAATTTTTTGTCTTTTTTTAAATGGAACACCCTATATATTTTTATGTATTTTGAATTGTATTTCATTCGCCTATACGAATATATGAATTTTGTTTTAGTTTTCCACGGCGTTGCCAAGTTATTCCGTTTTTTCTCTAAAAAAGACCGAATACACGCATTGCTTTATAAAGGCTTACTGAAGTTATTTTAATAGTAAGAATTAAGAATTTTCTTTTCTGTATAACTGTAATTATACTCTATGTTCTGACATATTTTTTTTTAAATGTAATTATACAGGCTGTTCAATAAAGCGAATCAAATGTGCTCAATTTCAAATGACTATAACTCGTCATTTTCAAATGGAACACCCTATATTTTATTATTCAGTTGTGTGTATTTTTGTATTATCTTCATATGTTATTATTGGTATCCCATACCTAAAACCAATAATTTTGGAGATTTTCACCATTTTTCTCTAAATTTATATATTTAACTAAAAATTAAATCTAGTATACCATGGATATTGTTTTTTGAATAAGAAACAATTGCAGTAATGATAGTATTTTCATTAGCCAGGTTATTATTAATAACAGAGGGATTAAGTAAATTAGTTAATTAATATGAGTCTCTCGCAAGAAGAACTTACGAATATGATGTATGCTGGTCAGGCCAGGCGTCACCTCACGGGCACTCAATGCTGGCGTGGAGAGTGCGCAAGAAGAACTTAAGAATATGGTGTACGCACTTTAAGCAGCGGAAACAAACCCTCTTTTGGCATCAAGAATTTATGTACAACGGTTTCCTGGAAGACGCCATCCAAATCCGCGTTATTTTGAAAAACTAAGGGAAAGGTTTGAAAGAACTGGTCATGTTCAGTACGACAAAAGAGAGTTTCTTTCCGCTTCTCCAAGTGCGTACACCATATTCGTAAGTTCTTCTTGTGAGAGACTCATATTAATAAATTAATTTACTTAATCCCTCTGTTATTAATAACAACCTGGCTAATGAAAATACTATCATTGCTGCAATTGTTTCTTATTCAAAAAACAATATCCATGGTATACTAGATTTAATTTTTAGTTAAATATATAAATTTAGAGAAAAATGGTGAAAATCTCCAAAATTATTGGTTTTAGGCATGGGATACCCATAATAACATATGAAGATAATACAAAAATACACACAACTGAATAATAAAATATAGGGTGTTCCATTTGAAAATGACGAGTTATAGTCATTTGAAATTGAGCACATTTGATTCGCTTTATTGAACAGCCTGTATAATTACATTTAAAAAAAAATATGTCAGAACATAGAGTATAATTACAGTTATACAGAAAAGAAAATTCTTAATTCTTACTATTAAAATAACTTCAGTAAGCCTTTATAAAGCAATGCGTGTATTCGGTCTTTTTTAGAGAAAAAACGGAATAACTTGGCAACGCCGTGGAAAACTAAAACAAAATTCATATATTCGTATAGGCGAATGAAATACAATTCAAAATACATAAAAATATATAGGGTGTTCCATTTAAAAAAAGACAAACAATTCTCGCCGAGCCGTAATGCAACACCCTGTATATGTGAAAATAATTTTACGTTATGCTCCTTGAGTAGACGAATAAATTCTGTTAATAAACTTATGCTGTATTTCTAACGATAAGGGAGATATCGAAGACGGCGATTTCGGTGACTCACCCTGTAGATCTAAACTTGAGGAATACGAAAAATTATAATTTTTGGAATCGTGTTATTGGAGTCGAAACGATCGTCACGTACACACACACACACACACACACACACACACACACACACACAGACATACACACACTCACACACACATATATACAGACAGTAAAAATAGTAAATTTGTATTCTAGGGACCCCAAAACGTGCTTATTCAGTATTAAACTCAATATCAATTTTTTTGACGTCATTCTACAAATTAAAAGTCCCATTCCTTCCCTTTAGTTATTTGTCAATTTTTCTAATTCGATCAAGGATGACCTGACTGCATTCCACAATAATATTTCGTTGTTTGTTGAAATCTTGAAACCAGATAACTAGATATAAAACAAATTCTCTCGTGGTGAAGCGAGTGCATTTGTTGATCTGATTCGTGTGCATCTCCGGTCCGACGGATTTATGGGCTGGAGTTTATATCTCCTCCGCTGCCGTTTTGCTGCTCTCCCTCTCGGTTCCATTCGCTCCAGCGATGATAATTGATCCAATGGGAAGGGGACATATCGCGATCGGGCTATTTCATACTCAAGTTCATTCAGTCGTTTTATTATTTATTGTGTTGATCTCCAGTTTCATTCTCTATTTTATTTTCGCTGGGTTTCCACTGATAGTTCTTCCGAATTCAGTAAATTATCAAGCAGTAACGGAAGTTTTATTTTTGGTCAAATGTAGCAGACAGATAGTGTAGTCTTTTTGGACAAATAGAATTAAATTTGTTAGTTTCTCGTACATTTTTATTTAAATATACCAGAAAAGTGTAACGGTCAAACATAGACGCCAAATTCAAACTCAATTCATAACTCTGATATTGATCCTATGTATTTCTTACGGATTAAATATTTGTTCAACTTTAAAAGCCGAGAAATCTCATAAAATAAAATGTCTTATACAAAGCATTATATGTAGCACCTAGACCGATCCTTTATTTCCATATTCATACAATAATACTCACATGAACTGTACAGTAATTTTTTTAAAGATGTCCGATCAGGGACATCTACAAATTGTATGAATTCAGATTTTTGTTCAGCCCATTATGACAAATTCAGTAGTGTCGTTTGCTTAGTTTTTATGAGGGTACGTAAGATGCTACTGTTATTTTATTATTATAAAAATATATATTACAGGAAAAACATTCAAAATTCAAAAATAAATCAACTAGTAAGTTTATAAGCAAATGTAAAACCAGATATGTTAAAAATAAGATACTGACACAATGTCAGTGTCAGTGACTCTGACAGAATATAACGTTATACGTACGGCTATGAATCCAGGTAATGTATCTGTATTAATAAATAAACTTACGTTACAGCGAAAGTATTATCAACAACGAGCATCGTTTATAAATGGAATGTCCTAACTTAGTCGAAAAAATATGAATTTTTTAAAGACAAGCGTGTTATATCCATCCTTATCACACACTCTTACAGCCTTTGCAAAAGAAAGAGATAAATGTATGCCTATTTGTTAATTCGTTCGTGATACAGGTGCCATTGATCGGACATCTTTCAAAATTTTTACTATACATCTTAAATAATAATTTATATTCTATTTCAATATTATAATTGATGAATAACACCACATACATCATTTATTTAAAGTAAAAGCACAATGTTTCCATGTAATTGAAAAATAAATATTTCAGTCTATTAATAATTCTGTTAGGGTACAAAACAGAACTATGTATGTAGAATCGTATAATATTCCCTCTATGTATTTCGTATGTCTCCATATAAATGTTAATCTGAAAATATTTAATTTCAATTTATATTCTGAAACCTTGCGCGTTGCATGAATTTGTGTTGCATGAATTCCACTACTTTAATATGCATGAAGTGTATCGAACTTTAAAACGTGTTCTTTTTGATTCGGTGCTTTAAATATATCGTCTTTCTATAATATCTACGAAAGAATTCGGAATATATTACCAGATTTGATTGCATTAATAATTCCAATAATCTCAATTAGTTAATGATTGTTGTTAATATGTATAATTCATTTGATCACAAATTAATTAGAGCATAATAATTATTGATATAGAATTTAATAATTTAATTTAAACTAGTCTAGCAATAGCGTATAATCAACAATAGCATGAAGTATTAATTGACATATGATACCTTCAATATATGTATGTACATAATATGACCAAAATGTCGATTTTTCTATTTTGTTTCATTTCAAGTAAAGAATTTTCTCTGGGATTTGAACCCAGGGCCTTCCTATAACTGATAGAACGCTTTAACCAACTGATGTACAAGATTCCATATCCGTGAATCTTTTTCAATTCTTTTTGCAATTCGTAACAACAGCATTTTCCTGTAAGCAAAGTGTGTAGATGTATATTCCGTCACTCATGTTGATAATACTCGTATTTATTTGATCAATAGGCTAGTTGCGTGCCATTTTTACCTCTCGCTAAGAGAAGTATTAGATTCATGCTAGAAATCGCATATCCGGATTTTATTGAATAAATACATTTTAAGGTTCCTTCCTAGGATACGATTTTTACGATGATGTCTGTGTGTGGATGTGTGTATGTGTGTGTGTGTGTGTGTGTTAGGATGTTGGAGGTAGAATTTCTCAAATTCTATACAACTAAAAACTTGTTTAACTACGGATTCCTCAATCTAACATTAATGGGAAGAGTTGAATAGGTTTTGGTAACAATTGGACAACCGGAAGTAGTAGTTTCTTAAAAAAATATATATTTTTTTGAAAATCTATGTTAATACAATAATAAAGATCTTTAAATTCTCAATGTATGATACATTTAAAAAAATTATTATATCTTCTATAGATTTAGATATATTATATAATAATATAGAATAATCTGTTGTAATAAATCTCGTTGCCCAAACAACTCCATGGAAACCAGTTGAGATATTTAAATGTTTATAATTGACAGAAAAATGCAAAATGTCAGTGTCGATAATCAATAGTTTTGTTAACATTACAGAAAGCTTTTTCTGGGAAGTATATTTAAAATTACTTATTGTATTATTAATTAAATATTTAAAAGGTATATTAATATTACTTATGCTTATATCATTAACGGCCGAATTCACCATTAGTCCGTTGATTAGTAATCAGTAGATTAAGGTATCAAGCTGATCTATAGATCAACGTATGTTCTAATTCATCAACTTGATTTTCGAATCAAGAAATCATGATCAACTGATTCACAGTTTTGTTTTGGTTTTTGACAGTGAATATAATTGTCATGGAATTTTTATTCGTGGAAATTGCACTTTCCGTAAGTTTGTCATTTATTTATAAAATATATTTTATAATTTTCCTATAATAATATTATATTTTTATTTTGATATAGGTAGAAATTACACCGATTCCAATAAAGGAGTGTTTTTAAATATAGTGAAAATGAAAGATGTAAATGTATAGTTATAAATAATAAAACTAATGCGGTTCTAAATAAAGATAAAAAAGAAGGATGAGGCAAAATTACACATGGGTACAACAGCCAGAATCCTAACATAGCTATAAACGTCAAAATTAGGATTCAAAGATTTGATCAGTCCTTGATTCATGGAATATGACGAATCAGTTGATCATTGATTTTGATTAGTAGATTAGCTTGATTTGTAATGGTGAATTGGATTGATTTAGGATCAGTGTTGATCTGTGAAACAACTCATGATTAAGGAATGGTGAATTCGGCCGTAAGAGATACCGCTAATGCCGTCAGTGAATATAAAGAATTTTGAATATATTAGAAGAGTAGAAAAAAATTACTCTTAGAACGAAAGAAGAGATACAATTTTAATTATTTGCATGCACAAGAAATGTTAAATTTGTTAATTATGACCGGAATTTCCACGCCAACAATTAGTGCCCGTGAAGTGACGCCTGGTAAGTGTCCACACGGTACAAATATTTCATCATTCACCGATATCTGCGTGCAAAGCAGATTGGCACACCCAGCAATGGGTAATTTGCCGTGATGATATATTTATTTATTATTTATTTATGTAACATAAAATGGAAATGGCGAGAGGACATGTGTTGGCCACATCAGGTTTTTTATTTAATATTTTTGAAGAGAAGATAAAAACTTGCTACCCATAGTTTCATTATTCCGTACGTAGTCAATTGTAAATGTTTAATTCGTAGAAATAGGCTTTAATGATCAAGGAAACTTTTAATTAACGAAGAAAGAATTTGTGAAAAATTTCTATGATCACTGAATTCTTTACAATTGATCACAAATAAATATTATCAATTAGTAAATTAAGTAAATTTCGTTGTTTGTTAGTTCGTTTACAAATGCATTCTATTTTTTACTAATTGCAAGCCCTTTGAGAATGAAGCTGCCTCATTTATGGAGTTTTCTTTTAAGTTGAGGGTTGAGGCTGTTGAGAAAGTAGATGCTTGTACTTGTACCTAGATTCACAATGAATCGTGACCTGCTTCTAGCTGCATTCAAGGCGCGTATATGCCGCCTCTGTCTTACTTTCCAACTTCAAAATTGCAAACGAGAATAAATCAAATGTTTAATTACTAGTTCACGCTAAACACGGCCACTATGCTCGGAGGGTAACAATGCCAAAAGTGGAGGGAATTCAGTTAATTAATGGAGCTACTTAACAACTATTTGATTATAAAAGTACAATTCTATGTTCTTTGGATTTTTCGCAAACTAAGAACAAACAAGATGGGTGAAAATTTACGAGACTTTGAATTGTTTACATTTAATTTGTTCTCTTGGACGTTTAACAAAGAATAAGAGAACACTAGCCGTTTTTACCTCTCGCTAAGAGAGGTATTGGATTCATGCTAAAAATCGCATATCAAGATTTTATTGAATAAGCACGTTTTAAGGTCCCTACAATCCGATTTTAATATTTTTACGATGATGTCTGTGTGTGTGTGTGTGTGGATGTATGTGTGTGTGTATATATATATATATATATATGTAGGATGTTGGAAGGACGATTACTCAAAAACTATAAGACTTTAAATTTGTTTAACTACGTATTTCCCAATCGGACATTCATAAGAAGATCTGAAAAGGTTTTGGTAACAATTGGACAACCGGAAGTAGAAGATTCTTGAAAAAAAAAATTCTAAATAATATTTTTTGAAAAATTTTCTTGGTAATATTAAAGAAAATTAAATTCTCTATCTGATACATTTAAATATTTTATTATATATTCTATAGATTTAGAGATAAAAGAAATATAATATATAAAATAATCGTTATAATAAATTTTACAGCCGAAAGAATGCCGTGGAAAATAGTTGAAAATTTAAATTGTTTGTAACTGACAGATAAATGTGAGTGTCAGAAATCCGGAGACATTACTGAAGATTTTTTCTGGAAAGTACATACATTATATTATTTCTTAATGTATTAATAGTTAAATCTATAAAAATTATAGGTATATTACATATATCCTTCAAAAATACTGTCAATCCTGACAATGAATTGGAAACAATTCGAAAAATTAGAAGAGGACAAAATTTCTTCATAAAATGAATTTAAAATTAAACAAACTAAATATAAGGAATAGATATATGTAAGTAGAATTTTTGGTGTAGAGTGTAGGTATACAAGAAATGTTAAATACAATAGCTCGCGATCAGTTATGTTATTTTGTTAGCCTTGACAAGCAGATATGGGGGCCCATGTCAGAATGATAGCTAGTAATTATGTATTCAGATGTTAAGTACCATAATTTCTCATTCTAAACTTAGTGATTTTCCAATTCCATGTGGTTTATTTTCCTCGACAAATAAATTCCACACTCCTGGTGACAAATTAACTATGTGAATTTAGAAAATCTTGAAATTCTGAATGAAAAATTGACAATTGACATCCATGTACATAATTACTAATTATAATTCTAAAACGGGCCCCCACATCTGCTTGTCAAGGCCAACAATGTAAAATGACTGTTCGCGCCCTATATTTATGTAACTAAAAAAGGAAGTGGCGAGAGGTATTGTGCTGGCCACAACAGATTTTTTTATTCAATTAACCGGATTACACATAGCTAACCGGACAGAAGTTTTTTTTAAAGTTTATTTACCTGACAGACAAAATTTTGTTCGACCGCTACCACTATCTATCTACCTAAAGTAGTAAATAGCGGACAGTATGAAATAAAAACTGTTTATTGCCTATGTAACGGATTTCGAGCGCCATCCTGTAGGACTTCTCCTGCATACCATAATTAACTTTAAGTATCCGCTCTACATAAAAAAACGTCTTTATGCAACGTCATATCGCTTATTTGAAAGGTATAAGTCACATGATGTATGTCTAGTTTTTGATCTGTGGTCTCTGGTGTATTTGATATATGTTGCAACACAGATTACGTGCAGGTGGACATCTCTCATTCATAAAAAGCAGTAGTAACGTATGTTGACAGTTGTAATTATCTACTACACAACCCTCAATGCCCTCTGTGTTATTGTTAATCCTATGACGTTGACATTTGATGAATCAAAGCAGAGCTCCATGATTTATGTCAAGTTTGCATGTGTTAGTAGTTGCTATGGTAGTTAATTAAGTACCTAAATGTAATTTTGGTGCTTTCATTTTAAGTAAAATTATTCGTATGAATCCGAAACGATTTGTTTCCCGATATGGGCATATTAGTATTACCTTCCGTCACCAATAGGTACGGAAGGTATTGTCTTTGGTCAAAAAATTCAATGGTGAGGTTTTAATGAATAAGCACGTTTTAGAGTACATATTTACTGTTTTACGATGATGTCTGTGTGACAAAAAATTCTCCTTCGATATTACAATTCTAAAAATTATAATTCTTTCATATTCCTCTTTCGTACGTCTATATGAAGAGTTGATTAGATTTTGGTTATGACTGGTTAACCGGAAGCACCCTAATATGAAGATTATAACAGTTTTTCTTGAAAAATCGGGATTACATGAAACACGATAACTTTTACAGAACCTTCTTCAAATCATGACATGCATTTCCCGACTGCGCAAATCTAGTCCTGCTCAAATCTTGACTTATGCACCGTTTGACAAGAGGCGAATTTTCGCGACGAACCAAAGCCGTTTGGTTAATGAATTTTATGAACCAGTACGTTCTCGCGACGAACTAATGACGTCAATCATGAACCAGGTTCGTCGAATCACGAACCGAGCTAGCGAGCAGGTTCATGAATCTGGTTCATCGGTTCTCTCTTTCTAATCTCAATTCATTTTAGTCTACCTTTGTTTTATTTATACACTTGAGCGTTTGAGATTTTGATTTAAACTAGAATAAATTACAAACATGGAAAAAGTCACAATTTCCAAAGGATTAGAAATGCTTGAAGTGGAAGTTGACAGGGGAACTGTTGATATATTAAATAAAGGTAAAAGTTAGGTTAAAGTTTTGTTTACAAATAAAACAATTATTTGCAGATCCTGTTGTTACAAAATATTTCGAAATGTGTAAAGATAGCATACTAAATAACTCATGTCCATCTCAATAAATTCATCTATAATATAACTCATATACTTCTCCATCGATTAAAATTAACCGCCGAATGATGCAACCGGTTTAACCAAGCTGATTTCTCGCGATATCCTATCTTACGTCATAACAGTGACGTTTTCATGAACCAAGCGTATAACCGTGGTTCATGTTTGGTCCGTCGCGAAAAATCGCCTAAGGTCACTGACAAGTACACACTGGAGTACAAATTAAAGTAGGATATGTTGTGTTATTGGTAGTATTTTTTATTTACAGTTTGTACTCTGGAGTGTATTTACTAGTGACCTTGTGGAACGGTGTATAAGTCAAGATTTGAGTAGGACTAGATATACATAAGTCGTAATATAAAGAAGGATATATAAAAGTTTTCGTGTGTTACGGGTCGCAAATTTAAATATATCAAAAAATAATACTCAGTTTGAAAAACGTATATAATTTTCAGGTACACACAGTCACACAATTGTTTGAGTTCTATTTGAATATTAGAAAGCGTGAACTAACCGAGTATGCTATTCATTCATAGATGTTTTCCAACGGTTAGTTATATGTTCACTACGCATTATTGCTTACTCGGTACGTGCTGCCTCTGGTACCACTTCCCTGAACTATTTCAACAAAATTCTACCGCAATCGATACAACAGATTTCGCAGAAACGCATGCGCAATACAAGAAGTTATTTTCAAATCAGGGAATCAGTCTCGTATATATTCATTAAAATAATAGAACTACAGCCGACAAAGTGTTAAAAAACAGTAAATATATGGAGGAAAATCGCCCAGTACGGAATACAGAATCAATTAACATCACATTGGAGACTATTATCAACGAAATCGCCGGATGCGTCAGGTACGAATGTCATTGCCCTCATGCTTTGTTTGAAAAGTGTATAACGGCTCTTAATGAAATTCTTTCTATAATTGTCATGATCAGAGTTGACGTATTTGTTATCCACGTTGTTAAAGTAGTTAAGAGTTGTTGATTTTGTTTGGTTTATATTTATTATTAAACTAGAGTGTAAATAACGTTTAGGTCGTGGTTGGTGCAACTTTGTTTTTGTACTATCAAATTGCACTGGTCCCGGCCTGAATGCTATTTATTTTGCACCACAATTTGTTCTAAATTTGAAGCAACTAATTGTTTGTGTAGTTTATCAGATTTTCAAGATAACGTCACAACATTGAAGAATAAAGACCAAGTAACAGAAGCACTGTACAATATGCATACACATGATATTGTAGAAGAAAATAGTCAAATTATAGATAAAATGTTTAGTGAGACAAATTTACATGCTAAATATGATGAAATAACAAAACTCATCAATGATTCCAAAGTTGATGAAAATATAGAAGCATGGTATGATTATGGTATTTTATGGTATATGTGTCTACAATTTTTTTATTTCTAGGAGACCTGTTCCAGGAAATTGTGAATTGCAACTAGAAGCTTACAAGAAAAAATGCTTAATAGAAAAAAAAGCCAAACTTGAAAAGCTTGTACAGGAACAACAAAGTGCAAGATTATTATTAAAACAATGTTTAGACCATAAAAGAGCTCAGGTAGAAACTTTGAAGAAAAACATGGAAACAGCAAAAACAAAATTACTGGAAACAGAAAATTCTATTCTAAAATATTGAAATTAATTATAATAAATATAGTTTTTAATTATTGTCACTCTTCTGATATAATTCGCATTCTTCCTTTAACTTTTGGTATTCTGTGATCAGTTCTTCTATCATTTTATTATTTCGTTTACATTCCACTTCCAACTTATTCTTTTCATCTTTTAATTTGTCTATTTGAACAGTCTCGTCCTCCAAAATTTCTAAAAACAAAATATGTAAACATTTATAATTATATATATTTATTTTTACTATTTGGTTTGTCATATTCATCACAACCCTTTCCTTTGTTTTCAATAAATTGTGCATCAGCTTTTCGAACAGTTTTGGCTTTTATTTGATTCCATTCAACATTTACAATTTCAGTCACCAGTTCCTAAAAACGATAGATTTGTATTTTTTTTTTAAGTGAATAAGTTTTGATAAACCTCAAGTTTCTTTTCGTATCTTTTTGCCATTTTTTTGTGCACATTAATTCCTTCATTAATAGTTTCTAGTTTGCTTTTATAACTAACGATATTTTGTGTATTTTGTTCCACCGTTTTCTCAACTGTAAATACAATTTAATAATAAATATTATTTTTATATGAATCTTATACATACGAGAATGATACAGATCCATAATTTTCTTCTTTTCGTCACTATTTATTTCTTTATTTAAACTCATTTTGTTTTGAATATTTCACTACAAATTAAAACTTCTTCTATAACTTCTTCCTGTAACAAACTTTCGTAGTTACTAAAAGCACCGTCAGATGGTTCGACGTGTTCAATGGTAACTAGATGCAACTATTAATTTTTTTTTTGCGTGTATCCTTTGTTTTACCTCATGTAGAATATATGCTAGGGAGTATTATTTGTAAATTGAAAAATAAATAAGCAAATTCATAATTATTAATAAAGATGACGCAAGAATCGCTAATTTTGAGTCGCATTTGCTAGTGTTTTCATATTTTCCCCCAACATAAGTGTCATTTTTGAATAACGGTCAACGGTATTTTCACTCTGTATCCTCCGTACGCATGCGCATTCTTTGTCTGTTGGCATTATCAGCATAGGCGTACGCCATTTGTGTTTGGTGCGTTAAAATTTGTGCTTGTAATTTTAATTTTCCAATTTTAAGAAGATAATTATTAGGTAAGTTCCAATAGCAACTTAAATATTCATATAAGTTTGATGTGGAAGAATTTTTAAAATAGGGGTAGAAATACCACGTAATTTCATCAAAGCGTGTTTGAGAATTGCCGGTATTATTTAGCGTATCATTTTCTTGTTTGCCTTTTCATTAAGAGTAAATTGTTCTTGTTTACGATTGCAGCACGATATGTGCATTATATTGATCTAGTGGGTGTATTGTTTGCGTTATAAATATAGATGATGTTTTTGTTATCTTGGTGGCGATGTTCTTTTGTTTAAACATAGAAATTTAACCTCCAAACTGAATTTTGCTGAGTTGCACATTTTGAAGAAAGTTTTTGTTAATAGAAATTAACAATCTAGCGATTTAAAATTTATACTTTAATAATTTCATTTTGAAAAAACAGAAAATTTAGTTAACATCGTCATTTTTTATATGCATGCCGTATCAGCTTTCATACCAAGTTGATATTGTACAAACTTTTTTGAATATGTATTATAATATATTATCATGATATATGAACTTAATATAAAAATGAGAAAATAATTATAGGTCCTGAAAAAAACTTGTAGGAATAAGAGAAAAATCGGTATAACTTTCTGAAAGGTTTTATACTTTTGTGTACTCATAATGTATAGTATAAGCGTGATACAATTAAAATTCTATTAGTGTTTCACTGAAATTTATATTTCATTCTAGTTTATATTAACAAGGTTGAAATAATCTATGTATTTATAAAGTTTCATTTTCTAATAAATTATTAATATAAAACAAATGAAATATGCATTAAGTAAAAGCATTAATGAAAACTAAATTTATGTACTCATATAATATTTCTTGTGAAATATGTAAATATAAACTATTTAAATTCATCTACTACTACATAGTAATGTTTATTATTTCTCATTACATAATCTGTATACTTACGTTGAAAGCTAGCAATTACTCAATAAGGTTATCAGAAAAATCTAAGATGTTTTTACCTTATCGAACGCAAAGAATTCGAGATCTAGAAACCTACATTGTTAAATTTATTGCTTTGTTTATCGTATTAGAATTCACTTGTTTTTAAATTGTTGAACTTATATATGTTGGTAATACATTTAAAAATGTATGTTTGCTTATGAAAATTGTATATAAAATTGATTGAATGTTTATTTTCATTTTATTTATTTAATTAAATTAATTTTCAGAACACTGAAATTAATCGTTTTCATTAATTCACAAAATAAATTTCAATTCTACCTAACATTTTTCAAATGGAAATTGAAATTAATTTTTTAATAAATATGCAAATGAATATTGAATTTTTTACCCATTCCAGTCAATCTCTCTTTAAGTACAAAAAGAATTTTAAATTATAGGAATACATACTTTGCTATTTATAGTTTAATTACTAGTTCATTGAAGACTTACTAGTTTATTTTATGGGTCATACACTGGGAAAGACGAAAAGCTATATTCCAATACGAAATTCAAAACAGTATTATTAAATTAGCCACCAATATATATTTTAATTGATAATTTAACCATTAAGTTTTTTAGCTATTCACACTTTCATAAAAATTGAGACATACACAAGATTCAAGTTAATAGGGGTTAGTTTCTACTGTAGGATAAAATAAGTGCTGAATAATAGAATATGCGCATGCGCCAATGTCCAGTACATGTTAATAACGTTGAGCGGGAGATTTGAATATATCATCTAGCCAGATTAATGTCCGGAAGCGACTAGCTATATGAAAGCTCATATTATTAAAAAAATATATAAAATGTAAATAAATTCGTACAAATAAATATTTTGTATTTGTAATACTTAATTAATTTTTCTACGAAATGTCTTATTAGAATTCTAGAATTGAAAAAAAGTCAACTCCGAAGCTTAACAATTTTATTTTTTAACAGTTCAAAGTAAATTTAATGAAGTAAAGAAATTTGAATGAATTTATATGTTCTATAGCACTAAAATTATTGATGTCAAAATTTAACTGAGCACATGCCATCTCCGTAAACCGTAAAAACACAATTAATTTTCTTGAATATTCAGTTTTTATGACGTAGATATAACATAATATCTATAATTGTATTTTTTCATTAAAATATTAAGTATAATACGAAACAAAAAAAATTACGAAAATACGGGACAACTCGTATATTGTACTGTCTAGCAAACATAAAGAAGGGAACATTCATTTTGGTGTTCCATATTACTTTTATATAGTTTCAATGAAAATGTACTAGATGGCGTTGGAAAATCAATCGTTTTCAAGTCCCCTAGATTACTAAATTACAGCGATTTGCCGCCATTTTGGCTCAAAATTTAAGCGCCAATACGATGAAAAATAGGTTTATCGTTATAAAAATACAAATATTTATTAATTATGTAAATTATAAAGTACAAAATAATTGACTTTTCCAAAAAATAAATATATATGAAAACAAACTAACCTCACAACCGACAAATCAGTCCTTCTAATGAAGTTACACCAAATTTCTTTTTCTTTCAGATAGTATTCTAAATAGTCGAAAACCCTTTTCAGATCTATTCTTGTAACAAGACGGCATTTCTAAATAAATTTCATAAGTAACAAGACCCACCAACAGTCCGCCATTTTGGCTCCAGATTGCTAATACACAGGCTTAATGAATCGCACTACTTTTTAAATCGTTCATATACTCAGTAAACAATAATTTAAATTCGTAAAATCAAACTTTGTTCATAGATATTATACACGGTGATTTATATTCTTTTGTAATAACTGGATTATTTTAAATATTATTGAAAAAAATTCAAACAAAGTTTTGTTTATAATAAAATGTCTATAAATCTGCAGTATAGGTTTTTCTACAGGTGTTCCATTTTTACGCAAAGGTAGGTATGTAACTTTATATTTTTAATAGAATACTCTATATATTTATTGAAATTTGAAAAGTACATAAAATTTGCTATCCAATAGCAAAAACAATCATATTATGTTATAATATTAAAAAATACAATGTCCAATAATTTAAATATTACATTTTAATTTTAAAAACAGAAGATTCTGCTTTACATTATTTTAACATACTTTTCAAATTTAAAGAAAATTATTTAATTGATTCATTCATTTCATATATTTTAATTTGACATTACTTGATTACACCTGTTATTTAATATTATCAGATATCTAATTCAAAAAATAATATTCCAAAGCCTGTATTTAATAAAAATGTAATATTTTAATTATTCATCATTGTATTTTTTAAAAATATGACATGTACTTGTTTACTACTATTGGATAGTAAATTTCACGTACTTTCAAAACGAAAAAATATCACCTGTCAGTTGTCAGTATCAAATAAAATCTGCAGATTTAACGGATGTTTAACCACGTTGTGTTGTAATTTTTAATACTGTATATTTTACAGATAAAAATATTTATTATTGACAAAGTCTGGTTTCACGAATTTAAATTATTTATTTAATGAAGTATATTTGTAATTCATTGATTATTAATAATGCTGATAATGTTTTTGACTATATATTAACAATGTAAATTAAGGCGGCAAGATGAAACTCAATTTTTCTACCATCTAATTTACAATAAACATATTCATTATCTTTGAGCAATTTAAATTGTAAATTTCGCTCAAATATTCATAAGAAATGAAGAGCATTAATTTTTTACAGCATGTTGAAAATAAATGACTTCTACTTAAGCATTAAAAACTTGATTATTCAAATTGTGTTTGGTGACTCATATTCACAATGCACGTAGTTTTACTAGAACTCGATTGTAATCTATAAAAAAAAAACATTTCAATTCAAAGGAAATCGATATGTACGGAATAAAATATTAATCCTTTGCCAAACACGTGTTTTATTTAAGCAAGACTTACAACTCGTTCCAAATTCTATAAATAGGTTAGTTCGATGAACATTAGAAATGGGAAAAAGAAAATAATAAAGTATGCGGTGCGTATGGCGGATTAAGAAATGTTTTTATAAAGAAAACTTGAAATTATTAAGGGTAGGGTATATAGTGAGTTATGGATTAAAAAAATTGAGGACATATACATTTCGATGTGCTTATTCTCAATCATTTTTTTTTTAAATAATGAATTACTTAATCACGTACCAGACGTTGAATATGAAATAAATTAATTCGTAATAATTTCGTTCAACTTCACTTACGTGATTAGATGTTCATTGTTTGTATCACCCTGTTATTGTTTTGCATGATTCATATAATATAGAAAAACCAACTCAATAATAATGGATGACATGTGTTACGTTACGGTGTTTGTGGTTAGAATATACTATTTACAGAGTGGTGGCGATTAGGGGTGAACATAGAAATTTAACATAGGATTTTTGTTTTATGCAATTTCCTGTTCATTTTACGGCAAAAATTGTAGAGTGCAAGTATGTGCAGAATTAAAAGTTGTAGTTATACAAAACTGTTTTTACATTTTTACCTTCCGTCACCTTTAGCTTAGGAAGGTATTGTCTTTGGTCAAAAAATTCAATGATGAGTTTTTAGTGAATAAGCATGTTTTAGGGTCCCTATAATACGATTTTACCATTTTTACGATGATGTCTGTATGTATGTGTGTATGTGAAAAAAGGTCCGGATCCCATAATTTCAATACCACGATTCCAAAAATTATAATTTTTTCGTATTCCTCAAGTTTACATCCAGAAGAACAACTGATTAGATTTTGGTTATAATTGGTGAACCGGAAGTAGCCTCATTGGAAGATTTAACAGTTAAATTTGATTTATTGACATTTAATAGTATTATAACTTAAAGAATATATTATTCTCTATACGATTTGATTACATTTTATACTTCATATTCAATAGATACAGAGTTAAAGAATTTTAAAGAAATTAAATTTTATAATTCAGCCAGCTATGCTAAACATGGCAACTACTAATATATTCATATAATTCAAATTGACAGATGTCAAAATCAATAAAAAGTAAATTAATGTGGCAGAGATGAGAATGTTGAAGTAGATGTTGGGGAAACACGGAAAGATACGGTAAGAAAATAACTCTAGTGTTACAAGTTTCTAGAAAGATACAAGAAAGACGATTACATTGGTTTGAACATGTCATGAGGAGAAATGAAGAATTATATTTGAACAAGAATGAGTAGGTTATTAATAGGAGGTTGAAGAAACAGAGGAAGATATGATGGAAGGACTGTATTGCGGAAGACTTGAGAGAAAATGAACTGAATGAGAACGACACGCAAAACAGAAATGAGTAAAATAGCGAACCTTAACGAATGGGAAAAGCTAAAGAGGAAGATGTCAGTGTCAAGTGCAATTTGCATAGTTTATTTATGAAATAATTTTACTGGAAATTTAGAATCTTTTGCAAGGAAAGTTATGTATGGAATTTATACATTATACACAGAATTGACGGAAGGTATTGTGCTGGCCACAACAGATTTTTTTAATTATAGTCGAGGGGTCATCCACCAACCAAAAATTTGTACACCGAATGCCGATTTTGGCATTATTTGCTTAAAAATGCCAAAATGACTCATATAATTAACAATCGTAATATTATAAATAATAGAGCTACATATTCATATTATTTTTATAAATACCATTGGACTACTTTTCAAACCATGTTCTGTATAAGTCCACAGTTCCTGCTGTCATATTACGCAGAATCAAATACATATTTCTTACGTATTGAAATACTCAATCGAACATGCTACATTCACACATTAGGAACCCAGTATTTCCCTCATTCTTTAAAACGTCAATAATTTTCCAGTCTTATTTTTCTCCAATCGATTCTATTCGACGTTCGCTTACGACGTACAGTCTAAATGGCGGCGATCTGGCTACCATGGGCGTACCAACAGGGAATTTTTAACTTTTAATTAATACAAGAATAACAATTATTGCTGGACGATATATTTTTGAAATAAATTTGCTGACAAAAATGTTTTTATGTTAGTTATATTTATTTTAATAAATTCAAACAGATTTAAAATATTCATTTATTGGTAGAAATAATTATTTGTTATTTTGGATTTTAACTATAAAATATATTCATATTGTGACCTATATTTATTTTGCCAATTATTTTTTACAATATTTAGTATTCGATAAAGATAAAATTGTAGGAAATTATTTAATTTTTACCTTCCGTCACCTGTAAGGTAAGGAAGGTATTGTCTTTGGTCAAAAAAATCGATGGTGAGTTTTTAATTAATAAGCACATTCTATAGTCCCTACAATACGAATTTACTATTTTTACTATGATGTCTGTATGAGTGTGTGTGTGTGTGTGTGTGTGTGTGTGTGTGTGTGTGTGTGTGTGTGTGTGTGACAAAAATTTCTCATTCGATAACTCCAATACTACAATTCCAAAAATTATAATTCTTTCATATTCCTCTTTCGTACGTCCATATGAAGAGTTGATTAGATTTTGGTTATGATTGGTTAACCGGAAGTACCCTAATTTAAAGATTTTAACAGTATTGAAAAAACGCTGTTAAATATAATTTTTTTGACCTTTTAAGTTATTATAAATATGTTAAGAATATGTTATTTTCTATTCGATTTAATTATATTTTTCTATTTTGGTTCTTTAATATGTACTTTATGAAACCCATTTGGATGTCATAAAGTACTTCTTAACAGAACTCAAACCTGATTTCTGTTTGGTTGGTACGTAGTACCTATATTTCTAGACATTTGTCATTTGAAAGTAAATATTATTTCTAGCCTAGAAGACCCCACTATTGAAATGAAGTAATAATACATATAAGTAAATATATTAATAATTATTTTGTTATATTTAAAATATATTAATATTGTATTTTAAATAAGAATGGTTTATACTATCCTGTAAACATAACCTTTTCGCAGATGACAGTAAGAACTTCGGATGCAAATAAGTTTTTAATTGTTATAATCAGTTTCGTGGTAAGTATGGTTACCAACAATGAAATAAAAATTAAAATATTCCTAAAAATGAAATCACGTATATTAGTAAATATTTTTTTGACAAAAGGACCAAAATAGAAAAAATAGTATAAAATACACGTTTCATAAGACATTTCAGCGCACTTGTCCCGTTAGAAAACTCGCGCAAGCCGCTCGTTTTTAACAAAGACGCGTGCGCTAAAATCATGTCTTATGAAACTTGTATCTTAATGTACTATTTTCTCTTCATATTCAATGAATTTAGAAATAAATAATTATAAAGAAATAACTTCCAACCTAATGCTGCTAAAAGCTGCACCATGGAAACAGAATATTCTAATATTACTAATTGACAGATGTCAGTGTCAAATAAAATTTACATAATATCTTTGTGAACAGATATTACTGGAAATATAAAAATGTAAAATAATTTAAAGTGGCAAAAACAAATCACATAAGGTAATACAACAGATTGTAGCCATAGGCTAATTCAGCAGATTATTATGTTATAAATAGAATACTATATGTTTTTTTCTACTTCTTATTTTAAGAAACATACAGTTCTTTTTAGTAGTTCTGAGGTAAGATCAGTTCATTTCTCCCCTAAAAAGAAAACGCCCATAGAATAGTTTGCAAAAAAAATTCTATGGAATTTGTTCAAAATACGTAGAATTGACGGAAGGTATTGTGCTGGCCACATCATATTTTTTTTAATAAAAAGATTATTCTTTATCAGTGTAGCAAAAATAACATCACGAGTAATTGTATTATAATATATACATTTAATTACTATTTAAAACAACATTTTTAATTATTATAACAATTCTTATGATTGGGAAAGCTTAATTTAATTAAAGCTTATAACTTTTTTAATGGCAAGCACATATTTACATCCAAAATAATGTTTGTATTTCGATAAAGCATTCAAGGGAACTGACGAACTCATAAATAATTCATACAGTTATTAAGATATTTATAAAACATCAGGAGAAAATGGTTCAAAATAATTAAATAATCTTAAATTTAATTTATATTTTTATCAATATGATTAATATTTATATTACTTATAATAATTTTTCCAACATAAACTCGTTCACAAATAATGTTTTACCATTATTTTGGGTTCTTTATTTATTTAATTTTGTCATTAGAGATAATTTAAAATATTATTTTAAATATTAAATTACTAAATAATTTATGATACAGGGTAGTTTTTAAATTTGTATTTGTAATAAATTGAAAATGCTTTTAAAATTTGCATTGCAATCATTTATAAAAAAATATTTTTTGTTTATTTTTCCCCATTAATAAATTAATGCTTTTGACGTATAGTAAACACATTACAGCTTTGGTAAAAAATATGTTGTCACTAACTACATTTACATAAAAGAAATTTTTACATTTATCTATGAATAAAAGGTCAAATATGGTAGATATTTATGTGAAATATTTCATATAATTTTGTGTGTGATGTTCGTACATAATGCCAATGCCACTGAAATGCAGAGATGTTGTGACGTCATTGACACTTCAAGCAGAATAGTAGTAGAAGTTGTTTTCTTTTAATTATAAACAATTTTATGTACGGAAGGTATTGTCTTTCGTCAAAAAATCGATGGTAAGTTTTTAATTAATGAGCACATTTTAGAATATCTAGAATACGAATTTACTATTTTTACGATGATGTCTGTGTGTGTGTGTTTATGTGAGTGCGTGTGTATGTGACGATAAATTAATATAAATTTTAAAGAGTAGATGTACGATGTGATTGCATTTTATACTTCATATTCAATAGATATAGAGTTAAAGAATTATAAATATATTAAATCTCATAAATCAGTCAGCTATGCTTTGGAAATATATTTAGATTAAATTGACAGATGTCAGTATCAATGAAAAGAAAATGAATGTAACAGAGATGAGGATGTTGAGATAGATGTTAGGTAAGACACGGAAATATAGGGTAAGGAATTAAAGTATAAGGGAAATGGCTCGAGTGATTGAAGTTCGTAGATAGAGACGATTACATTGGTTTGAACATGTTATGAGGAGAGATGAAAAATATATTGGAATAAGAATGAGTAGCTTAGTAGCAGAGGAAGACCAAAGATAAAATGGAAGGACTGTATTGCGGAAGACTTGAGAGAAAAGGAACTGAATGAGGGCGACACGCGAAACAGAAATGACTGAAAGAAGAAAATAAAAAACAGCGACCCGAAACGAATGAGAAAAGCTAAAGAAGAAGTCAGTGTCATGTGCAATTTGCATAGTTTGTTTATGTAATAAATTTACTGGAAATATACAATCTTTTGCAAGAAAATTTATGTATGGAATTTGTACATAATACACAGAATTGACGGAAGGTAATGTGCTGGCCAGATCAGATTTTTTTTATACGCAATTATTTATTTAAATTATTGTTTATATATATTAGTATTTTTCGTTGATTTTTTTTTTTTGAATATGTACCTACTATTGGTACAAAATATTGTTTTATACCAATTTGGGTTCATGTAGGTATTAATGCCATGTATAGCGGCGTTTCATCATAGTAATGTCAAATACTGACGTCATTCTGCGGCGCCATTACCATTACACGAAAACAAAGTTGTAAAATTTGTTTTAGGTACTTAAGTGAAATATATTTTGGTTGTAATAATTATAATTAAAGCCAAACAAAAAAGGTAAAAAAATAGCTGTCTTTGTGCACATTTATTTATTATTCTATTTTTCCTGTTCGGAAATTACTTGCTGAACAATAATTAGGGGAGACAATATTTGAACATTTCAAAATTAACACTGAATTCGCTATGGTGCATCCCCTTGTAGATTGCCCCCTGAGAGAAAATTACGAACGCCACTGTTCAGAGGCAAGGGTTGGCATTCATATGTCCCATGCCGGACGGACGACCGAGCATGTGTCCGTCATAATCGGTTTATCCGTGTTTGATCGTACTTTTCTGACGATGGTATCGCGTGCAGCCACGGTCGTTCCTAGGCAACGCAGGCCACTATCACACAAACAGTCGACAGTCGCCACGCGTCTGCCACGCCCCCTACCTACTGCCTAGCTGCCTTGCCTGCTGCCCCAGTCGATACATATTTAATGACAACCCTCATCATTAATTCAAAACCTAAAATGATTAGTGGGCCGAGAACGAGAAACACTGGCTATGGGCTATTGCGTTGCGCTCTAGTACTATACTATACTCTATTGGATGGCATGGCATGGGTGACGTATGCTGGGAATTTGTACGCTGTTGTACACTTGTTTTCTACTTTTCTACTACCTTGAAACTCAAATGCGAACAGCGGGCTATATATACACTTTAAACAACAATGAATGCATATTTTATTTATTGTTTCTTTCTGTAAAGTTTTGTCTGCAGGCGAATTTTCTACTGAATTTTTAACACCGCGAATCAATCGACGATTTCATAAGGTGCATTCAGGATTTTCTTTTATTTTCGAAAAATACTAGTTACAACTTTTTAGGATATCTGTGATTATTATTATAGACATATCGTTATTGGTTCATTATTGTTCCGGGAAATTGTATTTCTATCATTTTCAAAACTTCATTTTTTATATTTTTATACTTCATTGTTTCATTTACACAAACTGAATTATGTCAATTGGTATAACTGCCGCGTGAAGTTGAGACTGACGTTAAATGCGCAGAATCTAAAATTCGTACAAGTCGAAATGTAATACATAGTAAATTATAATATGCTGTTGTTATAAACTAGGAAAAGTCTTCGTCAACATCTAAAATTGGTATAAAGGGAAAGAAGATTCAGTCGAAACGTCGGCCAGGAAATAAATAATTAATGGAAGACTGCGTGTCCGATTTCCATTCTATAACAGGGTTGTTGTTATATTTTAACAAAAAAAACTCAAAAAAATCCACTTAAAAAATCCAGTTGTAAATATGTAGGCAATATTGAATAGGTACATAATATTGTCAGACAATAAGAGTATAATATGGATTTTGAAATAAACATAAATTATTTAAGTTCAGTCAAACAACATTTATTCTTGCTATACCAACGTTTCGGTGCACCCGTGCATCTTCTTCAGGGTCTACAACAGTTATCAGGGCATCGAACCCGAACTTGAACCGAACCAAAACCGGAACCAAACCGCAACATTTTAGCGAACCCAAAACCGAACCTCAGATATTCTTTTCAATTGAACCCGAGTCGGCACCGAACCGGGTATCAAAATTCTGGTTCAGGGTTCAGCTCCAGTTTAGGTTCAATTTCAGTTCGAAACGTAAACATAATCGTAACACTTATAGCCGATCATCGACGATCGACGCCTTCTGCGTTTGCATCGCTGTATGTGTTGTTCGTGAAAAATGTATTCATGTTCTTGTCTTGCGTTGCTTTAAAATTATAAATTCCGGCACGCACTTTAAAGTATTTCTATATAAAGATTGTTATTCAAAAAACATTAATTCAATTTCATTAGGTCAAACCGAACCTGAACCGGGAACAAAACCGCAAATTTTATTAATGCTTGAACCAGAAATGCACACGAACCCATTTTTCAAAAAACGAATTAACCTGAACCAGAACCCAGTTTTTGGCGGGTTCGATGCCCTGACAATTATACAACAAAAATGTAATACATACAAAAATACATTTGTACAAAACAATCAGTTAATATATAAAATATCGTACAAAAAATTCTAAGAGCATACACACATCCATTTGCTCTAAAAAACGACAATCAAATAATACGGAAAATAGCCGGAAATATCCTGTGAGAGGATTCTGGTGACATCATTGATACGGACTCCTATTGGTCGTCTTTACACCCATAATAATGTAGCAAAATTTGCGTTTTCTTCATCATCAGGGATGATTACAATAACATCAATGCAAGAACTGATATTCAAGGACTTAACAGCGTATATTTTGGTGTATTGGAAAAGTTCAAAAAGGAAAAGGCAAATTTCAAGCCAAACTGAGTTTCATTAATTTCCTTATTTTATTTAAATTCCTACAACTTGCTACATTATTATTGGTGTACAGACGACCAATATTTCTGGCTATTTTCCATATTATACGGTTCTCGTTTTATAGAATAAATGGATGTGTGTATGATCTTTGAATTTTTTGTACAATGTTTAATAAATGAACTGAATGTTTTGTACGAATGTGTTTTGTGTACATGAATTGTAACAATTTGTAAGATCTTACTGTAAGTGTGATAATGTCCATGTTATTTTGTATGTATTACATTTTTGTTGTATAATTGTTGTAGGCCCTGAAGAAGGTGTGTAATTGTTAACACCTTATCTATGATTATTTACCAAAAAATGGGTATTTAGAAATATTAAAATTGGAAATTTGAATATTTTAATTTTTTTAAATATGAGTAGAAATATAAACATCTAAATATTTCCCTTAAGCATTTGGAAAGTAAGATTTTCATTTTCTGTTGCTTTATAATAATATCTAAATTTAATATTCTGAAATGTTTCTGCATAAACAGATTAGGAAAAAATTACCGTTTACCTAGAGAGTTTGTTTATTATTTTAGCAAAATGAAATGTAAATTTCCGTTTCATGATAAACTTTTAAGTTTCCTGTGTTTACAGAAGCAATCCTTATGAAACATTGAATAACAACAACCACGGACGAATTTCTGAATAATGATTATCAATTGTTTGTGAAGTGACGTCACGCCAAAGCAAATTTCTAAGAATACGTCATGTCACGCTTTGTTTACGTAGCATAAAATAAATAATATGCCACAGAGAGTAATGGAATGAAATTATATTTGTATTTTGCTAATTTTATAATTAACAATAGTTGCTTGTTATATACAGACCGCACAATGGTACAGCCCGAAACACCTGGCGTTGACAGTTTAGGAATAAGCTCTTTCACACGCAGATTTACGCAGTAAACGCAAGAACAAGCAGGGTAATTATGAAATCTTGCAATACGGATATTGCTTGAAATAATAATTAAAATGAAACAGAAATTCTTTTTATTGTTGCATATGGGACAAATGTTTGGAGAAAGTGATATGGAAATTTATACTCCTCCGGATATTAAAGAAGCGTCACAAAATGTGCATTACTGTCAAAAACATCTGAACTTTGAAAAGTGACAGTTCGCAAAATTACCCTCTAGGTCAATAGAGTACGTGCACATCACATTGACTGCCTTGTCAAAATCAGAATATTTTGAAATTTTGAATGAAAAATTATGACACATGACAATTGTGACATCTACTAGCCGTCATTCTGACGAATCTTCATATCTGCTTACCAAGAGTCACATAACTGCTCGCGCCATATAAGTAACGAATTTAACACACCACTAATTGAAATTGTATCTCTTCTTTCGTTCTATGAGAAATTTTGTCTTACTATTCTAATATGTTTAAAATTCTTCAAATTCATTGATGGTATTAGCGGTATTTCTTAAGGATATATGTAATATTACCATACCTATAAATAATTTAAATACATATTTAATTAATAATACAATAATATATATTAAATGTACTCCTACCTCCCAGAAAAATCTTCCAGTAATGTTATTAAAACTGCTGATTTTTGACACTGACATTTTGCATTTACAATTACAAACATTAAAAATAAAACAAACACACACAGACATCATTGTAAAAATGTTAAAATCGGATTCTATGGACCTTAAATCGTGCTTATTCAATAAAATCTGGATATGCGATTTTTAGCTTGAATCCAATACCTCTTTTAGCGAGAGGTAAAAATTGGCACCGTTTAACCCAAATAAATTAAAACTTTATTTTTGTACTATCATATTCTATTCATATTGATCTGAATAATTAGTTTCTGCTATTGTACATATAGAAATTGTGGAATCTAATATAATTTCCATTTATTCAATGTATCTACTGCATATTACAGAATAATGACAGTAAATATTGCAAGTTAATATCGCGATTGGTGTTTAAGATATTCATTTCCATAAATAGTGAAGTGGTGAAGTAATTACTGAATTTTTTATTATTTCCTGGTGCTACTACATGCAGCTACACATTTTCATTATTATTATTATTATCATTATTTTGATGTTAATTGAACCCATACTTATATTATTTATTTTACGAAATCACCATTTGTCGTGACAGCAAGCGCGGACGTTAATATTTTATACATGTAGATAATTTAGAAAATGTCAATCGATACAATGAGATGAATACCTGTACTGTCTTTCTAAACAGCTTTATTTTTACTAGCAGTAAAAATAGAAATCAATAAATTAACAAATTATGTTGCTTTTCAAGTTTTTAGGGACATTAACATGGTTTTATTAAAATAAAAGAAAGTTTCTTGTTGCTTTTGAAATAACTTATTTCTAAAATTACAAAATGTTGGTATTGATTGTTGTTGCATTGAGTCACAAATTTATTTGGATTAATAACTGACATTTCGTAAAAAAATATGTTGTGGCCAGCACAATACCTTTTACTACTTCCGTTTTTGGTTATATAAGTCTAGGGCGCGAGCATTCATGTGACATTGTTGGCCTTGACAAGCAGATATGGGGGCCAGTGTCAGAATGACAATTAGTAATTATGTACATAGATGTGAAATGTCAGAATTTTTCATTTAAAATTTTATAAATTCACGTAGTTAATTTGTCACCAGAATTGTGGTATTTACTTGTCGATGAAAATAAACCACATGGAATTGGAAAGTCACTAAATTCAGAATGAAAAATTATGATATTTGACATTTATGTACATAATTACTAGCTATCATTCTGTCAGGGCCAACAACGCCACATGACTGCTCGCACCCTATTGTATTTAACATTTTTTGTATACCTACACTCTACACCAAAAATTCTATTTATATTTATTCTTTATATTTAGATTTTTAAATTTTAAATGCATTCTATGAAGAAATTTTGTCCTACTCTTCTAATTTTTCGAAATGTTTCCAATTCATTATCGGGAATGACAATATTTCAGGAAGGGTATATATATATATATATATATATATATATATATATATATATATATATATATATATATATATATATATATATATACATATATATATATATATATATATTATACCTGTAATTTTAAATATTTAATTATTAATGCAATAAGAAATAATATAATGTTTGTACTTCCCAGAAAAATCTTCAGTAATGTCTCTGGATTTTTGATACTTACATTTATCTGTTAGTTACAAACATTTTAATATTTCAATTGGTTTCCATGACATTATTTGGGTTGTGAGATTTATTACAACAGATTATATACGTTATATTTCTTTATCTATAATAAAATATTTATATGTATCTGATAGGGAATTTACTCATCTTTAATAAGAACAAAAAAATTCAAAAAATAATGTTTAAAACATATATTTTTTAAGAATATGCTACTTCCGGTTATCCAATTATTACAAAAACCTTTTCAGCTCTTCCCAGTAATGTCCGATTGAGAAATACATAGTTAAACAGTTAGTTATTAAGTATTATAGCTTTTGAGAAATCGTCCTTCCAATCTCCCCACACGCATACACACACACACACACACACACACACACACACACACACACACACATCATCGTAAAAATATTAAAATCGGATTGTAGGGACTTTAAAACGTGCTTAATTATTAAAATGTGAATATGCGATTTTTAGCATGAATCCAATACCTCACTTAGCGAGAGGTAAAAATAAATCATTTAAACATTTGGTAGCCGAGTATGTACATACATTTTTCTTCAAACGTCATAAAAGTAGCATTTTTTGTGACTTTATTCACAAGGTAGAAGTTTTATTTCTACGCCACCGAAGTAGAAGTAGCTAATTTTTACGCCGGTGGCGTATATATATTTTAACTTATCTCCTATATTTCTTTTCTTATTCGTAACATTTTCGGCTGTGAACACACACGCCTATCGACTTCGACATCTCTAACGCTGTCTATCAAGTCAAAGCGAATTGCTAGGGTAAACTTAAACGTTGGTGGTTGGTGGTAAGTCACAGCCAAGCTGATGTAACGTTGTGTGTACTCAGTATCCCGCACTCTGCCACTCACCCGAGAGTTTGTTCTACTCTGCTCCAGAGTGCAGAAGTAGTTTCAGGAAAAGTTAGCAGTAGAGTGCATGATGTATGTACTTTGAGTTTGAGGGAATGTTTGTAATTCAATCAGTGAATTGGCGGGATTCTTTTAAATTTGGTGGCATAGTTATTTTACAGATTTTTTATGTATAAACAAAATTTGACCAAAATAGGGTGTAACAAGTAAACGAGCCACCTCCAATAATTACTTTATTATTAAAGATACAATAATAGTATATTAAAGAACGAATGTCATAATTGTCATTTTATTTTGTGAGAAGGAAGTTTGGATAACGACGCGTAGCGTAGTTGCCCAAACCTTCGAACAAAATAATCGACAATTATGACATGAGTTCTTTATACTATTTTTTCTATTTTGCGCTTTTTATGATCTTTTTAAATAAAAAATCGTAAATTCAAAATTTAGGGAATTTTGTGTTAGTGGGTAATAATGTGACATTTGAAAATTCAAGTGTTTGAATTAAAAATTGTCTCGTGTTGTTTACAATCAAGTTCATATCAAATTAAAAATGAATACAGACGATTTTTTGTGTACTCCACTCCAAATACGTGAAATTACGAAAAATACATTTTATAATTCCAAAAACAAACAATGAAAAAGTCAAGTTTCATAGTCATAACCAAATATAAAATTTTTACAAGTTACTTACATTTAATTGAATAAAATTAACTGAAAAGGACGCGGAAAGTGTAAAACTATATAATTATACACATCTTATATTTAATACACTATTTTCTTATAAATAAACACTTAATTCTTGTTGACATTTCTCCTCCGCCGCCATTTTGCTTTTGTCTGAACTACTACACAACCTGCGTAACTTTGGCTATGACATCAGCGCCAAAAAGCTCGAACTAATTTACCGAGTTCATAAATAAATAAAAATAAATTACATATTTTAAATATCAACAATTAATAGTGTTTTGAACTATTTATGCCCTAAATATATATATAAATAAAAATCTTAATCGTTAGTATTGTTTATTCAGTGAGGTTTGACATTTGATATTTTTTGACATAACATTTCAGCTATGCTACCAACTTTATAAAAATAAATTGTACTAGGCTGTTACAACACTCAAACGAGCTATTAACGAACTCCTTTGGGTACTGTAATAGCTTCGTTATAGATGCAAAATAGAAAAAGCAATGTTATAGAAGACAGGGGTACATCCGAGTAGAGAAGAAAATGTTTCCTAAACTAGTGGTTTCCAAGTTATATTTTATTTAAATATATATATCACGGCATATTACCCATTGCTGGGTGTGCTAATCTGTTTTGTACACAGATATCGGTAATGTTGATGACATATTGTACTGTGCGGGTGTTTACCAGACGTCACCTCACAGGCATTCATTGCTGGCGTAGAGAGTGCACTAAAAGGGTTTTTTTGTGCCATTTAAAATTTGAAAATATTTGGCGTCGATCGGGATCAAACCCGGTTACCCAGATTTGCGACCAGACACTTAGGCCCGTTCGATAGAGTATTTTTAAGGAAGGTATTGTCAAAAAAATTGATGCTGAGTTTTTAATGGATAAGCACGTTTTAGAGTCCCTACAATACGAATTAGCTGGTTTAGCTGTTACACCTATATATCAACATGACAAGCCTGGGTATTTCTTTGTTCGTTCGACTCTCTGATTCTGATACTCCAGTTCTGTGGACTGATTCTGAGTGTAGTATAACACCCGTCAATAGAGAACAGCAGATCTCTTGATCAAACATTCGATTCGTTTGCCAACAAGAAGCTTGTGTTTCCGTTCTCTGATGCCAGTGTTTGTAGATGCCCTGTGTCACACTTTAATGCATTTCGAGCTAACACCTATTACGTATTAGATTTAGGATTTTGCTATCCTGAAATTTGAAAGTAACCTAAAGTTTCATATATTTGTATGATTTGTTTTTATGGGGTCTCGTGGCCGTGTGCCTGAGTGTCTGGTCGCGACTCTTGGGGACCCGGGTTCGATCCCGACCGACGCCAAAAATTACTTCGCATTTTAATGGCACAAAATTAATCCCTGTGGTGCACTCTCCACGCCAGCAATGAGTGCCCGTGAGGTGACGCCTGGTAAGCGCCCACACGGTACAAATATTTCATCATTACCAATAACTGTGTACAAAGCAGATTGACACACCCAGCTATGGGTAATATGCCGTGATGATATATTTTTTTTTTGTTTTTTGTCATCAAGGATTATTAACCACTTTTCGGTGTGCCAGTTAGCTTTTATTCGCAGGTTTTGGAAATGATACGAGGTCTAACAAAAAAGTCTGATGTGGCCAGCACAATATTTTCCGTCAATCCTGTGTATTATGTATAAATCCCATACATAAATTTTCTTGTAAAAGATTCTAAATTTCCAGTAAAATTATTTCATAAACAAACTGTGTAAATTGCACTTGACAGTGACATCTTCTTCTTCTTTAGCTTTCCCCATTCGTTAGGGGTCGCTATTTTTTAACTTCTTTCACTCATTTCTGTTTTCGTATCGTTCTCATTTAGTTCCTTTTCTCTAAAGTCTTCCGCAACACATTCCTTCCATCGTATCTTTAGTCTTCCTCTGTTTCTTCAACCTTCTATTTGTAAGCTATTCATTCTTCTTCCACCATATTCATCTCTCCTCATGACATGTTCAAACCAATGTAATCGTATCTCTTGTATCTTTCTAGAAACTTCTAATATTAGGGTTATTTCCCTTAATCTTTCGCCGTAACTTTCCGTGCCTTCCCTAACATCTATCGCAACATCCTCACCGACATCTGGCAATTTGAATATCTGAATATATTAGCAGTTTCCATATAATATAATTCTTTAACTCTATATTTATATATATTTATGATATATAAAATGCAATTAATTGTATAGAGAATAATATATTCTTTAAGTTATAATACCGTTAAATGTCAGTAAATTATATTTAACTGCGTTTTTTTTCAAGAAAACTGTTCAAATCTTCAAATGAGGGTACTTCTGGTTGACCAATTATAACCAAAATCTAATCACCTCTTCTTGTGCATGTAAACTTGAGGAATACGAAAAAATTATAATTTTTGGAATTGTGGTATTGAAGTCATGCGATCCGAAACTTTCGTCACACACACAGGCACACATACATACAGTCCATACGATTTAACTTGGCGACTCAAAAGAATGTAATTCAGTTCACTATTTCTAAGTTGCGTTTTGTCAAATATTTACTTTTACTTCGATGCCGCACAGCTTCAGAAGTGAAATAGTGATTTTACAATGTTTTATTGCCTTACACAAAGCAAATTTCATCCTAATACACTCAAACTCGGGGTGTCAGGTACTTTTCAACCCAAGAAGTTATATTCATACATAAGCGTTGGTGCATTTTTTTCTCAATAGCAATAGAAATTTTATTTTCTTAACTTTATTAATTTAAAAAATAATTAATTATAATATGGTTTATATAATAAATAATTCATTCCAATATTTGTAATATATTTTTTTGTATAAATAATTTCTTTTTTTTGTAATATTCGTAATTTTACTGAACTTCATTTTTCTTCGGTACGCCTATGGATTTTATAACTTTCCCATTACCGCAGTGATAATGTGAATTGCCTCAACTCGCCAAGTTACGTCGTATGGACTGTGCAAACATCATATAGTAGAAATGGTAAAATCGTATTATATGGACCCTAAAACGTGATTATTCACTAAAAACTCATCATTGAATTTTTTTGACCAAAGACAATTCCTTCCTTACCTAAAGGTGACGGAAGGTAACAATTCGTCTATATTATTTATCAATAATTCTTAGAAAGTTATTTGACAGTGAATTCGTTTTCAAACTATAAATTAAGTTGTTTTGAATACTGTAATAAATACTGTCATCTTCAATTATACAAAACGGTCTGTATCTAAATTTATCCGATATATCTTTGTAGTTTACTAATTAGTTTAATTAAATTTAAATTATAGTTTCAAACATACGTTTTAAATAATATCTCCTGACAAAATAATTATTTAAGTCTAATTAGCAGAACCTAACGTTAACATTTCATATCGAATCTTCTAATGTGACGACACGTAAAAAAATTGTTTTCTTTTAAAACAAAAACAACTGTTGGTAGTCCATTCGGAACACAAATTGGCATGACGAAGAGACTTCTCTCCCATTCATAAGATATCGCGGTAGGTAGATAATTATTTGGCAGCTGCTTATCCGAAACAAAACCAGGTGTTGCGAACGTTTTCTTGCCAAATGACACGGTCATCATATGCGATATAAATAAGCCAATGTCTCTCGTACACCGTAAACTAAAGGATAAAGGAAATACGTTCTGTGTCAAATGAAAAAATAGAATTTTCTTCTTGCCTTCAAATATAAACAGCACTTGACTAAACGTTCGGTAATTTTATACAGGGTTTGTTGTTTAACGAGATTATTTTTATATAATTTTTATTATAATTTAAATTATGAAACAGGATAGGTATGAAATAAGTTAAATAAAATACTATTTTTAAAAAAACTAATAAAATTGCTGAAAAAAAAAATTTAGATTTTAAGAGTAAAAATTAAATTAAATAAGGGTTCTTTTAAAAAATCTGTTGACCATCACAATACCTCTCGCCTTCTCCATTGTGGGATATATTAGTATTGTATTTAACAATTCTTGCACACACAAAAAATTCAAATTACATCTAATCTTTATATTTGGATATTTTCTATAATTTTAAATTCATTCTATGAACAAGTTTTCTTTAATTCTTCTAAATGTTCGAGATTCTTCAAATTTATTGACGGGATTGGCGGTATTTCTGAAAGGTATATGTAATATACCTATAATTTTAAATATATAATTAATAATACTAAGAAATATTAAATATCGTTCCCAGAAAAAGCCTTCAGTACTATCTCTGAATTTTTGACACTGATAGTAGTGACATTTATCTGTCAATTACAGACAGTTTAATTTCTCAACTGGTTACCATGGAGGTATTTGGGTTGTGAGATTTATTACAACAGATTATTTTACAGATTATATTTCTATATCTTTAAATCTATACAAGATATAATTAAAATTTTAAATGTGTCGGATAGAGATTTTTGTTTTTTAATATTTGTAATAACATAAATCATAAATTTTCAAAAAATAATATCTAGATGATTTTTGTTAAAATACCACTACTTCCGGTTATCCAATTGTTACCAGAACCTATTCAACTCTTCCCATTACTGTTAGATTGAGGAATCCGTAGTTAGACAGGTCGCTAGTCTTATAAAACCTTTTCAGCTCTTCCCTTTAATGTCCGATTGGGAAATACGTAGTTAAACAAATATAAAGTCTTATAGTTTTTGAGTAATCGTCCTACCAACGTCCCACACACATACATACATACAAACACACACACACACACACACACACATCATCGTAAAAATGTTATAATCGGATTATAGGGTCCTTAAAACGTGCTTATTCAATAAAATCTGGATTTGCGATTTTTAGCGAGAGGTAAAAATGTAAGTTTGTGTTAAATCTCGAAAAATTGCCATTAAAATAATATTTTCGTACGTCGTTGGATACACAATAAACATATTTAACTTTTTTATTTGAAACATTTTGCTAGATTACCAATTGTTTAAGTGTTATTTGAAAATGACAATTTCGACGTCATTATCTAATAACGTTTGAGAGTTTTTGGAAAATTAAAAGCACATCTAAGATGGCCCCCCAAATGCGTATCAAATGTCCCATTAAACCGAAGTCGTATCTCTTATAGTTTCCGAGATTCTAATGGCGGCCTTTGAAATCCGGACATCCGTATATTTGATACGAAATAAAATATTTGATACAAAATAAATAACAAGAAGTACGTGTTTTTATTTTTTTTATAAAGAATAAAATAAACAAAAATAAATAAAAAATAGTGCAACACCTTACTTATTGAACAAATGTAATTCATTTTTTTAACTATGTATCTAGACAGAATTACATTATGTATTCAGTGAGGTTTTAAGTTTAAAAAAATATAATTGTTGTCATTCCATATATTTTTATATTTATGATACCGGCACTTAATATAATTTTAGTTGTACATTTTATACATACATTAGAAATTATAATATCGCGTGAGTTTAGCTATTGTAAAAATAATTTATTTTATTCTGTATCAAATGAACGTATAATTCATTTATTGTATGATAGCAATTATATTTATTTGCTTTATGTAGGTACTTCAAAAATAAAAAAAGTACACTTTCTTCAACAAAGTATTAAAGTATACCATGTTTTTAAAAATTGTATCCCACCTATATTTCATTTTCCTAAAGAATGACGTGGATGTCGCGATTCATAACAAAGGAATTACTATTCTTAATTAATTCACACTTCTTCGCATTAATTAACGTACAATTTACAGAATTAATCTAACCTAGATAGTAATAGATCGAGTTCAGCCTACTTGATAATTTCAAATCTGCCCATTCAATTTCCTATACACTAGTCAGTAAATCATCCTGACATAGGCGTGTCACACTTAGAAGTGACTTGGCGGTGAATAAAAAAAAACATCTTAACCTACATTTCATATGTTAAACACTGACAAAATACTCGTATGTTCAAATTTATCACCATTAGACCTAAAATATAGCAAACGGAAGTAAACGCATTACCTAGGGATCAATAAATGTAAGAAACAATTTCGAAATATATCACCCGAAGGATATCAAATACCGTATTTAAAGTCGTTAAATATAAAATATTTTTTCGACATATTATTATTATTATAAGTAGGCTAGCGTATAAATTATATTTTTTTCTTTTCCCTCAAAAATAGAAACTGCGACAACTGTGTAAGAAAAGCTTAGTCAATATAGATATAATCTTCAACTGTTTGTGAGAAAGAGGCCATTTTGTATGAGAATCGAAGAAAAACTAACAAAAGCCATGTTCCTTCGGGCTGTGATTGTGATTTTGTGAATCCTGATTAGTATAATCGTGATATTTTTGAATCATGTTTTAAATATTATATCAAGAAAACAACTTCAATAATATAAACACCACCTGGCGTCCAATTTCATACAGACCAATGCAAACTAACTTATTTTATTTTATAAATAATCTACTGTCAAGTGTTACAGTCAGCATTATAAATATACAAGTTTAAAAAAATATTCTTGATAAGAAATATAAAGTATGTTTACTAAAAATGAATCTTTTATGTACCATATTTTTTGTTTTCAAAAGTATGGTGGGTCATTTACATGCTCTTATAGGAAAATCATATTTCCTTTGATGAAACAAACCCCACATTGTTAAATTTCTACACACGAAAACATATTAGCCATTTTTAAATTTGCTCTGAAATGAATCCGTGTGATCACTCAAAAAGGATGATTCAGAAGGGAAAGAGGAAGGTTGTCTAGTGATCACAAAATGAGAAAGTGGGGATAATGAATAAGAAACAAAAAACATATTTCTTCTTAATCACGATAACTTTGATGATTTAGATTGCGAATCACAGACTGAAGGAAGACGGCTAAAGATAGTGGTCGAATTTTTTTTTGTCTATGCAAGTAAATAGGTTATAACAAATACAATAAAATCTTATATGAAATATTTTACTCAGTTTTTAATAGTTAAGAAGTTATTTGAAAATTAAATATTGTCAAGGTCGCCACAACATTTCGTACAATTATTATTATTATTTTAAAAAAAAAAGTACATTTATTATGACCTTAAAGGTAAACAAAAAGACAGAGGTGAACTCCATAAAAACTTATTTTCACTGCATTATATCTCGGAAACTATTGAAGATGACATATTTGTACCGTGCGAGCGTTTACTAGGTGTCACCTCACGGGCACTCATTGCTGCCGTGGAGAGTGCAACACTTGGGTCCTTTTTGTACCATTTAAAATTCGAAATATTTAGCGTCTGTCGGGATCGAACCTGGTATTTAAATTTTATTTAATTTTAAGTACTTACATGAATAAAAATTAAATTAAACGGGCCACATCAGAATTTTATTTAATACTGTGAAAAAATTCAATTTGTTAGAATCTTGTATTCAAATATAAGACATACTGTGTGTTGATGTTTAAAATTTATTAATTCTTTTTTAATTTTAGTGCAAAGAATGTGTGTGAGTATATGTGTGGGTGTATATGTTAGTCTAATGGCTTTCTGACAATTTTATGGTTGTTATGGCATATATTTCCGGTTACAAATATTGAATGCGTTTCAAATACTAATAATATACTATCGATGTCATTGCACTGAAATAAATGTGACCTATTAATTTTTTGACAACACAAACAGATCTGTTTTTTATTACTAACATAAATCGTTTTACTGAAACCTAATACTGGTACAAAATTAATTTTATTAATCTAGAAACATATAATTTTAAATGTACATTATTTTAATTAAAACTTGTAATTTATCAAACGTAAAAAGAATTACAAAAAAACTTATAATTTCCTATTACTTAAAGATGTCTATCTTCATAATCAATTACTTTATGAAAAACAACAGATGTAAAAACGAAGATAGGATAAAAAAATAATTTCTTTAATGCTTCTATACACTGCAATATTATCTTTTTTACCTCCCGCTGCCCTTGGTAAGGGAGGTATAGAGATTGTGCTAAAAATCGCATATCGAGATTTTGGTAAATGACCACGTTTTAAGGTCCCTATAATCCAATTTTAACATTTTCACGATGATGTCTGTGGGTGTGTGTGTGTGTGTGTGTATGTGTTCTGTGTGGATCTTCTGGGTACTCAAGCTCAAATACTATCATTCAGAAACTTTTGAAACCATGTATTTCTACCTTATTCTAATATGGAAAGAAGTCACTACATTTTGGTGTCAATCGGATAACCGGAAATGGCTGTTTACTTGAAGCTCAAAATAGTTTTTCTTCAAAAAATACCTTTCAATGTTATTTTTTCGCGATTTATTATAAAAATTTAAGATAATTCCATTTTCTACAGATTTGCATTAATACTTTTTATATATTTTATGGATAAATTTATAAAGTAATATAAAAATTATATCTCGGAACTTATGCTTTAAATCCAACTCCATGGTTACACAGTTCAGCTCAAATGTATGTATAGTTGGAGGAAGAAATATTTGGAACTCATTATAGATTCTGCCAATTGGTCGTTATAAAGTTTTATGGACTTTGCGGTAATGCTACTCGGAGCCAGGTAGAGTTTTCTGTCCTGGGCCATACCCGAAATTTGCATTCAAGATGTACTTTTAAATCTGTATTAAAATAATAATTCGTTTTAAGTGTATTTGTAAAATAAAAAGAGATTAAAATATTATAAGATGTTTCCTAATTATGTACTTTTAAATCTGTATTCAAATAACAATGCGTTTAAAATACACTTCTTCACATCATTATTAAATACGGCCCATTTCTTACCCTAAAATTGATGCCTTCAAGTTCGAATAATTTATGAGTCCTGAGCACAAACAAACCCACCCGTCGGGCATATTACCTATTGCTGGGTGTTCTAATCTTTCGGTAATGATGATGACGTATTTATATCGTGCGGACATTTACCAAGCGTCACTTCATTGCTGACGTGGAGAGTGCAACACAGGGGCCAATTTTTTGCCATTTAAAATTCGAAATATTTGGCGTTGATCGGGATTGAATCGGGTTCCCCAGATTCGCGACCAGACATCAGGCACGCGGCAACGAGACCCCATATGTATGTATTTAAATTAATAAAAATTAAATGGCTTTATAAAGGGTTTTCCAATAAGAGGTGTTATTTTGAATAGCCCGTTATTTCGGTAGATGTCGCTTTTGAAGCTGTCATTTTTTGACATTTGACAAGTAGAAACTACGCCATTAATAAAAATGGAACGATACACGCTTCAACAACGCATTGAAATTATTAAAATTCACTATAAAAATGGTGAAAATTTGGCAGAGACGGTTCGTAAAACTCGACAATTTTTGGGTCGTCGTGAAGCACCTTGTCGGACCGCAATACAGAAATTGGTGGAAAAATTCGAGCTGTTGGGACAAGTTAGTGATGTGAAGAATAAAACCTGTGCACGTCGCTCAAGGACAGCCGAGAATATTGCTGCTGTAGCCGAAAGTGTTGAAGAAAACCCAGGTTTGTCCATTCCTCGTCGTTCTTTGGAATTAGGCATTCCACAAACGTCATTACACCGTATTTTGCATAAAGATTTGGGTCTTAAGGCTTATAAAGTCCAGTTAACACAAGAACTCAAGCCGGCCGATCATCAACAACGTCGTGTCTTTGCTGATTGGGTCGTTGAAATGCATGAAAATGATCCGGAATTCCATCGAATCACAATTGGCCACCGAGATCTTGTGATTTAACACCTTGCGACTTGTTTCTTTGGGGCCACGTGAAAGAGAAGGTCTACGCCAACTGCCCAGCGTCGACTCAAGACCTCAAAGATGGAATTCGTGAGGCTATCGAGGACATAGGACAGCCACTTTGCGATTTGGTTATGGAAAATTTAATGAAAAGGATATTGTCCTGTCAGCATGGTCGTGGTGGTCATTTGCCTGATGTTATTTTCCACTATTAACGGCATACCTTCCTCTTTATAATGAAATAAACATCCGATCATTTATATTAAAAAATGGCATTTTTCTTTGAATATCAAAATAACACCTCTTATTGGAAAACCCTTTAGTTCAAAGCTAAATTATTATTTTTTTATTAAACATCACAATAAAACATTCAATTATGATTCATTTTCATAAAACCATAACATGCATTCATAAAAAATCTTGACTGGTGCAAAAACATCAAATCCGTCCATCAACTTCGTTTGCATGTGATAAAATTCTTACGTGTATAATTCATTTTTACGATTTCATATGTGGCACGAATCATTTATTTTTCAACAGATATCTTCATTATACATCATAACCTACATGCCCGGAAAAAGATTCGCACGCCAAGCTTGAATATTCTGCTTGATATGAAAATAGACGCCTAAATTAATAAGCACACTTACAACGAGTGGAATTCTCAGGAAGACCACTGTTCGTTCCCAGCTATTGATGAATATTTTATCCCCCTTTGTATACGAAGATATACTCCGCACCTGTGGTTGCTCAGTAATGAGAAAAATAAAACCTATTTTTTGGATCGTAGTAGTAGGAAAAAAAAGGTAGATATAAAAGATATGTCAAAAAACTGATGTAAAAAACATGAATCTTGTATTACAATTATATTGAATAAATTGTGTTTTCTTGAGTTATATACTGGAAACTTTGGCTTTAAGTTAGTGCTAGTGAACGCGAGAAAATAAGTGTGTATGCAGACACATTTTTTGGTGACCCCAAGACATGATCTTTCGAGCGCATTAGAGGTCAAGTTTCCAGCCCTGAACCTTGAATTTGAATCTACAGGAAGGAAAAAGGACGATATTTCCCTTACTTGGCTACCTGTCAATCATCCCAGTAAAGATCCTGAAGTGTGACAATCACTTTAACTTTGCATATGAATATATCTGCTTAGTGTACAGCAGTATAAATAACAGTATACTTCCTACTCAATATGGACGAAGAGACAACTTCGGTTTCCGTCGTAAGAGAAAAACGAATTCAGCAAGCATCATCTAGATTAGCCTACCCTCAGCTTGGCAACCCAACAGAGAATGTACAAATCGACAAAAAACTGAATATTGAAAGGCCGCAAACGAATAGAAACGCTCCATCCATCAAGTCAGTACAATCTTCCACTTCTACCAGAATTATGCAGAATAAGTTAGAGACTCAGAAGAAAATCGCAGCTTTAGAAAAGGAAATCGAAGAAGCTTCCGAACATGTTGCAGATTTGATAGTAGACCTAAATCATGCCAGAAAAGAACTAACCTACTATAAGGGTGAAAAAGCTGATGAAGAGTCCAAGAAAGCAATACGAAAAGCCGAAGTGAAGATTTTCGATCTAGAGGCACAAATTACCAAAGGCGAAAGGAAACTTAATAGACTTAAAGCTAGTTTTGAACGCCGTAGAAAGTTAATTGAAGATGAAAGCGAAATAATTAATAATATAATCATAGAAGATTTTAATTATGAAAAATGTGAACAAGATCACGAAGAAAGACCTACATTCGAAGAAGAAAATGAGAAACACAACCGAGTGAAGAACTGGATAGAAAATGGAGAAAAAACAGGCCATGACGACATCTCGACTTCATTTTCTCATACTCATCAGAAAAATCAGCATGAGCCTGAACCACTTCCTGATATTTTTGAAAAATTCGTCACTGCTTTAACTCGAGCCATACAGAATCAGCAGCAAAATACTCTTGTAGTAATGAAGTCAAATGATAGCGACTTACCATACTTTGATGGAAATGCAGAAGATTGGTTAATTTTTAAGAATGAGTTTGAGAGAACCAGCAAGATATTAGACAATTCTCAAAAGATGGTACGACTCAGATCCCATCTAAAAGGCAAAGCTAAGTTTGCAGTGAATCATCTCTTGGCCAATCCTGATAACGTAAACAAGATTATGAAAACTTTAGAACAAGCTTTCGGTAATCCTGAAAAGATTATTACAACATTGATAGAAAAAGCTAAATGTGTTAAAGCCCCTGATCTCAATAGACCAGAAACCATTGTGGGATTTGGAACTGTAGTAGACGCACTAGTTACTAACGTAATATCTTTTCAACTTGAAGAATATATGAACAACATACAATTATTAAACGAACTTGTAGACAAATTGCCTAAAATTCTACAACGTGAATGGCATAAATTTGCAATGCAATCACAGCAAAAGAAAAATCTACAAATGTTCCAATCATGGATACAAGATGAAGTGAACACTGCTTACCTGCAAATTAAACCTGTTCAAGAGAGATTTGCTGAAATTAGAAAAATGAAGAATCAAGGAATACATACAGCGAAAGAAAAGAAAAGGAATTTTTGTCATAACTGTAACATCGAAAACCATATAATAACTTCATGTAGAAAGTTCATGAAGTTACCAATATCAGAAAAGCGAAAGAAAGTGAGAGAGAACGGATTATGTTATAAATGCCTTGAGAAAGGTCATCGTTCTGCAGATTGTCCCGAAAAACAAGTATGTGGCCTAGATTCTTGTACTAATATTCATCATCGTTTGCTTCATCCTCCTTCAATGAATAAAGAAAACAGTAGGAAAGACAAGAAACCTTCTGAGTTTAATTCTGATTCTTCAGATGTACTTAAAGCAGTTGCTTCAGCTGGAAACAGATTTATACCTATCATTCCAGTGAAAGTCACTGGTCCTCGAAAAACTAAAACCGTTCTAGCTTTTCTGGATACTGGGGCAAGCTTCACAATGATAAAATCTGACATTGCGAATGAAATTGGACTGTCAGGGAATGTGAAACCGTTGTCATTTAATGTATTTGGTAATGCCGTAAGAATTAATAATGATTCCAGGATGGTCGATTTGACAGTTGAAGGAGTTCTCCGAAATTCAAACAGATATTTAATTAAAAATGTACGTACTATCAAGAATTTGGAAGTTCCTTCATCTAAGTTGGACTTTGATGATATACGAGAAAAGTTTGTCTATCTAAATGGAGCACGTGTTAAGTCCATTCCTGACAAACGACCTCAAATGATAATCGGTTATGATAACTATCGCCTCTTCTGTCCACTACAAACAATTGAGGATCCTAATGAAAATGGACCATCTGCTCATCTTTGTCGATTGGGGTGGTACTTGTCTGGTGTTACGGAAAGAGAATACTGTTACTTCGCTTGCGAGTCAGGTTAGACTGAAACTGATCAGCATCTTCATACTCTGATACAGAACTTCTTCCAAATTGAAAACAGTGATGATAAAAACTGTGTTACTCCGTCTTCTTCCAAGGAAGATCAAAGAGGCACGTGGAAAAAAAGGATCATCGATCAAGTGTACCCTGGGAAAGATGGGCAAGTTCGGGTAGTAAATGTACGGGTTACATTTTCAAAGAAATATAAAGATAAAGAGCCCATCACTAGAATTTATCGCCGACCAGTCGTGAAATCATCCCTATAGGAGAGAATGTCGTTTTGAGGACAAAACGGGGAGGAGAAAATGTGGTTGCTCAGTAATGAGAAAAATAAAACCTATTTTTTGGATCGTAGTAGTAGGAAAAAAAAGGTAGATATAAAAGATATGTCAAAAAACTGATGTAAAAAACATGAATCTTGTATTACAATTATATTGAATAAATTGTGTTTTCTTGAGTTATATACTGGAAACTTTGGCTTTAAGTTAGTGCTAGTGAACGCGAGAAAATAAGTGTGTATGCAGACACAGCACCTTATAACAGTTTTTCAAAATATAGTGTGTTGATTGTGGACGAGATATTAAAAATGGATAGGTTCGTGTTATTTTATGAGAACTTGAAGACATGCGTTTATTTTTTATTAATTGCACTATAATATAAGCACTTTGTCATAATTGATCGTCCTAAATACGTTTTAATGTGGAAGTTTTGAATTAAAATATGTTTCTTTAACGAAATGATGAAATTACTGGATTGCAGTCTAAAAAATTTTATTTAAAATTCGGCATCTCCTATGCCTTCTTCAGGAGGTGAAAATTATTTTATGTTTTTTTGGTTACATAAGTATAGGGCGCGAACAGTAATGTTACATTTTTGGGCTTGACAAGCAGATGTGTGGGCCCGTTTCAGAATGATGATTAGTAATTATGTACAAATGTTAGAATTTTTCATTAAAAATTTCAAGATTTGCTAAATTTACATAGTTAATTTATCATCAGGAGTTTAAAATTTACTTGTATGCCTTAGATATTTAACATTTAATTCTGCTCCACATAGAATTGGAAAATCACTAAATTTAGAATGAGAAATTATGATATTTGACATCTATATACATAATTACTAGCTATAATTCTGACATGGGCCCCCATATCTGCTTGTCAAGGCTAACAAAATCATATGACTGCTCGCGCCCTATTGTATTTAACATTTCTTGTATACCTACACTCTACACCAAAAATTCTACTTTCGCATATATCTATTCCATATATATTTAGATTGTTTAATTTTAAATTCATTTTTGATGAAGAAATTTTGTCCTCTTCTAATTTTTCGATATGTTTCTAATTCTATTAATACATTAAGAAATAATATAATGTATGTACTTCCCAGAAAAAGTCTTCAGTAATGTCTTCGGATTTCTGACACTGACATTTATCTGTCAGTTACAAACAATTTCAATTTTCAACTATTTTCCTTGGCCATTCTTTCGGCTGTAAAATTTATTATAACAGATTATTTTACATATTATATTTCTTTTATCTCTAAATCTATAGAATATATTATAAAATATTTAAATGTATCAGAAAGAGAATTTATTATTCTTTAATATTATCCAGAAAAAAATTCAAAAAATATTATTTAGAAGATTTTTTTTCAAGAATCTTCTACTTCCGGTTGTCCAATTGTTACCAAAACCTTTTCAGATCTTCCCATGAATGTCCGATTGGGAAATACGTAGTTAAAAAAATATAAAGTTTTATAGTTTTTGAGTAATCGTCCTTCCAACATACCACACATACACACACACACACACACACATATACACACAGACATCATCGTAAAAATGTTAAAATCGGATTGTAGGGACCTTAAAACGTGCTTATTCAATAAAATCTGGATATGCGATTTTTAGCATGAATGCAATACCTCTCTTAGCGAGAGGTAAAAATATATAATAAAATACTCAAATAGTCGTCAATATTATAAAAGTAAAATAAATATATGAAATTTTCGGCACCCTTAAGAAAAAATATAATTATATTTTTTCTTAAGGGCCTTTTATGAATATGATCTGCTATGTTTTTGCATTATATTTTACAATAAATTTTCGGATGAAATGAAACAATATAATTATTGAAAATAAAACATTTACATTGCTTTCTTAGATATGTTTTTAAAACATTTTTTGTTTGTCATACAAAATCTAGTAAGGCCTGTTATTACTCAATATAAATATTGTTATATGTTTTTCTGTCAGTTGCTTAATGTATGTATGTATGTCACCATTTTTCTAGTTACTGTATCTTTATTACTTCAATAAATAAATCACATTAATATTCCACATTTTAATATTAACAATAATGATGTTAAATCTTTTAAAAAAATATTGAAGCATAAATTATTACTAAATTGTGAATAATCCATGTTAATATGTATATGTATTGTGGACTTATTCTATATCATGTATGTTTGGACAAATAAAACTATTATTATTATTAGTTATAAAAAAACAACTTAAATTATAGTTCAAAATGAATAATTATTTATTATTTTCCTACCTTATCTGCAGTTATAGTCTGGTTCACCCGAAGATTTTCTCCATTTTCAAGTTCAGCTCACCATAGAACACTGTAAAAATAAAATAAAAATATGTTAAACAATAAATATTTACATTTTAGTTTCGTTCAACTCTTCATGAACGTTTTGCGTACCTCAGTCACATGTTTCTCTGTCTTAGACGCTACTTAGCACATAACCCAAAACAATAACACTTTTTATATATGAAATTCATATCACTAGAAAGAGAATTAAATTCTACACATGTTGCATTATATTTGACAGATCATTTTCATATATTTCCAATGAATTTTTGATAAAAATCATGACACAAACAACGACATTTGTTTACCGTATTAACAATAAGTAATAACTGGCTAGTGTAAAGCATGGTTACGAAATACCTGAATCGACAAGCTTAGTATGAAAAATGAAATTAATTTTCTACATATAATTTTAATATTGGCATTGTTTTTGAATATTATTACAAATGGAAATACATATTGATATATTCTGTTATGTCCTATATTTTTTATTATAATTGTTTTTATTATTTCGTCAAAATTTTTAATTTGATTTTAAAATTAATAAAATACATTCTTCTGTTTTTAATAAACATTTATACGCAAAGATTGTTCGTTGAATTGCAAAAACGTATAAATTGCTTTATGGAAATTTTCAATTAAAAAATCTAATTTTTTATTCGCTACATTTCATATCGTTGTTTATATAGACATGGACGAATATAAATGCGCACTGTTTGAAATTAATTTACTTCTATTAGCCGTGTTTACAAGACAGTTGAATTAAAAAAAGAACAAGATGAAAACAACATTGTTTTTATGAATTTAAAGAGCAACTTTACGTCAAATGAATTTTCCAAAGGACGGAAGACCCAATTTCCAATATCCAATTTTATTTTTGATTGCCTTTTTTACAATTTTACGTCGATATGGCTTCCGTAAGGGTCGCTACCCTTTCATTTATTATTGACACGGGAGTAGTGCAGCCGGTAGGTGGCAGGCCTGTCATCTCACTAAATATCCACTTGTCTTTATCTTTGGAACTTAAATTGTAAGGGAAGTACATAGTCCCAATATCGACGAACAACTTTACCGAAATGTCAGAAGACTGATATACGAGTAATATAAAATCGCCTGTTTTGATGTAAAAATATAAAAATTTATAAATAAATAATTGTTTCAATATATAATGGTGTGATATGAACAAATTTTCAAATGTCTTCCGAGGTACAATGCTTAGCGTAGCTGTCCATGGAATATTAAACTTTATAGATTTAGATTCGATTCTTCAGCGGGAGATGTTTTTACCTTCCGTCACCTCTAGGTAAGGAAGGTATTGTCTTTGGTCAAAATATTCAATGATGAGTTTTTACTGAATAGGCATGTTTTAGGGTCCCTATAATACGATTTTACCATTTTTACGATGATGTCTGTATGTATGTATGTGTGTGTGTCTGTATGTGTGTGTGTCTGTGTGTGTGTGACAAAAGTTCCGGATCCCATAACTTTAATACCACGATTCCAAAAATTATAATTTTTTCGTATTCCTCAAGTTTACATCCAGCAAGTGATTAGATTTTGGTTATAATTGGTGAACCGGAAGTACCCTCATTTGAAGATTTAACAGTTAAATTTGATTTATTGACATTTAACGTTATTATAACTTATAGAATATATTATTCTCTATACGATTTGCTTACATTTTATACTTCATATTCAACAGATACAAAGTTAAAGGATTTTAAAGAAATTAAATTTTATAATTCAGCCAGCTATGCTAAACATGGAAACTATTAATATATTCATATAATTCAAATTGACAGATGTCAGTATCAATAAAAAGTAAATTAATATGGCAGAGATGAGGATGTTGAAGTAGATGTTGGGGAAAACAGGGAAAGATACGGTAAGAAAATAACTCTAGTATTACAATTTTCTAGAAAGATACAAGAAAGACAATTACATTGGTTTGAACATGATATGAGGAGAAATGAAGAATTATATTTGAACAAGAATGAGTAGTTTAGTAATGAGAGGTTGAAGAAGCAGAGGAAGACCAAAGATAAGATGGGAGGACTGAATGAGAACGACACGCAAAAATAGCGACCCCTAACGCATGGGAAAAGCTAAAGAGGAAGAAGATATCAGTATCAAGTGCAATTTGAATAGTCTGTTTATGAAATAATTTTACTGGAAATTTAGAATCTTTTGCAAGAAAAATTATGTATGGAATTTATACATTATACATAGGATTGACGGAAGGTATTGTGCTGGCCACAACAGATTTTTTTTATTGTTTTTACAAAAATATTGAACTTTTTAAAATCTATCTTTTATGTCCTATTACAAGCATTTAGATATAATAATACCTTTGTAATAAAAAAAGAGAAAATAATTAACAAAATTGATTACAACAATGATAATGAAAATGCATTATAATTTTATTTTCTTGTTAATAAACAATAACTGAGATAAGTATAATGGACATAAGCATGTATTGCATTTTTACTATATTTATAAAAAGTTATTTTTCATATTAACATCAAAAGAAAATATAATGTATTTTTATTATATCACTCTTTTGATTATTGTAATCAATTTTCGTAATTATTTTCCCTTTATTTATTATAAAGTTATTATTATTTCTAAATGATTTTTTGGTGATTTTTTAATGTAAATATAAGATTTACAATCGCTCTATTTTTCTCGCACCTCCAATCTGTATTCAAATACATAAGTATACTTGTGAAATTTAGTACGACACTTTTGAATTACTTTTTAACGTCAATAAAGTTTTATTAATATATCACCTTTACATTATATTAGAAGTTTGAAAATATGAAGTAACTACTTAGCGAGTGCTCGTATTTAAAAGTCTCGAAAATCGAAGTAGTGGTCTTCGGCGGTGAGACTTTTTCTCGTGTCCGTCTGGGGAAGGATAAATTGTAACGTAATATTGGCAGCTTGATAGGTCGGGTTGAAATATGAACCGACCGTGGAGATTCTCTCCGCTAGGAAATTTTGTGAGCTATCACTTGTTGATTCTGTCACAGTTTGGACAGATTGATTTTTCATTATAATTTAATTCAGCGAATTTAATAAAAGCTTTGTCATTGTACCAGGACTGATGGGGTAGGATACCAGACGCTTTTGATTGAATTAACGAATTGTTATTAATTTTTTTATAATGAGAATAAATCTGAAATGTAATACAACGTACATACAACTAATGAAAAACAAATAAAATTTAGTTTAATTAAAAACTCAAATATGAACAATAAAAAAGCGCGCACAGTAAAAAATATTATTAACTTTTAATTAAAATATTTAAATATTCCATTCATTTATACATAATTTGTGTTTTAATAACATACACGTGTGTAGCTCTTACGGTTCTCGAGATCTCAATGCATTCGTACCTTAAATGGTACACTTTGTATAGCACAGTTACGCCGAAATTATAAAGTAATTTAGATAAATAAAATTTATTTTAATTATTATTAACGAAAGGATTAAAACTGATACAGGTTGTGCATTATACAAGTACAAGTGAAAGTTATTATTGAATCTAAAGAATTTATGTTTTATGATCACAGAAGCTATAATTAGAAATTGCTAATCATCTATAAATTATTATATAGTGTATGAATAGCTTTTTCATATTTTTATTGTGTGCAATTACATAGTTAATGTTTACTTTAAATCTTCTATTTTACTTATGTGTAAATGAAGAATTATTTAGAAACGTAAATTGTTATTCACTTATGTACAAAAACTTCATTTTACGGCAATCAAACACACTTTACAGAGCGTAAAGTGTCTTTTTTACGTCCTTTAAAAAATGACCAAAAAGTTGATGAAACACTTTGCTTCAAATCTTTGAAAGATTTCAATTTTCAGTTAGCCGTTTTCTAGTTATTTATTTTGTATTCATCAGAAAAAAATATTTTCAACTTTACAGCGAAAAAATCTGATATGGCCAGAACAATACCTTCCGTCGATCCTGTGTATTATGTACATATTCCATACATAAATTTTCAGTAAAATTATTTCATAAACAAAATATGCAAATTGTACTTGACACTGACATCTTCTTTTTTAGCTTCTCCCATTCGTTAGGGGTCGCTATGTTTTATTTTCTTAATATTTTTTTTTTAATATTTTGCTACTCTAAATACTTAAAATTGAAACGGCGACAAAAGCAGAAATGATTATTAACCTTTGATCTATAGTGAACATTAATTAAACACCCATATTTAATAAAACTATAGACCGAGCAATATTTAGATGTTATGTCGTCATTTGTTATCTGTAGTAGGATGTAGATATGTAGTATTACCAACACAAATATGAAAGACAGAGGGTTCATACTTTTTGAAGTACATGGTTTTTTGGAGTTCCCTAATTTTGCTGGTGTGTATTATAAAAAAAAAATCTGATGTGGCCAGCACATAACCTCTCGCCGTATATTTTACCTGGCTGTATGCATAAAGCAAAGAATATTTTTATAAATACAAATAATATATTCATATAAATCTATGACGTATAAACTTCTTTATTATTCAATAATAGCATGTCTCAACATGAAGATATTTTACCATAAATTATGTTACAATAAATTACAAAGTAGAGTTTACCATATATAAATATTAGGCTGGTAACTGCAATTTTCAATTCGAACAACGTTGTTTACTTTCTCTTCATATTCTTCTAGTAAAAACATTAATTTTGGGCGGTCTAAAATGTATATATGGATTGTGCATCTATTCTTACATATCTTCTTTTACATTTTATTTTTTCATACATGTTATATCTAAATAACACTAATTCCCTTTAATAAAGTGACGGATAGATTGCACTCCGATTATTCTTATATCGATGTGTAATTTTGTCAATATTTACAACTTACTTGAGAAGAATTTGATAGCTTTTTCGCAATTCAAAGTTACTCTAGTCTATAGTACTGGTGTACATTGTCCCATAATGTTTGAAACAAATTTAAGTCCTTCAACCTAGACTTGTCATCTCCATAATAGTCACAGATCAAGAAGTAAGGGATTCTCCAAGTACATTTTTCTTTCATTACTCATTATTTCTGACACTGACATTTATCTGTCAGTTACAAATAATTTAAATTATCAACTATTTTTCATGGCATTCTTTCGGCTGTCAAATTTATTACAACAGATTATTTTATATATTATACTTCTTTTATCTTTAAATCTATGGAATATATAATAAAATATTTAAATGTATCAGATAGAGAATTTAATTTTCTTTAATATTACCACGAAAAATTTTCAAAAAATAATATTTAGAAGATTTTTTTTCAAGAATCTTCTACTTCCGGTTGTCCAATTATTACCAAAACCTTTTCAGATCTTCCCATGAATGTCCGATTGGGAAATACGTTGTTAAACAAATTTTAAGTCTTATAGTTTTTGAGTAACCGTCCTTCCAACATCCCACACACACACACACACACACACACACACACACACACACACACACACACACACACACACACACACACACACAGACATCGTCGTAAAAATGTTAAAATCGGATTGTAGGGACCTTAAAACGTGCTTATTCAATAAAATCTGGATATGCGATTTTTAGCATGAATGCAATACCTCTCTTAAAAATGGTATCTATATACAGAATTTTTTCATCATATTCAAAGAGTGAACCCTCCTCTTCACATATAAAATATCCTACAGCTTTTCATAGTCATCAACAATAATCTATTGAATGACAACGATGTAAAGCAGTTCTGTTTTTGCTCCTGGCTAAGTTTTACACAGAATAGTGATTTTGTACCATGGCCTCTAAGTTTTTGTTATAGTTTTTGTTGTTGTTGGGATATTGCCACATGTTATATTTGTTCCCAAACGTCAACTGCTTATTCATAAAACCGATGTAGAAACTTGAAGGATGCGAATTAGTTATGAATTAACACATTTCGGTGTTTAGTTAGTTTAGAATCCTTCGGATCTGGGAAAGCTTGAATGTATGATACTGTTTTCATTATTGTTTTGTTCAGATTCTAAATACATAATAAGCTTATTGTTTGTTTACTACGTTTCATGAATTTTATTTAAAAGTAAACGTTTTTAACCTTCCGTTATCTTTAGATAAGGAAGGTATTGTCTTTGGTCAAAAAATTCGATAGCACGTTTTGGGGTCCCTAGAACTACTTTACTACATTTTACGATGATGTGTTTGTGCGTATGTGTGTGTGTGACAATCGTTTCAGCCGCGCTATTTAAAATTCGAAATATTTGGCGCCGGTCGGGATCTAACCCCAGATTCGCGACCAGACACTTAGGCACGCGGCCACGGGACCCCATAACTATTATTATCTAAAATTGATTGTTAATTTGGCCCTAAGGAAAAACTAAACGGAGACCATAATCTAACAGCTACTAACTAAAGTATTTAAAATGAAATATAATATTTAATCTACTGTTACAACTAATAAAGCAGGAAACAAGGAAATATACTCTACCTAAAATAATATTAAACACTGAAAGAAAAGTCAAAACACAAGAAAAATCAAACAAAATGACAGCAATGTTACGCTTATGGAAGGTAAACAAATTTACTGCCTTGTCGAAGGTTTGTTACATTGGTGCACAACGCCATCTCTACGTAGTGAAATATCCCAATACTATTATTGCAAAAATTTATATGCCTCATTATTACATCCAAATTAGATTTTGGTTTTATTTGATCAACCGGAAGTACCTTAATTTGAAGCCCTTAATTGTTTTTGTTAAAAAAAAACAGTTAAATGTCTTTTACATTTTATAAATATTAAAGAATATTTTATTCTCTATACGATTTGATTGTATTATTTTCTTCATATTCAATGTACTTAAAGATAAAAAAATTATAAAGAAATTAATTTTATAAATCTTGCAATCTTTGTTGCGTCACCATGGGAACAGTTGCAGTAATTCAATATTACCTTTGAATATATAATACATATAAGAATGGCAACGCATATGGCCTAGCAACATACTATATCTGTCTCTTTTTATTCACAAAATTATTATAGATACCTAGTGACTCCTACCACAAAACTATGAACTACGGTAAATCGTGCTGACAGCATTGCCAGATACTATTTGTTAGAGGTATTCAATAATCAATAATTCAAAAATATTGTTTCATAATAACCAGATAATATATTTTATACTTGTTTTACAATAGCAATCTTAAAAACCTCTATAAAATTTTAACTTGCTGTTCTAGCTACGTGGCAATACTGTGCAATATCCACCTATTATGTATTTTTTGAACTAACTCAGAAATAATTCGTATAGGGAGGGATAGATGGCACCTTCTCTCGAAATATTTAATCTAAATACATTACGTTGCCATTCTTATATGTATTATATATTCAAAAATATTACTAATTGATAGATGTCAGTGTCAAATAAAATTTACATAATATCTTTGAGAAATGATTTTACCAAAAATATAAAAATGTAAAATAGTTTAAGGTGGCAAAAACAAATCACTTAAGATAATACAACAGATTATAGCCATAAGCCAATTCAGCTGATTATTATGTTATAAATATAACGCTATATATGTTTTTATTTTCTACTTCTTATTTTAAGAAACATCGGATGTCTGTGAAATAATTTTATTGAAAATACAAGAAGCTTTCTGTGTGAAATTTATATAAAATACATGTAATTTTATTCTTGGTAATTGTATTTTCCGTTTAAAAAAGGATTAGTATGAAAGTTTTTAATTTATTTATAAAACGTACTTTACAATTTTCCTATAATAATATATTTTTATTTTGATATAGGTAGAAAGTACACTGATCCCAATGCAGAAGTGTTTTTAAATATAGCAAAAATGAAAGATATAAAAGTATATTTGAAAATAATAAAACCAGTGCGGTTTTAAATAAAGATAAAGAAGAAGCATGAAACAAAATTACAAATGAGTACAACAGCTATAAATGTTAAAATTTGGATTTAAAGATGTGATCAGTCTTTGATGGAATATGACGAATCAATTGGTCAATTAAATTTAACTATCAGATTAGCTATATTTTTAATGGTGAATTGGATTGATTAAGAATCAGCCTTGATCTATGGATGAAGTCATTATTAAGGAATGGTGAATTCGACGGTTAGGGACTTAAATTAAGAATTAAAATACCGTATTCTATTCATTTTAATGCATGAATAACTATCTATGTTGAAACAAAATTAGAAACGGAATTGTTTACAGATTTCAGAATGTAGTATTTGTTCTACAGATTAGGCATTTGTGAAATATCGTACGTGGTACATATGTGTGTTATGTAGTTTTTACAAACACAGTGCGCTTGTTTTGTTTCCCAGGATAAACTAGAACTAAAATTAACCCGTCCAGCTGTGTTAATTTCAAATGACAACTTTCGGAACACGACTTCTACAACACAAAATCTGACACAATTCTAATTTGTTACAGAGCAGCGTTTTTGTTTCCTGGTTGAAAATTTTAATAAAATATTTTGTATTTAACATTTCGTGTATACTTACACTCTACACCCAAATTCTACTTACACCTTTCCTTTATATTTAGATTTTGTAATTTTAAATTCATTCTATGAAGAATTTTTTTCATATGCTTCTAATTTTTCGAGATGTTTCCAATTCATAGTCGGGATTAATAGTATTTCTGAAGGGTATATGTAATATACCTATAATTTTAAATATTTAACTACTAATTCAATAAGAAATAATATATGTAGGTACTTCCCAAAAAAGTCTTCAGTAATGTTTCTGTATTTCTGATGCTGACATTTATCTGTTAGTTACAAACATTTTAATTTTTCAATTGGTTTCCATGGCATTATTTGCATGGGATTTATTTCAACAGATTATTTTATATATTATATTTTTTTATCTTTAAATCAATAAAAGATATAATAAAGTATTAATTTTTGAGAAACCTTCCGTCCAACCCGCGCGCACGCACGCACACACACACACACACACACACACACATATCGTAAAAATGTTAAAATCGGATTATAGGTACCTTAAAACGTACTTATTCATTCAAATCTATGCGATTTTTAGCAAAAATCCAATACCTCTCGTAGCGAAAGGTAAAAAAAGTAGAAAATTATTTATGCTTGACCATATTTCAAGATACAATAAAAAAATGCATATAGTTACAGATGCAGAGATTTTTAAATCCATTAATGGGGTCATTTTACATTTTCTAATTTATTTTTTTCTTGAAAGAATAGGTCAAATTAAATATGTACATAGGTGTATGTTTTACAACTTACAAGTCTTTATAGAATCAGAGATATAATTTTTTAAAAGTTGTCTTTAATTTCAAATATTTGGACGCTGACGTCACGGCTTGGCGGATATGGTAGTAGTGGTCTACCGGTTGTGTTTGGAACTATGATTGTTTGGGTTATCACTTGTCACTTTGTGACAGCTACATATTGTTAACTAAAAACATATTTCTATGATTTTCTATTAAAATATATTATTATTATTTTGGCCTCTAATATCTTTCCGTCTTAGGCCTCCAAATTTGTAAAAGCAACAATACATATTGTATAGTTTTTAATATTGTATTTCCTGTAAGTAGACACCCGGTAAATGCAATATCAATTTACCCCTGCTATAATTTAAAACCGATATATATTATTTTTGATTATAAACATCAGGTAATTTCATGATGCCAAAATGTACTTGTATATTTGAAACGGAAAAGATTTTCCATGGATCAGATTTAAATTTGACTCAGTTCCGTAATACACCTAACGACATTTACCAATTTGTTTCATTCAATTTAAGCCTGAATTCAGGCGAAGATAAATATTTCAACATCAAAGTCTCAGTTTAAATTTGGCATTTGGTTGGATTTTGAATGGAAGGAAAAATGGCAGACGCGACTTGTAAGTTTGCATTGAGTTCACATCGCTTTGGCGACAGGCACAACATGCAAAATGTAATAAGGAAATCGAAAATCGAAACCATTTCTATAAGAGGAACTCCGTGTTTCCTGCGAGGACAATCAATAACCGCACGGTGACAAGGAGAAGGCGCGAGACGAGCATCAAACTGAATTTATAAGCCTACCAACAGCAAGGCAAATATTTCTCCGTTTTGCAACATATTACACCTAGATTTCAAGTGCAACTTTTCAAATTGAGGACCTCTTAACATAAACTCTTTTTTTTAATTTGAGATAAACAACTGTCTATAGCTTCCTTGCTTTTATAGATTTCTGTAATTTAATTTATCACAGGATCATGTTTAAATATTAGAAAATTATTTACGGGATGTCAAGAAATAGAAAAATAAACATTAATGGGCAATTATATAATAATAATAATAATAATAAGTGGATATATTTCCAGAGCGTTTTTTGTAATATTGAAGAAGCACACCTGATATGACGCGTGGACTTCAGGCCAAATTAAAATTATATTTATAAAAATGAATAAAATGACATTATATTAATTATTTCATAAACATACTATGCAAATTGCACTTGACACTGACATCTTTTTTAACTTTTCCCATTCGTTAGGGTCGCTATTTTTTATTTTCTTCTTCCACTCATTTCTGTTTTGCGTGTCGTCCTCATTCAGTTCCTTTTCTCTCAAGTCTTCTGCAATACAGTACTTCCATCTTATCTTTGGTCTTCTTCAGTTTCTGCTACCTTCTTTTACTAAGCTATTCACTATTCGTCCAATATATTCTTATCTTTCCTCTTGACACGTTCAAACCAATATAATCGTCTCTCTTATATCTTTCTAGAAACTTTATCACTCGAGCCACTTCCCTTGTCCTTTTATTTCGTAGCCTATTTTTCCGTGACTTCCCAACATCTATCTCTACATCCTCATCCCTGCCACATTCATTTATTTTTCATTGATATTAACATCTGTCAATTTGAATTATCTGAATATATTAGCAGTTTCCATGGTTAGCATAACTGGCTTATTTATGAAATTCAATATCTTTATAATTCTATAACTCTATATCTATCGAATATGAAGTATAAAATGCAATCACATCGTATAGAGAATAACATATTCTTTAAAATTTATGAAACATGAAATGACAATAAATGATATTTAACTGCGTTTTTCAAGAAAAACTGTTAAAACTTGCAAATAAGGGTACTTCCGGTGAGCCAATTATAACCAAAATCTAATAACATCTGCATATGGATATTACGAAAAAAAATATAATTTTTGGAATCGTGGTATTGGAGTTATGCGATCTGAAACAATCGTCACATACACACACGCACACACATACATACAGACATCATCGTAAAAGTAGTAAATTGTTATTCTAGGGACCACAAATCGTGCGTATTCATTAGAAACTCACTATCGAATTGTTGACTAAAGACAATACCTTTCTTACTTAAAAGTGACGGAAGGTAAAAATGTAAATAAAAAATAATTTAAACATACAGAGCAGTAAATTATATTGCTTATTGGATTTAAACAAAAAAGGTACAATTATTTTTTTGCATGACCTTATTAGATGCATAATTTAATTCTCCACATTTATTTAAAGTATTATTATGTAAAATTAATAAGCCACTTTTGCGTAAGAAAAAACTTTTTTTATGTTAAACGTCTATGATTCGTATTTCGTTTTATACCATGTAATCTACATCTTGTGTAAAACTAAGTATTTATATTTATTTTTGTTCTAGGTAAGTGGTCAACATATTGAAGGTGTCCATAGATTCATTGGCAGTAAGTTTAAAATTTATTTTCATATAGGTGGGCATCTACTATTTAAGTTTCATATAAATTCTATGGATAACTTTCTGGTGCAGAAATTTTGCGTCTGTTTAATATAAAAGTTGTGAATTGGTGAAATTGATTGTTGAAGGAGAATATCTGATTTTCTCAATAACTAAAATTTTACGAATTTGAAAGCTATATAAAAGTTTATTCTTATGAAACATCTGTAGGGGAAAAGTATTTCAATTCTGTTGAATAGAATTAGACTTTTATGAACTGATACCAATATAATAAAAAATATCGGCGATATCACTTTGAAAATCTAAATCGCATCTTAGGAATATAAGATTGATTGCCAAATAGTGTTATAAATTCTAAATAGCTTTTCATTAAAACTGGGGATTGATTTTTATTTTTCCACAAAATACTGAAAAGTATAAGTTTGTCTTTTCATTAAAGTGCAATTTAAATTTACTAAAGCAACACTTTATTGATGATGGATAAAAATTTGTTGACATTAAAAATGAAATATAAATGTCAAATTTCTTGAAAAAATCTCTATCTTATGTTGGCTTCATTTTATAGCCGTGTTCCTTCGGGCTGTGATTGTGATTATGTAAATCCTGATTAGTTTAATCGTGATCCTTTTAAAAGTTATATCAAGAAAACAATTTGAATAATATAGACACCATCTAGCGTCAAATGGCATATGTAAACCAATGCAAACTAATTTATTTTATTTTATACTGTCAAGTGTTATAATAGACAGCACATTAAAAATAGACCATATATATATAATGAGGTCATGCATATATGTTGTGGCCAGCACAATAGCTCTCGCCACTTCCGTTTTTGATTACATATGTATTGTATTTATCGAAATTAATAAATTACTGGATTGCAGTCAAATTATTTTATTTAAATTTCGGCCTCTACCGGTTTCGGCATCTCCTATGCTTTCTTCAGGAGCTGCAATATTTAAAAAAAAACCTTTTAAGTACATCGTTTTTTTAACTTTAAATTTCTATCACTCGAGCTATTTCCCTATCTTTCCGTGTCTTACCCAACACATATCTCAACATCCTCATCTCCGGCACATTCATTTTGTTTCTATTGATACTGACATCTATCAATTTGAATTTCCTTGGTTAACATAGCTGGCTGATTTATAAAATTTAATATCTTTATAATTCTATAACTCTATATCTATTGAATATGAAATATAAAATGCAATCCAATCATATAGCGAATAATATATTCTTTAAGTTATAATTACATTAAATTTCAGTAAGTGATATTTAACTGTTTTTTTCAAGAAAAACTGTTAAAACTTGCAAATGAGGGTACCAATTATAACCAAAATATGCATATGGATCTAAACTTGAGGAATACGAAAAAATTATAATTTTTCGAACACACACATACATACAGACATCATGCGAAAAATAGTAAATTTGTAGTATAGGACCTCAAAACTTGCTTTTTTATTAAAAACTCAATATCTAATTTTTTGAGTAAAGACAATACCTTCCTTACCTAAAGGTGACGGAAGGTAAAAATACCCCCAACCGTAATGAAATTTTCCCAATTGGCGGGAGGTTCACATGCTCGGATTTCTGGAAACTTTTCATATATTGTTAAGCGCATATTTCTGGGCAGGACTAAATAAAACATTACATTTGTTTCTATTAGTTATAATTTTTTCCAATATTGTTAAGGTTTAGCAATTTTCTTACAGAATAAGAAAATGTATATCACATACAAAATTAATATGAAAATAATGGAGCTTTTAATGTTTTAAATTGAAAATAAAATATTCTGAGAAGACTTGAATGCAAGTAAAAATTATAAGCGAGTGAAAAGAGGAGCGCAATTTAAATAAAATATATATAAATGATAAAGATGAGAGGCTAGCATCAGAAAGGGAATTATTTAAATAATACCAGAGTAAATTAAACATGATTTTGTAATGATGAGAACGGGCACACTCTGAGATGGAAACGGTCACGATAGCCACAGCATGTCACGAGATGGCCGGCGAAGTAGATACTCTACTTGCTCATTACTCGCTCGATATTTCCCCATACCAGGACATTTATAATTAATCAGATTTTATTTCAAAAGCCGTTCTAGTGAAACATTCAAATAAATATCAACTTTGGTTTTTGATTGGCGGCTTCAAGCAAACAAAATTAAAGTTCTCAAATTATAACACTGAAATGACTTCTAGGTTTTTGTGAAACTGTTGCCTTGAGTTTAATTGTGGGTAATTTCTCGACTGTGATATGGATAAGGTGTTAACATTTACACAGTCAATTAGCATTTATTCTTACTCTACCGACGTTTCGGCGGACCCTTGCACCTTCTTCAGGGTCTACAACAATTATACAACAAAAATGTAGTACAGTAAAATGTTTAAAAGATGTCCGATCAAGGGCATCTGCAGGGCCGGATCTAGAACAAAAGTTGGGGTGGGCAAGATCTAAAGATGCCCCCCCCCCCCGCCGCTCAACTACACGATAATATACAATGGGCCACCATTGCTATCTCGAAAACTATAAGAGCTTCGAAGACAGTTAAATGGGCAAGCAATTTCTATTTTACAAGAAAAATGTAAAGAAAAGACGAAAATTCTTTTTTGACCAATGGTTCTCAAAATATGAGACCTAACTTTTTATTTTAAATGAGAACATATATTTTTTTATTTGCTCATTCGTTGGAGAATTTAATTCTGAATTCCGTGATATAATATTTTTATACACTTATATGACTATATATTGTTTTCTTCTTTATTATCTTTTCTCTTTAAAATTACATTTCCAGATCAATTTTTGACAACTTGACTTTTGAATTGAATAATGATCAGATAAGTTTCTTTGTTCATAGCCTACTCCGAGTTAGGTATTTAACACAATATACCTATATTAATATTATTTCTCAATATTTTGGAGTCCATGGTACTAATATTTTTTAGGTTAAATAAAAATGAAAATGTATTAGTGGAGTAAAGGAATTAAATGCTATGTCAAGTAAAATATATATTTTTTTGTGAAATGCCGCCCCTTGCAAACTTTGGGGTGGGCTATCGCCCACCTCGCCCACCCCTAAATCCGGCCCTGGGCATCTGTATCACGAACGAATTAAGAAATAGGCATACATTTATCTCTTTCTTTTGCAAAGGCTGTAAGAATGTGTGATAAGGATGGATATAACACGCTTGTCTTTCAAAAATTCATATTGTTCCGACTAAGTTAGGACATTCCACTTTAAAACGATGCTCGTTGTTGATAATACTTTCGCTGTAACGTAAGTTTTTTTATTAATTCAGATACATTACCTTGATTCATAGCCGTACGAATTACGTTATTTTCTGTCAGAGTCGCTGACACTGACATTGTGTCATTATCTTATTTTTAACATATTTGGTGTTACATTTGCTTATAAACTTACCAGTTGACTTATTTTTGAATTTTGAATGCTTTTACTGTAATATATATTTTTATAATAATAAAATAACAGTAGTATCTTACGTACCCTCATAAAAACTAAGCAAACGACACTACTGAATTTGTCATAATGGGCGGAGCAAAAATCTGAATTCATACAATTCGTAGACGACCTTGATCGGACATCTTTCAAAAATTTTACTGTACATACAAAATAACATGGACGTTATCACACTTAGGTCCGGTTGTTCCAAGTTCAGATAAAGTAGCAGTTTACTATCATGCGTAATATAACAAGTGATATGATTATCATCGATGATATTCTCAAGTGAAACCGAGCTGCAGATTTCACGAGTCCGGAGGACGAGTTGAAATGTGCTGCTTCGGTTTCACGAGCAATATCTTCGATTATTAATCATATCACGAGCTTATATTTAATGAGAGAATATAATGAATTTTTGCAATCTAACATAACCTAACTTTTGATATACATATTCATATTGTATTAAAACATGGTACTTACGAGTTTTATTTAATATTTCGGAGTTTGAATTATTGTTATTATTTATTTTTATACTCAAAATTAACTGTTAATGTCATAAATAAAGAAAACAAATCCCTTAGTAACGATTATAAATACGGTGTTTATTTCCTTGTTTTTTATCATCGCTGTGATAAACGCGTAGCTAGGGAGATTCTGAATATTGATTGGCGGAAAACATGTCACGTGACTAAGGAATTATATTCTCTATTAGATAAATTTATTCTACCGTCTTAACTAGAGAATAAGATTTTTGGGTTGCTCCATGATGTTTTACTCTCCGGATAGCTAACTGGCAGATTGCTTTCAGAAAGATTAAAATTGTGTTAGGGTAGTATTTTTGAAAAGTTGGCAACTTGGCTGTCACAATTTTAATAGAAATTTGGTTACTTTTTCGCTTATCTGTGTTTTGGTGCAGTTGCAGTTTACACCACAGTTTTGAACGTTTAGAAAAAATGATAAAAACGACTTGCCAAAATGAGTGAAAATTATAGATAAAGAGAAGTTTATTTTATTACCGCAGAAATTACTAATTTAATTAAATTAGTCGACAAATATAAAAATATAATTGAGTCCAGGAATACAGGTTCCGTCCCTTGGAAAGAAAAAAGACATAATCTGGAATCAATTATAAATTATTTCAGTTTTAGCTGTGGTCGCGATATACATCCTGTTGCATAAAATCATATAGCTATCAACAACTGGCATATCGAAAGTAAAGCGTGATTCGTGATTCAGAAAAACAAATGTAGACAAATAAGTGTTTATTTCTCAAATTATGCATTCTTTAAACTTACATAGTAGAGTAGGTAAGAACAATATTTGGTCATTAATTTCATCTAACAAATAAAAAACTGTATCTTTTGACATCAGAAACCTCAAAATTATTACATCTTTCTCGTACTGTATACTGTTTTCGAAAATGAATATTATCAAAAATGAAATCCAATACTTCATCATCACTGTTGTATTGATTTATTATAATAATTATTAATATTAACATCATCAAAACAACACAAACGTACCATCCATATGTTCCGTTTCTCTTCACTTCGTGTTTCCATTGTGTGCACTCGGTACTATATTCTCTGGATAAAACTCTTAACTAGTAGTTTGACTGACTGTTAGTTATCTTGGCGTTAACGAAAATTTATCTTACTGGTAACTTTTAACCATAAGTGGAACAACGCAAACTGAAGTTATCAATAGAATAAATTTTAACCGAATGTTTAACTATAGATGGAACAACCGGCCCTTACAGTAAGATCTTACAGATTATTACAATTCATGTACACAAAATACATTCGTACAAAACATTCAGTTATTTTATAAGAGCATATACACATCCATTTGCTCTTAAAAAACGATAACCGAATAATACGGAAAATAGCCGGAAATATCCTGTGGGAGGATTCTGGTGACATCATTGATACGGACTCCTATTGGCCGTCTGTACACCAATAATAATGTACCAAGTTGTAGGAATTTAAATAAAATGAAAGGAATGTAATGGAAATATACGCTGTTAAGTCCTTTAATATCAGTTCTTGCATTGATGTTATTGCAATCATTCCTGATATGCATTTCAAGAAACATAACGTTTGGAGTAATTCTGCTTTTTCTCCAAAATCTTGAAATTATCCAGATCAAAAACTAAAACAGTTTTGATTTGGATAATTTCAAGATTTTGCAAGTACAGTATTTAGTTAACAAAGTATTGTTTATTGTTGAAAGATTTTTCTTTATTAAAAGTTTAAAGGCATGTTCTCCATATCTTGAACATGTATCTGGTTGTAGATATTTACTAATTAATGGTTGTTTAAGAAAGTTATAATTAACGTTTCTGTTTACATTTAGTAATTATAAATTGATTTTAAAATAGTAATTACGTTGTTTACGTTTACGGTATAGCACTGAAGATACTTTTATGGAATTTTTGTATATCATGTTTGAAGAAAATGATTGTTTTTTATAATTTTATCAAATTACACGTCATAATAATTTCAAATATACATATATAAATTAAAAAGTAAGGTAGTCGTAGAAATCAATTTATTTTACCGTTATTATAATCGTGGATATAGGTAAATAACTATCCAAATATTTTATAATTTAGATATATATATATTTAGATTTGGATTAATTAGTAAAGAAAAAATATTTTATTAACGACGATCTGATAAAGTTAATTGTCATAAGTAATTATTTAATGGAATTCAGTCATTTATTTTAATGCTAAAATTAACTTTATTTCAATAATTAATAAACTTATCATAACTACAGTGTACCAACCATAGGCGCCGACCCAAGGTTGGCCAAAATTAAATGGATTTTTGTATTCATATTTTTTTTACTTCATGAAATATATATCTTATTAGTAATAATTACAGAAAAATTAAATAAAGTACAGTACCTACGAATCTTATGTCTTTATATTATTTTGAACATGTTCGAATGTGAAACTAAAATGAAAATTGTGGATTTAGTGGCCATCTATCGAATAAATTCTAAATGAAACTTTGCAAATGCCATGATTGAAATATTTTTAAATTAATGAGATCGAAACAAACGCGCTAAAATTTGTATAAAACATAGTTTCGCCCCTTCTATATTTTGTTTAGGGGGCAACCGTAGTCGGCGTAATAACAAAATTCACGGGATTAGACATTTTCATTATATTTATTTGGATTTCTTTGTTTATTAAAAAAATGAAATTGATGTATCAAATTAAATAATCTACAATTAATCAGTTATCATCGATTGAATTGTCAGAAATAATTTTATAGGTTACATAATGTAAAAAGTAATTATTATTTAAGTATAGATTGTAAAAATATTTATTTAGTGATATAGGTGCAGAATTTATTTATGTGTATTATTTTTATTTAACACCTTGTATTTGAACCTACTATCCTGACGACTGCGCCATTAATGTGTTACATATAAAAACCAAAAAATAAACTTATTTATTTGGAATACAACAAAAAGTAATGTAATCGAACATTTTTATATTTCATTATTCATAACACTAATACATTATTTTGTTCTATGAAACATTACTACTTCTGTAAATTATCATGAAATAACTTTTATATGGAGACAACTTATAATATTAACCTACATTATATTCCTAATCAATATCTACACGTGACCAGGATAAAACACATCGTATATGTTATAAAAAAGCTATTAATAACACATTAGAACGAAAATCCAATAAGTTTGATGATAATAAATAAATAATCAAGTCACTGTCTAATTCTGAAACAATAGAAACACTATATATTTTTACCTCTCGCTAAGAGAGGTATTGGATTCATGCTAAATATCGCATATCCAGATTTTATTGAATAAGCACGTTGTAAGATCCATACAATCCGGTTTTAACATTTTTACGATGATGTCTGTGTGTATGTGTCTGGATGTGTGTCTGTGTATGTTGGATGTTGGAAGGACGATTACTCGAAGACTATAAGACGTCGTATTTCCCAATCGGACATTCATGGAAAGATCTGAAAAGGTTTTGGTAACAATTGGACAACCGAAAGTAGAAGATTCTTGAAAAAAAATCTTCTAAATATTATTTTTTGAAAATTTTTCTTGGTAATATTAAAGAAAATTAAATTATCTATCTGATACATTTAAATATTTTATAATATATTCTATAGATTTAGAGATAAAAGATATGTAATATATAAAATAATCTGTTGTAATAAATTTTACAGCCGAAAGAATGCCATGGAAAATAGTCGAAAATTTAAATTGTTTGTAACTGACAGATAATTGTCAGTGTCAGAAATCCAGAGACATTACTGAAGACTTTTTCTGGGAAGTACATATATTATTTATTAGTTAAATATTTAATATTATAGGTATATTACACATAACCTTCACAAATACTGTTACTCCCGACAATGAATTGGAAACATCTCGAAAAATTAGAAGAATAGGACAAAATTTCTTCATAGAATGAATTTAAATTTAAAAAATCTAAATATATGGAATAGATATAAGTATAGAATTTTTGGTGTAGAGTGTAGGTATACAAGAAATGTTAAATACATTAGGGCGCGAGCAGTCATGTGACTTTGTTGGCCTTGACAAGCAGATATGAGGGCCCATGTCAGAATGATAGCTAGTAATTATGTATATGGATGTCAAATATCATAATTTCTTATTCTAAATTTAGTGATTTTCCAATTCCATGTGGTTTATTTTCCTTGACAAGTAAATTCCACACTCCTGGTGACAAATTAACTATGTGAATTTAGAAAAACTTGAAATTTTCAATGAAAAATTCTGATATTTGGCATCTATGTACATAATTACTTATTATTATTCTGAAACGGGCCCCCACATCTGCTTGTCAAGGCCAACAATGTAACATGACTGTTCGCGCCCTATACTTATGTAACAAAAAAAAGGAAGTGGCGAGAGGTATTGTGCTGGCCACAACAGATTTTTTTTTTAATTTTGAACTATAATTTGATCCTGTAAAATACTGCACTTTGGCAATTAGTGAAATTAAAACCACTTTAAATTTTAACTCCTTGTTTCTAATGCCACCTATTATTAGTAAACTCCGTAAAATTACTGGAAGTATGAATTTTTTACTACTTGGAATCGTAATTATATAGTGTTGTCCTTTAGTAGTGGTAATAGTCCCATCACATTTGTACTTCTCACGAATCTGTGAATAATTGATCGGGGAAAATTGTATAGGACATCTCCCATCGACCATATGGTCAAAAGAGGAGTTCTTTGTTTCGACGGAACTTGAGGGAATCTGTATAGAAGTCGTGAATTTTTTACGACAATGCCACGCGATATATATTATTTGGTAAATAAAAATGAGGGTGCAGGGTTGTGATTAGTTTAAGAGAAAGAAAAATATTTTTTCTCCACACTGTTCACAAGTTAATATAAAAAAATTATATCATAATGGTGTATCAATTTTCATCATTAAACTGGGGCTTCAGTAAATGAATTGTGATGCGAGTGTTTAATGACATCTCGAATGTTAATGAAAAAGACTTTAAAGAAGAAAGAATACCGCAGATTTTTTTAAATCAGAGATGATACTTAACATTAAATTTATATTTCATTTTTATAGTTATTAATGCAAATTTTGATTGTGCTATGGATGTGGATTTACTTTTATGTGATTAAATAAATTCATATCTATTTTCATCATTAAAGAGATGCTTTAACAAGTCTGGCCAATTTTTACTCCAACCAATTTTTTATCTTCCGTCATCACTAACTAGATAAGGAAGGTATTGTCTTTGTTCAAAAAATTCGGAGGTGATTTTCAAATGTATAAGCACGTTATAGGGTACCTACAATACGATTTTACTATTTTTACGATGATGTCTGTATGTGTGTGTGCTTGGGTGTGTGAATGTGTGTGTGACCGCGGTTTTGGCCGCGATATATCCAATACTAGAATTCCAAAAATTACAATTCGTACGTATTCTTCTTCCTTACATCCATATGCAGACTTGATTAGATTTTGGTTATAATTGGTCAACCCCCCATTTGAATATTTTAATAGTTTGAAAAGACACTTAAATATTATTTACACATTTAATGTTATTGTAAATATTAAAGATTATTCTATTATCTATACGAATTGATTGCATTTTATATTTCATATTCAATGTATATAGAGTTAAAGAATTATTAAGAAATTAAATTTTATAAATCAGCCAGCTATGCTATAACCAAGGAAACAGGTACTATATTAAGAAATAAAAAGAAAATGAATGCGGCAGAGATGAGAATGTTGAAATAGATGTTGGGGAAGACACGGCATACTATGGTAAAGAATGAAAGACTAAGGGAAATAACTCGAGTATTAAAAGTTTCTAGAAAGATACAAGAGAAACGATCACATTGGTAGATGTCATGAGGAAATAAGAAGAATGAATTGCTTAGTAATCGAAGGTGAAAGAAACAGAGGAAGACCAAAGATAAGATGGAAGGACTGTATTGCAGAAGACTTCAGAGCAAAGCAACCAAATGAGGACTACCTGCAAATGGAAATTTAGAATCTTTTGCAAGAAAATTTATGTATGGAATTTGTAAATAATATACAGGCTTGCGATTGTGCTGACCATATCAATTTTTTTCTACAATGCTAAAGTTTGCAAATATTTATGAAATTGTTATTTAAGTATTAAGGGCAGTAAGTGCTTCCTACCGACTGAGGATGATTTATGAGATCGAAATCTCCGATGCCGGTAGAAAAGCGCTTACTGATCGCAATGCTTACTACGTTTTTTTGCACAATCGACACTATGAACTGGTAGTAAATAAACTTTATATAACGAACGAAGTTTAAAATTATTTTATCAGGAAATTCTAATTCACTTGTTGACTAAAAAGTCTACAACTCTTGTAAACAGATAAATGAGGAAGATATTATAATTAAGCAGGAAATTCTCTGAATATTTTAGTAAATTGCTCGTTTTACTTATCTACTCGATTTATTCACTTTTTTTACTTAAATATTGTGCTGTCAAGTTAATAAATATTATAAAGTGATACATTTATATAATAATATTTCTTGATAGCTACTGTATGCCATAATTGAGCACTCAAGAAAAAACAATGGATATTCATGTCGTAGACAATAAATTCAAGTGACAATCACACTGCCCACTATTTTTTATCGTTTTCGAGTAATATTGGTTTGACATAGCAACAGCGCAACACCTCTCTTATATTGCCCATTCGCGTGACGTATTGTAGTTCTCTTTTTGTCCACTGCAGCGCTGTTGTTGTCTTTTGTATAAAATATAATTTTGTTAATGTTTGTTCGTTTTTTTATTATTCATTTGTTTGAACCAAAAGTTGAGTAGGTATAGAAACGCATTGTATTATTTTATTTTGATATCGATTTCTGGATAAAACTTTATGCGGTAATTTATCTATGTTTATTACCATTAAGTTTCTAATGGATCTGTTTATGTTGCATTGAAGCTTTTATTAAGCTTGTTTTACACTGCGCAATACTTTAAATTATATGAAGAACAATTTCTAAAAAGGTTGTTTTAAATGCTAAATTCATTTTGGAAATAGATGAAATTTACTTCGTTTTTAATACGTAATAGCTATTTAGGTGGCACTAACAATACCAAACTTCTAATACAAAATGTTGCGTATCAAAATGAAAGCCTTGCGATGCGCAATGGGATATTCTACCATTGCAAATTAATTGTAAACTTCTATAATTATAAGGTAGGTTAAATTAAGGGTTTTAGTAAAAGGAAAATGATGAAATATACTTTTTTGTACCTAATAAAAATGCTTAATTATTTTAATCGTGTCGTCATAGTCCGGGGACGCCCCGAGCCTACAATCGGTTATTATCGTAAAATTTCGGGCGAACTAGACCTACTATTCATTCTTTTTGTTTAAATTCAAATTAAGAACTCTAGCAACATTTCTGTCATCCTAATGACATTGTCAAAATTTATTTTTTAAAATATTTTTCGTAATACTACACCGTTACTATAAACGAAAAATAAAAGTGAAAAGGTGTCCACAACGGCCGACGTCCGTTATTATAACGGCCGTTAAGGTTTATGGCAGGCGCCTCCTATTAAGGTTAAAGTATTTCTAATAAAAAAAATCACAGGATCGTGAAGAGCTTTGGTTTTTCCAAAAAAAAAATTGAACGCCATAAGGGCGATATACAAATAACGGACAAACTTCAGCCGCGTCCGTTATTTGCTTTATATCGGCGTAATGTTGTTAATAACTATTATTTTAAACATTTTTCTTTATTACTGAATTCATTACTAATTAATTTGACAAAGCAATGAAGATTATCGTGTTATAGGGCACACGTTTACGCTATGTGAAAAAAATACTCTATCGAATGAGCCTAAAATTATATACTATCCCATTTTAAAAAATATAACTTGAGAAAATATTTTCTTATCTAATCGGATGTTCCCGTTGGTGTTCTGTAAGATTTCTTATAGCATTTTATTGTATATTTAATAATTATTTGAGATAGCTCGTTATCTGTTACACCCTGTATGCCTAATGCAGACAATGCAGATCCCCCTAGAATTAACTGTTTGACACATAATCAACTCGGGACTACGACGTCATAAATAATTTCAGACAATCAAAAATTAAAATTACACTTAGTAATACAATAATATAAAATAGTTATTTAAGTATTAAGGTCAGTAAGTGCTTCCTACCGGTAGAGAATGATGTTAAAGATGGAACGAAGTCGAGATCTTCAATACATCCAAAACCGGTAGAAGATCATTTACTGCCCGCAAAAGATTTGAACATTATTTGGTTGTCATTTTTAAAGCAAGTTTTGATCATTGTTTTTATTGACTTACCGTCTCGCCGCCTAATCGGTAAGTAATCTAATCACAACCATTAACCGATCAGTAATTTGTAAATAAAACCCATTGCCTTGGAAACCCTATCGGTTAAAGAAACCGAATTATGCAAAAAAATTAATTTTGTAATTGAAAGTCAAAAATTTCAATCCTTGAAATTATTAACAACCCTAATGAAACATGGATAAATTTGATTTTGCTCTGTATGTAACTTTTACTTCAAAATATTGTAGTGGTAGTATAAACTGTCATTAACTTCCAAGCGAATATTGTAGTTCTCTTCTACATATGCACTTTGACCTTTCCAGCTATTATCATTATTGTCTACGCTTTTTCATATTGTATTCTATATTATTCATATTTTGCTGTATTATTTCACACATGTATTAAATTTTAAAATTAATCTATTATTACATCAATAATGCGTTAGTTATTATTTAATTTCACATTAATCTATTTTTGGTTTAATTATAGGGATTTGTTAAACATGAGTTGTATTTAATTTATTTGTATATAATTATATGAGTTTGGTTATCAAAGCTGTGGATATATGAAATAGGATTAATATCTGGACATGTACACGAACCACAGATCAAAGAAAATGAGATATATTTATTTTAGGATGGAAGCGTAGCTTAGGAAGGCCTACATACGTCAAATTTACATGATGTTGTATGTGTAAAATGTAAACATTAAATATATTGCAATAAGTTTTAATCGACATGATGATTTGGAGAGATGAAAATAACGGAGATACAGTCCTTTGTTAAAATATTATTTATTGAAAACAATACCGACGTTTCGGTCTCAATGAGACCTCAGGGTTCTGGAAAACATCATCGGGGTACAAATATGTTCTACAAATTTTAAGAAACTGGTCACTTACATGTTTAAAATGTTTTTAGATTTGTTGAAAAATAATGAATTGTACGTAATTAAAAAGAAGAAGGTTGTAGATGTCAAACTATAAAAAATAAAAATATATATAACACGTACATTCTTATCAGAGTTCATTATAAAACTGACCAAGGGTTGGTTCTCGTATTGGAAGGAGCAAGGTGCAACGCGTATTTGTTTTTTTAAATTTCTGTAGTATTTCATCAATATCCCATTGTAAATGATACTTAGATTTTGTATGTCTGTCTGCGAGTTAATCGAGTTTTTATGTTTGTGTATTTGTGTATTTCTAAGTGTAAGTCTTTTATTTAAATTATTTTCATACCTTAATATTTTTGTGTCTCTAAAATTGAATTTATATTATTCGGTCTGTGCATGGTTGACTAATGTACATTTGGTAATATTTGTATTCTTGTTTGAATTTCTTTCATGTTCCGATAATCTAGTCTTTAAATATCTTCGGGTTTGTCCAATGTAAAATTTATCACAGTCCAATTGGACTAATTCTAAAAACATTTTAAACATGTGACCAGTTTCTTAAAATTTGTAGAGCATGATATTTGTACCCCGTTGATGTTATCCAGAACCCCGAGGATGGTCTAATTGAGACCGAAACGTCGGTATTGTTTTCAATAAATAATATTTTAACAAAGGACTGAATCTTAAATATATTTTGAAAAAATATTAAAATTAATATTAATTTATATTTTACAGGGTAACAGTAAATGATGGAGCCAAAAATAATGTGACTATTATTATTAAAACAAAGTTAATATTAAATAAATACATTAACGTACAACAATTACATTATAAATTATTAAAAAATCTTTCAGAACTCATATTCAATTAAAATGGTATAACCTTTTTAGTTTTAGTTGTGTTTATTGCTATAAAAGCAGACGTTTCGGCAGCATTAACTGATGTCTTCTTCAGAGAATAAACAACAAATATATAAATAAATAATAACAAAAACATTAGCAACAGGTAACCATGGTGACAAATTACAACATATTTAATATAGGAAGCCATGCCCGACTAAAATCTAAACCGTCACAATGTTTGAGATTATTATTCTTGATTTTGAAAATCTCAATGGCTTTTCTTATTAACCTGTTGTTTAGGTGTGTTGGTCTCGCTAGTACTTTTGTGTCTTCGAATTTTATACGATGGAATTTTTCCAGGGCATGCTCTGCAAGTGAAGATTTTTCTGGGTGGTTCAATCTGATCGAACGCTGGTGTTCTTTCAATCTTGTTAAAATAGTTCTACCAGTACGGCCAATGTAAAATTTCCCCGCATATTGGTATTTTGTCACTTGAATTATGCTCTTTTCCAAATCGAATCATAGCTATGTTCAATTAATATGGGTTGATGCATATGTGTCAATGATGATGAATATTATTGGTGTCGGCCTGTAATTACCGAAATTATACATGTAACCGCGAACTAATTACACAATTAACATTCAATACTCAATCAGCCGTGTTATAGTTTACTAACACAGTGCGGTCAACGGTTACTAGATAATTTTGAGGAGAAATTACAATGAATGTAAAAATCTGTTGTGGCCAGCATAATACCTTCCGTCAATCCTGCGTGTTATGTATAAATTCCATACATAAATTTTCTTGCAAAAGGTTCTAAATTTCCAGTAAAATTGTTTCATAAACAAATTATGCAAATTGCACTTCTTTAGCTTTCCCCATTCGTTAGGGGTCGCTATTTTTTATTTTTTTCTTCCACTCATTTCTGTTTTACGTGTCGTTCTCATTCAGTTGTTTTTCTCTCAAGTCTTCCGCAATACAGTCCTTTCATCTTATCTGTTTCTTCAACCTTCTATTCTAAATCCAATAATCATTTCTCCTCATGACATTTTCAAACAAATGTAATCATCTCGCTTGTATCTTTCTAGAAACTTGTAACACTAGATTTATTTCCTTACCTATCTTTCCGTGTCTTCCCCAACATTCTTATCTCTGTCACATTAATTTACTTTTTATTTATACTGACATCTGTCAATTTGAATTATATGAATATATCAGTAGTTTCCATATTTAGCATAGCTGGCTGAATTATAAAATTTTATTTCTCTAAATTCTTTAACTCTTGTATCTATTGAATATGAAGTATAAAATGCAATCAAATCGTATAGAGAATAATATATTCTTTAAGTTATAATAACGTTAAATGTCAATAAATCAAATTTAACTGTTAAATCTTCAAATGAGGCTACTTCCAGTTCACCAATTATAGCCAAAATCTAATCAGTTGTTCTTTTGGATGTAAACTTGAGGAATACGAAAAAATTATAATTTTTGGAATCGTGGTATTGAAGTTATGCGAACACATGTATACATACAGACATCATCGTAAAAATGGTAAAATCGTATTATAGGGACCCTAAAACATGCTTATTCACTAGACAATACCTTCCTTACCTAAAGGTGACGGAAGGTAAAAATCGTAGGTTTTTGCAATCCTGTTACATTCGTTACCATATTGTTACTGTGCTTTTAAGGTAGTTATATCGTGAAATCATTTTCAACAGAATTAATTGAAATTTTAAGTACATCTCAACTGAAGTATAATGTACCTGCTCTACAAGTTTTAAAACAATTGACCGAGCGGTACCTGAGATATTTGCAATTAAATTTGGCCTTTTTAACACGTGAAGAATAGGAAATGGCAAAATAAACACATTTTAAATTATAACTTTTATATCCACTACGACATTTAATCGAAAAACTAGTATGTTATAGTAAACTAATTAACGGATTTTATGTAAAAATTAGAAAATTATTTACCACCCAGATTTAATTTTATTGTCTCTAGAAAATTTTAATCTGAAGATATGATAAATAGGTAGAATTATACTTGACAACCATGTACAAGCGTTTCAGATGAAGTATCATTTAAGTTAACACCCGCTTGGTATTAGCGAATAAGAGGTGATCTTAGGCTAAAGGAATTTCAGACGTACATTCGAAAGAAATATTTTTGAAATTGGTATTTTACGTGAAAAGCATGAAAACTTTAAACGGTATAATACTACTTTTGTAATTTTAAGAAAGAAATATATTAATTTGTTTTGCAGTTTCCATTTGTAGTTTAGAATTAGTATTATATCTTAAAATATCTTATTACTTTTATACCCGAATGTACCAATAAATGTCTAGATACGACGATGCCACAGTTATTCTTCAACATTGAAATACGACACTTGTGTATGTGTTAGTGCGAGTGGTACAGTTCAAAAAAAAACTTTTCTACGGAAAAATAAAGAAAATTCATATGTTACAGTCGTTGATATTAGCTTTTAACTATTTTGATGCAATCTGTTTATATAATATAATGTTAAAAAATATAAGTTATTGCAAATATAAACTGCATTAACTTAATTTTTATTTTGAACATAGAACAAGTTTTTGAATAGGTACACTCGAGTGACAACTACCTTAATAGATAAATTCAACTTTCCATCTACAGTCCTAACTATTAATGTGGATTTTCAGTGCTGAAAAATGAAATGAGACATTTGAATGAACAATATCGTAGACTTTCTCGTTTAAACGTTCCTGAAAGCTTTCAGCTTTGAATTCCAAGCACTTCGTAAGAACCCTGACAAAATAAATCGAAGTAAATTTACTCGGACAATTTTAAAAGCAAATAAATTGAATTCAAAACTAGAAGAATCAGGTTACTTTTTCTATTTAATCAATACAAATGTACAAATAGCATTTCTGGCTTCGGCAGTCATTAGATATTATTTGTTCTACATATCGTTTCAGTTCAATGAAAACAAATATAATAAATCATTATAATTTTACATTATTTAATATGTAAAGTACAACGAACAAATAATCAAATATACTTTGAAAATAATATACAGTGATTTTAAGTAAGCATGTGTGTATTTACTGAAAGCATATAATACTGTTAATTATAGATACACTGTTTTCCAGTGAATTATGAACTTCTAAATAATTCACCACCCCGTAGTTTATAATGAAAGATATATTATTCTGCAATTTTAATTTGATAACTTGTCTCACGCAAACTTGATTTGTATTTGGTAAATAAATAAACATTGTTAGTAAGTACTTTGTAAAAAAATCGAAAATATAATTCATTGTATAATTACAGAATGTCAACGAATACTACCGACCATATACATTAAACAAATGATAAAAATTACAATCAATAATCCAATGGAAAAATTACCTCTAATTCGTGTTCTAAATTTGTAATTGTTGGAAAAACTTCCGTCATTAGGAAAAAAATAAAACTGTGGTATGTACAATTCTAAACTGATTTTTAAAACATGCATGAATATAAAGTAAAATTTAATCATATAAAGCTAGAAATAATATTTTTTTTCTACAAATTTATTAAAAGTAGAGTTTTTAATATTTATTTTTAGGGTTATGTCCTTTTATGACACTAGTGTTAAAAACTGATAGATCATTGTTACTTTTCACGCAAGTGTTAAAAATCAATTAATAAAATTTACTGTGGTGGCCACATCTTATATTTTAATCACATTATACTACATTTTTAGGCATGGGCATTTTTTTATGACCAGCATAGTATTTTTACCTCTCGCTAAGAGAGGTATTGGAATCATGATAAAAATCACATATCCAGATTTAATGAATAAGCACGTTTTAATGTCCCTAAAATCCGATAATAACATGTTTACGAAGATGTCTGTGTGTATGTGGGTGGGTGTGTGTGTGAGATTGTTCTATGTACGATTTCTCAAATTCTATAAGACTAAAGACCTGTGTAACTACGGATTCCTCAATCTAATAGTGATGGGAAGAGTTGAATAGATTCTGGTAACAATTGGACAACCGTAAGTAGTATTTTAACAAAAATGTTCTAAATATAATTTTTTGAAAAATTTATGTTATTACAAATATTAAAAAACAAAATTCTCTATCCGACACATTTAAAAAAAATATTATACCTTCTATAGATTTAAAGATATAGATATATAATGTATAAAATAATCTGTTGAAGTAAATCTCATAGCCTGCTCACAGCCCAAACATCTCCATGCATGGTAACTACTTGAGAAATTAAAATGTCTGTAATTGACAGATAAATGTCACTAATGTCAGTGTCAAAAATTCAGATATAGTACTAAAGGCTTTTTCTGGGAACGATATTTAATATTTCTTGTTGTATTTTTAATTATATATTTAAATTTTAGATATATTACATGAACACTCAGAAATAACGCCAATCCCGTTAATCAATTAGAAAATCCTCGAACATTTAGAAGAAATGGAGAAAACTTGCACATAGAATGAATTTAAAATTATAGAAAATACGTAAATATAAAGATTAGGTGTAATTAGAATTTTTTGTTTGTACAAGAAATGTTAAATATCATACTTATATATACCATTTCTTCCTTATGCTAATATGAAAAGAACCCATTAGATTTTGGTGGGGATAACCGGAAATAGGAGTTTACTTGAAGCTCAAGATAGTTTTTCTTCAAAAAATACCTTTAAATGTATTTTTTCGCAATTTGTTATTATAAAAAATAAAGATTATTTCATTTTCTACAGGTTTGCTTTAATACTTTTTCTCTATATATTATGGATAAATTTATAAAGTAAAATAAAAATTATATCTCAGAGCTTATGCTTTAAACATATTTCCATGGTTACATAGTTCAGTTCAAATGTATGTAACTGACAGATAAATGTCACTGTCTTAAAAGGAATATTGTAAATAGAACAATAGTTTTAAGGAAAGGAACTTAATATAGATAATTTCTAGCATTAGTAAATATGCAGGTATGTATTTAAATAAAGAAATAAATAAACATATTATCACGGCCTATTATCCATTGCTGGGTGTGCTAATCCGATTTGTACACATATTTCGGTAATGATGATGACATATTTGTATTGTGCGGGCGTTTACCACAAGGGTTATTTTTATGCTATTTAAAATTCGAATTATTTGGCGTTGATCGGGATCGAATCGGATTCCCCAGATTCGCGACCAGACATCAGGCACGCGGCATCGAGACCCCATAGGTAAATGGCGGGAGGTATTGTGTTGATCAAATCGGATTTTTTTTTAATATACCACATATGTGTGACCGTATTGCACGTGTATACTACTAAAATATTAATTACAATTATACCGTATATTGAATTCTCTATTTGGGGTGTTCTGCATCAAAGATTACTTAATTTATTTGAGTAAACTCGACATTAATAACAGAGTTTGTTTGAAGTTTTGATAATTCTTCACGGTCGAAAAGTATTTTACGTTTATTGTTTGCTCAGATAACATCAAGAGAGCAAATATGCACTATGATAATTACGGAGTAATTATATTTTACATGTTTTCTCTGTACATCCAAATTAAACAAATTGAAATAACAGATGCGACATGGAAATAATTAAATGGAAGAAAATTAGAATGGAAAAGTAAACATAATTAAAATACGTTTCAAATGTAATAAAATAATAATTTGTCACATGTACTTACAGTTATAAAAGTTAAATTACGTACTTGATAAATTTAAAATATACATATATGATTTTCCTACCTTATTTGTTGTTGTAGTCTGACTCACTCGAAGATTTCATCAATTTCAAAGTTCGGTTCACCACAAAACACTGTAAAAATAACAATATATTAAACAATGAAAATACACATTTTAGTTTTGTTCAACTCTTCAAGAATGTGTACCTCAGTCACATGTTTCTCTGTGTCAATGCTACTTATATGCACATAACCCAAAACACTTAACACTTTTTCTATATCAAATTAATGTCACTATAGAAAGAGAATTAAATTCTAAACATGATGCATTATATTTGGCAATCCATTTTCACTTATTTACAATGTATTTTCGATAAAATTCACAACATAAACAATGATATACGTTTACTTGAGAAGCAAATGAATAACTGGCCATAGCCCGCTGTGTATCATCGATGCGAAATACCGGAATCAACAAGCCAACCACGATGAAAGAAATTAATTTTCTACATATAATATTTTTAATATTGGCAATTCTTTTATATGTGAATAAGCAAATGCAATGAATGATATTAAAAATTCATCTAAATATATTCATTACCCTGCTTATTATTTATAATTTTGAATATAAATATCTAATATTCTGTATAAATTAAAATATTGATCTAGTTTTAAAATAAAAAAAATATTTTGAAGTACCTATATATTAATAATATATATTAAATAATTGATCCGTTTTAGTTCTTTGTCCTAGTAAATTTATGAGTAGTACCTATGTACGTAATTCAGTGCACCAGTAGACCGTAAATTTCTAGCGGCCTTAAGGCCAATTATATGTTTTTATCATAGTAAAAAGATGTTTCCAATTTATATATTTTTAATTGATAAGAGTTTGTTAACTTTTGTAGGGCATTCATTTTTATAAATATATTAATGTTGAAATAATACTGTTCTTCTGAAAATGACCTTACTTGGTCTGCTTTAAAAATTTAATAAGAAAAATCTAATGTGGCCAAGCACATTACCTTTCGTCAATCCTGTGTATTATGTACAAATTCCATACATAAATTTTCTTGCAAAAGATTCTACATTTCCAGTAAAATTATTTCATAAACAAACTATTCAAATTTCACTTGACACTGACATCTTCTTTTTCTTGTTTAGCTGTTCTCATTCGTTAAGGGTCACTATATTTTATTTTCTTCCACTCATTTCTGTTTTGCGTGTCGTTCTCATTTAGTTCCTCTCTCGTCTTCCACAATACAGTCCTTCCATCTTATCTTTGGTCTTCCTCTTTTTGGTCTACCTTCTATTATTAAGCTATTCATTCTTCCACTATATTCTCATCTCTCTTCACGACATGTTCAAACCAATGTAATCGTCTCTCTTGGATCTATCTAGAAACGTCTGTCATTTCGAGTCATTTCCCTAATTCTTTTATTCCTTATCCTATTTTTCCGTGTCTTCCCCAATATCTATCCCAACATCCTAATCTCTGCCACATTAATTTTCTTACTGACATCTGTCGGTTAGAATTTTCGTAATATAGTAATTGTTTCTATGGTTATAGCTAGCTGATTTATAAGATTTAATTTCGTGGCCGTGTGCCTGAGTGTCTGGTCGCGAATCTAGAGGATCCGGGTTCGATCCCGACAGACACCAAAATTTACATCGAAGTTTAATGGCACAAAATTGACCCCTGTGGCGCACTCTCCACGCCAGCAATGAGTGCCCGTGGGGTGACGCCTGGTAAGCGCCCGTACGGTACAAATATTCCATCATTACCGATATCTGTGTACGAAGCAGATTGGCACACCCAGCATTGGGTAATATGCCGTGATGAAATATTTATTTATTTATTTAATTTCTTTATAATTCTTTAACTCTATATTCATTGAATATGAAATATAAAATGCAATAAATTCGTATTGATAATGATAGATCGGCCATAGTTCAGTTTGTAGAGTGTTACTCCGGTAAAGTAATGGTTCTTGGTTCAAATCCAGGTGGCTGACATCATTTCACACTTTCATAATTTATTTCGAACATATAGACTGTTAACTCATTCATTATTACTTAAATTGAATCAATATAATTATTAAGAATAGAAAATATCAAAAGAAGCTTTCCGTTAATGAAATAACATTTTCCATCTAATAGGAGTGATTTCTTTCATATAACGTATGGTAAAAGTATTTAAAATAATAAAAAATGATCTACCCATACATACATACACACAGACATCATCGTGAAAATGTTAAAATTGGATTCTAGGGACCTTAAAACGTTGTCATAGTTATTACAATTCTGGCCTAATTATAAATGTAAACAAATTTAACCAGTAACTAATTATCTAAACGAATTGGTAGTATCCTAAATAATTATAGTACATTTACAGTAACAATTTCATCAAAAATTCTTCTTTCTTGCATACACCATGCCCCCACCTCACCCCCACCCTCTTGTTGTGTCGGCACGACACTGGCGCGCATTCTGTTTGTATTTGAAGTTGGGTTTCTATGACAACCTGGTGAATGCTAAACAATCAATTGTGGACACGTACTCTTGAATACCTGCAGCCGGCCAATCGCGTTATAGTTTCGCGGCTGATGGCTGAGTGATAAGCTGATAGTAGCGCAGTTGATGGTCAGTTTGGTGACGGCTTCGATGTCGTTCACAAGTCTTCTGGGGTTCGGGCTGTGACATAGGATTAGATGAGGTACGAGGAAAGCACTACAACCACAGCACTTGGGGAGTTTTTTCTCTGTATTTGGATAGTTTGTTGCACTGCACACGATACAATTTTGTTTTTATTGTTTAGTTTATTATTTTATCACTTCATTTTTGCTACTATTTCTAACACCAACAACGCTAAAATTATTCGTTAACTAAACTGAATTTATTTTCTTTTTTGAATTAACATCCAATTTATTTAGATAACTGAATAAAGCCAAGTTTAAATTTAAGGGTTGGTTATACAACTGTACATTATTGTATCAATAATAGTATTTTCTAATGATTCTTTTCGTATATATGGTGATTGAAAAAATACGAGCATTGGCTGTTTTCGTTATTATTCATTTCAGACCTATATTTTACCTACATTGCTATCTCCGGAACATTAAGAGACGTTTAAATGGGCAAACAATTTCTATTATACAAGATAAATTTAAAGAAAAGAAAAATTATTTTTTCGACCAATGGTTCTTCAAAGTACGGGACGTAACGTTTTTATATACCATTACATAACATTTTTTGAGAAAAATTCGTAAAAAGTTTTATATTAATTTAATTTAAAAAAATACGTTGAATTAGAATGCCATGTTTTGTTTTCGTTGACATTTATGATCAATTAATAGAACAAAATATTATAGTGAAAATGATTAGGCAGAGGACTCACGTCATCAACCTGAAAAAGACCTTATAAAATGAAATATAACTTGTAGAAATTTTTGGGTGTTATTTATTTTTAAAAGTAGAAGAAAAAAAGTACTAGTATTAAGTAATGTATACATTAATGATATATACAATTATTTCTAAGTCAATTGTTATTCCTTTTACGGAATATAAAATTATTTGAAGTAATTGTAGTTTATTTTCGTACCATACATTGGCACTACTGAGAATGACAATATTGTGTCAAATAATTTTATATTCCGTAAAAGGAATAAGGATTGACTTAGAAATAATTATAAATTCATTCATATATACGTTTCTTTAATACTAGTATATGTTTTCTAGTTTTTAAAAAAATAAATAACTAATAATTTCTACAAGTTATATTTATTTTTATAAGGTTTTTTTCAGGCCTAATCATTTCCACCATATCTTCTTTCTGTCAGGCTCTCTAATTATATCTCAAAAAAAAAAAACATATATTCATATTTTTTATTGGTGGCACTCTTATTAATAGCCATATTTTAATCAAATTAAAATAAAACTTTATATGGAATAACTAATATATAATAAGTATACAATTTAAAAAATATGTCATTTAAAGTAAAAAGGTTAGGTTCCGTATTTTGAGAACCACTGGCCGAAAAATATTATTTCTTTTCTTTAAATTTGTCTTGTAAAATAGAAATTGTTTGCCCATTTAACTGTCTTTTTAACTCTTATAGTTCGCGAGATAGCAATGGTGGCCCATTTAAAATGAACACCTGGATACTTTTAAATAATAAAGCTGTTTAAATGCACTTTTTGTAATAATAATTAGTAAATTGAATATACACATTACAAAAAATAAATTTATAATGGCTGACCACTAAGCTACCCAACCATCAACAAAAGGTTATAAAATCTGCATAAGTCAGTTTCAAATATCGTTTCGTTCAACTATAGTCAGCTGCTCGCTAATCATCCTTAATCAGTTGTTCAATAGTCAAAATGTTTGTCCTGCTTAACCTTGCGGGCACTCATAGCTGTGAAAGTTCGTCACTTCGGTGTAATTTAAAAATATTTCTGTTTTGATTTCGGTGAGTTTCGAACCATAATTGTTAACTTAACACAATTAGCAACATTCACCCTTAAAAATTTATAAATTTAATAAATCGATTAATACATATTTTGCAAATAACCAGAAATACATGTGAAATGCAGTTTTTAATTCGTCTGTTGTTTATGTTATTGATGTGTAACGATAATACGTTAAATATTTTGAGGGTATATCATTGAATTTTTGTTTGATTAAAACATTGTAATGTAAACAGGATAACAAGCATGTGCCTGTTTCAAATTGTGTTCCAAGGATATCTTTTTTCAATAAACGGCTACTTTTGTACATACATATAAATAAGAAAATATACTGGTCAACATGTCAATTTTTGAAAATATTATTGTTTAAATAACGCTATAATGAATACCTTTTTTGCAATTAACAAAAGTGAAATTTAAAAAATGTTTTCCCTCTATCAGGATTTAATCCTTGTAAAAAATATACAGGGTGATCACGCGAGAATGAACCAGCAATTATCTCCGTTATTAAGGGAGATAGCGATTATCTTCAAATAAACAAATTTACTATAGACAACATGGGCAATAAGATGTATCAAGGAGCATTCTTTTACTTCCGATTCCGTAGTATGTGATACCAACTTTGAAATTTCAAATGGAACGTACTATATTTTTTTATATTTTTGAAAAGTACATAAAATTTGCTTTACAATGTTGTATTATTAAAAAATAAAGGACGTTTGAAATATGAACATATTGATTGAAAAAAAAATCAAGTGTGTGAGATTTTATTGTTTTTTTATTCATAGATGATGATATTTTTTGAGAAAAAATCATTTATATGACGTAGCCTAGGCAACAAATCCAATAAAACAAAATTCCACACTATCTTAACTTATTTTGTAAGATATTTCAAACGTCCGCCATTTTACTTTTCAATAATACAACGTCCTACTACTACTATTATCATTGTAAAGCAAATTTTATGTACTTTTCAAAAATGTAAAAAATATAGTATGTTCCATTTGAAATTTCAAAGTTGGTATCACGTACTTCGGAACCGGAAGTAATAGAACTTTTTTTGTTACAACATCTTATTGCCTATATTGCCTATAGTATTTTTTCTTATTTAAAGATAATCACTATCTTGCTTAATAACAATTTTTTTAGTTTATTGTTTAATTTTAAGACACAGTCATGGCACACTATTCTCATTTCGATTAGGTGCATAAAAAAGCGCCGCCATTTTACTTTTTAATAATGTAACATATGGATTATTTTACACGATTGTAAAGCAAATTCAATGTACTTTTCAAATTTGTAAAAAATATAGTATGTTCCATTTGAAATTTCAAAGTTGATATTAATTACTAATAAACCGGAAGTGGTATCATGAATGTACATCCGTCCTCAAGTAGCTTACATGTTGCTGTATAAATTATGTTATATGAAAGAAATTACTAACTTAATAAATAAGCGAGATATTTGCTGGGTCCACTAAAATATAACATCCCTAAAGGGGACGGAAGGTAAAAAATTCGTGATATACCTTATTCTTAATCCCTAAATTAAGTTCACTTGACCACTGTAAAAAAAAATTTGATGTGGGCACCACACGACTTCCTTGTACGATTATTAAACTATACATATTTTTTTAATAACTAAATTACAAAATATTTATTTTAACTTCAAAACGGTAAGATATATAGCGACCATAATCTAACCCGGTTCTTTTTAAAGAGAGTTTTGATTACAACAAAGAAATATTTGATTACAATAATGAATATGAGTAATTTCACATTAAAAATATAATATTTGTTATTGTACGAATCATAAAATTGCACGTATTTAACGTAATTTGACATGTACATTTTTTATGTTTTTGTCCTAATCTATAGCAAGCTTTATTACAAAAACAAAAAAGTATATAATTTTTATATTTACATATCTCGCTTATACAAAGGGCTAATTTAATAATACTTGATGTGCTAGACGCAGAAATTAATTCTCTTAAATTTTTATTTGAAGCATTTATTTCTAAAATCAAAATAAAATCATTTTATTCCAGAAAAACTGTTAACAACTTCAAGTAATGTACCACTTTCGGTTAGCTTATTTTAACCAAAATTTATTATGTTATTTCGATTGACATATGTCTTGTATACCAAATTTGAAAAGTTTTGGATTATATTTTAATACAGTTTTTCATTAAAATCTATTATAGGCTTCATGTAAAGTGCCACTTCTGGAAATTGTGTAATAACCAGAAAGGGAGGTGCACAACTAGATGTTATAGGAGTCTTAAATACAAATTTTCAACTTTCTACGGCTTACCGTTTTTGAGTTATGCGAGATACATACGTACAGACGTCACGACGAAATTAGTCAAAATGGATTCAGGGATGATCAAAATGGATATTTCCGCTGCAATCTGAAAACCGAATTTTTTCGCGATTACAATACTTCCTGTACTTACGTACAAGGAAGTAAAAAATCTGTTTTACTATGTTAAATGTCTATGTCGCAATTTCTTGTATTCATTTTGTATATCAAATGTATATGCTTTGTGTTATTGTGTTTCATATAATGAACAAATAAAAATAAATATGAAAATAAAAAGAAAATTATATTGTTTTCATTATACTGAAACTAATGTTATGATGCATTATAGTTGCAGGTAGTACACTTTTCTTTAATTATCGTAATGAAATCTAAAATTCATTTTATTTTTACATTGTCAACATTCACCTGCAAGTTCAAATAAAACATTTTTATATAATTTTTTTCCGGTCTGCATTTTATATCAATACAATCCATCTTCCCTGACGTTGACTGCATTATTCGAATATGTTTTTTCTCCATTTTTTTCATATTGTCGTCCACATTCCCACATATATTTCATATTTTATTAGATAAAGTTATTTAACGTTCAATACACTCACTTGAGTAATTCTGTTACAGATTGGCAGAAGAAAACAGCAAAGACTGAGAACGGGAGCTTTGCGACAGTTTTCGTTTCTATCTTAGGTAAGTTGACAGGTTTATATTTTTAGAGTATTTCATTTCGATGTTATTATTTAAAGATTTTGCTCCAATTTTGTCATTATTTAGACATTTTCGCAGCGGAAGAAATACGAGAATTTTGTTTATGAATTTTGTGCATGCAACAATGCAATATAGGCGGTGTACACAAAAGTAATCGGCGCCGACACCGGACAAAAATAACAACCTTGCGTCGTTTTGATAACGTAACAAGGTTATGTTTTATGTCAGAATAATTTTGCAATTTCTGTTTTATAAAATATTTGCAAAGAATATGAATGACAGGACGTCAAATATTATGTGATGCAGTAGGGGATGTAATAATTCTTACAAAATTACCGATTGACGTATCAAATTTTATAAATTTCCTAGACATTAAAAATTCTTTTAGGTTTACATATTTTCTCATTGTAAAATATACTTATCATATGAATAAAATTCAACCAATGATCGTATGATTGAAACAATGAATTGTATAAAAATGTGTTTCTTAAGTTAATATTTGAACAATAATACAGGAAGCAGAAAATTGTCTTAAATTTGTATAGTACTTGCAGTTGTATGAAATAGTAGTCTATTTTGTACATAATTCGTCTATTTATTATAGATTTAAATATGTATAATTAGTATGTTTTAAAAGTTTAATATTATTATTGCTCATTTTGTTATTATTATTATTAATAAACATACAAAAAAAGTAAAATTTTTGAAAGATGTCCGATCAAGTGTGTCTACGAATTGTATGAATTCAGATTTTTGCTCCGCCCATTCTGACAAATTCAGTAGTGTCTTTTTCTTTGTTTTCATGAGGGTACATAAGATACTACTGTTATTTTATTATTATAAAAATATATGTTACAATAAAAGCATTCAAAATTCAAAAATAAGTCAACTGGTAATTTTATTAGCAAATGTAAAACCAAATATGTGAAAAATAACATAAATAGCACAATATCAGTGTCAGTGACACTGAGAGAAAATAACGTTATTCGTACGGCTATGAATCAAGATAATGTATCTGAATTAATAAATAAACTTACGTTACAGCGAAAGTATTATCAACAACGAGCATTGTTTTAAAGTGGAATGTCCTAACTTAGTCGAAGCAATATGAATTTTTGAAAAACAAGCGTGTTATATCCTTATCGTACTTATAGCCTTTGCAAAGGAAAGAGATAAATGTATGCCAATTTGTTAATTCGTTTATGATACAAATGACCTTGATCGGACATCTTTTAAAAATTTTACTGTATGTTGAGCTACGCTAGATTTTTTTGGATTACCGCTTTTTAGATAATAAAAATGTTAAATTATTAAAACATCTTTCAGAACTCATAATATTCCCTGAAGAAGGCAGTAGTTCATGCTGCCGAAACGTCGGTTTTTTGAACAATAAACAAAACTAAAACTAAAAAGATTGTATCATTTTAATAAAAATGTTTAAACCGAATGTCAATTTGTCTTTTAGTTTGAACGATGCAAACTTTACTACAATTATAAATACTGGATTTTTTGTTAGTATCTATTTTATCATTCGGGTTACCTAATAAAGATTTAATGGTATTACTTGATTTCTAAGGTATCGTTAAATTTTGATTTTTAAAAATTTTGTTTCAACTTTTGGAAGCGTTATCGTGCGGTTGTATTATGTATTTATTATTATTTTTGTTGTTATATGGTGTTAACGTTGTAAAATTAGAAACGGATTAGTGATTTTAAATTTATGAACTAATTTATCGATAGTTTAAGCTTAAGTTGGCAACAATGATTCGACTCTGCAGTTATAAATCTGTTTGTGTTGGTGGATTTTCTGCAAATTTATATTTCTTTGAATTTTTTTCCCAGAAATCTATTTAACAATTTAATACTATTAACAAACACTAGGTATAAAAAGTTATTAAATTTTTTATATAAAATTTGCAACTATTATAAAATTTTAAAATTCATGAAAAACTGTAATTTTACGTCACATAAAATATGTAAATATTTTTATACGTACAATACAGAGTTAAAAATTAAAATTAAAAAGCTTTTACAAAATTATTGAAGCCATGTACATACATTTTATAATAGAAAATGCATGTAACATTCATTAAAATAATGTTACAAAATATTTCAACTCTTGTTAAAATTACTGATTACGTCAGGACGGAAAACTCTTCTGTGGTATAATTAGAACGTATGAACCGTGTTCCATTTTTACAATATTATAGATTTTATTACAATATACAAGCCAGGTTTGTTATCTATATATAGATTTTCTTATTCTCTTTTGTTAAGGAAATATGAGGATTTAGCTTATTTCCATATCAATTTCTTCTTTGATATGATAATACAAATAGCTAATAACAATATAGAACAATGTTTCTCAACCTGTTTCTCATCGCGGACGTTAAAATTTCTGAAAATTTTACTTGGACTGCTATAAATGATATTTGTCTATTTTCTAATAGTCATATTTTACTACATACAGGTATAAATGTTTTTGATATTGGTAAACATATTGGTCGCTAGTATTAACAGTGATTAAGGGTGATTAGCGAGCATTTGACTAGCATTGTTTTATCCCTGTCAATCGTTTATTTATTATTTTAGAGAAAAATACTTCAAACAAAGGATGTGTGTAATTAATTTTTCTATAACTTTTATTGGAAATATTTTTCTCTAAAATAATAAATAAACGATTGACAGGGATAAAACAATGCTAGTAAAATGCTCGCTAATCACCCTTAATCACTTGTTCATACTAGCGGTCATTATTATTATTTATATCGAAATATCAAGTAGAATATCACAAAAGGATCTTTACAAACACAATATTTATTACAAAAAAATGTTAATGAAGAGAAAAAATATTCATAATTTAATGTTTTTGTTGTTCAAATTCACTAAATGATTCAAAACAATATTAATTTTAATTTAAGCTCAATTGTTTTTCATACATAACTATAAAAATCTGGTGTGGCCAGCACAATACCTGCCCTCAATTATACGTACAAATTTCACACAGAATTTTTTGCAAACTATTTTATGGGCGTTTTATTTTTAAGGGAGAAATTAACTGATCTTACCTCGTACTGAACTGAACTACTTCTAAAAAGAACAGTATGTTTCTTAAAATAAGAAGTAGAAAATAAAAACACATATAGAATTATATTTATAACATAATAATCTGCTGAATTGGCTTGTGGCTATAATATGATGTATTACCTTATGCGATTTGTTTTTGTCACAATAAATTATTTTACATTTATATATTTCCAGTAAAATCATTTCATAAAGATATGTAAATTTTATTTGACACTGACATCTGTCAATAAGTAATATTTGAATATTCTGTTTCCCTGGTGCTGGTTTCAGCAGCATTAAGTTGCAAGATATTTATTTATAATTCTTTTCCTCTAAATTCATTGAATATGAAGAAAACATAAAAGGTCAAAAAATTATATTTAACAGCGTTTTTTCAAGAAAAACTGTTAAAATCTTCAAATTAGGGTACTGCCGGTTAACTAATCATAACCAAAATCTATTCAACTCTTCATATGTACGTACGAAAAAGAGGAATATGAAAGAATTGTAATTTTTGGAATTGTAGTATTGGAGTTATCCAAGGTGAATTTTTTATCACAAACACTGACACACACACATACAGACATCATCGTAAAAATAATAAATTCGTATTGTACGGACTTTGAAACGTGCTTATTCATTGAAAACTCACCATCGATTTTTTTAACCAAAGACAATATCTTCCTTACCTATAGATAAAAAATCTGATGTGGCCTGCACAATACCTTCCGTCAATCCTTCGTATTATGTATAAATTCCATACATACATTTTCTTGCAAAATGTTCTAAATATCAGTAAAATTATTTCATAAACAAAGTATGCAAATTGCACTGCACACTGACATCTTGTTCTACTTTAGCTTTTCCCATTCGTTAGGGGTCGCTATTTTTAATTTTCTTCTTCCACTCATTTTTGTTTTCATTCTGTTCCTTTTCTCTCGTCTTTCGCCATACAGTCCTTCCATCTTATCTTTGGACTTTCTCCTTCTTACACTAGAGTTATTTTTTTTCATTTATTACCGTATGTTAAGATAATATATATCTCAACATCCTCATTTCTGCCACATTCATTTACTTTTCATTGATACTGACATCGGTCAATTTGAATTATCTGAATATATTAGCAGTTTCCATGGTTAGCATAACTGGCTGATTTATGAAATTTAATATGTTTATAATTTATATAAAGTATAAAATACAATCAAATAGTATAGAGAATAATATATTCTTTAAGTTATAATAACGTTAAATGTCAATAAATGATATTTAACTGCGTTTTTTCTAGAAAAACTGCTAAAATCTTCAAATGAGGGTACTTCCGGTTGACTAATTATAAGTGTTGAATTTATGCGATCCGAAACTTTCGTCTCACACACACTCAGACACACACACACACACACATACATACATACATACATACATACATACATACATACATACATACAGGCAAAAATGTTTAAATCGTATTATCTGGACCCTAAAAAAGACAAAATCATCCTTACCTAAAGGTGACGGAAGGTAAAAAGGTAAAAATTATTTACAAGTTGCTATGGTGCTCTCTCCATTTCAGGTTTGACAGTCTATAGTGACGCTTGATTAACTGTCTTTTGATTTTGTAAATGATGATAACCGAACGCTTCCGATCCATCGTTTTAAAACTTCATCGGCACTTTCCGTGGCACGATGTTTGACAAAAATGATCACATGACACATGACACTGGCAATTAAATCGCCTCAGACAAGGTATAATGGAAAACATGCTTTATTTTGTTTAGTTGGTTATGTATATTTAATATATTCTGTCATCGTATAATTTGTTGGAAATTTATTTCTGTTAGTGACATATCCCAATATTTATGCGGCTGTGAAATGTAAAGTAAATGGAACAACATATTCACAAATTAATATTTCAAAATCATGAAAAAATTAGTAGGAATTCATGGACAGGTGTAATTTCCATATTTCAGATTCTCAAATGCATAATTAAAATTAACTAATCACCTCACACTACTTGTCAATTGCGTTTCAGCTCGTTAGGTTGGCAAATCTTGAAAAACATCTCATCTTGACTGAAATTCAAACGAGTACACGAGTGATTTAATTAAATGATGCTTTAGACAAGTACTGGGTCGAAATCTAGATGGTGCAACAAAAAAAATCTCCGTCGACGAAAACTAGACGTTGGCAAGAGGCCATGGATTCGAAATTAATTATTGTTAAATAGCATCTATTCTAATTTCTAACTGGACAACGAAACATTTCGGGTTTTTTACGACCGTGAAGATGGCTGTTTCTTAAATTAGATACGGAAACTGGGCAATGGATATGTTAATGCTTCGTTTCATTACCAGGACAACGTGGGTTCAAATACTGATCCCTAGTATTAAACATCACTAGTGTTGTATTCGGTTATTTTTATGGCCACTCAAAAAGTAAGGCATTTTTATATTTCCGTGATGAATGTTTATTTTTACCTCTCGCTAAGAGAGGTATTGGATTCATGCTAAAAATTGCATATCCAGATTTTAATGACTAAGCACGTTTTAAGGTCCTTAGAATCCGATTATAACATTTTTACGATGATGTCTGTGTGTGTGTTAGGATGTTGTATATACGATTTTTCAAATTCTATAAGACAAGACCTGTGTATCAACGGATTTCTCAATCTAACAGTAATGGAAAGAGTTGAATAGATTCTGGTAACAAATGGAAAGTGGTACCTTCTAAACAAATTTTTCAAAATATTATTTTATTTGAACTTTAAAATATATATTAAAAATATTAATACCATTTAAAAGTTAAGAATATAAAATTAAATATAAAGTTTTCTATATTGAAAGAAACTTTCAGTACTCATAATAATGAAATAATAACAATATTTGGGATTAGTTCTGATGAAGACAGCACTACGCTGCCGAAACGTCGTTATAGTTGGAGGAAGAAATATTTGGAACTCATTATAGATTCTGCCAATTGGTCGTTATAAAGTTTTATGGATTTTGCGGTAATGGTGCTCGGAGCCAGGTAGAGATTTCTGTCCTGGGCCGTACCCGAAATTTGCATTCAAGATGTACTTTTAAATATGTATTAAAATAACAATTCGTTTTAAGTGTATTTCTTCTAACGTCAATTTGTAAAGTGAAAAGAGATTAAAATATTATAAGATGTTTCCTAATTATGTACTTTTAAATCTGTATTCAAATAACAATGCGTTTAAAATACACTTCTTCTAACATTATTATTAAATACGGCCCATTTCTAACCCTAAAATTGATGCCTTCAAGTTCGAATAATTTATGAGTCTTGACCACAAACAAACCCAACCGTCCATAAAAGATTGTAAACCCTGCATAAGTCAGTTCCAAATATTTCTTCCTCCAACTATAAATAAAAATATACAGAACTAATCCCAAATATTGTTTTTATAAAGTTTTCTATTAATCAAATGTAGAATATTACCGTTATAAACCAAAATTGAACAAAATATCTTGGTTTTACATTGTATACAATTTATATATGGTGTCGTGCCTGAAGTGTCTGGTCGCGAATCTGGGGAGCTGGATTTGATCCCGACCGACGCCAAATATTTCGAATTTTAAATGGCACAAAATTGACCCCTGTGGTGCACTCTCAACGCCAGAAATGAGTGCCCGTGGTGTGACGTCTGGTAAACGCCCGCATGGTAAAAAATATTATCGATATCTGTGTACAATATAGATTGGCACACCCAGCAATGAGTGATATGCCGTGATGATATATTTATTTATTTTATTTTTACAATTTTATCTTAATTTCAGGATAATTGTAGCAAAAGCGATGAAAAACAGAAGTGTTCTCCGTAGCGACAGAATAATATATTTTGCAAAATATTTCAATATTTGCTATTGATTTCAATTATTCCCTGTATTAATTACAATTTCATTTAAATTTCAGTTTCAGTGAAATTAAACTAGATATTAATGAAATTTCTCTACTATGTATAAACCTCATACCTCACTGATTGTTAGTACAAAACAAAGTCCAGTGCAATGAGAAGCTTGCATAGTTGTCAATACGCACAATATGTGGTTTGAGCATATAAAAGACTGGCCATTGTCAGCCATTTGAACTCTATTCACCAGAAACAAAAGCCAATATGAGACCCTAAGGGATAATTACCTTTGTTTGCCCATGGACACTTGATTGTAATATTAATGCGATTAATTTGTTATCAAAATATAATTAATGTCATAAATTTGAACATATAAATTCTTCAAAAATAGAAATTTTATATACAATGAACTAATTCAAATAAAATGAGCATATACGAATACTTTCAAACTATAATAGGCCAATTATAATCAAATCTGTAAGTTTTACAGATCTGTAAATTTGTAAAAAAAACTAACAAATACGCATCTATTTTTGTTGACTAATGTAAAATTATACATAAGAGTAGCAGTTTTCGTTGCGATTTTGTTCATTATTTACAGATTTACAGATCTGCAAGACTTACAGATTTGTTCAAAATAGATCCATAAGTACCTATATCAAACATAATACTCTAAATATACATAGTAACACTGAAAAACGAACCACTGAAACTAACTTTTTTATTTATAATTATTTTTTAATTCTCTTTTCATATTTGTAAACTAGGCTTAGGGCCTCACAAATCATGGTATTTGGCATGATGGTAGCGCTTACGGAAATCATAATAATACCACTCGCACCCTTTCCATTGTGCAATGTAAAAGTATTGTATTTAACATTTCTTGTACACACAAAAATTCTAATTACACCTAATCTTTATATTTACGTATTTTCTATAATTTTAAATTCATTCTGAGCAAGTTTTCTCCATTTCTTCTAAATGTTCGAGGTTTATCCAAATCATTTACGGGATTGACGATATTTCTTAACGGTTCATGTATACCTAAATTTTAAATATATAATTAATAATACAATAAGAAATATTAAATATCGTTCCCAGAAAAGGCCTCAATACTATGTCTTAATTTTTGACACAGACATTAGTGACATTTATCTGTCAATTACAGACATTTTAATTTCTCAAATAGTTACCATGGGAATGTTTGGCCTGTTAGCAGGCTGAGATTTACTACAATAGATTACTTTATAGATTATATATCTATATCTTTAAATCTATACAAGGTATAATAAAAAAATTAAATGTGTCGGATAGAGAATTTTGGTTTTTAATATTTGTAATAACATAAATTTTCAAAAAATAATATTTAGAAGATTTGAGAAATCGTACACACAACAACCTCACACACACACACACACATACATACACACACATCATCGTAAAAATGTTATTATCGGATTGTAGAGACCTTAAACCGTGCTTATTCACTAAAATCTGGATATGCGATTTTAGCATGATTCCAATACCTCTCTTAGCAAGAGGTAAAAAAAGTTGTTATTGAAAAACCCATCACTTTAAGCAATTCATGGACGACAATCAAAATCAATTACGATTATATGGAATAAGTCAATCTGAATCAGTAAGTCAGTGAATGAAACTGAAGCATTATTTACATCTTTATCCCAAGAAAAAAAAAACAAAATCAATAGCTTCCATAAGAGGGAGAAAACAGTGCATTATCTCTTTCTTTATAAACAGCGCGTTTCAGCTGAAAACATTGCGTGTTTGTGTTCACCGCTCCCTGTGAGAAAACACATAAATCACAGGGCCGGGTTGAGGGGGAGGAAAACTTATCCCGGTAGTGGTAGTGAATGGAGCGCGGTCGTGCAGATCTTACGATTTCACGGGCCGACGTAACGTGGAAAATTTACATCCACTACGATTATACGCGTATTATCACCCAGAGAATTAAGATGATGATGATGATACTTAAGTCATACATATTAATTTTTTTTTCATTCAAGGTCAAATGCCTTGTAATTGAAAGTTACATTTTTTCAAGGGATGTGCAAATGCATATTTTTCCCCTCATGTAAAAAAATAAATTGCCAGATCACAGAACATTTTAGGAAATTCTTTGACAAATAGTTTATCTTCATAAGACATTTGATTAAATGGAATTTTGTTAATTAAAAAATTATCAATATTTTCAGAATTCCTTATATTGTCACTCAATTCTTTTAAAGTTGAAGTCGAAGCCATTATTTGTTTTTTTTTTGTTTTCAACTAAAATTCAAATTACAAAAACCCTATAAAAACAACGAAAAAAATAAAAGAATTAAATATTTACTGCAATACGTATCAGTCGCAAACCGGAGCCTATTATAATAAAAATGCTACACAAGACAGGTTATGTTATGTTTGTTTATTGTCGAATGCAATTTGCAACTAATATTATTTAATCTTGCTTGCAAAAATATGCAGTAATGTCGTGAACCTACTTACAAAAATTATCAGTACGTGGCGTTGATTGTATTCATGTATGGTAACGGCCTCTATAGGGCCGCGTGGAAGGTAAAGCGACTATATTTTATCCTTTACGCACTCATTGCATTTAGCATTTGATGCTTCCAACAGCTCTTTGTCTAGCGCACGTATTTCTTACCGAAATGAATGCTTTATCAAAAACATTAGGTAGTTATACTATTCATTTCTAGAAGCATATTATACATGGGCGTACGCAGGAATCTCTTCAGGGGGGGGCAAGAAGAAATTATGTTTAAAATGCTTTTGTTAAAGGTAAAGGTTTACTTAAAGTAAATACCAAAGATAATCATTTTATTTAAAAAAAACAAATAAAAATTAATAATATATTTAGTGAATTTAAACTTACTAAAATATTAACCGTAGTGGATTTTCAGAAAATCTTTGTGTCACTTCTACCTCTATACGTATAAAAGTATATGGTCTTGGTTATTATAAAATGTACAATAATTTTTTTAAAGATGTCCAATCAACAAATTGGATTAATTAGAATTGTAGCTCCGCCTATTCCGATAAATACAGTAGTGTCGTTCACTTAGTTTTTATGTGGGTCCATAAGATACTACTGTTATTTTATTATTATAACAATATATGTTGATGCAAAAACATTCAAAATTCAAAACGGAAATGGACTAATACATGTGAAACCAAAAATGTGAAAAATATGATACTGACACTCTGTTAGTGTCAGTAACACTGATAGAAAATAAAGTTATTCGTGCGGCTTTGAATCAAGGTAATATATCTGAATTAATAAATAAACTTGCGTTACAGCGAAAGTAATGTCAACAACGAGCATCGTTTTAAAATGGAATGCCCTAACTTTGTCGAAACAATATTAATTTTTGAAAGACAAGCGTATTGTATCCATCCTTATCGCACACGCGTCGTGTTATGTAAATGAAAGAAATAAATGTATGCCAATTTATTAATTCGGTCATGATACAGATGACCTTGAGCGGACATGTTTTAAAAAAAAATGCTGTATGTTATTATACCTGTATTATACACATGTATTATACATTTCATACTGTATAAAACGTATTATTCATTTTGAGCAGTTTAAAAATATTTAGTATTGATCATATTATATCATTTCATACACGTATATTATATTTTTATACAGTATTTTACGTATGTATGATACATGTGCAATATAAAATGTATAATACTTTTACTTTTTATACATATATACAGTAAATTTTCCATTTTACTTTTTATATGGAAACTTTAGGGGGGGGCAACTGCCCCACCTTGCCCCACCCTGCGTACGCCCATGATATTATAGGGTGTAAATTAGGTGAACTGCATTACATATTAGTTATGGTCGTGGCTTAAATATTCTTTTGATATTTATAAAGACAAGCATTAACGGAATAAGTTAAAATTTAATTTACATACTACTTAACTTGCAGCTTTATTTCTTTTCTGGTGACAAGCCGCTATTGCATTTTATGTATCGTTAATGATTTTAATAAATAAAGTAGGTGAATACTCAATTATTTAAATATTTTTGACTCTTTGGTCTGGTCATAAACTTGGTTACAAACGTAAAATACGTTCATTTTTGAATACATAATACATTCTTACAGACTTAAAGGCGCCAACTGATTTTTATTTTTATAAATTCGTGTTGTTTTAAATTACGTCTGGTTTATTTTAAATTCTATCATGTTGAACAAGAAGATATGCGCATCAATCTATAATTGCAAGTGTAGTAAACATGTTATATAGATTATTCTTTTGTAAATTTAAATTACTAAAAGCTTTTTATCAACTGTGTTGGAGAATTTTAACTGAAGCAATTTATTTGTAAAATAAATTAATGAAGAAATTTTCAAAGCGTGTTCGTTCATATTAAATAAAATAAACTGCTCAAATTTATTACAGAAATAATACATTCATTTTCTGGTGGAAATTAATGACTGTTTTTTCTTACAACTATTTTTACTATAGAGACTAATTTTATGATAAATAGTTTCAGATATATTTCATTCTACCGGATTATATAAAAAAAAATGTTTGGTATTTCAGGAATTTCAAACAGTCATTCTTATTTTCATCTTCTATTTGTACTCGGCTTGAAATTAAATCTTTTAATATAGCGAAAAATATTAATTTGCTTTGAATTAAATGCCTTATGCTCTGCTTCACTCGACGGCTGTAAATTTATTAATCGGAAATGCGAAAATCCTAACGTTTTCTCTTTTATTTCCTCATTTTTCTTCTCGATTCAGCGTTTTTCGTGAAAATTTGCTCCATTTTATTAGACAAAAAAACTTATTTACTCGCTCCAAAACAAAATGGTCGTTTTAGGTTTCGAAAAACTGCATATTTTCTTAAATTATTTAACAATATTTTCCTATAAGCTCTTAGCCGGATCATATAGACCGTCTACAAAACATCTTCTAACGATATTTTAGGATAGAAACTTCAATTTGTTCCATATTTTGTTCTGGTCTTTTATTTCTTATTAATCGGAGCGTCTCCACATAACATTTTGTGTTGCTTTTTTTACGTCTTCCCTGAGGATTTCAGTCTAGTATTTTTTTTCACTTATTACATTGTTTTAAATTAATAATATTAAAAAATTGCTATAAAACTTCACCAATATGAGACACGGAGCTATATCGAAACATTGAAAAAGAAAAATATTTTAGATGAGTGGAAAACTTTAATTTCTAAAGTAGAAAACATACTACTTGGTTGAATTTTGAAAAAAACATCCAACTGAACAATTAATCGATACATCGATAATCACAAATATCTCTAGAGGTCTAGAGAATCATGTCAGATTTTTAATAATAGTATTTCGTCAATCCATTCGTTTAAAAGTTAAATGATGCACTCTCGAAGCGATTTCATAACCTAATCCAATCGGTGTGACAAATGGCACCTGTAATTCATATAACTGGCTCTTCCGGTGTCTGGATTGCCATGAATGAAGCCGTTGGCTACGAGCCGGGCTTTGCCCCACTCAAGTTTCGCTGGATTCAGGCGTTCACGATGTTGATGCCAGACTGCACTAGGTTACCATAACAACGAGTACGTGGTTCTGTCTTTCTTCTTGATTTAAAATTGTTGTTCTTCTGTGAAGAGTGAGGTGAATAGTGAAGAAATTAAAAGAAGTGAGGTTTAGTGTTGTTTTGTTTTTGTTTGTTGTAAGTATTTGTTGGCTTTTGTTTTCTTTTTAATTATAAATTTATATTAAGGTTTATTCAATTCAAATATTAATAATAACGATGAACAATTTATCCAAGATATTTATTAATGAATGATTTTTTTATTAATAAACGATTTTAATATAAATATCCGAACAATAATTATTGTTAAAACAATAAGAGCCGTTCTAATCTTTAAAAAATTGTCATGAAATAAAATTAGATTTTCTTCAATTTAATTATTTTAACTAAAAAAAAAACGTGAACCGACGCCTGGCAGGTCAGAAACATCGAAATTGATTTATATTGAAGTATTTACTGCTCAGATTTTTCAAATTCACTCCGATACACCGATATACACATAAAGTAAAGCGGTGAGTGTGTAGTATAAAGGAAACGACGCCGCTATACCGATACACACAAGTAAAGTGGCGCGTGGAGCCCTGAGTCAAGGCGGCGAGGCAGAGAGAGTCGACGAGTCACGAGGCTGGCCGAATGGCACGACCGTCGTGTCATAGGAGTCTTCTAACCCCCGTATAGGCGCGCAATTTCACATCAAAAATTAATCAGCTCATCACATAAATCATAGATTTAGAACCTTTATACGTAGGATGACACTGAAAAACGGGCCACTCAAAATATCTTTTTTATTTATTATTATTTTTTAATTTTCTTTATATATTTGTAAAGTAGGGGCTTACAAAGCATGATATTTGGCATAATTATAGCGCTAGTGGTTAAACCGAAAGTGACATTAATTTGCATATTTCAAGAGGAATACCTATATATTTTTATTCAGGGTGTATGATGGAATGTAAAACATACGCGTTTAACTTGGGAAATCAGTTTTCCCGTACCTATTGCTCCCCTAATTATTTTAGACAAAAAATTCTAATGGATGTTGTAAAGCAAAATTTTCTATATCCGAATCAATAAAAAAAATCATTTTGATTGCTTCATAACTGCAGAAATAAAATTTGAAAATTCACGGAATTACAATTTAATAGTATTAGCCATGGAATTAGAAACAAGAAACGAACAAAAACCTTTTATTACGTCAGTGTCAGAATAATGATTGTCAACTAAATAAATACTAAATAAATTTCAAAACCGTAGCACATTCAATTCCTGTTTATTTTCATAAATGACAAAACTTGGAAAATCTCTTTCTAATTATATCTGGTGTTATCATCGGAAATAATAGAAAAACCGCTGACTGAAATTTATGAGGTTGTTTTTTCTAAGTTGTAGGAAATAAATTTAAACTCAGCTTACAGCTATCTGGGCGTGGGTGTAGCAGGGAACTGAAACTATAGCAGGAATATAAACACGGTTAAGGTCAACAAACTATGTGTTATCTCCGTGCAATATTTGACCAGTTGGTACCGTTAGGAACGTTTATTTTTCGCGTTTACACAATTTTTTAAGTATAACAGTTATTCTGAATCTGTATGTGTATCAAAATTACAGATTTTAAATAAAATTGTATAATTTATGCAGGAATCTGCAGGAGCGACTTAATTGAACCTGAATTCTTGTTCAATGAATAAAGAATGTTGTTTCTGTTGGTGAAAAGCATAACACACATCTTCACTTCCTTACAAAAGACAAGCAAGAACTTTCTTCACCTAAAATGAACTTAACAATGTTAAAAAATTCTTTAACGCATTGTCGTGAATGCTAATGTGAGCCACTAGTGCGAAGAAAAGGAAAAAATGTTTTTGTAATAGACAATGGAATGTTTTTCGTTTTTTACTCAATTCTTCTAATCATTTTCTCTGTATTTTGTATACATGATGTTCGTTCCTCGAGGCCTCGCCATAGAAACTTCACTTATCTTAAGAGATACGAAGTCGGTTAAATTAGTTGTTTCATAAGTAGACCATTTTAAAGATGTTTTTATTTTTATAAATAACTTTCAAGTATGAAATAATACTGTATTTTTATTTGCAATTCTATGGGGCACTATTGGATTTTGAGTTATTATTAAAGTTACAATGTTTACATGGACGCCATAGTACATCGCTAAAATAGGATTTTTTAATATCCAATGATGTATATAATTTATCTATGTTCCTTTGTTTCAATGTAGAACAAAAACAATAGTATCTATTAGTAATTTTTTTAAAAAATAAAAAATGATGGTTCAAATTAAAATTGCAAATTTCCATTGTCAAAAAGTACATAGTTTTTTACAGTTCATTTTATATAACAGAAAATATAAAATGAAATAGGTATTCCTCATTTTGTATATTGAAATTTAAATAGGTGTCTTTGTATTAATTTACATTCAATTTATTGACCTGTAGTTGTGGCTCATTGTATGTATTTGGAATATTAAACATTATTTACTGTCGGTATTCATTTTTATTTTAAAAAAAATTGATGTGGCCGACACATTACCTACAAATTATGCAAATTGCACTTAACACTGACATCTTCTTTTGCTTTTCACATTTGTTAGGAGTCGTTATTTTTTATTTTCTTCTTCCACTCATTTCTGTTTTGCATGTCGTCCTCATTCAGTTCCTCTTCTCCAACTTTTCCGCAATACAGCCCTTCCATCTTAACTTTGATCTTCCTCTGTTCGACCTTCTATTACTAAGCTGTTCATTCTTCTTCCAACATATTCTTCATCTCTCCTCATGAGATGTTCAAACCAATGTAATCGTCTCTCTTGTATGTTTATAGAAACTTGTATCACTCTAGTTCCTTTCCTTTCATACTTTACTCTATTTTTCCGTATCTTCCTCAACATCTATCTCAACATCCTCATCTCTGCCAGATTCATTTTTTTTTTTCATTGATATTGATATCTGCCAAATTGAATTATCTAAATACGAGTATATTAGCAGTTTCTATGGAATTTAATATCTTTATAATTCTTAAACTCTATATTTATTGAATATGAAGTATAAAATTCAATCAAATCGTATAGAGAATAATATATTCTTTAAAATTTATAATAACATTAAATGACCAATTATAACCTATATCTAATCACGTCTGCATTTGGATCGAAACTCGATGAATACGAAAAAAATATAATTTTTGGAATCGTACACACACGCACACACATACATACAGACATCATCGTTAAAATAGTAAATTTGTATTGTAGGGACCCCAGAACGTGCTTATTCACTAGAACGTAGGGCATCTAAGCCGAACCTGAACCGAATCAAAATCTAAACCAAACCCTAACATTTTAGCGAACCCAAACCCAAAACCGAACCTCAAATATATTTTTCAATTGAACCCGAGTCGGAACCGAACCGAGTGTTAAAATTCGGGTTCAGGGTTCAGCTCCGGTTCAGGTTCATTTCGAGTTCGAAACGTAAGAGTAATCGTAATACAGCCGATAATCGACGCCTGTGTTATCTGTTTGTGAAAATTGTGTTCGTGTTCTTATCTTGCGTAAATTTCGGCTCGCATTTTAAATTATTTCTATATGGAGATTGTTATTCCAAAAACATTAATTCAGTTTTCATTAGGTCGAACCGAACCTGAACCCGGAACAAAACCGCAAATTTTATTAATGTTTGAACCAAAACCACACCCGAATCCATCTCTCAAAAAATAAATTAACCGGAAACTAAACCCAGTTTTTGGCGGGTTCGATGTCCTGGTAGAAACTTACTATTGGTTTTTTTGACCAAAGACAATACCTTCCTTACATAAAGGTGACGGAAGGTAAAAATACATAATATTTGTTTGTTACTTTCTCTAATGTGAATCCATTAGTAGTAAGTGCTGACTGAAAACTAGTAGAAGAAATAATTAAACTGGCACATCTTACAAAAATCAATACGTTGATTGGAAATTTGATAGTTCCCTAGCCGGGATATTCAATTAACAAAGTAATCAAATTGCAAGTTCATTATTTTCCGTTTGGGAAAGTGTGTTTAACTTTCGTTAGTAGTAGTGTGTACCTACGCCGGGTTAATGCTTACGTTGCGTAACCCACATTTGCAATGCAAAAATTGGGCAATGTCGTAAACAAGTAGATAAAATTTATTTCCTTTATGTTAAAAAAAATAGGAACGTTTTAGAAACTTTTAGCTTTATGGCGGTTTGCAGCCTTGTAAACATTAATTTTATTGCTAATTAAAATTTCAATGGGAAAGAAATATTTAGCATTTAAATAGTACAAATTTCTGTATAATTAGTACTAATGACAGTTTAGTAAAATAAAATTTATAAAAATTTAAGACTTGATGCAGAGTGGAAATTATGATATTTGAAATTCTTTTAAAAAATAATCACTATTAATTTATCTATGAATTTCTAATTAATGAAGTCAGTTATATTTTTCACATATTCCCCCCCTCTGATGATGATGATGATGATGATGATGATGATAATAACGCAATTACTCTTCATGAAGAGTTGACACATAATGAGGAAAAAATAATTGATTTTTGTTTAAATCAAAAAAACCTTAGTCTAATTTAAATTTGTGTATGATTAATTTATTTTATATTTACATTTTTACCTTCCGTCACCTTTATGTAAGAAAGGTATTATCTTTAGTCAAAAAAATCAATGATGAGTTTTTAGTGAATAAGAAAGTTTTAGGGTTCCTATAATACGATTTTACCATTTTTACGATGATATCTGTCTGTATGTATGTATGTATGTATGTATGTATGTATGTATGTATGTATGTATGTATGTATGTATGTATGTATGTACGTGTGACTTTGTGTGTGTGTGTGTGTGTGTGTGTATGTGTGTGTGTGTGTATGTGTGTGTGTGTGTGTCTGTCTGTCTGTTTGTGTGTCGCATAACTTCAATACCACGATTCCAAAAATTATATATTTTTTCTTATTTCTGAAGATTACATCCAAAAGAAGAGGTGATTAGATTTTGGTTATAATTGATGAACCGGAAGTACCCTCATTTGAAGATTTTAACAGTTTTTCTTGAAAAAACACTGTTGAATATTTTTTTTACACTTAGTGTTATTATCATATTAAAGAATATACTATTATCTACACGATTTAATTGCATTTTATACTCCATATTCAATGGATATAGAGTTAAAGAATTATAAAGATATTAAATTTTATAAACCAGCCAGCTGTGCTATAACCATGGAAACAGCTACTATATTAAGAAATTTCTAATTGACAGATGTCAGTGTTAATGAAGAGAAAATGAATGTGGCAGAGAGATTAAAATGTTGAGATGGATCTTAGGGAAGACACGGAAAAATACGATACGGAATAGGAGGATAAGGGAAATGCTCGACTGAAGTTTTTAGAAAGAGAGATGATTATATTGGTTTGAACATGTCATGAGGAGAGATGAACAGCTTAGTAGTAAAAAGTAGAAGAAAGATGGCAATGCTGTATTGTGAAGGACAAGAAGCAAAATAGAAATGAATGGATGAAAAAATTCAAGAATAGCGACCACTTAACCAGTGGAAAAAGCTAAAGAAGAAGAATGTGTCAGTGTCAAGTGCAATTTACATAGTTTGTTTATGAAATAATTTTACTGGAAATATATAATCTTTTGCAAGAAAATTTATATTTGGAATTTGTACATAATACGCTGAATTAAGGGAAGGTAACGTGCTGGCCACATCAGATTTTTTTTACATAAAATTATTTGAAAGTCATTTTTAAAAAGTTTCAAAAAACCAGCCATATTGTCACGTCAGCGGTTGAGAATTTATCGCCAAAAATCGAATTAAGTTCATCGATGTACTGTTGAGTTAATCTACGTCGAAAGCTGTAAAAAATAATCGCACGAAAATGTTCACAATTTAATTCTATGTTTTGCCCGATATGAATTTTTCAACAACATAAATAGCGCTCGTACGTCAAAACGTTCTGAGTATGAATACCGTCAAAAATGTCAATCTTTACAATAAGAGACATCATTTTGCCAGATGGCAGCACTAGGGTTGCCCAATATAAAAGGCAATCCTTCTATTTTTCATAACTCTATTGATTATTATTATTATGGGACATATGCAGTATTATATTTTATGTAAATTCATATATTTAATCGAATTCAATATCTTCAGGGTTTCATGAAAGAGTTATTTTAATAATTTTATTTCTTTTCCATAACAAGTAAAACAAACATACTGCATATATGAAAGGATAACGCTAGTAGTATTTACTAGTTTTCATAATATAAAACCGCTTTACTACTTCATATTTTTATGAGTGATAAAACCATTTAAAGTTAGAGATTTATCCTGAAAAATAAAAACCTCATATAAATTCGTTTATAATTCAGTTACGAGTGAAATAAAATTGAAAATGAGAGGAAGTCTGCGTTCCCTCGCTGACCGAGATAAATCCCTGGAACCTGCGTGTTCTCTACCTAAACCCCCGGGATTATTTTTCATCCCCCTCAGCCCTTTAATGTTAATATTCACTTACCCAACAGAGCATACGTTGCGGGAAAAAATCTATCTTGGTTTTCTTGTTTTACAGGGAATGTATTAATTTATACAGACAAAATTATTAAAGAGAGAAAATATTTTACTAGTGTAGGTAATTTTTATTAAAAATTCAAATATTTCATTGAATAAAATAAATACAAAAAACACGGATCTTTTTTACTCTCTTTTTAAAACAATAGAGATAAATTCATTTTATACCGTGAGAACTATTATTTTCTTCTTCCACTCATTTCTGTTTTGCGTGTAGTCCTCATTCAGTTCCTTTTCTCTTAAGTCTTCTGCAATACAGTACTTCGATCTTATCTTTGGTCTTCCTCTGTTTCTTCTACCTTCTACCTTCTCTTGTATCTAACTTAATTCAGTCAAGCTATTTCCCTTATTCTTTAAATCCTTACCCTATCTTTCCGTGTCTTCCCAACATCTATCTCAACATCCTCATCTCTGCCACGTTCATTTTCTTTTCATTGATACTGACATATGTCAATTTGGTTATCTGAATATATTACCAATTTCGATGGTTAGCATAGCTAGCTGATATATGAAAATTAATATTTTTATAATTCTTTAACTCGATATGTATTGAATATGACGTATAAAATGCAATCAAATCGTATAGAGAATAATATATTCTTTAAGATTTATAATAACATTAAATATCAATAAATGATTTAACTGTGTTTTTTCAAGAAAAACTGTTAAAAGTTGCAATTGAGGGTACGTCTGGTGGACCAATTGTAACCAAAATCTAATAACATCTGCATATGGATTTAAATTCGAAGAATATGAAAAAAATATAATTTTTGGAATTGTAGTATTGGAGTTAAGCGATCCGAGACACACACATACATACAGACATCATCGTAAAATTAGTACATTAGTCATTATCGAATTTTTTGACCAAAGACAATACCTTCCTCACCTAAAGGTGACGGAAGGTAAAAAGTTGTTATTGAAAAATCCTGTACTGTACTCCATAGAAATTTTTGACTGGTACCACAAGCCTGGTTTTAACTAAAACGCTGTTTTAAGAAATGTGAAATTCAAATTTCAATATTTAATTTCACCCTTACGCTTGAAGAGCGATTTTTTAAAAAATATTTGTTTGATTATAAACTATATTCAGCTTTAAAATCATATTTCGATGAATTTAATATTATTTATTATTAATATTGAATAATGAAATTTAACATTTCTTAAAACATCGTTTTAGTTAAAACAAGGCTTGTGGTACCAGTCATTAGTGTTTAAAATTTTAGAACTCGAGTAACCCTTCACGGTAGATCATAGTTACAATACTTGTATCAAAATGACTAATGCACTTAAGTATTGCATATAGTGCATGTGAGTGCATACTTGTGTATACTGGCTCTGGAATAATGGAAGGATGAGTGCAGTATCGTTAGTGTCTGCCAGTCTGACCTTGGATATTTTTGGAGAAGTAAATAAAGTCAGATGTAATCAAGTCTTTAAACAAACAAGGAATTAAAATATCTAAAAATATATTTATGGTCGTAATGAAAGGAATTTGTTTATACATAGAAACGGATATTATTTTTTTTGTGTAAACTTGACGGCTGCCAGAAACATATGACGAAGAAAATAAAAAATATGAAAACGGATACGCAAAATGATGAGGATAAAAATAGAAAATATGTAAAGGAATAACTATAATAATTTAATACCAAATCACACTACACAGATAAAAGTCCTGTTGTGTCCAGCACAATACCTCTCGCCACTTCCCGTTTTTGGTTACTAAGTATGGGCGCGAGAAGTCATGTGAAATTGTTGGCATTGACAAGCAGATATGGGGCCCGTGTCAGAATAACAATTAGTAATTATGTACATAGATGTCAAATGTCAAAATTATTCATTAAAAAATTCAATATTTTCTAAATTCCCATACTTTTGAGGAAAATAAACCACATGGAATTGGAAAATCACTAAATTTAAAATGAAAAATTATATTTGACATCTATGTACATAATTACTAGCTATCATTCTGACTCGGGCCCCCATAGCTGCTTGTCAAGGCCAACACTGTCACATGACTGCTCGCGCTCTATTGTATTTAACATATCTTGTATACCTACTCTCTACATCAAAAATTCTACTTACATCTATTCTTTATATTTAGATTTTTAAATTTTAATTTCATTTTATGAAGTTTTGACCTGCTCTTTTAATTTTTCGAAATATGTCCAATTCATTGTCGAGAGTGACAGTATTTAATATTATTAATAAAACCTTTTCAGCTATTCCCAGTAATGTCCGATTGAGAAATACGTAGTTAAACAGATATTAAGTATTATAGTGTTTGAGAAATAGTCCTTCCAACCTCCCCACATACATACATACATACATACATACATACATACATACATACATACATACATACATACATACATACATACATACATACACACACACACACACACACGCACACTTACATACACACACACACACACAGACATCATTGTAAAAATATTAGAATCGGATTGTAGGATCCTTAAAACGTGCTTAATCATTAAAATCTGGATTTGCGATTTTTAGCATGAATCCAATACCTCTCTTAGCGAGAGGTAAAAATAAATACTGTGCAATTTATGATAGTTGTGTCTTTCTTGTTGTGTTTATTTTCTTCGGTGAGAAAACGTGATTTCTCATAGTGTTATTACAAGCATAAATAACCTTTAAGCGATTGGAAGACTGTTTTATTTTCTGTAACAACTATTATATCAATTACGCACCTTTCCCATCTTAAACTTTACGTTTGATGTTACGCTTAGATGTTCTATAACCTCAGGACAAATTTTACTTTCATCTCCGACTCTTAAGAACTTAGGATAATTAAATAGAATACCAGCATCACTCAGAATTGCGTGGTTGGATTCAAAAAAGTTCAGTACTCAACTATGAACCGTAACTAAATACTTAAGCACAAAAAAGACGTAACTAAATACATGGAAATAAAACGAGAGACATGACAGGGTTTCAAAATTTCTAGCGTAACGCAATTATCGAGTCAGTTTAGAAAACTACGGATTCAAAAGTCAACTTAACTCAATAATCGATATGAGGTTTGATAAAAAATCAACGGGAATTTTCATTTGTTTCAAAAATTAATAGAAAGAAATACTATTTTCGGCCTTTTTGATGTTTTACAATAGTTTATACACTTGGACGTTTCGAGTGCGCAGAATTCCTCATCTTCAGCGATACTATATGAAATATGTTTTTGAAATTTGAACTGTTTCGTTTTACATTGGCTGGTTTTAGGTTTCTGGGTTTGGTTTGCAAATAAAGACCTGAACTGATTTTTTGTTTGTTCAAATATATATACAGGGTGGTGACCGGCACAGCCGAACATAGAAATTTAAACAGTAAAATCAGACTTTTCTAATTTCCTGCTTCCCTAATTATTTTAGGTAAAAAAAGCTTCAAATAAAAGTTGTAGAGCACAAAAATCTCCATCTGAATCAATAAGCGAAATTAATTTTGTATGCCTTGCAACGGCCGAAATTAGTTATTAAAATGTCGAAAATCATCTTAAAAATAACAATAGCCTAAATAACAAATGTCTATCGGTTTATCTGTCATGTTAGGGTAATTTATTTTTATTAGGTATTACTTGTCATTTCTGTTCCAGTTATCAATTATCAGTTAATTTAAATTAATATTTGTTCATTTGAACAGATTTTACAAATAATAATAAGAATAAATTAACCTAGCATGGTAGTCAATAGTTATAGAGTTAAAAAAAATTATAAAGATATTCAGTTTCATAAATCAGTCAGTTAGCTATACTAGCCAAGGTAATTCAAATTGACAGATGCCAGTGTGAATGAAGAAGAAAATGAATGTGGGAGAGATGAGAATGTTGAGAATAGATGTTAGGGATGTAATGGAAAGATAGGATAAGAAATGAGAGGATAAGGGAAATCGCTCGAGTGATAGAAGTTTTTAGAAAGAGAGACGATTACATTAGTTTAAACATGTCTTGAGGAGAGATAAAGAATATACTGGAAAAAGAATGAACAGCTAAGTAATAGAAGGTAGAACAGAGGAAGACCAAAGATAATATGGAAGGACTGTATTACAGAAAACATAATCCGAATGAGAACGATACGCAAATAGAAATGAGTGGAAGAAGAAATTCAAAACTAGCCACCCCCAACGAACAGGAAAGGCTTAACATGAAGATATCAGTATCAAGTGCAATTTACATAGTTTGTTTATGAAATAATTTTACTGGAAATTTAGACTCTTTTGCAAGAAAATTTATGTATGGAATTTATACATAATACACAGGATTGACTTAAGATACTATGCTGGCCACATCAGATTTGTTTTAATAGCTGTTGAGCGTGGAATTTGAACCCACGACCTCCATCTTATTTATCGACAATTATTACGTCATCATTTTCTTTAAAACTGTAATTATATTCTGCTACTGTAATACCGCTTCAGAATAACTAGTCAATCATGTTCCAATCGTTTCTGTATTTACATAAACACCGTCTTTCTGAATAACTACTCCATTGTGTCGCAAACACCTGCCGATTCTTCCCCTTCCATAAATTCTTCACGACAAGGTCGAAGGTGATGGCAGAGATGTTCAGAAAGTGAAGGTCCTATGATGAAACCTTATTGCATGAATTTGCCTAAATTTCTAATTTTAGAAAGTACCATAAATGGAATATAATTGGCAAACATTTTCGTGAAGAAAATATCAGATATGTCTAAGCAGAATTGTTCGTAATGCGAACACGATTCGAAAATATAATAATATGAGTCAGAATGCAAGAATGAAAAACACTATGACACATACCTAGAAAAATAATCATCTATATACCAAGTAGTACTATAATGCTAGATATCGCAAGACAATGACACGGTGTAATGTCTATTTTTGGTTTAAATTGATTCGCAAATTTTAGAATGTACGCAAAATTACCCTTGAATTTACGAATGAATAATAAGTTTAGTCAACACACACACACACGCACATTAGAATGCACCTGTGGATTTAAATACTTAGTCAACATGAGAACCCGTATGTCATAAAAAATAAGAAATCATGCTCACTTCGCAATTTGTTACCTCATCTTCAGGCTCAGAAACCGTGAAATATGAAAGTAAAATTGATTAATCTCCTGCTAAAACAAAAATGAAAATTGCTGTTAATGAAGAACTGGGCATAAATTTTTAATTGGAGTGTATTATCCTCTTTTATTTTTCTCGGATTTTCCATTTCTACAAATCATTGATTTTATAAAACAAATTTTCCTCCTAACGAAAATAAAGTATAGTGATATGAAGTGAATAAAGAAAATTAGATCGCAAATAATATACAACAGGATAGGATTCATATGTAGCTGGTAAAGCGAAATGGGATAAAGAAATATAATAACACTTCATTTTAGCATGCGAAGTTTGAGATGATCGAAATTAAATTCAATATGCGTTATAATAAGTAAAGATATGGTGAAAATGATTAGGCAGAAGACTCAAGTCATCAACCTGAAAAAACCTAATAAAAAGAAATATAACTTGTAGAAATTATTAGTTGTTATTTATTTTTTTAAAAAAGAAGAAAACATATACTAGTATTAAAGAAACGTATATATTAATTTACAATTATTTCCAAGTCAATCCTTATCATTCTCATAATGCCAACGTATGGTACGAAAATAAACTACAATTATTTCAAATAATTTTATATTCCGTAAAAAGAATAGCGATTGACTTGGAAATAATTGTAAATATCATTAATATATACATTACTAGTACTTTTTTTTCTTCTTCTTTTAAAAATAAATAACACCCAATAATTTCTACAAGTTATATTTCATTTTATAAGGTTTTGTTCAGGTCGATGACGTGAGTCCTCTGCCTAATCATTTTCACTATATCTGCTTGTCAAGGCCAACAAAGTGACATGACTGCTCGCACCCTATTGTATTTAACATTTCTTGTATACCTAGACTCCACACCAAAAATTTTTCGAAATGTTTCCAATTAATTGTCGGGATTGACGGTATTTCTGAAGGGTATGTGTAATATACCCATAATATTAAATATTTAACTATTAATACAATAAGAAATAATATATGTATGTATTTCCCAGAGTCTTCAGTCTTCGGATTTCTGACACGGACATTTATCTGTCAATTACAAACATTTTAAATTTTCAATTATTTTCCATGGCATCCTTTCGGTTCTAAAATTAATTACAACAGATTATTTTATATATTATATTTCTTTTATCTCTAAATCTATAGAATATATAATAAAATATTTAAATGTATCAAATAGAGAATTTAATTTTCTTTAATATTACCCAAAATAAAATTTAAAAAATAATATTTAGAAGATTTTTTTTTCAAGAATTTGCTACTTCCGGTTGTTCAATTGTTACCAAAACTTTTTCAGCTCTTGCCATTAATGCCCGATTGGGAAATACGTAGTTAAACAAATAATAAGTTTTTGAGTAATCGTCCTTCCAACGTCCCACACACATCCACACATATACACACACAGACATCATCGTAAAAATATTAAAATCGGATTGTAGGGACGTACTTATTCATTAAAATCTGGATGTGCGATTTTTTGCATGAATCCAATACCTCTCTTAGCGAGAGATAAAAATTAGATGGCAAATAGTATAAAACAGGATAGGATTCATATGTAGCTGGTTAAGCGAAATCGGATAAAACATGAGAAGATTGAGATGATCATTAAATTTAATATACGTTATAATAAATAAAGATAATCTATGTTCCATTTATGTATATAGTTCTTTTAAAGCCGTGATGCCGTGATGATATATTTATTTATTTTCTACTTATATTGCAAAATAAATAATACATGGCGCAAAAATGTTAGTAGCTGTAATTTAAATGTCAAACTAATATAATATTATAATTAATATGTCTAATTAAAAGATGTGTGAGTTGAATATTTATTTGACATTTGAAGAGAAATACAATTGCACAAGATAAAATAAATATTTGAATGGAAAAAATATTTGCTGCGTAAGCAAATTTTCGCAAGTTCAAATTCAATGACCTCAGCTCAATTCACAAATAAAATAAAGATAAACTTGCTAATTTTAAAAACCAGCCAACTGTACATATTTGAATAGAAGACCAAACAACTTGTTCGTAAAAAATGATAACAATTCAGTTCTATATAACAAAAATTAACATTTCTAATAAATTCAACACCTAGCAATGTGTGTCTATCTGAACAAGGACCTCAAATAATGCTGAAGATAAACATGAAGTTTAGTATTATTGTTAGAAATTTCAAACGAAACAAGTAGAAACAGTAGCAAAATTTAGATAAATGTTTTATTGTGTTTGTAACTTTCATTAAAATTCTCGGCATTACTTATTGATACGCACTACGTCTTCTCCTCGTAGTACAAAGTTAATTTAACTTTATTATAGAATCTTATCTCTTCCGTTATTAAACTTTACTTATCGACACGATATTTTCTTTAATCAAACTCCAGTAATTTTCAAACAAACACGTCAAAGTCTCTTGAAGTTGTTGCTATGGATAATGCATTGCATTTTCCTGATAGGATTACAGGACACGATTGCCATTTGAAAACGCGTAGGTAGCAGAAACAGTTCCTGCTACTGACGCAGTGACTGCAGGTAAATGTTACCTGCAATGACAGGGTAAGTTTATACATCGAACGGAAATGAGCTTTCGCAGGAAATAGATAAGAAATGTTGATTTTGTGTTATGTGATCGGCTGTGCCTCTGACGGCTCCAGTTCTAATACACACACACATACATACACTTTGTATTCCGAGTTGATCCCCACGTCATCAATTTCTAATGCAAGAATTACTAAACTTTTATCTAGTATCTTTGTCATACACGCATTATCGTCCGTGTTTCAGAGGCTATCTCTGTCTAACCGACAGCAAAAAATGAAAAAGAAACTGTATTGTAACCGCGGGAACAAATATTATTTTCAAATATTTGAATTATTTGATGATTCTGTCAATCATGTGATAAAGATGATTTTGGCGTCGATAATTTGTTTCGTTGTGTGTTGGTAGTTTTGTTTATTCTTACAGAGGTTGGTTGTCTTGCACTTCTTTTACCAACGATGACCACTTTAACTGACAGGTGGTCCCTTGGATGTTCGACCACCGCTTGTTTAAGGAGGACGGACACAGATACTCTTGCACTTAACTTTGATGACCGATGATGATGACTTTACATTATGGACACAGACATTATTAATATTACTAACTTCTTTATTTATACATATTTACACTAACACTAATCAATTATAAACTATTAAACTTATTATTATTTACTAAACTAAACATAACTAAATCAAATAATCTAAATAGTTACATTGTAACTCAGCAGGCAGCCGTTTAGCCCGCGCCAGAAATTGAAACACAGACTACATGTCTCGTCGACACGAGTATCTAATAATTAATTAATAGAAATAACGATTTTCATAACAACGATTTCGTTATGATAACGATTCGTTAAGTGAATATTTTACAGAATAGGCCTATTAGTCTAAGGTTCTAGCAGTCATCTTCCATTACCTTACATCCCGCACTCATTCTCCTTTCCATCTCTCGATTAGTGCTGTGAGGATCCGACAAAACTAGGATCCGAGAACCCGGATTTCAAAATATCCGGATCCTCGGATATCCGACGTTCGGATATTGAAGCGGATATCCGAAAATTTAATTCGAATTTGGATCCGGATCCTAATTTGGTTCCGGATCCAGATATGGATCCGGATTCGAAATTTTGTTTACGAATCCGGATCCGAATTCGATGTTTTGTTTGCGGATCCGGATCAAAATTTTAATTCTGGATCCGATTCTTCATTTTGAATGTGGTCTAACTTCTGGAATTGTGTTCAAATTCAAACCGTTAAAGTGGGCCTGTTTATCTTTACAGCGGTCTGTAAACACCAGTACACAAACAGTAATACATTTTATAATACCCCTCTAAAATAACTATAGGTAGTATGTGCAAATGTAAAGAAAAAATAAATTTGAGAAACTATGGCCATAGGTTCGTTGAAGGTAACGAAATACCTATCGTGCACGTGTTTCACATAAAAGGGTTTGTTTTTGTTACTCATAGTTCTGTGGAATCGAAGAATTTCCTTCTTAGCGGATGCAAAAAGTTGTCCAACAGAAATTTATATCTGCCAACTATTAATTAACTAATAACTACATCAAACAAAAATGTATTGTGGACTATCTTCAGATTTATTTGGTTTTGATGAGACCCGATGATAATATTGAAATGTAAGGTTCAATACTGAGAATATTCGAATCCGAGAGCCGATCCGGATACTGGAATTCCATATCTCATACTCATATTCGAATCTAAGATCCGATACTCAAATCCGTTTCCAAGATTCGATATTCGGATCCGGATCCAAAATCCAATACTGAGATCCGGATCCAAAATCCGATACTCAGATCCGGATCCAAAATCCCATATTCAATTATCCGGATATCCGGATAATTTTGGATCCAAAACCGAAACTATCCGGATCCCACCACTACTCTCGATCAACTCGGCCGTCCCTTGAATCCTTATTTCACATTTCTTGTGTGTGGCGTGGTTTCAATTATCCCTCATAGTATTTCTGCACAGCAATTATGGGATCATTACTAACTTTTCATATTAACAATCTTTATTGAGTGTAAAATTCGTGGAAACATCTTCGTCTTCTTCTCTAATCAATACGTACTCACATTAATCAGTTCGGTTCAGTGAATCGTAAATATCGTATCCACATCTTAGTTGCCGCCTGCGTCAGATGAACGCCTAGGCTGTATACATCTGAACATCGTCAGGTGGATCCCACAGCCACAGGTAGTTACAGTTGCCAACCACCAACTCAGTCGATAACACAGTTCGCCTGTTACCGACTGCGTACAGAGTACATACAATTAGTTGAGAAGTCGTTTTATTATCAGACTGTGGTAATGTAATATGAACGGTTTGTTTTAATTAGTGGTTGATGGAGTTGGAGTCTATTTTTATAATTAACTCTTTTTTTACTTGTTTACCATGATCAGACTTATTATAACTGAGGCCCTACTCTTTCCATAAAATAAATCTTATTTTTGAGTTATGCCTCCCCGAAACTCATGTAAACCCAATGTATGGTGAAATATAAATATTTATTAAGAAACAATAATACACTATTATTCATCGAAATAATTACCATCACATTCAATGACCTTTTGCCAATGTGACACCAATTTTTGTATGCCGCTCTTGTAGAACTCTATGGATTTTGAATCAAAAAATTGATGGACTGCGTTTCTTACATCAACTCGAGTTTTGAACTGTCTATATCCCATACAGTTGTCAAGAGACAAAAACAGGTGGTAACTTAGCGAAATGTCAGGAGAATATGGAAGGTGTGGTAACGTTTCTCAGCCAAGTTTAGAATTTTTTTCCCGGGCCAATCCTGCGGTATGCGGTCTGGCGTTATCCTGTAAGAATACCACTTTCTTTCGATTGACTAAAGAAGACTGTTTTTGGATGAGTGCTGCTTGTACTCGCTGAAGCTGTTCACAATACAAGTTCGCAGTGATGGTTTCACCTTTTGCAAAAATTCATAATGGATTATTCCGGTTGCTGTCCACCAAACACACAATAAAATCTTGTTTGGGTGCAAGGAAGCCTTGGAAGTGTGTTGTACCGAATCAGTAGACGACAACCAATCATACGAACGCTTAGAATTTGAGTACAATATCCACTTTTCATCGCAGGTTAACAACCCATCAAGAAATGGTTCATTATCGTTGCGTGAAATGTTTGCCGAACAAATGGTGGGACCCATTTGCTTAACTTCCACGTCTTTCCTAGCTGATGAAGGTGCAAACGAATGGTTTCAGCACTCACATTGTTATGATCTTCGGTCTGCTAGAGCGTGCTTCATCGGTCAAGCTGATATCTCAAGAAGAAAATTTCTTGAACCACTTCTGTGCTGTTCGATACCAAGTTTGTACTCGTAGAGTAAATCTCGAATTAAAGTTACATTCGTTGTCATTTTCAACAATTCAAATTAGGAATTAAACAATTGTCACCAAATATGTATGTATCCGACAAAAGAAGAATTCATATTAAAGTAGATGACAGATAACAAACATGTGCTATCGATCAACAACTTAAAAAATATTCATTGCACTTTAGATACATTTCAACGTTCGAATTCTAAATTTTCAAACTGTAAAATAATATTTTGTAGTACCTGAGATACTAGCGTTAAAATTGTAACCCAAAAATTCAGTTTTTTATTTTCTATTTATGTACAGTGTGTTAATTAAAAACCTGGCCATGGCGTTTATTTTAGACAAAAATACTTCAAATAAATGTTATAGAGAATTAAATTATGCACCTGAATTAGTAATAAGATTTTATTTTTGACATTTAATAACCGAGAAAATCAATTTTATAGATTTTTGAAGATAGCTGATTTATAGCGATAAACATGCAACTCAAACAAAATTTGTACAGAGTAACACCATTTTATAATCTGAAGCTTTTATTCATAAGAAAACTTCCATATTTTCAAAGAAATATGTTATTGAACGAAAATCACAAAACACAAACTCATATTATTCGCGGAGACAATTTTCTATTCCAGGAATAATTAATAACAAATTCTTTGTCTGTAATCTTTTTCAATATCTATTCTAAACTACTTTTATAAAGAAAATGCCAGTGGAGAAGTATTTTCCAACATTTTAGTTATAAAGCAATAAATGTACAAACGTGAAAATTGTTAGCGTTATACCTACTCTTATAAATAAGAGATGTTTCTCGATGTTTTTTTTTTATAGAGGTCTAACTTATTGCCGGAATTTATAGGTATTTTATTGCCCAGTAAAAATAAATAGATTTTACGATATGTGATGAAAAATTCTATTATAAATTCAATTTATTTCTTAATGTAGTAACTTTATTGTTGGAAAATATATTTCGGCAAGGCTATTCAAACAATGAAATTTAAATTAGCAACTTCTTTACACCTCTTTATTAAATCAGCATACAATGAAAAAAGTTGAAGACTACCTTTCAACATCTGAAGAATGTTTATTTAATTAGCATCTTATTATTAGCATCAATACGCACTCTGTTCTCCAGACTATATTAGGAGGATACTAATCAAGTTAATTTTTTTGTTATAATAAATATTTATAACAAGCCTTTGTTGTTGAAATCGGAAAGGTATATCACAAACATCATAACCTTCATTTAATCTTAGGCGCGGCCGTAGGAACTAAAAAAATGGAATATTGTTATAATTATTATGGAAAAAGATTGGAATTTATTTTGCAAGAATGAATATATTAGCTACTAGCACGCGTTGATTGATAGTACTGTAAGTTTTCTTAAATTTGTTTCTAATGGATGTTGGTTAAAATTTGAGACTAGTTTTGAATGGCCATAAAAAGTAAACACTTCGTTAAATACAAACCATTTTAACTAAATTTTTAAACTTATGGTTGTGGTTTGATATGAGATATAAACACAATTACTAAATAATTCATGTTCGCCGAACGAGTTACGCCTTCAACCATAATAATAGAATTCTGTAACTCGGTCTTCATTTTTTGCTTGTCAACTTTTTATGTAAATCATTCTTTTAAGTATTGACAAAAAAATCCCCATTGGGCACAATTGAGTCACACAAGGATCGTTGTTCTAAACAAAAATTACGTTTGCGACGGCATATATACTTGTCACAAATTTGGCTTAATGTGTTGAACTTAACTCTGCCTAAATTGTTCATAAATTGCAAAAGATTATAAATTTCGAGTAAAATTATTTCATAAACAAACTATGCAAATTGCACCTGACACTGACATCTTTAGCTTTTCCCATTGGTTAGGCGTCGCTATTTTTTATTTTCTTCTTCCATTCATTTCTGTTTTGCGTGTCGTTCTCATTCAGTTCTTTTTTCTCTCAAGTCTTCTGCAATACAGTCCTTCCATCTTATCTTTGGTCTTTCTCTGTTTCTTCAACGTTCTATTACTAATCGTTTTTCTTCCAATATATTCTTCATTTCTCCTCATGACATGTTCAAACCAATGTAATCGTCTCTCTTATATCTTTCTAGAAACATGGAACACTGGACTTATTTCCTTACCGTATCTTTCCGTGTCTTCCCCAACATCTACTTTAACATCATCTCTGTCACATTAATTTACATTTATTGGTACTGACATCTGTCAAACTGAATATATTAACAATTTTCATGGTTTGCATAGCTGGCTGATTTATAAAATTTAATTTCTTTATAATTCTTTAACTCGTATAAAATGCAATCAACTCTTATAGAGAATAATACATTCTTTAAGTTATAATAATGTTAAATGTCAGTAAATCAAATTTAACTGCTAAATCTTCAAATGAGGCTACTTCCGCTTCACCAATTATAACCAAAATCTAATCAGTTGTTCTTCTGGATGTAAACTTGAGGAATACGAAAAAATATAATTTTTGGAATCATGGTATTGAAGTTATGCGACACACACACACGCACACACACACACACACACACACACACACACACACACACATATATACACTTACATACATACATACATAGATACATACATATATACAGACATCTGGTAAAATCGTATTATAGGGACCCTAAAACATGCTTATTCTCTAAAAACTCATCACTGAATTTTTTGACCAAAGACCTAAAGGTGACGGAAGGTAAAAACAATGTTTCTAATGCTTAAGATTTAGTCTTGAAAAATGCCTGGTCTTATATTTCAGGCATCAACAGCTGTTGAATATTAAATAAAACACAGTTCTCAGTAAAATATTTGAGAATAGTCAGAATCAAAATGCGAAGCAAAACCACATGAATGAAACGAATAACTCTTCATCCTATTTACTACATAAGACCTACGTGTATAATTCGTGCTCATACGCACCTTGAAGGGAGAAATAATCTCAGAGAGTTTAGAATTTGGCATGGTGCACTTTGATCTTCCTACAAAATGTCATTAGAGGCGATATCAATTCACGATTCAACCGCAGCAGAGGAGCAGCGCGTAAAACAATCGGATGTCGGAAACAATGGCATGTCAGAGCCAACTTGTCTTACGAGAACAATGGCGAACTTGTTCTACACGAGATATTGTACCTACCTTATATGAAGATTTGACTGATACATGCAAGTTACAACAAGATAATCGCGAGATGAGAACTTTGACTGGCTTTTCATACACTTTGGCCAATTTTAACATAGTCTGTATCCATTATATTACACTTCGTAACTACCCGATATATTCACCGCTTGTCGAACATCAGATTTTAACTAGTAGTTCAAGAAAATACACACACCGGCTAAATAGGGGAATTCCAAAACACAAAGCTATGTGTTTCAAAAAGTATGAACCCTCTGTTTTTCATATTTGTGTTGGTAATTGTACAGCAAATGCCGATATAACAACTAACTATAGACACCTACTAAAGATTGATTATCATTTATCGAGGTGATAACTATTGCTTGGTCTTTAGTTTTATTAAATATGTGTTTAATTCGTATTCACTATAGATCAAGGGTTAACAATCATTTCTGCTTTTGTTGTCGTTTCAATTCTAACTATTTAGAGCAGAAAAATAATTTTTAAAATATAATAAAATAGTGGAAAACAGATTAATTAAAAAATTATTAAGAAGTATGTTTTTTCGTTTCCTATTCGTTATCCCCACTTTGTCATTTTGTGATCTCTAGACAACCTTTCCCTTCTGTATCATCCTTTTTGAGTGATCACACAGATTGATTTCAGAATGAATTTAAAAATGGCTGACGACAATAGGTTTTCGAGCGTAGAAATTTATCAATGTGGAATTTGTTGCTTCAAAGAATATGTTTTTCCTACAAAAGCATGTAATGACTCACCATACTTTTGAAAACAAAGAAAATATGTTACATAAAAGATTTGTTTTAAGTAAACATAAAGGGATTTCCAATAAGAGGTGTTATTTTGAATAGCCCGCTATTTCGGTAGATGTCGCTTTTGAAGCTGTCATTTTTTGACATTTGACAAGTAGAAACTACGCCATTAATAAAAATGGAACGATACACGCTTCAACAACGCATTGAAATTATTAAAATTCACTATAAAAATGGTGAAAATTTGGCAGAGACGGTTCGTAAAACTCGACAATTTTTGGGTCGTCGTGAAGCACCTTGTCGGACCGCAATACAGAAATTGGTTGAAAAATTCGAGCTGTTGGGACAAGTTAGTGATGTGAAGAATAAAACCCGTGCACGTCGCTCAAGAACAGCCGAGAATATTGCTGCTGTAGCCGAAAGTGTTGAAGAAAACACAGGTTTGTCCATTCGGTGAATGGATTGCGCTATCGAGAGATGATTAACGATTTTTTATGGCCGGAATTGGATGGTATTGATCTGGACAACGTTTACTTTCAACAAGACGGCGTTACGTGCCACACAAGCAACGAAACCATTGATCTTTTACGGGAAAAGTTTCCGGACCGTGTTATCTCTCGAAGAGGTGATCACAATTGGCCACCGAGATCTTGTGATTTAACACCTTGCGACTTGTTTCTTTGGGGCCACGTGAAAGAGAAGGTCTACGCCAACTGCCCAGAGTCGACTCAAGACCTCAAAGATGGAATTCGTGAGGCTATCGAGGACATAGGACAGCCACTTTGCGATTTGGTTATGGAAAATTTCATGAAAAGGATATTGTCCTGTCAGCGTGGTCGTGGTGGTCATTTGCCTGATGTTATTTTCCACTATTAACGGCATACCTTCCTCTTTATAATGAAATAAACATCCGATCATTTATATTAAAAAATGGCATTTTTCTTTGAATACCAAATTACACCTCTTATTGGAAAATCCTTTACTTCATGCAATTTTCTTTACTTCTATATGATCCATTTTTAATGTGCTGACTATAATACTTGACAGTAGATTATTTATAAAATAAATTAGTTTGCATTGGTGTGCATACGATATTCGACGCTAGATGGTGTTTATATTATTCAAGTTGTTTTCTTGATGTAATTTTTAAATCATGATTCGAAAGGATCATGATTAAACTAATCAGGATTCACAAAATCACAATCACAGCCCGAAGGAACACGGCTTTAGACACAAAGTGAATTAATATAATGTTTATTCATGAACAATCGTCGTTGTTAGACGTCAAATCGTTTATTTACAAAATATAAACAAGCTTTATTTTCTGTCATTTGTGCCGTTGAAAAATAATGAAAATGGCTGATCTGTCTGATAAAGACTGTGGTGGAAGTGTTATTTTCGTGCCCGATGTTATTTTAAATGCATTATTTGTTGCTGAATGAGTTAAAATACTGTGAGAGTAACTTAATTTTTTTTTATATTCACATATCAAACAGTTTTTATTTATCATTATATTAGATAAAAACAACGGCATATTACAAAAAAATTAGATAAATCATTATGTAATTATTAAGAGTATTATATACCTAGTAGTTCACCTTAAGGTGCTATATTTATCCACGTATTTAATTTTATAAACATTGAATAGAATTTTTTATAACGTACTTATTTATATTCTAAATTGGATTAACCATATTAAGATATATAGGTATTATAGATGAATACATGTAAAATTAAAGATTAGTTCCAATTACATTATTGTTATACATGAATTGAACCTGATTAACAGTGTAGGTACCAGAAAAAGACACATGAAGGACAATTATATATTTTTTATAGTGAATTAATTCAATGACAAAATTTTGTTGCACAAATTTTCGGTGAAAAGTAATCATTATTTTTACCTTCCGTCACCTTTAGGTCTCTGGTCAAAAAATTCGATAGTGCAATAACTGCAAAAAACTATTTAAATGTTTTTCTGAGATATAATTGGGGGAATAAGGAATAACAGAACACTGGTATTTCACAAGAACAAACAGTAGCGTGGCGTACCGCAAGGTTCCATTCTTGGCCCTATAATCTTCATTCTCTATATAAAGAGCCTTAAAAGTATATTAAATTATAATAAAGCTATTGCTTATGCAAACAATTATTATTATATATTATTATAATTTATTTTTTATTTGCTGCACAATGAACACGACTAAATCTACATTCTCTATCCATTCTATGAACGCATTCCAGTTCGAAGTCATAAAAACTTTATTTTAACATTTGCATGTATTTTGTGAAAATAAATAAAGCAAACATGCAAAGATAATTATATACAGTAAATTAACTGTCCTTTTTGTTTTGCTACAGTGTTGCAATCCAAACACATTTTAATCAACTGCAACGTCACACAATCTGATACTGCTGTGAACTTTGTAAAATTCACTAAATTCAACTGAAACTACCTTGTCCGTAATGAGCTTTAGATTGCCCTGCTGCCGGTTGTTATTGCTCCGATTTCGTATTCGCAGTCACATCATACGATTCGGATTCAGTTGGCCGTGATGATGAAAATCACGTATTGTTGTCAATATTAGCTAAGTGTTTGTTTCAAATTGCCTATTTTGCATACTTTTGACAGTGGCCCTATAAGTAAGCCTTGATTTACACTATCGAAATAATCGACAATGTCCATTTGTGCTCGAAACACACACAAGATTTTTTCTACAGTCGCCACAGTGGGGTCCTCCACCATAACAAAAAATAATAAAATGTACACTTTGTACTTACACTACTACTCAATTAATAAGGATTAATATAAAGAAAAAGTGTCTTTTATATTTAATTTCAATTTATCGTTATTTCCCATTCTTCTTGACCGATTGCTTCAATCTTCTAAACATTTTATACTTTCGTTTTTGTAAATGAATGCCCTATTTTTTATTTTTTTTTGTTATGTCATATACCGACAGAGCAGTTATATGTCAGATTGTTTTATAAAGGTGGTAAATGTGTCACTACAGTGCCATTAGTTCCTGACTAAACGTTTCCATTAAGAATGTAGACAAGTGACATTTCTCAACATTGTATAATCAAAAATTTGGACGCGAGCGTTTTTTCTACTTTGTCGCGCTAGAGCGGCAAAGTGACATTTTGTGTTGACAAAAGAGAGCGCAAATGGCTACTTTCTATGTAGACTGTAGAAAAATAAATATATCATCATGGTACCTATTGCTGGGTGTGCCAATCTGCTTTATACGTAGATATCGGTAATCGAGCACTCATTACTGGCGTGGAGACTGCACCACATGGGTTACTTTTGTGCCATTTAAAATTCGAAACAATTTTGACGTCGGGATCGAACCCGGGTCCTCATATTTGCGACCAGACATTCAGTACACTGATCTGGTAAATTGATTTTGAAAGTTGTTGATGTTTGATGTTATTAGCAACGATAGTTTTTGTTAAACAGGTTAATAAATGCATACTTCAAGGATTTCCTAAATAATAAATCACTTGAATCTACAAAAGTGATTTAATATTTTGTAGAGATGAAAGGCGTTTAACCTTCCAACTGCTACATTTTTATTTGGGAAGGTGCAAATTATCAAGATTAAAAATCACCTGTAATTAAACTACAATAAGCTAACAAACAATATACATGAATATACCATATAAGGAATTTTTTATACAAAAAATATAACGTATTACTTTCTTTAAATCAGTTTTTGTTAACTTATTATTAAAATGTCAAAGTCACTTGAACCAAATTCTAAAGTAATTATGCATACAAGACATATATACAGGGTGTTGACCGTCACACCGGTACATATAACTTTAACTTTTTAATATCATATATTCATAATTTCCTGCTTACCTTATTATTTTGGATAACAATGCTTCAATTTAAAGTTGTAAAGATTAAAATTCTGCATTTGAAACAATAAGCAAAATTAATTGTATATTCTTTGTAACGGCAGAAATTAGACATGAAAAGGGGGGGGGGCTTTAACTTTTTTATTATAAGTAATAGAAAAAAATGGGTTATATAAAACTTTTATTATTTTAAATATACTATTTGATGTCAGATGTAGATACTTTTTATAGTCAGGTAGGTATACAAGATATAACTATCAACTTTTATTTTTTAATAGCAACCTATAATTATTTTACTAAAATATTAACCGGCATGTATTGGTTTTAATTAATGTATTTGAAAAAAATCGAGAAAAATAAGATTATTGAGATATATAAGAAATAACTTTTATTTAAATATTCTAGGTGGCTATGAAAATAAATAATAAATAAATATATAAATAAGTAAATAATAAATAAGTAACACACAAATGTATACTTTGTTAAATATCTCAATTATCTTATTTATATCGATTTTTTTCTAATATATTAATTAAAACTAATACATCGTTGAAAAGACAAAAAAATGGCGGTTAATATTTCAATCTTCCAAACCTGACTTTATAAAAAATATCTACATCTGCCATAAAATAGTATATTTAAAATAATAAAACTTTGTCATTTTTTTCTATTACTTATAATAAAAAAGTTAAAGGAGGGGGAGGGGGTCTTCCCAGGCTCAGCCTGTATATATATTGTACACAATCGGGCTTTTTTAATATTTACCGATAAGTTTCCAAAGCAGTAGGTTTTATGTATAAATTACTGATCGGCAAGTGATGTGAATCATTTACCGATCAGGAGGTGGAGGCGATAAGTAAAAAACAACGATCAAAGCTTACTTTAAAAATGATAATTAAATATTTTTAAAGTCAAAATAATTTTCAAATCGTAATAAACATTGGGTCAGTAAATGTTCTTCTACTGGTATCGGATATATTGGACATCTTGACTTCGTCTCGATCTTCAAAATTCATCCAAAGCACTTACTGACCTTAATACTGAAACAACTATTTATTAGGTATTATTTGTAATACCAGTTCAAGTGAACAATTATCTATTAATTTAAATAAATATTTTTTCACTTTAACAGAAATTACAAATAATAATAATAAATTAATCTAGCTTGACAGATAAATCGCTAACATTTGTTAATTTTTAGTTGCAAGTTGCAATTTCATGCATATCGCTATTTTTGGGGTGATTTTCAACATTTTCATACCTAATTTCTGCTCGTATAGAGCATGCTGAATTAATTTTGCTTATTGATTCAGATGCAAGTTCTATAACTATTATTTAAAGCTTCTTATGTAAAATAAATAGGGAAGCAGGGAATTACGAAAATATGATTTTACAAATTGAAGTCCTATGTTCGGGTGCCGCGGTCAACACCCTGTATAATTGGATATTTTTATATCTTAAATACTGGTACTTATAAGCAAAAGTACTGTAATTAAAATGTTGTTCAATGATTTTAATTTAGTCGCATTATTTTTAAATATATGTTGTCTAAGTTGACAATTTAATTATAAAGAAAGAGTTTCCTTTTCAGATAATCATTCTTATTTTATTTTTTATAAATTCCTTGTAAATTCATTTTTTTTTTAAAAAAAAAGCCAACGCACATATTAATTTTTAAAAAATCCAATTCTACCACAAATTGTCGGATTATTAAAAAAATAAAGCTTCCGAAAGCTTGTACGAATGTTGCTATCGTAGTATTCGATGAATGACAGCAATGAAAAAAGGTAACTATGAAAGTGAGCGGGAAAACCATTAAAGCCTAATTAAAATGCATAAAACAATCTTGCAAAATTCAGAATGAATTTCGACCAAACTCTTTGGTTGCTAGACACGTTCTAGACTATAAGCGGAGGAACATAATACCGTAGAAAATGTAATGAATATTTAAGAACATTTTATATAAAAACCCTGTAACTGTTTAATGGTATTATGATTTCGGTTTAATAAGATGATGAAGGTAATTTCAACCAACAAACGTAGAAACATTCTCCGTTTCATACTCAAAACTAAATTACAAAATATTATTTTCCTGAATTCGCGTGTAACAGAAACCAAGAATAAATTTTTAATAAAACTCTACGTGAGCAAATAAAATTTATAACTAATGATCTTTGTAAACTGTTAATTGATCTTTATTACATCCAATTTAGTCCAAATTATAATTCGTGTAGAAAAATGATGTTCTCATAAGGCATTATACATTACGATAGAAGATTTAGGGATTACTGAAGAATTTAAAGTATTACCAGGAAATATGGGTGTTAAGAATAAAAAAAAAAATTAAGTCTTTTCAGGTAGGAAGATAAGTATTTCTATTTCATGGAACTTAAAAAGTAAGAGAATTATTTTACATTAAATTTTGAAAGGAGAATAATCCTGTATCTTAATCTATTTAAAGACCAGCTTTAGTTAACTGTCTACTAACTTAACTATCAGTTAAAACGAAAAATTTCTATGAAAGTTAACAGATAGTTTAACTATGAAAATATCAGACCTAAAGGTGCAATCGATATAAAATTCATATATCCATAAGTATATTAAATTGAAGAATATCAAGAGAGGATATATAAAATGAAGAATAATAACAATTTGTAACAAGTTTTCGGAAAATTTTTGGGGGAAGATACTGTGGTTTAAGGAAAGTACATTGAATCTGCGTATTACTATAACAATTAACATAGGTTTAGCTTTAACATACATATTTAATAAAGAGTTAGTGACCCCGGTAGAACTAAACGACGAAGTGTTCCGAAGTTTCTTTGTTTTCTTCGCAGAGTCGTCAGATATTGTTTTCAGCTATACCAATCTTGCAGAGATGGTATTTCAGAAGACAATAATGACCAGTAAAGATACCTATCATTGTTGCTCCTTTGAGACCTTTGTTTAGGTTTATTTGAGCACAGAAATTTATTGCGTAGATCTCTGCTTGAATTTTGGTGGGACTGATGCCTGTGGATTCCATTATTTGGTAATCTGGACCTAATACCCCACTCCAGTTTCTTCTGACTCTAGTTTTGAACCATTCATAACTAGGACAAAGAGCCCCTTGAGAAGTGTGGCTTCTACAGTCGGCAATTAATGATAAAGTATTTTTAAAGAAAAAAAAAACAGTATTGTGAAGAGCGAAACTACGAAAAATTTTAACGCCACACGACCGGTATGCAAATAACGGACTCGGATGATTATAAATCTTGGCTTTCGCCCCGGTTTACAAACTTCAGCCGCGTCCATTATTTGCTATATATGGGCCTCGTGGCCGTGTGCCTGAGTGTCTGGTCGCGAATCTGGGGACCCGGGTTCGATCCCGACCGACGCCAAAAAATTACATCGCATTTTAATGGCACAAAATTGACCCATGTGGCTCACTCTCCACGCCAGCAATGAGTGCCCGTAAGGTGACGCCTGGTAAGCGCCCACACGGTACAAATATTCCATCATTACCGATATCTGTGTACGAAGCAGATTGGCACATCCAGCAATGGGTAATATGCCGTGATGAAATATTTATTTATTTTATTTTTATGACGTTAATAACTATTACGAGTATTTATGAATATGGGAATCAGTTTTGTTTATACAATTGGGAGTTAAAATTCTAACTGAAAATTGTAAAATTAGTACGTTTACTATTACATAAACATTTGAATATTGAATATAAGATTGGTTTCCTTGGCGTAATAAATGCATTAACATTGATAACAACATATTCTCGCATATCAATCAAATAATCTGTTGTAATAAATTTCAATGTATATTGCGTTTTTGTGTATTAATTTTCATCTCCCAAAAAAATGGTGGGTGAAAATCAATTCCCTTACAGATTAGATCATATTCAGAGTCATCTGCATTAGGTGTTAATGTTTTTCCTGTTGACTTCCTCTGTTTTCCATTTTCGCTTGTCATTCATCGCCCACCTGGATCACTCGTTGTGGAATTTGCGTATGTTGGTTCTTTGTCATAGTGCGTGAGTGGCCTTGTCCTTGTGATCCACTTTCCATGGAAACGAGTTATTGTTGCATAATTTGTAAATTACTGGTTGTACGTCCCAAGTTGGAAACCTGTCGCTGCGTTTTACTAAGTGTGCTTATGATCTGTTGATATCTGAACTTGTGGACTTGTTAATGGAAGGAGAATTAATGGAATTGTTTACCTGTTGACGTTGTTTGTTTTATTTATTATCGTTGTAAAAGTAAACGTAACTTCACGCACTGGATTAGAATTTTAATTGCAGATCTCTTAACCTACTTTTACTAGATTTGGTGTTTATGGGGTTATTAAGTTGATTAGCATTTTAAACGAAGAAACGTGAAATATGTGAATTCCAAAGATATGGATTTTAAAGGAGTAAAATATGTAACTATCTTTACGTAATAATCATAGCACAAGAACGTATAACTATGTAGTATAATTTTTAATTTGATAGTATGCGTGTTAACAGCTAATCTTAGGTTTGAAAATGAAAATTTAGGTGTGTTACCATTGATTATCATGAAATAAATCATATTTTGTCCTAAAAAATAGTAATTAAATATGGCTTTAACAGAGATGGGCGTGTAGATTTCTTCATGTCGACAATGTAGAGAATATAGATAATAAAATAATATAAAATATCCCTGTCGAGGTGTTAAAATTCCCTCATTCCCTATATTTGAAAATATAAGACATGAAATATCCTTAGATTATTCATACAAATTACAATTATATATCATTTCATAGCTTTGGTTTAAATAGTAATATAAGTTCTGTCTTTTGATTGGTCAGAATGCAACTCTAGTTCACGAAAACGAAAAAAAAATCTCATGTGGGCAGCACAATACCTTCTGTTAATCCTGTGTATAATGTATAAATGTCTTAAATTTTCTTGCAAACGATTCTAAATTTCTAGTAAAATTATTTCATAAACAAACTGAAAATTTCACTTGACACTGACATCTTCTTCTTTAGCTTTTCCCATTCGTTAGTGCTCGCTATTTTTTATTTTATTCTTCCACCCATTTCTGTTTTACGTGTCGTTCTCATTGAGTTCCTTTTCTCTCAAGTCTACCGCAATACAGTCCTTCCATCTTATCTTTGGTCTTCCTCTGTTTCTACTAAGCTATTCATTCTTCTTCCAATATATTCTTCATCTCCGCTCATGACATGTTTAAATCAATGTAATCGTCTCTCTTATATCTTTCTAGAAACTTCTAACACTAGAATAATTTACCTTATTCTATCATTCCTCCTTGTCTTCATCAACATCTATCTCAACATCCTCATCTCTAAGAAGAAAGAATAGCTTAGTAATAGAAGGTTGAAGAAACAGAGGAAGACAAAAGGTAAAATGGAAGGACTGTATTGAGAAAAAAGGAACTGAGTGAGAACGACACGCAAAACAAAAATGAGTGGAAGAAGAAAATAAAAATAGCGACCCCTAACGAAAAGATAAAGAAGTAGCAAGTGCAATTTGCATAGTTTGTTTATGAAATAATTTTACTGGAAATTTAGAATCTTATGCAAGAAAATTTATGTATGGAATTTATACATAATACACAGGATTGACGGAAGGTATTGTGTTGTCCACATCAGATTTTTTATTCGTAATATAATCCACCTGTATACAACTCGACAATAGAAAATTCTCGACATATTCACTAAGTTGCCTATTGGAAAAACCCGTTTCGTATAATCGATAAGTTTCAATCGTCTTGTTGTATAATATATGAATATTGCGCAGGAAGAAAATATAATTTTGTATGTCTTTATTTAAAATTTAAAACATTTTGCTAGATTCAAACCAAATAAACTCAACGCTGGTTACTTCCTCGGTTTTACTGAAATCTTCTTTATGCTAAAAATTAAATTTGAGAAACCTTTGAAGAATAATCCTCAGAGTATTTTTACCCGAAAGTGTGAAAATAATTTCCGCTTTGAGCTTAAAAACCGAGTCCTCTATTCAGGTTCCTGATTTTGTTCCTGGTTATTGCAATTAACGCGGTATCCTATTTAGTAAAATGCGGTAACTTAAAGGAATATAAGGAGGCTGTATATTTTCACGGGTAAGAGTCTAAAAGAGAGACGAATCAATGTTATAAAAGTTTTCATTAAATTTCCAACTTGAGATTAGGATTACACGAAAATTACGTCAGTGCTACGAAATTTAATTTAACGCAAAGTTTCACTTCATTATAATAACGAAACTGATTTAGGAAGAAATGTTTACTTTTTAGAGGTTTTTTTGTTCCTCTCAAAAGGGATTTTCCGCTTTTTATAACGGAATTCTTTGAAATGATACTCTTTACAAAAAAAGTTACACCTGTGTTTTGTTTATTAGTATTTTAATCTGTCATAATTTTTTGTTACACTTTCAAGCTCACTGACAATAGCGATGACTCAAGAAGTAAAAAAATATGATATATCTGACGGTTGAATAGTTGCTATGTTGATTTTTACCTTCCGTCACCTTTCAGCTGGATTCATATGGACCTTTACCATCGTTAATTTTGCGTCATAACAACTACTCTATTCACATACTCCGTCCTAAATATCGATGCACACAGTTCCAAATTTGAAAAACGAAATATTACTAAAACATAATATGTTTCTACCTCAGTGATATTGTCGGTTGCCATAACCTAAAATAAGTTTTGTTTCGCCGGTTTCGCCATTCTTAATTTGCGAAGTAGTCAAATACCCCTGTTTATATAATCCACCCAAAAAGAAACAAAAAATAAAATACAATAGACTTTATATCAAACTGGTTTGAGTTCGTATTATTGAAATGTGTTCTGATCATGCGCAGTTAAAATTTACGGCGGCAACGGCCCGTCAACGCCGTCAAAAATAGAAATATTTCAACGGCGGCCGTCACCGTTCGTAACGTCAAGACCGTTTGCACCGTATGATTTCTACCAATCACAGCACAGAACGGTGAGAAAATTTACGGTGATAACGGTACATGTGTATCCAGTTTTAGGTAAGGAAGGTATTGTCAAAAAAATCTTTGGTGAGTTTTTAGTGAACAAGCTAGTTTTAAGGAGCTTAAAGTACAATTTTACTATTTTTACGATGATGTTTGTATGTGTATGCGCGTGTATGTGTGTGACGATAATTTCGGTTGCGATAACTTCAATACTACTATTCCAAAAATTACGATTTTTACGTATTCCTCTTCCTTACATCCATATGCAGACATGATTATATTGTAACGTGCGCCCCTGACTTAGGAATATACGAGCGCCGTCACTGGTAGAATATTCCCGAGCGATGACGTAACCCCACCCGGCGGGGGAAAACCCATCCACGTTCAGACTGGTTAATTACCTCCGGTGGTGTGATCCTTTGTGTTCGATGATGGTCGCGTCGGAAAGTTCCAGAAGGATAGTGGGCTGTATATACCGTTCGAAAGACAGCGGAGACACATAGTCTGATATATAGAAGCAACGAGCATTGAAGTGGGTGATATAAATAAATAGTCTATGAGTTGTTAACATAAATAAATGTAGTTATATAAATAAATATAGTGATATAAATATTGCTTAAATAAATAATCTTAGTTCTTAAGAATTTAATAATATTCTTAGTCTTACATTAGTGTTTATAATTATTTAATCATAGTGTTAGTTATTTTTATTATCTTTTTAATATTTATCCTAATTATTTATCGTTTAATAAACGCAATATTTTAATTATAAATATCTCTTTGATTTTTACACTTCACACATATGAATAAACGTTACAATATTTTGGTTATAACAGGTCAACCGGAAGTACCCTCATTTGAAGATTTTAATATTTTTTCTTGAAAAAACGCTATTTCAAATACTTATATCAAATACATATATTTCAAATACTATACAACACTGCTAATAACACAGGATATTTGTATATTTATTTTATTATTATTTGTTGTTATGTATGATAATTATATTTTTATAATCATAAATAATTTAACGTATAAACATACAGAAAACAACAACAATAAACATTCATATTTATACTAGAAATAATTGTCCAATCTATTTTGTGGCAAAATTAATAGTAATTTAAACGCAATATTTACTTTTCATTAGTCTCCTGCGACACAAACACAACATTATTTACAAATCTCATTCATAACATAACCTCTTTGCCAAAATCCTCCCACTTGATTATTTTTCGTGATTGTGGATATTTGCGTGGTTAGTTTCCTATAAACAATGGGCCGTAATTACACATTATCCTGTATTGTGTCATTGTTTCCGTACAGAGAACGTGTCAGTCACACATGATCCGTCATTGAAAGCTTTGGACCAACTCGGGCGTAATTTTACCTCAATACAGCCCATGATGGTATAATGATAATGTGCTGTGGCACTGTGGACCATTGCCAATACTGTGTTCAATAAAGCGAACATAGGAGATTGGGTAATGATGGGAAACTACTTAATAAAGATTTGACCACGTAAAGAAAATATGTCACTTTATATAAAGCTCATAGTTACAGTAAAAATTTTGAAAGATGTCCAATCAAGGTTGTCTACGAATTGTATGAATTCAGATTTTTGCTCCGTCCATCATGACAAATTCAGTAGTGTCGTTTGCTTAGTTTTTATGAGGGTACGTAAGATACTACTGTTATTTTATTATTATAAAAATATATATTACAGGAAAAACATTCAAAATTCAAAAATAAGTCAACTAGTAAGTTCATAAGCAAATGTAAAACCAAATATGTTAAAAATACGATACTGACACAATGTCAGTGTCAGTCACTCTGACAGAATATAACGTTATACGTACGGCTATGAATCCAGGTAATGTATCTGAATTAATAAATAAACTTACGTTACAGTGAAAGTATTATCAACAACGAGCATCGTTTATAAATGGAATGTCCTAACTTAGTCGAAACAATATGAATTTTTGAAAGACAAGCGTGTTATATCCATCCTTATCACACACTCTTACAGCCTTTGCAAAAGAAAGAGATAAATGTATACCTATTTGTTAATTCGTTCGTGATACAGATGCCCTTGATCGGACATCTTTCAAAAATTTTACTGTATCTTTGTACTCATATAATAATATTTTGTTGTAATTTTTTTTCTGGTTTATAATATTGTAAACTGTCTAATTTAACAACTGGATATAATAATGATAAGTCCTTAATAATTTTAATCTTATATTTTTCTAGCATTATTATATTAAAATAACAAATGTGAAGATGTTGATTACAACAATGTATATTTTGCTTATGACTGAATAATATTGATTACAAAAATGAATCCGACGTCCGACAATGAATTTAATAAAAAAAAAATATCCTGCTAAACGTATAATTTTCTGACATTTTTATGTTGCAAGCTAAAACTGTAAAATTCTTGATTACAACAAACGATTTTGATTATAAGATATAATATTGATCATACAAATAAATCTAACAAAGGATATTTCAATATTTTAAATTTAGCATTCTTTGAAGAATCAAAAGTACCTATAGTTTCAAATTTAAAGTTCATATTAATTTGCAATTTATACATTATGGGGGGCGCTGAAATATAACTTTGCATCAAAGGTGCCTTTTTACGTGTGTGTGTGAGTGTATGTGTGTGTGTATGTGGAAAGGTTGGAACGACGATTTTTCAAAAACTATAATACTTAATATCTGTTTAACTACGTATTTCTCAATCGGACATTACTGAGAAGAGCTGCAAAGGTTTTGGAAATAATTGGATAACCGGAAGTAGCAGATTCTTAAAAAAAATCTTTTTATAATTATTTTTTGAAAATTTAAGATAAAGAAATATAAAGTATATAATAATCTGTTGTAATAAATCTCACAGCTCAAATAATGTCATGGAAACCAATTGAAAAATTAAAATTACTGAAGATTTTTTCTGGGAAGTACATACATTATATTATTTCTTATTGTATTAATAGTTAAATATTTAAAATTATAGGTATGTTACATATATTCTTCAGAAATACTGTCAATCCCGACAATGAATTGGAAACATTTCGAAAAATTAAAAAAAGTAGAGCAAAACTCCTTCATAGAATGAATTTAAAATTTAAAAAATCGAAATATATAGAATAGATGTAAGTAGAATTTTTGGTGTGGAGTGTAGGTATACAAGAAATGTTAAATACAATAGGGCGCGAGCAGTCATGTCACATTGTTGGCCTTGACAAGCAGATATGGGGACCCATGTCAGAATGATAGCTAGTAATTATGTACATAAATGTCAAATATTATTATTAAAATTATTAATATCCAATTAATATTTTCATTAATTCAGATGAAAATCGTGTCTAATTCTCTGCAAAGAAGAAAATAACATTGTTAAGTCCATAAAATAACATCACGATCTCTTTCGAAATCAGAAATCTTGATAAAGTTTATTTAAAAAAAATCAAAGAAAGTACTAGAATACCTGACCTATTAGAACTTAAGTTCTTGTAGATAATAGAAATTACATATAAATTATACTCGTAGTTTCCATCAATAGAAACTATGACTAGAATCAATGTAAATACTCTTGCAGAAATATATACGAGAAGTAGGTACTCATGTAGGTATACATTGCGTATCATAAATCCAATTTCATATCTTATTGCAACCAGCATTTAATTATCGTAATGTATGCAATCGCATTTGAATTGTTCTAAAGCCTTTGTAAGTGCTTCTGTTCTATAATTACAATTGAGTACTTACTAATTAAACTATAGTATCGTTGAATTAAAATGCACATACGTTTGTGTACACAAAAATATTGATGTATTAATATTATTAAATTGCAAAAATTTACGGTTGTACATTTTCAAAATATATATAGAAGAGCCGTAAAAAAAAATTAATTAAAAAAAATAGTACTTACATTTTTACCTTCCGTCATCTTTAGGTAAGGAAGGTATTGTCTTTGGTCAAAAAATTCAATGATGAGTTTTTAGTGAATAAGCATGTTTTAGGGTGCCTATAATACGATTTTACCATTCTTGCGATAATGTCTATGTATGTGTGTGTGTGTGTGGGTGTGTGTGTGTGTGTGTGTGTGTGTGTGTGTGTGTGTGTGTGTCTGTGTGTGACAAAAGTTTCGGATCGCGTAACTTCAATACCACGATTCCAAAAATTATATTTTTTTCGTATTCCTCAAGTTTACATCCACAAGAACAACTGATTAGATTTTGGTTATAATTGGTGAACTGGAAGTAGCCTCATTTGAGATTTAACAGTTAAATATGATTTATTGACATTTAACGTTATTATGACTTAAAGAATATATTATTCTCTTTTCGATTTGATTGCATTTTATACTTTATAGTCAATAGATATAGAGTTAAAGAATTTTATAGAAATTAAATTTTATAATTCAGCCAGCTATGCTAAACATGGAAACTACTAATATATTCATATAATTCAAATTGACAGATGTCAGTATAAATAAAAAGTAAATTAATATGGCAGAGATGAGGATGTTGAAGTGGATGTTGGGGAAGACACGGAAAGATAGGTAAGGAAATAACTCTAGTGTTACAAGTTTATAGAAAGATACAAGCGACATAATTACATTGGTTTGAAAATGTCATGAGGAGAAATGAAAAATATATTGGATGAAGAATGAATAGCTTAGAAATAGAAGGTTGAAGAAAAAGAGGACGACCAAAAATAAGATGGAAGGACTGTATTACGGAAGACTTGCGAGAAAAGGAACTGAATGAGAACGACACGTAAAACAGAAATGAGTGGAAGAAGAAAATAAAAAATATCGACCCCTAAGAAGATCTTAGTGTCAAGTGCAATTTGCATAGTTTGTTTAAGAAATAATTTTACTGAAAATTTAGAATCTTTTGCAAGAAAATTTATGTATGGAATTTATACATAATACACAGGCTTGACGGAAGGTATTGTGCTGGCCACAACAGATTTTTTTTACTTACCGTAATAACAATCACTTACAGTTACCGATCAGTAATTTGTAAATAAAACCTGCCTTGGAAGCACTAACGGTAACCAGAACAGAAACAGAACCTAACCTAATATTTGTAAATTTTTAGTTTAACTCGCTATTTTTCGGTAAATTTTCGATATTTTCATATGTAATTTCTGTCCTTACAAAGCATACAAAATTAATTTAGTGTATTAATTCAGTTGCAGAACTTTTTTTACCCAAAATAATTAGGTCAGCAGGAAATTACAAAAATATGATTTTACATATTAAAGTCCTATGTTTGGTTTTCAAGTATTCACCCGGTGATTCTGTATATTATTGTATGAACTATTAATACATATCTACTATGAAAGGACCATTGATAACATCCTTAACCATATTTTGTAATTATTGATGCATGAAATAATATGGTGTCATCCTCTTTGGCTAACAGTGCGTTGTACTTAGACAAGCTATGGCACATGGTTACCGAAACCGAGATCAGTAAACAGCGTATTAGGATTCCCTGTGCAAATTCCCTTTGGCGTTGTGCGATTTTATCTCGCGTAGTTCGAGAAGCGATGAAATTATTACACCCGAATTGCAAACATTTCATATGCCACGGTGTGTACTTGTTTATCTTATGTTAGCTGCCAAATTTTATTAACATTTTCAACAAAATGTACTTTTAATCCTATAAGAATGATGGATGCGTCTCAAATTTACTGGAAGTTTACTTTGTTGAACAATTTTGAGAAAATATGGGTGAAGTCATTAAAAATTCAAACAACGAAGCTGAATATAAATACAGATTGCAATTTCTAAATAAATACTGCGGAGATTTATGAGCTTGTAAATGCATTTCACAATAAAAATGTGGTACATCACGTTTGTGAAAAGTAATATTACCTAATCAAACATTTAAAGAAAACTTTTGAGAAGGAAAATGTATAAATATTTACACAATATAAATGCATACAGAAATCTTTTACTTTGCGAGTATGTTTTAAATTTCACTTATTTTTAAATAATTATACAAACATTTTATCGTAATTTTATTAGACTACAGCAAAAATTACAGAATTTTTTTTATCTCTCGCTAAGAGAGGTATTGGATTCATGATAAAAATCGCATATCCATAATAATTAAGCACGTTTTAAGGACCTTAAAATCCGATTTGAACATTTTTACGATGATGTCTGTGTGTGTATATGTGTGGATGTATGTGTGTGTGTGGATGTCAGAAGGACGATTTCTCAAAAACAAGACTTAATATCTGTTTAACTACGTTTTTCTCAATCGGACATTAATGGGAAGAGTTGAAAAGTTTTGGTAGAAATTGGACAACCGGAGGTAGCAGATTCTTAAAAAAAAATCTTCTAAATATTATATTTTAAATTTTTTATTCTTTCAAATATTAAAGAAGATTAAATTCTCTATCTGATACATTTTTTCGCGATTATGTTATTATAAAAATTAAAGATTATTGATTTTTTCTATATATTTTATAGATAAATTAATAAAATAATCAAATTTATAAATCTCAGAGTCTCTGTTTTTTTTATTTATTTATTACCCAGCACGGCATATTATTACCCATTGCTGAATGTGCTAATCTGCTTTGTACACAGATTTCGGTAATGATGATGACATATTTGTATCGTGCGGGCATTTACTAAGCGTCCCCTCACTCATTTCTGGGGAGGAGAGTGCACCACAGGGGTCAATTTTGTGCCATATAAAATTCGAAATATTTGGTGTTGGTAGGGATTGAATTCGGTTCCCCAGATACACGACCAGACACTCAGGCACGCGGCCACGAGACCCCATAGGTGTATTTAAATTAATAAAAATTAAATGGCGGGAGGTATTGTGTTATTCTATCAGAACTAGGAAGGTTACTTTAACTATCGATTTAATCGAACCGTTAACTGAGGTTGGTAAAAACGGAATGACAATTACCTAGAATATATTCTTCGGTTAAATTTTACCTATAAAATAAAATATTTAACCATGGTTGCTAAAAATTGTGCATAATGTTTGCTACGGAATTTTAATTTGTAATCCTTTAATTCTGGTATTTTAATCTCTGTTAACTATTTAAGTTAGTTAAAACGAAAAATGTCACATAGAAAAAGAAGTGACAAAAAATGACTTATCTTTTTGAATAATATGTCAGTATCTTTTTAAATTCCATATAAATTACTTTCAATATTACGAGATAAATACTTATATCATCATCATCATCATGATCATCCGCAATCCTTGATAAGTGTCTTGCCCATCACGCATGCGTTTCTATGGAAACTAGATTTTCTGGTTTGCGACGATCACTATCATCGACTGCTACGTTCACAAGCCAGTTATATCTTTGTGTGCTGCCAAGCTGTTGCCTGGCTTATGACTGTGTTCACTGTTCATGATCAAAGGTCTCTTAGTTCTCAACATTGTTTGATTTCTCAATCGCATCGAGGTGTTTAGTTGTAGTTCAGTGTAAATTCTGGGATTAAGATTTGGAGTATTAGATTGATTCACGTTGTTTGTAAGTTGTTTTTTTTTTTATTTTTGTTTCGTTTTGTTATTTGTTAGGTTATGGTTTGTTTGGTTTGCGTGGAACAAACGAGGTTAAAGGCTTGTTTCCCGCCAAAATTATAATCTATTGTTTTACTGATTTATTTTAATATTATTCATAAATATGTTTTAAAAAGGAATCGGTGAATTGTCTACCGCAATTTAACATTTTTAAAATAAGTTTCGTACTTATTTCGTATTAATATCACGTGTTCTGTATCATATACTTACCTACGGCAAATTAGCTAAAATTTTATGGCTGGTAGCTTGAACAAATGATTAAGGGTGATTGCCAGCAATTGTCTAGCATTGTTTTTTTCTTTGTCAGTCGTTTTTATATCATTTTACAGAAAAATATTTCAAACAACACATATACAAATTAATTGTACGCATCTTTTACTCAAATAATTTCTCCAAAATTAGAAAAAAAAATATTAATACGCACAGTGTAACAAGCAAAACGATCTAACTTAAATAATTTCTATATTATTAAAGACTAAGGGGGTAGAAGAAAATATTTTTTAAACCAGTGGTTCTCAAGTAACAACACAAAGTTATATTTTTTTAAATGGGATGGTATTTATATTTTAGACTCCTTCGATACAGTATTTTTTTCTAAGTTCAACCGTGTAATCATTTTATATCCTTACAGAATGAGAAAAATTCTATTGAAATTAAATGAATTTGATTTTTGTAGTAATTTTCAGTAGGCTATGTATGAAAAACAAAATAGAGCGTAAATTAAAACGAAACATAAATATTTGTCTCGATATTTGTTAATAAGTTTATAAATAGTGTTCCATTTGATTTCCATCCCAAATAATTCAAATTGACAAATAGCAGTTTGTGTTTTTCATACATAGCCTACTGAAAAATAACTATAAAGATCTAATTTAATTGAATTTCAAATTAATTAAAAAAAAATACTTTATCGAATGAACCTAAAAAATATAAATATACACTATCCCGACTTACGCCAAAAAATTGCTTCGAATTTTAATGGTACAAAATTGACTCCTGTTGTGCACTCTCCACGCCAGCATTGAGTGCCCGAGAGGTGACGTTTTTATTTTTATTTGTTAAGAAAGATTTATATCGCTCCTTATTTGATTAGGGGTTAATGTTGTCGGTTAAAATTTTAACTGCCAGTTAATAAACATAACTAAAATAAATTGTGAAATGCCCAGTTTTTTTTATTGCTGTCAATAATCCTTTTTAATATTGTTTCTTTATCTAGTTAAAATTTTACCTGCTTGCCCGATTTGAATTTAAATATATTTTGGAAATATAGTTAGATAAAAAATAAGTTTTTTTAATAAACTTATTGACGTAAAGGAGTAGTAGAATTTTTGATAATCGAAATAAGTTTTTTTAATAATTTATTCATCGCTGTGCCACTAAAATTATTATATTGCAAGTAACTCTAATAACTTTTATAAAATGGTTTAATCCAAGATAACATGTAATTTTATCTTATCTGGGAAAATATTTTTCCACTTCACGATTACGTGTTTTGTTCCACTTAACCATGATTCATCTATAATGTTTTTAAAAATTATCGTTTCTCTGATAACAAACATGTTATTGAAATATTTTTATATTATAATTCATATTCACCTTTATCAATTTGAGCCCTTGTGTGTTGTTGATCAATTTCTATTTGATGTTTTATCAAAGCTAATCTATTTTTGCTCTTCCTTATTGATTAAAAGTTCACGCAGTTCAAAAGAACCATTATTCAAAATTTTCCGTTATGCGAAAATATTTCTTCATTTACATTTATGGCTAATTTTCCGTTGTGAAACGGGGACCGGTTTTAGTTAGGAAATGGACGAAAATTTAGCTACTTTCGGTATTGCCGGAGGCTTCATTTTTTGCATTTTGAATTCCATAATCCCTCTCCATAACCAGTTGGCCTTGAAATGTCTATTTACATATACTGTTCAACAAGGTTGCCTAGCTAGCATTCTTTCCATTCTTGTGGGTTGTGCATCATTCAATTGTTTATGCACATTTTATTGCTTAATCAACCTATTATTAACCGACATTGCGTTTTTATTATTAATTACATATACAATACATATTTAAATACAATTATGAATACGACTTGATTAGTTTGTAATTATAATGTTTCCTTAACGATAGCTAACAGTACCATTTTTGGTTTGAATTGTTGAACAAACAAAAGAGCAATTATGCACAAGGTCGACACTAAATGAACAGTCAACTGGATGAAATGGGAAAACAAGTGAAATTTTCTTTGATGTTCCCTGTACTGTAATAGAATTAATTTAGGTTTATGTGCTTGCATAAACTGCAAAACAAATAAAGGTTACCATTTAAACAAATTTATGGGGGTTATCCAACATTTTCCAATTCTTTTTTTTCCTTTTACCTTTCGCTAAGAGATGTATTGGATTCATGCTAAAAATCGCATAACCAGATATTAATGATTAAACACGTTTTAAGTTAATATTTTTACGATGATGTGTATGTGTGTGGGGATGTTGGAAGGACGATTTCTCAAAAAGTATAATACTTAATATATGTTTAACTACGTATTTCTCAATCGAACATTACTGGGAAGAGCTGAAAAGGTTTTGGCAATAATTGGACAAACGGATGTAGCAGATTCTTAAAAAAAATCTGAATATTATTTTTTGAAATTTTTGTTCTTGCTACTATTAAAGAAGAGTAAATTCTCTATCTGATAAATATAAGGTATATAATAATCTATTGTAATAAATCTCACAGCCCAAATAAATGTCAGTGTAAAAAATCCAGAGACATTAGGTACTGAAGATTTTTTTGTGAAGTATTATATTATTTCTTATTGTATTAGTAGTTAAATATTTAAAATTATAGATATATTACATATACCCTTCAAAAATATTGTCTATTGGAACTATGAATTAGAAACATTTCGAAAAATTAGAAGAGTAGGACAAAATTTCTTCATAGAATGAATTTAAAAAATGTAAATATAAAGAGTAGATATAAGTAGAATTTTTGGTGTAGACTGTAGGTATACAAGAAATGTTAAATACAATAGGGCGCGAGCAGTCATGTGACTTTGTTTGCCTTGACAAGCAGATATGGGGGCCCGTGTCAAAATAATAGCTAGTAATAATGTATATAGATGTCAAATATCATAATTTTTCATTCTAAATTTCGTGGTTTTCTAATTCCACTGTGGTTTATTTACCTCGACAAGTAAATTCCACACTCCTGGTGACAAATTAACCACATGACTTTAGAAAATCTTGAAATTTTTAATGAAAAATTCTAACATTTGACATTTATGTACATAATTACTAATTGTCATTCTGATACGGGCCCACATATTTACTTGTCAAGTCCAACAATGTCATATAACTGCTCGCGCCCTATATTTATGTAACCAGAAACGGAAGTGGCGATAGGTATTGTGCTGGCCACAACAGATTTTTTACTTATGTATTCACATAAATATATGTATTAGGTATACAGAATTTCCAACAACGAGCTTACACTACTATTTTAAAATTTATATTTATTATATTATAACCTTATAAATAAGTACTTTTAATTTTAATTTAATACATTGCTTTACTGTTTGATGTAAATATTTTACCAAAAACCATCTAATTGCAGTAATTTTTCATGAGTAATACTGTTAATGATAATTAAATGAAAGATATTTATTTGACACTTAGACTAAATTATCAACTTCACAATTTAAAAAATCCCCAAATACATTTGAACAAAATTGTACAAAATTCACTTAGTGAACGCGAAATAGGAAAAAACATTAGTAACCCTGAGTCTGACAAATGATCAACATTGTTTCATTTCTCAAAGATGACGTGATTATATATAATTATCTTTTCAAAGTTGTTAGAAGTCAAATTATACTTTAAACAAACTGAAATCCCAAAAAAATCTGAAACCTTCTACGTTCTAGCAGTTCTGTCTGTCTGTCTATCTATCTAAAAGTTACTGCATTCAGGACAATTGAAGTTTTCAAACTCGTCCAGCTCCTCAATCTCAGACTAAAGTAGTTTTAAATTTCGTGAAAAGTTTTAAGTTCGCTTGGATTTGGCTTGCGTAAATACAAACTACTACTATAATAGGTTGTTCCTTAACATAAAATAGTTTAAATTGAATAAATATTTAAAAATACTATTCTTACGAATTGTGATGTGTTACTTCAACTCATTTGGAACGAAGTAGAGATTATTACCTTCCGTCACCTTTAGGTAAGGAAGGTATTGTCTTTGGTCAAAAAATTCAATAATGAGTTTTTAGTGAATAAGCATGTTTTAGGGTCCCTATAATACGATTTTACCATTTTACAATGATGTCTGTATGTATGTTTGTGTGTGTGTGTGTGTGACGAAAGTTTCGGATCGCATAACTTCAATACCACGATTCCAAAAATTATAATTTTTTCGTATTCCTCAAGTTTACATCCAGAAGAACAACTGATTAGATTTTGGTTATAATTGGTGGACCGGAAGTAGCCACATTTGAATATTTAACAGTTAAATTTGATTTATTGACATTTAACATTATTATAACTTAAAGAATATATTATTCTCTATACGATTTGATTGCATTTTATACTTCATATTCAATAGATATAGAGTTCAAGAATTTTAAAGAAATTAAATTTTATAAATCAGCCAGCTATGCCAAACATGGAAAATATTATTATATTCATATAACTCAAAGTGACAGATGTCAGTATCAATAAAAAGTAAATTAATGTGGCATAGATGAGGATGTTGGGGAAGGCACGGACAGATAGGTAAGGAAATAACTCTAGTGTTACAAGTTTCTATAAAGATACAAAAGAGATGATTACATTGGTTTGAAAATGTCAGGGGGAGAAATGAAGAATATATATTGGATGAAAAATGAATTGCTTAGTAATAGAAGGTTGAAGAAACCGAGAAAGACCAAAGATAAGATGGAAAGACTGTATTGCTGAAGACTTGAGAGAAAAGGAACTGAATGAGAACAAGTAAAATAGAAATGAGTTGAATAAAATAAAAATTAGCGTCCCCTAACGAATGGGGAAAGCTAAAGAAGAAGATGTTAGTGTCAAGTGCAATTTGCATAGTTTGTTTATGAAATAATTTTACAGGAAATTTAGAATCTTTTCCAAGAAAATTTATGTATGGAATTTATACATAATACACAAGATTGACGGAAGGTATTGTGCTGGCCACAACAGTTTAATCTTGGAATAAATTACTTTTGTTTGTTCATTTTATTGAGTAGTTCTGTTATCATTGTTTTCATAAATAATTATAAATGACGAAATCATTTAATACAATAAAATTTATTAGTACACGTATGACAACATTTTGTAAATATAAGGTAATTAAAACTATTATGAATAATTTTATCGCTTAAATGAATTTATTACCATTGACAGTTAATCCTAGTTGTACCTCCGAGAGAGTTGTAAAACTGACCGCTATGTACTATCGACGTACATATTGCGGTACTTGGTTGGAAATTTATGATTATTGTTCTTGTACAAGATTTGAATTAGAATCGCGCAATCTTCTGCAAGTTGTTGTAATGTAGGTAGTAACTGGTGTTCTTGAGACTAACGGTTTGTTGTTTGGTTTTTGTTGCAGGCAGAGGTAGCCATGAAGCGTGAGGCTGACGGAGACATGGGCGCGCCGCACAAACGTTCTCGCAGAGGCGATGAAGAGGTTCGACTACTTATCCCCAGTAAAGTAAGTGCAAACATTATGGTATTTGATATTCAAAACAGCTACACAGGACCGGATAAAATGATGGCTTAAGGATATGGCCACACGATTTTAGGGGTGTACCACAAGGGTCAAATCTTGGGCCTCTACTATTTTTACTTTTACATTGATAATTTTCTAAAATTTCGGGAAATTATTTGGTTCAAATTATATAATAAATAATACTTTAGTCAAATACAAGTATTCAAACTCCAAGACTAGTAGCATGGACAAGTGATTCAACAATGTGAAGAGATGGTTAAAAGCTAAACCACTGTGGAATCTCGATACAGTGAACTAATTAATGCAGGGCCATGTCACAATGTCGAGCTTTTATGACATAATTATGTTATAATTCTAAACGTATTTAAAATAAAATAAATATTAATATATCGTCACGGCATATTATCCATTGCTGGGCGTGCCAATCTGCTTTTTACACAGATTTCAGTAATGGTGATGACATATTTGTACGTGCGGGCGTTTACCAGCCGTCACCTTACTGGTACTCATTGCTGGCGTGGAGGGTGTAACACAGGGGTCAATTTTGTGTCATTTAAATTCGAAATATTTGGTGTTGGTCGGGATCGAATCTGGTTCCGCAGATTCACGGCCATACATTCAGGTACGCGGCTACGTATTTATTGGTTTAATTACTTTAATACAAATTAAATATCAAAATATTAATTTTAGTTAATCAAATTAAAAAATTGGTTAATTTTGTTAGTTATTACCTTCCGTCACCTTTAGGTACGGAAGGTATTATCTTTGGTCAAAAAATTCAGTGATGAGTTTTTAGTGAATAAACACGTTTTAGGGTCCATATAATACGATTTTTACCATTTTTACGATGATGTCTGTATGTATATTTGTGTGTCTGTCTGTCTGTGTGTGTGTGTGTGTGTGTGTGTGTGTGTGTGTGTGTGTGTGTGTGTGTGTGTGATAAAAGTTTTGAATCGCATAACTTCAATATCACGATTCCAAAAATTATTAATTTTTTTGTATTCCTCAAGTTTACATCTAGAAGAAGAGGTGATTAGATTTTGATTATAATTGGTCAACTGGAAGTATCCTCATTTGAAGATTTTAACAGTTTGTCTTGAAAAAACTCAGTTAAATATCATTTATTGACATTTAACTTTATTATTTATTATTAGTGTCAGTGTCAAGTGCAATTTTCATTGTTTATGAGATAATTTTACTGGAAATTTAGAATCTTTTGCACGGAAATTTATGTATGTAATTTATACATAATACACAGTATTGACGAAAGGTATTGTGCAGGCCACATCAAATTTTTTTTATAAGATCGCATTTTAGAAAAGTCTAATTCATATTCGTTTTCTTCAGCTCATTGCAGGACTATATTTAAAGATGTATATGCCTGAGCACAGGAAATTAATTTGTCATCATTTATGTCCAATTCTTCATTCGCTGTATCATTTTCTGTAGCCATCCACTGCTAGCATGAAATGAAGTTTTATCGTAAAATTTGGGTGTATATTCTTTGTCTTATTTTTAATCATCTCTCCATAAATTGGTGCATGTTTTCTTTATTTTAAAAACCAGTTATAAAGAGTCTATTCCATTTGAGCATATACTTCCGATTTTAATGTTTTCCATATTTCTAAGCCCGGTGAAAGTTCAATCGACATTTTTCATAATTTGTGTCCTTTTGTTTTTTATTGAACTTATTGTCAATTTTGCTATGTCCTCTATCTGCTTTAAATATTTTAACGTCTCATAATTTTCAATCACACACATGCTCAGATGTAGATTTGCTCATTGCACTTGCGCAACATCTAATTTCAAGGAAAATTATAAAAGTTAAACTCCTAAATTAAGTTCCGGATTATTTAATTGAAGAAAACTGGAATGTTCAGTTTTGTAAACTATTGGCCTTAATTTTATAGACTGCACGCTAATATAATTTAAAAATTTCAAATACGAAACTACGATCTTGTTTAGGAAGAAGACGGCTCCGTCTTCTTGTTAAATGAATTCCAGACAAAACAGAATAATTTAACCAGATAATGTAGAAGTTTTTCTTTTAACATTTGCATTTTATATATTTTGTTAGAACGATTATCATTGAAATTTGAAATATAAATTTATGAATGCCGTTAATATGAAACCATGAAACTTAATTTCCATAAATAGAAAACAGATTATCTAATCGCTATATTTGGATACAAAAATATTTTCCTTATTAGTAATCGTTTAATCAAAACCGGAATTTGAAATATTTCAGTATGCGATGCTATATATATAAAACCACATCAAGTTGTATTAATAAGGATGGTTTTCACCAATGACAGTTAAATCTATGGTTACCCAACAAAGCAATAAATTAAAAATAATTTTAGCACCACTTAGTCAAATTTTAACATGAGCTTTTTAATTTACAACTTATTAATAGACGGATCTACTGATCATTTTTGTATTTTATCTTTTATCAATTTACCATAAATTTTTAAAATACATTATTGTTTTAATTATTCTTGACAAATGTTACATCTGTCATTGACATTGTCAGTCAATTCATTTCAATTACCTTCCGTCAATCCTGTGTATTATGTACAAATTCCATACATAAATTTTCATGCAGAAGATTCTATTTTTCCAGTAAAATTATTTCATAAACTATGCAACACAACCAGGCTGAATAATAAATTCTTACAAATATTCAAACACAAAACCACCGCATATGAAAATGAGGCATATTATATGAGTATTAAAATATACAATTGCTTACCTGAAAAGATAAAAGTTCTCTCTATAAGGCTTGCACTTGCTACAATAAAACAAATACAGTCCGTACGATATACCTTGGCGAGCTAAAAGAATGTAATTCAGTTCACTATTCCTAAGTTGCGTTTTGTCAAATATTTACTTTTACTTCGATGCCGCACAGCTTCAGAAGTGAAATAGTAATTTTACAATGTTTTATTGCCTTACACAAAGCAAATTTCACCCTAATACACTCAAACTCGGGGTGTCAGGTACTTTTCAACCCAAGAACTTATATTCATACATAAGCGTTGGTGCATTTTTTTCTCAATAACAATAGAAATTTTATTTTCTTCTTTATTAATTTAAAAAATAATTAATTATATGATTTATATAATAAATAATTCATTCCAATATTTGTAATATTTTTTTTGTATAAATAATTTCTTTTTTTTTTGTAATATTCGTAATTTTATTGAACTTCATTCTTCTTCGGTACGGCTATGGATTTTATAACTTTCCCATTACCGCAGTGATAATGTGAATTGCCCCAACTCGCTAAGTTACATCGTATGGACTGTACTATATAGTTTCTAAGGAATATTATTCAATACAAAAATATTTTGATGATTGTACGAAAAATAATTTCCAATGGGGACTTATGATTTTGACGTCATAGGCGGCGGATCGGCGGCGGAGTTCCCTCCACACAATTTAGAAAGGGACAAGAAATTTTTAGAAAGAGCGAGGTGTTATACCATGGCCGAGTCGATCAAATGCATTCCCTCTTCAGCACCTCCCCGTTGATCCCTTCATTTGTTATTTAGTCAGCAAAGTTTGGTTAAGTTATTATGTGTGTAATTGTTATTAATGAAACATTGCGGAATCGAATCTTTCTGATTCTCACGGAGGGAAAACAAATTCGATTTCATCGTTTCAATTTGAAAAAACATGAACTGAATCCATGTAAACACTACAAATTCCACTGTTGAGAGAGACACGGAAAAAATAATGAATTTTTTTTAGTGTACATCCACGTCTTAATCTTATTAAAGTCATACATAATTTGTCTCTGGATGTTAAATTATTAAATTTAGTTTTCTTTGGCGTTTTTTGGAAATATCTGTATTTCAACTTTGGCATAACTGTGGGATTTAACAAATCATATAGAACATTAAAATGTTCTACTGATAAGCCGGTGAAATATATAAATTTTACAGCATCATTTTCAAACAATGGTTGTTGTGATTACGTGGGACCAAATATGGATCACGTGATAAACGTCAAACTTCGAGCTAAATCTTGCTCACTATATAACTAATTATTAAATACTTTTTTTACACTAGATAGCGACCAAAATATTTGAATTGTATAAGTCCCCATTGTAATACATTTCTTATAATTAATATTATTTAAAACATTATTTCTTTCTATTTTTACTATGATTTTAAATTATAAATACTGTAGGTACTGCCAATATTGTAATTATTTGTAAACATTATTATTATTTTATTACTGAACTCTTGCTATTTGATCTTATTTATGATCAATAAAGTTATTCTATTCTATACTCATATTAGGAGTTGTAAAAGAACGCGGATGTACTAGTTGGTTATAAGAGAAAAGAAACAGAATAAAGTATGATTGTAGTAAACCAAATAGGAGCTGGGGATAATTTGGAACCGGGCAGTTTCTATTTATACGCGAGATGCGGCGCTCCACCCGCCATAGCATAGCATAGCATAGCAGAACATTGATTTCAGCAATTTCCATACTAACTTCCAATTACTTTTTTCCCTCCAGTTGCGCAGAGTACGTCGTTATTTTTGCTTGCTTCTCGCTTCATCAATTTTTTAGCTTTTGCTTTGATTGTACTGCTAATGAGTTGGACGACAATGATTTTCGATTTTCTTTCTGAGACCTTAGATGCACTTAATTTAACAGCCCAAAGATACGCCGGATAATGAAGTTATTACAAACACTGTTTTGTTTACATTTTGCAAGATGGAAAATTCGAATTGACCGTTATTGCGATGTAATTAAACTAAGGCAAACAGGAAACAGGAAACTTCCGCAAGGGAACAGTCGATCGCCACTTCCGTTTCTTTGTGTCCACTTCTTCGGAGAAATTTAGCGCGAAACACTTGTCTTTTCGCTCAGCATTCATTTATTTTTTTCAACCAAAAAAATTAAAAATAATCTATTACTTACTAAACAGTAAAATTTTTGAAAGATGTCCGATCAAGGTCATCTGTATCACGAACGAATTAACAAATAGGCATACATTTATCACTTTCTTTTGCAAAGACTGTAAGAATGTGCGATAAGGATGGATATAACAGTCTTGTCTTTCAAAAATTCATATTGTTTCGACTAAGTTAGGACATTCCACTTTAAAACGATGCTCGTTGTTGATAATACATTCGCTGTAACGTAAGTTTATTTATTAATTCAGATCCATTACCTTGATTCATAGCCTTACGAATAACGTTATTTTCTGTTAGAGTCACTGACACTGACATTGTGTCATTATCTTATTTTTAACATATTTGGTTTTACATTTGCTTATAAACTTACCAGTTGACTTATTTTTGAATTTTGAATGTTTTTACTGTAATACATATGTTTATAATAATAAAATAACAGTAGTATCTTACGTACTCTCATAAAAACTAAGCAAACGACACTATTGAATTTGTCATAATGGGCGAAGCAAAAATCTGAATTCATACAATTCGTAGACGACCTTGATCGGACAAAATTTTTACTGTACTTTGGTTATTAACAAGAGTAGTAGTATAATATACGAGGATGACTCAAATATAAACGGGATTTTTTTTTAATTTTGGGTTTATTTTAAAAAGTATACAAAAACATATTGTTTTTCTACATAATCCCCCGGCCTAGAAACGCATTTTTCCCAACAGATTGGGAGCTATTTAATCCCTTTATCGTAGAAACTAGCGGGACCTTCACATAGCCATTGGAGCACAAACTCCTCCACCGCACGGTCCTCGTCGAATCGATGGCCTCCCATCGCTTCTTTGAGGGGCCCAAAGTCACATGGTGACAAGTCGGGATTATAGCGTGGATGTTCCAACGTTTCCCAGCCATTTCTGTTCAATTTTTGCCTCGTAGTGTTTGCTATGAAGCAAAATAACATTTTTGACGGTTTGCATTTTTATTTTCCTTCGATAGGACAATTTTGCGGCATCCAGTAAGTTGCAATAATATTGCGCATTAAATGTGCGTTGATCATTATGCGTTTATCAGTCTTCATGAGATTCCGAACTGCTTCGATGTTGACTTCGGTAATGCTCATTGGCGGCAATCGTGACTCTGATTCTCGACCCTTCAGAGAACTCCTCATGCCAAGCAAAGACACGGGTCATTAAAATCGTGTTGTCCCCACACTGGGCCTTCAACCTCCGCAAAATTTCGGTTGGACTTACGCCTTCCTTGGCCAAAAACTTGATAATAATCCGTTGCTCCACTGAGACATACCCTTCTTGTTCGCTCATGGTTTTCTTTAATACTAAAGAGACCTAAGCGAATTGGGTTCATGTCTACCCCCTTCCTAACAGCCCAAGCTACCTGCTAATCAACTCCATACGGGTCTACGACCCCTCTGGAATTAAAAGAAAATCAGACCATTTATATTTGATTCGCCCTTGTACATAGTTCATATTTTCACTCGATATGATCTCCCAGCAAAGTTGTTGTATTTTACTCTGTATAATGAAAATAGCGGCTATCGAAATTAACTAAATTAATGTTTATAATTTCATGACTCACTAGTTGCATATTTCATGTATAGATACAGTATGTAATTGATATCTGCGTACATTTTAATTATTTGTTATAACGAATCAATTATCTACAACAAGTTAATTTTATAATGTCTGGAACAGATTATCCCACAGCATCACTGTCATAACAATAAATGTGCCTAGAATACTATTTTCAGATTTGTCATTTGCCAGTATTGCATTTTTATTTTTACCCCTCGCTAAGAGAGGTATTGGATTCATGCTAAAAATCGCATATCCAGATTTTAATGAATAAGTACATTTTAAGGTCCCTACAATCCGATTGTAACATTTTTACGATGATGTCAGTCTGTGTGTGTGTGTATGTGTGTGTGTGTGTGTGTGTGTGTGTGTGTGTGTGTGTGTGTATGTATGTGGATATGTGACTTTATATTTGTTTAACTACGTATGTCCAAAACAATTGGACAACCGGAATTAGCAGATTCTTGAAAAAAAATCTTCTAAATATTTTTTGAAATTTTTTCTTGGTAATATTAAAGAAAATTAAATTATCTAACACATTTAATTTTTTTATTATATCTCCTATAGGTTTGCAGATATAGTATATAATAATATAGAATAATCTGTTGTAATAAAAAAATCTCGTCCCAAAAAAACGGTGGAAATATTTAAATGTTTGTAATTGATAGATAAATGCAAAATGTCAGTGTCAAAAATCAGATTTTTCTGGGTGGTACGAGTATGTTTAATATATATTATTGTATTATTAATGAAATATGTATTTAAATTATAGGTATGTTAATATGACATATATCCTTAAGAAAAACCGCTAATACCGTCAATGAATTTGAAGAATTTTGAACATATTAGAACAGTGTAGAACAATTTTTTTCATAGAACGAAAGAAGAGAAACAATTTCAATTATTTATGTGTTTAAATGTGACTTTGTTGGCATTGGCTAGCAGATTTGTGGGTCCGTGTCAGAATGACAGCTAGTAGTTATTTACATAGATGTTACAAATGTTATATTTCATAATTTTTCATCAAAAATTCAAAATATTCTATCATGTTGTGTATATGTCATCAATAGTATGGAATATACTTGGCGAGGCACTACACTTTCACCAATATGTACACCACCCATTTCACTCAAAGCTCTCCGCAATAACACAAGGTAGCGGGAGGTAAAAATGGCACGCAAGTAGCCTATTATGTTATAAATAAAATTTCAATTTTTGAAATTATTTGCTTATTTTATACAAATTACATTTCTGTTTAATTTATGAGGACCATAATATAAAATTTTGATTGAATTCATGAGACATGAATTAGAAATTACATTTCCATGTTTTCTTTTTTGTGGTTAGTATATTGTAATTAATCTCATGCGACCAATATTGAAAAGCACTTAAAAGCAACTCCGTCATCAAAATAAATTGCTTAACGACATTTGCGTGTCCATCATACTCTCCTTGCGCCCCCCTGTTATCCTTTCCCTCCCTGCTATCCTTTTTCTCGATTTGTATTTATTATATGAGAAATGCTACATCCTGACCATATTGAATTTCTGATTCTTTGAAGGATGGAATCTGACTTTCTGATAGATAGCAAAAGGGTTGAACTGATATATTTTGCAGTGATATTTCAGAAATGACCTTTCGCCCAACCTTTGCCTCACACGTTACATTGCGTGTTGTTGTTTAGACAAGGAACATCTCGTATGTCGTTGATTGATAGATTCGTGTTACTCGTCTGAAATTAATTGTCTCCCCTAAATTTTCCTTAGACTGTCTGTTCCTTACATCGTAAAATATTTCTTCCGAAGTGCAAATTGGATTAAATTTGGTACTATGTTTTCTAGAGAAGCATGAATAATGAAATAAATAATACATTACGATACGGCTTTAATTTTTATTTAAATACAGCAGCAGACAAAATATAGTAGTCTGTATCTATCTAGAAAATGATGGCGAATTGAAAAAATAAATTTTTGAATTCAATTTCTAAATGTTACCAAAATAACTGTATAAAAACAGTTTATAATATATATTACATGTTTCTTTTTTAAATTTAAATGCTTGCATATTTAAATTTCAACTTCCAACATAATATTATAATTTATTGCTTCGTATTGTAATTAGATGAAAAGATATGCAAAATATGAAAGCTAATATTATTTAATATATTGTATTATATATTATACTACCCACCTTTAAAACCAGATGTTACATTAACATTAACTCAGAGCTACGAGTAGTTTTGCTATATTTATACTGGCGAACAAAAGTTTCTTTATTTTCACGATGTAATTTTAGTTAACATTTCCGTGAATACTCGTAAGTAATAATAACAAAATAACAGAATATCTATCATATACTACAGATTTTTATGTACATATAATATATACAGAGTGGTGACCGGCATAGCCGAACATAGGGCATCCCTAATTATTTTAGAAAAATAAAATTCTGCATCTGAATTAATAGACATAATTAATTTTGTGCGCAGCAGAAATTAAGTATGAAAATATAGAAAATCATCGCAAAAATAGCTATAGCCATGGAATTGAAACAAAACGTTAACAAACGATAAAAATCAGTTGTGGTCAGCACTTCCGTCAATCCTTTGTATTATGTACAAATTCCATACTTAAATTTTCTTGCAAAAGATCCTATATTTTCAGTATAATTATTTCATAAACTAACTATGCAAATTGCACTTGACACTGACATCTTCTTCTTTAGCTTTTCCCATTCTTAAAGGTCTCTATTATTTATTTTCTTGCACTCATTTCTGTTTTACGTGTCGTCCTCAATTAGTTCCTTTTCTCAAGTCTTTCGCAATACAGTCAGTCCTTCCCTCTTATCTTTGGTCTTCCTCTGTTTCGTCTACCTTGTTTTACTAAACTATTCATTATTCCAATATATTCATCTCTCCTCATAACATCTTAAACCAATGTAATCGTCTCTCTTGTATTTCAACATTCTCATCTCTGCCACATTCATTTTCTTTTCATTGACACTGACATCTGACAGAATTTTCTTAATATAGTAGTTGTTTCCATGGTTATATCATAGCTGGCTGATTTATAAAATTTAATATCTTTATAATTCTTTAACTCTATATCCATTGAATATGAAATATAAAATGCAATCAGTTCGTATAGATAAGAATATTCTTTAATATTTATAAAAACAATAAATGCCAAAAATAATAGCGTTTTTTCAAGAAAAACTGTTAAAAATCTTCAATTGCGATTGGCCAATTATAACTAAAATATAATCAAGTCTGCGTATGGATGTAAGGAAGAGGAATACGTAAAAATTGTAATTTTTTGAATTCTAGTATTGGAGATATCGGGACCGAAATTATAGTCACGCACACATAAACACACATACAGACATCGTAAAAATAGTAAAATCGTATTGTGGGGTCCCTAAAACGTGCTTATTCATTGAAAAATCCCACCGATTTTTTTGACCAATCGTACAGCCAATATTTCAATATTCAAATTTGCGAAAACTAAATATATTTTAACAAAAATGAAATATTTAAAAAATTCCATCTTTTGTTCTCCACTTATGTCCGCACGTATGTTGTTGAGTAATTAAACATTTTTTTATTACGTTGTAAACACAAATGACCTCAAAGATAATGGTAGGCGTTGATGATTGTTTCTATATGTTTTAAATAGTCTATTCAATTAAAATTGTATCTGTAATAAAATTATACCCTTGGGGTATTATCAACATATTTAGTACCTACTTAACATGTTGATAAACAGGAAATGTATATTCATGTAATGTTTATGTGTATTTAGATTGTTTATTCTCCACAACATAATTTATGTTTATATGTTCTATTATAAATTACAGATCGGTATAATGTATAGTTTCAAGTTTTTCAAAAATTCAGGTTTATATTCGGGGGTTTCAGGTCCCTGATAGTAACATTCTGTCTATTGTCATTATTTCACAAAAATTGCAATTACATCATATTATTTCATTATCAAATTCACGATTTTCCTTGTTTAAAATTTTCCTCTTCGCTTTGTTCTTCATTCAGCCTTGGTTCTTACAAAATATGGTGACATAGTTGCCATAATAGATTGAAAATTCAAAATATCTTTGAAAATACACGCGTGACCCTTGACTGTATGCTACAGTGTGACAGCGGTGTAAATGACGTCTTCACCGAAGTTTTAACAAGCTATATCTTGGTCAAAAAATTATAATTTTTTCGTATTCCTCGAGTTTAGATGCATATGCAGACGTGATTAGATTTTGGTTATAATTGGTCCACCGGAAGTACCCTCATTTGCAACTTTTGACAGTTTTTCTTGAAAAAACGCAGTTAAATATCATTGATTGATTTATAATGTTTATAAATTTCTAAGAATATGTTATTCTCTATACGATGTGATTGCATTGTATACTTCATATTCAATAGATATAGAGTTGAAGAATTATAAAGATATTATATTCCCTATATCAGCCAGCTATGCCAACCATGGAAATTGCTAATATATTCAGATAATTCAAATTGACAGATGTAAATGTAAATACCAATGGAAATAAAATGAATGTGGCAGAGATGAGGATGTAGAGATAGAAATAACTCTATGTTAGAAGTTTCTAGAAATATACAAGAAAGTTGAAGAATATGTTGGAAGGAGAATGAATACCTAAGTAATAGAATGTGGGTGAAGCAGAGGAAAACCAAAGATAAGATGGAAGGACTGTATTGCGGAAGACTTGAGGGAAAAGGAACTGAATGAGGACGACACGCAAAACAGAAAAGAACGAAAAAAGAAAATAAAAAATAGCGCCCTCTAACAAATGGGGAAAGCTAAAGAAGAAGAAGTTGTCAATGTCAAGTGCAATTTGCATAGTTTGTTTATGAAATAATTTTACTGGAAATTTAGATTTGCAAGAAAATTTGTGTATGGAATTTGTACATAATACACAGGATTGACGGAAGGTAATGTGCTGGCCGCAGCGGATTTTTATGTCAGTGCCTTTAAATACTAGAAAAATATGAAAATAAAGTAACTTCTGTGCTGAAATCCGACTTGTACAACTCTACAAATACCGCATAAAATTCCATATCCTTCTAATCCTGTGAAAGCTTCCCGTCACAGTTTCCGCATCCTGGACAATGTTTGCGAGTGTTTGCGTGTCTACGAACTCTGACCTTTCCACTTCAGCATCAATCTACACGCTTCAGGCTTCAGCTTTCAGTATTTCACTTCAATTACCACCGCTGTTCACCTGAATTCTACCATTCAATCATGTTTGTAACTCATTTGGGTCCACATCGGCGTGAACTTGGTGGGATTCAGTTGGTTAGTTAGTTTGTCGAGAGAAAATTGTGGAAATAATTGCTTAAGTTTTCAGAAATCTAGCTAAAACTGAATATTTATAATACATGATCTGAATCTGAATAGGTTTTGCTAATTTATGTTAATATAATAATAAAGATCTTTAAATTCTCAATCTGATACATTTAAAAAAATTATTATATCTTCTATAGATTTAGAGATATATATACATACATAAAATCACGCGTTTCCCACTTAGTGGGTTCGCACAAACCCAATAACAATAAGAACAACATCATACAACAAATCCTTACTCTTAAACATATTAAAGTGACCGATTTCGGTAGCGTAATACCGCATCCGGATCACAATAATAGTTAGGAAACAATCATCCTTCGCCACATATTCCTATCTAAGCAGACATCTTTCGCCGCGGTCACACTCATAATCCTTACTCTTAAACATATTAAAGTGACCGATTTTCGGTAGCGAAATACCGCATCCGGATCACAATAATAGTTAGGAAACAATCATCCTTCGCCACACATTCCTATCTAAGCAGACTTCTTTCGCCTCGGCCACACTCATAATCGCATTCATACATGCTCTTCTTCTCTTCATACTTGGAAACTCTCTCTCTTTAAGCACCCTACCAACCACATCCATCCACTTACACACCATCCAACTGACTCACACCAACTCTCTTAATCACATTGTTCCTAACCATACATTCTTCATTCACCAAATTATTCCTCATGCGATCCCGTCTTACATACCCACATACACCACGTAAATACCTCATTTCCACGGCAGTCACTCTCTTTTTATGCTTCCCTGTCCATGCCCAGCATTCGCTTCCATACATCAAAGCAGGCACTAGCACTCCATTATATAAACCATATAATTCGTTAATTATGATCCAGGTTGGATTCCAACCGGCGCCAAAAATTCTTCGAATTTTAATGGCCCAGAATTGATCTCTGTGTTGCACTTTCCACGGCAATAATGAGTGCCCGTGCAAATTGGCACACCCAGCAATGGGTAATATGCCGTGATGATATATTTATTTATTATTTATTTATGTAACGTAAAATGGAAATCGTGAGAGGTTATGTGTTGGCCACAGCAGATTTTTATATATGTTTTGAAAATGTACAACCGTATATTTTTGCTATTTAATAATATATCATCATTTTTATGTACACAAATGTATGTGTATTTTAATTCAACGATATTATAGTTTAATTAGTAAGTACTCAATTGTAATTATAGAACAGAAGCACTTACAAAGGCTTTAGTACAATTCAAATGCGATTGCATTCATTTCGATAATTAAATGCTGGTTGCAATAAGATATGAAATTCGAATTATGATACGCAATGTATTCCTACATAAGTTCCTACTACTCGTATATATTTCTGCAAGAGTATTTATATTGATTCTAGTCATAGTCAATAGAATAGGAAAGTTTAGCGTGATTGAAATTACATGCGAAATATTTTTTAATCGTAAATATATGAATAATTATAACTTAAAATGTAATTGAAAGTTAAAATTATGTTCCCATGTATTTATAATTAATGATTTATCATCGAACTTTTGTGACGTCATAAGCGACTTATGCGCATGCCATGTGAACTAAGCGCGCACCTGCTTAAGGTAGACTATACGTTCTCCGCGAACTTCTGTGACGTCATTATTTTAGAAAATTTCATTTTTTGAGAAATCTAGACTTTGATTGAAATACAATATAGAATATCACTTCTGAAGATATTCTTAATAAAATAAAAAAAATACACTAAACTTCCCCGTTGATGGAAACTACGAGTATAATTTATAAGTAATTTCTATTATCTACAAGAACTTAAGTTCTAATAGGTCAGGTATTCTAGTACTTTCTTTGAATTTTTTTTTAATAAACTTTATCAAGATTTCTGATTTCGAAAGAGATCGTGATGTTATTTTATGGATTTATAATTATACAATGTTATTTTCTTCTTTGCAGAGATTTAGACACGATTTTCATCTAAACGAATGGAAATGGCGAGAGTTTATTTGTTGGCCACATCAGATTTTTAATAATTTGTTTAACATCATAAACATAGACTTTTTATAAAGACTACGTGTTCACCAGAACCAATATCCTGTTGGTTAAAAGAACAAGTGTACTACATACTTAATAAATTTTTAAAATATTTCTTGTATAACCAATAGAAAAACATCCTGCATCCGGAGTCATCCATTTGCGCAATTACGAATTATTAATTGCATCTCCTAGCTATCGATAAAACACTGATACAAAAATAGCAAATTCAATATCCGCCTCCCCCAGGATATCATATCGAGACTAATATCATAGTAATTAAATTACAAACTGGAATCAAATAGAAGTCTCGTCTCCTTCCTGGAAAATGTCAGCCTCCCGATGGAGGAGCAATTCGTGTTGTTTTCCAAAAGTCGGCCGAGGAAAATCTTCCACGAGCACACCAAATTAAATGATGGGCCTGTCATTTATTGTCTTATTTAGTTCTTCACGAGAATAACCAAGACGAATTGTTTGAAAAAGTTACCTGATGTTCGTTTTGAACGATCGGAAAACATTTGAATTTTCCTTCAACGGGAAGTTACAGACGGAGGAATACGTTCACCGGGAAAATTTGCAAGAAAATATAGAAAACATATTTTTACCTCTCGCTAAGAGAGGTATTGGATTCATGCTAAAAATCGCATATCCAGATTTTATTGAATAAGCACGTTTTAAGGTCCCTACACTGAGAGAAATGTATATTAAAAATTGTATATTGTACATCAAAATTTTAAATTTAAATATGTAAATATTAAGTATTGGGAAACGTATATGTAAAAGTATTATAAAAATGTATTTACTATTAAGATTCGTATATTTTTAAACGATATATATTTAAAATTAAAGACAGCATATTAAGAATAATTATATGTATATTTGCCGAATATATTTAAATATATAGATATATTTAATTGTATATTACATATTAGAATTAAATATTCGATATATTCAACTTTAAAATACTCAGGTATTGCGGCTGACGGCGTCAACAAGTTGAACAGGCAAGCGATGATCAGGGGAAGAACAGTCTCCCTGTTCACTTACATGTGTATATGCTTCTGCGTCCATTAAGTGTAAATAAAACAATAAGATCGTGTACATCAATCCTCAAATATAAATGTGCAACAATTTTGTAATAAATATTTTAAAATCGTAGTGGCTTGAAAATTTGTGTGAAAGTGTTAGGATTATTATTTAGAATTTATTTTATTCTTGTTATGAAATCTGTTTCGTTGAATAGTATTTTTTGTTATTACATTCACGTACTTAGAAAAATAAATTCTATTTATAAAAGTTGTCTTTAAATAAGGTACCTGTACACCGATTACGTTACGTAGGAATTTAATGTGCACACCCTATATCTACTATAAAAATGTAATATATTAGTTTGCCCTTATAAGTATGCTGTAATTTTGAGCCTAAGATACTTGTTTATTTGAAGTAAATATTTTGTATAGTAAATTTTACCACATGCTATAATAAAATTTAATATAACTTTATAATTATTAATAATATCTCGAATATTAAGGATGAAATATTATTTTAAATTTGAAAATAAGTATATATTTAAAATTAGTATTTTATATATTTGTTCTTATTACATAATATTCTAAACTTTTTAATATCCATACATATTTAATTCATATATCTTGTGTATTTGTCCCTTTTTTAAATATAAAATATAATAACAACTATTATAAATATATTTATCATAACAACACATTTCTCTCGGTGTACAATCCGATTTTAACATTTTTACGATGATGTCTGTGTGTGTGTGTGTGTGTGTGTGTGTGTGTGTGTGTGTGTGGATGTGTGTGTGTGGGATGTTGGAAGGACGGTTACTCAAAAACTATAAGACTTAAAATTTGTTTAACAACGTATTTCCCAATCGGACATTCATGGGAAGATCTGAAAAGGTTTTGGTAACAATTGGACAACCGGAAGTAGAAGATTCTTGAAAAAAAATCTTCTAAATATTATTTTTTGAAAATTTTTCTTGATAATATTAAAGAAAAATAAATTCTCTTTCTGATACATTTAAATATTTTTATACATATTTTATAGATTTAGAGATAAAAGGAATATAATATATAAAATAATGTTGTAATTAATTTTACAACCGAAAGGATGCCATGAAAAATAGTTGCAAATTTAAATTATTTGTAACTGACAGATAAATATCAGTGTCAGAAATAATGAGTAATGAAAGAAAAATGTATTTGCAGAATCCCTTAATTCTTGACCTGTGACTATTATGGAGATGACAAGTCTAGGTTGAAGGACTTAAATTTGTTTCAAACATTATGGAACAATGTACACCAGTACTGACTAGAGTAACTTTGAATTGCGAAAAAGCTATCAAATTCTTCTCAAGTAAGTTGTAAATATTGACAAAATTACACATCGATATAAGAATAATCGGAGTGCAATCTATCCGTCACTTTATTAAAGGGAATTAAGGTTATTTAGATATAACAAGTATGAAAAAATAAAATGTAAAAGAAGATATATAAGAATAGATGCACAATCCAGATATATACATTTTAGACCGCCCAAAATTAATGTTTTTACTAGAAGAATATGAAGAGAAAGTAAACAAAGTTGTTCGAATTGAAAATTGCTGTTACCAGCCTAATATTTATATATGGTAAACTCTACTTTGTAATTTATTGTAACATAATTTATGGTAAATATCTTTATGTTGAGACATGCTATTATTGAATAATAAAGAAGTTTATACGTCATAGATTTATATGAATATATTATTTGTATTTATAAAAATATTCTTTGCTTTATGCATACAGCCAGGTAAAATATACGGCGAGAGGTTATGTGCTGGCCACATCAGATTTTTTGATTGTGGTTTTTATTCTGTTTAAAAGTCTATGTGTGCCTGTTTGTCTAGTCGCGAATCTAGGGACCCAGGTTCGATCCCTACCGTCGCCAAAAATTTCATCGAATTTTAATGACTAAATTGACTCCTGTGGTGCACTCTCCACACTAGTTATAAGTGCCCGCACGGTACAAATATTCCATCATTACCAAAAGTGTACTTATTCTGTTACACCCTGTATAATTTTCCCGATAAAATTAAAATGATTACTCGAAATACTGCAAAAATGCAAATTTGTGCATCTTTTTAGATTATTTCCCAAGCCGATCACAAAAACATTCATTGCAGAAGAAATATTTATTTTTGTAGTTTCATACCAGCATATAACAAATATAAATAAATATACCATCAGTCAATTTGAAAACAGAATGAGAGCATTTCTAAAAATGTTAGACACATATTGACTGTGATGTAAATATTTCAACTCAAATTTCAAAGAGGATTTTAACAGCTAGTTGTTTTATTAAAGAAATATTTCATGTTTATATCCCAAGACCGCCATGTTGAATACTGTCATGCAATTTTACTTTGAGCCTGTTTTGTTTGGCACTTGATCAAATCTATAAAATCAGACATTACATCTTGTTGATATTTTTACGACTTAATTTATATATTAATTATTTGCATATCCTTTCTGATGTTTATAAATATGAAATAATTTTCTTGTAATGATTCTGGGAATTATGTGATCTACGCACTTTGAAGATTCGCTTAATATATTAGTGTAATTTGTTGCAAATTAATCTTAACTTAAGCGGAAATTTCGTTTTCAAAAACTTGAATTTGTATCTTATGTTCATAAATCTGTTGTAAAATTTTCAATGGGGATCTCCACATATTTTTTTTTATAAAATTGTATCTAAACTGAGGTTAAATTATGACTAATAAAATAACCCCTTAACCTAAAAATTATTTTTAATAAAAACTAAATACGTATTTCAAGAACTACGTTCTCATCATCAAAATTAGGGAAAGTTAAACAGAATAGCCAAGATTACTCAACATGTCAACTATGCCAGAGGCCCTAACAAATCCAAATATTTTCTTAGAGTTTGGATTAGATATCCAGATAATATTTTTGCTATACTTAATACCAAAAATTGCAATTTGAAATTGTTTCTAGGTAGTTTAAATTCAGTTTTCCCATCAATTGAATTTACGATCGAAAAAGAAACCAATAAACAATTACCATTTTTGGACGTACTGGTTATTCTAAACAAAATTTAAATTAAGTTTGATATTTACAGAAAATCCACTAACACTAACAGATTTATAACTGCAGACACAAATAATTTTTAGCAACATAAATTAGCTTCGTTCATTTTTTTAATAAACAAAAAATGATTTAAAATTTAACTAAATTGTATGTATTCAAGAAATAGTTAGGTATAACGGTTTCTAAGTTAAAACTATCGATAAATTAGTTAATAAATTTAAAAATCGCCAATCCGTTTCTAATTTTACTACGTTAACTCCATCTGATAATAATAATAATAATTGTGGGTAATTTCTCGACTGTGATGTGTATTAGGTTTATTATTATTTATTTTTACTCTACCAACGTTTCGGTGCACCCTTGCACCTTCTTCAGGGTAGTAAGATCTTAAAAATTGTTACAATTCATGTACACATAATACAGTCGTACAAAACATTCAGTTAATTTATTAAAACATCGTGCAAAAAATTCAAAGAGCATACACACATCTTTTTCTCGTTATTCAATTGTCGTTTTTTAAAAGTTGATATGTGTATGCTCTTTGAATTTTTTTTACGATGTTTAATAAATAACTGAATGTTTTGTACGAATATATTTTGTGTACATTAATTGTAACAATGTGTAAGATCTTACTACCCTGAAGAAGGTGCAAGGGTGCACCGAACGTTAGTATAGTTAGTAAGAATAAATGCTATTTGACTGAATTTTCGAGTAATTATGAACACCTATTAATAATAATAAATACATAACACTACCGTACGATAACTCCTCCAAAAGTTTAAACATAGTTTTTAAAAATCAATATTTAATCGTAACTTACAAATCAAGTATACCATTAAATCTTTGTTAGGTAAACCTAAAGATAAAATGGATACAAACAAAAAATCCGGAATTTTTAAAATTAGTTTATTATTTATTTATTATTAAATCTATCCAACAGGATCTAGGATCCCAATTACAGGACGATTATACAAAATGTATAAATTTACAAAATGGTACAAATAGACAAATGAGGACAATAGAGAATTACATGATGGACAATACTTAACATACAATAAAAAAAAATTAAACTAAATCTCAGATTGATAGATAATTGATATTTCTTTTAAATTTACTGAAAGAATCACTAAATATGTCTACATCCGTGCTACTGTCATGAATTAAGTTATTAAATATATTACATACATATTATAACATCGGTAAAACTAAAAAACAAATTGATACTTGGTTTAAAGAGCATTTTTATCATCTAAAAAGCGGTAATCCAGAAAAATCTAGCGTAGCTCAACATATGTTCATTAATAATCATATACTTAACGATTAATAGTAAATAAAATTAAAAATAATGTGATGAACGTGTAGATCTTGGTCCCATATCAAACTGCAAAGTATTCGATTAAATATAAACTTGAATTCTATTAATTATTGGACGATTTAAATTTTAATGACTCAATATCATTGGACGAAATAATCTTAGTTTGTAATTTGGTAATATTCCAAATATCCCTATTCTCTGCTTTGTTTTTCAGCGTTGTTAGGACCTCTGGCATGATTGACATGTTGAGTAATCTTGGCTCCTTTGTTTAACTTTTCCTAACTTTGTACTACTGAAGATGAGAACTAAATTCTCGAAATATGTTTTTATTAAAATTAATTTTAAGGTTAAGCTGTAATTTTAGTAGTTTTAGGTAACTAATAACACTAATAAATTAGTGAATCCTTTTCTCTTTCTAATGGTTTTTTTTTCTTTCAGGTTGCGGGATCCATCATCGGAAAGGGTGGCCAAAACATCACCAAGCTAAGAAGTCAGGTCAGTATTACCACCAATTTGCTGTAAATAAATTAAATAAAAACTTAAAATAATGAAACATATCACTTCCCAAAACGTTTCAATCAAAATTACATTTAATTTCAGGATAAATAAAATCTACCAACGTCACTTAATTCATGTTAACAAAGTTAAATTCCAACAAAGAGTAAAAATTGCATTTCATTGTTTTTCTAAACCTGACTAACTAGATCGCCGTTTGATCTGTCAAAGAGCGAACCTAATTCGTTTTGGGAGGCGCTGATTTTAATAGAATTTAATAACATGATTCACCATTGCTTTTTTACACAGTTCCTGTAACAACGTAACATTAGCAGAAACACTCGCCACTCCTAACTACAATAATCAGTGTCTAATTTTTAGTTAATATACCATCGGGTAACAAATCATTCTAATGGAGTAGTTAGTACCGGGAGCCTTGCTGAAAGCATATTGTAACTGACATTTTGTTTTAACAGTGGATGATAGGTCTTGGATTCATACAACTTTCTGTACATATCAGTGTAAATTTGTAAATACCGGGAGTTGTTAACTAGACGTGTTAAGTGAGTCAAGGAACACGCAGTGAAGTGGGGGGTTCCACGGTTTCATATAATTGAAAATGTTGTACTATAAGAGTAAATAATTATATTGGTTTGTTTCTCATACTAATGTTATCAATTGTAAAATGAAAAAGGGATTTAATTGTTTTGAAATTTAATATAGCATATATTTGGGGTAGAGTCTGTAAGTAAAGTTATGAATGATGAAATCTTTTTTCAGTAATTTTAATAGTGGAAGAGACAGAAGCTTTGTTTCAGTTTGCAAAATTGAAACGGCTAAAAGTTAGAACGATGAATAAGACGGTGACGTTACCAAAGCGAGTATTTGTTGCACACAAGCTAGCTAATCTGAAAAGTAAATAAATGGGGTACTTGTACCATAGTCAAATTGTAACTATCATAGATAAGAATACGAAAATAGACGTAAAATAATGAATATTATTGAAAGAATATCGTTTAAATATTAATTAGTTCACAAACTAGAAGTCATTGAAGTGGATTAATAATTAGGATGACGTATTAGGTCTTTGCAATTTGATTGGTTGCAAGACTCGCGCGATTGTTTCGCCCGTCTACCGTGAAACATCTATTGACTAACACTACCGCCGTAGTTTGTATCACAATATTGTCAAACAATGGTCAAACTGTTTCAATATTCTATAATTTATTACGAAAAAAATGCATTTTATTTATATTATTTATGCTTAATAATAATTTCTTCATGAAAAAATATTTCAGCTATGCGAACATGAAACATTTGTACTCTCTAGAACTAATAGTTTGTCGACCACTGGTGAAGACCTGCTACGTCACGCACAAAATTCTGAACTTGAAAAATTCATATCTGGCTTATTACTTAATTTTTTAAGTCACATTAGCACTAAAATTCTTAGTTCATCTATTCTTGCAGGAAAAATAAATAAAAAAATATCGGTATAGGGCCCCATTCTGACTATTTTTATATTAAATATTTTGCTGTAACGTTTATATAAATAATAGCGTTTACCATTTATATATTTAGGGCGAACTTTTTTGCACGAGTGCATAACTTGTTTTCCATTCAGTGCGCACTAGCTGAGTTTTAAGTGTTTCACTTATTGTGCTTTTTTTGATAAAATGTCACAACCGATCAGAAAATTGACTAAGGAAATAAATAAATGTGGATTTAATTTTTTTTTTTTTTTTTTTAATAAAAGTGAAACAAAAATTACTAAAGGTAGTATACTGTAATATAAACGCAAAACAAAAGATTATAAAAATCATAGCTAATCAGGTAAATAACACTACTGTAGTTTAAATTAGTGCTGTGAGGACCCGGATTTCAAAATATCCGGATCGTCGAATATCCGACGCTCGAATATTGAAGCGGATATCCGAAAATTTAATTCGAATCCTGATCCGAATTCGATGTTTTGTTTACGGATCCGGATCCAAATTTTAATGCTGGATCCGATTCTTCATTTCGAATGTGAAGGCTAACACCTGGAATTGAGTTCAAATTCAAACTTCAAACCGTTAAAGTGGGCCTGTTTATCTTTACAGCGGTCAGTAAACACTAGTAAACAAACAGTAATAAATTTTATACCTCTTTAAAATAACCAGGTAGTCTGTGCAAATGTAAAGAAAAAAGTAATTTATACTTTCACAAGAGTCCTATTTTGTAAATTGTGAATAAAATATTCAAATTTGTATTATTGTAATTACACATATAAAGTAACATATTAATATGACATGAATTTCATTAATTTATTATGTGATTTTGATGAGACCCGATGCTAATATTGGAATGTAAGGTTCAATACTGAGAATATTCGAATCCAAGAACTGATCCGGATATTAAAATTCCAAACCTAAAATCCGATACTCATACTCATATTCGAATCTAAAATCCGATACTCAAAAACCTTTTCCAAGATTCGATATTCGGATTCGGATTCAAGATCCGATACTCAGATTCGGATCCAAATTCCAATACTCAGAATCGGATCCAAAATGCCGCATAAATAAAGGATTCAGTATGAAGGAATTTTTTTAAAATCTTAGAACTTTAAAATGATATTTTAAAGTTCAAAAAACGTTGCTTTAGAAACCAGTATAACATAAAAAAATTAAGTCTTCCCAGCCCGAATCTTGTGTAGTGATATCTGTTGCTACGCAACCTTTCTAGTTAACAGTGACAACCAATAAACATTTCAAATGCACTACACATATGTTGTAACAATTACAGTATGTTTAATAAAAAAACCTAACTCGGAGTAGGCTATGAACAAAGAAACGTAAGTCAATTTAAAAATATTTAATTAAATGTCATTTTGACACGAGATATTGTCAAAAGTGTTTTCTAAAGAAATCAAAGCATTTCTTCTTATTTTAGAAGTGTAAAAAAATTAGAAAACGGCGAATGGCAATATATTGTATCCTCCTTTATTATCGTTTCTCCTTAAAATTACATTTCAAGATCAATTTTGACAACTTGACCTTTGAATTAAATAATGATCAGACATACGTTTTTCTGTTCATAGCCTACTCGGAATTAGGTTTTTATTGAACACACTGTAGTGGTATGACGTCATTAGTTCCACTAAGTGCAAAACAAAATACATAAATGGAAAACGCTATTATCATTTCTACAATACAAACATTATGTGAGAAATAAACCAATATATTTACAATATTACAACTTATAGTTACAAAATATTTAAGTTCATCTTGTGTGGCATCCCCCATTTGAATTTCGTTGTTGAGCTTGCGCACCTCACGCGAGCTTTCTCACCCGGGGGTGTAATACAATCCGTTGTGTAATCTCCTAAATTTCACTGCTCAATTTCTTGGCAATTCACCCTTCAGGATTGCAGTAAATTTCAATTTGTGTTCATTCAACACCAGCATAGCAAGCAAAGCCAAGTCACTGCGATTGTTGACTGCACGTGAACGTGAATAACTACTCGTATTAAGTATGCCTATGTGATTGTAGTGTGATTGTGTCATCTCAGCTGTCAACGGGGGCTCCTCTTTCGCACGACGAGATTCTATCACATTCGCTAGACAAATCTGATAAACACCTATTATTATTTCAACACCAATTATACTCGGTGGAAATAGAAATTGGATATTATATCAGACAATAATTATAATTAATATTTAATAAAAAAAATAGTACTCTTGATAAACCTAATGGCAATTTCACATGCGAAGACATTTTGTTATTATTTCCCTTGGCTGCAGTCATCGTGAATTAAATACATTTATACATATTAATGCAATATCTGAAATTGAACTTTGTATGTTTTACTGAACATTATTAAGATAAAATATTAAAAAAATATACGAAATTAAATTAGATTTTCATTACTTATAGTTAATTTTCAAAAGTGGTTTTTGTAACAGAAAAGCTTCTCCAATATTTTTGATTAAGTATTATCTAGAAAAAATATTTAAATAAAACTTGGATTTTATCATAACGATGTTTACGTTTGGGATATATCGGAGCCTACTTTTTCGAATTATAGGAAATACAATGGTAAAATTTCCATAACTGTAAATTTTACCCTATTTATTTTGGAACTAAATACTGCATCAAATGAGTCTACATTTATTGATATAATAAGTTCTTGTCATGAAATAAACGTAAAGAAAATATCCGTCTTTAAGCTTTTTTTAAATTCTCGACTGTGATGTGGATTAGGTGTAACAATTACTTCAATCAAACTGCATTTATTCTTACTATACCAAGGTTTCAGTGCAGCCTTGTTCGTTCTTCAGGGTAGTAAGATCTTACAAATTGTTACATGAATTGTAACAATTTGTAAGATCTTACATACATCCGATATCGGTAAGAAGCACTTAATACCCGCAATGCTTATTATATTTTTTGCACGATCGTCCCAATAATAACAAATTAAAGTTTAGAATTATTTAAAAATTATATTGACATTTTAAAAAAATTAGTTCTCATTTTTAAGTAAGCTATGAGATCGTTGTTTTGTTATCGTTAAGGCTTTAAAAATTGTACCTTTGAATATATAATACATATAAGAACGGCAACGCATATGGCCTAGCAAGATACTATATCTGTCTCTTTTTATTCACCAAATTATTATAGATAGCTAGTGACTCCTACCACAAAACTGTGAACTACGATAAATCGTGCTGACAGCATTGCCAAATAGTATTTGTTAGAGGAATTCAATAATCAATAATTCAAAAATATTGTTTCATAATAACCAGATAATATATTTTGAATCTTCAATGTACATGTATACTTGTTTTACAGTAGCAAACTTAAAAACCTTTTTAAAATCTTATCTTGTTGTTCTAGCTACGTGGCAACACTGTGCAACATCCACCTATTATGTATTTTTTGAACTAACTCAGAAATAATTCGTATACGGAGGGATAGATGGCACCTTCTCTCGAAATATTTAATCTAAATACATTACGTTGCCGTTCTTGTATTGTATTATATATTCAAAGATTGTACATTTATTTTTTATTTATGTAATTTTCACCGCCTCCGGATCGGTAGGTAGTCACATCACTTACTGATCAGTACCACATCACTTACTGATTAGTAATTTGTAAACAAAACTTACTGCCTTGGAACCCTATCGGTAAAGTTTTAAAAAAACCTGATCGTACAAAAATACTATTTAAATGTAAATATCTACAAATACTGAAAAATTCTATTGTTAGTTTAGGGTGTTTATAGATTTGTTATTTTGTAAATGTAATAGTTGTCGTGCATGTGAAAGAGCTAAGCCCTTGTGTGACTCCGACACGACAGGAGGAGTTGGTTGTGCGATTTAATTAACATAGCGATTTGTTCTGTCCCCCGGCCCCGGCCCTGGCCCCATCTACGGCCCGCACTGGCCCATCTGCCCACCTGTACGCCCGCCAAACCGCCAAACTGCCCGCCACTTTGCCGTGGCCCTGGCCCTCTGGAATTTGCGTGTACACCACAGTACAAAGCCTCCATTACTGTCCCTGACTGTCCGGGCCCGGAACGGTAAATCAAACATCACTTTCTGTCTCTCTCTGTCTCATATACCATACACACACAACAAACAACAATACTATTACCTACACCATAAGACTAGCATCATTTATCTACCTACTATTTTATATACTCTTTACTTATTCCTTTACATCGTCCCCAAAGCCTTTAGCCTATAGCGATCGACGCGGCGATTCTGTCCTTTGGTTGCGAACGCATCTCACTATGTCTAAAACCAACCGGTACACAATTCACGCCGTCTAAACATAATATAAATCGCATTGTCTACAAGTTACCTTATGTTCTCCATTTAGGTAGGTTTAGTTAAAGTTTGCTTTGAAAAGGTGCTGTGGAAACTTTTAGATCTCTAAAATATTGTATCGTGTGGTTTTAGACAATGTGATGATTCGTTCCTCTGGTGCGAAGCATCCTACAATGTCTAAAACTATCCGGTAGAAAATTTACCTCATCTACACATGCCTAATCCAAATCGCAATGTCTAAAAGTTATTTCATCACTTTATGTTCACTATTTTTAAAAGTTTGTAGGTAAATTTTAGATTTAGGTAGGTTTAGTTAGGTTATTTTCTTTTAAATTCTGAAAAACTTTTAGACATGTGGTTTTAGACAGCGCTGATTTAGAGGTCGAGTCTTCTGGATCGAGTGGTTTTAGACAGAGTGATACGTACTCCATTGGTTGCACCTTTTAAAGCACTTAACATCAACGTACCACTCACATCGCATACTACAATCCAAATTCATATATAGTTATTTTCAAAATTTATAATAGTTATATTTATTTTATTCAATTTTGACGTTTTAAACTGTCATTATTAGCTGCATCTCCAACGACGAAATATAACTAGACAAAACTTCATTTAGTTTTTTGATTTCGGCTGGCCAGAGACAACTAGAGATAGAGATATGTTTAGTCTAGTTTGAGCATTGCTCACTAGAGGCGCAAGTGTTCTTAATAATATACTCTTTGGAAGTAAATATAAAACTACTAAATTATGATTAAAACTAACAAAAGAATTATAATCCAACATATTTTCAGTCGATTAATTCAATACCTATCTACCTTAATGAATAAGATATCGGAATAAAAAAAAACTTCTTATTCTTGTTACATTGTTTACAATAACTTTCGTTTCGTGATGTATTCTAATTTTACAATAAATATCTAAAATTAAATTTAATAATTGTGTTCCGTGATTGTTGAGAGGGTCTTGATCAAGCATATGATCCTGCAAAGGTGTTAAAATATCTTGTAGCAAATTTTTGCCTTTCAATATTTTGAACCAAATGGCGAACTGTTAGTGGATCTCGCCACTTATAAAATGTATTTAAAAATGCCTTTTTGTTGCAAGAATAGCGCTAAAAAGGGTTTTCGATTATTTAGAATACTATGTTAAAGAAAAAGAAAAGAAATTTAGTGTAACTTTATAAAAATAATTGATTTGTCGGTTGTGAGGTTAGTATGTTTTCATACATATTTATTGTTCGGTAAAGTCAATAATTTTGTATTTTGTAATTATAATACATAACATTTTACGTTGATTTTTTTTATTTTTATAACAATCATCGTATTGGCGCTTAAATTTTGACTTTAACACTGGGTGGCATCTAGTGAGAAATGCTCGAACGAGACTAAATATATCTCTATCTCTAGTTGTCTCTTTCTGGCCAGCCGAAACCAAAACATTCAGTGAGGAGGGATAAGGAATGTTTGTCTAGTTATATTTCGTCATTGGCAACAATTATAAGTACTGTTTATTTTCTAGTCAATTTTAAAAAAAATAAGTCACTTTTACATAATTTTAACTCACTCTGCAACAAATAATGCATTTAAAATAATATCAGATACGAAAATAACACTTTCTCACCACAGTCTTTATCAGACAGATCAGCCATTTTCATTATTTTTCACGACACAAAAGACAGAAAACTTGACGTCTACCAACGACGATTGTCGTTGCACAGTCTACTAATTGATTAGATTTTTATTTTGTCAAAATTAAATATGATAATGGTTTTTTATTTCGGCAAAATTGAATAAAATATTGTATAAACCACGTGAGTTAAGAATGTTTATGCACTTGGTGTATAATTATCTATTAACACACTTGAAGAAATCATGAAATTATGTCTAGCGAAATTTTCATACCTAATTTATCCTAGGTTCTTGAAATTAGATTTGTACATCTAAACAAATTTGGCTAACATAATACTTTAGGAATTTCAGGATTTCTGTAAATGATAATACCTCTGTCCTATAATAGTTGTCATATTTTTCAAAATAATTAACGACTTTAAGGAGTAAATCCATTTATTGATGAAGATTGTGCATTTTAACAATAAAACTAATTTAATTAATATTTAAACATTCTTTTGATATCTTTTAATATCGTATCATTCGACTGAAATATATAGTTGATTTTTTTAATATTAAAAAGAAAATGTGGATACATTTTTGAAAACTATGATAAATATGTTTGTGATAAATTTTAAATTATAAGTTTTCAAACGGTCTCTATAATAACGTCGCATCAATATTTGATATTATTCAGATGTTAGTTTATTTATGTACTAAAAATTTTTTTTTGTTCATATTTTTTTAAACAATGGATTAAAAAGAATCGCGTTAAAACTCTAGACAAAAACTACCCCCCCCCACACTCTTATGACGTAGAAAGGCACCTCTGCCTATTGGCTCCCTGAACACAAGCAACCTCTCATGCTCATCCCGTGTAATAGCGTCTATCTATCTCCGTCGCTCGTAAAAAAAAATGACATATGCTTTTTTGTTTGACATTTGGAGCTGTTTCCTTGGTTGCGCTGCTGCGAGTGCCTTTTGACATCACATAATGTTTTCAAACACGATATATATTTGAAAATATATATACAGTGTGCGATTAAAGTGTGGAATATCAAAAAAAAAGCCGAACTCAGCCGGTTTTTATAAAAACGCTGAAACACGTCGATTTTACTTTTTAAAAATACACATTAATATGTACGACTCATCTTCCGACTTTCATTTGTTTTTCAGTTATGACGTCATCACAAAAAATTTAAATGACAACATAGATTTTTATTAGTGAAATCCGATAGTGTTTTTTCTTCTCTTTATGATAATGTAAATAAATCATAACGTTGCATAACAAAAATTCTGAGAAAAATCGAGTTGAACATTTAATAATAATGAATAATCAAGATACCTTTAGTGGTACTAAAGCAGCGTATTCAAGATGAAATTCGCAAAATAGAACCAACTGTTATTAATAATGTCTTAGGTGAATTTCTAAATAGACTAGCTTACTGCCAAGAAGTCAATGGATGGCATTTTGAACATTTAATTTAATAGTGTTAATTTTGTTTGCTTTATTTTTATTTAATTCATTTACATTTATTTAATTTAATAGTGTTAATTTTGTTTGCTTTATTTTTCAGTTTAAAACTTTTCGTTTTTCATGTTTTATAAGTTATAAGTTCCATAATCAATATTTCCATAATCAACTTTTAAATGTTTTTATTAGGGTATCTTGATTATTCATTATTATTAAATGTTCAACTCGATTTTTCTCAGTTTTTTTGTTATGCAACGTTATGATTTATTTACATGATCATAAAGAGAAGGAAAAACACTATCGGATTTCACTACTAAAAATCTATGTTGTCATTTAATTTTTTTTGTGATGACGTCATAACTGAAAAACAAATGAAAGTTGGAAGATCAATCGTACATATTAATGTGTATTTTTAAAAATTAAAATCAACGTGTTTCAGCGTTTTTATAAAAACCGGCTGAGTTCGGCTTTTTTTTTTGATATTCCACACTTTAATCGCACACTGTATATTTTTTAACAAGTAATAAGTAATTATTTATAGAAATTATTATACTTTTTTTCCCAATAAATAAGAGGATATAATGTTATTTCATAAATACATAAATCTTGCCTACCACCCTATTTGTAATAAAAATTGCTAAATATGACTACTATTAAGGGACAGAGTTAAAAATGTTCAGGAATACTTGGAATTCTTAAATATATCAAATTCTTAGTACAGCATCATTTTTAACAAAACTTTTTTAAACATTTAGTTACTTTAAAAACTATCAATTTTTGAGTGTCTCAAAAAAGATAACCTTGCAAAATATTTTCATAAAACATTTTGAAAATTGTGTGTATTAGTCTAAATTACATTTTCCATGCGCCCTTTATTAAAAATTCATCCCATAATTAATGCCGGTGGTACATTTCCTTCACATTGAATTGTACTACATTAACCAAATTCTAAATCTAATCTTGCTGCGTCGCATTAAGCCCTAACACACCATAACAGCATTAAACCAGTGAAAAAGATAATCAAATATGTGAAAACTTGATGTACACGCTAATAGAGCTTTTCATTTAATTTGGGACTGTGCTAGCCCTTAATGCAATGCCTACGTACTTTGCTAATGAAATATCGACACCAACACCAATTTGCAATTTCAAACTTGGATGAATTTACTTGACAAGATAATTATTAATTGTTACATTACATCTCATCTTCAGCTGCAGGATATAAATATAGTCGATTTTCAAGTTATGCAGCTGAATGTTCAAAGGAATATTTCCAGGAATTGCTTTCAGCGAAATTTCAGGAATATAACTTCCAAGTATTGTTACAAATTCTTAGAATTCCTATTTTTATTGAGATGTATATTTAGACATGACATTTTAAAAATGTATATTATAGGAAGCACAATATGTATCCACATTTTTCTGTCAGTTTTCTCATTGAAAGACTTGATTCAAATAAAATATACTAAGAAATTCTGTGAAAAATAAATACTAACAATGAAGAGCTCTTAACAAAAACAACCTAAGTAATTTTTTATATTTGAGATAATCAAAGAAACAACCTTTTATAGTCAAATTTTTTGTCGGGTACAGTAATAAAACTATAAATGAACTATAAATATCGCAATTATGATAAAGCGGCATATCCTTTACTTTCTGCAGTATAATATTGTTTGGCATCGGCCCATATTTTTGAGCCGCTCTATTCATGCATTGAATCAAACGTCTACCAGGTATGTATAGGAAAATAGCCTTACAGTCCTTTAACATAAATGAATAGAGCGGCTCAAAAATATGGGCCGATACCAAACAGTATTATACTACAGAAAGTGAAGGATATGCCGCTTTATCACAATTGCGATATTTATAGTTCATTTATATTTTTATTACTGTACCCGACAGAGTCAAAAAATTTAACTATAGCTTCCTAACTTTTACAGATTTCTGTACATGATCATGTTTACAGTCCATACGATGTAACTTGGCGAGTTGGGGCAATTCACATTATAACTGCGGTAATGGGAAAGTTATAAAATCCATAGCCGTACCGAAGAAGAATGAAGTCCAATAAAATTACGAATATTACAAAAAAAAGAAATTATTTACACAAAAAAAATATTACAAATATTGGAATGAATTATTTATTATATAAATCATATTATAATTAATTATTTTTTAAATTAATAAAGTTAAGAAAATAAAATTTCTATTGCTATTGAGAAAAAAATGCACCAACGCTTTTGTATGAATATAACTTCTTGGGTTGAAAAGTACCTGACACCCCGATTTTGAGTGTATTAGGGTGAAATTTGCTTTGTGTAAGGCAATAAAACATTGTAAAATCACTATTTCACTTCTGAAGCTGTGCGGCATCGAAGTAAAAGTAAATATTTGACAAAACGCAACTTGGGAATAGTGAACTGAATTACATTCCTTTGGGTCGCCAAGTTAAATCGTATGGACTGTACTTTATCCACAACTGTCAAATAATAACATACTGAACTATTATAAAATCAGAAATAACCTAACAAATTTTAAAAAATTGTTTATTCACAAACATAAACATAGTTAGCGTTGAGTACTGGGTATTTGTTTTAACAAAACTATGAAGTGATTTGACATTTAGCAGAAAAATTTAAACCTAGTATACTTTTGGCTTTTTATGTGGAAATAAATACAATATGGAAAAAATATTACTAAGGTTGTTTTTGCCAATGTTGCAACAAAACTCATTTAAAAAATTCCAATTTCTGCACAAGTTGCGTAAATTGTCATTTTGACTAGATATTTTTGACTATAACTAAATGTGTGGACATCATTAACATAATATTTTGAAATCAATGTTCAATTACAGAAAATAATATTCATCAGTTTGTATTATATAGTAATTGGGATAGGTCTAAATTTAAACAAAACAAGCAATTCAGTACCAAATTAAAAAGATTATCTGAGTGTTTGTGCTTTGAAAGTATTTTTTTTTGTCGACAAACAAATCACTCTTCGATCGTTTAAATCTGGCATTCGACTTGTCATTCCCAACTGATGCTCAATCCTTCAGGCATCAGGTTCACACCAGCACAATCCCAGTCAAATGAAAACCTCTTTACGGTGCAACCAAACCAATCCAATCAATAGGATGGACAGGACAGTATGTAGTTGGAGTCCCTGTCTCGAGGTGGCGGCCACTAGGTCCCTCGCTAACCTAGGTGCTAGGCAGCTTCGGATTCGGACCCACTCGCTTGCTTACAGGTAGCGGGAGCGGAGTCCAAAACTAGCCACTAAGCCAGAGGGTGGATTGGGAGTCAGTTTCTCCTTATGGGGGATGAAATATAGGATTTATGTTACCTGTATCGTTTTTATTGGTCATTTTAATGGTCTGTAATTGAAATTACAAATCTTTCAGAACTCATAATACAACAATAATAACGATTGTACACGTTAAATTTGGAATACCAACACCTAAACAGTGCATTTATTGTAGCACGCGGGAATGTTTAAAGCTCGACGCGTAGCGGAGGCCTTTAATTTTCCCGAGTTAATTGTGCCCATACTACATACAACGTTTTATTTTATATTGGTTCTTGAAAGGATTCAATAGATACGCCCAACCCCAAATGTATTCGTACCCTTTGAAATAAATATGTTAGCAATTAAAAATAAATTTTTAGTTTATAACAGTTGACTATATTTGGGTATTTTATTTTATGTATTAATAAAGTGTACTGGATTTAAATACAAAGTTATTAACTAAATTTCTCATTTAAACAATAATCTACGGGCAAATATATGACAAAAGACAAGTCCCAATTTTTTTGTTCCAACAGTAAATAATACAATATTTATGTTAGTATTATGTATAAAACTGAGTGTAAAGGAAACTGACAATATACTCTATTAATCATCATCTTAAATTTTAAATGATTTGCGAATTATTAAAGACGAAAATTTGTTGAATTGGAGTAATAATCATAACATCCAAAAGTTTATTTTTGTTTTTAATATAATTGTAGGTGGTAAAAAATAACATTATCGTTATCTTTTTTTCGTTATGTTTATAGAATACCACTTTAACGATTATCGTTATAATAACTATATAAGAATGCATAATGTCATAACGAACATTTACAGAATAAGCCTATTAAACGATTTTCGTTATTAGTATAACGATATAAAGTTTTAACGATTCAACGATGCTTACAGAATATCCTTAAATCAAGCGTAAATACAAAGGAAGTCTAGCTATTGGTAATAAAAGGCAACAAACGTTTTGGAAGACACTCTTTCAAGTATTTTGAATTATGGTCCTGGTCGCAATAAAAGTCTGACTTTTTCCCACATGTACAAATTATTTTTTTCCTAAATATTCAAATTGTCCTTTGAAGTTATAAATATTGTCTTGGGAGTTGTTCTCAGTAACCTATATCGTATGTTTTGTCGTTCATTCATCACAAGAAATTCGTCAAAATTTCGTGTTTTAGCTTCCAAATTTTGATTATTACTGCGGTTTCGAAGTAATTTAACTTTATAAGTATGTATCTTTTACTTTCCTAACATATGAAGAGGTCATACCAACTTTTTGAGCCACTTGTTCGCACGCAAAGTCACAAATATTTTCAAAATTTCTTTCAACTTTTCGATCTGTGTTAGAACTTATGGCCCGCGATTATAGGTTGTCGTGCTGTTGTCAAACGTACTTCAAAATACTTATTGAAAAACCAAATTTGGAATATTTTATCATTTTTTGTTTGGCTGATATTTTTTATTAAACAATTGATATAAGTTAAAATATAAAGATATAAACAGGGATACTTTGTATTTTAAGAGCAAACTGATACATCTAGGTACAACAATATAAAAGTTACAATAATATGTAGGTGACCAGAATTTATCGTGCACAATCTGTTAGTTCATGTTCGGTAATATTTCTTCTTAATTTTACGAATTGTTAATAAAATTGGCCAATAGTTTCACAAAAAAAAAATGTTGACTATTGTTACCAAATTTGTAATTCGATTGCAGACTATTTCCTAAATTTTATTTAAATCAACATAAAATTCCTTATTAATTTTTATTAATTTGATTAATCCTAAATTTTATGATTTGGCCCTTCCAAAAATCATCGATATATCAATCAAAATTACCCGTTAAATGCTTATAACCTCCTGCGATGAAATCTACACGTGTCCAGTCCACCCTGCGATGCTAGCGCCCTCCTCCATTTGTCTGTTGCGTGATTTGAGTCAAGTAGAATTGATGAGCGAACACGAGGCGTCGTGTCCGTGTGCCACGTATCGACCGCGCCCTCCCACAACCCTCCTGCACCCTACGCCACTGGCTAGCGTAATCACTACTCTGTGTTTACAGTATGTTGACTCTGTCTTCGGATCTGGACACCATCTGCAACGTGGTCAATGATGTTGTGCCCAATCTTGAGGAGGTAAGAAATAAACACCAAATACACGATGGAATAAGTCAAAAATATGTATCGTAGAGTCATTCAATTAATTTTGAATTGGCGCTTGTTGCGATGGGGTCACCAACATTGTGTTACACTTGAAGAGAAAAAAATCCCAGTAGTCAAATATTGTGTGTAGTAATTTTTACTATGTTACTATAAATACATTTACTAGTTAAATGCAATAATTAAATAGGGCATATTACGAATACATATTTTTGGTTTATTATTTATTTTGACATGACACAATTTCATAGTATCATTTCATCATACACATAAACAGCATTATTTACTTACATTAAATATACCTAAGGAAATAAAAATGTTTTGAAATGATTAATTATTAATTAATTTTATTATATTTAAATCTGGGATCTCTCTAACAAGGAAATGAATTTGGTTACTCTGTCAAATTCAGTAGAGTCGTTTACTTAGTTTTATGAGAGTACATAAGATACTACCGTTATTTTATTATTATTATAGAAAAAATGTTACAGTAAAAGCATTCAAAAGTGTCAACTGGTAAGTTTATTAAAAAAATTAAAACCAATTATAATGTGAATTGTGAAAAATAAGATGGTAACACAAAGGTACGGTTTCCTAGACGCGACAAGCCGCGGCGACAGGTCGCGCGGCACCTCTGCGTATACGCAAATTGTAAGAAGTGGTTTCCTCGGCGCGACCGCGACTGCGCGGCAAATCGTCTGCCGCGGCGACAAACGAATGACTGGTATAGTGAGCAGTACTCCGCGACAGTCGCCGGCGACAGGATAGCGAAATCAGCATTTTCAGCCTAGATGATGGGAAATTAGTTGAAGAAGTTCGAGAAAATAATGTTTTGTATGATATGATCAATGATAAGTATAAATATGTAATATATAAAGACGAAATATGGATGGGGATTACAGAGAAAATAGAAAAATTAGGTAATTGTAAATGAAATAATATAAAAAAAACTTAATGCTATTATAAATTGAAATTTACATTTGTAAAATGTAATTATTTTGTAACATAATTCGCTTCATTTCGAACTGCAGCTGTCGCGTCTAGGAAAACAGTAAATGCTCTGCGACTAGCGATCAGAGTAAAGTCGCGGCGACCAGCCGCCGCGGCTTGTCGCGTCTAGGAAACCGTACCTTAACAGAAAATATAGCGAAAGTATTGTGAACGAGCATCGTTTTAAAATGGAATGTCCTAATTTAGTTGAAACAATATGAATTTTTGAAAGACGAGTGTTATATCCTATCAACATACAAATTCACATTTGCACATAGTTCTTACGACTACTTGGCTAATGCTTTGGGCATTATTACTAAGTTTTTTAATACGGCAAAACACCAATAAAATCAAATGAAACAGAGAAAACGAAAATCACAACTGAACACAGAAATAAATGAACAGTCCAGAGATTATTAATAAACAAAACAAAAAAAAAACGAAGCACAACTCGAAAAACATTTACTGTTGAAATTTACTGTTGAAAACTACAAATTTGATACGCAAGAAAGACAACAGTAATAAAATTCTAAGAAAAAACAACGAACAACGTAAACAAATAATGTTAAACACGGGAAAGGGCAAAAACGAATGACAGGACATCACATGGCCATTCTGCAAGAAACATGTCATGTAAAAGTTCTAAATATTGAAATCCACTAATGCCAACATGTGGTGAAAAAATGAACTACAATTATTTTAAATAAATTAAAAATGCATTAAAAACATTACGTTCGACTTTAAAATAATGGGGTCATTTAAAAAAATCGTTTTTTTATAAAATCGTGAAATCCGTCTCATTTAATAAATATAGTAATACCATGAAATATGCGACTTTTCATTCATAAATTTGCTAATAAACTTTCGCGGCTGTTAAATTCGTGACGTCACGATTTGTTACTCACACAAAGACATTCCTCTCTCTCTCTCACACACACAAACACGTTTACGGTCCACGTGGTTTCCGTTTGCTGTTGTAAACAAACTAACCTAAAATTAATAAATAAGAAAAGTTGTATGAAATATGTTTTTAGTTAACAATATGTTGCTGTCACAAAATAAAACTGCTAAGCAGTGTCGTCAGTATCCAAATATTTGAAATTAAAGATCACTTTTAAAAAATCATCTTTGATTCTGAAGACTTGTAAGGTGTAAAACATTCACCCACATATTTAATTTGACCTATTCTTTGAAGAAAACAAAAATTAGAATGTGAAATGACCCTATTGTAAATTTAATTAAAATGTGCTTTTCTTATAGTATGATGACTACTTGTTATTGTATTTTTGTATTGAGAAAAATATACTCGTTATTTCAATGCCTAGGGACCTAAGTAGAGTGCAACAAGCATTGAAACAAAAATTCCACTGTTGGAACTGAACTATCGTTCCTACAAAAAGTTTATACGAAATGAATCATACTCGTAGTTCGTAGTTGAATGATTTGTTGATGAATTGTATTAGTTCCGAGAATTGCAAGAACAAAACCGCAAAAACAAAATAAAAATACAATTTCTAACATAAATTACTCAAAGTTCCTTCTAACTATCGTGAAACAATTCTAGATAAGGTTTTTATAAACGAGATTAGTCCTTGATTCATTTTCGCGACAATAAAAGAAAATAGGCTACTAAAACTATTTTATAGCTACTTTTGCAGCCAAGGCATTGCGTTGTTATTATAAATCATCTTCACATTTCATATTATCGACATATCGACTGTTCAGTAATATTAGAGATAATAGTAAAAGTTATAAGAGCATATTTACATACGATCGGAACTCCAGAGAGAATATTTGAATTAAATTACAAAATTCGATAAAGTTTTATTTGCTTAAGCTAGAGAAAAACTTTTTGCTTTATGATTCAAAGTAAATAAATCTTCCACGAAATGTTCCCATTTCTAATTTAAAAACATTGTTCGTGTTGTCTTTCTTTGCAGTCAGGAGTTTTAGATTAAAACGTATCGAATAGCTCGAAGTTATTTCCATGCAAATATGGGGTTATTTTTGAACCCTATAAAATACAGTGGACGAAAATAGGGGTCACAACCTAATCACGTTTGCTATGCAGTCTAATAGGTACTAAAGCAGCGTTTCTTAACCTTTTCTAAATCGCGGACCCCTTTACATTAAAATTTGAGATAGCGGACCCCTTAGAAATTAAACCTTTAAAAACACTAGTTATGTGTGAAAGTAGAACTTTTTTTAATTAAAGTTTTATAGAAGAAGTGCAAAAAGAAAATATCTGATGTGGCCAGCACATTACTCTCCGTCAATCCTTGGGTATTATGTACAAATCAGAATGACAGCTATTAATTATGTCCATAACTGACAAATGTCATAATTTTTCATTCAAAATTTTTGGCTACTCTGATTTTTTTTGAATTTTTTAACGAAATTTGTCAGTGGACATAATTAATAGCTGTCGTTTTGACATGGGCCCCCATATCTGCTTGCCTAGGTCCACTAAGTCGTATACATAAATTTTCTTGCAAATTCTAGTAAAATTATTTCATAAAAAACTATACACATTGCACTTGGCCCTGACATCTTCGGCTTCTATAGCTTTTCCCATTCGTTAGGGGTCGATATTTTTTATTTTCTTCTTCCACTCATTTCTATTTCGCGTTTCGTCCTCATTCAGTTCCTTTTCTCTCAAGTCTTCCGCAATACAGTCCTTTCACCTTATCTTTGATCTTCCTCTGTTTCTTCAACCTTCTATTATTAATATTTCATATTCATTCTTCCTCCAACATATTCTCCATTTCTCCTCATGACATTTTTAAACCAATGTAATCATATCGCTTGTATCTTTCTAGAAACTTGTAACACTAGCGTTATTTCCTTACTTATCTTTCCGTGTCTTCCCCAACATCTACTTCAACATCCTCATCTCTGCCACATTAATTTACTTTTTATTTATACTGACATCTGTCAATCTGTATTATATGAATATATTAGTAGTTTCCATGTTTAGCATAGCTGGCTGATTTATAAAATTTAATTTCCTTAAAATTCTTTAATTCTATATCTCTTGAATATGAAGTATAAAATGCAATCAAATCGTATAGAGAATAATATATTATTTAAGTTATAATAACGTTAAATGTCAATAAATCAAATTTAACTGTAAAATCTTCAAATGAGGCTACTTTCGGTTCACCAATTATAACCAAAATCTAATCAGTTGTTCTTCTGGATGTAAACTTGAGAAATAAGAAAAAAATATAACTTTTGGAATCGTGGTATTGAAGTTATGCGATCCGAAATTTTCGTCACATACACATAGACGCAAATTGCACTTGACACTAACATCTTCTTCTTTAGCTTTCCCCATTCGTTAAGGGTCGCTATTTTTTATTTTCTTCTTCCACTCATTTATGTTTTACGCGTCGTTCTCATTCAGTTCCTTTTCACTCAGTCCTTCATCTTATCTTTGTTCTTCCTCTGTTTCTTCAACTTTCTATTACTAATCTATTCATTCTTCATCCAATATATTCTTCATTTCTCCTCATGACATTTTCAAACCAATGTATTCATCTTGCTTCCGGTTCACCAATTATAACCAAAATCTAATCAGTTGTTCTTCTGGATGTGAACTTGAGAAATATGAAAAAATTATAACTTTTGGAATCGTGGTATTGAAGTTATACTTTCGTCACACACACACGCACACAGCCACACATACATACATACATACAGACATCATCGTAAAAATGGTAAAATCGGATTGTAGGAACCCTAAAACGTACTTATTCACTAAAAACTCATCATTGAAGACAAACATCCTTACCTAAAGGTGACGGAAGGTAAAAAATATTTGCAGATATACATAGATCCCTCTGAAAACTTCTATCTACTATCTACGCTTATGAAACTCTTCAAAAAGGATTATCAAATCGTTTATTCAGGTGTTTATATTGTTACAGAGGTAAATTTTTGGTTGGTATTCGAAAACATATTTCACAATTAACTAACTTCATCGGTGGTCTATTGTTTTATTGATTAAAAGCATTTGTAATCTCCTAAATTGATTTTGTCATTTTGTCCAATTATTTCCAGTCTGAGAAAAACAAACACGTAGTAATAACTATATCGTCATAGTTTTCCTTAATGCATTCGTTGGGTGCCCAATACCAATAAAAAGTAATTTTCTCTTCTTTCTCTGTGAGTGAACATTAATAACATTCCATGTTATGGTGTCTCCTTCGAGGTTCATTTATTTTCGCTGAAACCATAATTTTATTGTTGGGCTGCACCTTGACAAGTATAATAACAGGAATCGAAGCTAATGGCACACGAGAAGTGAGTTTGTGACATTTTGTTGCATCCCCTTACGCCGCCGACTATGCGACTAACATTATCTAACATTTAATAGATCTAGCATTATCCGTCGCGTGTGTAACGGCGCCAGTAGTGAGTCACGTGACTGGTTTTCCTAGAATTACCCCATAGGCGGGACAAATTTTTCTAAGAAATATAACATCCCTTTTACTACATGTTTGCTTTGAAGATACGTCATTTACTACACGGGGAAATCCAATCACCTAAGAATTATGTGCACGTGTCTTCTTTCATAAATTTTAATTCCAGTAATTGACTGATTGTTAATTTCTTTATGAGACATGAGATAGGAATGTACTTACTTCAATGAAATTTTAAAGATTGTTGTTCAAGTACATATACCCTGATTAGTAGATATGCAGAATGTTACGTAGATAAATGTATGGTGAAAATGATTAGGCAGAAGACTTACGGCATCAACCTGAACAACACCTATTAAATGAAATATAACTTGTAGTGATTATTAGTTGTTATTTATTTATTTTTTTAAAGAAGAAAACTAGCATTAATTAGAAACATATTAATTAATTTACAATTATTTCTAAGTCAATCCTTAGTCCTTTTACGGAATATAAAATTATTTGAAATAATTGTAGTTTATTTTCGTACCATACTTTGGCACTACGCATCTATGGATGCGGTATTTCGCTACCGAAAATCGGTCACTTTAATATGTTAAGAATTGTATGATGTTGATGTTGTTGTTATTGTTTTCGGGTTTGTGCTAACCCACTAAGTGGGACATGGGTGATTTTATGTATGTGTGTACTTATTGAAAAAAAAATATATAGGTACCTAAACATACTAATTGGGTACTAAATTTTCGAATAATTTTTACCTCTCGCTAAGAGAGATATTGGATTCATGCTAAAAGTCGCACATCCGCATTTTATTGAATAAGCACGTTTTAAGGGCCCTAGAATACGATTTTAACATTTTTACGATGATGTCTGTGTGTGTGTTAAGATGTTGGAGGGATGATTTTTCAAATTCTATACAACTAAAGACGTGTTTAACTACGGATTCCTCAATCTAACATTAATTTTGGTAACAATTGGACAACCGGAAGTAGTAGTTTCTTAAAAAACTCCTAAATATTATTTTTGAATATTTATGTTAATACAATAACAAAGATCTTTAAATATTCTATCTGATACACTTAAAAAATGTATTATATCTTCAATAGATTCAGAGATATATTAAATAATAATATAGAATAATATGTTGTAATAAAATCTTCCTGCCCAAACAACTCCATGGAAATCAGTTGAGATATTTAATGACCAGTTGCACCGCTTATAGTTAAATTTTAACTACTGGTTAAATTGACAAAATCGTATCGAAACGAAATGTCAAATGAGTTATTAAATATTACTGTCAAAATTTTGATACGCACTTTTTTTGTTAACCTGTAGTTAAGATTTTAACTATAAGCGGTGCAAATGGCCATAAAAGTTTATAATTGTCAAATAAATTCACAATATCAGTGTCAAGCATCAATAGTTTTATTAACAGAAATCTTTTTCTGGGAAGTAACTACATTTAAAATTTCTTATTGTATTATTAATTAAATATTTAAAACTATAAGCATATTAATATTTCATATATCCTTAAGAAATACCGCTAATACCGTCAGTGAATATAAAGAATTTTGAATATATTAGAAGAGTAGGAGAAAATAACTCATAGAACGAAAGGATACAATTTGAATTATTTGTATGCACAAGAAATGTTAATTTCGTTAATTATGATCCGGGTTCGATCCCGACAGACACCAAAAATTACTTCGAATTTTAATGACACAAATGCGGTGCACTTTCCTCACCAGCAGTGAATGCCCGTCAGGTGACACCTGGTAAGCGCCCATACGGTACAAATAGTGTTGGCCACATCAGATTTTTTTCTATAAATTGCTGGCGTGAAGTTGGCGCAATTGGGTACTAAATCATAGTATGTATCAATTTAAAAATTAGTACCTTAGTGCCAACTTCACGCAACTAGTAAACTAGCATCGTGTAATCGAGGATTAATCAGTTGGGCAATTAATAAACTTATTTTCATGGGGTAGTGCACCCTTATTGTAGCGGAGTATACTGCACCACTGCAGTGTCGTGACTTCGTCCACCACGGTGCACAATTCTTAATCAGCAATGCTACAATACAGTGGAAAAAACTTGCTAAATAATGTTCTGCTTCTTTTTGTAATCAAGTTTTAATTGCCTTTTGAAACGCCGTTTTTAAATTATATAATAATGTGTAGCGCCTTTCAACTACAAAATTATTCACGTTTCTTTAGTTTGTCATGACTACTAGTATCTGTTTTTACAATGTCAAAAATAAAATAATGACAAATTGCTGATGAACGATTGTAGAAAATCGTTAACTTTATTTATATCTCGAGCTACTTTCAACCGTTTTAACTACTGACAGTTAAAATAAATTATCCTATAACGATTACTTTTAGTGGCATTGGTTGTTTTCTTCGGCTATTTTGAAAAATAACTGGCGGTATCGTTATGAATCTAAAAACAATATAATTAAGCTAATGGCTATAATGCAGGCCAATCACGCATGCTTCGGCCAATTATTTCATTATACGATGCAATTGTGCTGTCAAATCAGGGATGTACATAGTTAGATTATGCAAGACGCCCACATATCGTAGGTGGCTGTTTACAAAACAAGTGAATAATGATGCAGGAATTGAATCTCAGCAATCAGAATAAAATAATTGCATTAGATAAATTGTAATGCATTAATTCTATTTTATTTATAGATACTTCTTGGAAATATATTTATTTTAATTTTTATCTGCCGCTAACCTTGGTAAGGGAGATAGGTATAGGGATCATGCTAAAAATCGCATATTGAGATTTTAAAAAATGACCACGTTTCAAGGTCCATAGATTATGTGTGACAACTTATTGAGGCGTTAAAATCTTTCTTCCTTCAATTTGCAATTTGATGTATAGAATAACGTTCGTTATACAGAGTGCGGCAGAACCAATTGAGCAGTTTTGAAGAGTTATAAAAAAGAAACCAGGGTATATATGAAAAAAATGTTTTTATTTTTGAAATTTTATACTCATTAATTTAAAAAAAAAATATGTCTTTAAGATGGCGGCCGTTAGCTGCAATACATTGCTGGAGCCGATTTCTGAAGTTTTGAACAGCCTGTTGACACATTTCGCGGGATTGTGAAAACAACCTCCAAATTGTTTGCGAAAGACCGCTACATTCTCCTAAACTAACCGTGTGGTGTGCCGTATCACAATTTGGCGTTATAGGCCCGTACTTTTTTGAAGAGGGAAGAAGAGTGATTAGGGGACTTTTGGTTCCAACATGATGGGGGCTACAGCCCACACAGCCCGAAATTCTCTAAACGCTTTAAGAGAAATGTTTCCTGGACGTCTAGTGTCTTTGAGAGGTGACGTGGGGTGGCCTGCGCGGTCGCCCGATTTAAGCATATGCGACTTCCTTCTTTGGGGATATCTTAAGGAGAAAGTGTTTAAACGTCGCCCCCAAAACCTTTTAGAGCTAAGGGAGCAGATTGTTGAAGAAGTAAACGCGATACCCCGCAAAATGTGTCAACGGGCTGTTCAAAACTTCAGAAATCGGCTCCAACAATATATTGCAGCTAACGGCTGCCATCTTAAAGACATTATTTTTAAAAATTAATAAGTATAAAATGGTAAGTCCTACTGATTTCAAAAATCAACATTTTCTTCATATATACCCTGGTTTCTTTTTTATAACTCTTCAAAACTGCTCAATTGGTTCTGCTGCACCCTGTATAAAATTTAGCGTTAACGCTATCTATTTTGACGCTCTGTGAAAATTCTCTATTAACACAAAGATGGATGAATGTTCCGCAGAGCAATTTTAAATATTGACACGTGTTTTCATCATTGTAATCGATGATATGACAATAATGTTTTATTGACTGACTGCGTGGCTAAATTTGTTTTTTGCCTTTTATTTGACTGTTTTTCGTTCTATTTCCAATAACGACGTTTAATTTGCATTCGTGGTTTTTAATCCTCCAATTTGGAACTTTTTTTGTTAGTACTTCCTAAATGAAATACTCCTACACTTAAAATTTCATTTTGTTTGTTTATTATTTTAACTGAAATATTCCTACTCTTAATATTCCATTTTATTTTTTTATTACTTTCTTCTGATAAGTATAATTTTCCATTATCATTAGTAAACAGATGAATACATACGTAGATAATTCTGCTATTATTGTAAGAGTACATTTTTTATTTCTTATTTTGCTCTATAATATTTATAAATAATCTTTTCGTAATGATCGTTCAATCATTTATTCTATTGTATTTATTTCCATTGTACAAAGAAAAATAAGCATCATTATTTTTACAATTCAGACAAACATATTTGTATGTACGTTAATGAACTAAAATATATTTATTTGTCTGTAATCTATAAAATTTCGATAAATGATACATATTTATGGTTCCTTAAAAATATTCCAATTTCAATTATTCATATATTTATAACGAGATTTATAATTTATTATATATTTGTAATAATTTATTTATCGTATACTTCAACTAATTAATGATTTCGGCCGATGTCGAATGTGGGTCGTCTGACTCAAAACGAAATAAATATGAAATAATATATTTTTGTAACAAAGATATCGTTTAAACAGCAGTGTAATAAAAGACAAAAGACAAGTTACTTTGCCCACAATTTATGTGCTGCAGTAAATACACATTCCAAACTGCATAATGTATTACTTTGTCACACGGATATTATCAGCCAACATTTCACGTACGCATTAAGATATTAATAAGAATGATGACAGAGTTTACATAAACGAACGTTTGCTGAACTTCCTTTATTTTATTTGTTTTAACACATATTGCACACGTACTCGTGAATTACGATTATTTTGAACGAATTTCTCCTTTTTTTCATCCGTAAAAATAAATGAATTTATAAATTCCGAGCCATTAATCTTTTAACTTTTTTTCGTTAACTATATCTAACGAAATACTACGTACAGTCGTGCAATTATCTCTCTCTAAAAGTTAGGTTAAATTCTCTAATAAAACTTCTGGAAAAACTGTAGGCCATTAACAATTCATACAATCAATAAGTCGTTCTCTAATCGAAACGCAATACGTTTTTACTAAAAGTTCAGTCGTAAGAATACATAAAACATTGAAAAACTGTTCCACGAAATGTCGATCACGCGTTATTTAAAATTTATGCGGGGGAAACAAGTTACAATCGTCCCTACAATAATCACAGGGGGAAAACAAATGAATAAAATACATTTGAATCATTATTCTGTCAAATATTGACAGGATAAATTCATAGATACCACGATTATAAATTACACATATTATGTTATCCAGGTAAACAGCATAATTTTAAACATCACAACATATTGAATTTTTTATGATTTCAAAGCACTGAAACAGTTTTAAAACAGAATACGAAATAACTTTTGAGACAAGTGTTTTAATATGCAAAAAGATATTTTTTATCGATTCAAATATAACTACTCGCGCCCTATACTTATGTAACCAAAAACGAAAGTGGCGAGAGGTATTGTGCTCGCCACAACAGATTTTTATTGTACAAAAAATTACGTGCTTTAATTTTGTGACTACTGACGACTATATTTTTTAAGTAATTTTTGTTTCTACAATAATTATTCTTAATGTATCATTTCATTTTCATTACATCATCGCATCTTGACACAATTTTATTTGATCATTGACACTAACATTGATATTGTTTGTAACAGTATATCTCCATGCGGTTACAGAATGGAACTCGAGGCGGAGGCAACGATGAGCTAGATCTCCGCATGATGATTCACCAGAGCCAAGCAGGCTGTGTCATCGGCAAAGGCGGCTACAAGATCAAGGAGTTACGAGAGGTAGGAGAATCAAAACACTATTCATTTTGTACACGAGGGGAAATATTTAGTAGAGAAAAATTATTCACAATTAATTGTAGTATCGTTTGACAAACGATTAAAAATTGATATTTAAATTTATATTCCCATGCATAGTAGTTTCATAGACTAACTTTAATAGCGATGAGTAAAATGTAAAGAATTTTATGGAATTTATTTTATACATAACATACCAAGTTGCACCAAAAGCCTTAAATTTTAAACTTCGTTTAAGGTAGTTATAGCGTGAAACCATTTTACCCAGAATTAATTGAAATTTTAAGTACATTTCAACTGAAATATAATCTACCTGCTCTCCAAGTTTTAAAACAATTGACCACGCGGTACCTGAGATATTTGCAATTAAATTTGGCCTTTTTAACACGTGAAGAATAGGAAATGGCAAAATAAACACAACATTTTAAATTATAACTTTTATATCCATACCGACATTTAATCGAAAAACTAGTATGTTATAGAAAACTAATTAATGGATTTTATGTAAAAATTTGAAAATTGTTTACCATCCATATTTAATTTTATTGCCTCTAGAAAATTATAATCTGAAGATACTTGACAACCATGTACAAGCGTTCCAGTTGGAGTATCAGTTAAGTTAACACCCGCTTGGTATTAGCGAATAAGAGGTGATCTTTGATTAAAGAAATTTCAGACATACATTCGAAGGAAATGTTTTTTAAATTGGTATTTTACGTAAAAAGCATGAAAACTTTAAACAGGGGGCCAATTTTGTAACTAGAAAGCGACAGCGAATACGAATGCAATATGGCGGGTCACTGAATAAGCACCATCTTATTTTCTATTCATATGACTGATTTCTATTGTATTGTGTACACTATACATATTCAGTACTAGTCTGACATTTGTTCAAAATTCCCGCGCTGGGAAAATTTTAGTTCATTGAAGTTGCGTTATTTGAAATTGTATCATACTTATTTTGTGGTTATATTTCCTTTGAGCATCATACACATGTTTTTAGATAAGGTATTTTAATTAATTTCCAATAGAAGAAAATAATAATAAAAAAACAATAATTAAAAGGCACTAAAAAATAAATAATACAATCAATAAACAAACTACACATTAGGAAAAATAAATGAGCCGATAACTTATGCTTATTCGTAAGAGAATACCGTATTCATGAGGTCCGGACCAGCTGAATAGGTATTCAGTCGGAATAAGGCATCATGGCTGACAAAAAGTAGTGGGGATCATCTTATTCAGTATGAATTGTATTCGCTATCGCTTTCTAGTTACAAAATTGGCCCCCAGTACTACTTTTGTAATTTTAAGAAAGAAATATATTAATTTATTTTGCAGTTTCCATTTGTAGTTCAAAATTAGTATTATATCTCAAAATATCTTATTACTTTTATACCCGAATGTATCAATAAATGTCTAGGTGCGACGTTGCCACATTATTCTCCAACATTCATACTGTAGTGTGAGTACATTGAAAGACGACACTTGTGTATGTGTTAGTTGCGAGTTGTACAGTTAAAAAAAAAACATTTCTACAGAAAAATTAAGAAAATTAAACTGGTACATTGTTTGATATTAGTTTTAACTATTTTGATGTGTATATAATATAATGTTAAAAAATATAAGTTATTGTAAATATAAACTGCATTAGCTTAATTTTTATTTTGAATATAGAACAAGTTTTTGAATAGGTACACTCGAGTGACAACTACCTTAATAGCAAAGGAGGATTCAAGGAAAATATAAATAAATATGTTTTCCATCCAGCAGTCGCTTTATTATTGGGTAGTAATTATAAAGACTGAAAATAAACGAGCTTATTTCTTAATGAATATGTTGTGTCAAAAACAAACTGGGTCCGCAATTATACTATTTTTCTTCTTGCTAATTACATGGCTTTTAAATATTCAAGCTCACCCATGAATTAAAAATAGATTTTCACGTGTGAGTCTTAATTAAGACGAATGAAATACATACATTATAAAAGTAAATTATCGGTTGTTTGTTCTACAAATGAGTTGTAAGGGGAGTGGCTGCCCCCTTTCCCAACCCTTATTCCCCGCTTCTGCCCTCCCATTACATTATTCAATATCATGAGGTAATTAGCCAAAAACAATCATTTGTAACTGTTAATTTAATTTTACCTGTTATTGTTTAGTAAATAATTACAATTGAATACATATTTCATATTCAGTTTGTAATTATTGCGGTGTTATTTCACAAATGATGCAGGTTGCATGAGGTACGTTATTCTGACCCAAATCGTACTGTTGGGATATATTTAACACAGTACGAAAATAAATATATCTCACACATAATTAAACATTAATATACATAAATTATTCTCCAATTTTAATGTGTTTGTCATAAAATAAAACTATAGTATAGTCGCGAAATACTGAACAAACTAGATATGCTTTGGTTCACGAAAGATGACAATTCAAGGTCAATTGTTCAAAGAAAGTATACACAACATTTAATACAGTATTAGCCTGCTAAACCGACACTCAAATTTTGATCCCGAACAGTCTTCATGAAAACCTAATGTCTCCCAGTTCATAAACCTTACCATCCATCCGTTCCGTGATTAGAAGTTTTGTCGCGGATCACTTTAATTTCACAGTCACTTAAATCGGCGGACAATACATGCTTTAGAGACGGCGACAGCAGGGTATAGAGGGGGCAATGGTAAGTTGAGAGGAAACCGGATATCCTATTACCGCAAACGAAGCTCTTGCCACTAGAGCACGGAGATGGACGTGTTTGTATTCATGTGGAAAAAGTTTTGCTTGCTCTTGAATAATAATATCCAAAGATGGAGTGTTTTGGAATATGAATTGCCAGAAGGGAAAATTGTCTTCGCAAGTATAATCGAAAAGCCCAACGAATATAGTTTTATTTTATAACAAACACATACAGTAGTCTCGAAGTATTTTTGTCACACATACATACACGAACAAACACACACACACACACCCATACATACATACAGACATCATCGTAAAAACAGTAAATTCGTGTTATTCAAAGTCACATGCCTTATAATTAAAAGTTACATTTTTTTCAAGGGATGTGCAAATGCATATTTTTTCCCTCTCATGTACAAACATAAATTGCCAGATCACAGAACATTTTAGGAAATTCTTTGACAAATAGTTTATCTTCATAAAACAGTTGATTAAATGGATTTTTGTTAATTAAAAAATTAACAATATCTTCAGAATTCCTTATATTGTCACTCAATTCTTTTAAAGTTGAAGTTGAAGCCATTATTTGTTTTTTGTCTTCAACTAAGATTCAAATTACAAAAACACTACGTGGGTAAACTATAAAAACAAAGAAAAAAATAAATGAAATAAATAATTTACTGCAATACGTATCAGTCGCAAACCAGAGCCTATTATAATAAAAATGCTAGACAAGACAGGTTATGTTATGTTTGTTTATTGTGAAATCCAATTTGCAGCTAATATTATTTAAACTTGCTTGCAAAAATATACAGTAATGCCGTGAACCTACTTACAAAATTTATCAGTATGTGGCGTTGATTGTATTTATGTATGGTAACGGCCTCTATAGGGCCGCGTGGAAGGTAAAGCGACTATCTTTTATCCTTTACGCACTCATTGCATTTAGCATTTGAAGCAGTGCCTCAAACAGCTCTTTGTCATTTCGAAAAGCACTTTATAGGGTGTAAATTAGGTGCACTGCATTACATATTAGTTATGGTCGTAGCTTAAATTATTCTTTTGATATTTATAAAGACAAGCATTAACGGAATAAGTTAAAATTTAATTTACATACTATTTTACTTGCAGCTTTATTTCTTTTCTGGTGAGGCACTGCCTACCCTGACAAGCCGCCACTGGTAGGGACTCTAAAACGTGCTTATTCATCAAAAACTCACCATCGAATTTTTTGACCAAAGACAATACCTTCCTTACTTATAGGTGACGGAAGGTAAAATACCGAGGCTGCCTTTATTATCCTTGAATAAATTCAACTCATCGAAAGATATTCCTTACTACGCCCCTGTTTTTTGTTGATGCTCATACCATGGGCTAAATCTCTCGAAATAACTTAAGATACTATCTAAGATTCTCTTGGTTGCATAAATAAGTGTAAGAAATAAATAACATGGAAACGAGACATCAAACACACAAACACTATCAGATAATTTAACTTTGAGTATTCCTGACTTGAAATGAAACGATGTTAGTATTGCTTCCAGTGCTCGAGTTAAGTTAATTAATTTACCGTATCTTATGTAGCATTGCACGTGGAATCCTTATTATAATTCCCGGTAATTTGATATTCACCGCGTTTAGATGAATCATGCCGCAAACATAAATTGTTCGGTCGTAGGTAATTACCCCCCTTTTCTCTCTTTCACCCTTTTCCTACTCAGGCAGCCCTACAAACAGAAACTAGTTTTATAAACAATTACCTGAATTTATAGTTAATTATTTCTTTCTATGTTTTCTGTAATTGCAAAGTTTTAATTTGTTGATGTAAAAGGACCTGACGTCAAGTAAACCTTTTTGATATTTTTTTTTTCACTCTTTGCTAGTTTTAGTTCCTTTGTGATATTTTAATAACAGTAGATTTATATTTAGATGTAGGGGATAAAAATGAAAATAAAACTATCTGACTATTGTATTATTTACTAGCTGTGACTTCGACCGTATTGGAATTTGTGAACTGAAGTTTTGTATTTTCTTAAAACCTGTCATGGTAACCTGAAAAGTATGTTTCTGTATTTGCGCTGTCTTGATTCATAGTCGTAGAAAAAGTAAAGAATGCCACTTGTGTTATAAACGCTGTAGTTAGTGTAGATTCTCGTTTTTACCTTCCGTCACTTTAAGGTAAGGAGGGTATTGTCTGGTCAAAAAATTCAACGGTGACTTTTTATGAATAAGCATTTTTACGATGATGTCTGTATGTTTCCACGATTTGATCCCAACGTCATCAATTTGTAATCATATGATTCAAATCGCCAAGGGAGGGAATTGATGACGTCATGTTGTCGGGTGAAATCGGGCGAAATCGTCTGATTTCCGTAGTATTCATAAATCAAAACTGAAAACGAACAGTATACTTATACCGTGTGAATATTATTAATCATCAAAATTCGAAGTAAGATATTTATTTCGCAATAATAAATCAATTGAATAATTATGATGTAATGTCAAAACTGACAACATTATAATAAATATAACATATATTGTGTCACTTTTGTTATTCATCAAAATTCGAAGTATAAATTGTTATTTAGCAATACTAAACGAATTGAATAAATGCGATATAAGTATAATGGATGAAATATATATATATGTACCTCTTTATCATGTCCAAAAGCAATATGTTGCAATAATTGTCGGCATTCTTAGAAACACCGTCTTTGCAATAGCAAAATGCACAATATAATACCAAGAATTAACAAAACTACAAACACACAAAATACAAATTATCGATGCCCGAATCAAAAACTCAACTCGGGTATACAAAGTGTATGTATGTGTGGCAAAAATTTCTCCTACGATAACTCCAATACTACAATTTCAAAAATTATAATTCTTTCATATTCCTCTTTTGTATGTTAAGATACATAATTTCTAGTGTTAGTAAATATGCAGGTATGTATTTAAATAAGAAAATAAATACATATATTATCACGGCATATTACCCATTGCTGGGTGCGCTAATCTGCTTTGTACACAGATTTCGGTAATGATGATGGCATATTTGTATCGTGCGGGCGTTTACATGCGTTACCTCACGGGTACTCATTTTTGGCGTGGAGAGTGCATCACAGAGGTTAGTTTTGTGCCATTTAAAATTCGAAATATTTGATTGTGGGAATTGAATCCGGTTCCCCAGATTCGCGACCAGACACTCTGGCACGGCTATGAGACCCTATAGGTATATGTATTTAAATTTAAATTAATAAAAAATAAATGGCGGGAGGTTTTGTGTTGGTCATATCAGATTTTTTTACTGGAAATATATAATATTTTGCAAAACACTACCTTATCTGTGAGTAATTTATACAAAATACATAAAATTGACGGAAGGTTATATGATCGTCACATCAGATTATGTTTACACTCTCCGTTTGTAAAATTTGTCACAATAGGTATCTACTATTAAAACTATATTCTAGTCTAGAAGATTATCATTCTTATACGATTTATTAGTGTAGAGAATATTGTACATTATTATTTTAAATATTAATTATATTTTAAAACCTCCTAGCTGGTACATACTTATTTTTATTTTGTGATATTTTTAAAGAGGATTAAGCTTAAAAATATTATAAATTTCCGTGTTAGAAAAGGGATTAATAATAAAAGGTACTAACTTAAAACCCCAGTTTTATTTTAACAATATAACATGATGTATTGTTCACAAAATGAAACTTTGTGTGAATTGTCGCACTGTTCGTGTATATATTCCCGCGTTCATTGCATTATGCAGACCGTGTACGTGTAGATTCAAAGATAAATGTATTTTGCATATGTAACGTGCTGAAAAAAATACTGGTTCGGTTTAACTGAGTCTGTTCGACATTATTCATACATTGTTAATGAGCAATTTGGTTTCCATTTCCTTCTAACTCACTGTTATCTTTATCAACCACTCAACCAGCCACCCTCGTAAATAGAAAAATTTAAATTTTACCTCTTTTCTACACAGAAATTACATGAATTCGCAATAAAACTCTAGTTCATGACCTTTGCAGTTTCTCGGAAAAATGTGTTCACTTTAGTAAGTAAATGTGGAATTTAAAAGAAAATTCATAAATAAAGATGGAGAAAGCGAGATTTTAAATTAAAATTAAAAAATCTGATGTGGCCAGCACAATACCTTCCGTCAATCCTGTGTATTATGTATAAATTCCATACATAAATTTTCTTGCAAAAGATTATAAATTTTTGGTATTATGTGATTCCCTTCCTCGGCAACTGAATTCCATACTCCTGATAACAAACAAACCACATGAAATAAGAAAATTATGAAATTTTGATTGAAAAATTATAACACTTGTCAGTTATGGACATAATTAATTGCTGTCATTTTGACATGGGTCAAAGTCATGTTACTGCACGCGCTCCATACATAAATTTTCTTGTAAAAGATCCTATTTCATTATTTCATTTACAAACTATGCAAATTGCACTAGACACTGACATCTTCTTCTTTAGTTTTTCCCATTCGTTAGGGGGTCGCTATTTTTTATTTTCTTCTTCCACTCATTTTTGTTTTCCGTGTCGTCCTCATTCAGTTCCTTTTCTCTCAAGTCTTCTCCAATACAGTCTTTTTATCTTATATTTGGTCTTCCTATGTTTCTTCCACCTTCTTAATATATTCATCTCTCCTCATGACATGTTAAAACCAATATGTAATCGTCTCTCTTATATCTAGAAACTTCTACCCCTAGAGTTACTTCCCTTATTCTTTCATTGATTTCATTTTATTGATACTGACATCTGTGAATTTGAATTACCTGAATGTATTAGCAGTTTCCATGGTTAAGTTAGCATAGCTGGCTGAATTATGAAATTTATATAAAATTTATTATCGTTATTCTTCTTTAACTCTATATCTGTTGAATATCAAATATAAAATGCAATCAAATCGTATAGACAATAATATATTCTTTAAGTTATAATAACATTTAACTGATTTTTTCAAGAAAAACTGTTAATATCTTCAAATGAGGGTACTTCCGGTTGACCAATTATAACCAAAATCTAAACAGGTCTGCATATGGTTGTAAGGAAGAGGAATACGCAAGAATTGTAATTTTTGGAATTCTAGTATTGGAGATATCGTGCCCGAAAACGCGGTCCCACACACACACACATACACACACACACACACACACACACACACACACATACACACACACGCACACACACGAACACACACACACACACATACAGACATCATCGGAAAAATAGTAAAATCGTATTGTAAAGACCCTAAAACGTGCTTATTCAATGTAAACTCATCACCGAATTTTTTGACCAAAGACAATACCTTCCTTACCTAGAGGTGACGGAAGGTAAAAAGACAAAAGGGTCATAAAAAAACTATTTCTATTAATAGTAAATGTAAAGACTTATACTTTCTAACGTATGTCCCATAAGTTTTGGCACAAATTTCAACATTTCTGTTTCATAAGCAACAAAATTATAAACTTAAAATAAAAAAGAGGGCCGTGTTCTTCCACAAGACGCAACTCTCTACGTACACCTAGCAGTAGGTTCTAGACGACATTTATATGTATATCGATATCTTGGAAGTTTCTGATTCTGTATATTCTGTGTTGAAAACCATATTTACAAATGGAACAGCCTATATATTTATTCAAATTTGAGATGAACTATTCTATGGGCTTTTTCTTTTTAGGGGAGAAATGAACTGATCTTACCTCGTACTGAACTACTCCTAAACAGAACAGTATGTTTCTTAAAATAAGAAAATAAAAATAAATAGCATTATATTTATAACATAATAATCTGCTGAATTGGCTTATGGCTATAATCTGTTGTGTTACCTTATGTGATTTGTTTTTGCCACCTTAAATTATTTTATATTTTTATATTTCCAGTAAAATCATTTCAGAAAGATATTATTTAATTTTTATTTGACACTAATATCTGTCAATTAGTAATATTTGAATATTCTAACTGTTTCTATGGTGCACCTTTTAGCATCATTAGGTTGCAAGATATTTCTTATAATTCTTTATCTCTAAATTTATGGAATATGAAGAAAAAAATATAATTAATTCGAATAGAGAATAACATAATATTATTTTATTTATAAGAACAGAAAAAGTCAAAAATGGTATTTAACAGCGTTTTTTTCAGAACCAAAATCTAATAATTTCTTCATATGAACGTACAAAAGAGTAATATGAAAGAATTATAATTTTTGGAATTGTAATATTGGATTTATCGAAGGAGAATTTTTTTCCAGACACATACCTACATATACACACACACACACACCCACACATATACAGACATCATCGTAAAAACAGTAAATTCGTATTTTAGGGACTGTAAAAAGTGCTTATTCATTAAAAACTCCCCATCATTTTTTTTGACCAAAGACAATACTTTCCTTGCCTATGGTGACGGAAGATAAAAATTGCGTAAAAATGGAACATCTGTAGAAAAACCTATACTGTAGATTTATATACATTTTAATATAAAATAAGCTTCGTATGAAAAATTTTTCATAATATTTAATTGATTTATTAAAAAAGAGCAGACCGATGAATATTTATACAGGGCAATGTCTCTTTTCGTTTTAAGTACCAATTTGTAACTGATGATAAAAAACGGGGAGAGATGCGAGCCTGGCGTCTTCGCCATTCGTTTCTACTAACAAAATTATATAAATTTACAAAATTTGGCCCATTAGTCGATTTTTGCGATTTCTGCCCGTCTTCAATTGTAGCTATTGTTCAAAAAAATTGAAAATATGTACACTTGCATAATTTTGTCCGTAGATCAAATGGCGATGTCGCCAAGCATGTATCTTTACCAATTTCTGAGTTATTGTCGAAAATGAAATTTTCAGATCCAAGTTTGAATATAATATCTCAGGAACTAAAAGAGATATTAATTTGCGGTTTGACAATTTAGAATTAGAAATTGAGTAGATATCTGAAAGTAGAAGTAGTAGAACGAAAAGTTCAGTATCCTAGGAGCATTGTGTTATTTTATGCTATGCAATGAACCTAAGCTATAAATTCTGCTTAACTCTGGCAACCTCATGAAATGTTTATTCTCGATTTTATTCCTTCCTGTATCAAGTGATTCCTAACGATTTTCCGTCGGTTGGTATAATATTTGCGTTTGAATTTTCTGTTTTCGTTTCGCTAAAACGTTTTTCGGTAATCAAATTTTTGGGCTTAATATGAGTCATAGATTTTTACTTCCTCAAAGTTGAAAGTTTCTGAATTTTAATAACGCCGGAAAGAGGTACTCAGAGATGATCAAACGCTTCGGGGTAGGATTTCATCTTGAGCATTCACTTCTGTTTTCCAAAATGAATTTGCTTTGAGATTTTTGTCGGTGTTACTGTTGCTTTCACCAAACAAATTATTATAAATTTACGAAGATTTTATTTTCTCCTTTATTCGTACATCCCCCCATTCTTTTTCTTATCTGCGGTTATTATACCAATAACAGTTATTATGTTATGTTATAGTATTCTTTATAAACTATAAATCTAGTATTACCTCTTGATAAAGGACGATTCCTCTTACATAAAAATACGAATATAGCGATCGATAAGCAGAATGATATGATGTCATCATTGGAAATTTAATGCCACGTCATGCGACATTGCCGGCGTGAGAGGGTGGGGGTAGGAACTGGAGCAGCCCCTATGAGGCGCCACTGCCAGGGTGTGACTACCTCAAGGGAGAATGACGATTTATTAAAAGGAAGGGTAATTTTACAAACAACTAGTCGCACTAAACATGTGTGGAGGGTATTTTTTAACTCATTTTTCTTCTTAGCTTCATAGCTTAGCTCACATTTCAAGAATAGTTTTTGTTTCATCAGTTGTCTTAGTATAGAAATTAAAAATAAAAAAAATGTGTTTCTATATTTCTGCTGACTTAATTTGGAGCGTACGAAAAGTTTAATATAAGCCTTTAAAATACTCTCAGTTTTGGGCTGGGAATGGACAATCATGTTTGTGTCTGTCTTTGTCAGTCAGAATGTGTGTGACATAGTCAGGCATGGGCATGGATGTTGGTTCTTGGTTCGGAGGATGATGACTTGAGAATCACCACATTTAAAACAGAGAATACTGTTTCTTATACACTCGGAGCGCATTTTTACCTACCGTCACCTTTAGGTAAAGAAGGTACAGTAATTTTTTTGTAAGATGTCCGATCAAGGTCATCTACGAATTGTATGAATTCAGATTTTTGCTCCGCTCATTAAGACAAATTCAGTAGTGTCGTTTGCTTAGTTTTTGTGAGGATACGTAAGATACTACTGTTATTTTATTTTTATAAAAATATATGTTACAATAACAGCATTCAAAATTCAAAAATAAATCAACTGGTAAGTTCATTAGCAAATGTAAAACCAAATATGTGAAAATTAAGATACTGGACACTGACAGAAAATAACGTTATTCGTACGGCTATGAATCAAGATAATGTATCTGAATTAATATATAAACTTACGTTACAGTGAAAGTATTATCAACAACGAACATCGTTTTAAAATGGAATGTCCTAACTTAGTCGAAACAATATGAATTTTTGAAAGACAAGCGTGTTATATCCATCCTTATCGCACACGCTTAAAGCCTTTGTAAAGGAGGGGGATAAATGTATGCCAATTTGTTAATTGGTTCATGATACAGATGACCTTGATCGGACATCTTTCAAATTTTTTACTGTATTTAGTTTTCAATGAATAAACATGTTTTGGGGTCTCTAGAATATGAATTTACTATTTTTATGATGTCTATGTTGTTTGTGTTTTAGTGACGATCGTTTCGACCGCGAAAACTCCAATACTATAATTCCAAAAATTACAATTTTTTGTATTCCTCATTCTTACATCCAAATGAAGACTTGATTTTATTTTGGCTACAATTGATCAACCGCAAGTACTTTAATTTGAAGCTCTTAAAAAAAGTGAAACCGAGTTGCAGATTTCACAAGTCCGAAAGACGAGTGAAATGTGCTGCTTCAGTTTCACGAGCAATATCTTCGATTATTAATCATATCACGAGCTTATATTTAATGAGAGAATATAATGAAATTTTGTAACACATTGTGTGTGCTGCTAACCTAACCTAACTTTTGTTATATATATATATATATATATATATATATATATATATATGTATATATATATATATATATATATATATATATATATATATATATATATTCGTATTGTACTTATGAGTTTAATTAATATATCGGAGTTTCAGTTATTGTTATTACTTACTTTTATACTCAAAATAACTGTCAATGTTGTAAATAAAGAAAACAAATTCCTTAGTAACAACTATAAATAAGGTAATAATTTCTTTGTTTTTTATCATCGCTGTGATAGACATGTAACTAGGAATATTCTGAATGTTAATTGGCGGAAAACATGTAACGTGTCTAATAAAATATATTCTCTATAAGATTTGATTGCATTATTTCCACTAAGAAAATAGTTTCAATAGTTCAATATTACTAATTGACAGTCGTCAGTATCAAGTACAATTTACATAATATGTCTGTGAAATAATTTTATTGATAATACGAGGAAGGTTCTGAGTGGAATTTATAAAAAATACATAGAAACGACGGAAGGTATTGTGCTGACCATAACGATCTCAGGAAACTATTTTTATTTGCTCTACATAGATCTTATTTATTATATTAAATAAGGATTGATATATTTTTCCTTAAACACTCCTAAATAATCAAATATCAATGTGATACAGTATCAACGTCTTTGACGCAAAGAAGGGTTTTTATTTCATTATTGCCAAGTTTCGATAAAACACCGTGCTTGTAACGTTGTAACAAAATCAATGTATTCACAGAAGTATACGACAAAGCTAGCAGCTCAGATTATTAAATGGTACAATTTGATCCAAACAAGTGTTTAATTAAAATTTTCAACGAGCAACAAGCACAAAGGATATTGTTTCGTCAATTGTCTCTGTAATATGTTCCTTTATTTCAAAACGACAATTTCTAATTATTTGTCATAAATTCTACAGACATATTAAACGCGGTTTAGATTTTTTGAAGTATTTTGGAATGATATTAATAATTATTTTCGTTTAAATTGACCTGCATTCTTTATATTTTAAAAATTATAAAAGTATTTTTTATTTTTTTCGTGATCAAAGTACAAGCATATATTTTGTACGAATGTATTTTGTGTACATGAATTGTAACAATTTGTAAGATCTTTTCTACCCTGAAGAAGGTGCAAGGTGCAGCGAAACATTGGTATAGTAAGAATAAATGCTGAACTGTCGAATAATTCTTAATTTTTATTTACTTTTACCAAGTTAATAAACTGAAATACATGAAAGTTGTTAGCCTGCAATTTATCTATATTTTAATAGTGCAGTTGAAAGGGATAAAGCTAATTTTATTTGTATCAAGAGCAAAGCAGCTTAGTAAAACAGTATTTTCCCATTATCAGGATATAAAAATAGATAATTTAATAATTGAATTCAGCAGAAGAAAAACAAACCAATTTCGGCAATCGATTTTCCTGGACATGGCCGGTTAAGTGGGATGCAGTAAGTGCAATGCACCCGAACCCTTTTACCATCAAATATAAGAAAAAAATCTGATGTGGCCAACACATGACCTCTCGCCATTTCCATTTTATGTTACATAAATAAATATATCATCACGGCATATTACCCATTGCTGGGTGGCAATCTGCCTTGTACGCAGATATCGGTAAATGATGAAATATTTGTATTGTGCCGGGATCGAACCCGGCTCATAACGAATTTAACATTTCTTGTACATACAAATAATTCAAATTGTATCTATTCTTTCGTTCTATAAGGAATATTCTCCTCTTCTAAAATATTCAAAATTCTTTAGATTCACTGACGGTATTAGCGGTATTTCTTAAGGATATATGTAATATTAATATATCAATAATTTTAAATATTTAATTAATGATACAATAAGAAATACTAAATGTATTTACTTCCCAGAAAAAGCTCAACTGATTTCCATGGAGTTGTTTGGGCAGCGAGATTTATTACATATTATTATATAATATATCTCTGAATCTATAGAAGATATAATAATTTTTTTAAATGTATCAGATTGAGAATTTAAAGTTCTTTATTATTGTATTAACATAAATTTTCAAAAAAATAATATTTAGTAGATTTTTTTTAAGAAACAACCACTTCCGGTTGTCCAATTGTTACCAAAACTTATTCAACTCTTCTCATTAATGTTAGATTGAGGAATCCATAGTTAAACAGATCTTTAGTTGTATAGAATTTGAGAAATCGTATATCTACAATATTCTAACATACACACACATTTTAGCATGAATCCAATACCTCTCTTAGCGAGAAGTAAAAATGTGACTTTTCACATGACCTATTAACTAGCGTTTTATAAAGACATAGATATATGCAAAAATACAGGGATCACCACTAGGTGGCAACCGAATAGGTAGTAAGCGAAGAAACACCTGTATTTGCCACATGTAATTTCTAAGCATTTCTAGTTTATGTTCAAATGAGTAGAATATTATTATAATTAAATTATACAGTTTTAAAATAGTAGATACTACAACAAAATAATAAAAAAAATATGTGAATACTATTTAGTTTTAATTGTGTGATGAACTGTGTAACTCCTGGACATTTTTCTATATGTTTTCATCATCATTATTCATGATGTACCTGTACAGTACACAAAATTTAATAAGAATATATCTATCTTAATTAGTCTTGCGAATAGTGCTGTATTTGAAATTAAGGAGTACTTCCTGGAAAGTTTACAATTACGAAGCACATTTTAATTACGAAACGTTACACATTAAAATGATAAAAGATAATGAAAAGGCAAAAGTATTTGCCTGTTTGCGCGCTCACTTGTCAGTTTCAACAGAACAGAACAGCGAACAATACAGCGACAGAACGCAGACTTTTTGTAGCAGAATTGTTTTTTGTTTCTTTTTTTCCGCCCGTCAGGAACAAAGGTGTCGGGGTCAATGTTATAAAAACGATTACGAGGAGAAAATATCACACAGCCTGGGAAATGACAACTTTACCATTGGTTTCTATTCTCTTGAAATTTCAAACAATTCAGCAGATGTCGTCTTCGCAAATTAAAAGATTCTGCCATGGATCCTTCGAAAAGGTATCCAGTAAGAACGTTTTAAGGGCCCTAGAATAGATTTTTAATATTTTTACGATGATGGGGTATGGGTATACGGGGATCCTATAAGCACACAAGTGTTTCAACAGTTTCAAATTTTCTTTACAAAATGCACAAATCAAACACAAAATTCAATATAAATGTTAGGTCAATAAATGATAAATGTCAATAGGAATGGTTTAGTTATATTTTTACTTCCCTGTTTTTACTTTTTCAGTAATATAGAAACAAATTAATTTATAAATATTTATGCTTAATTCGCCGGTAGCGCGAAAAATGTAATAAGCAGCATACAAGATACAAGTACACACATCTTACGGTAGTTATATCGTGACACCATTTTACCCAGAATTAATTTAAATTTTGAAATATAATCTACCTGCTCTCCAAGTTTTAAAACAATTGACCACGCGGTACCTGAGATATTTGCAAATAAATTTGGCCTTTTTAACACGTGAAGAATAGGAAATGGCAAAATAAACACAACATTTTAAATTATAACTTTTATATCCATACCAACATTTAATCGAAAAACTAGTGTGTTATAGAAATTAACGGATTTTATGTAAAAATTTTAAAATTATTTATCATCCAGATTTAATTTTATTGCCTCTAGAAAATTATAATCTGAAGATACGATAAATAGGTAGAATTATACTTGACGACAACCATGTACAAGCATTCCAGATGGAGTATCAGTTAACAATGCCCCCTTGGTATTAGCGAATAAGAGGTTTGATTAAAGGAATTTCAGACGTACATTCGAAGGAAATATTATTTAAATTAGTATTTTACGTGAAAAGCATGAAAACTTTAAACAGTATAATACTAGTTTTGTAATTTTAAGAAAGAAATATATTAATTTGCTTTGCAGTTTCCATTTGTAGTTTAGAATTAGTATTATTTCTCAAAATATCTTATTACTTTTATACCCGAATGTACCAATAAATGTCTAGATGCGACGTTGCCACAGTTATTCTTCAACATTCATACTGTAGTGTGAGTAAATTGAAATACGACACTGTTAGTGCGAGTGGTACAGTTCAACATAAAGAAAATTCATCTGTTACAGTGTTTGATATTAGCTTTTAACTATTTTGATGCAATCTGTGTATATAATATAATGTAAAACAACCGCTGCGTAAAAATAAAACAATCAAGACGAACATGTTGCTAAAAACGTATGTGATTTTTTTATTCATACTCTGCAATCACGTGATCACATTAGAATGCCATTCTTTCTTAAAAAAATTGACTGTACTTATATTGTTTGTAGCTTAATAAGTGTTACTGTTATTTTAATTAACGTTTCTAGCTATTTACCTTTGTTTCTCCGAAATCTCTGCCGTTTTGTGAAACCAAATTGAAATTCGTGTGAGAAACCGTATAAACCACTGTATATTATTATTATTATTATGGCAGAATTTATAGATAGTTAGACCGTGTTTCCATTATCGTTATATAAGTGGTGACAGAAGGCACCTGGTACTGGCATCAGCACCACTGCGAATCGCTGGGCCCGATCCGGATTTGTTTTGCTGTTGCTGTTTACAGCTCCTCTAGAGCGGTTAGCGATAATTAGATTCGTCAGGCTGCAACAACCTCGTGTAGGGATTTGATCCTTTTACGGTCCGCTAGTGTCATACTATCCAACGTGTAGTGACAGTTTGCAGCGCTAATTTATCGGAAAGCTATCGAATACTTGTCAAGTAAATGTGTTGTTGGAACATCGCTATTTATTTTCAAAATACGATACATGTAAGCAATGAGGTGTGTTGCACGATTTTTATTTTCTTTCATATTACTCTCTATTCATGAGAAAATTGTCTCTGAAAATATATTATTTAAATTGCCGCCTTTTTTGTCGCCTAATGACGTCAGAAAACTACCTAACCAATGAGGGTTTTGTAATTACCACGAAGGATATCTTATCCAACTATTATAAAAATTTAAAAATCTGATGTGGACACCACACGACTTCCTTGTACGATTATTAAACTATACATATTTTTTTAATAATTAAATTACAAAATATTGACAGGCTTAAGCCAAGCCCGAGAAATATTTTGATATAGAACAAAAAATAATTCATTTACTACTATCATTCTTAAATTAACATTAATCTAACCCGGTTCTTTTTAAAGAGAGTTTTGATTACAACAAAGAAATATTTGATTACAACAATGAATATGACTAATTTCACAATAAAAATATAATATTTGTTATTGTACGAATCATAAAATTGCACGTATTTAACGTAATTTGACACGAACTTTATTTTTATTTTTTTGTCCTAATCCATAGCAAGCTTTATTACAAATACAAAAAGTATATAATTTTTAAATTTACATATCTCGCTTATACAAAGGGCTAATTTAATAATACTTGATGTGCTAGACGCAGAAATTAATTCTCTAAAACTTTTATTTGAAGCATTTATTTCTAAAATCAAAATAAAATCATTTTATTCAAGAAAAACTGTTAACAACTTCAAGTAATGTACCACTTCCGGTTAGCCTATTTTAACCAAAATCTATTATGTTATTTCGATTGACATAAAAGTCTTGTATACCAAATTTATAAGTTTTGGATTATATTTTAAAACAGTTTTTCATTAAAATCTGTTATAGGCTTCATGTAAAGTGCCACTTCTGGAAATTGTGTAATAACAAGAAAGGGAGGTGCACAACTAGATGTTATAGGAGTCCTAAATACAAAATTTCAACTTTCTACGGCTTACCGTTTTTGAGTTATGCGAGATACGTACGGACGTACATACGGACGTACGTACGTACAGACGTCACGACGAAATTAGTCAAAATGGATTCAGGGATGATCAAAATGGATATTTCCGCTGAAATCTGAAAACCGAAATTTTTCGCGATTACAATACTTCCTTTACTTACGTACAAGGAAGTAAAAAACAATCTACTGTCTAATTTCTTAGAAAACCACTAATAAAGTTAACGTTTTCAAGGTTCTAGTACATAAGCTTTTACGGTAGAAACATTTCCGTAGATACTTTTTTGTTTGTTTTACACTGATCTTTCCAACTTTGATGAACAAAAAACCAGTATAATAAAACTGAAGATTCATAGCATATAATAAGAGGTTTATAATGCCTTGTTACCGCTGAAATTAACCTTAAAATTAATATTAAACATTCTTTTGTTCATTTTCGTTCAATAGTAGCGGAACAGATGATGAAGGACCTTGCACCTGGGCATCGAACCCGAAGCTGAACCGAACCAAATCCGGAAACAAACATTTTAGAGAACCCAGAACCGAACCTCAAATATATTTTTCAATTGAACCCGAATCGGAACTGAACGTAGTATTAAAATTCGGGTTCAGAATTCAGCTCCGGTTCAGTTTCATTTTGAGTTTGAAACGTACGCATAATCGTAATAAAGCCGATAATCGATACCTGTGTTGTCTGTTTGTGAAAATTGTGTTCGTGTTCTTGTCTTGCGTAAATTCCCGCTCGCATCTTAAATCATTTCTATATAAAGATTGTTATTCCAAAAACATTAATTCAGTTTACTGAAATTTCGTATCTAAAATCCGATACTCATACTCATATTCGAAACTAAGATCCGGAACTCAAATCCTTTTCAAGATTCGATATTCGGATCCGGATTTAAGATCCGTTACTCAGATTTGGATCCAAATTTCATTATTCAGATTCGGATCAAAATCCGATGTTCAGATCTGGATCCAAAATCCGATACTCAGATATGTATCCAAAACCCGATACTCAGATCCGGATCCAAATTCCGATACTGAGATTTGGATCCAAAATCCGATACTGAGATTTGGATCCAAGATCCGGATAGTTCAACATTCAATTATTTATTTATTTATCATTAATCATTCAACAGGAACAAAAGTTCCCAATTAGAGATAATGAAAAGTGACAATATTAAGAATAACTTAATGCAAGTGCGAAAGATCGGACAAGAAGGAGTTCATAATTTTCTTTTCAAACCTGGACTGAGCATCATTGAAAATGTCAAGATTGTTATTGTACATGGACAGAGTATTGAATGTAGCACACCAAGTTCGTAGTTAGTTCTCTAGGGGTGCTGTATGTGAAGGTTAACTTACGCCGAGAGTTTAAGCGAGGTACGCTAAAATTTAAGCAAGCTACCGAATGAGCATCATCAATTAGATTATTTACAAGTTTATGTAGATATAAACATGATTGAATTTTTCTACGACAGTCCAAAGAAATAACATTGAACGCAATTAGACAATTGGAGTAACTACAAATCGTATCAATGCGGCGATAATTTTTTTTTGTATACTCTCCAAAGCTTGTACATGTTTGATATATACGAGATTCCAAATTTGTAATCCATATTCCAGCTTGCTACGCACAAATGAATAATACAAAGATTTGAGGGTCTGTAAATTATGAAATGATTATGAAGCCAAGATTTCTGTAAGAAGCTTTTCGAATATCATTAAAATGGGGAATAAAGCTAAGTTTAGGATCGAACAGAATTCATAGATCTTGAATATAGTTACTCGCTCCAAAATTGTGTTATTCATTTGATAGTTAAATGGTATAGTTGTTTGCTTTAGAGAGTAGGTCATAATTTTACATTTACCTAAATTAAATAGAAGCTTAGGGGCTAAAGACCAATCAAGAACATTATTAATATCATTTTGTAGTAAAGCACAATCTTTAACATTATTAATAATTCTGAAAATTTTCAAGTCATCTGCATATAAGAGAACGTTGGAGTGATAATATCAGTGATGCTATTAATACCATCAATACGAACAGATATCCGGATATATTTGAATCCGAAACTGAAACTATCCGGATTCGGACCCCACCACTACCTTTGGGCAACCAGAGCTGGGAACTACTTAAAGTAAAAGTACTGGAAGTATTACTTTAAATACATCCAGTATTTACAATACTTTACTTAAAATACTTTTTTTTCATAAAAAGTACTTCAAATACTTTTTGGTACTTAAAGTATCCAAAAGTATTTAAAGTAACTTAAGTACTTTAAATACTAAATGCTTCACGCATGCGGAAGAACAGATTGCGGTGTGTTTTGTGCACTCTGTCAACACAGGTTTGAGCAAGTATTGGTAGTTATTAAAGTTTTCGCTATCTACAGTTTTAATTGAATAGTTGAAGACGCAAATAAAGATAAACCAAGAAGTAATTTCGAACAACTTATTTATTTTAACTGATTTCATTAAAAAATATTTAGTACTGGTACTGTAAGTAGGTAAAAAAATGTACTTAAAGTATACTTTACTTAGTATTTAAATACTTTTCTTGTGAGTATTTAGTATTTCGTACTTAAATACTTTTTTTGAGTACTGGTCCCAGCTCTGTGGGCAACCTCCTTAAATGAAGTATCCAGAACGCTATTGTCATACTGTCTTTAATTTTTTTGTACGAGGTGAAAATATATGATACCGCTCTTTCAGCTGATTATTAGTTTTTCAATCATGAACAAATGAAATTTTAATTATGAACAATAAACAACTATTTTGTAATAAATATTCGTATGTTCGCGAAAATATTTCATTTGAATTCCACGGAAAATATTTCTCATATATTAATTTGTTTGAACGATACTTCAACGAGATTTGCATTCAATTATACAGTAAAATTAGACTAGAGTTTACAGTGGAACTAAAGCAACTTGAATACAGATTGTGTATTTAGTATTTACTGTTTACTAGCTCACGTACCAAGGATTATAACAAGCGAGCAACGAGTAGGCATCGCACATTATTACGATACTTGTGGGCATATTATAGAACATTCCAGTCGGAAATAATGCTGTCAAATAAATAGGTAACTAGCAAGAATTGCAAATTTATAAAGATTAATCAACATTTAATCAGGTCAGAACAACACCAAGGAGTCTACAATTGTTTGGGTACAAATTTGTAATAAGTTAAATATACGAAGTTTGTTTCATATTAAAATGTTTATAAATCTGCAGTATAGGTTTTTCTATAGATTTTTACGCACTGGTATATAAGTTTATATTTTCAAATGGAACACCTATATAGGGTGTTTCACGGAAATTGAAACATAGGCGTTTAAGATAGGAAATCAGTTTTCCGTGCGAATGCTCTCCTAATTATTTATTTATTATACAAAAAGTTTCAAATGGATGTTGTAAAGCAAAAAATTCTACATCCGAATCAATAAAAAAATCATTTTGGCTACTTTATAACTGCAGAAATAAAATTTGAAAATTCACGGAATTACAATTTAATACTCGCATAGTATTAGCCATGGAATTAGAAACAAGAGACGAACAAAAGCGTAACGTTTTATTACGTCAGTGTCAGAATAACGATTGTCAAAATAAATACTAATAATTAGACGTATAAAACGTTACGGTTTTGTTAGTCTCTTGTTTCTAATTCCATGGCTAATACTATATTAAAATGTAATTCCGTGATTTTTCAATTTTTATTTCTGCAATTAAGAAGTAGCCAAAATGTTTTTTTTTTTTTATTGATTTAGATGTAGAAATTTTTGCTTTACAACATCCATTTGTCTAAAATAATCAGGGATTTATGCTAAAAATCGCATATCCAAATTTTAATGAATAAGCACGTTTCAAGGTCTCTACAATCCGATTTTAACATTTTTACGATGATGTCTGTGTGTGTGTGTGTGTGTGTATGTGCGTGTGTGTATGTGTGTGGGACGTTGAAAGGACGATTACTCAAAAACTATAAGACTTAATATTTGTTTAACTACGTATTTCCCAATCGGACATTAATGGGAAGAGCTGAAAAGGTTTTGGTAACAATTGGACAACCGGAAGTAGCAGATTCTTGAAAAAATCCATATATCCTTAAGAAATACCGATAATACTGTCAATGAATTTGAAAAATTTTGAACAGTAGGACAAAATTTCTCATAGAACGAAGGAAAAAATACAATTTCAATTATTTGTGTGTACAAGAAATGTTAAATTCATTACTTATACGGCGCGAGCAGTCATGTGACTTTGTTAGCCTTGGAAAGCAGATGAGGATCCGTGTCAGAATGACGGCTAATAGTTATTTATATAAATGTCACAATTGTCATATGTCATAATTTTTCATTCTAAAGTTATATACTTATCGGGCAAAGTAATTCACATGGATTTGGAAAATCATAATGTTTTGAATAGGTTTGTTCATAGAACATATTTCCAACGGTTGGAGTTTGAGTGCGCATGCGTGGTTTCAAACTGGTTGCAAATCAAACTGTTTGAATTCTTCTGTGAACAGCATTATGTCACTTAACTTTTTAAAATGAATAATAAATGTCTCTGCTTAATTTTGGTAGTAAATATATCGATATTATCGATCACTGTAGTGACACTTGTCAGTGAGTCAGTCTTTTATTATTTTATTACATTAATTCACAATGATTTACTTACCGTAAAATATTTATTTCACTAATTTATTTTATTTGTAAGTATATAACCAAACATTAAATGAAATCAAAACCTGTAATCAAAACAAATACAAATGTCTTGTCAAAACAGTGTAAGTGCGCATGCCTCAAATTTAAAATTTCTTCCCGAGTTGGAAATTATTCTGATAGTTGGCAACCGATCAGCAACCAGTCAGAAAGTTTCTATGAACATTGAACTAATGATTATAGTTGGAAATTTGTGACTCTGCGAACGCTTTTATGTAACTGCGCATGCCTCTGACGGTTGTTGACGGTTTCAAATCGTTCTATGAACAAACCTAATGAAAACTTATGATACTTGACACCTATGTACATTATTACTAGCTGTCATTTTGACACGAGTCTCCATATATGCTTGCGGCTAACAAAGTCACATAACTGCTCGCACCCTATGCAACATAAAATGAAAATGGCGAGAGGTATTGTGCTAGCAACAACAGATTTTTTATTTCAAAACAATATTTTTACATTATAAAAGAAAAACTGTATATGACAGCAAATACTAATAAAATTAAAACATGGATTTATGAGATGCACTCTTGTTAAACTTCCCTTTAGTAGGTGCAAATAACACTTTAATAACGTATCCCAGTATCACACCATGATGTATCTCGCTGGTATGAGCTTAATTTGAAAGCTTTAAATTATGCTTCACTGTCATGTGAGCTTTATTAAAGTTTTATAAATTTTTAGACGAAACATTTCATCAACAACCCGGTTTCTAGGTAACGGAAAACAATATGGAGAACTTGAGTTAATAGAGAATTGTTTATTAACCGAACATTCTGGCATTTTACGTTCGAGCACAAAGGCATTCTTGAACTTCTTGCTCGTTTGAAGCTAACTTCCAGGTGCATATAAATCTCTACTATGAAGCGAGCAACGCACAACCAATTTACCAAGACGAAGTCGGAAAGTGTCAGAGCTGTTTGATTAAATATTTGTTTGAAGGCAAGGGTTGCTGATTTTGACGTGTATGCTATAATCAAACTTATTAATTGAAAATAACATCCAAACCACACCGTTGTGGCTTTAGTTGGAACTTTATGGTTCAGACTCATACAAAGGACAGGGTGGGGAAATATATTCGTATGAGGAAAAATGGATGTTCTAATAATTGTGAAAATCGTTACAAAAAAAGCTCTTTTGTTTTATGAAAATTAATTGATAATATAGGAAGAAACTGGATTTTTGTGCATACTGCTCGTATTAAAAAAAATGATGTGGCTAACACAGTACCTCCCGTTATTTAATTTTTATTAATTTAAATACATACCTACATATTTACTATATTAAGTTACCACTCGCTAAGAGAGGTATTGCATTCATGCTAAAAATCGCATATCCAGATTTTATTGAATAAGCACGTTTTAAGGTCCCTAGAATTCCGATAATAACATTTTTACGATGATGTGTGTGTGTGTGTGTGGATGTGTGTGTGTGTGTGAGAGAGAGAGAGAGAGGTTGTTGTATGTACGATTTCTCAAATTCTATAAGACTAAAAACCTGTGTAACTACGGATTCCTCAATCTAACAGTAATGGGAAGAGTTGAATAGATCCTGGTAACAACTGGACAACCGGAAGTAGTAGTATTTTAACAAAAACCTTTTAAAAATTTATGTTTCACCAATATTAAAAACCAAAATTCTCTATCCGACACATTTAATTTTTTTATTATACCTTCTATAGATTTAAAGATATAGATAAAATAATCTGTTATAGTAAAACTCACAGCCCAAACATCTCCATGGTAACTATTTGAGAAATTAAAATGTCTGTAATTGACAGATAAATGTCACTAATGTCAATGTCAAAAATTCAGAGATAGTACTGAAGGCTTTTTCTGTGATCGATATTTAATATTTGTTATTGTATTATTAATTATACATTTAAAATTATATGTATATTACATGAACCCTTTAGAAATAACCCCAAAGCCGTTAATGAATTGGAAAAACCTCGAACATTTAGAAGAAATGGAGAAAACTTGCTCATAGTATTAATTTAAAATTATAGAAAATACGTAAATATAAAGATTAGGTATAATTAGAATTTTTTGTGTGTACAAGAAAAGTTAAATACATTACTTTTATATACCACAATGGAAAGGGTGCGAGAGGTATTGTGATGGCCATAACAGGTTTTTAAATATTTTAGTAAAAATGATAAATGTTTCATATAAATAAATATATGGATTTTATTTTTACAAGTTTTGAATAATGTAATATTATATTTTTTTCGCTTGGTAGTACTGTAAGTAAATTGAAATTGTGACGTTATATCGTTATAGCGCTAATAGTTATTATTAAATTATGAATGAAAAGTTTTATAATTTAATTTTTTTGTGCTACAAAATCATTTAAACTTAATCATATTTTCATGATATGACAAAATATGCAACTTTTTTTAATACCGGACCCCCCTCTCTCTCTGTGTGTGTGTGTGTGTGTGTGTGTGTGTGTGTGGAAGTGGTCAGGAACGAGACCATTATTCATTGGCGACTTCGCGAGTCTCGCGTTCATCGAACGTTCGTTTGCGTCATGTCCGCAGCCTGGAGACAAGTGCACCTGTAGCTGATCCCGAGCGAGATAGCTCTGCACGACAGGGGACAAAAAAACGCACTCGATTTACATGCGATATGAACTCGTGCAAACAGCCACCGTTGTCTTGAATGTCGAGAATAAAAAATGCAAGGGGTTATTTTTTTCTGGGATCGATAAAGGAGCGATAGTTTTATGGGGTTTATTATTGCAGAGATAAAGATAATTTATTATTAGATATACAGGTTATATTTAAACTGTTTTATACACTTATAAATCAAATTAAATATAGCTCTTAGTAAGCAATTTCTAGAAAATAAAATTTTACTTTATTTCTCTCAAAAAAGAAAAAGGATAATACGAGGGTGGTTTGAAAAGTCCGTGCAAAAATGAAAACTACTTAATTTTTTATTATTATTTATCAACGTAGTCTCCTTTTAAGACTTATACACTTCGTCCAAATAATAAGATTGGTCCAACTTTGCAAAATAAGCTTTCGTTTCTGCAATCACCTCCTCGTTTGAATAAAATCTTCTTCCCGCCAACCATTTCTTCATATTGGGGAACAAGTAGTAGCCCGAAGGACATAAATCTGGAGAATAGGGAGGATGTGGAACGAGTTGGAAATTTAATATCAATTTTGCGGCTACAATCACAGATGAGTGAGCTGGTGCGTTGTCGTGTTGGAAAGGACTTTTTTGTGGACCAATCGTGGACGTTTTTCTTGCAGCTCGGTGTTCAAACGGTCCAATAACGATGAATAGTATGCACCTGTTATAGTTTTACCCTTTTCCAAAAAGTCGATGAGGATTATTTCTTGTGAATCCCAAAAGACAGTCGCTATAACTTTCCCGGCCGAACGGTCTTCGCCTTCTTTGGTGCAGGCTCCCCACTGACAACCCATTGTTTGGACTGTTCCTTGGTCTCAGGTGTATAGTGGTGGATCCATGTTACATCCGCAGTGATGAAACGACGCTTAAAATCCTGGGGATTCCGTTGAAACAGTTGCAAACCGTCCTTGGAACACCTTCCATTTTTTGAAAATCACGACTTTCTCAATTCAAACGAACGTCAAATACAGAAAAATAAACCGATCTGGTTGAAACTTGGTGAGCGTTCTTCCAAGACATGTCACTAACTAAACATAACCTCGATACTTACCGGTTTTGCCATCTCTCGAACTTTGCACGGACTTTTCAAACCACCCTCGTAGACTTGCCAGTGCATTCGTACGTAAATGCAGAATTAGAGGGCGGAAGAAACTTACACCCTGAAATTAAATATTCTGTTAAACATAAACCGTTCCTGTTGTAATCCGCTTAACCCCTGTAAACTTCATTAATTCCTGTAAGAGTGTTGCTAGCTGGAGAATGTATCTGTCCCATCCCATAATCCACCGTCCGTTACTAACAGATTTATCAATGCCCGGATGCGTGGTTTCCCGCATTTTCCCAACGGTTTCCCGCGCGTTCCACTGTTTTACAGCGACATTTGGGCCGCTCGCGACATGTGGTGTCCACTGTTCGATGGACGCAACGATTGTTCAGAAAATAAACGGACGTGGAGGCGGTTCATGGCATATGCGTTTGTTGTGGTTAAGGGTGATAGCGTGAGCACAGTGGCGGCGCATAAGGGATCATTATGGGGTACTCTCAAGAGGAACATTACAGTTGTTTTATATAAATATATGGTGGAAGGAAATTTTAAAATATGCATCGTATGCTTCACCACAACAATTACGGAGTAATTGTTATGAATGAGGAATAAAATAATAAAACAATAAAAGCATTAATCAAACGAAGCAGTTTATATTTAGATGAGTAGACTTAAATTAAAATTATAAACAACTTTTCTAAATAACATTTTTTCGTGCAAGACATACTTGAAAATTCGAAACATCAAAATTTGATCATTTTTAAGTCTTTATTAAATACACAGTTACTTAAAGTATATGATAATATAGCTTAAAGTGCTGCACTGCTACAACTCTAGCCCTGAAACGTGGAAAATGAAATTTTCAAGTTAAATAAGATTGATAAATAACATAGTACAGTGTGTTCAATAAAAAACCTAACTAGGCTATGAACAGAAAAACGTAGGTCTAATAATCCAGGGACCTGAACTGAAATTTATTTATGGTTCAGGTTCGGTGCAGGTTCTGAAAATAAATGTCGGTTCAGGTTCAGTTTCGTTTCAAGGAAATGAAAATTAAATGGTTCTGGATACACACAAAAAGATGATGATTTTATTAATTTTTAAATCATATTAAATTTAATTTGAATTTACCATTTTTACCTCCCGCTACCCTTGGTAAGGGAGGTATAGGGATCGTGCTAAAAATCGCATATCGAGATTTTGTTAAATGACCACGGTTTAAGGTCCCTAGAATCCATGTTTAACATTTTCACGATGACGTTAGTATTAAATTTAATGTACATTTTTGTAAAAAAAAAAATGTTATATAATGTATCACTGAATTTAGAATTAAATTCTCAATGAATGAGAAAAATAAAAAAAATATATGTTCTCATTTAAAATTGGTCGTTAAAAGATAATTTTCTGTTCTTTAAATTTGTCTTGTAAAATAAAAATTGTGTGCCCATTTAACCGTCTTTGTAGCTCTTATAGTTCTCGAAATAGCAATGTGGCCCATTTAAAATTATAATCAGTGATTCATTTATACTTTTCGAGTGAACTGAACCTTACGTCAATAATTGCACTAAGTCCAAAATTAATTATATAAATGGAAAACGCTATTCCCCCAATACCATTTTAAATTTTTTATTTTGTTTCATAAAATTATACATTTTTATATATTTGTTTCATAGTATACATAGTTGGATAATGAATAATTCCATATGAGGCGTATTATTCTGGGAATCCCACCCCTTGTGAGCGAGCGTGAGCGTAGCACATATGCACCGCACAGGGGCACACAGACACACAGACAGACACAGCTATAGCAAACAGTACAGAGTACAGCACACCTGACCAGGTGAGCAAGGTGTCGGTGGCCGTAACGCACGCGCCCCTATCGCGTATGGAGACGGACCGGCGCGCCACTTGCGGGAACCCTGCAATCAATATCTGCCGCGTCCGCAACCGACGACCGAGTCTCTCAGACCGCGGCTACCCTCCTCGCTGGCGCTACCCATTCGCTCCGCTAAACCCCTTCATTCAATCCTAGGTTATTCGCCCCAAAACCCAGTATGGTAGAATAGTTCGCGAGTGGCCCACCGTGGAAACAGCCATTAGTGGTTCGGAGTTTTTTGTGCAGTTTGGGGTTTTGTGCTAATTATCTCATGTGTGTACATCTACGAAAAAATGTATGTCTTTGTCGGTAAAATAACGACCTAATTCGTTATAACTTTAAAATTCATGAATTCTATAAATAGATCGAGGTGGAATTATGGAACTCCATTGTGTATATTTTTCGATTGTAATCAAATGTTATTTTGTTTTTCTTTCTTTCAGAAAACGGGGGCCCGTATCAAGATATTCTCGAATTGTGCGCCGCAAAGTACTGACCGCATTATTCAGATCGTTGGCAAGCCCAGTAAATGCATTGATTCCATTCGTGAAATTGTCACGTTAATTAAAACTGTAAGTGCATTTTGTAATTTAATGTGTGTGGTATATTAATGTGAATTGTGTTGGTGCAGAACCCCATCAAAGGTCCAGTGAATCCGTATGACCCGCATAACTACGATGATTACTACGCAGAAGAATACGGCGGCTATGGAGGTGGTGGAAATGACCGCCGAGGAGGTGGTGGAGGACCACGCGGCGGTGGTGGAGGAGGCGGTGGCAGAGACCGCGAAGGAGGCCGCTTTAACAATCGCGGAGGCCCGCCGCCACGCGGTGGACCGATGGGGTCAGTGCTTTTTCACTAATTTATGTACGAGGGAGCCCCTCGTCATAGTAGTTTGTCCTAGATGTTTAATAAACGTTTATTAATTTTTAACTATGTATATATAAATTAACATTAATATAAAATTTGATTTTTACCTTAGGCCAAACTATTATGACAAAGGGCTCTATTTATTTAATTGAGGTTTAAAAGTTTAAACGTTATTTATTTTTAACGCGCTAATATATATCCTACTACAGCATAAAACACTTAACAACTACGATTTATTACAACGGATACAACAATAATTTTAAATATTTTCGCACCATTATTACCAATTTCATCCAAATACTGTCTTGGTGCGCTTAACGCACCAAACCAGTCAAATCCAGTCAAGAAGTCCAGTCAAACGTTAAGTCATTAGGTTTCGCGTTAAACACGTCTTGTCTGTGAAAGATTGATTGCGAATGCTTATTCAGGAAATAATTTTAAATAAAATTCTAAAAAGAAGAATTAGACAAGGAAGAAAAATATACATCCTATAAGTACAAGAAGATATGTTTTCGGATCATTTTTAGTCATTTGTTTCCTGATTCAAAAATTTACAATTACTTTCAAATGAGCCAACACTTATTTTTAACTTAAGATGTAACAGTTAAAGAATTTTGGAAACAAAACATAATTTTTAGATATGCAATTTCACTAGCAGGAAGTTGACATGTAAAAATTCGACCGGCTGAGTCAATACCAGTCATGGCTTGATTCGACAAGATTGGACTGGACATGACGCGTTCTGTGTGAAACCAAATTTTTACATTTGCTTTATTTTAATAATAAACTATTCTGTTGAATCCAGCAACAGTTTGATGCGGCTGTACATGACTGAATTGAATTAGCTTAGTGCGAAATGGCCCTTATACAGGGTGGTGACCGGCACAGCCGAACATAGAACTTTAAATAATAATATTTAAATTTAAAACACTTGGCACGTTTCACAAGATTTATCAGAGACTGGCCCACTTAACCAGAACCACAGACGCGTTTCGCTCTTTTCGGAGCTCTTCAGTGTGGTGTACTGACGCCTCTTGGAGACACTGAAAACGGTTGAGTGTTTTAAATATTATAAAATTATTATTTAGAACAGTTTCACCAAATGTCGCATAATTGTTCTTTGTACCCTAATTATTTTAGGTAAAAAAAGTTTCAAATAAAAGTTGTAGAGCATAAAATTCTGTATCTAAGCAAAATTAATTATGTATTTATGATTACCTCAAAAATAGCAATAGCCATGGAATTGAGACAAAATAAATAACAAATGTCTATCGGTTTATCTGTCATGTTAGGGTAATTTATTTTTATTACGTATTATTTGTAATTTCTGTTCTAGTTAACAGTTATATGTTAATTTAAATTGATTTTTTTCACTTGAACAGAAATTACAAGTAATAATAAAAATAAATTAACCTAGCTTGACAGATATCGTTAACATTTGTTATTTATTTTGTCTCAATACCATGATTATTGATATTTTTGACATTTTCATACCTAATTTCTGCCGTTAAAAGGCACACAAAATTAATTTTGTTTATTGATTTTGTGCCCTGCAATTTTTGTTTGAAGCTTTTTTACCTAAAATAATTAGGGAAGCAGGAAATTACGAAAGTCTGATTTTACATGTTAAAGTCCTAGTTCGGCTGTCCTGGTCACCACTCTGTAAATCGGCCATCGGTTTTCTGAAATCTTCGCCGTTATGTTATTCATTAGAGAGTTATCACATAATATCAAAATAAATAGCGTGAATCTTACAGCTCATTTTGGCTTCAATGCGCATGCGTACCTATCTTTTTCGCCGTATTTTAACCTTATTTGTCCAGAAATAACACCGAAAACTACTTTATATTTGACGTTAGACCTAACCTAACTTTTAGAGAGAGAAGGCAATAACGTTTTAGTTAAACAGATAAAATTACTTGTGCGGTATGTGAAAACATATTTTGATGTACAGAATAATGTTCACGGTATCTATTTTGACGTTATGTGCAAACTATATTATTCACGTACGAAAGTAGCAAATGGTGTTTGATAGCCGACTGATTTTACATGCATTAAATAATTAATTTAACTTCGTGAATAATATACTTCATTTCACATAAGAAATTAGCAGATGGCGCTTCAGAGCCGACGTTTTTACATGCATTAACTAGATAATTTAAAACCCTGAAACCAAGCTTTGTTAATATTAAATATTTTTATCAGTAAAAATGTACCATATTTGAAAATTAAAAATTACAAAGTCGAAATGGTTAAATATCACATTTTATTTTATAATTAATAGCTGACAAGTGATTTTTTTTTTGCTTTGGTGAATTTAGTACGCATTCTGGCCAATCAAAGGGCAGATTTTTTTTCTAAATATCATCATCAGTTGATAATTTGTAAACTGTTCATTCTATTTTGACTAATCAGAGGGCAGAATTTATTTCCCTATCTAAACACCGCTTTTTCTTAAATGAAATGAACTAGACCTTTCTATTGAATACATGGAGATATAATTATTCTCCACGTAGAAAGGAAATGAAGAATAAAAACCGTAAACGACATATATATTTGAAGTACGTCTTTTTTTTGTCAGGTTATAAAATCTGTTCATAAGGCGGCGTATGTCGTAACTCTGTTCAGGAAATAGGAATTGTCAACATAGTTCGTATACATTGGCATGTATGTTACCTTTTTTGTGTCTCGTATTGATTTACGTGATTTATCAATAATACAATAAAAGGGCTAGAATAATGGTCTGTGTGTAACACGAGGGGGAAAAAAAGGACGATGCTGCTAAACTTATACTTGAATGATAGATTAACACATGGACCTATTACTTAAAAAATAACTATTTGCATGATTATTAATTAATATGTACCAGTTCTGTTCCGTGGGTACAAGGCGTTTTTGTGTTATATTTCAGCGCCCCCTATAATGTGTAATTCACTAATTAACACACATTTAAACTTTAAACTGTACTTTTGATTCTTTGAAAAATGATAGATTTAAAATATTGATGAAATATTCTTTGTTAGACTCATTCTTGTAATCAATATTATAATCAAAATCGTTTGTTGTAATCCACAATTTTACAATTATAGGGTTATAGCTTGCAACATATGTCAGAAAATTATCCGTTTAGCAGGATGTTTATTTTTTTTTTTCTACTAAATTCATTATCGGATTCAATGTTGTAATCAAAATTAGTGAGCTATAGTCAAAATTGTATAAAATATTTGTATAAACCACGTGATTTAAGAATGTTTATTCACTCAAAAAATGAAACCCACACGCCCTCATGAATAAAATTATCTTAATTCACTTGGTGTATAAATATCTATTATAAATCCCAGAGTCTATGCTTTAAAGATAAACATATGTCCTTGATTACACAATTCAGATCTCAAATTTATGTAATTGACAGATAAATGTCACTGTCAATAAAATAATCATTTCAAATTAATAATGGTATTATAATCAATAAATTAATTTTCATATGTTTGTACTTGAAAAGAAATTAAGGTCACTATCACAAACAGTGGCGGCTCGTCAGAGGAGGAGTCTCCTTTTCGACAAATATCACGAGCCGCCACTGATCACAAAATAATATTATGGTAAGATTCTGGAGAATATGGATAATTCATAATAAATTGGAACAATAATTATATTACTATATCATGTAAAGGAACTTAATGCTGTAGCCAAGTAGACAGCATTAGTGAATATGTATTTAAGTTAACAAAAATTAAATGGCAGGAAGTATTGTGCTGGCCACATCAGATTATTATTCCTAGTATTGTAATTATGTAAATGCTATGAGTTATTCAATTTTGTAAGTTCTTTCTTGTTTAAAAGTATCTCTAACTTAAACATGTTTCTTATGGCAATATTTTGTAATTTGAATACTCTTAGGGCAAGTGCAAGCTGCAAAAAGCAAATAGCGAATTTCTCCGTGAAACAAAATAATAAAAATTACAAAGTTACGTTTTCTGGCGATGGATCCATGGGAGTTGACTCAGTAGTTGTAAACTGGTGAAACTAGACGTAACTGTGTAATTTTTATTATTTTGTTTCTCGGAGAAATTCGCAATTTGCTTTTTACAGTTTGCATTTGTATTATATGACTTTAGTTAAAGTATCTCTCGGTAGATGGTTCTGCCGGTATTAACATGCCTCTACAGGCTTTTTACCATCGCAGATGATCATATGATCACCGCCAGCACGAGTCATTGTCTCTGCTCCAGGAATCCACTCAGTGTGGACCGGACAGCACCACACTGATGAGCACCAAATAGAAACGCGTTTGTGGTTGTTTGTTGTGCTAGCCGACTTCTAACGATGGCTAGACGTAACTTTGTAATTTGTATTCTCAGGGCAAATTGAAATATTTCTGAACTATCTATAAACAATGTATTTACCGCCCGCTATCACTCCTATTTTATTCGGCAATCCCCCCCCCCTCTTCGGTTCGGATTAGGGTCCTCACATAATGAGCAAAATTTCATGGACGAATCTTTTGGGAAAAAACCTACGTAGCAATACTAACGAGTGCTGTGATGTGTAGCAGCAACATGGGTGGCCCACCACCTCCGAGAGGCGGCTACGGTGGTCCGCCGCCGCGCGGAAACATGGGCGGCCCGTACGACCGCAATGATGGATGGGGAGGACCTATGAACGGTGGCAGCAACATGATGAACCAACCGCCTCCTAACATAATGCCTCCAGGCAACATGGGCGGCGGAATGAACCAGGGACCTCCCATGGGTGGCATGGGCCCCGGCCCGCAGGGAAGCATGGGTGGAGGAAATATGGGGAACAATGGAATGAATGGACCTCCAGGGAAAACTTCCACGCAAGTTACAATTCCCAAAGATGTAAGAAATTATTTTTGACTGATTAACAAAAAATAATGAATTATTTTATTTTAGTTGGCCGGTGCAATCATCGGTAAAGGAGGTGGTAGGATTAGAAAAATCCGGGCAGAATCTGGCGCTGGCATAACCATCGATGAACCGTTACCTGGTTCCAACGACAGAATAATTACGATAACTGGTCTTCCGAACCAGATACAAATGGCACAATATCTGTTACAACAGAGGTGAGTAATCCATTTCTTCTCATTACTAATTGTACATAAGTGCTTTAAAAATGGGATTCTATACCACTTTTTTACGTTTTCATAATTTTGAATATGGTATAGTGTCCCATTTCTGGTTCATAATATGCAAAATATTTGTGCTAATGGTGATAACAGGCTTGGTCTTTTCTAATTGTGACTGTTGCGAAAGAAGAACTAACATCAGTTATGGTGTGTGGAGTGCACTAACTTTTGGCATGCATTGTGTGGAAGACTAGTGATTTTGTTGTTCTTTATTCGAGTAACAAGGAATCACTAATCCTCCCACAAAGTTGCCAGTTTCTGCTGTGGGATCATCGCTTCGCTGTCATGCAACGTTCATTGCTTGGGTTGGTAACAAACATCATAAAAATGTTTAATCCATAATATTTCCAAATATCGTTACTTTCATAGGAAAAACTAGGAACTGCTCATCTCAAACTGTTTTCTTTATGGACATCAAAGTTCTTCGGGTATATAATAATCTCCACGTAAGATGGCATTGCTCAATTTCGTATATAGATAGTTCAGAAATATTACAGTTTGCTCTATAATCTGGCGCGCGTTATGTAACACTAGGTAGCGCTCTTCCTTGCCAACTAATTGTTACATTGTAACACTGCGTACTAGCGTCTACTACCTAAAACTAAACGTATCTTCTTGAGAGGATTATCTGAGGGGGTGCAGAGTGTAAGGAAATTATAACAAAATATCAACCCTGCACGTATGTTTGCAATAACTTTTAATAATAATAATTTATTTGTCCAACAGTGGACACCATAAAAAGGATAAAGTACAGTTACATGAATATAAATATTTTGAAAGGAATATACATATACGTACAGACATATTAAGAAATATAACATAAGTATATAATAAATGTCTAAATTGTATCCAAATTAGAAAATACATTCATAATAGAAAATGGTGATATAGTGAATATATGTATATCACTATAGTGAAAATAATTAGGCAGAAGACTCACGTCATCAACTTGAAAAACCCTTATAAAATGAAATATAACTTGTAGAAATTATTGAGTGTTATTTATTTTTAAAAGAAGAAGAAACAAAGTACTAGTATTAAGTAATGTACATATTAATGATATTTACAATTATTTCTAAGTCAATCGTTATTCTTTTTACGAAATATAAAATTATTTCAAATAATTGTTTATTTTCGTACTATACGTTGGTACTATTGAGAATGACTATGTTGTGTCTAATAATTTTATATTCCGTAAAAGGAATAAGGATTGTCTTAGAAATAATTGTAAATTCATTAATATATACAATTCTGTAATATTAATATTTTTTCTTCTTTCTTTAAAAATAAATAATAACGAATAATTATTACAAGTTATATTTCTTTTTATAAGATTTTTTTCAGGTTGAGGATATGAGTGTTCTGTCTAATCATTTTCACCATAGCATTAATGTTATTGCAGGTAATATAAATCGGAAATCTGGTTTGTGTATTTGTTCTCGCTGTAGGACATTTAAAATATAATTTTTGTCTTGATGTTAGATGTGGTACATGAATTTGAATATTCTCTGAGGCGGAACCAATCAATTTTGTTTTGCAGCAATTTTAACAATAATATAATTATCTGACATATTCTTCGTGTTTTTTATGGATTTAAAGTTAAAACGTACAAATAAATTGTAATAATGTGAACCCCCTTGAGGATAAATATTAGATATATTTAAATGCCAAATTATTTAGGAAACGTAATTAATATTAATACCCCATATTATTGATATATAATACCCCTGTGGTACTCCAGTAGATTCCTACATTTTATTTAAAATAATCGGAATGGAAACCATTATATTTATCAAATTGCTTTCTATTAAATAAATATGATTCAAGCAAATAAATTAAATTTAAAACCAAAAGACTATTATTTTTGCAACAATATACCATGATCGATTTGGGCGAAAGCTTCTAGACTTAATGTCAACAAAGAAATGTCTTGACTGCTGACATCTATATTAAACACAGATAGTTATAGAAAAACAAAATTATGACTAACAAAGATAACAAAATTGAAATATTGCTATTAAAACTATAATTTAGAAGTTTAGAAAAAGTTATTTATTTGTTATTGCTTTTACCATCGATTTGTTACAAAGCTGAGACTGGACATAAATAAATCACCGTTCCCTACAAACTAATTTTAAATATTGACGGAGTCCTTTCTACGTTATAACAATAGCATATTATAATTACTATTACATTTCGATTTGCTCAAATACGAATTCTAGGCTCTGTGCATAGAAAGTCAGACTCTATTAAACGCGCGGCAGCTATATTAGGAAACTATCTTTTTATATATCAAAAAATGCACAGGCAAACTAGTCTTTTTTCTATAGATTTTTTTGCATTATTAATAAATGAAGTAAATTAACACTAGACACAAAAATACTAAAATACTCTTAAATATATACGGACTACGTTGACAATTCCAAGTTATTTCCTACATACGTCGCTTTATAAACAGATTCTATAACCTATGTGGCAAAAAGAAACTACTTAATTTTTTTCGTATAATGTTGTAGCTACTGTAATATATTTTCGTGTTAAATAAATGAAGTTTACCACATTATTGAGCAATTACCGAAATATTTTTTTATGAGAGGTTTTCTTATGAAAGTAACGATATATGCTTTGATCTCACATGTATACTAAATGTACTATGCGTGCAGTACAGGCTCTTATGGACTACAGGGATACAATATCCATCCATATTTGGACTGTGAATATGTAAGACATAGACAATTTCTGATCAGTTAAAGCCAGCGAACTACAGAATGGGACTTAATATATTTTTCTCACGATCACATAAGAAACATATTGTTTCCACACGATTACCTAGGTGGGAAAATTAACAATACCGTTCATGTGTCAGTAAAATCATAGCAAACTAGTGTGTTATAACCAGGGATGGAAAACGTAACGTAACGATACCCGATAATGTTATAATAACGTTTCATTTATTAATTTTTTTAATAACATTATAATTACAAAATAACCGTTATGTAACCGTAACATAACAAATAACGTTTTACTATAACGTTATCCAAGTTTACAGATTTTACAAGATTTTAGCCGTTTGAAAGTATAATTTCCTGATATACATTTTTTTTTTCGTGTTTTGTAATAAATATATCATTAGTAGTTAAAGACAAATGTTAAACACTTTATTTCATTTTTAGAATAAGATATGTGCAAGTTTTTTTAATACATTGTTTTGATTTTTATTACAAACTACGGTTATTGTAACGTTATAATAACGTAACAATTCGTTAACGTTATCCCATCCCTGGTTATAACGCACATGAGTGCTGCAACGCAAGAAACAATGCAGACGCAGTAAGTAACGTGAAAAGATGAACATGTCTCATGTCTTTGAAATAGGAATAGTTTATAATTCCATAAACAGCAATGCGACGCAGGTATAAGCCGTGTTCCTTCGGGGTGTGATTGTGATTTTGTGAATCCTGATTAATCATGATTTAAAAATTATATCAAATATCATATGCAGACCCAATGCAAAGAAGTATGTTTACTTGAAACAAATCTTTTATGTAACATATTTCCTTTGATGCAACAAACCCCACATTGATAAATTTCTAGGCTCGTAAACCTATTGTCAGCCATTTTTAAATTTGCTCTGAAATGAATCCATGTGATCACTCAAAAAAGTTGATTCAAAAGGGAAAGGGGAAGGTTGTCTAGTGATCACAAAATAAGAAAGTGGGGATAACGAATAGGAATCGAAAAACATACTTCTTCTTAATCATGATTACTTTGATGATTTAGATTGCGAATCACAACCCGAAGGAACACGGCTATTATATTAGGATTTGAACCGGATATATCTATGGAGATGATGGTCGCTCCAGAACGACATCGTTGGCTGGCCAGTTTATTGACGATAGAATGCAGGGCATCAAACCCGCCAAAAACTGGGTTCGGTTCAGGTTAATTTGTTTTTTGAAAAATGGGTTCTGTTTCAAGTTTTAATACAACTTGCGGTTTTGTTCCGGGTTCAGGTTCGGTCCGACCGACTGATTTTTTTTTTTTTAATAATACATAGGAATAATTTAAAATGCGATCTGATATTTATAAGTAATGCAACGCAAGACAAGAACATGAACACAATTTTTACGAATAATCTACACATATAGCAACGCAGATGCAGAAGGCGTCGATCGTCGATGGTTGGCTATAGGTATTACGATTATGTTTAGATTTCGAACTAAAAATGAACCGGAGCCGAAACCTGGACTCGAATTTTAATACCTGGCTCGGTTCCGACTCGGTTGAATTGAAAAATATATCTGAGGTTCAGTTCTAAGTTTGGGTTCTCTAAAATGTGACGGTTTGGTTCGGTTCAGGTTAGGGTTCGATGCCTTGCTGATTCTATTAAAGTTAGTTGCATGATTGCATTTATGTTGCAGCATTATAAAGCCCGATTTAACAGCTGTACAATAGAATACAAAATATGGTAATGCATTTGGTATACTCGTTTGAACTTGTCGACAACATTGAATTGAAAATGTCTATATGAAATCATTGTCTATAAGAGCCCGTACTGCACGCAGTGTGTGATAAACTATAAATATTGTTATAAAATATTAATTTTGTGTATTTATTTTCAGTGTCCATGATAATAACGATCGTAATAGTTACTAGAAGGCCTACAACTCCATAATGGATGAGACATTATCATATGTTAGAATATTTTTTTAGGTACATTTATATAATAATTATATTTTTATGTTTTGAACAATCGTGAAGATTTACTATTGAATCTTTTATGTACGAAACTTCTGTATACAGATCAAGATTGCTATTATTTAGCACATTCCACACATGTTTATTATATCTATATACATCAAACCTTTATATACCATCTTATATCTGACAACTTTATCATGTTTTCAAACTTAATTTTTAAGTGGCATTTTTGGACCTAGAATAGTCTTTTTTCTCGCAAAATGTTTCATTTTAAATGTATACATTGCGATGGGCTAATAGTGGGTCCATTTTGTTGTAGCGCCAATAGAGACGGAAAATATCAGCGCGGTAGATATCCAACAAAATATTTTTCGAGTTCGACTCGACTGTACGAATATTGGTCTCCGCGTATTTCCCTTCTCTAGTGGCGAGTTCTACTCAGAGAATTGCCCTGAGGCGCTCTGATTTTAGTTTAATTTTTATACGCAAATATGATGAATAATTTTGAAACAAGTAATTGTAAGTATATTATGTATCAGAAGAATAATTAATATAAATACACAATACATGTTAAATCAGGGAACATGTAATTCAGTACAAAGTTACATCTTTTTTTTTATTGTTCCATGATGATTAAAAATTAAAATCTCCAACCAAATATTTTTCTAGATATAGGTATTGATTTTTATCATTTATTAATTGTAATGTAATAAGTATAATTTACTATTTACTGTATGTACTTAGATATAAAGGTGAATAATGAAAAATAAATAAACAATAAGTAGTGTTATATTTTACTACCATAAATTACATTTGTTACAAGATATAAATCTCATCATCTCAAAAATAAAAGTAACTTTTACTCCTTAAAAAATAAATCACAATTATTGCCGATTTTCAAATGCACTTATTTCTAATCACATTTTTATTAAATACTGTTATTAGAGGCACTATTTGTTCACAAGGCACATCATATTTGAGGCTAGCTATTGTGATGATGAAATTTTTCTGGATGTTCTGCTATATAAAGTATATAAATAAGCGGTCCTAAAAAAACGACCACTAAAATAATCCCTAGTAAAATAGGCCATGATAGGTCCCAGTCCGCCCCATTGCAGCCAAAATTTGTAACCACAGGTAATACTACTTCCGAATTCGGTATAAGTTGTATTTCTTCATCTGAGTATTCGTCTAATTCCTCCGTGATTTCCTCTTTTTGTTTTATAGTTGTGTTAAAAATTATTTGATTAAAATTATTTTCACATTCATTGTTACAACTTATTTCTATTAATTTGTGATCCAACGATCCATTTTGGATGTTATCAGTAAGGGAAACGGACGATAATTTCTGTTTCAGGAGAAGAGCGTCCACGCTATCTTTAGCGAGATTTGCATCGGGGGAGTTGTCCCCGCTTTTGTGCACCGTGGGCATTAAGAAATGTCGGTAAGGTATTTTAATAGTACGTCGAGCAAATATTTCATTTTCTTTGTGTAGATTATTTAAACGTTTTAATTCTGCAATCTATGAAATAGGTAAGTTAGACTAAACAAAGGTAAGTATTAAAAGTGTAACTTACGGGACAATGGTAACGTATTGATAAAGCTTGTAATGTATCCCCTTCTTGTAAAGTTACATCAGTAGTTTTTGGTTTATTGTAAGTTTTGCTACTCATTTCGATTTCTTCGTCACTATTTTTTTCTTTTTCGGAATCATTTTGGTTATCGTTACCTCGAAACCTAAAAAATTTAGTCAATACTGGTAAATAATTTGCACCTTTTAACTTACTTAGGTCTTTGCTTCATCGTCGATTAATTTAAAGTAACTTTACTAATATATTAAATAATTAAAACAGAAAGTGAAATAAACATTATGACACCTGTCAAAATGAAGTTTTCTACATGTTACTAACATAGGTGTGCACGAAAGTAACCAGCGCCGACATCGGACAAAAATGAAAGTTTTGGGTCGTTTTGGTAATGTAATAAGGTTCATGTTTTATCTCTAAATAATTTTGCAATTTCTATTTTATAAAATATTTGCAATGAATGCGAATAATAGGACGCCAAATTATTTTGTGATGCAGTGGGAGATGTAATCTTACAAAATTATCAGTATCAAATTTTACAAATTTCGTAGAAGATTATATGAGGAATAGATGTTTAAGAAAATAACTTTTCAAGAGTTTTCTCCCACTAACATGAAAAAATTATTTTGGTTTACATATTTTATCATTGTAAAAGATACTTATCGTATGAATAAAATTCAAACAATGGTCATATGAATGCAACAATGAATTGTACAAAAATGTTACCCTTGGTAAGGGAGGTATAGGGATCATGCTAAAAATCGCATATCGAGATTTTGATAAATGACCACGTTTCAAGGTCCATTAAATCCGATTTTAACATTTTCACAATGATGTATGTGTGGATCTTCTGGTCACTCTAGCTCAAATACTATCAATCGCATAATTTTGAAACCTTGTATTTCGACCTTACTCTAATATGGAAAGAAGCCATTAGATTTTAGTATAAATCGGATAACTGGAAATAGCACTTTACTAGAAGCTCAAAATAATTTTCCTCCCAAAAATATCTGTAAATTTCATTTTTTCGCGATTATGTTATTATACAAAGTAAAGATTATTGAATTTTCTACACATGCCTTAATATTTTTTTTTATATATATTATAGATAAATTATAAAATAATAAATTTTATATATTTTAAAGATAAACACAATTTCTTACTTACATAGTTCATATTTCAAATATATGTAACTGACAGATAAATGTCACTGTCAAAAAAATAATCATTTCAAATTAATAATAGTAACGTTTGCAATTGTAAAGAGAACATTAGTTATATGGAAAGGAACTTAATATACATAGCTTCCAGCATTAGTAAATATACAGGTATGTATTTATATAAAAAAATAATAAAAATATCATCACGGTATATTACCCTCTGCTGATGATAACATATTTGTATCGTACGAGCGTTTACCAAGCGTCGCCTCATAGGTACTCATTTCTGGCGTGGAGAGTGCGCCACAGGGGTCAATTTCGTGCCATTTAAAATTTGAAATATTTGGTGTTGGTAGAGATTGAATCTGGTTCCCCCAGATTCGCGACCAGACACTCAGGCACGCGGCTTCTAGGTATATGTATTTAAATTAATAAAAAATAAATGGCGGGAGGTATTGTGTTGGTCACATCAGATTTTTAAGTTAATATTTGATATAATAGAAAAAGCAGAAATTGTCTTAAAATTGTATAATACTTGCAGTTGTATAAAATAGGTCTATTTGAAATATGCTGACATCATTCAAGTTCTTCAACTTTCTAATCGCAATTTTCGTGTGTAGTGCATCTTGTAATATTTAACTAATATTATAAAATATAATATAAAACTAAATATGATAAAATGGTTTACAGATATCACACATATGAGAATGATTATATTTTCTGCAACAGTACCTTCGCTGGTATTTCGACCTTTTTTGAATTACTCACATCACATATAGTATTTTAAATAATTTCTTCATTCATTTCAATATATTATGATGTATAATATTCATATATAATAGCAAAATTGTATCGCCCCAAAATTTCAAAATTTAATCGGTACCCAAAAGTTACAAACAACTCGCTAGAGGCGCTGACGCTCAAAATGTGCACATCGCCTTTGTAAATATATGTTTTAAAATATTTAATAACGTATAAAATATACTAATAATACGCTTTTTACAAAGACGCGTGTATTTTATTTTATTAACCAAAATTTTGCAGAACATCTAGCCGTTCCGGTTGCCTTGCAGTTGCTTTAATTTAGCCTTAGCCGCTAGATTTAAAATAACACGTGGATCAAATAATAATCAAAGATTTAAAATTTATATTCATTTGTATTACCCATTTATTGTCAAGCTAAACAATATGAAAGTAAACGAAGAGGAAGAAACGAATTACTTCCAAGCTTATGAAGATTTAGAGGTAAGTCGTTACCTTAGACATTTTGTACAGCCTAATGTAAGGTTAGAATTTAAAAACTGTCAACACACAATCACAACAACGTTGATCCTACTAGTATGTAAGATTATAAAACATGGATAGCTTAGAAAGAATAAAGAAAATCTTTCAAGTTATTGATGTAATTGATACAATAGAACTAATAGAAGATCATGAACGAGGCATAATTCAAAATGTTGAAATAGTTGATAACTCAGTTAAAAATGACGATGAATTAACAAAAGAAACTATTCCAAAATTTTTACGAGACTCTCAAAATCCATTAGAAATATTTACAAATGAAGAATTTAAACAACGATACTCATTATCTAAGGAAACAGTACTCGAAGTACTATCGCACATTTTTGAAGAGTTGGACCTCACTTTTAACCGAAACACTGCAGTACCACCATTAATTGCATTATTACTTGTTTTAAAATTTTATGCAAGTGGTAAATTTCAAACAAGAGTAGACGACCTGCATGGAGTTAGTCAGGCTACTATGTCTCGAACAATAGTAAGAATATCCGGGTTATTATCCGATTTAAAAAGTGGATTCATCAAATATCCATCACCTACTGAAGTTCAAAAACTGTCGAAAACATTTTATGATAACTATAAATTTCCGAATATTTTTGGATGTTTGGGAGCAACTCACATAGAAATTAAAAAACCAAGTCCAAAGATCTCAGATATGTACTTAAATGAACATGGGAACTTTTCGCTAAATGTCCAGGTAAATATATCCAAACATTAATAATATTGAAAGAAGAAAATATTTTTTTAGGTAATATGTGGCCCAAATATGGAATTTTTGGATTGCGTACCTAATTCTCCAGGATTTATCCACGAAAGTAATGTTTTTAACATGAGCGATGCAAAATCACAAATAGACAACGATGATCTTGGAAATTTTCTATTAGCAAGCTCTTCTTACCCGCAAATAAAACATTTATTAACTCCAATTAAAAATCCAAAGTCTGATGTAGAAATAAAATATAATAATCTGCATAATAATACTTATAATGTGACACAAGCAATAGAACATTGGACAAAAAGGTTTAAATGTTTGAATTCTACAATGGCTTACAAAGAAGAAACTATTAAATCTATTCTTAATGCAACTGCTGTTTTACATAATATTGCAGTGGAGCATAAAGAAGATTTACCGCCTGAGGAAGCGATTGAACCTAATTTTGAAAGAATACATAAAGTTAAAAGAAGTACACCTATTGATAAGCCATTAAAACCTGACCCTGAGGGTATAACAGATCGCAATAATTTCATTAAGGAACATTTTAACTCGTAGTTTATTAAATAAATACAAAAAATATGTGTTATTTATTTGGCATTTTTTAAAAATATGTAGGTACTGGGCATCTATTTGAAATTTGTTATATAGGACATATTTTTTTTTTTATTTGCTGTAGTTACTTAATTTTAGAGGATAGTAAATACAAAACTTATTAATTAAAAATCTGTTGTGGCCATAACAATACCTCTCGCCCTTTCCATTGTGTGATATAAGTATTGTATTCAACATTTCTTGTACACACAAAAAATTCTAATTACACCTAATCTTTATATTTACGTATTTTCTATAATTTTAAATCCATTCTATGAGCAAGTTTTCTCCATTTCTTCTAAATGTTTGAGCTTTTTCCAATTCATTAACGGGATTGGCGTTATTTCTGAATGGTTCATGTAATATACCTACAATTTTAAATATATAATTAATAATACAATAAGAAATAAATCAAATTTAACTGTTAAATCTTCAAATGAAACTACTTCCGGTTCACCAATAATAACTAAAATCTAATCAGTTGTTCTTCTGGATGTAAACTTGAGGAATACGAAAAAAATATAATTTTTGGAATCGTGGTATTGAAGTTATGCGATCCGAAACTTTCGTCACACACACACATACATACAGACATCATTGTAATTTTTTTTTTGTTTGTAAATATTGACTTTTCCTTTATCAATGTATTTTGATCTTCGGAAATAAAGAATTATTATTATTAAAAGAAGTATATTTAGAGAATCTAATTGTTTAGTATAAGGAAGCAATTGATTTTAGCCTCATATTATGTAGTTTTTAATTTTGGATGAATTTTGTATTTACTATTTTCATCTACTATTAAAGGTAACTACAGAAAAATAATAAACAAATTAACTTTGTATTTCCTATACAGGGTGTATTTTTAAAACGCATCATAACATAGAAAAACAGGTTTTTGACTGACAAAAGTTTCTATATTAATTTATAGCAAAATGAGATATTTACTTAATTTCGCAAATTTTTAAATTTATTTCATGGTTTTATATGAAACAGAAATGTAACGTACACTTGGTATAAACGAATTTCGTATCGTTGGCTTTGATTTATTTTAGATGTGCGTTTGTTCATATATTTTTTAATATATTGTTTCAAATTCTTCTGACATAATTTGAATATTGTTTAATCTATAATAATTAGTACAAAAATGTGCTAAACTAATATCAGTAACATTTGCGTTAAGAAGGTTGAACCGCATATATATAAAAGAAATATCAATATTTTCAACCAGCGCAATCAGTAAGCTCAATAAGGTTAGAATCTAGACCGCTGTCAACAATATAGCAAATGTTCTATCGCGCTTAATTCATATTTATGTATAAAAATGAACAAAATGTCACGAATAATGAAAATATTACAAATAATGGACGTTATCGACACCGTGGAACTAATAGACGATTTCGAAAGAGATATGATATCTAATGCAAGCAATGATATTTGTCCCGATGAAGAATATCTAATGGAAGATATTAAAATTCCACAAAAACCTCTACGAGACATGACTAACCCAATTGAAATGTTTTCTAATGAAGAATTCAAGCAAAGATATTCATTTTCCAAGGCCACAGTATTGTACATTTTGGATCTAATTGTACACGGACTAGAAAGGAGTACAAATCGAGGAAAACCAGTACCACCTTTAATAGAATTATTAATTACTTTAAAATTCATGACTACGGGAACGTTTCAATCCATGATAGACGATCTTCATGGTGTGAGCCAACCGACTATTTCCAGATTAATATTAAAAGTGTCTTCGTTATTAGCGGAACAAAGAAATGTTTTCATCAAGTATCCGTCTAATGCAGACGTTCAAAAAATTTCTAAAAGTTTTTATGATAATTATAAGTTTCCATTTATTATTGGATGTTTGGGATCAACACATGTTGGAATAAAAAATCCAGGAGGACAGATATCAGAAGCGTATTTGAATGAACATGGGTATTATTCATTAAAAGTTCAGGTAAATTATTGGGCGGATTAATGTGGACCTAATATAAATTGTAGGTACACGCTAATATGTATCACCACTAATGACGTAGACATTTAATGTGTATCTTTATAATTACATACAAAATTTACACCAAGCACGTTAATTTTTAGACTGAAATGGTATATTTCTCTAAATATTTTCTTCTGCCAACATCTCTTTTTCCTTTCGAGTTTAACAGGGTGTTATATTTTAATGGCCCCAGCAAATATCTCACTTATTAAGTTAGTAATTTCTTTCATATAACATGATTTATACAGCAACATGTAAGCGCTCTTGATGACGGATGTACATTCATGATACCACTTCCGGTTTATTAGTAATTAATATCAACTTTGAAATTTCAAGTGGAACATACTATATTTTTTACAAATTTGAAAAGTACATCAAATTTGCTTTACAACCATGTAAAATAATCCATATGTTACATTATTAAAAAGTAAAATGGCGGGCACTTTTTTATACACCTAGTCGAAAAGAGAATAGCGACAATTGCTATCAATCCTGTATATTATGTACAAATTGTAAAAGATCCTATATTTCCAATAAAATTATTTCATAAACAATTGCACTTAACACTGGCATCTTCCCATTCGTTAGGGGTCGCTATTTTTTATTTTCTTCTTTCACTCATTTCTGTTTTGCGTGTCATCATTCAGTTCCTCTTCTCTCAAGTCTTCCGCAATACAGTCTTTCCATTTTATTTTTGGTCTTCGTCTGATACTTCTACCTTCTATTACTAAGCTATTCATTCTTCCAATATATTCATCTCTCCTCATGACATGTTCAAACCAATGTAATCGTCTCTCTTATTTATCTTTCTATAAACTTCTATCACTCGAATCATTTCCCGTATCCTTTATTTCATTACCGTATCTTTTCGTGTCTTCCCATTATCTAACTCAACATCCTCATTTCTGCCACATTCATTTACTTTTGAATTATCTGAAAATATTAGCAGTTTCCATGGTTAGTTGGCTGAGTTAGGAAATTTAATATCTTTATAATTCTTTAACTCTATATCTGTTGAATATGAGTAAAAAAATTAATCAAATCGTACAGAGAATATATTCTTTGAGTTTAAATAACGTTAAATGTCAATAAATGATGTTTAACTGAATTTTTTAAGAAATACTGTTAAAATCTTCAAATGAGGATACTTCCGGTTGACCATTTATAAACAAAATCTAATCACCTCTTCGTTTGGATGTAAACGTGAGGAATACGAAAAAATTATAATTTTTGCAATTCACTAAAAACTCATTATTGAATTTTTTGACCAAACACAATACCTTCCTTTCCTAAAGGTGACGGTGTCTTCCCAGCATCTATCCCAATATCCTCTTCTCTGCCACATTTATTTTCGTTTCATTGACACTGACATCTGTCAATTTGAATTATCTGAATATATTAGCAGTTTCCATGGTTAGCATTTGTTTAACGTACACTTTTAGGTATTATATGCGCAATAATTTGGTAGGTACACGTTAGATGCTACGTCAAAAGCGGTGATGAAATTTTAGTATGTACAGTAAAATTTTTGAAAGATGTCCGATCAAGGGCACCTGTATCACGAACGAATTAACAAATAGGCATACATTTATCTCTTTCTTTTGCAAAGGCTGTAAGAGTGTGTGATAAGGATGGATATAACACGCTTGTCTTTCAAAAATTCATATTTTTTCGACTAAGTTAGGACATTCCATTTATAAACGATGCTCGTTGTTGATAATACTTTCGCTGTAACGTAAGTTTATTTATTAATTCAGATACATTACCTGGATTCATAGCCGTACGTATAACGTTATATTCTGTCAGAGTCACTGACACTGACATTGTGTCAGTATCTTATTTTTAACATATTTGGTTTTACATTTGCTTATAAACTTACTAGTTGACTTATTTTTGAATTTTGAATGCTTTTCCTGTAATATATATTTTTATAATAATAAAATAACAGTAGTATCTCACGTACCCTCATAAAAACTAAGCAAACGACACTACTGAATTTGTAATGATGGGCGGAGCAAAAATCTGAATTCATACAATTCGTAGACAACCTTGATCGGACATCTTTCAAAAATTTTACTGTATCTACGTTTCATATTAGGTACACACACATTAACATGTCCCTTAATTATTACGAAATAACTTTTCCTTCAATGAACAAGTTTTTGTTATGCAGATAATATGTGGTCCTAATATGGAATTTTTGGATTTTGTATCTCGATGGCCTGGCTCTACACACGAAAGTAAAATCTTCAACATTAGTGAAATAAAATCACAAATAGAAATCAACGATATTAAAGGTTTTTTATTGGCCAATTCATCTTACCCTCAAATGAAACATATTTTAGCACCAATAACGAATCCAAAAACTAATTCTGAAGTAAAATACAATAATCTCCACAGAAATACTTATAATGTACCTCAAGCTATAGAATTGTGGAAGAAACGATTTAGATGTTTAACTTCGATTTTGGCTAATAAAGAAGAAACTACAAGATCTATAATTCACGCTACTGCTGTGCTACATAATATAGCTTTAAAACATAATGAAGAATTACCCGTTTTTGATTATAATGAGCCGATTAATGAACCAAAAGGAAAAGAAGTTAAAAGGATATTTCCGATTGATAAACCGTTAAATTCTGACCCTTGTGCAATAAGAGACCGCGATAATTTTATTAGACAATATTTTAGCTCGTAATTTTGTGATATTTCGTGTATAGTCTATGTTACATTATAATATTTTAATGTACAAATAAAAATAAAGTATAATAAGTTGTTACCATTATTGCATTTATTATAATAAATTTGGAAAGGATTAGTCGAAATTTGGACAAGAGCGATTGTATAAATTCGAATGTCGCTAACACTTCGGTTTATTTAAAACTATCCTCAGAGAATTCTACAATAAAATATTGTGTTACAATTATATTTACAAGTATTTATACAGTCCATACGATATAACTTGGCGAGTTGGGGCAATTCACATTATCACTGCGGTAATGGGAAAGTTATAAAATCCATAGGCGTACCGAAGAAGAATGAAGTTCAATAAAATTACGAATATTACAAAAAAAGAAATTATTTATACAAAAAAAAATATTACAAATATTGGAATGACTTATTTATTATATAAATCATATTATAATTAATTATTTTTTAAATTAATAAAGTTAAGAAAATAAAATTTCTATTGCTATTGAGAAAAAATGCACCAACGCTTATGTATGAATATAACTTCTTGGGTTGAAAAGTACCTGACACCCCGAGTTTGAGTGTATTAGGGTGAAAGTTGCTTTGTGTAAGGCAATAAAACATTATAAAATCACTATTTCACTTCTGAAGCTGTGCGGCATCGAAGTAAAAGTAAATATTTGACAAAACGCAACTTGGGAATAGTGAACTGAATTACATTCCTTTGGCTCGCCAAGTTACATCGTATGGACTGTACTATCGCTCCTGTCCAAATTCCGACTAGTCCTATTTTTTTTTTTGACGTTATTTCATTTTTTTTGACGTTATTTCAACCATATGTATTTATTGTGTTAGGTACACCATCTAATGTTACAAGACAAACCAAGAAACGAAGCCTACAGAAAAGCAATAATTAACAACAAAGATTTCATAAAAGGAAAAACAGTTCTCGATGTTGGAGCAGGTACTGGACTTTTATCAGTTTTTTGTGCACAAGCTGGTGCCGAAAAAGTTTACGCAGTTGAAGCAAGTAATTTATACCAAATTGCCCAAGAAGTAGCCAAAGAAAATAAATTTGAAAATATCATTCAAGTAATACATAGTAAAGTTGAAGATTTGACACTACCAGATGATACAAAAGTAGATATTATCGTTTCGGAATGGATGGGATTTTATTTGTTACACGAAGGAATGTTGGATTCTATCATATTTGCAAGGGAGAAATTTTTAAAAGAAGATGGACACATATTTCCGGAATCTGCTACCATTTATTGTGCACCTTGCAGGTAATAATCTGTTGTAAATCTCACAGCCCAAACATCTTCACGGTAACTACTTGAGTAATTAAAATGTCTGTAATTGACAGATAAATGTCACGATTGTCAGTGTCAAAAATTCAGGGACAGTATTGAAGGCTTTTTTGGGAACAATATTTAATATTTCCTATTGTATTATTAATTATATATTTAAAATCATAGGTATATTACGTAAACGCTTCAGAAATAACGCCAATCCCGTTAATGAATTGGAAAAACTTCGAACATTTAGAAGAAATGGAGAAAACTTGCTCATAGAATGAATTTAAAATTATAGAAAATACGTAAATATAAAGATTAGGTGTAATTAGAATTTTTTGTACAGTAAAATTTTTGAAAGATGTCCGATCAAGCGTACCTGTATCACGAACGAATTAACAAATAGGCATACATTTATCTCTTTCTTTTGCAAAGGCTGTAAGAGTGTGTGATAAGGATGGATATAACACGCTTGTATTTCAAAAATTCATATTGTTTCGACTAAGTTAGGACATTCCATTTATAAACGATTCTCGTTGTTGATAAATACTTTCGCTGTAACGTAAGTTTATTTATTAATACATATACATTACCTGGATTCATAGCCGTACGTATAACGTTATATTCTGTCAGAGACACTGACATTGTGTCAGTATCTTATTTTTAACATATCTGGTTTTACATTTGCTTATAAACTTACTAGTTGACTTATTTTTGAATTTTGAATGTTTTTCCTGTAATATATATTTTTATAATAATAAAATAACAGTAGTATCTTACGTACCCTCATAAAAACTAAGCAAACGACACTACTGAATTTGTCATGATGGGCGGAGCAAAAATCTGAATTCATACAATTCGTAGACAACCTTGATCGGACATCTTTCAAAAATTTTACTGTATGTACAAGAAATGTTAAATGCAATACTTATATACAGGATACAGGTCTGGCTAATAACGAGACTGCTTATGAAAAAGAGTTTCATTTTAAAAATTATTTTATAATCGAATGCTCCCCTTCAATGTACTCCCCTCTCCCCGCCACATACCGTTCCATTCGTTTTTTCCATTAGTCAAAGCAATGTTGGAAGTCTTCTTTTGTAAGAGCGTTTAGGAGCTCCGCCGATTTTCGCTTCACCTCTTCCATCGACTCGAACCGGGTTCCTTTTAAGGCAGACTTGATCTTCGGAAACAGAAAAAAGTCACAGGGTGCTAAATCAGGCGAGTACAGCGCGTGTTCGAGCACTGGGGTGCCTCTAGCGGCTAAATAACGCTTCACAGCGCGTTATGGGCAGATGCATTGTCCTGGTGCAAAATCCACGACTTTTTTTCCCACAACTCCGGCCGTTTCTTACGAACTCGTCCTCGCAGTGTTGCCACAACTTTCAAATAGTAAATTTGGTTTACAGTTTGACCCTCGCGCACAATTTCATTGATTTTGATCACTGTTTGCGGAGACAGGTCGACCTGGACGTTGGTCATCTTCGGTGTTCTCTCGGCCTTCAGAAAACCGTTTATACCATTGGAAAACACACGCACGATATAGATAATTCTCGCCATAGGCCTCTTTCAACAACTTATAGCACTCAGTCGGATTTTTTTTTCGTTTAACGAGAAATTTCATATTGATCCGTTTCTCGTGTTTTTCGTCACACATTGTTATCGGCACGAGAAAAAAACACGTTCGTTTCTAACCTCTATAGAAAAAATACTACTACAGCGACAAAAACGTGTTTTCGTACCGGAATAGTACACACTTCCATCTATCCAACGCTGCATTCGTTTCCCCCCCCTACCCCTCTAGGACGCCATCCGTGCGCGCAGTCTCGTTATTTAATAGCCAGACCTCGTATACCACAATGGAAAGGGCGCGAGAGGTATTGTGATGGCCACAACAGATTTTTTCACATAGCTTAACCCACGGTCTAAAAGTATGCATACTATTTTGTCTGTTGTAGTGTGCCCCTAGCTTACAATTTTTGGGACAACATAAGCGGTGTATCCATGACATGTGTTGGCAAAATCTACCGCGAACTTAAATTCCAAAAACCTGAAGTACTAGAACTAAAACCCTCCGATTTGCTTCAAGAAGGAACAGCAATTTTTTGGCTCGATCTTCGCGATATAACCGAAGAAGAAATAGAGACTATTTACAGTCAAACCGTCGTAGCTTCCTCGAGATCAGGCGACTATCAAGGTCTATGTCTTTGGTTTTCCTGTCAGTTTCCCGCGTTAACCGATGATGATGCAGTGGTATTGTCAACGTCACCGAATGATCCAGCAACTCATTGGAAGCAAACTGTTGTCGTTCTACCTGCAGAGATTCCAGTTGATGAGAAATCGCCCATAGCTTATACATTGTTCCTAAGAAAATCCAAGGACCATAAACGGAGATATAATATTGAGGTTACTATGTTGGATCCTGAGGAGATAACGCATCCCGAACCATGTGATTGTCATCTGACGAAATGTATTATTATCAAGAAGATGATTGAGCAATATGAAAGTGGCGAAATGGTAACGAATGAGGGTGACGTGTAATGTGTACGAAAGAAAAATAAAAATATTTTTTTATATATTGTATTATTTTTTTACCTCTCGCTAAGAGATATCCAGATTTTAAGTATTAAGCACGTTTAAAGGTCCCTATAATCCAATTTTAACATTTTTACGATGACGTCTGTGTGTGTGTGTGTGGATTTATGTGTGTATGTGGGATGTTGGTAGGGCGATTACTCAAAAACAATAAGACATTATTTTTGTTTAACTACGTATTTCCCAATCGGACATTCTTGGGAAGATCTGAAAAGGTTTTGGTAACAATTGGACAACTGGAAGTACAAGATTCTTGAAAAAAAATCTTCTAAATAATATTTTTTGAAATTTTTTCTCGGTAATATTAAAGAAAATTAAATTCTCTATCTGATACATTTAAATATTTTATTATATTCTATAGATTTAGAGATAAAAGAAATATAATGTATAAAATAATATGTTACAATAAATTTTACAGCCGAAAGAATGCCATGGAAAATAGTTGAAAATTTAAAATGTTTGTAACTGACAGATAAATGTCAGTGTCAGAAATCTGGAGATATTACTGAAGATTTTTTCTGGGAAGTACATACATTATATTATTTCTTAATGTATTAATAGTTAAATATTTAAAATTATAGATATATTACATATATCCTTCAAAAATACTGTCAATCCTGACAATGAATTGGATACATTTCGAAAAATTAGAAGAAGACAAAATTTCTTCATAAAATGAATTTAAAATTAAACAATCTAAATATAAGGAATAGATATAAGTAGAATTTTTGATGTAGAGTGTAGGTATACAAGAAATGTTAAATACAATAGGGTGCGAGCAGTCATGTGACTGTTGGCCTTGACAAGCAGATATGGGGGCCCATGTCAGAATGATAGCTAGTAATTATGTATATAGATGTCAAATATCATAATTTCTCATTCTAAATTTAGTGATTTTCCAATTCCATGTGGTGACAAATTAACTACGTGAATTTAAAAAATCTTGAAATTTTTAATGAAAAATTCTGATATTTGACATCTATGTACATAATTACTAATAATTACATTCTGAACCGGGCTCCCATATCTGCTTGTAAAGGCCAACAATGTAACATGACTGTTCGCGCCCTATACTTATGTAACCATAAAAGGAAGTGGCGAGAGGTATTGTGCTGGCCACAACAGATTTTTTAAAATTAATCTTTGTTTGTTGTGCAATAAAAAAACTAAACATTGATGTCTTATTTCATGCCTTGGTACGTAGACAGGTCAGCATATTTCAGATTGTGATCAAATTAAAAATCGGCTTTAACTTCTGTCAATTCAGTACGGAATGCAAACGTAATACTTTTTATCTATCTCGGGACAAGATGATCAATCTTTAATTCTTCACATGGATGCTATGTCATGCCACCAGTATTTCTTTATAAGTGTAGATCTTTTTTTTTCGGTATATATTTTGGCCGGTCTACTTTTTGTTATTTCAAGTAATGATTTAGTTAATTCCACTACAGTAAAAATTGACTAAATACGCTCACCGGCGCAAAAAACGACCCATTTCACTTTTTAAGAGTAAATAATTCTATAAAATTTATATATGAATATTTATTTCATTCTACACTACAATCAGCGCTATAGTTTTCCTATTGAAATAGGTTAAAAATCTCAAAGTAGTGCAGTTTGTTGTGATATTGCAGTGAATGAACGAATATTTCTTTGTATTCGGTAAATGATAATGTGCAAACTAACTTTTAAAGTGGATAAACCAGAGCTACTTTACCTCCGATTTGCATGAAAATTTGTGCAAAATATGGGAAAAATATTAACAATTGGCGTTACTTATTTGTTGTGATTTTATAAAAAAAATATAGACAATAACCTTACCTAACGCAAGAACTCAATTTGGGAAAAGTGAGTGGTTGTGTTATTCACTTTTTATGTGATTTTATAAAAAAATATAGACAATAACGATACCTAACGCAAAGAACTCAATTTGTCAAAAGCCGAGTGGTTACGTTACTTATTTGTTGTGCTTTTATAAAAAAAATATAGACAATAACCTTACCTAACGCAAGAACTCAATTTGGCAAAAGTGAGTGGTTGCGTTATTCACTTTTTATGTGATTTTATAAAAAAATATAGACAATAACGATACCTAACGCAAAGAACTCAATTTGTCAAAAGCCGAGTGGTTACGTTACTTATTTGTTGTGCTTTTATAAAAAAAATATAGACAATAACCTTACCTAACGCAAGAACTCAATTTGGGAAAAGTGAGTGGTTGTGTTATTCACTTTTTATGTGATTTTATAAAAAAATATAGACAATAACGATACCTAACGCAAAGAACTCAATTTGGCAAAAGCCGAGTGGTTACGTTACTTATTTGTTGTGATGTTATAAAAAAATATAGACAATAACCTTACCTAACGCAACAAAACCCATACATATACGCACACACACAAACACACGCTACATTGAATGAATACGTAATAAATACGGATAAAAACAAAATAAGAACGATTTTGAGGTTAAATCATTCGGCGGTCGGCCAATTGTTAGTATTTTTCCCATATTTTGCTCGCTGAGAGAATCTTTTACAAAGTTTCATGCAAATCGGAGGTGAAGTAGTTCTCCTGCAGGTTAACCATATTTCTTTGTATTCGGTAAATGATAATGTGCAAACTAACTTTTAAAGTGAAACAAACATTATTTGTGTATATGTGTTTTCTTAAACAAAGGCATCAGGTACCTATGAAGATGTTCCATCAACCTGTAAGTACCATAATTTAATCAATACGTGTATAATTATTTCTATACATAAATAATGTAAGGCATTAGCTTTATATTTATCTTTGAACCTATTGTTTTTTTTTTTTATAATTTATTTATACATATAGTATCGAGCATAAATAGTGTGACTCCGTAGAAACTAATAAAAAATACTCCTCCATATTTTAATTATTCAATATATTTTCAAACTTCTTATGTAATGTAAAGGTAAATAAGTAATTCAAAAGTATTATACTAAATTTCGAAGTACTTATGTATTTGAACACAAATGTGACATGCGACAAAATTAGAGTGACTGTATAAAAATATTATATTTATTTTAAATTAACCAGAACAACAATTTATAAAAGAAACTTATATTAGACAAAAAATAGTGTTACATACTTAATTGAATTCGTCGTGGCATCGAATTAATTAAATTATCGATGATTTTGCGGTTTGTAGATTTCTATGCATCTATTATAATTTTAAATAATAATAATAATTGTGGGTAAATTTATCGACTGTGATGTGGATTAGGTGTTAAAAATTACTCGAAAGTTCAGTCAAACAGCATTTATTTTTACTACCAACGTTTCGGTGCACCCTTCCACCTTCTTCAGGGTCTACAACAATTATATAATAAAAATGTAATAAAGACAATATAACATGGACATTACTGTAAGTGTGATAATGTCCATGTTATTTTGTATGTATTACATTTATATTGTATAATTGTTGTAGATCCTGAAGAAGGTGCAAGGATGCACCAAAAAGTTGGTAGTAAGAATAAATGCTGTTTGACTGAACTTTCGAGTAATTTTTAACACATAACCCAATGGTTTCCAACAGATTTTCAATTGTATTAAAGATCAGGTTACTATTTGCGAGTTATAGACACATTCAAATCGGCTTGTAACTCTTTTTTTCATTCACCACTCTCATACGGTTATAAATAGGACAACGCGGTTTCAAAATATGAATTCAGCATGAAATTCCCTTTCTTATTATGTATTACATGATTTGGATGAACTGAACAGATTCACAATTACACGAAGTGACGTATCTTTATTCCTAATTTCATATTGAACTAATTTAATAATCATCTAATGAAAATTCAGTAAAAACACAGTCAAAAAGTATTTATTTGTTAGTTGAAATAATTTTGAAACAGTCAAATTATTTAGACAAACAAACTTAGTTATTCGAGACAAATAAATGAGCAATTTGTATCACCACTTCTTCTGCCAGTTCATATATTAAAGTTAGTCGAATTAATTTTTAAACATAGTTAAATTATTTGACATAAATAAACTTAGTCAAATTGTGGCATCGATTTCTACACCATTAATTACTATTAAAATTAGTTGAAATATATTGTCTAAATTATTATGTATTTTCGGTGAGACAATCTTTAATATTAATAAGTTGCAAAATAATTTTAAAATACAATGAGATAAATGTTAGACCAACCTCGCCTACTATCAGTCCAATTTGGCCAACAGAGGCATTGTAGATCTCAGCATCTCTGAAAATCGGCAATCACTGCAAACTGCTACCAGGACCGTTTATTCGAACAAAATTTTAATATTTCACTATTTAGTCCACTGAAAACTATCACACATTAAAAATTCATATCACTAAAGTTAGGTTACACTAAAAGAAACAAATATACACTCTTTTAACCCTCCCAACAAAAGTTCTTCACGAGAATTGCACTTACTATGAGTAAAACACATTTTCATTTGCAGGTTACAAATACACTGACAAAAGACAGCAATAATAAACAACAAACACCGGTCTTAATATTAGCTCGAACTTGTCTGTTATTCGATCTGTAGCTTCACTGGTCGATATGATATTTAAATAAAAATAATAATGAATTATTTATTCACTTGGTATAATAACAAATAAATTATTGTTATTAAAATATTTTAAAAAATCTGATGTGACCAACACAATACCTTCCGCCATTTAATTTTTATTTATTTAAATACATATACTTATGGGGTATCGTGACCGCGTGCCTAAGAGTCTGGTCGCGAATACGGGGTACCCGATTCAATTCTTACCAACACCAAATATTTCGAATTTTAAATGACACAAAATTGACCCCTGTGGTGCACTCTCCACGCCGTGAGGTGACACTTGGTAAACGCCCGTAGGATACAAATATGCCATCATCATTACCGAAATCTGTGTACAAAACAGATTAGCATACCCAGCAATGGGTAATATGCCATGATGATATATACGTATATTAAGAGTATTGTGTACTCTTGTACTAAAATATGAAGCGAAAATTTAAATAAATTGTTCCTGTACTAGAACTATTAACATTTTAAAAAATTCAACATTAGACAAACATACTTCTTATATGAACCTACATTTAAAAAAAATAATTATCCAAATCTATTAATACTGAACTTTGATTTTAATAGGTAACCCAAAATTCAGTAGCATTTCTTGTTTTCCCATTAAAATAAAAGTCAAATACTGATAGATTTCAATAATATTTTTTTTTAAAAGCAGGTTCATATCAGAAATATGTTTGTCTAATATTGATTTTTTTAAAATGTTAATAGTTCTGATACAGGAACAATTTATTTGAATTTTCGCTTCATATTTTAGTACAGGAGTACACAATGCTCTTAACAGAATTTATTCGTCTACTCAAGGAGCATAACGTAAAATTATTTTCACATAAACAGCGTGTTGCATTACGGCTCGGCGAGAATTGTTTCTCTTTTTTAAATGGAACACCCTATATATTTTTATATATTTTGAATTGTATTTTATTCACTGAAGTTATTTTAATAGTTAAAATTACGAATTTTCTATTCTGTATAACTGTAATTATACTCTATGTTCTGACATATTTTTTTCAAAATGTAATTATACAGGCTGTTCAATAAAGCGAATCATATGTGCTCAATTTCAAATGACTATAACTCGTCATTTTCAAATGGAACACCCGATATTTTATTATTCAGTTGTGTGTATTTTTGTATTATTTTCATATGTTATTAAGGTTATCCTATGCCTAAAACCAATTATTTCAGAGATTTTCACCATTTTTCTTTAAATTTATATATTCAATTAAAAATTAAATCTAGTATACCATGGATATTGTATTTTGAATAAGAACCAATTGCAGTAATAACAGTAGTTTCATTAGCCAGGTTATTATTAATAACAGTGGGATTAAGTAAATTAATTTATTAATATGAGTCTCTCGCAAGAAGAACTTCAAATATGGTGTACGCACTTGGAGAAGCGGAAAGAAATATATTCAGTTTTTAACCAATTTAACGTGTTCTTTTATACCAATTATTTTACACTGAATTTCTTAGTGTATTTACATACAAAACTACAGCAAAAACAGAAACATATATTTATTTATTTAAATTTAAAATTAGTATTAATATCACGTTACGAGAAAATTACCATATGCAATGCAAATAGCAAATTATTATTTATTACTTTATACATAACACTTTTCATTCATTGAATATTGAATGACAATGCATACCAAGTTATAATTTATCTGAAATTTGAATAGATTTTATGCATGGAACAATATCACGCTTTTTGAAATGTAAATTGCAAATGAAGTATCTAAATAGTATCAGTTTCTGCACCTTGGTGGTCTCTCTAGAGATGAAAGTGTCATTATCATCTAGTATGATAAAACAATTATTCTATGAAAATGTTATGCTGGTACCCTGCTCTTAATGCCAACGACAATCTAATGGAACTCTATTGTTTTAATATCAATTATATTAGAATTTGTAATTTGATATCACACTACATTTTACACGAAATATTAAAGTTTTATTTACATACCAATAAATAAGAGAAACTGTAATAGTAGGAATAAATTAAAATAAATCTTTTTCGAAGTATAGTTTAGCCAGCACCTTAATTTCCAAATTTTAAAATTTTATGTTAACAGAAATTTTAGTATAATTAACAAATATTGACATGTATAATGGAACATTTAATTCTGAATAATTTTCTTCCAATAAACCTCTTTAAAATATAAATAATAAAGCCAAGAATTAATGTTTTATTTATCAATAAATCCAATACAATATTAGTATGGCCATCTATAGCTTAAACTTATAAACAATCACTGACATTTGTTAATATTTATATATGTATTTTCAGAAACTAATATCACAAAACTAAGGCATTAAATCGAAAAAAGTTTCAAATAAAATTTACTCAAGATAATATATTTTAGTTATTAATATATTAATTCTATTTATTTAGTTTTTATCTGTAGAGATTTAAATGCATACATAAATAAATCATTTACTCAAAACCAAATATAAATAAAATAAATTATTAGCTAAAATATATGTAAAATTAAAAAATAATAGAAGTTTATTTAAAAAAAATCTTTGTATAAAATTTTCCCTACATATTATAAACAATTTTTAGTTCTACTTATTATCTTTGAAACAAAAGCGAAAATAAAATAAAGCTTCAACAAAACTCCCTTTTATTTAATCATAAATCAATTTCTATATAATAATTTTTGTCGAAAAGTCGCTAGTTTAGCCAGAAAATAAGTTTTCCCAAATTTGTTAATCCAAAACGAGACTACTACTGTAATCTATGATGATAATTATGAACTATTTTTTAATGTTTTGTTGTAAGAAAGTACGTTGTTGTGTCGTGTAAATGGGAGAAAATCAATATCATCGTCAAATCGATTGACCAATCAGATTCAAAAAAGTTTGGAAATGGAAGACGCGGGATAAAACATTGTTTAAACAAACGTCATTTGATTGTTAATCAGCTGTTAAGCGTAAAAGTGTTAAATTTATTTATTTTGAATTAATGAATTGTTGAAATATTGATTGTTATATGATTTATGTATCATTTGAATTAAAACAGAAATATTTGTTGTAATTATTATTTATTTACCATAATATTTTGTTACAAAAATAATGAATAGAAGAGTATATTAGATCCGAAGTGGAATTATATTTCATTATAGCTTACAGCCCAATACCGGATGCGAAAACTTTGCCCAGAATTAGTGAAACATGAAAATTTTCAAACTCGAATTTTTTCACTTCTACAGATATTGCTTAAGCAGAATTAAACAATAAAACAATACTAGTAATGGTTAGGTTATGTTACAATTTGGTTTAAAAAATAACAAATAAATATCTTTCTTTGTAAGTTTAGATAAATCCAAAACGTGTTGTGACTGATTTTCTGGTTTGGGAATGATAAGGAGTTCTACTATTATCATCTGATATCATCATTATCGATATCATCACCTTTATTGTTCTGTGGAATTTGGTTTACTTTTACTCATTTCTTAAATTGTGCATGCCTGATTACTAAGCATTACTTAACAAACTCGTGACTTAGAGGAGGACAAGATAGTTGGAAGAATTCGGTATTGGTAGGTCAAGAAAACGATTCACAGAAGCATTGAAGACTCATAACTTCTTCTATATTTGAAAGAAACACTGTTGATGTTGTTAGTTACCACGGTTGTTAAGTGTTGTGTTTATATAGTTGTTACAGTTAATTTGGCACGTAATTTTAAATTGTGAACTTGAAATAAATATTTTTTGTTTAAACCAAATTTGTTTTAATGTTTTAGGGCCAATTTTACAATTTTAACTTCCAGATAAATAAACAATATCAAATCGGATTATTGGCAGCAATGAAAGGTTTATCAGTTTATTTTGTTTAATTCATTTCTGTTTTGTTTATTTAACGGGAATTTATAAAATTCGCCCTTAAATAACGGCAACATTGTTTGTAATTTTAACAAAGTTCTTCGTATTTAGAATAAAGTTTATTACAAGTATTTAATTTCACCGTCAAAATTATATCGTGAAAGTACAACCGTACTTTTCCTTTCTGAAAAAAATCCTACATTAAGTCTAAATTGGAAGGGAAAATAAATTTATTCAAAGTTATCAGTATTAAAAAATGATGAAATTATAAATATAGAAATAGAAATTATATGTCCATATTAAATTTTGTACGATTTTTTTTAATAAAAAACTAAAAATCAAAAATTATTTAATAAAAATTATACAAAAATAGATAGAGACTCGAACCCGGCTTCTTAATTATTGAAATCTATGTATAATATTTCATATCTACTTATAATTTTGTTACAAATGCATTGTAAACATAGGCCTAGCATTAAATATTTCAATTCATAAATTCTGAACTCGAGATATCATAATTATATATTTATTTATTTTTGAATATGAAATATCACACCCTCAAGTGGGTAAAAAACTTAAAATAGAAACTTCACACTGAAATACATAAAATTAACTCTTTTTTAACCGAACAGCTGATTAACAATCAAATGACGTTTGTTTAAACAATGTTTTATCCCGCGTCTTCCATTTGCAAGCTTTTTTGAATCTGATTGGTCAATCGATTTGTCCATATTATTGATTTTCTCCTATTTACACGATACAACAACGTACTTTGTTACAACAAAACATTAAAAAATAGTTCATAATTATCATCATAGATTACAGTAGTAGTCTCGTTTTGGATTAACAAATTCGAGAAAACTCATTTTCTGACTAAACTAGCGACTTTTCGACAAATATTGATATATAGAAATTGTTTTTTAATTAAATAATGGGGAGTTTTGTTGAAGCTTTTTTTTATTTTCGCTTTTGTTTCAGAGATAATAAGTAGAACTAAAATTTGTTTATTATATGTAGGGAAAATTTTATACAAAGAAATTTTCTAAATAAACTTCTATTATTTTTTAATTTTACATATGTTTTAACTAATAATTTATTTTATTCATATTTTGTTTTTGAGAAAATGATTTATTTATATACGCATTTAAATCTCCACAGATAAAAGCTAAATAAATAGAATTCATATATTAATAACTAAAATATATTATTTTGAGTAAATTTTATTTGAAACTTTTTTCGATTTAATGCCTTAGTTTTGTGATATTAATTTCTGAAAATACATATATAATTATTTACAAATGTCAGTGATTGTTAATAATTTTATGCAATAGATGGCTATACTGATATTGTATTGGATTTATTGATAAATAAAACGTTAATTTTTGGCTTTATTATTTATTTTTAAAGAAAGTTTATTTGAAGAAAATTATTCAGAATTAAATGTTCCATTATACTACGTCAATATTTATTAATTATATCAAAATTTCTGTTAACATAAAATTTTAAAATTTGGAAATTAAGGTGCCGAGATATATTTCCAAAACTCTGTTGTGGCCAGCACAATACCTCTCGCCATTTTCATTTTATGTTGCAAGGGCGCGAGCAGTTAAGTGACTTTGTTGGCCTTGGCAAGCAGATAGGAGGGCCCGTGTTAGAATGACATCTAATAATAATGTACATAGGTGTCAAGTATCATCATTTTTCATTTAAAACATCATAATTTTTCAAATCGATATGAATTATCTTCTTCGACAAGTATATTCCATACTATTGATATATGTAATATTAACGTACCTATAATTTAAATACATATTTAATAATACAATAATATATATTAAATGTACTCGTATCTCCCAGAAAATCTAATGTTTGACACTGACATTTTGCATTTATCTGTCAATTATAAACATTTAAATATCTCAACTGTTTTTTAGGCAACGAGATTATTTTTTAATAAAAAGTAATTTTACTGGAAATTTAGAATCTTTTGCAAGAAAATTTATGTATGGAATTTATACATAATACACAGGATTGAAGGAAGGTATTGTGGTGGCCACAACAGATTTTTTACATTTAACTGATAAAAGTGCAAGAATCGTCTTATTTTTTACCCTGGAATCTTTGGTTGCCATGTCCCCCTATGTCAAAGACACTCTGTATATACGATTGAAATTCTTTAGCCTAGCAGCATCTATTAATTTTTTTTTAACTCTGCCGATCAAAAACTTCTTAATTAAGATGATAATGAAATATAGCTAATCAGCTTCGTTTTTGAATATTTCGAAAATGAATTTATTAGCGCTTACTGAGATGTTTATAAAGCAGACTGGTGTTGGCGCCCTGGAAAGTCGTTAATGAAGTCATCAAAACGAGTTCTTTTCTTCATTAATGAGCTTGTCTGCTCGGCTCATGCTCAACAAGCACTACACGCATGTATCGGATGTAGAAAATGAACTCTTGTATGCGAAATTATCTAAATGATAGTCAATTTTACTCTTTTTATTTTGTAACACGTTAATTTGCTACACTGTTTTACATTGGTTTGACTGACTACAATCTTGAATGATGATGATTTATGAATAATAAACTTCAAGAACATTATAATTAAATTTGTTTGTCATGATGGCAATATACTAACAATATTTTCTTGCTAAATTCTCTTATAATTCTAGTGGTACATTAAAACTGCACCTACCTTACGGGCTCTCAAAGCTGTCATGGTGAGGGCACCACAGAAATCACATGTGTTATCTGAAAAATGGTATTGAACAATAGTTTGTTCTTCGGATATGAGAAATTAAAAACCAATTCATTTAGCGACGAAATTTATTGAATTAAACACAATTTCAAATACAATAATACAAATGTAGCAGCTCTTGGCAAAAGTAACCATAGTCCAAATATTGTATTTTCGCCAAAAATTTTTTTTCTACAAATCTATTAAAAGTAAGCATTTTAATGGTTATTTTTTGGGTTAGAAATATCATTTTATGACACAAGTGTTAATAAGTGACATACCATTGTTAATTTTAACACTATTGTGAAAAGTGAATTAGTTACCTTGATAATGACGAATGAAACAACAAATTGACATTTTTGACATGTCAAAAATTTATCAGAAATACAAATTTAAATGAAAAAAATCTGATGTGGCCAGCACATAACCTCTCGCCGTATATTTTACCTGGCTGTATGCATAAAGCAAAGATTATTTTTATAAATACAAATAATATATTCATATAAATCTATGACGTATAAACTTCTTTATTATTCAATAATAGCATGTCTCAACATGAAGATATTTTACCATAAATTATGTTACAATAAATTACAAAGTAGAGTTTACCATATATAAATATTAGGCTGGTAACAGCAATTTTCAATTCGAACAACTTTGTTTACTTTCTCTTCATATTCTTCTAGTAAAAACATTAATTTTGGGCGGTCTAAAATGTATATATCTGGATTGTGCATCTATTCTTATATATCTTCTTTTACATTTTATTTTTTCATACTTGTTATATCTAAATAACCTTAATTCCCTTTAATAAAGTGACGGATAGATTGCACTCCGATTTTGTCAATATTTACAACTTACTTGAGAAGAATTTGATAGTTTTTTCGCAATTCAAAGTTACTCTAGTCTACAGTACTGGTGTACATTGTCCCATAATGTTTGAAACAAATTTAAGTCCTTCAACCTAGACTTGTCATCTCCATAATAGTCACAGATCAAGAACTAAGGGATTCTCCAAGTACATTTTTAATTCATTACTCATTATTTCTGACACTGACATTTATCTGTCAGTTACAAATAATTTAAATTATCAACTATTTTCATGGCATTCTTTCGGCTGTCAAATTTATTACAACAGATTATTTTATATATTATACTTCTTTTATCTCTAAATCTATGGAATATATAATAAAATATTTAAATGTATCAGATAGAGAATTTAATTTTCTTTAATATTACCACGAAAAATTTTCAAAAAATAATATTTAGAAGATTTTTTTTCAAGAATCTTCTACTTCCGGTTGTCCAATTGTTACCAAAACCTTTTCAGGTCTTCCCATGAATGTCCGATTGGAAAATACGTAGTTAAACAAATTTAAAGTCTTATAGTTTTTGAGTAATCGTCCTTCCAACATCCTACATACATACACACACACACACACACATACATACATCCACACACATACACACACACAGACATCATCGTAAAAATGTTAAAATCGGATTGTAGGGACCTTAAAACGTGCTTATTCAATAAAATCTGGATATGCGATTTTTAGCATGAATGCAATACCTCTCTTAGCGAGAGGTAAAAATTGATGTGACCACCACATACCTTCCGTCAATCCTATGTATTATGTACAAATTCCATACAAACATTTTCTTGCAAAAGATTCTATATTTTCAGTAAAATTATTTCATAACCAAACTATGTAAATATTGTACTTGACACTGATATCTTCTGCTTCTCTAGCTTTTCCCATTTGTTAGGGGTCGCTATTTTTTTTCTTTTTCCACTCATTTCTTTTTTTGCTTTTCGTCCTCAATCAGTTCTTTTTCTCTCTGTTTCTTCTATCTTCTACTACTAAGCTATTCATTCTTCTTCAAATATATTTTTCATCTCTCTTCATGACATGTTCAAACCAATGTAATCGTCTCTCTTTTATCTACCTAGAAACTTCTATCACTCAAGCCTTTTCCCTTATCCTTTAAATCCTTTCCATATCTTTCCATGTTTTCCCGAAAATCTAACTCAACATTCTCATCTCTGCCACATTCATTTTATTTTCATTGATACTGACATCTGTCAATTTGGATTATCTGAATATATTAGCAGTGTCCATGGTTAGCATAGCTGGCTGATTTATGAAATTTAATATCTTTATAATTCCTTAACTTTATATCTATTGAATATGAAGTATAAAATGCAATCAAATCGTATAAAGAAAAATATATTCTTTAAGTTATAATAACGTTAAATGTCAATAAATGATATTTAACAGTGTTTTTTCAAGAAAAACTGTTGAAATCTTCATATTAGGGTACTTCCGGTTAACCAATCGTAACCGAAAACACACACATACATACACACACACACATACATACATACAGACATTATCGTATTTTAAGGACTCTAGAACGTGCTTATTCATTAACTCACCATCGAATTTTTTGACCAAAAACAATACGTTCCTTGCCTATAAGTGACGGAAGGTAAAAATAGTATTAACACATATCATAAATTGCTACAATACCTTCGCTGGTATTTTAACTTTTTTGAATTAGTCACATCACATATAGCATTTTAAATAATTTCTTTATTCATTTCAATTATGATGTATAATGTTCATATACAATAGCAAAAACTCAAAATGAAGTTGTAACTTGTATCACCTTTTTGAAATGTCAAAATTTATTCGGTACCCAAAAGTTACAAAAAACCGTGATGACATACATTTATTTATTGAGGTATGAAATTAAATTGCAGCTATAAAAAAGTTACTGTTACCTATTTCATAATAACAATGTTGGCGTGTAGAAATACTATTATTATACAAAAAGTAATAAATACAGCTTTCATGTAGGTCTCCATTTCATCTGATTCCTACATCAACGTATTTTTAACTTTGTTATTTTAATCTCCTCATGTAGGTGTCATTGGAACATTTTTTAGTACATATATTCTTACTTTCTTTGTTATTGTTCCATTCGTCCCACATAGAATTGTATTTCAAGAGCTTTTCATAATTCTTTCAAACTAGAATTAAAATATGCTAATTTTAGAGAAATGGTAACTGTATTGTATACCACGTATTTATATTTCGTTTTTACCTTCCGTCACCTCTAGGTAAGGAAGGTATTGTCTTTGGTCAAAAAATTCGGTGGTGAGTTTTCAAGGAATAAGCCCGTTATAGGGGTCCCTACAATACGATTTTATTATTTTATGATGATATATATATGTGTGTGTGTGTGACCGCGGTTTCGGCCACGAAATCTCCAATACTAGAATTCGAAAAATTACAATTTTTACGCATAGCTCTTTCTTACATCCATATGCAGACTTGATTAGATTTTGGTTATAATTGGTCAACTCATTTGAAGATTTGAACAGTTTTTCTTGATAAAACGCTGTTAAATATATTTTTTTGGCCTTTAATGTTATTATAAATATTAAAGAATATGGGGTCTCGTGGCTGTGTGCCTGAGTGTCTGGTCGCGAATCTGGGGACCCGGGTTCGATCCCGACCGACGCCAAAAAATACATCGAATTTTAATGGCACAAAATTGACCCCTGTGGTGCACTCTCCATGCCAGCTATAAGTGCCCGTGAGGTGACGCCTGGTAAGCGCCCACACGGTACAATATTCCATCATTACCGATATCTGTATACAAAGCAGATTGGCACACCCAGCATCCAGCAATGGGTAATATGCCGTGATGAAATATTTATTTATTTAAAGTATATTCTTATCTATACGAATTAATTGCATTTTATATTTCATATGCAATGGATATAGAGTTAAAGAATTATAAAGCAATTAAATTTTATAAATCAGCCAGCTATGCTATAACCATGGAAAGCTACAATATTAAGAAAATTCTAACTGATGTAAGTGGCAATGAAAAGAAAATGAATGTTGCAGAGATGAAGATGTTGAAATAGATATTGGGGAAGACACGGGAAGATAAAGAATGAAATAATAACGGAAATGGCTCTAGATATATACAAAAGAGACGATTATATTGGTTTCAACATGTCATAAGGAAAGATCTAGAATATATTGGAAGAATGAATAGCTTGATAATAGAAGGGTTACGAAACAGAGGAAAACCAAAGATAAGATGGAAGGACTGTATTGCGATTGTGGTACTTGAAAGAAAAATAATATAATAAGGATTGACAGGTAGTGTGCTGGCCACATCAGATTTTTTATTATTTTTATTTATTTGTTGTCAAAGAAATGTTTCTTTTATGGTTTTACAGATTAATTGCGGTTAAACAAAAATTAGAAACTGTTCATGAATTCGCTATGAGAGGTAGGTAGGACTCATACTAAAAATCGCAAATCCAGATTTTAGTGAGTAAGCACGTTTTAAGGGCCCTAGTATCCGATTTTTACATTTTTACGATCATGTCTATGTGTGTGTGTGCGCGTGTGTGTATGGAGGTGTGTGTTTGTATGTTGGAAGGACGTTTCCTCAAAAACTATGACATAAAATCTGTGAAGAGCTGAAAAAGTTCTGGTAAAAATTGAACAACCAGAAGAAAAAATCTTCCAAATATTATTTTCTGAAAATTTATATTACGAATATTAAATTCTAAATTTAATAAAATATCATTATATATTGTATAGATTTGGAGATAAAGAAATATATTATATCTAGGTCTAATAAATCGCACAGTCAAAACTACACCTAGGAATCCAACTGGAAAATTCAAATGTTTGTAATTGACTGATAAATGTTAGTGCCAAAAATCAACAGTTTTACTGACATTACTAAAAGGTTTTTCTGGGAAGTACATTCAAAATTTCTTCTTGTTTTATTAATTAAATATTTCAAATTATAAGTAAAATATCCAAAAGATATATCGCTAATCCCGTCAATGAATAGGAATAATATCTGACAATTAGAAACTTCCTCATAGAATGAAAGAATAGATATACAAGAAATGTTAAAAACAAAACTTATATAACATAAAATGAAAATGGGAGAGAGGTATTGTGCTGGCCACAACGGATTATTATTATTTTTATTATTATTATACCGTGAGTTTCAGCTACGATGCAATACTTACTATTCTATCATTAATATATTACTGGAATACTAGTTACATGCAACGTACCGTTTCAGATAAAATGATTTTGAATAAAATAAATAAAATTTCCTATTAATTGAGAAAGGCTGTAAGAGTAGATGAACATTAAATTAAGTATGCATCTCAAACCTCAAGCGCAATTAACTTTTATAGCCCTCCAGTGTGTTAGAAATTTTGGTTTACGCCTTGTGCTCTAATTTTCACGCCTCGAGCCATAAATGGTAACTTACAACCTTGATTCATAAATAACTATTAGATGTGTATAACATCATTAAAAGATATGCATCTTACTTACCTACCTTGGTCGTTCAGGAAGTACTTTTAATATAGTAAACTACCTACCTAAGAATTCATTATTGTAGACAACATATTTATTAAAATAAGTTTATTGCTGATGTATTTCAATAATTATATTTGTGCAAATGTTTTGTTTTTGTTCTTCAAAATAAAAACATTGTATGGAAGAATGACCCAAGGAGGAATGAACGAACCAGTTGTGTAGTAAACATAACCACGTGACTTGTGACTCATTCTTCATCCAATTTGGCGCGCAGGTTGAACGGTGCAACAGTACAACAGATAATGAAAGCATTCACTCTCAATGATTACAATAGCCGCGTTCTTTACTAAAAATTGCAATACAACTTATAAGAACACATATCTTATCATAACATTTCATTTTAACAGTTTTTACCTCCCGCTACCTTTGGTAAGGGAGGTATAGGGATCGTGCTAAAAATCGCATATCGAGATTTTGGTAAATGACCACGTTTTAACATTTTCACGATGATGTCTGTGTTGAATGTGTGTGTGGATCCTCTTTACGCTCTAACTCAAATACTAGCGTTCAGAAAATTTTGAAACCTTGTATTTGTACCTTACTCTTACATGGAAAGATCCCATTAGATTTTGGAGTAAATCAGATAACCGAAAATGGCACTCAAAATAGTTCGAAAAATACCTTTAAATGTTATTTTTTCGAGATTTATGTTTTATAAAAATTAAAGATTATTATTTTTCTACAGGTTTGCATTAATACTTTTTGTATATATTTTATGGATAAATTTATAAAACTATCTATAATTTTAATCCCGGAGCCTACGTTTTAAACAGAACTCATTCACATGGTTACACAATTCAAATCTCAAATGTTTGTAACTAACAGATATATGTCACCGTCAACGAACTAATCATTTCAAATAATAATATTAACGTTTTATAAAGAAAATAGTAAATGGAACAATAATTATATGCAAAGGAACTTAATACAGTTTCCAGCTTAAGTAAATATGTACAAATATTGGTAAGATAATAAAAACATATATCATCACGGCATATTACCCATTGATGGGTGAGTCAATCTGCTTTGAACGCAGTTGTCGGTAATAATGATACCATATTTGTTCCGTGCAGGCGTTTACTAGGCGTCACTTCACGCGAATCTTGGAAACGGGTTCGATTCCGACCGACGCCAAATATTTTAAAATTTCAAATGGCACAAAATTGATCCCTGTGGATATAGGTAAGTACATAAATATTATTATTATTATCTTTTTAAATCTCACTCTACCCTTACGGGTGTAGAGATTATAATTCTTTTTACACTATATTATTTATAAAGCCTTTCCATTCTGTCCTGTTCCTTGCTTTCCTGTTTGCTTCTTGAAGGTTTAAGTTGTTCTTATTTAGAATTTCTTCTATGTTTCTTTCCCAATTCTTCGCTGGTCTTCCTCTTTTCTTTTTAATCCTTTCTCTAGCGTTCCAGACTATTTTTGCTTGTTTGTCTTCAGGCATCCTTACTAGATGTCCATACCAGGCTAGCTGTCTTTTCTCTATTGTTTTTTGCGTGCTTTCTAGCTGTAGCTTTGTTCTTATGTCCTTAAGTACATAAATAAATAAAATAAATATATCATCACGGCGTATTACCCATTGTTGGGTCTGCCACAGGGGTCATTTTTGTGTCATTTAAAATTCGAAATATTTGGCGTCGGTCGGGATCGAATTTTATGTATTTACATAAATAAAAATTAAATTAAACGGAAGGTATTGTGTTGGCCACATCAGATTTTTTAACTCTATATTTAAAGTAGTCGAAAGAATTTTTTTAGAAATTTATCACAGTTTGTGTGTATTTATAATTTGTTGAAATTGTAAGCCGGCTGAATTATTATGAGCCTAGGCCCGTATATAGTTTTAGAGATTTAGAATGTGTTGCAGCCATTTCCTTCGCTAAAAGGAGTACTTTAGCTGATTGGCAGAATGCACCACAAAATTTCAAGTAAGTGCTTCAATTTCCGGTAAAATTACTTTCTTTGCATAGTTCTGTTGCATCAATAGTTTTCATTTAACTCAAGTACTCGTATAAAATACGTTAATAATATTCGCACTTCGTCGAACATCCCACAATCCTTCATCTGGTGGTGTATCCATCATCCCCCGTTGATTAGAGCATTGGCGATTTCCGTGAATTGTCGTTCTGGGTGTAGCTTGGCTGCAGCCTTGGCACCGCGGCGCGTTGGGTGGTCCACGGTGTGGCCGCGCGTCGTGTGTGGCTACGGCCCCGCGCCCCTTGGCCCCCTGGCCAACCTGCTCGCTGCCAAGGCGGCCACGGTGCGGATGCGGAGTGGAGCCTTCAGCCCGGCAGATGCACCATGCACCCCAAACACACACCTGTCATCGAGACCCAAAACAAATGCCAAATGCCCGTGCGAAACCAATGACGACATGATGTAGTTTAAGAATGGGGATCAACTATGGAACAAAATGAACTAAAGTGATCCAGAGATAATAAAGACATATGGTTACTTTCTAACATTTTTTTTTTTTTTTAATAACAGTAGGTACATAATAATAATGACTCATGGCATGAACATGTTGCATATGGTAACTTCTTTCATTGATAGCTTCCTTACACTTAAAAATCTGATGTGACCAACACAATACCTCCCGCCATTTACCTATGTATATAATTTTTATATTACTTTATAAATTTATCCATACAATATATAGAAAAAGTATTAAAGCAAACTTGTAGAAAATGGAATAATCTTTAATTTTTATAATAACTAATTGAAAAAAATTACATTTAAAGGTATTTTTTGAAGAAAAACTATATTGAGCTTCAAGTAAATTGCAATTTCCGGTTATCCAATTGCCACCAAAATCTAATGGGTTCTTTCCATATTAAATTAAGGTAGAAATACATGGTTTCAAACTTTCTGAATGATAGTATTTGAGTTAGAGCGTAAAGAGGATCCACACACACACATACATACATTCAGACATCATCGAGAAAATGTTAAAATTGGATTGTAGGGACCTTAAAACGTGGTCATTTACCAAAATCTCGATATGCGATTTTTAGCACGATCCCTATACCTCCCTTACCAAGGGTAGCGGGAGGTAAAAATGTCTAACATAATTTAACTCAGGATCATGTTTAAATATTATTTATTGAATTATTAGTAATAGAAAAATAAACATTGATAAACAATTGAAGATCTCTTGGCCAACAATAGTCCAAATATTGTATGAGATACAGGCTCACTCTGAAAAACGGAACACTCAAAATATTTTTACATATTTGGGATTTACGTAAAATTACGAATTTAACGATATGCTCGAAGTAATATTATTTTTTAATTCTCTTTGCATATTTATAAACTAGGCTTAGGGGCTCACAAGTCATGGTATTTGGCATGATGACAGCACTTCCGGTTTAAACGGAAGTGACATTAACTTTCATATTTCAAATAGGACACCCTAAATATTTTTACATATTTGGGATTTACGTAAAATTACGAATTTAACGATATGCTCGAAGTTTATTTTTATTCAAGAAATAAATTTTTTTATCTACAAATACATTGAATATGAACAAAAAATGCAATCAAATCGTAAAGATAATAAAATATTCTTTAATATTTATGGTAATGTAAAATGTGAAAAAATGATATTTAACTACGCTTCATCGAAAAAAAAAAAAACTCTTAAGAACATCAAATAGGGGTACTTCAACTCTATACGCACGTACAAAACGGGAATATGAAAGAATTATAATTTTTGGATTTGTAATATTGGAGTAAAAATGGTAAAATAGTATTCTAGGGACTCTAAAACGTGCTTATTCATTAAAAACTCACCAATTTTTTGACCAAAGCCAATACCTTCCTTCTGTATGTAACTTATATTAACAATATTTAGACTATGATTGTTTTTGTCAAAAGCTCCTCAATTAAAATATATGTCAAAGGGATTTATAATATTACTGAATATAGTTCTTCACAGAGCATACAAAATTAAGTATACATGATGTCTAGTCCAGAATAAATCCAATATGCGGGTATCTCAAGAAATATAAGAGATACAATGTCGGTTAAGTTGGACAAAAATGCATAGGTAACTAGATATAGAAGAACATGTAAATTTTTCAGTTTTATATTTTTATCTCTCGCTAAGAGAGGTATTGGATTCATGCTAAAAATCGCATATCCAGATTTTAATGATTAAGCACATTTTAAGGTCCCTACAATCCGATTTTAATATTTTTACAATAATATCTGTGCGTGCGTGTGTGTGTGGATGTATGTGTGTGTGGGGATGTTGGAAGGACGATTTCTATAATAAATACTTAATATTTGTTAAACTACGTATTACTCAGTTGGACATTACTGGGAATAGCTGGAAAGGGTTTGGTAATAATTGGACAACCGGAAGTACCAGATTCATAAAAAAAAAATCTTCTAAATATTATTTTTTGATTTTTTTTGTTCTTTATTATTAAAAAACAGTAAATTCTCTATCTGATACACATAAATATTTTATTATATCTTTTATAGATTTAGAGATAAAGAAATATATGGTATATAATAATCTGTCGTAATAAATCTCACAGCCCAAATAATGTCATGGAAACCAATGGAAAAATTAAAATGTTTGTAATTGACAGATAAATGTTAAGTGTCAAAAATCTAGATACATCACTGAAGATTTTTTCTAGGAAGTACATACATTATATTATTTTTTATAGTATTTATATTTAAATATTTAAAATTATAGGTATATTACATATACCCTTCAAAAATACTGTCAATCCCGACAAAGAATTGGAAACATTTCGAAAAATTAGAATACGACAAAATTTCTTCATAGAATAAATTTAAAATTAAAAAATCTAAATCTTAAGAATAGATATAAGTAGAATTTTTGGTGTAGAGTGTAGGTATACAAGAAATGTTAAATACAATAGGGCGCGAGCAGTCATGGGGGTCTGTGTCAGAATGATAGTTAGTATTATGTACATAGATGTCAGTGATTTTCTAATTGCATGTGGTTTATTTTGCTCGACAAGTAAATTCCTGGTGACAAATTAACTACGCGAATTTAGAAAATCTTGAAATTTTTAATGAAAAATACTGCCATTTGACATCTATGTACATAATTACTAATTGTCATTCTGATACGGGCCCCCATATCTGCTTGTTAGGCCAACAAAGTCATATGACGCGCCCTATACTTATGTAACCAAAAACGGAAGAGGCGAGAGATATTGTACTGGCCACAACATATTTTTATAAATAAATTATAAATACGAAATAATATTGGATTTTGGATTGCACTTTTTAGGACACTTTTGGTGGTCTTTCAAATTGCGATCACTTTTGGATTTAGTTATCATTTCATTATCATTGAAAAGAAAATATTTTAAAATAATACAAAATATAAAATATGTATTAGTTGGTTTACCAACTATATGAGAAAAACTTTTAATAATATTAATAAACGAAAATAATTATTATATTCTTATTGTGTCCTACAAAGTAAAAAAATCAAAATTCTATAGTCAAAATCTATGTTTAAATGTTACTTCTATTAATGGGAATGGGAAAATTCAAAGGCATTATTATTATTATAATGTGATACAATAAAAGTGCATCTATCATTATCCGAGAAAATTTAGACTGTCTAATATATAAATACAAATAAGAACATCAATTATTTTTCGTTTATGTTAATTTATTAATTCCGAATTCATTTCTTTAATCTGAACAGTTTCGGAATCCATATAATTTGTAGACCACTTGAAACATTATAAGCAATTAAAATACAAAAATTGTTTCTGTTTGTAAGTTAATACATGGGACTAAAATATTTAAAATGCCAAGTTATTTCGAAGTGTGAGGGCATTTATTTTGAATGTCTGCTAACTTTAATGTCTTTGTGAAGTGTTCATACTAAAAGGAAGTATTATCTTCAGTGCATGTTCCTTTTAAAATTCTTGAGACCATATGGAACCGCTCAAACTAATCTGAATTAGTGTAGTTAAAATAAGAACTACTTGACAAATCAGAAATAGATCTACGAGACAGAACTTAAAACCTTCATGACTCATAAGACACTCATTTTCATTCCTAAAGTTATATAACTAACAGAACAATAGCAACACATATGATTAAGACATATCGAAAGAATTCTTTGATTGATCGATATGTATAAATGTCATTTCGATTTTAACAGTTGCAAAATCTGTGATTCATAGTTTGTATACACTAAGATTCGTGTTCTTTTGTTGAAACAGTTAACAATGTAACAGTAGTAAAAATGAAGTGAAAGTCTAAGTTCAAATAATCGTGGAACTTGCTGTAGGTATAATACAGATCCAATCATACCTATTGCTTATTAAACAACTGCTTATTAACTGTTTCAAATGTTAACTGATTCATTAATTATGCTAAATATCAGCTTTGGTTATTAAGTTATTAAGGGGTAATAACTGTTGTTGAAATTTCTAATTAAAAAATCGTGCCTTATTTATTATGTCAGTATTTAAATATTTCCAGTAATTATTTTATTTTAAATTATATGGTATGTTTATAATTATTAAGTATGTTGTATTAAACATAGTTGCAATTTTTACTTTACTTTATCGTTGCATTTTCTTAATTAAAAACATATTAACTTCTTGAAGTACAGATTCTTGTTCATGAAGCATGCAACATTGTATGTAATGTATATTAAATGTAGCAGAAAATTGTTCTGATTTAATAAGTTATTATCTATAAAATGTTTCAGATTACTGGCAATCTGATATCATATTTCATCTTTAAGATCTTGATAAGATTTTATTATCTGTAAAAATATATTTGTTTATGTGGTCGTTTTAAGCTCTTTCAAGAGAGGTATTAGATTCATGCTAAAAATCGCATATCCAGATTTTAATGATTAAGCACGTTCTAAGGTCCCTAGAATCCGATAATAACATTTTTACGATGATGTTTCTCTCTCTCTTTTAGTGTGTGTGTGTGTGTGTGTGTGTCCAACACATTTAAAAAAATTATTATACCTTCTATACATTTAAAGATATACAGGGTGTTTGGCGTAAGTCCGGCACCACGAATATTTCGTTTATTTTGAGAGATACAAAAAAATGTTAATAAGCAAAGTTAAACTAGACAAAGGGGCTCATAAGATGATCTTAGCAGAAATTTTGTATCACTTCCGGTTTTAACGGAAATGGGTACAACTTTAAATCTAGCATAGGCAATCGATATTTTTATATATTTTTTCAGAATGTACATAAAATTAGCTTCACAATGATACCAAATTATCATAGTTTTACTTTAACCATTTCAAAATGGCGACCATTTATTCTTAAAATATGTATTAATAAAATTCCATACAAAATAAAACATAGCAAGCTATGAAAACAATTTTATTATCTTATAACAAAAGAAATGAATTTACCTACATTTGTGATAGTGACAATTTCTTGTAATAATTAAATAAGTATGGCTCAAGTGAATTACACAAATGAAGAAATGGTTGATCTGATTTTAATATTCGGAGAATGTCAAAGAAATTCTGTTAGAGCACTTCAACTTTATGGAGTGAGGTATCCTCACCGACGACAACCGAGAAGACAATATTTTAATGAAGTTGTTAATAAATTGGTTTTGGTATCGTTGTAAACATGCTAAAAAATAAAAAAGAATACCTCACGTCTAATTTTTTTTTAATTTCCTCTTTTCTTTTCTTATAAGATAATAAAATTGTTTTCATAGCTTGCTATGTTTTATTTTGTATGGAATTTTATTAATACATATTTTAAAAATAAATGGTCGCCATTTTGAAATGGTTAAAGTAAACTATGATAATTTGGTATCATTGTGAAGCTAATTTTATGTATATTCTGAAAAAAAATATTAAAATACCGATTCCCTATGTTAGTTTTAAAGTTGTACCCATTTTAAATCATTTCTGCTAACAATCATCTTTTAATTCTAATTCGTCGAGACAAATTACCAGAGGATGTTCTAACTTTGGCTTGAGTTCTTTTAATAAGTTTGCTAATTCGATTTGGGGGCAAAAGTTCAGATCGCCCACTTTTTGGTAATTTAATATATACAACTCCTTCATATTTCCGCGTAATTAGGTGAACAGACGCCTGCTCAATGATCTCCAAAAATGTTAACAATTTCACATTTCGGCTATCTATCCAACTAATTTATAAATAGATTTGCGTATTTCAAGTTTATATAACATCTTTCAAAAAAATTTCTGGCAAAGTTCCTCTATTATATATTTATTATGTCCAGTGACAGCTAGATTAGATCTTATTTAGTAAGCAAATTTGAAGAGTACCTAATTTTTTTCTCAAAATTATTATTACATAAGTTATTTCAGGTGAACAATCGTGATTCCAACGAACAAAATGCAAGTAAAGTGACGCCTGGTAATGGGCAATAAGCACAACCCATGATATACGTTTATTATGTTTTCATGTTTATGTTTTTGAAATATAGTTGTCCATATCTTGTCATGTATAATACTTGTCTTGCTCTAAATATAAATAAACCCACATTTATGATTCACAACCAGATCAGACTATCAAAGTGCATGGATGCAGTTTAAATCAAACCACGCAAACTTCTTCAGTGATTTTGATATATGATAACCGGATATTGTGGTAGGTGTCCCGCACACACACACACACACACACACACACCTAACTTCACTAATGTACTTGACTCAGGCAAGTATTGCAGCCTAGAGTTATAATAACCGTTCGGCCGATTTACATTTTCAACAAATCTATAAAAATGGTTAGAATTTTCCACAAAATATAGATTTATAACTTTAAAAAAATTTGAAGGGCCCAGCACATTACCTTCCGTCAATCCTGTGTATTACGTATAAATTCCATACATAAATTTTCTTGCAAAGGATTCTAAATTTCCAGTCAAATTTCATAAACAAACTATACAAATTGTACTTGACAATGATATCTTCTTCTTCTTTAGCTTTTCCCATTCGTTATGGGTCGCTATTTTTTATTTTCTTCTACTCATTTCTGTTTTGCGTGTCGTTCTCATTCAGTTCTTTTTCTCTCAAGTCTTTCGCAATACCGTCCTTCCATCTTATCTTTGATCTTCCTTTGTTTCTTCAACCTTCTATTACTAATCTATTCATTCTTCTTCCAATATATTCTTCACCGCTTCTTATGGCATGTTCAAATCAATGTAATCGTCTCTGTTATATCTTTCTAGAAACTTCTTACACCAGAGTTTTTCCCTTATTCTTTCATTCCTTATCGTATTTTTCCGTGTCTTCCCCAACATCTATCTCAACATCTTCATCTCTGCCACATTATTTACTTTTCATTGATACTGACACACACAGACACTCATACATACATACATACATACATACAGATATCATCGTACAAATGGTAAAATCGTATTATATGGACCATAAAACATGCTTATTCACTAAAAACTCATCATTGAATTTTTTAACCGAAGACAATACCTTCTTTACCTAAAGGTGACGGAAGGTAAAAATTAAGACATTCTTAAATAATTTGAATTCAACTAAACATGTATTTAAAATAACATCAGGCATGAAAATAACACTCACCACAGTCTCATGAGACTGATCAGCCATTTTTATTATTTTTCACGACACAAATAACAAAAAATAAAGCTTGTTTATAATTTATAAATAAACGACTTGACGTCTATCAACGACGATTGTCATACAAGGCCAACTAATTGATTAGTTTTTACCTCTCGCTAAGAGAGGTATTGCATTCATGCTAAAAATCGCATATCCAGATTTTATTGAATAAGCACGTTTTAAGGTCCTTACAATCCGATTTTAACATTTTTACGATGATGTCTGTGTGTGTGTGTGTGTGTGGATGTGTGTGTGTGTGTGTGTGTGTGTGTGTGTGGGATGTTGGAAGGACGGTTACTCAAAAACTATAAGACTTAAAATTTGTTTAACAACGTATTTCCCAATCGGACATTCCCGGGAAGATCTGAAAAGGTTTTGGTAACAATTGGACAACCGGAAGTAGAAGATTCTTGAAAAAAAATCTTCTAAATATTATTTTTTGAAAATTTTTCTTGATAATATTAAAGAAAAATAAATTCTCTTTCTGATACATAAGGTTTTGGTAACAATTGGACAACCGGAAGTAGAAGATTCTTGAAAAAAAATCTTCTAAATATTATTTTTTGAAAATTTTTCTTGATAATATTAAAGAAAAATAAATTCTCTTTCTGATACATTTAAATATTTTTATACATATTTTATAGATTTAGAGATAAAAGGAATATAATATATAAAATAATGTTGTAATTAATTTTACAACCGAAAGGATGCCATGAAAAATAGTTGATAATTTAAATTATTTGTAACTGACAGATAAATGTCAGTGTCAGAAATAATGAGTAATGAATTAAAAATGTATTTGGAGAATCCCTTAGTTCTTGATCTGTGACTATTATGGAGATGGCAAGTCTAGGTTGAAGGACTTAAATTTGTTTCAAACATTATGGGACAATGTACACCAGTACTGTAGACTAGAGTAACTTTGAATTGCGAAAAAGCTATCAAATTCTTCTCAAGTAAGTTGTAAATATTGACAAAATTACACATCGATATAAGAATAATCGGAGTGCAATCTATCCGTCACTTTATTAAAAGGAATTAGTGTTATTTAGATATAACAAGTATGAAAAAATAAAATGTAAAAGAAGATATGTAAGAATAGATGCACAATCCAGATATATACATTTTAGACCGCCCAAAATTAATGTTTTTACTAGAAGAATATGAAGAGAAAGTAAACAAAGTTGTTCGAATTGAAAATTGCTGTTACCAGCCTAATATTTATATATGGTAAACTCTACTTTGTAATTTATTGTAACATAATTTATGGTAAATATCTTTATGTTGAGACATGCTATTATTGAATAATAAAGAAGTTTATACGTCATAGATTTATATGAATATATTATTTGTATTTATAAAAATATTCTTTGCTTTATGCATACAGCCAGGTAAAATATACGGCGAGAGGTTATGTGCTGGCCACATCAGATTTTTTATTTTGTCAAAATTAAATATTATAATGGTTTTTATTATTATTATTTCGTTAAAATTGAATAAAATATTGTATAAACCATGTGAGTTAAAAATATTTATTCACTCAAAGAATTCAACTTTCTTTTCACGAATAAACATTATCTTAACTTAGTCGATGTATAAATATTTATTATTTAATTGTTTATGGTTTAATAAACTTTTATTTTAATTAATAATATATTTCATATTTTTACAGTTCACTCAAATAAATAAATGTCACACTGCAAACGATGTAACTAGTAGCCAATACCAATCGAAAGAAATTTGTAGAAATTTCTCACCATTTGCGTTTGTTGCAAATTTAAATTAACCGAATAATTATGAGCCTGGGTTCATAGTTACCGTAAACAACAATACAACAAAGTGAGTGATAGAATCCACCTCGCACGTGGTAGAAAAGAGTTTCCTCTTGCGATGTCCAGAGCTATGGCTACCTATAATGTTTTATTTTCCGAGACAGCCGGGCCGAAGCCTATATTTTTCGTGTATAATGCGCACCTTAATTGCTCACGGACCACCAGCGATGGCCCCGCGCCCCGCAGATGCACCATAGAAAAAAATAAATGAACACAAACAAATGAGCTAATGAGTAACAAACAATATGGTTTTATTTTTCAATAATAAAAAATTAACAGACAACTAGGGATGCAAATTATCTGAAAATTTGTACATAATTGAAACGACGGTGCTGTCAGTCAACAAGAATTCAAATAGACACAGATATAGAGAATTATCACATAAAGTTATAAAATTATGTATTAACAATCAAAATAAAAAATAATTTAAAAATACAACAATTGTTATTCTATTATAGTGAAATAATGGTGGAAAATAAATATATACAATATAATATTAATATTAGAATAATGCAAGTAATATTCAAAATAATTGTTTAAGGTGAATTCGCCGAAGTGTGTAAGTCGGGTAAGTACGTTTATGTCCTGTATCCATTGGCGCCAACTATGGGGAGAAAATATAGAAGGGGCGAAACTATGTTTCGAATTAAGAAAAATTAGAAATTCGTCCTATAACATTCAGCAGTGTTTTTATTTTATTATCCTTATTTTACCTTTCTATTTTTGTGTCAAATTTTGTTTATTTTGTAAAATTTGACAAAATAAAGAAACTTTTTAGTATGAGGTTACGGACGTGTTACGTGTTATGCACTTACCCTTCATCATACAATCATACACAAAAAAAATGGTTAATCCAATTAAGAATACAAATAGTTTAATACAATCGGTAAGGTCCAACAAATAATACATAAAACGTATAATTAATTGTTATAGAATTTGAAAAATATTCGCACTTCGGCGAGTTCACTCTAATTCTTTTTGTATAGTAATAGAAACCATATATACGTTAATGTCTGGTGCACAATTTGCAAAACATTCTGTATAATAATACGAACGTAATTTCTCTGTCTCATTTAATTATACAGATGTGTATGAAGACATCAACTTTTTTATTATAAGTAATTGAAAAAAATGGCTCTTATGAAAGTTCCATTAGTTTAAATATACTATGATGACTAATATAGATATATTTTATAAAAAATATAAACCGCCATTTGTTGTATTTTCAACAATGTATTAGTTTTTATTAATGCATTTGAAAAATTTCGAGAAAAAATAAGATAATTAGTAATAGAAAACTATTTTCAAGAAGAAAATACTGTTGATCACATATTTCGACATACTAATAATAATGAATGTAACGTAAAATATGGATATTAAAACTACAATTTTTAAATAAAAAATAGACGAAATCATATTACTTATTTCCGATTAAATTGCCCCATCACGACGCAAAATTTAAAATATATTCACGATCACGCGAGCCACGTCGAAAAAATTCATGACCCGCGCCCACCTTTAATAAAAATAATTTAGAAAAGACAAAAAAATGGCGGTTTATATTTTAGAAATATAATTATAGATTTCTATTTATAAAATAAAAGTTGATAGTCGTATCTCGTAACTAGACTTTATAAAAAATATCTACATTTGCCATCAAATGGTACATTTAAAATAATAAAACTTTTATATGAATCATTTTTTTCTATTATAATAAAAAAAAATGAAAGGGGGGGTGGCTTCCCAGCCCGGTATGACGCGATATCTAAAAGATTTGTATTTCCGTAATTAATTTATAAATAGCGCTGTTAACATCTCTAAATGTCATCTGGGATGTCACAACTGCCAAATTGAAACTCATAGTAAATTTTAATAAAAAAAACTCTAAATAAAATAAAAAATACCGTAAAATTTCATATTTCTAAATAATAATTATAAAATAAGTAGAATATCGTATATGTCAAACCGAATCAAACAGATTAATATGCGAAAAAACCTCATGTGAAAATTCTCTTACAATACAATACATAACAAATCTTCATCAAATTAATTGTTCACGCAATAAAAAAATAAATGTAAATTTCCACGATAATAATTAGCCATTTTAATAATATTTTTTTGAGTTGACCAACAGCCCAAACACGCTCTTTCACACATACTATATAAATACTTTGAATACTATACATTTTATATTATATATAATCTATTTTCATAACAGAATATTTACACAATGAGAACCTTATTCAGAACTGCAGGTTGAAATTTGGTTAACGGAACTTTGATTGTCCATTGTTTTAATTCGGGCAATTCTGCATAAGCTCATTTCTCTTTGTAATAATTTAAAAGCATTATACAGAAATTGATCATCTTTGGTTGGTTTGAAATAAGGATGAAACGCGGTTTTATAATTTAAAGCTAGATAAATAATTTATAATACAGTCACTGGATTGTTTCCCAATTATAATGTACAATTAACATTCACACGACACGCACGCTACTGTACAAATTAGAACATTCTTTTAATGTTTTCAGAATTGATACGCTTCTGTTCTTTGGTCGAGAAAATTTACCGTTAAGTTGCAATAAGCTATTCCACCAATCGAATTAAGAGAAATGTGTAAAAAATATATACTGGGTAATTCATCGGTCGGTTCTTTTTTGGGAAAAAAATCAAACAAAGTTTATTTTGTATTAAAATGTCTAAAAACATTATATTTTCAAATGAAACGTCCTATATATTTATTCAAAAAAAGAACAGACCGATGAGGAACATAACCAATTATTCGAGTAATTATTATACGATGGTCATTCAATAAGTAAAGAGACAAATTCTATAATTTTAAAACAATTCAATGAATGTGTACAATCTTTTCAGGGGTGTTAGTTGGCAACCTTGGGATATGCTCTGATCAGCTGTTTCATCATTTTATGTCAACATAACCTCAAAATTTTCAGTTCACCATGGCAAGTCCACTAGAAGATTGCACCTTAGAAGAGCAGCGCTCAGTCATTAGATTTTTAGTCGCAGAAGGTGTAAAACCAAGTGAAATTTTTTCTAGAATGTTAATACAGTACGGTAAAAGTTGTATGAACCGTGCGAATTTTTACAAGTGGGTTGATCGGTTTAAAAGTGGCCGAACAAGTGTAGGTGATGAACCCCGATGTGGACGTCCAGTGGAAGTTTCTGGTCCCTCGTTGGAATCGAGGATTGACGGATTTATTCGTGATAACAGAAGAATTACTGTTGAAATGATAGCTGAGGAAGTTCAAGTAAGTGTTGGAACTGTTCACAATGTCATTCAGAACAATTTAAAGTACAGAAAAACGTGTGCCAAATGATTTCCCAGACAGCTTACTGACGCTCATAAAGAATCAAGGCTTTTCATTAGTCAAGACTTAAAGCAACGAAGTTTGATTGAAGGAGACGTTTTTTTTAAAAGAATAGTGACCTGCGACGAGGTCCGGATCCATCACTACGACCCTGAGACCAAAAGGGTATGGAGTGGAAACACACTAGCTCTCCAGTTCGCAAAAAATTCAAGGTTCAACCTTCTGCCAGTAAAGTGATGCTGACCATCTTTTGGGACTCACAGGGTCCAGTCTATTGCGATTTCCTTGAAGATCAGCGAACTATCAATAGCCAATACTACTCTGAGATGTTAGAACATAAAGTTAGACCAGCTATCAGGAGCAAACGCCGTGGACTCTTGTCAAAAGGAGTCATTCTTCAGCACGATAACGCCCGCCCTCATACAGCCCAGCTGACCCGTGATAAGCTTCAAGAATTGGGTTGGGAGTCTTACGTCATCCTGCCTACAGTCCCGACCTCGCGCCATCTGATTTTTACCTGTTTGGACCACTCAAAGACGCCCTACGTAGAAAAATATTTGCTAACAATGAGGAAGTTAAGGAAGCGGTGTAAAAGTGGCTTAGGGGTAAATCGAAAGAATTCTTCGCCAAGGGAATTAGGAAGCTGCAAGAAAGATGGGACAAGTGCATAACTGTGGGGGGTGATTATGTTGAAAAATAGCCTTAATTTTGAAAGATTGAAATAAACCGTTTTTGAGCTATAGCCATTTGTCTCTTTACTTATTGAATGACCCTCGTATTTAAAATATTTCGGAAATAAAAGGTTTTTGATATAGTGTGACGTCACGAATATCAATACTTTGATTGGTGACTGAAAGACAACCTACAAATCTTTACCGAATGATCATAAAGTGTTTCGAATAGCTGACCAGCTGGTATCGCTGGCGACTGCTATTTTCAATTTTATTTAAATATAAATTAGTTGTATTGAAATTAATAATAATAATAATAATAAAATGGTGAAATAGCCTACGAATAATACTATACTAACGGAACAAAATGACCAATACGACCTTGACTTTGACAAGTCACAATTTTACTTGTAGGAACTCGTTTGACTTTGGTAAAAACTTTTTCCGGTGGGGAAAAATATTAAAAGAATGTTCAGCAATCAACTAAACCCCGAATAAGACTAAAACAATTTACAATACTGTTGTCAGGTTGTACGAGGTAGATAATTAACATGTTATAACATGTTGGATTATACAGCACTACATTTTTCAAACTGCACTACTTTTCGTTATAATTTACTACCAAATTCAGGTGAATAAGCAGTTGAAGATTGATATGTATAGTTGAATTTACCTAAGACGAAAATTCCAAGGTTGTTTTTGCCAGAAAAGAAAGTCTTCATTATACATAATTCATATTGGAATCTTATTCTTAGGTTAATTCAGCTGTAACTGTATTTTTTCCTATTTTAAACTGTCGGTCACGTAACAGCAACAACAAATAAAAGAAGAACCACGGCAGCCATATTACCCACAGCTGTCATGGCGCTTGCAGGCGTCGTTGTTACCGGCAAAACAGTCGTCGTTTCATGGAAACATAACCTCGCCATATTATGCTGTATTTGAGGACAATCATAATCCTCCATTCCATCACATTTACAACTACTCAACTTCGCAGATTTTTCTTGCCTCCTTAAGATCGAAATAGAATTGAGGCACCTATATGTGCACTTCTTCCCGTGGAACATTAATCGACAGTAGCGATTGTAATAATCCAGGGCTGTTGAGCAAAGGGCATCCGCTGCGCAGATCCACTGAGCAACTCGACATGATACCACGGTTTCATTTCGAATTGCGGTGACTTGAGGTCGGCACACTTCCACACGCTGTTTGGAGTCCACGCAGAAATCGTCACTGCATTCGCACTGAAAAGAGAAATAAAAAATTAGAAGGAATTGTGTCATTCATTGCTCCACTAAAGATTGCTAAGCTACATAAGGGATGAAGCCTAAAATTGGGGGTACTCCAGTAATTTTTTTTCCTGAAACTTCCATAAATTTGAAATACAAATGTGAAAATTTGAGTTTTTTATTGTGTCATTTCTGCGAGATATGAATTTTTGAATTATGCCTTTGAATATATAATACATATAAGAATGGCAACGTAATGTATTTAGATTAAATATTTCGAGAGAAGGTGCCATCTATCCCTCCATATACGAATTATTTCTGAGTTAGTTCAAAAAATACATAATAGGTGGATGTTGCACAGTGTTGCCACGTAGCTATAACAGCAAATTAAGATTTTATAAAGGTTTTTAAGTTTGCTACTGTAAAACAAGTATATATGTACATTGAAGATTCAAAATATATTATCTGGTTATTATGAAACAATATTTTTGAATTATTGATTATTGAATAACTCTAACAAATAGTATCTGGCAATGCTGTCAGCACGATTTACCGTAGTTCATAGTTTTATGGTAGGAGTCACTAGCTATCTATAATAATTTTGTGAATAAAAAGAGACAGATATAGTATGTTGCTAGGCCATATGCATTGCCATTCTTATATGTATTATATATTCAAAGATTATGCTTAAAAATTTGAATTATATGGTATGACGTCTATTCGCTTCATCACGTGATCTGTGGAAAGACTACAGCTGTTAGTCGCTTGGCTTGGAGCGAGTAAGGGGAGGGGAATTGGTTTGTTCACAGTGTCAGATGCTATTTTGTTTTGGATGACTTTCATTTGTTTTATTTGTTTTGTTATCCGTGGATTTTAGTTGTAACTATATTAAAGTATTATTAGTTAAGAATTTGGTTGCTGTCATATCAAAACTAGCAAGAAACACAAACAAAGATCAGCTGAGAAACGAGAAAACATCAATGGTGAACGCACTGCTTTTTCTTTTTCCACAAGCAGACAAGTACGTCATTACATACGTTATAGAGCTAATGAGCGTCATACATCACGTGAATCTTTTCCGCGCTAAAATAAAACACATGGAAAATCATATTAAATAAAACAATTTTGAGTTTATTTTTCAGAATTCGGTCGTTTTTCAACCTATATAACATTATAATGTTTTTTCTTTTAAATTTTACTACACTGGAATACCCCAGCAAATCATTTTTACCGCTAGCTAAGAGAGGTATTAGATTCATACTAAAAATCTCATATCCAGAGTTTAGTGAATATGCACGTTTTAAGGTCCCTAACATCCGATTATAACATTTTTACAATGATGTCTATGTGTGTGAATGTGTGTGTGGGTGTGTGTGTGTGTGTGTGTGTGTGTGTGTGTGTGTGTGTGAGGATGTTGGAGATACAATTTTTCAAATTCTATAAGACTAAATACCTGTGTAATACGGATCCCTCAATCTAACAGTAATGGGAAAATGAAAATTTGTTACTACAAATAATAAAGATAATTAAATTTTCAATCTGACACATTTTTTTATTATATCTCATATAAATTTGAAGATATAGCATATAATAATGTAGAATAATCTGTTGTAATAAATCTCATTGCTCAAACAACTCCATGGAAACCAGTTAAAATATTTAAATGTTTGTAATTGACAGATAAATGCAAAATGTCAGTGTCAAAAATCAAGTACATTTAATATATCTTATTGTATTATTAATTAAATATGTATTTAAAATTATAGGTATATTAATATTACATATATCTTTACGAAATTCCGCTAATACCGTTAATAAATTTGAAGAATTTTGAACATATTAGAAGAGTAAGATAAAATTCCTCATAGAACGAAAGAAAAGATACAATTTCAATTATTTGTGCGTACAAGAAATATTAAATTCGTTACTTATAGGGCGCGAGCAGTCATATGATTTTGTTGGCCTTGGCAAGCAGATATGGTGGTCTGTTTCAGAATAACAGCTAGTAGTTATTTACATAGATGTCATATGTCATAATTATTCATTCAAAATTTCAAAATATTCTGATATATTTGTCATCAATAGTGTGGAATATACCTGTCGAGGAAAATAATCCATATGTTCGGAAAATCATAATGTTTTGAATGAAAAATTATCATACTTGACATCTATGCATGTACATTATTACTAGCTGTCATTCTGACACGGGCCCCCATATCTGCTTGCCAAGGCCAACAAAGTCCTATGCAACATAAAATGAAAATGGCGAGAGGTATTGTGCTAACCACAACAGATTTTTAGCTCTTGTATTGCAATTTCTAAGGCCCGTATCTTAGGATTCTTACGGTTTTTACCTCCTTTAAATATACCATTTGTGAGCCCCACCTTCAATCTATAAGTGATATCAAACATCTCATTTTGCTATAAAATGGACATTCATCCTTTTCCCCCTGGCTCTTCAAATGGTATCAGTATTTGTGAAAGATTTCGATAAGTATAATTGGTTTATGGAATCGGTTAAACCAGTTTCTTGTACAACTTGAGAGGTTATAATTGCGGATTGAATAGATAAGCTTGACAGCTCTTGATTAAATTTTACTAAACGCCTACAGTTGCTGTGTAACTGTATTGCAACATAAATTTGATTTTTTATTTTGTTGTGACAAATACAGATTGTGTAGGACGAAGGAGTTTAAAAATGTCTCAATAAATAAGTATAAATTGGACCACAACATTCTACACGCTAGTTTACACGAATCTATCGCAATCGTTAAATTTTTTAACACACGTGTGAAAATAAAAATAAAAAACAACAAACAGGACACGAAGGCTAATTTATCATAATAATGAACCTGAATAAAAACACAGCTATATTTTTGTTTTATTATGTATCTTTGTCCAATCAGATTCTACCTTCAAGACACAAATACATAGTCATTTTGCCAAAATCTTTTAAATTTTCGTATTCCAAATTTTATGTGTATACAGGGTGTTTCAATAAACTTCCTCACTGTTAGTATTTCTTTACCTTCCGTCACCTTTAGGTAAGGAAGGTATTGTCTTTGGTCAAAAAATTCAATGATGAGTTTTTAGTGAATAAACACGTTTTAGGGTTCATATAATACGATTTTACCGTTTTTACGATGAAAAGTAAATGAATGTGGCATAGATGAAAATATTGAGATAGATGTTGGGGGAGATACGGAAAGGTACGGTAAAGAATGAAAGAAGGGAAATAACTCTAGTGTTAAAAGTTTCTAGAAAAATACAATAGAGACGATTACATTGGTTTGAACATATCTTGAGGAGAGATGAAGAATATATTGGAAGAGGAATGAATAGCTTAGTAATAGAAGGTTGAAAAACAGAGGAAGACCAAAGATAAAATGGAAAAACTGTATTGCGGAAAACTTGAGAGAGAAGGAACTGATTGAGAACGACACGCAAAAGAGAAATGAATGGAAAAAGAAAATAAAAAATAGCGACCCCTAACGAATGTGTCTGTGTGTGACAAAAGTTTCGGATCGCATAACTTCAATACCACTATTCCAAAAATTATATTTTTTTTGTATTCCTCCAGAAGAACAACTGATTAGATTTTGGTTATAATTGGTGAACCGGAAGTAGCCTCATTTGAAGATTTAACAGTTAAATTTGATTTATTGACATTTAACGTTATAAATAAATAAATATTTCATCACGGCATATTACCCATTGCTGAGTGTGCCAATCTGCTTTGTACAGATATCGGTAATGATGGAATATTTGTACCGTGTGGGCGCTTACCAGGCGTCACCTCACGGGCACTCATAGCTGGCGTGGAGAGTGCACCACAGGGGTCAATTTTGTGCCATTAAAATTCGATGTAATTTTTGGCGTCGGTCGGGATCGAACCCGGGTCCCCAAATTCGCGACCAGACACTCAGGCACACGGCCACGAGCTTAAATAATATATTATTCCCTATTCGATTTGATTGCATTTTATACTTCATATTCAATAGATATAGAGTTAAAGAATTATAAAGATATTAAATCTTATAATTCAGCCAGCTATGCTAACCATGAAAATTGTTAATATATTCAGATTGACAGATTTCAGTATCAATAAGAAATAAATTAATGTGGCAGAGATATTGAAGTAGATGTTGGGGAAGACACGGAAAGATAGGTAAGGAAATAACTCTAGTGTTACAAGTTTCTAGAAAGATACAAGAGAGATGAATACATTTGTTTGAAAATGTCATGAGGAGAGATGAAGAGTATATTGGATGAAGAATGAATAGTTTAGTAATAGAAGGTTGAAGAAACAGAGGAAGACCAAAAATAAGATAGAAGGACTGTATTGCGGAAAACTTGAGAGAAAAGGAACTGAATGAGAACGATACGTAAAACAGAAATGAGTGGAAAAGAAAATAAAAAATAGCGACCCCTAACGAATGGGAAAAGCTAAAGATGTCTGTGACAAGTGTAATTTGCATAGTTTGTTTATGCATTGTTGCAAGAAAATTTATGTATGGAATTTATATATAATACCTAGGATTGACGGAAGGTATTGTGCTGGCCACAATTTTTTTATGTTCATCTTAAATGATTAGAATGTCAAAACGTATAAGCTATTAAGTCTTTAGCGAAATTATTACGAGGTGTAAAAATGTAGTTTGCATTATGGTTATGTATTCCGGTTCGATTAGCCATAACCAGTCCAGTTGAGACACTAATTAAACCAATTACCTATAACCCAGTTTCAGTAAACGATCTAATTATTCCAATTACATCACCCGTGAAGGTATACAGCCGATAATTTATTTACGTGCGCTAAAATTCTACTCCACTGAAATGTAGCAATACCAAAAATACTCCTCGAACTGTATCCTTCGAGTAATGCGCGGGGTCAACAACCAGTCCAATTGACTAGACTTAACTCATATTATTCTAATTTTAGGCGCGTGTCTCGTCTGCGTCTAACTTTAGAGACATTGAAAGTCATGACTCGCGTTTTACACATGTACTTAAACATATTTTATTGCAAGCATTGAATTTTTTTACCAATATATCAAATATGACAGATAGGTGATGAGATATTTATTGCTTATTTGTAATTAATGATATTATTACAAGATAGTAATTCACACTGATATTTACAGTTAAATCATAATAAATATAAATTAAAATAAATACACATGATGGCAAAATATACAGGATGGTGATTGGCATAGCCCAACATAGGACTTTTACATGTAAAATCAGACTTTCGTAATTTCCTGCTTCCCTAATTATGTTTGATAGAAAAGCTTCAAATAAAAGTTGTAGAGCATAAAATTCTGCATCTGAATCAATAAGCAAAATTATTTTTTTCTACAGTCTACATAGAAAGTAGCCATTTGCGCTCTCTTTTGTCAACGCAAAATGTCACTTTGCCACTCTAGCGCGACAAAGTAAAAAAAAACGCTCGCTGTCCAAATTTCTAACTATACAATGTTGAGAAATGTCACTTGCCTACATTCTTAATGGAAACATTTAGTTAGGAACTAATGGCACTGTAGTGACACATTTACCACCTTTACAAATCAATCTGACACATAACTGCTCTGTCGATATATTACATAACAAAAAAAAAATGCCGCATTATTGTGAAAATAAAATAGGGCATTCATTTACAAAAACGAAAGTATAAGATGTTTAGATTAGATTGAAGTAATAAATCAAGAAGAACGGGAAATAACGATAAATTAAAATTAAATATAAAAGACGTGTTTTCTTTATATTAATCCTTATTAATTGAGTAGTAGTGTAAGTACAAAGTGTACATTTTATTATTTTTTGTTATGGTGGAGGACCCCACTGTGGCGACTGTAGAAAAAATCTTGTGTTTCGATCGTGCTAAAAATCGCATATAGAGATTTTGTTAAATGACTACGTTTTAAGACACCTAGAATCCAATTTTAACATTTTCACGATGTGTGTGTTTGTTTGTGTGTGTGTGTGTGTGTGTGTGTGTGTGTGTGTGCGTGCGTGTGGGGGTGCGCGCGTGCTTGTGTATGTGAATTCTAATTCAAATACTAATGTTGAAAAAAATTTGAAACCTTGTATTTCTACCTTATACTAATATGGAAAGAAGCCATTCGATTTTGGTGTAAATCAGATAACCGGAAATGACACTTTACTTGAAGCTCAAAACAGTTTTTCTTCGAAAAATACCTTTAAATATATTTTTTTCGAGATTTGTTATTACAAAAATTAAAGATTATTAAATTTTCTACAGGTTTGTATTAATACTTTTTCTATATATTTTCTGGATAAATTTATACAATTATCTATAATTTAATCCCGGAGCCTACGCTTTAAACACAACCCCATGATTACACAGTTCAGACCTCAAATGTATGTACCTGACAAACTGACAGATAAATGCCCAAATTAAAAATAGTAACGTTTTAAAAAGAAAATAATAAAGAGCAATATTTATATAGAAAGTAACTTAATACAGTTTCCAGCATTAGCAAATATGTAGGTATGTATTTGAATTATAAAAGTTAAATGGCGGGAGGTTTTCTATTGGTCACATCAGATTTTTACGTATAAAAATTATCTAAACATTTTTTCTATATCTTTTATAATAGGCGAGATACGAGATATATTTTAAGCCGATAGCTCAAAAACAAAAGACGATAGAAAATTCCTGTGGTGTCTATTAATGTATCAAAAACCTACATTATTCTCATATTAAATATGATTATTTGTAGATGATTTATTTATGAAAGGAAAATGACAGTCATGTTTTAAAGATAATTATAAACTGAAGTTAAATTTGATGTCACATTTATAACATCCGGTTTAAAATAACAACTTTCTTTTACTTACGTACAATGACAGTATTGAAAAAAGTATCAAGGATTTTATTGCACAAAGTGTTTCTATATGAACTTTATGAACCAAACTTTTACAAGTTGGATTCGCAGTATTTAACTGGCGCCCTAACTCAACCCTTTTCACCTTGCCCTATTTGTCCACTGGGCTAAGCCTCTCTCTCTCTCTCTCAAACCCGAGCTCAAACCACTCTGCACGGGCCTACCCATCTGGGCGTTGCAACAAGGGATGTCGAAAAATAATCTATTATTTTCAATTTATAATTTATTCTAAAACATCGATTTTCCAATTAAAAATAATCGGTAAATCGATTTCATATTCTTGATATTTTTTGTTTAACAATAAAGTTTTCTCGTGTGAAATACTACGAAAAAACCCGAAGTAGGATATCGGGAGTTTCAAAATTATAAAGTATCTTAAATTTAGAAATGAGAGGTACTGATTAGTTAGTTAAGGCATTAATTATTAAAGTGAAAACTTTTGATTATATTTTTCTTGTAAAACTTTAGAAAATCTCTAAAACATCCTTTTTAATAAATCAATTGAAAGATAGTAACCCATCAACTGACTGATATAATGTACGGTGCTGCGTTCTCCATTTTACGACCACAAAATGTGGTTTATGTTTTTGTTGTTCAATATTCAATTAAAAACTTATTCTAATGATGACATATTTATTACCTCTTTACACATATATTTCCTGAAAATAATCGATTAAAAATTTGAAATCGACTTTTTTAGTTCGTGTGGTTCGAACATCCTTTTTATACCACAAAATATAATTACTATTTACAATTTTACTTTGATGAAATTTGGGACCTTAGTAATTTGCGTATCAAGATGTTGAGAAAAATATTTACAATTTTGGAACCATGTTTTAATACAATATGAATATGTATATCAAAAGTTAGGTTAGCAGCACACACATATGTTACAAAAATTCATTATAATCTCTCATTAAATATAAGCTCGTGATGTGATTAATAATCGAAGATATTGCTCGTGAAACCGAAGCAGCACATTTCATTCGAGAATATCATCGATGATAATCATATCACTTGTTATATTACGTATGATAATATTCTTATGCATTTATTTCCGATTGCAATATTAACGTGTATTTGGAAATTTGTAATACAATTAAAAGCATTTTCTTTTCATTTTAACTCATTTGGAAAGTAAAATTTGTCACGGTAACTGTTTCCGTAATTTATAAACCCCTAGAGAACAATTCATTGATCAATCAAAATCAAAGTCAATAGGTAATGTGAACAATAGCACAATTCTTTTTGTTTCCTGTTTCGATTACGAATCGTTATTGTTCTCTGCTTTCTATACCTTTATTTTCAAGTTTCTGCGTTGATTGTGTACACTTAATTCGGTGTTGTTTTCTAACTTTAATAAAACAATGCAACAACAACGGTTTTATACATATTTTTTTTAAATTTTACTCATATACTTATCCAGAAAAAGTCTGATTTCCTATAGTTTTTCTATTGTCTAATTGAAGTAATATTCTTTTTGCATGTCAAAATTGATCACTTTGGGAAATCTTTGCTTTACTGGCCAGTTCCACTGACAAAACCATATTCTGCTATTTTTTATCGTTACGAATTGTTATTTTATATCGTTTATGAATGACAAGTTAACGTGTCTTGTTAAGTTTCGTATATTTCAAAAACACATTACCTTCCATCAATCCTGTGTATTATGTACCTACAAATTCCATACATAAATTTTCTTGCAAAAGATTCTAAATTTCCAGTAAAATTATTTCATAAACAAACTATTGCAAATTGCACATGAAAATGACATATTCTTCTTCTTTAGCTTTTCCCACTCGTTAGTTGTCGCTATTTTTGAATTTTTTCATCCACTCATTTCTATTTTGCTTGTTGTTCTCATTCAGTTCTTTTTCTCTCAAGTCCTTCGCAATACAGCCTTTCCATCTTTTTTTTGTTCTTCCTCTGTTTTTCTACCTTCTACTACTAAGCTGTTCATTCTTCTTCCAATATATTCTTAATCTCTCCTCATCACATGTTCAAACCAATATAATCGTCTTTCTTGTATCTTTATAGAAACTTCAATCACTCAACTCATTTCCTTTATCCTCTCATTTCGTATCTTATCTTTCCGTGACTTCGCCAACATCCATCTCAACATTCTCATATCACTGTCACATTTATTTTCTTTTCATTGACACTGACATCTGTCAATTAGAATTTCTTAATATAGTAGCTGTTTCCTTTAAATTTAATTCCTTTACAATTCTTTAACTCTATATCCATTGAACATGAAGTATAAAATGCAATTACAGTAAAAAATTTGAAAGATGTCCGATCAAGGTCATCCGTATCATGAACGAATTAACAAATAGGCCTATATTTATCTCTTTCCTTTGCAAAGGCTATAAGCGTATGCGATAAGGATAGATATAACACGCTTGTCTTTAAAAAATTCATATTGTTTCGACTAAGTTAGGACATTCCACTTTAAACGATGCTCGTTGTTGATAATATTGTCGCTGTAACGTAAGTTTAGATATAAATTCAGATACACTACCTTGATTCATAGCCGTACGAACAACGTTATTTTCTGTTAGTCACTGACACTGAAATTGTGTTAGTATCTTATTTTTCACATATTTTATTTTACATTTGGTAATAAACTTGTCAGTTGACTTATTTTAGAATTTTGAATGCTTTTATTGTAACATATATTTTTATTGTAATAAAATAACAATAGTATCTTACGTACCCTCGTAAAAACTAAGCAAACGCCACTACTGAATTTGTCATAATTGGCGGAGCAAAAATCTGAATTCATACAATTTGTAGACGACCTTGATCGGACATCTTTCAAAATTTTTACTGTAAATCGTGTAGATAATAGTATATTCTTTAATATTTATAATAACATTGTGCCAAAAAATGATATTTAACAGCGTTTTTTCAAGAAAAACTGTTAAAATCTTTAAATTAGGGTACCTTCGGTTGACCAATTATAACCAAACTCTAATCAGATATAGGCCTGTTGACTGCCCAGACACTGTGACTAGTATAGCTGTCTTCCCATACAATTTCCACTAACTAATGTAATCGTTCTTACCGTCATGAGATCCTTTCCCTCGTCGGTGCTAGTCAACGCAATCAACGCATGTTGACAAGCCTCTGGACAGGTCCGGGACGGCGGCCCCTGTAGGACATCTGAGCAGCCCATGAGGTAGTTCTGCAGGGCTCGACCACAACCAGTACGGTAGGCGCACTTGAGGCGTGCCTCCTCGCAAGGAACCCTGGCCCTTGTTACGGACACGCTAGTAGCACTCGCTCCAACCAGCGTCACCAGCAACGGGAGAACATATCGCCACATGGCCCTGGAAACAAAAGGAAAGATTAGAAATTGCAGAAAGAACTTCCGACATTTTACTGGAGTTATGTAACGTGAATTTTCAAATTTTATTTCTGCAGTTATGAAGTAGCCAAAATGAATTTTTACCTTCCGTCAACTTTAGGTAAGGAAGGTATTGTCTTTGGTCAAAAAATTCAAAGATGAGTTTATTTAGGGTCCCTATAATATGATTTTACCATTTTTACGATTATGTCTGTATGTATGTGCGTGTGTATGTGTGTGTGTATGTGTGTCTCTGTGTGTGTTGACAAAAGTTTCGGATCGCATAATTTCAATACCACGATTATTATAAAATTATAATTTTTCGTATTCCTCAAGTTTACATCCAGAAGAACAGTGATTAGATTTTGGTTATAATTGGTGAACCGGAAGTAGCCTCATTTGAAGATTTAACAATTAAATTTGATTTAGTGACATTTAACGTTATTATAACTTAAAGAATATATTATTCTCTATACGATTTCATTGCATTTTATACTTCATATTCAATAGATAGCAGAGAGTTAAAGAATTATAAAGAAATTAAATTTTATAAATCAGCCAGCTATGCTAACCATGAAAATTGTTAATATATTCAGATTGACAGATGTCAGTATAAATGAAAAGTAAATTAATGTGACAAAGATAGGATGTTGAAGTAGATGTTGGGGAAGACACGGAAAGATAGGTAAGGAAATAACTCTAGTGTTACAAGTTTCTAGAAAGATATAAGCGAGATGATTTCCCATGTTAAATGCCTATGTTTCACTTTCCGTGATACACCCTGTATATTTTAACAAAAGAATACTCGTACTAAACAAATAAATAGTCTTATGCATGCGTCTGAAGAACTCAATGTTTACAAGATTGTGTTATGTGTTTGTTCATTTTGCAGGGTTAAAACCAATTTTGACCACTGTCCTGGACAAAATTTAAAAAAGTGGACATTTTAACAACCCTGCTTGGAATAAGAATTTTGTAATTATCGATGCCGAATTCTAATTCACGTTAGATGATAGTGATTGTGCATAAAATAAAAGTTATTTTTATAAACGAAACAGTTATGGTCTGAATATAAATTTAATCAACATAGAAAATTTCATATAAATAATTAAAAATATACTACCTTCGCCATTCCAAAAAGGAGAATGTTTTGACAATATTAGCGGGACTTTAAAAAAAAAATTGGATTAGCAACGGATTTTTGTGCAGATTATTTTATTTAACAGTAGCTTATATGAGGGTAAAGTTTTTAGCATTTTCTAAGTTAAATAATAAAGTTAAGTTTGTGCAGATTTTTTGTTAATACACCTTATGTCCCGTGACTAGATTAGACTTTATTTAGTAATAAAATTTGGACCGTAATTTTTTTCTTTTCATTCATTCGTTAAGTTGAGGGCTTAAGCGCTAACCACTTTTGTCACTGCGACTTGTAGGATCTATTGTAACATGGCCCTATCTTAGTTTTCTGGAAGTAGTTCCAGAGTTTTTAAGAAGCCAATTATTGCTCCAGGAGTCAGTTTGCCGATCTCATTTGCCGCAAGGTACCTTTTACCAAGATGAAGTCTAATTACGGCCACAGCTAGACATTCACATACAACGTGTGCCGAAGTTTCTTCGTCCTCTTCGCAGAGTCGACAGTCGTCAGCTATACCAATCTTGCATAGATGGTAGTTCAGAGGACAATGACCAGTAAAGATATCTGTCATAGTTCTAAGGTCCTTCTTGTCATGAAATGAATTTCTTCGACTGACTAAGGCCCGGGATTTCTCTCCAATATGAGGCTATGGCTGCTTCCTCCCAGTTTTTGATTTCCTTCTTTATATGGCTTTTCAAGAGTCCACAAGAAAGTTCAGGCCCGTAAAACGGTGGTTTGGCTCCCATTTTAGCGGGCTCATCTGCTTTTTCATTGCCTAGAACTCCCTCAAGCCCCGGTACCCACCACAAAGTGACGTGGTTATCTTTGGCCAGTTGTTGTAGGATGTTCATGCAATTCCAGACTAGCCTTGACTCACAAGTGAAGACACTAAGTGCCTTTAAAGCAGCATGGCTGTCTGACAATATGTTTATTTGAGCACAGAGATTTATTGCGTAGATCTCTCTGCGTGAAATATGGTGGGACTGTGGATTCTTTTATTTGGTAACCTGGACCAAATTCACCCACTCCAGTTTCTCCTGACTCTAGTTTTGAACTATCCGTAAACCAGGACAAAGAGTCCCTTGGGAAGTATGGCCCTCCTACTGTCCACTGAAGGCGATCACCAAAATGGCCAAAATTGTATATCTTGTCGTGATTGGATCACAGACAGACATGGCCATTTCACCTAGGCGTATCTCCCTTAGAATTTCTAAATGGCATACGTTATCAATGTTTGTGAAAGATTTCGATAAGTATAATTGGTTTATGGAATTGGTTAAACCAGTTCTTGATCAAGGTGAGAGGTTATAATTGCGGATTGAAAAGATAAGCTTGACAGCTTTTGATTAAATTTTACTAAACACCTACAGTTGCTGAGAAAGTGCACAAAAATGTCCAACGAAAGAAATGGTAATTATATCGGTTAATTCATAATCGTCATCCATTGAATGAATTATAGGGTTTAATGTCCTTCAAAGCTACGAGTACTATTGTGTATTGTGTTACTAGGAATGTATGTGACTGAATATGAACTTCGTTATCAAATATAGTGCATTAAAAATAAAAAATAAAGTGATACAAATACATTGTTCTAAATGGAATGCATAATAAACAAGAATGATATGTAGGCGTGAGACAGAGGAGGGAATTAGTAATAAAATTATGCACAGATAAGATAGTAATTCGTGAAACACATACATATTAATAATCAACAAGTAGAATGCAACCTGAGAAAGTGCAGTTTGCAACAGTCACAGAAACATTTCAGCAATCTATACAGTAGATAAGTAAATAAACTTGTGTCGTGTAGATAAGTATTAGAATAGCATTTCTCCTGATAGATAAAATTTAGCGCAAGCTTATACTATAATAGTTCGGCCGGTTTACATTTTCAACGAAAAATTGATGAGAAATTTCAACAAATTTCTGTAAATTTATTTAAAATATAAATTTTAAACTTATAAAAACAGAATGTTTTTAAAATATTCAGCCATTTAATATTGGATTAACTCGCCGTTATTACTAACCAACAATTTTAATTCTTAGGCATTCTATCCACTAATCTTCAGACCTGATGACCTCGAAGTTGATAACTCCAATACTACAATTCGAAAAATTATAATTCATTCATATTCCTCTTTCGTACGTCCGTATGAAGAGTTGCTTAGATTTTGGTTATGATTGGTTATCCAGAAGTACCCTAATTTGAAGATTTTAACAGTTTTCTTGAAAAAACCCTGTAAAATATCATTTTTTGACCTTTTATATTATTATGGGGTCTCGTGGCCGTGTGCCTGAGTGTCTGGTCGCGAATATGGGGACCCGGGTTCGATCCCGACCGACGCAAAAACACATCGCATTTTAATGGCACAAAATTGACCCGTGTGGCGCACTCTCCACGCCAGCTATGAGTGCCCGTGAGGTGACGCCTGGTAAGCGCCCACACGGTACAAATATTCCATCATTACCGATATCTGTGTACGAAGCAGATTGGCACACCCAGCAATGGGTAATATGCCGTGATGAAATATTTATTTATTTATTTATAAATAAAAGAATGTTATTATCTATTCGATTTAATTATATATTTTTCTTCATATTCAATGAATTTAGAGATAAAGAATTATAAAGAAATAACTTCCAACCTAATGTTGCTAAAAGCTGCACTATGGAAACAGAATATTCAAATATTACTAATTGACAGATGTCAGTGTCAAATAAAATTTACATAATACTTTTTTGAAATGATTTTGCTGGAAATATAAAAATATAAAATAATTTAAGGTGGCAAAAACAAATCACATAAGGTAATACAACAGAATATAGCCATAAACCAATTCAATAGATTATTATGTTATAAATATAATGCTATATGTTTTCATTTTCTACTTCTTATTTTAAGAAATACACTGTTTCTTTTCTTTTAGGAGTAGTTCAGCTCAGTATAAGATAAGATCAGTTCATTTCTCCTCTAAAAAGAAAACGCCCATAGAATAGTTTGCAAATAAAATTCTGTGTGGAATTTGTACAAAATACATAGAACATATCTTCTAAATTTAGAGACTCATTAATAGAAATAATTTTGTTCTTCTTTATCTTGTATAAATATTTTATTAATTCCCGTCACCATTGTTCAGGGGATGAAAGATTTAAAAATATTGTTGTTTTACCCAACTGCCGAATCGCTGTCTTTAAATCTTTTTTTAGTTTGCCAAGAAGCCGGTGATGTTCGAATGTTAGTTAAGAATTTATATCCAGTGTCTAATTACATTTATATTTTTTCATATAATAGTCATTTGTTTTTGATAGGACATTTGTCCAGTCACTTTAATTATAATTTTTTACAAGATGTAATGTTTATGTTCATGATTTTTTTACCTAATTGTTTGTAACGATGTAAATTGTTCAAAACAAAAAAAACATGATGAAATAGATCAGTCAATAAACAGTTTTTTTTTTGTAAAAAATAATTAATTCAATTATTTCTCATGCAAAAAGTGATTCTTATATGGTATACTTACCACACCAGCAATAAATACCCGTGAAATTAATAAAAAAGTATATTAAGCAGATTAGAACATCAAGTACCTAATAGATTATTATAAACGTCGATAACATATTTATTTATTTAGTTAAGAATGTTAATGATAATGATGTATATAATAATGTATTTATTTATGTTAATACTGTTAACACATTCATAAAATTTCCATTAAAAATATATTACCATTAAATCAAATACTATCTACCATGAAAGTAATTAAAAAAGCAGGAACTACCAACATTATAATAAAACTATAATTTAAAATTCAAATAATCATTTTATCGTAAAACTTATCCCTATTATAAACCGCACAAAGTAATCATTTATCTAAATTGAAAAAATAATAGAATAATAACAATCACAAAAATCCATTAAAACTTGAACTTAATTTTGAATTAAAATTTCCATAATAATATTAATAACAATAATTGTGGGTAAATTTCTCGACTGTGATGTGGATTAGGTGTTAACAATTACTCGAAAGTTCAGTCAAACAGCATTTATTCTTACTATACCAACGCTTCGGTGCACCCTTGCACCTTTTTGAGGGTAGTACAATCTTACAAATTGTTACAATTCATGTACACAAATACATTCGTACAAAACATTTAATTTATTAAACATCGTACCAAAAAAATTCAAAGAGCATACACACATCCATTTGCTCTGAATTTTTTGGTGCGATGTTTAATAAACTAAATGAATTTTTTGTACGAATGTATTTTGTGTAGATGAATTGTAACAATTTGTAAGATCTTACTATCTTGAAGAAGGTGCAAGGGTGCACCGAAACGTTGGTATAGTAAGAATAAATGCTGTTTCACTGAACTTTCGAGTAATGTTAACAACTAATAATAATAATAATAATAATAAAATATCAATTCGCTTAATGGAAATAAACTTAATTAAACTATCGTAGATAAAGCTCACCGAAAAGATATAATCTTCTTGCTAATTGCTTCTGAAGCGGCGTCGGTAGATCTGTATGTAATGAAGTAGTGTTTGAAAATCCGCGATATTTGTTAGCTTACATTGCCTGGAGTACGTGACTATGTACATGTACCAATATGTGCGAAATGAAAAGAAGCATTTACTAGCTGCCCGATAAAATGTTTATCTAAGAAATTAAACAGCGTTAACGTAAAATGACACTTTGCGAAATTATAACATTGGTTTATTAACTTGAGGAGTTGGTGACTATATACTTTTTACATTCTAAACAAATATTTGATGTCCGTTAAAACGGAAAAGTCTACCGCACGTAGATGGAATATTAATTATGAGAAAGAAAATAATTCTTGTAATGTAGATCCGTTTTGTTGTGACTCATTGTAAAATCTAAATTATTTTTGTATCGTACATGATAATTTGATTTTTTTACTATTTGATAAAATACAAATGTGTACTATGCAATTAATAAACCAATACTTGGAAAGGAAGAAATCGGAACAGATATAAAACTAAAGATATATAACGCTGTAGTAATCCCAATAATTATACTTACGGAAGTGAGTCCTGGACAATACAGAAAAAACATTAATCAAAACTAACAGCAATAGAAATGAAATAAAGAAAATAATGGGGAAAACAAAATGGGACAGAGAAACCAATGAAAGCATCAGGCAACAAGCAGATCAACATCAAATACTGTTAAAAGTAGAAAATATACAACTGAACTGGTTTGGGCATATTAGAAGAATGAAGAAAGATAATCTAGTTAAAAAAGTAATCAAAAAAGATAGGGAAAAGGACACGGGGAAGACCAAGAAAAACATGCGAGGGACGAATAGAAGAGATAGGCAAAAGGAGAGGGAAAAACATGGAGGAAATGGAAAAACTTGCAAAGGACCGGACAGCATGGAAACATTGGGTCAAGAACGAGAAGTAGCAAACCATATCCGACACCCAATAAAGGGTATTAAGGATCTATGAAGAAGAAGATAAAATACATTCACTAGTATATATACTACTATATATTTTTAATGGACCCTTTCCAAAATTTATTTATATAAATAATTTACCTAACATAGGTATATACATATTTTTTAAATTATCATACCTCATAAATAGTGTAGACTATACTTAAGAAAATAAGAAAATGTAATTCACATAGTACAAAAAATATTCCTGGAATTATATTTTTGCTTCAATGTTTCTTAAGAAATGAAAATTCCATATAATAACAACTTTTTTAACATCATAATAAAATGTTATGAGAAAATTAACAAATGCTTTATTAAAATATCTGCTGTAACCAGCGCCATCCCTCTCGCCACTTCCGTTTTTGGTTATATACGTATAGGGCGCGAGCAGTCATGTGTCTTTGTTGGCCTTGACAAGCAGATATGAGGGCCCGTTTCAGAAGAATAATTAGTAATTATGTACATAGATGTCAAATGTCAGAAGATTTTCTAAATTCAAGTAGTTAATTTGTCGAGGAAAATAAACCACATGGAATTGGAAAATCACTAAATTTAGAATGAGAAATTATGATATGTGACATCTATGTACATAATTACTAGCTATTCTAACTCGGGCCACCATATCTGCTTCTCAAGGCCAACAAAGTCACATGACTGCTAGCGCCCTATTGTATTTAACATTTCTTGTATACCTAGACTCTACATCAAAAATTCTACTTACATCTATTCCTTATATTTAGATTGTTTAATTTTAAATTTATAAAGAAATTTTGTCCTACTCTTCTAATTTTTCGAAATATTTCCAATTCATTTTCGGGATTAACACTATTTTTGAAGGGTGTATGTAATATACCTATAATTTTAAATATTTAACTATTAACACAATAAGAAATAATATAATGTATGTACTTCCCAGAAAAAATCTTCAGTAATGTCTCTGAATTTTTGACACTGACATTTATCTGTCAGTTACAAACATTTTAATTTTGATTTAGTTTCCATGACATTATTTGGGCTGTGAGATTTATTACAATAGATTATTATATAGTTTATTTTTCTTTATCTCTAAATCTATAAAAGATATAATAGAATGTATCAGATAGAGAATTTACTAATCTTTAATAATACAAGCAATAATAAATATTTTCAAAAAATAATATTTAGAAGATTTTTTTTAAAAATCTGCTACTTCCGGTTGTCCAATTATTACCAAAACCTTTTCAGCTCTTCCCAGTAATGTCCGATTGAGAAATACGTATAGTTAAACAAATATTAAGTATTATAGGTTTTAAGAAATCGTCCTTCCAACCGACCCACACACATACACACACACACATTTTAGACAAAAAGTTTAGAATGGATGTTATAAAGCAAAAATTTCTACATTCGAATCAATAAAAAAAATCATTTTGGCTACTTCATTCTGACACTGACGTAATAAATCGTTACGCTTTTGTTCGTCTCTTGTTTCTAATTCCATGGCTAATCCTATTAAATTGTAATTCCGTGAATTTTCAAATTTTATTTCTGCAGTTATGAAGCAGCCAAAATATTTTTTTTATTGATTCGGATGTAGAATTTTTTGCTTTACTACATCCATTTGAAACTTTTTGTCTAAAATAATTAGGGGAGCAATACATACGGAAAAACTGATTGTATTTTTAAATGAAAATAATTTAAATTAGGTTTGCAAAGATGCCATTTGATCAAATTTGAATTTCTCAAAATAATGAAACTATACATTATAAAATTAATTGTATTTAAATTTAATTTTAGTCATTATCAATTCTTAAACAGTTCGAAATGTACGAAATAAAAAATCCACGACTAGACCGCTTGTGAATTAGCCGGAAGTTGAATTCAGGGCCTCAAGGAAATAATCATATGAAATAAATCTATTAACTTGTATGTACTTATTTATGGTTAAATCTAAATAAGATCTTTTAAATGACGTCAGTAAGTTAAGGTACTTATTGATATACATCTGACCTTGGTATCACTTTTAAACGTTCTTATCGCGACCGTAGTATGAGAAATGTCATACTTGTTTTACATATTGTTATTTCTTTTTTAATAAAGCTATTGTGTTCATTAAAAAAATATTTTTCAAACAATTGTAAGGATAAATGAGAATAAATCACTATTTATGTTGATAACTACTATTGTAAATACAAGTACAATAGGTTTATGAACATTCATATTATCACATACATTAAAAAGCTGATCATATATTTGAAAGTAAAGATACTAATGAAATACGCTTATAACTTTACTTTAAAATATTTTTTTCACGATCAGGTTTTTTTAAACTTTACCGATAGGGTTTCCAAGGCAGTAAGTTTTATTTACAAATTACTGATCAGTAAGTGATGTGGTACTGATCAGTAAGTGATGTGACTGACCGGTAAGTGATGTGATTATCTACCGGTCTGGAGGCGGTGAAAATTACATAAATAAAAAATAAATGTACAATTTTTAAAGCTTTAACGATAACAAAACAACGATCATAGCTTACTTAAAAATGACAACTAATTTTTTTAAAATGTCAAAATAATTTTTAAATAATTCTAAACTTTAATTTGTTATTATTGGGACGATCGTGCAAAAAATATAATAAGCATTGTGGGCATTAAGTGCTTCTTACCAGTATCGGATGTATTGAAGATCTCGACTTCATCTCGATCTCCAAACTAATCCTCAATCGGTAAGGTACACTTACTGCCCTTAATACTTAAATAACTAAAACATTATGCTGCACGACAAAATGTATCTAAAGCAGATTACTACAATAAATAAAAGCAAAGATAATACATTTCTTTTATTTATATGCCCGAAAAAAACCGCCTTCAGTGGAATTTAAAATTTTCCATGTCTCCATCTTAAAAAAAAATCTAATAAAAAAGTAGAACAATTTCAGGCAATAATAAAATTACCTACAGCAAATTTGTCATACTCAAAAAATACACCTCAAGGTAAATTATGAAACATCAACATTAAAAAAGTAAAAATTTCGTTATTACCAATTGGACACACTTCCTAAACCTACGAAGACCATTGTAGTTTTTTTATTACTCTAGGACCGTTAGGTCTCCGAGTTATACAATACGCGCTAACTCAGCCAACGTCATTGGATTAGTCATATGACCACTGACCACCCTGATCATTTTTCAATTTTTTACACAACAATCTTGTAAACAAATGCCATTTTTTTATAAATTCATCTTTTATAACATATATATAGGTAGAATAAGAGCTACGAGATCGGTTAAATTGGTAAACAATTTCTATTTTACTAGACTATTTTAATGAGCGTCAATTTTTTTTATCTCCCTTAACTTTTAATTAAGGAAATTTATTGTCTTTGGTCAAAAAATTCAATGATGAGTTTTTAGTGAATAAGCATGGTTTAGTGTCCCTATAATACGATTTTACCATTTTTACGATGATGTCTGTATGTTTGTGTGTGTGCGTGTGTGTGTGTGTGTGTGTGTGTGTGTGTGTGTGTGTGTGTGTGTGTGTGTGTATGTGACGAAAGTTTCGGATCGCATACACCTTCAATACCACGATTCCAAAAATTATATTTTTTTCGTATTCCTCAAGTTTACATCCAGAAGACCAACTGAGTAGATTTTGGTTATAATTGGTGAACCGGAAATAGCCTCATTTGAAAATTTAACAGTTAAATTTGATTTATTGACTTTTAACGTTATTATAACTTAAAGAATATATTATTCTCTATACAATTTGATTGCATTTTATACTTCATATTCAATAGATATAGAGTTAAAGAATTTTAAAGAAATTAAATTTTATAATTCAGCTAGCTATGCTAACCATGAAAATTGTTAATATATTCAGATTGACAGATATCAGTATCAATAAAAAGTAAATTAATGTGGCACAGATGAGAATGTTGAAGTAGATGTTGGGGAAGACACGGAAAAATAGGTAAGAAAGTAACTCTAGTGTTACAAGTTTCTAGAAAGATACAAACTAGATGGTTTGAAAATGAAAGAAACAGAGGATAACCAAAGATATAAGATGGAAGGACTGTATTGCGAAAGACTTGAGAGAAAAGGAACTGAATGAGGATGACACGCAAAACAGAAATGAGTGGAAGAAGAAAATAAAAAACAGCGACCCCTAATGAAAGAGAAAAGCTAAAGAAGATGGCAGTGTCAAGTACAATTTGCATAGTTTGTTTATGAAATAATTTTACTGGATATATAGGATCTTTTGCAAGAAATTTTATGACGGAATTTGTATATAATACACAGGATAGACAGAAGGTATTGTGCTGGCCACAACAGATTTTTTTTATTTGAATTTGAAATGAAAATAATTTTATGTATCCCGTTAGAGAATATTAGAATTATACAAAACATTAAACTGTGAAATTTATAACAACATTAAAAGTTTTCGAATATTGAAGAATGAAATTCGAATGCCATACGAACTCTAATTAAAATTGAAGATATTTGACACTGATGCACAACAAACTTGCTTTTCCAAAGAAAAATATTTACTTTCCTTGAAGCACTTCAATCTGGCAACAGTGCGACAGATGGTACCTTCTCCAAATGAGCAGTGCACAAGAATAGACCCTTCTACCTACGGACAAGTCAAGGCGGCATGAGAGTCATAAACAGTGGGCCCAGCACAGCACCATGCGGCCTGCGGCCCAACCTTCCAAGGTCACTCATCATCATCATCATCGCCTGACATTTTAATCTCCGGCCCAAACCCAAACTAACCACACGGTACGAATTGGAAGACCTCTAATGACCGCAATGCGAGAGATGAGGATGAAAACTTAATAGAACTAACTGCCAGGCAAACATTCTAAAAGATTATTTGTATTTAGAAAATATTCATTTTGCTGCTTTTATTTTGTTTCTACTGAATAGGAAAATTGGCTGAATTTGTTTGTAAACAATAAAATTTTGTATTTTGTAGTTACTAACAAAATATGTATTTGAAGAGCTAGATTTCGCTGGCAATTAATCAGGTGTACACCAAGGTTTGAATTTGGGGCCATTTTTACCTCCCACTACTCTTGGTAAGGGGACAGCATAGGGATTGTGCTAAAAATCGCATATCGAGTTTTGGGGAAAATGACCACGTTTTCACGATGATATGAATGTGTGTGTGTGGAACCTTTTTACTCTCTAACTCAAATACTATCGTTCAGAATCTTTTGAAACCTTATATTTCTATACCTTACTCTTATATGGAAAGATGTCATTAAATTTTGGAGTAAATCAAATAACCGGAAATGGCACTTTACTGGAAGCTTCTTCGAAAAAAACCTTTAAATGTTATTTTTTCGAGATTTATCATTATAAAAATTAAAGTTTTTCAAATTTTCTACAGATTTAGATTTTTTATTTTTAAATTCATTCTATGAAGAAATTTTGTCCTACTCTTCTAATTTTTCAAAATGTTTCCAATTCATTGTTGGGATTGACAGTATTTTTGAAGGGTGTATGTACTATACTTATAATTTAAAATATTTAACTATTAATAAAATAAGAAATAATAGTATATACATTCTTCCGACAAAAAATCTTCAGTAATGACACTGACATTTATCTATCAGTTACAAACATTTGATTTCCATGACATTATTTGTGCTGTGGGATTTATTACAACAGATTATATATACCTTAAGTATATTTCTTTATCTCTAAATCTATAAAAAATATAATAACATATTTATATGTATCAGATAGGGGCATTTACTCTTATTTTACTAGCAAGAACAAAATTTAACGAAAAATAATATTTAGAAAAATTGTTTTAAAAACCTGCTACTTCCGGTTGTCCAATTATTACCAAAACCTTTTCAGCTCTTCCCAGTAATGTCCGATTCAGAAATACGTAGTTAAACAAATATTACATATTATAATTTTTAGAAATCGTTCTTCCAACCACACACACACACACACACACACATACATACACACACGCACACACACAACAGACATCATCCTAAAAATATTTAAATCGGATTGTCGGGACCTTAAAACTTGCTTAATCATTAAAATCTGAATATGTGACTTTTGGCATGAATTCAATACTCTCTTAGCGAGACAGTGAAAGGTAAAAAAGGAAAAGTTTTGAGAAGAAATCACATCTATAAAATAATTTAAACGTCAACTTTCATCTGGTCATACTAAACACCTACAGCATCTTCTCAAATGGGAAGGTCAAACAAATGTTGGTTGTTGTGTTTGGTCGTGTTTGTGATATGTTTGAGTCGGTAGCAGGCGCGTAATGCAAGCAGTAGCAGTCGTAGGTCGGGACAGGTAGGCGAGTGTTTGAACAAGCCGCGCGTGGCAGCACTAAAACAACGGAAGCGTACCAACAACAAGACGCGGTCGAGCTTCTAGGAATTCCAGAGGATATGCAAACATCAAACAACCCAGAGGTTGTTACTGTAATTCAATGCGAGACAGGGATTACTGGAATATTGCTCTTTGAATTATTCAAATAACAGAATGTAGCTTAACGCATCCCAAAATGGGGTAGCAATAGCAGTACTTAAAACAACTGAGAGTAGTTTGAAAAAATAACCATTATCACAACAACTTACAATTAAAGTGAATTTTAAACTCTTCGTTTATATACAAAATATTCCGGCTCTAAGCAGCAGATACTGCTACCCCTTTTTACCTCTCGCTAAGAGAGGTATTGGATTCATACTAAAAATCGCATATCCCGATTTTAGTGAATAAGCGTGTTTTAAGGTCCCTACAATCCGATTATAACATTTTTACGATGATGTCTGTGTGTGTGTGTGTGTTAGGATGTTGGAGGTACGATTTCTCAAATTCTATAAGGCTAAAGATCTGTGTAACAATGGATTCCTCAATCTAACAATCATGGAAAGAGTTGAATAGGTTCTAGTAACAATTGGACAATCGGAAGTGGTAGTTTCTAAAAAATATTTTCTAAATATTATGTTTGAAAATTTATGTTACTACAAATAATAAAGATAATTAAATTCTTAATCTGACACATTTAATTTTTATATTATATCTCCTATAGGTTTAGAGATATAGTATATACGTGGGAGAGTGCTTTCTTTCCGCTTACTGGAGGTAATGAAGTATAAAAGAGATTTGGATCAACCAAAACTTAATTTTTTTAAAATTTTATTTGAACGTTTCGGGAGTTGGCCATCTCCCATCTTCAGCATACAATGATAATATTTAAAATATTTTTTTTTATGTATAAAAATAATTTGTTTTCAAAATTAATCTAATAACTTGTGTCACTATTTTGAATATTATCATTTTATGCTGAAGATGGGAGTTGGCCAACTCCCGAAACGTTCAAATAAAATTTTAAAAAAATTAAGTTTTGGTTGATCCAAATCTCTTTTATACTTCATTACCTCCAGTAAGCGGAAAGAAAGCACTCTCCCACAAATTAAATCTACGAGGCACCATTTCCGAAAAATATATGATAATATAGAATAATTTGTTGTAATAAATCAGGTTGCCCAAAAAACAGTTGAGATATTTAAATATTTGTAATTAATAGATAAATGCATTATATCAGTGTCAAAAATCAACTTTACTGGAAGTTTTTTCTGGGAGGTACGAATACATTTAATATATCTTATTGTAGTATTAATTAAATATGTATTAAAAATTTAAGGATATTCATATTACATATATCCTTAAGAAATACTGCATATTAGAAGACTGGGACAAAAATCCTCAAAGAACAAAAGAAGAGATACAATTTCAATTATTTTTAAGGTGATATTAAAGGTTTCTTTTATACTAGTTACTTATTATTCGTAGATTCTGTATAGTTTCTATGGATATTTATTTATTTTATTTCTACCTTGTGAATCAAGTCACAAAAGATGCTACTTTTATGACGGTTGAAGAAAAAAATATTTTGGTATAATTAATTCTTATTTAAAACTGTGACGTTTTGAGCACATCAGTTAGACTGCTTAATTAATGTGCATTAGTTGTTGGTATAGTTGAAGGAACAAATATTTGGAACTGACTTATGCAGGGTTTACAATCTTTTATGGACGGTTGGGCTTGTTTGTGGTCAGGACTCATAAATTATTCGAACTTGAAGGCATCAATTTTAGGGTAAGAAATGGGCCGTATTTAATAATGATGTTAGAAAAAGTGTATTTTAAACGCATTGTTATTTGAATACAGATTTAAAACTACATAATTAGGAAACATCTTATAATATTTTAATCTCTTGACGTTAGAAAAAATACACTTAAAACGAATTATTATTTTAATACAGATTTAAAAGTACATCTTGAATGCAAATTTCGGGTACGGCCCAGGACAGAAAACTCTGGCTCTGAGTACCATTACCGCAAAGTCCATAAAACTTTATAACGACCAATTGGCAGAATCTATAATGAGTTCCAAATATTTCTTCCTCCAACTATAACAGAGTGCTAGTTTTAAATCCTGATCCCTTACTTTGTGAGAGAGTATGCATAACTGTGACTTTTAGATATTCATCTCAAGTAATGTACATTGTGGAAAGGGTTTTATATACAAAATTACCGGAATTCATGTGCTTTCCACATCAAATCTTTAGTTATTAGTAATAGAGAGCAGGTTTGAAATCCTGATCTCCTGATCCCTTACTTTGTAAGAGACTCATGAAAACTTATGGAAGATAAATTTCTAAATTGAGAACCATCAAACTGGCTAGGAGATAGAAAGAGGCATAGAACACACTAGCACTAGCACACACAAGTTGTCATTATTTTCCATTTATCTCTCCGTACAAAAGAAGTTTCAGTCCTTTTATGTCCGAGATAGCAGATGGTCTCTAGACAGCAGTGGTTGGGGAATAATTTCTTAGGCGAAAGCGTGCTCTGTGAATACCGCACTCTGTGGTCGAAATAAATTGAGTTATTATGCTTAGTTGGAATCAGATGGCTGTGCTAAGACCACACAAATAACAGAACAGAATTGATAATACCGTTAAATCAACTGACGTGAAAACTAACATATATTTAAATTTTCTCTGAAGTATCTGCTAACTATAGGAGATGAAGATATTTTTGTAATTAATTACATACTTAAGTTTTTAACGCTTCTAAAATAAAAACCTGTCCCGTAGATGAAACGACTTAAAAGTTAAATAATAAAGTGTCATTATTTCTTTTTAGAGAATAAATTTTGTCGTAAGACATTTATAGACATACATTTAGTTGCTATTTTCATTTTTGTCTGTACATAGTATATTTTAAATTAGTTTGCTTGACATGTATGAGAATATCTAATTGGCTACTTGCGGGGTAGTGCAAATCTGATTTCTATCATTATCACCCTTAGTTTCTAGCCAATAGAATATTTTAAAATTTTGAATGAAAAATTATGACATATGACAATTGTGACATCTGTGTATATAACTACTAGCCGTTCTTTTGACACGGATCCCCACCAGAGGCAGATCAAGAATATATTGCGCCCTAAGCTGGACCAAAATTTGCCCTCCCTTCAATATGATTTTAACATTTTTACGGTGATGTCTGTGTGTGTGTAGATGTATGTGTATGTGTGTGTGTGTGTGTGTGTGTGTGTGTGTGTGTGTGTGTGTGAACGATTACTCAAAAACTATAAGACTTTATATTTGTTTAACTACGTATTTCCCAATCGGAAATTCATGGGAAGATCTGAAAAGGTTTTGGTAACAATTGGACAATCGAAAGTAGCAGATTCTTGAAAAAAATCTACAAAATATTATTTTTTGAAAAAAATTCTGGTAATATTAAAGAAAATTAAATTCTCTATCTGATATATTTAAATTTTTTATTATATCTCGTATAGGTTTGGAGATATAGTATATAAAAATATAGAATAATCTGTTGTAATAAATCTCGGCGTTGCCTAAAAAACAGTTGAAATATTTAAATGTTTGTAATTAACAGATAAATGCAAAATGTCAGTGTCAAAAATTAGATTTTTCTGGGAAGTACGAGTACATTTAATATATATTACTGTATTATTAATTAAATATGTATTTAAATTATAGGTATGTTAATATTACATATATCCTTAAGAAATACTGCTAATACCGTCAATTTTTGAACGTATTAGAAGAGTAGGACAAAATTACTCATAGAACGAAAGAAGATATACAATATCAATTATTTGTGTGTACAAGAAATGTTAAATCGTTACTTATAGGGCGCGAGCAGACATGTGACTTTGTTGGCCTTGGCAAGCAGATTTGTGGGTCCGTGTCAGAATGACAGCTAGTAGTTATTTACATAGATGTCACAAATATCATATGTCATAATTTTTTATTAAAAATTTCAAAATAATCTGATATCATCAACAGTATGGAATATACTTGGCGAGGAAAATAATCCACATGGATTTGGAAAATCATAATGTTTTGAATGAAAATTTATGATACTTGACACATATGTACATTATTACTAGCTGTCATTTTGACACAGGCCCACCAAGGCCAACAAAGTACATAACTGCTCGCGACATATGCAACATAAAATGAAAATGGCGAGAGGTATTGTGCTGGCCACAACAGATTTTTTTTTTTAGAAATAAACCCAATAGCTTGTGACAAATAATGAAAAAAGTTGGCGTTTATCATAAATTACAAGTTATTATCTGCCCGTATTATGTGTCACTGAGGAAGCAAGAAACAATTATAATTTACAGTTACAATAAAATAATTACCAATTATAGTACTCGTACAACATCTAACACAGCGGATTCTGTGAACTTGCTGGTCGTAAATTACAATCAAGAGTGTCAGTCAACATCTCGGCAATGCGTGAAGAAGTCGAGGACCATATGTGCTGTTAATTTCCATAGTCCATCATCATTAAAGCTGTCACAACGCATAGACGGGGTGCAATGTCATTTCAGTTGCAGAAGACCTGCCTGAAGGCGAACATTCTGACAGCTGGACTCGTGTTACTGATTTATTATTCTTACCCAGAAACGGTTGCAAAATGATACTTTACAGGGGCTTACAGAATTAGGGAATGGTGTACTATTTGTATTGCTGGCAAATTTGTCAAAATTGACAGGGAGAGTCAGGAAGTTTAAGTATTTATGCCATTGACTTGGATGTTTAATATACGGGCCCAAACCCATAATATTAAGGCCGGTTTTCATTTTGAATAAATAAATTACATAACCTAAGCAAATGTTGAGAAATTTATAGAAATTTCTTTAGATTTTCGAATATTGCGCCATTTAATATTGGGTTACACCTTTTTACCTTCCGTCACCTTTAGGTAAGGAAGGTATTGTCTTTGGTAAAAAAAATCAATGATGAGTTTTTAGTGTATAAGCATGTTTTAGGGTCCCTATAATACGATTTTACCATTTTTACGATGATATCTGTATGTATGTGTGTCTGTGTGTGTGTGACAAAAGTTCTGGATCCCACAACTTCAATACCACGATTCCAAAAATTATAAGTTTTTCGTATTCCTCAAGTTTATATCCAGAAGAACAAGTGATTAGATTTTGGTTATAATTGGTGAATCGGAAGTACCCTCATTTGAAGATGTAACCGTTAAATTTGATTTATTGACATTAAACGTTATTATAACTTAAAGAATATATTATTCTCTATACGATTTGATTACATTTTATACTTCATATTCAATAGATACAGAGTTAAGAATTTTAAAGAAAGTAAATTTTATAATTCAGCCAGCTATGCTAAACATGGAAACTATTAATATATTCATATAATTCAAATTGACAGATGTCAGTATCAATAAAAAGTAAATTAATGTGGCAGAGATGAGGATGTTGAAGTAGATGTTGGGGAAAACACGGAAAGATACGGTAAGAAAATAACTAGTATTACAAGTTTCTAGAAACATACAAGAAATATGATTACATTGGTTTGAACATATGAGGAAAAATGAAGAATTATATTGGAACAAGAATGAATAGTTTAGTAATAGGATGTTGAAGAAACTGAGGAAGACCAAAGATAAGATGGAAGGACTGTATTGCGGAAGACTTGAGAGAAACGGAACTGAATGATAACGACACGCAAAAATAGCGACCCCTAACGAATGGGAAATAATTTTACTGGAAATTTATAATCTTTTGCAAGAAAAATTATGTATGGAATTTATACATTATACGCAGGATTGACGGAAGGTATTGTGCTGGCCACAACAGATTTTTTATTAGTAATACCAGTTTTAACTCTATTACGCATTGTAGTCCTAAGCCATGCAAATTTTTATATCTCGCTAAGAGAGGTATTGGATTCATGCTAAAAATCACATAAGCAGATTTTAATTAATAAGCACGTTTTAAGGTCCCTACAATCCGATTTTAACATTTTTACGATGATATCTGTGTGTGTAAGTGTGTATACGTGTTGATGTGTGCGTGTATGAGTGGATGTATGTGTGTGTGTACATGTGTGTGGATGTTAGAAGGACGATTTCTCAAAAATTATAAGACTTAATATATGTTTAATTACGTACTTCTCAATCGGATATTAATGGGAAGAGTTGAAAAGGTTTTGGTAGTAATTGGACAACCGGAAATAGAGGACTAAACAGCCCCCTTCCCCCTCAAAATCCGCCGCTGTCCGCTATACAATGTAAAAATTAAAATTGTATATCAATTGTGTTCAAAACCAGTAGCATTCTCGATCTTTGACTCTGTAAGTCTGAACAATGTTTCAAAATTAATTAATTAAGGTTATGAACTTCGACCCAATAATTAATTTCTTGTTTGCTATCAATAATTGATTTCCCCATTCCATTGTAAATATAATCTTGACTCTTAAACCTCTGTCGTTAAGTTAATATTTGTAATATATTTGTAGAATTCTAAATATTTCTATTACTAGAAGGAATTTTCTTATAATCAACTTGCAGTTATTAAAATGTTTTCTATTTGTCACACGCTAATTAAATTTGAGATTAAAGTTTTTCCACTTTAAATTTAAATCGCAGAATCGTAAAAAGAAGAAAAAATAACCGGATGTGACATTTGAAAGCTGAATTTTAGCACAGGAAGTTAATTAAATGGAGCATTTTTAGTTTATGGTACACATGTATTTCAAAGCGACCGAAATATTTTTTTAATCTTTTCTTAGGAATTTGTAATCATTATAAAATTAATGATATTCTTTGTTTATTTTAAATTATTCGTAGAATTTTTGGCAAACAAAAAACTCATTATAAAGATAAATAGAAGAACTGACATTAGTTTTAATTTCTTCTGAAGACAAAAGTATCATTAATATTATAACTTTTAAATTAGTGATATTTTTAACTAATATGACAAAGATTTAATAAAATTATATTGTCATTCTTAAAAATGCTTTTCTTTTTCATATAAAATGAATTTACTTAAAAGGATACAACCTTTTTACCTCTCGCTAAGAGAGGTATTGCATTCATGCTAAAAATCGCATATCCAGATTTTATTGAATAAGCACGTTTTAAGGTCTCTACAATCCGATTTTAACATTTTTACGATGATGTCTGTGTGTGTGTGTGTGTGTGTGTGTGTGTGTGTGGATGTGTGTGTGTGTGTGTGTGTGTATGTGTGTGGGATGTTGGAAGGACGGTTACTCAAAAACTATAAGACTTAAAATTTGTTTAACAACGTATTTCCCAATCGGACATTCATGGGAAGATCTAAAAAGGTTTTGGTAATAATTGGACAACCGGAAGTAGAAGATTCTTGAAAAAAAATCTTCTAAATATTATTTTCTGAAATTTTTTCTTGGTAATATTAAAGAAAATTAAATTCTCTATCTGATACAATTAAATATTTAATTATATATTCTATAGATTTAGAGATAAAAGAAGTATAATATATAAAATAATCTGTTGTAATAAATTTGACAGCCGAAAGAATGCCATGAAAAATAGTTGATAATTTAAATTATTTGTAACTGACAGATAAATGTCAGTGTCAGAAATAATGAGAAATGAATTAAAAATGTACTTGGAGAATCCCTTAGTTCTTGATCTGTGACTATTATGGAGATGACAAGTCTAGGTTGAAGGACTTAAATTTGTTTCAAACATTATGGGACAATGTACACCAGTACTGTAGACCAGAGTAACTTTGAATTGCGAAAAAGCTATCAAATTCTTCTCAAGTAAGTTGTAAATATTGACAAAATCGGAGTGCAATCTATCCGTCACTTTATTAAAGGGAATTAAGGTTATTTAGATATAACAAGTATGAAAAAATAAAATGTAAAAGAAGATATATAAGAATAGATGCGCAATCCAGATATATACATTTTAGACCGCCCAAAATTAATGTTTTTACTAGAAGAATATGAAGTTAGAGTAAACAAGGTTGTTCGAATTGAAAATTGCTGTTACCAGCCTAATATTTATATATGGTAAACTCTACTTTGTAATTTATTGTAACATAATTTATGGTAAAATATCTTCATGTTGAGACATGCTATTATTGAATAATAAAGAAGTTTATACATCATAGATTTATATGAATATATTATTTGTATTTATAAAAATAATCTTTGCTTTATGCATACAGCCAGGTAAAATATATGGCGAGAGGTTATGTGCTGGCCACATCAGATTTTTAGTTTTAGTTCTGTTTATTGTTATAAAAACCGACGTTTCAGCAGCATGAACTACTGCCTTCTTCAGGGAATAAACAACAAATATATAAATAAATAATGATAAAAACATTAGCAACAGTTAACCAAGGAGACAAATTACAACATATTTAATACAGGAAGCCATTCTCGACTAAGATCTAAACTTCTAAACCGTCACAATGATTGAGATTATTATTCTTGGTTTTGAAAATCTCAATTGCTTCTCTAATTAACCTGTTGTTTAGGTGTTTTGGTCTCGCTAGTATTTTTGTTTCTTCGAATTTTATACGGTGGAATTCTTCCAGGGCATGCTCTGCAACTGAAGATTTTTCTGGCTGGTTCAATCTGATCGAACGCTGGTGTTCATTCAATCTTGTTGAAATAGTTCTACCAGTCTGGCCAATTTAAACTTTCCCGCAGACACATGGAATCTGGTAAATCCCTGATGACTGAAGAGGAATGACGTCTTTTACTTGTCTCATCATATGACGAATTTTAACATATGGAGAAAACGAAATCTTCATGTTCTTCGTACGAAGAATTCTACCAATCTTGTCAGTGACATTTTTGACTTAAGGAAGCGAAGCAAACAATACATCACTTTCATTAGCATTGTTAATAGGTCTTTTCGGTTTCAGACATTTTTCGTTCTTTGAATATTAAACAGGTTGTATCATATTAATTGAATTATGAGTTCTGAAAGATTTGTTAATAATTGAATTTACTTATTTATTTCGAATTTTAATGGCACTAAATTGACCCCTGTGATGCATTTTCTCCTCCAGCATTGAGTGCCCGTGAGGTGACGCCTGGTAAGCGCCCGCACGGTACAAATATTTTTTTATTACCGATATCTGTGTAGAAAGCAGATTGGCACACCTAGCAATGGGTAATATGCCGTGATGATATATTTATTTTTGCACGATCAGGTTTTTTTAAACTTTACCGATAGGGTTTCCAAGGCAGTAAGTTTTGTTTACAAATTACTGATCAGTAAGTGATGAGGTACTTGATCAGTACGTGATGTGACTGACCGGTAACTGATGTGACTACCTACCGATCTGGAGGTGGTGAAAATTATACAGGGTGTTTCAGGACTAATGTAACAAACTTTAACAGCCTGAGGTCATTTTGAGCCAAAAATGTCATATGAACATAGGTCCTATTCCTTCCAAAATACAAGAGGTTGAAGTTCTATAAATAACACGAAATTTTCTAATTTTTGTAATCAAGGTACTTTCAGAAAACAAGAGTTATTATTGAGTTGAGGAAATTTTAAATAGAAAGTACGTCTTGGTGAAATGTCCTACAACGTCGGAATTTTTTACAATTTTCATTACAAGTTGTTTAAAGTAAAATTTTGACATTAAACTGTAGTTTTAATTAAAAAGTTACTAAAAATAGTAAAAAATGGTTTACCAAAAATGTGTTAAAAGTTTGAAATATTTCTGCTGTAAATAGAACGTTTTAGAGTGTAAAATTCATTGTAATATTAATAAATATACATAATTTAATGTATTTGATATAAATTTTGAATCGTATGTTTTGTTGTCCAAATCGTATTCGTTAATATTAATAAATAAAATTAATAAGGTATGACTTTTCAGTAATAACTCTTGTTTTCCGAAAGTAGGTACCTTGATTACAAAAATTAGAAAATTTCGTGTTATTTATAGAACTTCAACCTCTTGTATTTTGGTAACTAGAAGGAATAGGACCTTCATATGACATTTTTGGCTCAAAATGACCTAAAGAATAAGCTGTTAAAGTTTGTTACACTAGTCCTGAAACACCCTGTATAAATAAAAAATAAATGTACAATTTTTAAAGCTTTAATGATAACAAAACAACGATCATAGCTTACTTAAAAATGACAACTAATTTTTGTAAAATGTCAAAATATTTTTTAAATAATTCTAAACTTTAATTTGTTATTATTGGGACGATCGTGCAAAAAATATAATAAGCATTGCGGGCATTAAGTGCTTCTTACCGGTATCGGATATATTTCCTCAACCGGTAAGGTGCACTTACTGCCCTTAATACTTAAATAACTATTATTTACTTATTTACCTTTCTTCTGAATATGTTATTCAAGTATTCCGCCATTTAACATTGGGTTACACCGCCTTTATAACAGGGCATCGAACCCGCCAAATACTGGGTTCGGTTCAGGTTAATTCGTTTTTTGAAAAATGCAAAATTGTACATTTTTCAGTACTACTCTTAAAAATTTAAATCATTTTCAGAATGGATGTCCTTTCAGAAAAATTCTGTTGATGGTGAAGTTGTAAAATACAGACTAATTAAACCAATTTTAGTTTCTTTTGACATCTTTCTCGCCGTCATTTATGGTTAATTTTTTGCGCTCATATCATAGCAAGCGCTTATTAAGAGCTATAAGCTTTAAGTAGTGCTAATACAATTCAAAGAACGTTTAATGTAACGAATCATTTAAGGCTTCATTGTTCATGATTTCCACATCGTTCTATGCACGAGCTGTAGTGCACCATACTCGGGCTCGGATCTGGACGTAATTAAAACCATGTTGCTTCATAAACAAAGGCGAGGACATTCATCATACATCAACGATTCATTATCGATTTCTTCTTGGAACTATTATTGCTTTATTGATATTTTTAGTACTCGAATACATTCATCTCAAGCTCCACTCAATCATGTTTCTTTCCCGCTAATTTTTACCTCCCGAATTTATTGATAAGCGAGGTATTGTCTTTGTAAAAAATAAATGGTGAGTTTTTAAAAATAGAGTACGTTTTAAGGTCTCTACTATACAATTTTGGCTATGTCTAGCCTCCCGGCGCCAGTATCCATATTAATCCCGGTATTATAATTGTCCTTGGTAAAAAAAATGATGGTGTTTTTAGTGAATAAACACATTTTAGTGTATCCAAAATACGATTTTACCATTTTTACGATGATGTCTGTATCTGTGTGTGTGACGATTTTTTCATAGACGGTAACTCCAACACTACAATTCTAAATATTATAATTCTTTATTAATCCTCTACATCCATATGAAGAGCTGATTGGATTTTGGTTGTAATTGGTCAACCGGAAATACCTTCAATTTAAGATCTTAACAGTTTTTCTTGAAAAAACGCAGTTAATACCATTTTTTGACATTTTATGTTATTATAAATATACGGTTTGATTACATTTTTTTTATTCATATTCAATAGATAAATTATAAAGATATTAAATTTCATAAATCAGCCAGCTATGCTATAACCATGGAAACTGCTAAGATATAATTCAAATTCACAGATGTCAGTGTCAATTAAAATAAAATTATTATGGCAGAGATGAGGATGTTGAAATAGATGTTGGGGAAGACACGGAAAGATAGTATAAGGAATGAGAGGATACGGTAAATGGCTCGGGTAATAGAAATTTCTACAAGGATACAAAAGAGACGATTATATTGATTTGAACATGTTATGAGGAAAGATGAAGAATATATTGGAAGAAGAATGAACAACTTAGTAATAAAAAATAGAAGAAACAGAGGAAGAACAAAGAAAAAATGGAAGGACAGTATAGATTTAGTTAAATTAGGCACTGGATATAATTTCCTAAGTAACATTCGATATCACCGGTTTATTGGAAAACTAAAAAAAATATGAAAAACTGGACGTACTAACAATATTTTTCAGTCTTTCATCTCCTGAAACATGGTGGCCGAAATTAATAAAATTACCTAACGTAAATTAATATTTATTGATGAATTTATTTATTGAGTTTTTAAACAGCTATAAAATTTATAATACAAATACATATTAATATAATACACTTTATTTGTAAATAAAATTTAGATTACAATTAATATGTATTACATTGTTTCAAAATAAAGAAATGAGCAAAGAAATAAATTTCGTATACATAAATAGTTATTCTTTCATTTTTTCATTTATATTGTATTAGTACCTATTATATTCATATTTTGCCGGGGTTTTGAACAATAAGAAATAAACAGGATGTCAATAAATAAATGGTCGCTACTTTATAGGCCCAATAAATGTCACAAGAAAAAAAATAGTGAAAAAAATCTGAGCTTTGTTTTAGATCTTAATTTTTACTGTTACATACAAAACTTTTGGTTTGGATCGTGAAACGTTCAAATTGGGTGTAAAAATTGTTCTTCATAATGTTTCCAAATCGCTTTAGAAGTTTCCTAGTCTAAATACATTGTTTCGGAGTATTTTGCAGTAACCTCCTTCGCTAAAACGGGCACTTTAGCTGCAGGGCCGAGTGCATCACGAGTAGGTATACGAATTCTGACAACTACAGCAATATTTAAACGAGCTTATAAAATATCTCTGAATTGTATACATGCACCAAACAATAATTTTCCCTGGATATAAATGAAATTATATTTGATCCTCAATTTTCAATATTATACAGAGAATAAGCAAGATTTTTAATTTTTTCAAAATTTTCATATTCCGAAATTCAAAAGGGTACAAAATAATACAATTATTTTTAAGGTATTTACAAAATCTACATTCATACAAAAACTGAATATGTTATTGAAGTATTTAATACGTAAAATCTCTCTTAACCGACGCTTCTAATACGCGGACACCTCTAGTAACTAGACAATTTTGCGGGAACCGACATTTTCATATTGATTTTTCTAATAAACATATCTCTATTAAGAGGACACATATTTCTATTAAGAGGACACGTTATTAAACAGACATGGACACTAACTTTGGATCCCATTTTTAAGAAATGACCTCTCATACACAGACAACAGTTGAAATCATTTACATTATACCGAGGATTCCACTGTTTACAATACATTTCAGCTTGAGTTAGAAGCAGTCGTTTTTATTTGTTCTTATTACAGTACTTCTATACGTCCAACTAGGTATTGGGTTGTGTTAATTCACATTTTAAAAATGACAACATGCACTCGTGTAAACGTACGTTAACTTTGCGAGAAAAGCTACAAATTATTGAAGTTTTCGATATAGAAAAACAGTGTATATAAGTTAGCAGCCCGGTTTAATAGATTTAATAATTTAGACTATAATTTAAATGGAGGTCCCGTGGCCGCGTGCCTGAGTGTCTGGTTGCGAATTTGGAGAAACCGAGTTCGATATCAACCGACGACAAATATTTCGAATTTTAAATGGCACGAAATTGGCCCCTGTGGTGCACTCTCCGCACGGTACAAATATGTTATCATCATTACCGAAATCTGTGTACAAAGCAGATTGGCACACCCAGCAATGGATAATATGCCGTGATGATATATTTATTTTATTTGTTGAATACTATATGTCACTTCAAAAACACACATTTTTTTTCCCCCTGGCTCTTCAATTATTATTGTTTACAAGTGCAACAAACAGCATTTTCTTATTGTTTACAAGTACCAACAAAACAGAAATTCTCTGTAGAAATCTTCGTTGTGCTTACCTAAAAATTGTGGCAACCAATCACATGTTTCCCTTCCACACCAGAGTTTGAACAACACAACACACGCTCAACAGGTCTTCCGTCGGGGAGCAAACCGCGCGTACGACCGCGAACTCAAACCTCAAACTTCTTCTTCCACAGACACAATTCACACGTCCGCTCTATGCGACGGGCACCGCGAGTTTGAAATTGAGTTGTGCTCCATGGACCCTGACAGCCGAGGCGGTCCTCCATCTCTCTCTTGAGCCCCACACTCTCTCGGCCGTTCTCTCTCCAAGCAATCGTATCTTTACGATGTGTTGCTCTGTTCTTGTCTGCCTACCTGCGGAGGAATGCAGTCCTCTCTGTCGTTTTCTGGTCCAGGCATCCCTCCATAGTTGCCAGATGCGATTCATGTTGAGATGAATGCATCTAGTCACCCAGTGCAGTAAAGAAGTTAGAGAGAATAGGCAGAGCAAAGAACAGGAAATAGGATGACCTTTTTGGAATGGGTTTATACGGGTATCCGGGTGAAGTTAACCCGAAAGGGATTCAAAATAGTGATTGGAGTAACACCTACATACAACACGATTCTATTTATGGGTTTTAAGTATTACCATAAAACAAATTTATGTTAGTTGTATAATACCGTAATGTCCTTATTTTGATTATTTATAAATACCCACATATACATGAATGTATTTCTATTTCCTTGTTTACAAATAACGGATTTTTAATATTTTATTTTCTTAAATAACAAAATTGTTTTGGTGCACTCTCCACTCCAGCAATGAGTGCCCGTGAGGTGACGCCTACGAATATGTCATCATTATTACTGATATCTGTGTACAAAGCAGATTGGCACACCCAGTAATGGATAATATACCCCTAAAACTAATATACGGATGACTGAAAAACGGTCACTCAAAATAACTTTTATATTTATAATTATTTTTACCTTCCGTCACCTCTAGGTAAGAAAGGTATTGTCTTTAGTCAAAAAATTCGATGGTGAGTTTTCATTGAATAAGCACGTTTTAGGGTCTTTACAATACGATTTTACTATTTTTACGATGATGTCTGTATGTGTGTGTGGACGTGTGTGCGTGTGTGTGGGTGTGTGTGTGTTTGTGTGTGTGTGATCGCGGTTTCGGCCGCGATATCTCCAATACTAGAATTCCAAAAATTACAATTCTTGCGTATTCCTCTTCCTTACAAACATATGCAGACTTGATTAGATTTTGGTTATAATTGGTCAACCGGAAGTATCCTCATTTGAAGATTTTAACAGTTTTTCTTGAAAGTTAAATATTATTATAACTTAAAGAATATATTATTATTTTCTATACGATTTGATTGCGTTTTATATTTCATATTCAACAGATATATAGTTAAAGAATTATAAAGATAATAAATTTCATAAATCAGCCAGCTATGCTAACTTAACCATGGAAACTGCTAATATATTCAGGTAATTCAAATTGACAGATGTCAGTATCAATAAAAAGTAAATGAATGAAAGAATAAGGGAAATAACTCTAATGTTTCTAGAAAGATATAAGAGAGACGATTACATTGGTTTGAACATGTCATGAAGATGAATATAATGGAAGAAAAATGAATAGTTTAGTAATAGAATGTGGAAGAAACATAGGAAGACCAAATATAAGAAGGAAGGACTGTATTTTGGAAGACTTGAGAAAAAAGGAACTGAATGAGGAGGACACGCAAAACAAAAATGAGTGGAAGAAGAAAATAAAAATAGCGACCCCTAACAAATGGGAAAAACTAAGGAAGAAGATGTCAGTGTCAAGTGCAATTTGCGTAGTTTGTTTATGAAATAATTTTACTGGAAATATCTTTTGCAAGAAAATTTATGTATAGGGCGCGTGCAGTGACGCGACTTTGCTGACTTTGGCAAGCAGATATGGGGACCCGTGTCAAAATGACAGCAATTAATTATGTCCATAACTGACAAGTGTTAAAATTTTTCATTCAAAATTTCATGATTTTCTTATTTCATTATTCACTAAAAACTCATCATTGATTTTTTTGACCAAAGACAATACCTTCCTTACCTGAAGGTGACGGAAGGTAAAAATAAACATCTTATCGTTAAATTGACAACTACGTACAACTGCAATAATTCAAAACCAATCACAATAAAGTATATTTTTATAAAGTTTTATAATGACAATCTGACGCCGTTAAATCGCTATTAATAATTTTATTCAGAATATTGCTATTGCTATTAAATAAAACTCTTAAAACTAAATAATAATAAAATTTTAATTATCTTTGTTTTCAGAAACACAATTTTGTAGATTTGAAAACATGATTGTTTCCGATTTTTATATCGTACATATGGATGTAGTAAAAAACAAATTATAAATAAATATAACCTACGCGGCTGCTATCAAGAAACATAATGTTTTGAGCGAGCGAGACAGAAAACCAAACCATATCGAAAATTAGTTAACCAGTGTTCAGTTGGTCGACCATAAACACGGCCTGCATATAACGATAGTCATCAAAGCTGATTTTTTTTATCATTTTTGGTTCGGAGAGGAGCTTAAAAAATCTCTCCAAAAAATAAAAAATGAAGCTGTACTCTTACAGTAGCCGCCTCGAATTATTACGAAGAGAATCTTGTCTTTTAATCGTACAAAACTATACGAGATCTTCTCGTGTCGAGATGAAGATCAAATGTTGAGCAATAAAGATTGAAGATCTATGATGGAAGGAAGTTTTTTTTTCATTTATATACATTGAGTAATGATCCATGTGACGATCTAGTGAGAGTTTAAAGTACAAGAGTTTATTTAAAGTTTTTTAATATTTTCTATTTTAATTTTTTAATTTTAAATTATGGATTTGTGTATTACAGGGTGTTGACTTTAACATCTAAAATAATACTTTTGTAATTTCCTGTATCCCTAATTATTTCTGAAAAAAATATGTTGTGGCCAGCACAATATCTCTCGTCATTTTCAATTTATGTTGCATAGAGCGCGAGCAGTTATGTGACTTTGTTAGCCTTGGCAAACAGATTTGGGGGCCCGTGTCAAAATGATAGCTAGTAATAATGTACATAGGTGTCAAGTATCATAAGTTTTCATTCAAAACATCATGATTTTCCAAACCCATGTGGATTATTTTCCTCGACAAGTATATTCCATACTATTGATGGCAAATAAACATCAGAATATTTTGAAATTTTGAATGAAAAATTATGACATATGACAATTGTGACACCTATGTAAATAACTACTAACCGTCATTCTGAGACGAATCCTCATCTACTAACAAAGTCATATGACTGCTCGCGCCCTTACGAATTTAACATTTCTTGTACACACAAAAAATTGAAATTGTATTTCTTCTTTCGTTCTATGATAAATTTTATCCCACTATTCTAATATGTTCAAAATTCTTCAAATTCATTGACGGTATTAGCGGTATTTCTTAAGGATATGTGTAATATTAACATACCTATAATTTAAATACATATTTAATTAATATATATTTTAAATGTACTCGTACCTCCCAGAAAGATCTTAGAATAATCTGTTGTAATAAATCTCGTTGCCAAAAAATAGTTGAGATATTCAAATGTTTGTAATTGACAGATAAATGCAAATTTTTATGGGAGGTGCGAATACATTTGATATTGTTGATTATTAATTAAATATGAATTTGAAGAATTTTGAACAGTTAGAAATAGGACAAAATTTCTTATAGAACGAAAGAAGAGATACAATTTCAATTATTTGTGTGTTCAAGAAATGTTAAATTCGTTAATGCGTGAGCAGTCATGCGACTTTTTAGCCTTGGCAAACAGATATGAGGATCCGTGTCAGAATGACGGCTAGTAATTATTTACATCGATGTCTCAATTGTCATGTCATAATTTTTCATTAAAAATTTCAAAATGTTCTGATGTTTATTTGTCACCACTAGTATGGAATATACTTGCCGAGGAAAATACTCCAATGGATTTGGATAATCATGATGTTTTGAATGAAAAATTATGATACTTGACACCTATGTACATTATTAATAGTTGTCATTCTAACACGGGCTCCTATATTTGCTTGCCAAGGCTAACAAAGTCACAGGAGTGCTCGCGTCCTATGCAACATAAAATGAAAATAGCGAGAGGTATTGTGCTGGCCACAACATATGTAGAATTTTAAGCTCTACAACTTTTATTTCAATCATTTTAACTTAAAATAATTACGGAAGCAGGAAATTACGAAAATATGATTTTACATGTTAAAGTCCTAAGTTCCGCTGTCGCGTACAACACCCTGTCTACTATGTAACGTTTTGTTGTATTCTTCGTTTTGCATCCATGTGAAAGGATGATTTTAAAATAGTTTTTTGTTGTGGTATTGTTCAAATAAAACTTTATCTGAGCGTCTACCAGTCGAGAGATAACTACCTATGTTTACAATATTGTTCTGTGTAATCGAACAGAGGCGCAATGTTGACACAGGTCATCGTTTCAAATATTTACTTTAGTGATTTGTTTACATGTGTAAAGCTTACACGTTATAATGACTTAATTACATACTTGACTGTCTCGCCACATTATAGTTAAGATTATGAGTTCACCACGCGGAACATCGTGTAATTTTTTACTAATTATTGTAATTTTAAATTTAACTTATTAACGTTCGTCGTAATTCTTTTAACATTCATGTAGTTTGTTCTCGGAAATTTTAACATTATATTTTCTATTGTTATACTTTTTATATACCATTTTGAAAGACATTCTACTAACCATTTAATTTTTTTGGACTTATATTTTATGGGTCACATATGCAATTTATATTTATATACTTTTGTATGAAAGAAATATAGTATATAAAAAATCTGATGTGGCCAGCGCAATACCTTCCGTCAATCCTGTGTATTATGTATAAATTCCATACATAAATTTTCTTGCAAAGATCCTATATTTCAAGTAAAATTATTTCATAAACATACTATGCTAATTACACTTGACATTAATATCTCTTTAGCTTTTCCTATTCGTTAGAGGTCTCTATTTTTTATTTTCTTCTTCCACTCATTTCTGTTTTGCGTGTCGTCCTCATTCACTTCCTTTTCACTCAAGTCTTCCACAATACAGTCCTTCCATCTTTGGTATTCTCTGTTTCTTTTACCTTCTATTACTAAGCTATCATTGTTCCAGTATATTCTTCGTCTCTCTTGTATCTATATAGAAACTTCTATATCTCGAGTCATTTCCCATATTCTTACATTCCTTATTCTATATTTCCATGTCTCCCCCAATATCTATATCAACATTCACATCTTTGCTACATTCATTTCCTTTTCATTGATCCTGACATCTGTCAATTTGAATTATCTAAATATATTGGCAGTTTCCATGGTTAGCATAGTTGGCTGCTTTATGATATTTAATATTTTTATAATTCTTTAACTCTATATCTATTGAATATGAAGTATAAAATGCAATCAAATTTTATAGACAATATTATATTCTTTAAGTTATAATAACGATAAATGTCAATAAATGATATTTAACTGATAAAATCTTCAAATGAGAGTACTTCCGGTTGACCAATTATAACCAAAATTTATCACTTCTTCTTCTAGATGTAAACTTGAGGAATACGAAAATAATTATAATTTTTGGAATCGTGGTATTGAAGTTATGCGATCCGAAACTTTCGTCACACACATATAGACACACATACACACACACATTCCTTATCCTATCTTTCCGTGTTTTCCCAAAATATCTCAACGTCCTCATCCTTGCCACATTCATTTTCTTTTCATTGACACTGACATCTGTCAGTTAGAATTTTCTTAATATATAGTAACTGTTTCCATGGTTATTTTATTATAAAATTTATAAAATTTAATATCTTTATAATTCTTTAACTCTATATCCATTGAATTTGAAATATAAAATGCAGTCAATTTGTATAGACAAGAATATTGTAAAAAAATATATATTTAACACCGTTTTTTCAAGAAAAACTGTTCTAATCAAGTCTGCATATGGATGTAAGGAAGAGGAATGCATAAAAAATTATATACATTTTTCTCAAAAAAATCGTATATAAGGACAAAATTAAATTTTCAAACGAATGGGCAAATAAAAAGTATATGTTCTCATTTAAAATAAAAAAGTTTGGTCCCCTATTTTGCGAACCACTGCGGTCGAAAAAAATAAATTTTCATTTCTTTAAAGTTTTCTTTTGAAATAGAAATTGTTTGCCCATTTAAACTTCTTTGTAGCTCTTATAGTTCTCGAGATAGCAAAGGTGGCCCATTTAAAATGAACACCCATGTATAATTTAATTTACTTATAAAAATCTTATTTCGCATATTTTTTTAAATAAATTGAATTTTAATCTGTGATCTGTGCTACGCTTGCTATTAGTATCTTGGTCCTTTTGAAACAAGTTTGAACCGCAAATTTGTTTAAACATGAATTAGTTTATTGTTATATTTTGCAGTGAATGGACGTATATTTCTGTGTATTAAGTGATAATGTATTATTTAACATTTAAAGTGAAATTTGAACGTTTGTGTAAATGTGTTTTGTTAAACGAAGGCGTCACGGCGTCAGGTCTGAAGATTTTCGAATAATCGGTACGTACCGCCATGTACTTTATTCAAATAAAATACGTTTTGTAGATGAGATGGTTAAGTTATATTATAAGATTAAATTATTATCTTCATATTCAACTTTGAATTCATTGTTAAACACGATAAATTCTGGATACCTATATATTATTGTTGTTTTAAAATATTTAGCCTAGCTCTATCTGCTTTAGTTTAAAATTCAATCAAAATATCAGCTAAACAAGATGTTCACAAAAGAATATATACATTCAACATGGTTTATAATGTTGAGAAGTCGTTTGAAGAACGTTTAACAATATCAAGACAACCTGAAAGTGGCAAAAATAACGGGTCATTAAGTTCTAAGACGGATAGAAATCCGGAGTTCTTAAATTGAATACTAAAATTTTGACGAATAAATCTTGTTTTCTATAATGTCGTAAGTCAAGGCAATTGCTACTGCTACTAATTAACGGAACTTTTGAAATTTATTTAGAACAAACTAAAACGATAACAAAAAATCTGTTGTGGCCAGCACAATACCTTCCGTCAATCCTGTGTATAATGTATAAACTCCATACATAATTTTTCTTGCAAAAGATTCTAAATTTCCAGTAGAATTATTTCATAAACAAACTATTTAAATTGCACTTGACACTGACATCTTCTTCCTCTTTAGCTTTTCCCATTCGTTAGGGGTCCCTATTTTTGCGTGTCGTTCTCATTCAGTTCATTTTCTCTCAAGTCTTCCGCAATACAGTCGTTCCATCTTATCTTTGGTCTTCCTCTGTTTCTTCAACCTCCTATTAATAAACTACTCATTCTTGTTCAAATACAATTCTTCATTTCTCCTCATGACATGTTCAAACCAATGTAATCGTCTTTCTTGTATCTTTCTAGAAACTTCTACCACTAGAGTTATTTTCTTACCGTATCTTTCCGTGTTTCCCCAACATCTACTTCAACATCCTCATCTCTGCCACATTAATTTACTTTTTATTGATACCGACATCTGCCAATTTGAATTATATGAATATATTAGTAGTTTCCATGTTTAGCATAGCTGGCTGAATTATAAAATTTAATTTCTTTAAAATTCTTTAACTCTGTATCTATTGAATATGAAGTATAAAATGTAATCAAATTGTATAGAGAATAGAATAATATATTCTTTAAGTTATAATAACGTTAAATGTCAATAAATCAAATTTAATTGTTAAATCTTGAAATGAGGCTACTTCCGGTTCACCAATTATAACCAAAATCTAATCAGTTCTTCTGGATGTAAACTTGAGGAATACGAAAATAATATAATTTTTGGAATCGTGGTATTGAAGTTATGAGATCCGAAACTTTCGTCACATATACACACACATACACACATACATACAGACATCATCGTAAAAATGGTAAAATTGTATTATAGGGACCCTAAAACATGCTTATTCACTAAAAACTCATTGAATTTTTTGACCAAAGACAATACCTTCCTTACCTAAAGGTGACGGAAGGTAAAAATCTGTTGTCAATCCTATGTATTATGTATAAATTCCACACATAAATTTTCTTCCAAAAGATTCTAAATTTTCATTAAAATTATTTCATAAACAAATTATGAAAATTGTACTTGACACTGACATCTTCTTCTTCTTTGGCTTTCCCCATTCGTCACGGGTCGCTATTTTTATTTTCTTCTTCCATTCATTTCTGTTTTATGTGTCGTTCTCATTCAGTTCCTTTTCTCTCAAGACTTCCGCAATAAAGTCATTCCATCTTATCTTTGATCTTCCTCTGTTTCTTCAACCTTCTATTACTGCCGTCCTCATTCGAAAACATTATAATTTTTGGAATCATGGTATTGGAGTTACGCGATCCGAAACAATCGTCACACACATGACAGCCTCTTAAAAATATTAAATTCGTATTCTAGAGACCCCAAAACGTGCTTATTCATTAGATATATAGATTTTTTTGACCAAAGACAATACCTTCCTTACCTGAAGGTTACGGAAGATAAAAAAGTAAATTCGTATTCTATGGAACCGAAAACGTGTTTATTCAATAAAAACGTATATCGAATTTTTTGACCAAAGACAATACCTTCCTTACCTAAAGGTGACGGAAGGTAAAAATGATTGTCCAGCTATTTTCTTGTAGTACGTTGAGCTACAAATAATTTACTCAGCTCAACATAACTGTTGAGTCATTACTGCCCGTATTTGCTTGATTGCTTAGTCGTTTTTGTTATTAAGTTATTAGTCCTTTAATACTTATTTAATAACATGCATTAAAACGTCGTCAATGAGTGCAGATATGATTATTATGTGTTGATTGCACGAACAAATGTTTTTCTGTTTATATTACGATATGGAGTAACAATATTTATTTATATAGTTAAAGCAAATGTTAGCGGTATCGAAGTGGCCATATGGTAGATGCGTATGTTCTTGGTTCTAATTAAAAGTTGATATATTAGGTATAAGAAAAAATTAAAACAGATTTTAGAATTTTTTCACAAACACAGAACCGACAAATTTTGCAACACATGTTCTTGAAAAGCTTTCAATTTTTTACTGTAGTAGTTAATTATTGTTTGAAACTTATTTTCAATTAAAAATTTAGAAATAGACAAATTACCTATTAGCTCTAAACAAATTACGTCCGATCAAGGTCATCTGTATCATGAACGAATTAACAAATTGACATACATTTATCTCTTTCCTTTGCAAAGGCTATAAGCGTGTGCCATAAGGATGGATATAATACGTTTGTCTATCAAAAATTCATATTGTTTCGACTAAGTTAAGACATTCCACTTTAAAACGATCTTCGTACATATATATACTAACGTACGTTTACGTTAGTATATATATAATCAATGATAATACTTTCGCTGTAACGTAAGTTTATATATTAATTCACATACATTACCTTGATTCATAGCCTTACGAATAACGTTATTTTCTGTCAGAGTTACTGACATTGACATTGTGTCAGTATCTTATTTTTCACATATTTGGTTTTACATTTGCTTATAAATTTACTAGTTGACTTATTTTTGAATTTTGAATGCTTTTACTATAATATATATTTTTATAATAGTAAAATAACAGTGGTATCTTACGTACCCTCATAAAAACTAAGCAAACGACACTACTGAATTTGTCATAATGGGCGGAGCAAAAATCTGAATTCATACAATTCGTAGACGACCTTGCTCGGACATCTTTCAAAAATTTTACTGTACATAATACACAGGATTGACGGATGGTAATGTATTGGCCACATCCGATTTTTTTTTATTTCGTATTACCTTTGAATATATAATACATATAAGAACGGCAACGTAATGTATTTAGATTAAATATTTCGAGAGAAGATCCCATCTATCCCTCCGTATACGAATTATTTCTGAGTTAGTTCAAAAAATACATAATAGGTGGATGTTGCACAGTGTTGCCACGTAGCTAGAACAGCAAGATAAGATTTTATAAAGGTTTTTAAGTTTGCTACTGTAAAACAAGTATACATGTACATTGAAGATTCAAAATATATTATTTGGTTATTATGAAACAATATTTTTGAATTATTGATTATTGAATACCTCTAACAAATAGTATCTGGCAATGCTGTCAGCACGATTTACCGTAGTTCATGGTTTTGTAGTAGGAGTCACTAGCTATCTATAATAATTTTGTGAATAAAAAGAGACAGATATAGTATCTTGTTAGGCCATATGCGTTGCCGTTCTTATATGTATTATATATGCAAAGGTATTACTTTAAATACATCTTTCTATATTGAATTAGAACATATTATATTACGAGCTAGAAGAACTGTTAATATTCATAGTATCACAGCTTTATACTTCCGTAAAATTTATAGTTACATGACACCTAAATCGTGTCCTTGTTTTCTTCGTAGATGGTCTGTATCTTTTCTTAGAAAAATAACCAAAAAGAAACGACAAAAATATCGTCTGTTCATCAGAGTAATCTCCGCCCATGTGTCAAAAGTTGCAGCGTTCTAGTCTCAGCTAAACCTCATGTTATTTCTTATTCTCCTCATGTATTCGTCCTTAAATCGTCTGAAATTTGTCCACGGTTTTTGACAGAACCCAGAGCCGTTGCCGCTTTTGAGATTATGTCGTCATGCAATTGTTCAGAGTTCCATTGTGCAGGAAATATATGTTTCCGCCCAAAATTGCCACGGTGAAAGAGAGAGAGAAGCTGTCGGCTCGTTCTTACAAAGTTACAACTCAATATCTCGGCGGCGCCTTTGATCTTGCCAGTCAGATCTGATCGTGATGTGAGTGTAATTTAAAATATAATCAAACGTCTTTGCGATCATTAGGCGAGAAGTAAGCGTCCGGTTTTATTTTTATCGGGTTGCATGTGGATTTTTTATATTTGCTTGATTGCAATGATGTTTTGTTATTAAGTTATTACTTCGTTAGCTTTGATTTAATACGAGATTTTATTTTTATCCGCCATTAATCAAAGGATACAATTTACAACTTTCACTTGCTTTTAATGATGTTATCTGAACTACTATGCATATACGAGTCCAGACTCATAACATTGGCTGGTTTACATTTTCAACAATTATAAAACGTATTATAGATTATTTTAATAGTGCAAGATTTCTATATTACCTTCCGACACCTTTTCTTTTTCTTTCTGTCTTTGTGTGACGATCGTTTCGGATCGCATAACTCCAATACAACGTTCCCAAAAATTATAATTTTTTCGTATTCCTCAAGTTTAGATCCATACGCAGACATGATAAGATTTTGGTTATAATTGATCCACCGGAAGTGGACGCTATTGTTCGTCTCTTGTTTCTAATTCCATGGCTAATACTACTAAATTGTAATTCCGTGAATTTTCAAATTTTATTTCTGGAGTTATGAAGTAGCCAAAATGATTTTGATGATTCTTTGGTCAAAAAATTCAATGATGAGTTTTTAGTGAATAAGCATGTTTTAGGGTCCCTATAATACAATTTTACCATTTTTACGATGATGTCTGTATGTATGTGTGTGTGTGTGTGTGTGTGTGTGTGTGTGTGTGTGTGTGTGTGTGTGTGTGTGTCTGTGTGTATGTGACGAAAGTTTCGTATCGCATAACTTCAATACCACGATTCCAAAAATTATATTTTTTTCGTATTCCTCAAGATCCAGAAGAACAACTGATTAGATTTTGGTTATAATCGGTGAACCGGAAGTAGCCTCATTTGAAGATTTAACAGTTAAATTTGATTTATTGACATTTAACGTTATTATAACTTAAAGAATATATTATTCTCTACACGATTTGATTGCATTTTATACTTCATATTCAATAGATATAGAGCTAAAGAATTTTAAACAAATTAAATTTTATAAATCAGCCAGCTATGCTAAACATGGAAACTACTAATATATTCATATAAATCAAATTGACAGATGTCAGTATAAAAAATAGTAAATTAATGTGGCAGAGATGAGGATGTTGAAGTAGATGTTGGAGAAGACACAGAAAGATAAGTAAGGAAATAACTCTAGTGTTACAAGTTTCTAGAATGATACAAGCGAGATGATTACATTGGTTTGAAAATGTCATGAGGAGAAATGAAGAAGATATATTTGATGAAGAATGCATAGCTTAGTAATAGAAGGTTGAAGAAACAGAGGAAGACCAAAGATAAGATGGAAGGACTGTATTGCGGAAGACTTGAAAGAAACGGAACTGAATGAGAACGACACGTAACACAGAAATGAATGGAAGAAGAAAATAAAAAATAGCGACCCCTAACGAATGGGGAAGTCTAAAGAAGAAGAATATGTTAGTGCCAAGTGCAATTTGCATAGTTTTTTTATGAAATAATTTTACTGGAAATTTAGAATCTTTTGCAAGAAAATTTATGTATGGAATTTATACATAATACACAGAATTGACGAAAGGTATTGTGCTGGCCACAATAGATTTTTTTTTGTTGACACGGATACTGAAATTTTTGCCATACAACATTCATTTGAAACTTTTTGTCTAAAATAATTAGGAGAGCAATTCACACGGAAAAACTGATTTCCCATGTTAATGTATAATTTATTGTCATACGTAATATAACAAGTGATATATGATTATCATCGATGATATTCTCGAGTGAAACCGAGCTGCAGATTTCACGAGTCCGAAGGACGAGTTGAAATGAGCTGTTTCGGTTTCACGAGCAATATCTTCGATTATTAATCATATCACGAGCTTATATTTAATGAGAGAATATAATGAATTTTTGCAATCTAACCTAACCTAACTTTTGATATACATATTCATATTGTATTAAAACATGGTACTTACGAGTTTTATTTAATATTTCGGAGTTTGAATTATTGTTATTATTCATTTTTATACTTAAAATTAACTGTCAATGTCATAAATAAAGAAAACAAATCCCTTAGTAACGACTATAAATACGGTGATAATTTTTTTGTTTTTACCTTCCGTCACCTCTAGGTAAGGAAGGTATTGTCTTTGGTCAAAAAATTCGGTGGTGAGTTTTCATTGGATAAGCACGTTTTAGGGTCTTTACAATACGATTTTACTATTTTTACGATGATGTCTGTATGTGTGTTTGTGTTCGTGTGTGCGTGTGTGTGTGTGTGTGTATGTGTGTATGTGTGTGTGTGTGACCGCGTTTTCGGGCACGATATCTCCAATACTAGAATTCCAAAAATTACAATTCTTGCGTATTCCTCTTCCTTACAACCATATGCAGACCTGTTTAGATTTTGGTTATAATTGGTCAACCGGAAGTACCCTCATTTTGAAGATTTTAACAGTTTTTCTTGAAAAATCAGTTAAATGTTATTATAACTTAAAGAACATATTATTGTCTATACGATTTGATTGCATTTTATATTGATATTCAACAGATATAGAGTTAAAGAAGAATAACGATAATAAATTTTATATAAATTTCATAATTCAGCCAGCTATGCTAACTTAACCATGGAAACTGCTAATATATTCAGGTAATTCAAATTAACAGATGTCAGTATCAATAAAATGAAATCAATGAAAGAATAAGGGAAGTAACTCTAGTGTTAGAAGTTTCTAGATATAAGAGAGACGATTACATATTGGTTTGAACATGTCATGAGGAGAGATGAATATATTAATAGAAGGTGGAAGAAACATAGGAAGACCAAATATAAGATGAAAAGACTGTATTGTAGAAGACTTGAGAGAAAAGGAACTGAATGAGCACGACACGCAAAACAAAAATGAGTGGAAGAAGAAAATAAAAAATAGCGACCCCCTAACGAATGGGAAAAACTAAAGAAGAAGATGTCAGTGTCAAGTGCAATTTGCATAGTTTGTTAATGAAATAACTTTACTGGAAATATAGGATCTTTTGCAAGAAAATTTATGTATGGGGCGCGTGCAGTATCATGACTTTGACCCGTGTCAAAATCACAGCAATTAATTATGTCCACAACTGACAAGTGTTATAATTTTTCAATCAAAATTTCATAATTTTCTTATTTCATGTGGTTTGTTTGTTATCAGGAGTATGGAATTCAGTTGCCGAGAAAGGGAATCACATAATACCAAAAATTTATAATCTTTTGCAATAAAATTTATGTATATGGACTTTGTACATAATACCTACACAGGATTGACGGAAGGTATTGTGCTGGCCACATCAGATTTTTTATCATCGCTGTGATAAACGCGTAGCTAGGGAGATTCTGAATATTGATTGGCGGAAAACATGTGACTAAGGAATTATATTCTCACTTGTATATGTAACAAATTTATTAATATCTTGTAATAAATGACAATCAAATTCAGATGTTACATCACAGAATTAGAGTGAGAAAAACATTGAACAATGTCATTGACGTAGATGTTAAACAACAACAATATTAAACATAAATTTTTACTATCCTATACTTAGAATGAAATTTATCGTTTATCATTTGGCGTTCACCACACGTCTCTGTTAACTTCCCCAAATCCTATAACTTTAAAGCAACAAACATCATAGTTCTGCTTATGAACGCATGTCAGACCCGTATGACGTCTGTAGTTGCAAGTTGACGGTCGCGATGTGCATTAGTAATTGGATATCCCCGTGCTTGGTGATTAGAGCCGCATCTAACGCCTGCTGTCGAATGCTGATTAGCTCATCTCTCAACTATGAATACTGATAGTGACCATGATTCTGTCAATCAAATTTATGATACATCAGTGATGAATGGTGAGTGGGTTGGGATGCAATAAATACTCAACATCAAAGAAGCATGATTGAATGAATGAATTAAGTAATCGATTCAATAGATTTCATGATAGAAATGATTATAATATGGATATTATAATAGAATAAATGGATAAATGAATAAATTCGCATTTCAAATACAGTGGCGTGCAAAAGTTTAAAGCCAAACAGATTTTTAAATTATATTATGTACTGGAAAGGTGTAATGCAAAAATGAAACACAATACCTCTCGCCATTTTCATTTCATGTTGCATAGAGCGTGACTGCGTGAGCAGTCATGTGACTTGGTTGGCCTTGGCAAGCAGATATGGTGGCCTGTGTCAGAATGACATTAATAATGTACATAGGTGTCAAGTATCATATTTCGAAATTTTGAATGAAAAATTATGACATATAACAATTGTGACATCTATGTAAATAACCACTAGCCGTCATTCTGACACGGATTCCGATATCTGCTTGCCAAGGCCAACAAAGTCACATGACTGCTCGAGCCCTATAAGTAACAAATTTAACAATCTTGTACACACAAATAATTGAAATTGTATATCTTTTTTCTTCAAATTCATTGACGGTATTAGCGGTATTTATTAGGGATATATATAATATTAATATACCTATAATTTTAAATACATATTTAATTAATAATACAATAACCTATATTAAATGTACCCGTATCTCCTCCTTCCAGTAATGTTAGTAAAACTACTGATTTTTGACACTGACATAATGCATTTATCTGTCAATTACAAACATTTAAATATCTCAACTGTTTTTTGGGCAACAAGATTTATTACAACAGATTATTCCGTTTTATTATATACTATATCTCTAAACCTATAGGAGATATAAAAAAATTAATAAATGTATCAGATTGAGAATTTAATTATCTTTATTATTTGTATTATTCAGAATTTTTTTTAGAAACTACCACTTCCGGTTGTCCAATTGTTACCAGAACCTATTTAACTCTTCCCATTACTGTTAGATGGAGGAATCCGTTGTTACACAGGTCTTTAATCTTATAGAATTTGAGAAATCGTATCTACAACATCCTAACACACACATACACATCCACACACACAGAGATCATTGTAAAAATGTTTTAATCGGATTCTTAGCATGAATCCAATACCTCTGTTAGTGAGAGGTAAAAAAGAGAACATTCGCGGGACGCCTGGCAGATGTGAAAAATCAAAATTAGTTTTCCTTTTTCAAATTTGCTCCGATCTACTGATATTCACATAAGTGAAGCAGTGTGCATGTAGTATAATGGAAACGACGCCGATATACCAATACACACAAGTAAAGTGGCGAGCGTGGAGCGCCGAGTCATGCCCGCTAGGCAGAGAGAGCCGACGAATTACGAGGCTGGCCAAATGGCACGACCGTCGTGTCATAGGAACCGTTCGTACCCCCGTATAGGTGCGCCATTAGATGTTTCATATAAAAAATTAGACCTATGAACCACAACTATAGGTTTAAAAATGTAGTTAAAATGGTTTGTATTTAATTACGTGTTTACTTTGCATGACCATTCAAAACTAGTTTCAAATTTTAAGCATCACCACTTAAGTTTGGCTCAATACTTTTGCACGCAACAAATTACATCCGATTAAATACGTTTTACAAAAAAAAAGAAACAGGATAACGATATAAAATATCAGTATCCGGTATATAAATGAGAAATTATTTGCTTTTATAACATATAATTTGTAGTTTACAATATGTAATTCAATATTACTAAATGATAAAAAATATACAGGACAAAGGAAATATTAATGAGCTTGAAAGCAAATAAAGATTAAACTTCGTCATTTTGACAATAAAACATAGCAAATCCAATTAGAATTTAGACCACCACGAAGATAATTGCAACATGTAACCGTTAATTTCACCGTGCAGTAGAACATTTTCAGATTATCTCATTTTTTTCTGTAGTGTAAAATGACTTCCTAATACTAATGACTAAATCACTAAATCACTAAATTCTCATAGAAAGTCTTAGAGTAAACGGAAATAATAATAAATATTATGAGTTTTCAAGTTTTCATATCCTTGTAATAACCATAAAATAAACTTTAATAACTCTTTAAATATTAGTAATGTAATGTTATTATAAATCACTGGTGCGTGATAAATTTATATAGATATTGCTAAGAAATGGCAAAAAACAGACATCTAAATTTTAATATGTCATAAAATTATATTTCCTATTACCGAAACATAAAGTTTAATAATAATATTCTAAAGTAATTGTTGTTTACTTGACATATTGTAGCAATCATCTATAAGAATGTGATCTGGTAAATTACTTGGCTGGGATGGATGATGAAGGATAACGCTATTTTTTGAATTCAGTCAACTTTATTTCATTCATTCATATATTTTTACATTTGAAGAATGATTTTCCAAAACGTGCTATCATAATATTAACAATAGAGCAAAACCGTTTGCACATAACGTAGTCAACTTTTCGAGAAGAGTTAAATAGTTACCGCAGGAATTTTCGATCTTCTTTTGTTTTTGAGCTACAAGCAAAAAGTCGTTTTTGGCTCATTTCGAAAATATTTCATATCTTATTTATTATGATATTTAGAAAAAAAATTGTTTTAACAAATAATAAGCACGTTTTAGGGTCCATATAATAATATTTTACCATTTTTAAGATGATGTCTGCATATATGTATGTGTGCCTGTGTGTGTGTGACGAAAGTTTCGGATCGCATAACTTTAATAGCACGGTTCCAAAAATTATAATTTTTTCATATTCCTCAAGCTTACATTCTAGAGAAGAGGTGATTAGATTTTGGTTATAATTGGTCAACCGGAAGTACCCTTATTTGAAAATTTTAAAAGTTTTTCTTGAAAAAACGCAGTTAAATATCATTTGTTGACATTTAACTTAAAGAATATATTATTCTCTATACGATTTGATTGCATTTTATACTTCATATTGAATAGATATAGAGTTAAAGTATTAGAAACATATTAAATTTTATAAATCAGCCAGCTATGCTAACCATGGAAACTGCTAATATATTCAGATAATTCAAATTGACAGATGTCAGAATCAATGAATAGTAAATGAATGTGGCAGAGATGAGGATGTTGAGAAAGATGTTGGGGAACCCACGGAACCATACGGTAAGGAATGAAATAACTCTAGTGTCAGAAGTTTGTAGAAAGATACAAGAGAGATGATTACATTAGTTTGAACATGTCATGAGGAGAGTGAAGAATATATTAGAAGAAGAATTAATAGCTTAGTAATAGGTGAAAGAAACAGAGGAAAACCAAAGATAAGATGGAAGGACTGTATTGCGGAAGACTTGAGAGAAAAGGAACTGAATGAGGACGACACGCAAAACAAAAATGAGTGGAAGAAGAAAATAAAAAATATCGACCCCTAACGAAGGGGAAAACTAAAGAAGATGTCAGTGTCAAGTGCAATTTACATAGTTTGTTTATGAAATAATTTTACTCGATTTATTTTGCACGAAAATATGGGGAGGCCAATGTACTTTAAAAAATCACACATCCTGTACAGGGCTTATGGATATAATGCCTAATAGAATTAAAACTATTATTATTAATAATACTTGAATAACATATACAGTTTTTGTAAGTTTAAAATCTATATTTTAAATTAGTCGAAAGAAATTTGTAGAAATTTGTCACCATTTGCGTAGGTTTTATAATTTGTCGAAAATGTAAACCAGCCGAACTATTACGACCCTGGGCTCATATAAGTGACGCATACATCATAAGGGGTGACGAAATTTTAACGTGTACGTCTACATCTTACATATTCATAAATAAATAATTGAAATGTATATATGAATATTTGAGTAGTGATTGTAGTATGTTCATTTCCGTTATTATATATTTAAATTAAAAGTTTTATTTTTATTTGAAATTTGTTAGCCGGGCCGGAAAGAAAGGAAATTAATCTAATCCAAAACAAATAAGATAGTTCCCGCTGCGAATGGTCCAATATGGTAATAAATTCATATTGAATATTCAAATTAGATAATGGCGTTGTGTGTTGTTATGATGGGTATTTATTTATGCATCCTGCGGGCGCCATCACGCAACCAAGTTCCCGGAAAGACGTCGCCCGTCGCCCGTTGCTTCGGATCCATAAACATCCCAGTGCCAAACTCCGGCCACCGGATAAAAATCCTGAACGTGTCTAAAATAATATCGGCAGCCGAGATTATCTGTCAACGCGAAGAGATTTATACGGGTTACTGGGCTTTCGTGCCTTGCCCATTTGTGCCATAATATAGAGACAGACTAGTTAGGTATTAGATTCATAGTGAGTTCTTTAGTTTTGATGAGGAAAATTTCTCGATTTAATTTATATGTGTTCAAAGTATTTGTCTTCTACAATAATACACTTTCCTTCCATTTTTTAAAAGCTCAGTTGTAAAAGCTGTCATATTAATTTCTGGAGAATTAAAAACTGCTGAAGCTGTCAAACTATTTACTGGGGGACTTAAAAACTGTCAAATTAATTTGAGATTGACTAAAATATCAAAGCTGTCTTATTTTAATGATTCCATAATTTCACTGATTATAACTAAGCTTAACTAACTTAAATTTTGCAACTAATTTCAAATTACAAATAAATAACTATTTAAAATTTCCACTAACTATATTATTTTCTTCTTGTAAACTATAATGTAAATGATTTAAAAAATTATAGGTACTATTTTATTTTCTTAGCCTTTCTTGATGACCTTGTTCTTACAAATGTAACAATAAAGATATTGTAAAATTGTAATAGATATTCATATACAGGTTGATTCTATTTCAATAACTACAAGATGTTCTATTTTTACGCAATGGTATGTATTTAACTTTGAATGGTGGCATGTGTCACGTTAAAATAATGTAATGCAAAGCTTGTTTTCAATAAAAATGAAATATTTAAATCATTCGCGATTGTATTTTCAATTGTTTTTATTCGATAGCAAATTTCATATACTTTTTAAATTTGAATAAATATGCAGGGGTTCTTTTAGAAAATATGAAGTTGCATACCGTTACGTAAAAATCTGATGTGGCCAGCACATAACCTCTCGCCGTATATTTTACCTGGCTGTATGCATAAAGCAAAGAATATTTTTATAAATACAAATAATATATTCATATAAATCTATGACGTATAAACTTCTTTATTATTCAATAATAGCATGTCTCAACATGAAGATATTTTACCATAAATTATGTTACAATAAATTACAAAGTAGAGTTTACCATATATAAATATTAGGCTGGTAACTGCAATTTTCAATTCGAACAACGTTGTTTACTTTCTCTTCATATTCTTCTAATAAAAACATTAATTTTGGGCGGTCTAAAATGTATATATGGATTGTGCATCTATTCTTACATATCTTCTTTTACATTTTATTTTTTCATACATGTTATATCTAAATAACACTAATTCCCTTTAATAAAGTGACGGATAGATTGCACTCCGATTATTCTTATATCGATGTGTAATTTTGTCAATATTTACAACTTACTTGAGAAGAATTTGATAGCTTTTTCGCAATTCAAAGTTACTCTAGTCTATAGTACTGGCGTACATTGTCCCATAATGTTTGAAACAAATTTAAGTCCTTCAACCTAGACTTGTCATCTCCATAATAGTCACAGATCAAGAATTAAGCGATTCTCCAAGTACATTTTTCTTTCATTACTCATTATTTCTGACACTGACATTTATCTGTCAGTTACAAATAATTTAAATTATCAACTATTTTTCATGGCATTCTTTCGGCTGTCAAATTTATTACAACAGATTATTTTATATATTATACTTCTTTTATCTCTAAATCTATGGAATATATAATAAAATATTTAAATGTATCAGATAGAGAATTTAATTTTCTTTAATATTACCACGAAAATTTTTCAAAAAATAATATTTAGAAGATTTTTTTTCAAGAATCTTCTACTTCCGGTTGTCCAATTATTACCAAAACCTTTTCAGATCTTCCCATGAATGTCCGATTGGGAAATACGTTGTTAAACAAATTTTAAGTCTTATAGTTTTTGAGTAACCGTCCTTCCAACATCCCACACACACACATCCACACACACACACACACACACACACACACACACACACACACAGACATCATCGTAAAAATGTTAAAATCGGATTGTAGGGACCTTAAAACGAGCTTTATCATTAAAATCTGGATATGCGATTTTTAGCATGAATGCAATACCTCTCTTAGCGAGAGGTAAAAATGGAATATCTGTAGAAAAATCTATTTTAATATAAAATAAAATTCGTTTATTTTGTTTTCCATAATATTAAAAATCCTCCTGTATATTTTGGTACAAATGAGGAAGGTACAATTTCTCCTCCAAATCCCAGTAGGCCGTGCTCTCCATTGTTTTCATATTTTTTCTTTTATTTACGCCCTTATTCTTCTTTCTCAGCCCTCACTATACCTATAAATAAGATTATTATATTTTCTTTGTCTTCAAAACATCATCTAAGACAAATTTTACGTTACTCAGTCATTTCTATAACTGTCATCCACTGTTTCATGTTTCATGATCTACGGAGTAATTAATAAATAATTTATTATTGTGTCAATCAAAGAAAAAGTGAAGATTTATAAGAGAGACAATGACAGTATTTACGGTATTAGATCTTACAAATCATTTTAATTGCTGCTATAAATATGTCTTAATAGGATATATAAAAACGGAATATTTTTACATTTTAATATAAAATTGAAAAACATCTATAAAGATAATTAATGTAATTTATGTGCAGTATGCTCGAAAAAATAATTAAAATAACTTTATATATTTATTCTTACAATAGTGTATAAATTTGTTCATAAAAAAATCTGTTGTGGCCAGCACAATACCTTCCGTCAATTCTGTGTATAATGTATAAATTCCATACATAATTTTTCTTGCAAAAGATTCTAAATTTCCAGTAAAATTATTTCATGAACAAACTATTCAAATTGCACTTGACACTGACATCTTCTTCCTCTTTAGCTTTTCTCATTCGTTAGGGGTCCCTATTTTTGCGTGTCGTTCTCATTCAGTTCTTTTTCTCTCAAGTCTTCCGCAATACAGTCCTTCCATCGTATCTTTGGTCTTCCTCTGTTTCTTCAACCTCCTATTACTAAACTACTCATTCTTGTTCAAATATAATTCTTCATTTCTCCTCATGACATGTTCAAACCAATGTAATAATCTCGCTTGTATCTTTCTAGAAACTTGTAACACTAGAGTTATTTTCTTACCGTATCTTTCCGTGTTCCCCAACATCTACTTCAACATCCTCATCTCTGCCACATTAATTTATTTTTATTGATACTGACATCTGTCAATTTGAATTATATGAATATATTAGTAGTTTCCATGTTTAGCATAGCTGGCTGAATTATAAAATTTAATATCTTTAAAATTCTTTAACTCTGCATCTATTGAATATGAAGTATAAAATGTAATCAAATCGTATAGAGAATAATATTCTTTAAGTTATAATAACGTTAAATGTCAATAAATCAAATTTAACTGTTAATAAGGCTACTTCCGGTTCACGAATTATAACCAAAATCTAATCACTTCTTCTGGACGTAAACTTGAGGAATACGAAAAAATTATAATTTTTGGAATCGTGGTATTGAAGTTATGGGATCCGGAACTTTTGTCACACACACACACACACACACACACACACACACAGACACACACATACATACATATAGACATCATCGTAAAAATGGTAAAATCGTATTATATGGACCCTAAAACATGCTTATTCACTAAAAACTCTTTATTGAATTTTTTGACCAAAGACAATACCTTCCTTACCTAAAGGTGACGGAAGATAAAAAGAAACAAATAATAATAATAATTGTATAGAATGGCAATATTTTTTTTAAGATCAAATTTACAATTGTGTAAAAATTTATATTTTTCTTGCTGTTAGAGCATTTTACCAAATTTGTGCTTTTTGCATAAATATGAATATGCAGTGGATCCATCGGTTCCGTGAAAGAAAAATTAATGTACATATTTAATGAAAACTTTAGTTTTATGTAATACCAATACTAGTTCATTGAACTTTAGAATATATAACTATTTTCTATTTTCATACTGCAAATTGATAAAACTGCTGTTAAGTTAAACTCACGACAAATTATCACTTTCTAGTATGCTAACACGGAACTTGTTGAATTCTCTATGTCAACACATACAAAAAACAAATATTTACTCTGGGAGTAAAAAATTAGGTTATAGTCAATTAGTATAGCACTAATAACTACAAGAAAATTTGTTCACGTTTATAGGTTTTCTACAGCTTGTTTATTTTAAATAATGAAAATATCGGTAATGATCGTGACATATTCTTACCGTGCGGGCGTTTACCAGAACAGAACCTTAACTGAAACGTTGTTTTGTTTTAATATCTTTTTAACCTCAAATTAGTTGTCACCTGCCCGATACCCGGTGTTGTACATTCCATAGACGAATCGCTGTCACTGCAATCCATTTTTGTGATAATCACATTCACGTTGTCTCTACAAATAAGTTTTATTGTATTAACCTCATATATATTCATTGTTTTATATATGTTCGAACGATTCTAACCTCAAATAAAATGTCAAATAACGCAAAGTAAAACGGAAGTGAACTGTCGAGTATTACCAACCGTTCTGTGTATGTGTACCTTATCATAAATGTGATATTATCGTGCCAACTCTAATTATTATAAAGAAAAGGGGTTAAATTTGCATTATGCATTATAATAATACACTAGTGTGTTATGATTTTTCAGATATATGAACGATATTGTCAATTTTCGTACTCATGTGGAAACAATACATTTCTTATGTGGTCGTGAATTAAAGTAAAAAATTTTTACGAATAATTTGTTGTTTACAACAATAAAGTTGCTACATTCAAATATAAATTTAAAAAATCTGATGTGGCCAGCACAATACCTTCCGTCAATCCTGTGTATTATGTATAAATTCCATACATAAATTTTCTTGCAAAAGATTCTAAATTTCCAGTAATATTATTTCATAAACAAACTATGCAAATTGGACCTGACATTGACATCTTCTTCTTCTTTAGCTTTTCCCATTCATTAGGGGTTGCTATTTTTTATTTTTTCTTCCACTCATTTCCGTTTTGCGTGTCGTTCTCATTTAGTTCCTTTTCTCTCAAGTCTTTCGCAATACAGGCCCTCCATCTTATCTTTGGTCTTCCTCTGTTTGTTCTACCTTCTATTACTAAACTATTCATTCTTCTTCCAATATATTCTTCACCTCTCCTCATGAAATGTTCAAACTAATGTAATCGTCTCTCTTGTATCTTTCTAGAAACTTCTAACACTAGAGTTATTTCCCTTATTCTTTCAATTCCTTACCGTATCTTTTCGTGTCTTCTTCAACATCTATCTCAACAACCTCAACTTGCCACATTCATTTACTTTTCATTAATACTGACATCTGTCAATTTGAATTATCTGAATATATTAAATCTTTATAATTCTTTAACTCTATATTTTTTGAGTATGAAGTATAAAATTCAATTATATCTTAAACAGAATAATACATTTTTTAATCTATAATAATATTATATGTCAATAAATGATATTTAACTGCTGTTTTTTCAAGAAAAACTGTTAAAAGTTGCAAATGCGGGTACTTCCGATGGACTAATTACAACCAAAGTTTAATCATGTCTGCATATGGATCTATACTTGAGGATTACGAAAAAAATATAATTTTTAGAATCGTGGTTTTGGAGTTATACGATCAGAAACGATCGTCACATACACACACACACATGCATACAGACATCATCGTATAAATAGTAAATTCGTATTCTAAACAATACCTTCCTTACCTAAAGGTGACGGAAGGTAAAAACTTATTTATTTTCTCTACTTGTATATTTATTTTCTTTGGCTAGATTTGTTTGTTATTTTAATATTTTCCAAATTCTACTAAAGATCACAAATTTTTCAAACAATATTTTACATGTTTTCATGTTTACATCTTCCCACACTTCAGCACCTTGTCGGATTTAGTAAGTTTTAAAATTTCACCGAAACCATTATCTCCACATTTTTTCTACTTGATCAGTTTCGTCGCAATATCTTCCCATTTTGCGATTTGCTGAAGATTTGTAGAGACCTTTCCAGTAACTAATTCCATTGTCAGTCTGGAAATAATACGGAAAATCTGTCTAATGATGGATCAAGTATTGTCCGTTTGTGAGCAAGGTTTCCTACCGAGTCCCAAGGCGAGGGCAGATGGTCGAAACAGCAGGGTGTAGGTACCACTTTTAGAAAGTTTTACACACGCCAACAAAAAATATTTCATAGGGTTTAGGCCACTAACAAAGACGTCGGTCTTAGTTATGCCTGTCTCGTTGCCAAAGAAAAAAATACTGAATAGTTTCTTATAATAGTATGCATTGTCAGTAGTGAAAATGGTATTATGTAGAGCGAAATTGAAACGTATGTATTTTTGAAAAAGGAATGAATTATGAGCGTAGCCAAGATTTTTTTCCAGGGGGGGGGTAAAAAATAATTACTTTTTTTGACGAACTTATTATTTAAAAATCGCATATCCAGATTTTACTGATTAAGCACGTTTTAAGGTCCCTAAAATCCGATTTTAATATTTTTACGATGATGTCTGTGTATATGGGCGTGTGTGTGGATGTATGTGTGTGCGTGTGTGTGTGTGTGTGTGTGTGTGTGTGTGTGTATGTATGTGTATATACTATAATACTTAATATCTGTTTATAACTTCGTATTTCTTAATCGGACATTACTGGGAAGAGCTGAAAAGATTTTGGTAATAATTGGACAACCGGAAATAGATTCATAAAAAAATCTTCTAAATATTATTTTTTGAACCTTTTTGTTCTTGCTAGTATTAAAGAAGAGTAAATTCTTTATCTGATGTATATAAATATTTTATTATATCTTTTATAGATTTAGAGATAATGAAATATAAGATATATAATAATCTGTTGAAATAAATCTCACAGCCTAAATAATGTCAGGGTCAAAAATCCAGAGACATTACAGAAGATATTTTCTGGGAATTACATACATTATATTATTTCTTATTGTATTAATAGTTAAATATTTAAAATTATAGGTATATTACACATACCCTTCGGAAATACTGTTAATCCCGACAATGAATTGAAAACATCTCGAAAAATTAGCAGAGTAGGACAAAATTTCTTCATAGAATGAATTTAAATTAAAAAAATCTAAATATAAAGAATAGATATAAGCGAGAATACAGCCCGAAGGAAGACTATATTTAAATGTTATAAACACAAGATGAAAGTGAAGATGGTCTCCACTCTGCAACGTAAAATACAGAAAAATTGTATCTCATCGAAATAATGAGTAATGAAAGACAAATATACTTGGAGAATCTCTTAATTCTTGATCTGTGACTATTATGTAGGTGACAAGTCTAGGTTGAAGGACTTAAATTTGTTTCAAACATTATGGGACAATGTACACCAGCACTGTAGACTAGAGTAATATTGAATTGCAAAAAAGCTTTCAAATTCTTCTCAAGTAAGTTGTAAATATAGAGAAACTTACACATTAATAGAATAATCGGAGTGCAATCTATCCATCACTTTATTAAAGGAAATTTATGTGTTATTTAGATACAACATGTATGAAAAAATAAAATGTAAAAGAAGATATGTAAGAATAGATGCACATATCCAGATATATATATTTTAGACCGCCCAAAATTAATGTTTTTACTAGGAAGAATATGAAGAGAAAGTAAACAAGAACGTTCTTCGAATTGAAAATTCCTGTAATCAGCCTAAAATTTATATTTGGTAAACTCTACTTTGTAATTTATTGTACATAATTTATGGTAATAAATCCTATAGATTTTGTAAATATATGTGAAAGTTGTTTTAAGTTGAGACATGCTCTTATTGGATAATAAAGAAGTTTATATGTCATAGAGTTATATGAATATATTATTTGGATTTCTAAAAATATTCTTTGCTTTATGCATACAGCCAGGTAAAATATACGGCGAGAGGTTATCTGCTGGCCATATCATATTGCGTTATGATATTAGTGACAATATTTTTAATTTAAAAAAATTATTATACTTTTGACAGTGAATGTGGATTAATAAAACAAAGAAGCAATTACAGGAGTGTCCTATGAAAGTAGAACAGTTGCCAATCTTAATTGTATCATCACTCAAAGACTTTAAAATATATTTTATAACATTTTCATAAGCTAACATTCCTCCAGCAATATTCCCACGGAAGAACCTAACCTCACTGACACTTCCACCTCCCCTATCCCTTTGTAATTACAATATAAAGTAGTAGAAAATCGCTTAGTCTTGCAGTCTGGTTTATAGGTTCTAGTTAACGTGCAATAAATATAACAGCGAGTTCTTCAGACGTATATCTGTGCGTGATTGCGGCCGCTAATGAAGTTAGCATGCGTTCTACCCACGCCTCCACACTTTAATTGAGTATTGAGCCCCGATGCAGTGCCGTGCATAAGGGGAGAGATACTTATCGTTGATGGAATCGTGATGTTGGGTAGATTTGCTTGATTGAAGAATGAACGGATTAGTTTCTGATGTGCTATGTGATGGAGGAAGAGATATTTTTAGATTTTTGATAAATATGAAGGAGGATGCGGATTAATTTGAAGTTTTCAACAGATTTTATATGATAAGCATGGTTTTATATACAGGATCTATCAGCTAAACGAGATACCTATAGTAATTTCTATATTATTAAAGATACAATAAAATACTGTAACGTTTTTATTTATATGGGTGAAGTGTAAAACATAAGAGAGATATTATTAATTAAAAGAATACGTTTATTAAACGATATATAAATATAAAAAGATAATTAAAGGTTTATAAAAGTAACTAACACTATGATAAACAAATATTAACACTAATTTAAAGACTAAGAATATTATAAGACACTTAAACACTAAGATTATTTATTTAAACAATTAACACTACTTTTTATGTCACTAATTTATGTTCACTTGTCGACTGTTGTTTATATCACCAATTATTCACAACGTTTATATCAGACTTCTTTACTTGTTAGTTCTATAATACAGAGTGCCTTCGCTGGCTTTGGCGGCGGGTTATATACCTGACGGATTATTTTTAGAATCTACTCGTCCCTACTAGATCCCTCAAAGCGACAGTGACCTGCATACAAAAGAAATGGGTCACGGCGTAGTTTCAACGTGCGTGTGATATTCCTTCTTCGGAGATTGCATCATCGTTCTGGTACCTTCTTTCAGTGGCGCGCACGTATACTCTTCTCTCAGGGCGCACGTCACAATACTATCAAACAATCTTATAGAAGACCAAGTGGGACATCTGATTAGAAAAGAAATTATTTTTTTTAACCAGTGGCCCTCAAATTACAACACGAAGTTATCTTTTGAATGGATTCATGCTAAAAATTACATATCCAGATTTTAATGAATAAGCACGTTTTAAGGTTCCTACAATCTGATTTTAATATTTTTACAATGATGTATATATATATATATATATATATATATATATATATATATATATATATATATATATATATATGTGTGTGTGTGTGTGTGTGTGTGTGTGTGTGTGTATGACATCTGTTTAACTACGTATTTCTCAATCGGACATTACTGGGAAGAGCAGAAAAGGTTTTGCTAATAATTGGACAACCGGAAGTAGCTGATTCTTAAAAAAAAAATCTAAATATGATTTTTGTTCTTGCTAGTATTAAAGAACAGGATATTTTCTATCTGAAACATATAAATATTTTATTATAATCTTTTATAAATTTAGAGTTTATAATAATCTATTTTAATAAATCTCACAGTCCAAATAATATCATGGAAACTAACTGAAAAAATGATAAAAGATAAATGTCAGTTTAAAAAAATCCAGAGACATTACTGAAGATTTTTTCTGGGAAGTACATACATTATATTATTTCTTATTGTATTAATAGTTACTGTCAATCCCGACAATGAATTGGAAACATTTCGAAAAATTAGAAGAGTAGGACAAAATTTCTTCATAGAATTAAATAAACTAAATATCAAGATTAGATATAAGTATAATTTTTGGTGTAGGTATACAAGAAATGTTAAATACAATTATATTCGAGCAATCATGCGACTTTGTTGGCCTTGACAAGCAGATATGGGGCCCATGTCAGAATGATAGCTAGTAATTATTTATATAGATGTCAAATATAATTTTTCATTCTAAATTTAGTGATTTTTAAATTCCATGTGGTTTATTTTCTTCAACATGTAAATTCCACACTCCTGGTTACAAATTAACTACATGTATTTAGAAAATCTTGAAATTTTTAATAAAAAAAATTGACATTTGACATCTATGCACATGCCAACAATGTCACATGACTGCTCGCGTCCTATGCTTATGTAACCGGAACACAAAGTTATAATATTTTGAATGGGAGTATTTTTTTTTCGAATTCAAACATGTAAGTATTTTATAAAATAAAATAAAAATAAATAAATAAATATTTCATCACGGCATATTACCCATTGCTGGGTGTGCCAATCTGCTTCGTACATAGATAACGGTAATGATGGAATATTTTTACCGTGTGGGCGCTTACCAGGCGTCACCTCATGGGCACTCATTGCTGGCGTGGAGAGTGCGCCACAGGGGTCAATTTTGTACCATTAAAATGCGATGTAATTTTTGGCGTCGGTCGGGATCGAACCCAGGTTCCCAGATTCGCGACCAGACACTCAGGCACACGGCCACGAGACCAAGTATTTTATATCCTTACAAAACAGATATTGTGAAAAACTCATTTGAAATTTATATGAATTTTATTTTTATAGTTATTTTCAGTAGGCTAAGTATGAAAAAAATGAGCTTAAATTAAAACAAAACATAAACATTTGTTAATAGCTTTATAAATAGTGTTCTATTTGATTTCCATCGTAATGAAATGACTTCTATACAATTTATATTACCATTTCTGTTACAGTCACCAATAAAAACTAATACGTTATCCCTGCTATGTTTTACTGTAATTACACTAAACCTAATTACTAGAGATGACGATATGAAAGACAAACTGCGTCTTTTTATTGCCGCTGCCAATTAGTACCTCTTGTTGCTATAACAACATAACAAACCTGCTTCGGAGCCAATTGGATCCATCGCATCCACAGTGAATCCGTCCTTACGAGCTAGTTATGACGTATTTATCATACTTCGAAGTCTTACTCAGGCTGATTGCAAGAAATGTTGCTTTGCTTGTAAACATATTACGAGTTTTTTGCTAAGGGATTAATAATTGGACTTGGTTTTTACGATTTCGAGTTATTGAAGTATCCGCAGAAGAATTTTATTGATATAATTATTTACAAGATGTGTTTTTGTTATCTGGAAACGGATATGCGTTATTTGTAGCCAATAGTAATTACTTGATTAAGAGCTTATGTAATTAGTACTGGAAAAATTATATGAGTAGTTAATTAAAATGATAATTTATACATACATGCAACACTTAGCATATATGTATCGGTAATTAATTGTAGGAAAATACGTTTAATAATTAATTTATAAACCGTTATCATTAATGAACACTAACAAAGTAAAAACAAATTTTATTTTCTTAATCGTAACAAGTGCGGGAAATTTTCTGAAATTGTTTTGGGATTTGCATAGAATTTTAGAATCTAGTTTTCCGCTATGTTACAAATACTGAGTCGGATATATACCCAATAAGTAGGTGGATAAAAATTTGGGTATTTACCTGATATTTACCCTGAGGTCTATTTATCTACCCAATTGGGTTCTCTACCATAACAAAAAAATAATAAAATGTATACTTATACAAAGTATTATAATTAAGATAAAAAAATCTGCTGTGGCCAGCACAATACCTTCCGTCATTCTCGTGTATAATGTATAAATTCCATAATTTTTCTTACAAAAGATTCTAAATTTCCAGTAAAATTATTTCATAAACAAACTATTCAAATTGCACTTGATACTCGCACCTTCTTCTTCTTTAGCTTTTCCCATTCGTTAGGGGGTCGCTATTTTTGCATGACGTTCTCATTCAGTTCCGTTTCTCTCAAATCTTCCGCAATACAGTCCTTCCATCTTATCTTTGGTCTGCCTCTGTTTCTTTAACTAAACTATTCATTTTTGTTCCTTTAATTCTTCATTTCTCCTCATGACATGTTCAAACCAATGTAATCGTCTTTCTTGTATCTTTCTAAAACCTTGTAACACTAGAGTTATTTTCTTACCGTATCTTTCCCTGTATTCCCCAATATCTACTTCAACACCCTCATATCTGCCACATGAATTTACTTTTTATTGATACTGACATCTGTCAATTTGAATTATATGAATATATTACTAGATCCCAAGTTTGGCATAGCTGGCTGAATTACAAAATTTAATTTCTTTAAAATTCTTTAACTCTGTATCTATTAAATATGAAGTATAAATTGTAATCAAATCGTATAGAGAATAATATATTCTTTAAGTTGTAATAACGTTAAATGTCAATAAATCAATTATAACCAAAATCTAATCAGTTGTTCTTCTGGATGTAAACTTGAGGAATACGAAAAAATTATAATTTTTGGAATCGTGGTATTGAAGTTATTGGATCCGGAAATTTTGTTACACACACACAGACACACAGACACACATACATACAGACATCATCGTAAAAATGGTAAAATCGTATTATATGGACCCTAAAACGTGCTTATTCAGTAAAAACTCATCATTGAATTTTTTGACCAAAGACAATACCTTCCTTACCTAAAGGTGACGGAAGGTAAAAATCTGTTGTGGTCAGCACAATACCTTTCGCCACTTCTGTTTTTGGTTACGTAAGTATAGGGCGCGAGCGGTCGTATGACTTTGTTGGCCTTGACAAGAAGCGGGGCCCGTGTCAAAATGACAACTAGTAATTATATACATAGATATCAAATGTCAGAATTTTTCATTCAAAATGTCAAGATTTTCTAAGTTCACGTGGTTAATTTGTCACCAGGATTTTGAATTTACTTTTCAAGGAAAATAAACCACATGGAATTGGAAAATTGCGAAATCATTCTGACATGGGCCCCCATATCTGCTTGCCAAGGCCAACAAAGTCACGTGATTGCTCGCGACTAATTGTATTTAACAGTTCTTATATACCTACACCCTACACCAAAAATTCTACTTATGTGTATACTTTTATTTAGATTTTTTAATTTTAAATTCATTCTATAAAGAAATTTTGTCCTACTCTTCTAATTTTCGAGTTGTTTTTAATTCATTGTCGGGATTGACATTATTTCTGAAGGCTATATTATGTAATATGCCTACAATTTTAAATTAACTATTAATACAATATGAAATAATATATGTATGTACTTCCCAGAAAAAGTCTTCAGTAATGTCTCCGGATTTCTGACACTGACATTTATTCGCCAGTTACAAACATATTAATTTTTCAGTTGGTTTCCATGACATTATTTGGGCTGTATTACAACAGATTATTTTATATATTATATTTATTTTATCTCTTAATCTATACAAGATAATATAAAATATTTAAATGCATCAGATAGAGAAATTAATTTTCTTTAATATTTGAAAGAACAAAATTTTTCTAAAAATAATATTTAGAAGATTTTTTTCAAGAATCTGCTATTTCCGGTTGTCCTTACCACAGCATTTTCAGTAATATTCAATTGAGAAATACGTAGTTAAACCGATATTAAGTATTATAGTTTTTAAAAAATTGTCCTTCCAACATCCCCACACGCACACACACGTACACACACACATCATCCACACACACACAGACATCATCGTAAAAATGTTAAAAATAGATTGTAGGGACCTTAAAACGTGGTTACTCATTAAAATCCGGATATGCAATTTTTTAGCATGAATCCAATACCTCTCTTAGCGAGAGGTAGAAATGTAAAACCGACCCGGCTCATTGTAAAAAACTAATGATTTTTAAGAAAATCTACTAATTTCTATATTATACCCAAGTAATTAAAATTTACATTTATATTAAAACAAAATCATTTAAATAACATGTATATTAATCATGTAAATTCTGAATAGAAAGCACAAACCCATTAAAATTTCTTATCAAACCGCATTATTAGTTTTGAACACGTGCAAACATATTAAATAAACAGTCATAAAACGTACAACAACATTATCCTTTACTGTATGTAGTTAATATATCTAAAACATAGGTAATTATTGTCAAACGTCTTCGTGGAAAAAATGCGAGTTTTATGTAGTGTCGGTCTCACAAATGAATGGATTGCATACAAGCCCTAGCCGCATTAAGCAGATAACGTAGCAAGGAGATCGTGGGCTGTAAGGAGTGGTTCATTTGCAAACATTGCAAGTTTATATAAATGCTAAATAACAAACCAGGCATTAATCTCCGGGTAAATATGCTAAATTAAGTGTTATTTGCCCATGGAACACCCAAGGAAAAGAATGGGGTGAAATATTGTGCTTGTCAGAAGGGCGAATTATAAACGGACCTAATTAGATTTTAATATCAAGCTATAAACATGATTGCTATAATGTTTTGTTATTAAATTTACTTCAAAAGAAGGAAATATGACGTGAAATGCATTAGAAATATATGGAAACTTCAATGCTCGGTTAGCATAGAAACCTAATGTTTTACATTTAGGAAATGACGTGTTGCAGATATTTTCTTCTTTATTTTAAAAAATAAGAAAAATATTTTATCCGTATTTTTATTTTCTTTCATATTACTCTTTATTCGTGAGTAAAATTGTCTCTGAAAATTCAATATTTAAATTGGCGCGTTATCTTTCGCCTGATGTCAGAAAAATACTAACCAATGAGGGAGCGGCTTACCTTTGTCACCGACAGAATTTAAACGAGTGACATCTGTCAATTGTATACTAGCTACTAGTTGTATCCGTATTACTTATTTTTATATTTTGTAAGAACATGGTTGTAGAAAAGAGTTTTGTGCTAGTGCGCCAAAATAGAAGTAATAACAGTGAACACATAGTTTTAGTAGTGCTAATTTTGAATGAAAAATTATGACATATGACAATTGTGACATCTATATGTAAATAACTACTAGCCGTCATTCTGATACGGATGCTCATATCTGCTTGACAAGCCCAACAAAGTCACATGACTGCTCGCGCCCTGTAAGGAACAAATTTAACATTTCGTGTATACACAAATAATTGAAATTGTTTCTCTTCAAATTCATTGACGGTATTAGCAGTATTTCTTAAGGATATATGTAATATATTTAAATAATAATACAATAAGATATATTAAATGTACTCGTACTTCCCAGACAAAACTTTCAGTAATGTTAGTAGAACTGCTGATTTTTGACACTGACATTTTGCATGTATCTGTCAATTACAAACATTTTAATATCTCAACTGGTTTCCATGAAGTTTTTTGGGCAACGAAATTTATTACAACAGATTATTCTATATTATTATAAATTATATCTCTGAACCTATAGGCGATATAATAAAAAAATTAAATGTGTCAGATTGAGAATTTAACTATCTTTATTATTTTTTCAAAAAATAATATTTAGAAAAATTGTTTTTTAGAAACTACCACTTCCGGTTGACCAATTGTTACCAGAGCCTATTCAACTCTTCCTATTACTGTTAGATTGAGGAATCCATAGTTACACAGGTCTATAGTCTTATAGAATTTGATAAATAGTACCTCCGACAACCTCACACACACACACACATTTACATTCAAACACACACACAGACATCATCGTACAAATGTTATAATCGGATTTTAGGGACCTTAAAACGTGCTTATTCAATAAAATCTGGATATGCGATTTTTAGCATGAATCTAATACCTCTCTTAGCGAGAGGTAAAAAGCTATGTTAAGTTTTTTTGCAACGCTTCATTATATAATTAATTATTTATCATAACTGCATACAATTTACCCATTTTTGCCGCGTTCCAAAAAATCGAATTTAATTACAGCATTTAATTCGGCGGTATAATAACTCAAAATGACAGCTCAAATAGTGCGGCAAAATCAATGAATATACACTTCACAATCGGATCACTTTATATTTTTTACTGGATGTCTGACTGAGTCTGAAATTCAGAGAAACGATTTAGTTTTTTCGACAAGATGTCCTTCTGAAAAAACTAAAAGTGCGGTCTAGTAACTTGAAAAATAAAAAGAGAAATAATTGTCGAATCAATGGGTCGGTGTGAAACCTATCACAGCGGTTAGTGATTAACAACTTCCTAAGATTTAGAGAGAGAAGAAATATAGATAGACAAAGAAAAAATTGATGAGTTAACATTTAACTTGGTTAAATAATAAAATACAGTATGAATATTGCAAAGTGTAACAGAATCTTGTTTTCTTGTGTTTTGTAACTTAAATGTAACAGAATCTTGTTTTCTTATGTTTTGTAACGTGAAGAATAATATAAATAAATATATCATCACTGCATAATACCCATTGATGGTTGTGCCAATTTACTTTCTACCCAGATATCGGCAATGATGACTAAAATTTGCTGTTTTCTTTTTGAATTTTTACAGTACCCAAAATATACACTATTTAATCCTTGTATATCATTTTTACCGCTCGCTAAGAGAGGTATTGGATTCATGCTAAAAATGGCATATCTAGATTTTAATGAATAAGCACGTGTGTGTATATGTGTGTATGTGTGTGTGTGGATCTCCTGGACACTCTAACTCAAGTACTATCAATCGCAAAATTTTGAAACCTTGTATTTCGACCTTATTATAATATGAAAACAAGCCATTATATTATATTTTAAAGATAAACACAATTTCTTAGTTACACAGTTCATATTTCAAATGTATGTAACTGACAGATAAATGTCACTTTCAAAAAATAATCATTTCAAATTAATAATAGTAACGTTTTAAAAAGAAAATTTTAAATAGAATAATAGTTATATGGAAATACTCGTAAGTAAATATAATAAATATATCCTCACGGCATATTACGCACTGCTAGGTGTACTAATCTGCTTTGTACACAGATTTCGGTAATGATAACATATTTATATCGTGCGGCCGTTTACTAAGCGTCGCCTCACGGGCACTCATTTCTGACGTGGAGAGGGCACCACAGGGGTCAATTCTATGCCATTTAAAATTCGAAATATTTGGTTTTGGTAGTGAGTGAATCCGGTTCCCCAGATTTGCGACCAGGCAAGCAACCACGAGACTTCATAGGTATATGTATTTAAATTAATAAAAATTAAATGGCGGGAGGTATTGTGTTGGTTTTTTACTAATTTCTCTTAATTCGATTGAGCTGAAATAGTATTGGCGACTTCGCAAACAAAAATTCACGAAACAGTATTTAATTTAAACATTTTAGTTTTACAATAAAAAGATTTGATTGTCATTTATTATTTTAGTGATTACTCAATGGATGGAGAAGGCGTTGTAGGGCGCGCAAGAAAAAAATTGCCTAGGGGTGCGTTTAAAATTAATCCGGCGCTGGGTGTACCTGTACAAAGAAACATTAACCGTTCGTATACATATACAATTAATTAAGGGTATGATTAGCGAGCTGTTGACTAGTAATGTTTTTTTTTTCTCTTTTTCTCTTATTTTAAGTATTTTTCTTTAAAATAATCCATAAACGAGTGACAGAGAAAACAATGCTAATTAAGTGCTTGTTAGTCACCATTATTCAGTTATTCATACCAATGGCCATTCATTTTAAAAAACTTGATGATGAGACCTTTAATTTTGTATAGTTACCCGTTTCCCCATTATACTAAAAAATTATTCTTCCAAACACATTAAAATTACTAGTTATTTCAAATGTACATTCGCAGTTTTCAATTCCACGATTCTTCTATTATTTGCTATATATTACTTCATAGATGTCGTTGAAAAAATTCCCCTCCTCGTTGTATATGTTCGTATGTTTTGTTAGACATTGCTCTACCCATACTTGGCCGTCCGGCCCGGCGGTGAAGCATGGCGTGAAGTTTATTCGATTCGCTCAAGCAAGACGTGGGCATGTTAGTTTTCATGACGGATCTGTGCAGCGAAGGAAATTCTTTGTAGTTGTTCAGCCCGTGAAACATTTATCACTATAGTTTTTTCAAAAACAACGCTTATATTTATTGGAAGCACAGCGCGTAAACTGGATATGTTTTAGTTTTAGTTAAATGGTTTTACTGTTTTTAAGATAAAGCTCTTTGAAATGTTTTATTATGGCTTTAAAATATCTTCATGTTGCGCACTCCATTTCAAATGAAAATAAGAGAAATAATGAACATTTCTAAGAAATTCTTTTCATAATTTTATAACATATGCTATTCTACAAGAAATTCATAGAAAGAATTATCGTGGATTATTTTCCAGGAAACTGAAAACTGTCTGATATTTTACCCTCGTCAATCAAAATAGGTTGTTTTATCTGCAGTATTTCAAACTGACATTTTAAAAGGTCAGATATGGTACGACAGCTCTTTCTGTACGTAGATAAAGTTAAAAACTTCACACAAAAAATTCACCTTTTCTACATGATAGACATTTGTGTTTAGCTTGTCATTTTACAGACTAAATTTTCTATAGAAGGATTCTAATGTATTATTTGTTCCAGATTCTACGGAAGGCCACTTCAACATATACAACAGGTTAGTACTTCATATAATTTCAAGAAATAAACATATAAAACTGTATATAGTGAAAATTATTATTATAATATAACTTGTAGAAAATATTGGATGTTATTTATTTTTAAAAGAAGAAGAAAAAAAGTACTACTCGTAGTATTAAATAATGCTTGACAAGATGAAAAAAGATACTTTGAAGATTTATTCATTATATTTCAAAGAAAACTTTATTTCAATACGAGGTTAGTTTTATAATTTTTCACAAAAATATCATTTATCTTTACTTCCACGAATACATCCTATTTTAATTATTTTTTTGAAGATATATACCTTCAGTTCAAAACTTGCCACCCCAGCGCTGCGATCTTAAAAATACTAGGGTACCTTTATATACAGGGTATGGCCATGGGGCAAGATCGCGGCCATAAGCGGGCCAATGTCAAACATACTGATAATTCATTTCTCTATTTATTTGTAAGAAATGTGATTTTATATTATACAGGAATATTAAATAATCACACTATGAATCTATAAAGGTAATAAAAATTCATTTATTTAAGAGATACACAATTATTATTATGACATAGATTTAGAGGTTATGTAGATCATAGGATATAGGTTGTTATTATCACATCAAATTTAATAACTCTAGTTATTATTTACATAATAAGTATATATTTTAAACTTACCTTTTAAAAATTTAGATTTTTGTGCTTAATATTGATAATTTTTATGTGTTTTCAATACTGCCAGTCATCGTAGTCAGTATCTCAAGAAAATACACAATTAAATAAAATAAAAGTATTACTTAGACTTTAAATAAATATTAGAAGTATATTTAAATGTGTTTTGCATGAAAATAAAAGGGAATGTCTTCAACGCCCGAATATTCAAAACCAGAATATTCAAAACCAGAATATTCATGCACAGAATCATTCAAATCCCGAATATTCAAAACCAGAATATTCATACACAGAATCATTCAACGCCCGAATATTCATTACCCGAATATTCAAAAACCGAATGAAAAAGTTTAGGCTACCTGTCACTAGATGTCACTACGAAACGTATGCATTGTCGATATTGTAGTGTACTTTAATTTATTTAGATGAGAATAATAATAGACATACGTTTTCAAATGTCAAAAATGACAGCTTCATCGATAATTATATAATATGTGATTGAATAACTGAAATCTAGATAATAGGTACAGTACAGGCATGTCTACGGAAAATATGTGGAACTTAAAACATTTTTTAAATAATAAACCGTTCTACCGTTTAATAAATAAACAATTACAGTTACATTTTCTACACGAAGTGCCAATATTATAAAGTATGTATATTATAATAACACGAAATAAATGTTATTTTTCTCATTACAGATTCATAGTTTGATTACAAAGATTATAGTAAAAAAAACGTTTCGTGAGAGCCGTGAATACTGCAAAGTTCTATCAAACATCGATGATTATGGACTATGTCTACATGGCAATCTATAATGCACATAAAATCGTTGTTAATTTTGGTTTGGCGTCGTATAAAGCTCTGCTCTGACACCTCTTATTTTCGCTCTTTTTATAGACAATTTGTGCTTTGAATTAAATTCAAACAACTTTGATAATGTAAAAATATTCTAAAATTATTTTAATATTATTTCATGATGTAGTAACAATTCCCTAAATGTTAGAAAATGCCAAATCAGCAAATTTCTCATATTTCATCCACTACTCCGACACCGTTAAAGACATTATAACATGGTCTGAATTCGACATGATTTTTTTTTCCGTTCATGAATTTGCACGATTGTTGCTGAGGAATGGTTAGTAGGTTTGAAATTTGCCGATATGAATCTGTTCAAAATATTACAGAAATTTCTTTAGAATTGAAGTGTGTTTTATTTGTGACCCACTCTTTCACTCAAATCGTGTAATACATAATAAGAAAGAGAATTTCATGCTGAACTCATATTTCGAAACTGCGTTATCCTGTTTATAACCGTGTGAGAGTGGTGAAAGAAAAAGGAGTAATGAGCCGATTTGAATATGTATCTATAACTTGCAAATAGTCACCTGATCTTTAATACAATTGAAAATCTGTTGGAAACCATTGACAAAAATATTGCAAGGTATAATATTAATAATTCCAGGTAATTATTTAAAATTATATCGGATGCATGGAGATCTATAAAGCACAAAATGCCATGACGAATACAATCTACTATAAATAATTATTAAAGTAGGTATTAAATATGTAACTTTCTTTATTTTCTGTCTAATTTAAGTTTCTTTCATAAGTTGTTATTCTGGTTAATTTTTTAAAAATAAACATATTCTTATACAGTCGCTCTATTTTTTTGTTGCACCTCACATCTTTATTCAAATACGTAGTCGTGCCATAAATTCTGTCCCTGAGTATAAAACACGATAAAAAAATATATAAAAATAAAATTAAGGGTGCCTTGAGCATTTGTTTGTTTCATCTGTCAAAATATTGTAAATCATTAATTTCAAACCGATAGTTCATGCGTTCCTCCTTGGTTCATGAAGTAAACATGGAGTGGGGTATTAAAAAGAACCGTGTAGCAGTGAATGCGCTATACAAGTGCAACAAAACACCAGTAGAGATTTTCAATTTGTTAAAACTTCTGAAAATTACGAAGAAGTTTGTTTACCGGACCATTGAACGTTACAACGATATGTTATTAATTGATGACAGACCAAGGAGCGGTTGGCCATGCACAACTAGGGATCCAGCAGCCGTCAAATCTGTTCGCGAGAGAATTTGGAGAAATCCACTCCGGAATCAGAAAATCATGTGTAGGGAAATGAAGTTCCCCGCTAGAACCATGTCACGCATTCTGAAAGATCTTAAACTTGGAACTTATCGCAGAAGAACAGGGCAGCGATTAACAGCGACCATACGTCACATAAGAGCCAGGAGAGCTAAGATGTTATTCCAGCGACACGCAAACGGAAGTCATCGGCAAATTCTTTTTACGGATGAAAAATTTTTCACTCTAGAAGAAAAATTCAACCGCCAAAATGATTGAATGTATACCTATAGCTTTCGGGAAGCTGCAGAGAAAATCCCGAAGGTAGAAAGGGGTCACCACCTAGCGTCAGTGATGGTTTGGTGGAGGGTGTCGTATGACGGCGATATGAAGTTGCATTTCTGCGAAGAAGGGGTAAAAACGCGATCAGGAAATTACCAGAGCGACATATTAGAGCAAGTTGTAAAGCCATTGAATGATTCCTTGTTCGCTGGTAAGTACTGGATTTTTCAGCAAGATTCAGCGCCCGCACACAAAGCGAAGTCGTCGCAACGCTGGTTAGAGCTGAATTTACCGGAATTTATTGTCGTTGAAGATTGGCCCTCTGGAAGTCCAGACCTCAATCCTTTGGACTACCGCTTATGGTGTGTCAAAGAACGAGCCGGTCATTTTGAGTATTTTTTTTTTAAATTAATAGTTATGTAACAATAAAATCACATTCATTTTTTACCAGATTTCTTTTTTATGTAGAATAAGCCTGCCTTGTATTAGGGACAGTATTTATGGCACGACTACGTAAAGCTAATCATATATGGCAGCTGTAACTTAAGCACTTTGACCATGTGAAATTTGAAAACCATGACACTGATAGCTTGTATTTGTTATGGTTTGGGTTTGATGGGAGCCACTTAAAATTGTATAATACTTGGAAGTTAATAACGATAAAAAAAATTGTTTCCTTCGGCGCTCTCATTTCGCAAGCGTGTTAATAATATTACATTGTTTTTACCTTCCGTCACCTTTAGGTAAAGAAGGTATTGTCTTTATTCAAAAAATTCGATGGTGAGTTTTTAATAATTAAGCACATTTCAGGGTCCCTAGAATACGATTTTACTATGATGTCTGTATGTGTGTGTGACGATAATTTCAGCCGCGATAACTCCAAAAAAAACCATTTTTACGTATTTCTCTTCCTTACATCCATGTGCAGACGTGATTAGATTTTGGTTATAATTCGTCAACCGAAAGTCCCCTCATTTGAAGAATTTTGCAGTTTTTCTTGAAAAAGCGCTGTTAAATTTTATTCTCTATATGATTTGATTGCATTTTATAATTCAAATTCAATGTATATATGGAAACAGCTACTATATTAAGAAAATTCTGATTCAAAGATGTCAGTATCAAGTGCAATTGACATAGTATGTTTGTATTATAATTTTACTGGAAATATATAAACTTTTGTTAGAAACTTTCACTTTCTGTATGGAATTTGTACAAAATACCTAGAACTGACGGAAGGCAATGTACTGGAAATATAGGATCTTTTACAAGGAACTTTCTATATGGAATGGAATTGGTGTAAAATACGTACAGGTGTCTGCCATAAACGAGCCACCATTGCAAACTTTCTTATTTAAAGATATAGAAAGACGGTGAAATGGACAAAGTTAGGCGATATTATATGAAAAATTTAACGGTGAAAAATGCAAAACAATTGAACATCAAATACGCGACTAATTCAACAAAATAACATTTTTTAATAGAATGCTAAATTAAAAGTGATACCATTTAAAAGATTTTTTTATCTGAATATAAAAGTTCATTATCACTATGCCTTTAAAATTAAAAACAAAAGAGTTACTTCAATTTCAAATTTAAATATTATATTTCTTATTTAAATACAAATATGACATTTTTGCTATTGGGATATTTCATTATGTAGAGATGGCGTTGTGTACCACCAACGTTAAACTTTCAACAAGGGGGCACATTTGTGTAACTTCCATAAGCGTATCATTGCTGTTAAGAGTTTTTCTTTGATTCTTCTTGTATTTTGACTTTTCTCTCAGTGTTTATTATTATTTTAGGTAGAGTATATTGGCTTGTATTCTGTTTTATTAATTGTAGCGGAAGATTAATTATTATTTTTCATTTTAAATACTTTAGTTAGTAGTTGTTAGGTTAGACATTCTGTACATAGAACTGACGGAAGGTAATGTGCTGGCCACATCAGATTTTTTTTACCTGTATTTGCCAATATCTTCCAAAAAAATTTGAAACATTACCTGTGGCGCGTGGCTCGTAATACGAGCACATTTTTCTAATAAAATCGCTTTTATGGAGCACAATCCTCATAAGAATACAATATGAAAGTGCGCTCCGTAAAAGCGCTTTTGTTATGAAAATGTGCTCGTAGTGCGGGATAACATTATTATTATTAAAGACTGAGGCCTTAGGCATTTATTTTGACAGCACATTTTATTTCATTTTCCAGATAAACGATACTATAACTAACTCTAGTAAATTTTAGTTAGGGAGAAGCATCAGAAATTTTGCAAATATTGATGCACAGTCCCACAGCCGGCTCTAATACTAGCCGTGCACAGTGAGAACTGGCAAAATGGCAGGTGGTCCGACTTTTCTCTTTGACTTTGACACAATTGATGTCACTTGTTTACGTTCAGTTTCAAAGTGAATATTCTGTTGATTCTTCTCTATTAAGCCTGGTTTATAGATTGCACAGAATAGAATGGAATAGAATAGAATAAGGAATGGATTAATTGTATACGACTGAAAAAATCATTTGTTTTATTACTACATGTAAAATTGTGAGGTGGCTGACGACGTTTCAACTATAATATAATACACTTTTAGATAAGTGTCAACAACAACATAACCTAACATTCGTGTAAGGTATTCAAACGTTTTGCAAGCTGTAAGTTAGAAGTTTTATTGCTTTTATTTATTTTTTAAATTGTAGAATACCACAATTAATTTGTTTTAGTGTTAAATATGCCTCGACGGTGTTGTGTACCGCAATGTAAGAGCAATTACGACTCTTCTTTAAAAGCACAAAGTGGATGTATTACAACCTTTTCAATTCCCAACAAACCCGCAGCGTCGTGAAGAGTGGATTCGGGCAATACCAAGGAAAGATTGGCAGCCAACAAAAGCTGCAGTAGTCTGTTGCAAAAACTTTGTTGTAAGTGATATTGTGTCAGTTGATAAACATTTGCAATCTGACGGGTCAATCAAAGAAATTTCATTGCTATACCCACGACTAACTGAAACTGCTGTTCCCAGGATTTTTCCCAATTTGCCTGTCTATTTAAGTAAGAAGCAAGAGAGTAAAAGAATCAGTCCAGATCAAAGACGTGAAGCTCAATTTCAGAAACAGAGAGCAAAACTTGATGAATTTTTTAAGAATGACCAAATAGGTGATTTCAATGTAAAAATCACTGACAGTTGTATATATTTTTACATAATTTGTTTCGATGAAGTCTTAACAATTTCTAGAAGTATTAAAATAGACAAGAGCTTAACAGTAGAAATATTTTGTAACAAAAATAAGTTGTCCTATTCAGATTTAAAGTGAATTGTTGGTGCAGATTTTAGAGTAAACAGGTGGTCTCAATTTATAAACATACTGTCACATTACAAAAGTGCTATTGTTCCAGAGCTAAAATCAAGTGTTCATGATCTTTTAAACAAAAGTCTCAATTTTATTGACAGTAGCTGTCAAAAACCGCATGTATTGTTATATTTAAGATGTTATTTTAAAAACTACTTATGTAAAACTACTACTGTAGAATTCAATAAATGTAGTTTATTGCAAAATGTTGTTTCTGTAAAAGCGTTTAGCGCTCTAGCGCACGCCACAAATGTCGGGCCACCATCATCTAATGCGACGTTGCCACATGTATGGTCATGGCTAGTATTAGAGCCGGCTGTGATTAATGTATTGTATTGAACTTCTCATTCATATTATTATTTTTTTATAAAACACCAGTCCTGAAATTTGAACAACTGTGATTACCATGCGGCCACCTGTGTATGTGTGCAAATGTAATTAGGACGCAGAATAGAGGTCGTTGCCTATTGTGCAGGGCAGATATTATTTCAATTCAAAGGATTTTTTAAAATGTATTTTTTATTGGTACTGCGAAAAAACTTAGAATATCAAATTAAGATAAAACAATAAAAATAAACAAATTCGACGTAGATTTTAATTCTAAACAACTTTTTCATTTACACTGTTAATCTAAAAATTCATAGAGCACGAACTGTCGCTAGTATTATAAAATTACCATTATAGTATATTTGATTTTAAATTATTTTTTACAAATATATCTTTGTTTTTTTACAGTAACCACAAACTGGCCACATCCGCCACAATACAGTATGTAAAATGTGTTTTTACATATTTAAATCGGCTCTTTCAGGGCCACCCAAATATTTTTTTGAAAAGAATTTTTAATTCCATTTATTACCTTCAGTCACCTTTTAGGTAAGGAAAATAGGTTTGTTTGTTCCGCTATGCTGTATTTTGCAATTTACTGCCTATCGCCGTGGTAATAATTTAAATAACTAAAAATTATTTTTCTGTTCGATCCGTTTCCGCCATATTATTTATTTTAGAAAATACTTCAGGTTCTATTATTTATAAAGGATACTCAGTAAGTAGTTATTTGTGTATCAAGGCACCGAAGTTCTATTTTTATTACGAATGTGGAATTTATTTGCCGGGGTTCTTATAGCCGAGGAAAATAAAGCATAAGTAATAAAAAGGAACTTCAGTGCCGAGGTGCATATTAAGTTTTATTTGAAATCGAAAAATTGTAGAACCGACAGGAATATTTATTTTTATAGGTTATATATGTCAGTCTGACATTCAATATTGCTAATCTCCGACACTGAAGTTATTGTAGAGAACACTCAAAATTATATGTTTTATCTGAAACTTGTTCATCGGAATTATTTAGTTCGTTCGTCTTGCACATATTTTTTATCATTTTACGTAAAAATTTACTATTGTACATCATACACTCGCCCAAATTATTTTACATATATAATTATCATAAGGTTGGCAACACTACATTTGTATGAAATCGTCTTATAATGGATTACTTTAGTGCCAATTACTGAATTTTTAATGTCGATGTTTGCACAATTTAGTGACTATTTCCAATAAAATATACTATTCCATTCTCCACTATTTTAATTGTTTACTATTGTTATCAAATAAATTTACTTTATTATAAATTTCGTGGCCGTGTGCCTGGTCGCGAATCTGAGGACCCGGATTCGATCCCGACCGACGCCAAAAATTATTTCGAATATTAATGAACCCTGTGGTGTGCTCTCCACGCTAGCAATGAGTGTCTGTGAGGTTACGCCTTTTACCGCAAGTTACTGGGAAAATGGAACGAACAGAATCTAGTAAGTTTACAGTTAACCATGCACTGGATAGAACAGCAAATTACACCTCCGCGGTTTGCGGCAGATGCAGGGTAGCGGAACGAACAAACCTTTGTCTTTGGTCAAAAAAATCGATGGAGAGATTCTTATGAATAAGCACGTTTTAGGGTCCTCACAATACGATTTTACCATTTTTACAATTATGTCTGATGTATGTATGTGTGTGTGTGTGTGTGTGTGTGTGTGTGTGTGTGTGTGTGTGTGTGTGTGTGTGTGTGTGTGTGTGTGTGTGTGTGTGTGTGTGTGTGTGTGTGTGTGTGTGTGTGTGTGTGTGTGTGTGTGTGTGTGTGTGTGTGTGTGTGTGTGTGTGCGTGCGTGTGTGTGTATTTGTGTGTTGATATTTTCAGGTTCGATAACTCCAATACTACAATTATAATTTTTGTATATACTTGAGTTTGCTTCCAAATGAAAAGCTGATTAGATTTTGGTTATTATAAAGAAATTACGTCATAAATCTTGCTATACACCACTATGGAAAGAGAATCTGTTCTTTAAATATAATTGATGGGCAGATGTCAGAATATTATGTTTGAGAAATAATTTTACTGGAAATATATTTATTGCAAGAAACATTCTATGTGGAATTTATACAAAATAAGTATTTACAGAAAACAGACGACCATATTGTGCTGGCTACAATAGATTATTTTAGCTGGATCATCTCCATAGCTTCAATTGCTTCATCAGCAGCACCTCATCGTTTTTTTTTTGTTCACTTTAGGCCCAATCTTACAATCTGTGGTTAAAATTTTAACTGCCAGTTAAATGAACAATATTGAATCGGATTTTTGACAGCAATTATAAATTTGTCATTTGACAGTTCATTTCGTTTCGGTTTTGTTTATTTAACTTACAGTTAAAATTTTAACCAGAGATTGTAAGATTGGCCCTTAGTTACTTTATGAAATAATTATTTATGTCAAATACAAACCTTTTAAATGCCGGTCGAGCTATTATCATACGTCTTTTGGTCCACAGTTTTTAGTCTATATTATGAACCTGGGCTTGTATATATTTGAATAAAATGCGTTCGTTTGCTTTAAAAAATGAGTAAATTTATTTATTTACATTCCTGACATTCCTTTGCTCCACAATTAAATCATCAAAGTATTACAAGTGGAAATTATTTAAGATATACATATATCAATTTAACAGAAAGTTGCTACATAATATGACACAAATCTCCTATTTGTAAAAGACATTTTATAAATAAAATTAATAAATTATAAGTAAGCTAAATCATTTGGCAGTATTTTACACAAATTTTTGTGATACCTGTTGTAATCACCTTATCAAATAGTGGCTAACTCGTTCTAAAAGAAATAAACGTACACCAAACATATGTTATTAATTTGGAATATAATATTTATTAATTTGTTTTTTAGTATATGTTCTCTTATTTACTAGTGTAGCTGTCACTTTTGACAGTTGGTGTGGACAGTTGAATGGATTGAATGCAGACGTATGTCCACTTACTTTCTTTTGACCAAATTAAAGTTCACTAGATTATCGACAACGCATATGTTGCACCACCATTGAACACGCGTTGAACTAGCTTTCGTAGTGACATCTAGTGACAGGTAGCCTAAACTTTTTCATTCGGTTTTTGAATATTCGGGTGTTGAATATTCGGGCAATGAATGATTCTGTGCATGAATATTCTGGTTTTGAATATTCGGGCAATGAATGATTCTGTGCATGAATATTCTGGTTTTGAATATTCTGGTTTTGAATATTCGGGCGTTGAGTATGCACCCAAAATAAAACAACTAGCCACGAAAATACATAATAATTTGCGCAACAACAACGAATATAACAGTGGACCGCAAATGGCGGACGAAACACGAGCCATGTCATGGCCATACCCTGAGTATAGGTATCCTAAAAAATACATGCGAATAGAGAGAGAGAGAAATTTAAAATCCTAACATAATGTGCCGGCCACATCAGATTTTTTATAGAAAAGTTGTAGATAAAATATAGTATTCTACGTGTAACAGTTATCATTACACGCTTGTCAACAAACTGTAAAATCCTACAGATTAAATTTAACGGTAATTTGCTGATGTATGAAAAGAATCAAAGAAACAGTAATTTAGCTTTTCTAAAATCATTCTATTCAAAAGAAATATCTAGAGAGACCTATTTCAGTTTCGATTTTCTACATCTGTTTGTAATTTATTCCGTATCGCAACCTGTTTTTGTGTAACACGTAGAAAACAGATTTCTATCCATTTGAAATATAGAGGTTTGTTAGTTTAGTATGCCTATCTAAAGTAGGTCTAATCCCTTACCAAACATGGGGTGCGTCAGGTAAAAAGATTTTTTCTAAATATTCGTGCCTGTTTCAATACATTTTGTCGACCTGCTGTCGATGTTTATTGCTGACAGGTGTCATAAAATTTAACTAATTTAAAAAAATCTGATGTGGCCAGCACAATTCCTTCGGTCAATACTGTGTATTACGTATAAATTTCATACATAATTTTTCTTACAAAAGAATCTAAATTTCCAGTAAAATTATTTCATAAACAAACTATGCAAATTGCACTTGAACTGACATCTTCTTCATCTTCTTCTGAAGCTTTCTCCATTCGTTATGGGGTTAAATTAACAGGTTATAAAAATCATTAGAAAAAATCCAATATAGCCAGCACATTACCTTCCGTCAATCCTGTGTATTATATACAAATTTCATACATAAATTTTCCTGCAAAAGATTTTAAATTTCCAGTAAAATTATTTTATAAATAAACTATGCAAATTGCACTTGACACTGACATCTTATCTTTAGCTTTTCCCATTTGTTAGGGGTCGCTATTTTTTATTTTCTTCCACTCATTTTTGTTTTGCGTGTGTCCTTCCATCTTATCTTTGGTTTTCCTATGTTTCTTTAACCTTCTATTACTAAGCTATACATTCTTCTTCCAATATATTCTTCATCTCTTCTTATGACATGTTCAAACCAATGTAATCGTTTCTCGTGTATCTTTCTAGAAATTTCTCACATTTATTCCCTTCTTCATTCATTCCTTATCGTATCATCCTCATCTCTGCCACATTCATTTACTTTTCATTGATACTGACATCAGTGTACTAAGCAACAAGGCTCGTTTGCTTATCTAGCATTTGCTTGAACTGCTTACTTCATTGAACGGTGCGTTCAATGTCAGTATCAATAGGTGCTATCGATACTGACATCTGTCAATTTGAATTATCTGAATATATTAGCAGTTTCCATTTTCCATGGTTAGCATAGCTAGCTGATTTGTGTAATTTAATATCTTTGTAATTCTTAAACTCTATATCTATTGAATATGAAGTATAAAATGCAATCAAATCGTATAGAGAATAATTAATTCTGTAGGTTAAATGTCAATAAATAATATTAAACTGCGTTTTTTCAAGAAAAACTGTTAAAGGTACTTTTTCCGGTGGACCAATTATAACCAAAATCTAATCACCTCTTCTTCTAGATGTAAACTTGAGGAATACGAAAAAATTATAATTTTTGGAATCGTGGTATTGAAGTTATGCGATTCGAAACTTTCGTTACACACACACACATCATTGAATTTTTTTACCAACGACATACCTTCCTTATCTAAAAGTGACGGAAGGTAAAAAGTCCTGCACAAATAGATTTATAAATTTAAACTACAATTCTGTGTGAAGCAACGGTTGATAGAAATTTTTTCAAACGTACATTTCTTCGAAATTTGTTTTCGAAATCTATAAATAATTATTTTCGAGAAGTCTCCATTTCCAGTAGGGTTGAAAGTAGTTTCCTGAGAAATAATATAAATACATCGTTTATTGCTTCGCTGAGGGACGCCTTTACGACTGCTAACTTGAAAGTACGCCTGCTGAGAAAACTTCCTTCAATAGCTGAGCATATTTTTAAAGTCTCCCTTTGGAATCGCAATAAATCTTGTACGTTTCAAAACGTAATAAACGTGTCAGAGCCCAGGTTAAAATAGGTTTAATTCCAATTACTCGTACTTTAATAGCTAACGTTTGCTTGCAAACTTTATAGCTTAGATTCTTTCGTTTCAGGTTGCGGTTTCCATTTAATGGCTGCACCTTGAAATATTTCAGGTTGAGTTGTAAATTTAACAACTTTATTATACGGTCAAGGAATGATAAATATTTTCATATCGGAACTAGGATAATGACTTTATTTTTTGTAGCATTCGTCACCTTTCACTCAACTCGTGGAAGATGGTTTGAAATAAAAACTCCATACGTCTTATTCACACTGTTCAAATTTAATAACAGAGTTACCGACCGGTTTCGATCGTTTAAAGATTTGTTTCAACATACAGTTTACGTTTCGACATTTTACGGTTCATGCTCTATTTTCTACGCATGCGCTAATAAAGTACTAGTTTTGAACTGGTTTAGAATTATGTTATGTTGGAACGGTGCAGAACAAATGTAATATCTTGCATTAAAAAATCTGTTGTGGCCAGCACAGTACCTCTCGCCATTTCCACACTGCACCAAAAATTCTACTTATATCCATTCTTTATTTTAAGTCATTCTTTGAAGAAATTTTATCCTACTCCTCTGTTTCCAATTCATTGTCGGGATTGACAGTATTTCTGAAGGGTATATGTAATATACCTGAAATTTTAAATATTTAACTATGAATACAATAAGAAATAATATAATGTATGTACTTCCCAGAAAAAGTCTTCAGTAATTCTGTATTTTTGATACTGACATTTATTTGTCAGTTATAAACTTTTCAATTTTTCAATTGGTTTCCATTACATTATTTGGGTTGTGAGATTTATTACAAGAGATTGTTTTATTATATATTGTAATATCTTTATCTCTAAATCTATAAAACATATAATAAAATATGTATATGTATCAGATAGATAATTTAATGTTCTTTAATACGTGTAAGAAGAAAAATTATCAAAAAATAATATTTAAAGATTTTTTAAGACTCTGCTACTTCCAATTATTACCAAAACCTTTTCAACTCTTCCCAGTAATGTCCAATTGAAAAATACGTAGTTACCTTTCGTCAATACTGTGTATCATGTACAAATTCCATACATAAATTTTCTTGCAAAAGATTCTAAATTTCCAGTAGTAAAATTATTTCATAAACAAACTATGCAAATTGCACTTGACACTGGCATCTTCTTCTTCTTTAGCTTTCCCCATTCGTTAGGGATCGCTATTTTTTTTCCTTCCATCTTATCTTTGGTCTTCCTCTGTTTCTTCCACGTTCTATTACTAAGGTATTCATTTTTTTTTTCAATATATTCTTCATCTCTCCTCATGACAGTTCAAACCAATGTAATCGTTTCGCTTGTATTTTTCTAAAAACTTTTAACACTCGAGTTATTTCCCTTATTCTTTCATTCCTCACCGTATCTTTCCGTGTCTGCTCCAACATCTATCGTAACATCCTCATCTTTGCCACATTCATTTAATTTCCATTGATATTGACATGTCAATTTGAATTATCTAAATATATTAGTAGTTTCCATGGTTAGCATAGCTGACCTGATGTATGAAATTTAATATCTTTATAAATCTTTAACTCTGTATCTATTGAATATGAAGTATAAAATGCAATCATATCAGGGAATAACATATTCTTTCAAATTTATAAACATTATATATCAATCAATGATATTTAACAGCGTTTTTTCAAGAAAAACTGTTAAAAGTTGCAAATGAGGGTACTTCGGGTGGACTAATTATAACCAAAATCTAATCTCGTTTGCATATGCATCTAAACTCGAGGAATACGAATAAAAAATATAATTTTTGGAATCGTGGTATTGGAGTTCCGCTATCTGAAACGATCGTCACATGCACACACACACACACACACACACACACACACACACACACACATACACACATACAGACATCATCGTAAAAATATTAAATTTGTATTTTAGGGACCCCAAAACATACTTATTTTGAATTTTTTTACCAGAGACAATACCTTCTTTACCTGAAGATGACGGAAGGTAAAAACATAAAAGCACATTTTTAAAACATAAGCGGTAAACCAAAAACCCCATTTCCAAATTATATAATTTCATATTTCTCTCCACCTAACCCTAATTTACTCTCCATGGCTGTCAAAATCATACCCTATTTGAAAATTTCTAACATCTTAATCCTACAATCCTCTGATTTACTTCACGCTACGCCCTCTAATAATTCTTTATACCCTTCCACTGTTTTGTAAGCCACAATTTTTTCCTTTGAGTGTACTCTAGCACCTGACCTGTCTGGGTATAATGAATATCCCTGAAGAACTGTCACTTCTAAACCTTCCCGGTCTGGTCTTTGTCCGCCGGTCTATAGAGCGATATGCAGCTTGTTCTTAGTTGTATTTCCTCGCTCTGAATGTCTGCATCTGCATGAGGAATCATCATTCTTCTTCAGGACAACTTGGGAACCTGATGGCGCTGACAGAGAAATTGGTTGAATGAGAAAAGAGCTTGTTATTTGATGCTCTATAATGAGTTCTATGATTTGATCGGGTGTACAAAAGATCACGGGTTTTAATTGAATTCAAACGATGATGAGTTTTGTTTTTCTTAGAGCTGTAGTGAATAGATATGTCAAAGTGACATCTGTTTAGAAGTTTGGTTTTGATTTGAATGAGAGATTGAGGAAGGTATATTACTCAAGTACATGAACAATGTGAAGCTCGTCAGTTTTTTATAAACTACAAACGAAAACGACGAAATAAATTGATCGTATAGAAGAGCAACCCTTATTCAGTGCCTAATAACCGGGCAGGCTAATTAGGTTGCAGTCTAGGGCGCACAGGGTCCGTATTCTTGAGCGTTCGTCATTTCGTTCGTATTCGTATTCGCGTTCGTTTGCATGTTAGTAGTCACAGTAGTCTGTGTTTCAAAAACAATATTGGATATGTCATTGTCAGTGTCAACTGTATTGCAGCATTTATTCACATCATTTACAAGTTAAAAAAAATATTTATTAATCGTTAATAAATATATGATAAAAGTGAACTCTTAACTTGTAAGTGATCTGAATAAATGTGACAATACAATTGACACATACTGACATATATAATATTATTTTTGAAACACAGACTACTATCACTACTAACATGAAAACGAATACGAATATGAATGTAATTACGAACGTTCAAGAATAAGGGCCCAGATTTTGGGAGCGCATAATTTTATCATTTCATTATAGTTTTTCGGGCGCTCTGATTTGTTTAGAGCTAAACAAATCTATTGTGGCCTGCACAATACCTCTCGCCATTTCCATTTTATGTTATATAAGTATTGCATAATTTGATTCACGAAAAATGACTATTCAAGGTCACTATTTCGAAGAAAGAATACACAGCACTTTTACAGCAGTAGCTTAGCAACATTTCATGTTAGAAAGATTATTTAACGTATGTCTACGTAATTTATGTTGTGTGACAGATATACACAAATGGTGATATTGCTTTCTAACACACTACAATAATAATGACGTATGTCGAAAAGTTACAGATACCTAATTATCTACTACACTGCCCTCTGTGTTAATGTTTAGCCATTGACGTGACGTTTAAATCAATTTATTTTTCCATGGTTTATGTCAAGTCTATGGTTTTGTGTTTTAAAAAAACATAGGTGACGATAAGTCTTTGATAAAGGCATTATTTAAGAAGAAACATAATTTTTAAATAAATTACATTTTTTTCAGTTAAAATGTATCCATAAATATTTCACGTTGCACGCCTATGCATACAAATGCAATGAAGTTATCTGAAAGTAATATTAAATCAGACGGGTTATAAATGACCTTGAATAGTCACCTTGCATGAACCAAACTATATTAAACATTTGTTGTACACACAAAAATTCTAACTGTATCTATAGGGCGCGAGGAACTTTGTTGGCTTTGACAAGCAGATATAGGGGTTCGAGTCAGAATGACAGCTAGTTGTATACATAGATGTCAAACATCAATTTTTCTTTACAAATTTCATGATTTTCCAATTCCATGTGGTTTATTTTCCTCAATAATTAAATTCCACATTTCTGGTGATCAATTAACCACGTGAATTTAGAATGATTGCGCCCTTGTTTGTACTTTCCGACTGTAGCAGAGATAGGACAGAATATGAGCTCCGTTCCATATTTCACCCTCCACCACAGTCTGTGAACAATTGCGCATCTTAACCCAACTGTCAGGTAAGAGTAGTCGGTCTGTACATTTCGATTTTCTTTCAGTGTCGACTGTTTTTAGTGGATAAACATTATAACAAACCGTTTACGAGTGTTTATGAGGGGAATTCGTTAGAAAAAATTGAATACAAAGGAAAACAAAGTAAGGCGTAAACAAAAAAAAGTATTTTTCATTATTCATTAGCACCTCAATAATACCGTTATTACATGTCAATATTTACAGCTTAACTGAAGTGTAAATTGCTTGAATATATAAATAAAATTTTACATATCTACGTTAAAATACATTAAAATTATAGATTCGTGTTATTTGTAGGATTACCGCTTGTAATGCTAATAAAATTTATTATTGAGCCGTCTATTAACTTGTAATGTTAATTTCAGATAAAGAATCTTTTCGTTATTATCTCAAGCTCAATCTATTGGATGGAAAAATAATGATCTCATAAATTATTAAATTCTCTGATGAAGACGTTATGTTTTTATATCAGATGAACTTATAATTACCTTTAAGGCAAGGCAATAAGACTTGTACGAAGCAGGGCCGGATATAAGGCGATTGCACCGATTGGACCAAATCGGGCCCCGCAATTATAGGGGCGCGCGCTTATCAATGTTTATGTGATATGTGATCAAAAATTGTATTAAGAAAAAATATTTAAAAAAAATTGTTGTGGCCATCACAGTACCTCTCGCGCCCTTTCCATTGTGCTATATGTATATGTATAAGTTTTGTACTTAACATTACTTGTACACACAAAAAAATCTAATTACACCTAACCTTTATATTTACGTATTTGCTATAATTTTAAATTCATTCTATGATCAAGTTTTCTCCATTTCTTCTAAATGTGCGAGGTTTTTCCAATTCATTAACGAGATTGGCGGTATTTTTGAAGGGTTCATGTAATATACTTACAATTTTAAATATATAATTAATAATACAATAAGAAATATTAAATATCGTTCCCAGAAAAAGCCTTCAGTACTATCTCTGAATTTTTAACACTGACATTAGTGACATTTATCTGTCATTTACAGACATTTTAATTTCTCAAGTAGTTACCATGGAAATATTTGGGTTGTGAGTAGGCTGTGAGATTTACTACAACAGATTATTTTATATATTATATATCTATATCTTTAAATATATAAAAGGTGTTATAAAATATTGAAATGCGTCGGATAGAGAATTTTGATTTTTAATATTTGTAATAACATAAATTTTCAAAAAATAATATTTGGAAGATTTTTGTTAAAATACTACTACTTCCGGTTGTCCAATTGTTACCAGAATTTATTCAAATCTTCCCATTACTGTTAGATTAAGGAATCCGCAGTTACACAGGTCTTTAGTCTTATAGAATTTGAGAAATCGTACCTACAACAACCTCTCTCTCTTTCACACACACACATCATCGTAAAAATGTTATTATCGGATTCTAGGGACCTTAAAATCTGGATATGTGATTTTAGCATGATTCCAATACCTCTCTTAGCGAGTGGTAAAAATTTATTGTACATTGTTTTATCGTTGCAGAATTGAGTAAATTTTCATTGTGTAATTTCCTTTCAAAAATTGATGAACAATTTCTTTTGTGTGGTTTTTCGATAGAGTAATTTTCACAATTGTGATGAGCTAGAAGAATCTACACAAAAACATTCCATCATTATCACATTATCTCGATACTGGGAATTGCTCGACGCAAGTACAAAACTCTGTTCTGCGCTGGTAAATTGAGTTATTCCGCAAGAATCTTGATTCGCAGAACTGGTGGATTTTTCTACTTAAGTACATGCAGTCATCGAGCCTTATAACTGATGTTAAAAGTAGTTAGAGGGCATTCAAATGCAAGAAACGTACTCAGGAGTAATATATCATGAGTAAACAAACCAAGACGTACGGACTAGAGTTTTCTAATCCAACGGCTGGAAGTTATCGATGGTGTACGCCTTGAGATACATCAGACGATGCGTATGGCTTATGGAAATTGAGACGTATACAGCATTGACATTGATCAAAACAAAACGGTCTTATAAGCCGTATTCTTTCGCTGCATTGGATCAGATCCATGTTACATGGATCAGTAAACTGCATGTTCTTTTGAATTCTGATCAGTATCCCCACCCCAAGACCAAGTGATCCAGATCAGTGCCATCTACTCCAACAAAAATTTGGATTAGAAAGATCATATCACTTAAGATTCAAAAATGGCGGAAGCGGCGGAAGAATCTGTCGTATTTTATAAGTTAACCAGGACAAGAGATTACATTTAAGGTTCTAAAAGAAATTTACACAAGAATAAACAATGGTACATATAGAAAATTGAAATCATTTTTTCCGTCTGATTTTTGCGTTCTTTGTATAAATACAATCAGTTGGATCTGATCCGACACAGCGAAAGAATACGGCTATAATCTAGAATTATTTTAGCCGACCCAGATGGAGTAGCGGTAGCGCTGTCGCTTCACGCTCCAAGGGTTCCGAGTTCGAATCCCGGATAAGGCATGGTTGTTGTGTGTGTCTCCATCATTTCATCCTCATCAAATAAAGGTATAGAACGTCGAAAATATGTAAGAAAACTGACTGACCCTCATTAAATATCGATTGTAATAAGTTGAACACTAGATATACAATAAAGATTATTATTAAAATCCTTTTAGAAGAGTAACAGTTTGGTGACAATTCGTACGCCTTTATTATACCTACAGGGTGTTATGTAAGTAATGTGACATAGTTCCATGGTATGATACAGTAACTGAAAGAAGTTATAATCTGAAATATATTCTATACAATCTGTTAAGTTGTAAAAGATGTGGGACTATAAAACCGACCAATTACGAACCAGCTTCTTAAAAAATTAAAATCTAAACATCTGATGTGGCCAGCACATTACCTTCCGTCAATCCTGTATATTATGTACAATTTTCATGGATATTAAGGCCTAAGACTTAGTACTCTGCACTTGAGGTAACGGTTGACTATTACAGCAAATAGTTATTTGTTCATCTTTCTTTCTGCTTGAAAAATAACAGAAGTACTAATATTTAATGATAAATTTAAAGAAGCGAACCAAGACGACAAAGTTGTGGCTATTGTTGATATTTCATTAACGTCAGAAAGTAAAATTGTTACGTCATCTGCATAGGTAACAAAGAAATTTCTCACATCTAGTAAATTATCATTTAAAATGATACAACCTTTTTTAGTTTTATTTCTGTTTATTTATTTAAATACCGACGTTTCGGCAGTATTAACTACTGCCTTCTTCAGGAATGAACAAAAAATCAACAAATATATAAATAAATAAATACAAAAACATTAGCAACAGGTAACCAAGGTGATAATTACAACATATTTAATATAGGAAGCCATGCACGACTAAGATCTAGACCGTCACAATGATTGAGATTATTACTCTTGGTTTTGAAAATCTCAATGACTTCTCTAATTAACCTGTTGTTTAGGTGTGTTGGTCTCGCCAGTTTTTTGTATCTTCGAATTTTATACGGTGGATTCTTCCAGGGCATGCTCTGCAACTGAAGATTTTTCTGGCTGGTTCAATCTGATCGAACGCTGGTGTTCATTCAATCTTGTAGAAATGGTTCTATCAGTCTGGCTAATGTAAACTTTCCCGCAGACACATGGAATCTGGTAAATCCCTGATGACTGAAGAGGGATGACGTCTTTAACTTGTCTCAACATATGTCGAATTTTAATATATGGAGAAAACGAAATCTTCATGTTCTTCTTACGAAGAATTCTACCAATCTTGTCCGTGACATTTTTGACATAAGGAAGTGAAATAATTACTCGAAGGATCAACATAAACGATAAAACTAAGACCAAAATTGCCATGCTCTTCCTGTCCACAGTCAGTACCTTATACCATCTTGGCTACTTCTGGTGATCACAGTGGTTGAGCTAGTCACGTGACTGGCCGTATCTCGAATCTCAGAGGCCGGCGGTGTTGGTGCTACAACCAGTCCGCCTAACACCCTTCACCCCCCTTGTCTAAAACCTGAGCAACAGCTAGTGCCGTACAATAAAGACGTATCTGTCAGTTTTATAGCTGGCTGCCAGCTTGTGGGCGCGGGGCAAGGGAAAAAGGCGCCGATGCCCGACAGGGGAAGTCAAAATGTTCTAGGAAAAGGATAGTAATTAGGAAGCCTCTAAATAAATATACAAAGGATAATGGAGGTATATTGGGACACTTGTCGATTTTTTTCAGAAATATATCCTCTGATTTTTAATGACAAGGGGTGATGCCTAAAATTTGAGACTAGGCGTTTTTTAAAACCTAATCTATTAAGCGTTAGAAACATCGGTTTTTATTTCACATTTAGAAACACAGAAATGGTACTTCTTATCATTCGAGATTTGAGATTACTAAGTTGTTTGTATCAGAATTGTATCATGAATCGCGAACTATTACTTGAATTGAGTTCTGTGAATTACATATTTCAAAAGGAAATAAATTTATGACAGATCATTTTTTAAAAGAAAATGTACCAAAAGCTACTATACAGAGAGATTATTTTATGAGTAAACATAGGGAATAGTTGTCAGACTCCTCAAACTATCACATTTCAAAATGGTTTTGTATAAAATAAAGCAAATTTACTTCGATTTGAAACAATGAACAACAATCGCAAGTCCTTAGTCCATTGTTAGAAAATTAAAATAGTGCAAAATGTCACTGCTTCGCGATTGAATATATGAATTGAAAATACCTCGAACATTTAGAAGAGTAGGAGAAAACTTGCTCATGGAATGAATTTAAAATTATAGAAAATACGTAAATATAAAGATTAGGTGTAATTAGAATTTTTTGTCTGTACAAGAAATGCTAAATACTGTAACGTTTTATTTATTTGGGTGAAGTGTAAAAATAAGAGAGATATTATAAGTTAAAATAATGGAGTCTCGTGGCCGTGTGCCTGAGTGTCTGGTCGCGAATCTGGGGACCCGGGTTCGATCCCGACCGACGCCAAAAATTACATCGCATTTTAATGGCACAAAATTGACCCCTGTGGCACACTCTCCACGCCAGCAATGAGTGCCCGTGAGGTGACGCCTGGTAAGCGCCCACACGGTACAAATATTCCATTATTACCGATATCTGTGTACGAAGCAGAGTGGCACACCTTGCAATGGGTAATATGCCGTGATGAAATATTTATTTTATTTATTTATTTAAATAATACGTTTATTAAACGATGAATAATTAAGGATTAAATATTAAAAATAACTAACACTATGATTAAATAATTATAAACACTAAGACTATTTATTTGACAAATATTTATATCACTACATTTATTTATGTCAAATGTATTTATGTTAACAACTCGTATACTACTTATTTATATCACCGACTTCATTACTCGTTGCTTCTATATCACAGACTATATCTCCGCTTTCTTTCGGCCGGTATTTATACAGCCCATTATCCTTCTAGAACTCTCGGACGCGACCATCATCGAACACCAAAGATTCACTCAACTGGATGTAATTGACCAGTCAGACCGCGTATGGGTTTTCCCCGGGGGATTGCGTCATCGGGGTAATTCCGGAGATGGGATTACGTCACCGTTCGCGAACATGCTATCAGTAGCGGCGCAAGCATTCGGCGCGTCGGGTCGGCGCGCGCTACAATACAATACTTACATATACCACAATGGAAAGGGCGAGAGGTATTGTGATGGCCACAACAGATTTTTAATATTTGTAATAACATAAATTTTCAAAAAAATATTAAGATTTTTTCCGATTATGCACTAATTACCAGAACCTATTCAACTCTTCCCATTACTGTTAGATTGAGGAATCCGGAGTTACACAGATCTTTAGTCTTATAGAATTTGAGAAATCGTACCTCCAACAACCCACACACACACACACTCACACAGAAATCATCGTAAAAATGTTATAATCGGATTCTAGGGATCTTAAAACGCGCTTATTCAGTAAAATCTGAATATGCAATTTTTGGCATGAATCTAATACCTCTCTTAGCGAGAGGTAAAAATTCAGTTTTTAATATATTTTTGATGCTGACATAATTAATTAGTGAACATTTTGTTAGCCACTGGCCACTCTGAAGAGTCCGAGCGGTGATTTCTTGAAATATTAATTATCTTTCTTCCCGCTAGAATGAGCATCATAAACTTTTCAAGTTAAAAACTTTTTTCATTATGTGTAAACAAAAAATTCCAAATAACTTCACGTAATCTCTTCTAATGTATTATGAGTTACACCTTCTGCATCACGCCAGTGTTTGAAACTCTGTCATTTTGGTCAGGTTGGTTCCTCCCTGCGGAATACTAAACTGTTTCTGTGAATTCTTAACTGTAGAGAGAGTGATTTACGACTTGAAGACGAAACAGATGCACAAATATGAAGAATTTAGTCGTTATAGGTATAATAACAACAATCATACAATGTCACGGTTATCTGCAGCAAATTTTTAATTTTACGCAAGTTATAAGTATTATCACAGAGCATTGTAAGTTTACAATTCATTTATGCAGTGGTAGGTGTACAGCAGACAATGCCATAAAGTTGTAGGTGAGAGAGGGTATTCTCTCATGATCACCTACGTTAAACAAGAGAGAAAAAATCTGATGTGACCAACACAATACCTCCCGCCTTTTACCTCTGGGGAATCCGATTCGATCCCGATCAACGCCAAATAATTCGAATTTTAAATGGCACAAAATGAACCCTTGTGGTAAACGCCCGCACAATACAAATATGTCATCATCATTACCGAAATGTGTGTAAATCAGATTAGCATACCCAGCAATAGATAATATGCCGTGATAATATATTCATTTGTTTCTTTATTTAAATACATACCTGCACATTTACTAATGCAAGAAATTATGTATTTTAAATTCCTTTCCATCAAACTGTTGTTCTATTTACAATTTTCCTTTTGAAACATTACTATTATTATATTCAATGATTTTTTTTTGACAGTAACATTTATCTGTCAGTTACATACATTTTAGCTGAACTATGTAACCATAGAGATGTGTTCAAAGCATAAGCTCCGAGATATAATTTTATATTACTTTATAAATTTATCCATAAAATATATAGAAAAAGTTTCAAAGCAAACCTGTAGAAAATGGAACAATCTTTAATTTTTATAATAACAAATTGCGAAAAAATTACATTTAAAGGTATTTTTTGAAGAAAACCTATCTTGAGCTTCAAGCAAACTGCCATTTCCGGTTATCCGATTGCCACCAAAATCTAATGGCCTTTTTTCATAAAGTCAGGTAGACAAGGTTTCAAAATTTTCTGAACGATAGTATGTGAGTTAGAGCGTAAAGAGGATCCACACACACACACACATATACATACGTATACACTTACACACAGACATCATCGTGACAATGTTAAAATTGCATTCTAGCGACTTTAAAACGTAGTCATTTACCAAAATCTCGATATGCGATTTTTTAGCACGATCCCTACACCTCCCTTACCAAGGGTAGCGGGAGGTAAAAATCAAAACCATATTATAAATTAATTGTTGCAAAAGATATAAAGCATTTAAATTTTGCTGATATACTGAAGGGTCTTTAATAAGGACGCTCGATTTTTAAATGTAAATAAAACAAGTTGTGTGTGATATATCCAGTCAATTTTATTTTATGGCATTAAGTATGGAATATAACGTCATTCAAATGTCCACCATGGTTTTGCTTGGTAGAAAATATTCAGGGGGTTCAATTTTTGTTGAGTTTGTCGCATAAATCTAGCTGAATATATTGGATGACATTCGTTATATTTACATTGACGACATCAATCGTTTTCGGTTCATTCGTATAGACTTGCGATTTAAGATAGCCCCAAAGGAAGAAGTCTAAAAGCGTTAAATCGCACGATCTCGGTGGCCAGTTCACGACGCCGCCGTGCGATATAACCATGCCCTCAAATCGCTCGTGCAGAATGTCCATTGATTCTTCGATTTTTACACTTCATCCATATAAATAAAACGTTACAATATATTTTATTTCCAATCTTTTTCAATACTTAAACACCTTCTCGAAAGCCCATGAACCACTGATTGCATTCCGCTGGTACTGTACAACTTGTACGTCACGTGACACAACAAAATCAAATTGTACAAATTAATATATCGCTTCTTAAAAGGATTTTTTAACTCCTGGGGTCATGGGTTCGATTCTCACGAGGGGATTGGATGAAGAATATATTGAAAGAAGAAATGAATAGCTTAGTAGTAGAAGGTAGAAGAAACAGAGGAAGACCAAAGATAAGATGGAATGACTGTATTGCTGAAGACTTGAGAGAAAAGGAACTGAATGAGGACGACACGCAAAACAGGAATGAGTGGAAGAAGAAAATAAAAAATAGCGACCCCTAACGAATGAGAAAAGCTAAAGAAGAAGATGTCAGTGTCAAGTGCAATTTGAATAATTTGTTTATGAAATAATTTTACTGGAAATATAGGCTCTTTTGCAAGAAAATTTATGTATGGAATTTGTAAATAATAACAAGGATTGAGGGAAGGTAATGTGCTGGCCACGTCTGATATTTTTAAATTACTGGGCCCCTCTTGTTGAAAAGACAAGAGCCGTCACTGATCACCCGTCATTTGGCCCATAGTTTTTTTTTTAATTTTAAGTCTATACAGGGTGTTATATTTTAGTGGACCCAGCAAATATCTCGCTTATTTATTAAGTTAGTAATTTCTTTCATATAACATGATTTATACAGCAACATGTAAGCTACTTGATGACGGATGTACATTCATGATACCACTTCCGGTTTATTAGTAATTAATATCAAATTTGAAATTTCAAACGGAACATACTATATTTTTTGCAAATTTGAAAAGTACACCAAATTTTTAAAAAAATATAGTATGTTAATAGCTTACATGTTGCTGTATAAATCATGTTATATGAAATAAATTACTAACTTAATAAATAAGCGAAATATTTGCTGGGTCCATTAAAATATAACAGTCTGTATATGTATCCGAAAGAATTTTGTAGAAATTTCTAAAAATTTGTGTAGATTTTATAAATTGTTGAAAATATAAACCGGCCGAACTATTATGAGTTTGGGCTCTTACATAAATGATTTATCCAGCTACTGTTGCCGTTGCGTTGCCATAATTGTGAGTGCCCGTGTGTGCACAAAGTGCCAACGAATGGCCGTTGATTGCGTTGCTGATGTAGTAATTAGGAAAACTCGTTTGGTTACGGTGCATGGGTGATCTGGAAACGGCGAAAGGCGAAAGACTGTGGAAGGTGTTTTGAAAGGCTGGCCTGTGATTGGCCGTCTGTGATCTGCCCGAGCCCGAGACCCCGAGCTGTAGCTTCAATTAGGTATTATTATATTTTTTATTTGTCCCTGGCCACTATAATGGCATGCCGCCGCAGGCGAACGAACTTTTAACAACTTAATTTCGGAGAGAGGATTCGTGTTTTTTACTTGCTTTTTCAAATGGACGATACAATGTTGCCGTGTGGTGTGGTACTACCAGATTGCTGCACCGCAACACGCAACACTACCATGATAGACAAACTACACTACTCACACATGCAGGATGATCGGTGTAAGTCCGGCATCAAGAATATTTCGTTTATTTTGAAAGATACAAAAAAATGTTACGAATCAAAGTTTAACTAGACAAAGGGGCTCATAAGATGATAAGTAATAAGAATTTTTAATCATTTTCGCTTCTTCTTCTTCTTTAGCTTTTCCTATTCGTTAAGGTCACCATTTTTTATTTTCTTCTTCCGCTCATTTCTGTTTTACGTGTCGTTCTCATTCAGTTCCTTTTCTCTCGTCTTCCGCAATACAGTCCTTCCATCTTATCTTTGGTCTTCCTCTGTTTCTTCAACCTCCTATTATTCATATTTCATATTCATTCTACATCCAATATATTCTCCATTTCTCCTCATGGCATTTTCAAACCAATAATGTAATCATATCGCTTGTATCTTTCTAGAAACTAGTAACACTACATAAATTTTCTTGAAAAATATTCTAAATTTTCAGTAAAATATTTCATAAACAAACTATGCAAATTGCACTTAACATTGACATCTTCTTCTTCTTCTTTAGCTTTCCCCAATCGTTAGGGGTCGCTATTTTTTATTTTCTTCTTCCAATCATTTCTGTTTTACGTGTCGTTCTCATTCAGCTTTTCTCTCGTCTTCCGCAATGCAGTCCTTTCATCAATCTTTGGTCTTTCTCGGTTTTTTCAACCTTCCATTACTAAGCTATTCATTTTTCATCCAATATGTTCTTCATTTCTCCTCATGACATTTTCAAACCAAAGTAATCATTCTTTCTAGAAACTTGTAACACTAGCGTTATTTCCTTACCTATCTTTCCGTGTCTTCCCCAACATCTAATTCAGCATTCTCATCTCTGCTACATTAATTTACTTTATATTTATACTGACATCTGTCAATATGAATTATATGAATATATTAGTAGTTTCCATGTTTAGCATAGCTGGCTGATTTATAAAATTTAATTTCTTTAAAATTCTTTAACTCTATTTCTATTGAATATAAAGTATGCAATCACATCGTATACGGAATAACATATTCTTTCAAATTTATAAACATTATATATCAATCAATGATATTTAACAGCGTTTTTTCAAGAAAAACTGTTAAAAGTTGCAAATGAGGGTACTTCGGGTGACCAATTATAACCAAAATCTAATCAATAATAATATATTCTTTAAGTTATAATAACGTTAAATGTCAATAAATCAAATTTAACTGTTAAATCTTCAAATGAGGCTACTACCGATTCACCAATTATAACGAAAATCTAATCAGTTGTTCTTCTGGATGTAAACTTGAGAAATATGAAAAAAAATGTAACTTTTGGAATCGTGGTATTGAAGTTATGCGATCCGAAACTTTCGTCACACACACACACATGCATACATACAGACATCATCGTAAAAATGGTAAAATCGTATTATATGGACCCTAAAACGTACTTATTCACTAAAAACTCATCATTGAATTTTTTGATCAAAGACAATACCTTCCTTACCTAAAGGTGACGGAAGGTAAAAATCATACAACACTTATTAGATTGGTGACGGTGTACTTTTTATTCTGTCCATTGCCTAAATATTTAGTGTATTTATTGCAGTCGTGCAAATCTCAAATAACAAAATATCATCAAAAATCGTTTAAGAATGAAGCTTTTTCTAACATCAATATGCGTGGTAGATTGTGACATTCTAACTCCGAAACACAGAAAAATAAGATAAAGAAAGCATTCCGTTCATTATTAGACAAAGGATCATTAACAGTATAACATATTTGTTGGAACTCCGCAATTATAGACAATAAATAGTAAGTATAATAAATAGACAGATAAATGAACCATTATCCGTACAGTATGAAATCAGATAAAGGAAATAAATTCATATATACCTCTAGGAAAGGTACATTTATTGCCTTATATTTCATACAAGGCTTAAGTTACATTATTATTCCAGCAATTGCTACTCATATATTACAATAACAGAAACAATATCGGTATAGCTCAAGGTAAAAACAAAATACTACATAGGTGGATACCAATACCAACCATAATATAATTCATTTGTATTGATATTTTATTACTATTAAACGATATTTAATATGGAAACAAGATGGCGCCAAATGTTATTCAATATTTTGAAAAAATATACTGTAACGAACATGTTAAGGGGTGATACCTACTATTTGAGACGGCATTTTTCAAGACCAAATCTATTAAGCGTTAGAAATATTGGTTTTAATTTGACATTTAGAAACAAAGTAATATTACTTTTCATCAATCTGTTCAATTCAATTGAACTTTTATTTGGGTAGCATGATGTCGAGGGATCGTCGAATTGATTGAGCGATAGAAAGGAGAGTTAGTGCGGGATGTGAGGTAATGGGTGCTCTGGGTACGTTTGCACGAAACGTTAATGTATCAAGGGATGCTCAGTTAAGTGTATATAATGGAGTACTAGTGCCTGCTTTGATGTATGGAAGCGAATGTTTGGCATGGACGGGATAGCATAATAAGGGAGTGATTGCCGTGGAAATGAGGTATTTACATGGTGTATGTGGGTATGTTAGACGGGATCGCGTAAGGAATAATTCGGTGTACGAAGAATGTTAGGAACAATGTTATTAAGAGAATGGGGACTTATACAATTCAAATATCTTGGTCGCCATCTAGTGTATAAAAAAGTATTTAATAATTAGTTATGTAGTGAGCAAGATTTAGCTCTAAGTTTGACGTTTATCACGTGATCCATATTTGGTCCCACGTGATCACAACAACCATTATTTGAAATATGAACATGTTTGAGACTGAACACGGAATTTGTAATAATATGATTAATATAAATTGAATATGAATTAGTAATGTATTTACAGGAACCTGTGATAAAAAAGGAAGTTTAATTATGTCCAAAATCACAATAAAATGACACAAACCTATGTTTGTAAAGTGGACAAACATAATCAAACTTATTTTGGAAAAACAAGTACAGCAACTCAACCAACTTTAATAAAGCTGTCTACTAATAAAGAGACACAAGTTTATATTAATAAAAACACATATAAAAATTGATAATAAGCAGAACAACTCCACACAAACAGAAATAAAGATTAATAAGGAAAGTAGTACCCAAACAGTCAACGATTATTATGTAAGAAAGTTATTTGGTGCTGTAGAGACATCGAGAAATGAAACTAAATTTGTCAATAATTGGAAACTAAATTATAATTTATTAAGCAATGATGCTGTAAAATTTATATATTTCACCGGCTTATCAATAGAACATTTTAATGTTCTATATAATTTGTTAAATCCCAGTTATGCCAAAGTTGAAATACAGATATTTCCAAAAAACGCCAAAGAAAACTAAATTTAATAATTTAACATCCAGAGACAAATTATGTATGACTTTAATAAGATTAAGACGTGGATATACACTAAAAGAAATTTCATTATTTTTTCCGTCTCTTTCAACAGTGGAATTTGTAGTGTTTACATGGATTCAGTTCATGTTTTTTCAAATTGAAACGATGAAATCGAATTTGTTTTCCCTCCATGAGAATCAGAAAGATTCGATTCCGCAATGTTTCATTAATAACAATTACTACACATAATAACTTAACCAAACTTTGCTGACTAAATAACAAATTATGTGATCAACGGGGAAGTGCTGAAGAGGGAAAGCATTTGATCGACTCGGCCATGGTATATCACCTCGCTCTTTCTAAAAATTTCTTGTCCCTTTCTAAATTATGTGGAGGGAGGTTCGCTGCCGATCCGCCGCCGATGACGTCAAAATCATAAGTCCCCATTGGTGTGAGTCAGTTGAGATGGTTTGGTCATGTGGAGAGAATAGCAAGAGAATGGCTTGTTAAGCGTATATATCTTGGTGAAATTGAGGGTTTTTGATTGCATAGCCGACCAGTGTGTAAGTGGATGGATGTGGTTGGTAGGGTGCTTAAAGAGAGAGAGTTTCCAAGTGTGAAGAGAAGAAGAGCATGTATGAATGCGATTATGAGTGTGGCCGAGGCGAAAGAAGTGTGCTTAGATAAGAATGTGTGGCGAAGGATGATTGTTTCGTAACTATTATTGTGATCCGGATGCGGTATTTCGCTACTGAAAATCGGTCACTTTAATATGTTAAAAAGTGGGGATTTATTGTATGATGATGTTAATGTTAGTGCTAACACACTAAATGGGACATGCGGGATTTTATGAATGTACGAAATACACACTTATACACACAAATGTTAAATACAAAACTTATGTAAACAAAAATTAAAGTAACGAGAGGTATTGTGCTGGCCACAACAGATTTTTATATAAGCGCACTAAGCAAAGGCTTATCCCTATTATTATGTTAGCTACAATTAACAATTATTTAAATTTGGACAAAGTTAAAAACTAGAATAATTTAGTAATTGGGTTTATTTCTCATAATGGCCCACAACTATAGGTTATAAGTTAAAATGGTTTGTATTTAACTACGAGTTTACTTTTTATGGCCACTTAAAACTAATCTCAAATTTTAAGCATCAGCTCTTATTATTAATCTTTTCTTTCTTTTACACTTTGCAGTAACGCATGTTTATATTCAGAAATAACCAATAAACAATTTTATTACTCTTATTCCTCCCATTGTTATAAAATAAATATAAATTCCATCACACACTTATTTAACCATCTAGCCAAGCATGAAGGCATAAAATATCAGCACGAAACAAAGGTACAATAAAAGAAAATGCAGGTTAATAATATTTCTCTTTGCTGGTTTTTTATTTTGAATATTTAAATCAAATCGTAAAGTTTGTTTGAAGGGTGTAGGGTTACTTTGAGCTGTCACCGTCACGTGTTGATATTGTAACCGGTTGTGATCGAGGCTTTAACACGATGTGAATGTAGCTGTGCTGACTGCAAGGAAAGGATGTAAATGTTAAGGACTGGGATTGAGTGGTTTTACATCCACTGCTGATTTGTTACATTGGCCAAAAACAAACACCCATTTACAAATAGAGAACAATTCAAAACTATCTCATTTTTACCTTCCGTCACCTTTAGGTAAGGTAATTTTACGATGATGTCTGTATGTATGTCTGGCCTTCCTCTGTCGATTTTTTTGACCTTTCGTACCTAAAGGTGACGGAAGGTAAAAACGGACATTCATAAAGCATTGTAACATATTTTTACCTTCCGTCACCTTTAGGTAAGGAAGGTATTGTCTTTGGTCAAAAAAATCAATAATGAGTTTTTAGTGAATAAACATGTTTTAAGGTCCCTATAATACGATTTTACTATTTTTACGATGATGTCTGTATGTATGTATGTGTCTGTGTGTGTATGACGAAAGTTTCGGATCGCATAACTTCAATACCACGATTCCAAAAATTATATTTTTTTCGTATTCCTCAAGTTTACATCCAGAAGAACAACTAATTAGATTTTGGTTATAATTGGTGAACCGGAAGTAGCCTCATTTGAAGATTTAACAGTTAAATATGATTTATTGACATTTAAAGTTACTATAACTTAAAGAATATATTATTCTCTATACGATTTGATTGCATTTTATACTTCAGATTCAATAGATATAGAGTTAAATAATTTTAAAGAAATTACATTTTATAAATCAGCCAGCTATGCTAAACATGGAAACTACTAATATATTCATATAATTCAAATTGACAGATGTCAGTATAAATAAAAAGTAAATTAATGTGGCAGAGATGAGGATGTGGAAGTAGATGTTAGGGAAGACACGGAGAGATAGGTAAGGAAATAACTCTAGTGTTACAAGTTACTAGAAAGATACAAGCTAGATGATTACATTGGTTTGAAAATGTCATGAGGAGAAATGAAGAATATATTGGTAAAATGAATAGCTTAGAAATAGAAGGTTGAAGAATCAGAGGAAGACCAAAGATAAGTTGGAAGGACTGTGTTGCGGAAGACTTGAGAAAAAAGGAACTGAATGAGAAGGACATGTAAAACAGAAATGAGTGGAAGAAGAAAATAAAAAATAGCGACCCCTAACAAATGGGGAAAGCTAAAAAAGATGTTAGTGTCAAGTGCAATTTGCATAGTTAGTTTATAAAATAATTTTACTGGAAATTTAGAATCTTTTGCAAGAAAATTTATGTATGGAATTTATACATAATACACAGGATTGACGGAAGGTATAGCCACAACAGATTTTTTTTACGCTTTCATATATGTATAGACACTAAGTTCTACAGTAGTAATTTTGAATTGACGGTGAGTTAATTTCTTACTTGTACACCTTAAACTTGTCTTAATCTCAATATAAATAAAATTCACGTATATACACAGATATTTCATGTTTTCTTTGCCTAATGGAGTGCTCCATTCAAAACCAACATTTTTTTTTAAAACTTTTATCGTCTCAATCATGATTTTTCTTATCTACTTTCAATTTAATTAAAATTTTATTCATTTTTCTGTATTTCTGGAGGACCCCTCCATATTTAAAGTTGGTTAACTTATCTTGTCATCATAAATCGAAAACACTAAATTTATTTGAGCAGTTCATGCTTGTATTTGTCTATACTATAATAGTGCAACAATTACTTTTCATTTTTTGTCCAATTATTTCAATTTTAGTAGCTTAAACACAAAAATAGCCAACCTCATCTGGGACAGTCAATGTAAATTAAACCGGAAGAAATCTGGTATCCTGATTATGACGTCACGCCAATCACATCGCGTTCTGAAATATATTCGCATTTTTTCAAAAAGGCAAAATTTAATGTTTTATTATTTACATTGAACATAGTTTATGTGTAAATCATAATTTTGTGTAGCGTTTAGAGAAAATTAAAATTTATAAAATAACTCTATTTTCTGATTTAGTTGCATATTTTCGGTACAAACTAATAGGGGTCGAATAGCCGCCGGCAATTTCAGGTCAGTGGTTGCAGTATGTGTTGAACACAAAGTTCGCGCTCGCGGTTCAGATACAATAAAGTGTGGAGTTTACAATCAACTTCGGCGCGAGAAACTTCACTGCTAGCTGCATTAACATGTGCACAGGGGCGCATTTACTCCTCAAACAAAGGGAATTAAAGATTGTGTGTCGCCAGCTAATGCCGTGGTCAATTATACGCTCCAACAATGCGATTCTATACTAAATAACCTAAATGACTTATGGTTTATAATAAAAATTACAAACATGTTAAGTATTACAAAAGGAAATAAAACACTTAATCGTTATTGAGAGATTTAAGAGCTAAGCACTTTTGTTACTACAACCACGACCTGTAAGATCTATTGTAACATGGCCTTTCTTAGTTTTCTGGAAGCAGTCTCAGAGCTCCCATGAAGTTAGTTATTGCTCCAGAAATCAGTTTCCTGATTTCATTTGCCGTGAAGTACTTTTTACCTCCCGCTACCCTTGGTAAGGGTGGTATAGGATTAGGGTTAGGTTCTGCACGTTCAAGGTAATTTCAACACGTGACAGCTATAGAAAAACTTACTACTACAACTACTGTAAAATATTAGTGTTATTAAACTCAAAATACAAATGCAGAAACCGTAAAATAGGAAGAGTAGGTAGTTCATTTTATTAGTAATAAATTTATGAAATGGGCAGTAAATTTCTGTTAGTAATTTAATGTCATGTTCAAGTACTGAAACTTGGATTACTTTCAATATACAACCTCACTACACCTAATGCATTTAAAACGTTTTTACAGGAAGCTTATAAGTCGCTTTACTAATTAAAAATTTAATAACTTCTTTGTCATTATTACCTCTCGCTAAGATAGGTATTGGATTCATGCTAAAAATCGCATATCCACATTTTATTGAATAAGCACGTTTTAAGGTCCCTACAATCCGATTTTAACCATTTTACGATGTATGTGTGTGTGTGGATGTGTGTGTGTTAGGACGTTGTAGGTACGATTTTTGAAATTATATACAACGAAAGACCTGTTTAACTAGGGATTCCTCAATCTAACATTAATGGGAAGAGTTGAATAGGTTTTGGTAACAATTGGACAACCGGAATTGGTAGTTTCTTAAAAAAATCTTTTAATCTCAATCTGTTACGTTTAAAAAAATTATTATATCTTTTATAGTTTGGAGAAATATTATGTAATAATATAGAATAATCTGTTGTAATAAATCTCGCTATGCCCAAACAACTCCATGGAAACCAGTTGAGATATTTAAATGTTTATAATTGACAGATACATGCAAAATGTCAGTGCCAAGAATCAACAGTTTTATTAACATTACAAAAAGCTTTTTCTGTGAAGTAAGTACATTTAAAATTTCTTATTGTATTATTAATTAAATATTTAAAAATATAAGTATATTAATATTACATATATCCTTAAGAAATACCGCTAATACCGTCAGTGAATATAAAGAATTTTGAATATATTAGAAGAGTAGGAGCAAATTCCTCATAGAACGAAAGAATATACCTATACAATTTGAATTATTTGTATTCGTTAATTATGACCCGGGTTCGATTCCAACTGACGTCAAAAATTACTCGAATTTTAATGACACAAAATTGACTCCTGTGGTGCCCTTTCCAAGACAGCAATGAATGCCCGTGAGGTGACGCCTGGTAAGCGCCCACACGGTACAAATATTTCATCATTTACCGATATCTGCGTACAAAGCAGATTGGCACACCCATCAATGGGTAATATGATATATATTTATTTTTAATTACTAGCAAAACTTGATTAATTTTTAAATGCCAAAACGATTTATGAGCCAACTTCTATTACGTATATTTTATCTTAAATCTATAAACGTTTAAGAATTAGGAACATCCTTGTATCATCGTTGTTAATTCCTTCTTTGTCAATTGTTCAAAACTGGTCACCTTATCCCCATTAGTACCAAGATACCATCTCTATCATTAACCATTTTCCCATCTGCTAAAATCCTCCAATCCACCTCTGGCTTTCAAAGCCCTCTTATTTTCTTATCGACTCAATCAACCTGGGCGCCACAAATCCACTCGCACTTATCATCATAACTCATCGGCAACGAACGTGAACATCAAGAGATGTGTTCCTAAAAAGGCTGAAATGAACAAGTGTTTCGACGAGTAACTCACGAGCAAAGAGAGTAAAAAGATTGTGCACTGATGCTTTATCTTTTTCTTCGTCTTAGTTCACTCCACCGCCGCCAGGTTATAAATCATGGGAATGTATGATCTGTCACCTGGTGCTTTTGTTTCTTATTTCAGTTGTTCATGCTGTTGAAAATGTATGTGGTGTAGAGAATGAAACTGAATGTGAATTTGAAATCGAGGACCAAATGGGAGTATATTTTGTTTGACAGCAAGATATACTGTCGAATGAATATTTTATGGAAATTTAAAACTCCGATGTGGGATAAAAATTTATAGGCTGATGATAAAACAGAAGACTAACATAAAATAAATTGAGATCCCAATATTTTGGTCAATTTTTTGCACTCACAAAAATAATGATCAGTCAAAAATATGTAGATTGGGGTGCGCAAGTGTGGCCCTTTTAAAAAAATATAAAATAAACAAAAATCTCATTAAAATTAAATGTTACAGCCTTCTGGTATAAAATTCAACAAAGATTTGACAATCTAATTGCGTTTTACCCGCATTTTATAAAGCGCCTATAGTCCATTCGCTGAGACGAGAGAATGTGTAACTAATTCTTGAACAGAGACAAGTAATTCTATTAAAAGAGGATAATTTTGGCGCAGAGCCAATACGAGCCCAACTCTAAATGTATTCGTACCCTCTGAAATAAATATATTAACAGCAATAAAAATAAATTTTTAGGTTACAATATTTAAGACTATATTTGGGCATTTTTTATTTTATGTATTAATAAAATGTACTGGAATTAAATACAAAGTTATTAACCAAATTTATCATTTAAACAATAATCTACGGGCAAATATATGACAAAAGACAAGCCCCAATTTTTTTCGATCCAACAGTAAATAATACAATATTTATATTAGTATTATAGTCAAATTTTTTGACTCTGTCGGGTACAGAAATAAAACTATAAATGAACTATAAATATCGCAATTATGATAAAGCGGCATATCCTTTATTTTCTGCAGTATAATACTGTTTGGCATCGGCCCATATTTTTGAGCCGCTCTATTCATGCATTGAATCAAACGTCTACCAGGTATGTATAGGAAAATAGCCTTACAGTCCTTTAAAATAAATGAATAGAGCGGCTCAAAAATATGAGCCGATGCCAAACAGTATTATACTACAGAAAGTAAAGGATATGCCGCTTTATCATAATTGCGATATTTATAGTTCATTTATAGTTTTATTACTGTACCCGACAGAATCAAAAAATTTGACTATATCTATAAAACTGGGGGTAAAAGAAACTGACAATATACTCAACTAATTGCCATCTTAAAATTTATTACTTTAATAAAAATTATTTGCGAATTATTAAAGACGAAAACATTTGTCACATGCAGACAATGGTTTATTTGCAAATAAATTATAATTAAACCTAAGAAAATTTATTATAAGCAATGTATTCAAGTTCTATACACTTTATTAAAACACCATATCAAAATTTGTTAAATTAGAGTAATAATCATAGCATCCAGAAGTTTATTTATTCTTGTTTTTAATATAATTGTAGGTGGTACTTCAATAAATACTTTGCAAATCATTTTACTAAAAAAATAAAATTCAATATAGTAATTAATTGAATATATTGTCAGTTTCCTTGATCTTCAGTTTTATAAATAATACTAACATAAATATTGTATTATTTACTGCTGGAACAAAAAAAATAGCACGTGTCTGTTGTCATATATTTGCCCGTAAATTATTGTTAAAATCATAAATTTAGGTAATAACATTATATTTAAATCCAGTACACTTTATTAATACATAAAATAAAAAATTGCCCAAATATAGTCCTAACAATTGTAATCTCAAAATTTATTTCTTCTTGCTGTTAATATGTTTTTTTCAGGGGGTACAAATACATTTGGGGTTGGGCTCGTAGAATGACTTGTTTCTGTTCCAGAATTATACTGTATTTCAGAAAGAATAGACTAAGAGTAATTTATTCCGAACAAGTTCACCATTCCCGGGAGTATTTTTTGAATTACTGCTTTCAGCTTGTCTAAAAGTGTGGCGTAGTATTGCCCAGTTACAGTTTTTCCTTTATCAAGGTAATCAATTAGCAGAATGCCTTTGGCGTCCCAAAAGACTGACGCCATCACCTTTCCTGCCGATTGAACTGACTTCGCTTTCTCCGGGGCCAACTCACCATATCCAACCCACGCTTTCGACTGAATTTTCGTCTCTGGAGTGTAGTGGTGTATCCAAGTTTCATCCATGGTTATGAAACCATGAAACGTCTTTTAAAATCGACCGGATGTTTCTTAAACAACTCCAAATTTTCGGCTGAAATTAGTGCTCAAATGCGCTTTTACTCCGAACTAAGCAAATGCGGCATCCACCTGGCGCACATTTTTCTCATGTCCAGCTCATTATGTAAAATACGAACTACACGTTCATAAGAGATCCCTATGGGTTCCTCAATCTTACACACTTTCATTCGGCGTTCTTGCAGAACCATATTATGGAATTTATCCACAATTTCCGATGTGGTAGTCGATTTTGGGCGACCCGTACGTGGCTCGTCACAGGTGTGTGTACGGCCACGCTTAAATTCCGAAACCCAGAAACTCACTGTGGAAAACGAAGGTGAAACATTTTCAAGGGCAGTATCCAACCTGGTCTTGACCTCCGTTGCCGTCTTTCCTTCGAAATAAAAAAACCTTGATCACCGCACGAACTTCGTTTTTATCCATTATCGATTTAACGCTAGGTAGATCGACACAAACGCTTTTCACGATTAGACTGATACACATATTATACTGAAATTTCTTGACAGTTCATATGAAGATTTAAACAAAATAACGACGTAAGATCAAGGCCTTTTCAGTGATACCGGAAACTTTTCAATCCACCTTAGTAATTAGAATATAATATAATTCACAAATTAATTACAAAGATGCAATTTCAAATCTATAAAATTAAGTCGTATAAATTTAATTAGAATCGTATTTATTTTATTGATCCATTAACCTGTATCATAAATACCAATTAACATTTCACATATTCATTAAATGCTACTATAAAATTTTATTCATTCATATATTTTACAATCTTTTAAATGTGGATATATATTTGAATAAATTCAACCAGATAATAACATTCGTTAGCATTGTGACAAGTATTAATATATATGTTAATTAAATCGCATTGTATGTTTCATCGAAGTAATACATAAGCTGTTCTCAGAAATACATTATTAATATTCACAATTTATCTTCTCCAAGACTGGGGGAACTTCAAGCACTAAAACGAAAACAATTATTCATTTTCATTTCTCAAATTTGAAAAGTCAAACAGCAAATTGACTTCTATAAATACATTTTCTCCGAACAAATCAACTTTCTTTTCGATGAGAAAATACCTAATAAACTTCAAACAATTTCTAGAAATTAACGGATATGAAAATTTAATAGTTTTCGTGACAAAATGCATTATGGGCAGGAAAGTGTTATAGGCGTGTATTTGAAGTAATTTGAAAGAGTTCAAAGAAATCTGTTTACGGCCATGTCTAATTATTACAACAATGAAATTCAGAAGAATACCAAAGCGTTGAAACATGGTGACGACTTCATCAGCTTTACAGGTGTTGTTGTCCAGTCCAATTATGGTGCAGGGCAGTGGCGTAGAACAGAATTTTTACTCTGACAATTAAGTATTAGACTTCATCGAGAAGCAGCTACCTTGCTGGAGCCACATGATCAGAATGGGGTCCTATACCAATTTATTTTTATTGTTTTTCCATTGATGCTTTAACAGTAGGCGGACGAAACATTATTCGACTTCAATCTCTTGTAGTTTGCGAACTAATTAATATTTAATCAAAATTATTTCACTAATACTCATTATTTTATTTTCGCATTCTAAGATTGTTAAAATTTGACTATGGTATAGTATCCCATTAACGAAGACAGACCGGTGAAACAAAATGGAAAGACCTAAAGACAACTGCGATAAGACAATACTAAAGATCTTGGAGAAGAAAAATACGACGATTCAAGACGTAAGGAAGATGGCAAAGAATAAGAAGCATCCGTGTCTTCCCCAACCTCTACTTCAACATCCTCATCTCTACCACATTAATTTACTTTTTATTTATACTGACATCTGTCAATTCGAATTATATGAATATATTAGTAGTTTCCATGTTTAGCATAGCTGGCTGAATTATAAAAATTAATTTCTTTAAAATCTTTAACTCTATAACTATTGAATATGAAGTATAAAATGCAATCAAATCATATAGAGAATAATTATATTCTTTAAGTTATAATAACGTTAAATGTCAATAAATCAAATTTAGCTGTTAAATCTTCAAATGAGGCTACTTCCGGTTCACCAATTATAATCAAAATCTAACCAGTTGTTCTTCTGGATGTAAACTTGAGGAATACGAAAAAATTATAATTTTTGGAATCGTGGTATTGAAGTTATGTGATCCGAAACTTTTGTCACACACATACAGACACACACACACACACACACACACACACACACACACACACACACACACACACACACACACACACACACATACATACATACACACAGACATCATCGTAAAAATGGTAAAATCGTATTATAAGGACCCTAAAACATGCTTATTCACTAAAAACTCATCATTAAATTTTTTGACCAAAGACAATACCTTCCTTACCTGGTGACGGAAGGTAAAAACCATTTTGTTCGGGTATTATAAAATTTTCTAAATTGTATTTTAATTCTTTAAAGAAAATAAAATGTTTCGATATTATCTTCCGTCATCTATAATCTATATGTAAGGAAGGTATAGACCGTTAGTATGAACATGTGTATCACTTGTGGAAACGCATTTTACTTTAAAACGATTTTCTTGCTATTTACTTCTCCGTCACTGGCAAGAACTTCACTCGATGTAATGCTCCAGCATTCCTGTTCTATGTTACAACTTACAACGGTTCTCCATTATTTTTCCAGCCTTTGATTGTATCTCCTCCGACGTGACAGATTCCATAACTTGTCTGCAGATAACAACTTGCTATCGTAATTAATGTACTTCACTAATTGGGTGCGAATTGTACGGGTTTTTCTGTCATTTTTTCATGTTCTTCAGTTTTTGTTGTAATTGCGGTATAAGTGTGGAGTTTATTGGTTATAGCGTATTTCGTTTTAATTGGAAACGAGTTTCTTAAGCGTGTAATTGGACAACGAAGACTTGAGACTGCGTAAAATTATTTTTAAGGTTTTTAATGAAGTATGTATCTCTCTACGAGTACCAGCTGTCAAGGTTCTGGCTGGCTTTTTTCTTTGGAAAGATAAAAATTATCTTGATGGTCATACAACTTTTTTATGGTTTAGATAGTTTACGTTTTTCTAATAAAGTAAACAAATAGAATTTCATTGGCATGTCTTTGTTTGAAATGTAAGGAATTGAACAAATTTAAATTGTTTTTAGTGTAGAATTCCAAAGACTTTAGGATTTTTTTAAAAAATAAAAAGAACTCTTGCAACATGTCTTCTGTCATGAAATACTATAATCAAACTTGGCTCTGGTATTGTAAATGGATTTTAACCTCTCGCTAAGAGAAGTATTGGATTCATGCTAAAAATCGCATATCCAGATTTTAATGATTAAGCACGTTTTAAGGTCCCTACAATCCGATTTAATATTTTTACGATGATGTCTGTGTGTGTGTGTGTGTGTGTGTGTGTGTGTGTGTGTGTGTGTGTGTGTGTGTGTGTGTGTGTGTGTGTATGTATGTATTTCTCTATCAGACATTACTGGGAAGAGCTGAAAAGGATTTGTAAATAATTGGACAACCGGAAGTAGCAGATTCTTAAAAATTTCTTCTAAATATTATTTTTTGAAAATTTTTGTTCTTGCTAGTAGCATTAAAGAAGAGCAAATTCTCTATCTGATACATGCAAATATTTTATTATATCTTTTATAGATTTAGAGATAAAAAAATATTAGGTATATAATAATCTGTTGTAATAAATCTCATAGCCCAAATAATGTCATGGAAACCAATTGAAATATTAAAATGTTTGTAACTGACAGATAAATGTCAGTGTCAAAAATTCAAAGATATTACTGAAGAATTTTTCTGGGAAGTACATACATTATATTATTTCTTATTGTATTAATAGTTAAATATTTAAAATTATGCGTATATTACATATATTCTTCAAAAATACTGTCAATCCCGAAAATGAATTGGAAACATTTCGAAAAATTGGAAGAGTAGGACAAAATTTCTTCATAGAATGAATTTAACATTAAAAAATCTAAATATAGAGAATAGGTATAAGTAGAATTTTTGGTCATTTGATTTCGTTGGCCTCGTGTCAGAATGATAGCTAGTAATTATGTACATATATGTCAAATATCATAATTTTTCATTCTAAATTTAGTGATTTTCCAATTCTTTGTCGGGATTGACAGTATTTTTAAAGGGTATATGTAATATACCTATAATTTTAAATATTTAACTATTAATACAATAAGAAATAATATAATGTATGTACTTCCCAGAAAAATTCTTCAGTAATGTCTCTAGATTTTTAACACTGACATTTATCTGTCAGTTACAAATATTTTAATATTTCAATTGGTTTCAATGACATTATTTGGGCTGTGAGATTTATTACAACAGATTATTACAAATCTTATATTTCTTTATCTCTATATCTATAAAAGATATAATATTTTTTTTATATGTATCAGATAGAGAATTTACTCTTCTTTACTAAGCAAGAACAAAAATTTTCAAAAAATAATAGAAGATTTTTTTAAGAATCTGCTACTTTCGGAAGTCCAATTATTACCAAAACCTTTTCAGCTCTTCCCAGTAATGTCCAATTGAGAAATACGTAGTTAAACAGATATTAAGTATTATAGTTTTTGAGAAATCGTCCTTCCAACCTCCCCACATACTTTCACACATACACACACACATATATACACACATACGTCCACACACACACACAAACATCATCGTAAAATGTTAATATCAGATTGTAGGGATCTTAAAACGTGTTTAATCATTAAAATCTGGATATGTGGTTTTTAGCATGAATGCAATACCTCTCTCTTTACGAGAGGTAAAAAGTTAGTAAGAAATATTGTTGCTCTCGGCGAGTTCTGTCACTGGTTAAATTTAATGTACCTACTTATTTCTTTTACATCCTGTATACGTATAAATATTCTGATTCTTCATCATTTTAATAGTTGATGAGTTGAAGCTGAAGTAGATTTAAAAGTTCTTCCATAAATAAAAAGAGCGAATAAAAAGTGTAGTTTTCAGCAGCAAATAAATGAGATAACATTAACACGCCTGTGAGATCTACCGAAGCATTTCACATTCAAATTCGGGTGATATTTCTTGTCGGCTTTCGCGGCTGCATCTCCGGAGGAATTTGCATGGAACGTGTGGGGAATCGGCTGCAGAGCTGCAAAATAGCCAGAGAGCCAGAGCCCGGTTGGTGTTATTTACGAGCAGGCAGCTAGGCCGTGCTCTTGCCTGTTGCCGTCCTCTCTTTCTACACTTCTTATAAATAAGACATTATCTGGCTTGTAAGTACTGTTTACAGGCAGACGTGAGGTGTTTCCATTGCCTTTTTTATTTTTATTCCGCTCGATTTAAATATACGTTTGAAGTACAGCTGCTACATAACAAAATACACAATACACACAAAAGGCTGCGCCACAACAACGAAATTTCAACACCTTACTAGCATAAAGGAAACTAATACACACTAGTACACATAGTACTTCATATTTTATAAGATTCTACATATAAGATCGATTAAATTAAAAGATATATTGTCGTCTGAAGTAGGGTTTTAGACTTTCATTTAGTTCCGAGTAGCAAATTTCATCGGTTACTCTAAAAGAAAATGAGATAGGATTTAATTTAGTCGCTAATATTTTCTTGGAATGACTGGAAACTATACATAAAGTGTATCAATTTTAATAAAAATATTTCAATAGATAGAGCCTTTTATTAACTATTGAAAAGAATCTGTTGTGGCCAGCACAATACCTTCCGTCAATCCTGTGTATTATGTATAAATTCCATACATAAATTTTCTTGCAAAAGATTCTAAATTTCCAGTAAAATTATTTCATAAACAAACTATGCAAATTGCACTTGACACTAACATCTTCTTTTCTTTAACTTACCCATTCGTTAGGGGTCGCTATTTTTTATTTGCTTCTTTCACTCATTTCTGTTTTACGTGTCGTTCTCATTCAGTTCCTTTTCTCTCAAGTCTTCCGCAATATAGTCCTTCCATCTTATCTTTGGTCTTCCTCTGTTTCTTCAATCTCCTATTAATAAACTACTCATTCTTGTTCAAATATAATTCTTCATTTCTCCTCATGACATTTTTAAACCAATGTAGAACTCGCTTGTATCTTTCTAAAAATTTGTTACACTAGAGTTATTTCCTTATCGTATCTTTCCGTTTTTCCCCTACATCTACTTCAACATCCTCATCTCTGCCACATTAATTTACTTTACGAAGACAGACCGGTGAAACAAAATGGAAAGACCTAAAGACAACTGCGATGAGACAATACTAAAGATCTTGGAGAAGAAAAATACGACGATTCAAGACGTAAGGAAGATGGCAAAGAATAAGAAGCATCCGTGTCTTCCCCAACCTCTACTTCAACATCCTCATCTCTACCACATTAATTTACTTTTTATTTATACTGACATCTGTCAATTCGAATTATATGAATATATTAGTAGTTTCCATGTTTAGCATAGCTGGCTGATTTATAAAATTTAATCTCTTGTAATTCTTTAACTCTATATCTATTGAATATGAAGTATAAAATGCAATCAAATAGAGAATAATATATTCTTTAAGTTATAATAACGTTAAATGTCAATAAATCCTATCTTTCCGTGTCTTCCCCAATATCTATCTCAACATCCTCATCTCTGCCACATTCATTTTCTTTTCATTGTTACTGACATCTGTCAAATTGAATTATCTGAATATATATTAGCAGTTTTCATGGTTGGTAAAGCTGGCTAATTTACGTAATTTAATACCTTTATAATTCTTTAACTCTATATCTATTGTATTACGAAGTATAAAATGCAATCAATTCGTATAAACAAGAATATTCTTGAATATTTATAATAACATCAAATGTGAAAAAATAATATTTAACAGCGTTTTTCAAGAAAAACTGTTAAAATCTTCAAATGAGAGTTCTTCCGGTTGACCAATTATATTCAAATTCTAATCATGTCTGCATATGAATGTAAGGAAGAGGAATACGTAAAAATTATAATTTTTGGAATTTTAGTATTGGTGATATCGTGGCCGAAGTTCTCTCGCACACACACAAACACACACACACAGACACACACCCACCCACACACACGCACACACACACACACACACACACACACACACACACACACACACACACACACACATACACAGACATCATCGTAAAAATAGTAAAATCGTTTTGTAGGATCCCTAAAACGAGCTTATTCATTGAAAACTCCCCACCGATTTTTTTACCAAAGACAATACCTTCCTTACCTAGAGGTGACGGAAGGTAAAAAATATGTCTGATGAGATGCACCTTCAAAGGGCTGCAACCAGGCTAATTATTCATAATTTTCTCTTCCGTTTTTGTAATTTATTTCTTTATTTGTGAGTCCCTGAGCCCAGTTTACAAATATATAAAGAAAATTAAAAAATAAATAGAAAAGTTATTTTGAGTGTTCCATTTTTCAGTGTCACCATGTATATAATACAAATTTCATTAATTTCAGAAATTATTTACAATGAATTTTACGATGAAATTAAAACTAATGAATATAAATTATATTTAAATGCATACAAACGTGTACCGATAAAGTATCAATAATGATAATGGCTATGAACCTATATTACTCTGTGTGTAAACTGTAAACAAAACCACAGGTTTGTTACAAAGTAACGGTGAATTTAAATTGTTATTCTTGGTATTCATTCCATTTTGTGGTTTGAAGCATAAAATTCTTAATTATAGTTATGAATTGTTTTCTCTGAGTGTAAATAATTTCATATTTACATATAATACCGATATCTTAATATGCATTTAAATTTTATAGTCTTCTATTTTCAATTTGCTTCGGTTTTTAACCAAACGGTACTTTGAAAATGGTGATTTATTTTAGTTTCATTGTTGGACAAATAATAGCAACAATGCTGTAGTTCTAAAGATAAATTATGTTATAAATTTTAAATAATTTTAGTACATTTGGCAAAGTATCAAGATTATTTTTCGAATGATAGATTTATAATAAATGATATAAAATTTTGAGACATTGAACTGTAATATAAATGTACACTTTGTAAAATTATCTTCCTTACCTGTAGGTGGCAGAAAGTAACAATTTGATGAAGCCAGCACAATACCTTCCGTCAATTCTGTGTATTTTGTACACAATCCATACCTAAATTTTCATGCAGAAGATTCTAAATTTCCTGTAAAATTATTTCACGAACAAACTATGTAAATTGAATAAACACTAACATCTGTCAATTAGAATAATCTGAATATATTCTTAGTGTCCATGGTTGCATAGCTGGCTGATGAAATTTAAATTCTTTATAATTTTCTAACTTTATCGACCGAATGGACCACTAATCCGATGACTGGTAATCAGCTGATTAAGGAATCAAGCTGATTTTTAGATCAACGTACCTATGTTCTAATTCACCAACTTGATTTCTAAATCAAGGAATCATGATCAACAAATTTATAGCTTTGTTTTGGTTTTTGACACATACGGCCGAATTCACCATTAATCCATTGATTAATAATCAGTTGATTAAGGAATCCTAACATAGCTATAAATGTCAAAATTAGGATTCAAAGATGTGATCAGTCCTTGATTCATGGAATATAACGAATCAGTTGATCATTGATTTTGATTAGTAGATTAGCTTGATTTTTGATGGTGAATTGGATTGATTTAGGATCAGCGTTGATCGGTGAATCTACTCATGATTAAGGAATGGTGAATTCGGCCGTTAATGTAGCTATCATGTAATTTTATTTGATAATTGTACTTTCCGTTAAAAAAGTATTAATATGCAAGTTTTTAATTTATTTATAAAATATATTTTATAATTTTCCTATATTATATTTCTATTTTACTAGGTAGAAATTACGTTGATTCCAATAATGGAGTGTTTTTTACCTTCCGTCACTTCTAGGTAAGGAAGGTATTGTCTTTGGTCAAAAAAATCGGTGGTGAGTTTTCATTGAATAAGCACGTTTTAGGGTCTTTACAATACGATTTTACTATTTTTACGATGATGTCTGTATGTGTGTGTGTGTGTTCGTATGTGCGTGTGTGTGTGTGTGTGTGTGTGTGTATGTGTGTGTGTATGTGACCGCTTTTTCGTGGACGATATCTCCAATACTAGAATTCCAAAAATTACAATTCTTGCGTATTCCTCTTCCTTACAACCATATGCAGACCTGTTTAGATTTTGGTTATAATTGGTCGGCCGGAAGTACCCTCATTTGAAGATTTTAACAGTTTTTCTTGAAAAAATCAGTTAAATGTTATTATAACTTAAAGAATATATTATTATCTATACGATTGATTGCATTTTATATTTGTTATTCAACAGATATAGAGTTAAAGAAGAATACAAATAATAAATTTCACATAAATTTCATAATTCAGCCAGCTATGCTAACTTAACCATGGAAACTGCTAATATTTTCAGGTAATTCAAATTGACAGATGTCAGTATCAATAAAATGTAAATCAATGAAAGAATAAGGGAAGTAACTCTAGTGTTAGAAGTTTCTAGATATATGAGAGACGATTACATTGGTTTGAACATGTCATGAGGAGAGATGAATATATTAATAGAAGGTGGAAGAAACATAGGAAGACCATATATAAGATGAAAAGACTGTATTGTAGAAGACTTGAGGGAAAAGGAACTGAATGAGGAATGACACGCAAAACAAAAATGAGTGGCAGAAGAAAATAAAAAATGGCGACCCCCTAACGAATGGGAAAAACTAAAGAAGAAGAAGAAAATGTCAGTGTCAAGTGCAATTTGCATAGTTTGTTAATGAAATAACTTTACTGGAAATATAGGATCTTTTGCAAGACAATTTATGTATGGGCGCGTGCAGTAACATTATTTTGAATTTGTACATAATACACAGGATTGACGGAAGATATTGTGCTGGCCACATCAGATTTTTTTAAAATATAGTGAAAATGGAAGACAAAAGTATTTTGAAAATAATAAAATCAATGTGGTTTTAAATAAAGATAAAAAAAATCTGTTGTGGCCAGCACAATACCTCTCGTCACTTCCGTTTTGGTTACATAATTCTAGGGCGCGAGGAATCATGTAACTTTGTTGGTCATAACAACAGATATGGGGACCCATGTCAGAATGACATGTACATAGATGTCAAATGTCAGAATTTTTCGTTCAAAATGTCAAGATTTTCTAAGTTCACGTGGTTTATTTGTCACCAGGAGTGTGGAATTTACTTGTCTAGGAAAATAAACTACATGGAATTGAAAAATCACAAAATTTAGAATGAAAAATTATGATATTTGACATCTATGTACATAATTACTAGCTTTCATTCTGACATTTAACATTTCTTGTATACCTACACTCTACACCAAAAATTCTACTTATACCAATTCTTTACAGATTTTTTAAATTTAAATTCATTCTATGAAGAAGTTTTCTCCTACTTTTCTAATTTTTCGCGATGTTTCCAATTCATTGCCGGGATTGACAGTATTTCTGAAGGGTATATATAATACCTATACCTATAATTTAAATATTTAACTACTAATACAATAATAAATAATATATGTATGTATGTATGTACTTCTCAGAAAAAGTCTTCAGTAATGTCTTCGGATTTCTATCACTGAATTTATCTCTCCGTTGCAAACATTTTAATTTTTCAATTGTTTTTTGGGATGTGAGATTTATTACAACAAATTATTTTATTTATTATATTCTTTTATCTTTAACTCAATAAAACATATAATAAAATATTTAAATGTATCAGATAGAGAATTTAATCTTCTATAATATGTATTTGCGAGAATTTTTTTTTCAAAAAATAACATTTAGAAGATTTTTTTTAAGATACTGCTACTTCTGCCCAATTGCTGCCCTTTTTAACTCTTCCTATTAATGTCCGATTGAGAAATACGTAGTTAAACAGATATTAGGTCTTATAGTTTTTGAGAAATCGTCCTTTCAACATCCACACACACCCACATACAGACATCATCGTAAAAAAGTAAATTCGTATTCTACGGACCCTAAAACGTGCTTATTCATTAAAAACTCACCATCGAATTTGTTGACCAAAGGCAATAACTTCCTTACCTGTAAGTGACGGAAGATAAAAGGTGTAAATAAAATCAAAACAATAACTTTGATCTAGCATTTTTATTGTCCTTATAACACACTGGAAATGATCTTTTACTAACAATAATATAAAAATTCAAATACATCAACGAAATTTTAAGTACGTTTGGAATGTTGTTAAATCATTCTTCAACAATAAAAACATTAAACTAGAAATAATTTACTAAATTCAACAAACACTTGTTCTAATGGAAATTCCATGATTATGTTTCATTCTATTTCATAATGACATTATTCTGCTGAACCATATCAAACTTCCATAGCTTATTGGGTCCTATTTCCGCTACGTATAGATGTGATCCATTGGGCGAAATGGCAATCGCATGAGGATTTTTCAAACTCTGAAAAAGGCGGGAATAGTTTATGAGTTTGAGGTTAGGATTAATAGCCTTGTACTACAAGGCGGTATAACAACATATGTGTCTTTTGTGAATGATTTATCGGAGTAAAGGGATTATTTATACTTACTTCTATCGGTGACCAGTGATCGATTATGGTTTCCGATCGTGGGTCGATGGTGAAACCACTGACAGGGATCATTCGGGATGTTGGGCCGTTTACAGCGTAAATTAGATCACCTAGAATCAAAAATTTAATATGCATAAATTGTACCAAATTATGGTATTTATTTATTTATTTATAAATGTTTGGCTTCTCAACAGGAAAATTTCTCAATTAAAGAGAAGCTCAAGCGTTACAATTAGATACTGTACACATGATCATATACATAAAAACTAATAAGCAAATGTTTAGAAAAAAAATATATCAAAGAGCAAAACATATTTAAATGAGAAATATAACTAATAAAATTTAAGTGAGCGTTTAAAACATTCTAAACTTGTGGAAAATAAATCTGGCATATTGAATTTGTACAAGTGTGATATTCTTATGATGGGAGAATTTAGAATAGAATTAGTACGGCAGAAATAATGACTTAATAAATTTCTTGTTCTAGTATCATAATTGGGTACTCTGAGATGAAATGATGATAATAACTCTGGTGAATCGACAACATTGTTAAAAAGTTTATGTAAGAACGCAAGGTCGCTTAACTTTCTTCTATTTTTTAATGACAACAATTTTGGCCTGTATGTTGGAAACTTAAGATTGAGAAATTTTTAAAAAAATCGTTGAATCGCTTCAATTCGATTTATATAAATATCATACCGTGGGTTCCAACATACAGAAGCAAACTCCAGTTGACTTCTAACAAGAGAGTTATACAATGTTAAAATAGTGGATGGATGTCTAAAATTAGAGCTTGCTCGTATTAGAAAACCTAACATTTTGCAAGCCTTTTTAACAATATTGTCAATGAACTTCTGATTATGAAATAATTAATTTAATAATGTATCTGTCAAAATATTGTAACAAAAATTTGAACACGTATGTAGTTTTCTGAAGGAATCCATTTTTGGCAAAATTAAAGCTGTACATATATTCAATTTTTAAATGGGTAGATATTCACCACCCAAAACTGGGTGGAGTTATATCATTTTCAACAACCAAGGAAGACATATCTTTATTCATTTGATTTTAGTATAATTTTTAATAATTTATTTAAAAATCATATGTTGTTTTGTATTTTGGCCAAATGTTCAAGAGATGTCGCTACCAATACAAAATATGGTCTTTTTGGAACTTTTCCCTCAATTTTCAAAAAGAAATTTCAAAATTTAACTTCAAAAAAGTTTATATTTATTAATATTATTGATAAATATAAATTATCAGCATTTATAATCATCAAATAAATGAAATAAGTATGTGTTAATTATTTTGACGTTTAAATCAAAATGGCTGTGATTTGTGTTTTGTTTACACATTTGCAAGTAACGTCAGTTGCTCCTTGGTTAGTTGTATAAATAGACTTTAAGGACATTTTAAACAAAAGATAATAAGTATAATGATCCTCAAATATGTATTTAGTGTTTAGTGTACTTGTAAATATAATATTAACTGTTTAATTAATATAAACGATAACAACAATTGTTATTAGTGAGAAGTATTAATGTTTATCAGTGTCACAAGTTTATTTGGACAAAATTTCAACTATGTTTGTGTGTTTGATATGTGTTGATAAAAACAGGGACGAAATATCAACGGCACCTTGGATTTCGCCAAAATTTCGACAAGGCAAGGTAGGTTAAGAAAAGAAGTATGTCACTTCATTTTTCGCAAACTGAAAGAGTTTAGTATCTTGACATAAGAAACAAGTGCCGTTAATTTTTCTATTGTCATTTCTTAAAACTTTAATAATTATTTTCTGTCGTATAAGAAATTATTCAGCAAAAATAAAATGCGGGTCTAATATATTTATGTACTGATTAACATATTAATAAATGAAAAAACCTGGTTGTGTTGTAGAGTATTTGAACATGAACATCGACAAAAAACAACTGGATTAACTATCATTGAAGATTAAAAGAAAAACAAAAGTGTGCACGTACGATACGATAACGTAATCGGCGTAAAGCACCAGTCGTGTGTTGTTTAAAATATTGCCTTTCTTTTTTTCTACATATCAGTAACTTTCGTTTTTATCGAGCCTTCGTGGCGCAATTGGTTAGCGCGTTCGGCTGTTAACCGAAAGGTTGGTGGTTCGAGTCCACCCGGGGGCGCATTTTTATACATTTAATTTTTTTTTTATAAAACCACCAACACAATAAAAATAATAATATATCTTTCCTATAAAAGAAAATTGAATATCTGACCTTTTGCTGCGACAGCAAACACTCTTCCTAAATCCGGCTCTTGAATAGTTAAGGCTGTAGCAGGTTCATTCATATTACTATACAACCCTGCTCTAGGGCACACCACTCGCATATTTTCACGATCAGCCACACAAATTCTATCCCATTGTTCCATAAGGGCTAAGCCGTGAGGTACTTGCAGCGACAGAAACTCTACAAAAGAATAACGAAAACAAAACAAACAAAAATAAAAACAAATTCTGTTAGTGACAAATCACCACGTCATTACTATTGTTGTAAATACCCGGAGGGTTGGGAATAATACGAAGTAAGCCGCCAGCAGCATTAAATTTGAGAATACGATGGTTGCAGTATCCGTCGGAAATGAAAATTTCGCCGGTGGATGCAACGGCAACGGAAGTTGGTTTGCAAAGATGGCGGGGGCTCTGACCAGGGTGGAAAGGAACCCCGAATTTTAAAATGGGCTCCGGGTTGCCTGGAGCGAACTAGAACAAAAACAAACAAATATATATAAATAAATAAAATAAATATTTCATCACGGCATATTACCCATTGCTGGGTGTGCCAATCTATTATTATTATTTTTATTATTATCTATTATTCTTTATGTTTAAAGAGAGGGTTAATTTATATCGCCTTACACGTAATTTAATTTTTTTTTGTTTGTTTAATTAAGACAGATATAAAGAAAAACTTAAATTACTGAAACAAGAATTTGATTTCCGTGTCTCTGAATTTGCAGCCGAAGAGAAAATGTAGCACGCTTTAGGTACTAACCCGTTTTCATAAACTGAACAGCAAATAAAACATATTGATACTGAGTTGCAGCTTCGAATATATAATACAATAATCTTTTGCTTCTTGCGACCACTAACATCAATCTGATATTAGTCAGTTAGCTTCGAATAAAATGTAAAGATGTTTAATTTAAATTTTTAAATATTTAAGTCAGTATTTTTATTACATCTATGTTATTGTAATTATAATAAACATTATTATTAATTATGTATCAGTCCACTTATTTTTACAATTTCGAATATACAGGATGTTTATTAAATATAGAGCAAAAATTGAAGGGATTATTCCCTGGGCCATTCTAAGATGATTTTGTCCTTTGATGATTTTTAAAAAGCCGCTTTGTTTCGAAGATACAGGGCGAAAAAATTTTTCGACAATAACAACATTTAATACCAAAAATTACATGTAAAGTTTCTTAATCTACAAGTACTGTTGAAAATGACTACGTCCAGCTACTATGCAAGAATCCGCCTAGCTTGTAATGAATTGCCATCAGCAAGTCCATAAATGAAATGCATGTCAGTCATCTCGGCGTTCGTATAGCTATTCATGAAAAGAGGACTTCACTAACAAAAGTTTAAGTATTATAGACAGAAAATACACGTCAAACAGCCAAACGGTCTGTGAGCCAAACGTCTCAACAAATTTGACACATAACGCCTGCTGTTACTAGATTAATAATTTGAAAAATATCAAAATTGGTTTTGTCGAATTTTTTTCCGCCCTTTATCTTCGAAATAAAGCGGCTTTTCAAAAATCATCAAAGGACAAAATCATCTTAGAATGGTCCAGGGAATAATCCTTTCCATTTTTGCCCTATGTTTAATAAACAGACCCTGTATAATTTTTGCTATTTAAGTGGCCCTTTGGGAAAATGATTTTCTTTTGCCCGCAATTTAAAAAGGTTGCGCACCACTGATCTACATTATAGAATATATTATGTATTATTATTATTAGTGATTGCTTAATTTAGAATTTAAGCTAATAAAATAATTATAACATCTTTTTTTTGTCAAAATGATTGTAAATATAAATGTTAGCTATTTCATTTCGGAAATTTAAATATATACCTTAAAAGCCTGATGTAAAGCAACATCAGTGACCCAATAATTGTCATGCCGATCCATAGTTAACCCATGAGGCATATAAAACATTCCAGAACCCCATTCGTGTATAATTTTCCCATTATTTGGATTGAGTGTTATGATGGTGTTCTCTCGAATTGGTCCCTGGTCGATTTGTAGAAAATTGTCCGTTGCATTGAACGACCTACAAGCAAATAAAAAATTAGATTATTACATCGAACAAAGTTAATTTGAGTGATATAATTTCTGATGCACTTTTAATTCGGGTCTAATAGTTGGTGAAAATATACAAATCAGGCACAATAGGCCCGTCCATCTAAATGACTCTTCAGACTATAATTTGCATATATTATTAATTAAATAATTTTAAACAAAAAAGTTTAAATAAACAAAATTACGAAACTTTCTGATTGTTTATTTAAAAATGGTAAGGATAATTACCACTGATCCCAAACTCGAGGTCCTCGATGAAAAATAACTGGATATCCTTGGGAATTGACTGAAACTCCTGAAATTTGTCCCACGTTAAGTGGGACTTCGGGCCAATTACGTACTTCTCTAGGAACATCAGGTTTTTTTGACCGTGGCAGGTATTCAGCTTCATTTTGTACCTAGAATACAATTATTACTTCTTGTATTATTTAATACATTGTTATATTCTCATGGAGGTATATTTTATAAATATATATTTGTTATTTTATAATTTCACTTGATGTTGTACAACAATATTATAATAAAATAAATACACATACAAATATTCCTATCGATTTCGGTTTATTAATTCAAACCATCATCAGAGATATATACATGAAAAATTATAAATAAATAAATATAAATGTACATAAAAATATTTGACATAACAAAAGATGTAATAAAAATGTATATAATACAAAGTAGGTTATATTTAAAAAAAATAATCTGTTGTGGCCATGGCCATTACAATACCTCTCGCTCTTTCCATTGTGGTATATAAGTATTGTATTTAACATTTCTTGTATACACAAATAATTCTAATTACACCTAATCTTTATATTTACGTATTTTCTATAATTTAAAATTCATTCTATGAGCAAATTTTCGCCATTTCTTCTAAATGTTCGAGATTTTTCTAATTCATTAAGGGGATTGGCGTTATTTTTGAGGGTTCATGTAATATACCTATAATTTTAAATATATAATTAATAATACAATAAGAAATATTAAATATCGTTCCCAAAAAAAAAGCCTTCAATACTATCTCTGAATTTTTGACACTGACATTAGTGACATTTATCTGTCACTTACAGACATTTTAATTTCTCAAGTAGTTACCATGGAGATGTTTGGGCTGTGAGCAGGCTGTGAGATTTACTACAACAGATTATTTTACAGATTTTATATCTATACCTTTAAATTTATAGAAGGTATAATATTTTATTTAAATGTGTCGAATAGAGAATTTTGGTTTTTAATATTTGTAATAGCATAAATTTTCAAAAAATAATATTTAGAAGATTTTTATTAAAATACTACTACTTCCGGTTGTCCAATTGTTACCAGAATCGATTCAAATTCTTCCCATTGCTGTTAGATTGAGGAATCCGTAGTTACAGGTCTTTAGTCTTATAGAATTTGAGAAATCGTACCTCCAACAACCTCACACACACACACACACAGATATCATCGTAAAAATGTTATAATCGGATTTTAGGGACCTTAAAACGTGCTTATTCACTAAAATATGGATATGCGATTTTTAGCATGATTCCAATACCTCGCTTAAGCGAGAAAATTGTAATATTGTGGTACGTACATCAAGTGAAATTATAAAATAAAAAATATATATAATTATTACTGCCTAATGGGGTATTCTAATGTAGTAAAATTTAAGGAAAAAGTTTTCTTACAATTTATTTTGGCGCTAAAAAGACATCACGTGATCTGTGACATACAAGGGACTAATGACATTTGTAACAAATTTTGTACATAAAACTATACCATTAATAAGAAACACTTTTTCTGCCTTTGACAAAAGAGTTGACAACGCGTCAATCTTTTGTTTATATAGTTTTATTATTTTTATTTTCTATAATATTTCTAAATGTCATCAGCTCATCCTACCTCACATCCGGTAAATTCAAATTTTCAGATAATATTTAAAAATTCATCTCATTCAAATGAAATAAAAAAGTACTCAAAATTTTGGATTTGTAATACAAATATGTTAAAGTTTCAGAAAATAAAACATTTTTTTTTATTAGAATACCCCATTAATATAATAGCATTAATTTAAAAATTATTTTGTCCTTCAACGGGGAATCCTGCCCCATTAGGTACGATTGTATCATAACACGCACGTCATAATAGTTGCCTATATTCAAAGAATAAATAATTAGTTATGTTACATGCATAACTTAAATATTAATTTGGTTGTATGAGTGCAAGGCGTATAAATTCACAAGGATTTTTTGTTATAAAGCAATGCTGAATGTCAATCTGACGTACAAATTAATAAGCAAAAAATACTCTATGCATACAATGACGTCATAACAATTTTCATACTCTTTGTATTATCTACCAACAATACATATTGTTCAATAAAAACTAAATTCCCCTTACCTCTCTGGCAGCGATAGCAGATTTTTCAGCTAACAGTTGTTGCAATTCCTTGTAAAATTCTCCATCTAATCCATGGTTAGGATACGCATCTACACTGACAGCAACTACCAGAAGCAGAATATACATGGCAGTCGCCATGTTTTCCTGCACAGCTGGGCAGGTGATTGTAGACAGCCCGCGAAACGTTCAGACCGTCGAGTAACAGAATCAATAGGGAAATAATAACACGGTTAGTGCGGTAGGTTGATTGCGCATGCGTTAAAAGATGGGTTTCACGGTCAAGGTGAAATCAACAATCAAACAAGGTTGATTGTTGTGTGTTTGATAAGATTAAAGTGTAATTAGTTTACGCCCACGCTTGTATTAACACGCATGAACATGAAACTGATTTTCTCAGACAGGGAAAACTTATTAATTAAACAATTGAAATAACACTACATTCTAAAATTTTAATCGACTTAAAAAGTATAAGTATACACATGCATAAACATTCGTATTTACACAGGACAAAATGAAATTGATAAACGTATTAACTAAAATATACTGTATGAATTTATGTTTATCTGTTTTTTGAATATAATTTGTTGTTAATGTGTATGTGTCAGTGGCGGTGCATGAATTTAGAGTGAGGTGATCCCAAATATTGAAAAAAAAATCTTTTTCGGTTCATGATCAGACATTTTTGAACGTTACATAAAATAATCAACCCGCAATTAGATATTAAACATATTGTAAATGTACGGAAAATTAAAAAAAACAAATATATATATATATATATATATATATATATATATATATATATATATTGTAATAACATTTTATTTTTGACATTTAATAACCAAGAAAATCAATTTTAATTTTTTCTGGAGATAGCTGATTTATAGCGATAGCCATGCAACTCAAACAAAATTACGAACAATCCTGTATAATTTCAATACATTTTAATGAAAAATAAAATTATAAAAATTTACAAATATTTTCAATTTAAGAGATGAGGCCTCATCTGACGCACCGCCACTGGTATGTGTAATATTTTGATAAAGAAATGTTATCAGTCAGTGACACTTTAAAAAAGATAATTTTTTTGTGGTTTCTTTGCCTTGAGGCATATATTTACAGCTCTCGTTAAATATTTACATTTTTAACATCATAGTAGTCATTTGTTGCGCACAACCTTTTTCATTTCACAGGTTACATGTCTGTGCTTACATGTTCTGTAACAATTTGTCTTATCTTACCAACAAGAAAATAAAATGCGTGCATAAATTTTCCTCGATGTGAGACAGAATAAAAGTGGTCATAAATTTTTCTTAGACTAGCATGCAGTATATTTCATTTCTTAAATAGTAACATCATAAATTTGAACAACATTTATATCGAACAATTTTCAAAATGGCGATTATTTCATAAAATTTAGAACAGACAGAAGTATACACCTTTAAATCACAGTTGATAATCAGTTAGAGAGAGGTTTAAGAATTCTTTATCCAGTAGGAAGAAAATACGCTACTTTTTTTTACAAAAGAAATAGCCCAGATAATATATATATATATATATATATATATATATATATATATATATATATATATATATATATATATATTCAGTTTATTTTTGCAGCATTCCGGAAATATCTATTCAGTGAACAAAGTCACAAACTCCCGCTGTGTGTATTTGATCTATGAACATTGTCCACTGACCAAGTAAGCTTGAAAATTATTTAGTCAGGTCAGGCTTTTGAAATATTAATAATATTGTTAAAGATACAACGTAAATTTTAAAATTTAAACTTTTATCATTAAATTCTAAAATTTAATTTCTAAATTATAACTTTATTTTAGTCTGAAAAAATCTGTTGTGGCCATCACAATACCTCTCGCCCGTTCCATTGTGGTATATATATATACAGTGTGTTAATTAAAAACCTGGCCATAGGCGTTTAACATGGGAAATCAGTTTTTCCTTGCGCAAAAGTTCCCAAATTATTTTAGGCAAAAATACTTCAAATAAATGTTGTAGAGAATTAAATTCTGCATCCAGATTAGTTATAAGATTTTATTTTCGACGTTTCATAACCGAGAAAATCAATTTCAAAGTTTTTCGAAAATTGCTGATTTATAGCGATAGCCATGAAACTCAAACAAAATTACGAACAATTGTATGACATTGACACAATGAATTAGAATTTAACTTTTTTAGAATACATAGCTGTCAACATATACAAAATAAAATAAAAATGAAAACAAGAATAATGTATTTATTTAAAAAGAAAAACAGAAAACTAGAATGAATATAATTTTATATTAAATGTTCAAATAACCCTCCATTTTGCGCTAAGCAATACCCAAGTCTATTATAAAAGCCATGTCGAACATTATGCAGCTGTCTGGCATTTATTTTTCTACATTCATTGGAAATTACAGCTTTAAGTTTTTGTAATAAGATTCTATTGTGGTTTTACTTGGAATTTGTCGATGTGACCACATTACACTTATTAAATCACGTATTTTTCTATAGCTTTGTCCACAGTAACACCATTTTATAATCTGAAGCTTTTCTTCATGAGAAAACTGTTCCATACTTCCAAAAAAATATGTTACTGAACGAAAATCACAAAACACAAACTTTCTTTGACAGTTAAGATGTCATACAATTGTTTGTAATTTTGTTTGACTTCCATGGCTATCGCTATAAATCAGCAATTTTCGATAAACTTTGAAATTGATTTTCTCGGTTATGAAACATCGAAAATAAAATCTTATTACTAATCTGGATGCAGAATTTAATTCTCTACAACATTTATTTGAAGTATTTTTGTCTAAAATAATTTGGGAACTTTTGCGCAAGGAAAAACTGATTTCCCATGTTAAACGCCTATGGCCAGGTTTTTAATTAACACACTGTATATAAGTATTGTATTCAACATTTCTTGTACACACAAAAAATTCTAATTACACCTAATCTTTCTATTTACGTATTTTTATAATTTTAAATTCATTCTATGAGCAAGTTTTCTCCTTTTCTTCTAAATGTTCGAGGTTTTTCCAATTCATTAACGGGATTGGCGGTATTTCTGAAGGGTTCATGTAATATACCTATAATTTTAAATATATAATTAATAATACAATAAAATATATTAAATATCGTTCCCAGAAAAAGCCTTCAGTCAGTACTATCTCTGAATTTTTGATACTGACGTTAGTGACATATATCTGTCAATTACAGACATTTTAATTTCTCAAGTAGTTACCATGGAGATATTTGGGCTGTGAGATTTACTACAACAGATTATTTTATAGATTATATATCTATATCTTTAAATCTATAGAAGGTATAATAAAAAATTTAAATGTGTCGAATAGAGAATTTTGTTTTCTAATATTTGTAATAACAAATATTTACAAAAAATAGTATTTAGAAGATTTTTGTTAAAATACTACTACTTCCGGTTGTCCAATTGTTACCAGAATCTACTCAACTCTTCCCATTACTGTTAGATGAGGAATCCGTAGTTACACAGGTCTTTAAGTCTTATAGAATTTAAGAAATCGTACATACAACAACCTCTCTCTCTCACACACCCACACACACACACACACATTTACACACGCATACACACACACACACATACATCATCGTAAAAACGTTATTATCGGATTGTAGGGACCTTAAAATGTGCTTATTCACTAAAATCTGGATATGCGATTTTTAGCATGAATCCAATACCTCTCTGAGCGAGAGGTAAAAAATATATAAAACAGATACCAGAAACTTTTTCTGACGTTTCTATCTTCCGTCACCTAAGGTATAATTCTTTGGTCAAAAAATTCTGTGATCAGTGTTTTTAATGAATAACCACGTCTTAGGGTCGCTAGAATACGTTTGTACCATTTTCCAATGATGTCTGTATATATGTATGTGTGCGTGTATGTGTGTGTGACAATACTGCTATTTCAAAAATTACGATTTTTACGTATTTATCTTCCTTACATCCATATGCATATGCTCATTTAACGGTTTTAAAAGTATTTTCTTGAAACCGCTATTAAATATCATTTTTCACATTTATGGCCAGTTGCACAGCTTATAGTTAAATTGTTAACCGTTGGTTAAATTGACAATATCGCATCGAAACGAAATGTCAAATGAGTTGCTAAATATTACTGTCAAAATTTCGATACGCATTTTTTCTGTTAACCAGTAGTTAAGCCATTAACTATATGCTGTGCAACTGGCCCTTAATGTTATTATAAATATTAAAGATTATTTTATTCTCTATACGATTTGATTGCATTTTATATTTTATGTTCAATGAATATAGAGTTAAAAAATCATAAAGAATTTAAATTTCATATAGCAGCCAACTACGCTATAACCATGGAAACAGCTACTATATTAAGAAAATTCTGATTGAAAGATGTCAATACCATATGTGATTGACTATTGACATAGTATGATTCTAAATTATTAAAAAATATTACAGAACTCATTATTCAATTAAAATTTTAAATCAATAAACAGAATTAAAACTAAAAAGGTTGTATCATTAGTATGTTTGTGTTATAATTTTACTGGAAATATAGAATCTTTTGCTAGAAACTTTTTGTATGGAATTTGTACAAAATACATACGAGTAGAACTGACGGAAGGTAATGTGCTGGCCAAATCAGATTTTTTAAAATTAGATCCAAGTTTTATACTAGTTAAATAATGCTAAGGTATTAACATAAATATATTTTGGAAATATATTGAAGTACGCTATGAATTGATTTATATATTTTTTCGTTTCTCTTTCTCATAATACGTATTTATTATTTTTCTGGGCTATTTAATTCTTTTTCCTTCCTACTGGACGAATCTACTGTAAGTTTCCATGGGCGTAGATTCAGGGCAGAGCGACTGGGGCCTGACGCCCCAGCCGTCGCTAGGAAGCCACTGTCCATTCTTTGTCAGGTTGCAGCCAGATGTAACCTGTGCGCTCCATTGAACAGAAAGCGTTGTAATACCTCCCGGGGGACCTACAAAAGGACCAATTAGGGCAGCGACAACGAAATTGGGTCTGGAATTCTTCTTTGCAGATTTCGTTCCACCAGCATGTTCTCTGAAAGGGAATTAGTAATCAAAAATTAAATGGATTCTGTTAAACTGAAGGACAGCAAAATATATAGGCAGCAAAAAAATTGGATGGAGTTTCTGTTTTGCAAATTTTCAGAACCGTTTCGGTTCCAATGCACCTACTACCATAATGATTGCCGTGCGATCCTTATAATAAAAAAAAACTTTGAAGTTAATAAATCTTCGAAAAAATAGTATTTTCTGTATCTAGGACGAAAAGTGAATATTTAAGGTATGAGCAAGTTGTTTACCGTCGATGCGGGTAGCCGAGGCAGTAATTACTTTTGAGTAACTTAAAGACACACTTAATCTATCCATATTTTAATCAAATTAGTATAAAACTTTATATGCATTTAACCCTTGTCTGACAATAATAATTTTATACCATGGGTGTCTAAAATAGGGTTATATGTGACCGAATTTTTTATGCGACTTTTTGTTATTAATATGAGAATATTATATTAATGTTTTACTTTTATTATATTTATTAAACTTCCTTTATTAATAATAATACAAATTTGTATTTGTTTAATAATTAATTTTTATATTAAAACATGAAAAAATATAAAACAAAACAAAATTATTCTTAATTTAAATAAACAATATCTTAAATAATTATAATACAATCAAGTAAACAATTTATTTCAAAATTTACTCTCCATTTTCATCTTGATCAATATAAACAAATTATTTCCTTCATTACTTTATTTTTTATGGTTATTAAATCATCACATCGAAAACCAAAATCGAGTCATCGTAGACCGAAATTAAAAGAAATGTTAAAAAACTCAATACTTCTTAAACTTCTATTAACGAATATTAAATGTAACAAATTATTAACATATTTTAGGAGAATTCTCAAGAGGAATTGTTTGTAATAATTATATCATAAGAATTATAAACAAAAAAATGATAATCGGGTCAATTTTGACCCTATTTTGGTAAGACAAAGATTTTAAAATAAAGAACCATTGGTCGAAAATAGCAGCAGATGCTACCGAATGAATACTGCCGAAGTTGTAAAAATGTGTTTAGTGGTTATTTTTAATACTTATTTTAAAAGACATCGCCATCAAATTTAAATAGTAAAATTGAAATTGTTTGCCCATTTAACCTTCTTTGTAGCCCATTTAAAATGAACACCTATATGTATTATATTTGATTATTATTTTTATAGTTTACATAAGTAGTATTTAAACTGACCTTTGTTTATAAATAACTTTATTGAAAGTAAAGATAAAATTTAATGTTTAAAATGAATGATGCATTGAAAATTAATTTATTAATGAAAACTTGAAGTTAATATCTTATTATTTAAAATTTATATAAAATTATTTTCCATTAATGTTTAAAATAATACTTGTCAAAGATTCTCATATTGATTTACAATTCATCCTTCCATAAAACAAAATTCATTAATAACACTTCTCAACCTTTCTAAAACAATTATGCAAATTCCCCCCGAATCAACAAGCGAGGTAGCAATTGTTTACACTTACTTCCGTCAGATATCCAAGCACTGATTGGTCAGAGAAGCTCCTCTTTTTGATTATGAACCTACCATCACTACCGAGGGATGAAAAGAACACCAAAACCAAAGCACACTGCAATTGAAACGATTGTTTTTAGTTTAGACGATTTTCCTGCTTAAAATGATGGTTTTAGACCTTAAAAAGCATTTCTACTTGGAGAGTTACATGGAGCAGGATTGATTTTCACTACGGGAGGTGCAGGAATGGATGGGAGAGACATCTGTGGATGAGATGGGGAGTTATCTGCGGGATAATGAAAGCAAGTTTAATATTTTGGTGTTAGATAAAGGATTAAGGATTTATTTTCGGAGAGATGATTCACTTTTCTATTTATGTATTTTAAAAATGTAATATTTGCTTATCAATAATTAGAAAAGTGTTGTCCTAGGTTATTATATATTATCCATTTCATTTATTAAAATTGTTACATACTATACTTTTTAGGTTTATCAATTTAATTTTTATACGTATCGTTTCTTTATAATGATTTAAGATTAAAGTCTGGTATTTTCATTTCTGGTTATTATATGAAAAATGACACATCGAAAAAATGATACATGTATAATTTTAACAACTTATACTATAATACCGATGCTAAATTTTTCTTTGAACTGACAGTTGACAGATAGTTTATCTAGAAATAAATACCGGGCCTTGGACAAAATAGTTCTAAATTTAATATAATTTCCATTCTTAAATTGTTTTAAAAATGTACCTATATAGTTGTTCGTATTATTTATGTATAATTTTTTTTATTAATTTCAGAGACGACCAATGTGGGTTGTACGGCCTAAAAAGTTCTACGTTCAAGTATGGGGTGAGTTATGTTTTTTTTCTTGTTACTCATTTTAGCTTCAATAATTTTGTCTTATTCTTCTAATTTTTTGAGATGTTTCCAATTCATTGTCGGGATTGACAGTATTTTTGAAGAATATATGTAATATACGTATAATTTTAAATATTTAACTATTAATACAATAAGAAATAATATATGCATGTACTTCCCAGAAAAAGTTTTCAGTAATGTGTCTCCGGATTCCTGACACTGACATTTATCTGTCAGTTACAAAAAAAATAATTTTTCAATGGTATTATTTGGGCTGTGAGATTTATTACAATTTTACAACAAATTATTTTATATATTATATTCTTTTATTTCTGAATCAATAAAAGATATAATAAAACATTTAAATGTATCAGATAGAGAATTTAATATTCTTTAATATTTGCAAGAACAACAGTTTTCATAATATTTAGAAGATTTTTTTTAAATATGCGCTACTTTCGGTTGTCCAATTGCTACCAAAACCTTTTCAGCAATGTCCGATTGAGAAATACGTAGTTAAACAGATATTAAGTATTATAGTTTTTGACAATTCGTCCTTCCATCATACACATACACGCACACACACACATCATCGTAAAAATGTTAAAATCGGATTCTAGGAACCTTAAAACGTACTTATTCATTAAAATCTGGATATGCGATTTTTAGCATGAATCCAATACCTCTTTTAGCGAGAGGTAAAATTTGTTTATCCAAAAAAATTGATTATGTTGACTCATAATCCTTACCTATATTTTATTCATATAGAACGTAGAAGAATACCGCCACATCATGTAATTAGGATAAATATAGGGTAAGTGACTAATAGCCGTTTATAAATATATTTTTTTATTAATAATATTCGTACGTACGTCATCTAAGTATATAAATTATCATATTTACATTTTTACATATACATTTAAACATTAACATTTAATTGTTGTACGTATAAAAATATTTCTAACAAATATTTACAACAATAACGGGAGTTTATTTTATCAATGAACATAGGGTATTACTATAGTTACAGTATAAAATTATTTACACATTGACAGCAATGTATTAAAGCCATTATTTTATAAGTAAACATAGACAAATAAATATTACTTTATGAATTAAAGAAATGATAAATTATTTATTTATGTTGATACACTTAAGAACTACATTAAACTAGTGAGGAATTTTTATTTTAATTTATCAAATGCGTAAAATTGTCACCATTAATTTCTAAACAATATTCTAAACGATTATAATAGATATTAAGGATACAAGTTTAATATAGCGTTCATAATGAAACGCGTGTGATGTTAAATCACGAGGCGATGAGCCGAATACTTTAATTACGCTAGTTTCATTATAAGGCTATATCAAATGTGTATCCTTGAATATTTTATCTACGACAGTTTAAATTGACCTTCAATACATTTTTCATGTAATTTTTGACATAATGAGAAACAGTGAAATGTTCATTCGTAGCCTACGTTATTAATACAGATGAGTGATTTAATGACATTCAAATTGGTGTACTAATTACATATTAGCGCATTGTCCTAATTTATTAAGATACAAGTTTAATAAGACATGATTTTAGCGCACGCGTCTTTGTTAGAAACGAGCGGCTTGCCGCGAGTTTTCTAACCTGACAAGTGCGCTGAAATGTCTTATGAAACGTGTATTTTATACTATTTTTTCTATTTTGGTCCTTTTGTCAAAAAAATATTTACAAATATACGTGATTTCATTTTTAGGAATATTTTAATTTTTATTTGATTATTGGTAACAGTAACAGTGATTGATATTCGTAACTATGACATTTCATTGTTATTGTTTACAATTTAAATAATATTTACTTTCAAATGACAAATGTCTAGAAATGTAGGTACTACGTACCAACCTAACAGAAATTAGGTTTGAGTTCTTTTAAGAAATACTTTATGACATCCAAATGGGTTTCATAAAGTACATATTAAAGAACCAAAATAGAAAAAAAGAATTAATAGCATTCGTTATTTACTGGGGAGTAATATTTTGTGAAGCTGCACCAATTCTGTTTTTAAATTGTTCATTGTTTCATCATTGTACAATTTTTTTAAGTGTCCCCAAAGAAAAAAAAACCATTTGGTACAACTAAAATTAATATGTATTTTTCGAATTGTTGCTGGGCGGAGTCTGGGCCGATTATTAAATGTAGCAACAAATACATCTGAAACTTGGTTATTTAAATTATACCATGTTATAATCTGGACTTTTTCTTCAATTGTATAAAATTTTGAAATGTGACAGTTTGACGAGTCTGACAGCTATTCCCTATGTTTATGCGTAAAATAAACGCTTCAATATATTACTATCATTTTGTAACTATTGTAATGCAACTATTCTATGTTTACTGATAAAAAAAAGATCATTCTTAACATTTTAACGTAATATACCAGTATCACTATATTATAAACTATATCAATAAGTTGTGAATTTTTAACTTATTAGTCTAAATTATTAATATGATCTAGAAACCTAGAATACTATTCATATTGATCTTTTCAACAGTTTAACTTACTTTATGTATTATGTACAGATTGTTATCATAATTGACACAAATATCCCAATTATACATACCGTAAAAATAACGGTTTTATTCACACGTTTTCCGAAAATTAATCGCCATTTGTATAACGATATTTACTATCACATTAAATGCATACATAATTCTTATATCACAACCAAGTTTGTACTTTTATCTACTACTACATATACATTGAAAAATAGTACGTCATTGCCTTCAATAAAGACGTTAAACAATTAACAAAAAAATATTTTAAAGTAAAGTATGTTTTACACTGCAATTTATAAAGATGAGCAATAAATTTAAAATATTTAAAATATACGTTAATGTTTTTCTCAATATAAATATCATAACGGCATATTACCCGTTTCTGGGTGTGCTAATTTTATTCATATATGTCTATAATGAATTTTGCGCTATTTGACATTCGGATCAAATATTTTTTTAACTTTTGTAAAGTAATATATGTAATATATGAATAAATGGTTAACCAGTTGCATTAATGTAATAATATAAATGTCAAGTTTTCCTTTAATTGACAATATCGTGTCAAAAGGAAATTTGAAACAAGTTACTGAACATTATACTGTACAGATTAAAATTTAAATCGCATTAGTGTGACTGGTAAATAAATTCATAAAATTACTGGCAAAGTAGATATAATTTAAATAAAAATAGAATACCTATATTCAATTCAACACGATCAATATTAATGTTCATTTTTAATGTCAATTTCTATTTTCTAAACATAAGGGATTTAATTTTGTTTATACGAAATTTCTATTAAAGATTAAATAAAACAATGATTAAAATTTTACATTTGTAGGTACTACATAATTAAATATACGTACTTAATAATCAAAATGTTCAATAATAAGAAAATATTTATTTAATTCTACAGTAATACGTCTGTATATAGTCGTAAGAAATTTTAATAACATTCCATTTGATATTAAATTCATTAGAAACTTGCTGTATAGTTTGGTTCACGAAAGATGACAATTCAAGGTCATTTATTAACCGTATGGTATACTAGCAGATAACTTCACTGCATTTCGTATACATAGACGTGCAACATGAAATATTTAAGGATACATTTTAACTGAAAAAAATAAGTGTAATTTATTTGAAAATTATGTTTCTTTTTAAATAATGCCTTTCTCAAAGATTTATGCTCTTCGCCTATGTATTTGCAAAACCCAAAAACATAGACTTGACAAAAACCATGGAATAATAATTTGATTTAAATGTCAACGTCACTGGGTAACTATTAGGACAGAGGGCAGTGCAGTAGATAATTAGATATCTGTAACTCTACGACATACGTCATTATTATTTAAAATGTGTTAGAAAGTAATGTCACCATTTACGTATATCTGTCACACAACATAAACTATATAGACATTTGTCAAATAATCTTTCTCTTTCTAACATGAAATGTTGCTAAGCTACTACTGTATAAAGTACTGTGTATTCTTTCTTCGAACAACTGACCGTGAATTGTCATCTTTCGTGAACCAAATTATACCTACCTATCGGTTAGATACATGCATTATCGGACATAAATAAAGGAACGACTCCGTAGGAACTAATAACTTATACAGAGTGTTTCCTTTAAAACAACCAGCTATTTTTTTGGGCGAACTAATGACTTTAGAGAAAAATTATACAGATGTTCATTTTAAATGGGCCACCATTGCTATCTCGAGAACTATAAGAGCTACAAAGACGTTTAAATGGCAAACAAATTCTATTTCACAAGACAACTTTAAAGAAAAAAGAAAATATTTTTTTCAACAAGTAGTCCTCAAAGTACGGGACCAAACTTTATATTTTAAATATACATATATTTTTTATTTGCTCATATGAGTGCTGCGACGGGCAAAAATGAATACATGTTACTTTTTTGCGATGAAAGAAATAAGAGAATACTTTGTGAATATATTGGCATTTAATAAAAATCTGTTGTGGCCATCACAATACCTCACGCAGAAAGGGCTTCTATTGTGGGAAATATAAGTATTGTATTTAACATTTCTTGTACACACAAATAATTCTAATCTGTAATTAAGTATTTTCTATAATTTAAAATTCATTCTATGAGCAATTTTCTTCTACTCTTTTAAATGTTCGAGGTTCTTCCAATTCATTGACGGGATTGGCGGTATTTCTGAAGATTTCTTGTAATATACCTATAATTTTAAATATATAATTATTTATACAATAAGAACTATTAAATAAATAAAGCCTTCACTACTATCTCTGAATTTTTAAAAGTGACATTAGTGGTATTTATCTGTTAGTTTTACGGCCGAATTCACCATTCTTTAATCATGAGTTAATTCACAGATCAACGCTAATTCTGAATCAATCCAATTCACAATTACAAATGAATCTAATCTACTGAACAAATTCAATGATCAACTAATTCGTCATCACATCTTTGATTTCTAATTTTAACATTTATAGCTATTTTAGGATTCTAGCTGTTGTACTCATTTGTAACTTTGTCTCATGGTTCTTCTTTATCTTTAATTAAAACCACATTGGTTTTATTATTTTCAAATATACTTTTATATCTTTCATTTTCACTATGTTTAAAAACACTGCTTTACTGGGATCAGTAGTACCTATATCAAAATAAAAATATATTATTGTAGGAAAATTATAAAATATATTTTATAAATAAATTAAAAATTTACATATTAATATTTTTTTTAACGAAAACTATAATTACCACGAATAAAATTGCAACTGTCAAAAACCAAAGTAAAACTGTTAATCTGTTGATCATGGTTCCTTGATCCGGAAATCAAGTTGGTGAATCAGAACATACGTTGATCTACAGATTAGCTTAATTCCTTAATCAAGTGATTAATAATTATCGGATTAATGGTGAATTCGGCCGACAGACATTTTAATTTCTCAACTGGTTACCATGGAGATGTTTGAGCTGTGAGATTTACTACAACAGATTATTTTATAGATTATATTTCTATATCTTTAAATGTATAGAAGATATAATAATTTTTTTAAATATGTGTTGAATAGAGAATTTTATGTTTTTAATATTTGTAATAACAAATTTTCAAAAAATAACATTTAGAAGATTTTTGTTAAAATACTACCTTTGAATATATAATACAATACAAGAACGGCAATGTAATGTATTTAGATAAAATATTTCGAGAGAAGGTGCCATCTATTCCTCCGTATACGAATTATTTCTGAGTTAGTTCAAAAAATACATAATTGGTGGATGTTGCACAGTGTTGCCACGTAGCTAGAACAGCAAGTTAAGATTTTATAAAGGTTTTTAAGTTTGCTACTGTAAGACAAGTATACATGTACATTGAAGATTCAAAATATATTATCTGGTTATTATGAAACAATATTTTTGAATTATTGATTATTGAAAACCTCTAACAAATACTATTTGGCAATGCTGTCAGCACGATTTATCGTAGTTCACAGTTTTGTGGTAGGAGTCACTAACTATCTATAATAATTTTCTGAATAAAAAGAGACAGATATAATGTCTTGCTAGGCCATATGCGTTGCCGTTCTTATATGTATTATATATTCAAAGATACTACTACTTTCGGTTGTCCAATTGTTACCAGAATCTATTCAATTCTTCCCATTACTGTACGATTAAAGAATCCGTAGTTACACAGGTCTTTAGTTGTATATAATTTGAGAAATCGTAACTACAACATCCATACACACAAGCAAGAGGTAAAAAAGTATCATTACTTATCTCTTTAATGACATTCTGATTCTACGTAGAAGAAGTAATATGTATTCATTTTTTTTTCAATCGCGGCACCCTTATTATAGTCGAATTTAAATCAAATTAATATAAAACATAATAGGCATTTTTCTCGACTTCGTACTTCGTATAGTTCTGGAGATAGCAATAGTGACAAAATAAAATGAACACTGTATAAATACTAAATTTAATTATTTAATGAATATGTCTTTCTGATTCTATCCTTTTAGTTAATTTTTTTGAAATTTACAATAGTGAAATTTTTTGCAAATATTATTCAATTTTAATTTTCTGTTCGGTTATATTAGTCTGTAATTTACCTTATATTGTGTAGTGTCAAACATCCTTTACAAAAATCAGGTTCTAAACTCCAAACCTTGACCTGTAATACAAACTTAATTCTAAATAATAAATCAGTTCACTCCAAAGTTTGCAAGAGGGCCATGATAACAAAACCCGTAATAATACACGTCCCCCGTTTAAACCTCATCTCTCTTCGCTCTTTTTCCCTGCTCAAAACTTCAAAAAACGTGATATAGAGCAAAGTTCCTGCTGATAAGCCTTCCAGTAAAGCTGATGCAATCGCTGTTCCCATATTTTCTTCGTCCGTGTGTGTAGTAACAGCTAGGCCTATCAAAATTCCAGCGGGGCTTGTGATAGACAAAACGAAGATATAATAAAATATTGCCATTGGCTTTTTGTTAGAAAACAAAAGTTCAACACCAACACAGAACAAAAGAGTAACAGAATGGATTGATATAGCAACAAATAAATACCAAATGTTTGATACAGAATTTTGTAGACCAATCGCAATTCCTTCAAAAATTGCGTGGAAACTTAAAGCCATTGTTATTAAACAACACCGTAACATTCTTTGAGGTGATTTTTCTAAAGCTAAAATCATTTCTCTTTCTGAAGTAGGCATTGGAACGTTCAGATCTTCATTGCTTTTATCCAATCCACTATCAACACTTTCTTCAATACTTCTTTTTTCTTCTTCATCACAACACTTTTCTTCAAAAGATTTCTTGCCTTCAACAAGTATAGGTGTTATTTTATTTGTAGCACTACTATTTGAATCAGTACTGATGGAACTTGGTGATTCAGATTTTATAAATACTGGTTCGGTTTTTGATCCAACTTTAGAAATAAAGTATTGTGAAAACTCTTCCACAAAATAAATCATGAAGAATCCTACACATATTATTAACTGTGAAAACGGAAACTTTTTCATAATATTATAATGTTCTTCTAGTTCACGAACCGCGTGGTAAACTTCAGGCATCATATGTAAAAAACATGTCGCAAATAGAACACCACCACCAAAAGATTGCACTAAAGTTAAAATACATTCCGCATGTCTTTGTCTTTCTCTGTTTACGTGATTCACACCATCTGCACCTCGGTCCCATATTTTTAAATGTGAGTAGAGCTTTATCGGTAAAAGTCCAAAAATGAGCCGTAAAAGCCCGAAAAGTATCGCGACGATGATTTTCGACCACACGAGATCCATACCGCAGCTTTATTGGAGAGCTTTGTGCTTGAACTTCATCGTTTGCGCGCTTTCGAGCGACTGAAACTGAACTGAAACATCTTTTCGTTCAATAACACTTAGCCCATAGCTTTCAAGGGCTACTATGATAATGTGTGCTCATGCGTGAAACAAAAGGTGTAAACAATTTTATTGTTTTGTGGTTGTTAAAAGCTTAAACTTATTTTGATATTTGTAGTTTGTAGGGTTTTCTAAAAATAAGACTAGTGAAATAATTGTTTTTTATAATGTGTAAACACGAATATTTACAGAATGTTCGTGTTTAATGAATACATTCATTCTAACAGTGATAAAATCTAGTAGAATTGAGATCATAATTTATTATAAATAATGCATTTATAAATGTTCTGATACGTTTACAATCTTTTCAGTTGACCGTATATTAATAGGTTAAGTTAATGTATAGAAAACCATTCATTAATGATCCCATTAATGTATGATTTTTTTATTAATAAACGATTTTACACAGACCATATTGAAAATTATTTTTTGACAGTTGTATCGTTTGTGTTTTGTAGTGTACACAGCCAACTATGGCTAAAATTGCACACTCTTCTTTGAAACACTTGAAGAAAAAATCTGATGTGGACACCACACGACTTCCTTGTACGATTATTAAACTATACATATTTTTTTAATAACTAAATTACAAAATATTGACAGGCTTAAGCCAAGCCCGAGAAATATTTTGATACAGAACAAAAAATAATTCATTTACTACTATCATTCTTAAATTAACATTAATCTAACCCGGTTCTTTTTAAAGAGAGTTTTGATTACAACAAAGAAATATTTGATTACAACAATGAATATGACTAATTTGACAATAAAAATATAATATTTGTTATTGTACGAATCATAAAATTGCACGTATTTAACGTAATTTGACATGAACATTTTTTAAAAATTTTTTGTCCTAATCCATAGCAAGCTTTATTACAAAAACAAAAAAGTATATAATTTTTAAATTTACATATCTCGCTTATACAAAGGGCTAATTTAATAATACTTGATGTGCTAGACGCAGAAATTAATTCTCTTTTTTTTTGAAGTATTTATTTCTAAAATCAAAATAAAATCATTTTATTCAAGAAAAAATGTTAACAACTTTAAGTAATGTACCACTTCCGGTTAGCCTATTTTAACCAAAATCTATTTATTTCGATTGACATAAAAGTCTTGTATACCAACTTTGAAAAGTTTTGGATTATATTTTAAAACAGTTTTTCATTAAAATCTATTAGAGGCTTCATGTAAAGTGCCACTTCTGGAAATTGTGTAATAACCAGAAATATTATTGTTATTGAATTCTACAGTAAAGTAGAGTCAACAAATTATAATAAAACTGTCTAAAATTATTAATATAATTAATGTGAAAAATTCACTGATTATTAAATGATTTATTTACTTTGGCTCTTCATTCTTTAAAAAAATCTTTTTCATCATTATTACCGAAATTTGTGTACAAAGCAGATTGGCATAGTTAATTATATGTCACTCTTTTGACAATTCAGTTAATGTTTCAATTATTTTTTAATTCATTTTCGTGTTCACATATTTATATTATGATAATAAATGTATTACCTACTTATTTTATTCATTAGCATAATGTATGTATAATATGAACTTACATATATTGATAAATAGATAATCGAAGTATTTCCAGCTTTTTTTTAAACCGTAACCTTGTAAGTATAATATACAATACAGTCTTTTATTACAAAATTAATAAGCTCAAGTCTTTGAGCAGTGAAACACGCCTTTACCTTTTATATGCTTCGCAGACAATGTGCGTGAACAGCGAACGTTATAAAAATAAAATTATGGTAGAACTTTGAAATGTATTGGCCTAGGACTATTCTTCGTAAGACTAGTAAATTATTTTTAGATATTTTCGTATATTCCAATCCTTTATAAGGAAATGTCAGATTTGTTTCCGGATTTAAAAAGAATTGAATTGTATTTTTTCTATTAATAATAAAATAACATTTTGTATAATACAGGGTGTTCTGAACAACGATTCTTTGATTAATTCTGAGTCGATAATCCTAATGCAAAAAATCTGTTGTGGCCAGCACAATACCCCTCGCCACTTCCGTTTTTGGTTACGTTAGAGTAGGGCGCGAGCAATCATGTGACATTGTTGGCCTTGACAAACAGATAATGTCAGAATATTTCATTCAAAATTTCAAGATTTTCTAAATTCACATAGTTAATTTGTCACCAGAGTGTGGAATTTACTTGTCGAGGAAAATAAACTACATGGAATTGGAAAATCACTAAATTTAGAATGAGAAATTATATTTGACATCTATGTGCATAATTACTAGCAATCATTCTGACACGGGCCACCATATCTGTTTGTCAAGGCCAACAAAGTCACATGACTGCTCGCGCCCTATTGTATTTAACATTTCTTGTATACCTACACCCTAAACCAAAAATTCTACTTACATCTATTCTTTATATTTACATTTTTTAATTTTAAATTCATATTATGAAGAAATTTTGTCCTCTTCTAATTTTTCGAAATGTTTCCAATCCATTGTCGGGAATGACAGTATTTTTGAAGGGTATATGTAATATACCTATAATTTTAAATATTTAACTATTGATACAATAAGAAATAATATAATGTATGTACTTCCCAGAAAAAAATTTCAATACTGTCTTTGGATTTTTGACACGGACATTTGTCTGTCAGTTACAAACATTTTCATTTTTCAATTGGTTTCCATAACATTATGTGGGCTGTGAGATTTATTACAACAGATTATTATATACCTTTATCTCTAAATCTATAAAAATAATGTCCGATTGAGAAATACGTAGTTAAACAGATTTTAAGTTTTAAGTATTATAGTTTTTGACAAATCGTCCTTCCAACGTCCCACACACCTACACACACACACATACATCCACACACACACTCACATACATACACAAGCATCATCGTAAAAATATTAAAATCGGATTGTAGGGACCTTAAAGCGTATTTAATCATGTAGAGTGTAGGTATACAAGAAATGTTAAATACAATAGGGCGCGAGCAGTCATGTCCCTTTGTTGGCCTTGACAAGCATATATGGGGGCCCGTGTATCAATTTAGTGATTTTCCAATTACATGTGGTTTATTTTCCTAGACAACTAAATTCCAACACTCCTGGTGACAAATTAACTACAGTAAAATTTTTGAAAGATGTCCGATCAAGGTTGCCTACGAATTGTATGAATTCAGATTTTTGCTCCGCCCATCATGACAAATTCAGTAGTATCGTTTGCTTAGCTTTTTTTGAGGATACGTAAGATACTACTGTTATTTTATTATTATAAAAATATATATTACAGGAAAAGCATTCAAAATTCAAAAATAAGTCAACTAGTAAGTTTATAAGCAAATGTAAAACCAAATATTTTAAAAATAAGATACTGACACAATGTCAGTGTCATTGACTCTGACAGAATATAACGTTATACGTACGGCTATGAATCCAGGTAATGTATCTGAATTAATAAATAAACTTACGTTACAGCGAAAGTATTATCAACAACGAGCATCGTTTCTAAATGGAATGTCCTAACTTAGTCGAAACAATATGAATTTTTGAAAGACAAGCGTGTTATATCCATCCTTATCACACACTCTTACAGCCTTTGCAAAAGAAAGAGATAAATGTATGCCTATTTGTTAATTCGTTCGTGATACAGGTGCCCTTGATCGGACATCTTTCAAAAATTTTACTGTACGTGAATTTAGAAAATCTTGAAATTTTTAATGAAAAATTCTGACATTTGACATCTATGTACATAATTACTAATTGTCATTCTGACACGGGCCCCCATATGTGCTTGTCAATTCCAGCAATGTCACATGACTGCTCGCGCCCTATACTTATGTAATCAAAAACGGAAGTGGCGAGAGGCAGTGTGCTGGCCACGACAGACATTTTTTAGTATGGGATCTCATTGTCATGTCGTGACATTTAGATATTAATAGACATCTAAGCGAAAATTATTATTGTACAAAGTGTTAAAATAATTAACCATAAGTGTGATTAAACATGTTCTTAGAAATAACAGCACCACTTTAAATAATTTATCGATTAACAAAAAATATTCGCAAATATCCAAATCTACCTCTAAAATAATACGTCAAAAAGCGCACGCCAAACAAAATTACGCTTTTGCGTGACTGTTTCCTCGTCGAAAGTTAAGTACTATGTACTATGTTCGTAGCTGCCTACTAGCAAGTATGTTACCCTTTCTAATTCCGTCTGCCATTGATTTTGCTACAATCCACTTGCAAACTTCCAATGATGATTATGCTATTGTTCTGTCACGCTACAGTTTTGCTATCTTGCCATCTTTTGACATATTGATCTTCAAGTAGGCTGGGTATACGTAAATAGGAATTGGATTATAGTTTATCATGACGAATTACATAATCGGAAGTATACCAGTAATGATTTATTATATTGTTGAGTTTTGGTTATTATAGGAGAAATGTCAAGGAGTACGATCAAACATAAGTATTGATAGTATTTCAAAGATGTATTGATAATAATGACATTGGCAATGAAAATAGCTGAATTGAAAAATTGTATCATGACCTGAAAACCTGTAATTTTACCAATACAAAAATATAATACTAGCCTTTCAATAAAGCTCATATGTTTTTTACAATTAATTATTCAGGGTGGTGACCGGCACAACCGAACATAGGACTTTAACATGTAAAATCAGACTTATCATAATTTCCTGCTTCCTTAATTATTTTAGGTAATTACATAAATGCCAGTGACAAATTCAAAAGAATTTTGCAGAATACGAGGGTTGCGCTAGAATAATTGAGAATAAAAAAATCTGTTGTGGCCAGTACAATACCTATCGCCATTTTCATTTTATGTTACATAGGGCGAAAGCAGTCATGTGACTTTATTGGCTTTGGCAAGCAGTTATAGAGGCCCGTGTTAGAACATAGGTGTCAAGTATCATAATTTTTTATTCAAAACATTATTTTCCAAATCCAGGTGGATTATTTTCGTCGACAAATATATTCCATACTATTAATGACAAATAAACATCAGAATATTTTGAAATTTTGAAAGAAAAATTATGACATATGACAATTGTGACATCTATGTAAATAACAACTAGCCCTCATTCTGACACGGATCCTCATATCTGCTTGCCAAGGCCAACAAAGTCACATGACTGCTCGCGCCCTATAAGTAACAAATTTAACATTTCTTGTACATACAAATAAATGAAATTGTATCTCTTCTTTCATTCATTAATAGTATTAGCAGTATTTCTTAAGGATTATGTATTACTAACATATCTATAATTTAAATACATATTTAATTAACAATACAATAATATATATTAAATGTATTTGTATCTCCCAGAAAAATCTGATTTTTGACACTGACATTTTGCATTTATCTGTCAATTACAAACAACTGAATATCTCAACCTGTTTTTAGGCAACGAGATTTATTACAACAAATTATTCTATATTATTATATACTATATCCCCATACGAGATATAATAAAAAAATTAATTGTGTCACATTGAGAATTAAATTATCTTTAATATTACCAAGAAAAATTTTCAAAAAATAATATTTAGATGATTTTTTTCAAGAATCTGCTACTTCCGGTTGTCCAATTGTTACCAAAACCTTTTCAGCTCTTCCCATTAATGTCCGATTGGGAAATACGTAGTTAAACAAATACAGTAGAACCCCGGTTAACCGAACTCGGGTCAACCGAAACCCGGGTTAACCGAAGCAATTCTACGTATAATTATCAGTTCCACGAATGATTATGTAGCACCACTTACTGTCCGGCTCCATTCCACAGGCGGGCTGTAGCGACGGGAAGCCCGCACGGGGCTCGCAAATGAATAGTAGAGTGGAACATAGATTTTTTTGTGTGTGTCTTGTTGTGAGATGGCATCTAAGCGGAAGCGCGTTGTGATTTCTATTGCGGATAAATTAACTGCTATCAAAGAAGTTGAAAACTTATGTACAGTAAAATTTTTGAAAGATGTCCGATCAAGGGCACCTGTATCACGAACGAATTAACAAATAGGCATACATTTATCTCTTTCTTTTGCAAAGGCTGTAAGAGTGTGTTAAGGATGGATATAACACGCTTGTCTTTCAAAAATTCATATTGTTTCGACTAAGTTAGGACATTCCATTTATAAACGATGCTCGTTGTTGATAATACTTTCGCTGTAACGTAAGTTTACTTATTAATTCAGATACATTACCTGGATTCATAGCCGTACTTATAACGTTATATTCTGTCAGAGTCCCTGACATTGACATTGTGTCAGTATCTTATTTTTAACATATTTGGTTTTACATTTGCTTATAAACATACTAGTTGACTTATTTTTGAATTTTGAATGCTTTTCCTGTAATATATATTTTTATAATAATAAAATAACAGTAGTATCTTACATACCCTCATAAAAACTAAGCAAACGACACTACTGAATTTGTCATGATGGGCGGAGCAAAAATCTGAATTCATACAATTCGTAGACAACCTTGATCGGACATCTTTCAAAAATTTTACTGTACATACTGTACTGTATCTAAAAACTGTAACTACATATGCATATTATGTAATGTACATTGTTTCAAAATAATTCATTTCCCCTAGGTACACACCCATTTTAGTACATGTAGGCTATTTTTAGATGTTAATGGGTTAACCGAAAAAATCGTTATTCGAAACGGCTGCGCCCCCTTTATTTCGGTTAACCGGGGTTCTACTGTATTATAGTTTTTATTTTCAAATTTAATTGTTAAATCTTCAAATGAGGCTACTTCCGGTTCACTAATTATAACCAAAATCTAATCAGTTGTTCTTCTGGATGTAAACTTGAGGATTACGAAAAAAATATAATTTTTGAATCGTGGTATTGAAGTTATGCGATCCGAAATTTTCGTCACATACACACACACACTCACACACACATACATACATACAGACATCATCGTAAAAATAGTAAAATTGTATTATAGGGACCCTAAAACATGCTTATTCACTAAAGGTAAAAAAAAAAGAATTATGTCTTAGTAAAACTAATATTTGGAATTTATTCATATCCAATATTTAATATGACCTGTAAATTATAATTTAAGTATAAAATAATATCTGTTAAATTACTGTTATTATTAATATTCCATTTTATTAATAATTGCGCCATGATAACAAATTTATTATTGATTATTCATTATCATATCTCTAACATTTTTACAAATGATAACCATGCATACAATTTTTCATTATCATTATTTTAATTAATCTAATTTTATCTCGGATAACCAGATTTACTTTACATGTACCACGTTTAGTGTCAATAAACTTATCTATGACAACAACTTCGAAAATGTCAGTTTGAAAGATTATTTTTTGGTTGTGATTTTGGTATTTCTAAGGGGGGGAATGACTGATTCGTTTTTCAAATTTAATTATTTTTAACATTTAATATAATTAGAAAAAGGGGTTATTTAAATTATACTGTAGTATAAAACTAAATCGAAAAATGTTTCGTGAAAATGTTCGGCCTAAACCTCCACAATATAAACAGAGACCTATTCCTAAACTGGCAGGGACTGATGTTCCCGGGTATTCGGCTGATTCTTTGGGACACGTAAGTTTTTCCAGAAAATTCACATGAACTTAATTTTCACATACTCCAAATATTTATAAATGCTTCATACTGAATATTGTGCATACTGAATGCTGAATACTTCTCTGAAAACACGTTGAATACTTTTGAATATAACTGAATAGTAATCGAAAATTTAATACATTTCAAATACTTTTTTGGTGTACATTATATTGGAAATACGCAGTATCTAAAAAGATTTTAATTCACACATACTATTCACTAGAGCTCGGAAAATATGCAAAATGCATATTAAAGTGCAGGCTTACATATTTTTAAGAAAATCTAATAATGCATATTCAGGGCAGCTCCGTGCGGGTGGACAGGTTGTGCTTATTCGTACAGAAAAAAAAATATAAACTAATAGTGAACAGTATTTTTTTTTAATTTGTTTGTATTAATTATCCTACCAAACGGATATTTTCCTAGCATTATCATTGTTATATTGAAATAATTACTATGAAGGAGTTGATTACAACAAAGAATATTTTGATTATAGCATAAAAATGTTGATTACAAGAATGAATCCAACAATGAATCCAATATTTAAATACTAGCATTTTTCGAAAAATCAAACGTTTATGATTTGAATAATTCGGTCCCATACCAAATTCTAAACTATTCGATTTAATATAAACTTAAATTTCATATGACGTTTTAAATCTTAAATTTCATTGGACGCTAAATCTTAGTTTATAATTGGTATTCATTCTACTGTGACTCCCATCCCTATATAATCCAAGTTCTCTCCCTTGTTTGTTCAGAGTTGTTAGACTCTGGCATGGTTTACATGTTGAGTAATCTTAACTACTCTGCTTAAATTTGTACTACTGATGATGAGAACTTAGCTATCGAAATACGTATATAGCTTATTTTATTTTTTTAAGGTTAAGGGGTAATTGTATTAGTTTTAGTTACAACCTTAGACTCCTATTATTATAAATATTTTACTATTATATTAATAAACATCGTAATCACTATTTTATTAATAAATGTAGATTACCAGAGAACCAAACACACAGTACAATCTTCAATTATTCTTCTACAACCAACGAAAACGAGAAGACGAAGACAACAAAATAAAAGAATTAAAAGACAGAATATTGGATGAAGCAACAACTGCAAAATATGTGAAACATTTTGAAAATAAAAGATTTTGCAGAACTCTTGATGAAAAGGTTCAAACAAAAATGGTGGAATATGACAAGAAAATTGAAGAACGTCGAAGAAAGTACAATATCATACTAAATTTATATTAATTTTTAATAAAGTTTTCTTCAGATTATCTGATATACTACATAAAGAAGAAATAGAATATACTAGAAAAACAATAGATGAAGCACAAAAGGCAAATGAACTAAGATCCCAAGAAAATGAACAAAAACTTAAACAAATGCAAGAGAGAAAAGAAGCAGAGAGATTGAAAATAGTAGAAGAAAAGAGAATGGAACAATATATGTTGGTCAAATTAATACATAATATTCAATCGTTTATAATTTTTTTATCTTCCCAGAGCTCGTTGTGCAGAATTTCGTCCTTATATTGCACTTCAGCGTTACAAAGAAGCTTCTGAAGTTCAAAAACTACAAATGTTAGAAAATGAAGTGAAGAAAATGACCGAAAAAGAATTGGAACATTTCTGGCATATGATGAAAGACAGATATTGTGCTGCAATTGTAAGATTGTTGATGAAAATAAGAATTACAATAAAACAAAATAATTTGTTTCTTTAGGATGAAAGAGAAGAACAAGACAGATTAAATAAACTTAAACGACGAAATGAAGACTTGCTTGTGAACGAATCCATAAAAAAGAATAAGGTATATAGAAACAGAAAACTAATAAATCCGATTAAAACATTTTGATTTTGTACAAAATGATTTATTCTCTAAGTTTTCGTTCATGAACGAAATAGTTACGATCTAATATTTAATAATATAACGAAATGTACAACGTCCATGACAAAAATCGTATTTTGTAGTTTTCTCGTTTACGCGATATCCTTGCTACAGTTATTTTTTTTGGGAATTCTGTACTTTATGGTTAACGCTGTAATATTGTAAACCTCCTCATTTTTTACCAGAAATTCTACTTATATCTATTCTTTATATTTAGATTTTTAAATTTTAAATTCATTCTATGAAGAAATTTTCTAATTTTTCGAAATGTTTCCAATTCATTGTCGGAATTGACAGAATTTTTGAAGGGTATATGTAATATACGTGTAATTTTAAATATTTAACTATTAATAAAATAATAAATATTATAATGTCTGGACTTCCCAGAAAAAATCTTCAGTAATGCCTGTCAGTTACAAACACTTTAATTTTTCAATTGGTTTCCATGACATTATTTGGGCTTTGAGATTTATTACAACAGATCATTATATACCTTATATTTCTTTATCTCTAAATCTATAAAATATAATATTTATATGTATCATATAGAAAATTTACTCTTCTTTAATACAAGCAAGAACAAAAAATTAAAAAAATAATATTTAGAAGATTTTTTTAAGAATCTGCTACTTCCGGTTGTCCAATTATTACCAAAACCTTTTCAGCTCTTTCCAGTAATGTCCGATTGAGAAATACGTAGGTATTAAGTACTATCTTTAAATATATAATACATATAAGAATGGCAACGCATATGGCCTAGCAAGATACTATATCTGTCTCTTTTTATTCACAAAATTATTATAGATATAGTCAAATTTTTTGACTCTGTCGGGTACAGTAATAAAACTATAAATGAACTATAAATATCGCAATTATGATAAAGCGGCATATCCTTTACTTTCTGTAGTATAGTACTGTTTGGCTTCGGCCCATACATACACATACATCCACACACACATACATCCACACACACACATACACACACACACACACACACACACACATCATCGTAAAAATATTAAAATCGGATTGTAAGGATCTGTATGCGATTTTTAGCAAGAATCCAATATCTCTCTTAGTAAGAGGTAAAATATTATGGGAAAGTAAGCTAAGTACACATTATTATATATTTACATTTTCGTTTTCCAACGACAGAAATATGAGCACTAGTTCATGAACGAATGGTAAAAGATAAACGTTTGTTATAAGTTTACAGAGTAAGGAAATTAAACTGCTAATAAATTTAGTTGGAGAACGAATATATCGTTCACGTACGTTCGACCAGAAGTTAGAGAATAAGGTTAGCCGTTCACGAACGGTTTTCGTTTCTCAACATTCTAGTTATAAGTTACAGAATAGGTAGATAATTCGTATTAAGGTGACAGGAACCATTTTCTTTTCAAAGATAAACGGTTATTAATGAAATCAAACCAATTTTTCATATTGTTGTTTCATTTATTTATTTTTATAAATATTCTTCATTTTCATCATTTTTCTAAATATAGATTGCAGACGAACAACAAAGACAACGAGAAAAAAATCAAGAAAAAGAAGAGCTAGACAAACTTTTGAAAGAAATTGAAGACGAAGATAAAAGATGTATGCATATTATACATATTTCATTTAGAATTAAATTGCTACAAATCAGTATTTATTACAACATAAATAAGTATCTCTAAATGACTAGTAGAAATAATAACAATACCAATAACATTAACTTGAATAGTAACAAAGTTTTATTTCTCCAGTTGCAGAAAAAGCTTTACGAAGCAAAAAAGCTCTGTTCGAAGACGGTCAAAAACAAATCAAACAACGCGAAGATCTAGTCCGACGTGCAGCTGAAGAAGAAAAGAAAATACAAGACAGTTTTGATCTTCTTACAGAAGAACTGCTAAAGAAAGAAAGAGAGAGAGAAAAATCAAGAAGTTCACAAGCAGCTAAGGACAGAGCTGAAAGTGTAATCAAATATAATAAGTTTGTGAAAGAGATGAAAATAAAAGAACAGCAAATGGAACAAGAAATAGATGAATTAATAGCTGCTGATATGAAAGAAATACAAAGAAGGGATGATGAAAAGAGATGTGCATCTTTAAGAGCAAGTGAAGCCTTACAAACAGTACGAAAAATTATGAAAATAAAAATCTTTATCTCACCAAAAAATTTTAACAATTTTTTTAGTCTGTATTGCAAATTAGAGCAAAACAAATAGAAGAAAAGAAGAAACACGAAGAAGAAATGCGAAATAAAGCAAAATTAGAAGCAGAATTGCGTCAGCAATCCGAAAAATACTACGCAGATATGAAGAAAGAATACAATCGTGTAAAATTCCTAAGCGAGAAGAAATATCAAAATGATTTGAAAGAACAAATGGCTTATAGCAAAATTCTAGCTGTACGAATAATTTATTTCTTATTTTTTTTTTAATTTTGATATGTATTTATTTACTATTTCAGGACCGGGAAAGAGAAAACGATCGAAAAATAGCAGAATCTGCTAAAGTAGAAGATAAACTTTATAAAAGTATTATCGAAAAGGTTTTAAGTGGGGAAGCTAAGGTTTCTAAAACTCATCCATTTAAATTTCAAATTGAAAAAGAAAAATGTCCGTGTCCAAAACCTAATTATTGATATTGATATCCATGAAATTATTTTCATAATTGTTTATATGCAATTTCGATAATATAAACAATATGAAATATATAAATTGTATTTTTTATTACTATGCTGGCAACATTAATATTTTTGATTAATAACAAAAAAATTGATGTGGTCAGCACATTATCTTCTGTCATGTCTATGTATTTTGTACAAATTTCACACAGAACACGTGTGTCTTCCTCAGGGGCTACATTTACATAAGAAAAATTTACAATAATATATATTGAATTACATTGGTGTAAATATAAAAAGTTAACTTACATGAGTTTTCTTAACTGTATGTTGAAAATAGTGAAAATCTATTGTGATTTAACAAAGTATAGAAATACATGGAAATTATGTTTTTTTTAAAATACAAGAATTGTCAAAAACGAACAGTATTTTAACTGTTAAATGAAATTTAACAAAGTCACAAGTAATAAAAAATCTGATGTGACCAACACAGTACCTCCCGCCATTTACCTATGTATATAAATAAAAATAAATAAATAAATATTTCATCACGGCATATTACCCATTGCTGGATGTGCCAATCTGCTTTGTACAGATATCGGTAATGATGGAATATTTGTACCGTGCACCCATAGCTGGCGTGAAGAGTGCACCACAGGGGTCAATTTTGTGCCATTAAAATTCGATGTAATTTTTGGCGTCGGTCGGGATCGAACCCGGGTCCCCAGATTCGCGACCAGAAACTCAGGCACACGGCCACGAGACCCCATATATAATTTTTATATTACTTTATAAATTTATCCATACAATATATAGAAAAAGTATTAAAGCGACTTGTAGAAAATGAAATAATCTTTAATTTTTATAGTAACAAATTGAGAAAAAATTACATTTAAAGATATTTATTGAAGAAAAACTATCTTGAGCTTCAAGTAAACTGCCATTTCCGGTTATCCGATTGCCACCAAAATCTAATCAGATATTTCCATATTAGAATAAGGTAGAAATACATGGTTTCAAAACTTTCTGAATGATAGTATTTGAGTTAGAGCGTATACACTATACAGGATCCATACATACATACATACATACATCATCGTGAAAATGTTAAAAATTGATTCTAGGGACCTTAAAACGTGGTCATTTACCAAAATCTCGATATGCGATTTTTAGCACGATCCCTTTACCTCCCTTACCAAGGGTAGCGGGAGGTAAAAAGTACACTTGTACAAAAGTGATGTAAAAAAGTAATATGAAAAATGTAAAAATGTATCACTAAGTAAAGTTTTGAACTGTACAGTGAAATATACTTGTTTTAAAATAGTTAAGTCATGTTATTTATAAAAAAGGTTTTACCGCGAAAGTTTTTAATTGCAAACAATTTTAAAATTATGTTTTAATGATTTTGAGATAATGGTTATTTTTTATATATAGTATTTTAATGTTTTTGTTTTATTTATGTATTAATTAGGTGTCATCTGTATTTTAGAATATTGTTATAAATCTTGCTAATGTACTTTGTGTCGGTTTTTAAGTTAACATTGTTTTTGTCATTTATATAAAGCATTTCTAATGTAAGCCTTTTGTGCAACTTATTTTCGGTGTCTTTGAATTTTCAAAGTTAAATTTGTGATTCTGGGTTTGGGCATTTATGTAAATTATTTGTTATTTTTCGAGTTATAGTATTGGAATTATTAAAGGATAAATTTTTGTTACATACACAGACTCATACACACACACACACACACACACACACACACACACACACACACACACACACACACATGCATACATACAGACATTTTCGTAAAAATAGTAAAATCGTATTCTAGGGACACTAAAACGTGCTTATACATTAAAAATTCACCATCCAATTTTTTTAACCAAAGACAATACCTTCCTTACCTAAAGGTGACGTAAGGTAAAAATATATCCTCCTTCATTAGTAATTGTCAAGAAAAGAAAATATTGTTTTTGTTCTCTAACTTGTGTATCCATGACAACAATGTTGTTTAGTGAAACTTTTTTGCTTTTATCAAATGTCATCTTGTTTTGGTGTCAAATAATCCGACGGGATAATTTATTATTTTTTTAAAGAAAGAGAAAGTTTTAAAAATGTTTAAACTTCGAACTAAACCCATACCTCCTCCACGGATAGCTCGCCCTGTTCCCTGGCCAACTGAAGTTCCTGGACTTGCTCCTGGAAAAATTGGAAAAGTAAGTTGCAAGGAAAAATTCGACATTGATTTATTTATAGACAGATCATTTTAGTATAATTTTATGTTCAAATTGAAGATGTTATACACTGATTGATATACTGGAACTCAAGTTTTAAAATATTAGGTAATTAACACTATCGTTTTTTTAAAGTTTGCGAGAGAACCAAATACTGACTATAAACGCAAGTTATTAGAGTACCAACAACAAGAAAATTATCTTTATCAAGAATATTTAAATAAAATAAAGAAACAAATAGAAGATGATATTATACAAACGAAATATGATAAGCATGCTGAAAACAAACGATACGCTAGAGTATTAAATGAAAAAGTAAATAAAAAGATGAAAGAATATGATGAGAACATAGAAAAACGTCGTCAGAAGTAAAATATACATATCTATAAATATTTTTATTACTCGTACATTTATTCTGTAGCCTAACAGACATGCTATACGTAGAAGAAAGACAACATACAAGAGATGTAATTGCCGACGTACAAGAAGAAAAAAGTTTCCAACAAAAATTAGAAAAAATGAACAGGGTCAAAGAGGAAAACGAAGCAGCAAGAAAAGCCTTCGTAGCAGAGAAGAAAATGGAACAATATGTGTTAGAAAACTTACACTACTTCTATTTCTTCTTTGTTATTAATTATTTTGAATACAGATTACGATGTTCTGAACTGAGACCAATAGTTGCTCATCAACGATGTTTAGACGCAGCTGAAGTGCAGAAAAAACAAATGGCAGAATTAGAAGTAAAAAGACAGAGTGAAAAAGAGTTGGAACATTTTTGGCATGAAATGATGCTGAAATACTGCGAAGCATCTGTAAGAAAACAATTTTAATAGTAGTATAATCGTTCGCTGTTTAAGTTTTCGCATAATAATTTTTGCGATGCCATACATTTAAGAAAATGCTCTATACCTTTGAATATATAATACATATAAGAACGGCAACGTAATGTATTTAGATTAAATATTTCGAGAGAAGGTGCCATCTATCCCTCCGTATACGAATTATTTCTGAGTTAGTTAAAAAAATACATAATAGGTGGATGTTGCACAGTGTTGCCACGTAGCTAGAACAGCAAGATAAGATTTTATAAAGGTTTTTAAGTTTGCTACTGTAAAACAAGTATACATGTACAAGATTCAAAATATATTATCTGGTTATTATGAAACAATATTTTTGAATTATTGATTATTGAATACCTCTAACAAATAGTATCTGGCAATGCTGTCAGCACGATTTACCGTAGTTCATAGTTTTGTGGTAGGAGTCACTAGCTATCTATAATAATTTTGTGAATAAAAAGAGACAGATATAGTATCTTGCTAGGCCATATGCGTTGCCGTTCTTATATGTATTATATATTCAAAGTTTATACGCTTAAATTCATTATATGAATATATTTTGTCCTGCTCTTCTAATTTTTCGAGATTTTTCCAATTCATTGTCGGGATTGATACTACTTCTAAAGGCTATATGTATTATACTTATAATTTTAAATATTTAATCAATAATACAATAAGAAATAATATATTTATGTATTTCCCAGAAAATGTCTTTCAGTAATGTCTCCGGATTTCTGACACTGACATTTATCTATCCATTATAAACATTTCAATATTTCAATTGGTTTCCATGGACTTATTTGGGCTGTGAGATTTATTACAACAGATTATTGTATATATTATATTTTTCTATAAAGGATATAAAAAAATATTAAAATGTATGATAGAGAATTCAATCTTTTTTAGTATTTGCAAGAACATTTTTTCTCTAAAAATAATACTTAGAAAATATTTTTAAGAATCTGCTATTTGCGGTTGTTCAATTGCTATCAAAACCTTTTCAACTCTTTTCTTTAATATTCGATTAAGAAATAGTTCTTCCAACATCCACACATATACACACACATACATTCACACAGACATCATCGTAAAAATGTTAAAATCGGATTGTAGATACCTTAAAACGTACTTATTCATTAAAATCTGGATATGCGATTTTTAGCATGAATCCAATACCTCTTTAGTGAGAGGTAAAAAGTGTTTTTAACAATCACATTTTTTTGCAGAGAATACATTAATATTTTTTTTTACAAAATTTGGACTATGCTAAAACTGGTCAGTTTTAAGGGGTTTCACTTCGTAAAGAACGCATGTAAAACAAAAATTATTGCCAGATTTACTATCTATGGGGTTAGTTCTATCATTGGTTAAACGTTGCTTACTTAAATAACACCCTGTATAATGACATTTAAATAAATTTTTAATGATGACAAGTTCTAATGTAACATATAATATTCTATTTATTCTAGGATGACCGTGAAGAGCAAGATAGATTAAAAAAAGAAAAACAGACGAAAGAATTTAAATATTATTCAGATTTACAAGCTAAAGAAAAGGTAAAATTTATTACAAATGGCAAAAACTCCAGGTTTATAATAATAAGTCTTTTCTTCCTTCTTCCTATATTCCTTCGTTCAAACATATACTTACTATATAGTAAAATATATTGCTCGAATTATCTGTAATAGTTATATTGCGATATTACAATATTTATATCACATTTTAAGCACTCCACTATATGTTAAATTTCCCCTTTTTATACTTTAAAATTCTCTAGATGGCTAGAGAACAACAACTACGAAAAGAAATGCTCGAAGAAAAAGAACGTGTTGATAAACTGATAAAACAAATTCAGGATGAAGAAAGAGCATGTAAGCCTTAATTTTTTATGTCATTATTTGTTTCCTACTAGAAATCGGTCAAAGGTTATTTGTGATGTTCAGTCTTAGTATGGTTTGGTTAGTGAAAGTAAAAAGCATTTTTATCTATTTGTTCTTATATAACAATACTTGTGAATAAGCAGTTCTTCACTTGGAAATGCAATTACCTGAAGAAGAAAAAGATTAACCTTTATTTAGAAACAATGAATATGTCAATGATGTCAAGGCGACTGCAGAATAGGTAGCATTTATGTAATTTTATTAATGAATCTGCCAATATATGAAAGTATCCCAAAAAGGAAAATTAAATGGTAAAATGGCAATTATTGCCCAATAATTATCAAAGAATCTATATATTTAATCAAATGTCAATACGTGTGTTCTTCTTAAAAGCCATTGCAAAAAATGATTGGTTCTTTTATCATATACGACCTACAACAATTAACGTATGTAACAAGCTAATATATGACAAAAGACAAGTCCCAAAATTTTTCGTTTCAACAATAAATAATACAATATTTATGTTAGTATTATCTATAAAACTGAGGGTAAAGGTAACTGACAATATACTCAATTAATTGACATCTTATATTTTATTACTTTAATAAAAATTATTTGCGAATTATAAAAGACGAAAACATTTGACATATGAAGACAATGGTTTATTTGCAAATGAATTATTATTAAACCTAAGAAATTTTATTATAAGCAATATATTCAAGTTCTATACACTTTATTAATACACCATATCAAAATTTGTTGAATTGGAGTAATAATCATAGCATCCAGAAGTTTATTTATTCTAGTTTTTAATATAATTGTAGGTGGTACTTTAATAAATAAATATCACTTTGCAAATAATTTTACTAAAAAAATATAATTTAATATAGTAATTAATTGAATATGTCAATTTTCTTTACCTTCAGTTTTATAAATAATACTAACATAAATATTGTATTATTTACTGTTGAAACTAAAAAAAAATAGTACGTGTCTGTTGTCATATATTTGCCCGTAGATTATTGTTAAAATGATAATAATGAGGTAATAACATATTTAAATCCAGTACACTTTATTAATACACAAAATAAAAAAAATGCCCAAATATAGTCTTAACTTTGTAATTAAAAAAATTATTTCTTCTTGCTGTTAATGTATTTTTTTCAGAGGGTACGAATACATTTGGGGTTGGGCTATTTTATTCACAATCATTCTTTTCTAAATCAACATTTAAATTGCAGTTAAAGAAATGAAAGAAAAAAAGAGACGCGAAGCGAGCGAAATGTTCCATCAAGAAATGAAACAGCGTCAAGCTACATTAAACGAAATTGCTAATAAAGAGATGGAAATACAAAAAGCTTATGATAAACTTGTGGAAGAAGAAATTGAAAAAGAAAAAGCAAAACAGAGAGCGATAGTATCTACTGCTTTCGAAGATATGATAAAATATAATAAATATCTAGCTGATATGAAAGAAAGGCAATTGCAGGAAGATATGAAAATGCAAGAAATAATCGATGGAACTATGAATGAGATGAAGAGAAAGGATGAAGAAGAAAGATGCAAAGATACAATGGAGAGGAGAGCACTGCTACAAGTAAAATATTACTTAATTACAAACACGGTTTATAAATTTAGGTGTGACAACTCATCAACTAACTAAACCCCTGTGGTGCACTATGCACGCCAGCATTGAGTGCCCGTGAGGTGACGCGTGGTAAGCGCCCGCACGGTACAAATATTTCATCATTACCGATATCTGTGTACAAAGCAGATTGGCACACCCAGAAATGGATAATATGCCGTGATGATATATTTATTTTATTTATTTTATTTGTTTAATAAATATATTGTCTCACTGGTGGTATCCATTCAATTTTTGCAGCCCCTAGGCAATGCCTGAGTTGCCTAATGTGTTACAGCGGCACAATTCAAACAAATTAAAATAGCAAACTTATTAACAATAATTTATTTACAGTAAAATTATTTAAAGATGTCCGATCAAGGTTATTTGTATCATGAACGAATTAACAAATTGGCATACATTTATCTCTCTCCTTTGCAGTCTATAAGCGTGTGCGATAAGGATGGATATAACACGTTTGTCTTTCAAAAATTCATATTGTTTCGAGTAAGTTAGGACATTCCACTTTAAAACGATGCTCGTTGTTGATAATACTTTCGCTGTAACGTAAGCTTATATATTAATTCATATACATTACCTTGATTCATAGCCGTACGAATAACGTTATTTTCTGTCAGTATCACTGACATTGACATTGTGTCAGTATCTTATTTTTCACATATTTGGTTTTACATTTGCCAATAAACTTACCAGGTGGTTTATTTTTGAAATTTGAATGCTTTTATTGTAACATATATTTTTATAATAATAAAATAACAGTAGTATCTTATGTACCCTCATAAAAACTAAGCTAACGACACTACTGAATTTGTCAGAATGGGCGGAGCAAAAATATGAATTCATACAATTCGTAGACAACCTTGATCGGACATCTTTCAAAAAATTTTCTGTACACTTGATATAAACCATATTTAACAGCATAATAATAATTTTAAATGGGGTCGCGTTACTGTGTGTTAGTTGTGTTTCGGGCGACCAGGGTTCGATTCCAAATAGCACAAAATAACCCCTCCACAGCAGCTTTAAGAGCCTGTAAGGTAACGCATGGTAAACATTATAACTACAATTATTGTCATTACCGAAATGGGTTTATTTATTTACTTAATACCAACCTTATTTCCAAGGATTCCGCCAGATATTTACAATGTTTTTCGATATTTATACATTTTATAATATGTGCATAAATAGTACATTAAAACACAAGTATCATAAGGCAATCTGTTAACGTACGAGTCCAAGTTTGGAAAACGAGCCGCTAGGCGAGTTTTACAAAGGACGAGTGCGTCAACAGGCCTTATGATACGTGTTTTTTATACTATTTTTTCTATTGAGGTAATTTTACGATTAAATTTATTTAAATTGCGACGTCAAATTATGACTAGGTATTTTTTTGTTAGTTATGTTTATGTTGGTAACGCTTCTCGCTAACAATTGAAATTTCATATTTTGTCAACTGTTGATTAATTAGTGTATTGCAAAGTGTATTGTATTTATGATTCTGGTTGTGAATTTAATATTATATTTCTTTCTAGTCCTATCACATAAAAAAAGTATAAAAACCCATAATTAAAAGTAATATGTTGAAATATTATCAACAACTTACCATTTTGAGGTTACCTGTCATCTGTCAGTTATGAAAGCATGACTACCATCTCTAGAACATGAAAGGCGCCAAAAATAGTACGCTTATAGATCTAAACGTCGTGTTTTCAGTACAAAACAGTGCGTTTATAGAAACATAAGAACACCGAAATAGAAAAATTAATTAATATGTCAATTTAAATTCAAATTTACAGTTATGTGTCGGGAACATTTCTAACTTTGCACGCTGAGACATCTGGCGGAAGCCAACTTCATAAACACGATATTTTCGATGAGTTGTTACCTTCTATATTTATACATTTTGATTACAAATTAATTTTTAAAGATTTCTGATCGGACATCTTTAAAAAATAGAACTATTCTTACTTAATCCACTTGATTTATTAATACTATTTTATCTTCATGAAGACTGTGTTGAAAGAAAGAGCACAACAATTAGAAGAACAAAAGCAACGAAGAGAAGAAGAAAAGAAGAAACGAGAAGTAGAAGCAATTCTGATTAGTACTACAATAGAAAAAAGTTGTGAAATGGAAAAACAATACCAGAAAGTTACTATGGCAGCAATGAAAAAATATCGAGATGATCTTACTGCGCAAATAGAATATAACAAAGTTCTAGAAGTATGTGTAGTAATGAGGTCAGTGATAAAATTCATGTAACTATGTTAAGAATTTTGCAGGAACGTGAAAGAGATAATATGAAGAAAATTCTAGAAATGGCAAAGAAAGAAAATGAAATGTATGATAATATAGTGGCGAGTGTACTGACTGGTAATATAAAAATATCAGAGACTCATGCATTCCGGAATGTTATAGAAAATCAAAAATGTCCTTGCCCAAAACCTTACTATTAATTTGAATTTTTGTTTAATTTTTTTAATTGTTTAATCATTTTTTAATAAGCTTTTTGTAGAATACCTTTCTATTCTTTTTTTATAAGTTTTTATTTTTTGTTCACTACATGTTGACATATTACATTTATATTATAAATAAATCATATTTTTTATTTAATATTTTATGTTTTCATTTTAAGTCGTGAATTTCTGCAAAGTAAAATTCTTTACTCTGCTATTTTTGCTAGTTCAAGAAACCTTTCCTTTGTATTAAAAACTCAAACACCTATTTATAAAACATTAGGAAATATTTATTTTTACCTTCCGTCACAAAAAGTATTAATGCGAACCTATAGAAAATTTAATAATCTTTAATGTTTATATAACATAAATCTCGAAAAAAGGTTTCAAAATTTTCTGAACGACAGTATATGAGTTAGAGCGTAAAGAGAATCCACACACACACAAACATAATCGTGAAAATCTTAAAATTGGATTGTAGGGACCTTAAAACGTGGTCATTTACCAAAATCTCGATATGCGATTTTTAGCACGATCCCTATACAGTAAAATTTTTGAAAGATGTCCGATCAAGGTCATCTACGAATTGTATAAATTCAGATTTTTGCTCGGCCCATTCTGACAAATTCAGTAGTGTCGTTTGTTTAGTTTTTATGTGGGTACATAAGATACTACTGTTATTTTATTATTATAAAAATATATATTACAGTAAAAGCTTTCAAAATTCAAAAATAAGTCAACTGGTAAGTTTATTAGCAAATGTAGAACCTAATATGTTAAAAATAAAATAATGACACAATGCCAGTGTCAGTGACTCTGACAGAAAATTACGTTATTTGTACGGCTATGAATCAAGGTAATGTATCTGAATTAATAAATAAACTTAAAGAGATGACCTTGACCGATCACCTTTAAAAAAAATAGTGTACCTCCCTTACCAAGGGATATGATAACAAATAATATTTTTTTATCCAGAAAAATGCCCAAATCTTTAACAATGAATACACGATTTAATACTTCATTCATTGTGTATTGGTTGGTAATAGGGTTATTTTTTCTTGTAAAAGTGATTATTTGACATTATTTGTTCAAATTAAAATAAAATTTATTTACCAAGTGACCAATTGTATAAGGCATTTATATCTTGCTGTAGTGATTACATTCACTCGTATTTGTTATCGTGCCAAATAATTTAAAATCATCCGTAATTTTTTGCAATAGTTCCACAAAAAAATAAATTCTTATTACAAATTACAAGTACCCTGCTGTGAAACTGACTAGGAATATATTGTCAAGAAAAATGCGAACATTATTTTACATTTCAAAAATGCTTTCAAGCGTTCGTGTTCATTTACCATTCATTTAAACATTTGTAGTGGCAAAGGTTACGTACACATATTGTTAAATCGATAATCCGTGATGTGGTACATAAATTTAAATTTAGCCATCCGTAACGAACAACCCTGCAGCAACCTTTTAGTTACCATGGTTACATAATAACATAGGTGAATAGGTTATTGACACTGTCATGAGACAGTGAGGCAAGGTTTTTGGTTGGGAGTGGGTAAAAATTAAAAGTATTTCGCAAATAAAATGTTTGGAGATGGACATCACAAAATTAGGGATAAGTTTTTGGCAAAACCAACTCCGATACCAAATTGTGTAAGTGTTGCGCAGGGTAATAGAGCCTATTCTGCAGACAAAGTAAGTATGAAATCAATTTATTTAAATATTTAATTTAATTACTTTTGTAATAACTGGAATTCCAATATTGTATATACCAGCGGTTTACAAAATGTGTTCTGCGGAACCTAAGGATTCTGTAGAAGCCCCATAAGAGTTCCGAGAATAAAGACGAAACTCAAATTCAAAAATTATCAAAAAACCTCCCACTTAAACAATACTTACTAAAATGTAAAATCAAGTGACATTAGTAATTTTATAATTTTTATGATTTGGTCAGTCTCAATATTTTTTTGGACCACAATGAATATTGTTACATGTGACTGGGGGCTAGTGCTACTTTGAAGAACGATTTGCTGTTTTTATTGCAAGAAAAAAAAATCTGTTGTGGCCAGCACAATACCTCTCGCCACTTTTTTTTTGATTACATAAGTACACGGCGTGAACAGTCATGTTACATTGTTTGCCTTGACAAGCAGATTTGGGGGCCCATTTCAGAATGATAATTCGTAATTATGTACATAGATGTAAAATGTCAGAATTTTTCATTAAAAATTTCAAGATTTTCTAAATTCACGTAGTTAATTTGTCACCAAGGGTATGAAATTTACTTATCGAGGATAATAAACCACATGGAATTGGAAAATCACTAAATTTAGAATGAGAAATTATGATATTTGACGTCTATATACATAATTACTAGCTATCATTCTGACATGGGACCCCATATCTGCTTGTCAAGGCCAACAAAGTCACATGACTACTCGCGCCCTATTGTATTTAACATTTCTTGTATACCTACACTCTACACCAAAAATTCTACTTATATCTATGCCTTATACTTAGATTGTTAAATTTTAAAGAAGAAAATTTGTTTCCAATTCATTGTCAGGATTGACAGTATTTTTGAAGGATATATGTAATATACTTATAATTTTAAATATTTAACTATTAATACAATAAGAATTAAAATGTATGTCTTCCCAGAAAAAATCTTCTCCGGATTTCTGTCAATTACAAACATTTTAAATTTTCAACTATTTTCCATGGCATTCTTTCGGCTGTAAAATTTATTATAACATTATTTTATATATTATATTTCTTTTATTACTAAATCTATAGAATATATAATAAAATATTTAAATGTATCAGATAGAGAATTTAATTTTCTTTAATATTACCAAGAAAATTTTTCAAAAAATATTATTTAGATGATTTTATTTTTCAAGAATCTTCTACTTCCGGTTTTCCAATTGTTACCAAAACTTTTTCAGATCTTCCCATAAATGTCCGAATGGGAAATACGTAGAAATATAAAAAAAATGGTTGAAATTTGTGCCAATACTTATGACACACCCGTTATTGTAGGTTTTTTTCATGAATATACCATATTTGTAGATTGGTCCGTTTTCTAATAACATAAGCCACGATTTATTTGGAGGGGGAAAAAGAAAAGAAGTCAGTTACCACCCTGGAAAAGAATGTAAATATCATGAGCAAAATATTCACGGAGACTTTAAACATTACTACAATCCAGCAAATATGGATCGAGAAATTAATAGACGCGTAGATGACAAATTACAAGAATATGCAGAAAATCTCGAAAGAAGACGTCAATGGTATGTTCTACTACGACCCCAACCCCAACTGGATTCGTACCCTCTGAAATAAATATATTAACAGCAATAAAAAATAAATTTTTAGGTTACAATACTTAAGACTATATTTGGGTATTTTTTTATTTTATGTATTAATAAAGTGTACTGTATTTAAATACAATGACCATTAGTATGAACAAGTGATTAAGGGTGATTAGCGAGCATTTGACTAGCATTGTTTAATCTCTGTCTTAACTATTATAATCCAAAAATGTATTTCTTCTTGCTGTTAATATATTTTTTTTAGAGGGTACGAACACATTTGGGGTTGGGCTCGTATAGGTTACTAAATAAATAATTAAGTTTATTTATATAATTTCAGTTTAAAAGCACTTTTTGCGTACGAAGAAAACCAACAGGTACAAGAAGTCGTAGAAATGGCACACAGAAACGAAAAAGATTATCTTCTTGATGCCAAAATTCGAATTCAGAAACTACGTGCCAAAAGAGAATCCGATAGGTTAGATTTCGTACGAGATAAGAAAATTCAACAGTATTTGTATGCACATACTTCTTATTTCTAAGATTTTTTATTATTTTATTACATCACCCCACAATTTATTCTAGAGAAAAATGCGAGGAAATTCGTCCCATTATAGAAAATCGTCGCTTATTAGAAACTAAAGAAGCACAAAAAATGCAAATGATAGAAAAAGAAAATCAAAGAGAAAATGAAAGAAAAGTAAATCACATGTGGTACGAAATACTTATGCAAGATATAACAACAAAAGAAGATAAAGAAGAACGCGAAAATTTACAAACCCGTAGAAAACATTTAGAAGATAAAATAACTTGGGACTTACAGTGTCAACAACACGATCTTCAAAAGCTAGACGAACTCAGAGAGAAAAAAGAAGAAGCCATACAACTCAATAACTTAAAAGAAGAAATAAGAAGAGATGAAATAGCAGAACTAGACATCAAACGACGAAAACGAGACGAATGTTACAGAGACATTATCGCACAGATCCGACAAAAACAAGAAGCGCTCTCCAAAGAAGCATTCGAGAAGAAATTATTGCAAGAACAACTCAACAAACAAGAAAAAGAAGAAATGGAAAAAGAAAGAAAATACAACGAAAAAGAAAGATTAAGAAGAGAAATGGATCAATATCATGAATATATTTTACGGTTAAATAAAGAACGGACAGATGAAGAAAAAAGATTAGATGAACTTATAGAACAAGAGTTGAAAGAAATTCAGGAGAAACAAGACGCAGCAAGGAAGAAATATCATCAAGCCAGACAAGCCCTACAAATGGTATGATAATATATTTTTTCAACAGTCTACATAGAAAATAGCAATTTGCGCTTTCTTTTGTCAACGTAAAATGTCACTTTGCCGCTCTAGCCCGACAAAGTAGAAAAAAATGCTCGCGTCTAAATTTCTGATTATACAATGTTGAGAAATGTCACTTGTCTACATTCTTAATGGAAACGTTTAGTCAGGAACTAATGGCACTGTAGTGACACATTTACCACCTTTACAAATACATTTGATATAACTGCTCACCAAAAAAAAATGTGAAAATAAAATTTACAAAAAAGAAAGTATAAAATGTTTAGATTAGATTGAAGCAATAGGTCAAGAACAATGGGAAATAAATTAAAATTAAATATAAAAGACGTTTTTTCTTTATATTAATCCTTATTAATTGAGTAGTGGTGTAAGTACAAAGTGTACATTTTATTATTTTTTGTTATCATGGAGGACCCCACTGTGGCGACTATAGAAAAAATCTTGTGTGTCTTTCAAGCGCAAATGGACATTGCCGATTTCGAGAGAATGCCGCGCGACGCAGGAGCGCGGCAACAACCTCTCAATTAACAATGTCCTATTTTGCGCTCTTAATACACAAATAGCTATAATAAATTTCTTGCTATTTACCATTCTTTTCCTAGACTGTGAGGAATGGACAAATGGAACAGATGAAACATAAAATAGAAGAAGCTAAACAGAAGGTCAAACTGAAACAAGCGGAAAATCAAATGCTCAAAATGGCTCAGGATCAAAATGAACGATTGATGGCTGAATATATGAGAAAGCAAATGTTAGAAGCACGACAGTATCGGGAAGAATTGAACCAGCAAATTGAATACGCAAAATTGAAAAAGGTAAATGAATCAGTAAAACGAAGAATGTCGCATCGAAAAATTGACACTTCATGTTATATTATATAATGATATCGTCACCATACGACTTTTGCTTTGGTTCACTATAAATGACTATTCAAGGTCATTTATAAGTCGTCTGGGTCTGGTATAATATTACTTTCAGATAAATTCACTGCATTTTGAATACATAAGTGTGCGACATGAAATATTTAAGAATACATTTGAACTGTAAAAAAGAAATTTAATTTATTTGCAAATTATGTTCCTTTTTAAATAATGCCTTTATCATGGATTTAAACATAGACTTGATATTATAAACCATAGAATAATAATTTGATTTAAACGCCATCGCACACGCCATCGTCATTGGGTAAACATTAGCACAGATGGCAGTGTAGTGAATAATTGATTAACTGAAACTCTACAACATAAACATACGTCATTATTATTTGTTGTATATTAGAAATTAATGTCACAAATTACGTATACCTGTCACGCAACATAAATTACATAGACGTACGTCAAATAATCTTTCTCTTTCTAACATGAAATGTTGCTAAGCTACTGCTATATAAAGTGCTGTGTATTTCTTTCTTCGAACAAGTAACTTGGAATAGTCATCTTTCGTGAATCCAACTATAACAACAAATGCCAAAACCCTTTTTAAGTTATCGTTCTCATGATTATAACAACTATATGATTCATTAAGTTATAAGCCAATAAGAATGCGTGATTTTCCTTAGTTACTACATATTTCAGCGGTTATTATACGAACCTTTGCGTTTGATTATTTTGTTCTGTACTCAGACTCAGAACGATCAATGTCATTTTGAATTATATTTACGGAGCATAAAGTATAATCTTCTTCCTTCGAATCGAGTACATAAATGAATCTGATTTTGAGGGGAAGAATCATACTTTTTATCCTTTAAATAAACATCTAAAATGACACTGACAGCAGTGACAGTGGCAGCTCCAAATGCATCGAAACAAATAATTAAATAAATATATCCTCACAGCATATTACCCATTGCTGGGTGTATCAATCTGCTTTGAATACAGATATGGGCAATAATGAAATATTTGGACCGTGCGGGCACTTACCAGGCGTCACCTCACGGGCACTTATTGCTAGCGTGGAAAGTGCACCACAGGGGTCAATTTTATGCCATTAAAATTCGAAGTAATTTTTGCCGTCGGTCGGGATCGAACCCGAGCCCCCAGATTCGCGACCAGACACTCAGGCACACGCCACGAGACCCCATATAGTTTATTTTCCTCGGCCCTAAGGCCTCGGCAACTAAATTCCATATTCGTGATAAAAAGTAGAACTTCAGTACCTTGATACATAAATATCGGAATTGGGTTTTGGCAAAAACCAAAAATCATTATTATAACTACATGTCGTCTGGTAACGACTCGTAACTATGTATAATTATTTAGTAGAATAGGCCTGTAAATCTGTTGTTTTTTAGGAAGAAGAACGCGCCGAAATAGAAAAACATTTGCGATTTGGCCAACTAGAAGAGGAAGAATATAAAAGTAATTTATTTCAAATCATAAATTCTGATATAAAATATTCTGAAGTTCATCCATTTCGTCAACTTATAAATCAACCGAGAGTACCATGTCCGAAAAACTTGTACTTCTAAATAGTATCTATTGTCTTATATAATATTAACTTGTTTCAGGCAACCATGAATTCTGTCCCGTATTGACTGTAACAGTAACGTATATTTACTTCTCTGAACTATTCCTTTTGATTTGCTTGGTGTCTATGTGTTCCAGACTATAATAAGATGTTGCACTTTTTTTGGTTATTGTCAACTGAATTTTTTTTAATGTTTTGGAGTGTAGGAATAAAAAACAATATAAAATTATACTTTTTATTCTTTATACAATCGCAATCTCTCAAGAACAATAACAAGGCGTCAATCTTGGCTTCCTGATTTCTTCTTGCGATAGTCCATCGTTGATTTTGTCTCGGATGTTTCAGTACTGTACTATAATAATATATTCGTGTAGTGTACTTTCACTAAGCATTACAACGCTTTTTGTTTGCGTACACTGAAATCGTTTTAACAAGTGCAAATTTTACGGAAACTCAACAGCATGCTTCAAATATTTAAATCAAACAATCTTGAAAGATTACAGCATGGAGTAATATTAGAAATTTCCCTGGGGAAGTCAACAATACCTGCTTAGCAGATAAAATATTTTTTTATAGTATACATTTTGAGAAAAAAGTAGATCCAGGATAATGTTTAAATAAATAACACAATTTTCGCAATGTAGATCTCGTATGGCGCCATCAAAATCAGAATCCGATAGTTGTACAGAAATATATTATAATATTTTATCCATGACTGTCAAATACTATACCTTCCTCAATCTAAGATTAATGGGAAGTGTTGAATAGGCTTTGGTAACAATTGGACAACCGAAAGTTGTAGTTTGTTAAAAAAATTCTTCTAAGGGCTGGTATTTTCACTTCCGAATAAAGCTAAAGATAAATTTAACCTTCGGATAAATATTTTTGTTGTCTTTTCACTTGCAAATAAATTTATTCGAAAGAATAACATCCGTTATTTGCGGAATAAGTTATTCGCTAGTTGGGTAGCGAATAAAAGGTTTATTCGTAAGTACATTACATTTCTACATAGTGCAGATTATTAACAAAGTGGATATATTAAATATTTTTAATGATTCTGATGATTGTTTGAACTATGAATGAATAAATAATGCAAGAAATCGAAAACGCACGATTAGATTAGATAGCGACTTAACCACACACATCAAGGAAATTTTTGACAGATTCCGATTATGAAAACAAACTGTTCTTATTTTATTATTACAAATTACGGTTCGTATTTGATCTCAAACGGTGCATACATAGGTAAATCCCTCCTTGGGTAAATCATTATAAAGATTGTGACATTTGATGCTGGTAAAATATTTTCGGATTTTGAATACTTTTATACAATATTCATTTACCTCGAACTGAAAGGAATATACAAAAATTATAAAGACAATTTTACAATATACATATGATTTCGTTTACCGCGTATGATTACTGCAATATATTACTTGTTAAACTACACTCTCCCGGGGCTAAAAATGCAGAAGGATATAGATGACATTAAGGATGTCAAACAAAATTTTGACAAGTACAGATTCAAAAAAAATTAACACATTTCATCCTTGTCTGCTTAACGTGGTTATGCAAAACTCCATCCTTCTCTACTGACACAATTTCATTCTGCAAGGTTACCAATTCACGAATGTAAAAATTATTCGACAGATAGCTATTTGTTTTTCTGAAATGTGTGAAAAGACTCAATGGAGTTATTCGTTGGATAAATATATAGAATAAATTTATTTAACGAATACTTATTCGAAACTTTATTCGGAAGTGAAAATACCGGGCCTAAATATAATTTTTTGAAAATTTATACTAATACAATAATTTTTAAATTCTCAATCTGGTATATTTAATTTTTTTATTATATCTTCTATAGATTTAAAGATATATAATAATATAGAATAATCTGTTGTAATAAATCTCGCTGCCCAAACAACTCTATGGAAACCAGTTGAGATATTTAAATGTTTATAATTGACAGATAAATGCAAAATGTCAGTGTCAAGAATCAACAGTTTTATTAACATTACAGGAATCTTTTTCTGGGAAGTAAGTACATTTAAAATTTCTTATTATATTATTAATTAAATATTTAAAATTATAGGTATATTAATATTACATATATTCTTAAGAAATACTGCTAATACCGTCAGTGAATTTAAAGAATTTTAATATATTAGAAGAGTAGGATAAAATTCCCTCATAGGACGAAAGAATAGATACAATTTGAATTATTTGTATGTACAAGAAATGTTAAATTCGTTAATTATAACCCCGGTTCGATCCCGACCGACGCCAAAAATTACTTCGAATTTTAATGACCCCTGTGATGCACTTTCCACGACAACAGTGAGTCCCCGTGAGGTGAGGCCTGGTAAGCGCTCATACGGTACAAATATTTCATCATTTAACGATATCTGCGTATAAAGCAGATTGGCACACCCAGCAATGGGTAATATGTCGTGATGATATATTTATTTATGTAACAAAATGGAAATGGCGAGAAGTCATGTGTTGGCCACATCAGATTTTTTGTTTAGTGCTAATGACAATATTTATAATTAAACTAAAGAAAAGTACTTAACAAAAAAATAAGTTTCTAATTCATTCGGCATGCATCTTATAAAAATAGTATTTTACTTTCGTACTACTTATCGAAAATGGAAAAGTAAAGGTCATCGAAACATCGTCTGCCGTGCTGTACTCGACTGTTAAATTGCCCACTAAAAGAAAGTAGGTGCAGATTATCTAAACATTATTTTTCACTGCTAACTAATATATTTTAAAAACTATGTTCGCATATTTTTGAACATTTAAAGCACAAATATTAATTATAGTGAAATGTACTCATCTAGAAATGTATGAATTATGACCTGTACTTTAGATTTTGTGTATGATAATATATACAAAACATGCAATTTTAAATTAAATGAAATATTATACACTAATGATTGAAGCAATAAAAATGATTTTGTCATATATTTTAATAGTTTTACTGGACGCTATAAAATATCACAAAAACAATTCATATAAGTATTATGTGTATCATACAAATAATTTATAATAATAAATAAACTTGCAAGTAACAATATATAATAATTTTGTGGGTTAATGATAAAAGCAAATATGTCACTTTCCTAAATATTTAAGGAGGAAGTTTATTGATTTATAATAAATGATATTTTGATTTTTTTTCTGCTAATTTTGACAATTGAAAAAACTAGAAATACGATTAGAAATATTAATTTTTATTGGCTGGAAAACTTCTTGACTGGATGGGGATGTTGTGGAAATAAAATTTACTGGATGGCAATCAAACAAATTTTTATTTTTCGGCCACTACAAGTTTCGGCACCGCATGTGCCTTCTTCATAAATAAATAAATAATAAATAAATTTATTTTTGTGTTGTTCTTTATTAATGTTGTTTTAAACTAAGTATAAAATTTTTCACGTAAGTTTTTCAATATCAATTGTTAATAAAATGTTTGTAATTGTTTAAAATTTTATAGCTCCTGAAGAAAGCAATTCAAAATTCATAATGAACATTGACGATTTCAAGTTGTATACTGTAATTATATCTACGTGCGTAGTTAATAAGTATTAATGTATACATGAAAGAAAATAAGTAAATAGACAATATTACGTTGCATTTCCTTCATAATTTATTTAAAAAGAAAAGAGCAGATGTGCAAACGTAGATCAATCAATACTTATACATTTTTTAATTTAATTACTATCTTTCGACACATGTGGCATGAATTTGTAATTTTAGAAAAGAGAATAATAGGAAATTTCTTTGTAGATACTGAAAGAACTATATATCTCAGCACTGTCACTTTGTGCAATATTGATTAAGATCCAATTTTAAAGTTAGAAAAGAATATTTTTTTAAAAAGCTTTATATTGCCAATATATAATATTTTCAATTAATTATTATATTATAATTAATTATAATAAATATATATTTTTAAGTATAAAATCTACACTTCATTAGCTATATAGATTATTAAACAAAAAAAAAATACTCTTCATTTATTATTACTGATGGATTACTTCTGCTATTATTTTTAATGTATTCTATTAATAATATATTCTGTGGTTTCGAAATATGTAGTTGGCAAATGATTCATTTTCATTTATACTCAATTCAAGTAAGAAATGATTGCAAATGCCCATACATAACACAATAAAATGTTTCTTGTAACTTTATTCTCATGTGCAATTATCGATTGGCTAATACGAGATACGATTAGTATTATAAATATTTTATGTGAATAAATGCAATCAATGTAATAATTACAGAACTAATAAGCAATAGCATATAGTTTGTTCCTACGTTCACAAAAGGTATAAAGTTTCATATTTTATTATCCTTACAATTTTTATTTGTACTAATCAAGGACCTGGAACCGAAACGTATTGTTAAGTTTGGCTCAGATTGAAGAAATAAATGTCGGTTCAGATTCAGTTTCGGTTCAAGACAAAGAAAATTATAACAGTTCATCGGTTTTGGGTTCGGGTTGGAATTTCGGTTCAGAGCACAAAAACAAAAAGATGGTAATTTATTTTGAAAATCATATTAATAATTTAATTTGATTTCACAATTTTTAATTATATGTATAGCTTTACAGATCTGAGTGATGTTTAGGTTTATTGACATCGACAAATAAATGTTTGGTTCGAGTTCAGGTTTATAAAAAAATCGGGTTAATGTTAAAATCGGATACTAGTGACCTTGAAACGTACTTATTCAGTAAAACTGGAATATGCGATTTTTAACATGAGTCCAATACCGAGTTTTTTTTTATAAATAAACATAAAGAAATTTCATTACCATAGTTACAAAATGACATCAAAGTATTGAAGCGTTTATTTTATGAGTAAACATAGGGAATAATTGTCAGACTCGTCAAATTGACACATTTCAATATGGTTTTTATTCAGTTGAAGAAAACGTGCAGATTATAACATGGTAAATCAAGTTCCAGATGTATTTGCTGCCACATTTAATAATCGAGCCAGACCCTGCCCAGCAAGAATTCGAAAATTCTATGATAATTAGCTTGCACCAAATATTTTTTTTCTTTGGGGACACAAAATATGTGCACAATGGTGAGAAAATGAATATTGAACAATTGAAAATCAGAATTAGTGCAGCTTCACAAAATAGTACTCCCCAGCAAATAACGAATACTATTAATTCTTTTTATGTCGTTTAGGATATTGTTTAGAAGTTAATGGTGCCAATCTGAGTATTTGATAAGTTTAAATAAAAATTCCTCACTAATTTAATGTAACTCTTAAGTGTATAAACATAAATAATTTCTCATTTTTTAATTCATAATTTAATATATATTTAGTCTTTGTTAATTATCTCTATGTTTACTGATAAAATAAACTCCCGGTATCTCTTTGCGAGAGGTGAAAAAAAACATTCCATCCAACAATGTGAAATGTAGTCATCATCTTGCCTACAGTTACTATCTCTAACTATTATCTATTAGCAATACACCAATGGTTATTTGCGGTCTCATCTATCCGCTATCCATTGCGATTGTGATTGTGTTGGCACATCATCGCTTCTGCCTACCAATGTGCTAGTTAGGCTGGTCGGCTTTCCCCAAGGCGGTATTCTGTTCACCATATAACACGCGGCCGCTGCGGTGCGATGACTTTCACTCGTCCTTGCTTAGACCCGGCGCATCACTTTCTCTGTCAAGCAGATTTATAGCAAGCCCGCCAACACCGTCACCGAAAATCGTAAAAGGATACTATTTCTGAGAAATACCTCAATAGTTTCTGCTGATGATTAATGCAAGCAGGATATTAACAAGGAATTTGTTTTAGTTTTTTATTTAGGAAAAGTAGTTGTGTGGAATTTTTTAAATATTTGTTTCTAATTTACTTTTCATACTTATATATACAGGCTGTACATGCTGCATGTATACAACTACAAAATGCATATACAAAAAATCCGATGTGGCCAACATGACATCGCTATTTCCATTATATGTTACGTAAATAAATAAATATATCATCAAGGCATATTACCCATTGCTGGGTGTGCCAATCTGCTTTGTACGCAGATATCAGTAAATGATGAAATATTTGTACCGTGCGGGCGCTTACCAGGCATCACCTCACTGGCACTCATTGCTGTCGTGGAAAGTGCACCGCAGGGGTCAATTTTGTGTAATTCGATGTAATTTCGGCGTCGGATCCAGGTTATAATTAACGAATTTAACATTCCTTATACATACAAATAATTCATATTGTATCTACTCTTTCGTTTTATGAGTAATTTTCTTCTACTCTTCTAATATATTCAAAATTATTTATATTCACTGACGGTATTAGCGGTATTTAAGGATATATGTAATGGATCTCGTGGCCGTGTCCCTAAGTGTCTGATCGCGAATCTGGGGACCCAGGTTCGATCCCGACCGACGCCAAAAATTACTTCGAATTTTAATGGCACTAAATTGACCCCTGTGGTGCACTCTCCAGGACAACATTGAGTTCCCGTGAGGTGACGCCTGGTAAGCGCCCACACGGTACAAATATTTCATCATTACCGATATCTGTGTACAAAGATTGGCACACCCAACAATGGGTAATATGCCCTGATGATATATTCAATTATTTTTTTTAATTTATGTGTAATATTAATGTACGTATAATTTTAAATATTTACTTAATAATACAATAAGAAATTTTAAATGTACTTACTGACACTGACATTTTGCATTTATCTGTCAATTATAAACATTTAAATATCTGAACTGGTTTCCATGAAGTTGTTTGAGCAGCGAGATATTACAACAGATTATTCTACATATTATATATCTCTAAATCTATAGAAGATATAATAATTTTTTAAATGTATCAGATTGAGAATTTAAAGATAAATTTTCAAAATATAATATTTAGAAGATTTTTTTTTTTAGAAACTATTACTTCCGGTTGTCCAATTAACCTTATCAGCTCTTCCCATTAATGTTAGCTTGAGGAATCTTAGTTTTATATTTTTTGAGAAAGCGTCCTTCCAACATCCACCCACACATATTACATTAAATCGTGTTTATTCACTAAAATCTGGATATGCGATTTTTAGCATAATCCAATATTTTTAGCGAGAGGTAAAAAAATTGCTTTCATTCTTGCTACAAACAAATTTCATTTTATCTGAAAGGTAACTTAATAAAACCTTTTCAGACTTTCATTTCGATATACATAATTATTAACAGTAAACTTATTTCGTAATATTTATCTTGCGGCTTTTTTCTGCAACAAAACACGTACGAGTATTGATGACTATCAAAACATTTGCATTTTATCAAATAGCGTATTCGGATTCGGACAATAAACTTAAACTTTCTTTTTTACGTGGAATGATGACGAAATATAGTAATTGTCTTTAAACAGTAATAATTTATGACAAATAATAAGTATTTGTATTGTATGCAGGAGTTTGAAGATGATGTATATGACTCGTTTTCCTTTTGAAAAGGTTATAAGTCAGTAAAATATTAATATAACTCTTCGTTATGAAATGTGAATATTGATCAGTATTTAATTATTAAAGATGCAGAAAGATGATTATAGAAGATGAATCTTTCATAATTGTGTTTATCAAGTTTCATTTTTTAATTAGAAATTAACATCTTTATAGGAAAGAATAGGATTTCTTAATTTTGAAATTAACAAAATAATTAAATATTAAAATTTTGTATATGTAAATTTTACTACTTTTATTGTAGCGCATTAATTAATTAATTAGAAAATAATAATTAACATTCCTACATGAAAATTTTCACTGTATTTTATTTCTTTCAGATTCTACTGAAACAATTTCTCAAGGTAGGTTCTCCTTTGGCTGTATACAACAATATCAAATGGTAAGTGATTTTTAAAAATTTAATAAATAAATCTAATGTGATCCATGTCCATTTCACATAGTAAAAGAACCGGTAGTTGACACTTTAAGATATGAAAATGTATAATATTGTTGTTTAAAAACATGGTTTAATGTTTAGTAAAAATACAAGCAATTATTGCATTTATTGACGTCTTAGAAATTATGGGGTACTATACCATAGTCAAATTTTAACTATCTTATATAAGAATGTGAAAATATACGTGAATAAATGATTATTATTGAAAGAATTTTGTTAAATATTCTTGAAAAAACGCTGTTAAATATTATTTTTTGGCATATTTGTTATGAATATTAAAGAATATTTTATTCTCTATTCAATGTAATTACAGTAAAATTTTTGAAAGATGTCCGATCAAGGGCACCTGTATCACGAACGAATTAACAAATAGGCATACATTTATCTCTTTCTTTTGCAAACGCTTGTCTTTCAAAAATTCATATTGTTTCGACTAAGTTAGGACATTCCATTTATAAACGATGCTCGTTGTTTATAATACTTTCGCTGTAACGTAAGTTTATTTATTAATACAGATACATTACCTGGATTCATAGCCGTACGTATAACGTTATATTCTGTCAGAGGCACTGACACTGACATTGTGTCAGTATCTTATTTTTAACATATTTGGTTTTACATTTGCTTATAAACTTACTAGTTGACTTATTTTAGCATTTTGAATGCTTTTCCTGTAATATATATTTTTATAATAATAAAATAACAGTAGTATCTTACGTACCCTCATAAAAACTAAGCAAACGACACTACTGAATTTGTCATAATGCGCGAAACAAAAATCTGAATTCATACAATTCGTAGACAACCTTGATCGGACATCTTTCAAAAATTTTACTGTATATATATTTTTTTCATATTCAATTAATGAGATAAAGAATTATAAAGAAATATAATATAAAGCTGCACCATGGAAACAGTTAATATTCAAATATTACTAATTGACAGATGTCAGTGTCAAATAAAATTTATAAAAACAAATCACTTAAGATAGTACAACAGATTACAGCCAATAGCCAATTATGTTGTAAGTATAATGCTTTTAGGAGTAGTTCAGTTCAGTTCAGTACGAGATAAAATCAGTTCATTTCTCTTCTTAAAAGAAAGCGCCTATAGAATCGTTTGCAAAAAAATTCGGTGTTGAATTTGTACAAAATATGTAGAATTTATGGAAGGTAATGTACTGGCCACATTAGATTTTTTTAAAATTGTATTTACCTTGCGTCACCTCTAAGTAAGGAAGGTATTGTCTTTGGTCAAAAAATTCAGTGGTGAGTTTTCAATGAATAAGCAAGTGTTAGGGTCTCTACAATACGATTTAACTAATTTTTACGTATTCCTCTTCCTTACATCCATATGCAGATTTTAGTTATAATTGGTCAACCGGAAGTACCCTCATTTGAAGATTTTAACAGTTTTTTTTTTAAAAAAACACTGTTAAATATTATATTTACACATTTAATGTTATTGTAAATATTATAGATTATTCTATTATCTATACGATTGCATTTTATTATTCATATTAAATTTCATAAATCAGCCAGCTATGCTATAACCACGGAAACAGCTACTATATTAAGAAAATTTTAACTGACAGATGGTGGACAGATGTCAGTGTCAATTAATGTGGCAGAGATGAGGATGTTGGGGAAGACACGGAAAGATACCGTAAGTAATGAAAGAATAAGGGAAATAACTCAAGTTTTAAAAGTTTCTAGAAAACAAGAGAGACGATTACATTGGTTTAAACATGTCATGAAGAGAGATGCAAAATATATTTGAAGAAAAGTGAATAGCTTAGTAGAAAATGGAAGAAACAGAGGAAGACCAAAGATAAGATGGAAGGACTGTATTGCGGAAGGCTTCAGAGAAAAGCAACCGAATGAGGACGACTAGCAAAACAGAAATGAATAGAAAAAGAAAATAAAAAATAGCGACCCCTAACGAATGAGAAAAGCTAAAGAAGAAGATGTATCAAGTGCCACTTGGATAGTTTGTTTATGAAATAATTTTACTGGAAATTTAGAATCTTTTGCAAGAAAATTTATGTATGGAATTTGTAAATAATACACAGAGTTGACGGAAGGTATAGTGCTGGCCACATCAGATTTTTTCATATTAACTTATACAAAATGTTAAAGACAAGTCTATATGTTCTGCAATAAATATAAGATAATTATATTTGAATATAAAAAAATTAAATTACATATGTACCTACACTGTACAATTCATTAATTCATTAAACTGATGAGTTATTTAAAAATTTATAATAGCCATTTGTCTGTAGCATATGTATAAGCGTTTTATCAATACATCGTATCTTTACCTTTGATAATACTGTAATTATATAACAAAAATAATAATAGCTTCTGACTTGGCAGTTTTTATACTAAAACAAAATTAGCACATCTGTGAACTTTCACTTAATTACATATTGTTTATTTATTGTTTCACGAAGTAAACAACAAATATTTAATTAGAAATACAATTATTTCCTGCCCAGAACGTGAAATTATCGATTTGCTGGATAATTAATAAAGAAAATTATACATTTTTAAATACTTTAACTTTCAAGGCATTTAGAGACTTACATTAGCCACTGATATAGACTTTTTCACAAGATACATTTTGATGAGAAGATTCTCACACATTAGACTAAATAACGAATGTGAAGTTGAAATAAAACAATGGGAATCATCACTATCTTCATGGATGAGCTAATCTATATTCTAGTTTTGTTTGGTGTTTCTATAACAACAGTTTAGGCATTTTTTTCGCAATCCATTGTTCTAGATGAATTTGCTGCTGAATGAGTGGCGTTTTGATTGAAGTTATAAAAAAAAGAATGGTATTTGGCAACTAGTAGTGAAGAGACTTTTACCGAAATGCAATATAGGAAAAATTACCAATACTTTTTTCTCACACGTTTCTGACAATGCTAGTCATTAAATAATGTTTTTTTTTTGTATATCGATAATTTAAAAAATCTGTTGTGGCCAGCACAATACCTCTCGCCACTTCCGTTTTTTGTTACATAAGTATATGTGATTTTGTTGGCCTAGACAAGCAGATATGGGGGCCCGTGTCAGAATGACAATTAGTAATTATGTCAAATGTCAGAATTATTTATTAAAAATTTCAAGATTTTCTAAATTCACGTAGTTAATTTGTCACCAGGACTGTGGAATTTACAGGAAAATAAACCACATGATGGAAAATCACTAAAATTATGATATTTGACATCAATGTACATAATTACTAGTTATCATTCTGACACGGGCCCCTATATCTGCTTCTCAAGGCCAACAAAGTGACATGACTGCTCGCGCCCTATTGTATTTAACATTTATTATCTACACCAAAAATTCTACTTACATCTATTCTTTATATTTAGATTTTTTAATTTTATATTCATTCTATGAAGAAATTTTGTCCTACTCTTCTAATTTTTCGAAATGTTTCCAATTCATTGTCGGGATTGACAGTATTTCTGAAGGGCATGTATAATAATATTAAATATTTAAGTATTAATACAATAAGAAATAATATATGTATGTACATCCCAGAAAAAGTCTTCAGTAATGTCTTCGGATGTCTGACACTGATATTTATCTGTCAGTTACAAATATTTTAAATTTTTAATTCGTTTCCATGGTATTACTTCGGCTGTAAGATTTATTACAACAGATTATTCTACATATTATATTTCTTTTATCTCTAAATCTATAAAATATATAATAAAATATTTAAGTGTATCAGATAAAAAATATAATTTCCTTTAATATTACCAAGAAAAATTTTCAAAAAATAATATTCAGAAGATTTTTTTTTTCAAGAATCTGTTACTTCCGGTTGTCCAATTGTTACCAAGCTCTTCCCATTAATGTTCGATTGGGAAATACATAGTTAAACAAATATTACATACGCATACATATACAGGGTGTTTCCTTTAAAACAACCAGCGCTTTTTTGGGCGAACTAATGACTTTAGAGAAAAATGCTATATACAAAAAATTACCAGGAAAAAGGGCTTAATTTATGAGGAATAATAAATAAAAAATTCAACCAGTGGTTCTCAAACAGTAGAATAAAATTATATTTTTTTAAATAGCAACCTATATAAATTTTTTGTCCATTAGATAGAGAATTTTTTTTCTGATTTCAACGATATAAATATGATATGGGGTTGTATAACAATTATTTCGAGAAAAATGATATTAAAAATCAGAAATAATTTTACAATATTGAAGTAGGCTATGCAATAAACAACTATTAATACGACTATTGCAACTGCAAAGCCATTTTTTATTAATAAGATTTTAACAAATACGAAAACAAACACTTAATAACGTAAGTAACAAAACTATCTGTCACCTGTATCATTTGTTTGCATTTGTTTATTGCATAGCCTACTTCAATATTGTAGAATTATTTCTGATTTTTAATATCATTTTTCTCGAAATAATTGTTATACAACCCCATATCATATTTATATCGTTGAAATCAGAAAAAAATTCTCTATCTAATGGACAAAAAAATTATATAGGTTGCCATTTAAAAAAATATGATTTTATTCTACCGTTTGAGAACCACTGGTTGAATTTTTTAATTATTATTCCTCATAAATTAAGCCCTTTTTCCTGGTAATTATTTGTATATAACATTTTTCTCTAAAGTCATTAGTTCGCCCAAAAAAAGCGCTGGTTGTTTTAAAGGAAACACCCTGTATATACAGACACACACACACACACACACAGACATCATTGTAAAAATGTTAAAATCGGATTATAGGGACCTTAAACCATGCTTAAAATCTGTATATGTGATTTTTGGCATGAGTCCAATACCTCTCTTAGCGAGAGGTAAAAATAAAATATAAAGCAATAACTTTTTCTCTTTGACATCCCACGTCACGCATAGAGTGACATTTGTGAAAAATGTAGGACAGAGAAACAAACATACACTAATAATGAAAATTAATTAAGAGTGATAATTACCTGTCAGGCTACTATTAAATTATATCGTAAATAACTTCTCATGTGATCTAATTCCGCTAATATACGCTTCCGGTTTGCTGGAAATCTGTCATCGGCGACTGTAGAAACCACTTGGGCACGAGACAAATCTCGTTGCCGTCAAGATTATATAAATTATACATTAGATTACATACATGTGGTCTACAACGGGAGCAGGAAAGGTTGGAAATAAAATTGCCGACTCAGACACAGGTATTGTTGTTCAGCAACATTTTTTACACTCAGCCGGCATACGGAAGAAAATCCGAGGAAGTAATAGTGATAACCGTCTATTAGCATAGCATTTACAATTATAATTTTCTAGTTACGATAACTTGTTGATTAATAATGAGATTTTTTTAATAGAGAATGCATATTAATACTCTGTATTTTATTATGTGTGTGAGTGTGTGTTTGCAAATAATTATTTTAGTACGGTCATTTCATAATTTTTATATTTTTATCTTAAACGATATTAATTTACTTATGCCGGAACAAAAGGTCATTAGCCGAATGTTTTCAAGGTTTGCGTTTGAATCAAAATTGGAGGCCCATCTTACAGTAAAATTTTTGAAAGATGTCCGATCAAGGTCATCTGTATCATGAACGAATTAACAAATTGTCACATATTTATCCCCCTTCTTTACAAAGGCTTTAAGCGTGTGCGATAAGGATCGATATAACACGCTTGTCTTTCAAAAATTCATATTGTTTCGCCTAAGTAAGGACATTCCATTTTAAAACGATGCTTGTTGCAGATAATACTTATATAATATAATATTTTTTACGATTGCACAAAAAATATTGTGTATATCTTGTCCGCGAAATCCTTTAGCGTCCTCGAGATTGTCTTGCCTCGGCCGCAAGCGGCCTCGGCGACAATTTTTCTCTCGGTACGCTAAAGAGTGATTTCGCGGCCTTGATATACAAATAACTATTATAATAATAAAATAACAGTAGTATCTTATGTACCCTCACAAAAACTAAGCAAACGGCACTACTGAATTTGTCAGAATGGGCGGAGCAAAAATCTGAATTCATACAATTCGTAGATAACCTTGATCGGACATCTTTCAAAAATTTTACTGTACATAATTTTGTCTCGCAATAAGACTATACGTCTGTCTTGACATAAATGCGACTGAAATGATCTAGAAGTACGTTTTTAAGGTTCTGCCTGACAAAAAAATTGTTGTAGCTAGCACAATACCTCTCGCCATTTCCATTTTTGATTACATAAGTCATTGTACTGTATTTAACATTTCTTGTATATCTACACTCTATACCAAAAATTCTACTTACCTATTCTTTATATTTAGATTTATAAATTCATTCTATGAAGAAATTTTGTCCTACTTTTTCAATTCATTTTCGGAATTGACAGTATTTCTGAAGGGTATATGTTATATATCTATAATTTTAAATATTTAACTATTATACAAGTGCAAACTGCAAAAACCAAATTGCGAATTTCTCCGTGAAACGAACAATATAATAAAAATTACAAAGTTACGTCTAGTTTCACTAGGATACAACTTCTGAGTCAACTTCCATGAAGCCATCGTCAGAAGAAACGCGTCTGTGGTTACTTGTTGTGCTGGCCGACTTCTGACGATGGCTTCATGGAAGTTGACTCAGAAGTTGTATCCTAGTGAAACTAGACGTAACTTTGTAATTTTTATTATATTTAACTATTAGTACAATAAGAAATAAAATATGTATTAAAAACTGTTATGGGCTTCAAGTAAAGTATCACTTCCGGTTTATCAATTTCAGTCAAAATATATTATGTTGTTCCCCTTGATATAAAAGTCTTAAATACTAAAATTGAAAATTTTTAGGTTATATTTTAATATAGTTCTTCATGAAAAACTGTTATGAACTTCAAGTAAAGTACCACTTCCGGTTTGTCAATTTCAGTCAAAATGTAATATGTTATTCTCGTTGATATAAAAGTCTTAAATACTAAAATTGAGAATTTTTAGATTATATTTTAATATAGTTCTTCATGAAAAACTGTTATGAACTTCAAGTAAAGTATCACTTCCGGTTTGTCAATTTCAGTTAAAATCTAATATATTGTTCCCTTTGATATAAAAGTCCTAAATACTAAAATTGAATAATTTTAGATTATATTTTAATACAGTTCTTCATGAAAAACTGTTACGGGCTTCAAGTAAAGTACCTCTTCCGGTTTGTCAATTTCAGTCAAAATATAATATGTTGTTCCCTTTGATATAAAAATCCTAAATACTAAAATTGAAAATTTTTATATTATATTTTAATACAGTTCTTCATGAAAAACTGTTACGGGCTTTAAGTAAAGTACCACTTCCGATTTGTCAATTTCAGTCAAAATATAATATTTTTTTTCCCTTTGATATAAAAATCCTAAATACTAAAATTGAAAATTTTTAGATTATATTTTAATACAGTTCTTCATGAAAAACTGTTACGGGCTTTAAGTAAAGTACCATTTCCGGTTTGTCAATTTCAGTTAAAATATAATATGTTGTTCCATTTATTTAATCTTTTTGTGTTTATATTGAAAAAATATATAGATGTCTTTTGCCGTTCCAGAAATATTAATTTTTTATAGTTTTTCCTACATAAATACACTATATCCCTGACTACAATTATTTGTCACCGAGATATGCTGCGGACTTAACACTATGTTTCCCAACAAAAATTGCAGTAAAAAAGAAGAGTCCATTAAAATGAAATAGTTATATATTTCGCTCTCTGTCTTACAAAAAATAAATATTTGCGAGTAAGTGTACAATCCTGTTCGTTGTTATTCTATGACATGTTGTCTCTGTCTTACAATGTATAAGATAAATATGTTGTAAGACAGAGACAACATGTCATAGAATAACAACGAACCGGATTGTACACTTACTCGCAAAAAATTATTTTTTGTAAGACAGAGAGTGAAATATATAACTATTTCATTTCAATGGACTCTTCTTTTTACTGTAATTTTTGTTGGGAAACATAGTGTTAAGTCCGCAGCATATCTCGGTGACAAGTAATTGTAGTCCGGGATATAGTGTATTTTTGTAGGAAAATTATAAAAAAATTATATTTCGGAAAATTGAAAAACCGGAAGTGTTCTTTACTTGAAGCCCATAACAGTTTTTCATGAAGAAATGTATTAAAATATAATCTAATTTTTTTCAATTTTAGTATTTAGGACTTTTATATCAAGGGAAACAACTTATTATAATTTGACTGAAATTGACTAACCGGAAGTGGTACTTTACTTGAAGCCCATAACAGTTTTTCATGAAGAACTACATTAAAATATAATCTAAAACCTTTCAATTTTAATATTTAAGACTTTTGCATCAATGGGAACAACATATTAGATTTTGAGTAAAATCGATAAACCGGAAGTGATACTTTACTGGAAGCCCATAACAGTTTTTCATCAAGAACTATATTAAAATATAATCTAAAAATTTTCAATTTTAGTATTTAGGACTTTTGTATCAAGGAGAACAACATATTGTATTTTGACTGAAATTGACAAACCGGAAGTGGTACTTTGCTTGAAGCCCGTAACAGTTTTTCATGAAGAACTATATTAAAATATAATCTAAAAATTTTCAATTTTAGTATTTAGGACTTTTGTATCAAGGGAAACAACATATTATATTTTGACTGAAATTGACAAACCGGAAGTGACACTTTACTTGAAGCCCATAACAGTTTTTAATGAAGAACTGTTTTAAAATGATCCAAAACTTTTAAATTTTAGTATTTAAGACTATTATATCAAGGGGAACAATATATTAGATTTTGACTAAAATTGATACACCGGAAGTGATACTTTACTTGAAGACCATAACAGTTTTTAATGAAGAACTATATTAAAATATAATACAAAACTTTTAAATTTTACTATTTGAGACTTTTATATCAAGGGAAACAACATATTAGATTTTGACTAAAATTGATAAACCGGAAGTGATACTTTACTTGCAGCCCATAACAATTTTTAATGAAAAACTGTATTAAAATATAATCCGAAACTTTTCAATTTTACTATTTTAGGCTTTTATATGTACCTATGAAATTTTATAAATTTAAGTATATATTTTTTTTACAAATATATTTCCCCATTTATCAATACATCCCTCACTTAGGGGAGGCTAATATAGTCTGCTTTAAGACATCGCTTCCGATTAATTGTCTCCCAGGCGGTCATGCATTATTCATATTTTTAAATAAATAAAATAAATATTTCATCACGGCATATTACCCATTGCTGGGTGTGCCAATCTGCTTCATACACAGATATCGGTAATGGTGGAATATTTGTGGCGTGGAGAGTGCGCCACAGGGGTCAATTTTGTGCCATTAAAGTGCGATGAAATTTTTGGCGTTAGTCGGGATCGAACCCGGGTCCCCAGATTCGCGACCAGACACTCAGGCACACGGCCACGAGACCATATTTTTAAAGTGATTAAAGCTACTTTAAGGATTGTTTCTGTACCTACATTTAAAAAATTGGACAATAATTTAAACTGACATGTGACACGATCATATCCTCGGCAAAACATTAATTATATTTTACCCTAACTTTAAAATGTAATTGAATTTAATTTTAATGTATCTAATATTCGCGACTTTAACTAAACTATTGCTGCCTTCTTGTGGCTTAAACCAGCCTTTACACTCATTAGAAATTTAGCTGGAACCCTGTATTGTAAACCGTACTTGTTTAACAATATTTTTAAACAAATGCAATTTTTTTGGGAAAAGAAACCTATTTCTGAACGAACAGATATTTATTTAAACTAACTCTAAAAAAAAAAACTAAGTTTCGCCGATTTATTTACGACATTGTAACGAGTTACGACGCCCGGTAGGTTAACATAGAAAGACATTCATAATGTGCCCCGTAAAAGAAATGTAGAAGAAAACTTTTGTGTTATGTTCCACTATTCGGAACCGAAGATCGATTCATTTACCCGGAACCGGAACCGAAGATCGGTTCCATTACTCGGAATCGGAACCGAAAATCGGTTCCACTACTCGGAACCGAAAATCGGTTCCACTACCCATGTATCCGGGTACCCGGTTCTTGACAGCACTAGTATGTACTTCCAAGAAAAAGTCTTCAGTAATGTCTTTGGATTTTTGACACTGACATTTATCATTTATTCTTTCGGCTGTGAAATTTATTATTACAACAGATTATTTTATACATAAAATATCTTTTATCTCTAAATCTATAGAAGATAGAATAAAATATTTAAATGTATCAGATAGAGTATTTAATTTACTTTAATATTTGCAGAATCAAATATTTTCAAAAAATAATATTTAGAAGAATTATTTTAAGAATCTGCTACTTCCGGTTGTTCAATTGTTACCAAAACCTTTTCAACTAGTCCCATTAATGCCTGATTGAGAAATATGTAGTAAACAGATAGTTTTTGAGAAATCGTCGTTCTAACAGCCCCCCCCTACAGACATACATACATACATACATACATACTTATCCTGTGCCACATACTGATCCCGAATCTACTGGGCCAGATGGATTTTGATCAGCAATTTTGCTGTCTTCGTTTGTATCACACCTTGTCACACTAACATTAGTTGCAAAATGCATATAATGTTTATAATTATATTTTCTAATTCATATTTCTTTTGAAAAATACAATGTCGAATATATTGTGCAAGTTGCATTTTTTTGTCTCATTATAATTTAATCAATATCTCTACCTACATATTTATATTTGACATAGTTTTTATTCAAAGTAAAATAAAAACTTATCGAAATATAACGTGTCTTGATATAAATGTTTTTTATGTCAAACCAATAAAAAAGGACAAAAATTGTGCACGCGAAATATTTCTACATAACTTTGTTATCGTATGCAATCTTTTTCTAACTATAATTCAATATTATTTCTTCAGTAAAACGCTTCAAAAATTAAATTTACAAGTAGATCTGTATAATTTTAGTTTATACGCTTTGCTGATCATGAAATACACAATAATTAGTTTTTGTAACACCAATAACTTATTAAATTTGTTACAATTAATTAGATAAAGATCGTTTTACAAAATCAGAAATTTATTATTAGCATTTTAGCATTCCCGGAAAGTTGATCTCCTGACTTAACGCGATAGGGATTTGCTTTTTTAATACAGCAAACTTGATTGCATATGTAGTAACTTGTTTTTTTTTTTTATAATGGCTCATATCTTTGAAACGGTTAGTTTATTAGATTATTTTCACTTATTTTGGTCTATACTATACGCCCATAAAATTTCCACTTTTTTTTAATACCCTGTATGTCAAGTAAAATTTCATGCTATGTATGTTAAACATTAAATCATCAGAAAGTTTTGAAAATCAGGTCCTAAAAACTATAATTACTTTGCTAACACGAACGTCGACTTTTAACCTAAGAAGGTAATCATATTGTACGTGCAATGCATGTAAAGCAAAAGAAATTGAAAGTGTAGGTGGTCAAGCGAGTAGTACTCGTATAGTGTAAACACATACATACATGAGTACATACATTATCATTATACAACAGTTCCCATGGCAACTATTCCAGTTATGTATGGAGAAACAATACCGAAACAAATCGGGAGCATTGCTCAAATTTGTTACTCTTTCTGTAATTCTATATTGTCATTGCTGATGAAAATGATTGTTCAAGCATTGCATGACGTATGAAACATGTATGATACTAATTTAAAATCTAGATTAATTTAAAAGTTGATTAACTTTTGTTACAAATTAAGTGTGGCAATTTTATGAGAAATGGGTGAGAAATGTTGCTAATTAAATAAAATTGCTTCAGGCTTATTAAAAATGGATGCACTCGTAATGAATAATCTTGATGACAAAGAGTGCATTAAATAGGCTTTTGTGTTATCGTTTATTTGCTAAATATGATACAAATTAAACATATTTTGTTTGGTCATTGATTTTTGTCAAAAAATTTGATGTGACCAGCACATTACCTTTCGTCTGTACAAATTCAAAACATAAATTTTCTTGCAAAAGATCCTATATTTCCAGTAAATTTTTTTCATAAAAAACCATGCTACTTGCACTGACATCTTCTTCTTTAGCTTTTCTCATTTGTTAGAGGTCGCTGTTTTTTTTTATTTTCTTCCACTTGTTTCTGTTTTGCGTGTCGTTTTCATTCAGTTCCTTTTCTCTCAAGTCTTCCGCAATACAGTCATTGCATCTTATCTTTGGTCTATTACTAAACTATTCATTCTTCTTACAATATATTCTTCATCTTTCTTCATGACATGTTCAAACCAATGTAATCGTCTCTCTTGTATCTTTCTAGAAACTTCTAACACTAAATTTATTTCCCTTATTCTTTCAATCCTTCCCGTGTCTTCCCCAACACCTATCTCAACATCCTCATCTCTGTCATATTCATTTACTTTTCATTGATACTGACATCTGTCAATTTCAATTATCTGAACATATTAGCAGTTTTCATGGTTAGCTAACCTGGCTGATTTATGAAATTTAATATCTTTTTAATTCTTTAACTCTATATCTATTGAATATGAAGTATAAAATGCAATCATATCGTATAGAGAATAATATATTCTTTAAGTTATAATAACGTTAAATGCCAATAAATGATATTTAATTGGGTTTTTTCAAGAAAAACTTTTAAAATCTTCAAATGAGGGTACTTCCGGTTGACCAATTATAACCAAAATCTAATCACCTCTACTTCTGTATGTAAACTTGAGGAATTGAAGTTATGCGATTCGAAACTTTCCTCACACACACAGGCACACAAACACACAAACAGACACACACACACGCACACATGCACACACACACATACACATATATATATATATATATATATATATATATATATATATATATATATATATACATAGAGACATCATCGTAAAAATGGTAAAATCGTATTATATGGACCCTAAAACGTACTTATTCACCAATAAACTCATCAATGATTTTTTTGAGTAGGCAATACCTTCCTTACCTAAAGGTGACGAAAGGTAAAAATCGTCACACACACACACACACACACACACACACACACACACACACACACACACACACACACACACACACACACACACACACACACACACACACATACAGCTATGAGCATAAAAATGATAAAATCGTATACTAGGAACCCTAAAACCTGCTTATTCACTAAAACCTCATCATCAAATTTGTTGACTAAGACAATACCTTCCTTACCTAAAGGTAACTGAAGGTAAAAACAGTTTATAACATAGAGAATGATAAATGTAAGGATTTATTCTGAAATTATGTCGATACCATTATTTTAAAATATTGACAAGAAAAGTATTGATCGCCGCTGTATTTACTCTCAGGAACAAAATAAATCTAATAATACTTAACTATTATTTAATTATATTTCTTGTCTTGAAAACCAATCTAACAAGAAAACTAAAAACCAATTTATGCTTTTAACTTTTAACATGTAGTGAATGTACTCACTCACTAATAACAGCCTTCAGGGTCATAATTTCTTTGAAATAAAAATCAAACAACGAATCATAGCTAATTAGAAGATCATATTACACCTTTCAGAAAGCAAAAGGGAAAGTATAAGCAACAGTTGAACTGCAGATTCACGACAATAAAATCATACTAGAAATGCGAGTCTTCTTTGTAACCATAGATATGCTGAATTCGTCGTATTGCAATACCTCAAAAATAATGAGCCGAGCTCATAACCTTTTACTAAATTTTACAACTACGAGTTACTTACTAAAATAGGTTAGTGTAATACTAGTGATACTGGTTCTCATAATTTCACTACTAGTTTATTTTAACTAGTAGTGAAGTATATCTGGCAATATTAATGAAAGGGATAGATATATAGACATATAAACATGTTAATATGAAATGAAACATGTGTTAATATAGGTAGGTTAGAGTGCTACTAGACTAGAGTAGGCATACCCTGTAAAATAACCACAGATTTAACAGAACAGATTATTTTAAAAAATAACAAATAAACGGTAGCGTGGTGAAAATTTTGACGGCAAATTTCCAGAGAATAATTTTCAACAAATAAAAGTAATTTTAAATGAATCAAAATTGTATACATTCGCATATGCGAAAAAATGAATTTAGTAATTTAATGAATGTAAATAATATTGCTCCCTTTAGGATTTTGTTTTTGTAACGAAGAAATGCTTGATTACAACAATGAGAATGTGATTCCAACAAATAAAATGACCAATCGCACAAAAAATTGATTATAATAATTATTCTTGTATGTATTTATTCTAATGGGGTATTCTAATAATTTTTTATTTTATTTTCTGAAACTTTCACATATTTGTTTCACAAATTTAAAATTTTGAGTTCTTTTTTATATAATTTGAGTGAGATATGATTTTTTTAGTAATACTTGAAAATTTGAATTTTACCGGATGTGACGTACGAGGTTCTGATGACATTTAGAAATATTAAAGAAAAAGAAAACTTGTAACAACGTAATGAAACTAAGACAAACAAGACAGTTGATAACGCAACAGTGAGAGAAAAAGTGTTGTTTTACACACAAAATTTGTTAGAAATCTCGTCAGTCCCTCGTACTACGTGATGTATTTTTAGTGCCAAAATAAATTATAAGAAAACTCATTTTACAAAAATTTAATTTTGATTTTTATACATTATTCTATTATTTTTTATCATAATACACAATGTTATAACATTTTTTACCTTAAATTTTACTACATTAGAATACCCCATTACAATATAAATTTTTGATTACAAGAAAGAAAATTTGATTACAATCATAAATATCAGTAATGACAATAAAGTAATTTGATTAAATCGTTATTGGATTTAGGCGGAAACTAATATCATACTACAGGCACCAAAATCGTTATCTTTCACTCAAAATGACAAGTAGAAGAAGAGGGCATTACTCAAAACTAGAGCAAATTAAGCAGCAGTGGCTACTTAGAGTAATACACTTGTAGTTCTGCATATATACTACCACCAGTTCTAGATATTGGTTTTATATCATTTCTGAATAAATAAATTATTTTTCTTACAGTTTCTATTGAAAATCTTTATATTTTCATACTCCACCCATCTTTACATATTTTTAAATAATTTTTAATTATCACGGCAGTCTTCTGATTGACAGGTAGTAGTATTTAAAATTGTCTTTTGTTGCTACTAATTATCACTACAAAATTTCTCTTTTATCAGATACTACTAAGTTATACTTGTACTAAATTTACTAGTACTACTAATATTTAGTATATTAGATTATGATGTATTTATATGGTAAGAAAAGTGGATATACAAAACTAACCTCAACGTTCCGAACAGTTATTTTAAAGATACCATCGATTTCATAGTCCAAAAAGCGAAAAATCATTTTTGATTAATGATTTCTATTGACTCACTTGCACTTTTAATGTCAAGTATTGCGTTAAATTTAAAAACTATTTTGAAATATAATTATATCTGTATTAAAAACTTGTTTTATTTGCGAAATATTTAATTATTATCAGTTGTCTACTCGAAGGATATGTGATATTGAACTACATATTTAATGTTAATGACATTTAAAAAGTTTCTCAAAATTATTTAAAATTTCTTAAATTTTCAACACTTTTAAATAGTTTCTAAATACAATTCTTATTTACTTACTTATCTAAAGTTAATGACATTTGAAAAGTTTCTCAAAATTATTTAAAATGTCTTTAATTTTCAACACTTTTAAATAGTTTTTAAATACAATTCTTATTTTAGTTTAAATCGTTCCATCGTTCTCATTTCGTGAAAGAAAAATAACCTACTTAAACATGTATTTTGTTAAATTTTCTATGAATGACCAAAAATATTTACTACATTTTAATTGTTCTGGTTCCTTGTTCGTAATTAGTTAAAGAAAACAAAAAACTTATTCATATTTTCTTCATACTCTTATTTACAAACAAAAGCAAATCTATTAGATCATCATGTTTTCGTTTTGTCATAATACAAGACATCCTTTGGTCTTCGGAGATGTCAATTAAACACATTAAAGAAAAATAGGAGAAAAAAGTGAAAGTAGCATTATTTTTATTTATTCATTTATAAAAATATCAATGTTATTAAAAACTATTTAATATAATTATTGTTTTTAAAAAGCAAAGAAAAGGAGAGAAAAGAAAATATCATTGTATATCACTAGAACATATATTAGTCAATGAAAACTTTAAATATGTACAAACATATTGTTACGTTTTATTTATATGGGTGAAGATATAATAAAATAATTATATGCAGCAGATAGATAATTTACTCTTCTTTAATACTAGCAAGAAACTTTTTCAGCTCTTCCCAATAATGTCCGATTGAGAAATACGTAGTTGAACAGATATTGTCTTATAGTTTTTGAGAAATCGTCCTTCCAACATTCTCACACACATACATACGCACACACATCGTAAAAATATTAAAATCTGATTGTAGGGACCTTAAAACGTGTTTGTATCCTGGCTACGTCTCTATCTTAGCGAGAGGTAAAAATGCATCAGAATGGTTGTAATAAAATTTAACTAAATATGAATTAACCTTGAAGAATATTTTACTCTGTATTGAAGGAAAACAAATAAATATATGTATTGTAAGACACTTTCGACAAATGTAAAACAAATTTATTTTATCAAACTATGTCTAAATGTCATGTATACCCAACCTATTGTTGTATCAATAGAAATCACGAGTTCGGATTTCTTTTTATAAATCAACAACAACTATTATAACATGCAAAGTGAAATTTGCCGTCCGTCAAATTTGGTTGCAATTACACAGCAGTGTGTAGGTACAACAAACAATATCCAGTTTGACACATGGTGTTATTACGTTATCACTGCATGTATCCTGCTTTGCTTGTTTCATTTTACTCTTTTACCCTGCGCTCAGTGAAAGCGAAATTGAAAGTGAACTGACCAAATTTCATATCATTCAAGTTATTAAACGTTCGAGATTTTTTAACTAAACGCGGTAACTCGGTGACAGCTGTTATCAGGGTCGGATTTAAGAATAATTGTGTTATTATATACGTATACACAGACACTAAATTTTGTAAACTGAATGTAGGGCTTGCAGTCTTCAAATATTGATTTTTAAAGATTAATCAAAACCGAAATTTTAGTTGATTAATATCGGGATTAATGTCGATTAGTAATAATGATAAAAAATCTGATGTGTCTAGCACAATACCTTCCGTCAATCCTGTATATTATGTACAAATTCCATACATAAATTTTCATGCAAAAGATTCTAAATTTCCAGTAAAGTTATTTCATATACAAACTATGCAAATTGCACTTGATACTGGCATCTTCTTTTTTACCTTTCCCCATTCGTTAGAGGTCGCTATTTTTTATTTTCTTCTTCCACTCATTTCTGTTTTACGTGTCGTTCTCATTTAGTTCCTTTTCTCTCAAGTCTTCCACAATACAGTTCTTCCATCTTATCTTTGGTCTTCCTCTGTTTCTTCAACTTTCTACTACTAAGCTATTTATTCTTCATCCAATATATTCTTCATTTCTCCTCATGGCATTTTCAAACCAATGTAATCATATCTTTTGTATCTTTCTAGAAACTTGTAACACTAGAGTTATTTCCTTACCATATCTTTCCGTGTCTTCCCCAACATCTACTTCAACATCCTCATCTCTGTTACATTAATTCACTTTTTATTGATACTGACATCTGTATATCTGAATATATTAACAATTTTCATGGTTAGCATAGCTGGCTGATTTATAAAATTTAATTTCTTTATAATTCTTTAACTCTATATCTATTGAATATGAAGTATAAAATGTAATCAAATCGTGTAGAGAATAATATATTCTTTCAGTTATAATAACGTTAATGTTAATAAATCAAATTTAACTGTTAAATCTTCAAATGAGGCTACTTCCGGTTCACCAATTATAACCAAAATCTAATCAGTTGTTCTTTTGGATGTAAACTTGAGGAATACGAAAAAAATATAATTTTAGGAATCGTGGTTTCGATCCGAAACTTTCGTCACATACACACAGGCACACACACACACACACACACACACACACACACACACACACACACACACACACACACACACACACACGCACGCATGGTAAAATCGTATTATAGGGACTCTAAAACGTGCTTATTCAGTAAAAACTCATCATTGAATTTTTTGACCACAGACAATGGGTACGTTCAATGACGCTAGCGCTAGGTAGCAACTTCTAGCACTATGTATTTGAACGTCGTGCTAGGCATCATCTGTTTCCGGTTCGCTCGAGCAAAATCTAGCGTAGATTTTAGCGCTGTTTTTCGCTATGTAGGTGGCGTTTTTGTAGCGTAAAGAAGTAAACAACTAAAATGGCTTCAAACGTGAACATGGAGAACTGTCAGAAGATTATTTATGTTAAAAATTCTGATGGCACTTATGTTAGAAATGAAAAAAATCAGAAATTGATATATAATTTCGAAAGTAAATTATTCTGTTGTTTCTTATATGTTTTGTAATTAATAGTCTGTCAAAATGAAGCGTTCAACGACAGTATTTTTCTGCTAGATTTCTAGCACTAGCATTTTCTAGCGCTAGTTGTCGTTGAACGTAACTAATACCTTCCTTACTTAAAGGTGACGGAAGGTAAAAATTAACATTCTTCATCAATAGACACGCTATTAATTTAAAATTTTAAATTAAAATCGAACTACATGTTACGAAAAAGAAATACGTACAAACATTTATTTTTTACTTTATCACACTCGTTTCATGAAGAGCTATTCAGTGTTAAATATTCAAATACTTTCTTTTCGTCTACATTCTATAACATTCATACATTCTCTCCTATTCTATTCTATTCTCAAGTCTCACACTCACTAACCTATTTCAGTTTTTCTTTCAATACTGTATTAATAACAAAAAGCGACTGTTTTCATGTACACCTACATATATGTACGATAAAATGTCACATTTACACACTGGCAAAATAAGGGGAACGCCAAAAAAAGCTATGTATTTTAAAAAGTATGAACCCTCTGATGTCTTTCATATTTGTGTAGGTAATTCTACATCTAGGAATTAAAATACGCATAGTTTATTTATATAAGCTATAAAACAATAAAACTATCCTCATTTACGAATACAAAGACTCTTAACTATCTGTTACCAAAGTGACACAAATAGAGGGAAAACAAAAACATCCAAACCTCGTACTTTGTACAAATCTTACAGGCATTTAGATTTCATTGTATTTTCATAGTTACAAGTGCGTGTCATCGTTTTATGCCGATCCTTTGAGGTTATTAGAGGGCATTGAAAAATATATACTCATAAAGGGGGCGGTGAGGCCAATAAGTTTGAGAATCACTTATTTAAAGAAAAGAAAATACAGCAGATAAATACAACAAAGGGATTTTTAAAATCCTTTTTTTTTTAAGATAATTTAATGTGCCAATAACTTATCTTATATAACATGTATGTATGTAACCTACAGCGTTCATACAATTATTATAATTCTTTAATTATTATTCCGCCGTGTTAAGCTAAATAATAATGTATTATTATTTAAACATTACTTTTAATTTAAACTTGACACATAATCATATAAACGTTTATAATTTGCATATGGTTGCAGAAAGACATAAAATAATTACCTTATGTTTTCTCTAAAAATTAATTCATAACGACTGTTCTTTTTTAATTTCAAAACTTAATTTTCGAGTTTCACGCTCAAATAGTAGACTAAATGAATTATTTTATGTACCAACCCCAAACACGAACACTATGTGTAAGTCTCCAATTTCTATAATGTCTACTTACAATAAAATTTGCGAAAATTATGATACTGTTTTTTTTTTGTATATATTGTCATTTTACTTTATAATTGGGATGTATCCTGTTAAGTAAATAAAGGATTATTATTATTATTAAAAATAACTATACGAGGTAGCGTCAAAAAGTACCGGGAATCTTGTCTAGAACCATGGATTGGAGGGAAATTTATTTTTTTATTTATTTTGTTTTTATAAGATTTTGACGACTTTTGGAGTATTTTATTATACTTATTTATTTTTTTTTAACTATTTTGACGTCCTATGTGTGTTAATATTTTAATGTGTTCATAGAAATGTAAAAAAAATATTTAACTACTGTGAACGAAAACGAAAATATTTAAGTGGGAACATTAAGAACGGAAACGAAATTTTTCGGTTTCGTTCGGATAAGAGCTGAACGAAATATTTTTCGTTTTTAGTCTCTGATCACAAGTATACAAGTATACGATCCTGTGTCTTGTGTTGTATGTGGTGTGACTACTATCACTTCTTCGCCCTAAAAATGGCAACGCCTTTCTTTTCCAGCAAAAACTATCAGAGTTAATGGAATAGAAGGAAATTATTTAAATATCTAAACACTTGTAATAGATGTAGGAAGGTGTGTAAAAGAAAAGAAAGTTTTACAGGTGTCAATGCCACTGCAGACACAACTAATCAAAATTGTATAAGAGTCACATCAAAAAGTGGCATTTCATTTCGCCTTCAACTTAAAAAATCTGTTGTGGCCAGCACAATACCTTCCGTCAATCCTGTTTATAATGTATAAATTCCATACATAATTTTTCTTGGAAAAGATTCTAAATTTCCAGTAAAATTATTTCATAAACAATCTATTCAAATTGCACTTGACACTGACATCTTCTTCCTCTTTAGCTTTTCCCATTCGTTAGGAGTCGATATTTTTGCGTGTCGTTCTCATTCGGTTCTTTTTCTCTCAAGTCTTCCGCAATACAGTCCTTCCATCTTATCTTTGGTCTTTCTCTGCTTCTTCAACCTCCCATTACTAAACTACTCATTCTTGTTCAAATATAATTCTTCATTTCTCCTCATGACATGTTCAAACCAATGTAACCGTCTTTCTTGTATCTTTCTAGAAAATTGTAACACTAGAGTTATTTTATTACCGTATCTTTCCGTGTGTTCCCCAACATCTACTTCAACATCCTCATCTCTCCACATTAATTTACTTTTTATTCATACTAACATCTGTCAATTTGAATTATATGAATATATTAGCAGTTTCCATGTTTAGCATAGCTGGCTGAATTATAAAATTTAATTTCTTTAAAATTCTTTAACTCTGTATCTATTGAATATGAAGTATAAAATGTAATCAAATCGTATAGAGAATAATATATTATTTAAGTTATAATAATATTAAATGTCAATAAATCAAATTTAACTGTTAAATCTTCAAATGAGGCTACTTCCGGTTCACCAATTACAACCAAAATCTAATTACTTGTTCTTCTGGATGTAAACTTGAGGAATATGAAAAAAATATAATTTTTGGAATCGTGATATTGAATTTATGGGATCCGGAACTTTTGTCACACACACACAGACACACACACACACACACACACACACACACACACACACACACACACACAGACACACACACATACATACATACAGACATCATCGTAAAAATGGTAAAATCGTATTACAGGGACCCTAAAACATGCTTATTTAGTAAAAACTCATCATTGAATTTTTTGACCAAAGAATTGAGGTATGTGGTTAAAATTAAAAATAAAGAAAATAGCTGTTTCAGTCACCTTTTATATTTGTTTTTAGTTCATTTACTATATCCAATTTAGCATACACTAATAGAATATAATTTCTTTTTTATTTAGCTTCATTTCCGACCATAAAATCTATTGTTTTCTCTAATACGCCTAGACTTTATCGAGCACGTTTCGAACCTAACGGCTATTTAATGCAAACGGTAGCACCTCGTGCTAACTTTCAACCCAGCTCATCTATTACATGACTGATCACGATTTAAGTTTCACCTCAAGACTTTTCCATTGCTAAAACAATAAAATTTATTCATAAACACATATTTTCTAGGAAGTAATAACGAGATAACGGACTCATCTCAATAATTGACCCGTATTTTGATGAGAAAATTTATTTATTTTCTTGTCACGTAGGAAGAGATGCTGGGATGTATAATTAGATTGCGTCATAAAGTAGTTAGTAGTTAGAGCATATTTAAAGAAAGATTTTGTTTATTTTGCTGATACGGTAAGATGCTCATCTTATAGTTTTACTGTTACTGTTAACAAAAAAGAGTTACTTTTACTTTTCATATGTAATGTGACATTTACAATTAATATGTGTTTTACTTCTTACATAACATACTTGAAAATGGCATAGAATTTAAGAAATTAACACAATAGCGCATTTTGAAACACTTAATGTCAAAGTACTTTACATACGCTAAATGTTCAAAAAAATTCTTAACATACTAATTTTATTCTAATACCTACTAGGCTGTGATATCAAAAACTGAGGAAGAATTTTAGAAAATAATGAATACAATTTGGACGAAGTATAAAAAGTATGGGTTAAGAATAAGCTGACGTGCTGGCCACATCAGATTTTTTCAGATATGTGTAATTTTATTTTCCTCTTAATGAACTTTTTTTTTATATTGGTACATCAATTTTCCATTAAAAATTATATAGTGAAAGTCAAAAATAATAAAAATAATGCTCACACCTCAGCTCTAAACAGCAAAATACGTAGATTTTAACGACTAGTCAAAACGTTAATACTAAGTGTTGTTTGTTTGTGTTTAATAGAGATATAATAAAATTCACAATAAAATGGAAAGTAGTAACCTTCAGAAATAATATTTTTATTTTATTTCATTGAACAATTTTCATGCATTTACATATTACATATATTTTATACATTCCAATTTCTAGTTTAATTTAAATGATCGTAAAACTTAGCCATTAATATTATAATGTACACTGTTAATTAAATGCTTGTTAGTAATATCAGCTTTAAATATCATAGTTTGTAGTTTTATTCTTCTTTGCGATTATTCTTTCGTTGCTGCAGGGTTTCAATTTGACGTTTTCTAGGTTATTTTATTGTAAATTACGTATTAAAGGCATTGGCAAAATAAAAATTGTCTTTTCATAAATCAAAAATTGTATTATAATTAGATAAAATTAGTCATAACCAAATTTTGATAGTAGCCTCATTTCCTGAGAAATAGATTGTTAAAGGTGATGACGTCATCTACACCGACCATGACTACATTCATACGACGTGGGGTCTGAACACATGTAATAGAATATATAGCGGGATATGTTCTAAGAAAAATTTAAAAAATCTGTTGTGGCCAGCACAATATCTTCCGTCAATTCTGTATATAATGTATAAATTCCATACATAATTTTTCTTGCAAAAGATTCTAAATTTCCAGTAAAATTATTTCATAAACAAACTATTCAAATTGCACTTGACACTGACATCTACTTCTTGTTTAGCTTTTCCCATTCGTTAGGGGTCGCTTTTTTTGCGTGTCGTTCTCATTCAGTTCTTTTTCTCTCAAGTTTTCCGCAATACAGTCCTTTTATCTTATCTTTGGTCTTCTTCTGTTTCTTCAACCTCCTATTCCTAAACTATTCATTCTTGTTCCAATATAATTCTTCATTTCTCCTCATAACATGTTCAAACCAATGTAATCGTATTTCTTGTATCTTTCTAGAAACTTGTAACACTAGAGTTATTTTCTTACCGTATCTTTACGTGTCTTCCCCAACATCTACTTCAACATCCTCATCTCTGCCACATTAATGTACTTTTTATTGATACTGACATCTGTCAATTTGAATTATATGAATATATTAGTAGTTTCCATGTTTAGCATAGCTGGCTGAATTATGAAATTTAATTTATTTAAAATTCTTTAACTCTGTATCTATTGAATATAAAATGTAATCAAATCGTATAGAAAATAATATATTCTTTAAGTTATAATAACCTTAAATATCAATAAATCAAATTTAACTGTTAAATCTTCAAATGAGGCTACCTCCGGTTCACCAATTATAACCAAAATCTAATCACTTGTTCTTCTGGATGTAAACTTGAGGAATACGAAAAAATTATAATTTTTGGAATCGTGGTATTGAAGTTATGCGATCCGGAACTTTTGTCACACACACACAGACACACACACACACAAACATCATCGTAAAAATGGTAAAATCGTATTATAGGGACCCTAAAACATGCTTATTCACTAAAAACTCATCATTGAATTTTTTGACCAAAGACAATACCTTCCTTACGTAAAGGTGACGGAAGACGGAAGGTAAAAAACGTGAACATTTGCTCATTTTGTTAGGACTACTTGTGCTCTGATAATGGACCAGGGCTGAATGAAAAACAATTCGAAGAGGAAAATATTAAACGAAATAAGGAAAATCGTGAATTTGATAATGAAATAATATGATTTAATTGCAATTTTTGTGAAATAATGACAAGTACAGAATGTTACTGCTGCACAGAATCATAGGCTAGTGAGTAATGTGGTAGGTGCATTTAATTGATAAATATATTAAATTTTGGATTTAGTTATCAAGGAAGCATCTTCTCCGGAAATACCTCCTTCAAATCAATGAGAAACCGTCCACAAAACCATGGCATTGAATTTAATATTTAAGATCAAATTAAATCAATCTAATATGTCTTTCTCATTGTTGAATCTTCTTAAAATTAGCGAAATGATTGGTAAATTAGTGTATAAACTTTCTCGAAAGAAAGACCTGCAACCGTTTAAAACTAAAGACAAATATTACTACTTTTGTCATTATGAGCTTGTGAAAGTGGATGATGAGTAATTTAAGGAATTCCGGTTACTGGTTAGTTTCATTGTCTCATGGTCTATTATATCAGCAGATCATCACGACTGTTTTGTGCAAAATTAAGTGTCTAGAACGTAGTCAATTTGTTCTTCTAATTGTCAATGCTAAGAGTTCATACATTCATTTTTATAATCAACAATACGGTTGTGATTTCCTCATGTTTCTTTTTAATGTGAACATAAACATAATACATTTGTTTAGCTGTAGAGCCCTTGGTATTTAGAAAACCTACAACTATAAAAACTCGTGTATTCATTGTCTCTTTTCCATATTATAAACATAAAAGGAAGAATTAGAAATTGTTAAATAAACATAAACAGTAAATAGCGTGAAATTGTATGCAAATTATCAATATTAACTCTACAATATAAACATTATACAGCACGTCATTTAGTGTAAAGTTAAAATATATATAGTAAGAGGAACAATTGCACAACCGGAAGTAACAGATTCTTGAAAAAAAAATATTCTAAATATTATTTTTTGGAAATATTAAAGAAAATTAAATTCTCAATCTGACACATTTAATTATTTTATTATATCTCGCATAGGTTTGGAGATATATTATATAATAATATAGAATAATCTGTTTATAAAATCTCGTTGCCCAAAAAACAGTTGAGATATTTAAAGGTTTGTAATTGACAGATAAATGCAAAATGTCAGTGTCAAAAACAGATTTTTCTGGGAGGTACGAGTACATTTAATATATATTATTGTATTATTAATTAAATATGTATTTAAATTATAGGTATGTTAAAATTACATCTATCCTTAAGAAATACTGTCAATGAATTTAAAGAATTTTGATTATATTAGAAGAGTAGGAGGGGGGGGGGGGTCTCGTGGCCGTGTGCCTGAGTGTCTGGTCGCGAATCTGGGGATCCGGGTTCGATCCCGACCGACGCCAAAAATTACATCGCATCTTAATGGCATTTAATTGACCCCTGTGGCGCACTCTTCACGCCGGCAATGAGTGCCCCTCACGGCCTCAGGCGTCACCTCACGTGACGCCTGGTAAGCGCCCGCACGGTACAAATATTCCATCATTACCGATATCTGTGTATGAAGCAGATTGGCACACCCAGCAATGGGTAATATGCCGTGATGAAATATTTATTTTATTTATTTTTTGAGTAGGACAAAATTCTTCATAGAACGAAAGAAGAGATACAATTTCAATTATTTGTATGTACAAGAAATGTTAAATTCGTTACTTATAGGGCGCGAGCAGTCATGTGAATTTCTTGGCCTTGGCAAGCAGATATGATGATCCGTGTCAGAATGACGGCTAGTAGTTATTTACATAGATGTCACAATTGTCATATGTCTTAATTTTTCATTCGTGTTTATTTGTCATCAATAGTTTGAAATATACTTGCCGAGGAAAATAATCCACATGGATTTGGAAAATCATTCTTCGTGTACTAAAACCTGGCAAAAGTAATATTAAAAACAATCAAATTTGTTTATTTTATTGTATTTTAAACTGAATGTATCAACTGCTAGTGCTATGTCAACTACCTGTGCTTTTACCTTAATAGGTTTTTCATTTTTAAGTAGAAAAGAGAATGGAATAAACCAAACAAAATATAATTTAATTTCTATATGCAGAGATTTCAATGATTAATCACACAAAAACCTACTCGGAAACAATGATGACTATTTGTCTTTCAATAATTAGGTAATAACACAAATATCATTTTATTATATGTGTAATTAAATTTACTATAAAATGGAAAGTAATATCCTTCAGAAATATTAATATATTTGTTTGTCTTCATTTTATTAAGCAATCTTCATACGGTTAAGTACATAGTTATTTTATAGCAAAATTAGCTTTTTACAATCCAATTTCTAGTATAATTTAATGATCATATAACCTTTACAGAAACATTAACACTATTTATAGACATTCTGCTTCTACGAATCCTTGAAACGAATAATTGAACTAATTTCCACATCTTCGACCGTTCGAAATCGGACATGATGATGAATTAGTCACTTGAATGGTTTGACATCTGCAAGAAATAGAAAATCGCTACTAATCTATTTAATCATTTAATAAATCTAAATATAGGGAAAAATGTTGCTTGAATTTTAATAAGAAATATTCAATTATTGTCAGTTAATTACCTTTCGTTACGTAGTGTGTGTGAGTGTGTGTGTGTATGAATGTGTGTGTGTGTGTGTGTGTATGTGACGATCGTTTCGGATCGCATAACTCCAATACCACGATTCCAAAAATTATATATTTTTTGTATTTCTCGAATTTAGATTCATATGCAGACGTGATTAGATTTTGGTTATAATTGGTCCACCGGAAGTACCCTGAATTGTAACTTTTAACAGTTTTTCTTGAAAAAACGCAATTAAATATCATTTATTGACATTTAATGATTATAATTTTTAAAGAACATATTATCTTTGAATATATAATACATATAAGAACGGCAACGCATATGGCCTAGCAAGATACTATATCTGTTTCTATTTATTCGCAAAATTATTATAGATAGCTAGTGACTCCTACCACAAAACTGTGAACTACGATAAATCGTGTTGACAGCATTGCCAAATAGTATTTGTTAGAGGTATTCAATAATCAATAATTCAAAAATATTGTTTCATAATAACCAGATAATATATTTTGAATCTTCAATGTACATGTTTACTTGTTTTACAGTAGCAAACTTAAAAACCTTATTAAAATCTTATCTTGTTGTTCTAGCTACGTGGCAACACTGTGCAACATCCACCTATTATATATTTTTTGAACTAACTCAGAAATAATTCGTATACGGAGGAATAGATGGCACCTTCTCTCGAAATATTTAATCTAAATACATTACGTTGCCGTTCTTATATTGTATTATATATTCAAAGATATTATTCTTTATACGATTTGATTGCATTTTATACTTCCTATTCAATTCACGACGCTATAACTAGTACGAACTTTGTCCTTTGTAGTTGAATTGTGACGTAAAGTGCGAAAGCGCTTATTATTACAGCGAGACTCTCGCGAGACACTCGTTCGAGAGCGAGAACGGGACCGAAATCGAGATTGTAGATCCGAAAACGAGACGAGATATTTTGGAGGTGATTTTCGAAATTTTCGTACGTAATTTCTGCCGTTATATGTTAACAATTTATCTGCCAAGTTAGGTTAATTTATTTTTATTATTTTTTGTAATTTCTCTTCAAGTGAACAAATAGCGATTTAAATTAACAGATAATTGTTAACTGGAAAAGAAATTAGAAATAATACCTAATGAAAATAAATTACCCTAACATGACAGATAAACCGTTAGACAATTGTTATTTATTTTGTCTCAATTCCATGGCTATTGCTATTTTTGAGGTGATTTTCGACATTTTCATAGCTACTTTCTGCCGTTACAAGGAATACAAAATTAACTTATTGACTTATTTTCCGAATTTTATGCTCTACAACTTTTATTTGAAACTTTTTTACCTAAAATAATTAGGGAAGCAGGAAATTAGAAAAGTCTGATTTTACATGTTAAAGTCCTATGTTCGGCTGTGCCGGTCACCACCCTATATTCGTTAGGCTACGACGAATAATGAATTTCTTTGGGCATTAAATTAATGATTAACGATTTTAATAAAAATTACAAAGTTACAGTAAAATTTTTGAAAGATGTCCGATCAAGGTTGTCTACGAATTGTATGAATTCAGATTTTTGCTCCGCGCATTATGACAAATTCAGTAGTGTCGTTTGCTTAGTTTTTATGAGGATACATAAGATACTACTGTTATTTTATTATTATAAAAATATATGTTACAATAAAAGCATTCAGAATTCAAAAATAAGTCAACTGGTAAGTTTATTAGCAAATGTAAAACTAAATATGTGAAAAATAAGATACTGACACAATATCACTGTCCACAGACCAAATACACTATTCTAGATAAGAAACGTACGTGTTAAGCATCGGAACCACATCAATGGCGCCATCTGATGCATGGAAGCATTAATTAATTTAATTTAAATCTCAATTTAATCATACCATCTTAATTATTAAAATGTTTTTTCATACATAATAACTATACAAGACGATAAACGCAATAACTGTCTGAAACGTTTCAATTTAAAATGACAAATGTCACAATTCGCGCGAACAAGTGAAAAAAAATGACAAACTAACGATACTGGTGTCGCCATCTCGTGCATGGAAGCAAAACTAAAAATGCTATCCCGGTATATGCCATTTGCGTTTCCCGGGCCTGATCAGTGTCAGTAGCTCTGACACAAAATAACGTTATTCGTACGGTTATGAATTAAGGTAATGTATCTGAATTAATAAATAAACTTACGTTACAGCGAAAGTATTATCAACAACGAGCAGCGTTTTAAAGTGGAATGTCCTAGCTTAGTCGAAACAATAATTTTTGAAAGACATCCTTATCGCACATGCCTGTAGCCTTTGCAAAGGAAAGAGATAAATGTATGCCAATTTGTTAATTCGTTCATGATACAGAAAACCTTGTTCGGACATCTTTCAAAAATTTTACTGTACGTCTAGTTTCACTACTTTATAATTACTGAGTCAACTTCCATGAAGCCATCGTCAGAAGTCGGCTAGCACAAGTAACCACAGACGCGTTTCGCACTTATTGGAGGTCTCCAGCGAAACGCGTCTGTGGTTACTTGTGCTGGCCTACTTCTGACGATGGCTTCATGGGAGTTGACTTAGTAGTTGTAAAGTAGTGAAACTAGACGTAACTTTGTAATTTTTATTATATTGTTTGTTTTACGGAGAAATTCGCAATTTGCTTTTTGCAGTTTGCACCTGTTTTATTAACGAATTTATAACAAAGTGGAATTTTAAGATATTTTATCTTTGGGAATGAAATTATATATCTCTCTTTGCGGGTAGCTGGGTCACACTGATAGATAATTGACAGGTTTGTTGTTATTGTTAGACAAATATCCATTAGAGTTTAACTTTAAAAAAAATATAAATTTATAAACCAATTTATCATATTTAAATTCATATAAAATATTCTAAGTTATATCACCCATCTCTGAATTTCCCATAGTGTATCTAGATAGACAGTAGTCATCCACAGCAACAATCTCTAGGCAGCATCATTTCGCGTTTAAGATGAGCCAATAGAAAGTGAATGTCTTCTTGAGTAATGAGGACACTTTGGTGCAATACTTCTTTGGTTTAATAACAAATAGATGTGAGATGTTTTACTACAATAATTATATATCTTTTTATTTCATTTTCTCAATACTTGTAAAAGAAAATATAGCGATTAATTGCTCATGAGAAATCTACAATGATTTGTAACAATTTTTCATTTACATTTGTATGTACATATAAAAATTAATAAAACTTCATTTATAATAATTGCAAAATAATTATTTCATGATACATACATTGCATTTTCAACAAACAATTTATAAAAACTACGCAAATGGTTAGAAATTTCTACAAATTTCTTTAAAATTTAGACTTTAAACTGACAAAAACTGAATATGTTGCGCCATTTAATATTAGGTTACATCGCCTATTTAGTAACGTTAGAATTTTTCTTGTTAAAATTATAATGTGAACAGTTTCTCATTTCTAAAATATATCATATCAACGATTTATATCAACCATATGTGCCAGTATAAAATGATTACAGTAACGAACGATATATTTATTTAAATTACTACTTTATTTAAAAGTACATCTGTGGAAGAACGTAAATTCTTTCAAATGCTGACTGCATCTGAAGTTTCATTAAAAGGAAATTTACTATCGAGCACATATTGTTTCTCGTCCCAGTTAAAGAGCTGGTTTTCCATTTTAACCGATATTTAAATTTTATTTGTTTTGATACAAGGTTATTCCTTAAAAACCATCTAAGCATTAAAAATTCTGTCAAAAACTTATTTCTTAGTTATAATTATTTGAAACGTTACCTAAAAACTTTCATTAGATGTGTGTATATATTTTATGAAAAATATCTACATAATTTATAATTTTCAAACCGGATTTTAATTATACAATTATATGTCTCCTGTCCACAATAGCTTAGTGCAGCGGTTCTCGAACTGTGTTCCGTAATAAATTTAAAAATCTGATGTGACCAACACAATACCTCCCGCCATTTACCTATAGGGTCTCGTTGCCGCGTGCCTGATGTCTGGTCGCGAATCTGGGGAATTCGATTTGATCCCGATCAACGCCAAATAATTCGAATTTTATATGGCATAAAATTAACCCTTGTGGTAAACGCCCGCGCAATACAAATATGTCATCATCATTACCGAAATGTGTGCACAAATCAGATTAGCACGCCCAGCAATGGATAATATGCCTTCTTTTAACTCTAGATTATCTTCAGGACTCATTATTTAACTTAAATGTCTTATATGATGGAAATGATAGACTTTTATAGAATAATCAAGTCTACCTAAATAAAATAAAAAATAAATATTTCATCACGGCATATTACCCATTGCTGGGTGTGCCAATCTGCTTTGTACAGATATCGGTAATGATGGAATATTTGTGCCGTGCGGTCGCTAACCAGGCGTCACCTCACGGGCACCCATAGCTGGCGTGGAGAGTGCACCACAGGGTCAATTTTGTGCCATTAAAATTCGATGTAATTTTTGGCGTCGGTCGGGATTTAACCCGGGTCCCCAGATTCGCGACCAGACACTCAGGTACACGGCCACGAGATCCCTATCAAGTCTACCTAAAATTTAAAAAAAGCATCAAGCATTACCTCAATTATTAGTCAAGGTTGCTTAAAGCTCTAACCAAGTAAACCTTCGATCGAAGTACGAGTGAAGTAACAAGTATGAATTGTGGCGAAGTACTAACTATGGATAGGAGCATACGTGTATTCATATATAATTTTTCCTTTACATAAATTTAAAACAGAAGATGAAACAGGAAACATATTTTGTCAATTAAATATGATGTAAGATTATTTTGAAACAGATCATTAAATTATTAAAATTTGAATATGAAGTTTATTTTCTTATACTACCAATTATGTATTTCATGTTGAAATGCAACTTCCCTATTGTTTTACTACAGAATAATTTGCAACTATTTAGACTCTTTTAATTGTTTTTAATTTGCTAAAGAAGACATGCTTTTACTTCACATAATTTCCTGAAAATTACATTTTATTAATTAGTCACATTACATAAATAATTGTAAACTTTTTTTTGGTATAAATAACTAATTAACAATCTATTAGTGAAATTATGTAATGAAAAGCAGGAAACATTTTTTTTTAATGTTTATATACAAATATACCTATTTCAAAGTGAGATTATTGTTGTAAAAAAGTTAATTAGGTACTGTTTTGTTTTAGTATTCAACAAGTATGTAATGATGCTATAACTCAATAGAGTTTTTGTAATTATTCATCCGAATGAATTATAGTAATTACACACGTGTAGTTGCTTTATCTGCAACTTATCAGTAGGATTTATTTTAACATTTTGTATGAAAATAATAAGTTGAAATATATATACAATTCAATATTCAATTTAAGTGAGGCACTTTTGCTTTCTCGAGAACTATAAGAGATAAGAAGCTGGCTAAATTAGCAATTTTTATATTATAAGACTATTAAAATAAGCGAAACATTTTTTTAAACCAGTAGTTCTCAAAATACAAGTTACAATTTTATTATTTTAAATTGGAACCTACAGTAAAATTTTTGAAAGATGTCCGACACGGGCGTCCTTATCTGCTTGTCAAGGCCAACAGTCACATGACTGCTCGCACCCTATTGTGTTTAACATTTCTTGTATACCTACACTCTACACCAAAAATTCTACTTATATCTATTCCTTATATTTAGATTTTTTAATTTTAAATACATTCTATGAATAAATTTTGTCTTAATTTTTCGAAATGTGTCCAATTCATTGTCAGGATTGACAGTATTTTTGAAGGGTATGTGTAATATACCTATAATTTTAAATATTTAACTATTAATACAATAAAAATGCAATCAGACACTGACATTTATCTGTCAATTACAAACATTTCAATTTTACTCGAAAAATTAGAAGAGGACAAAATTTCTATAGCATCATTACATGCTTGTTGAATACTAAAACAATACCTAATAAACTTTTTTACAACAATAAATAAATCTCCTCACTTTGAAATAGGTACATTTATATATAGTTTTTTTTTTAAATTATTGTTTCCTATTTTTCATTACATATTTCACGAGTAGATTGTTAATTAGTTATTTATACCAAAAAAAAAAATGTTTCGCTCATTTTAATAGTGTTATGATTAGAAATTGTTTGTTAAACCAACTTCGTATCTCTTATAGTTCTCGAGATAGCAATAAAACTACCCCACTTAAATTGAACTTAAATATATTTGTTATTGTAAAGACGATAGCATTAATGTTTTGAAATCAAATAGAACTTAAAATTCAAACGTTATGTAACAAAACTTAATTTATATTCTGAAGTTGAAGATAGCATCAACAATGCGGAACATAGATTTCTTTATTTATATTATAATAAAATAATAATAGGGCTTGGGGTCAGTTGTTTAGTAATTGAGAGTGACAGATTGTGAATCAATCAGCTGATCCTTTCACTTAAATTTTTTTTTGTTGTTATATTTACTTTCTCACTTTTCAAATACATTTAATGATATCAGTTGGTCAATCTATTAAGTTAAATTTATTGCACTATGTTTGTTTAAACTATTTTATTGAATTAAATGTAGTGTTGAGTTTCTCTAATTCACTATTTTCCTTCACTTCTTAAGAGCCAATCTTCTTTTGAAATGCTTTCAAATTAATATCTGAGCAACTGAAAAACTATCAATAGTGTCAATGCTGACAAATTCATTTCTAGTATTCTAAAAACTGCAAAAGATGCCAAATACTGAGGAACTTAAAATTTATCACATTTATTTCTGAAAATTAATTACTTAATACCGTATTTAACTGATTCAGTTATGTAATATACCAATTATGTATTTGAAACAGCAATTATATATGAACCGATGATATGTTAATGATGGTTTTTATTGAAGATATAAATATCTAAACGTACTCATATGAACTTATTTCTACTATAAACATAAACAACACTGTTTGAACTTAAGAGCTCATAAGATCACTCCTTTCTACTCTCATAAACTAGTAGTGAGAAACGAACTAATCTCTCAAAATTAAAATGTCAACAGTCAATGAACATCTATAGGTATACCTTTCTTTCCCATCTTTCTATCACTTCTGTGATACAATCACCAAAGGATGATGACTATTTCACCATAATTTACATTTTTATATATCAAACATATACAATCTCCACTTTCAATCATTCGGAAGAAGATACTTATTTGTTGTTTAGAAACTACCGTTTGAATCAAAGATCAAATTGACATGAAAATGAATATTCTAAGAGGAGAAATGGTAGAGATTTATTAAATTTTATTTTTAATAAAAAATACATCTCTAGAAACTATATAGTATTGTTGTTTGTATAGTATATAAATATATTTTTTCATTATCTTTACCTACCGTCCTCTATGCAATTTGAATGGTTGCCTGATTTTAAAAGCGAGACTCGTTGGTATGGGACACCATTTCAAGTTCTTAACAGTTTTACTTGAAAAAACTGAGTTTTGGTAAAAAGTTTGATTATACAGGGTATTAAAAAGGGGTATATACATTTCGATGTGCTGATACTCAATCAAAAAAGATTTTTTCCAAAATAAAATAAATACTCATTTTTCATTTAATTTTATTTTACTGCGCCACTGCCAACATCAAATTTTTATTAAAAATAATGAATTATATAATAATGTAACAGACGTTGAATAGGAAATAATTAATAAGAGAGGCATTAGATTCATGCTAAAAATCGCATATCCAGATTTTAATGAATAAGGATGTTTTAAGGTCGAGTTTAACATTTTTACAATTATTTCTGTGTGTTTATGTGTGTGTGTGTGTGTGTATGTGTGTGTATGGACGTTAGATGGACGATTTCTCAAAAACTATAAGACTTAATATCTGTTTAACCACATATTTCCGAAACTGTCATTAATGGAAAGAGTTGAAAAGGTTTTGGTAAAAACTGAACAACCGAAAGTATCAGATTCTTGAAAAAAATCTTTTAAATATTATTTTTTGAAAATTTTTGTTTTTGCATATATTAATGAAAATTAAATTCTCTGGTACATTTAAATATTTTATTATAGGTTCTATAGATTTAGATATAAAAGAACTATATAAAATAATCTGTTGTAATAAAACTTACAGCCGAAATAAATGCCATGGAAACCAATTGAAAAATTAAAATATTTGTAATTGGCAGATAAATGGTAGTGTCAGACATTACTGAATATTTTTTCTGGGTATTTCTTATTGCGTTAATAGTTAAATATTTAAAAATTTAGGTAAATTACACATACCATTCAGAAATACTGTTAATCCTGACAATGAATTGAAAACATCTCGAAAAATTAGAAAAGTAGAACAAAATTTTTTCATAGAATTTAAAAAATCTAAATATAAAGTATAAGTAGAATTTTTGGGGTAAAGTGTAGGTATACATGAAATATTTATATACAATAGGGCGCGAGCAGTCATGTGACTTTGTTGCCGTGACAAGCAGATATGGGGGTCCTTGTCAGAATGATAATTCCTCACTGCTGGTGACAAATTAACCACGTGAAATTAGAGAATCTAGAAATTTTGAATGAAAAATTCTGAAATTTGACACCTATGTACATAATTACTGTTGTCATTCTGACACGAGCCCCCATATTTGGTTGTCGAGGCCAACAAAGACACATGACTTCTCACGCCGTATACTTGGAGAGATATTGTGCAGGCCACAACAGATTTTTAATAAAAATTTCATGTCGGCTGTAGAATTAAATGAAAAATAAGAAATAATTTTCTGAATTTTGAAAAAATTCTTTTTGATGATAATCAGCACATCAAAATGTATATATTCTTAATTTTTTTTATTCTTGTTTTAACATCCTGTATTATCTATAATTTTAATTGTCTATAGTCTATATATTATGTTACATTTCTTATTGCTGTAGGATAGTACTTTTCCTTATTGGTTCAGTGGTCGCTGCACTTCCTCCTACGTTCAGAATGTGGTTCAAAGTTCACTACAAAAAGTTGATGCCATCCTGAGGCTGATAATTACAATAGAAGTAACAGTAAGAACTCATCAGAGAAACAGCTTGAATTCAATTTCCATATTTCATGTTCCATTTAAAAGAAAGGATCTTCAGATCAGATCTCATTTTAATTAAGGTTAAATAATTAATTATTGTTCAATTCAACTCATTAAAAATATTGGTTTCATGGTTTCATGTATGTGTCTGAGATGCCGGAAAGAATAGTTTGGGTAAACGAATAATCATAATTATTAAACTTAAGTCCGCTTCTACAACCTCTAGTTAAAATGGCAGTTAGTGATGGATAACCAACAGTTATGTTGTAAAATTGTTCTTACCGCTTTTGGTTAGAGCTGACTGAAAATTAAATTGTTGTTCGCATCGCTTTTAACCTTCAATTTAATTCTTAACTAATAGTTAATAAACTGCCACTTTAAAAAATGAGTACCCGTGAGCTAACGCATGGTAAACGCCGGCATGATACAAATATGTCATTATCATTACCGAAATCTGTGTACAAAGCAGATTAGCACACCCAGCAATGGGTAATATGCCGTGATAATATATTTATTTATTTTCTTATTTAAATACATACTTGCATATTTACTAATACTAGAAATTATGTACCTTAAGTTCCTTGCCATATAACTATTGTTTTATTTACAATTTTCGTTTGAAAACGTTACTGTTATTAATTTGAAATGATTATTTTTTTGGCAATGCCATTTATCTGTCAGTTACATACATTTGAACTGTGTAACCATGGAGTTGTGTGCATAAGCTCCGAGATATAATTTTTATATTATTTTATAAATTTATCCATAAAATATATAGGAAAAGTATTAATGTATGCCTGTAGAAAATGAAATAATCTTTAAGTTTTATAATAATAAATTGCGAAAAAATAACATTTAAAGGTATTTTTTGAAGAAAAACTATTTTGAGTTTCAAGTAAACTGCCATTTTCGGTTATCCGATTGACACTAAAATCTAATGGTTTCTTTCCATATTAGAATAAGGTAGAAATACAAGATTTAAAACAAATCTGGACGATAATATTTGAGGTAAAGAGGATCCACACATACATACACACAGACATCATCGTGAAAATATTAAAAATGGAATCTAAGGACTTTAAAACGTGGTCATTTACCAAAATGTCGATATGCGATTTTTAGCACGATCCCTATACCTCCCGTACCAAGGGTAGCGGGAGGTAAAAATTATCTGTTTCGCAGTTTATTTCTAAATTCAATATCGGCAGAAAAGAAAAATAAAATATCTTTACTAGAAGTTAAATATTGGATTAATTGTCGGATTCATTCTTGTAATCAATATTCTTGAACTATAATCAAAAATCTGTTGTGGCCAGCACAATACCTCTCGCCATTTTCATTTTATGTTGCATAGGGCGCGAGCAGTCATGTGACTTTGTTGGCCTTGGCAAGAAGATGTGGAGGCCTGTGTTAGAATGACATCCAATAATAATGTACATATAGGTGTCAAGTATCATAATTTTTCATTTAAAACATCACGATTTTTCAAATCCATGTGGATTATTTCCCTCGACAAATATATTCCATACTATTGATGACAAATAAACATCAGAATATTTTTAAATTTTGAATGAAAAATTATGACAACTGTGACATCTATGTAAATAACTATTAGCCGTCATTCTGACACGGATCCTCATATCTGCGTGCCAAAGCCAACACAGTCACATGACTGCTCGCGCCCTATAAGTAACGAACTTAACATTTCTTGTACACATAATAATTGAAATTTTTGAAAAAATAGTATTTTGAAGATTTTTTTTTCAAGAATCTGCTACTTCCGATTGTTACCAAAACCTTTTCAGATCGCGAATGTCCGATTGGGAAATACGTAGTTAAACAAATATTAAGTCTTATAGTTTTTGAGTAAGCGTCCTTCCAACATCCCACATACATACACATACATCCACAAACACACACACACACACATCATCGTAAAAATATTAAAATCGGATTGTAGCGACCTTAAAACGTACTTATTCCTTGAAATCTGGATATGTGATTTTTAGTATGAATCCAATACCTCTCTTAGCGAGAGATAAAAAAATCTGTTGTGGCCAGCACAATACCTCTCGCCACTTCCTTTTTTTGGTTACATAAGTATAGGGCGCGAACAGTAATGTTCCATTTTTGGGCTTCACAAGCAGATGTGTGGGCCCGTTTCACAATGATAATTAGTAATTATGTACATAGATGTCAAATGTTAGAATTTTTCATTAAAATTTTTAAGATTTTCTAAATTTACGTCAATTTATCACCAGGAGTTTAAAATTTACTTGTATGCCTTAGATATTTAACATTTAATTCTGCTCCACATGGAATTGGAAAATCACTAAATTTAGAATGAGAAATTTATACATAATTACTAGCTATCATTCTGACATGGGCCTCCATACCTGCTTGTCAAGGCCAACAAAATCATATGACTGCTCGCTCCCTATTGTATTTAACATTTCTTGTATACTCTACACCAAAAATTCTACTTACGCATATATCTATTCCATATATATTTAGATTGTTTAATTTTAAATTCATTTTTGATGAAGAAATTTTGTCCTCTTCTAATTTTTCGAAATGTTTCCAATTCTATTAATACATTAAGAAATAATATAATGTATGTACTTCCCAGAAAAATTCTTCAGTAATGTCTTCGGATTTCTGACACTGACATTTATCTGTCAGTTACAAAAAAATTAAATTTTCAACTATTTTCCATGGCCATTCTTTCGGCTGTAAAATTTATTATAACAGATTATTTTACATATTATATTTCTTTTATCTCTAAATCTATAGAATATATTATAAAATATTTAAATGTATCAGAAAGAAAATTTATTTTTCTTTAATATTATCAAGAAAAAATTTCAAAAAATATTATTTAGAAGATTTTTTTCAAGAATCTTCTACTTCCGGTTGTTCAATTGTTACCAAAACCTTTTCAGATCTTCCCATGAATGTCCGATTGGGAAATACGTAGTTCCATCGTTCCAAATCGTCCTTCCAACATCCTACATACATACACACACACATACATCCACACACACACACATACACACACACAGACATCATCGTAAAAATGTTAAAATCGGATTGTAGGGACCTTAAAACGTGCTTATTCAATAAAATCTGGATATGCGATTTTTAGCATGAATCCAATACCTCTCTTAGCGAGAGGTAAAAATCTTTGTTTCAATATAACAATGCTACAAAAATATCCGTTTGATAGGATAAATATTTTTCTTATAACTTATAAACTAGAGTTCTAATGCAAACAAATTTAAAAAAATATTCTTCACTTCTATCACCTTACTGTGTAAAATATGAAGTAAATTTTTCTTTACGCGTAAGTGCATTTCATAATAATGCACTATTATTTACTGTCTTGAAATGGCGCCCATTATTGTCAAGCGCCATTGTGCGGGGCACAACCTGCCCACTCACACGGCCCTGATGAGTTATAAATAGATACACAACAGTTGATTCAATTGATCAATTCCACAACCAGTTACAAAATCATTTTCACTAAACGGTGACAATTAACTGTACTACTGGTACATCCCATTTGTTCTGAGTACCAACACATCTCCAGTTTACTTCTACGTCATTCCTTCAATCGTGAGACACAGAATGTCTACCACTTCTTCGTACGTGGACGGTGGACAACGACAACACGTACTCAAGACAAGACTTGTCTGCCGTAATGGGGTCAGTGGCTCATTCACAGCATCCTGATTGCACCTGCTGAGGAATGCAGAGGAAATTTTGACTTAGGAGGATGAAATAAAAGCAATGCGCGATGGAATTTCGTCAGACATGCTGACGGTGGCGTTTTCAAATTAATTTTGATCGAAAATTAAATAATAATAGTTCCTCTTTTGAACAACCATGAGCGAGGAATCTACTTAAGGCGTTAAGCCGGGGAAAATAAACTACATGAGTGGTAAAATAGTTTTTTGTTTTGGAAAAATTCAAAAAGGAAAAAGCAAATTAATTACATTCTTTACATTTTATACTACACAATTATTGGTGTACATACAAAATAGGAATCCGTATCGATGACTTCACCAATTACCAAACAATACTTCCACAAGGTATTTCTGACTATTTTCCGATAAATTCTGTTGTCGAATTTAAGAGCAAACTGATGTGTATACCTATATGCTTTTTTTACGAATTTATTTAGTGATTTTCCAATTCCTAGTTGTTAATTTTCCTCGATAAATAAATTCCACACTCCCGGTGACAAATTAACTACGTAAATTTAGAAAATCTTGAAATTTTTAATGAACAATTCTGACATTTGACATCAATGTACATAATTACTAATTGTCATTCTGACACTGGCCCCCATATCTGCTCGTCAAGGCCAACAATGTCAAATGACTGCTCGTGCCCTACTGTATTTAACATTTCTCGCGCCCTATACATATGTAACCAAAAATGGAAGTGGCGAGATTTTTTAATTTATTATTTTTGTTTCTGTTCCGTTTCTGGTCTATAATATATATTTTTTGATAATTATAGATTCAGAAGAAGGTGCAAGAGTATACCGAAACGTCGGTTGTGTAAGAGAATAAATTTTCCATATTTATAATTTTTTCCATTGATCGTTTATAAATAGGTTATTTTAATGTATAGAAAATAATAACCCCTATTAATGCATGATTTTTTTATTAAAAAACAATTGTACTATGGGTAACCATAGATACCACATACCATTGTCTTATGTATCAAACGTTACTACCTAAAAAAATTGTTATTGAATAAAATTAGATTTTTCATTTGATATAGTCAACGGAAAAATATTGTAATTAACACGTTATAATTGGCGATTAATGATCCCAATAATTAATTGCCCTTATTAACACACTTGGTTATTAAATGCCTATTACCTACCAAATCGCCCTGATTAATAATCGAGATGTTTTAACGCGTGAGAATATTGGCCCCCTTCATGGTCGAGATTATTAATTTTAAAATTTTGTTCAATGACAATACAGAAATCAAATTATTAAAATAACTTTCATATTGATTATTGATATAATCATGTCTTAAGTAGATATATATTATTTACTTTTATTTTTTGTTAAGAAGAAAGTATCTAACATACCTAATTTATTTGAAACATACCGATAAAATCAAAATTTTAAATATTTTTCTTTTAATTAAATTAACTTTCTATACCTGATTAAATATTAGTACAATATATAGTAATGTCTCATTTCTTTACAATCAAATATTGAATATTGAAAATTATCAACGATTGTGTAACACAAATAGAGAGTTACTAGTAACACATTACATTGTGTATTTTTTTTATAACTTCCAAACCTCAAAGTAAGAGTTTGTTTTCTTTTTGGATATTTGCTTTGCATTTTAAATTAGATAAATATGTGTAATTTCCACTACAAAATATTCATAAACGTTCTCATGATTTATTACCTTACATGATGAGTATAAAAATCGTTTTGAAATATGAATTTTAAATCGTAACGTATGAAATAATTTCAACACATCCATCTTCTCATAATTCAACTAAATTTATGTAGCATTCGTAAATATACAATTCTCATTGCTCGTCTCATTTTTCCCGTCAAAAACTTGGCTAATGACATGAAAAACACAAACCATATTGTGACATTTCCTTGTGTTAATAAAAATCTTATAAAACACCATATTAATAAACCCATTTCACAGAGCGAGACCCGCGTAACAAGTTATAAAAACTGAGGAAGATTCTTAGCTTCTAAAGATATAAATATAGTAAGCTAGATTTGTAATCATGGAACCAATTATGTATCAGTAATGTCCCAAAAAACGCATTCTCTTCTAGACATTCACTAAACACTCAGAGATGATGGCCGCAGGTATAAAGATGATACTAAAATTATTCCATAGCCTACCAGGACCGGCTTCGAGATTTCTTAGCAATTAAAATTAATGCTGATATGATTTAGACAAAAAAATTCTTACTAAAATTAACGAAAAAAGTAATTTCGAATTATGATTTATGGTATGACAGTTTTTAAGTCAGCTTAAAATTAATTTGACAGTTTTTATGTCTCCTAGTAATTACTTTTGTAAGCTTTAGCAGTTTTTAAATGACCAGAAATTAATTTGACAGCTTTGATAGTTTTTAAGTTGCCCAGAAATTTGAAAACATTTCAAAAGAGGATTGGTTGGCAGCTCTTAAGAAGTGGAAGGAAAGAAGGTGAAGTGCATTATTAAAGGCAACTACCAGCAAAAATCTGTTGTGGCCAGCACAATATCTCTCGCCACTTCCGTTTTTGGTTACGAAAGCATAGGGCGCGAGCAGTCATGTGACATTGTTGGTCTTGACAAGCAGATATGGCGGCCCGTGTCAGAATAACTATTAGTAATTATGTACATAGATGTCAAATGTCAGAATTTTTCATTAAACATTTCAAGATTTTCTATATTCACGTAGTTCAATTGTCACTAGGAGTGTGGAATTTACTTGTCGAGGAAAATAAACCGCATGGAATTGGAAAATCACTAAATTTAGAATGAAAAATTATTTGACATTTATGTACATAATTACTAGCTATCATTCTGACACCGGTCTCCATATCTGCTTGTCAAGGCTAACAAAGTCACATGACTGCTCGCACCCTATTGTATTTGAAATTTCTTATATATCTACACTCTACACCAAAAATTCTACTTATATCTATACTTTATATTTAGATTTTTTATTTGTAAATTCATTCTATGAAGAATTTTTGTTCTACTCTTGTATTTTTTTGAAATGTTTCCAATTCATTGTATTTTTGAAGGGTATATTAACTATTAATACAATAAGAAATAAAATAATGTATATAAAACATTTATATGTATCAGATAAAGAATTTGCTCTTCTTTAAAACTAGCAAAAACAAAAATTAAGAAGTTTTTTTTTAAGAATCTACGGTTGTCCAATTATTACCAAAATCTTTTTAGCTCTTCCCAGTAATATCCGATTGAGAAATACATAGTTAAATAGATATTAAATATTATAGTTTTTGAGAAATCGTCCTTCCAACATACCCCCCCCCCCCCCCCGTCCCACATACACACACATACAGCCATCATTGTAAAAATATTAAACTCGGATTGTAGGGACCTTAAAACGTGCTTAATCATTATAATGTAGATATGCGATTTTTAGCATGAATCCAATACCAATATATAGTTCTATTTAAAAATATATATATTTTGTTCCATATTTTTGTTTTGCTAATATCACCAATTTTCTTATTCAAAATATGATACAATTTTGCTCATTTAACTGCCTCGTACCTCTCCAAATAATAAAATTACCAATAGTGAGTAAGCTTTTAGAAACACCTTGTATATTAATGTAATTTTAAAAGAACTATGCTACTTGATTATAATAAAAAATAAGTTAAATACAACATAGAAAAACTTGATTATAATAAAGGAAATCTGATTACAACAAAGAAAAAATGATTGTTAGTCAAAGAGGAGATTTTAATAATTGTTTCTATATTTTCTTTTGCTACTAGGTACAACTCTGTGTAAAGATGACTCCTAGGATCGTCTTTGATGATCCCGAAAGAAATACATTTTTTTCTTATGACGTGTCATGAATCGTGGATAGAATTTTATGATATAACCGTAAATTATAGTTATTTTAAGTTAGAGATATCAAAACTATGTCATATTTTTTGTTCCAAAAATAGTTATACATGGGAATATATTTTTTTTTAAAATTATAAAATTATTTAGTAATTAAGTATTGAAATAGTAGAATAAAGTTTTCATGTTGTTTATTTATCCAAAAAGAACACATAATATCTTAAAAGCATTTTCATTAAATATTTATGTTATTTTCTTGACATTATTTTTTTGTATACAATATTTATTAACATTGATTATTTTTTGTAAGTCAAATTATCTATGTATTTTTTATTTCATCAAACAAAAAGTGATCCTATCGCTACAATTTTCATAGCTCATCCCGAGTTATAAGTTAATATATATACGTGGTGTGTAAGTATTTGTGAAAAACAATAAATAACTGCTATTTAAATGAGGAAATAAGTAAATTAGTAGGTAACTGATCTTCAGCGATATTATTAGTAACTTAAAGTAGAAAAATGTTTCTTACAAAAAATATAACATGTATCATCATCACATAATCAATCATTACGCTATATAATATAGATCTCACTCTAAGTTCTAAGTCTTAGTTATGTAAGTAAAGTACATTTTGATAAATAACATTTAATTACATGTAGAGTAATTATAATCATAGGTATCTTGGTCAGCAATAGTTCATCCTGAAGCGTTGAAGTTTAAATTGTAATTTGTTTCTGGAACAGTGTACAAGATAAATTCATACTTTTAAAAATGTATTCCATATAATTACAAACATTTATTAAACTGTAATATAATTCATATGAATTTGTATCCATTTAAATAGAAGTGTGTTATATCAGTCACTCGCAAACACAAATATGAATCCATTTTCTGGTAGAATAAAAAATATGTATATTTTCTTTTTAATATCAATTTATTAACATTCAGGATCGTTTTCATAATAAACTGTATCTTCACTTTATTAATTTAAATTAAAATTAAAATTGTTTTCGTTTTCATAAAAGATAAAATTTAAATTAAAGTCTTAAAGTGAGCCCTACAACTTTTATTTATTTAGAATACCTATATGAAAGAAAATCCCAAACGCGTTCCTCCTCTTTAGGCAATTAGGATTAATATTTTATATCACTTTTTACCTCCCGCTACCCTGCTTGGTAAGGGAGGTATGGATCGTGCTAAAAATCGCATATCGAGATTTTGGTAAATGACCACGTTTTAAGGTCCCTACAATCCATTTTTAACATATTCACGATGATGTCTGTGTGTATGTGTGTGTATGTGTGGATCCTCTTTACGCTCTAACTCAAATATTATCGTTTAAAAAAATTTGAAATTGTGTATTTCTACCTTATTCTAATATGGAAAGAAGCCATTAGATTTGGTGTCAGTTTACCTGAAGCTCAAAATAGTTTTTCTTCAAAAAATACCTTTAAATGTTATTTTTTCCCAATTTGTTATTATAAAACTTAAAGATTATTTCATTTTTTACAGGTTTGCTTTAATACTTTTTCTTTATATTTTATGAATAAATTTATAAAGTAATATAAAAATTATATCTCGGAGCTTATGCTTTAAACATATCTCCGTGGTTACATAGTTCAGCTCAAATGTATGTAACTGACAGATAAATGCCACTGTCGATCAAATAATCATTTCAAATTAATAATAGTAACGTTTTAAAAGAAAAATTGTAAATAGAACAATAGTTTTATGGAAAGGAACTTAAAATACATAATTTCTAGCATTAGTAAATATGCAGGTATGTATTTAAATAAAGAAGCAAATAAATATATTATCACGGCATATTATCCATTTCTGGGTGTGCTAATTTGATTTATACACACATTTCGGTAATGATGATGACATCTTTGTATTGTGTGGGCGTTTACCACAAGGGTTAATTTTATGCCATTTAAAATTCGAATTATTTGGCGTTGATCGGGATCGAATCTGATTTCCCAGATTCGCGACCAGACATCAGGCACGCGGCAACGAGACCACATAGGTAAATGGGGGGAGGTATTGTGTTGGTCACATCAGATTTTTCAATTTATATCTGCGAGAAACAGAAGAGCTGAATTTACTTTTAAGAAGAGATTTGTGATTAAATTCACTGCCGTATTGTTCTGATCGAATATCAGAAGCCAACACAGAACAACAAATTATATTTTATGTCGGCAGAATGCAGTAAAACGAAGTGAAATTCCATTTGCATTCAGGCATTTCTTACGATGTTATAAATAAACCATTTCAAAATCCGCAATCCTCCTAAATAATGTGCGAACCCTGCAACACTTTGACACCTGACACATGAATGCCCCAATCTAAAATTAATTGCCCAATAAAATGTTACAATTACAAATATCTTCCCATGTTACTCAACGATTCCTCCAACAATTCTCTCTTGCTTGTTGTTACCGCATTACAAAGAGAAGAGAAGAGATCTGAAAATCCCACGTACCTATGAGTACGTCCCTGTCGCGGAGTCGAGAGCTCTAGCGACCGCGGAACAACTTTCTACAGAGCCCCTTTCTTCCCACGAGCTCCCCAGCAGGTCTCCCTCCTCCGAGGAAGAACTTCTTCAAGATTGACTAGAGACATCGCGGTCCAAACTCAAGTCAGTTCAATTTAAGAAGTGGATTGTTGTGGGTGATTACAATAATGCAGTGGTGATTTTGTGTGTGTAGCAAGTGAAAATGAAATTGATTATTTCTGTAAGTTACCATAATTTTTTTTTATATTTGTGCTTCATTATTAAGTTGGTTTTAATTCAGGAAAAAAGTGGTGCAAGTGCATTTATTCCAAAAATTAAATAGGTGCAGTAGACAATATCAAAGGATTATAGATTTTGGAAAAAATCTAATGATACTACGTGAAGTGTTTAGAATGTTTAGAAACGCACAGATTTTTCTTTTAGAATTGAACATTACTCATTGTTGTCAAGACTGTGTCACTTAGACCACTTTTTCATTTAGCCCTTCAAATTTTCTAAAATAGTTACATAAAAAATCTGATGTGGCCAGCACAATACCTTCCGTCACTTCAACGTATTTTGTATAAATTTCAAACTAACCTATGGGCGTTTTCGTTTTAGGAGCGAAATGAACTGACCTTACCTCGTACTGAACTGAACTGAACTACTCCTAAAAAGAACAGTATGTTTCTTAAAATAAGAAGTAGAAAATAAAAACATATACAGACTGTTATATTTTAATGGACCCAGCAAATATCTCGCTTATTTATTGAGTTAGTAATTTCTTTCATGTAACATGATTTATACAGCAACATGTAAGCTACTTGATGACGGATGTACATTCATGATACCACTTCCGGTTTATTAGTAATTAATATCAACTTTGAAATTTCAAATGGAACATAGTAAATTTTTTTACAAATTTGAAAATTACATCAAATTTGCTTTACAATCATGTAAACTAATCTATATGTTACATTATTAAAAATTATTACTGAGTATTTACAGGTTGACATTTACCGTGTTACAATTGTTTTAGTTAATTGTTTTATTTCAAGCCATAGTCATGGCTCACTATTCTATTTTCGGCTAGGTGTATAAAAAAGTGCCCGCCATTTTACTTTTTAATAATGTAACATATGGATTATTTTATATGATTGTAAAGCAAATTTGATGAATTTATTACTGTTTTTCCTCTGCAAAAATAAAAGAAATATAACAATATTGATTGACAATTATTGAAATATATGTATTTATATGAGAATATAATTCGTTAGTCACGTGACATATTTTCCGCCAATTAACATTCAGAATCTCCCTAATTACATGTCTATCACAGCGATGAAAAACAAAGAAACTATGACCGTATTTATAGTCGTTACTAAGGGATTTGTTTTCTTTATTTACGACCTGGGCAGTTAATTTTGAATATAAAGATAAGTAATAACAATAATTCAAACTCCGATATATTAAATAAAACTCGTAAGTACTATGTTTTAATACAATTTTAATATGTATATCAAAAGTTAGGTTAGCAGCACACACAATGTGTTATAAAAATTCATTATATTCGCTCATTAAATATAAGATCGATATAATTAATAATAGAAGATATTTCTCGTGAAACCGAAGCAGCACATGTAACTCGGTTTCACTCGAGAATATCATCGATGATAATCATATCACTTGTTCTATTACGTATGATAATACATATAAACAAATAGTATGTAAATATTTTATAAAGAATGACATTTCAACATAAAAAGCATCATTTCAATAAAAAAAAAATCTGTTGTGGCCAGTACAATACCTTCCGTCAATCCTGTGTAGTGTATTATATATAAATTCCATACATGCCGTGTGCCTGAGTGTCTGGTCGCGAATCTGGGGACCCGGGTTCGATCCCGACCGACGCCAAAAATTACATCGAATTTTAATGGCACAAAATTGACCCCTGTGGTGCACTCTCCACGCCAGCTATGAGTGCCCGTGAGGTGACGCCTGGTAAGCGCCCACACGGTACAAATATTCCATCATTACCGATATCTGTATACAAAGCAGATTGGCACACCCAGCAATGGGTAATATGCCGTGATGAAATATTTATTTATTTATTTTTATTCATAAATTTTCTTGCAAAAGATTCTAAATTTCCAGTAAAATTATTTCATAAACAAACTATGCAAATTGCACTTGACACTAACATATTCTTCTTTAGCTTTCCCCACTCGTTAGGGGTCGCTATTTGTTATTTTATTCTTCCACTCATTTCTGTTTTACGTGTCGTTCTCATTCAGTTCCTTTTCTCTCAAGTCTTCCGCAATACAGTCCTTTCATCTTATCTTTGGTCTTCCCCTGTTTCTTCAACCTTCTATTACTAAGCTATTCAGTCTTCATCCATTTCTCCTCATGACATTTTCAAACCAATGTAATCATCTCTCTTGTATCTTTCTAGAAATTTGTAACAGTAGAGTTATTTCCTTACCTATCTTTCCGTGTCTTCCCCAACATCTACTTCAACATCCTCATTTCTGCCACATTAATTTACTTTTTATTGATGCTGACATCTATCAATCTGAATATATTAACAATTTTCATGGTTAGCATAGCTGGCTGAATTATAAAATTTAATTTCTTTAAAATTATTTAACTCTATATGTATTGAATATGAAGTATAAAATGCAATCAAATCGTATAGAGAATAATATATTCTTTAAGTTATAATAACGTTAAATGTCAATAAATCAAATTTAATTGTTAAATCTTCAAATGAGGCTACTTCCAGTTCTACAATTATAACCAAAACTAATCAGTTGTTCTTCTGGATGTAAACTTGAGGAATACGAAAAAAATATAATTTTTGGACACACAGACACACATACATACATACATCCAGACATCATCGTAAAAATGGTAAAATCGTAAAATAGGGACCCTAAAACATGCTTATTCACTAAAAACTCATCATTGAATTTTACCTTCCTTACCTAAAGGTGATGGAAGGTTTAAACATTTCAAAAAAATAAAATTCAGAATATTATTAACCTAATAAAATATGTTAACACAATTTTTCAGAATAAAACAATACAATAAAATATGTAAATCAAATTCAAGAATGCAACAACGTGATAATATAACAGTTATATTTCCTACTTCCGAATTTTTTTGTATATTTTAACATAAATTACAACAATTTTCGCTAGTAAACCTACTATCTAGTCCGGTATTTAAATAGCGAAATGATTGAGAATTTGAAGTACTACTTAACAAACTAATTAAAATAAAGTGTAAGTTCTTGAATTGTTAAAGTTTCTCCTAATTTCCTCCACGAAGATAATAATACATTGCGAATGAAAGTTAACAATGATTCGGATTCGGTACATCTCATGAGCTGCTTTACTGTTACGCTACTTAGTCGGTTTGTTGGTTAGCAGGTACTTCGTATGCGGCATGTGGAAATATTCGAAGTTCTTGCATCCAAAACGTATTGGCCCCATTTCGTTTCTTACATCCTACTTTCGTCTTCTTAAAAGTAAACGATAATTACATTTTTGAATTTTTTGCAAACATTAATGTACTTAATTTACATTTAATTGGTCTTTAAGACTCGTTTTAAAATGTTATAATTATATAATCATTCTATTAAACAGTTTTTTTTTTTTGGTATACTTTTTGGTGAATGTAACATGTTACACGGAAAAGTAGAAAACAAATGAATTAAATAGTCAAATTTTACAATTACAGTTTTTTTTTCAAATATTATTTGCTTTGTGCGGCGCTTTATTCAAAGAATGTTAGATAATAAAAGTTAAATATTTTGATGACATTTTTTACCTATTGGATTCATGCTAAAAATCGCATACCAAGATTTTAATGAATAAGCACGTTTTATGGTCCCTACAAGCCGATTTTAATATTTTTACGACGATGTGTGTGTGTGTATGTGTGTGGGGAGGTTGGAAAGACGGTTTCTCAAAAACTATAATACTTAATATCTTTTAACTAGGTATTTCTCAATCGGACATTACTGGGAAGAGCTGAAAAGGTTTTGGTAATAGACAACCATCAATCCTGTCTATTATGTATAAATTCAAATTCAATAAATAAATTTTCTTGTAAAAGATTCTTAATTTCCAGTATAATTATTTCATAGAAAAACTATGCAAATTGCACTTGACACTAACATCTTCTTCTTCTTTAGCTTTCCCCATTCGTTAGGGTCGCTATTTTTTATTTTCTTCTTCCACTCATTTCTGTTTTACGTGTCGTTCTCATTCAGTTCCTTTTCTCGCAAGTGTTCTGCAATACAGTCCTTCCATCTTATCTTCGGTCTTCTTCTGTTTCTTCAACCTTCTATTACTAAGCTATTCATTCTTCTTCCAATATATTCTTCATTTCTCCTCATGACATTTTCAAACCAATGTAATCATTTCTCTTGTATCTTTCTAGAAACTTGTAATACTAAAGTTATTTTCTTACCGTATCTTTCCGTGTCTTCCCCAACATCCACTTCAACATCCTCATCTCTGCCACATTCATTTACTTTATATTGATACTGACATCTGTCAATTTGAATTATATGAATATATTAGTAGTTTCCATGTTTAGCATAGCTGGCTGATTTATAAAATTTGAGTTCTTTAAAATTCTTTAACTCTATATCTATTGAATATGAAGTATAAAATGCAATCAAATCGTATAGAGAAATATATATTTTTTAAGTTATAATAATATTAAATGTCAATAAATCAAATTTAACTGTTAAATCTTCAAATGAGGCTACTTCCGGTTCACCAATTATAACCAAAATCTAATCACTTGTTCTTCTGGATGTAAACTTGAGGAATACGAAAAAAATATAATTTTTGTAATCATGGTATTGAAGTTAGGCGATCCGAAACACACACACACACACTCACACACTCACACACTCACACACACACACACACACACACACACACACACACATACATACATACATACATACATACATACATACATACATACATACATACATACATACATACATACATACATACATACATACATACATACATACATACATACATACATACATACATACATACATACATACATACATACATACATACATACATACATACATGCATACATACATACATACATACATACAGACATCATCGTAAAAATGGTAAAATCGTATTATAGGGACCCTAAAACATGCTTATTTACTAAAAACTCATCATTGAAATTTTTGACCAGATAATACCTTCCTTACCTAAAGGTGACGGAATGTAAAAACTGTTTTAATTTGCAATAATTTATATTAAATTTAAAGTACCTAGTTATCTCTTTCAAATAACATCTTTTTGTTGAAAATAATAGAATTTTCTCCTTATTAAAAGATGCATTCATTTTCATTTCATAATTTGATTTCAATAATTATATTGCATGATAACCACTTCTATTGTTCTCTTAAGCTTAATAAAAAGTGACTTTGCTTGCAGTCAATTGTTAAAACGCTTAAAAGTAATGTGATTTAATGCTCTGAATAAGTGAATAATAACTACACTCAAATTAGCAACAAAATTTACTGGTGAACTTGTCAAAAGATAAAAAAGACATTTATTATTTTTTTTATCGAAAACAGAAAAACAAAACAAAGATGTTTATTTTTAAATATACAATGGTTTACTTGTGGTGTTAGAGAAAAAGAGAAAATGTGACAAATGTTTTCGGTGTTATTAATTATTTAGTTTGAAGTTAAATCGATGTTAATACGTACTTATTATCGAGAAAATAATGCTATGTTATTACCATTTTTCTGATTCTGTATTAGAATTAAATTCTAGTTCCTGCGAGGTATATTATTACCTGATTATAAATTTCAAATTAGGTGGAACGTATTATTTTATTGGTTTTTATTCTTGTTGCGTAAAAAGCTAGCTTTACACCAAAAATAATAGATAAACATTCTCACCTCTTGAAGTAGCGCTACTTTCCAAAAATTTCAAATTTAATATTAGACATCACAGAAATAAAAATAAATTATATTGTAAATAAAACTTATTTAAAATATTATAGGTTTCATATCAAAAATTTAAAATCTGAGGCCTATTCCACAAAACTTTGCAATTTGCACTTTCTATTTGCAAATTTTGTGCCACCATTGATACATAATTTTGTGAATATACAGTGTGTTAATTAAAAACCTGGCCATATTGGCGTTTAGCATGGGAAATCAGTTATTCCTTGCGCATAAGTTCCTAAATTATTTTAGACAAAAATACTTCAAATAAATGTAGAGAATTAAATTCTGCACCCGAATTAGTAATAAGATTTTATTTTTGAGATTTAATAACGGAGAAAATAAATTTTAAAGTTTTTCTGAAGATTGCTGATTTATAGCGATAGCCACGCAACACAAACAAAATATGTCCACCATTTTATAATCTGAATCTTTTCTTCATGAGAAAACTGGTCCATACTTTCAAAGAAATATTTTATTGAACGATAATCACAAAACACAAACTTCTTGACAGTTAATATGGCATACAATTGTTCGTAATTTTGTTACGATCAGCTATCTCCAGAAAAATGTTTGGAATTCTTCACATAGGATGATGAATTTCCAATATATGGTCTTATAAGATTATCTGAGTGTTATCGCGAATCTGAGGACCCGGGTTCGATCCCGACCGACGCCAAAAATTACTTCGAATATTAATGGCACAAAATTGACTTTCCACGCCAGCAATGAGTGCCCGTGAGGTGACGCCTGGTAAGCGCCCGCACGGTACAAATATTTCATCATTACCGGTATCTGCTTACAAAGCAGATTGGCACACCCAGCAATGGGTAATATGCCGTGATGATATATTTATTTATTTATTTTATTTATCATAAGTGCAAGAATTAATACAATTCACAATTGGGCGTAATGGTATATCTTTGTTATGTACTTTCGGTAAGCCATAAAATCTTGGAACATAATGGGTCTTGAGGAATAAGTTTCTTCTTCACTTTTAGTTAAGCAGGATCTTCTAATATAAGGTTGGTTTTATGAATATAATCATTTTGTTGATGAAAGACTCCAGGTCAGAATTCATATTAATATCGTAGATAGGTTTGGTGAAAAAGAAGAACTCTGAAGATTTATAAAATATGTTTTATTTTATAGCCGCAAAGCAACCATTTTATAAAATAAAACATATTTTATAAATCTTCAGAGTTCTTCTTTTTCACCAAACCTATCTACGAATATAATCATCTTTATTCATGACCACTTTTGCTTTCCCTTTTTCTGCAGGTAAAATAATCAAATCTTCATTATTTCGTAATTCTTTTAGTGCTCTAAGTTCATTTTTCGGTAGGTTACTCTTTGGAGGCCATAACTTCTTCAAGGAATAGTCTATCAGAACTCTACAGCGCTGGTGATGGGGATAACTTTAGCATTTGTAATATTAGGGAGGCAGTGCCGGATTACCCAATAGGCAGACTAGGCAATTGCCTATGGGCCCCCCGCCTTTTAGGGGCCCCGCACCCCGCTACTTTAGATTAAAACAATATTGATTTGATTTTGAGATATTTTTTTTAGTACAAACAAAGAAATCCTTAAATAAAGAAATTTTGATTACAACAAAGAAATGTTTATTTACAATAATGGAATCTTGATTACATTAATAAAAAATGTCAATCAATATTACAAGACCCTACTGTTATAATTCGATTTTTATAATACCAATACCAAATACCAATGTTTACCATTTTAAGTTGATTTTCGTAATAATTCTTTTGCATAACGATTAACGATGCTATATTTTTTTTGTATTTACAATAAATGAAGGGCTTATTATAATAATGTGACATGCCAAAAAACGAAAAATTCGTAGTAATAGAGATTAAAGTTTTTCAACTTTAAACCATTTTTAAAAAGTGTTATAGGTAGATTATTAACACGTATACTTTAGTAGAGGCAAAAAAACTACGATAAACCTTTAAAAAAATACTTATTTTAAAATAAATTTATTAAAAAAAACCATCAAAGATTTCAATCTGTACTTTAAAATTGAGAAAAGTGAATGTTTATATTCATTTTATATTAATTTGTTTAAAAGTATGTTAATTTTTTTTATATTAAAATTATTTTATTAAAATTGTTGGGGGTAAAATCGTAAACTTATTAGGAGGGGGGGGGGCGAGATTTCGATTGCCTAAGGGCCTCCACATGGTTTAATCCGGCACTGTAGGGAGGCATGACATAGGTATTGTGTTGTAAGTTTATAACGCAAGGCAAACTTCGGTAAATAGTTAATCTGTCTACGGCAAATGTGAAATTTGCGCCAATAAGGATGATGAAGCGAGTTTTTTTTGTTAAACTAGTTTGTGGAATGCATCTCCAGCTGCAAAACATTCTGTAGATATCGTCAACATCGTGAAGAAGTACCAAATGCATATTTTATAAGGAAATCTAATTAAATAGTTAATAACTATCATAATAATTACAGCATCTTTTGCCTGATAACATAACCTGCATGAATAAGAGTTTTCACGCTGATGTTTTGCGCTATTTATTTTATTTACTCACTATGAAAGCTACACAAATCAAATACATTTCCATGCGTGTTTAAATTTTTAATTTCGCTGCGCCTTTGCAAATAAAGTCAGGCATTACACGACAAGAATGTGAAGATCTGAACAAAAAGAAACTTTATAGAAAGTGTTTTAAAGCGGACAATGGCAGATTCACATATTATCCTTAAAATGAGAAAAAGGAAATAATTATAAATGCATAAAAATAATTTAGAAGTAACAAAACATAAAAGAAGATTAAAAGAAATTAAATCATAAAGTACATAGTGTAATTGTTTAGTTTAATAACAATAAAGTAGAGGAAAGTGTACACATACTTGTACACGTCTGCTGGCCGTACTAGCCATACCTTATAGGTATTCAATTACTGTCGTATCCTAGTGACCTTGTTTCGTTTGTCAATACTACATATAATCCTGTTTACACTAACACATCGCCTTTTACATAAAATTCTCTAAACTACAACGGATTTTATGGGGATCCTTTATCTTAAACTAGATTTACGCTTGACGTAACATCAGAGAGTTCCACATAACGTCAAAATAAAAGCGCAAACAAGCTTCAATGTTTTTGTAAATTTTTCACGGTATGTATAATAACGTTTAACGTTATTTGTCCAGAAATAACGTCGGTCGAAAATTATTTTATATTTGACGTTTAAGCAGACATAACTTTTAAAGAAAGATAGATACATAGACAGATAAAATAACGTGATGTATGTGAAAACATATTTTGATGCACAGAATAACGTTCACGTTATCTATTTTGACGTTGTGAAAACTCTCTATTGTTAATAACAATGACTTAGTTTGAACAACTGATTGGCTAGTAATGTTTTTCTCTGTCAAATCAATAGTTTATGGATTAATTTGAAGAAACATACTTCAAATAAATGATGTATATAATTGAAGAGCTGTTCACAAAAACAACCTTAGTTCATTTTTTTTACCTCTCGTTGAGAGAGGTATTGGATTCATGCTAAAAATCGCATATCCAGATTTTAATGATTAAGCACGTTTTAAGGTACCTACAATCCGATTTTAAATTTTTACGATGATGTCTGTGTGTGTAGATGTATGTGTGTATATGTGTGTGGGGAGGTTGGAAGGACGATTTCTGAAAAACTATAATACTTAATACCTGTTTAACTACGTATTTCTCAATCTGACATTAATGGGAAGAGCTGAAAAGGTTTTGGTAATAATTGGACAACCGGAAATAGCAGATTCTTAAAAAAAATCTTCTAAATATTATTTTTTTAAATTTTTGTTACATCTTTTATAGATTTAGATAGATCTTTTCTGGGAAGTACACACATTATAATATTTCTTATTGTATTAATAGTTAAATATTTAAAATTATAGGTATATTACATATACCCTTCAAAAATACTGTCAATCCCGACAATGAATTGGAAACATTTCGGAAAATTATAAGAGGACAAAATTTCTTCATAGAATGAATTTAAAATTAAAAATCTAAATATAAAGAATAGATGTAAGTATAATTTTTGGTGTAGAGTGTAGGTATACAACAAATGTTAAATACAATGGGGCGCGAACAGTCATATCACTTTGTAGGCCTTGACAAGCAGATATGGGGGCCCGTGTCAGAATAAGAGCTAATAATTATATACATCGATATCAAATATCATCATTTTTCATTTTAAATTTAGTGATTTTCCAATTTCATATGGTTTATTTTCCTCGGCAAATAAATTCCACACTCCTGATGACAAATTAACGACGAGAAATTAGAAAATCTTGAAATTTTTAATGAAAATTTTGACATTTGACATCTATGTACATAATTACTAATTATCATTCTGGCACAGGCCTCCATATCTGCTTGTCAAGGCCAACAATGTCACATGACTGCTCGCGCCCTATACTTACGTAACTAAAAACGGAAATGACGAGAGGTATTGTGCTGGCCACAACGGATTTTTTAAATTTGCAGTAATCAAAGAAAAAACTTTCTAACTTCCTTGCTGTTAATGATTTCTGTGACTTGTGTAATTCAAGATCATGTTTAATTAATATTAGAAAATTATTGACTGGATGTTTACTAAACAATAGAAAAATATTCATTTAAGAGAAATTACATAATAATTAGCGAGAAACAGTTTTATCGAACTATTTAGTATCCTAGAAAGTAGATATAGGGTGTTGATCGTGATGCCGGAACATACGACTTTCACATTTAAAATCATATTTTCGTAATTTCCTGCTTCCCTAAATATTTTAGGTAAAAATATTCTGAATAAAACTAAAACAATTACCCCTTAACCTTAAAATAATAAAATAAGCTATGAGCTGCATACGTATTTCGAGAACTAATTTAACCGTGACTTACAAATCATGTAATACCATTAAATCTTTATTAGGTAATCCTAAAGATAAAATAGACACTAACAAAAAATCCGGTATATATAAAATTACCTGTAAAGATTGTAATAAAGTTTACATCGGGCAAACTAAAAGACAAATTGACACTCGGTTTAAAGAACATTTTTATCATCTAAAAAGCGGTAATCCCGAAAAATCTAGCGTGGCTCAACATATGTTCATTAATAATCACAAAATTAACAATTCTAACATTAAACTTTTAAAACATATTAATAATGATAGATATTTAGATGCATACGAGAGCTTAATAATAAATAAATTTAAAAATAACTTGATGAACGCAGATTTCGGTCCCATACCAAATTCTAAATTATTCGATTTAATATAAACTTAAATTTCATTGGACGATAAATCTTAGTTTTAATTGGTATTCATTCACCTGTGACTCCTATCCCTATATAATCCCAGTTCTCTCCCTTGTTTGCTCAGAGTTGTTAGACCTCTGACATGGTTTACATGTTGAGTAATCTTCACTTCTCTGCTTAAACTTTTGTTTTTGTTCTACTGATGATGAGAATTTAGTTCTCGAAATACGTATATAGCCCATAGCTTATTTTATTATTTTAAGGTTAAGGGGTAATTGTTTTAGTTTTATTTATAATTTAACCTTAGACTCCTCCTATTATTGTAAAAATATTCTGAAATCAGAACTAAAATTTAGAATCAACTTATAGAAATTTTGCGACAAACTAATTTCTTTATCTTTCAGGTTTTGCTGTGTTACGCTATAGCTTCGGCTATAGGTTCCGATGAACACCGGCCAAAAATGAAAAAAGATGCGGAAAGAGGAAAAAGAAATCTTGAATATTCCATTTCTCACAATTATCCAATCGGGTCAAACTTCAGACTGGAACGAAGAATAGCGAGTATTCCTACCTACCAGTTCCCATCCAGATATCCTCCATTTTTTCCTCCAGGACCCCGGCCTTACATTCCGAATGGAAAACGTGGAAGACCTCATTCTGTACCAGCTCCTCCTTATGCAGTACAGATGGAACCTCTTGTGCAGTATTCCCAGAGAGATCCACTTTATGACACCAGCAAGTTGCCTTTAACTGCTGAGGCAAACGACTTGTTAAAACCTGATGATTTACTAACGGATAACAACCATTTATCCGAAAATATTTATACCCAAAATATCCATGGTCCACCATATTCTCATCATGAACCAGTTTATTATCAAAAAGAACCAGAACCAATCATTGAAATTATAATAAAAGAATCTAATGTCACTTTACCTCCAGTACCTATACCGACTTTACCGCCAAAAAAGAAAGAACCTGTTCAAGTTTTTTATGTTAAATACAAGAAAAATCCACATGGCCATGGAAAAGATAGTGTAATATACGACAAACCTATCCCCGCTTTAACTCCGCATATTGACGAACCGGAACCGGAACCTCAAATTGCTCAACCTCATCAAGAATATGTAACAGCTGCGCCACCCCAAACCACAACAATTAGAACAATAATTCGGCCGGATTCCGAACAATATATTGGTACTAGTGGAATTCGTGTTACGTTTGGATCAGAACACAGAAAAGAAAAACCTTCTTTGGAAGGGCATGAAGAATCTGCCCCACAACCTGCTGTTATTTTCCCAAACAGCCCCCCACCACATCATCAACAACAACAGCAGCAGCAGGGACAATTTTCGCAACCAATACCGGAAAGAAAGCCGCATACTTCAGCTTTCCCGCCTAATTTTAACCAGCCTGCCAATTTCAACCAACAATCGTTTAATCCTAGATCACCAGCACAATTCCAAAACAATCAGTTTCGACAATTCAACAATCATCAACAAGTTCGACAGTTTCCCAATCCACCAAATCAACGACCACCTTCTGGTCCTCCGTTGCGCCCTTTCCCCCCGCAACAATTCCCCCCTCGTCCTCTAAGCACCCCGCAACTACCGCCCCATCCTCAACACAGACCCCAATTTAGCCAACCTCCTCAATTTCCACCAAATTTCCCGCCAAATCACCAACCTAACCTACAATTTCCACCAAATGCTTTCCCGCCAAACCAATTTCCCCCCACTCAATTTACATCACATTCATTCCATAACAATTTTCCGCCACCGCAATCACCAAAACCACAATTTTCTCAAATTTTAAACCACAGACCTCAAACTCATTTCCCAATAGTTCAACAACAATTGCCACAAAATGCACCGCCTCAACAGTTCAACCAAAAACCTTTGAATCAAGGGCAGCCTCAACCATTGCCTCAACATCATCAGCAGCCTCAACATGTGCAACAACAGCCTCAACATCTTCAACAACAACCCCAACATCTTCATCAACAACAACAACCTCAAAAACAACCACAAAATGTTCAGTTTAATCAAGTACAACATTCGCAACAACAATTACGCAACAACCAACCAGTACAACAACCACTACAACAGCAAAATTACCAGTTCCATAATCAACAAATTAATTTGCAACCACAGCAGCAAATAAATCAACAACAACAACAACAACAATTAAATAATCATCATCATGTTCAGCAACAAAATCAACCTCAACAATTGGGTCATATAATTCCACCAGGTGGCGAATTATTACAATCAATTCCTCGATATGAACAACATATTTCCGTATCTCCAGATTCTAATTCACAACTAAACAACAATCAAGTTAAACCCCAAGCATTACCCCTAGTTCAAAATCAACCCCAAAATAATCAGTTCACACAAGCTCAAGCGGCCAGTCAAAATATTCAATTTAATCATCAACAACAATTACAAACTCTACAATTACAACAACAATTGCAGCAAGAACAACAACAAAGAAATTTGCAAATACAACAACAATTAAAACAGCAGGAACAATTATTACAACAGCAAAAACATTTGTCGCCGCAAGAATTTCAACAACAAATACAACAACAATTCCAACAATTTCCTCAAAACTTTGCACAATTAGGTCATGTACAAAACAAACAACAACAACCAAATCCAGAACACCGTCAAATCCAACAATCATTAACGCAGCAACAACAGCAACAACAACAACAACAACAACAACAGCAGCAGCAACAACAGCAGCAGCAACAACAACAATTACAACAACAACAACAACAACAACAACAGCAGCAGCAGCAACAACAACAATTGAGTCAAGCACAAACTTATTACCTCCAAAACTTGCAAGAACAACAAAAATCAATTCAATCATTGTACAATCAACAACAAAATAGTCCATCTGGATCAACCAGCACAACACAAAAAGTTTCTTATCAATCAACAACACAAAAACCTACAACAGCTAAACAAGAAAAAACTGAAGAAAAGAAAAAAGAAAATAAATTACCCGCTAATATTCAATTACCTGATGAAGTACCCGACGAATTAAGAGAACAATTGCTATCTTCAGGTATATTAAGTAACGCAGATATTTCAGTCCTCGACTACGATAAAGTAGGCGATATTCCACTTGATGCTTTGCCTCCAGATCAACTTGCAAATTTCTACGGAGCAGGTGGTGCTCAACAAATTGCAGCAAGCGAAAGAAAAGAAATTTTTGTTCAACCAAATGGCGAACCACTTAACGACAATTCAAAAACAATTTTCGATCAAGAATTAGAAGCCGAAGCATCTGAAATCGATGAAGTTAAAGAATCAATAAAACCTAAACCCCCAGTCGAAATGAAAGTAGTTCATTATGACTCAGAAACACAAGAAGGAAAAGAAGTACAAAATTCATACGTCCGAGATGACGCTATGGAAGTTGATCCAGTTGTATTAAATGACAACAAATACAATAGATACTTACCACTAAAAGTTAGTGGAGTTAATTTCCCAATTCCAGACGTTCCAGAATTAAAAGGAAGAAATATAACTAGTGTTGTTGTACTCGCTCCAGTTGATTATGATTTTAAGGAGGCTCAAGGACATCAAGGTGAAAGAACAGTGCGAGATATCGAAGGAGACATAAAAGATGTTAGATTACTGGCTGGCGAAGCTTTGAGAGAACTTTTGAAAATGCCCACGAAAGAAAATTATAATAGATGGTTGGAGAGTGAAAACAAAACTGCTTCAGATAAACAGTCCGTAGTCCTTTTAGTTACAGGGTAAGTTAAAACCATGATAACAAACTATAACGTATGTCATACAATTTTAAACATTTTTTTTTTTTTGTAATATAAAATGCATTTCCTTAAAGTTTTCTATTACTTAATAATTAACTGTTTCATAAGCAAGAAAATTATTAACTTAAATTGTATAAAGATGCCCATGTTCTTCCACAAGGCGCATTGAAATGTTTGATACAGACCACCGATGTTGCGGAGAGTGTCCTGTTTTTACGCACTTTACCCACTTATTAAAAAGTTCTTATCTTTTGGAAATAGAAATGTTGGAATATTTTCCGAAATGGTCGCATAATTGCTTTTACAAGCCGGTACATAACATTTTTGAGGCATAGTGTATTATTACATATTGAAATATGCACATTGAAATCATGAAATCTGCCAACGATCGGAAAGTCGGCCTCATGACGTCACGCCCCCCTCTATCAAACTCCCGCCTGGTAGAATAGAGACCGCCTTTCCACTTATACGAGAGATAGGGGTGGTATATTAGCCGTGTTCCTTCGTACTGTGATCGCGATTTTGCGAATCCTGATTAGTTTAACCGTGATCTTTTTGTATAATGATTTAAAAATTATATCAAGAAAACAACTTGAATAATATAAACACCATCTAACGTTAAATATCATACGCAGACCAATGCAAACTATAATTTATTTTATTTTATAAATAATCTACTGTCAAGTGTTATAGTCAGCACATTAAAAATGGATCATGTAGAAGTAAAAAAAATGTTCTTGGTAATATATAAAGTATGTTTACTTTAACAAAAAAAAATTATGTGGACACCACACGACTTCCTTGTACGATTATTAAACTATACATATTTTTTTAATAAATTACAAAATATTAATTTTAACTTCAAAACGGTAAGATATATAGCGACCATAATCTAACCCGATTCTTTTTAAAGAGAGTTTTGATTATAACAAAGAAATATTTGATTACAACAATGAATATGACTAATTTCACAATAAAAATATAATATTTGTTATTGTACGAATCATAAAATTGCACGTATTTAACGTAATTTGACATGAACATTTTTTTTTATTTTTTTTGTCCTAATCCATAACAAGCTTTATATGTTTATTACAAAACAGTATATAATATTTAAATTTACATATCTCGCTTATACAAAGGGCTAATTTAGTAATACTTGATGTGCTAGACGCAGAAATTAATTCTCTAAAACTTTTATTTGAAGCATTTATTTCTAAAATCAAAATAAAATCATTTTATTCAAGAAAAACTGTTAATAACTTCAAGTAATGTACCACTTCCGATTAGCCTATTTTAACCAAAATCTATTATGTTATTTCAATTGACATAAAAGTCTTGTATACCAAATTTGAAAAGTTTTGGATTATATTTTAAAACAATTTTTCATTAAAATCTATTATAGGCTTCATGTAAAGTGCCACTTCTGGAAATTGTGTAATAACCAGAAAGGGAGGTGCACAACTAGATGTTATAGCAGTCCTAAATACAAAATTTCAACTTTTTACGGCTTACCGTTTTTGAGTTGTGCGAGATACGTACGTACGTACAGACGTCACGACGAAATTAGTCATAATGGATTCAGGAATGATCAAAATGGATATTTCCGCTGAAATCTGAAAACTGAATTTTTTCGCGATTACAATACTTCCTTTACTTGCGTACAAGGAAGTAAAAACATATTTTCTTTGTTTTCAAAAGTATAGTGAGTCATTACATGATTTTGTAAAAAAATCATATTTCCTTTGATGCAACAAACGCCACATTGATAAATTTCTACGCTCGAAAATTGATTGTTCTTAGCCATTTTTAAATTTGCACTGAAATTAATCCGTATGATCCCTCAATATGACGATTCAGAAGGGAAAGTGGAAGGTTGCCTAGTGATCACAAAATGAGAAAGTGGGGATAACGAATAGGAAATGGAATAACATACTTCTTCTTAATCCATGATCACTTTGAGGATTTAGATTGCGAATCACAGCCTGAAGGAACACGGCTTAGGTATATTGTTAAAGCCAAAGGCGGCCATTTTGAATACATATATCCTCGAATCAATAAATTACAACCCATAAACCATGTCACAGTATTTATGACAGGACTGTGTATGTTTAAATTTGAAGTAATTTATAAATTTCATATTCTTTACAGATCTCCTGACAGCAAAGAGAAGGAAATTTTCATGTACGATGTCGCAACAAAAACAGTTAGCAAACTGAGTGGTGAATTATCATCAGCTTTTGTTGAAGCGGCCGAAAGTAATGCAGAAGATGGCACAATTCCAGCAGCTTCTGAAATCTCCGAAGCAAGAATTAAACCAGAAGATGCACCATCTGACTTAGAAGCAGAAACTTCAGAAATTTTAGAAGAGATTGTTGACGTATCGGTTAATGAAGAGGCAGTAGACAATAGAATTCGAAATAGATCTGCGTATTATAGAAAGACTGGATAAAATTACGGCCATTATTAAATTGTACAGCTAAGTTTATATTATCATCGCCAATATTTGGGGATTTACTCTGTAAAAATATGTGGACTTTTCATCTATGTGATACATTTCATATTCAAAATTTGGTTTTCAAACAATTTCGTGGTGTATGGTATGTCTTTCTCCTTCGCCTCATTGTTACCTGTATAATAAAAAAATCATGTACCTACTCTAGGTTTCCTTTAGAATAATAATTTATTTTGTATTGAAAATTATAATAATGTAATTATAATAATTACAAACTTTTGTATAGTTAGAAAATAAGTGTAAACGAATGATTTTATATTATTTTTATAATAAAGCAAATATTTTAATAATTCAACAACCATAGTCATTAAAATAAATACAGTGATAAAAAATCCGATGTGGACACCACACGACTTCCTTGTACGATTATTAAACTATACATATTTTTTTAATAACTAAATTACAAAACATTAATTTTAACTTCAAAACGGTAAGATATATAGCGACCATAATCTAACCCGGTTCGTTTTAAAAGAGTTTTGATTGCAACAAAGAAATACTTGATTACAACAATGAATATGACTAAATTCACAATAAAAATATAATATTTATTATTGTACGAATCATAAAATTGCACGTATTTAACGTAATTTGACATGAACATTTTTTTTATGTTTTTGTCCTAATCCATAGCAAGCTTTATTACAAAAACAAAAAAGTATATAATTTTTTAATTTACATATCTCGCTTATACAAAGGGCTAATTTAATAATAATTTGATGTGCTAGACGCAGAAATTAATTCTCTAAAACTCTTATTTGAAGCATTTATTTCTAAAATCAAAATAAAATCATTTTATTCAAGAAAAACTGTTAACAACTTCAAGTAATGTACCATTTCCGGTTAGCCTATTTTAACCAAAATCTATTATGTTATTTCGATTGACATAAGTCTTGTATACCAAATTTGAAAAGTTTTGGATTATATTTTAAAACAGTTTTTCATTAAAATCTATTATAGTTCATGTAAAGTATCACTTCTGGAAATTGTGTAATAGCCAGAAAGAGAGGTGCACAACTAGATGTTACAGCAGTCCTAAATACAAAATTTCAACTTTCTACGGCTTACCGTTTTTGAGTTATGCGAGATACGTGCGGACGTACGTACAGAGGTCACGACGAAATTAGTCAAAATGGATTCAGGGATGATCAAAATGAATATTTCCACTGAAAACTGAAATTTTTCGCGATCACAATACTTCCTTTACTTACGTACAAGGAAGTAAAAAGTCTCCGACGACAATAGTTTCAATTTATTTCATGAAAAATGAAAGTCTAAAAGCTAATGAACAATTAATTAAAGGTAATTAGCGAGCAGTTGACTAGTATTGTTTTTTCTCTGATGCATAGAATTATAGCTATTGACATACAACAAAACTTTTTAAAGATGTGCGGTCAAGGTCATCTACGAATTGTATGAATCTTAGATTCAGTAATGTAGTTTAATAAAGTTTCTCTAAAATTTAATAATAAACCCAAGAATTAATATTTTATTTATCAATAAATCCAATACAATATCAGTATGGCCATCTATTGCATAAAATTATAAACATTCACTGACATTTGTTAATATTTATATATGTATTTTCAGAAATTAATATCACAAAACTAAGGCATTAAATCGAAAAAAGTTTCAAATAAAATTTACTCAAAATAATATATTTTAGTTATTAATATATTAACTCTATTTGTATAGTTTTTATCTGTAGAGATATAAATGCACACATAAATAAATCATTTTCTCAAAAACAAAATATGAATAAAATAAATTATTAGCTAAAACATATTTAAAATTAAAAAGTAATAGAAGTTTATTTACAAAATTTCGTTGTATAAAATTTTCCCCACATATAATAAACAAATTTTAGTTCTACTCATTATCTCTGAAACAAAAGCGAAAATAAAGAAAAGCTTCAACAAAACTCGCTTTCATTTTTAATTATAAACAATTTTTATATAACAATATTTGTAGAAAAGTCGTTAGTTTAGTCAGAAAATGGATTTTCTCAAATTTGTTTATCCAAAACGAGACTACTACTGTAATCTATGATGATAATTATGAACTATTTTTTAATGTTTTGTTGTAACAAAGTACGTTGTTGTATCGTGTAAATAGGAGAAAATCAATAATATCGACAAATCGATTGACCAATCAGATTCAAAAAAGCTTGCAAATGGAAGACGCGGGATAAAAAAATGTTTAAACATATGTCACTTGACTTGTTAATCAGCTGTTCAGTTAAAAAAGAGTTAATTTTGTGTAATTTAAGCCAACTAATACATAATTTGACTCGTAAATTCTGAAAATATTATTGTGAAGTTTGCATTTTAACTTTTTTACCCACTTGAGGGTGTTATATTTTGTAATCAAAAATAAATAAATATATAAATTTGATATCTCCAGTTCAGAATGTATGAATCGAAATGTTTAATGCTAGGTCTACGTTTATAATGCATTTGCAACAAAATTATGAGTAGATATGAAATATTATACATAGATTTCAATAATTAAGAAGCCGGGTGTGTATAAATATTGTGTATTTTTATTAAATAATTATTAATTTTTAGTTTTTTACGAAAGAAAAAATTGTACAAAATATAATATGGACATATATTTCTATTTCTATATTTATTATTTCATCATTCAATACTGATAACCTTGAATAAACTTATTTTCACTTTCAATTTAGACTTAAGTTTACTTTTAAGTGTCATGTATACATTTATAATTTCATAAGTATTTTCTTATGTTTACAGAATCAGGTTTTATAGATGTTAACATATTATGTAGGATTTTTTCAGGAAGGAAAAGTTCGGTGGTACTTTCACGATATAATTTTGACGGTGAAATTAAATAATTGTAATAAACTTTATTCTAAACACGAAGAACTTTGTTAAAATTACAAATAATATTGTCATTATTTAAGGGATAATTTTATAATTTCCAGTTAAATAAACAAAACAGAAATGAATTAAACAAAATAAACTATCAAATAATAAATCTTGCATTGCTGTCAGTAATCTGATTTGTTATTGTTTATATATCTGGAAGTTAAAATTTAAAATTGACCTGAAAATATTAAAACAAATATGGTTTAAACAAAAAAATATTTATTTCAAATTCACAATACAAAAATACATGCCAAATTAACTGTTTTTCTCTATAGTAACAACAATACAAACACAACATTCAGCAACCGTGGTAACCAACAACGTTAACAGCGTTTCTTTCAAATATAGAAGTTGTGAGTCTTTAGTGCTTCTGTGAATCGTTTTCTTCACCTACCAATACCGAATTCTTCCATATTTCTTGTCCTTCCCCTCTAAGTCATGAGTTTGTTAAGTAATGCTTAGTAATCAGGCATACACAACGTAATAAATAATTTACTTAAGTAACCCAAATACCACGGGACAATAAAGGTGATGATATCGATAATGATGATAACAGATGATAATAGTAGAACTCCTGATCATTCCCGAACCAGAAAATCAGCCGCAACACGTTTTGGATTTATCTAAACTTACAAAGAATGATATTTATTTGTTATTTTTTAAACCAAATTGTAACATAACCTAAAAAATACTAGTATTGTTTTATTGTTTAATTTTGATAAGTAATGTCTGTAGAAGTGAAGATCAATTCGGGTTTGGGAATTTTCAAGTGTACAATACTAGTCCTGAGCAGTTTTCGCTTCCCCTTTTAGCTGTAATCTGTAATGAAATATAATTCCACCTCGGATCTAACATATTATTAGTGCATAACATTGTTTTCATTATTGTTGTAACAAATATAGTATGATAAATAAATAATAATTACAACAAATACTTCTATTTTATTTCAATTGATACATAAAATCATATAACAATCAATATTTCAACAATTTATTAACTCAAAATAAATAAATTTAACATTTTTTACACTTAACAGCTGATTAACAATCAAATGACGTTTGTTTAAACAACTTTTTATCCCGCGGCTTCTATTTCAAGCTTTTTTGAATTTGATTGGTCAATCGACTTGTCCATATTATTGATTTTCTCCTATTTACACGATACAACAACGTACTTTGTTACAACAAAACATTAAAAAATAGTTCATAATTATCATCATAGATTGCAGTAGTAGTCTCGTTTTGGATAAACAAATTTGAGAAAATCCATTTTCTGACTAAACTAACGACTTTTCGACAAATATTGTTACATAAAAATTGTTAATAATTAAAAATGAAGGCGTGTTTTGTTGAAGCTTTTCTTTATTTTCGCTTTTGTTTCAGAGATAATGAGTAGAACTAAAATTTGTTTATTATATGTGGGGAAAATTTTATACAACGAAATTTTGTAAATAAACTATTATTTTTTAATTTTAAATATGTTTTAGCTAATAATTTATTTTATTCATATTTTGTTTTTGAGAAAATGATTTATTTATGTGTGCATTTAAATCTATACAAATAAAAACTATACAAATAGAATTAATATATTAATAACTAAAATATATTATTTTGAGTAAATTTTATTTGAAACTTTTTTCAATTTAATGCCTTAGTTTTGTGATATTAATTTCTGAAAATACATATATAAATATTAACAAATGTCAGTGAATGTTTATAATTTTATGCAATAGATGGCCATACTGATATTGTATTGGATTTATTGATAAATAAAACGTTAATTTTTGGCTTTATTATTATTTTTTAAAAACAGTTTATTTGAAGAAAATTATTCAGAATTAAATGTTCCATTATACTATGTCAATATTTATTAATTATACCAAAATTTCTGTTAACATAAAATTTGAAAATTAAGGTGCCGAGATATATTTCCAAAAATCTGTTGTGGCCAGCACAATACTTCCCCCCATTTTCATTTTATGTTGCATAGGGCGCGAACAGTCATGTGACTTTGTTGGTCTTGGCAAGCAGATATGGAGGCCCCCGTTAGCATGACATCTAATAATAATGTACATGATGTAAAGTATCATAATTTTTCATTTAAAACATCATGATATTTCAAATCCATGTGGATTACTTTCCTCGACAAGTATATTCCATGACAAATAAACATCAGAATATTTTGAAATTTTGAATGAAAAATTATAACAATTGTGACATCTATGTAAATAACTACTAGCCGTCGTTCTGACACGGATCCTCATATCTGCGTGCCAAGGCTAACAAAGTCACATGACTGCTCGCGCCCTATAAGTAACGAACTTAACATTTCTTGTACACATAAATAATTGAAATTGTATCTCTTCTTTCGTTCTATGAGGAATTTTGTCCTACTCTTCTAATATGTTCAAAATTCTTCAAATTCATTGACAGTATTAGCTGTGTTTCTTAAGGATATATGTAATATTAACATACCTATAATTTATATACATATTTAATTAATAATACAATAATATATATTAAATGAATTTAAAATTATAGAAAATACGTAAATATAAAAATTAAGTATAATTAGAATTTTTTGTGTGTACAAGAAATGTTAAATACAATACTTATATATAGCACAATGGAAAGGGCGCGAGAGGTATTGTGATGGCCACAACAGATTTTTTATTTTTTTTTTATCTAAAATGATAAGCTTTATGTCTATTACACATTTAATAATAGATAAATATTACAATTATTTTATGATGGGGTAAATTTTGAAAGTAGGTAAAACTATTATAACTATTGTTTTTCATTATTCTTGTAATAAAAGCTACTCTCGAATAAATATACCCCTTAAACTGCTCAGATAACAAGCAAAATGTTTGGGTAAAACCTAATTAAAATATTTAAAAGAAACAGAATTAAAAAAAAATTAGGTTAAACTGTTGGTTTTTCTAAAATATATTGAAACTATTGTCGTGCATAGACCTTTTTGTATCACTGTATATACATTTTAGTTATTTGCTAACAAAATAATCAATATTTAAGTTTATAATAGCAATTCAATAGCTTTAAATACGCCAAATAATACGCAACAATGTAAAAAAATACTTCGGATATGCGCGCGCTTGTCTCGCATGCGACAGCAGCGCAGTAAATTTTAGTTATTTTAGGTTGGCTGCTCGCTGATTATGCCGCACAGCAGTTCACGTTAGTAATGACAAGTACGGCAAAAGTGTTTTTGTGAAATGACTGTAATGGAAGGTTTTTTAAGTAAATGGACTAATGTAATGAAAGGATGGCAGTATCGGTGGTTTGTGCTAGATGAAAATGCTGGAATACTATCATATTACACTGTAAGTAGTTGTTTTAATTGTGGGTTATTAACTTTATTCATAATACATCATTCGGCTTAGTTGTTCTAATTGACAATTATGTAGAGATAATCGGATGAACATAATATCTTATCTTTTATCGGTAATTAGAGTAAAAAGCATTTTAACAAATAATAATTGTTTTTAATAGTATGAATCAGCTAGAATAAAGTTATAATTTCGTGTAGGTATTAGATGAAATGTATGTAGAACACCATAAAGCTTTGTTATTTATTTATAAACAGCTCAGTTTAATATTTATATGTTACAGACATGTGGAATTGTGTATAAGTAAAAACAGATGGAAGCACTAATTCCAAATGTTCATATACAGGCAACAGGTAGCTTACAATACAAAATAATCAATTTCTTTTTATTTTACATATAAAATCATAAAACTAAAATGTGACGAGTCATGTAGTCTCAATATCAATTTATTTTACAATATTAAGAAACATCTAGAATTATCTAACAATGTTTATTATGATTATACTTTTTTGCTGTTAGCTTGTCGATAAAAATTATAAAATAAGTAAAAAACTACCAACACATTTGGTACGAAAATAATTACGCCAAACTTTGGAAACGCACAATCTTTCCTAAAAACTTGCGATGCATATAAAAATTGTGAATTGTACCTGAAAATGAAAAACAAATAAAATTAGGTCACAATTACAAAACAAGTTTAAAATTTATTACCATTTGTAATATTGTTAGTTTATTTTTCCATTTGGCCAAGTTAATTTGCCATTCTGGTCCAAATGTAGACAAAATATAGTATCCATACATTATAAAATGAATAAAGCTATTTACTAGAATGAAAAAAGTCGTCGGTACTCCTGAAAATAAAAATCAAAGTAATGTCACTAGATAAGCGATTTCACGGTTGAAATATTCTTTCATTTAATATGAATAGAATAAAATCCATATTTCATTATATAAATTCCCCGTACCTGCATAATATTTCACTCCGATCCATGTTAACAATAAAGTTACATTAAACACCACCATGTTAATTTAGCTAAACGTAAGGGGTTCAGATTGTTGGAGTAATCTACCTTTTCGCAACCTAAAGTTATTAGAAAACATAAAAAAAGAGATTAAATTATTACTAATAATATTTATATTATGACAAATATATGAACAGGAGGGCGTCATTATTTTACTACAAAAATACTGTGTAGAGAAATATATGTTCAGAATTTTCCGTCCATTTTTGTAAACTAATTAATCATAATCATAAATCATAATAATATTTGATATAAAGAAATATATGTTTATATTATAATATTTAAAAAATGTAAAAGGAAAAAAATATAGTGTATACGCAAATATAGATTTTCAAATTCCATTAATATTTTATACTTTAATTTAAAAGTTTTAAGGAAAGGTTGAAGAATTTTTTTGTGTGCACGAGGAAAAATTACATTTTAATATTAATTAAGGATAAAAAATTGCAGGTTTGCCGCCCCCCCCCTTAACTTTTTACCATCCGTCACCTTTAGGTAAGGAAGGTATTGTCTGGTCAAAAAATTCAATGACGAGTTTTTAGTGAATAAGCACGTTTTAGGGTCCATATAATACGATTTTACCATTTTTACGATAATGTTTGTATGTATGTGTGTCTGTGTGACGAAAGTTTCGGTTCGCATAACTTCAATACCACGATTCCAAAAATTATAATTTTTTCGTATTCCTCAAGTTTACATCCAGAAAAACATTTGATTAGATTTTGGTTATAATTGATGAACCGGAAGTAGCCTCATTTGAAGATTTAACAGTTAGATATGATTTATTGACATTTAACGTTATTATAACTTAAAGAATATATTATTCTCTATACGATTTGATTGCATGTTATACTTCATATTCAATAGATGTAGAGTTAAAGAATTATCAAAATATTAAATTCCGTAAATCAGTCAGTTATGCTAATCATGAAAATTGCTAATATATTCAGATAATTCAAATTGACAGATGTCAGTATCAATAAAAAGTAAATGAATGTGGCAGAGATGAAGAAAGATACGGTAAGGAAATAACTCTAGTGTTACAAGTTTCTAGAAAGATACAAGAGAGACGATTACATTGGTTTGAGCATGTCATGAGGAGAGATGTAGAATATGTTGGAAGAAGAATGAATAGTTCAGTAATAGAAGCTTGATGAAACAGAGGAAGACCAAAGATAAGATGGAAAGACTGTATTGCGGAAGACTGGAGAGAAAAGGAACTGAATGAGAACGATACGCAAAACAGAAATGAATGGAAGAAGAAAATAAAAAATAGCAATCCCTAACGAATGAGAAAAGCTAAAGAAAAAGATGTCAGTGTCAAGTGTAATTTGCATAATTTGTTTATGAAATAATTTTACTGGAAATTTAGGAATCTTTTGCAAGAAAATTTATGTATGGAATTTATGCATAATACACAGGATTGACGGAAGGTATTGTGCTGGCCACATCAGATTTTTTCTATAATAAAAAAACTTAAAGGGTGGGCCCCGCCGTCTTCGCAGACTCACTCTGTATTTTAATCTATAACATTAGACCAGAAACGTGAGATTAGAATTTGCCTTTGGCGCGAGTTCATAATATAAGTTTCATATGGGAAAAAATATATTTTGTAAAAGAAATAATTAAGCAGCTCTTGTTAAGAATTCAATAGTTTATTTAGTAATAGATTGCAATAGCTCAAAACCCTTGAAAAGGTAAAGTAAGAAAATTATTAATGAATTTGCTAGGTGCAAGCCAAAATACCGTATGTCGTTGATAGTCCCTCATCCGCCTTAAATAAGTCAAGTACAACCGAAGGAGACATACGTTCATTGAATTTTGTACTGTTGTATTTTTTAAAAATAATTATAAACTGCACAATTCATGTAAATATTATTGGTCTATAGGATTGCGTTATGTGAATTTTTCCATTATTTATGTGTTTATAAAAAGATTTTCCAAAAAAACAAAATACCTGTCGTACCTATTTCTTTTATCTAAAATATTTTAAAGTTTAATTTAAGACGTATCAGTTGCATACTTGCATGCTATTACTTTAAAATGCACTTTAAAAACACTTATCGATCGCAATAATATTGAACATTCGTGCTTAGTCCGACTGACGATTTCATTTATCAGTTATATATTTAGAACGCGGTGTACGCTTCTCTAAAACACAATAACTTATTTTTAAACTATTTTAGTAAACACGTAGTTATTTGTTATTTTTTTTGTTTTGTTACATAGGTATTTGAATTGCTTTTATTTAACTTTAATGAACCTGTTTACATTGTTCATTTAAATAGAGTAATTATACTAGTTACATAATCTAGTGACTTCATTCAAAGTCAGTATTAATGTTATGGAAAGAGGAAAAAATGTGAAATAATAAACATGAAGTTCATTATATTTACATAAAATCACGCTATTTCCTACAATGTGACTTGGCATATGTCCAACATATTCGAAGCCAAATATCCGTACACTTTCGCTCCGTATATGTTCTTATAAGATTCACAAAAAATCCAATAAGATTTTTTTCCCTTTATTGCTCAATTCTTTTTCATATTACTTATACTAAAAATATAGTAAACAAATACCTTGACGAATAGCAAACATAATAATTAAGCTGTTTGTACTTAATAATGAGATAACGGCCCGAATTTAGCGGGCGTGAGTTTGGTGCGTTAGGTTATGTTTTAAAATATTCAGAAAATTTGTCCGCGAAAATGGGCAAGAAAAAAAAGCTGACTGACTGCTCAAAAAAATAAAAAGCTAACCATAGCTGCCTTCAAAAAAATGATCATATTTACAGTAAATATTTTTACCTTCCGTCTCCTTTAGGTAAGAAACGTATTGTCATTGGTCAAAAAATTCAATGATGATGATTTTTTAGTGAATATGCATATTTTAGGGTCCCTATAATACGATTTTACCATTTTTACGATGATGTCTGTATGTATGTGTGTGTCTGTGTGTGTGTGACGAAAGTTTCGGATCGCATAACTTCAATACCACGATTCCAGAAATTATAGTTATTTCGTATTCCTCAAGTTTACATCCAGAAGAACAAGTGATTAGATTTTGGTTATACATAATTGGTTAACCGGAAGTAGCCTCATTTGAATATTTTAACAGAAATATGAGTTATTGACATTTAACGTTATTATAAAAAAGAATATATTATTTTTTATACGATTTGATTGCATTTTATAAGCTATGTGGCTATGTGAAAATTAAAAAAATATAACAATGTTAAACAGTTAAATTAATATCAAGAAAGTATACATTTGTTTGTTATTTTTATTAGTTACTTTTTATTTACATGCTTATTTCTTTAGTTATTCATTTTCACATAGCCACAAAGCCACCTAGAATATGTGAATAAAAATTATTTCTCATTAATAAAAACTAATACATCGATGAAAAGACAAAAAATGGCGGTTTATATTTTAGTAAAATAATTATTGCTATTTAAAAAATAAAAGTTGATAGTTTTGTATCTTGTAAATTTAACTTTGTAAAAAACATCTACAGCTGTCATGAAATAGTATATTTAAAATAATGAAACTTTTATATGAACCATTTTTTTCTTTTACTTATAATAAAAAAATTAAGGGGGGGCTCGTCTTCCCAGACTCACCATGTATATTTTTTATATATAATATGCAAGACAATCTAAAAGTGTATTAAAGTTTAAATTTTGTGTGGTAGCTGTGTGTGTGCGTGACAAATTTTAAAGATTTTTTTGTAATTTAATAATTACGGCGACAGTAGTGACGGTATCCATTAAAAATATTACCTTCAGCATATTCTACGTTGCGGAATAAGCAATTTAAATTCAAATGAAGTACAATTTAAACAGTCTTAAATTCCTCTTCCATTTTTAGAATATCAAAAAAATAATCATTTTAAATTAATAATGGTAGAATTTTAAGAAGAATATATTAGAAATTAAGACTTAAAAAATATGAAACCAATAAAACAGTTTTTATATATTTAAAATAGGTATAAAATAAAAGTCACTAACACAAAATAAATTAAAAATAAAATAAAGAAAATGCAATGAAAATTAATATATGCAAAAAAAAACAATGCATATATCAACTTCATTAAATATGTACATTAATATTGGCCATAAAGATAACTTTTTAAAATTTTCAAGTACTTTCAAGTAAGAAGGGGAATTTTAGAAATAAATTACGGAATTAATGGTTTATTCTATTAATATAATTCAACGTATAGTTTAAAACTTTACTTAGTGGTAGCTAGCCGTTAAGGGTGTTGACACGATAGATATTTCAATATATATTTTTACCTTCCGTCACTTTTAGGTAAGGAAGGTATTGTCTTTGGTCAAAAAATTCAATGAGTTTTTAGTGAATAAACACGTTTTAGGGTCTATATAATACGATTTTACTATTTTTACGATGATGTCTGTATGTAGGTATGTATGTATGTGTGTGTGTGTGTGTGTGTGTGTGTATGTGTGCCGAAAGTTTCGGATCGCATAACTTCAATACCACGATTCCAAAAATTATATTTTTTTCGTATTCCTTTTGTCACACACACACACCTACCTATCTATAGACATCATCGTAAAGATGGTAAAATCGTATTATGGAAACCCTAAAACATGCTTATTCACTAAAAACTCATCATTGAATTTTTTGACCAAAAACAATACTTTCCTTACCTGTGACGGAAGGTAAAAAATCTGATGATACCAACACAATACCTCCCGCCATTTAATTTTTATTAATTTAAATACATACGCATGGGGTCTCGTTGCCGTGTGCCTGATGTCTGGTCGCGAATTTGAGGAACCCGATTCGATCTCGATCAATATGCCTTGATAATATATTTTTTTTACTTAAATACATACCGGCATATTTACTAATGCTAGAAATTATGTATATTTAGTTCCTTTCCATATAACTACTGGTCTATTTACAATTTTCGTTTCAAAACGTTACTAGTATTAGTTTGAAATTATGTATATTAAGTTCTTTTCCATATAGGTAACTATTGTTCTATTTATAATTTTCTTTTTAAAACATTACTATTATTAATTTGAAATGATTATTTTTTTGATAGTGACATTTATCTGAACATTTGAGCTGAACTGTGTAACCATGGAGTTGTGTTTATAGCATAAGCTCCGAGATATAATTTTTATATTACTTTATAAATTTATTCATGAAATATATAGAAAAAGTATTAATGTAAACCTGTAGAAAATAGAATAATCTTTAATTTTTATAATAATAAATTGCGGAAAAATAACATTTAAAGGTATTTTTTGAAGAAAAACTATTTTGAGCTTCAACTAAAGTGCCATTTCCGGTTATCCGATTGACAAAAAAATCTAACGGCTTCTTTCCATATTAGAATAAGGTAGAAATACAGGGTTTCAAAATTTTCTGAATGATAATATTCATACACATACACACCCACAGACATCATCGTGAAAATGTTGAAATCGGATTGTAGGGACCTTAAAACGTGGTCATTTACCAAAATTTTTAGCACGATCCCTATACCTCCCATACCAAGGGTAGCGGGAGGTAAAAATCAGTTGATATAAATCACGATTTAAATCAGGAATATCATTATCTTTCATTATCCATCCCAGTCAAGTAATTACCTATGTATACCCCATGATTGGGGTAATTAGAAATTGTCGGTCTTTCTGTAAAATAACTACACTCAAAAGCTTGTATTATGCATTTGTCCGCTCTAAGCTAGAATATTGTCTACAAGTCTGGAATCCAATATATCATAAATATGTATCTAAGATTGAGTCTGTCCAGCATAAATTCATTAAATATTGTTATTTTAAAATACATGGACAATATCCTATCTTTATCCATGATTATTCTGTTTTATTGCCTGAAGTGAACTTGGTGCCATTAAGTAGCAGAAGAAATTTACAATTATCTCTCTACTTTAACAAATTAATTAATAATTGTATTGATGACCCATGTAGTCTTGAGCTAATACCATTTCACGTTCCACGCGTCACTTCAAGAAATAAAGTACCATTTCATTGTAAAGCAGCTAGGACTAATTGTGAATTGAAATCTCCAATAAGACAACTCTGTGTAGCATATAACAGTGTATCATGTATTATTGACATTGATATATTTGGCGACTCCTTCTCTAAATATATTAACAAAATATTTCTTATAATAAGTCACTTGTTAAATTTCTTGTATGTATTTACTTACTGTTCAACTCATTCGTTTCTTTCTTGTAATAAGTCACTTGTTAAATTTCTTATATGTATTTACTATTCAACTCATTCGTTTCTGTATTTGTATGCCATATGATCGTCCTGTAATTGGGATCTTGAATCCTGTTGGATCGATTTATTAATAAATAAATAAATGATTTTATATGTTTGGGAGTTCATCAGTCAGTATATTTTTTTATTCAACAAGAAGTTGATAAAACATCTTTTATTATTCTTACTGAATACTACCAAACCAGTTTTACAACCTTGCGTAAACAAAACACTTGTGAAGGAAACTCAAAACAATTAAGATTAAAAATAACTCCTTGTTGTTGCGTAGTAAATTTGTAATGTTTGTTATTGCAGTCAAAAGAGAAAATGATGCGTGGAGTACGGCGTGGCTGCGTGCGGTTGAAAGGTGCAGTGATTGGCATCGACGACGAAGACGACAGCACCTTCACCATCACCGTAGACCACAAGACATTCCACTTCCAAGCGCGCGACGCCACCGAACGTGAGAAGTGGGTGCGCGCGCTCGAAGACACGATACTCCGACATGCCAACAGAGTAAGTAAACATCTAAACATTAGTAGCACGACAGAGACAGATCTTTTAGGACAAAAACAAAGTTTGCAAGTTGTGTTGATGTTTTTTTGTTTAACAATTTATTAATACTTAAAGATTTGAATCATTTAGTGTGTTTGCTTTCGGTTGCGTATGCATCATAAATTGATGAAGTCGAGATGGAAATGGACCAAGTTTAAAAATAAAATTATTCGTGCATTTCCGGTAAGTAGAATAGACCTAGGCGACTCTTGAAAGTCTCCGCATAATAATTAAGTAGAATAATTACTAAAATGAGACACGCAAAAATACAATTGAAAATAAAAAAATCTGATGTGATCAACACAGTACCTCCCGCCATTTACCTATCTATATAATTTTTATATTACTTTATAAATTTATCCATACAATATATAGAAAAAGTATTAAAGCAAACTTGTAGAAAATGGAATAATCTTTACTTTTTATAATAACAAATTGAGAAAAAATTTCATTTAAAGGTATTTTTTGAAGAAAAACTATCTTGAGCTTCAAGTAAACTGCCATTTCCGGTTATCCGATTGCCACCAAAATCTAATCAGATATTTCCATATTAGAATAAGGTAGAAATACATGGTTTCAAAACTTTCTGAATGATAGTATTTGAATTAGAGCGTAAACAAGATCCACACATACATACATATAGACATCATCGTGAAAATGTTAAAATTGGATTGTAGGGACCTTAAAACGTGGTCATTTATCAAAATCTCGATATGCGATTTTTAGCACGATCCTTATACCTCCCTTACCAAGGGTAGCGGGAGGTAAAAATAAAATTTGTATTAAACAATTCATAAGCAAACTATAAATCTTAGAAGTGCAAATGAAAGTTTATTATTCATCGGCCTGTACTTTTTTAATAACTCGATTATTCTGTAAATTAGAGAAAAAAAAATCCAACAAAGTTTATTTTATATTAAAGTGTCTATAAATCTGCAGTATTGGTTTTTCTACAGGGTGTTCATTTATAAATTATATTTAAAAATGCGTTCGTGTTGCAAGAATAGGTCTGAAAAGGGTTTTCGACTATTTAGAATACTATATGAAAGAAAAAGAAAAGAAATTTAGTGTAACTTTATAAGAAGAACTGATTTGTCGATTGTGTGGTTAGTTTGTTTTCATACATATTTATTGTTCGGTAAAGTCAATAATTTTGTAATTATAATATATAATTAATAAAACCTAGAAATGCCTGATTTGGTGTGATCGTAATATCTCCCTTGTAGAGATATGGTCTTTCCACATTATCAATCGATTTACGTCATCAGTAGAAATAGAAAGTTACTAAACTTTTTAGCTAATAATTATGAGACTGGATCGTTTTATGTTGTTATTTGTGATTGTGGCCTATAGTGCGAGTCAAAGTAAAATAATATGCTTGGTTACAACAAAGAAAATTTGATTATAATAATGAACATGACTATTTATGTAAAAGAGATTATTGCCATAGTAAAATTTACGGTTTTTTTGCTTTTAATATATTTCATAGTGTTATATTTCGCATAGGGACCCAAAAAATGGCTCATATAAGTTTTATTATTTTAAATATACTATTTTATGGTAGGTATATATATTTTTTATAAAGTCTGGTTTATAAGATAGAAAGTAGCAAACAAATGTATACTTTGTTGTTATTAACATTGTTACATTTTGTTTATTTTCACATAACCACCTATAATATTTGAATAAAAATTATTTTCCATATATCTCAAATATCTTATTTTTTCTCGGATTTTTTCATATACATTAATAAAAACTAATACATCGTTGAAAAGAGAAAAGAAATGGCGGTTTACATTTTAGTAAAATAATTATAGGTTGCTATTTAAAAAATAAAAGTTGAGTCGTATCTTATAAACCAGACTTTATAAAAAATATATATATACCTACCATAAAATAGTATATTTAAAATAATAAAACTTTTATATGAGCCATTTTTTCTATTACTTATAATAAAAAAAAGTTAAAGGGGGGGGGGGACGCCTATTAAATTAGCCACTAATTCCTGACTGCCGAGATAACGCCTTCGCCATGGTTTCAGTACTCAAATTTTCCAAATTAACACAAATCTTTTTTTTTCAAAGACATCGATTCTAATATAAAATCAATTTAAACATACAATCAAATTGTCAATCGTAATATATTTAAAAAATCACATCAAATAAAGTTTTATTTACTGTTTTATTGCGAACGCACATACTAAACGTAAATTTAATTGTCAAAGTTTTAAAATAATTCATATTTTTCGAAAACATTTCAAACGTTTGAGGATTTTTAGTTTTCATATTTTATGCAAGTTGATGACGTAAATCGATTGATTTCGCGGAACGACCATACCTCCAATACTCTTTCCTATACGTATATATTCGACAACAATAGTGTATTATTAGATAAACAGGATATATTCCAAATTAGTTTTATGGTTTTATGTCCATGTTCCAAAACTTCTTGGAAATACAGTTTCTGATTTATTATCTATTATTAGTCGAAATTCATAGAACTTTTAATCATTTTAACTTCATAATAGTTTATCAAATATAAATATAATTATATGTTCTACGAAATTCAATAAATTAATGTTAGCTATGATGACGATCAAAAATGATTTTTGAATCCGGAAAAATATATCTACGAGGATGGATTGAATATATATTTAACAAGGACTACATTTTATTTTTCTACATAGTTCCCTATGAAGTCAACACACTTGGTCCAACGTTTTTCTAACTTTTCGATTTCCTCCCCAAAATGGTTTTTTTTTGAGGTCCTGAAAATAAGCATTTACTGCTTCGTTGGCTTCTACGTTGGGTCGAAATCTCTTTCCAGCGAGGAAATCGGACGAGTACGGTGGATGAGGGCCGATTTCAAACCTCAGTTCGATCAGTTTTTGTTGAGCAATACGACTTGTGTAAGCTGGCGCATTGTGGTAAAATTGCTGCTTTCAGCTTGTCTAAAGTATGGCATAGTATTGTCCAGTTATAGTTTTTCCTTTATCAAGATAATCAATTAACATAATGCCATTGGCGTCCCAAAAGACTGACGCCATCACCTTTCCTGCCGATTGAACTGAGTTTGCTTTCTTCGGAGTCGACTCACCATGTCTAATCCACTCTTTCGACTGAATTTTTATCTCTGGAGTATAGTGGTGTATCCAAGTTTCATCCATGGTTATGAAACGTGTTTTAAAATCAACCAGTTTTTTCTTAAACAACTCCAAATTTTCGGCTAAAGTTCGTGTCCGAATGCGCTTTTGCTCTGAACTAAGCAAATGCGGCACGCACCTGGCGCACTTTTTTCTCATGTCCAGCTCATGTAAAATATGATCTACACGTTCATAAGAGATTCCTATGGCTTCCTCAATCTTACACACTTTTATTCGGCGATCTTCCAGAACCATATCATGGACTTTATCGACAATTTCCGGTGTGGTAGCCGATTTTGGGCGACCTGAGCGTGGCTCATCACAGGTGTGTGTTCGACCACGCTTAAATTCCGAAACCCAGAAACTCACCGTGAAAAACATTCTCAAGGGCAGCATCCAACCTGGTCTTGACCTCCGTTGCCGTCTTTCCTTCCAAATAAAAAACTTGATCACCGTACGAATTTCGTTTTTATCCATTATCGATTTAACGCTAGGTAGATCGACACAGACTCTTTTCACGATTAGACTGATAAACAGATTGTACTGAAATTTGTTTACAGTTCATATGAAGAATTAAACAAAACAATAACATAAGATTGTTTTCGAAAAATCAAGGCCTTCTCAGTGATTCCGGAAACTTTTCAACCACTCGTATATTATTTGAAAACACCTTTTGGGATTGATAATAATAGATGGCCCTGATCACTTGTAAACAAAAAAACAAAAAGTCTTAGTGACAGTGGTCAGTAGTAGTCATATAATGTTTTGTTTGTTAGAACTGGTCTTCCCAACATACTAACGTCATTGAGGTGTTGAAATAAAATTGTTATCCAAGGCTACACCTATGTATGATATCATCTACTCGATTATAAAAATTTCTAGGTCAAAACAGGAATAAAATGGTTATAATTTTACAGAAGTGATGCTTAAGTTTAATGGATCATATAATAATACTTTCCTTTGATTTAGAAACGATAACATAAATTGATTATTCATATTGAAACGATTATAGTTCAATAGCCAAATATAAACATTCTTAAAATAAACTTTAATAGGAATTGGAAAAGTTCCAATAGGCTTCCTGAATACAGTCCTTCAACAAAACTCGTAAGGGATGGTATTGAGATAGTCTGTAAAACAGGGGTGTCCAACACGCGTACTACTTCCGTTGCAAAAATACATACAGGTGATGACCGGCACAGCCGAATATAGGTCTTTAACATGTAAAATTAGACTTTCCAAATTTCCTGCTTCCCTAATTATTTTAGGTAAAAAAGCTTCAAATAAAAGTTGAGAATCTGAATCAATAAGTAAAATTAATTTTTTATGCCTTGTGACGGCAGAAATTAGGTATGAAACTGTCGAAAAATCACACCAAAAATAGCTATAGCCATGGAATTGAGACAAAATAAATAACAACTATCTAACGGTTTATCTGTCATCTTAGGGTAATTTATTTTTATTTGGTATTATTTCTAATTTCTGTTCCAGTTAACAATTATCTGTTAATTTAAATTGATTTTTGTTCACTGCAACAGATATTATAAATAGGCCCGATGAGAAGGGTGGCAGGGGGGAGCCCGTAATATTAAGGAATCAGGGAATCTGGAGTATTTTATTTCAAATGGTCAAATGATATGTATTTTATATATTTTTATTCTTCGAACCATTTATTACTTTATATTATATCATATGACTAACAAAAATGTTTTTATTTTCATTTCAAATCCCAAAAAATATAAAGGATCCTAAAAAATGTTATGCCCCGGGCCCCCGGTCTTCCTGTCGGCGCCCCTGATTATAAATAATAATAAAAATAAATAGCTTGACAGATAAATCGTTAACATTTGTTATTTTTTTGTTTCAATTCCATGGCTATAGCTATTTTTTGGAGTGATTTTCAACATTTTCATATAGTGAAAATGATTAGGCAGAATAAAATGAAATATAACTTGTAGAAATTTTTGGGTGTTATTTTTAAAAGAAGAAGAAGAAAAAAGCACTATTATAAAGTTAATGTATATATGTATTAATGATATTTTCAATTATTTCTAAGTCAATCGTTATTCCTTTTACGGAATATAAAATTATTTGAAATAATTTTAGTTTATTTCCGTACCATACGTTGGCACTACTAAGAATGACCATTTTGTGTCAAATAATTTTATATTCCGTAAAAGAAATAAGAATTAACTCAGAAATAATTGTAAAATTATTAATATATACATTTCTTTAATACTAGTATGTTTTCACGCGTGAGGAATAATTTGGTGTATGAAGAATGTATGGTTAGGAACAATGTTATTAAGAGAGTTGGTGTGAGTCAGTTGATGATTTGGCCATGTGGAGAGAATGGCGAGTGAACGGCTTGTTAAGCGTATATATCTTGGTGAAGTTGAGGGTTTTCGATTGCGTGGCCGACCAGTGTGTAAGTGGATGGATGTGGTTGGTAGGGTGCTTAAAGAGAGAAAGTTTCCAACTAAGAAGAGAAGAAGAGCATATATGAATGCGATTATGAGTGTGGCCGAGGCGAAAGAAGTGTGTTTAGCCAGGAATGTGTGGCGAAGGATGATTGTTTCGTAACTATTATTGTGATCCTGATGCGGTATTTCGCTACCGAAAATCGTTCACTTTAATATGTTCAAGAGTAAGGATTTGTTGTATGATGTTGATGTTGTTCTCATTGTTTTGGGGTTTGTGCGAACCCACTAAGTGGGACACGCGTGATTTTATGTATGTATGTATATATGTATGTTTTCTTCTTTTTTTAAATAAATAACAACTAATTAACAAGTTATATTTCTTTTTATAAGATGACGTGAGTATTCTGCCTGATCATTTTCACCATACCTAATTTCTGCCGTTACGAGGCACACAAAATTAATTGATTCGGATGCAGAATTTGCAATCTGTGTGCGATCAAGGTCACTGACTTACAAACAGCCCTCGTAACTACCCCATTGGCATCAACACGTTTTGAAAATAATAAAATGCGAAAAATTTACTATGCAAAGATCTAAAATGTTGGACACCCATGTTGCACAGTAGAAGATCATCCTCATTATGAAATTAATATTAACAAGACACTGGAATGTGGGAGGAAATTAATCCTAGCAGTCTTACTAGTTTTTGTTTTTAGTCACGGCAGCTGCTATTATAAACCTTGTTATTATGTTATCAATTTTTTGTGTTGTTGTTGTTTTACGTTGTATAGTTTACACAGTTAAAATAGTTTTTCACTTGTTTTAAGTGTTTTACGTAAATAACAAATTGATCATTATCTTTTCAGCAACCATGGGATACAAACAGACCTCCGCCCACCATCAGAGATTTTGACAATAAAGTTTCTGAAGCTGATGCATATCTACAGATCATGATAGATCAAACCAAGGTAACGTTTTCTATTTTTGTTATTTAAATAATAAATATTTACTTTAAGACAGTGATATTACTAAAATACACAAATGTTTTATACTTTGTTTTATTTTTAGAAACTTGAAGAACGTATCGAATCATTAACTGATCCTGAAGAAAAAACTAAATGTGAAGTTATTTTAAATCATGCAAATGTAAGTACTAAAGAGAAAGTAATTATATGAGTAGTAAAAAGTTTTATTTTATTTGCAGAATATGTTGGATAACATAAAACATTCCATTGTACTCTTACAAATAGCTAAGGTAAAATCTGTCTTTTAATTTTCTCTATTTTAGATTATTTCACCTTTTTTTATAATTTCATCTGAAAGTATAAGTAAACCTAAATAAATGTGACGTCACGAATATGATATTTTTAAATTATATTTGTAAAACATACAACACTACATACTTTATAATTGCAAGTGTATTCAAATTATTATGTGTAACATTTTTATATTCAAATAAAAACTGTTTGAGAATTGCAGTGTTCTAGTAATGGCAGTTGTTCCGCTATTTGAAACTCTACTTCCATTGGTAGTACGAACCTCCTCCTAACACGCTATTCGTTATATTTATATTCGTGACGTGACATTATAATAAAATCTTCCTTATTTTCGAATTATTTTAATTATTTCATTTTATTAATATTCATTATTGAACATAGTAGGCTAGTAGAATAAACAACTGATTAAGGGTGATTAGCGAGCAGTTGACTAGAATAGGTGTTCTCTCATAATCACCAATATAACAAATAAAAAATAATAATATTAAAGTTGATCAGTAAATAAGAGGGAAAAAATAAAAGACTATATTATAAATTAATTGTTGCAAAAGATATAAAGCATTTAAATTTTGCTGATGTATTAGTTGTACTACCAATGGGACACCAGTGTAAATCCCTACTCCATATTCGAATGTGATAAAAAGTCACTAGTGGTGGGATCCGGATCCGGATAGTTTCGGTTTCGGATCCTAAAATATCCGGATAAAGTATCCGAATCTTGGATCCAAATCTCAGTATCGGATTTTGGATCCATATCTGAGTATCGGATTTTGGATCCGAATCTCAGTATCGGATTTTGGATCCGGATTCGAATATCGAATCTTCGAAACGGATTTTAGTACCGGATTCAAATGGGGGGTCTCGTGGCCGTGTGCATGAGTGTCTGGTCGCGAATCTGGAGACCCGGGTTCGATCCCGACCGACGCCAAAAATTACATCGCATTTTAATAGCACAAAATTGACCCCTGTGGCGCACTCTCCACGCCCGCACGGTACAAATATTCCATCATTACCGATATCTGTGTATAAATCAGATTGGCACACCCAGCAATGGGTAATATGCCGTGATGAAATATTTATTTTATTTTATTTATTCAAATATGAGTATATCATATTAATATGTTACTTTATATGTGTAATAATACAAATTTGTATTTTTTATTCATCGTTTACTAAATAGGACTCTGTGAAAGTATAAATTCTTTTTCTTTACATTTGCACAAACTATCTGGCTATTTTAGAGGGGTTTGCCTTCACATTCAAAATGAAGAATCGGATCCAGAATTAAAATATGGATCCGGATCCTTAAACAAAACATCGAATCCGGATCCAAATCCGAATTAAATTTACATATATCTGCTTCAATATCCTAAAATCGGATATCCGAGGAACCGAATATTTTGAAATCCGGGTAGTCGGATCCAAGTTTTGTCGAGTACATATCAGAACTCAGAATTCTTATAACTTCAATTTTTATAGGTGCGAAAACGATGTCAGCCGGACACGCTTCGTTTTCTATCAGAGAAACTTTCGAAATCCGCATTACGCAATTAAATTTTTGTCACATAACTATTGTTGAACGTCATATTTAAAATTGTTTTGTGAAATAAATTACAAATATTTTTTTCAATCGTATAAATAATAAATCCGCTTCACTCCCATCGATGCTTAACCCTGCAGAACTCGCGTCATTCGGTGGAACGCGAGCACTCGCGCGTGAGCATTTCTCTCACGCTTCATATTTTTTCATATTAAAGCTCAGGATGTAAATAAAACCAGTAGTTTTCAAGTTGAAATCAATATTTATTATTTTTTAATCTTTTTGGTTGCTTATAGGAATTTAAAACGTCTAGCATTTGCTAATAAAACAAAAATAATAAATTGTAGTCCCTAGTATCTAATTAAAAATAAATTTAACAAATCCTGAATTCAGTAAACAGTTAATCACTCTGATCTGAAGAACTATTCACGTTGGAACACGAGGGACAGATATATTTAAAGTGTTCTGTGCTTCTACTCATTGCCATTATACTGAAAATGTAACATTGTCATATAAATATGTCATTTTCACTGATATAAAACACTTAGTACACGACTAAATACTAATAAATGCAATACTCACAGAAAGAAAAAACAGAAAAACACGTCAACGCTGTAACTCGCATATTGAGAGAAACACTCAATAGGCACAACAAAACACCAATGCAAGAACTCGCGCCGTGAGAGAAACGCTCACGCGGTCTGCAAATGGTGGACAAGTTGGAAATTGCTGGAGACGACTAATTGTTGCTCAGGTTGCATTTATAAATAGAAGTGATACATAAACTCAGCTATAGGGCGCCCTGTTAATGTATCTCAACCCTGCTTAAAAATATAGCAATTTTAGCATAAGTGTGAGAGAAATGCTCATAACGCGAGTGATCCAGGGTTAATATAACAACCCTAACGTTTGAGGAACGACGTCTACAGTTTTACTTAAGGGAGCGTTAAGTGACCAATAACTTAAGTTAAAGACTATTCAGTTTAAGTGTTGACATTTGACTGGTACAAGGAATATTATTTTTAAGGGCCACTTAAGAATATTAAGGAACCCTTAGCGTTTAAATGATCGTGTGGTGCATTAGTGTCATTGTTGATAAATTTATAACTGCTCTCGTTACCCCCCCTCATGTTCCAATTGTTTTTTTCTCAATCGTTTATGGATTAGAGAAAAATAATTCATATAACAGTTATAGAAAAATAAATTGCACGCATGTTTTATTTGATTTTTCTCCAATAATCTATAAATGATTGATAGAGAAAAAAAAGTGAGCCATCGCGGGACGCCTGGCAGTTGTGAAACATCGAAATTTATTTTTATTGAAGTATTTATTGCTCGAAACGACACTGCTTTATTAGATTCGCTCCGATACACCGATATACACATAAGTAAAACGATGAGCGTGTAGTATAGAGAAACAACGCCGATATACCGATACACGCAAGTAAAGTGGCGAGAGTGGAGCACCCAGTCGAGGCGGAAAGAGCCGACGAGTCACGAGGCTGACCGAATGCCACGATCGTCGTGTCAGGAGCCGTTCTTACAACCCACATCAAAAACAATGTTCGCTAATCACCCTTATCAGTTGTTCATACTTTAGGTTTTTTTATTAATTCGTCTTAATTCATTGATGTTTGGTTGTAGAACACAGCCCATCCAGTGAATGGCATATATCAAGCAAGTGGACAATCTCTTTCTTCCCAAGCTATTCCAGGTTAATATTTTTATCAGTTGAAATTATTTAATTTTTGATAATAGAGATAAAAAAGTAAAGCCTTATTTGCTTTTGTTTGTTTGTTTATCTGTGTTGTGCGTTATATTTCTTAATATTTTTGTTGTGTATTTGTGTGACACACGTTATTTTCCCAGTGTCTCCGCCTTCTGTCACCGGTGAATGTCCAGTACAGTCTGGAATTGAAGTTGGTGCTGAATGTCTTGAAAATAGACAAAACGCCATTCTGTCAAGTATGTATTCAATATTTCGTATTTTCAATTCACTTTAATATTCAATGATTTAAAATCATTTTAGTTAAGTGCGTTATAAACAGTATTATTTAATATTCACGTCATTAAACGTCTTGCAAAATATAAATTCATGAACAAGTATTTTGCCAGTGTCACTTATTTTGACATTGACACCTTGTCAACAAATGTTGTTTTTACATGCCCAATTTCCGATAAATATTACAGTGTTCTATATATGGAGTAATAATGAATTAATTTTTATTACAACAAAATTATACCTAATTTCCTTTTCAATATACATAATTCCTAATTATTTTATGTTTGATAGGAAATAACTATTGATGGTTACTATTTCTTTACAATTGTAGAATAACTGCATATATCGTCCGATTATGACTGTAATATTTTGTGTCATGTCTAGTGTACAATATTTTACATCAGATAAAACTTCTAATTTAATCACAGCATGTATAGATTAAGTATAATTAATGAATTATATAACACCAGAACACCACACCTTATATCCAGGTTGAATATCGCAACCATTAGTAAAAATTTGTAGTAATTAAAAATGTGTCCCAGTTTCTGATAACTTGCAGCTGTCGTCGGAACGGCTAAATGTAATTCTAGACCTTGGCTTTAACTAAAATTTTGTTTATTAAATGGTATGTATTTAAGTCCGTAGTTTTTAAGTACGCAAAAGGTCCGGGTTAAGTGCACTAATTTTTATACTCCTAATAATATAAAATTGCAGAATTCTAAAAGTAGTTTTCTTGTAATTTGATTAACTGACTAAACTTAATTCTTTTTTTATTGCTTTAACTAAAAAAATTCGGAACTTAGTTGCTTGGGGCTATAACAGACTACAATGGGATCCCATAAAAAAAATATGGGAGAACAGGATGAACTAAAAACTTTAGTCTAACCGCGACTTAAAAAATTTACGTAATAAGCGAGATATGCATTTTTAAAGTTAATAATTTGGTGCTTGACGTAGCAGGTCTTCATCAGTAGTCGATAAACTATTAGTTCTAAAGAGTACAAATGTTAAGCATAAATAACAAAGACAAACAAATGAACTGTAGATGGCTGGTCAGACGACGACAAAATCCTCCATTTGGCCGCTATTTTGTCTAAAAAGATATGAAATAATTTGTTGTAAACAACGAAACAATTTAGTGCAACATATTTATATTTAAAGTAAACAAAATAACGTTATAATTACAAAATAACGTTATATAACCGTAACATAATAAATAATGTTATCCAAGTTTACAAATTTTACAAGATTTTTGCCATTTGAAAGTATAATTTCCTGATTATTTATTTTGTATTTTATAATGAATAGATGTCACTAGTGTCCAAATTCAATTGTTGACCACTTTATTTCATTCCTAGAATAAGATATGTGTAAGTTTTTTTAATACATTGTTTTTAATTTTTAATGAATTTTTATAACAACCTTGAGAAAAATTCGGTTATTGTAACGTTATAATAACATTACATAACGTTATTTTGTTTTATTATTGCGTTATTTATAACGTTATGTAACGAATTTTTTTTTTTTATAACGTTATGAAATAACGTAACAATTCGTTAACGTTATCCCATCCCTGATTTTAACGTTACTTTAAAGTGAATAGACTAATTAAATGCGGTGAACATTGAAATTGAAACTCCCTTTTTTTTAAAATAAGATGTTTTCCACATGTTTACGTTCTTTAATCTTAGAAGTTACAATAACTCCCAACATAAGCCCAACCCCAAATATATTCGTACCCTCTGAAAAAAATATATTAACAGCAAGAAGAAACAAATTTTTAGATTACAATTGTTAAGACTGTATTTGGGCAATTTTTCATTTTATAAATTAATAAAGTGTACTGGATTTAAATATAGTGTTATTACCTAAATTTATAATTTTAAGAATAATCTACGTGCAAATATATTACAACAGACACTTGCTATTTTTTTTAGTTCCAACAGTAATAATACAATATTTATGTTAGTATTATTTATAAAACTGAAACAATATATTCAATTAATTACTATATTAAATTTTATTTTTTTAGCAAAATTCTGGGACTTGTCTTTTGTCATATATTTGCCCGTAGATTATTGTTTAAATGAGAAAATTAGTTAATCACATGGTATTTAAATTCAGTACACTTTATTAATACATAAAATAAAAAATGCCCAAATATACTCTTAAATACTGTAACCTAATAGTATTTTATGTACCAAGGGCGTTACTATGATCATAATGCCAGGAGGGCGACGAGGATCTAGCCCGAGGGCCTCTGGCCCGAGGGATAGATGTCGTCCGATGGGCATTATCATCTAATAACGCTCGTGGTGCATACAAGATTTTATGTCTCACTAGAATATTTGAAACAAGTTTTAATTGATAATAATTTTGATTACAATAATGCTCAAATTTTGGCGTTGCTAAGGATGTTGATTAATTGTTTTATTTATTATCAACGTTTTTTTTTTTTTGTGTTAACGATGATGTACGGTGTATATAAACATATCCAAGACAACCGGGGCATAATGGGAAGGCATAATGAGTTCATTATGCCCCGGTTGTTATGGATATGTTTATATACACCGTATCCTAGCAATAAACAGTGCATAATACTTTAGTGAGACAAAAATATTTTTTATTGCTGTTAATATATTTATTTCAGAGGGTACGAATACATTTGGGGTTGGGCTCGTAAATAACGTAGAAAATAACATTATTTCTCACAACGTATCCTCGTATTCATTTAACCATTTAACGTAATGCTTATTATTAGGCATGCGCATTCGAACTGTCACGTGACTAACGTGGACGTTATTTTTGCGTTAAAGCTGCAAACTCATTTTTATATCGTTATTAATATCGTTGCAATAGCTGCATTTTTCTTAAATTTGTAATAAAAATTAGTTAAAAATTAATATTAGAAATAATATATTAAAAAACGTAGACTAGAAAAAAAGTGGTGTGCAATTACAGAAAACAGCAAGTATATAGGAAAATAAGGTTATTACGATCATCGGCAAAAATCTTGTAAATATGAATAGCGTTATAGTGAATCGTGATTTGTTACATTACGGTTAAATAACGTTATTTAGTAATTGTTACGTTATTAAAATAATAATAAATGAAACATTTTAATTTTATCGGGTATCGTTTCATCCCTGCTCGTGGCTCGTGGTGCACTCGGCTAGGTAGCTAAAGTACTGTTTTTAGCAAGGCAAGTTACTGCAAAACACTCTTAAAAAATGTATTTCGCCTAGAAAATGTCTTCTGAATTGAATTTTAAATTTAACCGTATTTAAAATTCGGTGTATGCATTTTTTATTAATAAGGTCACATTAAAAAGGTCAGAAGAATTATTAGCCACAAAGCCAAGAAAAATAAATTAATTTGACATTTAGTTTAATAACCTATAGTTGTATTTTGTCATACCAGGTGGTGCCTGTTAAAGTTGAGCATAGGGATAGCTACTAATTAATTATCGTTTTAGTGTATCAGAATAACTTTTTTATTCCCGGACATACGAAAATAAATTTTCAAAACATGAATGAACAAAAAAATATTTCTCAATTTGTAACAGTATCGCACAATGTTATTTCCTTTACAAACCACAACAGTACGTACAAAATGCTGTCAATGCGTAATCTGACTGCGAACGTGAAAGATACGCCAATTCTTATCATGGTAGCTATAACTAGTATTAGTAATAATGTTTTCCTTTGCAGCAACAGCAAGTATGACTCTAGTGGTTCCCGAGACATCGTACTCCAGTTCAGAAGGAGAGGACGATTTCTTTGATGCCAATGATTCGCCTTTCACGCCTGCAAGCCAAACACCAACGTAAGTCATTTTATTTTTATTGTTTATTTTATATGTTAATTGTATTGGGAAACAATACCAATTGAATCACATAAAAATTATTGCTATTTTATGAGAACTGTACACAAAAGAGAACTGCATATGTATAAGTAACTTTTTACGATCGAAATTATTGCAGTTAAATTTGTTGGTATGCTGTGATACAAAAAAGTGTTCGTACGACAATAGTTTCAATATATTGTAGGAAAAATAGTGTAAAACAGTAATCGTTGTATAAACAATTGATAAAAAAAAGTTTTCGCACCCTTTCCATTGTGGTATATAAAAGTATAACATTTCTTGTACACACAAAAAATTCTAATTACACCTAATCTTTATATTTACGTATTTTCTATAATTTTAAATTCATTCTATGAGCAAGTTTTCTCCATTTCTTCTAAATATTCGAGGTTTTTCCAATTTATTAACGGGATTGTCGGTATTTCTGAAGGGTTCATGTAATATACCTATAATTTTAAATATATATTTAATAATACAATAAGAATATTAAATATCGTTCCCAGAAAAAGCCTTCAGTATTATCTCTGAATTTTTGACACTGACATTAGTGACATTTATCTGTCAATTACAGACATTTTAATTTCTCAAGTAGTTACCATGGAAATGTTTGGGTTGTGAGATTTACTACGACAGATTGTTTTATAGATTATATATCTATATCTTTAAATCTATAGAAGGTATAATAATTTTTTTAAATGTGTTGGATAGAGAATTTTGGTTTTTAATATTTGTAATAATAATAAATATTCAAAAAATAATATTTAGAAGATTTTTGTTAAAATACTACCGGTTGTCCAATTGTTACCAGAATCTATTCAACTCTTCCCATTACTGTTAAATTAAGAAACCGTAGTTACACAGGTCTTTAGTCTAATATATTTTGAAAAATCGTACATACAACAACCTCTCTCTCTCTTTCTCTCTTACACACACACACACACATACAGACATCATCGAAAAAGTGTTATTATCGGATTATAAGGACCTTAAAACGTGTTTATCCACATGATTCCAATACCTCTCTTAGCGAGAGGTAAAAATACATTTATTTAAAGTTTTGTTAAACTTAATTAACTGTATCATAAGCAATAAAATCATGAACTTAAATTAAATAAAGAGGACCGTGTTCTTAATGAGGCCGCATGGCCGCTCGCCTCCTATCAGAAACAGTAAAACTAACATATTATTTGATATAATAAATTATGCGCTGAAACCTGAAACCTTGGCCGCTCAGCGTACTGTGGTCCGCGTTGCTATTACAACGTGATTCAATGTTTGTGTGACTAGCCATGTCATATAGGCGCTGTGTGGCCACATTTATTTTGCAGCTTCCAGCTCAGTTCTTAATTTTAAAATGAATACCTTGTTGTAGTACAGTGTTTCGCGGTACGACAAATCACAAATAAATTACTATAGCAGTGAATTGTGTTAATATTTTATTAAAAACGAACTTTAATATACTTCCTTTAGAAGATAAATTAAAAATGAAAGACAAGAGAACAGGATGAATTTTGAAAATTAAGAATTTAGTGCGTGACTTAGCAGGTCCAGTGATCGACAAACTGTTAGTTGTAGAAAGTACAAATGAAGAAGTTATTAAGCATAAATAACATAAATAGGAGCCCAACCCCAAATGTATTCGTATCCTCTGAAATAAATATACTAACAGCAATAAAAAAAATATTTTAGGTTACAATAGTAAAGACTATATTTGGGAATTTTTTATTTTATGTATTAATAAAGTGTACTGGATTTAAATACAATGTTATTAACTAAATTTTTCATTTAAACAATAATCTACGGGAAAGTGACAAAAGACAAATCCCAAAATTTTTCTTTTCAACAGTAGGTAAACTCATTTAATTGCCATCTTAAATTTTATTACTTTAATAAAAAATATTTGCGAATTATTAAAGACGAAAACATTTGTCACATGCTGACAACGGTTTATTTGCAAATAAATTATTATTGAACCTAAGAAATTTTATTATAATGTATTCAAGTTCTATACACTCTATTAATACACCATATCAAAATTTGTTGAATTAGAGTAATAATCATAGCATCCAGAAGTTTATTTATTCTTGCTTTTAATATAATTGTAGGTGGTTCTTTAATAAATAAATATCACTTTGGAAACAATTTTACTAAAAAAATAAAATTTAATATAGTAATTAATTGAATATATTGTCAGTTTCCTTTACCTTCAGTTTTATAAATAATACTAACATAAATATTTTATTATTTACTGTTGGAACTAAAAAAAAATAGCACGTGTCGTCATATAATATATGCCAGTAGATTATTGTTAAAATGATAAATTTAGGTAATAATATAATAACAATAAAAAATTGCCCAAATATAGTCTTAACTATTGTAATCTAAAAATTTATTTCTTTTTGCTGCTAATATTTTTTTTTTCAGAGGGTACGAATACATTTGTGGTTGGGCTCGTAAAATGCATTTTTTTCCTAATAAATTATTGAAACAGTGTGACCATTGTTTAACAATACTGTAATACAAACTATGGCGGCGAATGGCGCTAATGTTTTTCAATTGCTGTTTCACGGTAGGCGCGCGAAAAAAGCGCGCGAGTTTCGCTTTTAAAATCAAGCGCCCAATCAAATTGCAAAGACCTGATACGTCATCCTGATTATTAATCAACTTCAATCTCTTATAGTTTGCGAACTAATTAATATTTAAACAAAATTCTTTCACAAATACTCATTAATTTATGTATATTTAGTCTAATTCTATTTTTGTTTGAAGTTTTGGAACTGCAATTTTCATTCCTATAAGAGATTGATTCTCGATTTTATTATTTCATTATATGTTGTAATAAAATTATTTTGGGAATATATTATCAAAATAGAAATCAAATTTTTGTGTTTAATACGATTTATCAAATTCAATTTAAAATCGCCGATTTATTGATCACTAGCGAAAGTGAAAACAACTTTTCCATGGGAGTAGAATAATCAATCTCTTCATTTCTCGCACTGCGCAACGCAGTACAATACATTTACTGTCGCAGGCGTCGCGACGCCTATGTAACCTCAAAATTTTTCTATCTACATAAAGTTTTCACAAATTTATCATCATGTGATATCTTTAAACCAAAAGTGAAGTTTTATACATTGCAACTTGGACAGTTACATTAACAACAATCAAAACACCAAATTTATAATCACAATACTTCATATTCATTGTTAAAAAATGTGCTTGAATTTTCGATAAAATCTGTACAATAAAAACATGCAATAATATTTTATACATTTATAAGCAACGAAAAATGAGGTTTTGATAGTGTAAAATAGAAGAATATACTTCGTTTGATTTCTATAAGCTTAAAGCACAAAAGATATTAACAGCTTTTGTAATTGAAACGTCAACCAAAAATTAATGTTGCGTGACTTTCCTGGCAGACGAGAAAAATTAGATTGTCTGATTAACTAGTATTGTGTATTATTGCATTGTATTGTGCATGAATTTATAGAACGATTGAAAGAATTGTGTAATTAGTATACTGTAATATGTTGAAGTTGCTATACAGCAGGTGTTCTCTTAAAAGGAGTAGTAATTCAAGGTGAGATTTAATTGTCAACAATGGAATGAAAACATCGTAGTTATAAACATTTTCTATGATTCATTTTCAAATAGCTAATAATAGTTGCGAAATTTCAATAATGAAAATGACAATTAATTGTTTAATTGTTTCATGTTAGTTGTATACTATAGCAAAATTAATATACTGGTACCGATAGTGACGATTAAGGGTGATCATAATATTGATATCAAGAAACCAAAAACATCATAAATATGTATAAAAACAATTTTATATGTAACTTTTAATACTGATCAATCTTGCATTCTATAGTTTTGCTGTAAAATGAACTGAGGAGCAGTAATTTGCTTCATCTTCATTTGTTAAATCTCTTTGTTCATCCCTAACCGTTATCACTTGATATATGTAGTAATTAAACATGTATACAGATGTCTCTATAAGCTTGCTCACTATTGGTAACTTTTATTTGAAGAAGTACGAGGTTAGTTAAATGAGTTCTTATTCCAAATGGTTGTGACAATTAGTAATTATGTACATAGCTGTCAAATGTCAGAATTTTTCATTCAAAATTTCAAGATTTTCTAAATTCACGTAGTTAATTTGTCACCAAGAGTGTGAAATTTACTTTTCCAGGAATTAAACCACATGTAATTGAAAAGTCACTATATTTAAAATGAAAAATTATGATATTTGACATCTATGTACATAATTACTAGCTATTATTCAGACACGTGACTCCATATCTACTTGTCAAGGCCAACAAAGTCACATAAGTGCTTACACTCTATTATATTTAACATTTCTTGTATATCTACACTCTACACCAAAAATTCTACTTATATCTATTCTTTATATTTAGATTTTTTAATTTTAAATTCATTCTATGAAAAAATTTTGTCCTACTCTTCTAATTGTTCGAAATGTTTCCAATTCATTGTCGGGATTGACAGTATTTTTAAAGAGTATATGTGATATACCTATAATTCTAAATACTTAACTATTAATACTATAAGAAATAATGTATGTACTTCCCAGAAAAAATCTTCAGTAATGTCTCTGGATTTTTTGACACTGACATTTATCTGTCAGTTACAAATATTTTAACTTTTCTATTGTTTTCCACGACATTATTTGGTCTGTGAGATTTATTACAACAGATTATTATGTACAGATAGAGAATTTACTCTTCTTTAATACTAGCAAGAATAAAAAATTTCAAAAATAATATTTAGAAGAATTTTTTTTTAAGAATCTGCTACTTCCGGTTGTCCAATTACGTAACTAGTATCTATACTTCGTAGATGCCACTTGAGAACCGACCCTTTTTCACATGCATTAAATAAATAACTTAAATTCGTGAAACCAAACTTTGTCAATAATAAATATTTTTATCTGTAAAAATGTACAAGACCTGAATATTAAAAATTACAACAAAACATTGTTAAACATTACTTAATTCTGTAGATTATATTGGATAACTGACAGGTGATATTTTATCGTTTTTGTAAACTAGGTTGTATTTTTCCCAGTCAAAGGGCAGAATTCATATCCCTTTCTAAGCCAACGCTATTTTCATACGTGAAATGAAATATAGTTACATATTGTCAAGCCTGTATTTTCTTCCCCAATTCTTCAACACTCACTGCAAATTAGTTACCTAATAAAAAATATATGGTTCCATTTAAAAAATATATTTTTTGTTCCAATGATATATTTTTTCTGATATTTCCAATTTTCTTGTTTAAAATGTTACAAGTTCTTATTTAAAATGTTACAATTTTGCTCATTTAACCAACCTGGTATCTCTTCAAATAAAATAGTTACTATTAGAGAGCAAGTTTATAGAGACACCTGTATTGTAGCCTATTGCATTTATAAATATTGTTCAGTGCATTAAGACAGTTTTCAACTGATGACAGTCAATCTGCACCGTCAGTTCCGCCCGTAAGACAGCAATCTATCGCAAGGCAACACAGCACAACCCTTTCTGTAAATGCCGAAGATGAATCGTTGGATTATGATGGTAAGAATAACACTTCTTTATTAACTTAATTTAAATGCTCCTAAAACTTTCTTTTATAAAACCGAAAAAATAACGATTAATGGGAACGTAATTCTTAAAACAATTTTTGTTCAAAAACTAATTTACACTCAGGGTTTTAAATTTGTTAAATTAACCGGTTAATCAACTAATGTAGGAAAAAACACTAATTATATAAATTATATGTCTGTTTTAAAAAAATATATTATTCATGAATTGTAATGAGATAAGTAATTACTGTTATTACAGCTAATTTTTTTTTTTTTAGAAAAGTAATAAAGGTGGATTATTTTCTTGCTTTGAGAACCGGTTTTTTTAAATTTGGTTAATGCCCTGTTGAAATATCATGTCCAGTTATACCAATTAGATTTAAATTTTATACCACATTCAAACAAAAAAAGGAATATCGATATTTTGACTGCAATATTCACTAATTCATTTGTCATTTCACTTTGATACGATATTATCATTTTGAGGAATACTTCAAATTTAAGCTTCATTGGTGCGAAGGGTTAGTTGCTCTTTAAAATGTATTAATTTCTATGTAATAGTTCGTGTGGAATAATTTATATTGATTTAGCATCTTCGAATTTTCCGAAAATAGCTACATAATATTTCAGATAATATTTCCTTCATAATACCATTTTTTGTTTTCTTAATTAATATACCATAATAATATATTTTGTTCGTAAAAATCCATCCTCCCCCAAATATACAGGGTGGCACTAATAAACTATAAATAAATATATCATCACGGCATATTACCCATTGCACTCGGCTACGAGACCCCATGGGGTCTCACTGAGAAACGGGCCACTCAAAATAACTTCTATTTTAAATTTATGTTTTCACTATGTATTACTAAATTTCTGTACTTTTGTTTAATACCGGTACCTGATGATGAAGCTATTAAGGTTCGAAACCGGTAGTACATTTCAAAATAAATTAATGTGAAGGAAAACAATTTTATTCTTTTCCTCATCATATCTCTTCACATTGGGTTTCTTCTTTTCAATTATTTCTGTTTATAATTATTTTTTTAATTTTCATGATATATATATATGTAAACTAGGCTTAGGGGCTCGCAAATCATGGTATTTGGCATGATGGTAACGCTTTCAGTTCAACCGGAAGTGTCATTAACTGTCATATTTCAAATGGGACATAATATATATTTACATATTTGGAATATATTATTCATATTTTTTTCTTTCGTACTTGTAATTTATTTTTTTTAATAAAAATGCATTTCAAACATATCGTTGAATTCGTAATTTTACATAGATTCCAAATATATAAAATCATATTGGCATGTATTTTTAAGATCGCAGCGCTGGGGTGGCAAGTTTTGAACTACAGGTTGAACGAAATATAACGTCAACCTACTGTCAAATGGGCAAACACATAATTTACATATAATATTTAACAAATTTCTAAAATTACATACTTTAATACAAAGTCAACCTGTAGTTCATTATTTTGCCACCAGATGTCATATCGCTTAGCAATACACGCCGATAGGGGTCCCATTTGAAGTATAAAAATTAATATGACTTCCGGAAGCGCTACCATTATATCATACACCATGATTTGTGAGTCCCTAATACTAGTTTACTAATATATCAAGAAAATTAAAAAATAATTATAAATAAAAAGTTATTTTGAGTGGCCCGTTTTTAAGTCACCTGTATACACTAATAATAATAATCAACATTTAAAAAAGTGCATAAATAAACCGCGTAAATGGTCTTGTTGATATTAAAACATTCATTCCCAAAATTGCGAAATGTTACATTGGTTATTCTTGCAGTAATCCACAAATATATTTAGACTAATAATCGATATTTAAAAAAATATTAAACCATTTAAACATTCTAAGAGCCTAGTACGTATTTTACATTTATGGAAATTGTATAGATTTTTTGTCGTTGGATGTCAGCACCATCCTCATTTCATCATTTTTATAAAAACAATTCAATTAAACTAAATATCAGCAAAATCGTGCATTTGTTTCTCGGTGAGCGTTATCATTTAGGGTGTAGCAGACTTGTATAAACACAAGTTCTATTTTTAAAATGTTGCTTGTTCGCTTATTGTTGTAAATTGAAATATACGGAACTACTTGTTTTAGCGTAGAAAATATATTTAATTAATATGTACAAAAATTACTACGCGAAGCAGTTAGATTTTTCACTACTTTCATTTTCTAACAAAGGAATAACAGACTTGCACAAACCAAAGTTTTATTTTTAGAATGTTGCTCGTCGTATCAAATAGAAGTAAATTTGCTTTATTTCGCCTGGAAAATAAATTTAAATAATTAATGAGCTAGGAAACAAATTTATGCGGGAATTTCAAACAATATTTGAATATAAAATAAATGTTTTATGGAAATATTAGTTCAGAAATGATCACTAGATGGTATAGAAGTTTTGTTTTTATTGAGAAGTACCTATCTGTACAATTTCTGCAATGAAATATGTATATAAATTAATTGAATTATTAATTCCCAAAATTATGAATGGTTGACATTGGTTGTTCTTGCATTAAAAACTCGAAAATTAAATATGTTATCTAAATTACCTGTCCATCAAATGATATATTATTTCAATATCATCGAGGGTGAAATTGATATAATTCATAACACCATTAATGAGATAAAAAAATATATTTCATTTTATTGAATTCGTAATGTATTAACAATAATAATAATAGTAATAATAATAATAATAATAATAATAATTACTCCGCAATTAGATATGACTTTATTCATATTTTCAAGTAGTAAAAAAAATCTTTAAATGTTGAAATCAATTATTGTAAAGTTAAAAATAAAAACGCACCTAAAAAAATGACAAAAATAAATTACATTAATAGTTATTTATGTACTCAGGGCATAATTAAAAGATTCTAACATGGGGGAATGTTTAATAGTATAGGTCGCGAGCAGACACGTGATTCGAACGACCTTGAAGTGCGTGGAATCAGCTGATTTGTGTGCGCTTGTCACTGACAAGAACAATGTTTTGACATATTTTGGTTTTAAATAAATAAAATAAATATATCATCACGGCATATTACCCATTGCTGAGTGTGCCAATTTGCTTTGTACACAGATGTCGGTAATAATGATGACTTATTATTTGTACCGGTTTTAATTTTAAACTATTAAAAAGTTATTTTTTGCCATTTGCTAACACTCTGTAAAATGTTACTTTTACTGCCAAGGTAGTAAAAATATTTTTACTGTATATTACATAGCAATCGCTATACAAAGCCATAGCAACCGTTCGACAAACACTTATAGCAACATAATATGATGACAATAATTTCCAAAATAGGTATTAAAAATAATCAGTAAATTAATATTAATTCTATAATCAACAAAAAATGTATTCAATACGGCACTAAAAACTGATTTACAGCTCCGACAGCATTCGGCTTTGCTTCCTCAATGAAACTGCGGCCTCTGCTGTAAAACTAGTATTTTAGTGCCTAGTTAAACAAAACTATATTTTACAATTTTCAGGTAGTAAAATACACGCAATTCAAAATAATAACTTTTTAGTAGTTCAAAATCAAAATAAATCAAAACATTCTTGTCAAAGTGACATTGTTGTTATCCAAACAAGCGTACACAAATAAGCTGATTCCAAGCACTGCCAGATTGCTTTGCTCGAGTCACGTATCTGCTAGTGCCCTATATTGATGAACGAATTTATAAAATATGTTTTTCTTGCACGCGTCAAAATTAAAAAAACGAGCCCTGACGACAAGTCTTATCCTTTATACAATTATACAACATCAAACGAAGTTGATTTAGGGAAATTTGTATGTTTAATGATGAAGTTGGTAACATTGGATTGACATTTATTCAATTATGTTCGTCAAAATGAATGCTCTTTCGATTGGCAATTGGGTTTCGTAATAAATTCATTATGAACGCAAAATATAATAAATAATATTGAAACTATTTCCAGCGTTGTATGAAGATGACGATGATGACCCCGAAATGGGATCCATGGAATGCCATGGTTCCGTTATATCACATTTACTATCCCAAGTAAAAATAGGAATGGATCTTACCAAAGTTGTGCTTCCGACATTTATTTTAGAGCGAAGGTCTTTGCTAGAAATGTACGCAGACTACTTCGCGCATCCAGATATATTTGTAAAGTAAGAAAATAAATTTCAGCAAAAGAATTTAAAAAGTAATACAATTGTTATTTAATAGAATAGCAGATTTGAAGGATCCAAGAGATAGAATGATCCAAGTAGTAAGATGGTATTTATCTTCCTATCACGCTGGTCGTAAAAGTTCTGTTGCTAGAAAGCCATACAATCCAGTGTTGGGGGAAATTTTCCGATGTTACTGGGATGTAGATGAGCCTCCTCAGTCTGGCAATGATTGTGTAACTGATGGACCTGTTCCCTGGTGTACGCAAGATCAGTTGTGTTTTGTCGCTGAGCAAGTTTCACACCATCCGCCCAGTACGATATTTTCATATATTTTTTATTCTTAAAGTTTAACTTGATTAATATTAATAATGATCTACAGTGGCGTAACTAAGAGTTCGGGGGCCCGCCCGCATTTTCTTAGTCACGAGACATTTTCCGCCAATCAAGATTTAGAATCTCCCTAGTTACATGTCTATCACAGCGATGATAAAAAACAAAGAAATTATCACCTTATTTATAGTCGTTACTAAGGGATTTGTTTTCTTTATTTACGACATTGACAGTTAATTTTGAGTATAAAATAAGTAATAGCAATAATTCAAACTCCGATATATTAAATAAAACTCGTTAGTACCATGTTTTAATACATAATGAATATGTATATCAAAAGTTAGGTTAATATAATGTGTTACAAAAATTCTCTCATTAAAAATAAGCTCGTGATATGATTAATAATCGAAGATATTGCTCGTGAAACCGAAGCAGCACATTTCACTCGTCCTACGGATTCGTGATTCTGCAACTCGGTTTCACTCGAGAATATCATCGATGATAATCATATCATTTGTTATACTATGTATGAAGATATATTGTAATGTTTTACAATTACGTGTATGTTGTGGCATACTATGAAAATGTATTTGACCCGTATTTTATTTTTTAATGAAAATGGTGGCACAGTCCATAGTAACTATACTTGATGAACGTTACAAAGAATTGATCAGACATTTTTGGTATACCAAATGGAAGAACTTGGATGAGACAAAATATGGAATCAGCAAGATGGATTAGTATTATACACAGTCGGACAAATAATAGCAATTTTGCGAAAATTATTCCCTTATCGTTTAATCTTGTGTTTTGGCCGCCAGGTCTCCTGATTTGACAACCCCCAGACTTCTTTTTATAGGGTTATTTTAAAGAGGAAATATATATCAATAAACCACGAACTCTGAATTAGTTCAAGGAAAATATTCGCCAAGAAATCGAAATTCTACCGGCCATTATTATTTTTTGAAAATGGCATTTAAAAACATGAAGGACTAAAAGAAAAAAAGTTTTAGCGTTCTGTTGGAAATTATAATACATTAAAATGCGGGCCCGTTAGTTACACCACTGATGGTCTAATATTGGGACAGAGGGAATTATAAAAAATCTTCGAGCTAAATAAACTAATGTGTTATTTGTGTTGCAGTTTCAGCTTTCTACGCCGAACATTACAATAAAAAAATTTGCTTCAATGCCCATGTATATACAAAATCAAAATTTCTCGGTCTGTCCGTGTGCGTATACAATATCGGTCAGGGTGTCGTGTCTGTGTTAGATTATAATGAAGAATATATCGTGACATTTCCAAATGGTTATGGTAGATCAATATTGACTGTTCCATGGATAGAATTAGGAGGTAGCGTGACAATAACTTGCCAAAAAACTGGATACCACTGCAATGTGGAATTCCTAACTAAGCCTTTCTACGGAAACAAAAAGCATAGAGTTACAGCGGATGTTTTCGGGCCTAATGATAAAAAACCCTTCATGAGTATTACTGGGGAATGGAATGGACTTCTCGAGGCCAAGTGGTTAGAAAAGGTAAATTTTATTATTTATTTACTACAAAATATAATTTCACATAAAATTTTCCATAATTGAATTGATTATTTCTAAAAAGGCATTAGTCATCTTTTAATAATTTTACAGTACACAAAAAATGTTTATAGACTAATCTATTTCATCTAGTTTTTTTATTTTATTCAGGGTATTATATTTTAGTGGACCCAGCAAATATCTCGCTTATTTATTAAATTAGTAATTTCTTTCATATAACATGATTTATACAGCAACATGTAAGCTACTTGATGACGGATGTACATTCATGATACCACTTCCGGTTTATTAGTAATTAATATCAACTTTGAAATTTCAAATGGAACATATTATATTTTTTTACAAATTTGAAAAGTACATCAAATTTGCTTTACAATCATGTAAAATAATCCATATGTTACATTATTAAAAAGTAAAATGGCGGGCACTTTTTTATACACCTAGTCTAAAAGAGAATAGTGAGCCATGACTATGGCTTGAAATAAAACAATGAACTGAAACAATTGTAACTATTATTATTAAACGATATATTTTTTTGCCATAATAATACAGAAAATAAGAATAAGGAACAATTGATAACAACAAAATGATTTTATAAAAAATATTCAAAATGACTCCCAGCCTCTTCAATACATTTTTCACACCGTTTTGAAACAATAAATAGCCCTCTCTATTTGGTCTGCCGCTTCAATTTTATTCTTCAGTTCGATTAATGTGTTTACTGGTTCTTTATAAACAAAATCTTTCACGTAGCCCCATAAAAAAAATCAAGTGGGGTCTTATCGGGAGAACGAGCAGGCCAGCGAATTAAACAATTTGTTCCAATAACACGTCGCTCAAATGTATTACAGTAGAACTCCGCTTAACCGAACTCGGGTCAACCGAAACCCGGATTAACCGAAACAATTCCACGTATAATTATCAGTTCCACGAATGATTATGTAGCACCACTTACTGTCCGGCTCCTTCATTCCACAGGCGGGCTGTAGCGATGGGGAGCTCGCACGGGGCTTGCAAGTGAATAGTAGAGTGGAACTTAGGTTTTTTGTGTCTTTAAGTATTGTTGTGAGATGGCATCTAAGCGGAAGCGTGTTGTGATTTTTATTGCGGATAAATTAGCTGCTATCAAAGAAGTTGAAAACTTATGTACATTCTGTACTGTATCTAAAAACTGTAACTACATATGTATATTATGTAATGTACATTGTTTCAAAATAATTCATTTCCCCTACTTTAGTATAAATGTAGGCTATTTTTAGATGTTAATGGGTTAACCGAAAAAATCATTATCCGAAACGGCTGAGCCCCCTTTATTTCGGTTAACCGGGGTTCTACTGTATTTAAAATATCAACGCATCTTCACGCGTTATGCGCAGGCGTAGTCACAGCTCACTATTCTTTTTTCGACTAGGTGTATAAAAAAGTGCCCGCCATTTTACTTTTTAATAATGTAACATATGGATTATTTTACAGGATTGTAAAGCAAATTTGATGTACTTTTAAAATTTGTAAAAAAATATAGTATGTTCCATTTGAAATTCCAAAGCTGATATTAATTACTAATAAACCGGAAGTGGTATCATGAATGTATATCCGTCATCAAGCAGCTTACATGTTGCTGTATAAATCATGTTATATGAAAGAAATTACTAATTTAATAAATAAGCGAGATATCTGCTGGGTCCACTAAAATATAACACCCTATAGAAAGATGTTATATCCTGAATAAAAGTAGACACTTGATTTGATTTTTAGGAAACGGAGCCATTTATAGACGTAAATGAATTAAGTGTAGTTAAGAAAAACGTAAAGCCTATTTATCAACAAGAAGAAAAAGAATCTAGACGTTTATGGAAAGAAGTAACAGCTGGCTTAAAGTATAACAATATAGAAAGAGCAACAAATGCGAAAGCAATGGTAGAACAACGACAAAGAGACGAAGCGAAAGATAGAAAGGATAACAATATTCGATGGGAAACAAAGGTTTGTCGATTAGTAAATACCATCTTTCAAACAAAATAATATTCTTTTATTTAAAGATGTTCAAACAAGCTGGGGAAAACTGGCTATTCACAAAACCGCTTCTCCATAGACTGACATTACTACAGTCGTCGAAATCTAAATAGAATCTACGAGAAAAAATAGCAGACGACTGACTTTACCGGAGTGTTCCGGTATTTTAAAAGTGAATGCATCTTAACCAAGATTAGTGAACTGTGATACCGCAAACTATAAGCGTGTACTGTACCTCCCGTATTTGGTGGGTATGAAATCGGTCCCCATCTGCATGTTAGACGCGGGAGGTGCAGTTAGCTGCCGGACAGCAAACCCTTTTTCAATTTGTAATTATTACCTATAGTTATAAATAGTTGTAATAATAACACATGATGATATTGTTGAATCCCAATTAATAGTAACTTTATGTAGACTATGAATTAAAATAGAAAACGAAGCACTTGAAACATTTTACAAACTAACACCCTAAAATTAAAAAAAAATATTTTCACTACATCGACAAACACTGTGTCATAATTTAATTTATTCTTATTGCAAATATTTATTGTGATAATGTTGTATGAAAGTTGCAGGTAAAATAAAATTTATATCAAAATCGTAATTTAGTATTAAGAATGATTATTAAAATGTTTGTATAGAAAAGAAGATGAATCCATGCCGGAACGGAAATGACCAGCGAAGGATTTCAATTTCCTGTTATCCTGTTACGAGGAATAAGGTTTGTAAATTTATTATAATACAAGATAAGGGTGTTAAAAATTGTTTTAAAGCTAAAAGAATCTGTTGCGGCCATCACAATACCTCTCGCGCTCTTTCCATTGTGGTATATATAAGTATTATATTTAACATTTCTTGTACACACAAACAATTCTAATTACACCTAATCTTTATATTTTCTATAATTTTAAATTTATTCAATGAGCAAGTTTTCTCCATTTCCTCTCAATGTTCGAGGTTTTTCCAATTCATTAACGGATTGACGGTATTTCTGAAGGGTTCATGTAATATACCTATAATTTTAAATATATAATTAATAATACAATAAGAAATATTAAATATCGTTCTCAGAAAAATCCTTCAGTACTATCTCTGAATTTTTGACACTGATATTAGTGACATTTATCTGTCAATTATAGTTGGAGGAAGAAATATTTGGAACTCATTATAGATTCTGCCAATTGGTCGTTATAAAGTTTTATGGACTTTGCGGTAATGCTACTCGGAGCCAGGTAGAGTTTTCTGTCCTGGGCCGTACCCGAAATTTGCATTCAAGATGTACTTTTAAATCTGTATTAAAATAATAATTCGTTTTAAGTGTATTTCTTCTAACGTTAATTTGTAAAGTAAAAAGAGATTAAAATATTATAAGATGTTTCCTAATTATGTAGTTTTAAATCTGTATTCGAATAACAATGCGTTTAAAATACACTTTTTCTAACTTCATTATTAAATACGGCCCATTTCTTACCCTAAAATTGATGCCTTCAAGTTCGAATAATTTATGAGTCCTGACCACAAACAAACCCAACCGTCCATAAAAGATTGTAAACCCTGCATAAGTCGGTTCCAAATATTTCTTCCTCCAACTATACAGACATTTTAATTTGAGTAGTTACCATGGATGTTTGGGCTGTGATATTTACTTCAACAGATTATATATCTTTAAATGTATAGAAGGTATAATATTTTTTTTAAATGTGTTGGATAGAGAATTTTGGTTTTTAATAATAACAAAATTTTCAAAAAATAATATTTTGAAGATTTTTGTTAAAATACTACTACGGTTGTCCAATTGTTACCAGAATCTATTCAACTCTTCCCATTACTGTTAGATTGAGGAATCTGTAGTTACACAGGTCTTTAGTCTTATAGAATTTGAGAAATCGTACCTCCAACAACCTCACACGCACACACTGACATCATAGTAAAAATGTTATTATCGGATTCTAGGGACTTTAAAACGTGCTTATTCACTAAAATCTGGATATACGATTTTTGGCATGATTCCACTACCTCTCTTAGCGAGAGGTAAAAATGAGAGAACATTAAAATGAGCAGAGCCTAATGGGTTTTAATTAAATTAACTATTATATAGGAATAGTTTTATATACAATTGCAGTCCTTTTCAGGGTCCTTATATTCACAATCTTGATCTTGTGGAAAAAAGGGGTGAACAAATACTTGATAAAAATTCATTCATATATTGCTATTAAATGATAAATTATCTTATTTACGATTTATTCCAGATTATAATATTTATCAATAATAATTCATGCATTATATACTACATTTTAGGGAAAAAAACATAAGGCTGTTTATGATAGTTTTAATAGACATTTAATAACAAATCCCATTTAAATTTTATTTCACAATATAATATTTTTCAAATTCAAATATTAGCTGAATATTTTTCAATGTTTAGCAAACCAGTTAAATCACATTTGGCTGAGACCAGTTTCAGTTGGTTTGTTGTATTCAAGACGGCAAAGACGAACGTCGTGTGTTTAGTGTGTGATTTTGTTTTATATTTAGTAGTGTATTTAATTGTTATATTTATTTTGTGATGTGTTTTAAACAAATTCAAATGACCATGGAGCAGTTGAACTAAATTTCCAGCTGATATTTGCAAGGTAAATTGCTTATTTTTGCACTAAAGTTATTTTATAATGCCATGACGCCGTGCCTGAATTGTACATGACGGAATAGTTTGTTGAAAAGTATCTACCTATGATTGTATCTGCAGAACAGAGTTAATGTACTTATAACAATTGATCTAGCAAAAATTACTTTGAATGGTAATTATATTTCTAATGTACGATGTCGAATTAACAATTGACATTAATTTGCAACAATTGTAATCTTTTTATGTACGAATTGCAGAATATAGTAGTTAAATTCCATACATTTAATTGAAGTTTTTTGCTCGTAGTTTTTAAACGATAGAAAATGAATACCAATATTATTATTTTCGAAATGTACGACACCAAATCTATATAAAATGATATATCTATTGTCAGTCATATTTGAAACACATAGTATCTGCAGAAAAGAGTTACTTTTCTTATAACAATTGATCTAGCAAAAAGTACTTCAAATAGTAATCATATTTATAATGTACGATGTCGAATTGACATTAATTTGCAACAATTGTAATCTTTTTATGTACGAATTGCAGAATATAGTAAATTCCATTCATTTATTTGAAGTTTTTTGCTTGTAGTTTTTAAACGATAAAATATTAATACCAATGGTTATTATTTTCGAAACGTACGACCCCAAATCTATATAAAATGATATATTTATTGTCAGTCACATTTGAAATACATAGTATCTGCAAAAAAGAGTTAATTTGCTTATAACAATTGATCTAGCAAAAAATACTTCAAATACTAATGATATTTATAATGTACGATGTCGAATTAACAATTGACATTAATTTGCAACAATTTTAATCTTTTTATTTAAGAATAACAATATAGCAGTTTTTTGCTCGTAGTTGTTAAACGGTAAAAAATTAATACAAACAGTTATCATTTTTGGAAAGTACGTCCCCAAATCTATATGAGATGTGATATATTTCAGCCATTCTAATTCAAAAAAAAATTCTTTATTAAATGTCAACTTTTAAATATATTGTGTTTGCAAATGAGTATTCTTTTACTTATAGCAATTGATCTAGCAAAAATTATTTCAAACAGTAATCATATTTATAATGTACGATGTTGAATTAAAAATTGACATTAATTTGCAACAAATGTAATCTTTTTTTTACGAATTGCAGAATATAGTAGCTAAATTCCATTCATTTATTTGAAGCTTTGTGTTTGTAGTTTTTAAACAATAGAAAATTAATACAAATGGTTATCATTTTTGAAATGTACAACCCCAATTTATATAAAATGATATATTTCAACCATTCTAATTTAAAATAAATGTCTTCATCTATTGAAATACATTGTAGGTATCTGCAGAAGAGAATTAATTTGTTATGACAACTGAATAAGCAAAATTTACTTTATTTACGAAGTCGAATTAACAATTGACGTTAATTTACAACAATTGTAATATTTTTTATTTGTGAACAACAGAATGTAGAAAAAAAGCGCGATTAATCACAAGAATGAAATTTATTCATTTATTACTATTAAACAACGATAGAAAACTAATTCAAATGGTTATTATTTTTGAAAAGTACGTCCTCAAATCTACTTTTTTTGCAAATATTCTGATTACAATAATGTCTTCATTTGATGACACCCTTGTATAAGGGCAATTCTTTTATTTATAGCAATCAAATAACAAAAATTTGTTCAAAACCTTATTTATTTCATGTTATGTGAAATTCTGATGAAATTTTTTGACTTTTTTTGAGTGTTTTGTGAAATTCTTAAAATCCGTTGTATACAATCAAAAAGTTATATAACGCATAAAGTAGGTATAAATTACATATTAATTATTTTGTTTGTTAATTTGTCTAGTAAAAATTTAATTACAGTGTTACTTAATACCTAACTATTATATGAGTTAAATTGGTCAGTTTCAATGGGGTAGTCTTAGTGAACAGACGTGTGTGAGGTGGGCTTTTGTACGAGGCTTTGAAGATGACTTCCTATAGTGCTTGATCACTTCTGGACACCTGCAGGACTTGCAATTTATGTGAATATTCTATTTATTTATGGTAAGATTGAATTTTATTATTTTTTAACTACATTAAGGATTGTTGCATATAGTATTCATTAATGGGTGTATGTGGTCAGCACTATCCGTTTATCTTGTGTATTATGTACAAATTCCATACATATATTTTCTTGCAAAAGATCCTATATTTCCAGTAAAATTATTTCATAAACTATGCAAATTGCACTTGACACTAACGTTTTTTTCTTTAGCTTTTCTCATTCGTTAGGGTTTTTATTTTCTTCTTCCACTCATTTATATTTTGCGTGTCGTCTTCGTTCAGTTCCTTTTCTCTCAAGTCTTCCGCAATACGCTCTACCCACTCTACCATCTTATCTTTAGTCTTCCTTAGTCTCTTCAACCTTCTATTACTAAGCTATTCATTCTTCTTCCATTATATTCTTCATCATTCCGAAAGGTGAGGGAAGGTAAAAAAATGTGTACCGGTTTGGACTTTTCAAAATATGATAACCCTAGCTATATGGAATAATCCTGTATGTATACATATTTATATATTTTATTATTCATTCTTATAACAGGGCTGGCAAACCCGGGGTTTTTTAAAAACTATGTCCCGAGTCTGTCCAGAGGATTTTTTGGGTTGGGTTATTTTCAGTTATTCTATTTTATTGAATTTAATATAAGTATATATTTAATTTAATAATTCTAAGTTAATGTTTACATAATCATGGTCAAATATTTCATAGTACGCAATCTTTTAAAGTTATTAAATTGTAGGATTTATTGTGTTGTTTTTTAATTTTTTAAATGGAGTTTAAACTCCATAAATAACTGATTAGGTTTTACTAGAAAAATCTGGATGGTGTTTTTACCTCCCGCTGCCCTTGGTAAAAGAGCGGTATAAGGAACGTGCTAAAAATTGCATATCGAGATTTTAGTAAATAAGCACGTTTTAAGGTCCCTAGAATCAAATTTTAACATTTTCACGATGATGTCCCTGTGTGCGTGGATCCTCTTTACGCTCTAACTCAAATTCTATCATTCATAACAATTTGAATCTATGTATTCTTGTTGTATTTTAATATCGAAAGAGCCCATTAGATTGCAAGTCGGATAACCGGAAGTGGCACTTTCCTTGAAACTCAAGACAGTTTTTCTTCGAAAAATACATTTAAATTACATTTTTTCGCGATTTATGTTATTATAAAAATTATAGATTATTAAATTTTCTACAGATATGCATTAACACTTTTTCTATATATTTTATATAAATCCCAGAGCCTATGCTTAAGATAAACGTATCTCCTTGGTTACACAGTTCCAATTTTGAATGTATGTAACTGACAGATAAATATCACTGTCAATAAATTAATCATTTCAAATTAATAATGGTATTATTTTAAGGAGAAAATATTAAAGTCCCTATCACAAAATAAAATAACGGTAAGATTCTGAAGGAGAAAATACTGATAATATATTATAAAATGGAACAATAGTATATGCAAAGAAACATAATGTAGTTGTTAAATATGTTATACTTATATTTAACCGAACAAAAATTTAATCCGTGAATTAAATGACGAGAGGTATTGTGCAGGTCGCATCAGATTTTTTTTGTTTTCATTTTATGGGCATTTTAAAAGAGTGGGTTTCTTAACGGGTTCCTTTAACTAGTATTTTTAAGTTGCATTTATTTGATTCTTTAAATGTCCTAAGGGAGTTTTTTTTTTAAATACAAATGGGTTTTTGACTTGTCGATAATTTGACCAGCCCTGATTTTAATATAATTTTGTATAATGTTTTCACTAATATATGTTATATTGTTTTGCAGGTGTATTTCTGAATGGTAGTTCTGAGCGAGTTTCCAAGACATGGAGAGGATTCCCCGGGAGAGAGTATACCCTGGCTTCTGAATATCCCTCAAACAAACCCCATAATGTATTTTTACCCTTTATACCCTTAGATATAAGATTTATATAAATAAAACAAATCCTTCCTAAACATACATTTATTTTCATATATTCCATTATAATGAAAACATTCATATCATATATGTTTATATTTTATTTATCGTTTTATTCTAGTTATACTATGTAGGTATTATGTTTTATAAAGGACATGCATACATATATCACAACAATTAGAGAATTTTTTTATACTTTATATAAATAACAAATTTCATTTACGATATATTTCAGAATATAATATTCATATTCATCAAATTCAAATATCATCTGAATTTTTCATGTTGTAAACCAATCACATAACATTTGGCATTTGGCCAATGCTTACTTAATTTGGTTTGTTGCGTTCAGAACGGCGAAATGAAACAACACTTGCTTAGTGTGCGATTTTATTTTATATTTAGTAGTGAATTTAATTGTTTTATTTACTTTGTGATGTGTTTTAAACAATTAAAATGACAATGAAGCAGTAGAACTATATGCCCAGCTGATATTTGCAAGGTAAATTGCTTATTTTTACACCCATTATTTTTAAAAAGTCGTCAGACCGTGTTATGATACGTACATGTTGAAATAATTTGTTGAACTTTCGAATTAAAGTATATGTGTATTACATAAAGCAGAAATGAATACAGTGGAATCCACCTACAATGAACTCGCCTGTAATAGAAACTCTGTTATAATGTACCCTTTTTTAAAGTCCCAGTACAAACACGTGAAAAATACTCGGTTAAAATGAACTCGATTATAACAAACTTTCGCTTATAATGAACCCAAATTCATTATTTTGTCCATTACAAGCGGAGCGATTCGGTACTTAAAATAAAGTGAAACTAATTCTAGATAAAGATTAAGTAGCCAAACAGTAAATACAAACAAAACTAACCGACTTTTTTCAAAATATGTAATGGTAAATACCGTGAGTATTTTTTAACATGAAACATGAGATTTGTCATATCCATGGTTACGACTTGACATTTGATTGACAGCAATGTATTTGCCTGTCTCATTTAAAATCAAACATAGGGGATGAATTTGACAGAAGTATTATATTTAAATATTGAGCAGTAATATTCCCGTTAATAAAAAATGGCCCAATAATGTGGCTGCCCATTATGCCAGCCCGAACGTTAACTTTCTCGGGTCGTTGAGTCCTCGTACTACGATACAAATGTAGATTTTCCCTGGACCAATACCGACAATTTTGTGAATTTACCTCGCCATGTAAATAAAAAGTTGCCTCGTTCGTAAAGAGTATATTTTGCAGCAAATTTGAATTGTTATTAACGTTTTCAAACATTCTTTCACAAAAAATTATTCTTCGTCTCGTGTCGTCAATAACTAACTCCTGGTGATTTTGGAAATGGTTTGATCTGTAATGCTCCTTTTTAAATAGTCTGTGTACAGTAGCTTATACCCAATCTCTCTTAATGTTAATCTCTTCTTATTTTGTATTTGTATATAAGTCAGAATTTCATGTTTTTCTGCGCAGTTAATATATTACAGGATTTATTCCTACTGTTATGTGCAGACTGGACGCAACCATTTCCTCTAAAGGTATTCACTATTCTTAAAATTGTTGCTGCACTTGGTGTAGGCCTGTCAGGAAATGAAGCGCGGAACAAGTCCGACACTTGCCTTAACCTTGGATTAAAATTCGAATAATACCACGTAATAATCTGCACCTTCTCTTCCACAGTATAAACCATTTTATTTCAAATTGGTTTTTTGACACTGACAGAGTAAACAAATGTCAAAATTGTCCCCTATGTTTCATTTTAAATGAGACAGGCAAATACATTGCTGTCAATCAAATCGTAACCATGGATATGACAAATCCCATGTTTCATGTTAAAAACTACTCACGGTATATGCGAGTATGTATGTAATTACAAAAAGTTTTTCGCTTTTATTTTCGTGCTTATATATACCTATATACGAGTAGGTACAATATATGTTTTTAAAGATGTCCGATCAAGGTTATCTGTATCATGAACGAATTAACAAATTGGCATACATTTATCTCTTTCCTTTGCAAAGGCTATAAGCATGTATTATAAGAATGGATATAACACGCTTGTCTTTCAAAAATTCATATTTCATGACTAACTTCAGACATTCCACTTTAAAACAATGCTCGTTATTGATAATACTTTCGCTGTAACGTAAATTTATTTATTAATTTAGATACATTACCTTGATTCATAGCCGTACGAATAACGTTATTTTCTGTCAATATAACTGACATTGTGTCACTATCTTATTTTTCACATATGTGGTTTTACATTTGCTAACAGTTGACTTATTTTTCAATTTTGAATGCTTTTATTGTAACATATATTTTTATAATAATAAAATAACAGTAGTATATAAAGTACCCACATGAAAACTAAGCAAACGAGACTACTGAATTTGTCAGAATGGGCGGAGCAAAAATCTGAATTCATATAATTCGTAGATGACCTTGATCGGACATCTTTCAAAAATTTTACTGTACATAGTTTCATGTTGTATCTATAGTTATTTTGTCTTAATAAAAACATGACAATGAAATAACATAAATAAGCATTTGTTTATTAATTATTATTATTCTGATGAGATGAACACTCGACTAAAATGGACTATTTTCCTTGGTCCCCTGAAGTCCATTATATGCGGATTCTACTGTATTTATGAAAAATTGATAAAAGAAAAATTCATGCCCTACTTACAGCGGTAATAATAAACAAGGGTTAAGTTCAGAATAGTTCTTTTAACACAGGAATAGCTATCCCCAAATGTATAATAATAAACATGGAATAAACTCTCCATAATCGTCATTTCAACACAGGGTTAAGAGATGTTCTGGGAATACCTAATCTGGAAATAGGAAATTATTTATTATTACCGCTGTTATTGTTATATTTAGGGAAGAGGGGGGGCAGTTGTGGACAAAAATATATATATTTTTTTTTTATGTTAACGATAACTTAAGTTTGCGTACACAATAACTTTTATACATATCTACGTCATTGAAACGCAATAAGTAAATAAGAACAACTTGTTACAAACAAAAGAAAATATGTTTATTGTGTAGCAATGTATTATGACCGCACCTGCCCCAAAGCGGGGCACATGTGGACATTACTTAACAATTGTAGGGGCAGAAGTGGATACTGGTTTATATGAATAATATATTAAGTTAAAGTGAAAATATCTGAAGGAAAAATATATTAGCGTTTGTTAAAATATTGGTAATTTATCAAAATTTATGATACCATCCAAACCCATATATCATCATCATATATATCATCATCACATTAAATAATGATGATGTTCCAGAATGTTTTTGTGGAGTGCACTACTAGTCATACGTTTGTTTCGCTGAGTGAGTGGATTTCGTTCATGAACTTCTGAGCTGAGAATTTGATACATTTACTCTGGTGGATGTTAGTGCAGTGTGCGTTGTGCGTCGGATTTGGAAACGGAGTGATCGGGATTAACAACGACGACAGTGAAATACAAATACCTAAATAATAATTGCCGATAATATCGTTTAATATAAATGTGTTGGTTTTATTTATTACGTTTCCATTATTATGTGTGTAGTGTGTGTTACCTACGTATATATGTATATTGTTTATTTGTCAATGTACGTGAAAAATATATATACATACCTGTACCTACCTATATAATTATATATGTATAAGTAGTACATAGCCTGAGATATTTATATACGAAAAAATGTATACTTACTAATACATATCAAATATTATACAATCACATTTTCCAACATTCAAAAGCGCCAGAAAAAATCTTCATCCTAATTTTTGGTAAAATATAAAATAACCCTTACCCTAGCGAAGAAATTAGTATAATTTGTTCATACTTACACTACGAAAGAACTATATTACAATTTCTCTTTATTATGATAAGTATTTAATAAGTAAGATTCATTCTAAATAATTAAAAAAAAACGAATTTCCTATATTGTTCTATTTATTGATTAATACATTTTTCACTCATATGTATTGCTGACGAATTTATCATCTATTAACTACACGTTATTTTCATATTCTTTAATAAAGTTTATAATTGCAAATACATATATCATTATTATTTATTTTTCTAAACAGTTAAAAGATTCAATTAATAAATGCATACATGAACATATTAAACAAATAAATTGCGAGAAAATAGCTTATAAAATGAACCAAATTTGACAATAAATCCTTGTTGTCCAAGATGAATTACTCAAATTACGTTAGTTCTCGACTTACAAAATACGTTCATATATGCTAACTATATTGGAAGATAGAACTTAATATGTGATTGTACATATCTGGTAATTATTAATTTATTGCTGTACTTAATATCCTGATATTTGATATAGTTTTTCTAAGACCTACAAACACATTAGCTATTTGCATTTTAAAATATAATATACATTGATCTACTTTTATGTCTTGTAATATATATATAACATAGAAAATATCTCCATCTCGATAAGTCTTAGAAAACATGTCAAAATATGTACATAATGTAACCACGTGAAAAATACATATCTTAATATACATTTGATGATACATATTTCATTTTATATATTTCTAAGTTATAATTCATATCGTTATATATTAGATTTAAAAATGTATTATATGAATGACCAATAAACACAACAAAATGAATACAATCTTTCAATTCAAAATCCCAATTTTTCCTTACCCAAATTTTTCAGGCACCCTGCAATTCACCTAAATACGACCTAGATGTAGAGCATCGATTTGCGATTGGCAGCAGCTTAACGATTTACAAGCAGCAATCTTGCGAATTAAAAAATTCAAGTTCAATTCCAGCTACCAGCTAAATCGAGCCGAGAGCAGCGGCAAGCGAACCACAGCAGCTTGATTATATAATCGCGGATATATAGCGAACGAAACCATGGCAGCTGATTACGTAATATAATATACAGCGAGCGATTCACGACAGCTCGATTACATAATCGATGAAATACAGCCCACAACAAGGCTTCTGGTCGGCAAAATCCAAAAATCATGTAAAATCGACGATTTAGAGCCGTAGCGGCTGAAAACTAGCATTTTACGGCCGCTACGAGCATTTTTGAGCTCTCAAACGGATTTTCAACGAATCCCAAGGCATATGCCTTGACAAAAATAAAATTTGCTGGCTCTAGCAAGACCAAATTTTAAAATTCGCAGAATCGAAAGGCTATAGTAAGACTTGTGCCCACAAACTTTAAATTTACTAGCTATAGCAACACATCTGATCATCAACATATAAAATTCGTAGAATCGAAAGGCTATAGCAAGATATTCTCCCACAAAATTCAATCGCCTGGTGGTGGATTCATGAATCCTAGCCTCCCACCACAGATTTCAGCCTTATATACAGCTGTTTGATGAATTTCTAGTCATTCGGCGTGAGCGGTGGTGTCGAACCGGACACTCTGCTTCGTAATCTTACGTAATCGAGCTATATACATGCTTTTTCTGGATTTCTAGCTAGCTGGCCAGCTGGCCACCAGAATCCGTCCTAGACCGCAGGCTAGGACGGGCTGGTGGTTTTGCTGGTTGCTAGCTAGGAAGGGGTGAACATGCTCGGGTGGTTGCTGGGTGCAGGTAGCTAGTAGACGGGAATCGAATTTGGATCTTTGGTTTGCAGGATTTTGTAAGTCGCCGTTCTGATGGCAGATTGGCGGCATACAAAATGCTTGCTAGCAAGCGGGATATGAATCTAGATCTTTGGAATGCGATTTTTGATCGGGGTATTGGAATGAAATAGTTTGTTATTTATAACAAGGATTTATTTGTCAGAGATGTGTTACATAATAATGACAGTACATAATACATGAAATACATTATTTTAACAATGAATAAATAATTTTTGATCTATGTATTTGTGATACACAATTACTCGTATAAGACGTTCGCAGTTTCACAAATACAGAGATGATATGTGCTCTAATTACGTCAAATTAGACTTGAAAATGTTACTATACATAAATTCTTTATCTCATAGATATATGCATAAGGAATGATTGATTTTTAACTAGAATATGTAGTCTAATTTTTATTAGGACCAAGTTTTATTGCGACTTTTAGGTAACATATTAAGATATACATTGTAATGGTACAGATTTCCGATATTTATATATGTATGTACATACGTAACTAGATAAATGTATTCAATATATGCGATGTATATACAGTCAGAAATATATAAAAATGTAAAGTATATCATATATAATTTTAATGAGTGTGCAACAATACATTATCAACAATGCAATTATGAATACAAACACATATATGAATTTTTGTAAATGATTTTACTATGTTATCAACAGCGTAAGTAAAAGTATATTGTTTTTTCGTAAGATGAAAGATAGTTTTTTTTCTTTTAAGTGAGTGATTATATATGAGTGTTTTCCCACAGCGTAAAGTCTGTAGAATAATAAATAATAATATAAATTATATTATAAATTTATTTATTATGTGTTTGTATTCAATAAAATGATTGTATGGTAGTTCAGTACGAAGATTTATAAACACTTATGCGTTTTTCTGCCTGATTTTATTAAGGTATATTAATCTATATAAGCATTACAGTAAAAGTATGCCATTTTTTACATATGCCTAAGAAAATACGAATTTTTCAAAGATGAGAATAATATTCTAAGTGTAAGAGTGTACTAATGATAAATAGTGTGACAGTGTATGTATGTACGTATGTTTTTTAACGATAACATAATTTTCTTTCAAAGTGAAACAATATAATTTTTTCTACATCCATTTTGAAAGTAGGCTTTCCAAGCTATCAGCAGAAAATTGATAAATGAAGTTGACAGAACAACTTGTAATTTTTCTGGTTCAAACCGGAATGTAAATTTTTGGTTATGTGATAAATGAAATTCATAGTAAGATTTGAACCCAAAGTATTTTTATTATCTCTTTCAACGGACGTAGAAAAAAGTATATGTGTGTCATGAGCGTAAAGTGTCATTTGCCGCTTTAGATATACAAATGACTATTTTGCAAAGCGCAAATGTGAAGTGTTTTTCAACTGGTGTATGAAGAGCGTTAAATGTGTTATTAATAAATATCATAATATAAATAAAACGGCTTTTCCTTAACTATATTTAATTTAGAATGATCAAAGATTCTCAAAGTATTATATTACAAGTGTGTGCTCATATGTATGTAATGGGTGCAAATAATGGTACAGAAAAGTCCCCATCCCATTTACTTATATAATTCCTAGATACTAAATTTTCAAAGTTTTAAATACCATTACTACGTATGTGATTCTTATACTGTATAGAGTAACTTTAAAATTAAATAGTTCAAGAACTAAGAGTGATAGCGAATTATCCTAATCTTATTTAAATTTATAGGGTTATTTTCTGTATGTAAACGTAATTTCAGTACTTCAGTAATGCTTGTTTTAAGACAAGTAAAAGTCTACTGAAAAAAGGAACTTTTAAAATGAATATATTAAAAACTAAAGGAAAAAAGCGATTTGTATTTTCCAAATTTGGATGTAGAGGTAGAGGGTAATTTACTATATTTATACATAATTTCAAAAGCTTTGAATTACAGAAAAAAAATCAGAAATGTTTATTTTACGAAGTATATTATTTGAAAATGAATATCACGAAAACTTTACAAATTTGAATATAGGAAGCAATTTTCTATATGTATACTTAATTTCGAAAGGTTTAAATTGCTGAAATTTGTTTCATTAATGTTTATTTCCATGTTTATTGAAAATAGTAACTTTGAAAATGAACAACATGAGAACTAAGAAAAATAGCGACTTATTTTTCAAATTTGGATATTGGGAGTAATTTCCTGTATATATATATTTAATTTCATACAATTTAAATTGCAGAAAAAAATTCAGTAATGTTTATTTCAAGATGTGTACATGTTTATTGAAAATAGAAGCGTTTAAAATGAATATAATGAAAATTAAAAAAGATATAACGACTAGTAATTTTCAAAATGATAAGGAATATACTATTTGTAGACTTAGCTCTATTGTTTTTCATACCCTTGAAATAATATGTATGTAATGTGTGCGTGTGTGTGTGCGTGCGTGGAAGTGTGTGTATTTTTGTGATATTGTATCATAACATAACGTAATAACCTTTGAGATGTTGAAATATAATTATGAAAATGAAAATAAGTTTATTATAATGACATGATTTTATTCTGTTATTTAAATATGCTTATATGTATGTACATGTTTTGAATACCATTACTATGTATGTGATTCTTAAATAGTATATAGTAACTTTAAAATTAAATAGTTAAAGAACTAAGAGTGATAGCGAATTATCCTAATATTAAACGCAATTTCAGTACTTTGGAATCGCTGTAAAATTTTTCAGTAATGCTTGTTTCAAGACAAGTAAATGTCTATTGCAAAATGGAACGTATAAAATGAAAGTATTAAAAACTAAAGGAAAACAGCGATTTGTATTTTACAAATTTAGATGTAGAGGTAAAGGGTAATTTACTATATTTATACATAGTTTCAAAAGCTTTGAATTACTGGAAAAAAATCAGTAATGTTTATTTTACGAAGTATATTATTTGAAAATGAATATCACGAAAACTAACAGAAGTATGTACTTGTACTTTACAAATTTGAATATAGGGAGTAATTTTCTATATGTATACTTAATTTCGAAAGATTTAAATCGCTGAAATTTGTTTCATTAATGTTTATTCCCATGTTTATTGAAAATAGTAACTTTGAAAATGAATAACATAACTAAGAAAAATAGCGACTTATTTTTCAAATTTGGATATTGGGAGTAATTTCCTGTATGTATATTTAATTTCACATGGTTTAAATTGCTGAAAAAAATTCAGTAATGTTTATTTCAAACGTGTACATGTTTCTTGAAAATAGCAGTTTTATAAATGAATATCACGAAAATTAAATAAAGATATAACGATTTGTGTGTGTGTGTGTGTGTGTGTGTGTGTGTGTATATATATATATGTGTGCGTGTGTATGTGTTTGTGATATTGATGTATGTGAATATAACGTAATACGCTTTAAGATATTAAAATATATTTATGAAAACGAAAATGAGTATTTTATAATGACATGATTTTATTCTTTGTTATTTCTTATATGTATGTATGTGTCTTAGGCATCTTAGGCATATGTTCATAAAGTTTTTATTAGCAGAGTAAATAATTTTTCTTGTTAATGGTTAGATCATATACTTTATAGGTGTGAGTTGAAGTTTTATTTATTTATTTTACATAAAATTTTATAAATAACGACTTGAGGCGAGAGGTGTACAAAATCCATATTGGGGTTGTTTCGGGATGCGATGCTCTGCAACAATGTGACAATCTCCAATGATAAAATCAGGATTCCTGAACTGCAATTCGCTCGGGTACAGCATCATCTGTCGAAGTGTAGATACGGGTACAGCTATCTTTCTGCAACAATAGAAAATATATTCGAATGCAAAAAAAAAATATTAATGAAAAAAAATGTATAAATATTTCAATTATTATAGATTATATTGTAAAATATATACGATATTAAAGTATTTTAATAATGAGGTATGTTACGTAAGTACGCCAATAAAAAAAATGATGTTACCATTTGTCGTAATATCGTACATATTCATAATTACGAATATATATGAAATAAAATATATGTAGTAAAATATGTATATAGGACATACAATGATATATATAAAATAATACATAGCGTGAACAATAGAATTCGTTTACCATAAGAAAACTTTTTTTTTATATAAATAGTATTTACACCATAAAACTATATGAGATGCTACATAGATATTTAGCGAATAAAATGTTAGAAGATTGTATATGGTTGGAATATTAAATAATTATTAATTAATGCAAACTATTTTCGATATAATACGAGCAATCATTTAAATATAGCTTATATCTATTAAAATAATCCCGCGGAATTAATGGTTGATATATAGAATAAAGAATACAACTATAAAGTAGTATAAAAGTAAAAAAAAACTCACTTTGAATAAATGAAATCTATGGATATAACTCCAAGTCCTGTAGGTATCCTAACGTCCTCTCCAAGCACCAGGAAATCGTCCTCGTGTTCACAGCACACCATACACACTTCTTTACACTAGCACTGCAACAAATAAACTGAAAGAATTAATCTATGTAATAGTCAGGGTGTTAGATAATTTGCCCCTGGAAGTAATAGTCAATAATTAAATAATAATGAGACGAATAATAATCGCTTCTTATGTATTATGTAATTTGTTCAGGGCGTTTTGAATTTTATGAATGTAGAAATAGCGCGAAAAAATTTTGAGTACACAAGGGTTGTAAATAAAGATATATTTACAATACAACCAAATTTTAACTATTTCAAGTCTAATTTAAATAAATTACATGCATTTTTCTAAAATTTTGGAAACACTGAAAATAATTTCAACAATGCTTGTTTCAAGACATGTGTATAGTAAATTTAATATTAAATATATCAAACACTAAGTGAAATAGTAAATTATGTTTTTCAAATTTTCAGGAAGTTACTTTTATTTCAAGATGTGTAGTTGTACCTTGAAAATTTGTAGGGGTTTATTTTCTGTATGAAGAATTATAATTTCGGAATATTTGATACATATGTTCTTTAATGACATGAATTGATTATGTACCGATGTTTCTTGCTATATATTAATTTTATATACGAGCACTTAATGTTTAGAGGAGGATAAGTTTTATTTATTAATTTACATAAATCTTATAAATAAATCATGAGGGATCCAAATACATGTTGGGTGGTGTTTTGCGATGTTCTGTAACAGTGTGACCATCTCCAACGTTGAAATCCGGATTCATGTCCTTCTGCAACTCATATCATTCCACTGCTCGTCCAGGACCATGGTTCATTTCTCTGTTACATGGTTCTATAATAATACAAATATACTCGAAATTAACTCTTTTGAATTAGTAGTTAAAGATAATATCAACTTTAATTTTTTTAATAGTTTGTAATTATAAAAAAGCTTAATATGAAATTGCGAGAAATTCAATACTTAAAATAATATTTAAGTATTTTAATTAATTTCTGAAGTATTGATTGTATTGTATTATCAGTACATTTATATAGGCAATTATTTAATGAGATCTATAATACGCAATTAGGTTAGTGATGTGCAGAGCTGGGCAAATTACTTTCAAAAAGTAATTGAATACAATTACAGTTACTTTAACCAAAATGTAATTAAATTACCAATTACTTTTGCATTGTAATTGACATTTTAATTACTTTTTCAATTACTTTACTAAAAAAATCTTTTACCTTACATTAAATAATACAAAAAAGATAATACTACACTATTTAATATGAAATACAACATAAATAAAAATAATGAGAGTAATAAAACAAATTTATAAAGAATTGCCAACTTTGTAAAATTTTGACGTAGTTGTAGCTACCTTTTTGATTGAAATTATATGCAACTCGAAGGTTGAATAATTATTCCTTTTTAGAAGGTCGATGCACGAATATCTGTTTAGGGTAGGAAAACCTGCCTCACTCCCAGGTAGACACCAAAGTGACCCTTCATATAGTGGGATGCAAATGTTCTAAGGTGATTTGGAATTTCCGTAACACAAGTTACCTATATAAAGGCTGAGTCTGGGAAGATGCGCAGCCCCCTCCCCGGTCCTCGACATTTCACTTCTTAATTATAAGTAATAGAAAAAAATACTTATATAAAAGTTTTATTTTTAAAAAAATATACTATTTGATGGCAGATGTAGATATTTTTTATAAAGTCACGTTTACAAGATACGACTATCAACTTTTATTTTTAAATAGCAACCTATAATTATTTTACTAAAATATAAACCGCCATTTTTTCTCTTTTCAACGATGTAAATGTTTGTATATCAAAAATATGAAAAAAATCGAGATTGCTTGTAATAAATATGTTGAAAGTGTGGACTCACCCTGATGTGTATATGGTTATTAAAAATACTTTATACTGACTTATATGAAACCCTATATGAAGACATTGCAAATTCCTTGAAAAGTATATTATTACTATTAGGATTCAGAAAAAATAATAAACTATAACTTAAGTAAAAGTCCAAAGTACATCGTACGTCCCAACGTGCATGACAAGTTGCATTTGTAACCTGTTGTTACACCCACAACGCAGGTAAACTAGGCTTCGCTCGAATCCCGGGGATTCCCTTATTTGTTGGTTCAAAACAGTAATTAATATTTAAAACCCAAATTTTCAAAAGTAATTGAGTACAATTACTTTTTTTTACAAAGTAATTAATTACAAATTACAATTTGGGAGAAAGTAATTTAATTAGTAATTAATTACCAAAAGTAATTAATTACTGCCCAGCTCTGGTGATATGCTATTATAATTTTACCAATAAAAAATGGAAATATCTCCATTTAATGTTATACATATTCATAATTACTTACATATAAAATAAAATATATGTAGTAAAATTCATATATGACATGTACAATAATATATGATATTTGTACGGCACTAAATAATTCTACATAAATTTCCTAAAGAATTCAGGGGGTTGTATTCTTTATATACGCTAAGTTTCAGGAATTCGAATTGCTGAAAAAAAAATCAATAATGCTTGTTTCAAAATATAGCTAGATGTCTATTGAATATATTAAGTTTAAAATAAAATACTCAAAAACTAAGTGAAACTTTGAATCAGGGAGTTGTTTTCTATGCATATGTGTGCTATATTTCAGGAATTCGAATTGCTGAAAAACAATTCAGTGATTGTATAAAAGTATAAATGTCTGTTGAATATATTAAGTTTGAAATAAAATACTCAAAAACTAAGTGAGATAGAGACTTGCGGTTTTCAAATTTGGATTCAGGGGGTTGTTTTCTATGTATATATGTGCTATATTTCAGGAATTCGGATTGCTGAAAAACAATTCAGTGATTGTTTAAAAGTATAGGTAAATGTCTGTTGAATATGTTAAGTTTACAATTAAATACTCAAAAACTAAGTGAGATAGAGACTTGCGGTTATCAAATTTGAATTCAGGGGGTTGTTTCCTATATATGTGCTGTTTCAGGAATTCAAATTGCTTGAAAAAATTCAGTGATTGTTTAATAGTATAACTAAATATGTCTGTTGAATATATTAAGTTTGAAATAAAATACTCAAAAACTAAGTGAGATAGAGACTTGCGGTTTTCAAATTTGGATTCAGAGGGTTGTTTTCTATGTATATATGTGCTATATTTCAGGAATTCGAATTGCTGAAAACAATTCAGTGATTGTTTAAAAGTATAGGTAAATGTCTGTTGAATATATTAAGTTTAAAATAAAATACTCAAAAACTAAGTGAGATAGAGACTTGCGGTTTTCAAATTTGGATTCAGAGGGTTGTTTTCTATGTATATATGTGCTATATTTCAGGAATTCGAATTGCTGAAAAACAATTCAGTGATTGTTTAAAAGTATAGGTAAATGTCTGTTGAATACGTTAAGTTTACAATTAAATACTCAAAAACTAAGTGAGATAGAGACTTGCGGTTATCAAATTTGAATTCAGGGGGTTGTTTCCTATATATGTGCTGTTTCAGGAATTCAAATTGCTTGAAAAAATTCAGTGATTGTTTAAAAGTATAACTAAATATGTCTGTTGAATATATTAAGTTTGAAATAAAATACTCAAAAACTAAGTGAGATAGAGACTTCCGGTTATCAAATTTGGATTCAGGGGGTTGTTTTATATATATATATATATATATATATATATATATATATATATATATATACATATATATGCTATTTCAGAAATTCGAATTGCTGAAAAAAAATCAGTGATGATTGTTTAAAAATATAAGTAAATGTCTGTTGAATATATTAAGTTTAAAACAAAATACTCAAAAATTAAGATTGCGACTTGCGGTTTTCAAATTTGATTTCAGGGGGTTGTTTTGTATATGTAAATAACGTTTTAGGAATTATAATCGCTGAATACGGAGTTAATAGGTATTATTTGAATTTAGCTTTTTGTTTTCTGTTATATACATATATAAGTTTTATTTATTTATTTACATAAATCATATAAATAAGTCTTGAGGGGCCCAAATATATGTTTGGGGGTGTTTTGCGATGTTCTGCAACAGTGTGACCATCTCCAAAGCTGAAATCTGGATTCATATTCTTCTGCAACTCACTCACATCCTTCCACGGCCCGTCCAGGACTATGTTCATTTCTCTGTTACATGGGTCTGTAACAATAAAAATATACTCGAAATTAACATTTGAATTAGTAGTTATAGATAATAATATTAACTTCGAATTTTTTTAATCGTTTGTAACTATTAAAAAAATATATATGAAAGAAAGTGCGAGAAACGTAATATTTAAATGAATATTTAAGTATTTTAATTCATTTTTAAAGTATTGATTGTATTATATGTACATTTAATATCGTACATGTTCATAATTACTTAAACATAAAATAAAATATATGTACCAAATAAAATACAATAGGCATATAATATGTACAACAATATATGATAGTTGTATACGGTACTACCACTACCATTAAATAATTCTAAATAAATTCAAATTATTTTCGATACAACACTAACAATTATTATTGAAATGTAAAATATATCTACATCAAAAATAAAACTTACTGTAAATAAATTATTTCGCTAAGTATAACTCCAAGTCCTGAAGGTGTCCATATGTCTTCTCCAAGCACCAGGAAGCGGTTCTCGAAAGCACATCACTTGAGCACACCACATACACGTCTGTTCACTAGCACTGTTATAATGAAACTGACAAAATTAATGTATATAACAGTTGGGCCATTATATAATAAAAATAAACAGTTACAATAAGATTTTTTAAATTTATTTGTAAACAGGATTCATGAACTACCCGCGAAATAAATACATTTTATGAAAATTAAGGTCGACAGAATGGGTGATTATTCATTGCTGAAAAATTTATCATTTATGCTTGATCAAGGACAGATACTTTTCCAAAGGAAATTTCAACTTTAGGTGTTAATGTTTCTCTGAACTAAGAAAATAGGAATATATATGTTTCAATTATAAATTCAGCATGCATTTCCCTCTATGTAAATTTTCAGAGTTTGTAAAATAATGAAAGTTTTATACTTATACTAAGATAAATGTTTTTCTATAGAAAATTTCAACTTTAGGGCACTAAAATAGGAACTTGTGCGTTTCAAATTTGAATTCAGCATGCATTTCTATAAATAAGCAAATTTTCAGAGTTGGTGAAATGATGAAAAAAAAATTTACTTATGCTTATTCATAGACAAGTAATTTTCTATATAAAATTCCAACTTTAGGGCTCAATATCTTTCACACTAAGCAAGATAGGAACTTGTGCGTTTCAAATGTATTTCTAAAGAAACAAGCAAAGTGTTAAAATTGTTGAAATGTTGACAAATACTTTTCTATCGGAACTTTTAACTTTAGATATTAATATAAAGACGTCGTATTATTATAGTACCTATAGATAAAAATACAAATAATTGAAGATTCAATAAATAAGTTATTACATTTATAATTTTATTTACAAATTTAATTTTTTTTTACAGATGATCATGTCTCCGACGTTTCATTGGTACGACACGTAGACATCGCGACTTGGAGAACCCCACGGTGAGTCTGTAGCATCTTGAGGCTTCTCTCCGGACCTGGTTGACGACTTCATTTCGTTGTTTGGATCAAGAAACTTTCTCCAGCGGTATTATGAAGTCGTGAACTGGTTCACCTGATCTCCAGAGTTCAAATTTTATAAAAATATATATTGTAAGTTAAATTGTTCACCCATAAACACACCATATAATATTGTAATTTTTACTGAACTTTGTCTCGAGTTCTTATTTCATATTTTTATTTACCACTCCCACACAGTTAAAAATAGCAACTTGCAAATAAAAGAGGTAGAGACATGCCGTTTGAAAAAAAATTAAACCGGCTGAAACAGATTTCAGCAAACGCGATTTTTAACGGCTACAAACAATATTTTTAATTTTAGTACTTACTTGTAATGACAATGATAGGGGAATTTTCTTCGCATATCGTCTGCTAATACTTCATCACTGAACTGTATTGTCTTTGGCGATGAACACTGATTAGAATACACTTTCTAGTAATCATTACACAACACTCGCACCAATTAAATTAACAATTAGAGCACTTAATAAAACAAAGTTAAAATATGCTTCGATAATGAAGAAATAAATATAATTTTAGCGTAAATTGTTATACTTTTATCTATACCGCGAACTATAAATCAAACACGAGAGTGATTGTAATAAAAATTACTAAGTTTTTCGCTTCTTATAAACACTACACTATCGCAATACACGATTATTCACAAGCACCCCATGTTCACTTCACGAAAGTCAGAAAGGAACTGAAGTCTTCATTATAAAAACATAATATTAATATTATAACGTAACAACTAATACTAATTAAGTGTTAATTGATTATGTCTTTTATACTTTGGCGCCCAAAGTAAACAATGTTTATGATTGTTTACAGGTTCCGCGAAGGACCGTACTACACCCAGCGAAAGGATACGGTAACTACAACACTGGATGAAGATAATAAATGATTTTTATAAGAATAAATAAATAAATGCGTATTTTTCTTTACCTTTCCTATGTAATAACAAAAGAGACAGGGAAATATCCCAATTTTTAAGGATTTTCCGAATTTTCCTATCCTATCCTTTAGTATTAAGTTTTCTAGGTACAAAAATACCCATCCGGTAGAAGTCCGCCTTTTATAAAGGGCTAAGGGCTTATTTGAGCCCTTAGGAAAAATTCGACCACGGATTTCAATTTTGCAGATCCAAGTAAGTTTAACAACACTTGTCCGGTCTTTCTAGCCCTTTCAGTACAGGAATTAGCACAGGCCCTTCGCTACAAACTTGAAGGGAAAATATATTGTAAACGAAGAGGTTTCCATCAATTCTGTGCAAGCCAATGGAAAGGGCGGGTTCAAATCCTCCCGATACGCTATTTTCCGGCCTTTAAGCCCTTTTAATTAACGTATTTAAGCGTTAAACCCTTCGCAAAACTTTAAGGGCTCATATCTCGGAAACGGCTGGGTTTTCAGCGATTTCCTTGAAATTTCGCGTTCCCTTAGCATCCTTTGAAATGTCGGGGTCGTAGAACAACATATTTAAGTTTCAAGGGCGTAGGGCCAAGGGTTTAAAAATGCGCTAATTAAAATTTGACAGCTTCGTTTTGTTAAAAAGTTGAACAAATTCTCATTTTTTTTGTCACATGTTTTTGTTATACAGAATACGTAGATGTTATTTAAAAAAAAAATAGCGTTTTAATGGTAGTTTGCAAATTGTTTCAGCTAAACTTGAAGAGCAAATATATTGTAAACCAAAGGGTTTTCATCAATTCTACGCAAGCCAATGAAAAGGGCGGGTTCAAATCCTCCCGATACGCTATTTTCCGGCCTTTTAGCCCTTTTAATTATTGTATTTAAGCGTTAAACCCTTCGAAAACCTTTAAGGGCTCGTATCTCAGAAACGGCTGGTTTTTCAGCGATTTCCTTGAAATTTCGCGTTCCCTTAGCATCCTTTGAAATGTCGGGGTCGTAGAACAACATATTTAAGTTTCAAGGGCGTAGGGCCAAGGGTTTAAAAATTCGCTAATTAAAATTTGACAGCTTCGTTCTTTAAAAATCTGAACAAATTCTTATTTTTTTTTGTCATGTTTTTGTTGTATAGAATAAAAGTCGTAGATGTTATTTCAAATAAAATTAGCTATGTTTTAATGGTAGTTTGCAAATCATTTCAGCTTAGTATTTCAGTAATATTTCTTTAGTTTTAAAATGGCATTTTATTAGTATACATAATAGAGTTATCATACTTCCCTGTTTACCCAATTAAGCGGAATCAACTGTATATATACTTCCCTGTCTCTTTGTTGTGATATTTTCCTGTGTAATAAATAAGGGGTTGTTAAATATAAACGTGTATTAGTTTAAGTACTTTTTATTGTTTATTTGTAATACATTGTTGTCTTTATTATGTCCATAGCTTAAATTGTATTTTGAATTCTTATTCTTTGTATTTTATATATAAATATACTTACCCTTGTCCTGAAAAAATAGAAATAGGGATGTTTAAATAATAGTTTGTATAAATTTTACTTGTATTTATTGTTTATTTATATCTTACATTGTTGTATTTAATGTAAACTATCCTAATATACAATATTTTATACAATAAAATGTAAATTGTCTATTTCTTTTTATTCCTTCTACTTTTGGGATGAATTCTGTAAAATTTTAAATCTCTATACGTATGTAGTTCTTTAAATGACCGATAGAGAGCAGCACTTATTGTAAAGCATTACGCCTAAAATATAGGCAACCAGAAATAACCCTGTGTTTATACATACGTACATACAGGATTCAATATAGTTTCAAAAATAGCCGTTAGGGGGCAGCACCTTCTTCCAGTAAACGTTTTTATTAAGGCCTATCTATGTACATTTGTATAAACATACATACGTACATGCATAATTTTAAATAGTTCCTAAAATGACCGTTAGATGGCAGCACCTACTTCAGTTAAACGTTTTCATTAGGGTCTATTGTGAATTTGGAATCATTGGTGGGATGTACAATTCAGGGTCTGAAATGGGAAGCGGATACATGGATGTTATAATTTACCACCTAATGAAAACGAATAACAACATTTGCAAAAAAAGCTTATAATTTTTTTTTATATGTTGGCAATTTCTAGTTATTTTGATTTATGAACAATTGCAACGTGACCGTTTTAAAAACTACATACGTACAGGAACTTAGAAAAAAATCATTTTATCTGTTAAGTTCTAATTCAAAATGGACATATCATCCCACTTTTAATTAGTCTAAACACTAAAGGCTATCGAAAATTATGTATGTACGTCGTTATGTACACAAAAAAATATTTTTTAATTGGTTTTTGCTCTTTCGGTTTTACCGTTAACGACAGGTGCTGCCAACTGGTGGCCGTTTTAAAAACTATATACGTGTAGGGACTTAGAAAAAAAATCAATTTTTTAATATAAAAATATATTTGTATTATAAGAAAACAATTTATCTTTTAAAAATTAAAGTTTATTGGCATTATTATTACAAAGGACTGTTTGACAATCATAAATAGTTAACAGATTTGTTAACAAATTTAGTAACAATTATGAACAGAAATATAACATATATTGAATCGTAAAAGACTTAGAGTTTAAAAATTCTGTTCAAAATTATTTCCAACTAAATTTGTTAACAAATTTATTAACAATTTATAAAAGTGTCATACAGGGTTTAGTTATAAAGCTAAAACATTTGTTACAATTGTCATTATTATGGTTATTTTATTTGTTGTTAATTATTTTGCATCTTTATTCTGCAAATAAAAGTTTATCTGGAGATTTAACTTTTGTTTACAGAATAAAGATGAAAAATAATTAACAACAAATAAAATAATCATAATAATTTTATTTGCTAACAAATATTTTAGTTTTATAACTGATACAAAACTCTAAATTAATATTATATATTTTTAGACTAAAACCGCCCAAATATATAATATATTAGAGTTCCGTTCACAATACTTATGGACTAATTTAACAAACTAAAATCCCCAAATAAGATTCCTTGTTCCCATTGTTAAAGATACAAGATTTCTTATTCGGTTTTAGGACCGTTTGCGAACCTTTATATTAATTATATTATATATATTTTTTGGTGTTACCGCCTCAACTACCCACTCACCAAAATATATAATACTTATTAATACAAAGCTTCGTTTACAATAAACACTTAAAATCTAACTTTGCCCTGATCGCGTCAAAATACTTAATAATAATTACAATTTTTACTAAAACTACCTAACTTTAAAACTAATGTGACGGGTTTAAATTAAAATAATCAGAATTTAAAGATTGTTTTATTGTACAAACATTATTATGTCATTATGAAGAGGAATCCATGGAGACGCATCCCAATCGGCACTGCAATCTCGGCGACAGCGGCGGGGGAATTCTTTTAATTTATAACTATCTTAAAACTATAACTGAAATGTTTTATTTAATAAATGGTGTATATATATATATATATATATATATATATATATATATATATATATATATATATATATATAGGGAGACACCACCCTCATGCCAAACCCACGCTCCCCATATATATATCATTTATTAAATAAATACAATTCCGTATACAATAATACCTTATAATCTAACTTAAACTATTGTAGTTCCCCCCAAATTAAGTTTATGAAGTGCACAAAAAAAGCCTATCTTACGTTAATATCTTTTTCAAACAAAAGCAAATCTAAAAGTGGTAAGTTACGTTAATTTTCTCTCTCTCAAAAAGCAAAAACAACCCCTGCCTATCTTATAATCTAAGCTATCTTATGTCTACGCAAGCTATCTTATATCTCTAGACTATGTTAAGCTACGGTGAAGTGAGAGAGAGATATACGAGAGCTAAGACAAAAAGTGAGAATGCCGATGGGTGATTCTCACAGTAGTTTACGTGAGGGTTAAGCCGACCCCAGTCGCGACCACTAAAGGTTTACGGCCTACACACGCGAGCCAATTAAGGACAAGGGAAGCAATTAAGTGATATTCCGCGGCTTGGATGCAATAAAGAGCTACTCCCGATGGCATCGCCCGGCCATTCCCGAAACACCTGACACCGAACGCGGTCAACCCGTGTGCTCAAACAAATAAGTTATAAATCAAAACAAAAACTTTTATTTTGTCTTTAATAATTCGTTGCCATTAAAAGTTAAACGATGATTACGTTGCCTCCGGATGAGGAGAGCACATACGGCCATAAGAGAATTTCCTGTGTAAGCATTCAGGTTTGTTTAAAACTTTTCTCATTTGAGTCTAGCGGTTTTAAAGCGTCCAAACTAGAGCAGCGGCCAGTACGAACGATGGTCAGCACTGGTACAAAAGAATTAAACTGTCCCTAGAAACATTCACACAAGTGTGAAGCGATCCACCAGAATAAACAACTGGTTTCACATGGCGTTGCGAATTACTATACATATCAGTCCACTCAATTATGGAAATCGCGCACGAACCCTACCTAACCGTCCCACTAACCGTCAATGTTAATAATAATAAAAAAAATAAGGAAACCCGAACCCACAAACAAGTTTCGAATCTCACACCCCCTACTTCCTGATTCTCTCACCATTCGACAGCAAGCATGCCCCGACACACCAATTCATACAATTTTTTTTTCACATTCACTCTCCCTAGATGCCGTCTGGGCAATCAAAACGCACGATTTTATGATGAATCATCGGAAGGGAATGCACTTCAACTATATCAATTTATTTTTAATGTTTAAAGAAAACGCGTGTTTGCTCAACGGCGCGATGAGTCAAAGTTTAATTGAAGATCTGAAAATACATTTCAAAATACTTAAAACTAAACTACTCAAAAGTGAAAAGGTATATCACAAAAAGTTTTATTTATCGCAAACTATTACTTATGTTTATTATTTGTATCAATATTTAAACGAAAAAATAATTTTAAATCTCTATTCATTTTTGAGTAGTACAATTTATAATCTAATATTATTCTAGTCTTCTTGATGTCCGATTCCTGAAAGATATATGCTAATCAAATGTTTCCAGATATTGATTTTATTGATAAACAGTCGACATTTCAATTTTAAATTGTTTGAATATTATACAGACATTCATGAAAGTTATATTTCTTTCAATATATTACTCAAAATCGAATTTGAGTACAAGATATTTAGACATTTATTCATATTTCATAGACTAAGTTCATATGAGAACAAGTTAATAATTAGGCATATAGTCATAATCCTTTGACTATAAGTTCTCATGGTTCTTATGAAAGTTATATTTCTTTCAATATAATACTCAAAATCGAATTTGAGTACAAGATAATATTTAGACATTTATAATAGTCATATTTCATTGACTCAGTTCTCATGCTTGAGTATGAGAACAAGTTAATAATTAGGCATATAGTCATAATCCTTTGACTTCAGTTCCCATGGTTGAGTACGAGAACAAAATATTTTATAAAAAATTAAAGTTCCTACCTGTTCATTGATCGATGTTCGTCTATGCCGCAGAAGATTTATCTGGAGCTCAGCAATCCTTCAGAAAAGCTGCTTTAGAAGATTTGTAGTATTGAAATCGAAAGCTGCATCCAAATACTCCAAGTTTCTTGACACCTCAGACCAGCCAAAGGTCTACCTATTAAATAATAATTATTAGTTTGTGGTGTTCTTTAAATCATTTCAAAAAATTATTTCCGAATTATTAAAGACGAAAACATTTGTCACATGCAAGACAATGGTTTATTTCCAAATAAATTATTATTAAACCTAAGAAATTTTATTATAAGCAATGTATTCAAGTTCTATACACTCTATTAATACACCATATCAAAATTTCTTGATTTGGAGAAATAATCATAGCATCGAGTAGTTTATTTATTCTTGTATTTAATAAAATTGTAGGTGGTACTTTAATAAATAAATATCACTTTGCAAATAATTTTACAAAACAAATAATTAATATAGTAATTAATTAAATATATTTTCAGTTTCCTTTATCTTCAGTTTTATGAATAATACTAACATAAATATTGTATTATTTACTGGTGGACCTAAAAAAAAATAGCACGTGTCTGTTGTCATATATTTGCCAGGTGATTATTGTTAAAATGATATATTTAAGTAGTAACATTATATTTAAATTCAGTACACTTTATTAATACATAAAATAAAAAATTTCCCAAATACAGTCTTAACTATTGTAATCTAAACATTTATTTCTTCTTGCTGTTAATATATTTTTTTTTCAGAGGGTATGAATACCTTCCTTAGACGACGGAAGGTAATATGAAATTTTTTCAATTATTTGTTGCTATACAATTTTTAAATGTTATCTGTACGTGTTTATTGTAATTGATAATAAATCTGATAATAACAAAATATATATAATATACAGGTGAGTCACCGAAATCGCCGTCTTCGATATCTCCCTTGTCGTTAGAAATACAGCATAAGTTTATTAACAGAATTTATTCGTCTACTCAAGGAGCATTACGTAAAATTATGTTCACATATACAGGTATTGCATTACGGCTCGGCGAGAATAGTTTCTCTTTTTTAAATGGAACACCCTATATCTATATATTTTTATATATTTTGAATTGTATTTTATTCACCTATACGAACATATGAATTTTGTTTTAGTTTTCCACGGCGGAGCCAAGTTATTCCGTTTTTTCTCTAAAAAAGACCGAATACACGCATTGCTTTATAAAGGCTTACTGAAGTTATTTTAATAGTAAGAATTAAGAATTTTCTTTTCTGTATAACTGTAATTATACTCTATGTTCTGACATATTTTTTTTTTAAATGTAATTATACAGGCTGTTCAATAAAGCGAATCAAATGTGCTCAATTTCAAATGACTACAACTCGTCATTTTCAAATGGTACACCCTATATTTTATTAATCAGTTGTGTGTATTTTTGTATTATCTTCATATGTTATTAAGAGTATCCCATGCCTAAAACCAATAATTTTGGAGATTTTCACCATTTTTCTCTAAATATATATATTTAACTAAAAATTAAATCTAGTATACCATGGATATTGTTTTTTGAATAAGAAACAATTTCAGTAATGATAGTATTTTCATTCGCCAGGTTATTATTAATAACAGAGGGATTAAGTAAATTAGTTTATTAATATGAGTCTCTCGCAAGAACTTACGAATATGGTGTATGCTGGTCAGGCCAGGCGTCACCTCACGGGCACTCAATGCTGGCGTGGAGAGTGCGCAAGAAGAACTTACGAATATGGTGTACGCACTTGAAGCAGCGGAAACAAACCCTCTTTTGGCATCAAGAATTTATGCACAACGGTTTCCGGGAAGATGACATCCAAATCCGCGTTCTTTTGAAAAACTAAGGGAAAGGTTTGAAAGAACTGGTCATGTTCAGTACGACAAAAGAGGGTTTCTTTCCGCTTCTCCAAGTGCGTACACCATATACGTAAGTTCTTCTTGTGAGAGACTCATATTAATAAATTAATTTACTTAATCCCTCTGTTATTAATAACAACCTGGCTAATGAAAATACTATCATTACTGCAATTGTTTCTTATTCAAAAAACAATATTCTTGGTACACTAGATTTAATTTTTAGTTAAATATATAAATTTAGAGAAAAATGGTGAAAATCACCAAAATTATTGGTTTTAGGCATGGGATACCCTTAATAACATATGAAGGTAATACAAAAATACACACAACTGAATAATAAAATATAGGGTGTTCTATTTGAAAATGACGAGTTATAGTCATTTGAAATTGAGCACATTTGATTCGCTTTATTGAACACCTGTATAATTACATTTAAAAAAAAAATATGCCAGAACATATAGTATAGTTACAGTTATACAGAAAAGAAAATTCTAAATTTTTACTATTAAAATAACTTCAGTAAGCCTTTATAAAGCAATGCGTGTATTCGGTCTTTTTTAGAGAAAAAACGGAATAACTTAGCTACGCCGTGGAAAACTTAAACAAAATTCATATGTTCGTATAGGTAAATAAAATACAATTCAAAATATATAAAAATATATAGGGTGTTCCATTTAAAAAAAGAGAAACAATTCTCGCCGAGCCGTAATGCAATACCTGTATATGTGAAAATAATTTTACGTTATGCTCCTTAAGTAGACGAATAAGTTCTGTTAACAAACTTATGCTGTATTTCTAACGACAAGGGAGATATCGCAGACGGCGATTTCGGAGACTCACCTGTATAATACTAACACAAATATTGTACTATTTATTGGAACGAAAAATTTTGGGACTTGTTTTTTGTCATATATTTTCCCGTAGATTATTGTTTAAATGAGAAATTTAGTTAATAGCATTGTATCTAAATCCAGTACACTTTATTAATATATAAAATAAAAAAAATGCCCAAATATAATCTTAACTATTGTAACCTAAAAAAATATTTTTTATTGCTGTTAATTTATTTATTTCAAGGGGTACGAATACATTTGGGGTTGGGCTCGTATTATAAAAGAAAAATTCATAGACATATCTAATGCATGCTTCAACATTTACGTATAAAATATTTTTAATATATGTAGGTATAAAACTCAAAATAGACTGACCTTTGGTGCTTCTTGCAAAATTGTGTGCTCCGTTCCAGCTACTCCAAAGACGCCAACTACGATCTGTAACAAAAATAATACACATATAACAGAAAAAACATAAAGAAATTTTAAAATTAAATATAACTCCAAATTTGTAAACCGTACATTAGACCTTTTCCAATCATTATTACACCAGTAACCCAAAAATGAGAATATATACACACCTAAATATTACACCAATCGATTCTCCATAAAATAATTCATAGGAATACTCATTTTCAGATTGTAAATCAAAATATTTTATGTTTCACAGACAAAAATCTGATGATCACACACAAAAAATTCATCGTAAAAACGTTGCGGTTACGCAAGTTGTAGCGTGGCTTCGTGGCACAGGTATTAATTAGTTTATATTTTTAACAACAGATGCGTATAAAGCAGAAATATTTATTTATTCCAGTGCAGTACTTTTTTTAAGGGGCATTGTTTTTTATACTGCACTTGACACTAAATACGAGTAGTTATACTTGGCTAAAAAATCGTTGAAATATTTAACAAAAAAAAAATATTGGTATTTTTAAAAGTATGTTAATACTTTCGCAATTTCCAGCTTCCCGAATTATTTTATGCAAATAATACCGATAGCCATGGTTTTTTAACAAAAAAAATCATAAATGTTTAACAGTTTATCTGTTAAATTACGCTAGTTTATTTTTATAAGGTATTATTTGTAATTTCTGATCAATTTAATTAGATTTTTGTTCAGTTAAACAAAAATTATAAACAATAATAAAAATAAACTAATTTAACATGACAGGTAAAGTGTCAAACATTTGTTAATTTTTGTTTCAATATCATGGCTTTTGGGGTGATTTTTGCCATTTTAAAATTAATTTTTGTTCCCGATTCAGATACAAAATTTTATGCTCTACAACTTTTATTTGAAGCTTTATGACGTAAAATAATTAGGGTAGCAGGAAATTGCGAAAGTGATTATACATGTTAAAGTTCTATGTTCGGCTGTGCCGGTCACCATACGGTAATTGTATGAGGATGGCATAGTTTTTACCTTCCGTCACCTTTATGTAAGGAAGGTACTCGTATTGTCTTTGGTCAAAAAATTCAATGATGAGTTTTTAGTGAATAAGCATATAATACAATTTTACCATTTGTACGATGATGTCTGTATGTATGTATATGTGTGTGTCTGTATGTGTGTCTGTGTGTGACAAAAGTTCCGGATCTCGGTGACAACTTGTAGTCAGGGATACAATGTATTTTTATAGGGAAAACTATAAAAAAATGAATACCTCGGTGAACGGTAAAAGATCACTTCCGGTTTATCAATTTTAGTCAAAATTTAATATGTTGTTTCTCTTGATAAAAGTCTTAAATATTAAAATGGAAAATTTTTGGATTATATTTTAATATAGTTTTTCATTAAAAACTGTTATTTTATTCATAAAAACTGTTAACTTCAAGTAAAGTACCACTTCCGGTTTGGCAATTTCAGTTAAAATCTAATATTTTGTTCCCCTTGTTATAAAAGTCCTAAATACTAAAATTCAAAAGTTTTAGATTATACTGAAATTCTAATATGTTGTTCCCCTTGATATAAAAGTCTTAAATACTAAAATTGAAAAGTTTTAGATTATATTTTAATATAGTTCTTCATGGAAAACTGTTATGGGCTTCAAGTAAGTATCACTTCCGGGTTGTCAATTTCAGTCAAAATCTAATATGTTGTTCCCCTTGATATAAATGTCCTAAATACTAAAATTGAAATTTTTTAAATATTTTAATATAGTTCATGAAAATTTGTTATGGGCTTCAAGTAAAGTATCACTTCCGGTATGTCAATTTCAATCAAAACCTAATATGTTGTTCCCCTTGATATAAAAGTCCTAAATACTAAAATTGAAAATTTTTAGATTATATTTTAATATAATTCTTCATGAAAAACTGTTATGGGCTTCAAGTAAAGTATCACTTCCGGTTGTCCGGTATTACCCGAAATCTAATCAACTCTTTATATGGATGCATTAGGCTTAAATACGAAAAATAGAAATCTTCGATATAACAGTTATCGTGCAAAAAAAAATCGTCAATCAGACACCATTGTAAAAACGTGTCGTGGAGCCCCTAATTCGTGCTTATTCACTGAAAACTCACTATCGAATTTTTTGACCGAAAACATTACCTCCCTTACCTATGGTATGGTAGGAAGTAAATAGAGGATACTTGTACCGTTTCCTAGATACTAAATAGTTTTTACATATGTTTACTAATAAAAATACCAGATTTGAACCCGTGTTCGTTTATTTTTTAAACAACTACTTCACCATTTTTCCATATGTACAAATACGGTTAATCTTTTTGTGTTTATATTTGAAAAAAATATAGATGTCTTTTGCCGTTCCCAAAATATTAATTTTTCATAGTTTTTCCTACAAAAATACACTATATCCCTGACTACAATTATTTATCACCGAGATATGCTACGGACTTAACACTATGTTTCCCAACAAAAATTACAGTAAAAAGAAGAGTCCATTAAAATGAAATAGTTATATATTTCGCTCTCTGTCTTATAAAAAATAAATATTTGCGAGTAAGTGTGCAATCCTGTTTGTTGTTATTCTATGACACGTTGTCTCTGTCTTACAATGTATAAGATATATATGTTGTAAGACAGAGATAACATGACATAGAATAACAACAAACAGGATTGTACACTTACTCGCAAATATTTATTTTTTGTAAGACAGAGAGCGAAATATATAACTATTTCATTTTAATGGACTCTTCTTTTTACTGTAGTTTTTGTTAGAAAACATGGTGTACAGTCCGCAGTACATATATCTCGGTGACAGCTTGTAGTCAGGGATATAATGTATTTTTATAGGAAAAACTATAAGAAAATGAATATCGGGAACAGTAAAAGATACCTCTACGGCAATGATAACCTATTTGTATATGTGGAAAAATGGTTAAGTAGTTGTTTAAAAAATAAACTAACTTGGGTTCAAATCTAGTATTTTCATAGGTAAACATAGATATAAAAATTATTTAAATATCTCGGGAACGGTACAAGTATTCTATATTTACCTCCCGCCAAACTGTAGGTAAAGGATGTAATATTTTCGGTCCAAAAAGTCGATAGTGAGTTTTCAGTGAATAAGCACGAATTGGGGGCTCCACGTTTTTACTATTTTTACAATGATGTCTGTGTGCCTGACGATTTTTTCTTCCACGATAACTCTTATATCCAATTTCCAAAAATTTCAATTTTCCGTATTTAATATTTCTGAATTCATATAAAGATATTGGGTAACCGGAAGTGATACTTTCCTTGAAACCCGTACTAGTTTTTAATGAAGAAATTAAAAATTAATCCAAAATTTTTCAATTTTAGTATTTAAGACTTTTATATCAACGGAAATAACAAAATAGATTTTGACTAAAATTGATAAACCGGAAGTGATATTTTACTTGAAGGCTATACTAGTTTTTAGTTAAGAACTATATTAAAATATAATCCAAAACTTCTCAATGTTAGTATTGAAGACTTTTATACCAACGGAAACAACATATTAGATTTTGATTAAAATTGAAAAACCGGAAGTGATACTTTACTTGAAGCCCTTAAGAGTTTTTAATGAAGAACTATATTAAAATATAATCCAAAACTTCTCAATGTTAGTATTGAAGACTTTTATACCAACGGAAACAACATATTAGATTTTGATTAAAATTGAAAAACCGGAAGTGATACTTTACTTGAAGCCCTTAAGAGTTTTTAATGAAGAACTATATTAAAATATAATCCAAAACTTTTCAATTTTAGTATTTAAGACTTTTATATCGAAGGAAACAACATATTAGATTTTGACTAAAATTGAAAAACCGGAAGTGATACTTTACTTGAAGACCTTAAGAGTTTTTAATGAAGAACTGTATTAAAATATAACCCAAAACTTTTCAATTTTACTATTTAAGACTTTTACATCAAGGGAAACAACATATTAGATTTTGAATAAAAATGATAAACCGGAAGTGATACTTTACTTGAAGCCCATAAGAGTTTTTAATCAAGAACTATATTAAAATATAATCCAAAACTTTTCAATTTTAGTATTTAAGACTTTTATATCGAAGGAAACAACATATTAGATTTTGACTAAAATTGAAAAACCGGAAGTGATACTTTACTTGAAGACCTTAAGAGTTTTTAATGAAGAACTGTATTAAAATATAACCCAAACCTTTTCAATTTTACTATTTAAGACTTTTACATCAAGGGAAACAACATATTAGATTTTGACTAAAAATGATAAACCGGAAGTGATACTTTACTTGAAGCCCATAAGAGTTTTTAATCAAAAACTATATTAAAATATAATCCAAAAATTTTCAATTTTAGTATTTAAGACTTTTATATCGAAGGAAACAACATATTAGATTTTGACTAAAATTGAAAAACCGGAAGTGATACTTTACTTGAAGACCTTAAGAGTTTTTAATGAAGAACTGTATTAAAATATAACCCAAAACTTTTCAATTTTACTATTTAAGACTTTTACATCAAGGGAAACAACATATTGGATTTTGACTAAAAATGATAAACCGGAAATGATACTTTACTTGAAGCCCATAAGAGTTTTCAATCAAAAACTATATTAAAATATAATCCCAAACTTTTCAATTTTGGTAATGAAGACTTTTATACCAAGGGGCACAACATAATAGATTTTGACTGAAATTAATAAACCGGAAGTGATACTTTACTTGAAGCCCGTAACAGTTATTCATAAAAAACTATATTAAAATATAATCCAAAACTTCTCAATTTTGGTATTGAAGACTTTTTATACCAAGGGGGACAACATATTACATTTTGACTAAAATTGATAAACCGGAAGTGATACTTTACTTGAAGCCCGTACCAGTTATTCATAAAGAACTATATTAAAATATAATCCAAAACTTTTCAATTTTGGTATTGAAGACTTTTATACCAAGGGGCACAACATATTAGATTTTGACTGAAATTAATAAACCGGAAGTGATACTTTACTTGAAGCCCGTATCAATTATTCATAAAGAACTATATTAAAATATAATCCAAAACTTTTCAATTTTGGTATTGAAGACTTTTACACCAAGGGGGACAACATATTACATTTTGATAAACCGTAAGTGATACTTTACTTGAAGCTCTGAACAGATTTTCGTGAAAAATGTATTATGATATAATCCTAAACTTTTCAAATTTTGTATTTAATTTAATTTTATATTAATGAAAATGACAGATTTTTTTCTAAGATTGATAAACCGGAAGTGGTACTTTACTGGAAGCTCTAAACAGATTTTCTTGAATAAATAAAATTAATGCAAAAACATGTATGTGTAATTACAATTTAATAAGTTAAAATTGCAAACTAATACTTTAAAATGCAAGTAAACTACAATTTAATAAGTTTAGAGCACAAATTGAAACTGTTAAATTAAAACTTTAAAACGCAAATAAACTAATAGTATATTGGGTTAAAATAATATTAGAGAGGCTCTACTTAAAAAAAATGTTGATTTTAAATGGGCCAACATTGCTATCTCGAGAACTATAAGAGATCAAAGACGGTTAAATGGGCAAACAATTTCTATTTTAAGCCGGGTCCACACTGAAACGAACGTTGTAGCTAAAAGTGTTTGCTACACGTTCGCTAACAAATTTCTTAATCAGTTGTAGAATGTACGTATTACCGTTTTGCGACGTAATAACAATACTCGCTAACAAAACTGATATTCCAGGAATAGTCGGTAAACTTCAAAGAATTAAATATTTGATTTGTGAACAAGAAATGTATATTTTGTTTATAAAAGTAGTGAATAATTTTTCTGGAAATTAGTATCCTGGCGAGGAAGTTTGGGCCCAATTAAATTTATTAAATATTAAAAATTTGATGGTGACATTCATATAAAAACTTTACAACCAGTGCCCTCTTCGATTTACAAATTTAACGAAAGGAAAACTTCTCTTTTTTCTGAGTACCGGCACAGCCGATCATAGGACTTTATATAATATCAGACTTTCATAATTTCCTGCTTCCCTAATTATTTAGGTAAAAAGAACTTCAAATAAAAGTTGTAGGGCATAAAATTCTGCATCTTAATCAATAAACAATTAATTTTGTGTGCCTTGTAATGGTAGAAATTAAGTATGAAAATTATATAGTCCCTATGTCCTATCATAACGTTTTACGGTCTATTTTTAATACAAATTATTTGTTACTAGAATGGAGGACCAAATTTATTAATTAATAATTTCGTTGTTATTAATTCAAACGAAAAACAAATAGGATGAAAAATATTCAAATTAATTAATTGTTAACTACCCAATATAATTTATTACGTACTCGCGTACTGATTTTGGGCGCAGAGACTTTGAAAATCATGCCATTAATTTAATTTACTATTATTTTGTGATTGTGTTGTGTATCTTTATTTAAGACCTTTATTTATGTGAGGTGCCGTTACATCGAGATATGGCAAAACATACATATTTATAACAAGGATAAATGATACTCATTTCTTGACAGTAGAGGGTTTGGAATATTTCTTCCTATAAGAATAAAATTATTGTATTATATTATTTTTCACATATTTTTCCACTCATCCTTGACAGTGGTTTTCGGTCCATCTTGAATTCATACTAAAACATTATTAGTACATAATTGTGTGTGTGTAAGTGTGTGTGTTTATTTATTTCTCTGTATCAAATATTTATTTATTTATCCGTATTATATAATGGCACAATTTTCAAAGTCTGAAAATTTAAAATTGCCTCACGTTAGGAGGGCTTTAGGTTGCCTCACGTTAGGAGGGCTTTAGGTTGCCTCACGTTAGGAGGGCTTTAAGTTTGCCTCACGTTAGGAGGACTTCTAGGTGCGAACTTTAAATCAGCTGAAACTTATAATGGGCCACCCCATAGAAACTAGCGTCTATGGATGGCAAGGCGCAAACAAATATAAATATGCGTAAAGGTGCAACTTAAAACTAAAGAAAAGGAAAGGGCCCAAGAGTGAATTGTCAGGCGCAGTTGTCTTGTCTTCGTATTTTACACTTATACCCTTAACATTATTTAGCTCTTCATTTTAAATGGGCTACTATTGTACTCTCGAGACTTATAAGAGTTACAAAGACAATTAAATGCGCAAACAATTTCTACGAGCCCAACCCCAAATGTATTCGTACCCTCTCAAATAAATATATTAACAGCAATAAAATATAATTTTTTCGTTGCAACAGTAAATAATACAATATTCATGTTAAATTTTATAACCTTAATAAAAATTATTTCCGAATTATTAAAGACGAAAACATTTGTCACATGCAGACAATGGTTTATTTCCAAATAAATTATTATTAAACCTAAGAAATTTTATTATAAGCAATGTATTCAAGTGCTATACACTCTATTAATACACCATATCAAAATTTCTTGATTTGGAGAAATAATCATAGCATCGAGTAGTTTATTTATTCTTGTATTTAACATAATTGTAGGTGGTACTTTAATAAATAAATATCACTTTGCAAATAATTTTACAAAACAAATAATTAATATAGTAATTAATTAAATATATTTTCAGTTTCCTTTATCTTCAGTTTTATGAATAATACTAACATAAATATTGTATTATTTACTGGTGGACCTAAAAAAAAATAGCACGTGTCTGTTGTCATATATTTGCCCGGTGATTATTGTTAAAATGATATATTAAAGTAATAACATTATATTTAAATTCAGTACACTTTATTAATACATAAAATAAAAAATTGCCCTAATATAGTCTTAACTATTGTAATCTAAACATTTATTTCTTCTTGCTGTTAATATATTTTTTTCAGAGGGTATGAATATTGAATACCTTCCTTAGACGACGGTAGGTAATATGAAATCAATTTTGTATGCAAATTATAATTCTGAAAAAGTTACACTGCACAGTTGTTGCAGTAAAATGAACAGGAGAACAGGAATTTGTATAAAACTAAATCCCATGTTAAATCCCTATGTTCACCCCTAACCGCTATCACCCGGTATATAGGATACTAATTTCGAAAAAAATAGTTCGTAGTATTCACATAATTAATTGATTAAAGTTGAAAGATTTTTTACTTCCTTGTACGTCAGTAAAGGAAGTATTGTAATCGCGAAAAATTTCGGTTTTCAGATTTCAGCGGAAATAACTACAGTAGAACCCCGATTTTCCGTGCGCGTTTAATCCGGGCGGCGGATTTTCAGTGCGGCATTCTACTTCTACAGAAAGTTCTAGCAAAAGTAGTGATGATGATGAAAATAATTGTCATCAAAATAAGTCATCAAGACGCCAGCAATGCAGTAAATATACTCATCGAATATTTTGAAGAACAACCTGTAACTGATAGCATTGATCTACAGTTACTTCAGCTTAGAAAAATGTAGGAATTTATAAAGAGTAAAATTTACGAAGTTCAAAAACAGAAAAAAAATAACTGATTTTTTCAAATGATTTTATTCACATATGTACATACATAAACGTACATAATTATGTACAAATGCATATTGTACAATGTACATTCATACATATGCGTAAATATTAAAACTTTTATTTTTTGTTACATGTATCACGTTTGTTTTGTTCCTCTGACATATGTATTTGTCCAAATAAATTATTAGAAAAATGGAAAATGAGGTGTTTGGCCGCCTCGGTGGTCGAGCGTGTTGAAGCAGTGTCCAGTAGCGCTCAAAGCGATCTTCACCGCTCGAACCCTGGGGTCGTGGGTTCGATTCCCACCTGGGGCTTGGATGTTTGTAAGTGTCTTTCAAATACAATAAATATGTAATGTAAAAATTGTAACAATGAAACAAATAAAGTATTTGATTAGGGGCTATAACTCACAGAGTTGAAAAGCCGACAAAATATTATTATTATTATTATTAAATGAGGTGTTTGGATTATCCGTGTTTTCAATTATCCGGTAAAGTCTCGGTCCCGGCTAGCCCGGATAATCGACGTTCTACTGTATTTTGATCAGCCCTGAATCCATTTTGACTAATTTCGTCGTGACGTCTATACGTACGTACGTATCTCGCATAACTCAAAAACGGTAAGCCGTAGAAAGTTAAATTTTGTATTTAGGACTGCTATAACATCTAGTTGTGCACCTCCCTTTCTGGTTATTACACAATTTCCAGAAGTGGCACTTTACATGAAGCCTATAATAGATTTCAATGAAAAACTGTTTTAAAATATAATCCAAAACTTTTCAAATTTAGTATACAAGACTTTTATGTCAATCGAAATAACATAATAGATTTTGGTTAAAATAGGCTAACCGGAAATGGTACATTACTTGAAGTTGTTAACAGTTTTTCTTGAATAAAATGATTTTATTTTGATTTTAGAAATAAATGCTTCAAATAAAAGTTTTAAAGTATTAATTTCTGCGTCTAGCACATCAAGTATTATTAAATTAGCCCTTTGTATAAGCGAGATATGTAAATTTAAAAATTATATACTCTTTTGTTTTTGTAATAAAGCTTGCTATGGATTAGGACAAAAAAAAATGTTCATGTCAAATTACGTTAAATACGTGCAATTTTATGATTCGTACAATAACAAATATGTATATTTTTATTGTGAAATTAGTCATATTCATTGTTGTAATCAAATATTTCTTTGTTGTAATCAAATATTTCTTTGTTGTAATCAAAACTCTCTTTAAAAACTCCCTTTATGGTCGCTATATATCTTACTGTTTTGAAGTTAAAATTAATATTTTGTAATTTATTTATTAAAAAAATATGTATAGTTTAATAATCGTACAAGGAAGTCGTGTGGTGTCCACATCAGATTTTTTCAATTAATTGTTGCCATACAATTTTTAAATGTTATCTGTACGTGTTTATTGTAATTGAAACTGATAATAAATCTGATAATCACAAAATATATATAATATAAATAAATTCAACAAATTTTATATGGTGTATTAATAGCGTGTACAGAACTTGAATACATTGCTTATAATAAAATTTCTTAGGTTTAATAATAATTTATTTGCAAATAAACCATTGTCTGTATGTGACAAACGTTTTCGTCTTTAATAATTCGCAAATAATTTTTATTAAAATAATAAAATTTAAGATGGCAACTATTTCAGTATATTGTTAGTTATCTTTACCCTCAGGTTTATAGATAATACCTACTAACATAAATATTGTATTATTTACTGTTGGAACGAAAAATTTTGGGACTTGTTTTTTGTCATATATTTGCCCGTAGATTATTGTTTAAATGATAAATTTAGTTAATAATATTGTATTTAAATCCAGTACACTTTATTAATACACAAAATAATATAGTCTAAACTACTGTAACAAAAAAATATTTTTTATTATTGTTAATTTATTAATTTCAGGGAGCACGAATACATTTGGGGTTGGGCTCGTATTACAAGAGAAAAATTCAGACATATATAATGCATGTTTCAACATTTACGTATAAAATATTTTCAAAATATATAGATATAAAACTCAAAATAGACTCACCATAGATGCTTCTTGCAAAATTGTGTGCTCCGTTTCAGCTGCTCCAAAGACGCCAACTACGATCTGTAACAAAAATAATACACATATAACAGAAAAAACAAAGAAATTTTAAAATTAAATATAACTCCAAATTTTTAAACCGTACATTAGACCTTTTCCAATTAATATTACACCAGTAACCCAAAAATGAGAATATATACACACCTAAAAATTACACCAATCGATTCTCCACAAAATAATACATAAGAATATTCATTTTTAGATTGTAAATCAAAATATTTCATGTTTTGCAGACAAAAATCTGATGATCACACACAAAAAATTCGTCGTAAAAACGTTGCGGTTACGTAAGTTGTAGCGTGGCTTCGTGGCACAGGTATTAATTAGTTTATACTTTTAACAACAGATGCGTATAAAGCAGAAATATTTATTTATTCCAGTGCAGTACTTTTTTAAGGGGCATTGTTTTTTATACTGCACTTTACACTATATACGAGTAGTTATACTTGGCTAAAAAATCATTTCAACAGGCATGGTAATGTGTGATCAAAAAATCAATAATAATGAACATGCACAGTAGATAATGAGAATTTATTTTATTTAAGTATATAGAATTTATTTGAAATTCGTAGAAAAATATTATATTATTTTTATCCTACCAAGTGTTACTGGTCTTAAACAAATAGTAGTATTACTTGAAACAAAATTAGTATGACAAAGAAAATATTTAAAAAAAATATTATTTCTGAAGTATTTTATATGTGTTACAGAAAAATATTGGGTATTCTATTGAAAAAGTATTTTTTAACTAAATAATATATAAATATTCTTTAATTTGATCCAGGTAATATAACTTTATGATATATAATAATATGGATATTGTACACAACACACAACTAGGTATAACAGAACCCTGGAAATTCCATGTGCTCCGGAATAAATTTAGTATTACTTAGGGAATTACAAGAATTCCTAAAAGTATATGAAAATTATTAAGGTCGTAGGAGTATTACTTAATACAAAATTTGTATGACAAAGGAAATATTTAAGAAAAAAAAATATTGGTATTTTTAAATGTATGTTAATACTTTCGCAATTTCCAGCTTCCCGTAAAAAATATGTAAAAAATACCGATAGCCATGGTTTTTTAACAAAAAAAATCTTAAATGTTTAACAGTTTATCTGTTAAATTACGCTAGTTTATTTTTATTAGGTATTATTTGTAATTTCTGATCAACTTAATTAGATTATTGTTCGGTTGAATAAAAATTATAAACAATAATAAAAATAAACTAATTTAACATGACAGGTAAATTGTCAAACATTTGTTAATTTTTGTGATTTTAAAATTAATTTTGGTTCCCGATTCAGATACAAAATTTTATGCTCTACAACTTTTATTTGAAGCTTTATGACGTAAAATAATCAGGGAAGCAGGAAATTGCGAAAGTATGAGTATATATGTTAAAGTTCTATGTTCGGCTGTCCCGGTGACCATACGGTGATTGTATGAGGATGGCATAGTTTTTACCTTCCGTCACCTTTATGTAAGGAAGGTAGGTACTCGTATTGTCTTGGTCAAAAAATTTAATGATGAGTTTTTAGTGAATAAGCATATAATACGATTTTACCATTTTTACGATGATGTCTGTATGTATGTATGTGTGTATGTGTGTCTGTGTGTGTGTGTGTGTACGACAAAAGTTCCGGATCCCATAACTTCAATACCACGATTCCAAAAATTATATTTTTTTCGCATTCGTCAAGTTTACACCCAGAAGAACAAGTGATTAGATTTTGGTTATAATTGGTGAACCGGAAGTAGCCTTATTTGAAGATTTAACAGTTAAATTTGATTTATTGACAATTAACGTTATTATAACTTAAAGAATATATTATTCTCTATACGATTTGATTACATTTTATACTTCATATTCAATAGATACAGAGTTAAAGAATTTTAAAGAAATTAAATTTTATAATTCAGCCAGCTATGCTAAACATGGAAACTACTAATATATTCATATAATTCAAATTGACAGATGTCAGTATCAATAAAAATAAATTAATGTGGCAGAGATGAGGATGTTGAAGTAGATATTGGGGAAGACACGGAAAGATACGGTAAGAAAATAACTCTAGTGTTACAAGTTTCTAAAAAGATACAAGAAAGACGATTACATTGGTTTGAACATGTCATGAGGAGAAATGAAGAAGTATATTTGAACAAGAATGAGTAGTTTAGTAATAGGAGGTTGAAGAAATAGAGGAAGACCAAAGATAAGATGGAAGGACTGTATTGCGGAAGACTTGAGAGAAAAAGAACTGAATGAGAACGGCAGGCAAAAATAGGGACCCATAACGAATGGGAAAAGCTAAAGAGGAAGAAGATGTCAGTGTATTAAAAAAGTGCCCGCCATTTTACTTTTTAATAATGTAACATATGGATTATTTTACATGATTGTAAAGCAAATTTGATGTACTTTTCAAATTTGTAAAAAAATATAGTAGATATATTCCATTTGAAATTTCAAAGTTGATATTAATTACTAATAAACCGGAAGTGGTATCATAAATGTGCATCTGTCATCAAGTAGCTTACATGTTGCTGTATAAATCATGTTATATGAAAGAAATTACTAACTTAATAAATAAGCGAGATATTTGCTGGGTCCATTAAAATATAACACCCTGAATAGCTATATGAACTCGTGGGTGTGTGTATGTTTGTAAAATTAATACAAAAGCAAGTGTTTGTAACTATAATTTAATATGTTAAAACTTTAAACTAATACTTTAAAATGCAAGTAAACTAATTGTAATTATTGAAAACTGTAGATAAAAACTTTAAAACACAAATAAACTAATTGTAATCATTTACATACTTTAAAATGCAAGTATACTAATTGTAATTTATGAAAATTCTAAATAAAAAAATTAAAACACAAATAAACTAATTGTAATCATTTAAAACTGTAAACAAATACTTTAAATGCAAGTTAACTAACTACACTTTTTTTAAACTGCAAAAAGAAACTTTAAAATTCAAGTAAACTAATTTACTACTTTAACTTTAACTGCAAATTTAATTAAATAAATAATTTAGTGTATCTGTTCCAAAGGCACAAGGCGCCTTCTGTGCTGCATTCTCCATCCCAGCGATAAGTGTCCGTGGGGCGACGCTTTATAAGCGCCCTGATGTTTTCACCTGAAATCGCGAAAAATCTAATGTTCTACAGATCTACAGCCGGTGCTATAGATCATTGATAAATGTAGTTTCGTTTTTAAATGAAATGTTCATTTTTTTCATTATTTACTACAAATTAATTGAATGATTGAATTAAAATTAAATAAATTAAAATATTACAATATGTGTACGTTTTTAAATAATTATATAATGTAAATCTATTGAGCATTTTTAAATCTAAACTTAAAAAAAAAACTTTAAAAAAATAGATTTAGTTTTAAACCCCCAGTATTTTACATCTCAAGCCATTTATTTCGCAACTAATCATGTGTAGTATTAAATTAAATAATGGAATAGACACTCCAAATAAAAACTACGCTACCCTGATCTTAAATAACGCGGAAACCGACCCGAACCCGAAAAAGTATCGGCAAAACTTTAATTATATTTTACCCTAATTTTAAAATGCAAATGAATTTAATTTTAATGTAATATTAGCAAAAAAATAATCGCGATTTTAACTAAAATAATTCTAACTATTGTTGCCTTCTTGTGGTTGTAGATTGGCCTTAAAGTCCTTAAAGACTTAAACAAAGCTTTTGACAAGTCCTGCTATTGATCAAAGGCTTAAACCAGCCTTTACACTCGCTAGAACCCTGTACTGTAAACAGTACTTGTTTAAAAATATTTTTAAACAAATACAATTTTTTTAGGAAAAAAAACCTATTTTTGAACCAACGGATATCTATTTAAACTCTAAAAAACTAAGTTTCGCCGATTTATTTACGATATTGTAACGAGTTACGACGCCCGGTATGTTAACATAGATAGACATTCACAATGTACCTCGGAAAAGAAATATAAAAAATATAATTATTTGAATTAAATTCAACAACATAAATCATACTTTCAGGATAAAAATGGATTTACTTTTGTATTATGCTGAAAAAAATAGCAAAAAAGCGACAGTGAAGAGAGGCACATAATATAACGACTTACATTGATGAACACAGCTCATCCACCAGCAAGAAGAATCAGCTACACTCAACACGGCTGCATGGCTCATCTATCCCAGGACGGCTTCTTGAAACAGCAAACACCAATACGGATCAGTCCTCCAAGAAACATGGAATTCTGAAACACAAAAATAATTTATTTTAAAATACAAGTATTTCAATAATAAAAAATGTTATCAGCATAAATTTCTATTAACACAGTTGAACTATTGTTGAAACTAATTTGCAACAATATTTTACTATTAAAACAATTAAAATTATACACAATACTTAAATAACAATAACAACAAATAAAAATGGCTAGTTATGTTTGTTGACAAGAAACATAGACTGGCGAACCGACAGTGGCGTAGTTATTAGATAATGACGCTAATAAATGAATAATTAAATATTAAAATAAAACCCTAACTGCCACCACCCGGAATATTAAATTCCGAATCTAATACCCAGAAATATACCGAGATCTATTTCAAGATCTGGATAAATAATAATATCAATATTTTATAACAACTAGATCAAAATTAAATCAATTGAAATTTGACCAAATTCATAAAAAATAAACAAAATTTTGTATTAATATTCAACTTGAAGTTATAAATATAAAACCAGAGCACATAATATTCATTGAAATTATTTATATTAACACAAATTACATCTTTTCAATATTGGTAACCAAGTAAATATAAAAGAAAATTTTGCTATTCATATAATTCAATAAAATTCCAAAAGAATATTTTGATTTTAGACTCACCGTTCGAAACAAAATTCTGCAAACATGCACAAAACAGTTCAACCAAAACCACGTGTTTTAGGCGAGTTTCTTTATTCATAAAAAAATTCTGCTCGAAATATGTTGAATTTAGGTTGGGCAGGACTTCAAAAACTATATCACTATAGTAATAAAGACATAACAACAATTATTATCATATTTCTCGCACGGTTTCATCAGTTTTTCCTTCCTTATCAGTTTTTGTATTTCGGAGCACGTTTGTGCATCGTTTATTGCCATTACGATTACGTAGCGTTTTTTCCCAGAGTGCAATGCTTTGAGGAAGAAGGCTAGGATTGGTCGAAATAGATTAAGTGGGGTCACGTGGTTCAACAACAAATTCATTTGAAATATGTGAAAATGTATTTATTTCAGACGAAGGAAAAATTAATTTATTTTTGTGTTTGTAATGTGTAATACAAATTATGAATTTGTTGAATATCAATATCTTATAATAAGCTATTTTAAAATATCTGTAATTTTATGGAAGGCAGGAAATTGAATACGATACCGGTTAAAAGTTTTTGTCTGCAAACCGATTTAAGGATAGTCTAATAGTTGCCAAACCGGTTATTAGAACCGGGTATTAAGCCTGCTAAATTAACTGATAATACATCTAAATTAATAAATAAACTTAACGTTAAAGCGAAAGTATTGTCAACAACAAGCATCATTTTAAAATGGAATGTCCTAACAGTCAAAGCAATATAAGTTTTTGAAAGACAAGCATGTTATATCCATCTTTATCGAACACGCTTGTAGTCTTTGCAAATGACAGAGATATAAATGTATACCAATTTGTTAATTCGTTCATAATATAGATCACCTTGATCGGAAAATACTATACAGAGTAGATTGCACAGCCAGCAATGGCATGATGATATACTTATTTTTATATTTACAAACAAGACAATAAATGCCTTGGCTATTTCTACTAACAAAAAAATTGATGTGGCCAACACAATACCTCCCGCAATTTAATTTTTATTATTTCAAAAAAAACTCCTACATATTTACTGTGCTAGAAACTGTATTAAGTTCCTTTCTATATAATTATTGTTCTACTTACTATTTTCTTTTTAAAACATTCCTATTTTTGATTTGAAATGATTAGTTTGTTGACAGCGACATTTATCTGTCAGTTACATATATTTGATATCTGAACTGTGTAATCATGGAGTTGTGTTCAAAGCGTAGACTCCGAGATTTAAATTATAGATAATTTTATAAATTTATCCACAAAATATACAGAAAAAGTATTAATGCAAACTGTAGAAAATTTAATAATATCTAATTTTTATAATAACATAAATCTTGAAAAAATAACATTTAAAAGTATTTTTCAAAGAAAAACTATTTTGAGCTTCAAGTAAATTGCCATTTCCGGTTATCTGATTTACACCAAAATCTAATGGTTTCTTTCCATATAAGAATAAAGTAAAAATACAAGGTTTCAAAATTTACTGGACGATAATATTTGAGTTAAAGTGTAAAGAGGTTCCACATACACACAGACTTCATCGTAAAAATCTCGATATACAATTTTTAGCACGATCCCTATATCTTCCTTACCAATAAAGTAAAAATAATAAAAAATGTAAAAAGAATTTTAACAATTTTAAAACCGAACAAATTTGCACCGTATAATTTTCCCTTAAAATGAACAGAAGAGCAGGAAATTACATAAAATGAATATATGTTCACCCCTACCCGCCGCCACCCGGAATATTAAATTCCGGACCTAATAACCTGAAATATACCGAGATCTAATTCATGATCTGGATCAATAATCAGATCAATACCTATCAATAACAACTAGATCAACATTAAATGTATTGAAATTTGACTAAATTCATAAAAATAAGCACAATTCCTTATTAATATAAAACTACACCACATAATATTCATTGAAATTATTTATGTTACACAAATTATATTGTTTCAATATTCAAAGACATATAAATATAAAGGAAAATTTTGCTATTCATACACAGTTCAATAAAATTTCAAAAGAAAATTTTGATTTTAGACTCACCGTTCAAAACAAAATTCTGCAAACATGCACAAAACAGTCCAACCAAAACCACGTTTCATAAAAAAATTCTGCTCGAAATATGTTGAATTTAGGTTGGGCAGGACTTCAAAAACTATATCACTATAGTAATAAAGACACAACAATTATTATCATATTTCTGGGACGGTTTCTTCAGTTTTTCCTTCCTTATCAGCTTTTGTATTTCGGAGCACATGTCTGCATCGTTTATTGCCATTACGATTACGTAGCGTTTTTTCCCAGAGTGCAATCGAGTGCAATGCTTTGAGGAAGAAGGCTAGGATTGGTCGAAATAGATTAGATGGGGTCACGTGGTTCAACAACATTCATTTGAAATATGTAAAAAAGTATTTATTTCAGACGAAATAATAATGAATTTATTTTGATGTTTTTGTAATGTGCGATACAAATTATGAATTTGTTGTTTATTAATATCGTATAATTTTTTTTAAAATATCTGTAAGTTTGGTGAGCGTCATTCGAGCTTGAGTATGAGTTTTATCGTATTTGGTTATGCACGTGGATAGTATCAATACTTAAATATATATTGTTCGAATATAAAAACTTTTATTATGGCTCAATGTGAAATAGTAAAAGTAGACAGCCAAGACTGCACTTTAACTCCGAAAATAGGTAAAAAAGAAAAAATATTTTAAGGTTAACTTACTATTTACATTATAATTTTTTGATTGCAGTAAATTTTCAAAATGGGCAACCAACAAATACGACACGTTTAAAATGTAAATCATTTATAGACCCAAAAAGTGAGAAGTCCACTATGGCAGTCGCTTCAGATCGTTTAATCTATGTGGGGGAAGTAAATGATAATGAGTTATTTTACACCCTCTTAGCATTAAGAAATAAGAATACCAATAAGGTATTTTAATAATATTAATAATATAGTTCTCAAATAATGTATATTACTAAATATAGGTACGTATCGTTCCTGTAAATTCAGTACAAATGAACGTGTGTATGTTGAAAAATGATGATTTTGATAACACTATGAATAGTAGTACAATTGGAGCTTTATATAAACAATTTGGGTCCAAGAAGAGCAAACGACGCACAGAACAGATTGAAAGAATGAAAATGAATATTTCTAACGTAGAAGAAGAATTGAAGAGTGCTGTTGCAAGTAAGATTTTTGTAAAATTATGTACGAACGTTATTTTTTCTGCAATTATGACGCAATTTTTGTATGAGCGAGAGAATTGCAGTTTCAAATTTATTCCATATAAATTCGAAATAATCTGAATGCTATATTTAGTTAATTTTAAACTTATTCAACAAAAAATGTTTTATTCGAAACAACGATAGGACAGCGATAGTTTTTTTTATATTTGTCAAATACATGCTAAACATTTACGATCATCGACGTAGAAATCCAAAAATTATAAAATTAGTTCCATATAGGTTTTATATTGCACATACTGTGAATTTCTTTTGCGCTTTTATGAATTTAAATGCTTCAAATATCGCACAAAAATGAAGATAATCCAAATTTGTCTTAGCATCTTATCAGATACGTTATTCGCGATTCAAGTTAAGTAAACTATCTTGTAGCTAAATTTTGAATTAAAAATATGCCCAGAATATGCGAGGGTGAATTGGAAAGTTTCCTAAATGACATAGTCCCCTCTGAGGTCAACACACTTAGTCCAACGTTTTCCTAACTCATCGATTTCCTCCCGAAAATGGTTTTCTTCGAGGTCCTCAAAATAAGCATTTACTGCTTCGATGACTTCTTCGTTGGATCGAAATCTCTTTCCAGCGAGGAACGTTTTGAGTTTCGGGAAAAGATGGAAGTCCGACGGTGGATAGGGGACGATTTCAAATCTCAGTTCGGTCAATTTTTGATGAGCAATACGACTTGAATGAGCTGGCGCATTGCGTGGTGAAACAAGATATTTTTCTTTGCTATTCCCGGGCTTTTTTTCTTGAATTGCTGCTTTCAGCTTGTCTAAAAATGTGGTGTAGTATTGTCCAGTTACAGTTTTTCCTTTATTAAGATAATCAATTAGCCTTTGGCATCCCAAAAAACTGACGCCATTACATTTCCTGCCGATTGAAACAACTTCGTTATCTTTGGGGCCGACTCACCATGTCCAATCCACGCTTTCGACTGATTTTTCTTAAACAACTCCAAATTTTCTGCTGAAGTTCGTACCCGAATACGCTTTTGCTCCGAACTAAGCAAATGCGGCATCCACCTAGCGCACATTTTTCTCATGCCCAGCTGATTATTTAAAATATGAACTACACGTTCATAAGAAATCCCTATGGCTACCTCAATCTCACGCACTTTCATTCGGTGATCTTCCTGGTAACCGATTTTGGGCGACCTGAATGTGGCTCGCCACAAGTGTGTGTTCGTCCACGCTTAAATTCTGAAACCCAGAAACTCACCATGGATAAGGAAGGTGAAGCATTTCCAAGGACAGCATCCAATCTGGTCTTGATTTCCGTTGCCGTCTTTCCTTCCAAATAAAAGAACTTGATCATCGCACAAACTTTTATCCATTATCGATTTAACGCTAGTTAGATCGACACAGACGCTTTTCACGATTGTACTGAAATTTCTTGACAGTTCATATGAAGAGTTAAACAAAATAACGACATAAGATTATTTTCAAAAAACCAAGGCCTTCTCAGTAATTCTGGAAACTTTTCAATCCACCCTCGTAAAGACAGCGACAAAACTTGGATCCGAGAACCCGGATTTTAGTATGTGCAAATGTAAAGAAAAAAGAAATTGAGAAATAATGGCCATAGGTTCGTTGTAGGTAGCGAAATATCTGTCGTGCACGTGTTTCACATAAAAGAGGTTGTTTTTGTTACTTATAGTTCTGTGGAATCGAAGAATTTCCTTCTTAGCGAATGATAAAAATTGTCCAACAGAAATTTATATCTGCCAACTATTAATTAACTACATCAAAAATGTATTATCGACTGTCATCAGATTTATTTGGTTTTGTTGAGACCCGATGCTAATATTGAAATGTAAGGTTCAATACTGAGAATATTCGAATCCAAGAGCCGATCCGGATACTGGAATTCCATATCTCATACTCATATTCGAATCTAAGATCCGATACTCAAATCCGTTTCCAAGATTCGATATTCGGATCCGGATTCAAGATCCGATACTCAGATTCGGATCCAAACTCCAATAGTCAGATTCGGATCCAAAATTCGATATTCAGAGATCCGGATCCAAAATCCCATACTCAGATCCGGATCCAAAATCCGATGCTCAGATCCGGATCCAAAATCCGATACTCAGATCCGGATAGTTCATTATTCAATTATCCGGATAATTTTGGATCCGAAACTATCCGGATCCGGGTCCCACCACTAATTTGTATGTGTAATGTTGTCAATTATGATTTATAAACATAAGTAAATATCATCTATAGTATCAACTTTCTAAAAGAAAAATTTGCTTAAATGAAGACTTTTTCGATATGCAATTGGATTTCGTAATGACTTCCTAACGAATTCAAAATATATCTTTATAATAATTCAAATTTCATAGATGTTACCGTCAAAGAAGAAGATTTAATTCCTCGTGGAAATAACGAAAATGAAACCGATTATCGTCCAAGAATTAACCGAAATGCTTCAACCGTAGAGACAGTCTACAATTTGTATCAAATAATTGAAAAGAATGAATTAGATTCTGTAAATGATTTAGCAACCCGAATAGTTGAGAATAGCGTAATAGATGAACAGTAAGTTTATTATTTATATTTGTATTATAGCTATGAAATAATTATTTTGTTTAGATTGTCGCCATTTGTTCTGGAGTGCATTAATAAATTGAAACAAGATTCCGTCACAGATGTTAAAAAATATGAAATTTTGCTATATTGTGATGCAATATTGAAGTTCTTCAAATTAAGAGCTCAAGCTATTAAAGGGAAGATTAAATTAGCTCCATATCCTGAAAAAATCGTGAATAAAATTGTGAAGGAATTCACAGTTCTTAGCGAAAACACAAGGTATGTTTTATACATTTTTACATCAAACTAATTCCATCTTTGAATTGAAATTTATATATTAAGAATTTTATGTCACATCTTGTTCATTGTTAAATACAAAATAATATTTTTGTAACTTGCAGGCATCGTCCACTGACAATGAAAGATAAAGCTGTTTGTCACGTTATAGTTTTAGCTTTAATAGCTATGAATTATAAATTAAATCTAGAATCTTTGACGACATCAATAAGTATGGGAATTAAAAAACTTTGCGAAATATCTCGTATCCTGGGAGCACAGTCGCTTTCAAGTACAAGTAAAACGACGATAGTTTTAAAATTACCATTGCCAGCACCGGTAACGGGAATTAGAAAAAATAAAAGGAAATAAATATGTAATTAATTTTGTAAATTATATTTTTTTATGAAAATATTACAATTTTAACTTTCTAGCATTAAAAGTTTGTTTTGATTTTTTATTTTGACTTACTGTTTTTGATTTAATTTGACTTTTGACTTCATCTTGGAGTTGACTAAAGAATGCAGTTGAAGATTTTAAGCCCTTATTACCCGCAGATTCGTCCATCTAAACAAAACATAATAATAATTTGGATGATTTTCAGTAATAATATATTTTGTTACCTTTTCCACATTTCTGTCCTTTGTAACTTTTTCTAATAATTTTGCAGCTTTTTCTTTACTATATTTATTTCCTAATCCTGGTCTAAGTTTTTCTATTATTTTTTCTTTCTGTTTCTTTTCTTTAGCATGCACGCGTTGTTTCTGTTTCTTCTGTCTTCTTTCCCTCTTTTTGTCTGAATCTGTTCGTTCTGCTTTACCAATTTCGTCGCCTTTAGATTTGTTCTTAACTTCTTCAGGGGCTAAAAGTGCCGCATCACTTGTAGCAACGGGAGCAACTTCTTCCATATTTATAGCTGGCAAATTACTAACAATTCTTAATTCGGGCGCAACTGATTTTGGTGTGAAATGGAAGTTGGATAATGCGTCTAATTTACTGAAAAGTTTTTTCATCAATGTTTTTATTTCTATGTGTTCTTTCGGCTCTTCGTCTGGTTTTTCGGCCGCATTTGGGTTTAGAGCTTCTTGTTGCTTGACAAATTCGTCTTCGTATATTTGGGCTAATGATTGTTTACCCTTTTCTTGGTCTAATATTAGTTTCTTTTTATATTCGAAAGGTGTTTCAATTTCTTTTATTTTTCGTTCTACATCATCCCATACTTTATCTTTAATTCGTTGTTTGATAACGTCTTCTAGCCTCATTGTTGTTTCTTCTGTTATTACCGGAGCTGCAATATTTTAAAAATTTCATTAAATTTGTTATTTTGAACAGTACACAAGGTGTTTCCTTTAAAACACAGTGTTTTTTTCGGCGAACTAATAATTTGTCAACGGTACAAATATATCGTCATAAAAGTAGATTAGCACATCCAGAAATGGGTAATAACTCGTGATGGCATATTTATTTATATTGATGTAAAACAAAATTGTTAATATAACATAATAAAATGAAAATTATTAAGAAACATATGAAAAAAATCATAAATTTGTGTTATCCCGAGATTTATTAAGTTTTAGAAAAATCTCATGACGCTATTTTATTTCACGGAAACAACGGTAGGTACAAAATTTGTCTAAACAATATTTTTAAACTTTCATAATGAGTTACAAATGAAGATTGATACCTTAACAAAAAAAAAAACAGTGACAATGGTACAATCTGTACTTAAATAATGCCAAATTAGTAAATAATTTATCCAAATTGAAAGATCGTTCTGCTGAAGCATTGAAAACAGGAACTAACAAATATACATATTTTTAAAATTATGTCATTAGGAATGATAGAATTAATCCTCCATTTCGTTATTCTAATACAGTTTATAAAAAAATGGTTTGAGTCGTTAAATTTAAATTTTGATAATCTTACTACAATAATGTGTATGAAAAACTTAGTTCGCCCCCTCCCCCTCCTGTTGATAAGGCCCCAGGCAATTGTAACAATTTTTAATACCGTTTTTCTCGAAATAATTGTTATACAACCCTATAAAATATTTATATCGTTGAAATCAGAAAAAAAACTGTATCTAATGGACTAAAAAACAGACATGGAATAACCTTAACAAATTGTTACGTTATTTTTTTTATAACGTTATGAAAAAATTAATTCGGTACATAACGTTACAATAACCATATTTTTCTCAATTTTGTAATAAAAATTAAAAACAATATATTAAAAAACAGACTTATTCTAGAAATTAAATAAAATGTTCAACATTTAAATTTGACTAATAGTGACATCTATTCATTATAAATCTCGAAATAAATTATCAGAAAATTACTTTCAAACAGCAAAATTTTTGTAACGTTATACTGAATCATTATTTATGTTATTTTGTAAGTATAACGTTATTTAAAAAAATAATCAATGAAATGTTATTATAACGTTATCGTTATTTGTTACGTTTTCCATCCCTGGTAAAAAATGATATAGCGTACCATATAAAAAATATAATTTTGATCCACCATTTGAGAACCACTGGTTGAATTCTCGGTTTGTTATTCTTAATCATTTTTTGTATGTAACATTTTTCTCTAAAGTTATTAGTTCGCTCAAAAAAGCGCTGGTTATATAATAATATTTATTACCTGGTCGTACAGTTAAGTCGAAATCAACTATTTCTTCCAGTAAAGAATTTTGCGGTCTCTTATCAGCAGTTACTTCACCTTTTAGCTGCCATGGTTTTTCTTCTATAGCATTTTCTTCGATTTCTTCAATTCTGCGTTTTAAACGATCTTCTCTTTCTTCTAAAGTTGATTTTATATTCTTATTTTCATCTTCATTGTCTGGTTCAATTTCAAAATGTACTTTAGATTTTTTGTTTTTTATTATCTCATCGTCATCATCTTCGCTTTCTTTTTCATTTGCCTTTTTCCGCTTTTTATTATCCATTGTTTTGGATTCACCGAAGAAATCGTCATATTTTGGATTCATTTCTGCATCTGAATTTTCTTCGTCGCTTTCATCAGCGTCTTCCATATTGGGATTATTTTCGAATAAATCTACTGATTCTTCGTCATCATCATCATCATCGTCTGAATGTTTTTTATCAGGTTTTTGTTCTTCATTTTTGAGAAATTGTTCCATTTCATCAAGTTTGAAAAAGTCATCGTCAACAACAGATTTACTTTTTTTCTGCTTTGGTTTTTTTGTTTCTTCATCCGTCTCATTTTCAGATAAATTATCTATTTTTATATTTTCATCTTCTGATTCATCTGAATTCTGTTCGGCGTCTCCATGTTCATTATTTTCTTCGTCTGAAATATCTTCATCTTTTATTTCTTCTAAATCAGAATCGTCACCATTTGTTTTTTCAGATAAATCATCGTTCTCTTGTTCTGATTTATCGTCATCATTGCTGGCAAACCATAGTTTTTCTTTAAAAGCTACTAATCTACTAACAGAGCTTAGATATTCTGTTAATGTATTTTCATTTTGTAATTCTATTTGTTGCCAAATTTGTTCTATATCAAAATTATTAACAATTAGTTCCGGTAAGGTGTTAACTATTGATATTGTTTCTTCTTTTTTAGTAAAATCGTACGTTTCTTTAATTAATCTTTTAACATTATCAATCAGTTTTACTGGAGCACTGAAATGAATATTATTTTTTATATTATTGCAATTTCCAAATTATGTTTGAATCAGGGATCTGACTTGAACCCGAATCGGAACCGAACCCATTATTTGTATTAGTTTTTACTGAAATAATTACCTTTAACAAAACCTACATTTTTATTATTTATTTCATTATTTGAAGATTTGTTACAAAACTATAGAAAGATAATGAAAAAGCCCAATTCATTATTTGAGAGAGATATTAAAATTGACAAAATTAAACCAAATTTACAAGCTGTTTTTAAAAATTATGAAGACTTCTAATTCAACCTGAACCGAACTCAGTTTTTGCAGGTTCGATGCCCTGCCATATGTACATTTGAACCGAACCACCTAAAAATACTTTTTCTAGACCCGTACCAAACCTGAACTCATTTCTTTTCGTTTCTGAACCCGAACCCCTTTTTCTGCGGTGTTGGTGGTTCGGGCTAAATTTCAGGTCCCTGCATTGAATTTAGAATTCAAACACTGCTATCACGCTTATACTTTAAAGTATATGTAGTTTAATTTACCTTACAAATTTTTCTGGTTTTTTAGTGACATCATCAAACTTATCACAAAATTCATCAATAATAACAGTTGTCATTGTAGCTAAAATTATTTATTTTGACATAAACATGTGCATTATGTGTCAATCTTGACATAACCTTAAATTTTTAAATAGTAGTTTTAGGGATAAATGGTTTTATAACCACAATTTCGTATTATAGCTAATTTCAAGTCTCAAATCATAAGTTGTCTTTTGTTAAATGATTTTTGGTTATGTTTTTACTTTACCATTTAAAATTAATATTTACAAGAAATTAAGTTTTGTAACATGATGACTAACAGTACTTTAAACAATGATGATCATTCTCGAACTATTGTACATATAGATTTGGATTGTTTTTATGCTCAAGTGGAAATGATCAAAAATCCAGATTTACGAAATGTACCTTTAGGAATTCAGCAAAAGAATATTATTGTTACAAGTAATTACATTGCTAGAGATTACGGCATAAAGAAATGCATGTTAATTACAGAAGGTTTAAAATTGTGTCCACAATTAAAATTAGTAAAAGGCGAAGATCTGTACGACTATCGACAAATGTCAGCGAAAGTAACAGCTGTTATCCAAAAATACACAACACTTGTAGAGAAATTAGGATTTGATGAAAATTTTGCAGATGTTTCTGAATTAGTCAAAAGTAAAATGAGTGAAAATTCAGAACCAGTTGGAAATATTTACAATTCTACAATAGAAGATTGTGATTGTGGTTGTTACTTAAGATTAAACATCGGATCTATTATAGCATCAGAAATAAGAAAAAATCTCAAAGATGAATTGGGTTTAACATCTTGTGCTGGTATAGCACACAATAAATTACTTGCCAAACTCGCTGGGGCCACTCATAAACCAGATCAGCAAACAATAGTGTATCCTAGCAACGCCGCTCAATTATTATTTGATTTATCTGATGTAAAATCTATCCCAGGAATCGGCCAAAGTACATTTGAAACATTCAAATTACTGAATATCAGAACAGTAGAAGAATTAAGAGAGTGCCCATTAGATAAACTAGAAAAAGCTTTCGGAACAGAAAAAGCAAAATTATTCATGGACATAAGTTATGGAATAGATAATTCACCTGTTAAAATATCTGGAAAACCTCAAAGTATTGGACTTGAGGACAGTTGTCCGACTATTAGCGTAGAAAATGAAGCAAAAGAAAAGTTTCGTATATTGTTACATCGTCTTATGGTTCTTGTTTCAGAAGATGGCAGAATTCCTCGCACTATGAAAGTCACATTGCGAAAATTTGACACCCTTCGCAAAACTAGTCACAGAGAACAGAAACAATGCAATGTTTCTCCCAGTTTATTCTCCATTAATAATTCCATTCAACTATCATCTAACGCAGAAGAAAAAATAATGACATCTGTTATGCATTTGTTTCATAAACTTGTTGATATTTCAAAACCATTTCATGTAACTTTATTAGGTTTGGCTTTCACTAAATTCCAAGAAAGACAACATGGAAAAAATTCAATTGCATCATTTCTAATAAAAAATCTATCCGTTCATTCCGTAACAACTTTAGAAAATAAAGCGGTCAGTGGATCTTCTATGCTTCCGATGGAATATAGTCCAGTATCCCACAAATCGTTGGATTTTAACACTGATGGCTCCGAATCTGAAGTGGAACCTTCGCCAAAGAAAACAAAATTTGGAAAATTAATCGCTAAACGCAGATGCTTCGATCCATCAGTGGAATGTCCCTCGCCAAGTAAACTGAGAGTTGCAGAATTACGATTAAATTCCCGAGAAATGGAAAGATCACCTGTTGAAAATTTACCAAAGTGCCCTAGTAATGTAGATCCGGAAGTTTTCAAAGAACTGCCAGTAGATGTCCAGCAAGAGTTATTACAGCAGTGGAAAATTGAACAAAAAGTTGTAATTCCTACTATAAAAAAACAAAAAACTAATACCCTGTTGACTTATCTTATTAAAAACAAATGATTACATATATTTCAATTATATAAGTATTCCAACTAGTTTTAAATTGTTTTTATTTTTATATATGTTTAAATAGTAATAATTACAATTGTTTTGTACATTTCACATTCCTCTAATTTGTAAAGAACTTATATTTATTTTTTTGTATAAGAAATAAAATTATATATAAAATACAATTCTTATTTTAGAAAGTAATACCCACACATCAACGTTAAATTATCTATTTACCTATACTGAAGAATATATCTTTATACTTTATTATACAGTCAAAGTTTTTGTGTACATAAATTCCACCTAACGTGAAAAAAACACATAAAATCGTATTTGTAAATTATCACACATCAAAGTTTTATCCTTAAATATAATTTATTATAATATACAGGTGTAACATCTATACGAACTACCTCAAATAATCTTGCCCAAGACATTGGGGGACATCCTAATAAAAAAGAAAATATTTTTATTTTGTACGCTATGATAAAAGTGGGTTCCGTGCGTTAATTTTTTGTTGATAAGTAACAATACCTACAGTAGATGAAGTAATTAACAGTAAATAAAGTATTTTTTATCTACCCTTTATAAAAATAATAATACATAATATAAAGAAAAGTTGTAATTTATAATTTTGACAAACCCGCGTAAAGTTAGTGATATTTAAGTTTAGGAACAAAATTACGGCTTGACATTTTAATATCGAAAACAACAGGTACAAAATAATATACACGAGGATAAAGAGTATTTATCTTCTTGCCGATAAAGTATATCTTTACTGTCTTGTTAAATAACTATTTTAAACCAGTGGTTCTTAAGTTCTAACACAAAGTTATATTTTTTTTAAGTTGGATGGTATACACGATGGGAAATAAGTTCGTAGCGCCAAAGCGGCTTTTAAAGAAAGGGATAATTTGACATTAATTAATTGCATTTATGCATTAAGTGTGTAATATGGAGAGATATATATCTATACATCATATATATAACACTTGTATTTATACAACCAAGAAAATGTCACGTATATAACTTTTCCCATCAACTATAGTTCCGCAAAATACCACCAGATGTCATATTGCTTATTTCCTATCGCCCATATATTTTTTAGGCTCATTCAATAGAGATTTTTCTGAATTCATCTACATAATCATTTCATATACTTACAAAACAAATATATTGAGAAAATTCAAATTATTTTTATAGTTATTTTTCAGTAGGCTATGTATGAAAAACAATTGAGCCTAAATTAAAACGAAACAAATATGTGAATTTTAACATCCCAAGTAATCACAAACCAATTACGGCTTAAAAACATTATCACCAACCAATCATATAAATATTTGTATGTTCTCTGTAGGTAACATTGTTACCTACAAAGAACATGGACATAATTAAATTATACTTACGAAAAAAAGAAAATTATGTTTAATGATACAAATTTTGTTGATCAGATTCTATCGAACCCTAAATTGAAATTTCCGAACCCGCAGGAAATGAAAAATTCATGTTGTTGAGATCGTCACGATTAGTGAAAAGAAAGAATTATAAAGAAATGAATAATAATAAGTTCAGAAAAACAAATTAAAGAAACTTTATAGCGTTTTTTTATTTCCATCCTTAGCATTTTTGTTTTTCATACACAGCCTACTGAAAAATAACTATAAAAATAAATTCAAATGATTTTTTCTCAATATTTATGTTATATACGGATAAAAATGATTGCATGGCTTAATTCAGAAAAAAATACTCTATCGAATAGGCCTAAAAAATACGTACCATCCCATTTAATAAAATATAACTTTGCGTTGTAAATTGAGAACCACTGGTTTAAAAAAATATTGGCCCCCTGTTCCGAAAAATTGATACTTCAACTGTCAAATATCAACTTTAATATTATAAATTAGAGAAATAAAAATAAATATGCTACGTTTTCATGTCTATTCATAACACAAAATAAAATTTTAAAAATCGAAATAGTGCTACATCGGAAGTAACGCTATTTCAAGTGGTGAGAATACGAACCATTATTTCTTCTACAATCGGATGTGGTCTTCTATAAAATTATCTCATAGTATTTTATTGTACCTTTAATAATATAGAAATTATTTGAGGTAGCTCGTTTGGTTGTTAGACCCTATATAGTCAAAGGTTTTGTTTATAAACTTCACCCGATATAAAAAAATAAACGTATTAATAAAATAAAATGTAAAGCACTTTACAAATATGGCTGTGTCATAATATTGCAATACGTACATAAGGTTTTTCTTGATAAAAATATAATGTTCAAATATCCACTAAATTATGAACGTGAAGGCACCACTACTCTTCGTCATAGTCAATAATTAAAATTAACGAGAAAAACCCTTGTTGGGATAAAATATTTTCCCTGTGTAATGGATTAAGTACGCCGGATAAAATTCATCATCAGAATATTTTACAAAAACATCGTTTGTTCCTGGTTTAATACTTGTATCATATCGCAGTAAGCGTTGCCTGTTTAAATAACTAGGTATTACCATATGTTGATTTCCTTCACAAGTGTAAGAAACAAGTACTTTAACAACTATCATTACTTTATTTTGTCTATCACAATAATGATTTGCATATGATGATTTTGGTGTGAATGACACTCCTTTGCCAAAAATATTTCCTTTGGTACGTCCATGATATCTCCAATCAAAATTATTTGTACAAATGCTATCCACATTTTGGCGTTTTGTACCATGGAACATCATTTTTTCATTTACTGGTAATCCTTTGTTTAAATATTCCAATTTCTTCATAAAATATTGGCCCAAGAGGTATATATTTTCAACTCTTTCTATTTTATTTATTGTAATATCTACAGATCTATGTCTTGAAAATTTTGATTCGATATTTGAATATTCTGGAGACCAAGATTCCAGACGAATTAATCGATAATTTGCATTTGATATGTTATCTGTACTCCAATTGATTGCTGCAGAATTCCTGATAATTGCACTGCACAATATTTGTTGGTATTTTTTATAATTTTCACTTGATATGATAATTGTGGATGGCCTTGATCTTGATGAAATATTCGATGAAGGAGAAACAACAGAAGCTGTTCGAATACGATTTGCATATGTTGGTGTAACATTTCGATTAATTGAAACTCTGTTCACTTGATTAGTTGAGTATGATGATCTACTTTGTTGATTTAGATATTCTCTTAGTCGCCTTTCTTCTTCTAAATATAAATATTTATTGTACTGTATTCTCTCATTCAAGTTATTTTGGGGCTTAACTTTGGGTTCGGAACTGAATAAGCCTCCCATTTTTCTAAAACCTTTCTAGATATAATTTTATTATTCTATTAATAATTTGTTACGTAATACACTAATACAGTAAACAAAGTACTAGCAACTTACTTGAAGATTAATATAAATTCACTTAATATTTAAAAAGTAATCGACTACTTAGCTTCACATCAAAATGACTAACAGCTCATTATAAATCTGCTTATATAAGTAGTTTTTGTGTAAATGACTTGCTTCGATATAGTAGGGGAATCCCATACTTATATTATACCAACTGATGGGACTGATTATCTCCAATGATATAAAATATATTTACGATAAAATTTTATCGAATGATACGAGAATACGCGCAGCGTCATATATTCATGCATCGCCCTGTTCATTTCTTGTTTCGTTCAGTTTCATAACGTTCAAAATCTTGACCTTAAAGTTGGCGCGCACCAAATTGTACATTTGGTTCATTTCTTGCCCGTCAAATATCTAATTCGCGCGCTCCCTAATTTAAACAGTACACTCCAACGAACAAATTGCAAAGAAAAATGTTTTATTCTGTAGATGTAGAAAACATTAATAGTTCTTGAGAAAATTAACAGATGTCGCAAAAATGGAAATAAAAGATTTAAATTGAAAAATATTTCATATGTACTGTAAAAATAAATACAATTTTTATTTATTTCAATAAATAGGTACTTACATGTTTATGTTTACCTATAATGCAAATGTATTAAGTTTCTCTGTATAATAGAATAGCTATTGTTAATATTTTTACTTCGAAATCTTACCATTATATTAATTCAAATATATTTTTTTTACTCCTGCTTTAAAAATACAATTTTAGTCTGTTTTTCATGCTGAAAGCGACTCTGCAGCACGCTTCGGTGTCCCAGAAACGAATTTTACTTATGAATGTTGTATAGATTAATGTTTGTTGTCATAGATACATAACACAAACACAAAAATTGATAATAAATATCAAATTATTTAAAAGAAAATTATTTATTTCCTTATTTTATATCTTGCAGAAGTAGAAAGAATAGTGTGTATAACACGTGTTGAAAGTCCTTTGTCGAATATACACGATTTTTTTCGTTTTGGTTCAACAAAGAAACACTTTCAGCACTTGGTATACAAATAACAATTGTGATACTGACGTAATTAGTATTTTTTTACAGTTACATCTGTTAAGTACATGCATTTAAATATCACAACTACGTGTGTGACCACGGAGATGAGAATTTACATATAGAAGGTGGTGATCGCGATTTCAGAGCATAGGACTTTAACATATAAAATCAGGTTTTCGTAATTTCCTGCTTCCGTAATTATTTTAGGTAAAAAAGCTTCAAATAAAAGTTGTAGGGCACAAAATTCTCCATCTGAATCATTAAGCAAAATTAATTTTGTATGCCTTGTAACGTCAAAAATTAGGTATGAAAATGTTGAAAATTATCGCAATAATAGCTATAGCCATGGAATTGAAACAAACAATTAACAAATGGTAACGATTTATCTGTCAAGCTAGGTTAATTTCATTATTATTTGTAAAATCTGTTCAAGTGAACAAATATCAATTTAAATTAACAGATAATTGTTCATTGCTACAGAAAAAGTATCTAATAAAAATAAATTACCCTACCGTGACAGATAAACCGTTAGACATTTGTTATTTATTTTGTCTCAATTCCATGGCTACTGCTATTTTTGAGGTGATTTTCGACATTTTCGTACTTAATTTCTACCGTTACAAGGCATACAAAATTAATGTTGCTTATTGATTCATATGCACACAACTATTGGGAAAAAGTCCAGAAACTGAAATCCAAAAATAAACGGATAGCCATAGTCTTACACCGAATGGTATAAGGATAAAGTAAACCTATATACCTAAATTAAAGTTTTATCTTTAAATATAATAATTTCTTTATTATAATATGTCAAAGGTTTTATTTACATAAACTCCACCTGACAAAAAAAAACATAAACGTATAAAAAGCGTATTTGTAAATTATTAATCACATTATAATATCAATTTTAAATATCCATATATAGGTACCTAAATTAAAGATTTATCCTTAAATATAATGGCCAGTATTACGAGCGCACCTTTATAATAAAAGCTTCTTTATAAGACTATACCTAATATAAAAGCTCTTTTATTATAAAAGTGCGCTTGTAATAGGGAACAATAATTTCTTTATTATAATATATAATCAAAGGTTTTGTTTATAAACGACACAAAAAATGAACGTATTAGTCATATTTGTAAAATGACAGTGCTATAATGTAATACATTACAAAAGTTTTTGAACGTTCAATATATCCTCCAAGTGGGGTATTCCGGTGTTATGGAATTTATGCAAAATAGTCACTTTTACTGTTGATCTTCACATAGTATGAAAATACAATAAAACATATGTAGAAAAAAGTTTTCATTCATAATTTGATGTTGGAAAATTGAAATATAGTTTGGTTCACGAAAGATGACTATCCAAGGTCATTTATTGACCGTATGGTAATAATATTACTTGCAGATAACTTCACTGCATTTCGTGTACATAGACGTGCAACATGAAATATTTACAGATACATTTGAACTGAGAAAAATAAGTGTAATTTATTTAAAAATTGTTTTTTAAATAATGTGTTTCTCAAAGATTTATGCTCTTCGCTTATGTTTTTGCAAACACAAAAACGTAGACTTGATATAAACCTTGGAATAATAATGTGATTTAAATGTCAACGTCACTGGGTAAATATTAACACAGAGGGCAGTGTAGTAAATAATTAGATATTTGTAACTCTACGACATACGTCATTATTATTTGTAATGTGTTAGAAAGTAATGTCACCATTTACGTATATCTGTCACACAACATAAACTGTATAGACATACGTCAAATAATCTTTCTCTTTCTAACATGAAATGTTGCTAATTTAGTACTGTATAAAGTGCTGTGTATTCTTTCTTCGAACAAGTGACCATGAATAGTCATCTTTGAACACGAGTGTTTAGGCGCTGAAGTTCGCTACATGTTAATATCCAGCCGTGTTCCTTCGGGTTGTGATTCACAATCTAAATCATCGAAGTGATCATGATTAAGAAGTATGTTTTTTTTTTCGTTATTCGTTATCCCCACGTTCTCATTTTGTGATCACTAGACAACTTCCCCTTTCCCTTCTGAATCATCCGTTTTGAGTGATCACACAGATTCATTTCAGAGCAAATTTAAAAATGGCTAAGGACAATAGGTTTTCGAGCGTAGAAATTTATCAATGGGGGTTGCATGATTTTCTTACAAAAACATGTAATGACCCAACATACTTTTGAAAACAAAGAAAATATGTTACATAAAAAAATTGTTTTAAGTAAACATACTTCATATGTTACTGCCATATGATCTACTTTTAATGTGCTGAGTATAACACTCCATAGATTATTTATAAAATAAAATAAGTTTGCATTGGTCTGCATATGATATTTGACGCTAGATGATGTTTATATTATTCCATTTGTTTTCTTGATATAATTTATAAATTATGATTCAAAAGGATCACGAATAAACTAATCAGGATTCACAAAACCACAATCACAGTCCGAAGGAACACGGCTATCGTATGCTCGTCATAAGCGCGCCATGAATATTTGAATTTCGAATAATTTTTTAAAAAATTCATATCTCACTTGATTTTCTTACTCAAAATTATATATTTCTAATCCTACTGGACTAAACAAATGAAAAAATGCCGGAATACCCAATTACTGGTCCTTTTGGTCCAAGTTAAACAATTAAAATTAACGAGGAAAACCCTTCTTATAAGACATTTTTCCTGTATAATGGATTAAGTACGCCGGATAAAATTCATCATCAGAATATTTTACAAAAACATCGTTTGCTCCTGGTTTAATACTTGTATCATATCGCAGTAAGCGTTGCCTGTTGAAATAATTAGGTATTACCATATATTTATTTCCTTCACAAGTGTTAGAAACAAGTACTTTAACAACTATCATTACTTTATTTTGTCTATCACAATAATTATTGGCATATGATGATTTTGGTGTAAATGACACTCCTTTCCCAAAAATATTTCCATTGGTACGTCCATGTAATCTCCAATCAAAATTATTTTTACAAATGCTATCCACAAATTGGCGTTTTGTACCGTGGAACATAGTTTCTTCATTAACAGGTAATCCTTTGTTCAAATATTCCAATTTTTTTAAAAAATATTGGCCGAAGAGGTATATATTTTCAACTCGTTCTATTTTGACTATTCTAATATCTACAGATCTATGTGTCGAAAATTTTGATACAATACCTGAATATTCTACAGACGAAGATTCTAAACGAAATAATCGATAATTTGCATTTGATGATATATCTGAACTCCAATTAATGAATGTTGTAGAATTCCTGAAAATTTCACTGCACAATATTTGTTGGTATATTTTGTAAGTCTCATTTGATATGTTGGTTGTGGATGGTCTTGTTCTTGATGAAAAATTCGATGAAGGAGAAACAACAGAAGATGGTTGAATGCGATTTGCGTTTGTTTGTATATCATTTCGGCTTTCTTCTTGTAAATGTTGTTGAAAGTGTGATAGTGGATGGGGTGTCAACGTATTTTGGTGCCTAACTTTGCGTTTGGAACTGAATAAGCCGCCCATTTTTCTAAAACCTTTATAGATATAATTTTAACAAAATGTCTGATACGTAATATAGTAAACTAGATACTATGTAGAAACTTACTACCAAATATTTAAAAATGATCTACTTGTAGCAATGACTAACAGCAATTTGCTTAGATAAGCAGATTTTAAAACAAGCGTCTAGCCGACAAACTTATGGGGAGCCCGAAGATACACGATGTCTTCCGAGTGGAAAATTATATTATTTTTTTAGGAGATTTTTCAAAAAGTAAAGACAATAACCTTATCTAACTTAACTACCCTAGTTTTGCTGGCGCTAGGAACAATCATCATATATGAAGCTCCGGCAAAACCATAGACTAGACCACAGAAAACAGCAAGCTTGCTGTTTGTCTGTGACTAGACACTACAGATTTTAAATTACTTGCTTCGATTTAGTAGGGGAATCACATCATGGTTTAGATGTACACACACCGGCAAAATTAGACGTAGACGAACACCAAAAACAGCTTTGTATTTTACAAAGTATGAACCCTCTGTCTTTCATATTTATGTTGGTAATTCTACATCTACAACAAATAACAAATGACGATATAATTACCAACACAAATATGAAAGACAAAGGGTTCATACTTTTTGAAATACATAAGCTTCTTTGGCGTTCCTCGAAATTTGTCGGTGTGCGCATTTCTACAATAAAATTTTATTGAATGATATAATTTGCTTACGTTTCTATAATTTTACTATAATATACATAAATATTGTTCTATACACAAAAATGTTATCCCTTATCATGATTTTTGATGTTAAAATTAGTTATAAAAATATAGAATACATATTTGGATAAATTGATAACAAAAATATTAGCAATACAAAGTTTTGTTTTTCCACAATTTAATAATTTAAAAAAAAAAGTGAATTGGGGATTTTCCCTTCCAAATTTAGAGGTTTTTTTACATTTCAGATGCCTTTCAGGGACTATTTTAAGTGGGATATTTTCTATGGGTTTTTGTTAGTGGTCCATCAAATTAAATTTGGAAATAAAAATAAATATTTTTCTTTTAAATTATTTCAATATTTAAATAAGTGACGTCTCTAAATTTGAACATACCTTTCAAAAACGTTGCGAATATACGAACGAATCAAATTACTCCTTTTATATTACGCAATTGTTTCAATTTTTCAAAATTTGTCGCCTTTAAATTTGAACATACGTTTCAAAAACTTAAAAATGTTTTTTCTTCAAATTGTAATGGTATCCACAGAGCCATCTAGGGAGAAATATTGTTGAAGAATATCTGGAGTGTCTGGCAACTGGCAACACTGTTTTAAAGAAATGTTTTCGCCTTCTTTTGCTATAAATACCGCCATAAACAGATTGCATGAGCAAATTTTTCGTATTTGAACTACTTAAATATATATATATTAACTAATTTTGCGAAAATATACATTAAAATGTCGGATGAAATAAGAAGTGTAGATACCTTACAAATAAAACAGGCTATAATTGGTAGGTTATGTTAAACATAACATAAACACGTAGTTTTATTTTAAATTTTGTTGAATTTATTTAATAGATGAAGGACTGTATGAAGCGGGGATGTCTCTAGAAGACATGGAACAAATATATAACACGTTAAACAGATCCAAACGAACGGCGGGTGAAGAAAATGAGTATCGTGAAATTTTGTCTCAAACAACTATCAATTGTTCAAATATTGAGTTAATCAAAACAAAAGGTACTGAAGAAGATAAAGATAAGGCTAGTGAAATGGATGTAGATTTAAACTTAAGTAGTGAAAAAATCTTTACAAATAACAATGAAAATACGAAAACAAAGCCTGTTGATAACAGGTCCAGTAGTACGATGAATATTGAGTTCAATTTTGACTCTCCAAGCAATCACAAACCAATTACAATTGAAAAACAAACTAAAAATATTATTCCTATACTTTATCATCAACCATTCATACAAATGTTACCTACAGAGAAGAAGATGGACATCATTAAATTATATTTGCGTTATGAAAAAAAGAAAATTTTATTTAATGATACAAATTTTGTTGATCAGTGGGGAAAACCGATTGTTTACATCCCAAAAGAAGATGATTCTATCGAACCCCAAATTGAAATTTCCGAACCCGCAGGAAATGTTCCAGTAGAACCGAATGAACATAATAATGAAAAATTCATGTTGTTGAGATCGGCACGATTAGTGAAAAGAAAGAATTATAAAGAAATAGATAATGATGATGACGATGAATGGACACCTACAGAAGTTAAGAAAAGCAAATTGAATGTTGAATTAAGAAAATCAAATAAAAGCCCTATTTCAAAAAAAAATAGTGAAACTTTATCTGTAGATGATACAAAGCAACAAGAAAAGGTTGAAAGTGATTTTGAAATGAGTCCAATTATAAACAAGCGGAGTAAATTGAATGATACTACAGTTGTTTTGAATAAAAGTACGCCGATTTCTAAACCTAGTGAAACATCAGTTAAAACAAGATGGATTTCCAGTAAGTAGATTATTATTTTAATTTTAAATATATACAACAAGATTTTTGTTTTGTTGTCATGATCTCTTAAAAATACTATGCATAGCCGCCCAAGTAGTAGATGATTGTTTCGGAAACTTGCATTCGTTTCAGGGTCACTAATTCCCCGCACTTGTTACAAAATAACTATTACCTAATTATTTAGTCTCTATTTTGTAAATGTTATAGGCCTTACATTAGTTCGCATATTTAATTTCTAGGAATGCCAGGAGTAAGCGATAGAACTAATAAATTATTTGATAAATTGAAAGATAAAGAAAAGAAAACAGAAAATAATCAGGAAAAATTGGAAGATTCAGGAAATTTAAGTGATACTAGTAATGCTAGTGATATATTTCCAGTAACTAAATCAAATTTACAAATCGAAGTTACTCCAAATATAAAGAAAGGGAAGGCTATTAAGAAAAAGAAGCCACAACCGAAAAGTCGTAAAAAATTAAGTTTGAAAACAACAAACGAAGAAGAACAAGAAGAAACTATAAATTCCGAAGTATCAACGACTAATTTTTATGGGAAAAACAAAGAAAATGAATTAGATGCAAGCAATAATAATAAATGTTCTACAAGTATGGTAGACTGTCCCATTTGTTCGCAATCATTTCCTAGTTCCGAAATAGAGGTAAGTCAAATAAAAATGTTCATACTAGTTTTATTAAATGTTCCTCTCGCTGGGGCTAGCCAAGGTCTAAATAAAAAAATCTGTTGTGGCCAGCACAATACCTTCCGTCAATCCTATGTATAATGTATAAATTCCATACATAATTTTTCTTGCAAAAGATTCTAAATTTCCAGTAAAATTATTTCATAAACAAACTATTCAAATTACATGCGTTAGGGGGTCGCTATTTTTGCGTGTCGTTCTCATTCGGTTCTTTTTCTCTCAAGTCTTGCGCAATACAGTCCTTCCATCTTATCTTTGGTCTTCCTCCGCTTCTTCAACGTCCCATTACTAAACTACTCATTCTTGTTCAAATATAATTCTTCATTTCTCCTCATGTCATATTCAAACCAATGTAATCGTCTGTCTTGTATCTTTCTAGAAAATTGTAACACTAGAGTTATTTTATTACCGTATCTTTCCGTGTGTTCACCAACATCTACTTCAACATCCTCATCTCTGCCACATTAATTTACTTTTTACTCATACTAACATCTGTCAATTTGAATTATATGAATATAGTAGTAGTTTCCATGTTTAGGATAGCTGGCTGAATTATAAAATTTAATTTCTTTAAAATTATTTAACTCTGTAATTTACCTGTTGTGGATTTCGTCGCGCGCGTTCTAACTACTGGCACCATCTGTATTCTTAAACACATGCAACAAATCGACTTGACGTCACAGTTTTCAAGGACGTTTCTAGAGTTGTAAAAATTCCAATTTTCTAACATTAAATTATAAATTAAAACTTTTTATTAAACATGTTTTATTATATGAAGATGTAAACTATAAAAAGTTACTATTTCATATCAATTCCATATCAACGGAATAACCCCATTATTTTTCTCATAAAACATCAATGTTTTATAATTTAATTAATTTATGAATCTATTTAGCTATATGTGATTTTCAAAAACATTTTTTAAATTAGATTAACAAAATATCTTTTAAGGCTTATTGTATGATATCGTATTTTATCGGTTGAACTCTGATAAAAAATATCAATCGTTATTTCCTTCCAATCTTGCTCAATTAATGCTATTAAAGTTACTCTATATTACCATAATTAACAGGAACTGTTTTTACTACTGTAGTAATAATTTTACGTATCAGTTACGCAACATATACTTACAATACTTTGTGTTTAAGAGTTATCATGTCGTGATAAAATAATAAAAATAAAACTTTGCAGATTCATGCATCAAGATGTGAGCAATATGATAATTCTGAAGAAGAATCATTGTGTGTCATTTGTAATTCCTATATCGCGAAAACAGAAATGGACGCGCACAAGTTCAATTGTTTGAAAAATATAACAGAAGATTCGACAGAGAAAACTTATGATAAAAATAAAAATAATTCAAAATTAGGGTTCTTATGTGATGTGTGTGATACGTATGTGGTGGACTGTAATCCGTTTGAACATGCCAGTAATTGTATAGCTGCTGTAGACGACAGATAGGAATAAATATTATGTTGTAGCAATTTTTAATTTTTGTAAATAAATAACATATTTTTATGTACAATCAATATTTTTTAATAAATCGTTTGTGATGTAGGTATTTTAATATTATATCTTATCAACAAACCTATATTTTGACATGATATCTACGTAAACTTCACAATCTTAATGGAATATTTATCGCTTTTCAAAAATAGCCAATAATATTATTAAACAATGAAATAGAAATGTGCGTCATATATTGTGTATTTTATTGTTAATCTTCCATTGGTAAAAGTAGTAACAAAAAATCTAAAGTATTTTTTTATTATTATTAATCATTGAACCTTTGCACCTTTGTTTTCAATTATCTGTCAAATCAATCATCTTCGAGATTATAATTGTTAACTGCTTGTTAATTAAATATCACTTAACCACTAATGTTCTTAAAAGATATAATTGGACAATTGCTCAAGTGTAACAGAATTAATTTGCTACTCTCGTAGGCAAAGATGTCTTTAAAAATATTATTTATATTTATTGTTATTTTAAACATATCATGTATTCATGGAATTCAGAAACGTTTCTTACATGCAGATTGGACCGTAAGAAATAAAAATTATAGTAAGTATTTAAAATATATGTTTTGAAAATTACTATTATTTATTTTTTTAGGTATAAAAATACCGGCTACAGTTCCCGGAGGAATTTATTCCGATCTCATGTCTGCTGAAATTTTGGATGATATTTATTATAGATTTAATGATATTAACTATCGTTGGGTTGCAAATGAGACATGGATTTATTCTTCTACATTTCAAGGTACTACTTCAAACATTTTTTTGTAATTTACAACCATAACAAAACATTGTTTCAGTGGATCAAATATATTTAAACAAACCAAATATTGATATAGTTTTTGAAGGCCTTGACACAATATCTACAATATTTTTAAATAACAATAAACTTGGAACCACTTATAATATGTTTATTAGATACAGTTTTAATATTAAACCGTATCTTCAGGTAATTCAATACAATACTTTAATAAAAAATTTGATGTGGCCAGCACATGACTTCCCGCTAATTCCATGTATAAAATAGCAATGAGCTTTAAGTAAAGTTGTTTGTAAACAAAATCTAATTTGTTGATCCAATAAATAGAAAAGTCTGTAATACGAAATTTTGGATTATATTTAAGAGCTCCAAATTATATACAAGTTTTAAATACCTAATTTGAGGAGTTTTGGATCATATTTTAATATATTTTATCGAGAAAATATGTTTAGAGCTTACAGTAAAGTATCACTTCCGGTATGTCAATTTTAGAAAACATCTAATATGTCATTGTCAACACAATAGTCTTAAATACAAAATTTAAAAAGTTTTGTATTATATCATAATAATATTTTTCACGAAAATATGTTCAGAGCTTTAAATTTCACTTCCGGATAAATTTTAGCGAAATTTGAATATGTTGTTTCCCTTGATGTAAAAGTGTTAAATACTAAAATTGAAAAGTTTTGGATTATATTTTAATATAAGTTCATTAAAAACTGTTATGGGCTTCAAGTAAAGTATCTCTTCCGGTTGTCCAATATTACCTAAAATCTAATCAACCCTTTATATGAATACAAAAAGCTTAAATACGGAAAATAAATTTTTTTGGAAGTTTGGTATGTAGAAGAAAAATCGTTACACACACAGACATCATTATAAAAATAGTAAAAAAGTATTATGGAGATTCTAATTCGTGTTTATTTACTGAAAACTCACTATCGAGTTTTTGGACCGAAAATATTACCTCCGGTATGACGGGAGGTAAAAAGAAAAGTAATGTTTGAATGTTTTAGTTAGGAAATAATACTTTAATAGTCGTTTTTAAATCACCAATTATCGAGTCAAATAAATTGCATGCACAATATGCGAAAAACTACATAATTCCACCACTTTGCGTACCCGGCGAATATAGAGGAGAATGTCATGTTAATCTTCTTCGGAAAATGCAAGCTTCATTTTCTTGGGACTGGGGACCAGCTTTTCCATCTGTAGGAATTTGGTAAGATATTTTTTCTATTGTAGATTTTAATGTCGGCTTTTGTTTACTCAAAATAGATCAAATAGCATTTTAACTGCTAGGGTACATAAAATAATATTTTAACAATAAATAAAGTACTCTATTTTTTATTTATTTATATATATTATAAACTTTGAACGGTTTCTTTTAATAACAATTTCAATTAACTGCAGATAACATTATCAGAAAGATCTATTCCTGGAATAGAACCACAACTTATATTAAATTTTAATATCGTGATAAAATAAAAAATTAATTTATAACTAATTTTTCTTTTTAAAATCTGCCATTAAGGCGATAAAATTTAATTATCGAGTTGCGAATAACAAATCACTCGCGATAATCGGTCTTAAATTAATACTTTCCACACATCGATATAATATAATTTTATCGTCTTAGGACTGTTTTCATAATAAACTTTATTCAATTAAAGTTTTGTTCGTTTTTATAATATAACTTCAGCACTTTAGCCACCGTTGTAGCATTATTTTATAGATAAAGTTTTGTAGTAATTGTAATTAAAATCTTAAAGTAAGCCTGATTATGAAAACGGCCCTTATTAAGGTATATTTACCTATTTAAATCTTTTATAATTGAAATGGAAATTAATATATATAGTATTGTTTGGGTTAAAGAGCATAAATCAATTCCATTTGATGTTTAAAATTAATTGTTATGAGTTCCGACAATAAAGGCCGTTTCATAATTAGGCTCACTGTAAAACTTTAATTAAAATTACCTTAGAGCCGTTTTCATAATATAACTTTAGCACTGTTGTACTAAATTGGGTCATTTCACATTTTCTAATTCATTTTTTTCTTGAAAAAATAGGTCAAATTAAATATGTAGGTGTATGTTTTACACTTTAAAAGTCTTTAGAATCAGAGATATGATTTTTTAAAAGTTGTCTTTAATTTCAAATATTTAGACGCTGACGTCACGGCTTGTCGGATGCGGCAGTGCTCTCTACTGGTTGTGTTTGGAACTATGATTGTTTGGGTTATCATGTCAGTTTTATTTTGTGACAACAACATATTAACTAAAAACATATTTCATACAACTATTGGTATTTATTTTAATAAATGTTTTATTTACAAACCTTTACACTTAACTCTGCTGTCACAATTTTAGGTTAGTTTCTTTACAACAGTAACCGGATACCACACGGACCGTTGTGTGTGTGTGAGAGGAATGCCTTTGTGTGAGTAACAAGCCGTAACGTCACGAATTTTACAGCCGCGAAAGTTTATTAGTAAATTTATGAATGAAAAGTCGCATATTTCATGTTATTTTATATTACTATATTTATTAAATGAGACGGAATCCACGATTTTATAAAAAAAACGATATTTTTTTTAAATGACCCCATTCTTAAAATAAGCCTGATTATGAAAACGACCCTTATACTTTATCTTTATTTTAAAGTGCTACAGTGCTCACTAAAGTGCTATTAAAAAAACCGTCAAATTTCTCATTTTTTCCGGATAGCCAAATGTTTTATAAAATAAAATATACACATATTACATACTTAAAATTTGTTCTAATACTACTTATATACCTATTAGATCTAGTATATATATGAATCCCATTTGTATAAATGAAAAGATGTCTGTAATATAATTTTGTATATTTTACAATCTCAGGAAGCCAGTGTACATAAGATCGTACGAATCGGCAGTAATTCAAGATGTGATTGTTAATATAAATGAAGACGATGATCACTGGGACATCAATTTAGAAATTTATTTAGAGTCTGCAGAAATTAACTCTAATTTACGAGGTTTAATTAGCACCACTTTAAGTACTGACCTTAACAATATTGAGATATTTACGGCGGTAAAAGGTAAAATTGAAAACAATGGAGAATATAAGCAAGAAATTTCCTTTTCTGTACCTAAGGTAAGGAACAATTATTCATTATAATGAAATAAATTACATAGTTTATAATTTTAGCCACATGTACAATTATGGTGGCCAAATGGCTTTGGTAAACAACCATTGTACCATTTGACAGTTTCCTTCAAACCTGAAAATTTCAATGACATAAGCTTAAAAAGTTTTAAAGTAGGATTTAGAACTATTGAACTAGTACAAAACCCTACAGGTACAGAAACACTTATAATAATATGATTCTATTTTATTTTTAAAAAAATTGCAGTAAGTACTGAAATTGGCCGGTTTCACTAAACATAAATATTATTTGATAGTAGTATTTAGTCAGATTTCATGTAGTAAATATTTTTCAAATTTATGTAAATAATGTTGTAATCTTGATGTAAATTTTGTGTTTCAGAAAAGGGACTTACGTTCTATTTTAAAGTAAATGGAATTCCAATATTTGCAAAAGGATCAAATTGGATTCCTGCTAATATTTTACCCGAAAAAGGATCAAATATAAAAGACTTGAAATTTCTTTTACAATCTTCAAAAGAGGTTCACATGAATATGTTACGAGTATGGGGTGGTGGTTTATATGAATCCGATGAATTTTATGAATTAGCTGATGAATATGGCATTTTAATATGGCAAGATTTCATGTTTGCGTGTGGCATGTATCCAGTTAATCAAGAATATTTAGAGTGAGTATAACAACAAATCATTGATCGGTAGATAATGTTGAAAAAATAAATTTCCTTGATGAGATTATTTATTACAAAACAAACATCTTATTACTATTTTTGTTTATCATAAAATTTTATCAATACTTTAGATACTTATGTTTATCAAAAGTATTGTAAGAAAGGTCAAGAATATTTTAATATTAGAAGACTTTATATATTGATACTTGACTTTATCAAACAAAGGGTTTTGTAAAGAAATCTTCACAGTTTATTACCGACTACTGGGTGTGCTAATCTTTAATATTCACCACAGCAATTCTCGATCTTCTTTTGTTTCTGAGTTACAGGGAAAAACTTGTTTTTCGCTCATTTCGAAAATATCATCTTATTTATTATGAGAGAGAAAAATTGTTTTAAATAAATCATCATTCGTTTATTGTTTTCAAAATTATATCATTATTTTCGGGTTAGTTAAATTATTATTTATCGATGTTACAGTTGGCTTTGACAGAATTCTAAAAAAATGCTTTTGAAGTAATTAAATTGAAAACTGAAATAAACAATATTAGAAATTACCAAATGATGATCTGTAATAAATTTTTTCATCTCATTAAATTAATAATTCATCTTTTACTCATGTTTAAAACAAAATAATGTAGACTTGTTATAGTGAAAATGATTAGGTAGAAGACGCATGTCATCAACCTGAAAAAAACCTGATAAAATGAAATATAACTTGTACAAATTATTGGATGTTATTTATTTTTAAAAGAGGAATCGTTATTTCTTTTACAGAATATAAATTTATTTGAAATATTAGTAGTTTATTTTCGTATCATACGTTGGCACTACTGACAATAACCACGTTGTGTCAAATAATTTTATATATAAAATTGCAAAGCTTATAAAATAAGCAAAAAGATTAAACTATTTTTAACATAGGCTCCCATTTAAAAAATAATATGTTCGTATTATATTTCAAGAATTATTGTTTTTAAAAAAATATAATTACGCGATTCTATTCTACGTAAAAATCGGTTCATCTATCATGATAAATAAGAAACGAGGTATTTTCGAAATGAACGAAAAACGAGTTTTTCCCTATAGCTCAGAAACAAAGGATCGAAAATTGCTGTGGTGACTATTAAACTTTTCTTGAAAAGTTGATAAAGGAATGTACCAACGGTTTTGCTCTATCATTAATTTAACCCGAGATACCTTAAAAACATAGGATATGTTCTAGAGCGCTCAGGACTTTGCCGGAGGTGGTTCCTCACTCTTATTCGTCAAACCCCATCGCAAACCAGAGTAACTCTGAAACACATTGGCATTTATCTGAGTGCTTGTATATTTCTCTAAAAATAACAACAAGAATCTAACGCACTAAACTTGGCCCGAGTTTCCTAATCGTGACTTTTGTGCGTTAGGTTATTATTATTATTAAAGAAATATAGAAGCTCTCAGATAAATACCAGTGTGTCCATTAACTCTGTATATCCTGGGGTTTGTCTAATGAGAGTACGGAATCATCTCCGTCAAAGTCCTGAGCGCTTCAAAACATCGGCCGCTCTGTACCGTACAGCAAAATGGGTTTACGCGACTGGTTGTGATGATTATATTTTATATTAAATAGATTTAAAATTGTGATTGTATTGCTAACAGAAAATATCATTTCAGACATGTAAAAATAGAAGTACAACAACAAGTTAGACGCCTGCAACATCATACTAGTGTAGCACTTTGGGCGGGAAATAATGAAAACGAAGCTGCTTTACGTGATAATTGGTAAATATTTTATATACATATATTCAATTCTATTCTTACCATTCGGAAAATTTTTGGTACAACGCATTTGGCAATTTCCTCTAACATGCAATCTATGTTAAAAGAATTTTTTTTTTTGAGCGTTTCTTAAAAATAAAATATAATTCCAGGTATGGAACAGCTAATAATTTCACCGTGTATAAAAGAGATTACATTATTTTATACGTAGATACCATACGAGATGTATGTCTGCAGAATGATAAAACTCGATCATTTATGGTATCTAGTCCTTCAAATGGTTTACAATCTGAACTAGAAGACTATGTGGCCAATTATCCATATGATCCTCATTATGGAGATAGTAAGTTTATGTTTTATGTTTAGTTTTAGTGACTATTGAAATTTTTATGCTTTAAAGCTTTTAACAAAAAGTGATTTGCACAAAATAATGTTTTCTTTATAGCAGAAATTAAATTCATTATAAAATATTACAGTTTATGTTAATTAACAACTTCAATTGTGCAATTAACGTTACTAGAAAGATCTGTTCCTGAAATTGATCTACAGCTTAATATTCAATTTTAAAATTGTGCTTAAAAAATCATGTAATTTATAATTGATATAAAAATTGCTAAAGAAATAAATATAGAATTTTATACACGACGATAAAATTTAATCATCGGTTCGCAAAAATAATTCACTCGTGAATTAACCCGTTTCTTTCGTCGAAAAATGTAACTATACCTTGGCCTTGATTTTGTAACTTTAATTTCTATCAGATTTCAAATTCTACCGGAATTCGTAAGGCTAATTAATACAAATATGATAACTCAATTTTTCAAACTAGACGTAAATAATAAATGTCAAGCATTAACGATAGAAACGATTTCTACTGCTTCGAACCAGTAGAATTAGAAATTACTGCGAGAAAGAGTGAAGAAAATTCTCAATTTTGTTCGAAATGAAATCCAGTTGAAATTAAAGTTATGCTTGTAAATATTTTTAGTTCACTATTACAATTATATATTGGACGGCTGGGATCAAAATATATATGTAAGAACTCGATTTTCTTCGGAATATGGTTTCCAATCCATTCCATGTTATGAAACAATGCTGTCGTCTACTGACAAATCTGCAGATTTAATTATGAATAGCAACTTTATGGAATCTAGACAACATCACCCTCTTGGATACGACGAAATGAAATTGTTAATTTCAAAACATTTAATTTTACCAAGTGAAAATAAAGAAAACTATATAAAAACTTTTATTTACTACAGTCAGGTATTTATTATTTATTATATAATTTGAAAAAAATGAAGAGGTATATTTAAGATAAGTCAAGCGATGGCATATAAAGCACAAACAGAGCATTATAGACAATGGAGAAGTAGGACTGATGAAGATGATCAAGGGCTAACAATGGGAGCTTTATATTGGCAATTAAATGATGTTTGGCCAGCACCATCGTGGTCCAGTATTGGTAAGAATAAATCATATCTCAATTTACGAGGATGAATCAAATAAAAACGGGACTAATTTTTCTTTAAATTCTAAAAAGTATATATAGATGTCTTTTCCCGTTCCCGAAATATTAATTTTTTATAGTTTTCCTACAAAAATACACTTTATCTTTATTTAGTTATATATTTCGCTCTCTGTCTTACAAAAAATAAATATTTGCGAGTAAGTGTACAATCCTGTTCGTTGTTATTCTATGACATGTTGTCTCTGTCTTACAACATATTTATCTTATACATTGTAAGACAGAGACAACATGTCATAGAATAACAACGAACAGGATTGTACACTTACTCGCAAATATTTTATTTATCAATTTCAGTCAAAAACATTTTTCATTCTTCATCGTAGAAACTAGCGGGAAATTCACATAGCCATTGGAGCATAAACTCCTCCATCGCACGGGTGTCGTCGAATCGTTGGCCCCCCATCGCTTCTTTGAGGGGCCCAAGACGTGAAAGTCTCATGGTGACAAGTCGGGATTATAGCGTGGATGTTCCAACGTTTCCCAGCCAATGGACCTTTTACATGAAAAGAGAGAGATAGAGAAAAAATGACATATATGTAGTGCGCAGTAGTTTGTTTGCGCATAGAGGAGGCCAGATATATTTCAAACAAAATTTGAAATGGCGGAAATAAGAATGTAACTATATTAAATAAATTTACACAAAGCGTTTGTGATATTAAATATTTCAAGACGAGAGGACGGGTAAATGGGAATCAGAAACGTGGTTATATGTTCTAAAGACGCGAAATAAACACCACATAAAGTGGCAGATAATTGCGTAGTTGCCAGTTTGTTATTAAGAAAGTTACAAACAAGAATAAAACTATTGTAATTATTTTTAAATAAATTGTTTTGCCTTTATTAGTAATTTCTTTACAATCAAAGTCTAAATAATTTCAGTTTTTATGTTGTTTAAATAATTTTTTATCAAAAATAAATGCTTGTCCTTTTAATCATTTTACTTGTCAACATTATTCATCATAAAAATTTCACTACGTGGTGTATTGAAAAATTACGTCACGGTGCAATAAAAATGTAAAAGGTCCATTGGGGTCTACCCCCTTCCTACGGGTCTATGACCCCTCTGGAATTAAAACAAAAATCATTCCTATTTATATTTGATTCACCCTCGTATGTATCGAATCATCGGATATGATGTACTCCCTCTGTCCTAAATTATGGTATACATTTCTGTGAAGATGTTTCGCTGCAGTAGACACAACACAACAAATTTTTCTGGATATTAATGAATAAAATTCACGAGTATTTGGGACAGGGGAGTATTATATGGTATCTAAATTTATATAATATTTCTTCATAGATTTCAGGCATCGTTGGAAGATGGTGCACTACTATGCTAAGAAATTTTTTGCTCCAATATTAATAACGGCAAATATTAGTCCAGCCAAACAAATGACCATATTTGCGCTGTCTGATTTAACATCAATTGTTCCTAACGCTACCCTTACACTTAACATCTATACATGGAAAAGTATGAAGCCAATATATTCCCAAAATAAAATTATAAATATAGTAAGTAATATTTAATTATTAATTAGATTTAGTTATTATTATTGTATATATTTCTTAATATTTCGGCCGGTTGACATTTTCAAGAAACAAATTATAAAACCGACACAAATGGTGGGAAATACACGGGTGGATCGAAAGAAAAATCTGATTTTGCCAGCACATTACCTTCCGTCAATCATGTGTATTATGTACAAATTCCGTAGGGTGCGAGCAGTCACGTGACTTTGCTGACCTTGGCAATCAGAATGACAGCTATTATTTATATCCATAACTGGCAAATGTTATAATTTTTCATTCAAAATTTCATTTTTTGCTATTATACCAATTATAACCAAAATCTAATCATATCTGGATAAATTTGAGGAATACGAAAAAATTATAATTTTTGGAATCGTGGTATTGGAGTTATGCGATCCGAAACGAGCGTCACATACGCACGCGCGCACAAACACACACACACATACATACAAACATCATCATAAAATAGTAAATTCGTATTCAAGGGACCCCAAAACGTACTTATTCGTCAGAAACTCACTATCGAATTTTTTGACCAATGACGATACCTTCCTTACGTAAAGATGACGGAAAGTAAAAAAATCGACATTTTTGTTAAATGACCCCAATAATACTCTGCTGTATAAGTGGAAATATTTTATTTCACAGTATTCCTTGTACATATTTGGTTTTATATTTCAACCATATCTAAAATTATATGAAACTTGTACCATTCCTAAAACATTGGACTTGTAAAAATGTTTTTTATTATTGTTTTAGCTGCCCAGTTATTCTGCAATTATTAGTCAATCCTGGCTAGATCACGGGTTGAGAACAGTTGGATGTGGTACTTTGAAGACTGCCGAAAATAATTGCTTTTTGTATTTTACACTTATAAATGCGAATGGAGATCAATTGGCACCCGATAATTTTGTTTTCCCTGGACCTCTTAAATCGGCGAATGGATTAAGTACTCCAAATTTAACTGTAATATTAATATAAATAGGTAAAACGTATTTGTTAAATAATTAATATTGTTTCAGACTAAAATCATAAAAATAAAATATGGGCAACAAAGTATTTTCGAAATAATTGTGACAACAGATAGAATCACGCCGTTTGTCTGGTTGGAGACAGGGGCAATAAAAGGAAAATTCTCTGATAATGGTTTCTTACAAGTCACAGAACAGAAGATAGTTCGATTTATAAGTAGTGAACCTGTAACTCAAGATCAATTGCAATCTGTTTTAACAGTTACATCTTTACGGAGTTCTGAGCATTTGTAATAATTGTATAACTATCACATCGAAAAATATTGCATTAGTTAGACATTTACTGTAAAATAATATATAGATTATATGAAATAAATATTTTATGTAGCATTTAACAAATTTCGACGGGATTCGCTTTTTTCTGTAAGTTGTTTTAAAAAATTATTTTACATCTTTTAAGGATTGCTACAAGTTTATTTCAAGTCGTGTAAAGGGCTGGACTGGGGACTAAATTGGTTCCAGCCCCCAAAAAAAAGGGTAACTGCCGCTGGAGTTCCAAAAACGAAAACTGCTCGTGTAAACCGGCCTCGGTAAGCATCGGCATCTCTGGCATTTACCAGGTGGTCAATCCGGTCCTGGTTATGAGTGAATTCAACATTTATATGTTGTTTATGAAGTTAACGTTTTACTAAACTATAATAATTGTCATAAAATATCTTATGGTTACTGTAACTATATGTATGCAGATGATTTGCAGCGTTCTGCAAAAAATACAGAAAAAATCCTAACTCGAAGTAGGCTATGAATAAGGAAAGGTTTTCTTCTTGAATCTTATTTTAGAAATGGAAATAAATTAGAAGACGGCGAATGGCAAGGTACTGTATCCTTTTATATTAGCTTTTCTCCTTAGTATTATATTTCAGAATCAATTTTGACTTTTGAATTGAATAATAATCAGATATACGTTTCTCTGCTCATAGCTTACTCCGAGTTAGGTCTTAACACTGTATAATCGCAGTAAAGCGGTCGAACACTTTCGCTTGCTCTTACTTTGCTTGTTAAGCCAAGTCTACATTGAAAAGAACATTGTTAATAAAAACTGTTATGGGCATCAAGTAAAGTATCACTTCCGGTTTATCAATTTCAGTCAAAATATAATGTTGTTCCCTTTGATATAAAAATCCTAAATACTAAAATTGAAAATTTTTAGATTATATTTTAATATAGTTCTTCATGAAAAACTGTTATGAACTTCAAGTAAAGTATCACTTTCGGTTTGTCAATTTCAGTTAAAATCTAATATATTGTTCCTATAAAAGTCCTAAATACTAACATTGAAAATTTTTAGATTTTAATACAGTTTTTCTTGAAAAACTGTTCGGGCTTCAAGTAAAGTACCACTTCCGGTTTGTCAATTTCAGTCAAAATTTAATTTGTTGTTCCCTTTGATATAAAAATCCTAAATACTAAAATTGAAAATTTTTAGATTATATTTTAATACAGCTCTTCATGAAAAACTGTTACGGGCTTCAAGTAAAGTACCACTTCCGGTTTGTCAATTTCAGTCAAAATATAATATGTTGTTCCCTTTGATATAAAAATCCTAAATACTAAAATTGAAAATTTTTAGATTATATTTTAATACAGTTCTTCACGAAAAACTGTTACGGGCTTTAAGTAAAGTACCATTTCCGGTTTGTCAATTTCAGTTAAAATATAATATGTTGTTCCATTTGGTTAATCTTTTTGTGTTTATATTTGAAAAAAATAAATAGATGTCTTTTCCCGTTCCCGAAATATTAATTTTTTATAGTTTTCCTACAAAAATACACTTTATCTTTATTTAGTTATATATTTCGCTCTCTGTCTTACAAAAAATAAATATTTGCGAGTAAGTGTACAATCCTGTTTGTTGTTATTCTATGACATGTTGTCTCTGTCTTACAACATATTTATCTTATACATTGTAAGACAGAGACAACATGTCATAGAATAACAACAAACAGGATTGTACACTTACTCGCAAATATTTTATTTATCAATTTCAGTCAAAATATAATATGTTGTTCCCCTTGATATAAAAGTCTTAAATACTAAAATTGAAAAGTTTTAGATTATATTTTAATATAGTTCTTCATTAAAAAATTGTTAGCGAACAAATGTTCAGCAACATAGCTCGTGAAGAATTGTTGCTAAGAATGTTAGTTAATATTATGTTTTCCTTCTGTTCGATTTGCAAATCGAAAATGGCAGTGGCTTTAAAGTTTCTATGAGAATGTCTAAATTTTCTAAATCCACCACTGGCCCACAATGAATGTGTGAGAAAAAAAAAGAAAATATAAAACAATACTTGTACTAAGTGCCTATACAACCACACGTATCGTTGTGTGCCAGACTGGAAAAGTCTATTATATTCAGCAAACAATAGGGACTCTTAAAAGAGCCGGTGGCATTCGCGTAAATATCCGTCTGGCTCTTACATAAAAAATGGAATACTGGGCTCTTATAAGCACCAGTGGCAGCGAGCGAACGTATTAAGAGAGAGCGAAAGCGTTTGACCGCTGTACTGTGGTATAATAATAGTAAACTCTAAACTTACAATGAATAAATATTATGATCTAGGTACTGCAGCCATAGAAAAGTCATCTTCAACCACCAAGAAGTATTCCTTGTAGCCAGAGCACACAAGCACACCACAAATACGTCCGTACATTGGGGCTGCAATAATAAAACTAATCCCTGTAGTACACAAATATTAGATAATCTTTATAATTATTAAAATGATGAGAATTAATAATAATTAATTACATAATCTTTTCGTTCGTATACACGTCGGAGCCCATTACCGTATATACAGAAAGTTTACCATTACCACTGGGCTCCGGGGACCGATACCACACCGAAATAAATACAGCATTTGTGACTTCCGCACCCAAACGTGTTTAATTAAATAGATTTAAAATGTATTGTAAATTATTTTACATATTTTTTAATGTACATACTTTAATATATGATTTATTTATATGTATTACAAGATATAATAAAGAGACAGTTATCTGTTAAAATTAAAGTATTTTTCCGAAGTTTTTCTATCCTTTTAACCTCTCTCATATCTTTTACAGGTTGAAATTAGTGTAATAAAGTTTGTCCGGTTCTTTTAGCCATTCAAATACCGAAATTAACACAGGCCCTTCAATACAGACTTTAGGGTTTGCGTATCCTGTAGATTTTGACCCTCTCTATCTACTGGACTTCATACAATTACTGAAAACCTAATACACAATATATTTAGCCCAAAAATATGTGACGAAGGGCTTGTGTTAACTCCGGCATTTGAGGAATGAAATAAATTTTATTTAATATTGATTCGTCATATTTTCCTTAAGGGCTATTTTAAAGGGCGAAGGGCTTAAAACGACCCTTAGAAAAAACAGACCTTGGATTCGTGTTCTACGGGTCGAAATTAGCCTAATAAAATTTGTCCCGCCCTTCTAGCTCTTTTAATAACGGAATTAGCGCATGCCTTTCGTCATAAATTTTAGGGCTAAGAATATTGTAAACTGAAGGGTTTTCAACAATTCTACGCAAGGCAATCGAAACGGCGGGTTCAAATACCCTAGATACGCGATTTTTCACCCCTTTAGCCCTTCAAATAGATGAATTATACATGGGACCCTTCGGAAAATTTAAGGGCTCGTATCTCGGAAACGGCTGGGATTTCAGCGATTTCCTTGAATTTTCGCGTTCCCTTAGCAACCGTTGAAATGTCGGGGTCGTAGAACAACATATTTAAGTTTCAAGGGCCTAAGGCCAAAGGTTTCAAAATGGCCTAATTGAAATTTGACAGCTTTTAATTGAAACATTTCGATTCAAAACGCATCACTACACTAAATAAGAAAATTGACTGTAACTCTGAAACTATTAGGGCTAGGAGGGTGAAACAAATTCTATTATACTAATTTGGACCCGTAGATTACTAATCTGTGGTCATATTTTCCCTAAGGCCTAATTTAAAGGGCGAATTCAAAATGCAACATATTTAATTAAGAAAAATGTGTTGTAACTCTGAAACTATAAGGGGTAGAAAGGCCGGACAAATTTTATTAGACTAATTACAATTCGTAGAATACGAATCCGAGGTCAGATTCATCCCAAGGGCTTAATAACAGGCCATGGGTTTAATATAAGTGCAAAGGGCTTAAGAGTGCCCTTAGGAAAAATTTGGGCTCAGTTTCATAATCTACAGGTCCAAATTAGTTTAATAAAATTTATTCGACCCTTCTAGCCCTATTAATAACAAAGTTAGCTAATCTACACCCCTAGAAATTTGAAGGGTAAATATAACAAAAACTAAAGAGTTTTATGCAATTCTGCGCAGTCCAATCGAATGAGCGGCTCAAAATACACCCGATACGCTATTTTTCAGCCCTTAATTCCTTTAAACAGGCAAACTAGGGCAAAATACCCCCCAAAATCTTTAGGGGCTCGTATCTCGGAAACGGCTGGGATTTCAGCGATTTCCTTGAAATTTCGCGTTCCCTTAGAATCCTTTGAAATGTCGGGGTCGTAGAACAACATATTTAAGTTTCAAGGGCCTAGGGCCAAGGGTTTCAAAATGGCCTAATTGAAATTTGACAGCTTTTAATTGAAACATTTCGATTCAAAACGCATCACTACACTAAATAAGAAAATTGACTGTAACTCTGAAACTATTAGGGCTAGGAGGGTGAAACAAATTCTATTATACTAATTTGGACCCGTAGATTACTAATCTGTGGTCATATTTTCCCTAAGGCCTAATTTAAAGGGCGAATTCAAAATGCAACATATTTAATTAAGAAAAATGTGTTGTAACTCTGAAACTATAAGGGGTAGAAAGGCCGGACAAATTTTATTAGACTAATTACAACCCGTAGAATACGAATCCGAGGTCAGATTCATCCCAAGGGCTTAATAACAGGCCATGGGTTTAATATAAGTGCAAAGGGCTTAAGAGTGCCCTTAGGAAAAATTTGGGCTCAGTTTCATAATCTACAGGTCCAAATTAGTTTAATAAAATTTATTCGACCCTTCTAGCCCTATTAATAACAAAGTTAGCTAATCTACACCCCTAGAAATTTGAAAGGTAAATATAACAAAAACTAAAGAGTTTTATGCAATTCTGCGCAGTCCAATCGAATGAGCGGCTCAAAATACACCCGATACGCTATTTTTCAGCCCTTAATTCCTTTAAACAGGCAAACTAGGGCAAAATACCCCCCAAAATCTTTAGGGGCTCGTATCTCGGAAACGGCTGGGATTTCAGCGATTTCCTTGAAATTTCGCGTTCCCATAGCATCCTTTGAAATGTCGGGGTCGTAGAACAACATATTTAAGTTTCAAGGGCCTAGGGCCAAGGGTTTCAAAATGGCCTAATTGAAATTTGACAGCTTTTAATTGAAACATTTCGATTCAAAACGCATCACTACACTAAATAAGAAAATTGACTGTAACTCTGAAACTATTAGGGCTAGGAGGGTGAAACAAATTCTATTATACTAATTTGGACCCGTAGATTACTAATCTGTGGTCATATTTTCCCTAAGGCCTAATTTAAAGGGCGAATTCAAAATGCAACATATTTAATTAAGAAAAATGTGTTGTAACTCTGAAACTATAAGGGGTAGAAAGGCCGGACAAATTTTATTAGACTAATTACAACCCGTAGAATACGAATCCGAGGTCAGATTCATCCCAAGGGCTTAATAACAGGCCATGGGTTTAATATAAGTGCAAAGGGCTTAAGAGTGCCCTTAGGAAAAATTTGGGCTCAGTTTCATAATCTACAGGTCCAAATTAGTTTAATAAAATTTATTCGACCCTTCTAGCCCTATTAATAACAAAGTTAGCTAATCTACACCCCTAGAAATTTGAAGGGTAAATATAACAAAAACTAAAGAGTTTTATGCAATTCTGCGCAGTCCAATCGAATGAGCGGCTCAAAATACACCCGATACGCTATTTTTCAGCCCTTAATTCCTTTAAACAGGCAAACTAGGGCAAAATACCCCCCAAAATCTTTAGGGGCTCGTATCTCGGAAACGGCTGGGATTTCAGCGATTTCCTTGAAATTTCGCGTTCCCTTAGCATCCTTTGAAATGTCGGGGTCGTAGAACAACATATTTAAGTTTCAAGGGCCTAGGGCCAAGGGTTTCAAAATGGCCTAATTGAAATTTGACAGCTTTTAATTGAAACATTTCGATTCAAAACGCATCACTACACTAAATAAGAAAATTGACTGTAACTCTGAAACTATTAGGGCTAGGAGGGTGAAACAAATTCTATTATACTAATTTGGACCCGTAGATTACTAATCTGTGGTCATATTTTCCCTAAGGCCTAATTTAAAGGGCGAATTCAAAATGCAACATATTTAATTAAGAAAAATGTGTTGTAACTCTGAAACTATAAGGGGTAGAAAGGCCGGACAAATTTTATTAGACTAATTACAACCCGTAGAATACGAATCCGAGGTCAGATTCATCCCAAGGGCTTAATAACAGGCCATGGGTTTAATATAAGTGCAAAGGGCTTAAGAGTGCCCTTAGGAAAAATTTGGGCTCAGTTTCATAATCTACAGGTCCAAATTAGTTTAATAAAATTTATTCGACCCTTCTAGCCCTATTAATAACAAAGTTAGCTAATCTACACCCCTAGAAATTTGAAGGGTAAATATAACAAAAACTAAAGAGTTTTATGCAATTCTGCGCAGTCCAATCGAATGAGCGGCTCAAAATACACCCGATACGCTATTTTTCAGCCCTTAATTCCTTTAAACAGGCAAACTAGGGCAAAATACCCCCCAAAATCTTTAGGGGCTCGTATCTCGGAAACGGCTGGGATTTCAGCGATTTCCTTGAATTTTCGCGTTCCCTTAGCAACCGTTGAAATGTCGGGGTCGTAGAACAACATATTTAAGTTTCAAGGGCCTAAGGCCAAAGGTTTCAAAATGGCCTAATTGAAATTTGACAGCTTTTAATTGAAACATTTCGATTCAAAACGCATCACTACACTAAATAAGAAAATTGACTGTAACTCTGAAACTATTAGGGCTAGGAGGGTGAAACAAATTCTATTATACTAATTTGGACCCGTAGATTACTAATCTGTGGTCATATTTTCCCTAAGGCCTAATTTAAAGGGCGAATTCAAAATGCAACATATTTAATTAAGAAAAATGTGTTGTAACTCTGAAACTATAAGGGGTAGAAAGGCCGGACAAATTTTATTAGACTAATTACAATTCGTAGAATACGAATCCGAGGTCAGATTCATCCCAAGGGCTTAATAACAGGCCATGGGTTTAATATAAGTGCAAAGGGCTTAAGAGTGCCCTTAGGAAAAATTTGGGCTCAGTTTCATAATCTACAGGTCCAAATTAGTTTAATAAAATTTATTCGACCCTTCTAGCCCTATTAATAACAAAGTTAGCTAATCTACACCCCTAGAAATTTGAAGGGTAAATATAACAAAAACTAAAGAGTTTTATGCAATTCTGCGCAGTCCAATCGAATGAGCGGCTCAAAATACACCCGATACGCTATTTTTCAGCCCTTAATTCCTTTAAACAGGCAAACTAGGGCAAAATACCCCCCAAAATCTTTAGGGGCTCGTATCTCGGAAACGGCTGGGATTTCAGCGATTTCCTTGAAATTTCGCGTTCCCTTAGCATCCTTTGAAATGTCGGGGTCGTAGAACAACATATTTAAGTTTCAAGGGCCTAGGGCCAAGGGTTTCAAAATGGCCTAATTGAAATTTGACAGCTTTTAATTGAAACATTTCGATTCAAAACGCATCACTACACTAAATAAGAAAATTGACTGTAACTCTGAAACTATTAGGGCTAGGAGGGTGAAACAAATTCTATTATACTAATTTGGACCCGTAGATTACTAATCTGTGGTCATATTTTCCCTAAGGCCTAATTTAAAGGGCGAATTCAAAATGCAACATATTTAATTAAGAAAAATGTGTTGTAACTCTGAAACTATAAGGGGTAGAAAGGCCGGACAAATTTTATTAGACTAATTACAACCCGTAGAATACGAATCCGAGGTCAGATTCATCCCAAGGGCTTAATAACAGGCCATGGGTTTAATATAAGTGCAAAGGGCTTAAGAGTGCCCTTAGGAAAAATTTGGGCTCAGTTTCATAATCTACAGGTCCAAATTAGTTTAATAAAATTTATTCGACCCTTCTAGCCCTATTAATAACAAAGTTAGCTAATCTACACCCCTAGAAATTTGAAAGGTAAATATAACAAAAACTAAAGAGTTTTATGCAATTCTGCGCAGTCCAATCGAATGAGCGGCTCAAAATACACCCGATACGCTATTTTTCAGCCCTTAATTCCTTTAAACAGGCAAACTAGGGCAAAATACCCCCCAAAATCTTTAGGGGCTCGTATCTCGGAAACGGCTGGGATTTCAGCGATTTCCTTGAAATTTCGCGTTCCCTTAGCATCCTTTGAAATGTCGGGGTCGTAGAACAACATATTTAAGTTTCAAGGGCCTAGGGCCAAGGGTTTCAAAATGGCCTAATTGAAATTTGACAGCTTTTAATTGAAACATTTCGATTCAAAACGCATCACTACACTAAATAAGAAAATTGACTGTAACTCTGAAACTATTAGGGCTAGGAGGGTGAAACAAATTCTATTATACTAATTTGGACCCGTAGATTACTAATCTGTGGTCATATTTTCCCTAAGGCCTAATTTAAAGGGCGAATTCAAAATGCAACATATTTAATTAAGAAAAATGTGTTGTAACTCTGAAACTATAAGGGGTAGAAAGGCCGGACAAATTTTATTAGACTAATTACAACCCGTAGAATACGAATCCGAGGTCAGATTCATCCCAAGGGCTTAATAACAGGCCATGGGTTTAATATAAGTGCAAAGGGCTTAAGAGTGCCCTTAGGAAAAATTTGGGCTCAGTTTCATAATCTACAGGTCCAAATTAGTTTAATAAAATTTATTCGACCCTTCTAGCCCTATTAATAACAAAGTTAGCTAATCTACACCCCTAGAAATTTGAAGGGTAAATATAACAAAAACTAAAGAGTTTTATGCAATTCTGCGCAGTCCAATCGAATGAGCGGCTCAAAATACACCCGATACGCTATTTTTCAGCCCTTAATTCCTTTAAACAGGCAAACTAGGGCAAAATACCCCCCAAAATCTTTAGGGGCTCGTATCTCGGAAACGGCTGGGATTTCAGCGATTTCCTTGAAATTTCGCGTTCCCTTAGCATCCTTTGAAATGTCGGGGTCGTAGAACAACATATTTAAGTTTCAAGGGCCTAGGGCCAAGGGTTTCAAAATGGCCTAATTGAAATTTGACAGCTTTTAATTGAAACATTTCGATTCAAAACGCATCACTACACTAAATAAGAAAATTGACTGTAACTCTGAAACTATTAGGGCTAGGAGGGTGAAACAAATTCTATTATACTAATTTGGACCCGTAGATTACTAATCTGTGGTCATATTTTCCCTAAGGCCTAATTTAAAGGGCGAATTCAAAATGCAACATATTTAATTAAGAAAAATGTGTTGTAACTCTGAAACTATAAGGGGTAGAAAGGCCGGACAAATTTTATTAGACTAATTACAACCCGTAGAATACGAATCCGAGGTCAGATTCATCCCAAGGGCTTAATAACAGGCCATGGGTTTAATATAAGTGCAAAGGGCTTAAGAGTGCCCTTAGGAAAAATTTGGGCTCAGTTTCATAATCTACAGGTCCAAATTAGTTTAATAAAATTTATTCGACCCTTCTAGCCCTATTAATAACAAAGTTAGCTAATCTACACCCCTAGAAATTTGAAAGGTAAATATAACAAAAACTAAAGAGTTTTATGCAATTCTGCGCAGTCCAATCGAATGAGCGGCTCAAAATACACCCGATACGCTATTTTTCAGCCCTTAATTCCTTTAAACAGGCAAACTAGGGCAAAATACCCCCCAAAATCTTTAGGGGCTCGTATCTCGGAAACGGCTGGGATTTCAGCGATTTCCTTGAAATTTCGCGTTCCCTTAGCATCCTTTGAAATGTCGGGGTCGTAGAACAACATATTTAAGTTTCAAGGGCCTAGGGCCAAGGGTTTCAAAATGGCCTAATTGAAATTTGACAGCTTTTAATTGAAACATTTCGATTCAAAACGCATCACTACACTAAATAAGAAAATTGACTGTAACTCTGAAACTATTAGGGCTAGGAGGGTGAAACAAATTCTATTATACTAATTTGGACCCGTAGATTACTAATCTGTGGTCATATTTTCCCTAAGGCCTAATTTAAAGGGCGAATTCAAAATGCAACATATTTAATTAAGAAAAATGTGTTGTAACTCTGAAACTATAAGGGGTAGAAAGGCCGGACAAATTTTATTAGACTAATTACAACCCGTAGAATACGAATCCGAGGTCAGATTCATCCCAAGGGCTTAATAACAGGCCATGGGTTTAATATAAGTGCAAAGGGCTTAAGAGTGCCCTTAGGAAAAATTTGGGCTCAGTTTCATAATCTACAGGTCCAAATTAGTTTAATAAAATTTATTCGACCCTTCTAGCCCTATTAATAACAAAGTTAGCTAATCTACACCCCTAGAAATTTGAAGGGTAAATATAACAAAAACTAAAGAGTTTTATGCAATTCTGCGCAGTCCAATCGAATGAGCGGCTCAAAATACACCCGATACGCTATTTTTCAGCCCTTAATTCCTTTAAACAGGCAAACTAGGGCAAAATACCCCCCAAAATCTTTAGGGGCTCGTATCTCGGAAACGGCTGGGATTTCAGCGATTTCCTTGAAATTTCGCGTTCCCTTAGCATCCTTTGAAATGTCGGGGTCGTAGAACAACATATTTAAGTTTCAAGGGCCTAGGGCCAAGGGTTTCAAAATGGCCTAATTGAAATTTGACAGCTTTTAATTGAAACATTTCGATTCAAAACGCATCACTACACTAAATAAGAAAATTGACTGTAACTCTGAAACTATTAGGGCTAGGAGGGTGAAACAAATTCTATTATACTAATTTGGACCCGTAGATTACTAATCTGTGGTCATATTTTCCCTAAGGCCTAATTTAAAGGGCGAATTCAAAATGCAACATATTTAATTAAGAAAAATGTGTTGTAACTCTGAAACTATAAGGGGTAGAAAGGCCGGACAAATTTTATTAGACTAATTACAACCCGTAGAATACGAATCCGAGGTCAGATTCATCCCAAGGGCTTAATAACAGGCCATGGGTTTAATATAAGTGCAAAGGGCTTAAGAGTGCCCTTATGAAAAATTTGGGCCCAGTTTCATAATCTACAGGTCCAAATTAGTTTAATAAAATTTATTCGACCCTTCTAGCCCTATTAATAACAAAGTTAGCTAATCTACACCCCTAGAAATTTGAAGGGTAAATATAACAAAAACTAAAGAGTTTTATGCAATTCTGCGCAGTCCAATCGAATGAGCGGCTCAAAATACACCCGATACGCTATTTTTCAGCCCTTAATTCCTTTAAACAGGCAAACTAGGGCAAAATACCCCCCAAAATCTTTAGGGGCTCGTATCTCGGAAACGGCTGGGATTTCAGCGATTTCCTTGAAATTTCGCGTTCCCTTAGCATCCTTTGAAATGTCGGGGTCGTAGAACAACATATTTAAGTTTCAAGGGCCTAGGGCCAAGGGTTTCAAAATGGCCTAATTGAAATTTGACAGCTTTTAATTGAAACATTTCGATTCAAAACGCATCACTACACTAAATAAGAAAATTGACTGTAACTCTGAAACTATTAGGGCTAGGAGGGTGAAACAAATTCTATTATACTAATTTGGACCCGTAGATTACTAATCTGTGGTCATATTTTCCCTAAGGCCTAATTTAAAGGGCGAATTCAAAATGCAACATATTTAATTAAGAAAAATGTGTTGTAACTCTGAAACTATAAGGGGTAGAAAGGCCGGACAAATTTTATTAGACTAATTACAACCCGTAGAATACGAATCCGAGGTCAGATTCATCCCAAGGGCTTAATAACAGGCCATGGGTTTAATATAAGTGCAAAGGGCTTAAGAGTGCCCTTAGGAAAAATTTGGGCTCAGTTTCATAATCTACAGGTCCAAATTAGTTTAATAAAATTTATTCGACCCTTCTAGCCCTATTAATAACAAAGTTAGCTAATCTACACCCCTAGAAATTTGAAGGGTAAATATAACAAAAACTAAAGAGTTTTATGCAATTCTGCGCAGTCCAATCGAATGAGCGGCTCAAAATACACCCGATACGCTATTTTTCAGCCCTTAATTCCTTTAAACAGGCAAACTAGGGCAAAATACCCCCCAAAATCTTTAGGGGCTCGTATCTCGGAAACGGCTGGGATTTCAGCGATTTCCTTGAAATTTCGCGTTCCCTTAGCATCCTTTGAAATGTCGGGGTCGTAGAACAACATATTTAAGTTTCAAGGGCCTAGGGCCAAGGGTTTCAAAATGGCCTAATTGAAATTTGACAGCTTTTAATTGAAACATTTCGATTCAAAACGCATCACTACACTAAATAAGAAAATTGACTGTAACTCTGAAACTATTAGGGCTAGGAGGGTGAAACAAATTCTATTATACTAATTTGGACCCGTAGATTACTAATCTGTGGTCATATTTTCCCTAAGGCCTAATTTAAAGGGCGAATTCAAAATGCAACATATTTAATTAAGAAAAATGTGTTGTAACTCTGAAACTATAAGGGGTAGAAAGGCCGGACAAATTTTATTAGACTAATTACAACCCGTAGAATACGAATCCGAGGTCAGATTCATCCCAAGGGCTTAATAACAGGCCATGGGTTTAATATAAGTGCAAAGGGCTTAAGAGTGCCCTTAGGAAAAATTTGGGCTCAGTTTCATAATCTACAGGTCCAAATTAGTTTAATAAAATTTATTCGACCCTTCTAGCCCTATTAATAACAAAGTTAGCTAATCTACACCCCTAGAAATTTGAAAGGTAAATATAACAAAAACTAAAGAGTTTTATGCAATTCTGCGCAGTCCAATCGAATGAGCGGCTCAAAATACACCCGATACGCTATTTTTCAGCCCTTAATTCCTTTAAACAGGCAAACTAGGGCAAAATACCCCCCAAAATCTTTAGGGGCTCGTATCTCGGAAACGGCTGGGATTTCAGCGATTTCCTTGAAATTTCGCGTTCCCTTAGCATCCTTTGAAATGTCGGGGTCGTAGAACAACATATTTAAGTTTCAAGGGCCTAGGGCCAAGGGTTTCAAAATGGCCTAATTGAAATTTGACAGCTTTTAATTGAAACATTTCGATTCAAAACGCATCACTACACTAAATAAGAAAATTGACTGTAACTCTGAAACTATTAGGGCTAGGAGGGTGAAACAAATTCTATTATACTAATTTGGACCCGTAGATTACTAATCTGTGGTCATATTTTCCCTAAGGCCTAATTTAAAGGGCGAATTCAAAATGCAACATATTTAATTAAGAAAAATGTGTTGTAACTCTGAAACTATAAGGGGTAGAAAGGCCGGACAAATTTTATTAGACTAATTACAACCCGTAGAATACGAATCCGAGGTCAGATTCATCCCAAGGGCTTAATAACAGGCCATGGGTTTAATATAAGTGCAAAGGGCTTAAGAGTGCCCTTAGGAAAAATTTGGGCTCAGTTTCATAATCTACAGGTCCAAATTAGTTTAATAAAATTTATTCGACCCTTCTAGCCCTATTAATAACAAAGTTAGCTAATCTACACCCCTAGAAATTTGAAGGGTAAATATAACAAAAACTAAAGAGTTTTATGCAATTCTGCGCAGTCCAATCGAATGAGCGGCTCAAAATACACCCGATACGCTATTTTTCAGCCCTTAATTCCTTTAAACAGGCAAACTAGGGCAAAATACCCCCCAAAATCTTTAGGGGCTCGTATCTCGGAAACGGCTGGGATTTCAGCGATTTCCTTGAAATTTCGCGTTCCCTTAGCATCCTTTGAAATGTCGGGGTCGTAGAACAACATATTTAAGTTTCAAGGGCCTAGGGCCAAGGGTTTCAAAATGGCCTAATTGAAATTTGACAGCTTTTAATTGAAACATTTCGATTCAAAACGCATCACTACACTAAATAAGAAAATTGACTGTAACTCTGAAACTATTAGGGCTAGGAGGGTGAAACAAATTCTATTATACTAATTTGGACCCGTAGATTACTAATCTGTGGTCATATTTTCCCTAAGGCCTAATTTAAAGGGCGAATTCAAAATGCAACATATTTAATTAAGAAAAATGTGTTGTAACTCTGAAACTATAAGGGGTAGAAAGGCCGGACAAATTTTATTAGACTAATTACAACCCGTAGAATACGAATCCGAGGTCAGATTCATCCCAAGGGCTTAATAACAGGCCATGGGTTTAATATAAGTGCAAAGGGCTTAAGAGTGCCCTTAGGAAAAATTTGGGCTCAGTTTCATAATCTACAGGTCCAAATTAGTTTAATAAAATTTATTCGACCCTTCTAGCCCTATTAATAACAAAGTTAGCTAATCTACACCCCTAGAAATTTGAAGGGTAAATATAACAAAAACTAAAGAGTTTTATGCAATTCTGCGCAGTCCAATCGAATGAGCGGCTCAAAATACACCCGATACGCTATTTTTCAGCCCTTAATTCCTTTAAACAGGCAAACTAGGGCAAAATACCCCCCAAAATCTTTAGGGGCTCGTATCTCGGAAACGGCTGGGATTTCAGCGATTTCCTTGAAATTTCGCGTTCCCTTAGCATCCTTTGAAATGTCGGGGTCGTAGAACAACATATTTAAGTTTCAAGGGCCTAGGGCCAAGGGTTTCAAAATGGCCTAATTGAAATTTGACAGCTTTTAATTGAAACATTTCGATTCAAAACGCATCACTACACTAAATAAGAAAATTGACTGTAACTCTGAAACTATTAGGGCTAGGAGGGTGAAACAAATTCTATTATACTAATTTGGACCCGTAGATTACTAATCTGTGGTCATATTTTCCCTAAGGCCTAATTTAAAGGGCGAATTCAAAATGCAACATATTTAATTAAGAAAAATGTGTTGTAACTCTGAAACTATAAGGGGTAGAAAGGCCGGACAAATTTTATTAGACTAATTACAACCCGTAGAATACGAATCCGAGGTCAGATTCATCCCAAGGGCTTAATAACAGGCCATGGGTTTAATATAAGTGCAAAGGGCTTAAGAGTGCCCTTAGGAAAAATTTGGGCTCAGTTTCATAATCTACAGGTCCAAATTAGTTTAATAAAATTTATTCGACCCTTCTAGCCCTATTAATAACAAAGTTAGCTAATCTACACCCCTAGAAATTTGAAAGGTAAATATAACAAAAACTAAAGAGTTTTATGCAATTCTGCGCAGTCCAATCGAATGAGCGGCTCAAAATACACCCGATACGCTATTTTTCAGCCCTTAATTCCTTTAAACAGGCAAACTAGGGCAAAATACCCCCCAAAATCTTTAGGGGCTCGTATCTCGGAAACGGCTGGGATTTCAGCGATTTCCTTGAAATTTCGCGTTCCCTTAGCATCCTTTGAAATGTCGGGGTCGTAGAACAACATATTTAAGTTTCAAGGGCCTAGGGCCAAGGGTTTCAAAATGGCCTAATTGAAATTTGACAGCTTTTAATTGAAACATTTCGATTCAAAACGCATCACTACACTAAATAAGAAAATTGACTGTAACTCTGAAACTATTAGGGCTAGGAGGGTGAAACAAATTCTATTATACTAATTTGGACCCGTAGATTACTAATCTGTGGTCATATTTTCCCTAAGGCCTAATTTAAAGGGCGAATTCAAAATGCAACATATTTAATTAAGAAAAATGTGTTGTAACTCTGAAACTATAAGGGGTAGAAAGGCCGGACAAATTTTATTAGACTAATTACAACCCGTAGAATACGAATCCGAGGTCAGATTCATCCCAAGGGCTTAATAACAGGCCATGGGTTTAATATAAGTGCAAAGGGCTTAAGAGTGCCCTTAGGAAAAATTTGGGCTCAGTTTCATAATCTACAGGTCCAAATTAGTTTAATAAAATTTATTCGACCCTTCTAGCCCTATTAATAACAAAGTTAGCTAATCTACACCCCTAGAAATTTGAAGGGTAAATATAACAAAAACTAAAGAGTTTTATGCAATTCTGCGCAGTCCAATCGAATGAGCGGCTCAAAATACACCCGATACGCTATTTTTCAGCCCTTAATTCCTTTAAACAGGCAAACTAGGGCAAAATACCCCCCAAAATCTTTAGGGGCTCGTATCTCGGAAACGGCTGGGATTTCAGCGATTTCCTTGAAATTTCGCGTTCCCTTAGCATCCTTTGAAATGTCGGGGTCGTAGAACAACATATTTAAGTTTCAAGGGCCTAGGGCCAAGGGTTTCAAAATGGCCTAATTGAAATTTGACAGCTTTTAATTGAAACATTTCGATTCAAAACGCATCACTACACTAAATAAGAAAATTGACTGTAACTCTGAAACTATTAGGGCTAGGAGGGTGAAACAAATTCTATTATACTAATTTGGACCCGTAGATTACTAATCTGTGGTCATATTTTCCCTAAGGCCTAATTTAAAGGGCGAATTCAAAATGCAACATATTTAATTAAGAAAAATGTGTTGTAACTCTGAAACTATAAGGGGTAGAAAGGCCGGACAAATTTTATTAGACTAATTACAACCCGTAGAATACGAATCCGAGGTCAGATTCATCCCAAGGGCTTAATAACAGGCCATGGGTTTAATATAAGTGCAAAGGGCTTAAGAGTGCCCTTAGGAAAAATTTGGGCTCAGTTTCATAATCTACAGGTCCAAATTAGTTTAATAAAATTTATTCGACCCTTCTAGCCCTATTAATAACAAAGTTAGCTAATCTACACCCCTAGAAATTTGAAAGGTAAATATAACAAAAACTAAAGAGTTTTATGCAATTCTGCGCAGTCCAATCGAATGAGCGGCTCAAAATACACCCGATACGCTATTTTTCAGCCCTTAATTCCTTTAAACAGGCAAACTAGGGCAAAATACCCCCCAAAATCTTTAGGGGCTCGTATCTCGGAAACGGCTGGGATTTCAGCGATTTCCTTGAAATTTCGCGTTCCCTTAGCATCCTCTGAAATGTCGGGGTCGTAGAACAACATATTTAAGTTTCAAGGGCCTAGGGCCAAGGGTTTCAAAATGGCCTAATTGAAATTTGACAGCTTTTAATTGAAACATTTCGATTCAAAACGCATCACTACACTAAATAAGAAAATTGACTGTAACTCTGAAACTATTAGGGCTAGGAGGGTGAAACAAATTCTATTATACTAATTTGGACCCGTAGATTACTAATCTGTGGTCATATTTTCCCTAAGGCCTAATTTAAAGGGCGAATTCAAAATGCAACATATTTAATTAAGAAAAATGTGTTGTAACTCTGAAACTATAAGGGGTAGAAAGGCCGGACAAATTTTATTAGACTAATTACAACCCGTAGAATACGAATCCGAGGTCAGATTCATCCCAAGGGCTTAATAACAGGCCATGGGTTTAATATAAGTGCAAAGGGCTTAAGAGTGCCCTTAGGAAAAATTTGGGCTCAGTTTCATAATCTACAGGTCCAAATTAGTTTAATAAAATTTATTCGACCCTTCTAGCCCTATTAATAACAAAGTTAGCTAATCTACACCCCTAGAAATTTGAAGGGTAAATATAACAAAAACTAAAGAGTTTTATGCAATTCTGCGCAGTCCAATCGAATGAGCGGCTCAAAATACACCCGATACGCTATTTTTTAGCCCTTAATTCCTTTAAACAGGCAAACTAGGGCAAAATACCCCCCAAAATCTTTAGGGGCTCGTATCTCGGAAACGGCTGGGATTTCAGCGATTTCCTTGAAATTTCGCGTTCCCTTAGCATCCTTTGAAATGTCGGGGTCGTAGAACAACATATTTAAGTTTCAAGGGCCTAGGGCCAAGGGTTTCAAAATGGCCTAATTGAAATTTGACAGCTTTTAATTGAAACATTTCGATTCAAAACGCAACACTACACTAAATAAGAAAATTGACTGTAACTCTGAAACTATTAGGGCTAGGAGGGTGAAACAAATTCTATTATACTAATTTGGACCCGTAGATTACTAATCTGTGGTCATATTTTCCCTAAGGCCTAATTTAAAGGGCGAATTCAAAATGCAACATATTTAATTAAGAAAAATGTGTTGTAACTCTGAAACTATAAGGGGTAGAAAGGCCGGACAAATTTTATTAGACTAATTACAACCCGTAGAATACGAATCCGAGGTCAGATTCATCCCAAGGGCTTAATAACAGGCCATGGGTTTAATATAAGTGCAAAGGGCTTAAGAGTGCCCTTAGGAAAAATTTGGGCTCAGTTTCATAATCTACAGGTCCAAATTAGTTTAATAAAATTTATTCGACCCTTCTAGCCCTATTAATAACAAAGTTAGCTAATCTACACTCCTAGAAATTTGAAAGGTAAATATAACAAAAACTAAAGAGTTTTATGCAATTCTGCGCAGGCCAATCGAATGAGCGGCTCAAAATACACCCGATACGCAATTTTTGAGCCCTTAATTCCTTTAAACAGGCAAACTAGGGCAAAATACCCCCCAAAATCTTTAGGGGCTCGTATCTCGAAAACGGCTGGGATTTCAGCGATTTCCTTGAAATTTCGCGTTCCCTTAGCATCCTTTGAAATGTCGGGGTCGTAGAACAACATATTTAAGTTTCAAGGGCCTAGGGCCAAGGGTTTCAAAATGGCCTAATTGAAATTTGACAGCTTTTAATTGAAACATTTCGATTCAAAACGCATCACTACACTAAATAAGAAAATTGACTGTAACTCTGAAACTATTAGGGCTAGGAGGGTGAAACAAATTCTATTATACTAATTTGGACCCGTAGATTACTAATCTGTGGTCATATTTTCCCTAAGGCCTAATTTAAAGGGCGAATTCAAAATGCAACATATTTAATTAAGAAAAATGTGTTGTAACTCTGAAACTATAAGGGGTAGAAAGGCCGGACAAATTTTATTAGACTAATTACAACCCGTAGAATACGAATCCGAGGTCAGATTCATCCCAAGGGCTTAATAACAGGCCATGGGTTTAATATAAGTGCAAAGGGCTTAAGAGTGCCCTTAGGAAAAATTTGGGCTCAGTTTCATAATCTACAGGTCCAAATTAGTTTAATAAAATTTATTCGACCCTTCTAGCCCTATTAATAACAAAGTTAGCTAATCTACACCCCTAGAAATTTGAAGGGTAAATATAACAAAAACTAAAGAGTTTTATGCAATTCTGCGCAGGCCAATCGAATGAGCGGCTCAAAATACACCCGATACGCAATTTTTGAGCCCTTAATTCCTTTAAACAGGCAAACTAGGGCAAAATACCCCCCAAAATCTTTAGGGGCTCGTATCTCGGAAACGGCTGGGATTTCAGCGATTTCCTTGAAATTTCGCGTTCCCTTAGAATCCTTTGAAATGTCGGGGTCGTAGAACAACATATTTAAGTTTCAAGGGCCTAGGGCCAAGGGTTTCAAAATGGCCTAATTGAAATTTGACAGCTTTTAATTGAAACATTTCGATTCAAAACGCATCACTACACTAAATAAGAAAATTGACTGTAACTCTGAAACTATTAGGGCTAGGAGGGTGAAACAAATTCTATTATACTAATTTGGACCCGTAGATTACTAATCTGTGGTCATATTTTCCCTAAGGCCTAATTTAAAGGGCGAATTCAAAATGCAACATATTTAATTAAGAAAAATGTGTTGTAACTCTGAAACTATAAGGGGTAGAAAGGCCGGACAAATTTTATTAGACTAATTACAACCCGTAGAATACGAATCCGAGGTCAGATTCATCCCAAGGGCTTAATAACAGGCCATGGGTTTAATATAAGTGCAAAGGGCTTAAGAGTGCCCTTAGGAAAAATTTGGGCTCAGTTTCATAATCTACAGGTCCAAATTAGTTTAATAAAATTTATTCGACCCTTCTAGCCCTATTAATAACAAAGTTAGCTAATCTACACCCCTAGAAATTTGAAGGGTAAATATAACAAAAACTAAAGAGTTTTATGCAATTCTGCGCAGTCCAATCGAATGAGCGGCTCAAAATACACCCGATACGCTATTTTTTAGCCCTTAATTCCTTTAAACAGGCAAACTAGGGCAAAATACCCCCCAAAATCTTTAGGGGCTCATATCTCGGAAACGGCGATTTCCTTGAAATTTCGCGTTCCCTTAGAATCCTTTGAAATGTCGGGGTCGTAGAACAACATATTTAAGTTTCAAGGGCCTAGGGCCAAGGGTTTCAAAATGGCCTAATTGAAATTTGACAGCTTTTAATTGAAACATTTCGATTCAAAACGCATCACTACACTAAATAAGAAAATTGACTGTAACTCTGAAACTATTAGGGCTAGGAGGGTGAAACAAATTCTATTATACTAATTTGGACCCGTAGATTACTAATCTGTGGTCATATTTTCCCTAATGCCTAATTTAAAGGGCAAATTCAAAACGCAACATATTTAATTAAGAAAAATGTGTTGTAACTCTGAAACTATAAGGGGTAGAAAGGCCGGACAAACTTTATTAGACTAATTACAACCCGTAGAATACGAATCCGAGGTCAGATTCATCCCAAGGGCTTCTAGCCCTATTAATAACAAATAATAATAATAATAATAATAATAATAATTTTATTCAAGCATAAATACATACATAAAATGTTTAGCCAGGTCAAAAATGAAATTTGATTAATTTAATAAAATATGAAATTTGAATACAATAATAAAATACAAAATTACAGTACATAATGAAGAAATGGAAAATACAGTATACATTGGATAATATATTATTCTAACATCTCCTGATACTTGTAAAATGCCTTCTCAAGAAGCATATTTGTGACGGTTGTTTTAAACTTTGCATATGGTAGTATACGTATATCAGGCGGCAATTTATTAAAAAATTTAGTACAAACGAATTCAGGACCATTTTGAGACACAGTTAATCTTTTGCTCGGAATAATAATATCATTCTTTGTTCGAGTATTGTAGGTATGGCATTCTTTATGCATACTGAATTTATTTAAGTTGCGCTTTACGTACAGCAGGTTTTCTAATATGAAAAGTGAGGGCATAGTTAAGATCTTATTTTCTATAAAAAGAGGTCTACAATGTTCGTATTTGCAAAGTTAGCTAATCTACACTCCTAGAAATTTGAAAGGTAAATATAACAAAAACTAAAGAGTTTTATGCAATTCTGCGCAGGCCAATCGAATGAGCGGCTCAAAATACACCCGATACGCTAGTTCGTCATTATTTGTCGAGAGCGTAAACAACGCTTTTGGCAAATAACAACCCTTTTCTTCCGTGTTAAATATAATTGATTATATTCGACATATTTGTTAATCAATATCAATTGAACACTAAGAAAATTAAATTCTTTCTAGATATTGTCAATGGCCTTGAACCACTTTATTTCCTAAGGGAGTACTTGTTATTTTCATTTCCCTCTATTAATAATATTGAAGTACATAAAGTTATATCGATAAGAATAAAGTTAACATTATATACCGGTTGTATTTACAAATATATTATGTTAATAAAATATTTGTTTCATTCTCTTACTAGTATTTCAGGACATATATTTCATATACTACTTACCTTGCCTTAGGATACAACAGTCTATCTGGGATACATGGATGTTACCTGTAATAAATTAATGGCAAAAGCGGATACATGGATTCGCAACTGACACTGCCAATGACCTTGAATAATTTTATTTCCCTCCCTTTTATATAATTATTATTATATTATTTAATTAGCGATACGCAATATATAACAAAAGAATATGGTGCAATAATATGTACAAACAAATGTTCATTTCTTTGCATATTTTATTTTACGATAACAATTATTCATATTAATTATAAACATATACACAGAATAAAAATTCAAAAATTTCTTAACAGTAATACATTATTAACATGGTCATTATTACAGTAAATCGAAAATATGTACTATTTGAAACTGCAAATTTGTAAGTCTTGTTTTTCAGTAAGATTCAATACAACCTATGAATAATAAGATAGTAAAAAGTATGTAAATATTATGCAACCTCAGGATTTAAATTAGGTATATAAAACAGTACGTTGAGCATACTAAACATTATAGTACATCATTCTTGTAATAGTAAATTCGTTTTCAATAAATAAATGTAAATGTTTAAACGACAGTTGTATACAAACATTTAAATAAATGATGATATAAAATGAAATATGTTAAACTCAATAAAAAACTTTTTAAATTTAGAATATCTACATTTATAAAAATATATTTTCACACACCTTGATATTTAAAGCTATAAATTCATGGCATTTATAAAAATGTCTAATATCTAATACAAATATTAAAATATAAGCAATAAATAAAATGTAATAAAATTTATAAAAAGAAACAATGAATCGATTTCATCAGAAATAAAACTTTTCCCATTGTATAGAAGTTTTTGGAGGCATCTTCTTACAACAGTCTCGTACACATGCAGGGTTGGAACAAAGCAGTAGTTCAAGGGTGGTACATACATCTGCGTCATACTAAACAAAACTCAGTTATTTATTAAACGGGAATTACTTATCGACTACTTTAAAAATATTAGTGAGTTCGTCCAGTAAAGTTTCGTAGCGGAACGCAACACGGATATCTGGTACATTGGTGCGCGTGATGTCGTTGCCGGCTACACCTTCTTTGGTGTAATTTGGTCCCAACCAGTACTGCTTGTTCTAGAAACAAAATAGATATTTTAGTTTATTAAATGTTTAGAATGAACGACTAAACAGGTCTGATTCGCTGCAAGCTTCTGTCGGCAGTTGACCGCGACCGTCAGAAGTGCCTGAAATTAGTATTTTGAACGCGCTGCAGAAAATTATTAGAAAAATATTAAGATGATCTAGTTTTAAAATTGTTAGCAAATCAAAGAAATAAACATCATGAGTTATATAAAACTCGTTCCGACGAAGGCTGTTGTAAGATACTATTTAAACGAAATTTCGAGAATGTTAGGCTGAGCCGTGCACAATTCGATTTGATATGAAGTATGAATGAAAAATTAACCAAATTGGGAACCAATATGACACAACAACCGAAGAAGCCATTATTCTAACGCCTTAGGCTTTTAATCGGTGACAGCATGCCGTCGAAAGATGCGTACGAAATTTTGAACGCGGCAGAGAAACATATATGTCAACTCATAAGAGCGCTATGATTCTTACCTTACGTGAAAATCCAGACATAATGACACTATTTCTCGCCAATTCGCACATGTCACATGAGCTAAGCTTCCACACTTGTGCAGCAATGCTGTACTCTTCCATTAGAGGTTCCTTGGTGAAGTGGAACTGCAGAGGGTCATCCGTTGACAAGCTGACGCACAACCCTCTTGCAAGGTACTCTGGCAGTGGATTGCGGTGGTAGTTCAAGAACAGCGAGTTATTTGAAAGCGGAGACATTGCGATGCCAATTTGGGCTAAGTAGTAGAGGTATTGCAACACGGGGACTTTTCTCAGGAGTAAACCGTGGGATATATTCTCGGAAAGCATGTATCCGCAGACGAGATGTTGTACAGGGCCTGCTTCTCCGCAATGAGGGCGGAGCACAAATGTGTTCATCCCACGTTCCCTTTAAAACAAAATTAAATATCATTAATGGGGTGCTATACCATAGTCAAATTTTAACTATCTTATATAAGAAAGCAAAAATGTACGTAAATTAATGAGTATCAGTGACAAAAAAAACTCAAAAAATGATATTCGACTGTATTTTGGTTGGGGATGGAAACGGACCGATTTCTCGGACTTGCAGTCAATAATAAAATTTATTCCTACCGACGTTTCGACTATATCATAATCTTGTTTGCCAGTCTGAGAAATTGTTTCTTTCAATTTCCATCTCCATTAATGAAAAAAGTTTGTTTAAATATTAATTAACTTACAATCTAGAAGCGATTGAAGTCAATTTATAATGGGGTCATTTAAAAAAAATAGTAATATAAAATAACATGAAATATGCGACTTTTCATTCATAAATTTGCTAATAAACTTTCGCGGCTGTAAAATTCGTGACGTCACGGCTTGTTACTCACACAAAGACATTTCGCTCACACACACACAACGGTCCACGTGGTATCCGTTTGCTGCTGTAAACAAGCTAACCTAAAATTGTGACAGGTGACAGCAGAGTTAAACAGTAAAGGTATGTAAATAAAACATTTATTAAAAAAAATACCAAAAGTTGTATGAAATATGTTTTTAGTTAACAATCAAACTGACAAGTGATAACTCAAACAATCATAGTTCCAAACACAACCGGTAGAGAGCTGCTGCCGCATCCGACAAGCCGTGACGTATAGCCGTGACGTCTGCGTAAAGTGTAAAACATACACCTACATATTTAATTTGACCTATTCTTTCAAGAAAAAAATAAATTAGAAAATGTGAAATGACCCCATTAGGATGACGGATCATATGTTAATTTGATTGGTAGCCTGATTTTAAAAGCGAGACTCGCGCGTCTTGTACTCCCGCCCACAGTGAAACCTTCAATGGATAAATACTAGCGCCGCCCGCCGCCATTGTTTGTATCACAATATTGACAAACAATGGTCAAACTGTTTCATTGTTCTATAATTTATTTGGAACATCGTTTCTCAATCGGGGGATCGTAAGCAGGTATACGGAGGGTCGCAATCAGTCAGAAAAAATAAAACACTTACGTATGAAAAAAAAATCCTTTTATTAATTAATAAATTATAGTTGGATATTAAGATATATTATTGAATTAATGCGACACTTGCCCAGTTGTACCGCTGACACTTAAATTTTAAGTATTCCTTAAATAAACATTTCGTATCAAAACGTCAAATAATTAATTGAATATGTCAAAATTTCGATTTGCATTTTTTTGTTTGACCCTAACTTAATATTTAAGTTGTGAGTAAATTTCTCGACTGTGATGTGGATTAGGTGTTAAAAATTACTCGAAAGTTCAGTCAAACAGTGTTTATTTTTAATATACCAACGTTTCGGCTTTGAGAAAAAAGTCGCACGGAGTCAAATTTGGTGAGCGTACTGGTTGTTTTTTTTTTTACCGACCGGCTAATAATTACTCCTTCATATTCAAAGAATGCGACAGTATTTATTTAATATTACTTTTAAAAAAATGATTAGGCCCAGCAAAAATAAAATTCTGGGGAGAACACTTTTACTTTAGTTAAAATATTGTAAAATGTAAACCTTGAAAAATGGGCAATCTGTATATGTATATATTTAGTGTTTTTTATATGTATATTAAAACTCACCTTCTGAAGTGATTAATAACGGTCATATTCGCATACATGTAATACAAATAGTATGCATAGGGTGGATTTTCCGTGTCAGTCCATACATCTGGTGTCGCTATATCTTTATCAAACATCGGATTTTCAGGTTTACTTTCATCATCTACAGAATCAAATCCAATCACATATTGTAAGAACTTATGTAATTCTGGGTGTGTAGTGGGTCTTGCCGTTGCTTCCAACAATGGTAAGAAGATATTGTCGAGAATTTCTTGGAAACAATTTATTATTTTGTTTAGTTTGAAGATATCGCTGTTGACAAAGAAAGTATTAATATTTAATATATTTATTTTTATAATAAATACTTACAATAATCTAGGAATTTGAATCAGCCATCTGACGTTATCTGAATAAACATTTGATTCGATAGCCCATTGAGCTAATTTATCCCATTCGTCACGGCTTTTGCCATATATACTTAACCTCAATTCAGCATTTTGATATTTGGATTCTTCTAAATCTGAAGTAACTTCTTTGATAATGCTAGCAAAATATCTTCCATTCAAATAATTGTCAGTTTTTAAAAACACTTCTCTAAGTCTGCTCTCTCCAATGGGGTTATATTTCGCATTGAATTTATCAAAACGGTGGAAAGTATTTCTATCGGCATGAACATCAAGCATATCTACGGTTAAATCATACGTAGTCAAGTTCATGGACTGGAACACTTCTTTCAAGGTCATATCGTTGCCATGATTGTTACAAACTATTTCATCGGAGTGGTTTTTCAAAGTTTTCTTAATAAAACGTAATAGGTGTTTTTGATTCATGCAACTTGCTGCGTGAATGTGAGTGTCAACTTTACGAATATTGTAAAAATCTCGATGTGGTACTGCTTTTTGAGACGCTAGCTCTCGCAATTCGTTTAGTAGTACGTGAAGTTGGAACTTTGAGGATAAGTAAGTAAGACGGCGATAACAAAATGATTTTCTGAAAACGAAACAAAATAATTTTAAAATAAATTATATAGAGATGTTTATCATTACTGCAACATTGACCAAAAGTATTAAACTCTATCTGCAATTAGAAATACGTAATTGAGGGGTCCAATTCAATAACCAGTCAAATCCATCAGCACCAATTTTTCAGGAGAGCCAAAAATTGGTTCATGAAAAAACTAAGCGTACTACCAAGTTATGAGTTAAAACATAGATTTCTGTGACATATATAAAGTATTTAGGTCAGTGATAATATAATTCAAGCCGTATGTGAAAAAATCAAAAAAAAAAAAACTGTAAGACAACCTGTTATTGCACAGTATTTTCGAAATTCAAATTTTAATATATTTTTTTTAAGCTAAAACTTAAATTATTTATTTCTTAAGAAAATTCAACAATATTTATTAATACATGTTTCAAATTATCAAAGGTTAAATCTAAAAAAAATCTAAATTAAAGAATAGATTTAAGTAGAATTTTTGAGCAGTCATGTGACTTTGTTGGCCTTGACAAGCAAATATGGAGACCCGTGTCAGATAAAAAAATATTTATACAACACAAAAACTGAATTATTAATAAAGACAAAACAATTTATTTAAAAATAATAACAATAGTTTTAATTCTTGTTTGTAACTTTCATAATAACAAACTGACAACTACGCAATTATCTGTCACTTTATGTGGTGTTTATTTCGTGTCTTTAGAACATATAACCACGTTTCTGATTCCCATTTACCCGTCCTCTCGTCTTGAAATATTTATCATCACAAACGCTTTGTGTGAATTTATTTAATATAGTTACATTCTTATTTCCGCCATTTCAAATTTTGTTTGAAATATATCTGGCCTCCTCTATGCGCAAACAAACTATTGCGCACTATATATATGTCATTTTTTCTCTATCTCTCTTTTCATGTAAAAGGTCCATTACTATAGTCAAATTTTTTGACTCTGTCGGGTACAGTAATAAAACTATAAATGAACTATAAATATCGCAATTATGATAAAGCGGCATATCCTTTACTTTCTGTAGTATAATACTGTTTGGCTTCGGCCCATATTTTTGAGCCGCTCTATTCATTTATGTTAAAGGACTGTACGGCTATTATCCTATACATGCCTGGTAGACGTTTGATTCAATGCATGAATAGAGCGGCTCAAAAATATGGGCCGATGCCAAACAGTATTATACTACAGAAAGTAAAGGATATGCCGCTTTATCATAATTGCGATATTTATAGTTCATTTATAGTTTTATTACTGTACCCGACAGAGTCAAAAAAATTGAATATAGCTATCATTCTGACACGGGCCCCCATATCTGCTTGTCAAGGCCAACATAGTCACATGACTGCTCGCACCCTATTGTATTTAACATTTCTTGTATACTTACATTCTACACCAAAAATTCTACTTATATCTATTCTTTATATTTAGATTTTTTAATTTTAAATTCATTCTATGAAGAAATTTTGTCCTATTTAATTTTTCGAAATGTTTCCAATTCATTGTCGGGATTGACAGTATTTTTGAAGGGTTGTAAATATATAGAGAATTTACTCTTCTTTAATACTAGCAAGAACAAAAATTTTCAAAACATATTTAGAAGATTTTTTTTAAGAATCTGCTATTTCCGGTTTATCATTAAAATCTTGATATGCGATTTTTAGCATGAATCCAATACCTCTCTTAGCGAGAGGTAAAAATGATTATTTTAAATCATTCCGAATCTGAATAATCATATACGGAAGAATTTTTATCATTCACAAAACACACCATTAACCGCACATATATCACAAGTCCACATGAATTTATCTCAAACTGTGCAAAAACTGGCCAAGTCCAAAATATGGATTGTTATTTGCACAGTTCTAATAAGCAGGCAACAACCAAATCAGTTCTGCAATGCGTTTAGTATATCATATGAAACCGCTTCTTGCACAGAATGATAAAGAATTTTAAGCTGAACATAGAATCCCCCAAATATAAGACTTGACCGAAACAGCATTATTTAAATCTAATACTTTTAGTGAAAACTGAAAAAAGTTAATATATCATTAATGAAATTTAACTTACAGTGGTCCATCGGCAATCATGCTACACATATCAATCATGTCGGATACGAAGGTAACTAGATCTGGATAGGGGTAATTGCAGGGCTGAGCATCAGGCGAATCACTGAGGAAGATGTTGAAGACACCTCCAACAGTGCGGAACGTCACGTCCAAATCTGGTGGGAATACTATTTCCCACGGGTCTGTACGGCTTCGTGGAGCATGTACCGGATGATCTGTTTTAAATATTCAATGTAGAAAAATGTTAACACAAAATAAATTAATCAACTTTTTACTTTCAAGCAATATTACAACAAAATATGGAAAAGTTTAGTGTGACCAATTCATATGTTGTAATATCTTAATTAATATATGAATATGATATCTGCAACAGCAGAGTAACTATATCCAGAAATGGGTATTAGATGGACGTACATGATTATTGTAAATACAAGCAAAATTACAAAAAAAAAAAAATGCAAATTGTACTTATACATAACAAATGTGTAAATATATTGTAGCAAAGCAAAATAATAAATATTTTGTGTTCAGGCACAGGTATATCTGATCTGAATAATAACTATTTGTTTCTTTACTGGTTAGTACAGTACTGATGAGAATACCTTTGTCGAATAGCAATGCATCGAGCTCAGCATCACTGTTGGAGTCGGGAACATCATTAATGCTTGTTGGACTGGAAGTCGTCACCACTATTACATGCAAGGATAGGAAGATTTCAGGGAGCAAACCACTTAGTCACTAGCCGCTTTAGATAGCGCTCAGCAACAAATCAAACTTAAAATAAGCATAGATCGAACATTCACAGGAGTAGTGTATTTACAGATTCAATGAGACAACTACGCTTAATTCAGAAAGATTGAAATATAATCGTGATCAGGGACTATGAACGAAATGAGAAGGAAAACGAAATAAACCGAAATTTTTATAAGAACGAAAACTCAATATATGTTTTTCGTTCATGATTGAAAACAAAATAATTAATACCGGTTACCGGTTTTAACCGTTATTTTATTTAATATTTTATTTTATTTACAGCAAATATTTTACACGCAAATATTATTGAATTGTCAGATATTTGAGTTGCAAACAAGCAGACTTTCAAAGTAACTCTCCAGTAGCTAACCCTATTACAGCCGTGTTCCTTCTGGCTGTGATTCACAATCAAAAGCATCAAAGTGATCATGATTAAGAAGAAGTATGTTTTCTCATATCTTATTCGTTATCCCCACTTTCTCATTTTGTGATCACTAGACAACCGTCCCCTTTCCCTTCTGAATCATCCTTTTTGAGTGATCACACAGATTCATTTCAGAACAAATTTAAAAGTGGCTAACGACAATAGGTTTTCGAGCGTATATATCAATGTGGGGTTTGTTGCATCAAAGGAAATATGATTTTCCTACAATATAATGTAATGACTCACCATATTTTTGAAAACAAAGAAAATATGTTACATACATAAAAGATTTGTTTTAAGGAAACATACTTCATATATTACCAAGAACATTTTTCTTATATTTCTATATGTTCCATTTTTAATATGCTGACTATAAGACACGACAGTAGATTATTTATAAAATAAATTAGTTTGTATTGGTGTGTTTATGATATTTGACGCTAGATGGTGTTTATACACGATTAAACTAATCAGGATTCACAAAATCAAAATCACAGTTAGAAGGAACACGGCTTACGTGTTAGGTTAAACGGTATAATCGTAGTTCCATCTATTGAACACTGACTGCGATGATTTTCATTTTCACACACTGTCGGTATTCGTCTTATTAGTTATGCTAAGAACTTATGTAAGAGAACTAACATAAAGGAAGATTTGCTTGAAAACTTACTATTAGGTGAAATAAAATGTAATTAATGTTTTATTCTTTATTGTAAAAAATTCAGGCCATAGCATAAGCTTTTCTTCTTATTTTTATATATGTACTATCTTTCCTTTATATGTATGTTTTATTTTCATTTTTAATAAAAAAAACTAATTATATATCTATATTTTCATCAATTGTTACTCAATAATAGTTTTAACCGGTATTTAACTACTGTGAACGAAAACATTTAGTTGGGAACATTAAGAACGGAAACGAAATTTTTCGGTTTCGTTCGGATAAGACTGAACGAAATATTTTTCGTTTTTAGTCTCTGATCGTAATTAATACAATACTCTTAAGAGTAGACACAGCTACCTTTTTTGTGCTGTTTTTTATTGCATGATGGGTTCACACCATATACCTATTATTAACTATTGCTGATCCCTTGCACTCCGTGAAGCCTTAACTGAGAAACGTGTTGTGAGGACCCTAATTCGTGCTAATTCACTGAAAACTCAGTAAGGAAAAACGTAACCATGGCTCCCGCCATGAAAATCGTGAAATCCGTCTCATTTAATAAATATAGTAATATAAAATAACATGAAATATGCGACTTTTCATTCATAAATTTGCTAATAAACTTTCGCGGCTGTAAAATTCGTGACGTCACGGCTTGTTACTCACACAAAGACATTCCGCTCCACACACACACATTTACGGTCCACCTGGTTTTTGTTTGCTGTTGTAAACAAACTAGCCTAAAATTGTGACAGATGACAGCAAAGTTAAGAGTAAAGGTATATAAATAAAACATTTATTAAAATAAATATCAAAATATGTTTTAGTTATGTTGCTGTCACAAAATCAAACTGACAAGTGATAACCCCGACAAACAAAACCGATAAAGCTCTACAGCCGCATCCGCTAAATCGTGACGTAGCCGTGACGTCAGCGTCCAAATATTTGAAATTAAAAATCATCTCTCTGATTCTAAAGATTTTTGAAGTATAAAACATACACCTACATATTTAATTTAACCTATTCTTTCAAGAAAAAATAAATTAGAAAATGTGAAATGACCCCATTCGCCGTAGCGCACGCCGGAACTTTTGGTGTGAGTAAAATTTTGATTTATGCGTTGATTTAATTTGTTGTATATTTTTACGATTCACTTAGCCAGCCAATAGAATCGAACCGAAGTACCTCAAATTCGGTCAGTCTAATTAAAATATTTCACCTTTCTGAATAAGACATCAGTTTCAGAACCATACTGATATTAGATTACATTTAGTAACTTTTTTATCTATTTTGTACCATAAATAGTTTATGAAATATTTTCTCTAAATATAATCTAATTCTCCTACATTTCTCCTTATTTGTTATTTATTTTTCAATTTGATAAATTTAATTTAAATTTTGTTCAATTTCCTATATACAAATGTTAATCATCCAAAACCTTTCATACCAAGAACATCATGCACATTATTGTATCTTTGTTATCGTACCTTCAATTGTAGCCTTGTCGTCATGTTTGATGTCATTTAAAGTGCGAGTTTTGTCTACGTTTAAAGAATGTATAAATCTCGCTGTAGTCGTCGGGAAAGTTTGAGATGACTGCGTCATGTACCGTTCACGAATACGCAGGGCTTTAACCAAAAGGCGGGAAGAGTGTTGTAAATCTTCAAGTGGTACCTAGAAGAACAAAATATGTATTCGGACTTTCCACAATTTTTATCAAATAGATTATAGTTTTAATGCTTAAATTACAAATTTACTTGAGACCTGTAGAATGGTACAATCTAAAGTAGGAATCAAGTAAATAAAATATGACACTCCTTACGCATATTTTATGTTAATTATTTATTAAACTATTACTGTGTCTTTTTCAGTGTTGTCTAAATAAAAATACAAAAACAAAATCTCAGTAATAAATGTCAGTATGTAAAAGAAAATATGTCTATGTAAAACCATTATAAGCAATATGATTCCATCATGCAAGTTTGTCATACAAAAATTGTAAAAGAATTCATGCCGCTGTAACTCTACAATTAGACACAAATCAAACATACAAACCAATAAATAACTGTAATAAGAGGCCCTCACAGGCGGATCCTGGGTAAAGAAATATCAATTACCAACAGCAGGACCATACAATACAACCAAACTCACACTACGCATTCGAGTAAATAACTCTTAAGTTGTTCTGTATTTACAATATAATATTCTACATTTACATAATACACTATGTAGCTATAACAATTTAAGACTGATTTCCTGTTGGGGTAGTTACCATATGTTAAAATTTAATGAAATTTTTATTTGTTTACAATATATGACTCATAATAAGATATACAGAGTGTTTATTAAACATAGGGCAAAAATTGAAGGGATTATTCCCTGGACCATTCTAAGATGATTTTGTCCTTTGATGATTTTTGAAAAGCCGCTTTGTTTCGAAGATACATGGCGAAAAAAAATTCGACAAAACCAATTTTGATATTTTTCAAATTTTTAATCTAGTAACAGCAGGCAAGTTATGTGTCAAATATGTTCAGACGTTTGGCTGTTTGACGTGTATTTTCTGTCTATAATACTTAAACTTTTGTTAGTGAAGTCCTCTTATCATGAATAGCTATACGAACGCCGAGATGACTGACATGCATTTTATTTATGGACTTGCTGATGGCAATTCATTACAAGCTAGGCGGATTCTTGCATTGTAGCTGGAGGTAGTCATTTTCAACAGTACTTGTAGATTAAGAAACTTTACATGTAATTTTTGGTATTAAATGTTGTTATTGTCGAAAAATTTTTTATCTTCGAAACAGCAGCTTTTCAAAAATCATCAAAGGACAAAATCATCTTAGAATGGTCCAGGGAATAATCCCTTAAATTTTTGCCCTATGTTTAATAAACACCCTGTATACAGTAATAAAACTCGCCATTTATTATGTAAATATTTCAAAAAAGTAATTTAAAATATTAATAATTCAAATCGACCTCTTTTTTGTGACGTCACGCTTACATATTTAAAGCCGCAAATGTCGCTAGTGTCGTTTTGCAGCGTCAAAGTGACAGTTGATGGTGATACTGACCACATACTGCCGCCGTGGGCATAACCTTGTTTTTATTTATCAACTGTAATACAAAACGTCGTTACAAACTTGCTCAAACAAAAATAAATAAGTAAAAATACGTGCTAACTTAACAGCAATCTAACCTAACAAGTTTCCCTTACCCTGTAAGACATGCGTCGCAAAATATCTTTGTCATACATCGAGCAGCACGTCGGAACTAAGTTGCAACGGAAGCGGCAAGGGTAACCTCACAGTGCCGGTAGTAGATATTTAATTTTAAAAATACTGCTTCTAATAAACAAATCAAAAAAGGCGAAACTACCCCATAACAATAATATAATATAGTACTAGTACAATAAAAAAATTCTATATTCAATTTCTTATATTCTGTTATAAGAAAATATAAATTTACCCTCCTAAAACTAAGCAAATTCAAATTTCAAATCTACATGCCTAGCTGATAGCTGAACCATTATAATACGTTCCATTTTGTATGGAAAACCCACATAAAAATATAACTTACTCCACTTGTATCTTCTCCACTGATGGAAACTCTCTGGAAATGCGGTACGAAATCATGTTCGTCTACTTGGAATAAGTCTACGTCTTCTAGTGCTGCTAGTGATGGTTCATAATGGCTCTTGCGGTCTTCTTGTTCTCGCACAACCCTAAAAAAACAGCACAAAACACATAGTAAAGTTCAGCTTAATACATACAAAAAATAAAATTATGAATGAGTAAATAACTATATTCTACAAAATACGAGCATTCATACACAGTTTTAGGTGTGTAAGTTTTATTTTGTTTAATATATTGAACCATATGTATTAATAACAACAAAAAGTATAAATTTCACAAAATTATTTGCTAAAAAGAAGCGCCTATAACTTATGACTGCGTAAATATCGGGTATTAATTAAAAAGTGTGCCATATAGGCGTTTAACATGAGAAATCAATTAATTTTAGACAACAATGTTTCAAATAAAAGTTGTATTGGAGAAAAAAATCAAAATACCTGACATCTGGTGAGAGATTTGTGAACGTACAAATGGGGAAAAAACTACTTTTTAGTGTAATTAAATAAATGTTAATTTTGACCATAAATGATCTTTTGTTTGTACTAAATCCTTTCGATGTTTATACTTTAAAGTAAAAACAACAAATATTATCACTTATTTACTAGATAAAATAGCGGCCAAATGGAGGATTTTGCTCATCGTCCAACCTGCCATCTATAGTTCATTTTTTTTCTCCTACAATATTAAATTCTACGCCTAAATCACTAAACATATTTCATTTCATTTGCACGTTTATGTAGTGATAGCCATGGAATTGAAACAAAATTGCAAAGAAATGCATTCCGTTTGAACCGCATGACATATATATAACGGGGTTCGGACTGTTGTATTGTGGGTTCGGATAAATTTATATACAAACATTATAAAATATAATAAACATTTAAACTGTAATGTTATATGCTGTTATTAATATAAATTGTTTATTTTATCAATATTTATGTATATAATCTTCAGATAACTTAATAAAATAATGTAAATAAAAATATAAACATAATAATAAATAAACAACTAATAATTGTTATCTGATATTATTGGAGTTTATAAAAATGAAATATATAACGGAACATTAATTAAAAGGTTGTTTTAGTATTGTGAAAGATTATTTAATAATTTAGAATAACATACATCCTTTTAAAATATGTTAATATTTCGAATTTTAATTGGCACAAAATTGACCTCTGTGGTGGGTGCACTCTTCACGCCAGCACTAAGTGCCCGTGAGGTGACAACTGATAATGCGCGCACGGTACAAATATATAATCATCATTACCGACATATGTGTACAAAGTGGATTGGCACACCCAACAATGGGTAATATTCCGTGATGATATATTTATTTACTTGTGAAACACTCCTATAGTATTCTGTTGTTTCGAATTGTTTATCGCGTCAAACTTATGGTGTCCTCTCTACACTAATATAAAGTGTCCAAAAGTGCGATAAATGTTTTGTAATAATCTGTGATGATATATTTTGTTTAATATAAGTCAAGCTTATTTGGATGTAGATAACATTCAAACGGGTGACCGCATTTTTTGCAATCAATAAAAATTGCGCAATATTTTCTAACCATAAAATTCGAAATATTTTTACCTCATTTGTACTTCCTTTATCCATTTTTTAGCATCAACAGCAAGTCCAAACATTTGCAATTTGAACTACACGTAGTTACAAATATAGCTTTTATATACAAAATAACAAACAATGAAACAAACAAAACATAAAAGTTATTATCGGAGACTTATCCTCACAGAAATGATGTGTAGGAGCACCTCTTGCAAGAATGGTGTGAACACGTGAACTAAATAATAATCTACGCGAGCAGGTCGACAATATACCACCACCCCCGCCATCAAATGGGGAATTAACCACCAGTTGCTGCAGATATGAATTGTCTTCTAAATGATGCGATGCGATAATCTTGGACGTAAATGTCGCAAGACAAATTTTTAATACTCGTAAATTTAATTTAACAAGATAATATTTATGTACATTTGTTGGCTCTTTTACACGTACTAAGGGTAGAAATAAATGACATTGACGCATTATAAAAAAGAATTCATGTTGGACTGGTGTGACATCTATGTAAATAACTACTAGGCGTCATTCTGACACGGATTCCCATATCTGCTTGTCAAGGCCAACAAAGTACATGCGCGCCCTATAAATAATGAATTTAACATTTCTTGTACACACAAATAATTGAAATTGTATCTCTTCTTTCGTTCTATGAGGAATTTTGTCCTACTCTTCTAATATGTTCAAAATTATTTAATTCATTGACATTGAGATATAATATTTTTTTTTAAATATATCAGATTGAGAATTTAATTATCTTTATTATTTGTAGTAATATGAATTTTCAAAAATAATATTTATAATTTTTTTTTAAACTACTACTTCCGGTTGTCCATTTGTTACCAGAATCTATTCAACTCTTCCCATTACTGTTAGATTGAGGAATCCGTTGTTACACAGGTCTTTAATGTTATAGAATTTGAGAAATCCTATCTCTAACATCCTAACACACACACACACACACACACACACACACACACACAGAGAGAGAGAGAGAGAGAGAGACAGACATCATCGTAAAAATGTTTAAATCGGATTGTAGGGACCTTAAAACGTACTTATTCATTAAAATCTGGATATGCGATTTTTAGCTTGAATCTAATATCTCTTACGAAGTAAAATTCAAGATCTTTTCACACAAAAAATCAATAATAAAGAAAACAACCTTTATCTCTATTTTTTCAATCATTTGTATCATTAATTAAATGTGCGAATAGGAATACGAGTAGATTGGTACACCCAGAAATGGGTAATAATCCTTGATAATACATTTAATATTACAAAATATTCATATTTATTAAGAGATACTTCATTGTATGTAAATTGCAAATTCCAATAACAGATAATTGTTTCCCTCATATGAATCTATTAATTGCGTACTTGTATTGCGTACATATTCAAGAATCCACTGTAGCATCAAACGAAATTATTACCAAAATTTAATTTCCAATTCTATTAACGTGAATATTCAAACAAAATTCCGGGGAATTCAATGAAAATTAATACACCTACAATATCGAATGTTAGCATACTCATATGATTCACATTATTCTCTAATGAATTAGTAAATATTCACATAAAAATATTAAATTTCATTATGTAAAATTTGATAAAGTACACTGTATAATATATAGAATTTTCCGCACGGCATTTTCTCGTTAAAACTTTATACAATTTGCATTAATTACTTTATTTTAAAAGGTCACAAGTAAATTTTAATCTTTCTATCATGAATTACGACTAAGAGCAATTAGAAATGGATCATTGTATGTAGTTAAATATCCATAAAGACAATGTTACTTCTTGTCAAACATAAGACTGTAACTGTAACTGATGGAGGTGTTGGTATTAGGAAGAGACGACCTAATGTCGCAATTAATAAGCCATCATTCATGTTTGCATGTTTACAAGGAAATAGAACACATAACCTACTTAGATATAATTGTTGTTGCCATCGTAAAATGTGACGATCAAACAAAACGTCGGAAGAAAACGATCGTATATTGGCAAGAATAATTTTAGTGCTGGTAACAAAACACATATACGTGCAGCGCTACATTGTAATGGCGATTCAAATTATTTTTCCCGCCGTTATATAGCTCTGTTGTGACGTCACATTTTAAATTTTAAATTTAAATGTCCTACAAATTCCACAATATTTCTATGAAAGAAAATTATATAATTTGGGATCTGGGTATATCTTTAGTTCAAAATTTAGCCACCAATTAGAGTTCGCGAATATGGAATGTTCTTCTTTATTTAAAACTGCATTGGTTTTCTTATTTTCAAATATACTTCTATATATGTCATTTTCACTATATTTAAAAACACTCCGTTATTGGAATCAGTATAATTTCTATCTATAACAAAATAAAAATATAATATGTAGAGCGCGAGCAGTCATGTGACTTTGTTGGCCTTGGCAATAAATCAATGTTAATTTTCAACCAACACGTAACAGAATAGCAGATGGCGCCTTGAGAGCCTACTGTTTTTATTTGCATTAAATAAATAATTTAAATTCATGAAATCAAACTTTGTCACTACTAAATATTTATATCTGTAAAAATGTACAAGACCTGAAAATTAAATTCCAGTCTACAAAGTTGATGTAAAAGTAAATTATTTATGAAAAAATACAGTTAATTATAATTAAGAAAACAGATTCTTGTCTTTTTTTGTAAACAGTTATTCTCGCTGCAAGTCAACAAATCCAAAATGACAGAAAAATGCTACACCGGCACAGACGAAAACTATATAGCACATGCCAAACCAAGGCAATCACGTGACAGTATTGAGCTTTGTGATTGGCTGCGGTTAGAGAGTGAAAAAATAGCCTGACGGCTATTTCTTCATCCGCACCCGCACGCGCCGACCGCTTCAAAACCCCCTACTGTGATACGGGCATAACCGCGCGGCTGGAACCGCGACACCAAGTGTGGCGCCGGCCTTATAAATACTACACAACACAATAAGCGACTATATTGAATTTTCTGTCAGATTTAATTAATTTAGGCAAAGAATAATTTACTTGTCAATACATACATTTTAGTTTCCTTGTAACAAAATAATTATTAAACATAAAAGCTTTGCTTAATAAAAAGAAAAACTAATAATAAAGACGTTGATTTAAATTTCATTAATTTATAGTTTCTGCATAATGAAATGACTTACTTTGACAGTTTCCTCTGGATTGCGAGCTTCTTTTCAATCTGTTCAATGGGGAATTGAGGTACTTCATAAGGTGCAGAGATCTCATTTGGTACTTCGCTGTCTCGTCGTTCATCGTTTGTTGCATATACGTTGAATGATGATGGACTTTCGCTTCCTACAACATACACACATTATCATAAATACAAATTTGGGGGCTTCAAATATATCATCTGCCACAAATTTTACATTTTGTATGACTTAGGTCATATTTATTTGTTTCGGAAAGTACAGTTCGTCCACGACTTTATTATTTATTTAAGCCGATAAAATTCCAGCCTACTTAAGTCTCCGTAATTCATTTTAATGGATACTTGGTTTGCTGCTGATATTCCTATATAAATCGAGTCCATTTTCCTATATATATCTTAAGCCTAAATAACTCAAACCCACAAAACTAAAGGTTTATTTCATTCAATATTTATGTAAACAAACCCATAAACAGAACTTCAGGTCATTAGCGCACTTAGCTGTTTGCATTTTTTCCAAGTCCAGAGAACTCAAATCTACAAAACTCAAGTTCTTACATTTGTAGTTTAGGACGGTTCACAAAGACTCAAACTATCTGAACTTAATCCGGTATTTTTTAGGAAAACTCCGTTCGCTCACAATTTTTCTACAAAAACCTAAAGATCACAAAACTCAAATCTACAAAACTCAAGCCGTTACATTTGTTGTTTAGGACGCTGTTCTCGCTCAATGAAACTTAAGCCTCCATTCGAACTAGCTGAACTTAATTCAGTACTTATTTTTTAAGAAAATTCACTTCACTCGTAATTTGTTAACTCAAATTTGAAGCCTACAGAACTTAACTCTGTTGGATTTGAGTCGGTCATACAATACTCCTTTTTACCTCTCGCTAAGAGAGGTATTCAATTCATACTAAAAATTGCATTTCCAGATTTTAATGATTAGCATATTTTAAGGTCCCTACAATCCGATTTTAATATTTTTACGATGATGTGTGTGTGTGTGGATGTATGTGTGTGTATGTGTGTGGGGAGGTTGGAAGAACGATTTCTCAAAAACTATAATACTTAATATCTGTTTAACTACGTATTTCTCAATCGGATATTACTGGGACTGGAAAGAGCTGAAAAGGTTTTGGTAATAATTAGACAACCGGAAGTAGCAGATTCTTAAACAAATTATTCTAAATATTATTTTGTGAATTTTTTTGTTCTTTCTAGTACCTATTAAAGAAGAGTAAATACTCTATCTGATACATATAAATATTTTATTATATCTTTTATAGATTTAGGGATAAAAAAATATAAGGTATATAATAATCTGCTGTAATAAATCTCACAGCCCAAATAATGTCATGGAAATAATTGAAAAGAAACGAAAAAACATACTTCTTAATCATGATCACTTTGATGATTTAGATTGCGAATCACAGCTCGAAGGAACACGGCTTATGAAACATAAAATGGAAAAGACGAGATTGTGCTGATCACAAAATATCATGAAAATGTTGCTTTATTTTCGAATTTCACGCATTTTTTAAGGACTTTGTTCGTTATAATTTTAGCCTGAAGCTTTAGAGTTATTTTATTACCTTCTTCAAAAATTGTTGATTGGTTCATTCTCCACATATTCTTGCAAAATTAGTAATGTATTTCGAAATAAACTTTGTAACAGTTTTTATATTTACTAGTAATAAAATAATTCAACTTATGATTTAAATTTATTAATCACTCACTCATTATTTTATTGAGTTATTATAAAAATGATTGATCAAGACTTAAAAACGTGACCACTTTCTTACAAAATGAATAATACTGACTAATGAGATACAAACTTATAATTATCTCTAACTGTATGTAATTTATGTAAGTACTAAAGAACCAATACAACAAAAAGCAGATAAGATGACAACTTCTTTATCTTTTGTCTAAAAATAGTCTTCTAACAGGATTTGTTTTTTTCAACTAATTGGATCAAAAGGTGTTACGATTACGATACAGTGTTGAAAGCATGTTAAAAAGAACACAATAATTTCATATAGGTACCGATTACAACGTTGCATTAACAACATTCTTGTATTCAATTATAGCATACTGCATACTATGTAAATCTGTCACACCATGTCATTAACAAACGGAATTATGTGTGACAGTGTTTTTCAAAATGTTAATACGAGGTGTTACTGTTACATATTTATCAGTTAGTAACAGCTGTCATCCATTTGCATATTCGGTGACACATCGCCAGCAGAATGTTGATAATATTTACACACTGATAACTAACTTTTGATTGTCACCTTTGTCTCGTGGCCGTGTGTCTGGTCGCGAATCTGGGGACCCGGGTTCGATCTCGAATCCCGACCGACGGCAAAAATTACTTCGAATTTTAATGGCACAAAATTGACACCTAAGGTGCACTCTCTACGCCAGCAATATGTGCCCGAAAGGTAGAATTTCCTAGACGGGACTAATCGCGCAACAGTACTGCTTATTTGTAAATTCTATACGGTGAGTTTCCTAGACGCGACGAGTTGACAGAATTTTGAAAAAAAATTAATAGGTATTTAAAAAAAATGGTCTCATTGTTATAGACACTGATAAAACTATTTAGATAAAAAAATAATTTAAAGTTGTTTAAATATTTTCATTTTTATTAAAAAGACGGCCTCTTTAACTTTTTTTATTATATTTTATAGAAAAAAATGGCTCAATTAAAAGTTTTATTATTTTAAATATACTATTTGATGACAGATGTAAATATTTTTTATGAGATTAGGTATACAAGATACAACTATCAACTTTTATTTTTTAAATAGCAACCTATAATTATTTTACTAAAATATAACCCGCCATTTTGTTCTCTTTTTAACGATATATTAGTTTTTATTAATATATTCGAAAAAATTCGAGAAAAAATAGATAGATGAAAAATATGAGAAAATAATTTTTATTCAAATATTATAGATGGTTATGTGAAAATAAACAAAATGTAAACAATGTTAAACAATTTATTTGTTATTTATTTATTTATATATATAAATAGTCACTTAGAATATTTGAATAAAAATTATTTCTCGTATGTGTCAATTATCGTATTTTTCTCGAATTTTTTCATATGCATTTATAAAATCTAATACATTGTTGAAAAAATTATCTACATTTGCCATCAAATAGAATAGTTAAAATAATAGAATTTTATATGAGCCATTTTTCTCTATTACTTATAATAAAAACTTTAAAGGGGAGGGGGTCTTCCCAGACTCCCTGTATTTATTTTATTTATATAATAATTATTGATACTTTTAGATAAGCTAAATTTGGAAAACAATTTTTAAAAAAATTGACAACGCTTTTAAAACGATTAGATTATGATCTAACAAAAATAAAAAAAAAACAATTAACTATTTAAAAAAAAAATTATATGTACGAGTACTTCAATTGTTTTTATGGCAAAAAATAATGTCATTTTCGGCAAATGGAAAAACATTTTTTATCAATTTATCAATTCCTGCTTTGATCTACCTATTTATAATTTATTGTAAGAAATTTAATAATCTGATTTTCTATAAGATACCAAATTTTAAATATGATTTTGTAAAATATTTAGTGATTATTTGCATTTTCTAGAGCCACAAAATAGAACTAATATCCAATATTTTTTCAATCATAAATAAATAAACAAATATTTCATCACGGCATATTACCCATTGCTGGGTGTGTCAATTTGCTTTGTACACCGATATCGGAAATGATGGAATATTTGTACCGTGCGGGCGCTTACCAGGCGTTACCTCACGGGCACTCATTCCTGGCGCGGAGAGTGCACCACAGAGGTCAATTTTGTGCCATTAAAATTCGATGTAATTTTCGGGTTGCCAGATTCGCGACCAGACAATCATTATTACTAGAATTTATTACATATTGGCATATAATAATGAATTTTAATTTTAACACTAATTTAAGGGTTCAATATTTTTCTAAATATTCTTTTTCATCAAGTGATTTAGAACTACGGTTTATATTGTATTCTTATTTACATTCGAATAACTATAAATCAATACAAATTAACTTTGCTCCACATAAAAGTTGTAGAATTTATTACGTAAATATATAAATTTGAAATTTTAATCACTACTTATCGTCCTTGCTGTGGACAAAAGAAAATACAGTTTAATGACTTTTCAAAATTACTAACAATTCATGATAAAGTCAAGGATAATAAAAATTAACATCTATCACCTTAATATGAAATAAGTAACTAATTGTTTAACAAGAATAAATAATAGCTCTACTGATATTTTGATAGCAAACTGTATTTGTATGGAAAAACTTTTTATTTTCATTTTACTTCCTTTGAAATTAAAATTGTTTTACTGGTAAAATTCTTAATACTTTCTGAACGTCTGTAAGCTTACAGATCTGTAAAATTGAACGAATATTTTAAATTTAACTTTACATTAAGCCGCTTTAAAATACGGATTTTACCGCAATACTATTAAAACTTTTCCCCGAATCGTCAAGTGTAGTCATTATCAGTATATTTGTATAAGTTGACAGTTATTATTAACGAAGCATTTCAACAAAATTGTGAGAAAATTTTAGAAAGAAATAATGTTATATTTTGTCATTTCTGCAAAATTTCAAGGTCAACCTCTTTAAATACGTTGATAGAAAAGAAGAAAATATAGAAGAAACTTAAGACAAATAATTTATAGAAACAATTTAAAAATTGTTTTTGGAGTTTCCAATTGTAACAATACATAATTAAAATAATGTCCCAATAATCCCAAGGTAAGGTACATACTAATAGTCAAGCTTGTCAACAATTTTCTGTTATTGTAAGGTGTAGAACCAATAATTATACTTATTAACATACCAAACAAATTATTTGTGTTGTGTTGTAAAATAAATAAACAAGAAGTGAAAAACATATACCGGGTGGTGGTGGTTAGGGGATGAATATAGGAATATAACATAAAAGAATAATTTTGTTATTTCCTGCTCTTCTGTTCATTTTACGGTAAAAATCTGCCAGCACAATACCTCTCGCCACTTCCGTTTTTGGTTATATAATTATAGGACGCGAGTAGTCATGTGACTTTGTTGGCCTTGACAAGCAGATATGGGGGCCCGTGTCAGAATGATAATTAGTAATTATGTACATAGATGTCAAATATCCATTAAAAATTTCAAGATTTTCTAAAGTCACGTAGTTAATTTGTCATCAGGAGTGTGGAATTTACTTGTCGAGGAAAATAAACATGTACATAATTACTAGCTATCATTCTGACACGGGCCCCCATATCTGCAAGGCCAACAAATTCATATGACTGTTCGCGCCCTATTGTATTTAACATTTCTTGTATACCTATACACTACACCAAAAATTCTACTTACATCTATTCATTCTAAGAAGAAATTTTGTCCTCTTCTAATTTTTCGAAATGTTTCCAATTCATTGTCGGGAATGACAGTATTTTTGAAGGGTATATGTAATATACCTATAATTATAAATATTTAATTATTAATACAATAAGGAATAATATAATGTATGTACTTCCCAGAAAAAATCTTCAGGAATGTCTCTGGATTTTTTTCAATTGGTTTCCATAACATTATTTGGGCTGTGAGATTTATTACAACAGATTATTATATACCTTATATTTCTTTATCTCTAAATCTATAAAAGATACAACAAAATATTTATATGTATCAGATAGAGAATTTACTCTTCTTTAATACTAGCAAGAACAAAAATTTTCAAAAAATAATATTTAGAAGAATTTTTTTAAGAATCTGCTACTTCCGGTTGTCCAATTATTACCAAAACCTTTTCAGCTCTTCCCAATAATGTCCGATTGAGGAATATGTAGTTAAACAGATAATTAAGTACCTATTATAGTTTTTGAGAAATCGTTCTTCCAACATCGCCATACACACACATACATCCACACACAGACATCATCGTAAAAATATTAAAATCGGTTTGTAGGGACCTTAAAACGTGCTTAATCATTAAAATCTGGATATGCGATTTTTAGCATGAATCCAATACCTCTCTTAGCGAGAGAGGTAAAAACTATAGAGTACTAACTTGTTTAGATTTTAAAGTTTTTTTTTAAGTTTTTCGTTTCTTTAAAATTTTCAAAAAAAAATTCTAAGTCTGTTAATTAGTAGCAATATCTATGCCATATGTTTTCTTTTTTCTGGTTTGCACACATTATTATTAAAATTGTGAAGAAACCGAAAATGCAAAAACAATTTTAATGCAACTTTTAATATTGAACAACTTTACATTCTACAGTTTTTGTCGAAAAATGGACAGGACAGGTGTTAAATCCCCTAACCACCACCACCGGACAACAATTTGAAAATATTACTTATAATATATAAATGTGATAATAGACATTTATATATCGTTTCCACCGTATTGTTACTCACCATCCCCATCACCATCACCAACACTGGTGCCCGAACCCGACAGTCTTCCAAAATCCGTATCCATTTAACAGTTTTCTTCCACTTTTCACTTAGGACCACCTTAACTACTCGCTACTAACTACTTACTAAACTAAACCCGGCCACTGGCTACTCTACTGGTAAACGGATTAAACAAATGTACTTTTCCCGTTTGCGTGAATATCGACCGCGCGAACACTTCAACACAACTGCGGGATTTATTTTTAGCCGCGAAGTACTTTGAATTAATATCTAATTATCGGCGAGTAAACTAAACGGTCACTGCAGACTGCAGACACAGACGCAAGTGTGTTGGCCAGACGCACGAGAGAAACAGTCATACGATGGTTCCGAAAGTTTCTCATAAATGATAACTCAATAACTTACTACTAGTTGCGTTATCGAGATGACTTTTGAACTAGAACTGGAGAAGTTAACAAATAATAACAAAGACATTGTGAAAGAGATAACTAAAGACTATTTCCAAACTATTTGATTTTATCATCTTTAATCTTCCCTGAATTCCATAATATTAAAATGCCAGAGTATAAGGTCAGTTGTTTTAATCCAACCCAGCTTTGGCATATCCAGAAAAAGGTATACGCCATGTTGATTTATAACAAAAACAGAGGAAGACCAAAGATAAGATGAAAAGGCTGTTTTGCGACGGACTTGAGAGAAAAGGAACTGAATGAGGACAACAAGCAAAACAGAAATGACTGGATGAAGAAATTCAAAAATAGCGACCACTAACGAGTGGGAAAAGCTAAAGAAGAAGAAGAAAGTGCAGTAAAATGGTGCAAATGTTAAAAGTCTTTTGGCTTTGGCGAGGAAGTTATGTCGAAACCAAGGGTTAATAAATGGTACAAACGTTTTCAAGAGGGCAGTAAAGACGTAGAACAAGACAAGAATCAACCACCGATGAAAATGTGACAAAAATTAAAAATAAATTGCCTAATCTCAATGAGGGAGTTGCTGACGAAATTAATAATTTTTGCGGCTCACAGTTCACTACTAATTGGGGATTTTTTTGGCCGTCGTGACACCACAACCACCGTGATTAACCAAAAATGTCCCTGTGTGATTTTTTTTCTTTTCCCGAAGATGAAGAGGACATTGGTTAAATCTCTGAAGTGCATTTTACAAATGTTTTACAAATTACAAACAACTTTGGCAAAATTACATTGAAGAAGATAATATTAATATATGAAATAGGAATTATACCAAATTCAATATAATAATTTGCATTTGAATAAATTGTCAGCAATAAATCTCACCAAGAAATCGGACCTACCCTATTATAATGAATAAACGAACCGCTGAGACTAACAATTTCTAACTGACTTTTTTATTACTTTCGGAAAACCGAAACGACCTAAAGAAACCTACACTAACAAGATCTGATAATAAAATTTGTTGGTTGTCTTAATTTTATTTCCTAGTAATTAAAATTTAATCCTTCGCTGTCTAGACATTTAAAAATAATTGAAATATTTATTACAGGATGTATCATACGTTTAATTTAAATTTTATATTTAAGTTCTTAATAAGTTCACCTGAAGGACAATTGCTTTAATAATTATTAAAATATTCTTTCGTACATTCATTAAAACATTTCTTCATTAATTTCAGTAATATTTTTCACACGCGTTTTGTTTGTTTATTATATAAATAAATACTAAAACATAGTTTATAAATATTTCCACATACAATCTAATCAATATTTCGACATATGTATCTTTCTGATGTAATTTATTATTCTTCAACAACAATAATCGTTTTTATAGTCATATTTCATCATAATATTTGTCGATCAATATTTTCGTTTATGTCTATGTTATTGCCACGATCATTGCATCGAATAATTTCCATTCACATAATCTAATCTCATTTGGTTATTTCAAATCCAAATAATGGAATAACTTTAATAATTAACAATGACTACCATACAAGAACATATGATCAGTGATATGGCAATGTGACACTTCAAAAAATAATAAAAAACACTTCATTAATTCCGAATACAGATACGCATAACAGTGCGAAACGATAAATATTAAATGTAAATTTTTTACCTCTCGCTAAGAGAGGTATTAGATTCATGCTAAAAATCGCATATCCGGATTTTAATGAGGTCCCTACAATCCGAATTTAATATTTTTACGATATGTGTGTGTGTGTATGTGTGGGGACGTTAGAGGGACGTATTTTTACTTCCTTGTACGTAAGTAAAGGAAGTATTGTAATCGCGAAAAATTTCGGTTTTCAGATTTCAGCGGAAATATCCATTTTGATCATCCCTGAATCCATTTTGACTAATTTCGTCGTGACGTCTGTATGCACGTATCTCGCATAACTCAAAAACAGTAAGCCGTAGAAAGTTGAAATTTTGTATTTAGGACTGCTATAACATCTAGTTGTGCACCTCCCTTTCTGGTTATTACACAATTTCCAGAAGTGGCACTTTACATGAAGCCTATAATAGATTTTAATGAAACTGTTTTAAAATATAATCCAAAACTTTTTAAATTTGGTATACGACTTTTATGTCAATCGAAATAACAATAGATTTTGGTTAAAATAGGCTAACCGGAAGTGGTACATTACTTGAAGTTGTTAACAGTTTTTCTTGAATAAAATGATTTTATTTTGATTTTAGAAATGCTTCAAATAAAAGTTTTAGAAAATTAATTTCTGCGTCTAGCACATCAAGTATTATTAAATTAGCCCTCTGTATAAGCGAGATATGTAAATTTAAAAATTATATACTTTTTTGTTTTTGTAATAAAGCTTGCTATGGATTAGGACAAAAACATAAAAAAATGTTCATGTCAAATTACGTTAAATACGTGCAATTTTGTGAAATTAGTCATATTCATTATTGTAATCAAATATTTCTTTGTTGTAATCAAAACTCTCTTTAAAAAGAACCGGGTTAGATTATGGTCGCTATATATCTTACTGTTTTGAAGTTAAAATTAATATTTTGTAATTTATTTATTAAAAAAATATGTATAGTTTAATAATCGTACAAGGAAGTCGTGTGGTGTCCACATCAGATTTTTTTTATTTTATTAAGAATGTCTTCAAAAGTGATATTCAATATTGTATTTCACTCAAAGATGCCACAGAAGTTCAGGGAGAACGTATAGTCTACCTTAAGCAGGTGCGCGCTGGTTCACATGACAACAGGAAGTTTTAAAAATGGTATCCACATGTTTTGACGTTTATAAGCAGTGACAGTTCTGTGTTGTGATTATTATAGTATTGTTGTTCTTCTTGTGCAAACGACTGGTTCCATTTATTTCATTTAGTGTGTTATTGTGTTCAATATTAAAAATTAAGTATTGTATAATAGTTTTGAAAACAAATACAATTCCAATACGAACTTAAAATCCCTAACCTCACGCCGCGAAAACGTAAACAAACCCACGTGAACTAACCAAAAGTGTGTAGTGTAATGGCTCAACTGCTCAACATACGTTCAAAAAGTCAGGTGTCAGGTCTCACATAATTTTAACTTTCAATTACACTTTAACTTATAATTATTCAAATATTTACGGTTAAAAATATTTCGGATGTAATTTCAATAACGCTAAACTTCCCCATTGTACTTTATACATTTGTAAATAAATATTTTGTGGCAAAAGACAATAACAGATAAAACTTTCAAGAAGTGCAATGTGCAATACTTTGTAAATACACTATAGATTCAAGGCTCTAGTGGTCTAGGGCATGTAAAATATTAAATGCAGCCTTGAAAAGTTTAACAAATATTAGTCATACTGTCACAAATAATTCATAACAGATGTGCAGTAATCGATGCAGTCAGGTTCTGCCAAAAAACTTAGACGAAAGTAATGAAAGCATGTCATTCGTGACTTTGGCAAATGTTTCAAATTTATTATACACATACATCATAAATAATAAATAAAAGTATTTATTTATAAATTATTAATATGAGTTTCCATGTGGGAAGAAGTAAAAATACTTGTAGTAAACGATTAGTGTTTGAAATAGAATTATCACAAAATTATGGGCAACAAATCATAAATAATATAATTATGAATGTGGACGAGGCGAAAGATGTATATTCATACGTAATATAACAAGTGATATGATTATCATCGATGATATTCTCGAGTGAAACCGAGCTGCAGATTTTACGAGTCCGAAGGACGAGTTGAAATGTGCTGCTCCGGTTTCACGAGCAATATCTTCGATTATTAATCATATCACGAGCTTATATTTAATGAGAGAATATAATGAATTTTTGCAATCTAACCTAACCTAACTTTTGATATACATATTCATATTGTATTAAAACATGGTACTTACGAGTTTTATTTAATATTTCGGAGTTTGAATTATTGTTATTATTTATTTTTATACTCAAAATTAACTGTCAATGTCATAAATAAAGAAAACAAATCCCTTAGTAACGACTATAAATACGGTGTTTATTTCTTTGTTTTTTATCATCGCTGTGATAAACGCGTAGCTAGGGAGATTCTGAATATTGATTGGCGGAAAACATGTCACATGACTAAGGAATTATATTCTCAAACAGAAATATGTGGCAAAGGATAATATTTGTGGGAATTTCCGATTCGTGCCAACCTACAATTTGGAAAATAATATGAATATGTTTATGCATAAAAAATGATGAATACTTTTGCGAAACATGGGGATGAATTTCGTCAATTTCAAAGGAAATTTTACTTGAATTTCAAAAAGATAATTTAGAATGCTATCTACCGAGCCATGAAAGAAAACAATTGAATGTAAAGTAATATTTAATTTAGTTGCTTCTGACATCACCCTTCATTTGCAATCACTGAAATTTTCATCCCTCGTTCTATTAAAATTAAATTACCTTCATGATGTTTTAGTAGATCTAAGGCCGGCGGTAGGGCATTTGGCACCCTTCCGTAACCTCTAATACGGCGCACCTTTGCTAGACATAAAAATATTTTTGAAAAATCAAATGATCCGTATTTCGAACAATTTTAATAAAAGGGAAAAAGATGAATGACTTGAATACTAAACATTTACTTATAATTATAAATGCACTTCTTTTGTTTCATGGCTGGGTACACAATTCTAAATCATCGTAACTGAAATATTGTAATGCAATAATACAGGTGATTTATTAGCCTTCTTGTTGTTATAAACTTAACGGATAGTAGATGTCATAAAATATACATACATACATTTTCTTTTGTTTACAATTTATACAGCTGTCTATTTTTCGACACTCCCCATGAACCCATTATAGTCGCTGTTGGTGCGAAAATGCAACATTATATAAACTTTTTTTTTGTTTGTTTATTTTTTTCTGAAAAATTGTTTACATAGTTTTTGTTTAGTAGTGAGTAGAGATGTTAATTTATATTATTTTATTAAAAAATATTTGCTATTACAAATTTTTAAAAATAGACAATTTCAGATAATCTGATACGCTTGAATACTTTTTTTCTATAAAATAATAAGCTTTTTCTTCAAATGGGTTCTTTTATAAAAAAAAATTATAGAATAAAAGTATAGTTTTATCTACGCACAAAACAAAATATTATACAACCTTTTTAGTTTTAGTTCTGTTTATTTTTATAAAAACCGACGTTTCGGCAGCATGAACTACTGCCTTTTTCAGGGAATAAGCAACAAATATATAAATAAACAATAACATTAGCAACAGGTAACCAGGTGACAAATTACAACATATTTAATATAGGAAGCCATGCTCGACTAAGATCTAAACCGTCACAATGATTATTACTCTTGGTTTTGAAAATCTCAATGGCTTCTCTAATTAACCTGAGTTCTAACAGATTTTTTAATAATTTAAAACAAAATATGTATAAAGATTGGTGACCGGCACAGCCGAACATAGAACTTTAACACATGTAAAATCATACTTTCGTAATTTCCTGCTTCCCTAATTATTTTACGTAAAAAAGCTTCAAATACAAGTTTTAGAGCATAATTAATTTTGTATGCCTTATAACGTCAGAAATTAGTTATGAAAATGTCGAAAATCACCTCAAAAATAGCAAGTCATAGAATTGAGATAAAATAAATAACAAAAGTCTAACGAACGGTTTATCTGTCATGTTTCGGTCATTTATTTTAGAGTTATTATTTCTAATTTCTGTTCCAGTTAATTTAAATTTGTACACTGATGATGAAAACTTAGTTCTCGAAATACGTATATAGCTTATTTTATAATTTTAAGGTTAAGGGGTAATTGTAATTTACTTTTAAATTGACACTTATCCATTACATATTCAGTAATCTAAACAAATCATTAGTCCAAACACCCTCTTACATTTAGCATTTCGGATTAAAGGGTCTCTACTGTAATGTTATTTAAATATGTGATTATTTTCGATTATTCATCTAAAAGTAGACTTGGTTAAAATCTGCTCGTCTACCTACATACATAAGCGTTGTTATTTAAAATTAGTTTTAGTTTCTATTTCCAACTTCTTGGTATCGCATTGTCTTTCTATTGGACACAATCCATGTAAAATATGTACAAAATACCCAAAAATACAATGAATCATCCACATTAAGTCTGTTTTGTGGCTCACAATATGACCTGTCATTGTACGAAACGCCGGTATAACTAAAAATATCTTTCCTTCTAGATCAAAACGTATTTTTAAACCTAATCGCTAATGCAATGTTTATGCCAATCTACATAAAAGACTGGTTAATTATACACTTATCAGTTGCACAATAAATATTTAAAACTTAAAACTTTTCCTACTGTAAAGCGCAAAAAAAAATATAAAAAAATACCTACTTGGCTCATCGTGATTTTCGGTGAATCCATTTTGATGGGCAGTGTTTTGTTTGTCTGGATCTGTGATACACAATAACAAAAGAAAACAAAAATGGAGAATTTAAATTTTACATAAAATACAAATTTTAAGTTTTCATGCATAAAATAGTCATAAAAGCATCCAAATATATAATTTATACAGCCAAATTACAGAAAAATAAAAATAAACTACGTAGTATTGTACATATATTTTATGTAAATCATTCATATAGACATGCAAATGTATTAAGTACATACTGAAAAGTTATTTAAAGTGTAGTAGAACTATCTAACAATTAAATGATGTATATATCTGGGTAAAATATTATACTCTATTACTACACACAACGCTTCTACATATTAATCCGATATTTGTATACGTTTAAATCAATTACATTAATTAATTCATATAAAGGGTGCAGAAAAAATTAGCTAATCATAAATTTAAAATTTTAATCGTCATTGCTGACTAACAGAAAATAGCTTGTATGGTTATGTCCAGGGCATCGAACCCGCCAAAAACTGGGTTCGGTTCAGGTTAATATATTTTTTGAGATGGGTTCGGGTGCGGTTCTGGTTTATACATAAAATTTGCGGTTTTATTCCGGGTTCAGGTTCGGTTCGACCTAAAGAAAATTGAATTGTTTTCTGAATAAAAATCTTTCTATAGAACTAATTTAAAATGCGAGCCGAAATTTACGCAAGACCGAAACAGACAACACAGGCGTCGATTATTGGCTGTACGATTATGCTTACGTTTCAAACTCAAAATGAACCTGAACCAGAGCTTAACTCTGAATCCGAATTGTAATACCTGGTTCGCTTCCGAGTCGGGTTCAAATGAAAAATATATTTGAGGTTTGGTTCCGGTTTTGATTCGGGTTCGAAACCTTGGTTATGACGAAGCGAAAGACTTTCCTTGGACAGGAAGATTGCTATGAATACTTCTATCATTATGAGAAAAAAGAGATTTTAAATACGAGGGTTTCCGGAATCACTGAGAAGATCTTGACTTTTCGAAAACAATCTTATGTCGTTGTTTTGTTTAACTCTTCATATGAACTGTCAAGAAATTTCAGAACAATCTGTCTATCAGTCTAATCGTGAAAAGAGTCTGTGTCGATCTACCTAGCGTTAAATTGATAATGGATAAAAACGAAGTTCGTGCGGTGATCAAGTTTTTTTTATTTGAAAGGAAAGACGGCAACGGAGATCAAGACCAGGTTGGATGCTATCCTTGGGAATGCTTCACCTTCGTTTTCCACGGTGAGTTTCTAGGTTTCGGAATTTAAGCGTGGCCGAACAAACACCTGTGATGAGCCAAGTTCAGGTCGTCTAAAATCGGCTACCACACCGAAAATTGTGGATAACGTCCATGATATGGTTCTGGAAGATCTCCGAATGAAAGTACGTGAGATTGAGAAAGCCATAGGGATCTCTTATGAACGTGTTGTTCATATTTTACATAATGAGCTGGGCATGAACGCATTCGGGCTCGAACTTCAGCCGAAAATTTGGAGTTGTTTAAGAAAAATCCGGTCAATTTTAATAAACGTTTCATAACCATGGATGAAACTTAAATACACCACTACACTCCACAGACGAAAATTCAGTCGACAGCGTGGATTGGACATATAGGTGAGTCGGCCCCGAAGAAAGCGAAGTCAGTTCAATCGGCTTTTGGGACGTAAAAGGCATTCTGTTAATTATCTCGATAAAGGAAAAACTAACTGGACAATACTATTCCACACTTTTAGACAAGTTTAAAGCAGCAATTCAAGAAAAACGTCCGGGAATGGCAAATAAAAAGATCTTGTTTCACCACGACATTGCGTCAGCTCATTTAAGTCGTATTGCTCAACAAAAATTGACCGAACTGAGGTTTGAAATCGTCCCCCATCTACCTTCGGACTTCCATCTTTTCCCGAAACTCAAAACGTTCCTCGCTGGAAAGAGATTTCAATCCAACGAAGAAGCCATTGAAGCTGTAAATGCTTATTTTGACGACTCAAAAAAAAACCATTTTCGGGAGGGAATCGAAAAGTTAGAATAACGTTGGACCAAGTGTGTTTTCTTATTTTAAATTAGTTACTAATATAATTTGAAGGTTAGTTTTTCCATATCAAACTATGCAAATGAATAACATATAGATCTCTCTTATTAGGACATATGATAATATTGTCACATTATTTTCAATAATGGATTTAGCTCCTATTCCTGTACCCTCCATATGGCGTTAGAAATTACTTTTAAATAACGCATGCATGCAAAACTAAAATGTATTATTAGTACAATCAGAAAATAAAATGAAAACTTAGTCATTTACTTGTAATTATTATTAAATATTTAATTCATATTTCAAAATAAATATCAAAACTAGCATACATATACAGGGTGTTATTTAAGTAAGTATATAACGCTTAACCGATGGTAGAACTGACCCTGTATATAGTCATAGTTCAAAATTTTAATAATATTTACTTTAGAATACCAAAATTTTCACAAATATTAGTATTTCTCAATTTCCAATAATACCCGGAATTAAAAAACAGATAAAAATAATGCTTAATCCAAATTTTCAAATAACAACCAGTTTTAATATGTATCGACCGATTTTTTAGTACATAAAACACCTGGTTTCAGTTTTAATTAACAAAACTCGTGTTTGAAATTAAAATATCAGTTAACCAGTTTTTAAAACCGGTTAAAAAAACCCGGCTTTTTGCTCTGATTATAATACATGATTGTATACAATATATTTATTTCACGATTTACCCTTTGGTAATTATTATATACCAAATATCAAAAATTATTAATTTATTTTATTATTATTAAGTTTCAATAACCTCACTATCAATCATTTAAATACCTGCAAGTTTGGCTGCATTTTCAGCCGCATGTTTGAGCAAAAAATCACGCACCATAGGAATAGGATCCTCAGAGGAATTAATCCCAATTAATCCACGCGAACACATATTGCAATCACTGAACACTGTTACAAAACAAATAAATATATCCTTCACCACAAACAAATCGTACAAAAGGCCGACTTATACTGAATTTCGAATCGTCCTGAACAATTCGGTTTCGTGATTCTATTTATAAACACGCTAAAAGAGTTGTTAGGAAGTTAGTGACGTCTCCAATGTGAATATCTGTTGCTGTTGTATTGTGAATTAGACCAGATGTACTTTCAATGTTATTATTTTTAGATCACGAACGAAAATAGTTATGATAATTGTAGTGTAGGGAAAAAACCGGAGACATTGTTTACAACAAAACGAGGGAAATCTCGCGTGTCGAAGAATTTCAGTTATGGTAAGGTTCAATAGACAGAAGTGATTTATCTTATCTTATCACGAATATTAAATCGTGAAATGCAATCATTTTATGCGAATTGTAGCGTGGCACGGAGGAAAATTTCTTGGAAAAAATATAAGAAAAAATTTAATGTCTTGGATTCAGGGACGTAGCCAAGGGTGGGCCAGGGTGGTCCAGGCCCACCCATTGGTCCACCAGATTAAAAGTCAAATAAGAGAAAACAGTTCACGCACATTATTTGAACTGCATTTCTCATTCCAAAAAAATAATGGTATTTATGGTAAAGAAACAGTAAAATATATAATAAATAAATAGATAAATAAGTAAATAATAAGTACGTAATAATAAATAAGAAACAAACAAATGTATACTTTGTTGATATTAACATTGTTACATTTTGTTTATTTTCACACAGCCACCTATATTGCGTGAATAAAAATTATTTCCTATATATCTTATCTAATTTTTTCAAATACATTAATAAAAATCTGAAATGACCAACACAGTACCTCCCGCCATTTACCTATGTATATAATTTTTATATTACTTTATAAATTTATCCATACAATATATAAAAAAGTATTAAAGCAAACTTGTAGAAAATGGAATAATCTTTAATTTTTATAATAACAAATTGAGAAAAAATACATTTAAAGGTATTTTTTGAAGAAAAACTATCTTGAGCTTCAAGTAAACTGCCATTTCCGGTTATCCGATACAACATACATACACATCGTGAAAATGTTAAAAATGGATTGTAGGGACCTTAAAACGTGGTCATTTACCAAAATCTCGATATGCGATTTTTAGCACGATCCCTATACCTCCCTTACCAAGGGTAGCGGGAGGTAAAAAGTAATACATAGGTAGTAGAAAAAAGAAAAAAAAATGGCGGTTTATGTTTTAGTGAAATAATTACAGGTTGCTATTTAAAAAATCAATGTTAATAGTCGTATCTTGTAAAACTGACATGGGAGGTATTATGTTGGCCACATCAGATTTTTTAAGTTAATGTCTTCTGAATGACAATTGTTAATATTTTCATACAATTTTTAATTTTTGACGATAACATTATGTTTGAATAAATATATTTATATTTATTTATTTTTAACGCCTTAGTCTGTAAGTATAAACATATTTTCAATGTAGCAAAACACGTGTTAATTTATGCTGTAAGTGGCAGCGAAGCGTTGGCTTCAGACTAAATAAAATAATTTTTGTACTGCAATCTTGTTTATTTTTTCATCTAATCAACAACACAGTCGTTTATTCCATATTACACAAAATAGTATATTTGCGTCATCCCAGTCTCACCCTGTATATCCATCAGTTGCAATTTCGGATTAAAATGATTAACACATCCCACCACTTAAAGAGTAGAAACTAGTGGTGGGATCCGAATCCGGATAGTTTCGGATCCAAAAATATCCGGATATCGGATCCAAATCTGAGTATCGGATTTTGGATCCGGATCTGAGTATCACATTTTGGATCCGGATTAGAGCATCGGATTTTAGATCCGAATCTGAATATTGGAATTTGGATCCGAATCTGAGTATCGGATCTTGAATCCGGATCCAAATATCGAATGGAAATGGATTTGAGTATCGGATCTTAGATATGAATATGAATAAATGAAAAATAATACAAATTTGATTTTTTTTATTCACAGTTTACTAAATAGGACTCTGTGAAGGTATAAATTCCTTTTTTCTTTACATTTGCACAAACTACCTGACTATTTTAGAAGGGTATTTTAAAATGTATTACTGTTTGTTTACTAGTGTTTACAGACCGCTGTAAAGATAAACAGACCCACTTTAGCGGTTTGAAGAATCGGATCCAGAATTAAAATTTGGATCCGGATCCGTAAACAAAATATTGAATCCGGGTCTAACTCCAGATCCGGATCCAAGTTCAGATCCGAATCCAAGCCCAGATCCGGATCCAAATCAGGATCCAAATTCGAATTAAAGTTTCGGATATCCGCTTGAATATCCGAGGAACCGGATATTTTGAAATCCGGGTTCTCGGATCCAAGTTTTGTCGGATCCTCACTGCCCAAGTAGAAACTGAAGTAAAATTCGATATATTTTCAAGAATCATACGTGCTAGTTGTTGCGTTCGAAGAAATTTTACCGCACAGCTCGGATTAAAGAATCCTTGTTCGGATTACATGATTTTTACCCGATGTTCGGATTAGTCTCTACTGTATACCTAAATGTTCCGGCAGCCAACAAACAGCTTACTTTACTACTAGTACTCTAAGAACAATAAGCTAATCTAACGCACGAAATTTGGCTCGAGTTTTTCATGCGTATCTTTTGCGTGCGTTAGCTCAAGACCTAAAATTCTAAGTAAGCCAATAAGAAATATTTTAGCATGATACTTTATCTTCAATTCTAAGAAATTATTCTTCCCAAAACAAAGTTCGTTCTGTTATTCTATTAGCTTAATTTAACAAATACACTATTCTTAGAATTGTATTTGAATCAAACAAACATTTGCATATGTATGCTTTACATTTGGCAAAAAAAAACTACAAATTATAAAAAAGTGTTTTTCTCCAAACAAAGATCGTCTATTATTCAATTAACAATTGTATTCTTAGAATTTATATGAAACTTGTATACCTAAATGTAAATAATAATTGTAAAAAGTACGCCTACCTACAGCGACAGATCTGAGCCGAACGGATTTTAGTCTGTTGGCCTCTGTTGTACTGTACTCCAATGAAAGACTGGTATCCGAACCCGTGTCATCGTGTATAATCAGCCCACGATCAGTCATCACATTACATATCACACTTCACTACATACTGACAGATGTCAAAGTTTTTTTGACATGTGAGCAATTGTTTTATGTAAATATGTAACCACGTAAAACTATGTAACAATCTGATGTACTCCTCACCTCAATACATTAATTATAATTTATTATGTTCCACAGATTTGATTTATTCTTAACGATATAATCACGATACTTCTTGATCCATAAATGAAACATTGCGCAAGATAGGTTTTTTATTTCTGCGTCGGTAATTGGCCAATAGACTATTCCAGTAAAAATTTATTGTAAATAACTTCCTTTGCTTTTGATGATGCAGGACATGTGTGTGTATGTGACGATCGTTTCGGATTGCATATCTCAAATACCACGATTCCAAAAATTATATTTTTTTCGTATTCCTCGAGTTTAGGTCCATATATACACGTGATTAGATTTTGGTTATAATTGGTACACCGGAAGTATCCTCATGTGCAACTTTTAACAGTTTTTCTTGGAGTTATCATTTATTGACAATTGCCATTTAATGTTATTATATTTTAAAGAATGATGTGATTACATTTTATACTCAATTAATTCAATAGATATAGAGTTAAAGAATTATAAAGATATAAAATTTCATAAATCAGCCAGCTAATATATTTAGATAATTTAAATTGACAGATGTCAGTATCAATGAAAAGAAAATGAATGTGGCAGGGGCTAGGATATTGACAGATGTTGAGGAAGACACGAAAAGATAGGATAAGGAATGAAAGGTAAGGGAAATGGCTCGAGTGTTAAAGTTTCTAGAAAAATACAAGAGACACGATTACATTGGTTTGAACATGTCACGAGGAAAGATTAAAAATATATTAGAAGAAGAATGAATAGCTTAGTAATAGAAGGTAGAAGAAACTGAGGAAGACCAAAGATACGATGGAAGGAACTGTATTGCGGAAGACTTAAGTTGGAAGAAGAAAATATAAAACAACGATCCCTATCGAATAAGAAAAGCTAAAGAAGATGTCAGTGTCATTGAGATTTTTTTTACACAATAAAGTAAATATTGTTATTATTATTAAGTGCAATTTGCATAGTTTGTTTCCCCGAAGAAGGCAACAGTGTATGCAGCTGAAACGTTGAGTTTAAATAAAATAATTATACAAAACATAAACTAAAAGGTTGTATTATCGTTGTTGTATTATGAGTTCTAAAAGATTTTTTAATATTTCGTATATCATTGATTTTGTCAAATTTAATTTCTAATATTTAGAACCATGCGCAAAATGAAATATTGGAAAATTGAAATACGTTTCTGTCTCCCAACACGCTTATAATATAATAAAACATATAATGAAAATGCAATTTCTTTCAGTATTACAGTTTTTTTTTAAATTACTAATTATACTAATTTTCAAATAATTATATTACTTTACAGAGAAAAGCAATAAATTATTTATTTATTAATGAAGTAAATAATTAGTACCCAGTCTGTTCCTGGAACAAATAACTAATAAATACATGTACTTCCTCTTCCTGTATTGCTCATAATTCATAGCTAACTATAAAAAAGACATTTAAAATGCAAATAATGCAGTTTGTTTTCGCAATCGCAATGCAGATAAAAGAAGATTTATGGCATAACAGATGGTTTCATCACAAAGGACATTTAAAAAGCTCTTTAATTTTTTTTTAATACAGAATACTATTAATTATTAATTTGAAATAGCAGAGAGATACTTAAAATATATCAAAGAAATGTATGTATTGTGTATAATTTATTCTAATGAAATATATTCCATATAATATATCCTAATATATGTGGCAGCAGAGCTGGGCAAGTACATACCAGTGCTGAGATATTTAAATTTAAGTACTAAGTACTGCAATTATTAAAATACTTAAGTACAAGTACCTACTTGTTGAGCGTACTCAGTACTTTCCAAGTACTTCCTAAAAAAGCAATAATCTAATTATTTAAAGTTTTGATATAAGAATAATTAATTACCAATACACATGTATTATATCAATATAACATAACTAAAACTCAGATTAAAAAAAAGAACTTTAACTTTACATCAAAGATGTGCTTGAAATTCTGGTGAATGATTTTTTTTTATATCATTGACATAAATTATATACATACTACTTGTGATTGTGCAATAATACAGTATTTCACCGAAATATGTGTACAAAGCAGATAGGCACACCCAGTAATGGGTAATATGCCAAGATGATATTTTGGTATAATTTATTTAATAAAAAAATGTTTACATTGAAGATAAGTACTTAAGTATTTACTTAAAAAGTATTTAAGTACCCTAAAAGGACTTAAATACTTTTTATTGATACTTAAGTACCATTTTAAGTACAAGTATTTTAGATCCAGTACTTGAAAATCAAGTACTCCCGGCAGTTTTTTGATAGTACTTAAGTACCAGGTTAGTACTTATTTTGGTAATTAAGTATAAATGTACTAAGTACTGCCCAGCTCTGTAAGTGGCAATATATCTATAAATTTATTTTAGAAAATCAAAAGCACATTTCCAACAAAAATATCAAACAGGAAACCTGATGAAATAGTATATCACGACTTTGTGTTAAATTTATCCACTGACCTTCCATAAAAATAAAATATTTTTAACATTTGTCAAATGTGTGCAAAACATTTATATTTTATAGCATAGCATTCAAAACCTACTGCGTATCATATACATAAACGTGTTTTTAAAATCATATCAGCAAGTGTTATTACACTTCGTGCAAAATACAATAACAGTTTTATATTCTCAGTATCATATTTTATTTGTAGTTCCATTTACGACTCAATAGGAATTCAAAATAATATATCATTTTTATATCAACCTACATGTTACTATAAATAGATTACATCCTACGTACTGACTGGGTACTGATAAAAAAACTAATACAGGTTTATATAGCCGGCATTCCATGATAACAAGTTGTTATTAACAACAATTTTAATATCAACAAAATTGTAATGATTTTAAAAATATTTTTAGATCCTACGGTTTGCAAAAAGTTCTGTGAACTTACATCGCAATATTTTATTTTTAAAATTGCAGCGCCCACATACTTAAGAGCACACTTAACAGTTCCAAATTATTAATTAGAAACTTGGCCTGAAATTCTACCATGCAATTAAAAAGAGAAGCTATGAAACGATAAACATGTTATGCTACATAAAATAAATAAATACTTTAGTATATTTTTACAAGTTCACCACACCATGTTGTGCAACTACCAATAAAAATTATTAGTTTCTAACAAGTTCATTGGCATTCAAAGAGCAATAAACTCAATAAAACAAATGAATATATGGAATTAACAAGTGAAAAATCATAATTCGATTTACCTGTCCTTTCTTGGAACGTCGTAATGCTGTCACCATCTCCATCAGAGAAAAAAGTCATGGGACACTTTTTATTTTCAAAATCCACTTCATTTTCATTCATAATTCACTGTAATTTATGACGTATTTCAACTGTTACAATCAAAGTTTGACAGCAGAGAATCGGCACTTCAATGTAAACAGCTGACAACGTTCACAATCGGTAGAAGTTACAGGCTGTCAAACTAAACGCCGCTGAAAACACCAACGGAAGAAGAAGTGTGCGCGTTGATGCAAAAAGCGACTGGAACTATTGATTTTGGCACTTCTAGTTTATAATCCTGCCCCTCCACTAACCGCAACACTTTTTGTGTTAAATTGTTAACAATGGAAACAATAATAGTTTAAATTTAATTATTTACAGTTTATTTTATCGCAACATTCCGTAATAATCAGATTCACGACCGTGGCCTTCAAATATTTAATGATGTACTTTTATTCATGTTTGCAAATGTGATCTTTTTGTTAATCATTCTTGGAAATGTGGAACTTTTTCTACGATAAAATTATTATTTAACATTCATTCAATGTATATCTTAAATTTGATCAACATGCAATTTTAAATTGATAATAAAATTGTGCGTTTTACATGTCTTAATATATTTTTTTATCCCTTGTAATTTTATTTGAAGTACATTTCTTTTCAGCATTTAAAATCTAGCATTGATTTTTTCCGGCCATTAAAATGGTGGAAGTGCAAAATATTGTAAATTTAATTTCACTAAAGCTTGTCTTATGGGGTCTGTAGTCATGTGCCTGAGTGTCTGGTCGTGAATCTGGTAACCCCGGTTCGATCCCGACCGATACCAAAAATATTTCGAATTTTAAATGGCACAAAAATTACATCTGTGGTGCATCTCCACGCCGGCATAATATGAGTACCCGTATGGTGACGCCTGGTATACATAGGTTCGATCCGACCGACGCCAAAAATATTTAGAATTTTAAATGGCGCAAAAATTATACCTGTGGTACATTCTCCACTCCAGCAATGAGTAGGAAATAGGACTTTAACATAATTATATTAGGAAATAAACTTTGTTCGGCCTTTTTGGATTTTTAACATAGTCGGACGTTTCGAAGGGCCAACAGTCTTCTTATTCAGCAGATCTAATACAATTTTACATGTTAAAGTCCTATGTTCCGGTGTCGTGGTCAACATCCTGTACGTATTTATGTATTTGTAATTTTATTTGAAGTACACATTTCTAACAGTTAAAAAATATTGTAAATTTCATTTCATTTAAAGCCTGTTAAACATGCCTTTATAATAAGAAAAAAAATGTTAGTACATATTTATAACAATTAATTTATATTATAATATATTTATTGCAACTTTATAATTACAGAAAGAAGTGAAAATTGTTAATCTGTAACTACTGAAAGCAATAGTCTACGGAAATAAAGAAATTGAAAAAAAAAAGATAGATAAAGTTATTATAAAATTACCTCCAAGTCATATGCGGAAAATTGCAGAAATTTACTATGATTATCTCAAAGATACATTCTCTTTATATAATATTTCCGTTATTCCATTTTATTAAATGACATTTCTATGGAAAACTATTGATATTATATATTTTTTTCTTTGTATTGTAAATATTTGTTTAAGTATAATCTAATCTTTTAAATATACATAAATATATAAAAAGTTTGATTTATTTAACAAACATTAGAATTAGGATTTACTAAAATCGAAATCGCTTTCATTTGAAACTTTACTTTCTTGTTTAACACTTTCAGAAGTATCTGTATCCAACAAATCTGCCAAATTTGACAATTTCTTTTCTACTATTGGATTATCAACTTCTTGTTGGCTGACTGACTGTTCTGTACTTTCTGAATTTGTATTTTGTTTATCTTCCGGCACATTTTGTACTTGTTCTTGATTTTCCACATATCCTTCAGGATATTGTTCAGGCTGATATTCAACATTTTGTTCATTTTCATATTGTTTATCTATATTTTGTTCCCCTTGTAAATATTCATGTTCTGTACTATAAACATTTTCAGAATCTTGTTGCTGAGAATATTGTTGATCATATTGCTCAGGTTGATATTGTTGATCAGGATATTGTTCATATTGTTGATCTGCAGGATACTGTTGATCATCTGGATATTGTTGATCAGCTGGATATTGTTGATCATCTGTAAATTGTTGTTGCTCGGGTGAGTATTGTTGTTCTGGCGGGTATTGTTGTTCTGGAGGGTATTGTTGTTCTGGCGGGTATTGTTGATCATTTTGTTGATCTGCTGGGTACTGACTAGCATCATATTGTGGATCATAACCTTCTTGATATTCAGGTTGTTGTTCTGTGTATTGTTGATCATAAACTTGATCAGGCTGTTGTTGTTCGGGGTAATATTGAGGTGTTTGATCATATTCTTGTTGATATTCAGCTTGGTTTTGATCATAACCTTCTGGAAATGATTGTTGATTTTGTTGTGACATATCATAACCTTCTGGATAATTCGGATCAGGTATATTTTGTTGTTCATAACCTTCTGGATATTCAGAAACAGTTGATTGTTGTTGGGGATCATATTCAGGTTGATACTGTTCTTGATCATAAACTTCTGTAGGGATATTTTGTTGGTTATAATCTTCAGGATATGAAGGTTGTTGTGTTGTTTCATATTCTTGATAAATTTGCTGGTTTTCTTTTGTTTCTTGTGGATAACTTTCAGCACTATAATTTTGTTCTTCAAACGTTGGCTCTTTGTTTGATAATTCTTGTTCAGGAATTTCCGTACGGTTATTTTGGTGAGAATCTATTTTAATTTCCTTATTTTCGTCTTGTGTAGTAATTGACGGTTCTAAATTCTGCTCATCTTCTAAATTAACAGGTAATTGTTCTCTAATTGTTGATTCATCTAACGATACGTCATTATCTACGTTTTCTGTTAAATTTGTCGGTTGTTTCTGATCTATTATTTCTATGGGAAGCGGCTCTGAAGTTAGATTTAATGATATATCTTCTGGCGGTTCAGTTCTATCGGAAATATCGTCATGTTTTGAATGTTCACTGTTTTCTTTTACTAAATTTGCAGATAAATGTGCGTCATTAATTTTTAAATCATTTTCATTAGATGGTACATCATCATTTAACGATTTTAACATCTGTTTATAATTTGTAATTACTGGATTTTCCGACTCGCTGTCCACATTTTCTTGTTGAACAGGATCAGTTTTTTGTACATCATTTCCAGATATATTTTTTAATTCTTCTAGGTTTAATGTTTTTGTAGCATTATCAAAAATATTAGGAACATTTTCTTTAGGAGGTGTAGGTTTTCGTATTGGTGATTCACCTCTTAAGCCAAATTTTTCTTCAGATTTTGAAACTATTTCTTTGTAATCTTGTATAACTCTTTCTGGTGATTCAACAGAATTTTCTCTTTGTAGCTGTTTTGCCGGTTCTTTATTTTTCAATCGTTCTAATTCTTTTTCAATTGTGTTTCCTAGAATTTCATTCTTTTTAGGGGACAATGTTTTCTCTATTTCTGGTTTGTCATTAAATTTTTTTCCAAAATATTTGTTATAATCACTTTCTTCACTTTCGGGTTCCAAATTACCATAATTATTTTGATTGTAAAATCCATTTCGTGACATATTTTGTTCTTCAAATAATCTATTGTTATTAAGAGGAGATTTTGGTGAAATTTCAGGAGGGAAATTATCAAAATTATCTCTTAAATATTGTTCTAACATCGCTAATTTGCCTTCTACAGTTTCAGTATTTTCCGGTACATCTGAAAACAATTTTCTTCTGACAAAAGTTCTTTCAGCTGGAGTATTAGGAGAGTAATTTTGTGAAGCTGCAGAAAATTGTTCGGGTTTGAGGCGATATATGCGTTTGATATAAGCTTCGTACTGTTTGCGAAAAGCTTTAAATCTTTGTGTCTTGGCGGATAACATCTTGGCGTGATTTTCAATCCGATCAAGCACTTGAAGAATTTGTTCGTTGCGCTCTTGACGGTTTTTGTCATCTTCAAGGAATTTGTGGTAGCGATGACGCATTAATCGGAGTCTGTCATGTTCGCTGGAAGATGTAGGAAGATTAATTTTATGAAAGAAATTGTTGTTAACGTGCAAATTGTGCGATAAGTTTTTTAGAATATATAAAATGAATGTAGACTCTTATGTTGGAAGTATGTATGAGAGTTTTCCTGGAATTATTGAAAATAAGAAAACTGCGTAGGCCGTGGAAATATCATTTTAAACAATGGGGTCATTTCACATTTTTTTCGTGAAAGAATAGGTCAAATTAAATATGTAGGTGTATGTTTTACACTACAAGTCTTTAGAATCAGAGATATGATTTTTTAAAACTTGTCTTTAATTTCAAATATTTGGATGCTGACGTCACGGCTTAGCGGATGCGGCAGTAGAGCACGAAAGATGACTATTCAAGGTCACTTGTTCGAAGAAAGAATACACAGCACTTTATATACAGTAGTAGTTTAGCAACAATTCATGTTACAAAGAGAAATATTGTTTGACGTCTGTCTCTGTAGTTTATGTTGTGTGACAGATATACGTAAATAGTGACATTACTTTCTAACACATTACAAATAATAATGGCGTATGTCGTAGAGTTACAGATATCTAATTATCTACTGCACTGCCCTCTGTCATAATATTTACTCAGTGACGTTGACATTTAAATCAAATTATGATTCCATGGTTTTTGCCAAGTCTATGTTTTTCTGTTTTGCAAAAACATAAGTGAAGAACATAAATCTTTGAGAAAGGCATTATTTAAAAAGAAACATATTTTTCAAATAAATTACACTTATTTTTTTCAGTTAAAATGTATCCATAAATATTTCATGTTGCACGTCTATGTATACGAAATTCAATGAAGTTATCTGCTAGTAATATTATACCATACGGTTACTAAATAATGACCTTGAATAGTCATCTTTCGTAAACCAAACTATACCAGTTTTGTTTGGATGATTGTTTGGGTTATCACTTGTCAGTTTGATTTTATGACAGCAATATATTATTAATTAAAAACATATTTCATACAACTTTTGATATTTATTTTAATAAATGTTTTATTTACATACTTTTACTCTTAACTCCGCTGTCACCTGTCACAATTTTAGGTTAGTTTGTTTACTACAACAAACGGAAACCAAGTGGACCGTAAATGTGTGTGTGTGTGAGGAATGGCTTTGTGTAACAAATGATGTGATGTCACGAATTTTACAGCCGCGAAAGTTTATTAGCAAATTTATGAATGAAAAGTCGCATATTTCATGGTATTTTATATTACTATATTTATTAAATGAGACGGATTTCACGATTTTATAAAAAAAAACACCGATTTTATTTAATGCATTTAAATCGAGCGCTAAAAATTCAGCATCAGCCATATTTGTAACGTCTTGGACACTAGCAAATACTATTGGCTAATGGGTATTCGAACACGCAAGACAAAAATGTGTCTCGCCCCGCCATGTTCGTATGTTCTTGGTGTAAATGATATAATATTTTTTTTGCGTATTAGAAACTTTTCGGCGAAAATATGAAATATGACTATTATTTTTATGCATAGATTAACAATGAAAAAACTTGGAAACCCCTTGAAGAAGAGATCCATGGCTGCATTTGATGATATTTTTTAAAGCATTTTAAAAGATTGACTGACAGCTTTTAAAAAATAGAAGGAAAGAATGATGCTATTACTACTAAAATAAAGTTTTAAAAAATATGAACCGTGTGTCTTATTTTCAATAATTTTAACGAGGCCCTCGTATGTGTTTAATATATTGTAATTATTATTTAATTTTTTCTGTATTTATACACTTAATTCAACATATAATCATTATTCTGACTATTTATTAAATGTGCATGGTACGTTTTGATATATAAATAAAAACTGTACAGTATAGTTTTTAAATTTGTGATCAAATACAACAAAATATAGTTTATTTTTAAAAAAACTTACGCATCCCTAGTTAGGTGTATCATTTCATTAAATTTTTCCTCCAAAATTAATCTTTCTTCTTCACTAAAAAAAAAATAATTAAACTGTACACATCTGTTCATTTAAACGACAGGTGTTCAACAAAAACGAATTTACTGCTCATTATAATATTTTCATCTTAAATTATAAAATAAAATATTTTGTTTTTTACCTTTTCCTTAATTTGTCTTGCAGTTCCAGCATTTTTTTATAATATCCTTCTGTTCCAAAACCGTATTCCATTTTCAAAACTATTTTTTTAACAATACAATACCATGGCGTCTAAATCATTCGATTCCAATTTGAAAACTAAATAAACACAGCGTTTTATTGCATTTATAAGCCGTAATTTTCATTAAAGCACGAATCCAATTAACAAAATGTATGTACTCTAATATTTTTAATTACCAAATGCACTTTAATTTTCACAGTTGCGTGAATGAAAACATTACATCACGTTGTTTTGTAGGGCACACGGACACAGGTAGGTATTATATTATCTGTGCACGGACACTCATGGTAACGAGATTTTGACAGTCAACCTGCATTCTGTATCCATGTAGGACAATACAAACAAACGCTTCTTGTTTCTGTTATTCCGAAGCACCACATATGAAATGACATTAAGACCGCGAATACATGAAAAGTCGATATACCTTCCGACAATATTGTTAGCAAGGGCATCACGCAAGATCCGTACCTGGTAGAAATGCATACCTACGTCATTTCTTAACTTTGACCTATATTTTAACTACTAATATTAATAATTTTGCTTCTGATCATGAATATTAAAAGATGGGCAAAAACAGACGAAAAAAATCAGCTTTCACTTAACCACTTTTACATAGGGCTAGCTACTTTTAATACAGAAAAACAACATACTCTTTTGTTGTTTTTTCACTTCAGGATTTAAAGAATCTTTGATTTAGGCGGCATTAAATTTTTCTGCATCTCAGCAGCGCACTTTTCGTTTTAGATACATAAATACTTATTAAAGAATTATTTTATACATTCTTTTTCTATAATTAGGTTATAATAATTAATATCAAGCTACGGATGTTAGGATTTAAATAACTTTCTTTGAGAATCTTATTGTTGGCAGGCAGTTCAATACTCTCATGATACCGTAAATGAAATATATATTATTGTTATTATTTTGATCGCCAACATGTGGACTATATTTTAAATTGATCAAGAGCCAACAAACTTAAAAGAAAAATGTAAATATCACTTACCGTTAGACTTTATTGGCTCTTGATAGTCTTGTTTGATCTAAACGCGCACTGCAATGCACAAAAAATAAAAGTTAATATATTTATATTCACTGTTTTTAAGAAATAACTCAAACTAAAAAACAAATAATAGAAAACACAACGAATTCTTCACTAACACAGAAACACAAAACATTAATCACAATTTGTTTCGATTTATATGTACAGTAAATTTTTTGAAAGATGTCCGATTAAGGTTATCTACGAATTGTATGAATTCAGATTTTTGCTCCGCGCACTCTGACAAATTCAGTAGTGTCGTTTGCTTAGTTTTTGTGAGGGCACATAAGATACTACTGTATATTTTATTATTATAAAAATATATGTTACAATAAAAGCATACAAAATTCAAAAATAAGTCAACTGGTAAGTTTATTAGCAAATGTAAAACCAAATATGTGAAAAATAAGATACTGACACAATGTCAATATCAGTGACACTGACAAAAAATAACGTTATTTGTACGGCTATGAATTAAGGTAATGTATCTGAAATATTAAATAAACTTACGTTACAGCGGAAGTATTATCAAAAACGAGCATCGTTTTAAAGTGGAATGTTTTAACTTAGTCGAAGCAATATGAATTTTTAAAAGACAAGCGTGTTATGTCCATCTTTATCGTACACGCTTATAGTCTTTGCAAAGAAAAGAGATAAATGTACGCCAATTTGTTAATTCTTTCATGACACAGATAACCTTGATCGGACATCTTTAAAAAAAAATTCTGTACACATAATATTTTAATATTTCATCTGAAAATATAAATATTGAAAACTAAAAATATATTCTACATTTTTCACTGTGCCTATCATTTATTATATTTGGGTCTAACATAATCAATTATAGATGTAAATTATTTAAGCATGTTAGAAATTAAAGCCATCCTTTATTTATATATTTGTGACATTTCAACACCATAAGCATAAAGAATTATAAAAATAAAGTTACTTTTACTAAGGATTGTGGTAACGTGGAATGGCAAATAAATACATATATCTGTAACTGTATATAAAGAGGGAAAACTAATATAAACATAATTAAGTGATCCTATGTGTTCCTTGATATTTATAGAGATCTATTCTAGGAAACTGAAAATTTGTACATAATACTAATTTCATCAAGTAAAGAAATACGGCTCTTGATTTGATTATCACAAGAATATCATTTCAGAAACATATTAAGATATTATTATGACAGTATAAATGATTTTACCTGCAACAAATGGAAATGTTTGTAGCATATAAAATCAATTACACTGTGAAAGAAAAAATATTTGTAGATAAAACATTATTTATCTGCTGCTCCTGGAAATAAAATTATAGATTTATTTTCAATAATATGATCACCAAATATTTACCATATAACTAATTATTGCAGTGAAAAAATAATACCAAACAAATACCCACAAATAAATAAATAAAATATATAAAAGTGACTTAAAATTTAACTGTGAAGATGTAGGTTTTAATTAAAGTTAAGACGCATATTATAAATGTCTAGTTAAATTTAAATCGTTAAAAATTCGCATATTTTTTAATTTACTGTGGAAAAAATTTAACTGGACGTTTATAATACCGGCCCTTCATATACTAAAATTCACCTTTAAAATTAAATTTTGTCCCATATTTTTGTTGTTATTGCACTAAGATTATGCACATTTAAATATCACAAGTACAGGCCAATTTAAAGCCTTGAGTTTAATTTAAATGCAAAGCTATTAAAATTGTTACCGCTAGATAGTTAATTTGCATAATTTCCAAGCTTTTATAAAAATTTAATATTCATGATCGTTGTCAATTTGAATAAACGAATTATATCGATGTAGTTTTTACATTTTAACGATATGACTACCAATGCTTTGAGCATTTAATAATAATTTTTACTAGTGTAATTGTATGAAATTATTCAAAAAAATTTGATAACATTTTAGAAAATCAAAGAAATTCTTTATACTTAAAATTATTTTATTGCTTAACTAGCAGTAATATTGTCCTTGTTTTAAATAAGTTAAAAATATAATATCATGAAACCAATTAAAGTAAAATTATTAATAAATAGGAATATTCGATTTTTTTAATCAATATCACCACTTAAATTTAAATTTTAACAATGAATCAAAACATTTATTATACAAAATCAATCAATAAGAGTAATATGTACTTTGAAAGTTAAATTTAAAAATAAATATACAATATAAAAAATAAAATTTAAATTTACGTGGTTTTAAAATTATCACTGTCAAAAATATGCAAGATTTGCGTGTAGAAACATAAAGCCATAAAACATAATATCATCTGGACATAACATGGTTTAAAACCATCATTACTGTTTTGATGTGATTATAAATATATTTGTACATATAACAATAACAAAAGTATAATTAAACGCCCCAAGACGTTCAATAATTTTACACAAATTATTGATCATATTGATAATACGGAGTTTGTGCAATATATTTTGTCAATTAAAATTATATTGAACAATAAATGAAAATATTGATCTAACAATTATCACAATGAAATATGTTTCGACGCTGCCAGAATGGGGTATTCCACTATAGTAAAATTTGCAACTAAAACTATTTTAATTTTAATATAACAGATTATTCTATAATAACAGAGAAAAATGGAAAAAATGTTCATAACTATTTAATGTTTTTTGATAAATACAGTTTAGCGTGTAAAGCGTATGATCAAAAACTAAAACCCACTTTTGATCTGGATAATTTCAGGATTTTGGAGGAAGAGCAGAATTACTCCAAACGTATGTTTCTTGAAATGTTACATATCAGGGATGATTGCAATAACATCAATACAAGAACTGATATTCAAGGACTTAACAGCGTATATTTTGGTGTATTGGAAAAGTTCAAAAAGGAAAAGGCAAATTTCAGGTCAAACTGAGTTCTATTAAATTCCTACAACTTGCTACATTATTATTGGTGTACAGACGACCAATAGGACTCCGTATCAATGATGTCACCAGAATCCTTACACAGGATATTTCCGGCTATTCGGTTGTCATTTTTAAGAGCAAATGGATTTTGTACGATGTTTAATAAATTAACTGAATGTTTTGTACGAATGTATTTTGTGTACATGAATAGTAACAATCTGTAAGATCTTACTGTAAGTGTGATAATGTCCATGTTATTTTATATGTATTATATTTTTGTTATATAATTGTTGTAGACTCTGAAGAAGGTGCAAGGGTGTACCGAAACGTTGGTATAGTAAGAATAAATGCTGTTTGACTGAACTTTCGAGTAATTGTTAACACCTATTTCAATTTGTATTTCCAGAAAGCTGACATTTAAAAAAATGCAGTGGAATACCCCATTATTACACAAATACTCTAGGATTTTAATTACTCACTGCAAATATCAAAATAATATGAATTATTGCACAATTTAATAAAATTGGAAGTGAAGGGTCGTTTTAAACTTCAAAATTATTTTTCCTGCTACCGTTTGAAACAGTCCTTTATTCAAAATTCATAAAGTTTTTTTTTAATGATAGTCTACTTTCCCGCGCTCAGTACAGAAAATTACTATCATTTCTTGTTGTCACAAATATTTAGCTTCATTTATTGTAAATATTAACAGTAGCTAAGGAATTTAATCGCCTTTTCATGAATAGAAAAGTGAATATATTGGAGAAAGTAGCCAGTTGTTAAATTGTTTATTTAAAGAAAAATTTCAACAATACTGACGTTTCGTATTCTAATAATCCATTTCCAGAACAGAATCAAACAACTGGCTGATTTCTCCAATATTTTCACTTCTCTCTATTGTCAGTAATATTTTTACATATATAGTACAAAAAATCCTGTATGCAGCATGTACAAAAAGTATATTTTCCGAACACTTTTAATCTGGGCTGCGTGTTGACTAAAAATTATCGCCTAATTCGAAAAAATATCACTTCTAGCTGACATTTGCTTTATGGGTTTTGAAAATGATATGAACCCAATATATTTTTGAACTCTATTCTTAGAGTAGAGTCGATTTCTATCGGCCCAGAGGAAATGCAAAGTAGAAAACTTGTGTAAAAATCAGGGCATCGAACCCGAACCTGAACCGAATTAAAACCAAACCGTAACATTTTAGCGAACCCAAACCCAGAACCGAACCTCAAATATATTTTTCAAGTGAACCCGAATCGGAACCGAACCAAGTATTAAAATTCGGGTTCAGGTTCATTTTGAGTTCGAAACGTAAGCGTAATCGTAAAGCACCCGATAATCGTCGCCTGTTTTGTCTGTTTATGAAAATTGTGTTCGTGTTCTTGTCTCGCGTAAATTCCGGCTCGCATTTTAAATTATTTCTATATAAAGATTGTTATTTAAAAAACATTAATTCAATTTTCATTAGGTCGAACCGAACCTGAACGCGGAACAAAACCGCAAATTGTGTTAATGTTTGAACCAGAACCGCACCCGAACCCATCTCTCAAAAAACAAATTAATCTGAACCGAACCCAGTTTTTGTCGGGTTCGCTGCCCTAGTAAAAAATTGGTTTTATATCCGACAGAATTAGTTTTTGTTCAACATTAAACTCCAGGAGTCAATCCAACTTAAAACCACGGTTAATGGAGTTCTTGCAGCCCCTTAAAAGTTTGAGGTTATATTAAGCGTCGATGGGAGCCAACACGGAGCGAAGCAGAATGATTAGCCGGCGTTTTTAAACTGTCAAGCAGGTTTGGATAGATTTGAATGCCAAAGTCATATTTAAACGTTTTACATAAGAGTTAACACTTAAATTTTCAATAGACCGTTTCAATTTAAAAGAGAAAGAAAATATGCGCAATGGGATCTGCACATAGTAAGCTTACAAATGGCGGGAATCATAGTGTCATAGTTACGTGCTTGTCATGAGATCCATGGCGTTTGTTTTTTAAAAATTCAGACGTACAATGTGATAAAATTGCACAATTAACTATTTTCGGACAAATATATTATAATCACATCAAGGCAGCCATTTCATGACATTAATTGTCAAAACTAACAAAAACAAGAAACAGGAACAAATCAAGAACTACAACACATATCACCAATTCCATGAAGAGCTGCGTGAGAGCTAAGACCGCTATCGCATGCGGATGATTAACTAGTGCCGTACTTGCCGTTCTCGAAGACTCCTTTACGAAAGAACAAAGTGAAGTCGAGCAGGGCTTGGCGCGTAATGGCGCCGCGGCACGCGTGAAGGGGGCACGACCTGACGGAGGAGCAAACCTCGAGGAGGCGTCGTAAGTATGTTTCCAGCTGCTTGCGCCTTTGCCGCGCCACGGATTCTGTATTGGCGAAGAGCTGGCGTGGCGGAAAGGGAATTGCTGCCACCTAAGTAGAAAACAAATACTCTAAGAAAATTAGTAGAAATTATTCCCATTTTGATTCGTACTTATGTAGTTAATCTTTAATTTAATTCAATACATAGGCCCGTATTAAGGAACGGTTTCATTCGCGGTGTCAACGGCCGCGGTCGGCAGTAGCGGCTTCGTTGAAGTAAAAATGGATTCTTTGCTTTATGACTTAAAATTTAGACAATTTTTATTAATATTTCATCTTCATTATCAGTAAATTTGGGCAACAATATTAACATAAGTAACAGCACGGCCGCGGTCAGACTGCTCTTGAAGCGGTCGGGAGACAACAGCTCCGCGACTGGCAGTATTTGATTTGAACCGCACCGCACCAACGAAACTAAACACACGTTTTAATCTTACAACACTGAAGCAGCACTGTCAGCCGAGACCGCTGGCAGCGACAACGAAACCATACCTTTACGAACACACTTTTATAATAAAACGCTATTATTTTTGTGCAACTTTATCTAAAATTAAAGCGAACTGTAGTTTTAAAAAGTCTTTATTGTTGTTCGTTAAGCAGTAATATATACTTTTTTAATATTCTACGACGTAGATACACAGACGATTTAGAGTATGAAGCTGTGACGTCACAAATTTAGCTCGTGTTTACAGCCGCGAGTTAATTGGCAAATTTATGAATGAAATAGGGATTTCTAAATCTACGGTTTTTAGAAAAATACATATTGGATATCAATATTAATCATGTATAAATTAAGGTGAATAAAATAATATTTAAATCGAGCGCATAAAATTCAGTATCAGCCATGTTTGTAACGCGATGGACACTGGCTATGGAACAAAAACACTGATAAATGCGAATAGCCGTTCGAACCAACGACGAAATATAACTGGACAAAACATTCCGTATCACTCCTCACTGAATACTTTGATTTCGGCTGGCCAGAAAGAGACAACTAAAGATAGAGATATATTTAGTCTAGTTCGAGCATTTCTCACTAGATGCCTTCCAGTGTTAAAACCAAAATTTAAGCGCCAATACGATGAAAAGTAGGTTTATCGGTTTTATATTTACAAAATACAAAATTATTGCTTTACCGAACAATAAATATGTATGAAAACAAACTAACTTCACAACCGACAAATCAGTCTTCTTTTAAAGACACTAAATTTCCTTTTTTCTGTCACATAGTATTCTAAATAGTCGAAAACCCTTCTCAGACCTATTCTTGCAACAAGAAGGCATTTTTAAGTATATTTTATAAGTGACGAGACCCACTAGAAGTTCGCCATTTGGCTCCAAATATTGAAAGGCAGAAATTTGCTACAAAACCTTTGCAAGACAATATACTTAATCAAGACCCTCTGAACAATCACAATTATAAAATTTAATTTTAGATATTTATTTTAAAATTAGAATTTTTTAGGTCCTCATTTATCAAAACTTTAATATTTTTTTTGGCGGATTAGAAATTTTTCAACGAAAATACAAAGATTAGGTCTAATATTTTTATGTACAGATTAAAAAATGAAAAAAAAAGTCGCACATTTCAAATTGTTTACTATATTTATAAAATGAGATAGATTTCATGGTTTTATAAAAAAGACAACTTCAAAAATATACAGTAACAGCGTAAAAAATATGTAATACAAAATGGCACTAACCTTGTCACCGTATTTGGCCTTCATACTAAGATGCAGATCCCTAAATCTTCGGTAACGGCGAAGCACAGTCCACCTTTCATCCACAGTACTGATACGCACCTCATATTCATAATGAGTCTGCGTGCCCGTGCCTCGTAAAACATAGCTTGAAACACTCACAAAGGCATTTGATTCAGTCTCTACAAAATAAAAATAAAAATTCAAAATAACAATAACGTAATTACAAATATTTTATTTACCATTGGGTATGGAAGGTAAAGATCGAGTAATGCAGAGAGAATAAGGTGAAATATTTTCATGTTGACTCTGCAAAAATTAATTTTGTTTTTATACATTCATTTAATTTTCTGTTTTAATCTTACAGCAAGATATGCTGATGCGTACAACATTGGACTAGATCTACGATGTCCAAAACTGCGTTCTTCAGCTGACAATGAAGAAGGGCTCACGCCGTGTAACGCATCTTGTAAAGGGTGCTCCAATGTTGGAGATAAAAGAGCACGAGTTGTTGAACTTACAACATGTGACTCGGAAGGACTGCCGCAGTCTTCTGGGCTTTGAAGATTACGTTTTAGAGATGTGTATTGGCGCTGAAGTTCTTGCAAAACCTAAAATACATACAATAGATACAATGCGATTCAAAACTGTTTTGTTTTTATTTAGTATCACTAAAACTAATACAATTACCCCTTAACCTTAATTAGTTTTAGTTATAATTTAACCTTAGACTCCTATTATTATTATTATAATTTATTTAGTATCAACCATACTTACAGCAATTTGACTATTTAATTCCTCCTTGCTGCAATCCGTCTCCAAATTCCTCATAATCAACATCTTCTGCTTGGCAACTCTTTGACACAACCTCTTCATACTCCTCAAAATATCTTCCTCTCTCATTAAATTATTCCCAACTCTCGTGTGCCTTGATCTAAGTTTTCTCTTTCCTTGACAAGGCGACAATCTCTCAAACGAGCTCGACGATGGGCTGTTCTCATCACTAGGCGCTTTGTAGTCCTCCGTACTGGAAAGATCACTTTCATCCATCGGAAAACGAGTAGGAGGCTTTGGTTTAGCGGTCTCTAGAAGTTCAACACCGCTGTCTGACATCAGATTGTGGATGTGATCGTTGCAGTTTAGATCTGAACAGGCGCTGGTGGCTGTGTGGAAGGTGTCGTTGGTTTTTAAAGGACTGCAAGATGGAGATAAGTTTGTGGTGCTGGATGTGGAAGTTGAATTGTTGTTCTCGTGAACGCGTTTAAGATTGAGAGTTAGCCTGAAAAGACATTCATTATATTTATCTGCAAGCGAAGGAAAATAACACATTAGATTTTTTCTACCTCCCGCTACCCTAGGTAAGGGAGGTATAGGGATCGTGCTAAAAATCGCTTATCGAGATTTTGATAAATGAACACGTTTTAAGGTCCCTAGAATCCAATTTTAACAGTTTCACGTTAATGTCTGTGTGTATGTGTGTGGATCCTCTTTACGCTCTAACTCAAATACTATCGCTCAGAAAATTTTGAAACCTTGTATTTCTACCTTACTCTAACATAGAAAGAAGCCATTAGATTTTGGTGTAAATCAGATGACCGGAAATGGCACTTTATTGGAAGCTCAAAATAGTTTGTCTTCGAAAAATACCTTTAATGTTATTTTTTTCGAGATTTGTTGTTATAAAAATTAAAGTTTTTTAAATTTTCTACAGGTTTGGGCTACTTTTACGGATAAATTTATAAAATTACCTGTAATTTTAATCCCGGAGTCTACGCTTTAAAGACAACTTCATGGTTACACAGTTCAGATCTCAAATCTTTGTAACTGACAGATATATGTCAGTCAACAAACTAATCATTTCAAATAATTAGTAAATGGAACAATAATTATATGGGAAGGAACTTAATACAGTTTCCAGCATAAGTAAATATGTAGGAATAAAAGTAAGATAATAAAAATATATATCATCACGGCATATTACCCATTGCTGGGTGAGCCAATCTGCTTTGTACACAGATGTCGGTAATAATGACATATTTGTACCGTACGGGCGTTTACTTCACGCGAATCTAGGGAACCGAGTTCGATCCCAACCGACGCCAAATATTTTAGAATTTTAAATGGCACAAAATTGACCCATGTGGTGCACTCTCCACGCCAGCAATGAATATAGGTAAGTATATAAATATATCATCACGGCATATTACCCATTGCAGATTTAAGAGATTAACAAACTATGCCCATACGAGAACTGTACTGAACCAATATTAATAAAACTTGAGGGAGATGTTGAAGATTAGTAACTAATACTTCGGGTGCCAACTTATAGATGGCACTAGAGAAACTCAGTCCTAAATCTTCATGGCCACACTGTGTATGTCAAATATTTTATTTTTCTTATTTTTGTGGACCAATTCAGAAAATAGTTATTTATGTATCAAGGTACTAAAATTCTACTTTTTATCACGAATATGAAAGAAATAAACCATATGAGTGATAAAGAGGACTTCAGTGCCGAGGTGCATATTAAATTTTATTTGAAATCAACATTTTATGAAAATGAAAGGAATATTTATTTTTATAAGTTATGTTGACAAATCTGTCAGTTACTGTTAGTCAAACAAACGAACATATGTTCAGTATTGCAAACTTCCGAACATTGAAATTATCATAAACAACACTCAAAATTGTGTGTTATCACAAATTTCTTACAATAAATAATCATAAAATATCATCACGGCATATTACCCATTGCTGGGTGTGCCAATCTGCTTTGTACATAGATATCGGTAATGATGAAATATTTGTACCGTCCGGGCGCTTACCAGGCGTCACCTCACAGGCACTCAATGCTGGCGTACTTTTAGTGCCGATTTTGAACTTTTAGTGACAATTTTTGTGCACTTTAGTAACGATTTTAAATAAAATATTGTTTACAACAAATGTGAAAAAAATGATTCTCAAACTCCGTGAATTTTTTTCAGAACCACTAATTTCACGGACTTATTACAAAAATAACTATTACCTCAATCAGTAAAACGATACTTTCTGGACTATACCTAATGTTATTATAATGTATTATTTGCAATTGTCACTAATTTAGAAAACAATGAAAAACTGAACAAAGTAACGGATTGTTGCGTTATCTCAATTTTGTTTGATAAACATTATCACAAAAAAATAAATTGTGAAATCAATATTTATTTATATATTAATAAGTTACAATAAAATATATTTTTATTTTAAGTATCTTGAATTCCTCCCGTTCATCTTCCAAACCATATCCACTTTATTTAATCCAAAATAAATACTTACGATCTCTTTCTATCCATGATTTCCTGAATCTGATCTTGAGTTCTTCGTGTGAGTTTATCCCTTAGAGCTTCAAGTTCCAGCCGTTCAGAATTAATATCACCCTTACCGTCACCAGTGGAGTTATTTAGCGCTAATTGTTGATCTACAACTAACACTAACTCACTGTCTAACCGTTCTACTTGATCGCGATGGCTTGCGAGGGACTGCATCCGGCGTTTCAGTTCTAGCTGAAGCGCGGCCAGTTCACGCTTCTAAAAAGAATACAAATGGTTATTATTTTATTCACATGTAAGTTTTAGAAATTCTTACATGTTGGTTAACTAAATCAACAATAACAGAATCACCCTCAACTTCATTCAAAAGATTAACAAAATATTCTGCATCTTCATCAGATAACGGGCTATTGCGGAGTAACAAATCCTGTAACAATATGTCAGTAAAACACAATATAGCATATATAAACTGATGGACTTAGTGAAAAAAATACCCTGTCCTAAATTATGGTAAAGAAATATTTTTGTTTTGATTAATATTCGTAATTTTTATTGATCAAATGTGTACCATAATTTGTGACAATTTATTTAACTTTTCAATTGTCTCAACAATTATTATAAATTTCAAATTCATGCAATAATAAAATTAATGGTTTGTTCTATTTTCAATGTGTTAAAGTATGATAGAGTGAAAAAACTGGCAAATATGAAAAAATAAAAGTATGAAAATAAAAAACTAAACAAAATACCTGCAAGAACTTAACATTACAATCAGGTGGAAATGTAAGGTTTTGCATATTGTTGGCTACAAAATCACACAAAGATTTAAGCTTGTCCTCAACGTCATCACTTAGAATAGATAACTGTGTACAATCGCTTTGCACCTAAACAGAATATGAAAAATAAAAAAATAATATAAAGCGCTACAAAGAAATATTTAAAAAATATATAACAGAATCCGCATACAGCCGACCAACTTGCCTTTAGTAACTAATTTCTAAATATAAAATACATAATCAGAAAGCAGCATTTCCGGTTAGATGTTTACAAATAATTGTTCAAATCGAGATATAATAAATGAAGCTTAAATATAACATGTCACGTAGATTTGATCCATAAATTACTTTAAAAAAATATACAAAAACGACATTAGTAAAGTATCATTCTCATTTAACCAGTGTTTGCCAATATTTCATCAAAATGGGATATTAATATGAGTTTAATGCTTTTCCGTTAAAATTAATTAGTGAAACAATCGTTCACAGACAGAGACGCGCAAATATTAACGTAAAATTTGTCTCAGTGTTTAGTGTCTTCAAGACATGTTTATTTATAAAAATGATTTCAACAAATTCAATTTATTGCGCACTGCATGCACTTGGTGCGATGTGCACTAGATAAAACTGCTTAGCATTTGTTATGTTTTCGATTGGACAAAAAGAGAAAACTAAAGATAGAGATATATTGAGTCGCCTCCTGGAGTAATCGCTAGATGTCACTGCTTGTCCTTGTATTATATTTGAAACATTTGAATTATTATTAACAAAAACATGCATGAAACAAACTGTAGGAAAGGATAAAATGAATGTACATAATTATTTATTTTATTCTATTGATTTTTAAACAATATGATTTTTGTATAAATGCTTCTTATTCTATTTGTACTTTATAAAATAAAATTAAATTGAGTAATTGAATGCCATGATTATTTAATAACCGCGTGTCTAAGTATCTGGTTGCGAATCTGGGGAACCGGGTTTGTTCCCGACCGACGCCAAATATTTTGAATTTTAAATGGGGTAAAATTAACCCTTGCGGTGGGCTCTCCACGCCAGCAATGAGTGCCCGTGCAGTGACGCCTGGTAAACGCCCAGCAATGGGTAATATGCCGTGATATATTTATTTATCCTGATCCAGCATAATATGGTTATAAAAACAGTCTAAAATACCCGTAGGGTAATTTTCTCATGGTAGTATTAATTAATTGTTTTTTAAGTTATTTTTAACAATGTTACCGTTTGCTTTTCCATATCGCTCTGCAGCCCTGCACACGTCTATAACAAAATCCGATGCCTGGTGTAAATTGCCGTACAAATGAAAAAGAACGTGAAGAGTTTTTAGAAATACGCACATCTTATTTCAATACTTACTAGAAAAAGGCATATTTATATGATAACACCGGAAAACAAAAACAAACTAAACAGAACAACTTCACAACTACCAAAATCCAAAGGAGCAAAATGTTAAAAATATATTATAATGACCGTAGAGACATCTCTCGACAAACTTTTGAGTAGACTTTATATATCTCTATCTCTAGTTGTCTCTTTCTGTCCAGCCGAGATCATAAACAATAGTGAAGTTTAGGGCATGTTTTGTCTAGTATATTTGTGGTTGTTGTGCACTACACTGGTTTTGTGAATAGTGCGCACTGAATGCGCACAAATCAGATGACAAGCGAAAAACTAGTTGTTGTAATATTCGTAGTTAAAAACAGTTTTGTATAATTAATAAAAATAACAGAAATACTGAAAGAGTTTAGAGATTAGAGTTCTACAGTATACCTAAAAAAATGTATTATTACATTTAAAATTAATAACGAAATAAATACGATTTTGGTTTATCATACATAAATTCTAAAAATACCTCAGTTAAAATACTATCAGATGACGACAACTGAGTGCGATTTCGTAATAAGCGGAAAACAGTACTGAAAACGTTCGCATTGAAAACGCTATTAGATTCATAAAACCAGGATATTAACGGATTTTCAAATATAAATTAAATGCTTTTCCTTTAAATTGAATATTAAAAGACATCATAATTTTGTATGAGGCGGTCGGTACAAATACAAGCACTACAAACTACGCTAAAAAAATAAAAAATTCACTCACATCCATCAAACACTTCTCCCTTTCCTCTTCCAACATCTTCCTCTTTTCTTGCAATTCCACTTCCCTTTCTTTCAATTTTCTTTCCCGTTCTTCCTGCATAGCTTCCAACCGTCTCCAATCTTCTTGAAGGCGTCGACATTGCGCTTCATGTTCCTGTTCCATTTCACGGCGCTCTTCTTCCAATCGTTGTTGGGCTTCTTCAAGTGCTCGACGACGACTTTCTTGTTCTCGAGCCCAATCTGCTTTCAGAGCTAGCTGTTCGCGCTCGAAGAGTTCCTTCTCACGAAGGAGAGTTTGGCGTTGGAGTTCTAAATCGTCGGAGGAACGGTCGGCGCTAGATTCGCTACGAGAATGAATTTAAATTGTATTTTGAGGTAAATGTTGTGCTGGAGTATTGTACTTGTAATTTAAAATAAAAGATGTGAATGCAAGTATTCAATTTATACTCTCCAAAGTAGGACTGAGTCATAAATGTTTTATGTTCAAAATAAATTTCTATTTGTAAAAGAATTAACAATATTTTCACTTTTTATAGTTTAGGAAAGTAAGTTACAACTAATAGCTGCATATACAGTATTGGCAATAAAGATAGCAATTTATAAAAAAAATAATTTCTCCCAAGAAGGGAAATTTTAAGCGATATTCGAATTATTCGGAGGTTACAGAAATTTTTAAGGTATTGCCAGGTAATACGGATATTATGTAAGAAAAATTAAGTAATACAAAGGGTATTATTAAAAAAAATGTTATTCCAGAAATACAGGTGCGGTAATATACCCTCCCTAATTTTAATAAGCTATTGTAAAGCGAGCGGAGGTCGTAAAGGGTGGGGCTGGTGTCTATGGAGGAAGGAGGTTGGGAAGTTTCTATTACAAAAAAAATCAGTTGTGAAAATAATGGTTGGTACCACAAAACTTATTTTAAATAAAACGCTGTTTTAAGAAATGTCAAATTCAAATTTCAATATTTAATTTCACCCTTATTTGTGAGGATTTTTTAATACATTTGTTTAATATAAACGTTCTGCTTTAAAATCATATTTTGATAAATTTGATATTATTTCTTATTATTATTATTAAATAATGAAATTTCAAACTTGGATCCCAGTGGGGTCCTTTCACATTTTCTAATTTATTTTTTTCTTGAAAGAATAGGTGAAATTAAATATGTAGGTGTATGTTTTACACCTTAGAAGTCTTTAGAATCAAAGATATGATTTTTTAAAAGTTGTCTTTAATTTCAAATATTTGGACGCTGACGTCACGGCTTAGCGGATGATTGTTTGGGTTATCACTTTCAGTTTGATTTTGTGACAGCAACATATTGTTAACGAAAAACATTTCATACAACTTTTGATATTTATTTTAATAAATATTTTATTTACATACCTTTACTCTTAACTCTTCTGTCACCTGTCATAATTTTAGGTTAGTTTGTTTACAATAGCAAACGGAAACCGCGTGGATCGTAAATGTATGTGTTTGTGTGAAAGAGGAATGTCTTTGTGTAACAAACCGTGACGTCACGTATTTTACAGCCGCGAAAGTTTATTAGCAAATTTATCAATGAAAAGTCGCATATTTCATGTTATTTTATATTACTATATTTATTAAATGAGACGGATTTCACGATTTTATAAAAAAAAAACCGATATTATTTTTTTGAAATGACCTCATTCCCCCTCGCCAATCAGTCGATTACATTGTGGGTAAGAAACTTTAGAGGAACAAGATCTGTTGTCCGGAAAGGACGTGGACGACCTCGGACTGCTGTAACATCCGAAAAAATCGACCGCACTTCGGCTCTCTGATCACAGAACTTGGTCTGGAGAATGTCTGGTTTCAACAGGACCATATAACGCGGGCATCAGTGCAGATTTCAAGGAAAAATTCCCTGGGCACTTGAACTTACGTGTTGCGCGCGGTCTCCAGATTTTACTGCGACTTTTTTTTTCTCTCAAAGCAAACGCTAAAGGAGGCAATCCGCACAGAAATTCGTCGTATATCCCAAAAATTCTCGAAAGAGTTATGCGAAAGTTCAGGATTTGAAAATATTTTTTTTATCTCGAGTATTTTTTTTTTAATTTAGCTTCAAAACTAGGGAAGGTGTTTTGTCGCATTATGTATTATGGAAAAATGCATTATGAATCTTTGAAAATATTAGATGCATACAATTTTGGATTGCGAATGGCTCTGATAAAATACAATTTATAACTTACGGTAAGGCATTCAAATTCTCCAAGGAGCACGCCAAATCATTGGTAGACCAACTCAACAAAGATAATCGAGACAAATTCATATGAGACTTGCTTCCATCTTTTCTGAGCTTAGCTGCTTCAACTGGATCGTTAAATCTGAACATATTCGTTCGGCCCAACAAAATAATGCATCCCTGAGATAATCTAGTAGGTTTATCTATTAAAACAGTATTAACCCAACATTGGGCTTGGTCTTTTGGATAAAGTGTAGCTACACCATTTTCTAAAACGATACTACAATGTTGATTTTCAATTCCGACGCCATTGAGGATGATGTCTTGTTTGACGTCGGAGTCTTCTGTTCCAATCAAGGTTTCCCCTTCCTGTTAAGAAGAACAATCATAGGAATACAAAATGGACTGTGTATATAAATTTAAGAAAATGTAGCTAATCCTCGAAAAACTTTTTTGTGTATTACAATAAATTATTTTCAGACAGCAGTCGTGTTCCTTCGGACTGTGATTTTGTAAATCCTGATTCCTTTGAATCATGATTTAAAAATTATATCAACTTGAATAATATAAACACCATCTAGCGTCAAATATCATATGCAGGCCAATGCAAACTAATTTATTTTACTTTATAAATAAACTATTGTCGAGTCTTAGTCAGCACATGAAAAATGGATCATATAGAAATAAAAAAAATGTTCTTGGTAACATAAGTATGTTTCCTTGAAATAAATCTTTTATGTAACATATTTTCTTTTTTTTTAAAGGATTGTGGGTCATTACATGCTTTTGTAGGAAAATCATATTTCCTTTGATACAACAAACCCCACATTGATTTCTACACTCGAAAACCTATTGCTGTTAGACATTTTTAAATTTGCTCTGAAATGAATCTGTATGATCACTCAAAAAAGGATGATTCAGAAGGAAAAGATTGTTTAGTGATCACAAAATGAGAAAGAAAAAAACATACTTCTTAATCATAATCACATTGATGATTTATATTGTGAATCAAAGCCCAAAGGAACATGGCTAGCATTTCAGTAATGCCGCTGTTCATATGCGCATGCGTACATATGACCTTGATATGTTTTTTGGATCGATCAGATCGATTTATTGTTGAATTGATCAGTTGATCTAGTAGTTTTTTCGAGATTATACATAAAATTTGATTAAACACACAGATCGATTGATCGATTAAATATTGTTTGTGATCATTCTGATCGATCAATCGATCTGTGCGTTTAATCAAATTTTATGTATAATCTCGAAAAAGCTGCTAGATCAACCGATCAATTCAACAATAAATCGATCTGTTCATATCGATGTTTTTTTGCAGCCCTAGTTAGGACAATTTAAAATTATATCCAGAATCGAACTAGAAATGTAAAGAAGCGAACAACAAAAATTCAGCAATTTAGACAACAAGAATAACAATCTTTATATAGAAATAATTTAAAATGCGAGCCAAAGTTTACGCAAGACAAGAACACGAACACAATTTTCACAAAGAGACAACACAGACGTCGATAAATGGTTGTATTACGGTTATTCTACGTCCTCAAAATGAACCTGAACCGGAGCTTAACCCTGAACCCGATTTTTAATACTCGGTTCGGTCAGACTCGGTACCGGGTTGGCCAAAATGTTATGGTTTGGTTCCGGTTTTGGTTCGAAGCCTTGCATTTCTAGTTTGTTATTTTTTAGTATTTTTATCTGGATTTTCAATAGGATTGAAGTTGGAACTTTAAGAAAGTCTTTGTAAAATAATAAAATTATTTACATATCCAGTCGATTGAGGTCAACGTAAGAATCATCAAAGTTTTATCCTTACCTTTAAGTGGTACAGAGTGACTCCAGTACTAAGCAAGTCATCATCAATACCAACCAAATGAGGCATATCAGAATCCAAAACAACACCAACACCAGATTTGCGAAGTCCTAAAGTTTTTTGTTCTTGGAGAATTTGTTGAGTTTCTCGCCATTTTTCAGTCCATTCTTCAGTTAAAACTTTTTCTTGAGCTTCCTTCTGATGTAATTTAGCCAATACTTGAGGCTGCACGCCTTTTTGATTCTTTAGAAAACGAAAAAAAAAATATTGTCAAAAAAATAAAGTAAAAATGAACAAAGTTCAAATTATTAAAAGATTTTTTTTAAAAAAAAGCTTTATTATGAAAATAATCGTTTATTACGTTGACCTTGTTTATAATAAAACTCACTAAACCGTGTAATGTAAATTCTAGCGTTTAATGAGTTTTTAAGCATGAAGAAAATTTTCGAATTATGTAAATTAGTTATATAAAGATATTACACAATATTAGTACATACCAGTTCAATAAGTGCTTTCAATTTATTTATTTCTTCTCTCAATTCTCTAATCAATTTAACATTAGCATCTTCATTAATCGTAGGCTTGTTAATAATATTTTTGGCCCGATTCGCATATCGTAACGTACTCAACGTCTCCCCATAATTGCAATCGGCTGGGCTGATCGCCGCAATCATAATTGTTTTTGAATTTCCTCCTAAACTATCCTTTAACAACCAAGTCAAAACGGAATCTCTATATGGAATGAACACAGATTTTGATTTCTGGGCACAAGTATCGACAGATATTTCAGCAAGAGCTGATATCACAGAACCAAGAGTGACCAAAGATTTGTTAATGTGAGCGCCTTCTTTTAAACGTTGGCCAGTTGCGCCTGTAGCATTAGCGCGTTCACTGCCTGCAAGATCTACGAGATGGATCTAAAATTGGGATAAAAATATATTTTCACTTATTCAATTCAAGATGAAAATGTTAATAAAATGTGAATAAAACAGTTTGACATAAATATCCAAGATAACTAGATGAGTATTATTTTTTTCCAAAAATTTAAATCAAACAAAATTAATTCCTTATGTACACTGGCTTGCAAAAAAATCGCATACACCTGTTTTTTGCTGTATTGAGTCGGTCTCGATTGTTAACTTGTCAGTGTCACAAGCCATTGTCATTAACGTCAATTATGATGTCAAAATTATCAGAAAACGAGAAAATTGTAATACTTTCTAAGTTAGAAGAGGGGTGGTCAATCAGATTAATAGCAGAACATTTTAATATTAATAAAAGTAGAGTAGGTGAGAAAATGAAGGAAGTATAAAAAGGAAAGAAGGTTCCGGACGTCCCAAAATTTCCACCAATGATCAAGATGAAGCATTTTTAAATCATTTATGGAAACATCCTTTTGAAACGGCAAGAGACGATGCTTTTGCAACAAATTTTCCAGGGTCATGGTCAACACCTGGGAAACCTTGAGTCAGGATGAAAATTATTTTAGAAATCTTATTGCCCCCATGCCTCAAAGATTAAATAAAGTACTGGACACTGATGGAGCGATGGTAAATTACTAATGTTACTTCGTCCATAATTTCTTTCAGTCGTAATTTTTTACTTTTTTATAATTCATTTAAAATAAATACTTGGTTGTTCTTTAATTTTTATAGAATATATTTGTAATTTAGTAGTAACTTAGCACAATGAAGAACTTGCTCCACGATACCTAAAATAATGACATGACAGTGACAACTTCATTGACAGTTTTAAAAAATCGTATTTACATAGCTCAAAAAAGGTAAAAACTCGGTTACTTGATTTTTAAGGTGTACGCGATTTTTTTGCAAGCCAGTGTAATTTAAATAATTAATCATTAACAAAATTTCCCTCAAGTCAATTAATACAAAATAAAATTAATGGTAATTTATAAAGTATTTATAAATGAATTTTTAAAATGAAAAATACATAATGTTTAAAACGACCGCCAAGTGACGTCACGGCCCTATCAAGGTCACACAAATGAAGTTGCTTCACTTGAAGATGGGTGTGCAATAATTTTGTCGATATTTAAGAGAAAGAGTTGTCGAGACGTTAATACATGTGTGTAACAAGAAAAACTATTATTAATCTTTAGTGTTTTATCACGTATTTATAAAGAAAACAAAGTAATAAATTTTCCCGCGCTATATTTTTGTAGCTAAATTCACTTGTTACAGATGTGTCAACTGTTTCTATCTTTAGGTAATCAAGCTTTCTGTCTTGGGCCGGCTATGTCACACTTAGCTACTAGGAATATTGTGTTGCGCATCAAATGGAACACACTTTTAATTCGTCAAAAGTGCACTAGATTGCGTCTCAATCATTTTTTTTTCTATTTTTGACATTTGAACTAACCAGAGAAATCAGTATAACAAATTATAATAAGTATTGTGATAGTTTGATACTTTGCATAAATTTATAGCCCAGCGTAAAAAGTGTACTTTTTAACGAAAACGGATGAAAAAATGAAACGCTATTGCATATTTCTTTTTTTTTCACTTTTATTGTAGAGTCACAAGATTTGACGCACTCGCCTTTTTCTATTCACGAGATGTCTATACTTTTTATTCATCTTGCATAAATAACTATTTGGTGTTCTCAATGGAAAAGAATGTCAGTAAAGAAAAGTACTACTTTTTTACTTAGTAAATTAATAGAAACATTTTTCTATACAGGGAGTTCATTTTATTTTGTCCACTATTGTTATCTCGAGAACTATAAAAGCTACAAGGTCAGTTAAATTAGTAAACAATTTCTATTTTACAAGACTATCTAATGAGCGTAAAATTAATTCTTTTCAATCACTGGTTTTTAAACTGTGGGGATCAGCTTTATTATTATAAATGACTCCATATTTACTTATTAGATAGAGACTTTTATTCTGAATTCAGTGAAATAATATTTGTATACTCTTTTTGAGAAAATTAGATTTAAATTCGACTATAAGCGTGCGCGATTGGAAAAAATAAATACGGTACTTTTTCTATGTAGAATCAGAATGCCATGAAAGAAATGTGATTACTTTTTTATTAACTGTCAATATACACAAAATATTCACTTGTTCTTTAATCGCATTCTAATTCTACGTAGAAAAAGTAACAAGTATGCATTTTTTTCCAGTCGCGGCATTATTATTATACATTTAAATCAAATTAATATAAACTTTGTATGTATTTTTGTCAAGAAAAATATTATCTATAGGTATGCAAATACTATATCACTGAATACAGAATAAAATTATTTATCGAATAGTTAAATAAAAAATATATAGGCCCATTTATAATAACAAAGTTGGTCACTACAGTTTGAAAACTACTGGTTGAAAAGAATTAATTTTACGCTCATTAAAATATTTTTGAAAAATTGAAATTGTTCGTTAATTTAACCAACCTCGTAGCTCTTATAGTTCTCGAGATAGCAATAGTGAACAAAATAAAATGAACACCCTGTATAGCAACGACTACATTAAAAATGTTTGTTTATTCGTTCCGATGTTTTGTTACCACGTTAACATACGCATCTTATATATTAGCTTCTTTTATTAGAATTTCTTATGACAACAGAAAACTTTATTTTTTGCGAGCCGCTAGAAAACTATTATTTTTCTTTCCTTATTAAACAATCTACAATGTCATGCAAAAAAAATGTTCATTTTTTTTGTTTAAATCGAACAAGCATAGTCTAATTTATCGTACTGTTTTATTTTTTATTTACATTTTTTGTTGTATAAAATTGTTTTAAGTATGATATTTTTAAAAAGTCATATGAACACAGAATTCCTAAATGAAAAAAATATATAGACTATAAATTGCAAATTACATATCTAAATATGCTATAATATTTTTATAAATATAATTTTCATTTGGCCTGAAGTTATCCACGCGTCACATCAGCTATGCTTCTTTGTAAAGATTTAAGATTAGACGCTAGAAGTTTGTTTAGCTATAGAAACGCACGCGAGGCATTGAATTGAATATATTTTCGCTAGTATTTTGGCACGATGGCACAAAACAACGTTTCACCCACATGTTTACTTTCGTAAATTTCTGGTTATCTTTAAATGTCACTTTGACGTTTAGAACCTAGTGTGAAAGTAGAAATAGGCGTTGATATTGAAATGTGACGTCACTTGGTAAGGGTCGAGGCGGGAAAAATCAGCCGCTTTTTGAACAATATCATTTTTAATTGCAATTTTCTCATTATTAAAGATCGATTTGAGGAAAAATCAAAAATATGGGTTTATTATTTTTCATTACTCTATCGATTAAAGGTAAAAATGAAAAATCGTACATGACCTCATTATGTATCGTTTTGAAAATATTTATTCTTTGCAATTTATGTATTAAGATTTCTTTGTAGGGCCCACCATTGATAAAATGTGTAATAACGGTTAAATCTATAAAAATCTTTGAAAATGATTTACCTTCGAAACGGTTTCACTAGGCATTCCACTTGAAAAACTAGCCTGAACAAACGTAATTGTAAAAATTGCATGACTCCTACTACTAACATCATTCATATTTGTTGATGCTGTAGTACGATGCGTATTACCTTGCAACATGCATTCCTAGAAATGAAGAAGAAACAAAATGTGTCTTTAAATCAGACAATAATGAAATGTAGTGAAGTAGAGCAAATGTGTAAAAAATTAATGAAACAAAAAAGCATTGTGTTTCTTATCTACTTTACAATAATTAACAATTACATTATAAATTAAAAACTAGTCTAATTAAATAAATTTTACAATTTAGAACTAACTGTGTATGAAGTGTAACTGTTTCTGTACTGATAAACAAACAAAAGAAATGTAAAATAAGAACATCCATGTAACGATGTAACTGTAATAATTATAATTTACCTGAATATGTTCGTAGTCAGTGACCAAACATTTAGTTAAATCTTGCACATACGGCCCTTTTCTGGGATGTTCCCGTACTCGAAGACTGTGATTCGCCTGCGGCCTCAAGAGGTCCATAACTCTTTCTTGGTAGATTTCTAAATAACTTACTTCTGTTCGGAAACTAATACCATTTTGTTTACCGGCTTCCATACGCGAAAAGAGGGATTTACATATTCGAGGGATTAAGCCCTGATTTTCCTAAAATTATCGCGATAAATCAAATAATTAAAATTAGATCTGTTTAATGAGCAAACATTTTGAGAAAATAAACAACTGCAAAAGTAAATAAAAATATTTCTGGAAACTTACTGCGGATCCCATCATTGTAAATGTTTTTCCACTGCCAGTTTGACCATAAGCAAAAACGCAAGCATTATATCCTTCAAAAGCGCAATCAACAACTTCTGTTCCGAGATCAGTATAAACTTTTTCTTGAGACGCAAAATTAGAATCTTTTGTATCATGAGACCAATAAGAATAGTCGAATGTAAATTCTTTATTAGATTCATCTCGTGGATTTGCCTAAATAATTTACAAATATGTTGAAATATAAATAAATTGCATGAAACTTCAACAAATAACGATTAAATCTCAGTTAGTAGGTATTTGTAAATTTACTTTCTCTTTAGCTTTTTTTACGTAATGAGCGTTAAATTAACTTATTGTTATCAAAATAAAAAGAAGGAAACACGATTTTCAGACCTTAAAACAAATGAACACCTACATATTTAACAAATGAATCAAGATAACACAGGTCACTAGTAAACACATAAAATTTATCAAAAACCTTGATTTTCTCGCATATAAAATTAAATAATTTACTTAAAAAACATACCTTGCTATTATTTATGCTAGTTTTTTTGCCACTCATTTTTATTATAGACTTTGCGTCCATGTCAATTTCCCTAAAACAAAATAGAAATTTTGTTTTTAAGAAAAAACAATTGTTTTTAAAAATCATTGAATTAATTAATGAACTCACCTTTGATTAAAGGGCCTAACACGTACAGCAACTTTTACGGAAGCCATGATGTTGATTTTATCACTTTTTACATTCTATTTTATAAACATTATAGAAAAATACTTAAAATTACAAACTAAACACTAGAAATGTGAAACACTTGCACAGCTGTCAAAGGTGTCATGCCATTTGCTACCATTTTTTCTTCTCTGTCTTTCTTTGTTTACCGTTAGACAGTGGCGTTCCGTCACGTGGGAGTATTCATTATTCATTGTAATGATTGTTAAATTCTACACAAATACAACAATTTGTATTATGAGTCATTATCAACTATGTTAAAAAAAATGAACACACAAAAACTGTGATATGTCTCTGTTAACAAATGAATGCTGCAACATTCGTTGTTGCCTAATTTAGAAGAGTCATATCTTCAATTGCTATGCGGTTTTATGAAATTTTTAAATATATCTGAACCGTATTCACAAATAAAATGTGTTTAGATTTATTGTTATTTAATGTATATACTTCCTAAATAATTTCTATGTGACTTTTTAAACAAAAATAGTAACATTTTCATTTTATTGTCGTTCTGGGAGCCAAAAATAGGCAGTAAACAGTTTGACGAGCACTGCAAGTACTTGATAGAAACCATGGCGTCAAACAATATATCTCACACAGAAATAAGTGAAAAAACAGAAAGTGAAGTTTGTTCTACTGTAAGTATAATAGAATATTGTTTGACGAGTTTCTTCATATAATTATTTAGTAAAATTAATACCCAACAATGCAATAATCGTTGGGTTATCCGGTATGGATTTTTATGTTGGCAACACCAATGATTGTCACATTTCAACCAAACAAAGCTAAATATCCCGCTAAAGTTAGACATATTTCTTTACAATTTGATGCTCAGTAAAGCGGTAGTGCGAAGCGCCAATTTGTGAGAATTATTTCGTTTTCTGTTGATTTCTGGTAAATATATGTAATATTTTGATTGCTTTTAACGATTTTATTGATTGTATGTAAATAATTTGTATTAAAAATGTCTATTAACTAATAAAATATGAAATCGGTATTTTGCACGTGCGTTTGACAAAAAAGCCGCTTGGTTCATCTCGATATTTTCAGTATATGACCGTTGAACAATATTTAACGTATTTTATTTTTAATAATAATAATTGTTTCCATTTCAGACAACCCCAAAAATGGAAACTATGGAAGTAACCCCTCTTCAAATAAAAGAAATAAATGAAATTAATGATAAGGACAATGATGTTGCCGCCGAAGACATGACATCAAGAGATTATTACTTCGATTCTTACGCCCACTTCGGAATTCATGAAGAAATGTTAAAAGATGAAGTCCGGACACTTACGTATCGAAACTCGATGTATCATAACCAACACCTATTTAAAGGTAAAGTTGTGTTAGACATCGGATGTGGCACAGGTATTTTGTCAATGTTCGCCGCTAAAGCTGGTGCTTCGAAAGTCATCGCAATTGAGTGTTCAAACATCGTTGAATACGCGAAAAAAATCGTCAAAGCCAACAACTTCGAAGATATCATCACCATCGTGAAAGGAAAAGTGGAAGAAGTCACACTGCCCGATGGAATTGAAGGAGTGGATATCATTATCAGCGAATGGATGGGATATTGCCTTTTCTACGAAAGTATGTTGGACACAGTGCTCTTCGCTAGGGACAAGTGGTTGAAACAAGACGGACTTTTGTTCCCTGATCGTTGCTCTCTTTATCTCACTGCCATTGAAGACAGGCAGTACAAGGACGAAAAAATCAACTGGTGGGATGATGTTTACGGTTTCGATATGAGCTCCATCCGCAAGGTGGCCATCAGCGAGCCCCTCGTCGATGTTGTGGACCCTAAACAAGTTGTTACCAACGCCTGTTTGTTGAAAGAAGTGGATCTGTACACCGTACAAAAAACCGACTTAGACTTTTCCGCCCCGTTCCATTTACAAGTTCGTCGCAATGATTACATCCAAGCCTTAGTTACATTCTTTAACGTCGAGTTCACCAAATGCCATAAACGAGTTGGGTTCAGCACAGCCCCAGACTGCCCCTACACGCATTGGAAGCAAACGGTGTTCTACTTTGATGATTCGTTAACAGTGAAGAAGAATGAAGAAATCTACGGGATGTTCTCTATGAAGCCTAACAATAGGAACAATCGAGATTTGGACTTTACAATAGATATTGATTTCAAAGGAGAATTGTGTGAAGTACATGAGACTAACCGATATCGTATGCGTTAATAGTTCCGAGCGCCGAGTCCGCATGAACATCTCCGCTAACCAAACCTGGATTTTTTATGACATAGTTCTTTTTCAAATATTGTGGAGGTTAATCTGAACTGTTTATAGTATTATTTAATTAATGAAATAATTATGATTGTGTTTTCTTTTTTACTTAAGATGTTTTTGTATTTTACTTTTCTGAATACTCAGATCACACCCAGCTTTCATTTTAAGACCAAACAAAGCTTTATAGCAACAATTGTCCGATTTTCATATGTAATCAGTGAATTCCTTATTGTATCTTTATTGTAAGTTAGAATTATTTATCTAAGAATATTTCGTATATATACAATAAATGAAAATATACAATGCTTATGTTTATTGTTAAACCTATAAGACGCAAGCAGTCACGTGACTTTCCCGATCTTCAAGGGCGCCGGCAACTTGATGCACTTTGAGTTTTGAAATAAATTATCTCTTTCTAGATATCTTTCTATTTCAAATTAACTAATACTTTACGATAACGACCAATTTACAAACACTATAATGTGTCAAAAGATTATTATTGACGACCTTTTTTTATCGCAAATTTATAATATGCAATACTTTTTAACAATTCCTGCCGGTGCCTCTGGTGATCTTAGCAATCAGATATGGGGGCCCGTGTCGGAATGACAACTGGTAATTATGTACATAAAATGTCAATTTTTCATTCAAAATTTCATGATTTTCCTATTTCAGGCGCTTATTTTTACAAAGGCGTGCAGCACGTATCTTGCCTATCATTGTTCCTTTTAAATGGGTAGACTACTCTTATCTACCCGTTTACCGCGTCCCTGCTTCCGCAAATCACTCAGAAAATTTCCGGGTGAACCGAGCACGCACGTTTTTACACATATTTGTTATTTGCTTCTGATGTTTTGTGATTGGCGGTTTTTTTTTTGCACAATCGGTTTTCTTTTAAATATTAACTGAGGGTTTTCAATGCAGTAGGTTTTATTTATAATTACTGATCGAAAGGCTTGGGCCACACGTGTTTTAACGGGACCATACGCCGACCGCCATCCGCAAAATGTCAATTTTTCATTTAAAATTTTATGGTTTTCCTATTTCAGGCTCTTTCATTTAACAAACGGGTGTAGCACGTATCTTTCTATCGTTGTTCCTTTTAAATGGGGTAGACTACTCTTATCTACCCGTTTACCTCGTCCCTACCTCCGCAAATCACCCAGATAATTTTCGAGTGAACTGATCACACATATTTTTACACATGTTATTTGCTTTTGACATTTTATGATTAGCCTTTTTTTTGCACGATCGGTTTTTTTTTTAATATTTACCGATAGGGTTTCCAATGCAGTATGTTTTATTTACAAATTACTGATCGAAAGGCTTGGGCCACACGCATTTTAACGGGACTTGCCGACCGCCATCCGCAAAATGTCAATATTTCATTAAAAAATTTATGATTTTCCTATTTCAGGCGCTTTCGTTTTACGAACGGATGCAGCACATATCTTTCCTATCGTTGTTCCTTTTAAATGGGGAAGACTAATCGTATCTACCCGTTTACCTCGTCCCTGCCTCCGCAAATTACCCAGAAAATTTTCGGGTGAACTGATCATTTACATTATTACACATGTTTATGTTATTTTGCTTTTGACGTTTTGTGATTAGCCTTTTTTTGCACGATCGTTTTTCTTTTTAATATTTACCGATAGGGTTTACGGTGCAGTAGGTTGTATTTACAAATTACTGATCGAAAGGCTTCGGCCACACTATGCGTTTTAGCGGGACCGGTAAACCGGAATGGACCATACGCCATCCGCTAAACAAGACGGCAGCATTGACAACAACCCAATTCGGACTCAGTCGGACCAACATCCGATCAGTGCAGAGCCCAAATAGTATACGTTTTCTAATGTGATGGCTTCATTAAAGTTGACTTAGAAGTTGTAATCTGGTGAAACATGACGTAATTTTGTAATATTTTTATTATAATGTTGTTTCACGGCGAAATTCGTTATTTGCTTTTGCAGTTTGCATTTTTACATAATTACTAGTCATTTTAATACGGACCCTTTATATCTTTTCGTGAAAGTCAGCAAAGTCACATGACTGCCCGCGTCCTATTTAAATCAAATATTTTATACTCTTAAAGTTAATTTTTGTGTCTTGAAATCGCATCGAAGTTGAATGAAGTTCAACAATACTGAGCGGTCCAAGTCCGCCTAAAAACAACAATATACACTTACAAAATACATTTTACACTTCTTTAAAGCGAATAGGAAAATGTGTTCTAGGATACGCACACCTTTTGCAGGATTTAGGATAAATTATAGAAGACAACAGGTAAGTAATGTTAAAACAAAATTTATATTAGTAATAAATTGAAAACCCTAGAAAGTAACTCACCAATTGTTCTCCACTGCACACTTGCTGTAAATTTTCCGGTTTTACAAGAAGTAAATTACAAAGCGAATGTAAAACATCGAATAAATTTGCCACAAGCACTCCAAGAGATTTTGTACATCTTCTGTATTCATTTACATCACATATTGCCACCATTGCTCCTAATAAAAATAATAAATAAACAAAACCACTACACTTTTAGATATAATAAACATTTACCTGCTGTATTGTACTGAAATTGTAATAAATGATCATAAATAACTCTATGTAAGCGAACACCAAGTTCTTGAAGAACTGCCGTAACATTATTTCCATCTAAACTTTGCCTAATTTGCGCAATAGAGTTGTTTATTGTGTATTATACAACGGTACGGCAAGCCTACAAAAATAAACTTAGAATATATCTTATAAAATATAAAATTAACTTACAGGAGACGCTAAAGTTGCAATATCATCGGTTTCCGGTTTAAAATCAGTTTTCTTCTGTTCTGTTTGCAAGTATAGCCGTACCCAAGTTACAATAGCATTCAGAGACCTACAATTTGCAACAATATCATGCACGATTTTTCATTTTTACCTTTAATTTTTTATTTTTCCTCAAATCGATCTTTAATAATGAGAAAATAGCAGTTAAAAATGACTTCAAAAACCGGCTGATTTTCCCTGTTTCGTCCGTCGCCAGTGACATCACAATTATATTTTTTTGCATGACCTCATTATAAATAAATGTTTTAAAATATAAATTCGTACCTATCAAGTCCAGTATTAATTTTCATTTCAATTTGATCGAGAACAAATTTTTTCTTCTCCAAACAAACGTTGTATCTTGGAGTAGATCTAAAATGTAACATAATTTAAAGTCAGGATGAACGAACCCAGGTTCATAATAGTTCGGTCGATTTACATTTTCAAGAAATTATAAAACCTACACAAATAAGAATTAAAACTTACAAAAAAAACTGTGGGCTAAATGATGGGCGATAGTAGTTTGATCGGCATTTGGTCCAGATTTAACTTACTATTAATAAAATTTGCGGTTTTGTACCCGGTCCAGGTACAGTTCGGGGTTCGATCTAATGAAAATTGTATTAATGTTTTTTGAATAACAATCTTTATATAGAAATGTAACGCAAGACAAGAACAAAAACATAATTTTCACAAACAGTAAACACAAGCAACAACGTAGACGCAGAAGGTGTCGATGATCGGCTGTAAAAATTACGATTACGTCTACGTTCAAAGTGAACCGGAAATAAACCTTTGGATGTCTCGCTTTGGCTATATTTGTAGAAACTTCACACTATTTGCGTTGTTTTACAATATGTTGAAAATATAAACCGGCCGAACTCGTATGTATAAAAATAAATATAATAAAATACTTACAGAACCAAAGGTACAACGCTATCAGCAAATAATTTTTCTAAAAGATGTATGATTGCATTACTCTGCCGAACTACATCAAAGAAATATATTTGTGGCGGCGTTTTTCCTTCTCCGATTGGTACTGCTTGTAATCCTAATTCAAGAGCGTAGTCTAAATGTTCAATTGCAAGAGAATTCAGCAAACAGTCTAATAATTGTGTAGCATTATTTGCCATATCATCTCTGCGGGAAAGCTGGAAATATTTATATTTAATAGTTACTAGCTGATACCTGCGGGCTTTGCAGCCGCGAGCATTTGGTGTGCTTGGAATTCGGTGTGAAGCTGTTTTATTAAATAACGATATATTATTAATTCTGACTATAAAAGATTCTTCTTTGGTACTTCTTGTGCGAAATTTGGCATTAATCGGTGCAGTAGTTTTTATTTTTGACGCTTTCAACGATAAATAAACAAACTTGATTTTATAGATTAGATAGCTGAACACGCGTTTTTATTTAATTTTATGGGCGCAATCACGAATGCTTGCGAATATTCCTAAATCCCTGTCATTAGCAAAGCTAGCGCCCCTCTTGGCCGCTTTCGGAACCAATACCAATGTTTTTCTTAAGCAAACTATGAAAATTAATTATAAAAAAACTATGCAAAATTGTGTACATTTGTATAGACATCGAACTTTCACTTTTATATACAGGCTAGTGGTGGTTAGAGGTGGATATAGGGATTTAGTATGGGATTTTTGTTTTATGCAGTTTCCTGCTCTCCTGTTCAGCAAACGGCAAAAACTGCAGAGTGCAAAGTTGTTTAGGATTAAATGTTGCACATTTTTTATTATGGTTTTAGTTTATTTAAAAATAAATTTCAAAAGTTTCATAACTTATTATTTTATTTATGTACGACTCATACGTATTAATAACATAGGTTGCACTCTATAGATTTTCGCGTAAAATGAAAAGGAGAGTAGGAAATTATATAAAACAAAAATCCTATGTTAAATCCCTGTTTACCCTTAACCGCTACCACCCTGTATAAGATTTTTTCATAAGCTTTCCTTGCTGTTAAAGTATTATTTTATCCACCCACGCGATTAAAGCAGGGCATCGAACCCGCCAAAAACTGGGTTCGGTTCAGGTTAATTTGTTTTTTGAAAAATGGGTTCAAGTGCGGTTCTGGTTCAAATTTTAATAAAATTTGAGGTTTTGTTCCGGGTTCAGGTATTGGTTTCAGGTTCGACTCAACCTAATGAAAATTAAATTAATGTTTTTTTTAATAACAATCTTTATATATATAAATATGCAAGACAAGAAACAAACGCAATTTTCACGAAAACTCAACGTCGATTATCGGCTGTTTTACGACCACGCTTACGTTTCGAATTGAAAACGAAAACCGGAGTTGAACCCTGACTCGAATTTTAATACCCGGTTCAGTTCCTGATTTTAGTACGCTAAAATGTTACGGTTTGGTTCGATGCCCTGGATTAAAGTGCTACTTGATCCAGTATTTTAAGTAGTTAAAAGCACATTTTAAAGTCTGCTAAGAAAAAAATGTTTAATCTTACCAGTTGACATCTTTGAAATGCTTGTTTTATTTCTTGAAGAAGAGTAATAGCTAATTCTTCCGACAAGAATGTTTCCCCACCATAATTTTCAATTTGTGCGATGTTAATATTTGCCCGAGTACCGATTACGGCTTGCAAATCTCGACGCAAATCTTGAAAACTAAAAATAAATTCTTTTATACCAGCAAAAAATATTTGTTAGTAAAATACTAACCCTCCTGTTTGAATTTGTTTCTTCTGATGGTTTTTAGATTCGTAATATTTTTGTAAAATATTGGCACTCATTTCTCTCATACATTTCATTTCAGAGCTGATATATGTATCTAAATATTTTTGAAATATGTTATTTGTGAGTTTGGATAAATAGTTTTTATCACTTCCCATGTTAAATGTTGATAAATCAGTCGACAATTGTAAAGTTCTTAAAATATTATAAATGTTTTATTATAATTTAAATGAATTGGGAATATTACTTACTTGGAATAAACTTCGTATAAATTTTTTAAATATTTTAAAGTGTCTGATTTATCTACTAATTTTCCAGCAATATATGTTTGTAATTTTAATTGATAAATATTTAAAACAAATTTAGCCATAACTTGTTCTGCATTACTGAAGACTTCTTTAATAATATCGTAATTTTTTTCACACAACGGAACTAGTCCAGAAAATACATCTTTACTTGTGCGCTGTAACTGTACATACATATAAATAAATGTAGAAAAAATACAGGGTGGTGACCGGCACAGCCGAACATAGGACTTTAACATGTAAAATCAGACTTTCGTCCCTTTTACGTAAAAAGTTTCAAATAAAATTTGTAGGTCATTCTATATCAATAAGCAAAATTAATTTTGTAATAGCTATGGCCATGGAATTGAAACAAAAAATGAACGAATGTTAACGATTTATCTGTCAAGCTAGGTTAATTTATTTTTATTATTTGTACTTTCTGTTCAAGTGAACAAATATCAATTTAAATTAACAGATAATTGTTAACTGGAACAGGAATTAGAAATAATACCTCATAAAAATAAATTACCATAAATAACAGATAAACCGTTAGACATTTGTTATTTATTTTGTCTCAATTCCATGGCTATTGCTATTTTGAGGTGATTTTCGACATATTCCTAATTTCTGCCGTTACAAGGCATACAAAATTAATTTTGCTTATTGATTCAGATGTAGAATTTTATGCTCTACAATTTTTATTTGAAGCTTTTTTACCTAAAATAATTACTGAAGCAGGAAATTACATGTTAAAGTCTACGTTCGGCTGTACCGGTCACCATCCTGTATAACATAGACGTTACAAACCTCTTGACTTTGTTCGATAAAAGCATCAACACACTGCGAATATCCTTTAAATTGAGAAATAACTTTCGCTATTTCTTTCATTCGAGAGATATCACCATTTCTTTGAGCTCTTCCGAATTCTTCAATTAATGATCTTTCTATTTCGTCATATTTACGCTCAATTTTTCTTTTAGCGCCATCGTATCTAAAAACTTATTTATGAATCTGTAATGAAGATCATGATGATGAAGGTAAAGGAGTAAACCGAAATTGTTTTGCAAGAATAAATGCTGTATGACTTAAATTTCGAATAATTGTAATAATTAGGCGCCTGTTGTAAACCTTAACGGCCGGCGTCCGTTATTATAACGGACGCCGGCCGTTATGGACATCTTTTCACTTTTGTTTTTCGTTCGTGCGTCCGTTATAGATCCCATTTCACTTACGTGTTTAGTTTTGTTAAATCATAGTAATGGTATGGTATTACGAAAACACTATATCGCATGGTTGGGATTTGGGGTTCGAAATGGCATCGAAATGAATTAGAATAAAAAGCGTGCAGTATGCATGAGAACAAAGAAACATCACAAGTGATAATGTATGAAAAACAGATGTTTAAGTTTAAGAATTCGGTAGAGAGGCTCAGACAAAATTGGCTAATATTAAAGTTAGGAATAGAGACAAAAATAACTAAAATTTAAAACTTACTTAGGTGATGGCAAATCTTGGGCAATTAAATGCAATTTTTGAAGCAGGTCTGCAGCTTCATCAATCTAAAATATAGGTAAGTACTTACAATAATTTTAGATCTAAAATATTTTTGTACTTACTTTAGAACTATCAGTAAATAATGACGAAGTAAGAGGCCCCAATGACAAGAATTCTGAAAGGTATGTCATTAATCTTTGAGCTTCTACAACTCTTGTTCTTGGGCCGTTAACATTATCCAATTGATCTCCTAAATGAATTACTTTAGTTGCGACAGAATTTATTTTTCCATCTAACTGTTGAAAAGTATCTACTGCAAGCTAATAAATAAATATAAAATGAGTACTATAGTGAAAATAAATACAATTCTACCTTGTTTTTGTCTTGTAATCGTTGCACTTCTTGCGAGAAAACTAATTCCTCTTCTCGAACTAAGGATTCTAATCGTTCACATTTTTTCTGCTGCCTTTCTTGAAGCAATGTTAAATCTCTAAACAATTAATTTTTTAGTGGGCGGCATTATGTAAATAACAAATACGGTAATTTCCGCTTATAACTACCATCAAATATAGTTCGTTATAGCCAAGGTTCATAAAAACAAAACAGTAAACGAAATACAAAACATAAAACGCAGCACTTTGAAAAAATAACAATAAACATGTCTGGTTCTTTCATGCTTTTAAAAGTGGTTCGTTATAAGTGAACACTACCACTGTTCTCGTACTTACTTTATAGCTTGGACAAACGAATCATGAAGAATAACAGGATTAAATTCTTCCTCGCCATCCTTTTTGGTCTCGCTTGTAGTCCTCCAAGCCAATCTTTCCACAAATTCTTCAGGATCAAACGGTTCCTGAAGATATGTAAATTAGAACAGGCATAAATTCATTTCGAAGTATATGGTTTACTTGTTCAATTTCTTTCATATATTGTTGCATCATCTTGGAAAATATAAAGTCATATATTTTCAAGCCGTAACAAAAATAATAACACGATTATGATTGATTGTAGGTTGACATATCCACTTTTTGACAGTCTCATAACATCTCACCTCGTGGGGAAATTTTGTGAAATCTTTCGGCAAAATATTATTTATTTATTTTATATTTTATAAAAATATTGTGACTCATACTTTTATTGCGTATATTTACTTAATTAGTACATAGCTTTACGTTCCGAAAAAGGACAAAAGAAATATGAATTTGTTAAAAAGTTTTCGTTTCCCTAGGTTGCAAGTAACTCATTTTTACTAAGTTGTGGGTTGTATTTTTCGTCCTTCAATTTATATTTTAGTGGAAGGTTAGTTGAAGATTTTCATGTTTTTAACTTAAAATTTAGCTTTAAAATCATAATGTCGCTTGCTAAAAAACTAAAATTAAATGCTAACGAAGAGAATACTGTTGATTACGATCATTCAGCGGAGTCTCAATACTTTTTACCTGATCTAAACACAACAAATCTCAATATTGCAACTGATTTATTAAAAATTCAGATGGATTTAACAAGAAAATTAAAGAATCTGCAGTTTAAAGCACCCGTAAAAGCGGTATATAATCCTTTAGAGTATGCTTATTTAACGCATTCTATGTTTGTTAATAAATACTGCTCTAATGCAAAGAAAATATTATTTTTGGGCTTAAATCCTGGGCCATGGGGTATGGCTCAAACAGGGGTAAGGAAAAAATACAGAAAAATTTAGTAAAATATAACTATGTTATGATTTATCAGGTTCCTTTCGGTGAGGTAAATATAACTCGCGAATGGTTAAAAATTACCGGACCTGTTAATAAACCAACAAATGAAATATCTGCTCGTCCTATAAATGGATTTGAGTGCCACAGATCTGAAGTAAGTGGGAAAAAATTTTGGGCGTTATTTAAAGATCTCTGTGGCACTCCAGAAAATTTTTTTAAACACTCATATGTGCATAATCTTTGCCCTTTGTTGCTAATGAAAGATACGGGTGCAAATGTTACACCAGCCGACTTAAAGGTAAATAAAAATAATGAATAATCTCTAAAAAAAATGAAACGTTTTGCGTACGTTCCTATAGAAACGATATTTTATTGAGAAACAAATGCATCCATTTCCAGCATATTTTCATAAAATGTTAATAAAAGCAACAATAATTATTTGGAAACATTTTAACTATGTATATATTGTCCCATCCAATAAAAAATACGTTACACATACGTTTAATTTTGAACAAAAATGAAAACGCATCCATTTTCAATCATATTATATCATCATCATTTAGTAAATTCCAGGGTATCGAAATCGCCAAAAAATGGGTTCGGTTCAAGTTCCGACTAATTTATTATTTGTGAAATGGCTTCGTGTGTGGTTCTGGTTCAAACATCAATAAAATTTGCGGTTTTGCTCCGGGTTCAGATTCGGTTCGATTTAATGAAAATTGAATTAATGGTTTTTTGGATAACAATCTTTCACGAACAGTCAACATATGCATCAACGTAGATGCAGAAGGCGCCGATGATCGACTTTATTACGATTTTGTTTCCAACCAAAATGAACCAGAACCGGATCTGAACCCGAATTTTAATACCGGGTTCGGTTCTGGGTTCGCTTAAATGTTACGGTTCTGTTCTCCTTTCTTTTCCAATTCTTCCCACCTCCCCGTTCCTAATTCTCTCCTTCCACCCAATCGTCCTGTGTAATTCTGCTTCTAATTATTTACTTTATTGTCCATTCAATAAAAAATACGTTTCACATACGTTCAATTTCAAATAAAATACGTTATATGTACGTTTGTAAAATTAATTTTAATAAAAACTAACATACGTTTCTATGGAAATAAAATTGTTTGGGAAACAAATACATCCATTTCAATCATGTTTTCATAAAATATTAATAAAAGCAACAGAAAACTGGAACATTTTTGAACGATGTATTGTTGATTCACTTAAAAAATGTAACGTGTGCCAAATTAATTTTAATAAAAACAAACATACGTTTCTATGGAAATAAAATTGTTTGAGAAACAAATACATCAATTTTCAATTATGTTCTCATAAAATGGTAATAAAAACAACAATTAGTTATCTAGAAATATTTTTAACGATGTATAGATTGTCGATTTACTAAAAAAATGCAACGTTGGACATACGTTCAATTTTAAATAATATTCCTTATATGTACGTTGCTACGCAAAAAAATTCGTAGTTCAATATTAATGCGTTTAGCTGTTAATAAATATTATACTTTACTGTATGCTGTCTCTCCATGTATAATTCTGCTTCTACTTTCTTTCTTTATTGTCCATTCAATAAAAAATACGTTTCAGATACGTTTAATTTTAAATAAAATACGTTATATGTACGTTTGCAAAATTAATTTTAATAAAAGTAAATGTTTGTTACTATGGAAACAAATGCATGCATTTTCAATTATGTTCTCATAAAATGGTAATAAAAAAATAACAATTATCTAGAAATATTTTTTAACGAGGTATAGATTGTCGATTTACTAAAAAAATGCAACGTTACATATACGTTCACTTTTAAATAAGATTCACTATATGTACGTTTCTACCAAAAAATACATACATACATACATAAAATCACACGTGTCCCACTTAGTGGGTTCGCACAAACCCGATAACAATAAGAACAACATCAATCATACAACAAATCCTTACTCTTAACATATTAAAGTGACCGATTTTCGGTAGCGAAATACCGCATCCGGATCACAATAATAGTTAGGAAACAATCATCCTTCGCCACACATTCCTATCTAAGCAGACTTCTTTCGCCTCGGCCACACTCATAATCGAATTCATACATGCTCTTCTTCTCTTCACACTTGGAAACTCTCTCTCTTTAAGCACCCTACCAATCACATCCATCCACTTACACACTGGTCGGCCACGCAATCGAAAACCCTCAACTTCACCAAGATATATACGCTTAACAAGCCGTTCACTCGCCATTCTCTCCACATGCCCAAACCATCTCAACTGACTCACACCAACTCTCAAAATAATTTTAATAAAAACAAATGCACCCAGTAATAAGGAAACAATAAAGTTAACCACACACATATTTTGTTTCAGAGTGCCGAGTCTACAGAACTGCTTAAATTTTGCGACGAATCCCTAATTCAAATCATCCAACTACTCCAAGTAGAAATAATAATCGGCGTTGGTCGTTTTGCTCAAAAAAGAGCTGAAGAAATTCTCAAAAAATATTCAGTTTCCAACGTTAAAGTGCATTTCCTTGTGCATCCAAGTCCAATTATACCCCGCAACGAAAATTGGAACGAGAAAGCCACACAAGCGTTAAAAGACCTCAATCTACTGCAATATTTCAATCAATAATGGACTTGGAGGATAGCTTCTTCAACGACGCTATGATCTTAGCGCAAGAAGCACTAGAAGCCCAAGAAGTCCCAGTTGGTTGTGTGTTTGTTTACGGTAACGAAACCATCGCGAGAAGTCGCAATTCTGTTAATGAAACCCACAACGCTACGAGACACGCAGAACTCAATTGTATTGATCAAGTTATTGAGTACTGCAAAAAGAGTCAGTTAAATCATTTTCTAGTGTTTAAAAACATTGATATTTATGTTACCGTAGAACCGTGTATTATGTGTTTAGCATCACTCTTTGAACTTAAAGTGAAAAGTATTACTTATGGATGTAAAAATGATCGATTTGGTGGAACTACAGTATTTAATGTATCGAATGTGGTAGATACTGATTGTGTGATGAAAGGTGGTGTAAGAAGTGATGAAGCTATGCAGCTTTTGAAAGAATTTTATATGGGGACGAACCCTAATGCTCCCGAACCCAAAATGAAGGGCAAAAAAGGGAGAAAACCTGGGGAAGAAATGTGATTTTTTTATATTTTTGTTTTTTATTTAGAATTTATTTACTTTTTATATTTTCACATATATCCATATTTATAAATAAAATGCATACATACATGAATGTTTATTTTTATTTGAAATATCACGTCTAGTGAGGTGTTGCACTTTTTTTTTCTTTGCTTTAATCAAAAGAATAAGAAAAAATATTTTGTCCGTATTTTTATTTTCTTTTATATTACTCTTTATTCATTAGAAAATTGTCTCTGAAAATATTTAAATTGCCACCCGTTCTTTCGTCTGATGACGTCAGAAAACTACTCATCAATTAGGGAGTGGCTTTCGCCGACAATTTGAATGCGTGATAGCTATCAATTATATACTAGCTATCCATATTACTGATTTTTATATTTTTTATTTCTATTACGATTCGCTAAAGATGTAAAAAAGAAAACAAATATTATTACAAAAATGCATACGAAGAAGAGGAATATTAACGAGAAAAGTGAGTTTGTTGCATGATAATGCGATTAGGACATCAACCACACAGCATACAGCCCTGATCTGACTCCTTCAGATTTTCATCTCACCTCTCTGAAGTTGTTTATGGGTGGAAAAAAAGGTTTCGACCGACGACGGTATCAAGAACAACGTGCTAGAGGGTTGTTTCTGATACATAGATCTGTTCATTTCGCTATTTATACAAATTTTATTTCCATATAATATGTATTTGTAATGTTGAATATTCGCCAATAAATAAATTTATTATTATTTAAATTAAAGTCAGATGAAAAGTAAAATTATTGTGTTTATTTGATAAAACTTCTCATATTTACATATTAGCACTTATAAAGAAATAAACGATATATATCGATATCTATGATTTATAAATAACAAATAATTAAATTATCAATATTTTTAAAATTTCCGATCTTTAAAAATAGAAACAAGTTTATTTTTAGTACGATTTATTAATAAATACACATTTTTTGTAATAAACTTGTTGATATTTTTACATTTACAAATAGGTAAAATATCCCCCATTGTAAGTTTATATACAAAAATATCTTCGCGAGCCAAATATAGAAATCAACATACAATGCTTTATTTGTACTAAAAAAAACTTTCGAGTAAAAAATAAACACATCAGAATGATTCGAAAAGTTCAGCCTTAAAATGAAGAAAACAAGCTATTCTAATTATACGGGAAAATATTTTAGAACTGCCTTTCATAATGAAATTTAGATGTCAAATAAATAAACATTTCTATTACTGAATATTATATTACTTTTGCGTAATGTTTGGTTTACATGTATTTTTTATTAGTATAATACCACAAACAAAATGGAAAATGTACGAGTTGTGCACGGTTTCTAATTAACACTAAAAAGTCTAACATCACAAACTACTGGGTCTGTGCTTATCTAAATTTCAACTTTAAGAAAGGTAAACGAATACATGAATAGGAATGAATTTTAAAATATTTTCGATTTACTTACATCTAAAGCTATAAAATGCTTATGAGACCAAAATGTACAATAAAAATAACTACAACTCTGATTTTTCTATTGAAAAAACTGTACATCACTGGACAAAAATAAATTAAATATAAGATAATCGAAGAGTATTTTTCACATTAGAATATAAATAACGAATTTTATAATTTCTACGCAACATGTAAATATATAATTTTATAGTACTTTTCGATTACCTTAAAAGTTAATAGAAAAATCAGAACTGCAAATGTTTATTATTCTAATATAACAATTATCTTTCAAAATTCCTTCCTACAAATTTTTATACAATTAAAAATATATACAAAAATAATCATGTTAAATAATTTTAATAAAGTGAATATAATTCAACTATTACCATTATAAACATTAAAACAAAAGCTAATAAAAGTTAAAATATTTAAGAACAAATTTTGAAAGAAACTATTCTAATACATTCTTATATACAAATTGTAAATGAATATTCGCAACTTAAGCATCGGTAGGGCTGGGGCTCCCCGGATGTGATGAAAAGCCGTTGGTTTCGGCATAGTTCACAGCTTCCTGTTGTTCCTGTGGCATCGGTGACGGCGCTGGTGAAGCTTCCTTCATCCCGCCACTATTTGAACTCGAAGAAGAACAAGTACTACTTGAACTGTCACTTTCTGAGTCCATAGATGAACTGAACGATGAGGCAGCACGACAAACACCACTTCGTAAATGTTCATTTTCTCTTCTTAACTCATCATTTTCCAACAAAAGTTTATTTATTTCTTGTTGGAATACATTCTCTGTCGTGACATTGTTTTGTAAGCTTTCATCTTCATTACTAGCAATGTTTGTTGACTTACCTCGTAACCTTTTTGTTAATAATTCAACTTTACTTTCTAGTTGCATATATTCTTCGATCAGTTCTGCTTTTGTCATGGATTGTAATCTTTCTGCATGTAAATCTTCATATGCATTGTCAAATTCCTTTGTTAAAAATTCTTCTTCGTCTTCAGGGGATGAATAAAAGTCGGCATCGGAATCTACGCTAAAACTGGAGTCTCTTGTTCTTGGAGGTACCATTGATGAACCAGCACCATCGGACTTGTTTAATTTGTCGTCGAGTTCTTGCAAATCACCGTGATCCTCCATAAGAAACTGATTGGAATTGAATGGAGCTAATGCCTGACCGTGATTAATGACATTAGATCGAAATTTACGATTGAACTGTCGATTGTTCATGTTCTTTCTCTGTTGCCAGGAAAGTTTTGTGTACGGGTTGGGATTACGACGTTTAGATTTCCCTCGTCGCGTCTTTCTCTTTTTAATCACCGTATCGTCACTACATCCGGTCGTATCTATGACGTTTGCGTTTCCGGATGCGCGCGCAATTGTTTGTGGTCCTTCATCTTGGACGCCACAAACAGATTTTAAATCTTGTTGTACAACCTCAGGATTTTCACACATTTTGTTAAAAAATTTAACAATCTGTTTTACTTTATTAAATATACCACTTTTTCACTTCAAAGTTTAGCCCTATCTGGACACACTACTACGAGCGTTCTACGAGCAACTAAACACGAAACCAGTATAATCGCCATTTTCAATCTTTCTTATTAGTTCTCAAACATTCCGCTTGTTACGCTATATTCGTTGACCTAAAAATAAGCGCACGCACCGCACGTATTCACGAAATAAACAAGAGATCAAAACATTTCAACTTATCTCCCTATGCCTTATAATATTTTATTTATCATACATATTTATTTACTTCTCTGTGTCAATAAAATGCAAAAAATTAAATAATTTTTGTTGCATCTAATCAGCTATTAAAATAAACATAAAAGATAAATTGCATTTTTCTTTTATTGTACGAAAGGAACTTGTTATTTTGAGCAAGAAATTTTCATATGTATTGTGGTTGTTTTTAATTAGTTATAAAACTATTCTGTAAACTTTAATAACATTTTACTATTTGAACAATTAAAATAAAGTGGCAAAGATGAAGTATTTTAATATTTAATTCTTCTTTTAACGATTAAATTAAAACCTACTTTAAATCTTTTTTAAAACTACAATGTTATTGGCAGTGTTGCCAATTTGTTTGTCGCTAAATCTAAATACATTATAAATCGAAACGCGACTTTTTAAAAGAATTTGCGACCTGTCTTAAATCTAGAGTTTTAGATACAAAGCTAGCGACATTTATGGATATTATTTTTTTCCCGAAACTGTGATTTCAAATATACTATTTATAACCGCAAAATTTATGTTATTATTTAAAGAATGAATTTTAAATCAGTAACTTTTTGCTTTTGCTATCGGTATTACATGATTCCATCCTATCAATTTGAGATTATAGGGCACGAACAGACAAGTGATTCGTGCGACCTTGAAGTTCTTAGAATCAGCTGATTTGTGTGCCCGTGTCACTATGACAAAAATGTCATTTTGATAAAACCAATGATTCGGCTGATTATAAACCTCGGCTATCGCCTCGGTTTACAAACTTCAACCGCATCCTTTATTTGCTTTATATCGGCCTAATGACGTTAATAACTATAGCAATTCAAAATCAAAATAAGTCAAAACATTTTTCTTGTCAAAGTGACTCGCGCGCACAAATCAGCTGATTCCAAGCACTTCAAGGTCGTTCGAGTCACGTGCCTGCTCGCGACATATATTTCATTCATCTCTCAATTTTTAAAGCAGTCATATCACTTCTACAAAACGAAAAAGAACCAAAAACAGTGCGTTTATAGAATTTCGTAACGACGAGTTTTCAGTGCGTTTATAGACCCATAAATACACCAAATCAAAGAATATATTATTTATATAAAAATTTATTTCATTTCGGAGATTTCCGAAAAAACCCGGAGCTTTTACTAGCGATATCAGGAGATTTTTAAAAATTATAATCTACAGATATTCTGGAGACTTTTTACTAAAGGTGGACGCTTGAGTAACTTTTGGTTCACGATCACACACGCTCACGAAACTGAAAATTTAATCACGACCAATCGCACGACTTTTTACGTTTGATTCCCGGTCACTTACGTTCACGATTTTTTTTGGTACTCACGCCCGGTGAGCGCAAAATTTAAAATATATTCACGATTACGCGGGTTACATCGTGACCCGACAAAATTCACGACCTGCGCCCACCTTTTGTTTTTATATACAAAATTGATATTTTTTGTTAGTTGGCAACAGTTGCGAAGATAGCCAATCATAGTCCTTACTTTGACAAGTAAAAAGTTATATGGGTTATTATATGCAATTAATTTAAATTTACAACTTAAGTTCATTGTTTTATAATGAATGATTGTATATAAGGTACAAAATTGTATACGATGACATGCATAAATAGAAAACATGTTACATATTTTTAATTTTATAGGATTCAATGAGGTTATGTTATTAAAATAAGCTTTAACAAATAAAAATGCCGGATATAAAAATAACACCGTTGGGTGCTGGCCAAGATGTTGGTCGCAGTTGCATTTTACTTAGTATGGGCGGGAAGAATATTATGCTGGACTGTGGAATGCATATGGGTTACAACGACGAACGACGATTTCCCGATTTTACCTACATAACACCGGAAGGAGCCTTGACACCATATATAGACTGCGTTATTATATCACATTTCCACTTAGACCACTGTGGCGCTTTGCCCTTTATGTCAGAAATGATAGGATACACTGGCCCAATCTACATGACACATCCTACCAAAGCAATTGCTCCGATTCTTTTAGAAGATATGCGAAAAGTTTCTGTAGAAAGAAAAGGTGAAACAAATTTTTTCACGTCTCAAATGATAAAAGATTGTATGAAAAAAGTAATAGCCGTTACGTTACATCAATCGGTTATGGTTGATAATGATCTTGAAATAAAAGCATATTATGCCGGACATGTCTTAGGAGCAGCCATGTTTTGGATTCGTGTTGGAAATCAGTCAGTTGTTTATACAGGGGATTATAATATGACTCCCGATCGTCATTTGGGCGCAGCTTGGATCGACAAATGCCGGCCGGATTTACTAATCTCTGAATCAACTTATGCTACAACTATTCGCGATTCAAAACGGTGCAGAGAACGAGACTTCTTGAAAAAAGTTCACGAATGCGTAGACAGAGGCGGAAAAGTATTAATTCCGGTGTTTGCTTTGGGAAGAGCACAAGAATTATGTATTTTACTTGAAACATATTGGGAGCGTATGAATCTCAAATTTCCAGTATATTTCGCCCTTGGTTTAACCGAAAAAGCTAATAATTATTATAAAATGTTCATCACTTGGACTAATCAAAAAATTAGGAAAACTTTTGTCCAAAGAAATATGTTCGATTTTAAACATATAAAACCGTTTGATAGACAATATATTGATAATCCAGGTGCGATGGTAGTTTTTGCAACTCCTGGTATGTTACATGCCGGATTATCGCTTCAAATATTTAAAAAATGGGCCCCCAATGAAAATAATATGGTCATTATGCCCGGTTTTTGCGTACAGGGAACTGTGGGTCATAAAATTCTAAACGGAGCGAAAAAAATTGAATTTGAAAACAGGCAAATTGTTGAGGTCAAAATGTCGGTTGAATATATGTCATTTTCCGCTCACGCCGATGCAAAAGGAATAATGCAACTTATTCAATATTGCGAACCAAAAAATGTTATGTTAGTCCATGGTGAAGCCGCAAAAATGGAATTTTTAAAAGATAAAATTAAACAAGAATTCAAAATTGATTGTTATAATCCAGCCAACGGCGAAACTTGTATTATAAACACTCCAGTGAAAATACCCATTGATGTTTCTCTCCCGCTTTTAAAAGCGGAAGCGAGAAAATTCAACGCTTTACCCTCCGATCCAAAGAGGAGAAGAATTCTCCACGGTGTTTTGGTCATGAAAGACTCAAATATTTGTTTAATGGACGTGGACGAAGCTTGCAAAGAAGCTGGAATTTCACGGCACATTTTGCGATTTACATCTACTGTAAAGTTGGAAGATCCGGGTCCATCTGCGAAGACGGCAGAAAAACTGTACAAACTTATAAAATCTCATCTGGCCGAATGGAATGTTTTGTTTACAGAAGGATCAATTTCTGTTGAATCAGTTCTAGTTAAAATTGAAGGTGAAGATGATGAACAAAAGAGTGTTTTTGTATCATGGACTAATCAAGATGAAGATCTTGGAAGTTATATTTTAGGGTTGTTGAGTCGGATGGGACAGTAGTGGAAAGTTTTGAGATATTTTTGTACAAGTGTTATACAAAAATTACTAAATTTGTATTTATTTAAATAAATTTGAACTTAAAATACTACATTGTTTGTGAACACACGTATCATCATAATGTTCATACACCGCCACGTTCATTTCTTGTTTCGTTTAGTTTCCTAACGTTCAAATTTTAACTATGAAGTTGGCGCTGATGATCTTCGCGCACTCACAATTTTAAAAGTACACTCCGGAGTATAAAATGTACATGAAAAATATTTATTGGATCGGAATAGGTAGTATTTTTTATTTAAAATTTGTACTGAGGAGCGTACTTTTTAAATTATGAGTGCGCGAACTTTATGGTCAAGATTTGAACGTTAGAAAACAAGAAATGAACAGGCCGATATAATAAACATTATGACACATCATACCCAGCCCGTTTTATTTATTATATAGGTGTAACAGTGAAACCGATCACCACCATTATTTTCTTTATTATTGTAGTTACAAAAAAAATACTAAAGAACAAAGTTGTACGAGATCATGAGGGAAAATCCCATTAGAGAAGAAAATATATTTTTCCACAATCGTGAGCAAAATTCATTATTATTCAACTGAAAATAGTGAGCAAAGTAGCATATTTTATCACAAGTGAGCAAAGTAAATATTTTTCTTCACAAGTGAGCAAAGTAAATAACTTTCTTCACAAGTGAGCAAAATACACAAGCGTATAATTGGTTGCATACGCTGAGCACCATTCTACATGATGGAACAATTTTTTTTGTATTTATTTTTAGTTAATTAAATTCAATTGTAAACATAATGTACTTCTGAGTTTTTCATTAATAAACAAAGTACAATGTTTTATTTTTTTGTGAAAATTGTATTTCAAGATTGTGGAAAAAATCATGTTTAGCACACGTGAGCATGTCTTTTTCTCACGTGTTCAGAAATTGGCCGCACGAGCGAAGCGAGCGCGCCAACTGGACAAGTTTGCCCACTTGTACTAAAAATAGCTATTTTCAGTAGGCTATGTGAAATAAGATCGCAGCGCCAAAGTGGAACTAATGCTAACGGGATAATTTGATATTAACTAATTGTCTTTATGCATTAAGTGTAAAATATTAAGAGATATTATATATGTAAACGCAAATATTATAAACATAAAAGATAACACTTGTGTTTATACAATCAAGAAAATGTCATATGTATAATTTATCCCGTCAACTACAGTTTCGCAAAATACCACTAAATGTCATATTGCTTAACATATAAGTTAAAAATATTTCAGCTCCGCCAACATGAAACTTTTGTACTCTTCAAAAATTCATATATTGCTTATCACCTAATTTATTTGTCGCGCTAGCACTAAAATTCATAGTTCATCCTGTTCTTAAAAAAAAAAATGGTAAGGACCCCATTGAGATGTAAATTAAAATATAGTGCAACAATAACAATAGAAATTATACACCAAATAATTTAAATTGACAGAAATTTTATTAGCATTTTGCTCAATTTTTTTATTATGCAAGAATATAAAAAGATAACATGGTTGAATTCAGAAAAAAAAGAAATATTCTATTAACGAATGTCTTCCTTGGTCTCCTACAACTATGTTGTATAGTATTTTTTTGTAACTAAATCGGTTTCGCTGTTAACTCTCTGTATGCATTTATTTTGCATATTATCTTTAAATATTCGAAGATAAATACGTTTTAGGATCCATAAAATAAGATTATCCTATTTTTACGGTGAAGTTTCAGTTTCCGAAAATTCCAATTTTTGTAATTTAATTTTAACAGTTTTGTTAATATTTGATTAGTTTTTGATAACAGTTGGACAACCGGAAGTAGTATATATTAAACAGTTTCATTTTGATTGTATCTTCATCAGCATTGCTTTTTCTCTAACAATCGTTTATTTTGAAGAAAAAGTATTTCAAATAAACGATTGACAGAGTAGTTTGTTTATTAATTTTTAAGGGAGAAATGTATAGGATATTTATATAAAATGAAGTAAAATTGGCGGGAGGTTATGTGATGGTCTCATTAGATATTTTTTATTTAAATTTAATATATTTCTTATTTAAAAATAGCTCTTACACACTCTAATTTTTACATCTTACTAACAATGTACTTGCATTTTTTTTATGTCTATTTCATTAAAAAATTAAAAAAATCTTCAGGAATAGAACTATACTGAAAAGTACATTTTATTCAAGGTGTGTAAAATGGTAATAAATATATCACAAATATACAACTTCTTCAATTAATAAAACTTAAAACTTTAAAATAACTTATGTACATATATAAAATAAAAATATCAGTGCGATAAAATATTATGGTAATCCAAAATAAGACTTCTTTGTCCTTTTGCGCTTAGCTTGTTCCTCCTCATTAGTCTCTAATAAAATTCTGAAAAATAATTGTCATATAAGAAATGTTTTTCTTATTTTATTTAATAAGTACCGTAAGGTTTTCATTTTTCTTTGACGTTTTAATAAGTAATCAAACATAGCAGAGACCGACGAGTTATATTGCAGTGATCCATATCACTAACCAAAAAAAGAAATTTTAATAATTTGTAATATAACTATAAACGTTTTGTAGAAAAAAAATGATAAAAATATGGTTTGAAAAACGAGTGTGTTTAAAGAATCAAAAAAATTTAAGGACAAAAATTCAACAAATCTCCATGTGATAGAAATATTATTTTACTTACGTGGGTTTTTTGAAAGAATCCTCACTTTCTTCCGAATCCTCGAACAATTTCTTTGACGGAATCTAAAATATATAAAATGTGCATAATATTTATAAATATTTGCTAAAATTAGAAATTACCTGGTTCAGGTCTCGATTAACACAAATTTCTGTTGTACATTTACATTGATCTGAGCAAACACTTTCCATTTTCTTACAACCACATTGTTTGGTTGAGCAGCTTCCTTTGCAATTACATTTGATCGAGCCGTCAGATGATCGCTTTATGAAAGTGCGGTCTTTGTCCATAGTACTATGCTGGAAGAAGAAAATATATTGTCTTTAAAATAATTATTTACATTTTAAGCAACAAATGTGTATTGAATTTTTTCTACTGCAGATTGCAATTTAATATTAAATTTGGCTTATTATCATTTTGAACGATAAATATGATGTGATTGTGAACAATAAATAAATTCTGTCAATTTTAAAATCAACAGTTTAATGAATTATTAAATTTTACGAAATTATTTATAAGACTATGGAATGAAAACAAGCATAAAGCCATTTTGCTGTACAGTACAGGTGTCTCATTTTCGATGTTTTTACCTCCCGCTACCCTTGGTAAGGGAGATATAGGGATCGTGCTAAAAATCGCATAACGAGATTTTGGTAAATGACCACGTTTTAAGGTCCTTACAATCCAATTTTAACATTTTCACGATGATGTCTGTGTGTGTGTGGATGCCATTAGATTTTGGAGTAAATCAAATAACCGGAAATGGCACTTTACTGGATGCTCAAAATAGTTTTTCTTTAAAAAATACCTTTAAATGTTATTTTTTCGAGATTTGTTATTATAAAAATTAAAGTTTTTAAATTTTTCTACAGGTTTGCATTATTACTTTTTGTATATATTTTATGAATAAAATTATCTATAATTTTAATCCCGGAGCCTACACTTTAAAGACAACTCCAAACTCCATAGTTACACAGTTCAGATCTTAAATGTATGTAACCGACAGATATGTTACTGTCAACAAACTAATCTTTTTAAATAATAATAAGTAACGTTTTAAAAAGAAAATAGTAAATGGGACAATAATTATATGGAAAGGAATTTAATACAGTTTCCAGCATAAGTAAATATGTAAAAATATAGGTAAGATAATAAAAATATATATCATCACGGCATATTACCCATTGCTGGGTGAGCCAGTCTGCTTTGTACACAGATGTCAGTAATAATGATGACATATTTGTACAGTGTGGGCGTTTACCAGATATCACCTCATGAGCACTTATTGCTGGCGTGGAGAGTGCACCACAGGGGTCATTTTTATGCCATTTAAAATTCGAAACATTTGGCATCGGTCGGGATCAAACCCGGTATTTAAATTTATTTTAATTTTAAGTATTCATATGAATAAAAAATAAATTAAACGGGAGGTATTGTGTTGGCCACATCAGATTTTTTTTAAGGAATCTCGGGTAATATTAACTATATTGCACATTCCAGGATATTGAAAATAATTAAAAAACAAAAATTTGGCCCAAGTTTTCCAAGCGGAAAACTAAAAAAAATGTAATTTCAAAAGTTTTAATTTGGTAAGTTAAGGATATTACATTTTTTTTTGTTTTCTGCGTTCCAGTTACAAATAATTTTAAAAATTGACAATATATACACTATAAAATGAAAATTACACCTGTTAATTTCCAAAGTGTTGAAGGGGGTTCCTGATGCTAAAACTTTTTATAATTGAATATTTCTAGCCCTGAAGAAGATTGTTGTACAGTCGAAACGTCGGCCAGGAAATAAATAATTTATATAAGCCTGTGTGTCCGATTTTTCTCCATTTTTCCAAAAAGGAGAATGTTTTGACAACATTAGCTGGACTTTCAAAAATAAATTAGATTAGCGATAGATTTTTATGCAGATTGTTGTTATCTGTAGTTTATATGAGGGTAAAGTTGTTTTAATTTGTTGCCTTTTGTAAGTTAAATAATAGATGAATGGGAAAATCGGAGAAAAACAGTCTTGAAATTTGGGAATTGTTTTTTTTTCAATCTTAGCTCTAAAAGTTTTAAAAAAATTAGAATTCAGACGATGTACATTTGTAACTATCGTAATGTTTAAATTTTCATCACAATAACAATTACATTTTCCCCTGATAAAGACAGATTGGCTGCCGAAACGTAGGATTTTGCAATAAAAACAAATTCATAAATTTTCAAGATTTTCTCCGATTTTCCCCACCAAGTCGAGGAATTATCAGATAGTTTAAATCACCGACGAAATATAACTAGACAAAACTTCATTTGGTTTGTTTTGATTTCGGCTGGCCAGACAGAGACAACTAGAGATAGATATATGTTTATATATTTGTTGTTAATAATATATTCTTTGGAAATAATAAATAAAACTACTAAATTATGATTAAAACCAACAAACGAATTATAATCCAACATATTTTAAATCGATTAATTCAGTGCCTGTCTACCTGAATAAATAAGATATCGGAATAAAAAAAACTTCTAATTCTTGTTACATTGTTTACAATAACTTTCGTTTCGTGGTGTATTCTAATTTTAAAATAAATATCTAAAATTAAATATAATAATTGTGTTCCGTGATTGTTCAGAGGGTCTTGATCAAGTATATAATACAGCAAAGGTGTTACAATATCTTGTAGCAAATTTCTGCTTTTCAATATTTAGAACCAAATGTATTTAAAAATGCTTTTTTGTTGCAAGAATAGACCTGAAAAGGGTTTTCGACTGTGAAAGAAATAGAAAAGACGTTTAGTGTAACTTTATAGGAACTGATTTGTCGGTTGTGAGATTAATTTGTTTTCGTACATATTTATTGTTCGGTAAAGTCAATAATTTTTTAATTATAATATATAATTAATAAATATTTTACGTTGATTTTTTTTTTATAACGATAAACCTATTTTTCATCGTACTGACGCTTAAATTTTGACTTTAACACTGGATGTCATCTAGTGAGAAATACTCGAACGAGACTAAATATATCTCTATCTCTAGCCGAAATCAAAACATTCAGTGAGGAAGGATAAGGAATGTTTTGTCTAGTTATATTTCGTCGTTGGTTTAAATAATAAAGTAAGGTTGTTACAGTAGCGAAACTTACAATCGGCAGTAGAAAAAAAAGTGTACACAAATCAAATTTTTAGGATTATGTATAATCAAAAGTTATATCCAGTTTTACCTTAGGACGCATGGACAAAATTCTCCTATACAGAGGAGTTTTCTTCCAATCCGGATCGTTATCTATATCATCTGTTTCTACTTCATCCATGCTAGATTCCAGTTCATCAACATGAGTTTCCACCACCGTAACAGGTTTTAATAGTTCAGATGGTTTTTCTTTTTTCTTGATTTGCTGCGCACAAGACTATATTACATATTTAAAGTAATAAAATTATATCATAAACAAACTGGTTGTTAGTAAAAATTGTTTAGTAAAAGACAAATTTTGAAAAATTCGTAATTTTATTAAAATTGTACAATAAAAAATATGTACACTTATATACACAATTTGGAAATAAACTTATAATTAAAATAAAAATTATTTAGGAGCATTAAGTAAACGGAAATATTTCTGAATAGTTCTTGCAACGGATGTCTTTCCATTTTTCTTATCTATAGAATTCTAAACAATTTTTTGTTAAAAATAAAACTTTTGACCAATTATTTGAGTGAATTTCTACATTTTTCAAGAAATGAGATCATGGACGGTGTCCTATTTTTAACTTTAATTGATAGAGTCGTGAAAAATAAACCGTATTTTTTATTTTTCCTCAATATGAACAAAGAAACGTATGTCAATTTAAAACTAATTAAATGTCAATTTGACAAGATATTGTCAAAAATGTTACCTATAGATATTAAACCTTTTCTTCTTGAATCTTATTTTAAAAATGGAAACAAATTAGAAAACGGCGAATGGCAATATACTGTATCCTTCTTTATTATTTTTTTCCTTAAAATTACATTTCAAGATCAATTTTGACAACTTGACGTTTGAATTGTAGATCGGACATACGTTTCTCTGGAAATTAATAAATTACTGGATTACAGTCAAATTATTTTATTTAAATTTCGGCTTCTACCGGTTTCGGCATCTCCTATGCCTTCTTCAAGAGCTATAAATTAATACATTTTTTTTTTTTAAAACCTTTTAAATACATCGTTTTTTTTATAAACTTACGTGATTTTTTTTTACGTTTGTATGTACACATTAAAATAATAATTATTGTTTTAATGTGTACATACGAATGTAAAAAAATCACATAAAAAACGATGTATTTAAAAGGTTTTTTTTTTTAGAAAAAAATGTATCAGTTTGTAGCTTTTGAAAAAGGCATAGAGGAGATGCCGAAACCGGCAGAGGCCGAAATTTAAATAAAATAATTTGACTGAAATCCAGTAATTTATTAATTTCCATACACCCATCCAGTCAAGAAGCTTCATCAACCAATACGATTCTTTGTTCATAGCCTACCCCGAGTTAGGTTTTTTATTGATGTTTAATTAAATATGTAATTTTTAATTTATAGTCCATATATTTGTTTCTTTTAGAAAGTCTGTGTTCATATGATAAGTATCTATGAAATGAATCTGAACTTGCAATTCTGAAACGTGACGTCACAACATGGCTGGTTTTTGCAACTTTTTAAAAATATACTTTAAAACAATTTTATACAACAAAAATGTAAATAAAAAATAATTTACTGATACAGTACAATAAATTAGACAAAAAAAGAACATTTTTTTTGCATGACCTCATTATCAAAAAAATCTACAATTTAATAAGTTACTAGAATGTTCTCCGTTGTATTTATAATATAAAAATTCACTCCTTATGTATAAAAATGAAATACTTACATTAACTTGAGATAATTTATCCCTCAGTGTATCAACTTCTTGTTTATATAACTCTAATTCTTTCCTCAGTTCGTCCATTTTTTCTAGAGATTCAGCTTGGATTTGAAGTCTTTCTTTCAGATCTTCATCGGTTATCTTAATTTTTGCGGTTCTGAGTTGACGGAGAACAACCGCAATTTTTTCTTCGTATTCTTTTTCAACTTGAGAGATGCGATGATCATGCTCAATCGTTTGTTCTTTCAACTGTTTTTCACAAGAGTTGAGTTTACTAAAAACATCTTCGTGATTGCTGGTGAGTTCTGCGAGTTTGCCTTCCTTAACGACGGCCTTTTTACGGATAGTGCTAGCCATATCGAATAGTTTGCGTAGAGCAATTTTCGCGTCCACCATGGATTGGATTGTGTCCCATCGCGTTTTTTCTTTACCATCTACAGAGAAATAGTTTTCGTACAATGTGTTAGTAGAATAGAGAAATACGAAGAAATATTTTGTAAAAAAATCATAGACTTCACCGGGATTTGAACCCAGGTGTCTAACTCTATTTGTATTTATATTTATGTATTTTTTTTAGTTCTGTATCGGTATGTTATACAGGCTACCCCTAAATGGTGACGGATAACTGAATTTGGTCGATTTTTACCGCTACCTTTGGTAACGGAGGTTTAGGGATCATGCTAAAAATCGCATATCGAGATTTTGGTAAATGACCATGTTTTAAAGTTCCTAGAATCAGATTTTAACATTTTCACTGTGATGTCTGTGGGTGTGTTTTTTTTTTCAATTGAACCCGAGTGGATCCGAACAGGGTATCAAAATTCTGTTTTAGGGTTCAGCTCCGGTTCAGTTCAGTTCGACGCCTTCTGCGTTTGCGTCGCTGTAGGTGTTGATTGTTCATGAAAAATGTGTTCATGTCTTGCGTTGCATTAATTATAAATTTCGGCACGCATTTTAAATTATATCTGTATAAAGATTGTTATTCAAAAAACATTAATTATATTTTCATTAGGTCGAACCGAACCTGAACCCGGAACAAAACCGCAAATTTTATTAATGCTTGAATCAGAACCGCACACGAACTCATTTTTCAAAAAACGTATTAACCTGAACCTCAACCGAACCCAGTTTTTGGCGGGTTCGATGCTCTGGTATGTATGTATGTATGTATGTATGCGTGTGTGTGTATATCTTCTTTACGCTCTAATTCAAATATTATCATTCAGGAAATTTTGAAACCTTGCATTTATAACTTATTCTTATAGGAAAAGAAGCCATTAAATTTTGGTGTAAATCAGATAACCGGTAATGGCACTTTACTTGAAGCTCAAGACAGTTTTTCTTCGAAAAATATATTTAAATTACATTTTTTTGGCGTTTTATATTATAAAAACTAAAGATTATTAAATTTTCTACAGATATCCATTAATACTTTTTCTATTTATTTTATGAATAAATTTATAAAATACTTTATTGAAAAATCCCAGAATCTATGCTTTAAAGATAAATATATCGCCTGGTTACACAGTTCAGATATCAAATTTATGTAACTGACAGATAAAATGTCACTCTATAAGTTAATCATTTCCATTTAATAATGGTAGTAATTAAAGAAGAAAATGTTAAAATATGAATTTATAAAATATCTAATCAATAAATTAATTTTCATATGTTTGTAATTGAAAAGAAATTAACGTCACATCACAAAATAAAATGGGGTCATTAAAAAAAAAAAAAAAATCGTACGTCACTCGATAGACGTGATTATCTAGTAACCTATGAGAATTTTTGGCAAAACAAAAACCCATCTAAGACGGCCCTCCCAAAGACGCATTGTCCCATTTAAGCAAAGTCGTAGTTGTAATAGTTTTCTAAATTCAAATATATTAAATTGAACTTACCTGTATCAGGATCTGAGTCAAGAATTTTCTGCTGCAAATCTGCAATTTGAGCACTTCTGAACTCAATATCTTCTGTAAGTTGTTGTATGGTTTCTTGGCTCACATCTGGATCTTGTTTAAATCGCTGAAGTTGATCGTTCAGGACAGCGCGATCATCCATAAGTTGTTCTAAAGAATATTTAGCATCCAATCTGCTAACCATGACTTCTATTTCTTGCTCGACGTATTGTTCCACGCGTTCTGTTTTTCCGTTGTTTCCGCGTCGTTCTTGAGCTTGTTTCTGCAGAGCTAAAGCGTCTTTAAGTCTTTTATTTATAGCTGCAGCTTCTTCAACTTTACGTTTAAGAACGTTTTGTTGTTTGCTGTGCATGTTTTCCATTCGAGCCATTTGGTTTTGGCGTTTCCTGTCTTGGTCTTTAAGACGCATTAGTTCTTTTTCTCTTTGATTCTTCCATTCTCTGAACCTTTGTTCTTCAGTTCTCATTGTTTTAATAAGCTTAACTTTAGTAGCTTTCATTGTTTGAATTTCATTATTAAGCTGTCTGATTTTCAACTCATCTTTCTCTTTAAGTTTGATCATGCGCGCTTGTTCGAGGAGCTTTCTGTTGAGTTCTGAGATTTGAGTTTCAAGTTCTTTGACGCGTTTTCGTCGTTGTTCAGAAAGTTTGGAAGATACGGTGTTGTTTTGGGCGCTTTGTAATTGGTGAAGGAGTTCATCTTTTTCTTTTTCCAGTGATAAAATTTTTGCTTCGTTTTCGCTAACAGCTGTGTAATCGACCATATTATTCGCATTTTGAATAATTTGGGATGCGAGTTGTTCTTTTTGGGCCAAAACTCTATTGAGTTCTTTAAGTTCCTTGTTAAGGTATAATTGTTCTTTGGTGTAAATTTCTTGTTTTTCGTCCAAATCGGGCTGACTGTTATGCAAATCGTGATTAACTGCATTTTGGTTTGAGCGCGGACTTGCAGTTTGATATTCATGTTTTTGAATTTCTTCTTCGTGGTTTTTATATTCTACTTGAAGTTCTGTGATCATGGATTTCATAGTTTCGAATTTTTCGACGTGTTCTCTTAGCGGACTGTTTATATCATTATTTTGTTCTAAAGACATATTCAAATTTGATAAAGTAACATTGTAGGTTTCTTTTAATTCTAATAACTTTTTTTGCAGTTTTTCGTTAGCAGCTTGGGTTAAAAGCGCGCGTTCAAACATGCTCGTATTTTCAGCGAGAGCTGATAAAAGTGCGGAATTTAATTCGCGATTTTTATTCTGTAATTTTATAATTTCTTCTTTGTATTTATTAAATTCCTCGGAGCTTACGGAAGGGCCACCTTCTCCAATTCGTTCCAGACGAAGTTGTTGGATTATTTGTTGTAATCGAGCAATTTCTGCTGCTTTTGGATCTTGGTTTACAATTGGTTTGTTTTTAATCTTTCTGGCTCGATCAGCGTATCGCAAGGTGCTAACAGTTTCTTCCAGGTTGTAGTCCGCTGGGCTTACACAAGCGATCATTAAAGTCATCGAATTGCCGCCAAGCGAATCTTGTAATAATCGTGTTAATTTGCTGTCTCGATATGAAATATAGCCTTTTGATCCTGTTTCTTCACCCAAGGCTGATATTACGTTACCTAAAGCTAATAAACCTCTATTAATATTAACACCTTCTTTGAATCTTTCGCCGGTAGCTTTAGTTTTTTTGCTTCTTTCTGATCCAGCCAGATCTACCAAATGAAATTTCGATGTTGTTGCAGTGTCAGCATCATTCTTCTTTTGCATGTAAACAGTTATTGTGAAAATAGCGTGGCTTCGAGAAGATTGCGCATTCATAGCTGTTGCGCCTGTTGCTCTACCAGCAGAGCCGTCAATTAAACATTTGATGGTTTCTTCAGTTGTGGCCACTTCTTGTTCTACAAGTCCTGGGATTTTGATACCTTTTGTATCTTCTCTAATGTCAACTATGCACTGATCTCTTGGGCGGTCTGATAATAAGTCATACAGATTTTCTTTGTAAAGTTCCATGAAAGATACGGTAACTTTAAATTCGTGATCAGTTACACTATCAATATATTTGAAAATATCTGTAACCGCTCGGGGTATAACACCCATTTCACCAGTCCCATTATAACTTGTCCCCATGGAATGTGTTTTCCCGGAACCGGTTTGTCCGTATGCAAGGATTGTCACATTATAGCCTTTAAATAACTTGTCAATCATTTGTCGAATTGCAGTTGTGTAAAAGTCTTCCTGTGTAACACTTTCATCAAATACGTGATTGTATGAAAAAGCTTTGTCCGTACCAATGACTTGTATTTGATTTGCTTCTGGAAATGATTGTAAACATTTCTTACAACCACGACTGATTTCACTTTCGACTAGAGGTCGAATTCTTAGGGCGACTTGAACTGTAATTAGGTCCATGATCTGAAATACAAACAATTTTACACAATAAATTTAATCTGTTTAACTACTATTGTATTGCCGACCTAGAGGGTTCTATGATACTTTTTTTGGGATTTATTTGATATTTATTATGAACTTAATGCTAAAAATCCCATATCCATATTTTAATGAATAAGCACGTTTTAAGGTCCTTACAATCCGATTTTAATATTTTTACGATGTGTGGGAAGGGGGGAGTATTGGAAGGACGATTTCTCAAAAACTACAATACTTAATATCTGTTAGCTACGTATTTCTCAATCAAACATTACTGGGAAGAGCTGAAAAGGTTTTGGTAATAAATGGACAACCGGAAGAGCAGATTCTTAAAAAATATTTTAAATATTATTTTTTTAAAAAAATTGTTTTTGCTAGTATTAAAGAAGAGTAAATTCTGTATCTGATACATATAAATATTTTATTATATCTTTTATAAATTTAGAGATAAAGAAATATAAGGTATATAATAATCTATTGTAATTAATCTCATAGCCCAAATATGTCATGGAAACCAATTGAAAATGTTTGTAACTGACAGATAAATGTCATTGTCATTTTACAGCCGAAAGAATGCCATGGAAAACAGTTGAAAATTTAAATTGCTTGTAACAGACAGATAAATGTCAGTGTCAGAAATCTGGAGACATTGCTGAAGACTTTTTCTGGGAAGTACATACATTATATTATTTCTTATTGTATTAATAGTTAAATATTTAAAATTATAGGTACATTACATATACCCCTCAAAAATACTGTCAATCCCCCGACAATGAATTGGAAACATCTCGAAAAATTAGAAGAACAGAACAAAATTATTGTGATCCGGATGTGGTCACTACCAAAAATCGGTCACTTTAATATGTTAAGAGTGACGATTTATTGTACGTTATTATTTTCGGGTTTGTTCTAACCCAGTAACTGGGACATGCGTGATTTTATGTATGTATGTATTTCAAATATTGAAAATTAATATTTCATGTAAATAATAGTATTTTCATAAATATTTTTAAAAGTATTTGAACTAAAAATACAAAATACTTTTATTTATAAGTATTTCAAATAATTACTTAAAATACTTAATATATTTCAAATACTATACACCACAACTAGATTGAATTTGTAATTTAGTAATATAGACTGATACTATTTAACTTTAAGGGGTGCTTAAGCTTTGACTAAAATAACATATTCAAATGTTTTTTGATCATACCAATGTATGTAGATGGTAGCCATGGTAACATGGCCGTTCCTGTACCTAGCATGCCCGCTAGAAACGGCCCTGCATGGTATTTAGTTAGGGTAAATTTTGAGTAAATACTATCAGTCATATAGGTTTACGCGGGTTTACGGGAACAAATATTATTTTGAAATGTAGAGGTTTTCAAATTAAAGATATTTGATTGCAATAAAACAATATTTGGGTTTAGTTCTGTAGATTGTATCACAAATATTACCTTGTTTATGCGAGAAACTGCAAACTGGACTAGATTGAACTTGTGACAATTTTGTATTGCGTTTCGAAATATAGAGGTTTAGTTCTTATTGGGTGTAGAGGATTTCTTTCGGGGAACAAATATTACCTTGTTTATGCAAAAACTGCATCCGTTTTGTACCGCTTGTATCTAAAACAGAAAAGCTAAATATAAATACGTTTCTGTTGAATAACCCAAAAATCTGGGTAATATAATCCCAGAAATGTGTTTTAAGACAAGTAAAATCATATTATAAAATTTAAAGGTTTGACTTAAACCACCGTTACAATTTCACATATCTAAAAGTCAGTTATTTCAAAAAGATAGACGTCCATTACATTATACCACAAAATGATTGTTATTTGTAATATTTGGAAGTTAATAACAAGTATATATAATGTTTGTTTCACTTACATCAATATAATATAAAAACCGTTACACCGTTCAAAACTTGACGCGTGCTCAACGCTTACGAACTCACAGTTTGAAATCAGAAGATTTCAAACAAATAAGGAATGCGTTGATTGGTTGTATTAAAAAATTGACCTGCGTTGTCTTTCAGATACAAAATATCCCTAAAATAATCTCGTCTTGTTAAGTTGCACAACCGTACAAGGTGCAACTTCAAATTTGTTCAGATCGTGGTTCAGATCGAAAGGGGTTGCAAATTCGCAATTTGCGGATTGTATATTTTAGCGGTTATTTAAACAATTCAACTGTGCAAGGTAACACTTAATTATTAGTTTAAAATAATTAATCAAATCTGTTTTTCATTACCATTAAACGATAAAATAAAAAAATCGATTACATAACAACATAACCTACAATAGTCAATTTTTCCTTCAAGATGCTGTCAACCAATTTACTCGCTGGAGTAAAACAAATCCGCGGAGCCTTCCGTAGAAACATCGGCATTGCTGCCCCAGCTTTACAAAAAGCTTCCGACCCAATTCAACAACTCTTCGTGGACAAGCTCCGTGAATATTCGAAGAAAAGCTCGTAAGTATAAATTATGTAATAAGTAGAAGGAGGATTACATTTATATTTGTTAAAGTGGCGGTAAATTAGTTGATGCAAGCCCAGAAATTCAAAAAGAATTGAGGACTGAATTAGATAAGGTCGCAAGGCAGTATGGCGGAGCTGAAGGAGAAGATATGACTAAATTTCCGAATTTCCAGTGGAAGGAACCTCCAGTTGATCCCATTAATGCAACAAGAGTTGATAAATAATTTACCCACATTGTAAGTTGTTAAATAAACGTTATTAGTATACTTACATCCTGTACTTTTTTCCAATATCTGAAATCTTTTATATCCTTTGTAATACAACTGGGATTGGGAATACGGGTTACTGCAACAAATAATGTATAAAATAATTGTTTATTATATAAAAGAACATATATTAGTAATGTATTGTAACGTCGGGGTATTCAGAAAGAATTCAAAAATAAAAGTAAAGTTTTTTTACATTCTTATAAATAGTTAAATATTGTTTCAAGAGTTTCTAATAACGCTGGCATTTTAAAGGCACTTGCAATTTTTTGAAACGTATTTAATAACTTGATTAAATCAGTTTGCGACATAAGGCACCTAAAATCTCCGGCACATGAACAGTATGTGGTCAAATTTTCCATTTTGATCTGAAATTTAAATTAAATTTAATATACTACATAATAAATACGAGTCCAGTCTTATTGTAGATCCACCAGCTTACATTTTCAACGAATTATAAAACCTACACGAGTGGTGATAAATTTCTTCAAAATTCTTTCGACTTTCGGTATTTGTACAGGGCCTTTATTCAAGGATCTGAAACTGAACCGAAAACCCGAATTAACCCAAATTTTTGATGAACCAGAAATCGAACCGAACCTTTATTTCTCAAGGTCAATAAATCTCAATCGAATTTAAATAGTTTTAAATTCAGATCAGTTAAATATATAAAGAAAAAGAAAATTTTAATATCACAATAAATATATCTTTTTGTGTTTGTAATTATTTACTACTCTCCACCGAAATTAGAACCCGAATCCAAAACCGATGAAGTGTTAAAATTTTCATTTTCTTGAACCGAAACTGAATCTGAATTGTCATTTATTTCATGAACCTGAACAATAAATACATTTGGTGTAGGTCCTTCGTCTTACTACCGCCTAGACCTACAAGACCACGGCCTAGGGCCCGTTTTAGCACGGGGCCCGATTGCTATGAAGTAATTTTAATGTTTATAGGAAAGCTCGGCTCAGACGTCGATTTTTCAGAATTTTGCCTCGCACATTCAAATATCTAAGAAAATTTGATAATAGAATCTTATTTTTAAAAATATTTCGTGGTCCCGCTAATAACATATTCCCGAGGCTCCGCAAAATCTCCAGCGGGGCCTAGGGAGGAGTAACACACCTTATCTAGGGCCCAAAAATCTGTTAAAAAGGCCCTGTAAGGTCATCTTCTAGTTCTACCGAGATTCTTTAAATATGAGGCCTGTTGAAAATGTAAACCGGCCGAACTATTATGAGCCTGTATTAAATAATATACCTGTGCACATTTTTTACACTGCATATCTTGCAAATTATACGCAATCAGTTTACGAGTTATAATATCAATCAAAAAGCTTTCTATTTCCGTATTATCATAATCTGTTTTGCACAGAGGACAATACCACGATCGACTGCAAAATTATTTAGAAATAAATTTCAATTAACTCCTACAAACAATTGATCTCACCTGTCTTCGTCGATATTTTGATGATTATCTCTTCCCAGATCAATATCTCTGCAATGGTTACAAGACTTACATATAAAACCTGGTAAAACATACGATACACTTGGTTCAACCCATTCAGCTAACGAACTGAACTCTCCTATATTTAAAAGACGCAACATGTTACGTTTAAGCTCAAAAACAGCGTCTTCTACTGCTGGATCCAGAGATAAAACATGACAAATAGCTTTTGTAAATTCTAAAGCTGGACGAATAACAGTTCCTGGAATTTCTCCAGCCAGGGCCGCGACTGGTTGCTTGGGAAGTTTACGGTTGATTCTTTCAGTTATTCTACAAATAAAATCGTTTATTTTTCAACAAATTCATTATATTTCAATTCTTACTCGAATAATTTGTGCGACATTTCTTCAGTAATTAATTTTTGAGCGAATTCGGTAAGGTTAGCGTGAGCGGCGACTCCAAGTATTGCAGCCTGACTTTGGCTAGCAGTTAATGCTCGTGGTTGCTGTTGTTGTGAAAGAGTATTATATTGTTTCATGTTGAGATAAACTGCGCTAATATAACCGGCTATGGCTAATTTGAAACCTTTTCGGCAACCAGATTCTTCGGGAAGGTGTTCCATTAGATTCCAGTTCATTATAATTATTGGCTAGGAAGAAATTAAAATGAGTTCATAATTATTTTTTTTCACAAACATGAAAAAATTGACTTTTTTAACGCAAACGAGTGAAAAAATGAAACGCTATGGCACTTTTTTGTGACAAAAAAAAATTGAGTTGCTTAGGGTTCGTACGACTTATTACCCATTTCTGGGTGCGCCAATCTGCTTCTAAATTCAGCCAAGCGATCGCATTTAAAATATTAATTTATTAACAAGTAATGAGGTCATTTAAAAAAAATCGTTATTCCTTTTTATAAAATCGTGAAATCTGTCTCATTTAATAAATATAGGAATATAAAATAACATGAAATATGCGACTTTTCATTCATAAATTTGCTAATAAATTTTCGCGGCTATAAAATTCGTGACGTCACGGTTTGTTACACAAAGACAGTCCTCTCTCACACACACACACATTTATGGTTCACGTGGTTTCCGTTTGCTGTTGTAAACAAACTAACCTAAAATTGTGACAGGTGGCAGCAGAGTTAAGAATAAAGGTTTGTAAATAAAACATTTATTAAAATAAATATCAAAAGTTGTATGAAATATGTTTTTAGTTAACAATATGTTGCAGTCACAAAATCAAACTGACAAGTGATAACCCAATCATAGTTCCAAACAAAACCGGTAGAGCTCTACTGCCGCATCCACTACGCCGTGACGTCAGCGTCCAAATATTTGAAGTTAAAGACAACTTTTAAAAAATCATATCTCTGATTCTAAAGACTTGTAAGGTGTAAAACATACACCTACATATTTAATTGGACCAATTCTTAAAAAAAAAAAATGACCCCATTCTTAAACAGTTTTTATTTGAATATAAATGTCTTGCATTAAACTGAATAATTTAAATACACTTGCCATTATAAAGCATGCAGACTCGTACAGTTACAATATTCATTATTTTTTTTATAAATATAATTTAGGAATAGCATACAGGGTGTTTCCTTTAAAACAACCAGCGCTTTTTTGGGCGAACTATTGACTTTAGAGAAAAATGTTATATACAAAAAATTACCAGGAAAAAGGGCTTAATTTATGAGGAATAATAAATAAAAAATTCAACCAGTGGTTCTCAAACGGTAGAATAAAATTATATTTTTTTAAATGGCAACCTATATAAATTTTTTGTCCATTAGATAGAGAATTTTTTTCTGATTTCAACGATATAAATATGATATGGGGTTGTATAACAATTATTTCGAGAAAAATGATATTAAAAATCAGAAGTAATTATACAATATTGAAGTAGGCTATGCAATAAACAAATGATACAGGTGACAGATAGTTTTGTTACTTACGTTATTAAGTGTTTGTTTTCGTAATTGTTTAATTACTTATTAATAAAAAATGGCTTTGCAGTTGCAAGAATTAACAAATTTAGACTATTTTAATCTTACTGTTATGTATGGAGAGTGTGAAAGAAATTTAAATTCTACGATACGAAGATTTTCACGGCTTTATCCCCAAAAAGTGCAATCCACTCGTGAATTATTAAGAACAATTTTTAGATATGAGAAAATAATATACTATCGTAACCTAGGCAATAGTCGTATTAATAGCTGTTTATTGCATAGCCTACTTCAATATTGTAAAAATATTTCTGATTTTTAATATCATTTTTCTCGAAATAATTGTTATACAACCCCATATCATATTTATATTGTTGAAATCAGAAAAAAAATCTCTATCTAATGGACAAAAAATTTATATAGGTTGCTATTTAAAAAAATATAATTTTATTCTACCGTTTGAGAACCACTGGTTGAATTTTTTATTTATTATTCCTCATAAATTAAGCCCTTTTTCCTGGTAATTTTTTGTATATAACATTTTTCTCTAAAGTCATTAGTTCGCCCAAAAAAGCGCTGGTTGTTTTAAAGGAAACACCTGTATATTTCAAGAACATTTAGGTCCACCAAGAAAACAGTTTGAAATAAAAACTTATATTTGTGACATCATATCTATATTTTTTTCACCGAATTTTTTAACCATTGGTTTTAGTTTTACTTATAATTTCAGATGAAATTATAAAAAAAATGGTGGAATCCCCAAATCTTGTTCTAATTGTCTAAATTAATTTTAAAAAGTTGATCTAGTTTTTGATCTATTTTCAGAAATAAATTCCAGGAATTCGATTTAATAATCTGGATCACGATTTTGATCTTGGCCTATATCCACAAAATTAAATGGCGGGAGGTAATGTGTTGGTCACATCAGATTTTTTTTAATTCACTAGTAAATAAACGTTTACTTATAGTTAATAATGACAGTTTAAAACGACAAAATTGAATAAAATTATTAAACTTACAGAATCATCATCTTCGTCGGCATCTTTTTCCTCCTCATCTTCAAGGGAAATTTCAATTTGAGATTCTCCTACTCCTCCAAGTCCATTTGGTAATTTTCCTTGCACTCCCCCATGATTAGCCAAATCTAGCCACAATAAATACTCCCAACATTTATTGTACGATATTTCAATACTATGAAATAATTCTTTATTTCGAATACTTTTCACTACGAACTCAACATAGCCGATTGCGTCGGAAACTGTGTGTTTTTTGGTACAAACAACAATTTTATTAAAATTGGCGAAGATTATGATTGAACCAAGACGTTTAAATTCCGCGACAAGTTGCATAAAAAGCTTTTTCATTAGACTTTGTAAAGTTCGGAGAATAGCTGGATCGTACAATAAAGCTTTTGATGATCTTAGCCATCTAAAAAATAAAACCACATAAATTTTTGATTTATTTGGAAAATATTACAATAATACCTGTAAAAATGTACAATTTGAAAATCAGCAAACAAATTTCTATGTACAGAAACATCTCTCAACCAAGCATTTACCATATATTTTAATACTTTGAAAGCTTCGTTACAAAGCGCTGTTTCGTCATATGTCGGTAACAATGGCGTATTTCCTTGCACCATATTATCAATAGAAACTTTTGGGGCTGAATCAAAAGTTACACCAGAACTTGTACCCTCAATATCATTAACATGGTGAGATTGTAAAAGAGTATTGATGGCTAAACTGTCAACATCAAGTTCCACGCAAATAGTTGAGTAACAACCAGAAGTGTTGCAGACTTCGCTGGAAGACTCTTGGAATTCTGCTAATAATCTAGCATCATTTTTCTCGCTACCACCTAAATCTGGTTTGTCGGTTTTGGAACACCATAGAACAAAATTATTTTTTTGGAGATGTCTAGCGTAGAATAAATCTGCGCCGAATAATGTAGGATCGGCAGGCATGTTGCCTATAGGAACATGGAAATATCTGCATTGTTCAACCATTAATTCTAAAACTTTTTCGCTGTTTAGATAGTGGCGCAACATAGCTTTAGCACCGGTCTTTTGCCATTCCATAGTGTTGTACAGTGTTTCGATATCCTATAATGATTTTAAATAAATATATATCACGGCTTATTATACATTTTAGGGTGTGCAGATTTCGGTAATTATGATATTTAATTTTTTTCGTAATACCATACCGTTATTACGATTTAACAGAACTAAACACGTAAGTGAAAAGGAGTACGGCAATACAGCATGAAGCTGATAACAATTAATGGGGAAGTTTCGCATTTTTGATTTTTTTATTAGAAGCAAGTATTTTTAAATTTTCCATATTTTTTATTTTGCACAATTTTTGTTTTTAAATGAGAAAAAATTACTAAAAATACCGGATATATCTATTCCCGCCACTGTAACACCCTTGCCGCTTCCGTTGCAACTTAGTTTCGACGTGCTTCTCGAAAGATATTTTGTGACGTATGTCTTGCGGGGTAAGGGGAACTTATTTGTCAGGTTAGATTGTTGTGAAGTTAGCATGTATTTTTACTTATTTATTTTTGTTTGAGCGAGTTTGTAACGACGTTTTGTATTACAGTTGATAAATAGATACAAGGTTATGTCCAAGGCATCAGTATCACCATCAACTGTCACTTTGACATGTCACATCCCATCGCTGTAAAACGACACTAGCGGCATTTTCGCTTTAAGTATGATAAGCGTGACGTCACAGAGAAGAGGTCGATTTGAATCATGTAATATTTTAAATAACTTTTTTGAAATATTTACATAAGAAATGGCGCATTTTATTACAGTATATATCTTATTATGAGTCATATATTGTAAACAAATAAGAATTTCATTAAATATTAACTTGTAACACCCCATTGATGCATTACTATAACTAGTATTTTGTTTTGTAAATTAATTGTACCCACATTAATATATCGAAGAAATATTTTTGTGAAAAATTCATGGACTTCACCGGTATTTAATATTTGAATCGTTCACGGTTTTGAATGTTACAATGTTATAAAAACAGTTTATAATAAAGTTCTATAAAATAATTAAGCATTTATTTTCTTACCTGTACATGAATTGAAACTTGAGGAAAATCTGACAACTCTGGCATATTATTTTGCAAAACAGCCAAAGTATATTCGCTTTGAATAGCAATTAAAGTAGGACCTTTTTTCTCATCTCTATAGCTTTGTAAAGCTCTTTGTATTAAGCGATATACTTGTTTCAAATCAGTTTCTACCCGAACTTCAAACGATACATCTTGCGGAGGCAATAAATCTTCTTTATTATTTCGCTCTAATCTAAAATTTTATTTCAATATTGACCTAAGAAAAAATTAAATAACTTACTTGACCAATCGTTCAGCAGTGTACAACGAATTCATATTTGGCATCAAATTTGTCCTCACGGAATCCACAACAATTATAAGAGCTTTTTTAATAGGATTTAAGAATAATCCATACATTTCTCTCGGTCCTGAAGCCGCCTTATGATGATATAAATACAAATGTCTTAAATTACATCCATTTTTTTTGGATAAATACGGTTGCTGACTAACACTTTTAAAATTAAGTTGTTCTAACGAAAATGTATCAGTTTCTTTTTGGTTTGGTACAGCATTTATATTAACAGTACAAACGCATCCTAGATCTAAAAGCGCTCGGAAAATTAAACTCATTTGAGTTTCGTAAATTCCTTCAACGATTGGGTCTGATAAATCCATTAACATTTTACTGAAAATATTTACAATAAAATCAAATATATAAACAAATATTAAACTCATACTTTCCATGTTCAATATACAATGATTCTGGAACCGAATATCTGTATAAATTAAAAACAGGTCTTGCTCTCGGTAAAACCCTGTTACACTTTTTCCACAAATTGCTAAAATCTGTTTCTTTTGGTGTTCGCAAATTTACGTAAAATATTCGGGGGACTATTAAGCGAATATTATGCAATTCTTGACCAATTAGAGCCCATAGTCTAAATTCGCCAGGACTGTTCGTATTTGCTATCTATTAAAAAATATATTTTTTTATAAAATGTAAATTCAAATAAATGATGAAAATTTACTTGAATTATTTGCCACGGTGTGCTTAATAAAGTACGTTGAGATCTTTTTAAGAAACCTCCTAAAGTTGCTGTTGATCTTACTACAGCAGCAGAACCAGAATTGGATGGTTCGTTTTGAGTATTTACCTGTCGAACTTTTTTCCTTTGTTGGACAGCAGTCATTCTTTGTTTGGCTTGCCAAGCCCATTTTTTCTTTTGGTACGATACCCATTCCTTTATTGCTTCCTGCAATTGCGCAAATTATTTTGTAGAGAAAATGTAAAAATCGGTTCTATTTTGTATCAATTGACGTCACAAATTTAATCCGTGTTTACAAGCGCGAAAGTTTATTAGCAAAATTATGAATGAAAAGTCGCATATTTCAAGTTATTTTATATTAATAAATTTATTAAATGAGATGGATTTCAAGATTTTATAAAAAATCAACTTTTTAAATTACTCCATTTTTAGCACCAGATAAGATTTGTAATCTAATAGATATGGATTTGACATTTTTTTGTTATTTATTGACAACTAGCTAAAAATTAACTAATAAGTTACAGAATAGAGCCAAATGAGTGCTTTGAGTACGTCTACTAAAATATAGACGTATCTATAGATAACAACGATCACACATACACTACATAAAATTTCATAGCATTTGCTATTTATTCGGCTGGACAGAGAGAGACAACTAAGGATAGAGATATATTGAGTCACCTCCTGGTGTAATCGCTAGATGTCACTGCTTGTTCTTGTACTATTTTTGAAACATTTGAATTATTCTTAACGAAAACCAATTATAAAATGAATTAAACAAACTGATATTAGTATTAGGAAATGATAAAAAGAATTGATTTTTAAACAATATGATTTTTGTATAAATGCTTCTTATTCTATTTGTACTTTTTTTCTAAATTTATTTACTTTTTAAGGTGTATCCGGATTTTATCTAAAATTAAATAGATTATTGACACTACTGAGAATATCATGTGTCAAATAATTTTATATTCCGAAAAAGGAATAAGGATTGACTTAGAAATAATTGTAAATTAATAATTAATATATACGTTTCTTTAATACTAGTATATTTTTTTTCATCTTTTTTAAAAAATAAATAACAACTAATAATTACTACAAGTAATATTTCTTTTTATAAGGTTTTTTCAGGTTGATAATCAAACATTTATTTTTAATAACGTGTTAATAATAAGTAGAAATCTCAGTCAAACAGCACTTATTCTTACAACCTGGGATTCGATTTTGTAATGTCATTGAAAAAAAATCTGATGTGGCCAGCACATTACCTTCCGTCAATTTTAAATATTTTGTACAAATTTCACACAGATTTTTTTTAAACGATAGTATAGGCGCTTTCTTTTTAGGAGAAAAATGAACTGATTTTACCTAGTACTGAATTGAATTGAACTACTCCTACAAAGAACAATATGTTTTTAAAATAAAAACATAAATTGTACATTGTACAGTTTTCTATTATTATAAAAACATATATTGCATTATATTTACAACATAATAATCTGCTGAATTCGCTTGTCATTAAATTATTTTACATTTTTATAATTCCAGTAAAATCATTTCACAAAGATATTATGAAAATTTTATTTCATACAGACATCTGCCAATTAGTAATATTTCAATATTCTGTGTCCATTGTACAGCTTTCAGCAGCATAGGTTGCAAGATGTTTCTTTATAATTCTTTCTCTAAATTCATTGAATGCAAAGAAAAAAAAATCTAATTAAATTGAATAGAGAATAAAATATTTTTTCATATTTATAACATACAATGTCAAAAACTGATATTTATACGCGTTTTTTCAAGAAAAATTGTTAAAAATCTTCAAATCAGGGTTAACTGGTTAACCAATCATAACCAAAATCTAATCAACTCTTCATATGGACGTACGAAAGAGGAATATGAAAGAATTATAATTTTTAGAATTGTAGTATTGGAGTTATCGTTGGAGAAATTTTTGTCTCACCCACATCATCGTAAAATAGTAAATTCGTATTCTAGGGACCCCCAAAACGTGCTTATTCATTAAAAACTCACCATCGAATTTTTTGATCCTTACCTAAAGGAGACGGAAGGTAAAAATCTTATATTATTCATAAACAATTGAAGAAATACAAAAATGTATGTACTCTACATAAACACTAAAAAGAACATTGCCTAAACTCTACACACTTGAATAAATGTGAAATTGAAATACACCCATTTTAAGTTGGCTGCGTTCCACCATACACATTAAATAAGTAGAGTTTTTATCTAAACTCTATCATTCTATACAATCTTCAAGGTATATAGTGGAACGCAGCCATTTATTGGCTACGTTACACAATACATACTGAGTGTATTGAGTTTGGCCTAAACTCTATACTCTACAAAGTGTATAGTGGTATACAGCCATTTACAAATTGGCTGCGTTCCATTTTCGCAACCATATTAGATTGTAGTGTTTAGGCTGTGTTCCTATTTAGTGTTAATGTAGATTAAATCGTATTTTGTCAAATTTTTGGTTTTTAAGCGCTTTAAAATGTTTTTGCGTATTTATTTAGTGGGTAAATAATAAAGGTACCCGACTTCTTGGCCAAGTATTTAGCCAAATCCTTCGGTGACACATTTTGCCACAGACATCGCTGATTTTTGAAAAATATTAATTTACATTTTATTGTAAAATATTGTACTTTGGGGTAGTTAAATACAATAATGTAAAATTTAAATAAACAATAAATACAAGTAAAATTATGTAAACTTAAAACATCCCTATACTAAATATTATTTAAATTTAAAACACTTGGCACGTTTCACAAGATTTCAAGACAGGCCCTCTCAACCAGAACCACAGACGCGTTTCGCTCTTATTGGAGCTCAGTGGGGTGTACTGATGCCTTTAGGAGGCACATCCTATGTTTCTTCCACTTTCTATTAATATATTCATCTCTCCTCATGACATGTTCAAATCAATGTAATCGTCTCTATTATATCTAAAAACTTCTAACACTAGAGTTACTTCCCTTATTCTTTTATTCAATTACTTGCTTTTTATTGATACTGACATCTGTCAATTTGAATTACCTGAATATATTAGCAGTTTCCATGGTTAAGTTAGCATAGCTGGCTGAATTATGATATTTATATGAATTTTTTTATCTTTATTATTCTTTAACTCTATATCTGTTGAATATGAAATATAAAATGCAATCAAATCGTATAGAGAATAATATATTCTTTAAGTTATAATAACATTTAACTGAGTTTTTCAAGAAAAACTGTTAAAATCTTCAAATGAGGGTACTTCCGGTTGACCAATTATAACCAAAATCTAAACATGTCTGCATATGGTTGTAAGGAAGAGGAATACGCAAGAATTGTAATTTTTGGAATTCTAGTATTGGAGATATCGTGGACGAAACCGCGGTCACATACGCACATACACACACACGCACATACGAACACACACACACACATACAGACATCATCGTAAAAATAGTAAAATCGTATTGTAAAGACCCTAAAACTTGCTTATTCAATGAAAACTCACCACTGAATACCTTCCTTACCTAAAGGTGACGGAAGGTAAAAAAATTGTTCATTTTTTTGTTTAAATCAAACAAGCATAGTCTAATTTATCGTACTGTATGATTATAGTTATTTAAGTATTACCGGTTGAGGATTAGTTTGGAGATCGAGACTAAGTCGAGATCTCCAATACATCTATTATTTTTCATTACTCTATTGATTAAAGTTAAAAATGAAAAATCGTCTATGACCTCAACCACACGGAGACTTCGGAAAGACGAGTAATTAGGGCGACAAACGGTTTCTCCTTAAATGGATTACACCCTTGCGAACACACTATGAAGCTTAAAACATTTTTTAAAATATTGTATCAAAAATATTGAATGTTAAATTAATAATTATACTATTGCACAAAATTAAATTTAGAACTGCATATTTTTATTTGAGGTGCACAAAAAACCAAAAGTACAAACTATAAATTACTAATATGTTTCTTACTTTAGTTTTTCCGAGAGGCGGCGGAGGACCCAAAGCTTCTTTCCAACTCTTACTCATATCTTCACTGTCTGCATCTTCATTAGATTCAATTCGTTTTCTTTTACTTGTAGTAACTATAGGTCTTCCGAAAGAAATAGTAGATTTTCCACCTATATCTTCAATATCTGGTGTATTAATTTCTTCAGTTTCCATTCGAACAGGTTTTGGTGCCACGGAAAACATATCATTAATTTTTCGTTGCTTGAATTGATCAGCTTTTTCTAACACTTTTTTATGAAGCCAGTCTGGGTGCTTCACTCTGGGCACGGGATTAGATAACTAAAAATATTGTGATACATTTTGTTAAGAATTTATTTAAAAACTTACTCCTTGCATGGCGGCAGGTATAGTAATAATTTTTTGAATGGCACCTCCTAATCGTTCAATATAATAATTCCAATCTAAAATATCTCGAATATCAAATTCGGATAAACTTGAATCTTTCAACCATTTGCGTAAATAATGTTTTTGAACTGCTTCTTCGGATTGGAATATTGCTAAAGGTATTGCTCTTTCTGTTACAGGCGCTCCGTCAGGTTTTTTGGAAATGATAAATCTACAAGCTAAACCTTTATCTTTTACCATTTGGTCACCAAGAAATTCGGCTAAACGTTTAGCTGTAGAAATGGACGTAGATTTTTGTTGTCCATATTCTTCCAATTTTTTGCTCATAGATCTGTTTTCAGAAATTAATTCGAAGAGTTCGGAATCGGGCATATTTCTGCCGTGACTAAATAAGACATCTAGCCAATAATCCGCGACTTTAGCTACGTTTGCGTAACAAGTTTCTAAAGAATCGCCTTTTAAAAAAGCTTCGAATACGGATGATTGGAAGATTTTTATTAGTTGGAGTTCGCCGCGTCTTTTTACCTCAAAACTGTGACAAATATTGAGACATACAACAGATTTTTTGGTATTAAACTTACCCTTTTAATTCAGCTAAAGATCCGTCAAAATTAAAGACAGCATATCTTTTTTTCAATCTTTTACCTTCTTCTTTGGATGCTGGCAAGACCATCGCGCGATAAGGCCCATCCACCTCAAAGAAAATAGAATTTTCAGCGTGAACTTTATATTCTAAAGTCCCCGGATTGACAAGATCATGGTACTGATCATTCGTGAAATGTTCTTTAACCATTTCGTTCAAAACCGCGTTTGGATATGAAACTGTAATGCGTTGTTTCTTTTCGTGATTAGTTAAAACGTCTACATTTTCAGGAAAAGAAGCTGGAAGAACACACCAAATTCCATCGGTGTCTAATTCGAGAGGTCTGCCGACTTTTTCGATTATTTCTCGAGCTTTCATGATGATATTTGCTCCGGTGTAACAGACAATGCCGGCCATTTCCATACTGTGCCACCGCGCACTAAAAACGTATAAAATAGTAATTTGAAAACTAAGAATATATTTGTACAAACGCGCGGGAAATAAATGTTCTGAAACTTAAAAATGTTATAGTATCAGTAATTTTTTTTATTTTCAATTTATCATTTTCATGTTCCCGAGTAAATAAATCATAACAAATATATACATACAAAAAAAGTTTAATTATTTATTTAAGTATTTATAAAAAAAATCTTAAATGTAAATTGCGCCCAAGTTTTCGTCCTCTTTTTTTGATATGTCTGTATGTCGAGGATTGTCTTAAATTTCAAGAACTAATGTCCTTGATTAACATTTTATATAATGGAAACCCTAAGTAAACTCATATCTCAAAACAGAATTTAACATAATAGAAACAATTTTTAGCAAAACCAATTTCACGTTAGTCTGCAAGAAAAAAATTGCGTTCGTTTGTTGATCGCTGATTTAGTATCTGACGGGTGATCTGTGACGTCATCAACAAATACGGATCACTGATTTAGATCAGCATGGCGAAAACGCCTTTTAATAAGTATATTGCGAGCCCGCAGGCAGCTGACGTGTCTAAACATGTGCGACCTTGTACTCGAGCTTACTGGAACTGTTCTAGAATGAATGGGAACGACTCAGCGAGTCAGTCTACAAGTCAATGAGTCGACAACCTACAGTTAGTCTGATTTTGAAACTTGTGGTGAACTTAACTAGTAAGTGAAATAAATAGTGCTTTGTGTTATTGTTTAAATAAATAATCTTAGAGTTTAATAATATTCTAAGCATTTAATTAATGTATATATTTGTTTAGTCATAGTGTTCGTTATTTTTATTATCTTTTTTTATTTATTACTCATTTAATAAAGTTTTATTTTAATTATTATATCTCAGATTATTACACAATAAATGGACTTTACAATATGTTAAAAATTCAAAATAGTTTCCGTATTTTTTATATTTTGCAGTAAATCTAATTCCATGCAAATCAGTTTCAGAATCACTAATTTCCCGCACTTGTCATTTTACCCTCTTCTCATGACGTAGCCGTAAAAAGAATTCAAAATACACTTGTGCGCTAATTGTAAAGAATCGTACAAAACTTCCCTGTTTTTCGCTGATTTAATTTCAGCAGCATTTTTGCTCGCAACAGCAACAGTAACTGCTTGTTTTGCTTTTTTCGATAACCCTTTATATTCATATCTTCTATCTCGAAAAGCTCTGACAGTATCAACATAAAACGAATTTTCTTTTTGACAAATCGTTGTTTGCTTTTCTTTAACAGCCGTTATTTTAATTTTTTTGTACGCTTTCCTACAATATTCTTGTAATCGTTTCTTTTCATACTCTGCTTGTTCTTCGCGGATAAGTTGGTGGAAAGCTCGTTGAGGTCCGCCAGGAAATCTCGGCGGGAATTTTTCAGTTTCTAGTTGTTGTTGGATACGGTGGTATTCATTACGACTTGCAGGCACTAAAATTATTTGTTGTAAATGTTGTAAGAAATGTTATAATAATTCTTACTGTGTTCTCCACGCCACATCCAGCTCATTGTTCGTTGACAAACGGCATTTGGTTTGTTGAAATCACAAGATGCACAAATAATTTCGTCAACCATGGCACAAGGTTGTAGCCGATTGGTTAAAATAATATTTGGATACATAGCACCTACATCTAAATGGTAAATAATTGGATTTTCCATCCTGTTCGGATGATCGCGTAAAGCAATCAATTTAGAAACAATTTCTTCTTTGACTTCATCAAAATTTGTCACTAAATTCATCGGAATTCCTTCTTCAACTTCTATGGCATGAGTGAGAGTTCTATCTATATTGGAAATAAGTTTATCAAAAGCATCGGGAACCATCCGAAATCTACAAGGAATATCTGCACGAAAAACTCCTGATTCTAAAGCTTCAACGTGTCCTCCGACATAAGTTTCAGAATGTAACAGATGTCCATCTTCTGTCAGTTTGTTCAATTCTGTTTCTTGCTTATTTGGGAAAATTATATTACCGTGGAAAGCTTCTACCATTAATAAAACCTCGCAAAGTGTTCCGGATCCTTTGCGCAATACTTCATCAGGTTCTGAAGGAATGATAGTGCACAAAGCAAAAATAAACGGATGTACATATTTCATGTAAAGATAATAAGTAGCGACAGCATCAGAAACTGAATAACTTGCAAGAACTTCTGGTTGTTCAGTAGCTAAATGACACATATCTTCAGGATCCAGTTCAACTGGATCATAACGTAATTTTGCTTTTGCTACTGCTTTTAAATTTTGCGAACCAACGGGGAGATATGAATCACGTTTTACCCAACTATAAATAAATACATTCAATGTAATCAAATTTGATTAGGAAATAGCTGGAATTGATTTATATTTCAAAAAGTAACAGCAAAGTTACAATATATCAGGAAAGTATTTTAAAGTTTTAAAATCTTGTGTTGAACACTGATTAAAAAGAATTGGATTCCAATCGCTATAAAGATAGCAACTTTTAAAAAATTTCAATTACTTTCAATTATGAAGGGCAATTTTTGAAATCGCAGGTATTATAGATAGTACCTTTACTGCAAAAATACGAGGGAGGGTTGAAAAGATTCCAGAATCACTGAGAAGACTTTGGTTTTTCGAAAACAATTTTGTCGTTCTTTTGTTTACTCTTCATATGAACTGTCAAGAAATTTCAGTACAATCTGTTTATCAGTCTAATCGTGAAAAGCGTCTGTGTCGATCTACCTAGCGTGAAATCGATAATGGATAAAAACGAAGTTCATGCGGTGATCAAGTTTTTTTATTTGGAAGGAAAATCCGAAAATTTGGAGTTGTTTAAGAAAAATCCGGTCGATTTTAAAAGACGTTTCATAACCATGGATGAAACTTGAATACACCACTACACTCCAGAGACGAAAATTCAGTCGAAAGCGTGGATTGGACATGGTGACTCGGCCCCGAAGAAATCGAAGTCAGTTCAATCGGCAGATGTTGGCGTCAGTTTTTTGGGACGCATCCTGCTAATTGATTATGTTGATAAAGGATTTCCATCTTTTCCCGAAACTCAAAACGTTCATCGCTGAAAAGAGATTTCGAACCAACGAAGAAGCCATCGAAGCAGTATGATCATTCTCAGTAGTGCCAACGTATGGTACGAAAATAAACTACAATTATTTCAAATAATTTTATATTCCGTAAAAGGAACAACGATTGATTTAGAAATAATTGTAAATATCATTAATATATACATTACTTAATACTAGTACTTTTTTTTTCTTTTAAAAATAAATAACACCCAATAATTTCTACAAGTTATATTTAATTTTACAAGGTTTTTTTCAGGTTGATGACGTGAGTCTTCTGCCTAATCATTTTCACTATATCGCACAATTTTCAATTTGCTGTTACTTTTTGAAACATCTAAATATAAAATGTTAATATTCTCACCATAAGCAATCCATATGCATAGCAGGTCTGCTGCTGTAAACTCCATCAGTTCCTTTAGAAAACCCAATTTCTTGCTTCATATCAATTTTATGAAAAGCCGCTCTTGTTTCCACAAACATCCAATCGAAAAAATCTCCGTTATACGTAACAAAAATATGTGGCCTAATTTCCAAAATATGATAAAAGAATCTATTTAACAATGCTTTTTCATCAGCTTCATTGAAAATCTTAAACATCCCTTCAAATTCAGGCTTGGGAGTATATTCAAAGTCTTCAATATCGGAAGAAATAATTTCTCGATTGGTAATTAAATATCCTTGACCGTCTATCATATAAGATATCATCATAATTTGATCAGTTGCTGCATCAGGAAATTTTAAGGGTAATTTTGTCGTTTCTATATCGAAAGCTAGAACGATTGGGTCTGGTCTTTCGATTAAATCTTCACGTTTTGTTATATTTGGGGGTGGATCTAAACGGGCCCCATGACAGCGAATAGTGTACCAAGAACCGCAAAATATTTTCATGTCTATGGATACTCGAACGTGATATGGTACATCATATTCCCTTTAAAAATTTATAATAAAAACAACAAATAAAAGCAGTTATTTTATTAAAATACCTGATATCTACTATACTTCCTAAATGATCTGTTTTAGTTTTAAAATTACCCATATCTCCTCTGTTAACCAAAGCATTAGTCAACATTTCGTTATAATATGTATTGGACTTTTCTTTTTCACGATTTTTGCGGACATTTGATAAAATTTCTTTTTTTACTTTTATTAAATCGGTCATATTAACAAAAGTTAATTTAATATATCGTTGCTTTAATCCAATTAGGTGATTTGGCTAAAATTATTTGTAAAAATAAACTTTTAACAAACAATCGCTTTTTATCAAGGCATCGAACCAGCACCGAACCAAAACCGGAACCAAACCGGAACATTCGAACTGAACCGGGTATAAATTCGGGTCCAGTTCCGGTTCAGGTAGAGTGTTCGTGAAAATTATGTTCGTGTTTACATTTTAAATAAAAATTTGTTATTCAAAAAACATTAATTCAATTTTCATTTGGCCGAACCGAACACGAACCCATCTTTCAAAAAACGAATTAACCTGAACCGAACCCAATTTTTAGCGGGTTCGATGCCCTGCTTTTTATGCAATAAGGAAAAATTATATTAGGCTTGAAATTTTTAGTCGAGGAAAAATATTGCGCACAAGATTTTTCCGAATATTGTTAGAATTAAGTGTAAAAATGTTACTTATTTATTTCTAAAATATCTTTCCAGTTTTTCTACACTGAGTGTGGGGAAAAAGTTCTTTTTCTACAGTTGCCGACAAATAAGTATGGACTGGAGATTTATACATTGTTGCTATTTCAGGAGCAATGTTGAAAATGTTGTTATGAACAAGCGGCTATACCAGGGGGCAAAGGACAGGAGAAGGAAAAAAAGGTAAGCATCAGTCCATACTTATTTGACGGTGAATATAACTCATATAAATAAATAAGACTAAACGGAATTGGGATTTTTTTTACCATATCCAGATCTTCTTTCATAACATTTTCAATTTTATGTATAAAGCCAGGATACTTCTTCTGCAAAAACTGCGTAACTTCTTGAATATTCTCTTTCCGAACAAGAATATAAAAGTATGGTTTGAATGGTAGAGAAACTTTAAATCTTTTACCATCTTCTTCAATGAAATAGTAATCAACACAAGCATTCAACTTTTTATCTTCATCCAGAATTTCGTTCTACAAAATATTGTCATAAAACTGAATATAATATTCTTTAATTGTTCTTACTGAATGCATATTTATGAGAAATCCAGTCCTTTCACAAGGCTCTTGTACTCGTTTAAAACCATATTTTTCATCAATCGCATCATTTTCTAAAGCTTCGCGTAAACGAATCTCAGAATTATCTTCCCTTTAAAAGAAACATTAGTTGTATTTTATGTATTGACGCGAATATTGGACATGGACGAGAAATCATAAAAGAGAGTAACTGCCGTGGAAATGAGGTATTTTGATATTTACGCGGTGTATGTGGGTATGTAAGGCGTGATTGCCTGAGGAATAAAATACTGGAGTGCGTAAGCTGAGCTCTTATTTGTATTGTAATTGTAAATGAGAAAAAAATATTTACTTTGCTTGACCAGGAACGGGTACAGCAGTATTTTCTACTTTATTCGGCCGGTATTTTCCAGTATTTGTTGCAGCCATTTTTAATAAATACTCAACACTTTATACTCTGCACATCTTAACAATAACTTCTTTATTATTAATTATTTACTAATAACATAACAATCAGCACATAAACTGTCATAAAATAAAAACAGGTTATCAGAACTTTTCCCGCCTTAATAAAACTTTCTAGTTGCAGAATAACAACATATGAATAAAATAGTACCCTATATTACTGAATAAAGAATAAATATATTCCAAATAAGATATTATTTATATTTCATATAAATTTGAATCTATTACTACTGTGCTAAATTATTTTGTTATTCCGTTTCATAACTCTTATTTCCCACTTAAATAACAGCGATTTCTTTCTCGAAGTTGGCGCATTTGTTGTCAAATTTTGTGTTGTGGTGTGGACAAGTTCCACGTAATAATTTTTGGTTAAAACATACTTTCTTAATTTTTGTACATTTAAAATGGTTACTGTGTTAAATACTGTCGACACCGGTCATGAAGACATGATTCATGATGCGGAAATGGATTATTATGGTCTTCGTCTTGCTACTTGCTCGTCAGACCACTCTGTAAAAGTTTACGACGTTAAAAACGGAACCCATACTTTAGCCGCAGATTTGAAGGGCCATTTCGGACCTGTATGGCAAATCGCCTGGTCACATCCAACATTTGGAAGTCTACTCGCTTCTTGTTCTTACGACCGAAAAGTTATTATTTGGAAAGATCAGGGCAACGAATGGGTTAAGTATTACGAGTATAGCAACCATGATTCTTCCGTTAATTCAGTCCAATGGGCCCCAGCTCGGTTTGGGCAGATGTTAGCGTGTGGGAGCTCCGATGGTTCTATTTCTATTTTAACGTATCAGCCTGAAATCGGGCAGTGGGAAGCTAAAAAAATACCTAACGCTCATACTATTGGGTGTAATTCTGTTAGTTGGTGTCCGTATTTCGCTTCATATCCTGAAGATGGTGACGCAAATCAAGATCCCGTTATGAGATTGGTTACCGGGGGATGTGATAATCTTGTAAAAATTTGGAGAATGGATGGCGACCGTTGGGTGGAAGAAAACAAATTAGAAGTTCATTCTGATTGGGTTAGGGATGTTGCTTGGGCGCCATCGACAGGTAATAGTTATTTTTGTATAACCCTGCTGGTAATAAGAGTTCTCAAACTCAAATTGAGTGCGGAAAATAGACAATTCTCACTCTAATATGGAAAATAATTCAAGAGCATATACTGGCAGTATTAACTCAAAAGAATAGTTTCTCGTATTTAAGATTTGGCCCGACTCGAGTCCGAAACTTTTTAAAACTAATCCGAACCCGAATAATAAACAAGTGAAATCATAATTATTATAAATCCAATAATAATTGATCTGCTAGAAACTGAAATAAGCCCATTGCAAATACCAATCAAATAATTGGCCGGCCCTTAGCCCTTGTCGGAACCCGTGCAGGCCTTTAATATTAAGGGTTGAAGGTAGCTTTTTGTAGACCGAGGCGTAATTTTTTGTTGTAATTTTCCATTTATATTATTACATCTATGAAAACGAAAATTTTGAATGTAGGTAACTAGGGAAACAATACACTGGTCTGTAAAGTATCTACTTTTTAGACCGTTACTATTACCAACTGTCTGCGATTATTCACTTTCTAACGTAATAACTATTGAATAGCTTATGGCCGTATTATGGCCAAAACTAAGTTTAAATCTGTAAATAACTGACAAAAACATCTATTTTTATTGATTACTATAAAATTATACATAAGAGTGGAAGGTTTGGTTGCGATTTTGTTCACTATTTACAGATTTAAGACTTATAGTTTTGACCATAATACAGCCACTAGTTTTTTATCGATCGTAGATAATACGTTGCTATGATAAAACATACAAATTTTTGTATTTAAACCAGGGCATCGAACCCACCAAAAACTAGGTTCGGTTCAAGGTCAGATTAATTTGTTTTTTGAAAAGTGGGATCGTTTGCGGTTCTGGTTCAAGCATTAATGATATTTGCGGTTTTGTTCCGGGTTCTGGTTCGGTTTGAGCCAATGAAAATTGAATTAATGCTTTTTGAATAACAATCTTTATATAGAAATAAATTATTTTTTCACGAACAATCAACATAGGCAGCAACGCAAACGCGGAAGGCGTCGATGATAGGCTGTAAGTTTTACGAATACGTTTACATTTCGAACTAAAAATGAACCTGTACCTGAGCTGCACCCTAAACCCAAATTTTGAAAAATATATGAGGTTCGGTGCTGGGTTTGGGTTCGTCAAATGTTACGGTTTGGTTCTGGTTCGATGCCCTGTTATTGACCTTGACAAATAAAGGTTTGGTTCGGGTTCATAAAAAAATCGAGGAAATTCGGGTTTTCAGTTCAGGTTCCTGTTTCTTATCTTTGTGAACGATTGCAAAATTCTGTTTGAAACAAATATGGAAAAAGTGATTCTGAAATTTCATGCAAATTTCAAAACTCATTCGTGCATTTCAGAAAACTTGCATTTCCTCTTAGAATCACTAATTTCCCATTCATGTTAGAAAAACTACATTATTCCCGAAATTCGGTGAGCACATATTAAAAATTTACTTGTGTTAGGTTTCCGAAGAACGTACATCGCTAGCTGTTCTCAAGACCGCCGAGTTATTATCTGGACGAGTGAAGATTTAACAAACTGGACTCCAACTATTCTACATACCTTTGATGATGTCGTTTGGAACGTTAGCTGGTCTTTAGCCGGGAATATCTTGGCAGTGTCCGGCGGAGACAATAAAGTGAGTTTGTGGAAAGAAAACGTGGAAGGACAGTGGATTTGTATTAGCGATGTTGTTAAGGGCCAAGGAAATATTTCAACTGGGGAACAAAGAGCATTATAATATATTTTGCATTATTTTTAAGTTTTATTGTAATATAAGTGAAACAATTATTGTTAATATAATTCGAAATAAATTAATGAATCATTCTAAGTTTATGTACTACTTAAAAGTGTATTATTAAATCAGTTTTCAGATATTCGTGCGTATATAATTCCGTGAAAAAATATATTTTTGTCATCCCATAGTCATAGTCCGTAGTATTTGCAAAAGTTTCAAGTAGTATTTCATATTAAGTGTTTTATTTTGTATTTTGTTCAACATTCTTAATTAACAAACGTCTATCAGGTTCATTTTCAAATCCTAATTCTAGTCGATTAATATTCCATTTATCAGAATCAACAATTTTGTTGGCCCATAAAAATAAAATTCCCTTTTGTTTTGGTCCTTTAAGAGACACTTCAAAGTGAGCTTTTTCTCTATCAACGTATGAATCTGAGCTTTTAAAACTAATGTCACCTTCTATAATTGGTTCGCCGAGAAGAGATTTAGCACCAGGATGATTTCTAACTTCTTTGAATGCTTCTTTATAATAATCAGTGTTACGAATGCGGTCTTTAAATTTCCATTGCATTGCTAAACCAGTTGAACATGTTATTATGCCTCCAATGGAAGCTATTTTTAAAAGAGTTTTGTTGGAAATCTTCGAAAATGTCATCTTGATCTTGATATAAGTATTTGTTGGTTATATTTACATGGTGTATCTGACATTTAAACAGGGGCGGACTGGCTGCGTGGAGAATGAGGAAAATTTCACATGGGCCGGTTTGTATGTGGGCCAGTCCCATGATAGTTTTTATGGTTATTATTATTATTTCACTAGCATTTATCACTATTGAATCTCAAGAATATTTGAGAAACTTCATATTGATAAAGTTAGTTTTCGAACATATTTTGTTATAATATAAAATGCAACAAAATTATGTACTTAAATTAAATAAAAATGGGCTTGCCCTACAACTTTTATTTGAAGCTTCTTTATCTAAAATAATTAGGGAAGCAGGAAATTAGGAAAGTCTGATTTTACATCTTAAAGTCTATACATTTACAAATGTATACATGAAGTTGTTGCACATCAGTGAATTCGAACATGGCGTGTTATCTCAATGTACACTATATATACGAAAGTAAAATATATTTTATTCCTTTTAATTCAAAAAATATAAACGTAAACCTATCCTAAAACGTAATGAAAATATTACATATGTTTATATTAAAATACGTTTTGTTTTTGAAGTGTAATTCGAGATGCCGTGAACGCGTCAAGTTTGAATTCAATGAAGCGCAACAACTTCATGGTATAGATTTGTACAGTGACAAATGTGCAAGGCAATATAACTTCATATTTGTACGATACAAAATGCATATGTCAAGAATTGTACATTCCCCTTACTACGGACCACAGACCATCTACGGACACCTAACATTGGATTTTGAACGACATTTACATCAATTTGATATGTTAGAAAAAAGAAACAAATTATATTTTTCATGGCATTCTGATAATCAAATCGTGTATTTTCTTTTGTTTGTAACAAGTAGATAAGAAATAATTGAACAACAAATTTGGTACTCATCGATGCAGTTTTTCATTTTAAACATTTTTCTTCATTACAATTTTATTCTAAAATTAATAAGTAAAAAGATATCGCCAAATCAAAATTTTAAGATTAATTTTCGGAAAAAAGTAGATACCGGTATATTTATGTGGCATAATTTCATTTGTTATAAATAAAATTTAGATAAGTAAGGTGCTGTTTTTTATTTATTAGCATTGAAGGGCCGTTACTATGCGGGCCGCTGTATATTTTACCACACCCAAATTTTGATCGCAGTCTGCCCCTGTATTTAGATAGGGATTTTATTATTTTTGTCAAATATAATCATAGGGAAGTTCAGCATTATACGTTGGTTACGCTTTTGAAATTGTTGTTACAGGTCTACGTTCTTGCAAGTTGAATGTTGACCAACGGCTGATACTATAGGTAAATTTAATACAGTTTTGCACAGTAAAATATTGAAAATAATTAATAGTTTCAGACAAAATGGCAGCCAACAAATCCACAAAGACAAAGACAAGAAACTTACTCGTTACGGGGTTAAATGAATGCTGGCCAGATTTCAGCCTTACAAGTGCAGAATTAGTAGAACCAACTTTAGACATAAATATAAAGTACTTTGAGAGATTTCTGAATGAATCTGGTATAAGGTCTGATTTAATAATAAAAGTGTTTAGCCAAAACTATGAAGAATATATGATGTACGAAGATATTATGTATTTGTACGTTGTGTATGCATGTGCAAGTCGTAAATATTCGCTACTCAACCTAAGTCCTAATTTTGCTATTACTTTACGAAACTTTTTAAGTCCGTCAGATGATAAAAACTTTGTAACTCGTTTAAATCTACTTAGTAATAGCCTATTTTACTGTAAAATGAAGGATGAAACTTTACTACAACCTTTAAAAATGAAGATGCTTGAAGATGTTCAAGTTCTTGATCAAATGAAAAGTAAAGTTGATGTCCTAAATGAGAATTTAAAATCTGCTACTGTTACCGAAGTATTAAATGAAAAAAAACTTGCGCAAGTACAAAAAAATAACGAAGTGTTATTTAACACATTGTATGAATCAGAAAGAGAATCTGAAGAATTTACCAAGATAATGGAATCTCTAAAAGCAGAATTAAATATGTTTGAACAGGAAAATGATGAATTAACAAATAATTTAGAAAATAATTTAGCTAAAGAAGAGATGCTTAAAGCACAAATAGTTGATAATCATAAAACTATTATTTCTGAACGAATCAAAATAGAAAACCAAATTCAGGAAGATCAGGAAATATCGAACGAATATATAAGAAATTTAGAAGTAAAAACCGCAACGGAATCCGATGTATTGAAAAATTACGACGCAATTTTGAATATATCTGAAAATTTATCTTTGACAAAACAATTAAACACATATGATTTAATAGACGAAATCAAAACCGAAACCGAGAAAATCTTAAAAGAAACTAATCTTTCTCGAAAAGCAATAAATGAAGAACGCAACACAACACTTTCAATCAAGCAAGAAATTAAGCAACTGGAAGAAAAATTTCAAAATTTAGAAATGCATGATGCTGATCGTTTTCAGGATTTGGACAACGAAATTGCACATTTACAGAACGATAAAGATGAGCTTATAAATCATTTGGGAAAAGCAAAAACGAAAGCTGCAGAATTGATTGAATCATATGAATATCTAATAAATTGTTCAGATAAATATAAAGATGCGAAAGAAAAACAAAGTGCATTTTACAGAAAATCAGTGTCTAGAATTTTAGTTGCAAAACATAATTTGGATAATACATATATTGAATTATTCCGAAAATACTAAAAAATAATTACTTTAATATATTGTATAAAATTAAAAAACTAATTTAGTTTGTATATTTCTGTTATTAAAATATATTACATTGTAATTTTTTTATTTTTAAACACATTTTGCAGTTTCTTTTTCTAGCTTTAAACAAAATTATAGGTGTAAAAAAATCGAAGCTTTCAATCAAATGCAACGGGTAAGAATTTATTTCAATATAGTAGAATCTCGATTATCCGAGCTAATGGGGTCATTTCACATTTTCTAATTTATTTTTTTCTTGAAAGAATAGGTCAAATTAAATATGTAGGTGTATGTTTTACAAGTATTTAGAATCAGAGATATAATTTTTTTAAAAGTTGTCTTTAATTTCAAGTTCCCTTATTAAATTAACTTCAACTAATTAATAAATAAATAGAGGCTGTTTCAATTCTTTTCGTGAACTTTAGAAAAATTATGCTTATTTGTAGTCTTCATGTTTCTACTGACTCCTAGAATACCTTATAGAGCCCTGAAGAAGACTGTTGTACACTCGAAACGTCGGCTAGGAAATAATTTATAATAGACTGCGTGTCCGATTATTTTCCATTGTAATATACTTATTTTTAGTAAAATAAAATATCGTTTTTTGTAATTAATTTTCTATTTCAAGAAGTTTGGGAAGGAAATATGTTGCCGCAAGAACATAATAGAATATTTAACTTTGTTAATTCAGATAGTTTTATGTGTTCACAAACTTTATCCAGTTAACTTTTTGCATGTATATAGTAAAATTTACAAAATAAAAGATAACGGTAGGTAACATTAGGAATTCTTTAAGATTTCATTTTTATTTCAATGTACAATTTGTTAACATTTGTGCTGAAATTTGATGACATAGTAAAAATATGATAAATTATATTAAATATAAAAATAACATTTAACATTGCTTATTTAGATCTTATTATAGACAGGTGCATACAACTATTTATATACAAAATTATAAAGTATAAATTATAGTACATTTCATATTTTATTACCTTTATATCGCTGTAATATTTAGGTAACGCCCGTTTTATTCTGCAAACTATAAACAATAAATTTTAGCTATTATTTTTTGTTATATATATTATAAGCAATGTGCGAAGTAAGCATTTTGTGTACGCACCATTCTAAGCAAATAAAATATTTAAAAGTAAGTCTTATTATTTAGTAATATACTCTAGAAACATTGAAGGGTACTAAAATATTTCTTTATGTATCTACAGTTTGTAGGAGTCTTTAGGTATTAGGATTAAGCGATCGTGCTACTTAACGCGTAAAATAAACATGCAGAATGTTTAAAAAATATACCAACAAACTTCCAGGAGTTGTACAAATGTAGAGGATATGAAGCAAATCAGTTTTAGTTAATAAACTCATGTCTGCAAATAAGTCGCTTTAGAAAAGAAATCAAATACAAATGAAAAATATTTTGAGATTTTTTTTATATGATTGATAAGTAAATGATTTGAATTTACAATAATTATTCAAACGGGCTTCAATACATAGATTTCTCCCCAAAAATCAGCGCAAAATATAAACGAAATACTGTTGATTTGTTGTCAACCATTTATACATTAATGCATTTCAGAAAAGTATAAGTTTGAATGGTGTAAAAAATAATTTGACTACAGCTAAAGTTTGTTTAAGGGCTAAAATCTGCTATGTATACAGCACTTTTTTCATTCTTGAATTGCTCTTTGTCAATTGTTTTTCGGTTGCAACTTTATCTCAAACTAATCATCTTTAGAACTTTAACTTTCTGATTGTATTGATTTCCTCTATGACCGCGTTCAGCACGTCTTAGCGCTGAACCCCGAAGTTTGCTGAATCTAATAAATGAAAGATAGCGTTGGGAGGTGTTGAACGCGGCCAATACTCCTGAAAGATTGTCGGTATATTTTTAAAACACGCTGGGTGGTAGCATGAATGGTGATTAGGAGATGACTAGCAGTGTTTTAACTCTGTTAATTGTTTACGGTTGGGGCATGAGAAACATGTGCGCCAAGTGGATGCCGCATTTACTTAGTTCGGAGCAAAAGCGAATTCGGGCACGAACTTCAGCCGAAAATTTGGAGTTGTTTATGAAAAATCCGGTCGATTTTAAGACGTTTCATAACCATGGATGAAACTTGGATACACCACTACACTCCAGAAACGAAAATTCAGTCGAAAGCGTAAATAGGACATGGTGAGTCGGCCCCGAAGAAAGCGAAGTCAATTCAATCGGCAGGAAAGGTGATGGCGTCAGTCTTTTGGGACGCCAAATGCATTCTGCTAATTGATTATCTTGATAAAGGAAAAACTAAATGGACAATACTACGCCACATTTTTAGACAAGCTGAAAGCAGCAATTCAAGAAAAACGCCCGGGAATGGCAAAGAAAAATATCTTGTTTCACCACGATAATGCGCCAGCTCATTCAAGTCGTATTGCTCAACAAAAATTGACCGAACTGAGGTTTGAAATCGTCCCCCATCCACCGTCGGAGAGATTTCGATCCAACGAAGAAGCCATCGAAGCAGAAAATGCTTATTTTGAGGACTTCAAAGAAAACCATTTTCGGGAGGGAATTGAAAAGTTAAAACCATTGGACCAAGTGTGTTTATCTCAGAGAGGACTATGTAGAAAAATAAAATGTAGTCCGTGTTAAATATATATATATTTTTCATGTCAATTCGGAAACTTTTCAATAATTAATTGATGTACGCTAGAAACATTACAAGTTTTTGTAGAATGGATGGATTTACAGCTTTTAGGAGAATTTAAGTATTAATTTAAGCGATTGTGCTAATTAATACGTAAAATATATCTATATATTCTATTAAAAAAATAAGCAAAGCGAAGGCATAAATGTGTTGGTGTTACTTTGTACATATTTTGTGTAAATTATTGATTCGTTATTTATGTTTAAAATAAACGAAAATAAGTACTCACCAATTTTGCAGAACTCGCCCAAAATTCGGTCCTTAAATTTAAAGCTTATGAATTATACCCTGCACCATCCATATCGTCTCGATCAATACAAAATTTGGCTCGTGGTCCACGGCATGTACAAATATTATAGATCTACATAAAAATAATTATAAATTCCTTCAATCATTTTTGTTATTAATTACTTACTGGTTATAAATTACCACTTGAAATATATTTCAGAGGATATTCAGAATCCAAAAGATCGTAATTTGCTGCCGCTGATTTGACGGACAACTCCTGTACCGCTTTCATGGAGTTAGGCCGAGAATTTGGTTTTGATGTTGATTTATATACTGGCATCTCAACTGACACTACAGTTGTTAAAACTGACCCTCTATGGTCATTATTTGCGTGGTAGTTGGAATGTTTTACAGAGAAACCATCCGTGGCAGAACTTGGTCTTTTGTATTGTGGCCCTGAACCATATGGTAGAGGTACGCCACCTATTGCACCTTTATGCCTTTCGGCTCTGTCTTTACACAAACCGTATCGGCCCATTAATATGAAAAAATCTCTTCTGTATTGTTGGGTTAGTAAGGCGTACAAACAAGGATTCGCACAAGAATTTAGCGGATAAAAGAAAACTAATAATATTTTAGTCTGCGTGACTGTTATCAACGGATAACCTAAAATAGCAGTCATCCCAAAAAACGCTATCGGCGCCCAGCACGCAAAATCTGTAAACACCAACAATGCCATTCTTTTCGCTACTGTTAAGTCCGATCTAACACTTGTCACAGTTGTACACTGATTGCCTTGCCTGATGCTTTTATACATGCTTCCGTAACACACACAAATCAAGGCAAAAGCTACGGCATTGAAAGCTAGCAATGTCGATAAGTATATGACGTCTGCTTTGCCTTTCATCTCTAAGGGGAGGCAAATACTCGTCTTGCTGTAATCGCTGACTCCTGCTAAAGGTAATGCAGCCATGCAGAGCGCACAACACCACCCGCATAACATGACGCGAACTGCGGTGCGGAGTTTTAGGCGTTTGTTGAGATGGATGGCCCAAGTTATGGTGTACCAGCGTTCGGTGGTGATAACAGCGAGGGTGTAAACAGAGAGGACGTTGCCGAAGACGGTTAGGAAGCCGGCTACTTTGCAACCGTCCCCTGAAAGAAAAAAATAAATTAAACAAGTAGTAAAATTTTCATCTATTGTTTATACATCTTTATAAATTTTAGGTCTTTATATTATACACATTTTCTTTTATTATTCGTTAGAAAAAATAATGGCAAATATATTATTTTATTAGTTACATACGTTTTTCCAGACATCAGAAAACATTTTTCTTTTAATATTTATGATCTTTGAAAATATTTATGCGTATGAAATATGTATTTTTATAATGATAAGCACTGTAAACAATATGAAAATAAAAAAATGTTAAGCTTTAATATTGTGCGCTTTAAATTCTTCGTACGTTGAAGGGTCGAAGTGTTTAGCATAAAATGGATAAGAATTATAATAAAAATGGAGTTGCAATTATCATTATTTGGTAGAAAATATGTTTTTGTTGAATCCTTTTAAAACAAAGCTGTTTCATTTTAAGTTGCAAATAACTCTTCAACAATTATTGGTAATATAGAAAAACATTTACGGACTATATTTTCGGCCAGCGGCGTAGTAAGTATATTTTTTTATTGGTAAGCATAATCTTACATTCTTTAAAATGGAACCCATATTTGATTATTAATTAAAAAATAAAATACTTATCTTTTTTCTTTCGATGGGTGTAATGGTTATGTTTCAAATGTGTTTCTATCAATGCCATTTGTGAATATGAATAGCAAACAGGAGAATGGTATTTGCATGGAAGTAGGAATAATATGGAGGGAGTATTTGCAATAACTAGTGAAGCCACTTCCCCCTCTACAATGTGTCCCATATCAGTTTGAAGATACAAGGGGTGATATATTATATTGAAGTCAATATAATCCTTATCAGTTTAGATGCTTCAATTATAAAAATGGTTCTCTTACCTCTTTGCCAATAAATGGCATAATTGAAGTAGAACCCTATGGAGCAGGCATCCACTATAGCTATGAGGAAAAGATGAATCCCAATACATAGATCAGCTATGGCGAGGTTCACCATAAGAAACTTGGAAACAGTTAATCTGAAGTGTGATGTAACTATCACCACCACTACGAGAAGGTTTCCAATAATGGCGGACAAAGAGATGAACCACACTGGAATCCGAAGTGCCCAATTTCCCATCAGATCTTCACAAGGGTTGAAGGCATCAGGTTCCGGATGACATTTCACCTTAAAGAAATAAAAAATAGTGTGATTAGCACATTACATCCCGCTAAATATTAATTTTATATAAGTATTCCTACGTATTTTTAAAAAATAAATTTTAAAAAATAGTTGTTTGTGTTTAAACAAACGTAAATGCGGCCGTAAAATAGTCTTTGACAAATGTCAAAATAAAAGTGATATTTTAAGATTGCCAAAGGATATATACAGGGCCGGATTTACGTTCCGCGGGGCCCCCAAGCAGATCGCGTAGGTGGGGCCCCCCCAGATTAATTTGAACAAAACTCGATTCAGTTATACATTATACAGTTATATAATTATTAATTAATAATGTAATAAATTAATATTGAAACAAAAGTAATTAACTGCCATAAATACATTTATTGTTAAATGTTAATGAAAGAAAAAAATATTAAGACGGGCTCTCCATTACAAAAAAAAGGTTCAGCCTCAGCCTTGGGGGCCCCCTTAGGCCGGGGGCCCCAAGCACGAGCTTGTTTTGCTTGAATGTAAATCCGGCCCTGGATATATAAAACAAGTATTTATGTAACAGTTGCCTAAAAAAATATTTCAACCGGAAGTACCCACATTTGAAGATTTTAACAGTTTTTCTTGAAAATACTCATTTAAATATTATTATAAATTAAAGAATATATTATTCTCTATATGATTTGATTGCATTTTATACTTCATATTTTAATGTTAAACCTATATTTTTAATGGTAAGGTTAGTGATCAAATATTATTTTTTAAAGGTCGGTTAATTTTACCCCTTTAAAATTTATGTATAATCTAATTTTTAACTTGGTGTCCAACCTTCAAAAATCTAATTATATTGGTTGTACAAAGGGTTAATAAAGTTAGAAAGAAAATGTACGAATGAATGAATTCAATTTAACTCAAATTGTAATTAAATGTACGTACGTTCAAATCGATCCAATGTATTTATAAAATACAATATGTGGGTTTTGGATTACTTTATAATAATAGTATTGTTGTATTAAGCTCACCTAAATTATTATTAGCATCAGTTTTCACTTAATTATATCCCATCATCGCTAAATTTAATTAGCCTTTAAAATGAGACACAATTATAAGGTACTCCATATGCGCTATCATTATCCCCAACCGATGGAATGTATACATTAAAATTACCGATTGTTAATCAACAATATGCATGTTTATTATGGCTGGATTAAAGAGCTTGTCCAACGATAGGTCTTTATGTAACTAGCGTGCTGAAGTGTCGTTAAAATCCTGAGAGATAATGAAGATATTAAGGTTCATTGCATAGATAACAGGAATAGTAGTTCTAATGGATATTTATTTGTATAATAACGAATAAAATTTATTAAGTGTTGACAGACAGACAGGTGTAATCCAGGACACAGATAAAATGAAGTGCTGTAGTGCGTTCCAGATATAGTCAGAAATGAGACGTTTAGAATCAAAACCAGACATGGCACATTTTAATCTCTTTACCTCCCGCTACCCTTGGTAAGGGAGGTATAGGGATCGTGCTAAAAATCGCATATCGAGATTTTTGTAAATTACCACGTTTTACGGTCCCTAGAATCCAATTTTAACATTTTCACGATGATGTCTGTGTGTATGTGTGTATGTATGTATATATGTGTGTATGTGTGTGTGTGTGTGTGTGTGTGTGTGTGTATGGATCCTCTTTACGGTCTAACTCAAATACTATCATTCAGAAAGTTTTGAAACCATTTATTTCTACCTTATTCTAATATGGAAAGAAGCCATTAGATTTTGGTGGCAATCGGATAACTGGAAATGGCAGTTTACTTGAAGCTCAAGATAGTTTTTCTTCAAAAAATACCTTTAAATGTATTTTTTTCTCAATTTGTTATTATAAAAATTAAAGATTATTCCATTTTCTACAAGTTTGCTTTAATACTTTTTCTATATATTTTATGGATAAATTTATAAAGTAATATGAAAATTATATCTCGGAGCTTATGCTTTAAACACATCTCCGTGGGTACATAGTTCAGCTCAAATGTATGTAACTGACCAATAAATGTCACTGTCAAGAAAATAATCATTTCAAATTAATAATAGTAACGTTTTAAAAGGAAAATTGCAGGTATGTATTTAAATAAAGAAACAAATAAATATATTATCACGGTATAGTATCCATTGCCGGGTGTGCTAATCTGATTTATACACACATTTCGGTAGTGATGATGACATATTTGTATTGTGTGGCGTTTACCACAAGGGTTAATTTTATGCCATTTAAAATTGGAATTATTTGGCGTTGATCGGGATCGAATCGGATTCCCCAGATTCACGTCCAGACATCAGGCACGCGGCAACGAGACCCCATAGGTAAATGGCGGGAGGTATTATGTTGGTCACATCAGATTTTTAAATATATATCAGTGGTAAAATTCATAAATTTTAAGTATCACGAAATTTTTTTTATAAAATCCAAAAAAGAATCAATACAAATTTTCTTCCTAATGTGTTCTTTCATAATTAAACATTCTCATTCAGCTCACATGGGCTCGGTCTCCGGCAGTTTGTATTAAAAGAAATATGATATAATATCCTGTTCAAATTAATTCTCCATTTTAGTCTTCCAATGCACGACTCTCAAGTTATTGTTTCAGTAAATCCCAACAATATGTTAGTAATTTTTTCGGTGAAAACCTGTCAAAAGTTGACAGTTAAATTATTTTTTGCCGTAATATTACACACGAAACACTTCGGTGTAAGATTCTGGCTTGTGGCCAAACAATGAATTTCCTAAATCTTAATAGATTTTAAGGTGAAGGCTAGTGAAACCTCAAATATATTTCTCTGACACTTTCTTATTAGTTTCTTCCGAGAAAAATGTATCTCACGATTAGATTAAGTTGTAATTTGCTCGTACGTGTGTTTTACACACATTTTTACCTCTCGCTAAGAGAGGATGTGGATGTGTGTGTGTGTGTGGAGACACAATTTCTCAAATTCTAAAAGATTAAAGATCTGTGTAACTACGGATTCCCCAACCTAACAGTAAGGGGAAGAGTTGAATAGATTCTGGTAACAACTGGATAACCGGAAGTAGTAGTGTGTTAACAAATTTATGTTATTACAAATATTAAAAAACAAAATTTTCTATCCGACACATTTAAATTTTTTATTATAGCTTCTACAGATTTAAAGATAGAAATATAAACTATAAAATAATTTGGTGTAGTAAATCTTACAGCCTGCTCACAGCCCAAACATTTCTATGGTAACTACTTGAGAAATTAAAATGTGTGTATTTGACACATAAATGTCACTAATGTCAGTGTCAAAAATTCAGAGATAGTACTGCAGGCTTTTTCTGGGAACGATATTTAATATTTCTTATTGTATTATTAATTATATATTTAAAATTATAGGTATATTACAACGGAAGTTGTAGTTTCTTAAAAAAATCTTCTAAATATTATTTTTTGAAAATTTATGTTAATCCAATAATAAAGATCGTAAATTCTGAATCTGATACATTTAATTTTTTTATTATAACTTCTATAGATTTAGAGATATATTATACAATAATATAGAATAAGCTTTTGTAATTAATTTCGTTGCCCAAACAACTCCATGAAAACCAGTTGTGATATTTAAATGTTTATAATTGACAGATAAATGCAAAATGTCAGTATCAAGAATCAACAGTTTTATTAACACTACAGAAAGCTTTTTCTGGGAAGTAAGTACATTTAAAATTTCTTATTATATTATTAATTAAATATTTAAAATTATAAGTGTATTAATATTGCATATAATCCTTAAGAAATACCGCTAATACCTTCAGTGAATATAAAGAATTTTGAATATATTAGAAGAGTAGAAGAAAATTCGTCATAGAACGAAAGAATAGGTACAATTTGAATTATTTGTGTGTACAAGAAATATTAATTTCGTTAATTATGACCCGGGTTCGATCCCGACCGACGCCAAAAATTACTTCGAATTTTAATGGGAGAAAATTGACCCCTGTGGTGCACTTTCTACAACAGTAATGAGTGCCCGTGAGGTAACACCTGATAAGCGCCCACATGGTACAAATATTTCACCATTTACCGATATTTGTGTAAAAAGCAGATTGGCACACCCAGCAATGGGTAATACGCCGTGATGATATTTATTTATTTATGTAACAAAAAATGGAAACGGCGAGAAGTCATGTGTTGGACACGTCAGAGTTTTTTAAATGTTAGGATAGGCTGAGGTGTGAAATCACGTGTGACAAAAAAATTCACGATATGCATAAAGAAATTCATATTTTTCCTAACTCTTTCGGGAGAAAAAAGTTTTTTCTGTACATGTCGCGAAAAAACTAATTTTACCATTATTTTAATTTCTTACCTCCTGATAATTCTTGGCAATCTTCCCACACATAACATCGACTTTCCCCGTTTGGACGGGCCCTCCAAAGAATTCTTCTTCAGCATGCCTCAAACTGTCTTCTTCAGCAGTTAGGCTGTGATTATGCCAAAGGGGTTGCCATTGAAGAAGAGCTCGGGCATAACCTCCACCTGAAGAATTGGTACGTGCGCAAGCATCTTCCAATTGTTTTAGAAGTTGCGCATGACGCGCAAATTCCCATGGGTTATGGGTACGCGGAAAACGAAACGCGCAACAATGGTATGGGTAGGTTAGCCAGGCTTCGATGATATTCTGAAAGAAGAAGACTAGAATTAATGAAATTTGAGCTAATGCAAAGTTTAATACAGTGTAAATGATTAGGCAGAAGACTCACGTCACCAACCTGAAAAAACCTTATAAAATAAAATATAACTTGTAGAAATGATTGGGTGTTATTTATTTTTAAAAGAAGGAGAAAAAAAGTACTAGTATTAAGTAATGTATGTTATATTTTAGTGGACACAGCAAATATCTTGCTTATTTATTAAGTTAGTAATTTCTTTTATATAACATGATTTATACAGCAACATTTAAGCTACTTGATGACGGATATACATTCATGATACCACTTCCGGTTTATTAGTAATTAATATCAACTTTGAAATTTCAAATGGAACATACTATATTTTTTTACAAATTTGAAAAGTACATCAAATTTGCTTTACAATCATGTAAAATAATCCATATGTTACATTATTAAAAAGTAAAATGGCAGGCACTTTTTTATACACCTAGTCAAAACAATGAACTAAAATAATTTTATATTCCGTAAAAGGAATAAGGATTGACATAGAAATAATTGTAAATTAATTAATATATACGTTTTTTTTGAGCCTTGAGGCAGACCTTTCCGGTTAACCGGAGTGTGTGTAGCCGCCTTGATATCGTCGGCCGTTATGACGTAATGTTAACATCAATGATGTCTCTTCTTCCCTACGTGGGAGTTTGAAATACATGAGCAGATTTTTTTTTATGCTATCAATTTGTTGTCATCCTCGTAATTCGATGATTCAGTGTATACAGAGTTACATACAATTCAGATTTTCATAAAATTGTATATCATGCGGAATATAAAATACTATGAGCTTTGAATATATTTGCTACGTGAACATTTCTGTAGGTTTTCGGTTAAATTTGTATAAATTCAGAGACGACGTGGTCTTTTGCGGGGCAGTGAACACAATAAAAATTTTGCCGCGAAATACATAAGAATATTTTGAAGAATCAATAAATTATTCTTTGCTCTCTATGAAAAATAGTTTGGTCAAATTTTTATTCAAATTACGTATATCTATGATACTGGTTCAGTGTCTTCTACTTTTACTGCATTACTTTTGTGCATAGATTTAAAACACTATTTTGCATTTAACATTTTAGAATATGTACAAAGAAAGATTTTGTAAAAAATTCATGGATATTATCGAGATTTGAACCCAGGATATTCCTAAAGTATCCTACCTAGTAATAGGACGGTTCTGGTTTCAGATCCCGGTTCGTTTTAAATTAATTGTCCATGGTTACAATAATAACTATATAAAATAACTTAAAATATTAAAAATTGAATTATATTAATTTATGTAGCAGTAGTAATCGAATATGAATTGTTTATAGCTTCAAGTCGGCCATGGGGCCATGTCTATAATAGAGTTTTTGTGTTTAATATATGGAATTGAATATTAGATAAGAGAATAAAAGGCATAACAGTAGAATTATTGTCATTTTGACCTTCCGTCTCCTTTAGGTTAGGAAGGTATTGTCTTTGGTCAAAATATTCAATGAATTTTTAATGAATAAGCACGTTTTAGGGTCTATATAATACGATTTTACCATTTGTACGATGATGTGTGTGTCTGTGTGTATGTAACGAAAGTTTCGGAACGCATAACTTCAATATCGTATACGATTCTAAAAATTATATTTTTTTATATTTCTCAAGTTTACATCTAAAAGGTGATTAGATGTTGGTTATAATTGGTAACTGGAAGTACCCTCATTTGAAAATTTTAACAGTTTTTCTTGAAAAAACGCAGTTAAATATCATTTATTGACATTTACTGTTATTATAAATTTTAAGGAATAAATTATTTGTTATACGATTTGATTGCATTTTATACTTCATATTCAATAGATATAGAGTTAAAGAATGAAAAAGATATTAAATTTCATAAATTATCCAGTTATGCTAACCATGAAAACTGCTAATATATTTAGATAATTCAAATTGACAGATGTCAGTATCAATGAAAATAAGGGAAATAACTCTAGTGTTAGAAGTTTCTAGAAAGATACAAGACAGACAATTACATTGGTTTGAACATGTCTTATGGAGAGATGAAGAATATATTGGAAGAAGAATGATTAGCTTAGTAATAGACGGTTGAAGAAACAGAGGAAGTCCAAAGATAAGATGGAAAGACTGTATTGCGGAAGACTTGAGAGAAAAGGAACTGAATGAGAACGACACGCAAAACAGAAATGAGTGGAAGAAGAAAATAAAAAATAGCGACCCCTAACGAATGGGAAAGGCTAAAGAAGATGTCAGTGTCAACTGCAATTTGCATAATTTGTTTAAGAAATTTAGAATCTTTTGCAAGAAAATTTATGTATGGGATTTATACATAATACACAGGATTGGCGGAAGGTATTGTGCTGGCCACATCAGAATTTTACGTTTATATTTACTTTTTATTTCTCATAAATATTTTGATTGCACAGCCATTGTCCAAATGAAATCTCTTGAAACTGTAAAACGACCAACATTTTGCTGAAATATATTTTATCTGAGCGTGGTATTGCACATCTTCAAATAATTTTCACTTGAATTGAACTGTGTTAATGAATTCAAAGAAAACAAATCATTAAAAGACGTGCATTTAATTTTAACAAAATATGTGACTTGATTATAAAAAGTCTTGCATTTTTCATTAGAAACACGATTGCTCAGCACTCAACCTAATTTTCAACCATCATTTCAATTTAATTTATTTTTCGTTTGAAGTTGTATCACACTACAAAAAAACTTGACATTTATTTCTACTGGTTCTTTATTAAATCCTGCAGTACTTTAATCTTCTCAAGATCTATACAGATACTCATTCTTTACTTGTAAGAATTATTGCAAGTGAACACGTTCGTATTGTTCGGCAATGGTTTTCTCGAAAAAGTATTACACCAATAAAACGAAATACATTATGTGTTACTTTTTATAGGGGATTACTTTTTAAACGTATGGAGGTCTCACATTCACATAAGATTCATTTAAAAATAGATTGCAATGAAACATATGTACTAATAAAAAGAAATTGATATTGGAATCGATTTTATATAAACGGGAAGTAATGAAATAAAACTGAATGACATTTCTTTCTTCATTATTAATTTCCTCAAGGGAAAAAAAGGTTATAAGTTTACAAATTACTACAAGTTCTCACGGCGGAGTTTTATATCTATTTTAAGAGACAACGAAATTTTAATTCAACTGACGGAAATATTAATTATAAATCAATTTTAATCCTTTTTAAATGAAGATTTGGCTAAAGGCAATAAAAATAAAATATTACTTTAAAATTAATGAGAAATTAAAAATTGGTTCGATGATAAATTCAAAAAGGAAATGTACACATTTTCACTTTTAATGAGATTTACATTTTGTAAAAGAAATATGTATTTGATTTGCAATTAAATCAACGTTTTTATAAAAACATCATTAGTGACCCATTCAATAAAGAGAAGATAAAAGAAAACATATACAGTGCGTTCAATAAAAAACCTCTCGGAGTAGGCTATGGACAGAGAAACGTATGTCTGTTTCAAAATTGATCTTGAATAGTATATTCTACAACAAGTAATGGAATGGCCCATATTACACACGATCAAAAAGTTTGTGGCCCGAGCCGAAGGCGACGACTACAGTTTGCGAGTGTTGTATACTATACTTTCTCTAACAAGATTTTAGAAATTATACATAAAATGTTGATTGATAATAACAATATATTATCATATATCATTAAATATTTTTTTGACGCCAGTCCATAAATTAGTTATAATAACTCCATTCATATGTTTCTTTTGATTTATTTGATAATAACTGACTGCCTGTATCATTAGCAAGTTCCCTTAATTCTGGTGACGTACATTCCATATATCTTCATTTCCACTTTATATGTTTTTCTATAAAATATCTTAAGTTAATTTTCTAAGTAATATATTATTATTTAGATAAACTTATTACTCTGGACAACTCCAAAACCTGTAAAAGTTAAAAAACTCTAAAAATGTTCTAAACTTTAAAACGTCGAACGCGAATACAGAAATAAATAAATATAAAACAAAGTCATAACTATAGCAACCGAACCAAGATATTTGATATACCGCGCTAATATGCGGCGAAATAGATTGTGATTCGTCAAAAGCCGTGCGGAATTATTCCAAACGGCGTACGGAATTATTCCACACGGTTTGTTGGAATAATATTAATTCCAACATAATTTTTAGTTGTGGAACGTGTAGTTTCCAAAATAGTGTTGGAGAAATGTAATTTTAAAGAAAATAGATAATAAAGAAGAACACAGTATATTGCCATTTGCCGTTTTCTAATATGAAAAATCAGATTTTCGTAATTTCCTGTTTCCCTAATTATTTAAGGTAAAAGAGCTTCAAATAAAAGTTGTAGGGCATAAAATTCATCTGAATCATTAAGCAAAATTAATTTTGTATGCCTTGTAACGTCAAAAATTAGATATGAAAATGTCGAAAATCACCGCAAAAATAGCTATAGCCATGGAATTGAAACAAAAAATTAACAAATGTTAACGATTTATCTGTCAAACTAGGTTAATTTAATTTCATGATTACTTGTAAAATCTGTTCAAGTGAACAAATATCAATTTAAATTAACAGATAATTGTTAATTGAAACAGAAATTAGAAATAATATCTAATAAAAATAAATTACCCTAATGTGACAGATAAACCGTTAGACATTTGTTATTTATTTTGTCTCAATTTCGTGACTATTGTTATTTATGAGGTGATTTTCAACATTTTCATACCTAATTTCTGCCATTGCAAGGCATACGAAATTAATGTTGCTTATTGATTTAGATGCAGAATTTATGCCCTACAACTTGAAGCATTTTTACCCAAAATAATTAGGGAAGCAGGAAATTAAGAAAGTATGATTTTACATGTTAAAGTCCTATGTTCCGAGGTCGTGGTCACCACCCTGTAGATAGGAACTTAATACAGTTTTCAGCATAAGTAAATATGTAGGTATGTAGTGAAATTAATAAAAATTAAATGGCGGGAGGTTTTGTGTTGGCCACATCATATTTTTTTAAATTAGTTACTACCGATTTAGGTGGCAGTTATTTATATACCAGGTATACTGTATTGTGAAAAATATATCTTGCGAAAATGTAAAATTCAGAAACATTTAATCCGCAACGTTGGAGAACAAATCTCTTTGCAAGTGAAGAGCAAAGTTAAACAAACTTTTATATTTATCATACTCAAAATATGACAATTAACAGTTTTCACAACGTCGACTCAAAGTTAAAAATAAAATATGAAAGCGAGCTTACTTTGAAGTTGTATACAGAAGGGAAAACTTTCAAGCTCGTGGTGTCCTGAACTTTGAGAACTTCAATCTCTCCAAGACCGTCCACAGGCAGAAGCGTAATCGCAGTGCCGGATAAATCGCTGCAACAAACAAGGAATCAATTAAATTAATGCGCTCTGCAACGTGTTCTCGTGAATCAAATTACTCTGCAAACAAAAAAGGATTAATTTTGTGTTTACTAAGCGGAACAAAAGCAGAACTTTTTTATTGTATTTGGCGGTAAAGAGCACCATATGTTCAAAATCAGATTGAATAAAAATCATTATTTACATATTTTATCTTATTATCTTTGTAGTAAAAACGTGTAAAATAACACAATTTTTTTTATCAAAGTTTCAAGTGTTCCTAACGTATGTGCTAAAAGTTTTGACACAACCTTCAACAATTTTTACTAGAGCTATAAGGATCCGACATAACTTGGATCCGAGAACCTGGATTTCAATCTATCCGGATCCTCGGATATCCGACGTTCGGATATTGAAGCGGATATCCGAAAATTTAATTCGAATTTGGATCCGGATTTGGACTTAGATCCGGATCCGGACTCGATATTTTGTTTACGGATCCAGATCTGGATCTGGGACTTGGATCCGGATTCGATGTTTTGTTTACGAATCCGGATCCAAATTTTTATTCTGGAACCGATTCTTCGTTTTGAATGTGAAGGCTAACAACTGGCATCTTTACAGCAGCCTGTAAACACTAGTAAACAAACAGTAATACATTTTATAATACCTCTCTAAAATAGCCAAGTAGTTTGTGCAAATATAAAGAAAAAATGAATTTATACTTTCACAGAGTCGTATAGAAAGTAACATATTAATATGACATGAATTTCATTAATTTGTTATGTGCTTTTGGTGAGACCCGATGCTAACATTTGAATGTAAGGTTCAATACTGAGAATATTCGAATCCAAGAACCGATCCAGATACTGAGATTCCAAATCTAAAATCCGATACTCATATTCGAGTCTAAGATCCGTTACTCAAATCCGTTTCCAAATTTCGATATTCGGATCCGGATTCAAGATCCGATACTTAGATTCGGATCCAAATTCCAATACTCAGATTCGGATCCAAAATCCGATGCTCAGATCCGGATCCAAAATCCGATACTCAGATCCGGATCCAAAATCCGATACTGAGATTTGGATCCGACATCTGGATAGTTCAACATTCAATTATCCAGATATTTTTGGATCCGAAACCGAAACTAATCGAATCCGGATCCCACCACCAAGAGAGGTATTGGATTCATGCTAAAAATCGCATATCCAGATTATAATGATTAAGCACGTTTTAAGGTCCCTACAATCCGATTTTAATATTTTTACGATGATGTCTGTGTGTGTGTGTGTATGTGTGTGGGGACTAGAGCTGTAGACTGGTTTGTTTTCACAATTACAAGGCACGTCACATAAAAGAAATTTGAAAAAAGTATTCTTTAATTGTAATTTGAAACATACACTTACTAAATGTAAAATATTCGTTAAAATTAATTACTTGAAGCAAAATAAATTGAAAATGCGTTTACAAAACCGATCCTAATTATTTTTTAACAAAATCCTATTCACAGAAATATCTTCCTTTTGTTTTCTTTGTTTGCTTGAAATTGCCTAAAATATTTAATTTCAAACATTCGGAAATTGAAATACCTATTCATTTATTCCTTTAATTAGTGTTTCAGTTTAAATTTACTGTTTCAATTCCAATGATTTGTTTGCTTTTCATTTTATTTGCAGTTAGTCACATTGGAATTTATTGGTTTCTAGCTAACAAGAAGGGTAAATCAGAATAAAATTATTTGTTAGAGGAGTTTTTTGTTCATTGTTCATTGCTCCAATGTACATGCATGTTAATAATTAATAAGTAGGGGCAAATGGCTACTGTAAGGTAACAACAGCGGTAGTTGACATAACAATACTAGTTGACACTTTGAGTTTAAATTAGTATAAAATAAACAAATCTGACTGTTTTTACCTTCCGTCACCTTTAGGTAAGGAAAGTATTGTCTTTGGTCAAAAAATTCAATGATGAGTTTTTAGTGAATAAGGTCTGTATGTATGTATGTGTGTGTGTGTGTGTATGTATGTGTGTGTGTCTGTGTGTGTGACGAAAGTTTCGGATCGCATAACTTCAATACCACGATTCTAAAAATTATAATTTTAATTCCTCAAGTTTACATCCAGAAGAACAACTGATTAGATTTTGGTTATAATTGGTGAACCGGAAGTAGCCTCATTTGAAGATTTAACAGTTAAATTTGATTTATTGACACGAATATATTATTCTCTATACGATTTTATTGCATTTTATACTTCATATTCAATAGATATAGAGTTAAAGAATTTTAAAGAAATTAAATTTTATAATTCAGCCAGCTATGCTAAACATGGAAATTGCTAATATATTCATATAATTCAAATTGACAGATGACAGTATCAATAAAAAGTGAATTAATGTGGCAGAGATGAGGATGTTGAAGTGGATGTTGGGGAAGACACAGAAAGATACGGTAAGAAAATAACTCTAGTGTTACAAGTTTCTAGAAAGATATAAGAAAGACGATTACATTGGTTTGAACATGTCATGAGGAGAAATGAAGAATTATATTTGAACAAGAATGAGTAGTTTAGTAATACGAGGTTGAAGAAACAGAGGAAGATCAAAGATAAGATGGAAGGACTGTACTGCGGAAGACTTGAGAGAAAAAGAACTGAATGAGAACGACACGCAAAAATAGCGTCCTCTAACGATTGGGAAAAGCTAAAGAGGAAGAAGATGTCAGTGTCAAGTGCAATTTGAATAGTTTGTTTATGAAATAATTTTACTGGAAATTTAGAATCTTTTGCCAGAAAATTTATGTATGGAATTTATACATTATACACAGGATTAACGGAAGGTATTGTGTTGGCCACAACAGTTTTTTTTGACGGCGTTTATCAGGCGTTACCTTACAGGCTGCCAATGTTGTCGTAAACTAGGGTGAAATCCCAAGACACCACTATGATAGCGTAGCGAAAAATACCCCTTACGTTTCACATTCCTTTCCCTAAAATCTTCCATGGTTTTTAGGGAAATGAAGTGTTATTTGTCGCTACGCTATCATAGCGTATTTTTAGAATCCCTGCCTAGGTCACATAACGCACTTAGCCACGCGATCCCTTATTTCTCCAAATAAAAATAATAACCATTTTATGACAATTTCATGTCAGTGAAATAGCGGAAAGATAAAATATCGTTTAAATTCAGTGTCTTTGAATAACTATGTTTGTTGCCAAGGCAACGGTGTCTATTTTCTAGTGCAAGAGATAGCCGTATATGATGTAAACATATAAAGCGCAACACATGTACTGCAATATGGATACCAACATGACGAACACATACTTATGTATTATACGTACATGTAGCGCAAGCTGTCAAGTCCTGAAAACGCTCTGGGGTGCAGATTGGTTAGCTCGGCGTTGCCTTTCAAGCTCCTAAAAGAAGAAAAAGATTTTCAGATTGTAAAGCTGTTTACTTGGTAACAGGTTTCTGAAACTTGCAACATATTCTTATCCTAAGTTGTCATGTGAATTTTGGCTAATATAAGAATTTTAATAATTACAATTGATATCTTTTGATACAAGTTTTTTTTAAATGACAGTAATATTACTTGTTTTTTAAAAATTATTTATTTGTTAAGGGTACATGGACACTTGGTCATTAGTACCTGGAGCTCTATACCGGATATTTCCGACTATTTTCCGTATTATTCGGTTGTCGGTTTTTTGTACGACGTTTAATAAATTAACTGAATGTTTTGTACAATAGTATATTGTGTTATTAGGAGTAAAAGTGACATTTTGTGTGACGAGCGTGGAAGTTTAAACGACGAGCGAAGCGAGTCGGATAAATGCACGCGAGGCACACAAAGACACTTTTACTCCGAATGACACATTATATTTTTTCTTCAAACGTAGATATTTAAAGAAAAATATCTACTACTGACGTTACATTTTACGTAAATTACGTTTGCGATTTCAATTGCCTGTAGCTATGGATACTTATTTGTTCACATTTTGTTATAAACATTGAAATGAAAATTTTCACGTTTTGACGTTTAAATAAAAACTGTGCAATTTTATATCTTCCTTGTGTGCAATTATGTCGGAATTTGAAGGATTATAATGTACGCCCCCTGAAGTTGTTCGATTGGATGGAAATCTAAGATCTGAAAGATATGTCCAGAAATCTCTGCAAAACAATATATTCTTTTCTTATCACTTTAATTCTAAGTATACTTATGCTCATTACCGTCCCTGTAATTGTACTCTGTAAGTCTGCTATTCTTTAATAATGTTATTTCCTCAAAAGTAAATTCTGTTTATATTTCAATTCACAGGTTATATATTTAAATTTGATCGTATTTAGTAACTTTATTCTTAGGTTACCTAGCGTGTTATAGTGACATTTAGGGCGATATTACAGGTTTCTTTTATTAAGGCTATTTCTTATTCGTTGATTTTGTATAGTTTCTATGGATACTTATTTATTTTATTTCTACGCCGGCGGCGTAGAAATTAGCTATTTCTACTCCGGCGGCGTAGAAATTAAACTTCTTGTGAATCAAGTCACAAAAGATGCTACTTTTATGACATTTGAAGAAAAATGTATTTTGTGTGCATGGAATGTAAAAATTTGTAAGATCTTACTACCCTGAAGAAGATACAAGGGAAGGGTGCACCGAAACGTTGTTATAGTAAGAATAAATTCTGTTTGACTGAACTTTCGATTATATACTTTGGATTGTTACCATCAACGGAATAACTATACCTTAAGTAAATTAAATATGATACCTACATCAAAATATATGATTGGATTTTAAAGAATAGTAAAGTGTATGTTTGTTCAAAATTTAAAAAAAATGTACAGGTTGATTAAGGACTAATGTTACAAACTTATTCCTGAGGTCATTTTAACCAAAAAATGCTATATGAATGTAGGTCCTATCTCTTCTAGTTACCAAAATACAAGAAGTTAAACTTTTATAAAAAAGCTCAAAATTTTCAATTTTTTTGTAATCAAGATACTTCTGAAAAAGAAGAGTTTCATAGAAAAGTCAAACTTTATTTGTCATAATTATTTGTATTTTATTAAAATAAACGTGTATTGCTAAAAAGTATAGAAAGAAAGAACATAATTAGAACAACAAAAAACAAGGTGATGCAATTAAACAGACAGATAAACAAATTCTAAATATAGAACAACATAACAACACTTAGAATGGATACCAAACACAATATGAAATAAGGCAACAAATTAGAAATATTTTATAGTAAATGCTCAAAATGAGCCCTGTCATGGTATTTTCTGCACGCATGACGGGCATTACCATTACAAAATCCATAAATAAAAATTATATCTGCATATTCAGCAGTACTAAAACCATCCATTTTTACACAAAGGTATAATAATTTTCAATTAGGATAAATAAGGTATGACTTTTCAATAAAAATCTTGTTTTTCAAAATATCTTGATTACAAAAATTTGAAAATTTTGAGTTCTTTTTTATTAAACTTTAACCTCTTGTATTTTGGTAACTAGAAGAGATTTTTTGCTTAAAATGACCTCAGGAATAAGCTGTTAAAGTTTGTAACATTAGTCCTGAATCACCCTGTATAAACCATGTGTTCTTATTCTCAATAATTCTAGCGTGACCCTCGTACTTAATCAATGTTTATTACGAATTATGATGAGGAGTAAATACTCCAACCAGTAGATTTATAATCCAGAATATAATCTACATGTATAATGAAGTCAGTATAATAATATACGAGATACCTATATCGAATTATAAATTATTTATTTATTAAGTAATTTAATGTGCGTGAAATGAGATTAACTACAAATTTCGGAGTTAATATGAAGGCATAATAATTATGAGATAATCAAATTGAAGTAAAATTTATTACCTACTAAGTACATAGCCGATAAAATGTGATAAATTATCTAACAATTTGACAAGCGGTAATTTATTTCTTTTTTTACTGTTTTTATTCTGCATGGAAGCAATCCAATTAAATGCAAAGAAATGATATTAATTTTAATTAGAATAATACGGGGAAAACAATTTTAAATTTTTGTAAATTAGTATGAAAACTAGTAGTCCGCGAGCCAGCAACAGATTTTCATGACCAAGTTTCTCTCGGACGATAACTTGTAAAATGCTTCAGAGAGTTGTATCATGAAGCTCCGTGAACGTCAGCTGCGGTTCGGTGGGTGGGTTAAGCAGCGGTAGCCTCCCACGCACGTTGAACAAAAAATGAATTTTAATCATTTCCTCCCGATTGAAAATTTATCAAATTATAGCTAATCCAATATCTTTAAGAAAAAAAAAAGTCAGCTGACTATAAAGTGGTGGAAAATACGTCAGCTGGTCACACGAACATGATAAGAAATATATATGTTCAGTCATTTCTTCTCAATTGAAAATTTATCAGATGACAGTTTATATGATATTGTGAATAAATAAACATGTCAGCTGGCTATATCTCGGTGGGAAGATTGTCAGCTTATGCTCTGAAGGGTGTAACGCAGGAGCCAGACAGGAGCATCTATCGCCAATTTAAATGCACCAGCTGACGAGTTTTCCCTCGGCATATTGCTAGCTGATTTTTTTTATTACTTACAGGATCATATTAACTATCAGCTTACAAATTTTTATCCGGGAGGAAATGACGTATCTAAAGTTATTCGACATTATGCTTCATGCTCTAACTGAAAGATATAATCTTTTTTATATATTTTTTTATCATGTTCGTGTGACCAGCTTACGTATTATCCACCACTTTATAGTCAGCTGACTTTTTTTTTTTCTTTAAGATATTGGATTAGCTATAATTTGATAAATTTTCAATCGGGAGGAAATGATTAAAATTCTTTTTTTTTTCAACGTGCGTGGGAGGTTACCGCTGCTTAACCCACCTACCGAACCGCAGCTGACGTTCACGGAGCTTCATGATACAACTCTCTGAAGCATTTTACAAGTTATAGCCCGAGAGGAAATGATTGACCAAATTTGTACCCTGGCTCGCGGACTATAGCGAAAGCTACCGCTAACATTATTCTCATTATTACAAATTTCAGACAAAAGCCCATCGACCTGTCAAATTTTTGACACTGATGCCTGGCAGCCCTTAACAAGACCTCTCATTTGATATCAAACACGACGAATTTCTGACAATTTTATGCCAAAAAAACAATAGCCGATCGAACTGTCAAAATTTTCACAATTCTGCATTATAATATAGGTAACTGAAATAAGTGATTAAAAAATCTGCCCACGCAACTTGCCCACCCAAATTGCCCACGAAACAATCTGAGCGTGAAAATTTTATAAAAACAACTGACAGAAACGAAACCTAACGCACAGAACTCGGATTTAGGTAAATAATGGCTTTAGGGTCGGTATTTTCACTTGCGAATAAAGCTATAGATAAATTCAACCTTCAGATAAATATTTTTGTTGTCTTTTCACTTGCAAATAAATTTATTCGAAAGAATAACATTTGTTATTCGCTAGTTGGGTAGCGAATAAAGGGTTTATTCGTATGTTAACGAAAGATGACTATTCAAGGTCATTTATTAACAGTATGGTGTATATTACTTGCAGTTAACTTCACTGCATTTCGTATACATAGATGTGCAATATGAAACATTTATGGATACATTTTAACTGAAAGAAATAGTGTAATTTATTTGAAAATTATGATTCTTTGTCTATAATGTCTTTCTCAAAGATTTATGTTCTTCATCAATGTTTTCGCAAAACACAAAAACTTGGACTTGACAAAAACCATGGAATAATAATTTGATTTAAATGTCAACGTCACTGGGTAACTATTAGGACAGAGGGCAGTGTAGTAGATAATTAGAGATCTGTAATTCTACGACATACGTCATTATTATTTGTAATGTGTTAGAAAGTAATGTCACCATTTACGTATATCTGTCACACAACATAAACTACATAGACATACGTCAAATCTTCCTCTTTCTAACATGAAATGTTGCTAAGCTACTACTGTATAAAGTGCTGTGTATTCTTTATTCGAACAAGTAACCTTGAATTGTCATCTTTCGTGAACCAAAATATAGATTACATTTCTACATAGTGCAGATTTATTAACAAAGTGGATATATTAAATATTTTTAATAATTAGTATGAAAATAATAAAACTTTATAGCATTGAACGAATCTCAATTGTATTGAATCACTGAGTTATTCTTTTCTAAGATTAATTTTTATTTCCTTTCATGAAGACACACTCACTGAATATGATGAATGGTTAAAAATAAAACAAACATTTTATAAGGTTTAAAAATAAAATGCATTAAGCAAATAGGCGCGCAGAGCACTTTACCGAGAGACAAGTCCGGAAATCAAACAAATCCCAAAATGGATTGTTGTCAAGCCGATTCGTTAGCACTTCATTGCTTTGCAGTTTTGCGGGATGCGAAAGGCAAACAGGAAACCTTGTTTTTAAAACCCGACTGACAAATTGGTGTAAGCCCTTGGGAGTGACCTTTGAGGGGACTACACAATTAACAATTTGGCCTTTTGTTGCCGTAAATGAATCTGACAGACTATAAGGAATTAGCTACATTTCAATTTTATTTGTGAAATATGGAAAACTATACAATAATGACAGTTTTGAAAATTGTGCACTTTAAAGGTTACAAATAGTGATGGGAATTCAAAAACGATGTTCGACTGTGTTTTGGGAATTTGGATTGAGATACAATAGTTACGACTATATTTGGGCAATTTTTAATTTTATGTATTACCCGTATTAATAAAGTGTACTGGATTTAAATAAAATGTTATTACCTAAATTTATCATTTTAACAATAATCTACGGGCAAATATATGACAACAGGCACGTGCTAATTTTTTTAGTTCCAACAGTAAATAATACAATATTTATGTTAGTATTATTTATAAAACTGAAGGTAAAAAAAACTGACAATATTTTCAATTAATTACTAATTGTAACATTTATTTATATGGATGAAGTGTAAAAATCAGAGAAATATTATTAATTAAAATAAATATTAACCGATGAATAATTAGGATAACTAAGAAAAAGATAATAAATCTAATTAACACCGATTAAATAATTATAAACACAAATTTAAAACCAAGGATATTATTAAATACTAAAACACTAAGATTATTTATTTAAACCATATTTATATCACTATATTTATTTATATAACATTTATTTATGTTCACAACACGTAGACTGTTTATTTATATCACCAATTGGTCATTGCTCGTTGTTTCTATATATCAGACTGTTTTTGCTGGTTTTGGCGATGGGTTTATATAGCGAAATGTCCTTCTCGAACTTTCCGACGCCACAATGACATTGAATACAAAGGATTCAGGTCACCGATATAATTAACAAGTACAGACGTACGGGTTTTCCGCCGGCGGGAAATATTCTACCAGTGACGGCGCTCGTATACTCTTAAGTATACGAAAATTAAATTATAATCAACGTTTATTGTATATACAGGGTGATGACCGGCACAGGCGAACATAGGACTTTAATATGTAAAATCAGATTTTCCTAATTTCCTACTTCACTAATTATTTTAGTTAAAAAAGCTTTAAATAAAAGTTATAGAGTATTCTTCATCTGAATAAATAAGCAAAATTAATTTTGTGTGCCTTGTAACCGCAGAAATTAGGTATGAAAATGTTGAAAATCACCTCAAAAATATGAATAACCATGGAATGGAACAAAATAAAGGACTAATGTCTAACGGTTTTCTGTCATTTTAGGGTAATTTATTTTTATTAGTTATTATTGTAATTTCTGTTCTAGTTAACAATTATCTATTAATTTAAATTCATATTTGTTCACTGGAACAGAAATTACAAATAATTATAAAAATAAATTAACCTAGCTTGACAGATAAATCGTTAACATTTGTTAATTTTTTGTTTCAATTCCATGGCTATCGATATTTTTGGGGTGATTTTCGACATTTTCATACCTAAATTCTGCCGGTACAAGCCACACAAATTTAATTTTGTTTATTATCTACAACTTAGCTTTTTTACCTAAAATAATTAGGGAAGCAGGAAATTAGGAAAGACTGTTTATACATACATGTGAAAGTTGTATAAAATATAAGTGTTGTTTATAATTGAATTACCAATTAAAGTATTGGTGAAACCAGAAGTATTATAAGAGGTTTTATTATAAAATTTTCTTTCTTTGTCCTTTTGTATTTTGTCGCAAAATTTCAAGATTTTATTATGTTATTCATTTTGTCATTTAAAGATTTTTGTGCATTTAAATCACTGAAATGAATAAACCTTCTTAAAAATTATAATGATTTGATTATGAATAGATGTAATTTACGAGTTTCTTGTAAATTTTCGTCTATATTTTAAAGAATTTATTATCTCAATTCAGCAAGGATTTGCAATTCGGCAATAAAATTCAATTAACGACAGGATAAGATTTTACTTACAGTTTCGCAATTTGTGATCCGTAAAAAGCTTCTTCTTCTACTGTCGTAATGTAGTTAAAGTTCAGCAAACTGCAACATAAAAACCATTAATTTAAATATGTCCTCTTGTCTCATTTACATATTTACAAGAAATTCCGCAGACAATAGACAGACGACAAACCATTACCAATCGAAGGAAAACAAATTATGGATAATGAATAATTTAGAAAGAACAAGATAGTAAATAAAAAAAAAACAATGACAAGTTCTTCAGATTATTTCCCAACTGTCTTAAAATTATTCTGGATTAACTGAAACATTATTTTTATTTTTCTCGAAAATAGATTTACAATTCCTCAACCTCAACGAATACATTTCACATTTTGAAATCGCAGGTTGATATATTTCGTTTTCGAGATAATTTGCTCGTGGCCGTGTGCCTGAGTGTCTGTTCGCGAATCTAGGGGATCCGGGTTCGATCCAGACGACGCCAAAATTACATCGCATTTTAATGGCACAAAATTGACCCCTGTGGCGCACTCTCCACGCCAACAATGAGTGCCCGTGAGGTGACGCCTGGTAAGCGCCCGCACGGTACAAATATTCCATCATTACCGACATCTGTGTATGAAGCAGATTGGCACACCCAGCAATGGGTAATATGCCGTGATGAAATATTTATTTATTTATTTGCTTTAAAGTTAGATCAAAATAACCCTAAACTGAATGTAGTTACGAACCTAATGGCTGGGATCACGAGCCTCGTTTTAACTAAAACGATGTTTTAAGAAATGTCAAATTTCATTATATAATATTAATAATAAATAATATTAAATTCTTCAAAATATAATTTTAAAGCAGAACAAAGTTCATAATAAAACAAATATTTTTAAAAAAATCGCTCTTCGAACGTAAGGGTGAAATTAAATATTAAAATTTGAATTTGACATTTCTTAAAACATCGTTTTAGTTAAAACCAGGCTTGTGGTACCAGCCACTGAGTTTATCATTCGATTCTACGGAAAAATTCATATTTATTTATTTATTAATAAATCGATCCAACAGGATTCAAGATCCCAATTACAGGACGATCATATGACATACAAATACAGAAACGAATGAGTTGAACAGTAAGTACATATAAAAAATTTAACAAGTGACTTAATACAAAACATATTTTATTAATACATTCTTAAATTTAGATAAGGAGTCGCCAATATGTCAATGTCAATAGTACATGATACACTGTTATATGCTACACAGTACTGTAAAATTTTTGAAAGATGTCCGATCAAGGTCATTTGTATCACGAACGAATTAACAAATAGGCATACATTTAACTCTTTCTTTTGCAAAGTCTATAAGAGTGTGCGATAAGGATGGATATAACACGCTTGTCTTTCAAAAAATCATATTGCTTCGACTAAGTTAAGACATTAAACGATGCTCGTTGTTGATAATACTTTCGCTGTAACGTAAGTTTATTTATTAATTCAGATACATTGCTTTGATTCATAGCTGTACGAATAACGTTATTTTCTGTCAGAGTCACTGACACTGACATTGTGTCATTATCTTATTTTTAACATATTTGGTTTTACATTTGCTTATAAATTTACCAGTTGACTTATTTTTGAATATTGAATGCTTTTACTGTAATATATTTTTATAAAAATAAAATAACAGTAGTATCTTACGTACCCTCATAAAAACTAAGGAAACGACGATACTGAATTTGTCATAATGGGCGGAGCAAAAATCTGAATTCATACAATTCGTAGACGACCTTGATCGGATATCGTTCAAAAATTTTACTGTAGTAGAGTTGTCTTATTGGAGATTTCAATTCATAATTAGTCCTAGCTTTTTTACAATAAAATGGTACTTTATTTCTTGAAGTGACGCGTGGAACGTGAAATGGTATTAGCTCAAGACTACATGGGTCATCAATACAAATATTAATTAATTTGTATAAGTAGAGAGATATTATTATCAAGTTTTAAAATTATTAAAAAAAGACGAAAAACTCAGAAAATGGTGATTTATAAAAGGTAACTGGTTGGTAAATGTTAGTTCGGGACGTAATTTAAAACTCCGGAAGTAGAAAAACTAGGATGGAGAGATAAAATTTAACTTTTAGTACAATTCTTTGTTTGTATGTAATCCGGGTAATCCTCGGATTTATTGGGATACAATCTCTATAGTCTATTCCATGCTGCATTTAATATTTTTTACAGATTGCTGGATGCACAATCTTTCGACTACGATGATTATTGTTTCGGAAATATACAAAAAGCTATAGAAATAGTGACATTTAATTGAGAAAAATAACTTTTTGTGAGAAGTTAATGAGTTAAGTGACTTACATTTGATCCGCTCGGATTTTTACTTCTTTCTTGGAGATTTTCTGTATTTGGTTGTTTTCCAAGTCACTGTAAATGATATACAAAATGCTTAATTAATCCTGGCATGAAATTTAATTAAGATTAAATTAAAAAGAAGTGATTCTGTAGGATTATTTTCAGAGAGATGTAAACGCTATTTACAAATGAATTAATTTTATTTCTTTTGACAATTTTAACACGCACAATCTAAAATTAGTATTGTTAATTAAATATGGAGTGGTTTGTCTCTTTTGTACGATTTGAAAGCTCTTCTGAAGTCTAAGGACTGCAAGTAAGGTACATAAGTTTTTAGATTTAAGGTAAAAGGAATTAAGTGACTGTCGGTTTGAATTGGAGAATAAAATACGCAAGAATGCAGTCATTCGTTTATTTAAAAAGTCTAAAAGCCGATGTTTCGCTGCCTATTATAAATTTTTCAGGGTTATCTAAATTGTTACATATAATGGCATTTATAATTGTATTCAAACATTTCGTTACGAACATTTAAAAAATAAATAAAATAATCTGTCATGAACAAAGATTTTGAATTGTACTACTAAGCTAACAATGGCACGTAGAATTAAATTTGTTTCTTATAAGAGGAAGGATTAGATTGTAGATTGTACAAGTTAGGGATTGGCAGAACAAATGTTTGAATACAATTATATGTAACAATTTAGTCTTTCGCCCTGAAGAAGTTACAATAAGTAGCGAAACGTCAGCTAATAGACTAACAGCAGTAATAATAAATTAGAGTTAAATTCAGAATAGCCTCCTTTTAACACAGATATAGTTTATTACGACCTTAATTCACAACTGTATAATAATAAACATGGAATAAGACTTAACTCTAGAATAAACTCTCTATAAACGTAATTCCAAAACACGGTTAAGAGGTATTCTCGGAATACCTAATCTGGAAATAGGAAATTATTTATTATTTGTATATTATTTATTATATTCAAAATCCTATATAAAATCTATGAATATTATTTATTTATTCATTTATATATTTACATATAAATACGGTGAACACGAGACTCCATGGTATGGAAAAACAGTTATTTTATCTCTCGCTAAGAGAGGTATTGGATTCATGCTAAAAATCGCATATCCAGATTTTAATGATTAAGCACGTTTTAAGGTCTACCGGAAATAACAGATTCTTAAAAAAATTCTTCTAAATATTATTTTTTGAAGTACATACATTATATTATTTCTTAATGTATTAATAGTTAAATTTTTAAAATTGTAGGTATATTATACACCCTTCAAAAATACTGTCAATTCCGACAATGAATTGGAAACATTTAGAAAAATTAGAAGAGGACAAAATTTCTTCATAGACTGAATTTAAAATTAAAAATCTAAATATAAAGAATAGATGTAAGCAGAATTTTTGGTGTAGAGTGTAGGTATACATGAAATGTTAAATACATTAGGGCGCGAGCAGTCATGTGACTTTGTTGGCCTTGACAAGCAGATATGGGGACCCATGTCAGAATGATAGCTAGTAATTATGTACATAGATGTCAAATACCATAATTTCCCATTCTAAATTTAGTGAATTTCCAATTCCACGTGGTCTATTTTCCTCGACAAGTAAATTCCACACTCCTGGTGACAAATTAACTACGTGAATTTAGAAAATCTTGTAATTTTTAATGAAAAATTCTGACATTTGACATCTATGTACATAATTACTAATCGTCATTCTCGCGCCCTAAACTTATGTAACCAAAAACGGAAGTGGCGAGAGGTATTGTGCTGGTCACAACAGATTTTTTTGCTGGCTACAGTTAAGGTGTTAAACGAAAATGAAAATATTTTATTATGCAATAATTTCTGTTTCGAATCATTCAACCAAAGTACTAGTTCTCGAAATAAAACTTGATTTACCGCACAAATATTTATCGCTTTGAACGTTTTCTATCCCGGATGAGTTATGTATTGTTATATTGGTACTGCTACTACAACACGCGAGTTGGTAGATCAAAGATCAGAAGATATATTACAAAATTACGTGATTGTAGAAGAATATTTACATTGTGGGAAAGACGGACTTGGTGTTCAGCTCACTGAAGTTGGGGATCTCTTCCAATCCAGTGTGGACGATTCTCCTGCAACGGATAAAAATACATAAGATGGACATGAATAATAATAATAATAATAATAATAATAATAATAATAATAATAATAATAATAATAATAATAATATTTATTTTTGCCAGTTGATCAATATACATGACATATGGCACGTCAAAGAAATACAATAAATGAAATACAAATTTGTAAATAATCAATAAGAAGTACATTAAATATAATTACAAAATATTGCTCATACATCATTAAGAAATTCGTCAACACTATAATAATATTTTTCGATAAAAATATTTCAATTTAAGTTTAAAATATTTCTTACAATTTTTACTTTTTATTTTCTGTGAAAGTTTATTATACATTTTAATTCCCATTATTTTTGAATTGATGTAGCATAATTTTAATTTATGTTTTGGAACTATCAATTTAGTTTTATACATACATACTTACTTACATACATACATACATACATACATACATACATACATACATACATACATACATACATACATACATACATACATACATACATACATACATACATAAAATCACGCGTGTCCCACCTAGTGGGTTCGCACAAACCCGATAACAACAAGAACAACATCAACATCATATAACATCCTTACTCTTAAACATATTAAAGTGACCGATTTTCGGTAGCGAAATACCACATTCGGATCACAATAATAGTTAGGAAACAATCATCCTTCGCCACACATTCCTATCTAAGCAAACTTCTTTCGCCTCGGCCACACTCATAATCGCATTCTTACATGCTCTTCTTCTCTTCATACTTGGAAACTCTCTTTAAGCACCCTACCAATTACATCGATCCACTTACACACTGGTCGGCCACGCAATCGAAAACCCTCAACTTCACCTAGATATATACGGCTTAACAAGCCGTTCACTCGCCATTCTCTCCACATGCCCAAACCATCACAACTGACTCACACCAACTCTCTTAATAACATTGTTCCTAACCATACACTCTTCATACACCAAATTATACCTCACGCGATCCCGTCTGACATACCCACATACACCACGTAAATACCTCATTTCCACGGCAGTCACTCTCTTTTTTTAGATGCTCTAAATTATCTCTTATGAATATTAATACCGAAAATATATAGAGGCAAGGCAGTGTTAACATTTTTTGTTGCTTAAATGTGTCTCTGCAGGAAGCTAGGTACCCCAGTTTAAACATATTTCTTATTGCTAATTTTTGTAGCTTAAAGGCTCTCAGTGTTGCAGAAGAATATCCCCTTACTTAAAACTGATTTAAATTTAGCAAAATAAAATGTTTTAGCCGGTATAATACCTGATATATCAACAATTCTTTTTATAATATAACACATGGGTGCTATTTTTTGCATTTGTTGTCAATTTCATCAATCCATGCTAAATTTTCATTTAAAATTAGACCTAAAACTTTAACAACTTCATGTTGAAGTAATATTTCATTATTGCATCTAATTAGCATGCTACTATTTCTTTCACGGGTAGAAAAATTTACTACAGCAGATTTTGAGACATTCAATACGAGTTTCAAAGAAGAAAACCATTGTGATAACTTAGTTACCAGACGTGATAGTGTGCCTGCTCTATCCTCATTTGTATCTGTAGAAGGAACTAAAATAGTAATAATTTATGTCTGTACAAAAATGTTTATTTTGCAAGAGGTTAGTTTTATATTATTGTGAAATGTTGACAAATATTGATGCTTCAAACGTATAACGAGTTATATGTTATTGTTAGCAATCAGGATGATGCTGATAAATATAAATGCTTTTGGATGAAAGTTTTGTTATTGGTATAATGAGTACTAAAAGCTTTTTTATTAGTTAATGTTGGTTTTAATTCGATTAACTAACGGTATTTTTTGTTGTGCACTGATGATTCAAAGAGTGCTCTGTTCGTAAATTAGATTTTGACATTATTAGAATATTAGTATCCAGAAATTATTAACAAATATCTGCAAATGATATCGAGTGTAATCGGTTAATAAACGTTATATTTTTCTATGCAAGAACAACCAAAGTCTAACTGTAAAAAACACACAGGAATCAAAGAACCAATGTCAATGTCAAAACATTAAAACAAATTTAGTTTAAACAAAAAATATTTATTTCAAGTTCACAATTTAAAGTTACATGCCAAATTAACTGTAACAACTATATAAACACAACATTCAACAACCGTGGTAACTAACAACGTCAACAGTGTTTCTTTCAAATATAGTAGAAGTTATGAGTCTTCAATGTTTCTGTTTCTTGACTTACCAATACCAAATTCTTCCAACTATCTTGTCCTTCTCCTCTAAATCACGAGTTTGTTAAGTAATGCTTAGTAATCAGGCATGCACAACTTAATAAATGACTTAAGTAACCCAAATATCACGGAACAATAAAGGTGACGATAATGATGATATCAGATGATAATAGTAAAACTAATCATTTCCAAACCAGAAAATCAGACACAACACGTTTTGGATTTATCTAAACTTACAAAGAAAGATATTTATTTGTTATTTTTTAAACCAAATTGTAACATAACCTAACCATTACTAGTATTGTTTTATTGTTTAATTCTGGTTAAGCAATATCTGTAGAAGTGAAAAAAATCGGGTTTGGAAATTTTCATGTGTTCAAAACTAGTTCTGGGCAAAGTTTTCGCATCCGCTTTTGGGCTGTAAGCTGTAATGAAATATAATTCCACTTCGGATCTAATATACTCTTGTAGTCATTATTTTTGTAACAAAATAATATAGTAAATAAATAATAATTAGAACAAATATTTGTTTTAATTCAATTGATACATAAAATCATATAACAATCATTATTTCAACAATTTATTAACTCAAAATAAATTAATTTAACACTTTTACACTTAACAGCTGATTAACAATCAAATGACGTTTGTTTAAACAATGTTATATCCCGCGTCTTCCATTTGCACATTTCTTTGAATCTAATTGGTCAATCGAATTGTCGATACTATTGATTTTCTCCCATTTACACGATACAACAACGTACTTTGTTACAACAAAACATTAAAAAATAGTTCATAATTATCATCATAGATTACAGTAGTAGTCTCGTTTTGGATTAACAAATTCGAGAAAACTTATTTTCTGGCTAAACTAGCGAATTTTCGATAAAAATTATTATATAGAAATTGATTTATAATTAAATAAAAGGGAGTTTTGTTGAAGCTTTATTTTATTTTCGCTTTTATTTCAGAGATAATAAGTAGAACTAAAAATTGTTTATAATATGTAGGGAAAATTTTATATAAAGATTTTTTTTAAATAAACTTCTATTATTTTTTAATTTTACATATATTTTAGCTAATAATTTATTTTATTCATATTTTGTTTTTGAGAAAATGATTTATTTATGTATGTATTTAAATCTCTACAGATAAAAACTAAATAAATAGAATTAATATATTAATAACTAAAATATATTATTTAGAGTAAATTTTATTTGAAACTTTTTTCGATTTAATGCCTTAGTTTTGTGATATTAGTTTCTGAAAATACATATATAAATATTAACAAATGTCAGTGATTGTTTATAAGTTTATGCTATAGATGGCCATACTGATATTGTATTGGATTTATTGATAAATAAAACATTAATTCTTGGCTTTATTATTAATTTAAAAAAAAGTTTATTTGAAGAAAATTATTCAGAATTAAATGTTCTATTATACTGCATCAATATTTATTAATTATACCAAAATTTCTGTTGACATAAAATTTTAAAATTTGAAAATTAAGGTGCTGGCTAAACTATACTTTGAAAAAGATAAAAGAAATTATTGCTATTAGCAGCGATGACTCATAAACATAATTTTGAAATCTTCACCTTTGCTAAAAACATACATAACTCGGCAATAACAATGACACTGGTTTTTTTAAACTCGGTTTGTTATAAAGTAGTTAATAAAATAAATAATGAAATATATCATCACTGCTTAAAACATTGCAAATGTGAAATACACAATGTTTAACTATAATAATTTTAACGGAACAGAATTTTGTGTATTTCACATAAAAAAATCCATGTTTGTTAACGTTTTGTTACAAAACCATTTTTTAAGTTTGTGTTACGTTTCATGTCCTAAACAATTTGATTGGTTGCTTGACTTTTAAAATGAGACGCATGATAGATACCTGGCGAGGACATGAAATCTCACATGCCAAATTCAGAACTTATTCATATCTTGTTTATCACGTAAAATTTTCAAGTCGCGTTTCTCATAAAATTCGTAGTTCATTTTGTTCTTGCAGATAAAAAATTGGTATAGAACCATATCCAGAAAATTAATATTAACATTAATTGTTATTTTTGTTATAGAACTTTTACTTTCGAGAACGTATTCTTATATCCAAATAAATTGCAATAAAAATAAATTTAAGAAATCTCTTCTAATGCCCTTTTGGTTACAACAGTAATTAAAGGCCATTTCACTGATTGGATTAAAACTTTATCAAGATTAATTGCCCACAGAAAGAGAAATACGGTTTTCGGAGCCTTGTGCCATTAGGATTACAGAGATGTCTAACACGATAATTTAACATTTTAGAGTTGAAATATTGAATTGAACTGCTAAGTTCATAACTTTATAATAGGTAAGTAATATTTGAATAGTGTTTGGTTTTGTCCTACTATTCTAATATATTCAAAATTCTTCAAATTCATTAGTAGTATTAGCGATATTTCTTAAGGATATATGTAATATTTTAAATTCATATTTAATTAATAATACAATAATATATATATATATATATATATACAGGATGTCCCTTAACTTGGTGCACAAACTTTAAGGGCATATAATACTGATCAAAATGAGTAAAAAAAGCTCAGTCAAAATGTGTCCGATCTTTAATAGTTTCCCAGATATAACGCAGTGAAAAATGAGTTTTTACGAGATTTACCTTTGCTATCTCGAAAACTATAAGAATTACGATTTTGATTAATTGAGACTTTTTGTTTACCTTTGAGAGGTAATCTTAGATGGCCTTTTGTTATTTTATAAAAATCAAAAGTGAAATGTTGTGGCGACCTTGGTCAATATTTAATTTTCATATAACTACGTAACTATAAGAAATTGAGAAAAATGTTTCATATAAAATTTTATTGTTTTTTATAGTCTTTTTACTGACATAGACAAAATTTTATTCGATCGCTATCTTTGTCAGTTTTTCTTAGATTTTTCGCTTTTCTCGGAAACAGTTGAAGATCATTCCTATGTTGATGAAGCTTTTTTATTCATTTTGGTCAGTACTATATGCCCTTAAAGTTTTTGCTCGAAGTTAAGGGACACCCTGTATATATATATATATATATATATATATATATATATATATATATATATATATATATATGACGCTGACATTTTGCATTTATTTGTCAATTACAAAAATTTAAATATCGTAACTGTTTTTTGGGCAACGAGATTTTTTATTTCAACAGATTATTCTATATTATTATATACTATATCTCCAAACCTATACGAAACATAATAAAAAAATTAAATGTGTCAGATTGAAAATTTAATTATCTTTATTATTTGTAGTAACAAATTTTCAAAAATAATATTTAGAATTTTTTTTAGGAACTATCACTTCCGGTTTTCCAATTGTTACCAGAACCACAGACGCAATATATTGCCAGAATTTATTAATAATTAATTAATATTCAACTTTTCCCATTACTGTTAGATTGAGGAATCCATAGTTACACAGGTCTTTAGTCTTATAGAACTTGAGAAATCGTACCTCCAACAACCTAACACACATCCACACACACACACACACACACACACACACACACACACACACACACACACACACGCATACACACACACACAGACAGACTACATCGTAAAAATGTTATAAAATATTCATTGACATCTGGATATGATATTTTTAGCATGAATCCAATACCTCTCTTATAGCGAGAGGTAAAAATAAAATTATAAAATTGTACAATTGTTTTGAATTTAAGAAAACAACGCGACAGCAATACAAACACCATATAACATTCTACGTTGTGTTTGATTGTCTAGAAAATTTTCCCAGTCCTCAGTCCTCAGTTTAACAACTATCCAACTCCCTTGTCAACCGGTGTTGATTAGTGACAAAAATCCGTTCCCACGTGACCGGTGTGACAATCTCCGTCCCGACCCCGCCGCCTTGATCAGCGATCTAGTTAGGCGTGATGCGTGTAGACACGACCACGATACGAGACATGAAACACAACCCTGAACCCTGATAACGAGGCCCTCGGTGACTTTATCCTGCTACATTTGCACCACCATTCCCAAGACACCCAACTGATAACAAGAGGAGGAGGAGACAATAATAGAAAAGAAAGATACACTAAATAATTGTTTTGTAAGCAAAAAAATCTGATGTGGCCAACACAATACGTCCCGTTTAATTTAAATTTAAATACTGGGTTCAATCCCGACCGACGCCAAATATTTCGTATTTTAAATGGCACAAAAATGACCCCTGTGGTGCACTCTCCACGTCAGCAATAAATGCTCGTGAGGTGACACCTGATAAATGCCCGCACGATACAAATATATCATCGTTACCAAATCTGTGTACAAAGCAGATTAGCAAACCCAGCAATGGGTAATATGCTGTGATCCAGTGCTGGCGTGGAGAGTGCACCACATGAGTCAATTTTGTGCTATTTAAAATTCTAAAATATTTGGCGTCGGTCGGTATCGAATTCGGACGCCTGGTAAAAGCCCGCACGGTACAAATATGTCATCATTATTACCGACATTTGTGTACAAAGTAGATTGGCTCACCCAACAATGGATAATATGCTGTGATGATATATATTTTTTTTATCTTACCTATATTTTTACATATTTATTTATGCTGGAAACTGTATTAAGTTCCTTTCCATATAATTATTGTTCCATTTACTATTTTTTTTAAAACGTTTATTATCATTTGAAATGATTAGTTTGTTGACAGTGACATATATGTCAATTACAAACATTTGAGATCTGAACTGTGTAACCATGTGTATGAGTTGTGTTTAAAACGTAGGCTCCGGGATTAAAACTATAGATAATTTTATAAATTTATCCATAAAATATATACAAAAAGTATTAGTGTAATCCTGTAGAAAATTTAAAAAAAAACTTTAATTTTTATAATAACAAATGTCGATAGTATTTGTATCAGAGCGTAAAGAGAATCCACACACACATACACACAGACATCAGCGTAAAAATGTTAAAATTGGATTCTAGGGACCTTAAAACGTACTCATATCAAAATCTCGATGTGCGATTTTTAGTACGATCCCTATACCTCCCTTACCAAGGGTAGCGGAAGGTAAAAAATGTAATACAGTAAAGTTTTTGAAAGATGTCCGATCAAGGTCATATGTACCATGAACGAATTAACAAATTGGCATACATTTATCCCCCTCCTTTACAAAGGCTTTAAGCGTGTGCGATAAGGATGGATATAACACGCTTGTCTTTCAAAAATTCATATTGTTTCGACTAAGTTAGGATATTCCATTTTAAAACGATGCTCGTTGTTGATAATACTTACGCTTTAACGTAAGTTTATATATTAATTCAGATATAGTCAAATTTTTTGACTCTGTCGGGTACAGTAATAAAACTATAAATGAACTATAAATATCGCAATTATAATAAAGCGGCATATCCTTTACTTTCTGTAGTATAATACTGTTTGGCATTGGCCCATATTTTTGAGCTGCTCTATTCATTTATGTTAAAGGACTGTAAGGCTATTTTCCTATACATACCTGGTAGACGTTTGATTCAATGCATGAATAGAACGGCTCAAAAATATGGGCCGAAGCCAAACAGTATTATACTACAGAAAATAAAGGATATGCCGCTTTATCATAATTGCGATATTTATAGTTCATTTATAGTTTTATTACTGTACCCGACAGAGTCAAAAAATTTGACTATACATTACCTTGATTCATAGCTGTACGAATAACGTTATTTTCTGTCAGTGTCACTGACACTGACATTGTGTCAGTATCTTAATTTTCATATATTTGGTTTTACATTTACTAATAAACTTACCAGTTGATTTATTTTTGAATTTTGAATGCTTTTATTCTAACATATATTTTTATAATAATAAAATAGCAGTAGTATCTTATGTACCCTCACAAAAACTAAGCAAACGACACTACTGAATTTGTCAGAATGGGCGGAGCAAAAATCTGAATTCATACAATTCATAGATGACCTTGATCGGACATCTTTCAAAAAAATTACTGTAAATACATATATATTTCGTGTTTTAAATATGGACATACGAACTTGTATGTTACGTCACTAAATACCTTATCATTAAAATCTCTTATCTATGACGTCAATCTCAGATCGGTTTCTGGTCCAGAACAATAAACAGATTACCATTCTCGTATTACATATGGATATCGTTGGATTCAGAAAATACTGAATCTAATAAAACAATAAAAAAATAAATTTTCATTTAAAATAAGAAAGTTGCATCCAGTATTTTGACAACCAGTGGTAGAGAAAATTTTTTTTTTCTCATTGTAATAGTCTAGTAAAATAGAAATTGTTTGCTAATTAAACCGACCTCGTATATAGGTCTTATAGTTCTCAAGATAGAAATAGTGGACAAAATAAAATAAACAGTCTGCATATAATTTTACCGCTGAGAAATTTATTATATTTTACGAGCTAATAACTATAACTATTACAATTAGCTTATGAAAAGTTTTATTTTTACGACCTTTAGCTAACGACATATTATTTTACTACTTACTCCTGTAATTTCAGCTCGTTTTATGACTTCTCTTTTCATTTGAATAATGTCTTAAGGTCTTATTTGCTTAATTATGACGGAAAGATAGAGAATTTTGAATTTTTAATAAGGAAACGAAAAGCCAGGGCAGAATTAATAAAGTCTGCAATGTGGACTTTGTCCTGCAGGAAGCCCTTTTATTAATCAAAGCAAATAATAAAATTTTATCTGGGCCTAGTGGGTAAAAACAAAAAAATTAATTAATTTTTTATTGGATATTATGTTCGTTATTATAACCAAATGAACAGTCGAATGCGGTCGGAAAATTTTGTTTTCATTATTTACTAATATTGGAAATATAATTAGCATAATTATTTTAACTGCAATAATAATATCCTTTGTTAGAAGTTAATTGCTTTCATTTCATTTCTATGCTAATTCCGTATATAATTTCACCAATGAATTTTATTTGTTGCAGAATTTACTACCAAGTATAACCATTCGGTCTTAAGTAAATATTAGTGCTGTGAGAATCCTACAAAACTTGGATCCGATGAGAACCCGGATTTTAAAATATCCGGATTATATATTAAATATTTTTACGATGATGTGTGTGTGTGTGTATGTGTGTGGGGAGGTTGGAAAGGCGATTTCTCAAAAACTATAATACTTAATATCTGTTAAACTACGTATTTCTCAATCGGACATTACTGGGAAGAGCTGAAAAGGTTTTGGTAATAATTGGACAACCGGAAGTAGTTGATTCTTAAAAAAAATCTAAATATTATTTTTTGAAAATTTTTGTTCTTACTTGGATTAGAGAAGAGTAAATTCTCTATCTGATATATATAAATATTTTATTATATCTTTTATAGATTTAGAGATAAAGAAATATAAGGTATATAATAATCTGTTGTAATAAATCTCACAGCCCAAATAATGTCATGGAAACCAATTGAAAAATGAAAATGTTTGTAACTGACAGATAAGTGTCAGTGTCAAAAATCCAGACACATTACTGAAGACTTTTTCTGGGAAGTGCATACATTATATTATTTCTTAATGTATTAATAGTTAAATATTTCATATTATAGATATATTACACATACCCTTCAGAAATACTGTTAATCCCGACAATGAATTGAAAACATTTCGAAAAATTATAACAGGACAAAATTTCTTCATAGAATGCAATTAAAATTTAAAAATATAAATGTAAAGAATAGATGTAAGTAGAATTTTTGGTGTAGAGTGTAGGTATACAAGAAATGTTAAATTCAATAGGGCGCGAACAGTCAAGTCACTTTGTTGGCCTTGACAAGCAGATATGGGGGCCCGTGTCAAATTATAGCTAGTAATTATGTACATAGATGTCAAATATTATAATTTTTCATTCTAATTGGTTTTCCAATTCCATGTGGTTTATTTTCCTCGACAAGTAAATTCCTCACTCCTAGTAACAAATTTACGTGAATTTGGAAAATATTGAAATTTTTAAATAAAAAATTCTGACATTTGCCATCTATGTACATAATTACTAATTGTCGTTCTGACACGGGCATATCTGCTTGTCAAGGCCAACAATGTCAAGTGACTACTCGCGACCTATGCTTATGAAATCAAAAAAAAAGTGGCGAGAGATATTGTGCTGGCCCCAACAGATTTTTTGTATAATCAACTTGTAATTGGAATATCATGGAGGTCAGATTTATAATAAATAAATTGGCACACCCTGAAATGGGTATGCCGTGATATTATATCTGTCAACTGTATTGAGCTCACTGAATGAATGGTTCATTTTACTATATTGTAGAATTCAATGCGTAACATAAAATGTAAATCAAATGATATTTAAAATATGCAACAACTAATCAAGATGCAATTAACACGAATGTAACCCGATTATTTCATGTAAATGTCATTCCAGATTGAATTATTTGACTTCAGTGTTTCAAACTACCCTACTGCAATTTGTGTTGTCAAATTGTATCTAACAGATAAAGTAGAAACCTATGTTGAAGCAAAACAAACAGTTTTCCAGCTAGCTCTTGAATGACATTCGCCATTTGCTATTTCTATCAGAGAGAATAGAGCCCCGAATGATGCAAAGATGTATCGGATGTGTGTTGATATTTATAGCAAGAGAAAAGATAAACTTTATATATCCAACAATGTAAAAGTCGAGATTTTAGATAGAGGAATAAAAGTATTCCCACGACAAATTAAATGTAGGATACAATTCGATTGTAAAATCAAGAATGAGGTCAAAGAAATATTTTTTTAAAAGTGTACGACGTTTCAAGAAGTGAGAAATACAAGTAAAACCAAAATGAAGTATTTATTATTGTCTGTTTCAAAGTATTGTAACGTTTTTATTTATATGGGTGAAGTGTAACAAATAACAGATATATTATTAATTAAAAGAATACGTTTATTAAACGGTAAATATTAGAAATATATTTAAAAGATTATAAAAGTAACTAACACTATGATTAAACAAATATTAACACTAATTTAAAGACTAAGATTATTATAAGACAATTAAACACTAAGATTATTTATTTAAACAATTAACACTACTGTTTATGTCACTAATCACATTTATTTATGTTCACTTGTCGACACTTATTTATATCAGACTTCTGTACTCGTTGCTTGTATAATACAGAGTGCGTTCGCTGGCTTTGGCGGCGGGTTATATACCTGGCAGATTATTTCTAGACCCTTCTGGAGAACTTCTAGAGGTAAACAACATAACACAATAGATTAGCACCGCGACCTGTCCTAACGAGCGCGCTGCGCGCAGACACAGAGACGCCAGCCATGGCGCGGCGGCGGCGAGGGCTACGGAACGGCGACGTTAGAGTATAAAAAATCTGATGTATGATGTATAAATTCCATACATTTTCTTGCAAAAGATTCTAAATTTCCAGTAAAATTATTTTATAAACTATGCAAATTGCACTTGACACTAACATCTTCTTCTTTAGCTTTCCCCATTCGTTAGGGGTCGCTATTTTTTATTTTTTCTTCCACTGATTTCTGTTGTACGTGTCGTTCTCATTCAGTTCCTTTTCTCTCAAGTCTTCCGCAATACAGTCCTTCCATCTTATCTTTGTTCTTCCTCTGTTTCTTCAACTTTCTATTATTAAGCTATTCATTCTTCATCCAATATATTCTTTATCCTCATGACATTTTCAAACCAATGTAATCATCTCGCTTGTATCTTTCTAGAAACTTGTAACAACTTGTATCTATTTCAACATCCTCATCTCTGCCACATTAATTTACTTTTTATTTATACAGACATCTGTCAATTTTAATTATATGAATATATTAGTAGTTTCCATGTTTAGCATAGCTGGCTGATTTATAAAAATTAATTTCTTTAAAATTCTTTAACTCTATATCGTATAGAGAATAATATATTCTTTAAGTTATAATAACGTTAAATGTCAATAAACCAAATTTATCTGTTAAATCTTCAAATGAGGCTACTTCCAGTCCACCAATTATAACCAAAATCTAATCAGTTGTTCTTCCGGACGTAAACTTAAGGAATACGAAAAAAATATAATTTTTGGAATCGTGATATTGAAATTATGCGATCCGAAAATTTCGTCACATACACATACACACACACTCATACACACACACACACACACACACACACACACACACACACACACACACACACACACACACACACACACACACACATAAAATTGGATTCTATGGACCTTGAAACGTGGTCATTTAACAAAATCTCGATATGCGATTTTTAGAATGATGCCTATACCTCCCTTACCAAGGGTAGCGGGAGGTAAAAAAGAGTGTATAGTTATATTATTAAGTAGTATTATAAATAAAATGAATATGCTATTTAATAATTAAAAACTGAAAAATGGATTAACAATTTGTTACATGTTAATAAAAAGTTTTCAAATGAAGGACAAAAGATCTTTTGTGAAGGTTTAGTGAATGTGGATGGACGAGATGAAAGTACTGCTTGTATAGAAATGTGAGTTAATGAATGATTGTTGCATGAATGGACAGAGCTAGAGGGGTCGAGCCAATAAGTTTTGCGAAAAATACTGTGATTTTATGTATGTATGTACATATATGTATGTAAGTAGTGGGGGAAGGCCGTTTCTAGACCATCAGCCGCAGCAAAATGAATTGAGCGTGCATGTGTTTTTCTGTGGGGGTTTTATAGGTGGAATATTGTATGAGACGCCACTGAATGTTGTTGTCCATAGACGTAGGAATTATTTTTGTAACTATGTATACATTTTGTTGTGAATATTGCAAGAGACGACGCTGGAAACTGGTTGTGGGATACAAGGTGAGGTGATTGTTTGAGGCGTGCAAGAGACGATGCAGGAAACTGGTTGAGAAATTGTCGTAATTGGAAGTTTAAGGTTAATATCATTTCATATAAGTTCAGATTTTATAAGGTAAAGGTGTTTGACCCAACAATGAAACAAGTAACATGATTTAGAGAAGTCGGCAAAGAAACCACAAATTCCCACGGTAGACAAAATTTTCCCAGGCTGAACCGTCCCCATAACCGAGGCGTAGGAGCAGTGCCAGAGATGGAACTGGAAACTGGTTGAAAAATAATAAAAATTGTCGTAATTCGAAGTTTATTTGTATAATATCATGATAAATACAAGTTTATAAGGTGTTTGACCCAACAATAAAAACAAGTAACAAATACAAATGAGTAATATGTTAAATACAAGTTCAGATTTTATAAGGTAAAGGTGTTTGACCCAGAAATGAAAGAAGTGTTATACATTATTTTCTTATTTATTTTATATGATTATTTAAGACAATACACATATTAACATTTGTGAGTACAAATTAATTTAAAATACAATCTAGTTAAATATTGTAGAATGTCCCCATGCTAATGTGTCTGTGGAATTATCAATTAAACACCTTTTGTCATCATTTGCAGATAAAGCATGTTTGTTTTGAATTTGAGTATAAATTACATGATTTTTTGACCTGAATAAATTTTGTTGTACACAAAATGATTTATTTGACATTAACGTTTCTCTATAATCTTCATGACTGATTTGACCCTTCACTGCACATTCTTTAATTCCTTTAGCTCTTTTTATTTCTGTTTCCTCTGTTAATATAGAATACATTTTTGATCTCAGACCGACAAATTCTAAAATAATTTTACCCTCCATTTCATCTTTAAATTTTCCTAATACTGCTTTATTTTGTAAAGGAATACAATATGGATTATTCGGTTTAAAGTTTGAAGTATCAAACTGACTTAAATTTTGTTTCATTTCTTCATAAATGTCATCAACTGAAAATTCATAGATGAACGAATCTGTATCTGTATATAGTAACTTTACTCTATCTTCATATTTTGGTTTTATGAATGAATAGTGAAAATCATACATATGTTATTTTGACAGTTCTAAAATACAGAATCCCAAGTAAATAAGTTTGTTGTATAAAATTTTCAATTTATTCATTTGAATAGCAACAAAATTTTCATCGAAAATAGATAGACTGTGGAAGTGTGGTTTTGATATATAATATTCCGCGCCTCGTTTTAAACCGATATTTTCCCAATGCGTAATTAATTTTACGTCAACACGATTGTCAATATTTTCCATGGTTTTTCCATATGCTGCGTTATTTTTCAGTTTGAAGTAGTCTTTTTCAAAAGCACTAGTTGCTTTAATTCTCATATTTGTATTAAGATCAATATAAATTTTCATCCAGTTCGACTGATTAAAACTTAGAACTCTATGAATTTTAGTTAACTCTAAACCATATTGCATTGCTTGTTGTAAATTTCTGTAATGTATTATATATCTGGATTTATTGTTTAAATTTGTAATTAATTTTTTATGTTTCGAATTTGGAGGATAAATAGTTTCAACGCAAAAGGGTAAGTCATTATGGTTCTCATGTAAACTATCACAATATTTCAGATCAACTTCAAAAATGTATCCAACATCTGAATTTTCAGGAATATTTGAAATGTTTAAATTGTTTATTTTTTCATCTGTTAACCAATTAAAATTATTTGTCGGTAAATACATAGACATCGCAAACCCATACAAATTGTTAGCATCCCAGTAAACTACATATTTTGAAGGTAAAGATGCATCATATAAATTCGATGACATATATTTATTATTGGCTTTTGAGAATCGATTTGAACACTGTGAAATACCTCCCCGGATTCCTTTTTTGATAAAATTTAACATGTCAATATCTGTTAATAATTCCAGTTTGACTTTTGTTGTCTTTAGAAGCGCATCCCAACTAAGACCAGGCGCTGTAAAATAGTGGCATGGGTCTAGGTCATATATACTCACACATAAATTTCGAAAATTTTCAAAAACATCCGCTAAAAGCAAGACATCTGTTTTCAAATATATATCGGAGTAATCACTCAATGTTTGACAATTAAATTCATTCCACACTTCTAGAGCATGTTTGTAATCAGTATCGCTTATAAAATTATTATTAAGTATGTCATTAAAATATTCTTTATCTGGTAAATTAGTTATTGATAATTTCTCAAGTGAATCTACATACATGTAGGGAAAGATGCCTTTTCTAGTTACAAGATTGAATTGTCGTGAATTTGGAAAGTATTTGAAAGTATTTATGAGTTGTTCTGGTTTCAGATTCTGCACTAAATTGCTTAAAGATTTACTCATGAATCTATAAGAGTCTAAAAATCTCAGTTTTATATAAACATTTTTATTATTAATTCTGTCCACTAACAGATGTTTAGTAAATGAAATATACTTTTCTTTATTTTTTGGTATGACATCTATTTTTCCATCGTCAAACGCCAAATGTCGTATGAATAAGTGACAGTCATAATTTGTAAGATTATGAAAAAAAATTGGTACAAACTTTAGGATTTTAAAATTTAAATTACATGAGTTATGAGCAGCACCACGAAATTTTCCAGTAAGGTGGCAATGGTCCTTTACTTTATCAAAAATTTCTACCTTTTGTTCACAGATATGACAAACAACTGTTGAATTGAAACAGTCCAACTCATTATCTGTTAGAGGTATCATAGGCATTGTAATTTTCAAAATACGATCGTAAATATCTCTAATATCATTTGAAATATACTCAACGAATTTATGTGAAGCGTCTTTACCGGAATATATTCTGAATTTGTTTAGTTCATTGTTATATGAACATTTTATGAAGTACGCAAAACTGTATGGTTTATGTACATGTGTCTTATTTGTGAATGAATGATCCATTGCAGGTAAACAATACGAGAAAGGAATTTGTAAAGATTCAAAATCAGCATAGACAATAAAGGGTACTTTTAATTTCCGTTCAAAATGAGTGAACTCTAAAATATTTTCATTTTCATTCGGTAAGAAAGTGACTACATAATTACAATCATTATTTTGATGATTAACAAGATTATCTTCAGTAGTAAAATGAATTAAACAACTATCACATATCCATTTTTTATGTGATTTCTTATTAATTTGTTTACTAACCAAACGTGATAAATTTTTAATCCAAACATAATGATTTTTATCTTCATCCTCCAGATATAATAAATTAACATGATTCTGCTTTCTATTTTTTGTATAGTGCAGCGGACCTACAACTATATAATTTCTGTTTTCATAGTCAAATTCAATCCCAAATACATTTACGGATACATTGTTTATTTCCTCAAAATAATGAATGTCTTCAATGCGTACTGGGAAATTTAAATGTGTAAAATTTAATTTGTTTTCATGTGGTATATATTTTATGACCCTATCCGCATGATCGGGTGAAGGATAAAGCGCAGACAGTATAGCCCATTTGAAACATTTCTCGTCACCGTTTTGTACATTAACACAAGCTTTCTTCTTTTCTATTTCCGATGGTAGTGGGATGTATGAGGATGCCGAAAATGGACTATATTTGTTTACATTTATTTCCAAATGTTCCACATGTACCAAACTCCAACCAGAATCCTTTTCCTGTAAGCATATATTCATAGAGACACTTTTAAAACAATTTAAAGATAATACCTGAAATTCTTCGGTGTCTGCGATGATTCGTGATGAGTAGTTGTCATAAATTTCTGATATATCCGTAGACTGTGTAATTCCTTGAAATTTTGTGTTGAACGATTTAATTTCATTTATGTCTCCCTTCGTTGGTAAAATATATAGACAAAATAATTCCATATTCACCTTGATTGAGTTATGAATACTAAGTTGATTTGCAATTATTTTACATGTTTGATTTTTAATTTGTTTTAAGAATGTTACAATATCTGATTTAATATTTTCGTTACTAATTTTAAAAGATATTATTCTGTTTTTGAAAGCTGTCTTAATTATTGAAATATTAGGTCCACAATTAGTACAAGCTTTTAACTTGTGTTTGTTTGTTTTTAAATGAGAATTGAAAAGAGACTTGATTACATTAATTTCACATGAATCACAATATATGTAATCATGAGACAATTTTCTTCGTTTAGGTGAATGAGAAGACAGCTGGTTGGCACTTTTCTGCATAGTGTTGTTAACCTTTATATTATGGAGATTAAACAAATGTCTTTTAAATGAGAATGAACTATACTGCTTTCCGCAATACTCACAAAGTAAATTTGAATTTTTGTTACATTTATATTTAATATGTCTTTGTAAACTATTTTTTAATTTATACTTTGTACCACAGACTTTGCATAAGAACATAATTACTTATAACCTTATTTTATATTGTTTGTTAATTATATTTCTAAATGATTTGTTTTCTAAATAACGTTTGAGGTTTTTTCTTGAATTATTTCTACCTCTTCGACTAAAAAGTACTGAACATTTTAAACATTTCCTTGAGTAATTAACAAATATATTAATTCTTTTCTCACAAATTATACAGTATTCAAATCGTTCTGTATGTAACTTTGCATATGTTCTTCATGAGATGGTACAAATTTTAAATTCCAAAAATCAGTTATCATAGCACAGTCTGAGCAATATATTTCACCTGATTTATTTCGGTTTTTATAATGTGTCACATACTGAACACAAAAAAAAATATGTGTTTCTGATAAATAATCAACTAATCTAACTATAGAGCTTTTAAAAAAATTAGATACTTTCATATTTTACAGAATTTTATACATCCTCTTGCTCCATACTAAAATATAATTATTAAATTAGAAAAAAGTTATATAATTATTAATGTTCACTCACCTATCAAATCGAATTTTTACGAAACTATCTTCTGGTGTAGTTATATTTGTTATATACTTCCCTCCCAACTCTATCATTTGTTGATCTGTTATATTTTGGAATCTCTGGGGTAGAAATATAGTAAACTCTTCAAGTTCTAAAATAACTCTTGGACCGTATTTTGTTTTAATTACTTTCGCACTTTTTATTAAATATTTTTCATTCACTGTCAAATCAGAAATTTTTTTATACTCGAAGCCAACAGCGAGTTTATTTAACTGGTTAAGCGCCATTTTTTATATAGAACAGAGATCTTTGAATTTATTCATTTATATAACACAGGTTTAACCCCCTCCTCCAACATACTATTTTAACAATATATCCTTTATAACCAGAATATTGTCTTAAAAATATTTATACATAATTTATGTAGATATTCAAACACATTTCCATAATAAAATCCTATACTAACAATTTTTTATCTTCCTACATAATACAATTAGCTTACAAATGTAACTGACCACACACAAACTGGTTTCTTTAAAAACATTTTGAAACGTTTATGATATGGTGTTTAACATAATATAAAGGTAAAAAATTATTAAGATTAAGCGAAATGAAATAAAACTTTTGTTTAGTACAACAGGTTTAAAAATGTAAACATAACATACGTATTTGGAGGTAGCGACCTTTGGTTATGAATGTAACTGACCAGACACAATGTCCAAACTGGTTTCTTTAAAAATATATTTGAAACGATTATGGTATATAACGATAATAAAAATGCGTTTCGTTTCAGTTATATGTAAATAGCACAAAATAAATTTATATGATTGACATAATATAAAGATGAAAATTATTAAGATAAGTGAAACGAAATAAACTTTTGATCAGTATAACAGTTTTAAAAATATAAACTACACATTGGATGTTTTTGGAAGTAACGACCTTTCTTATGGTGCTGCTTACAAATAACAAGTAAACCCAGAATGGGGGGTGAATAAATTTTACTTATAAATATTGCAAGTTTTAATAAAAGAGCTCAGTGCTACACTATAGCAATGCCTATTGTAAATGGTGTTAATCAAAATAACATTTTAAAAGGAAAAACACTTTTGAAATACAGTTGTATGCATTTATAATCACTACGTGGAAATTGAAAGTTTAAATATTAACAGAATTCCTATTACAAGAAATTTTAATCAAAATCGATATTTAAATTACAAAATTATTTGTAAGGATTGCTTTGACGAAAGTTCTCGAAGTTCTTATTATTTGAATTTATTAGATATAAGGATCGATTTTTCTAACATTAGTATATATCTTTCGGAACAACACAATATAAAACTATTTGATTTAAACGAAGCATATGGGCATAGACGGTGTTTCAAGTGTGGAGACTATATTATAAATATTATTACTAAAAATGAATGTGGTAAATGTAGGGAAATATTAAACCAAGTAAATTGAAATTAATATTTTTCCTTGAAAATGAATGTAAGTACTATAATTTCTTAAAATTTGGAATATTAAACATACAAATTATTTTTCAGATTATACAATGCGAAGAAAATATTTGCCCTGTATGTGGTATTCTCAGTCTAATGATTGAAAGAATACTAAATTTTAAACATGAGTAAGGATAATAACAAATTTTGAATGAATAAAATTAATTGAAAATCTAATTTTTTTAGGGGACAATATCCTAAGGACAGGTAAAACGTTTTCTATCTGAAATAATTACTTTCTAACTATTTTTTTAAAATTAGTAGATCGTAGAAAAGGAAAAAAATAAGGAAACGGGATATGAGGAAACAAGTAAAAGAATAAAACAAAATTAATATTATTTTACTTTTATTATATTAATTGGACCTAATTAAGAAAATATATTCTTATTAATAAATGTTTTAACCAAATGTTCATTATTTTTACAAATATAACAATGCTTAATTAATGGAGCTGGGCCATCTATATGATCTCTCTGTGTTGGTAAATTATAATGTTCCGTACACGGCAATCTTCTTATGATGTCCAAGTGGGCTTTGAATTTGTATGGTAAATTCATCCAAATTTCTTGTAACTCTAATCCTTGGAACAATTCTAATATATTTATAAATTTATCCTCACTTATCCCCTTGCAAATGTATATAGTGGAAACATATTTGCGAATAAAAGAACGATAGTTGTTTTGATTCTGCCAATTTGACGAATATTCATTAAATTTTTCTTCATTTATAATATTTAATTTGTAAGCGATAGAGAGCAAATCACATGCAATCAGTTTGTCAACCATTTTTGGTATAGAATTCTTCAAAACAGGTTTCACTATTTCAATCAGTTGGGAGGGGAAATAATATATAAGTATTCGCAAACTCAAGAAGACACCAAAATCACTTGATTGTACTTGAAGAAAAAGTTCTCACCGTAAGTATAATAATTACAAATTTGTGACAGAAATTAATATTATAAATTGTATGTCTCAGATGGCACTATTCCAAGAACAAAGTCCTTCGAGCAGTTCGACTTCTTCTGTTGTATTCTACAACGACTTTGCTGAACTAGTCAAGAACGATGAAATCTTCAAGTATTTATACAAAGATGATCATCTATTACTGTCTTCAAATTATCCACTTAATAAATCAAAAACCAAGTGGGTGTCAATAGGATTGAGTGTTACAAGGAACTATATACCTGTTATTAAAATAAGTACAAGCAAACCTTGTTTTCCCGGCATTCAGTTTACTCAAACGGAGTGGGCTGAATTATTTAATTATAGAAGTATAATTCTAAACTATCTAGAAAATGGAGTAGAAATGTCATATCAGAATATAAGTGGGGATCATGGATTTATACTAAATAATATTAAAGGCAAAAAAATTTTGACCATAACATGGAATACTAATGAGTACAATCTTGTTTTGGACACGCAGTCAAGTAAAACTCTTTTTAGATTGAGTAATTTATTATTACATAATTTTTGAATTACTACAAACATTAGAGTTCAATGAATTTTACAAAAAAAAAAGTTTTGTTTTTCGTGTACAAACTTACTGTAAAATTAATAATTGTGAATGTACAGAAAAATGTATAGAAATTATTTTAGATAAGGATATTAATTTAAATGTATTAGCTTTTAAGGAGTTATTATATGTAAAAGGAAAAAAACTTTGTAATGAGTTAGGAAATAAGAACTGAAATGCACTAGGAAATATTCTGTATACAGGAAAAAAATAAATACTGATATAAACTTAAAAACATTTATTATTCATAAAATTACAAAAAATATTTCGGTGTGAGTAAATCTAACCAATTTTTTATTACAAAAACATTTCGTAAAGAACAAATAAAAGGTGGGGAATGTGAAAAACATGAGAAATTTATTGTGTTGGCAATTTTTAAACTGGGGTATTGCACTAAGTCGATGACATCAGCAGACAAGTTCAGTTTGTTTTGTAAATATTTCTTCTTCCTAGCTCCTTTAACGAAAATTTTCGAAGCGTTTGATAATTCTTCTTGTATATTTTCTAGTGTTTGCGAATAGGCACTAGATCCTGAATCCCAATATAATCCATGATAATTATCTAACAACCACTGTGATTCTTTCCGGCGTGACTTATTTAACTGGCCCCAATCATAAGGTGGTTCAAGAAGAAAATGTTGTAATTTTTCACCATTTCTCGAGAGAATAGCAATTTCTTTCGGAATAAAGTCACCATTATTCGCAGTGAAACCTTGGATGTCTACGATGAATTCCATTGTACAACTAACTATTCCACTCAAATTACACAAGCTTTTTAACTGAGCTGGTCATCACATTATATTCTACCAAGCGATCATGAATAATAACGCAGTAGGCTGTTGTTTTGTCGGGGAAATTTTCAGTTGATTCAAAGTCAAGTCTTACATCGACAGGCGCTGTTTTCAAACTTTCATTTTGTTTGGAACAATCCAATACTATGAGTGGCATTTTATTAATAAAATCTCCTTTGTTTAAAAGCTGTTCTGGTACTTGGTCATAATAGGCTGGTTGAAATTGTGTGTACATATCGTACAAAACAGCATAACGATTATTTTTTATATTCAAGTTTAAATTTTCATAAGGATAATTTTCGGAATTAAGAAAAAGTTTAACATTTGAAATATTACAATGATCAAATTCACCAGCATTCTTCGCATCTTGATTTTTCCTGTCAGTTTGAAATGCTAATATAATAAATCGAGGCTTCTCGAATTGTGAAGATGTTTTAATTGTCCATGTTTGCGTTTGACTACCAACAGGAAGAATTGGATACTCAAATGTAGACCACGATCGAAACGGAATTTGAATTTGTTGGTTTCTTTCCAGTTTCTTTAAAAATTTAAGTTTTATTTTGTCATTTACATAGACATATGGCATACGCCATGAAAGTTTTGTTATTTTTAAAGTTAATTCTTCTTGTGTAACGTATGCATTCGAGTCTGTCTTTGATCTAATGATAACAAGTTCTTGTTTAGAATTCATAAGGATCTTTTTATAATCTTCAGCGAAACCAAGAAGCATATGCAGAGGTATTAGCACATTAAACTGTCCTTTATTATCAGTAATAAAAGAGCTGCCCCATCCAGCATTTTCGAGTGTTCTCTTTTGTCCTTCATTAAATGAGCAGTATCCTTTAAGGGTGGTCGTTATTCCAGGATTCTTGGTCCGATCAATTTCAATACCATTTAATTCATAACGTATCTCATCAAACAAGTGTGCGATGCCGTTATTGATAAAAGTAGATGTTGCAGCTGGAGGCGATCCATCCTTTTTTAATAGCACACCTTCAATAACGATAGAACTTTCGCTAGGAAGTGTGAAAAGATCTTGTTTTTGAACAGGAATTCGAATTTCATCATTATTATTGAATGTAGTAGCAATATATGGTTGATGCGAATGTATTTCATAACGTGTTATAGCCTCCTCATAAAAAATTTCTTCGTCAATTTGTAAAATACTATTCATTTTTCAATTTGTAGCCTTGTGTTTTAAGAAATTTTATATTCTTAGGTGTTAACCTCTTAGAAGACTGTAACTGAGTGATAACACGTTTCACCTTAATCACTCTTTTATTATTAAAATTAATACCCATTAATTCGTTTAAGATGTAATCTAACTGTAATATTTTCTTCTTGGAAATCAACAAAGTCCTTGTCTTGATCAAGAACTCTTACTGTTATATTATCAATTACTCTCACGGTTACTGGTAAATAAATGATGGTTGAAGGCACTTCAACTATTTTATATCCTGGCGCTGCGGTTGGAAAGAAAACATGTAATATATGTTCACTTGAATTATTTTGATATGATCCTCCGCAAATATTACAACTTATTTGTATACTATTCACTTTCATAATGTTTACAATTGAATCAGATTCATGGAATTTATTTTCATCGAGAATTCTTTTATGAAATCCCAACAAAGATCCAATGCTGTCTTCTTTCGTAAAGTCTATTTTATTTGAACATGAAATATGACATTTCAAAGTATTATTATTCGGAGTAAGTTGAAACTTTATCTTATCTTTTTTATCCTCATCATCTATGTCGCCCAAAGTATTTTGTATGTAATCGTTTAAATCTTCAATATCATACGCTCCAATTGGGATTGTTATAGATTTTAAAATATTTCCTTCGTAGTAGTAAAACTTATTTTTTCCATGGGGAATGTTCGGGATTGAATTATAAGATTGAAAGTCAACAAAGCCTATAACCCACTCTCCACCATTATTATCGTCGTTATCACTTTCTGCTGATAAATGTAAAGGTGGTGAAAAATCTGCACTTAATTCAGACCTTCGCCCTGTGAGTGTAATTGTAAACGACATTATATTTTATTATTTAGAAGAAACTGTAAACACAAATGTCCACAGTTAAATGAATTAAATTTTTGGTATCGTCGATAATTATACTTTATTTTTACATCTTTCCCAAAATAATTAGTTAGTTCAGAGGGTGGTTTTAAGTTTCCAAAACTGTCAAAATAGTGTATTAATTTATTTCGTTTCTTGTAGCATACCCAATGTGTTCCAATGTTATTTTTACTATCTAAATTTATAATTGCTGATTCCTTGTGTAAAGGACCTGATTTTGGTAAATTATCTCGCATATAAATTCCGCGAAAATATGGAATTCTTTTGGCATATTTTTGTAAATCAATATCAGTTAACGCTCTCATTGGAAGTTTTTTTTTATTCGCGGATTAAGATATAATCCTAATCCATTTTTATGTTTCCCCAAATATAATCCGTCCCCTCGTTTTCCAAGTGCGATGGCCTCCATAGATTTGTTATGTCTTTGAGCCTCAAGCAATTGTTGTTTGGCAGATTTTGCATCATTTACTGCTTTCGCTATACCTGCAGCACCTCCAGCTAAACCACCAAGGGCAGACAATCCGGCAAATAATGGAATAAGAGCTGGTAAAAATCCACCTGTTTTCGGTATCGGTATAACTCGCGGTGATTCGTATTGTTCATTTTTACGTTTCTCCACACTTCTACGTGCAGCATTTAAAGTTTCAGGAATTAGTTTACTTATATTACCCCTCCTTGCTTCCTTTAAATATGCTCTTCTAGCATTCTGAACAGCGTCGTGAAATACACTCTTACGTGACTCCATTGTTACTGTATGCAATACACTCACTATACTAATAACAATAAATATAAACAAAGTTTATTTATTGAATCATACGTGTGTGTAAGATGAAGTTTGAAACACAACAATACACTGTTCAAATACAGAATATTGAACCGAGTGACCACCAAGAAAGTTTTAGTAAACATGGTACACTTTTCCCGAATAGTATAAGGTGTATCATCTGTGGTCCATCAAACTGTGGTAAAACGAATTTAATGATTTCACTACTTACAAGTGCAAATGGATTGAAATTTGAAAACGTATATGTATATTCTAAATCTTTACATCAACCAAAATATCAAATGTTGCAAAATATATTAACAGACATTAGTGGTATAAATTATTTTCCATATACAGATAATACAAATTCAACTTCTCTCGATAAAATAATACCAAATTCAGTTTTCATTTTTGATGATATTTCAACCGATCGACAAGAACATTTACGCAGTTATTTTTCTCAAGGAAGACACTGGCAGATAGATACATTCTGTCTTATTCAAACGTATACAAGAGTATGTAAGCATCTTGTACGTGATAATGCAAACTTAATTATTCTCTTCAAACAAGACGAGTTAAATCTGAAACATATATACAGCGATCATGTGAACACTGACATGTCATTCAACGATTTTAAAAACTTTTGTACAAATTGTTGGTCGAAAAATTATGGGTTTGTTGTGATAAATAAAGATTGTGACATATTTAATGGACGCTACAGGAGAGGTTTCGATCAATTTTTGAAGAGTATATAGTTTTATATGTGTAGCAATTTCAATCATTTTGTCACGATGAGTGAAACAAGTACACTAGAAGATATTATAAAAACTAAACAAATTATTAAAAATAAATTACTAGAACTTAAACGTGGCAAAGAAGAAAAAGAACAATTATTAAGTGAAACTTTTAAACCTATTGTGACGCCATTATCTAATTTGAGCGCGTCATTAGGAAAACTACAATGGCCTCTTACAAAAACAGAACCAAAAGAAGAAGACGAGTACAGCGATGAAGTATTTGAGACACCCGTAAAGAGAAGAAAACGGTTCCCGGCATTGAAATCGGACTACAGCAGTGAAATATTTGAGACACCAGTAAAGAGAAGAAAACGGTTGCCGGTACAGTTTTTAAAAGACGAAGAATCTTTTATTGAAACGCCGACTATATCACCTGCACAAGAAATTAAAGAACAATTTGAAACAAAAGATATAGAAAAATACACTCAAGATATACTGGGTGATATTGCTGGCAAGTATATGGCACAGTATCCGCTTGATAGTCCTAACCTTGACAATGTGTATGGAATTCGTTTTGATCCTACAACGGAAAAATTTATGATGGGAGATTCTGAAGTTGAAATAAATAATAATGATCTTAAAATTGGAGATAAATGGTATGAAGGCACGCGTGGACTATATGAACTTTTAACTTTAAAACATCCAACGGATTATACTGAAAATGAAAAGAAAACATATCTTGAAATTGTGCAAAATACAAATGCACATCGAAAACACTACAACATATTAGGGCCTATATCATTTCATCACGGGTATAAGTATAAAAACATAATAAGAGATATAGTTCCACATGTGCGTACTAGGTCAAAATCAAAAATGTTGGGTGAAGGAGGAAACTTAAGTTATCCAGAGTTAAATGTTACTAACAAACGTACTCAATATGTATACTGGTCTGATCCTAACGAACTTGTACAAAGATTAAAGTTATTATTAGCTTCAAAATTCGCTGGTCATACGGGACACAATGATGAAATAATACGAATAGAAGACGCTTTGCGAGATGCTCAAATAATAATATAAATGAAAGATAGATAAATATTATTTTAGTAATAGAATGGTTCTTGATAAGTTTGGAACTCATGTTAGTAATCGTATTCATAAGCATGTAAAGAAAAAAATTTCGGCATACATTAAAAGTAAAATATTTAAAGAAGGTGTGCTTAACATTAAAAAAATTCCTACTAATGAAGACGATGTTATAAATCTAAAATATCTTTCAAAAATTATTGCAGATTTAGAGCTTACATGGAAAACAAAAATTGATGATTTTATGCATCAGAAACTGTTTGTTTTCGAAAATAAAGTTGATGATAAAATTTCAAAGTCACACAGTTTACTGTTAATAAATTTAATACTTAAATTGGACGGTGATAAGTATACACTAGAAAATGGAAATTCAGAGTCATTCTATGTCTTCCCATTTAATGCTACAGTTAAAAAAATTCAATATAACATTGAACGAGTATTAATTGAAACTAAACTAAACGACAAATCATTATCGTTAGAGGGACAAAGTGTTTCAGCGAATGATAAGTTAACATTTTTACCAATAAAAGGACAAAAAATTGTGAAGAGACTTTCTGTGGAAATTTTATTGGAAACCAATTTAAAATATGAGTAAAAGAGATATTGTGAATGAGTTGCACAAAGCTGCTAGACAAAATTTTAAACGTCGACATGTCATAGTAAAAGGTTTAAATGACTTATTTCAAGCGGATCTTGTTGAAATGATACCATATGCAAACGAAAATAAAGGATACAAGTACATACTAACAGTAATAAATGTGTTTTCCAAAAAAGCATGGGCTGTTCCAATTAAATCAAAGTCTGCAAGGGATGTTACTATTGCGATGAGTGCTATCTTCAATGATGGTAATATTCCTAAGAATTTACAAACCGATAATGGAAAAGAATTTTATAATAAAGACTTTACAAATTTATTGAGAAAACATAGAGTAAATCATTATTCTACATACAGCACTAAAAAAGCGAGCGTTGTAGAACGATTTAATCGCACCTTAAAATCGTTAATGTGGAAAGAATTTAGTTTTAATGGATCATACAAGTGGTTTAATATTATAGATAATTTAATAACAAAATACAATAATACAAAACATAGAACAATTGGTATGAAACCGAATGACGTCAGTGAAAAAAATGAAAAAAAAATATTAAACGTCGCTTATAATCGAATAAAAATTGCTGCACCAGCGCAATACAAAATTGGTGACCACGTGCGAATCAGTAAATACAAATCTATATTTGATAAAGGATATCATCCATCTTGGACTACAGAAATATTCAAAATTAGAAAAATACAAGCAACATCTCCGGTAACATACTTACTACAGGACGAAAATGGACAAGACATAGCTGGCGGTTTCTATCAACATGAAATTCAACGTACAAAATATCCTGGCATATATCTCATAGAAAAAATTTTACGTAAAGATAAGAACAGATACTATGTCAAGTGGTTGGGGTTCGACGAGAAATTTAATTCTTTTGTAAACAAGGATGATTTATTGTAATAAATGTATTTGTTTTCATTGTTGGATCAAACACCTTTACCTTATAAACTTGTATTTAATATGATATTAACCTTGTATCTTATACAAATAAACTTCGAATTACGACAATTTTTATTATTTTTCAACCAGTTTCCAGTTCCATCTCTGGCACTGCTCCTACGCCTCGGTTATGGGGACGGTTCAGCCTGGGAAAATTTTGTCTACCGTGGGAATTTGTGGTTTCTTTGCCGACTTCTCTAAATCATGTTACTTGTTTCATTGTTGGGTCAAACACCTTTACCTTATAAAATCTGAACTTATATGAAATGATATTAACCTTAAACTTCCAATTACGACAATTTCTCAACCAGTTTCCAGCTCCAGCATCGTCTCTTGCACGCCTCAAACAATCACCTCACCTTGTATCCCACAACCAGTTTCCAGCGTCGTCTCTTGCAATATTCACAACAAAATGTATACATAGTTACAAAAATAATTCCTACGTCTATGGACAACAACATTCAGTGGCGTCTCATACAATATTCCACCTATAAAACCCCCACAGAAAAACACATGCACGCTCAATTCATTTTGCTGCGGCTGATGGTCTAGAAACGGCCTTCCCCCACTACTTATGTAGAGTACGTAGAGGAAATGTTTATTCAACTAACACAGATTTTTTTTCACTGATTACTATACAAAATAGAAACAGTTTCCAACACAACATAGTAGCTTTTTCTTGGTGCTATTATCTTGAGCATCACTTTAATTACGTTTACAATTGAAATAAAGGTAACAAAACATTATTACATAATACACAATCAATGAAAAAAGGATACTCTCAGGGGAGCGTTGTACCATTTTGTCGTCTGTGTGCCAATGCTAATATTGTCGTTGGAAAGTTTAAAAAAACTGTAATTTTTCCACTATGGCGATCATATCAAAAATTTAAAGAAGTCAAAAGAATTTTGTAGAAATTTTTAACTATTTTTGTAGACTTTAAAATTTGTTGAACATGTAAAACGGTCGAATTATTATGAATTTGGGCTTGTATATGCAAGCCACTGTTGACTTTCACGGTTGAAGAAGATTATAAGAGTCAGAAAACAGAACCGTACTCGAATTATACAATAAATTCGAGGGGTTTAATTGAAAATTGGTATAAATTGAATACGAAAACAATGAGTAAAGTTGTTATTTCATCACGAGAAAAGAAATCGATGTAACTCAATTCTCTGATATTAAAATCATGACAAAAGTTTAAAATTTTGTCGTTAGAAAGAAAATATTTAAAAATTAAACCGTATAGAATTTGTATTATTCTGAAAGTTGACTTGTCTAAATAGGTAATAGGCTGTTATACAACTTTCTAGATTTCGTTGGTAATAAGTTTATAAAATTAGAACAAATACAGAATTTGCATCAACAGGTTAAATAATTGAAGATTTTTTCTGGGAAATACATACAATATATTATTTATTATTGTATTAATAGTTAAATATAATTATAGGTATATTACATATACCCTTCACAAATACTGTCAATCCCGACAATGAATTGGAAACATTTCGAAAAATTAGAAGAGTAGAACAAAATTTCTTCATAGAATGAATTTAAAATTTAAAAATCTAAATATAAATAATAGATGTAAGTAGAATTTTTGGTGTAGAGTGTAGGTATACAACAATAATGATAGCTAGTAATTATGTACATAGATATCAAATATCATTATTTTTCATTCTAAATTTAGTGATTTTCCAATTCCATGTGGTTTATTTTCCTCGACAAGTAAATTCCGCACTCCTGGTGACAAATTAACTACGTGAATTTAGAAAATCTTGAAATATATAATGAAAAATTCTGACATTTGACATCTATGTACATAATTACTAACTGTCATTCTGACCCGGGCTCCCATATCTGTTTGTCAAGGCCAACAATGTCACATGACTGCTCGCGTACTATATTTATGTAACCAAAAACGGAAGTGGCGAGAGGTATTGTGCTGGCCACAACAGATTTTTTTATTGCTGTAAATATAACTTTTGAATTTACTTCTCTTAGTTTAAAAACAGGGTATAGTTGAAATGGGTTTATCGGAAAACCCCTAGATACCAAATTTTATACAAATTAAATAATTTACAAAATAAAATTCACAAAGTTCGTCGCAGGACAGTTTGTGTATGATTTCCAATCCTGTTTGATCAGTAAGAGAATCTTCTAATGTCCCAATATGCCATAGTAGTGAAGTTATTTTATTATATTTTAAAGCACTATAAATATACACGTTATAAAGTTTTATCAGTGGTTTAATGAAGACTTTTTATTGTAAAAATAGTAGAGTAAACTTAGATAAACGATCCGTAAATAGTTATATTTAGGCCGCAATGGCGCAGTGCAGTGTACTTAATAAAGCTTATAACTTAACCCAATCTCCACTTCACCCATTGCTTCAATAAAATTAAATTGCGTACACAACATTAATTTTCTGTACACATCGTCCACCGGTTTTTCATAAACGATAAAACACTTGACTACATGAAAAGCTGCATTAATGCAATCTATTTCATGTTATCACAAACTTTTAATAGCATTACTGATAACAAAATAAACAACCCTAAAGTTTCCACAATACAAACGAAAACTTCTGTAAGTACCTACATAAGTTGGAATTTGTACAAAATTAAAATAGATACGCAAGGTATACTAATATCTAAAGTATGATGACAGGTTTAAATGTTAATAAATAAAAAATGTAGCAAAACTTTTGTCTTTTAAGACTTTTTTTTTAATTAATTAATTGGTTGCGCAAATCATTTTCTCTGAATTGCTTCAATTTATTTTATGATTTTCGCATTTTCTAGATTTTTGTATCAAAATATTTAGTAGGATCAAAATACAGTTATTACTATTTTTACCTCTCGGTAAGAGAGGTATTGGATTCATGATAAAAATCGCATATTCAGATTTGAATGAATAAGCACGTTTTAAGGTCCCTACAATCCGATTTTAATATTTTTACGATGATGATGTGAGGAGGTTGAAAGGACGATTTCTCAAAAACTATAATATTTAATATCTGTTTAACTAAGTATTTCTCAATCGGACATTATTGGGAAGAGCTGAAAAGATTTTGGTAATAATTGAAAGTAGCAGATTCTTAAAAATATTCTTCTAAATATTATTTTTGAAAATTTTTGTTCTTGCTAGTGTTAAAGAAGAATAAATTCTGTATCTGATACATATAAATATTTTATTATATCTTTTATAGATTTAGAAATAAAGAAATATAAGTTATATGATAATCTGTTGTAATAAATCTCACAGTCCAAATAATGTCATGGAAAACAATTGAAAAAATATTTGTAACTGACAGATAAATATCAGTGTCAAAAATCTAGAGATATTATTGAAGACTTTTCAGGGAAGTACATACATTATATTATTTCTTATTGTATTAATAGTTAATGAATTGGAAACATTTCGAAAAATTAGAAGAGGCAAAACTTTTTCATGGAATGAATTTAAAATTAAAAAGTAAAAACATAAAGAATATAAAGGAAACAAATTTGATGTAGAGTGTAGGTATACAAGAAATGTTACGTACAATAGCGCGCGAGCAGCCATGTGATTTTTTTAGCCTTGACAAATATCAATATTTCATTCTAAATTTAGTGATTTTCCAAATCCATGTGGTTTATTTTCCTCGACAAGTAAATTCCACACTCCTGGTGACAAATTAAATACGTGAATTTAGAAAGTCTTGAAATTTTTACTGAAAAATTCTGACATTTGACATCTATATACATAATTATTAAACAATGTCACACGACTGCTCGCGCCCTATACTTATGTAACCAAAAGTGGCGAGAGGTATTGTGCTGGCCACAACATATTTTTTTATTAGTTCCTATGGAGTATCTCTATGTATGCTCGATACAGTATGTAGATCGGAAGCACTATCATCTTCTTCTTTGCGTAGGGAGGAATAATATTTTATGAAATTCAGTAGATTCTTATTTAGCTAGCCTTCTTTCTAAAATACTTTGTAGTATTCTTAATTTAGTCGCTAACATATTCAATAAAAAATAAGATAAATATAAAATTTAGTTATAAATTTTTGAAAGGTCAATATAAAAATAAAGAATTAGGGATTAATCTGAAAATATATCAAAATTATTATACGGTATATAAATTTTAATTCTTTTTCAATTAAAAATTATATGTACATTATTGATATCTTTATATTTTCTCATATACCAATAATATACTCAGGTTGTGGGTTGGTCAGAGATCAACAATGAATTTAAATAAATATTTCATTTCCAACCTTTAAAATTATAATTTCATCACATTATTTACTAAAAATAATAATAAATATTACATATTTTCATTCTTAGAATAAATGTTTCACGCATGATGTACAAAAAAGCAAAAAGCTTTGAGAAAGCTGGAAAATATTTCATTTTATACGAAATGTACCGTTTCAGTTTACAGCATAAATATATTTGAAAAATACCAGGTATTATATGTTATGTGACACGGGTGATATTAAATTGTGTGAATTTCCTTAGCAAATATTTAAAAAATATTCTGAAGGTAAGAAGCGGAAAAAATAAATCTTGATGAGACGAAATCATGACATATTCACGGGAGAAACACTCACCGATGTCGTGTATCATTGATGGTAGGAAGGAGAACGTGACAAAGGAGACGAAGATAAATAGAAAGGAGGGTAGGTAACAAGCTAAATATACACCTGCTACCCCTGTTTCTGTTCGATGAGAAATATTCCGGTAATGTAATTTCAATTTGCGAAAGTGAATGACAAGAATTTGAAAAGAGAAATTAGTGTTTATGTCTTGCTATATTGAAGGGAGCGACAAGTATTTGTAGATATTTTCTCATTGACTCTGTACAAAGGATAACAAATTAACAAAATAAAATGCTATGCACTGTTTATAAGTCTATAAAAAAGTTATGTTTGTACCATATTCTTTTTAATTTGTTCTGTTTGTTAATATTTCAAATCAATAATAATTATTAGGTACTACATAACACTACAAATTTTTATAAGCAGTTTTTTCAAAAAGTGATTGTCGGATTAACTTCGGACTGTGATTGTGATATTGTTAATTCGTGATCCTTTTGAATCATGATTTGAAATTATATCAATAATATAAACACCATCTAGCGTCTAATATCATATTTATGCAGACCAATGTAAACTAATTTATTTTATTTTAGAAGGCAGTGGTCACATTGAGTAGCATGCAATCGATCAACCAAGATCAACTGTCGTAGATCAATAGCGACCGACCGAAATTTTAGGAGATATGTCACACTGCATGAATTGACGTAAATATTGCCACAAAAATTATACCAACTTAAATTGAAAGAAAATTAATTTTTTCTTGCACTGAAACGCCGCAAATATATGTTTTCAGGAATATTTAAATAAATGACAAACCTTATGAGTTTTTGTTTTTAAAATTAGAGAAATTTGCATCCATAATTTTTCCATTGTCTTACAATTATTACCGTATCCTGGTGTGCTTTGATCATAAAATTGTACATTATTTCTTACACAGTTTTTCAACTATGGTCTATTTCATTAACTCTCCACATTTCCGTCATGCTACTAGTAATATGGCTGTAATATTCTACCAATATTTTTTTTAACCTGTACACAAATGTCAAAACAGTTAAGTTGGCATGAAAAATATGACAACACTGAGCATGCGTAAATACATCAATCGCTGTCGACCGACTAGAAAATCAAACATGTTTGATATATCAAACCGCTCGTCGACGTTCGATATCGTTCGACCATAGTGGATGCATGCAGTGTGACCATTCCCATAAGCTAGTATTAGTTTAATTTTTAATCGATCGCAATCAATCGGCGTTAGTCGATCCCACTTGGTCAGTCTGACCACTGCCTAAATCTACTGTCGAGTGTTATATTCAGCACATTAAAAATATAGAAGTAAAAAAAATATTCTTGGTAACATATGAAGTATGTTTACTTAAAACAAATCTTTTATATAACATATTTTCTTTGTTTCCAAAAGTATGGTGTGTTATTATATGCTTTTGTAGGAAAATCATGTTTCCTTTGATTCAACAAACCCTACATTGATAAATTTCTACGCTCGAAAATCTATTGTCGTTAGCCATTTTTAAATTTGCTCTGAAATGAATCAGTATGATCACTGAAAAAGATGATTCAGAAGGGAAAGGGGAAGGCTGTCTAGTGATCACAAAATGAGAAAGTGGGGATAATGAATAAGACACGAAAAAAACATACTTCTTCTTAATCATGATCACTTTGATGATTTAGATTGTGATTCACAGTCCGAAGGAACACGGCTTATGTATGTGTGTCTGTGTGTTCCAAAAATTATAACTTTTTCGTATTCCTTAAGTTTACATCCAGAAGATGAGGTGATTACATTTTGGTTATAATTGGCTCACCGGAAGTACATTCATTTGAAGATTTTAATAGTTTTTACTGAAAAAACGCAGTTAAATATAATTTATTGACATTTAACGTAATTATAACTTAAAGAATATATTATTCTCTATACGATTTGATTACAATTTATACTTCATATTCAATAGATATAGAGTTAAAGAATTATAAAGATATTAAATTTCATGAATCAGCCAGCTATTCTATGGAAACTGCTAATAGAATAGAATAGAATAGAATAACTTTATTGATCGTAATTATCGATAATTATTACAAAGAATTATAAATTTTTACATGAATAAATATGTACGACCCAATAAATTTTTAATTATATTGTGACGTGCGCCCCGGAGAGAAAAGTATACGTGCGCCGCTGAAAGAATGTACCAGAGCGATGACGTAATCCCAGAATTTCCCAGATGTTGAAATCCCCGCGACGCGCCGGATAGAGGTTAACTACGCCGTGACCCAATTCTTTTGTATACAGGTCATTGTCGCTTCAGAGGGTTCTAGAATGATATGGGCTGTATAAATACCGGCCGAAGAGGAGAGATAGTCTGATATATATAAGCAACGAGCAATGAACTTGGTGATATAAATATACAGTTTACCAGTTGTTAACATAAATAAATGTAGTTATATAAATAAGTGTAGTGATATAAATATTGTATAGATAAATAATCGTAGTGTTTAAGCATTTAATAATATTCTTAGTGTTTATAATTATTTTCCGTCGACCGTTTATTAATAGACTATCTTAATGTATTGAAAATCATTCATTAATGACCCCTATTAATGCATGATTTTTATTAATAAACGATTTATTGGGTGCGTTCACCACATGGAACACAGCATATATTGCTAATGCTAAGTTGTAGCAAAAAGGTAGACAGAATTAAAAATCATGCTTTTGACACTTACTAGCTAGGTATATATTCACGTAGCATACCTTTAAAATGAATTTGAAAGAATAAAATTCCTCAAATAACATAAAAAAACGCTTGTGTCATGTAGGATTAAGTAAACTGAACGCACCCACTGAAAACAATTGATGACAAAACATATTGATTTTCCGACGTAAAATTTAACGTTCGGTCAACCATTACTAACCTAAAAAAATTTGTCATGGAATAAAATTAGATTTTCCATTTAAGTAAGATACGGTCAACGAAAAAATATTGTAACTAACACGTGTGTTAATTGGCGATTAATGATCTCAACAAAAATGTCTCGGTCATTAATCGCCCTCATTAACACACTTGATAGTTAAATAACTATTAATCATAGTGTTAGTTGTTTTTATTATCTTTTAATATTTAATCCTTAATTATTTATCGTTTAATAAACGTATTCTTATAGTTAATAATATTTGTCTGTGTTTTACACTTCACCCATATAAATAAAAACGACACAATATGTTCAGTAATTAATACAAACCTCTCATCAGAGACATTTGAAAAAATAATTTATTTTTGAATGCACTAAACTCGACTTTATTTAATGTTTAACTTTTCAAGTCCTTTTTCTAAAATGTCATGTCATCAGGCATAAAACGTATATCAAAAAAAGCTTACAGTCTGAAACCAAGTTATCCTTCATCATATTACAAGCTACTTGAAAAAAATAATAAATAATTTATGTTCCATAAAAAAATACAGACCGTAAAAACTGTAAAAACTTTGGTGATAAATATTTAATTTCAGTACATCGTAAACAGGGATAAGCTGATAAGTTATACAGCTTTATCATACTCGGTTTTGTGCTTTTTATGAAGTACACTACATGGCTATTTTTAGAGATAACGTATATGTATATGGAATTAAAAATATAACTGTCAAATATGTTATGATAACAATATAGGTAATTTTGATTGATTTGCTTTAATATATTTTAAAAAATACATTTATATTATCATATTACGATGACTATTTGATGACCTTCACATAATTTACATTAGCGCTAATGATGTCGATTCCAGAACACTTCATTTTTGTTGAAAATATCGATAGCACAAAAATTGTTACCTATTCAGATTTGGTAGTTTTGAGATAATTATGATTATACTTTCATTATTTTACTACATTTACTACAGAAATTTAATAATGATGAGAATTATTTAAAGATGTCCGATCAAGGTCATCTACGAATTGTATGAATTTTAGCTCCCCCCATTCCGACAAATTCAGTAGTGTCGTTTACTTAGTTTTTATGAGGGTGTACATATGATACTACAGTAAATTTTTTGAAAGATGTCCGATTAAACGAATTAACAAATTGATATACATTTATCTCCCTCCTTTACAAAGGCTATAAGCGTGTGCGATAAGGATGGGTATAATACGCTTGTCTTTAAAAAAATCATATTGGTTCGACTAAGTTAGGACATTCCATTTTAAAACGATGCTCGTTGATGTTAATACTCTCGCTGTAACGTAAGGTTATTTATTAATTTCAGTCAGTGCATACACTATCTAGTTGATGTATGCTTCCACTAGCTGTTTTAGTGAAAGTATAAATTATTGCGTTGCCCACGCAACATGCCCACCCAAACTGCCCACCCAACAATCTAGGCGTATAAATTTTATAACAAAAACAAACAGAAACAATACCTAACGCACAGAACTCGGATTTAGGTAGACAGTGACAAAATAAGGTGTATATGTTACTGTAAATGCCCGAAAATCGGTAAATCCTAGGATTGATGTGTAAAACCTAGGATTAACCAATTTTATGTGGTAAATTAAATGGCATGGCATATTTCCTACATATAACAATAAACTAACGAACAAAACTGTGCTCTAGTTTTCAAGGATGACTTTTGTGCGTTAGGTTAGGTTATTTTTGTAGTATTTAGAGAAATATACTAGCCAGATTGTAAAACATTGCTGTCTTTGAAGGTTTGACAATCTGGCCGCGTTTCACCAACCTTTAACGGAAAGTCGGGTTTTACAACATGGCTACGACAATTAAAAATGCAATAAAAATTTGAAATTGCACTACTACGTTTTAACACCCGAAATTATATAAATTATCAAATTGTTTGTAGATTTACCACATAAAATTGGTAAATTCTGGGTTTTGTACATCAATCTTAGGATTTACCGATTTTCGGGCATTTACAGTAACATATACACTAACTAGTCAATGAATACATTAACTAGTTAAAGTTCGCACTATATAAAATAATGTGTACTTTCACTAGTGGAAGCATACAGACAGTGTATGCACTGACTAAATTGATACTTTAACTGTAATATATATATATATATATATATATATATATATATATATATATATATATATATATATATATATATATCCACCCTCCTATTTCGCGCAAGTGGTACTTGTGTGGGTCACTTTAAATATAAATGCTTTATTTATTATAAACAAAAACATTATTATTAATAGATAATATTTTGATGTATTATTTGTAAAAATATGAGTTGTGAGTTTACTTGAAAAAAATTCTCTTTTTATAACCACTAAAGTTGAAGCGATAAACTTCCACAACAGAAATCATAGTCTATTCATCCTCTATTGAATTTTTATGTAAAGTATGCTAAATAAAATAAAAAATCTTTTCGTAAGCAAATATTCTAGATTCTTTAATAAGAATCACAAAGGAAGAATGTAAAAAGAAATATGGTATATTCATATTGTATTGTACCTATGTGGATGCGGGATACTGAGAATACTTTCCGTTAAATGAGTGCTTTTGTAGTCTGAATTTTTCTTTTTATATTTTTATTTTTACGAGTGTTATAAAATGATAAATACTGGGGGTCGTCCTTTCAATTTACTTAACTGAATATGTTACATGCAAAATGCAGTGAATAAAAATGAATTTAGAATTGCAAATTAGGTCTGGGGAAGTTTTTGTATTTGCAGAAATTGAAAAGGTAATAAAATGTTATTTTAATTATAATATAGAGTAACTTTTTTATTACATAATGATATTTGTTTCTTTTAGATTCATGACGTCCCACGCGTTTTTCAAATACTATTTTCACATTTTTACGATAATGTCTGTGTGTGTGTGTGTGTGTTAGGATGTTGTTGATACGATTTCTCAAATTCGATAAGAATAAAGACCTGTGTAACAACGGATTCCTCAATCTAACAGTGATGGGAAGTGTTCAATACGTTCTGGTAAGAATTGGACAACCGGAATATTATTACAAATAATAAAGATAATTAAATTCGCAATCTGCTACATTTAATTTTTTTATTATATCTCCTATAGGTTTATAGATATAGTATATAGTATATAATACAGAATAATCTGTTGTAATAAATCTCGTCCAAAAAACAGTTGAGATATTTAAATGTTTGTAATTGACAGATAAATGCAAAATGTCAGTGTCAAAAATTAGCAATTTTACTAACATTACTGGAAGATTTTTCTGGGAGGTACGAGTATATTTAATATATCTTAATGTATTATTAATTAAATATGTATTTAAAATTATAGGTAAATATAACATACCTATGTCCTTAAGAAATACTGCTAATACCGTCAATGAATTTGAAGAATTTTGAACATATAGGGAGAGTAGGACAAAATTCCTCAAAGAACGAAAGAAGAGATACAATTTCAATTATTTGTGTGTACAGGAAATGCTAAATTCGTTACTTGTAGGGCGCGAGCTGTCGTGTAACTTGGTTGGCCTTGGCAAGCAGATATCGGGATCCGTGTTAGAATGACGGCTAGTAGTTATTTACACAGATTTCATAATTGTCATATGTCATAATTTTTCATTCAAAATTCCAAAATATTCTGATGTAGAGAAAATCACAATATTTTGAATGAAAGATTATGATACTTAAATAAGGTATATTTTTGTAATCGTGGTATTGAAGCTATGCGATCCGAAACTTTTGTCTCACACACATACACAAACACACACACACGCACAACGCACACAGACACAAACACACACACACGCACAACGCACACAGACACATATACAGTAAAATTTTTGAAAGATGTCCGATCAATGTCATCTGTATCATAAACGAATTAACAAATTGGCATACATTTATCTCTTTCCTTTGCAAAGGCTATAAGCATGTGCGATAAGGATAGATATAACACGCTTGTTTTTCACAAATTCATATTGTTTCGACTAAGCTATGACATTCTACTTTAAAACGATGCTCGTTGTTGAAAATACTTTTGCTGTAACGTAGGTTTATTTATTAATTCATATATATTACCTTAATTCATAGTCGTACGAATAACGTTATTTTGTGTCAGAGTCACTGACACTGACAGTATGTTAGTATCTTATTTTTCACATATTTGGTATTACATTTGCTTATAAACTTCCCAGTTGACTTATTTTTGAATTTTGAATGCTTTTACTGTAATATATTTTTATAATAATAAAATAACAGTAGTATCTTACGTACCCTCATAAAAACTAAGCAAACGACACTACTGAATTTGTCATAATGGGCGGAGCAAAAATCTGAATTCATACAATTCGTAGACGACCTTGATCGGACATCTTTCAAAAATTTTACTGTACATATAGTGTAGACATTATCGTAAAAATGGTGAAATATGGACCCTAAAACGTGCTTATTCACTAAAAACTCTCATTGAATGTTTTGACCAAAGACAATACCTTCCTTACCTAAAGGTGACGGAAGGTAAAAATCGAAATAGCGTTTCAGGAGGTGAGATTATGGGCCTTTATTATTTTAAGATATTAGCCTTGTGAAAATAATTTGAAAAAGATTTTATATTTTTAATACGCGAGTACTTCACTAACAAATGGATCGTATTTCTAAAGAAATACGAGTACAATTGTATTTGCAAAATCTTCTTAAGTTAATGAACAGTATGAACAAATAATTGAAACAAACAAATTGTTCTTGCAAAATTAAAATCAATTTCAACTTTCAACAAGGAGCAATTTCCTTTTCAATCAAAATATCAGCTAATAATAATTGTTTTAACTGTAACAGATGAACTATTGTATATACTAGATTAGTTTTTAAATGGACTTTTATATTTAAAAAAAAAACATTTATTCCTGTGGGACTAATATCTATACTATAGTGAGTGTAGGAGGTTATGTATGTGTTAAAAAGTTTTCTAGACAACAATTTATTTAAAACTCTGACGAAAACAAAATGCAATATTTATTTTATTTCCCAAACAAAAAATGTTTAGCATTTTATTGCTTAAAAGAAGAGTTTCAGTTTGAAGCCTAAAAATTTCATTAAATTGGAATGAAAATAAACATTTTTTACAAATACAGTTGAAGAAAATAAAAGAGTTTCAGTCGTGGAGTCTTTTGTTATAATCCAATGTTTGACAGCTGTTGTTTTATTTGAATCATTTTATTTTCTCTCCCTTGAAACAAGACTGTTGCGTGATGTATAATAAACAAGCTATCTATCTTGCTAACAAAGACGTGTATCATTAACCGACACAAAAGTTCAATGATTCTGGTTCCACCTTGATAGGGAGGTTTCGCCGTTCTTCGAAACCGTTGACGTAAGGAAGTCAATCTTTAGGTATAATACCCTATTTATATTGAATATCTTAGCCGACAAGAGGGAATATTTTATGAATGGTTTAGGAAGATATCAAACTTTTTGAAATATTATTCATTCTCAAACAAACCTAACTGACAGGTTCATTTTAAATGTTATGAAGTGTATAAGAATAGTCGCTTTTTCAATCCTGCATACATTTATACAGGCTGAACACACGAGACTTCGTGACATATGCGTTTAATATGAGAAACCAGTTTTTTAAAATATTATCTGTCGCTTAAAATATTTTGTGGAAGATTTAGAGAATAAAATTTTGAATTTTTAAAACTTAACTAAAAGACGTTCTAAAAGGAGGAGGACCTGGTGGCCTGATGAATATGCAGCAAGGTCCACCGAACTGTCCGCCAGGCTTGGAAAACCTTGCTAAGGTTAATCAACTGCTAATTCATCAAAAAGTGGAAATAGTAGAAACCAACAAAAAATTTACTATAAAGAACAACTTGGGACAAAAAGTGTACTATGCTGTCGAAGACTCAAACTGTTTGACTCGAAACTGCTGCGGGTCTATAAGCTCCTTCGACATGAAGATATTGGACAACTACCAAAATCAAGTCATGCATTTATCCCGCCCGTTGGCCTGTTTCTCACAGAGTATGGAAGTTTCATCTCCCCCCGGGTCGCTAGTGGGTACCGTCCAAGAAGAACGGTACATTTTCAAGCCGTCGTTCACTATCCGAGACCCAGCGGGTAATATAGTGCTGCGTATCAAAGGCCCTGTCTGCCCTATGGGCATTTGCGGTGGCGTCGAATTTAAAGTTCTTTCTGGTGATGGAGAGCAACAGGTGGGCAGAATCTCAAAACAATGGTCTGGACTACTTATGAGGGAGATATTCACAGACACGGATTATTTCGGGATTACGTTTCCTATGAATCTGGATGTTAAGATGAAGGCGGTTATGCTGGGAGCATGTTTCCTTATTTATGACATGTTCTTCGAAATGGATTCCACCATATATTACTAAGATATAAACCAAACGTTTGAAGTTTGTGCTTGTGAACTTTCCTATTATTTTTAATGTGTGCTATATTTTATGAGACTTTTGAATCTAAAGATGTATAATATATTGTCTATATTTATGTAATTTACATGATATTAAATATTTATTTATCTCCCGCCACTTTCGTTTTTGGTTACATCAGTATAGGGCGCGAGCAGTCATATGACATTGTTGGCTTTGACAAGCAGATATGGGGGTCCGTGTTAGAATGACAATTAGTAATTATATACAAAGATATCAAATGTCAGAATTTTTCATTAAAAAATTCAAGATTTTCTAAATTCAAGTAGTTAACTTAGAATTTAGCTATCACGGGCCCCCATATCTGCTTGTCAAAATCAATAAAGTCACATGACTGTTCGCGCCCTATTTATATATAACATTTCTTGTATACCTACATTCTACACCAAAAATTCTACTTATATCTATTCCTTATACATATTTAGATTTTTTAAAAATGAAAATTAAAAGATTTATTCTAGCATTCGTAAGATTACTTTTTTAAGTTATGAAAAAAGTTGGCCATAAATAATTGGTACGGCTATTACAACTTATACTAATATTGGGTAACGTCGCCTTTTGCTCTTATAACAGCTTCAACTCGTTTTGGCTTAGTGTTTATAAGTTCCTGGCACTCATCTGGTGTAATTGAATTCCATATTTCTGTAATTTTTTGTTTCAAACCTTCTAACGTTCTCTGAGGCTCATTTCTTAATCGCCGTTTCATTACTGCCCACAAGGATTCTATCGGATGGAGATCTGGACTGGAGGATGGCCAGCTTAAAACATTTATTCCTTTACTTTCCAGCCAATTCTTAGTAACTTTAGCTGTATGACATGAAGCACCATCTTGTTGAAATATAAACTCTTCATGTGAACTTAACTGGTTTACAGATGGAATTAAATTGCCCTCCAAAATATTTATGTATTTCTGAGCATTTACAGTGCCGACAAAAACTGCAAATTGCCCACACCTTTGGAGGACATGCATCCCCATACCATTATACTAGCTGGAAATTTGACGGTTCGCTTCAGACAGTCTCTATGGTATACCTCTTTTTTTGTCCGTATTACTCTTTTTCTAGAATCACCAACGCACACATCAAATTTAGATTCATCGCTGAATAGAATGGAATCCCACTGCCTCTGTACCCAAAATCTTTTTTCTTTTGCCCATAATAAACGTTTTTTCTTTTGTGACAGTCAATAATGGCTTTTCTTTGGCCTGGAAAATTTAAGTTTAAAATTTAAGTAAAGTTTTTCTTACTTTTATACCTGGACCTAAAAAATTTACCTTATAAAAGCCATATTTTAGTTTATGAATATTTTTTCGAGTCCATTCGCGTCCTACAGACTTTCCAATTTTTGCTGACCATTTTTCTGATAAATCACGAACGGTACCTACTTCGTCTATTTGTTTTGAAAATGGAAGTCAACGCTCGCAAATCTCGCTCGGAAATTTTGGAAATCCTACCACTTCTGTTCTTAAATGATGAAATAGATCCAGAAATTTTCTAATTTTTGACTATGTTAACAATTGCTGAATTAGCTAAATTCAATTCGTTCGAAATTTCACCATAACTTTTACCAGATTCATTTTTTTCAATAATTAATTTTCGAATATCTTCAGAAATCGGCTTTCCGCGCACCATGTTGAATACTAATGACAGTTAGTAGAAAACAAAAGGCAAAGCCTGCTCGGATATTCGCTAAATATTCGATAAATAGTATAGAGCGCAATAAGAGGACGTTAGTCAATATTAATATAAGTTTTAATTGCCGTACCTATTATTTATGGCCAATTTTTTTCATAACTTAAAAAAGTAATCTTACGAATGCTAGAATAAATCTTTTGATTTTCATTTTTGATTATTGTGTTTTTGTGTTGATGTAGACATTATAATAACTTAATAAAAAACTACAAATATAATTAAATAAATTTATTCCAAATAATTTTAAAATTGCTTCAAAAATTAATGTACTGAAAAAATACAGCCGTACCAAATATTTGTGGTTAGGGATCGTATGTAATATACCTATAATTTTAAATATTAATACAATAAGAAATAAGATTATTATATACCTTATATTTTTTTATTTCAAAATGTATAAAAGTTATAATAAAATATTTATATGTATCAGATAGAGAATTCACTATTCTTTTATACAAGCAAGAACAAAAATAATATTTAGAATTTTTTTAAGAATCTGCTATTTCCGGTTGTGCAATTATTACCAAAACCTTTTCAGCTCTTCCCAGTAATGTCCAATTGAAAAATACGTAGTTGAACAGATATTACGTATTATAGTTTTTGAGAAATCTTCCTTCCAAACACACACACACACACACACACACACACACAAACACATACAGACATCATCGTAAAAATATTCAAATCGGATTGTAGGGAGGTTAAAACGTGCTTAATTTTTAAAATCTGGATATGCGATTTTTAGCATGAATCCAATACCTCTCTTAGCGAGAGGTAAAAATGAATTTAGTAGTATGCGAATATATTAAAATATGAATGTCAAGTAATCTGTCAAACCACGTAACAATTTAAACATACTTTACTCAGTGAGCAAGCATAATCCAAGCTTAGAAGCTTTAGCCTAGTACAGTCCATACGATGTACAGTCCATACGATGTAACTTGGCGAGTTGGGGCAATTCACATTATCACTGCGGTAATGGGAAAGTTATAAAATCCATAGGCGTACCGAAGAAAAATGAAGTTCAATAAAATTACGATTATTACAAAAAAAAAGAAATTATTTATACAAAAAAAAAAATATTACAAATATTGGAATGAATTATTTATTATATAAATCATATTATAATTAATTATTTTTTAAATTAATAAAGTTAAGAAAATAAAATTTCTATTGCTATTGAGCAAAAAATGCACCAACGCTTATGTATGAATATAACTTCTTGGGTTGAAAAGTACCTGACACCCCGTGTTTGAGTGTATTAGGGTGAAATTTGCTTTGTGCAAGGCAATAAAACATTGTAAAATCACTATTTCACTTCTGAAGCTGTGCGGCATCGAAGTGAAAGTAAATATACAAAACGCAACTTAGGAATAGTGAACTGAATTACATTCTTTTGGCTCGCCAAGTTACATCGAATGGACTGTAAAGATTCTTGCACATTCTGTTGGACGCAATATTTTTTTCGCGGTCCTGAAGAAAGAAATAAATAAACAACTGGTCGCCACGGAAACATTCATTCGAACTAGTTCAGTAAAGGAAGAATTTCCGGTCTAAAACGTGATCAGAAAGAGCTCATTTTATGGATGTTCACGAAAATAAATATGTATATGACAGTTAATTACCGTTTATTTCTTAAATAACGTACGCTAAATTTGTTTTTACTACGTCTTCAAATTACGTTTTCTCAATCGATAACGCTGGAAATTGAATAATTTTGACACTAAAATATTCAGAATTGTATTTTTTAAATCTGTATGTATAAATCTCTCCATGAAGTTTTATGGGACAGGTAATATGTGACCGTTTTCACATGTAACAGTGTTTCGTAATTGCGCGGAACAAATATAAGGACTTTTATTCTACAGTGAAATATAAGAAATAAACTTTTGTCTTGTTAACAAAGAGTATTTATGCTTTTCTTAATCATTTCAAAATGAAATTCTCCAGCACTTTGTAAATTAGCGCTCATAGGCTCTTGTTTGATCGGTCTTTAGATTAGAATAGAACTCTATTATTGAATGTTGATTTCTTTTCTTCTTTTTTCTTTTTATAGATAATTTCCTGTTCCTCCAAACTTTTTTGTTTAATTATAATTTTCTTAAGATGTTGACGACCAGCGCTCTCTCCATCTCTTTTGTAGTCTCTTTCTTGTTTCCTAATTACGGCTTTTCGTCTCTTGCTTTATTACCCCTCGCTAAGAGAGTTATTGGATTCATGCTAAAAATCGCATATTCAGATTTTAAGGTTCCTACAAACCGATTTTAATATTTTTACGAGGATGTCTGTCTGTTTGTATGTGTGTGTGCGGATGTATGTGTGTGTGTATGTGTGTGGGGAGGTAGGAAGAACGATTTCTAAAAAATTATAATACTTAATATCTGTTTAACTAGGTATTTCTCAATCGGATGTTACTAGGAAGAGCTGAAAGTAGCAGATTCTTAAAAGAAATCATCTAAATATTATTTGTTGTCAGTGTCAAAAATCCAGAGACTACTGAACTTTTTTTTCTGTGAAGTACATACATTATATTATTTCTTGTATTAATGGTTAAATATTTAAAATTATAGGTATATTACATATACGGTTCAAAAATATTGTCAATCCCGACAATGAATTGGAAATTTCGAAAAATTAGAAAAGGACAAAATTTCTTCATAGAATGAAATTAAAATTAAAAAATCTAAATATAAAGAATAGATGTAAGTAGATTTTTTGGTGTAGAGTGTAGGTATACAAGAGCAGCCATGTCACTTTGTTGGCCTTGACAAGCAGATATGGGGGCCCGTGTTAGAATGATAGCTAGTAATTATGTACATAGATGTCAAATATCATAATTATTTTATTTTAAATTTTGTGATTTTCCAATTCCATTGGGTTTATTTTCCTCGACAAGTAAATTCCACACTCCTGGTGATAAATTAACTACGTGAATTTAGAAAATCTTGAAATTTTTAAAAAAAAATCTGACATTTGAAATCTATGTTCATAATTACTAATTGTCATTCTGGCACGGAGCCCCATATCTGTTTGCCAAGCACAACAATGTCACATGACTGCTCGCGCCTTATACTTGTGTAACCAAAAAGTGGCGAGAGGTATTGTGCTGACCACAACAGATTTTTTTTTAAATTATGGAATCTAGTTGCATTCTATGTATTGTCCCTTTTATTATGACTTGTATGTTACTCTAATTGTATTTTTTGTTTATTTATTCCATCGATGGTTCGTGGTCCTTAGAATTCCTGTCTCAACGTTCTTCGTGTAATTAATAATCAATATACCACTGTAACTTAAATAGAAAGTGTGCTTTGACCGCACCTAACAAAGTATACGTCTTGTTTGAATTGGGTGATTCAGTTACATTACAATTTTACCACTTACTATCAGCTCGTCTTTGTTGATAATTTTTTCAAGCCTGGGCAAGTTCTTAACCTTGTTTAAACAATAAAAGTGTATTTTGAAACTTATTTTTAACAATAAAACAATGAATTTTTATCATCTAATGGACAAAAATTTAATGTGGTTGCTAAGAATGAATTACTCACTGACAGAATAGAAGTGATGGTTAATCAATATCCTCTAAGTCCCTGCAGTACAATTGATTCAAAATTACGTGAATTTGATTATGTGTGAAATTGATCACAACCACTACATTAACTATTACTGTCTATTAGAGAACAACTATGCATTTAGTATTGAGTTACACTCATTCATGCAGTTGTAATGTCAACAGATATTAATCATCATTAATGTAGAATAGCTATCAGCCAGCATAAAATAATTAGGGGAGCAATGCGCACGGAAAAACTGATTTACCATGTTAAACGCCTGTTTCACTATCCGTGATACACCCTATATATATAACTGCCCAGCCAAGAAACAACCCTTATCCCATTTTATGTTATTTTTGCGGCTGTTAGTTTTTGCTTCTTTTGAACATCGTCTTGTCTGTGGGATGAAATAAACAGACACGTCATTAAAACCTGATAAACAAATGTTAATCTGCTGCGGGAGAAATTTCAAAACATCAGTTTTTAGTAATGTTATACAAAAACTAATACAAAGAATGGCTAGAGTTTGTTAAGCCCTTATCAATGTCGGGGAAGGTTTTTTCGAAGAATCATTAATTTTAATTTAATAAAGCATTTTCATTTCTGCTTAAACAATCTGTTAACTTATTACGTAGTTAAAAAGAAAAATATAGCATCGATATTATAGCATAACTCGTAAAAAATACGTGTCATTTTCGTTAATAGACAATTTAACCATTTGGTTAAATGTTTAGACAATGTTATATTTTGTTAAATTAAATATATTCTTTTCAAACTGATAATTAAAAAAAAATATATTGCTCGACCCATAATTATCAGGTGTTTTGGAACGATACTGTATAACCATAATGAGGTGTTTTTAAAAAAATTAACATATATTTATTATGCTGAAATTCGAATAAGTATCTGCTATAATATTAGTAAATATGATTTTCTGTTCAAATTGCTGTATATACGAGTATATACAGTGTGCGATTAAAGTGTGGAATATCAAAAAAAAAGCCGAACTCAGCCGGTTTTTATAAAAACGCTGAAACACGTCGATTTTAATTTTTAAAAATACACATTAATATGTACGATTCATCTTCCGTCTTTCATTTGTTTTTTAGCTATGACGTCATCACAAAAAAAATTAAATGACAACATAGATTTTTAGAAGTGAAATCCGATAGTGTTTTTTCTTCTCTTTATGATCATGTAAATAAATCATAACGTTGCATAACAAAAATTCTGAGAAAAATCGAGTTGAACATTTAAAAGTTGATTATGGAACTTATAACTTATAAAACATGAAAAACGAAAAGTTTGAAACTGAAAAATGAAAAATAAAGCAAACAAAATTAACACAAGTAAATTGAATAGAATGCCTTATTGTTAAATCCGCCATGGCCTTGCTAATTTAGAAGAATATTATTAAAATTCAACAATAAACTACAATATTTATGTCTAGAGAGTTAAAGATTGACAATAATTGAATGAAACAGTTTGCTACATTTAAATTTTTTATCGAGGTAGGTATCTTGATTATTCATTATTATTAAATGTTCAACTCGATTTTTCTCAGAATTTTTGTTATGCAACGTTATGATTTATTTACATGATGATAAAGAGAAGAAAAAACACTATCGGATTTCACTACTAAAAGTCTATGTTGTCATTTAAATTTTTTTGTGATGACGTCATAACTGAAAAACAAATGAAAGTCGGAAGATGAATCGTACATATTAATGTGTATTTTTAAAAATTAAAATCGACGTGTTTCACCGTTTTTATAAAAACCGGCTGAGTTCGGCTTTTTTTTTGATATTCCACACTTTAATCGCACACTGTATATATATATATATATATATATATATATATATATATATATATATATATATATATATATATATAAATTGAGAAACAGTGTAGCAATTTAAAAGTATACTGTTCGAATTGGCGCCAAATTACACTGCCTGTGACGTCTAAGAAATATTAGCCAATGACAGAACTGAAAAGATAAAAATTTTAAAATATTTAATATTTCTTTTTTAATTATAAAAATATTCATACTTGCAGCAAAATGATTTTCACAGAATGAAACTTTGATTTTGTAAATGGTTTTATTACAAACATTTTATTCTTTTTTCTTCGTTTTGAGGAACAACTAAAATAATCATCAGGCGACAGAAAATGCGGCTATTTAAATATTGTATTTTCAGAAACAATTTTCGCATTATAATATAAATTAAAATAAAAAAATATAAATATTCATACTTACAGCGTCTTCAATCTGGGTAGAACTACGCTGAAGACCCCATCATCAATATGTACCAAGTTTGGAGTTCTATGTATGTATCTGTAACAAACAATATTTATAAGCTTGAGATTTCACCTCCTACGCAACGGAAGTTTGACTTTTGGTTCCATTAAATATTCCTTCGTGGTTAGATATTATTCGCATCCACATCCCGAGCAAACTAACTAATGTGTAGTGGTAAGGACATCAGCTAATGTACCTGGGAAGCCACAGGTATGTGAAATGTATTTCTAAGATATAGTGGAAATACAGGCATGTTGTAATAAGGACCTTACAGCAAATTTGTGTCCTGTAAATTGAGAAATTCTTGAGATTGTTACTAAATGAGGAGTGTGTAAATTAACTTAGCTTTGATATAGAATTATTTACAATTAATTGATAAAAATCATGCATCATCTTGATAAAACTTAAATAATATATTATTCTCTATACAATTTGATTGCATTTTATACTTCATATTCAATAGATATAGATTTAAAAAATTATAAAGATATTAAATTTCATAAATCAACCAGCTATGCTAACCATGGAAACTGCTAATATATTAAGATAATTTAAATTGACAGATGTCAGTAGCAATGAAAAGTAACTGAATGTGGCAGAGATGAGGATGTTGAGATAGATGTTGGAGAAGAGACGGAAGATACGGTAAAGAATGCAAGAATAAGGTAAATAATTCTAGTGTAAGTAGTTTCTAGAAAGATAAAATAGAGACGATTACATTGGTTTGAACATGTCATGAGGAGAGATGAAGAATATATTGGAATAAGAATGAATAGCTTAGTAATAGATGGTTTAAGAAACATAGGAAGACCAAAGATAAGATGGAAGGACTGCATTGCGAAAGACTTGAGAGAAAAGGAACTGAATGAGAACGACACGTAAAACAGAAATGAGTGGAAGAAGAAAATAGAAAATAGCGACTCCTAACGAATGGGAAATGCTAAAGAAGCAGAAGAAGATATCAATGTCAAGTGCAATTTGTATAGTTTGTTTATGAAATAATGTTACCGGAAATTTAGAATCTTTTGCAAGAAAATTTATGTATGGAATTTATACATACTACACAGGGTTGATGGAAGGTATTATGCTGTCCACATCAGATTTATTAATATTTATGAATTGAGTTAAATTGAACTATAAAATGACAAATTTATAAGTGCTAATTGTGGACAATTTGAAATAATTATGTTAACTTTTAACAAACTTTTAAAACTTAATTTCAATTGACTGTTTAAAATAATAGTGCAAAATTTGTTTTCCATGGCCTTCCCGATTTTTTTTATCCTCAATAATATGGTGGTTGCAAGATTTTTGTATTTATAAAATAACATTATCATCGTGATTTTGCTTATTTAAACATTATTTATTGGAAAAAATTATAATAATTCCTATAAATAATGAATTATTAATTGTAACAAAATATGTATATAAGTGTGACGTCAAAAGGTAATCGCGGTAGCGCATCCAAGGAAACAACTTCAAATGTCAAACACAAAGGCACATGTTTTGTTTACAAGTAATGGAGAGAGACACGCGATTGCACGTGATGAACAAGAAAATTTGCTTATGTTCAGGCAGCTAATAGGAATTCTTTCGTCATAAGAGTGCGGCGTAGGTTTAATTCAGAGTTTTTAGCACGTTTTTTTTAATTCAATATGTTTTAGTTTACTATGAATTAATTTGTATAATCTCTCACATAAAAACGACTCTATTCTAGTTTGAACCTTGTATGATTTTACCCCACCACAATTCTATTGAATATATCAGCTCTCAAGTACGATTGAACCAATGAATATCTGATGAGTATAGCAATGAATTTAGAAACGATGCAATAGATTTTTTCTATTTTAACCACTGAACAAAAAAAGTTTCAATATGTCTGTTCACCATGCGGTTGTTTGATATACATAGAATGATCGTTTTTTGAAAACCTGTCAATTTGTTGTTACTTTTCGAATCACTCTTGTACGAGTTTATTGAAAATAATTGGAACGTGGAAAACACGTAAAAATTGTATAAAAGTTGATTATTTCGTGTATCAATCGTTAGAATATTATATGAAGTTTTAATTTAGAGAATTTAGACGAATACAGATAATATTTCGAAGTGGATTTTTTTTACATATTTCTTTATAAGTATGAGATATTCTATAAATAAAGCAAAATATAAAACTGAATATTACTATTGAGTGAACAGAAACACAGTTTATTTTTTGCAAAACACTAATAAAATCTTGATGAATGTGCCATTAAGCTTAAGTAGGTCAATGGAAAATTAAGATGTAAAGTGATTTTCAGTTGACATCGCACGAACACTGTATTTGTTACTGAAATATAAACCGCATGAAAAATATACTTCAGTGAACGTATTATTGGACTCTGGACTTTTACAGGTTTGACGATTGAAATTAATTAGTAAATATTTATTAATATCATTAGGTCGATGTCGATATTTACACACCGGCCGTATGACGTCTAATATTTTTCGTAATAATAATAATAATAAACATTCAGGAAATAGGGCAGTATGGATTTGCTTGCTTAAGCAACTGTATAGGTTTCCGTATCCTTCATCTGAATTCGCCTGAAGGCAAGTTTCATTTATCACAAAAAATGACTCTTGGGGTATACTATTTACAATTCTGAGTGTGTGGGAATTGACATCTGTTAAAATGAGAGTTGCGGCAAAAAATATACATCATCAATTACAGAAATCAGCCTAATGCAGACTACTATATTCAGAAAGATGTTAGCTTAATGCTGCTTTAATCGAAACTTTTTTTATAAATTCTGTTTTTAAATATGGACATTTAAAGATTTTTTAAAAAGACTTTTTGTAGCGATGCAAAAATGCAAAATTGAAATTGCTAGACAAAAAAGGTTTCATGATTAATAAATGAAATTTAGCAAGTATTTTATTTTAGCGTACAACAGATGCGCTACAAATAAAGGGTTTTCCAATAAGAGTTGTTATTTTGAATAGCCCGCTATTTCGGTAGATGTCGCTTTTGAAGCTGTCATTTTTTGACATTTGACAAGTAGAAACTACGCCATTAATAAAAATGGAACGATACACGCTTCAACAACGCATTTAAATTATTAAAATTCACTATAAAAATGGTAAAAATTTGGCAGAGACGGTTCGTAAAACTCGACAATTTTTGGGTCGTCGTGAAGCACCTTGTCGGACCGCAATACAGAAATTGGTGGAAAAATTCGAGCTGTTGGGACAAGTTAGTGATGTGAAGAATAAAACCCGTGCACGTCTCTCAAGAACAGCCGAGAATATTGCTGCTGTAGCCGAAAGTGTTGAAGAAAACCCAGGTTTGTCCATTCCTCGTCGTTCTTTGGAATTAGGCATTCCACAAACGTCATTACACCGTATTTTGCATAAAGATTTGGGTCTTAAGGCTTATAAAGTCCAGTTAACACAAGAACTCAAGCCGGCCGATCATCAACAACGTCGTGTCTTTGCTGATTGGGTCGTTGAAATGCATGAAAATGATCCGGAATTCCATCGAAAAATCATCTTGAGTGATGAGGCCCATTTCCACCTCGGTGGCTTCGTCAACAAACAAAATTGTCGCATTTGGGGCTCAGAAAACCCAAGAGTTATTGTTGAAAAGCTTCTCTATCCTCAACGTGTGACTGTTTGGTGCGGTTTATGGTCCGGCGGAGTCATTGGACCTTACTTTTTCGAAAATGAGGCTGGAGCAACAGTTACGGTGAATGTATTGCGCTATCGAGAGATGATTAACGATTTTTTATGGCCGGAATTGGATGGTATTGATCTGGACAACGTTTACTTTCAACAAGACGGCGCTACGTGCCACACAAGCAACGAAACCATTGATCTTTTACGGGAAAAGTTTCCGGACCGTGTTATCTCTCGAAGAGGTGATCAGAATTGGCCACCGAGATCTTGTGATGTAACACCTTGCGACTTCTTTCTTTGGGGCCACGTGAAAGAGAAGGTCTACGCCAACTGCCCAGCGTCGACTCAAGACCTCAAAGATGGAATTCGTGAGGCTATCGAGCACATAGGACAGCCACTTTGCGATTTGGTTATGGAAAATTTCATGAAAAGGATATTGTCCTGTCAGCGTGGTCGTGGTGGTCATTTGCCTGATGTTACTTTCCACTATTAACGGCATACCTTCCTCTTTATAATGAAATAAACATCCGATCATTTATATTAAAAAATGGCATTTTTCTTTGAATATCAAAATTACACCTCTTATTGGAAAACCCTTTATCTGAAACTACAGTAAACTGTATCAGCTGATCTTGATACTTATAATAACACCGATGCAATTAGAAGAATAATATATGAAATGTATGCTAACAGTAAGTAGTTTATTACTTATTTTCAAAATATGTATTTATATCATTGTTTTCAGTATTTTTGTAACTATACATAGGTGTTGTATCTTTATGTTCATTATTATAGCAAAATAAAATATATCTTTGAAAATGTGTAGACGTTTAACATTTAATTTTAAGTGATTAAAATGTATTCACAAATATTATACCAGGTGCACGCCTATGTGTATGGAATGTAGTGAAGTTATTTGCAAGTAATATTATACCAGATGGTTTGAAAATGACCTTGAATTGTCATCTTTCGTGAACCAAACTATAATAATTTGATTTAAATGTCAACGTCATTAGGTAACTATTAGGACAGAGGGCTGTGCAGTACATAATTAGATATCTGTAACTCTACGACATACGTCATTATTATTTGTAATGTGTTGGAAAGTAATGTCACCATTTACGTATATCTGTCACACAACATAAACTACATAGACATACATCAAATAATCTTTCTCTTTCTAACATGAAATGTTGCTAAGCTACTACTATATAAAGTGCTGTGTATTCTTTCTTCGAACAAGTGACCATGAATAGTCATCTTTCGTGAACCAAAGTATACCTGCATAAGTATATATGTAGGAATTATAGGTAAGTATATAAATAAATAAAATAAATATATCGGTAACGATGATGACATATTAGTACCCTGCGAGCGTTATTTTTGTGCTTAAAGAGAGAGAGTTTCCAAGTGTGAAGAGAAGAGCATGTATGAATGCGATTATGAGTGTGGCTGAGGCGAAAGAAGTTTGCTTAGATAGGAATGTGTGGCGAAGGATGATTGCTTCCTAACTATTATTGTGACCCGAATGCGGTATTTCGCTGCCGAAAATCGGTCACTTTAATATGTTTAAGAGTAAGGATTTGTTATATGATGTTGATGTTATTCTTATTGTTATCGGGTTTGTGGGAACCCACTAAGTGGGACACGCGTGATTTTATGTATGTATGTATGTATGTTAAAATTCGAAATATTTAGCGTCTGTCGGGATCGAACCTGGTATTTAAATTTAATTTTAAGTATTTACATGAATAAAAATTAAATTAAACGGGAGGTATTGTGTTGGTCACATCAGATGTTAACAGACTCTGTATTATATTAACTGAAAGAAGAGTAGCATAGCAATTAAGTGAAATAGGATCTAATTTGTCAGATATACATTTTTTCTGAAGTTCTTTAGCTGTTCATTACCCAGCTTTTTTCATTAAATAGAAGTACTACTGTGTGCAGTGACAAATTGGAAGCTCTCAATGCTAATTTTGCGAGATGTTGAGAGGTGTAAGTTTCAATGCAGTAGATTTGAAGATACACACGGAGCCATTAGCCTAGTTTCTTACGTTATCTGCAATCAATTTCCTTTAAATTCAATTCTGCGATAAAAAAGGCCGGTATAAATTTCTTTTTTTAAAAGAAATATGATACAATTTATACAGACTTGTGTCAAGAACTAGATATATTACTTTTTTCATGTTCAAATGGAATTATATAGAAGTAGTAAGTTTTATTTCAAAAGTAAATTGAAATATTGCCATTTTTCATGTAATAGGAAAACTGATACCTTAGCGGCAGAAATTTTAAAATAAAGTAGAAAATAAGTAAAAAAATATATAGTTAGATACGAAATGTATACAGTCTGAACAGATTAAGTGAATTGTGATTTAGGTATTTCTTTACAATGTAACAACAACCAATGCCGTTTTATATCTTTATACACTAGGGTTCGTACTAAAAATCGCAAACCGCGATTGTTGACATAATGTTAAAACTGGCGATATTTATAATGTGATATTCCGTGTTATAGAAAATGCAAATTAATAACTTTTTACCTTCCATCACCTTTAGGTAAGGAAGGTATTGTCTCTGGTCAAAAAATTCAATGATGAATTTTTAGTGTATAAGCATGTTTTAGGGTCCCTATAATACGATTTTACCATTTTTACGATGATGTCTGTATGTATGTGTGTCTGTGTGTGTGTGTGACAAAAGTTCCAGATCCCATAACTTCAATACCACGATTCCAAAAATTATAATTTTTTCGTATTCCTCAAGTTTACATCCAGAAGAACAAGTGATTAGATTTTGGTTATAATTGATGAACCGGAAGTAGCCTCATTTGAAGATTTAACAGTTAAATTTGATTTATTGACATTTAATATTATTATACGATTTGATTACATTTTATACTTCATATTCAATAGATACAGAGTTAAAGAATTTTAAAGAAATTAAATTTTATAATTCAGCCAGCTATGCTAAACATGGAAACTACTGATATATTCATATACTTCAAATTGACAGATGTCAGTATGAGTAAAAAGTAAATTAATGTGGCAGAGATGAGGATGTTGAAGTAGATTTTGGGGAACACACGAAAAGATACGGTGATAAAATAACTCTAGTGTTACAATTTTTTAGAAAGATACAAGAAAGCCGATTACATTGGTTTGAACATGTCATGAGGAGAGATGAAGAATTATATTTGAACCAGAATGAGTAGTTTAGTAATGGGAGGTTGAAGAAGCAGAGGAAGATCAAAGATAAAATGGAAGGACTGTATTGCGGAAGACTTGAGAGAAAAAAAACCGAATGAGAACGACACGCAAAAATAGCGACCCCTAACGAATGGGAAAAGCTAAAGAGGAAGAAGATGTCAGTGTCAAGTGCAATTTGAATAGTTTGTTTATGAAATAATTTTACTGGAAATTTAGAATCTTTTGCAAGAAAATTTATGTATGGAATTTATACATTATACACAGGATAGACGGAAGGTATTGTGCTGGCCACAACAGATTTTTTATAGTTTACATTTTCATATAGTAGAAATACAGGGTGTAACAGAAATAAATATTTTAAATTTAACCAGTGGCAGAACTCGTCGAGAGCAACAATATTTCTTAATATCTTATTTCGAAATCTCATTTTTTTTTAGTATTTTTATCCCCTCCCCCCATATATTAACGAGTCGTTTAGGTATTTTCATAATAATTTGATCCAGTGGCAATTGTTTTTGACAAAAGCGAGTTGTCAACTTCAAATAAATTTTGACAAATAAATCGATTAATAATTATTATAAAAGTAATAATCAGTAAATATGCTTGCCTTTACGTATAGTGAGTATACAGACTTTGTGCTGGCGTATGGTAAAGCTCAGAGAAACGCTGCCAAAGACCAGCAAATTTATTTCGACTGTTTTCCAATTCGTCTTCTTCCAAACGTTCGCACCTTTATTTAGATTTATTAGACATTATTTCTAATTTCTGTTTCAATTAACAATTATCTGTTAATTTAAATTGATATTTGTTCACTTGAACAGATTTTACAAATAATAATGGAATTAAATTAACCTAGCTTGACAGATAAATCGTTAATATTTGTTAATTTTTTTTTAGAGGGTACGAATACATGTATGTATGTATGTACGTATGTATGTATGTCTGTATGTATGTATGTATGTACTAAAAAACACGTTTTCACATTAATACTAGGAAGTTATGAACGCCTACTAACAACGTTGTGTACAAAGTTGCTGAGGAATGTAATAAAACATATACGAGTAGAAGTATGTTTCATTACTTAGTAACAATGGTCTATAAAGTGTTAACTTTGCGTCTTAGTTATATTACGATTGTTTAAAACGAATCTTAATTCATTAAATTTTAAATGAAACATACTTTGTAACTACATTACACGACAAATTGAAATTGTAAATTGAGTCAAAAGTAATTCAACACGGTGGTATTTCTCGTCGTTTTAAATTTTACAAGGATTTTCTTTGCACAATGTAAAGTTACATTTTACGCTTTCAACTGTAAAGGAAATTAGGAGATTTTGTTCTTTGTACCTGTAGAAAGGAGGAAAGCATTACTACGAGTATAAACACAGATCAAAATGTAAAGTCTAGATGCTTAAAAGAATTGAATTTTGTATTCTTCTTTCATTCAAATCTACCCGGAATTAAATTGAAAAATATTTATAATACTTAAATGATCTTCGTGGTATTTTCTCCACGAGAGTTTTGATAGCCTGAAACCGATAGGCTGTGAGGTGACGCCTGGTAAGCGCCCATAATACAGAAATGATGTATTATTCTTTTTACCTTCCGTCACCTTTAGGTAAGGAAGGTATTGTCTTTGGTAAAAAATTTGGTAGTAAGTTTTCAATGAATAGCACGTTTTAAGATCCGTAGAACACAATTTTACTATTTTTACGATGATGTGCGTGTGTGTGTGTTTGTGTGTGTGTGTGTGCGCGTGTGTGACGATTTTGTCCATAGAACTCCCACACTACAATTCTATGAGCTGGTTAGATTTTGGTTATAATTGGTCAACCGGAAGTACCTTCATTTGAAGATTTTAAAAGTTTTTCTAGAAAAAACGCTGTTAAATATCATTTTTTTGGTATTTAATGTTATTATAAAGATTACAGAATATTTTATTATCTATACGATTTGATTGCATTTTATACTTCATATTCAAAGGATATAGAGTTCAAATATTAAAAAAAAATATCAGCCAATCATGGAACCAGCTACTATATTAAAAGAATTCTAATTGACAGATGTTAATGTCAACGAAAAGAAAATGTGGCAGAGAGATGACGCTGTTGGGGACAACACGGAAAGATAGGATAAGGAATGAGAAGATGAGCGAAATGGCTCGAGTGATAGAAGTTTCTAGAAAGATACAAGCGAGATGATTCCATTGGTTTGAAAATGTCATGAGGAGAAATGAAGAATATATTGGATGCAGAATAAATAGTTTAGTAATAGAAGGTTGAAGAAACAGAGGAAGACCAAAGATAAGATGGAAGGACTGTATTGCTGAAGACTTGAGAGAAAAGGAACTGAATGAGAACGACACGTAAAACAGAAATGAGTGGAAGATGAAAATATAAAATAGCGACCCCTAACGAATCGGGAAAGCTAAAGAGGAAGAAGATGTTAGTGTCAAGTGCAATTAGCATAGTTTGTTTATTAAATAATTTTACTGGAAATTTAGAATCTTTTGCAAGGAAATTTATGTATGGAATTCATAATACATAGGATTGACGGAAGGTATTGTGCTGGCCACAACAGATTTTTTTTTCAAATGAATTTAAAAGGTTTGTTTTCTTAATTCCTAGAAAAAAGTAGCACTTTATTCATTAAAATTTTATGCTAAAATGCATACTTGGAGATGGAAAAAGATTAATTCGAAATTTAAATAATCTACCACTAGTATTTCATTTGTAAATTTAGATTTAAAATATTCCACCAAATGCTTTAAAATTATTTTTCTACCTCAAAACAAAAGCAGAAATAATTGTTAACCCCTGATCTATAGTGAAAACCCACATTTAATAAAACTAAGGACCATAAGCAACCATTTTTGAAATACATATGAAAAAAAAAACAAACTAGTGATTACCTTGTAGCTAGTATCTTTTTCTCATCAATGCATCACTGCACATGTTTGTTTTCATTTTCATAAACTTCCTAAGTTAAACAAGAACACGGGTTTCAGCTTAAAGTCTAAAACATAAAGGTAAACCTCTTCATCTCTAAATTATTTTTTTTAAATATGCTATTGCACCCAAGAGCATTTTTATTAAATATTTATTAAGATGAGGGATTTTCGTTGACGGCTTTGTCAGTCTTATAGGTACGAGCAGGGAGCAGGCTCTTCATAAAAATGCTGAGGATTACGATTTTGTGTAGATGGCTTGAGTCGAGGTAAAAATATCTTGAAAGTGTAATGGATATGTAAGGGGATGGATGGTCACACTTTTCGGTTAGATAAAGAAATGGGGAAAAAGATTTCGTACCACGAGTAAATCGAACAAATGGAAAGATTTGTAGGAGTAGTTTTTGTTTTATAAAAGAATGAAGTTTAGGATACTTTCAATATATAAAGTTTTACTTTACTTGAAGTAGATAATAGACATGAAATATGTATATATTCTTTTTATCTTTTTTTTTCATGGGGAAATTTCTAATAATATTTTAAAATATATCGTTGTGGCTTAATGTAAAAATAATCAATGTCATATTTTTATAATTTTGGGAATGAATATTTTAAAATCAATATAAGAAAACTCGAGCCGATATAGTCCGTTTGTATTTTACTGGCACAACCGAACATCGGATTTTCATATGTAAAATCAGACTTTCTTAATTTCCTGCTTCCTTAATTAATAAAAATCTGATGTGACCAACACAATACCTCCCGCCATTTACCTATGGGGTCTCGTTGCCGCGTGCCTGATGTCTGGTCGCGAATCTAAGGAATTCGATTCGATCCCGAACAACGCCAAATAATTCGAATTTTAAATGGCATAAAATTAATCCTTGTGGTAAACGCCCGCACAATACAAATATGTCATCATCATTACCGAAATGTGTATATAGATCAGATTAGCACACACAGCAATGGATAATATGCCGTGATAATATATTTATTTGTTTCTTTATTCATATACATACCTGCATATTTACTAATGCTAGAAATTATGTACATTAAGTTCCTTTCCATAAAACTATTGTTCTATTTACAGTAAAAATTTTGAAAGATGTCCGATCAAGGGCACCTGTATCACGAACGAATTAACAAATTGGCATACATTTATCTCTTTCTTTTGCAAAGGCTGTAAGAGTGTGTGATAAGGATGGATATAACACGCTTGTCTTTAAAAAAATCATATTGTTTCGACTAAGTTAGGACATTCCATTTATAAACGATGCTCGTTGTTGATAATACTTTCGCTGTAACGTAAGTTTATTTATTAATACAGATACATTACCTGGATTCATAGCCGTACGTATAACGTTATATTCTGTCAGAGTCACTGACACTGACATTGTGTCAGTATCTTATTTTTAACATATTTGGTTTTACATTTGCTTATAAACTTACTAGTTGACTTATTTTTGAATTTTGAATGTGTTTCCTGTAATATATATTTTTATAATAATAAAATAACAGTAGCATCTTACGTACCCTCATAAAAACTAAGCAAACGACACTACTGAATTTGTCATGATGGGCGGAGCAAAAATCTGAATTCATACAATTCGTAGACAACCTTTCAAAAATTTTACTGTACAATATTGCTTTTAAACGTTACTATTATTAATTTGAAATAATTATTTTTTTGACAGTGACATTTATCTGTCAGTTACATACATTTGAGCTGAACTATGTAACCACGGAGATGTGTTTAAAGCATAAGCTCAGAGATATAATTTTTATATTACTTTATAAAGTTATCCATAAAATATATAGAAAAAGTATTAAACCAAATTTGTAGAAAATGGAATAATTTTAATTTTTATAATAACAAATTGAGAAAAAATTACATTTAAAGGTATTTTTTGAAGCAAAGCAAAACTATCTTGAGCTTCAAGTAAACTGCCATTTCCGGTTATCCGATTGCCACCAAAATCTAATGGCTTCCTTCAGTACAGAATAAGGCAGAAATACATGGTTTGAAAACTTTCTGAATGATAGTATTTAGAGCGTAAACAGGATCCACACCTACACACATACATACATACACACAGACATCATCGTGAAAATGTTAAAATTGGATTTTAGGGACCTTAAAACGTAGTCATTTACCAAAATCTCGATATACGATTTTTAGCACGATCCCTATACCTCCCTTACCAAGGGTAGCGGGAGGTAAAAAGAAGTACGTATTCCCCGTATAAGACTCCAGGACAATTTTCGAGTTGATTTTACTTTAACCTAAACAATAAACATAAACACATGCCTTTTTCAAGCTTTCACGCTTCCATCAAAATTTTGTAGACCTTTCTTTCAGACTCATATAAACTTTTTACGGTTGGATGGGCGCCAGTTCTTTTACGATGAACTCCCAAAAATATTTTCTACTTATGACAGAAAATGCTCGCATTTTTATGGCGGGTTTCCGCGATTTGAAGTCTTTACGATCTTTTGAATCGAGGTCTGAGCATTCGTGCGAAACGGAAGATTAAGATTACAAATAATGAAAAATCAATATTTGTTTGATTGTTTAATGTTTTTGGCTTGTGACATTTCGACCTTGTTTTATTTCATTGTAAATTTTTTTGAAGACGGTGAAACCGGAAGCGCTAGCATCATGACAAATACTATGATTTGTGAGTTATTTTGAGTGGGCCGTTTCTCAGTGTCTCTCTGTATATATTTATTTATTTATTTAGATTCGATCTTATAGAATTTAGTACATTAACAATAATTATCGTCTCCATGATATTTTTCATGAATATTTTGCGCAACTACGTAAATTTCAAAAAAATGAATCGGAAATCACGTCGTTGCCTAGATATATGCATTGAATAAGTTACCGAGCAACATCTATGCATTATACACATCACTCAGTGCGGTATAATTGATTTACGGAATCGTTGCATCATATATCATGATGCTACGAAATGTATAACAGCTGGTGCCTTTGAAAACAGAATTTGAAATTAAAAAGAATCTGAAAAAACGCAGACCAAGTTAACAAGAAATATGTTATTGCTACGAGCAGGTTTCTACGTTTCCGATTCTGTGTTCAGTTTAAGCAAAATATGAAATGTTTTTAATTACATTATCTTTTCATTTCTTGTAATTGAGAAGCGAGAAAATAATTATTGTAAAGATTACCATTTAATATACTTGTTTGATGCCTAGTTGCACCGCTGAACCTTAAAGTTCAAGCGAAGCTTAAACAAAAAAATCTGATGTGACCAGCACATGACCTCCCGCCAATTCCATGTTTAAAATAGCACTGAGCTTTAAGTAAAGTATCATTCCCGGTTGATCGTTTGTAAATAAAATCTAATTTGTTGTTTCTAAAAATAGAAAAGTCTATGCTGCTGTGAGAATAGATGGTAGGTTGAGCGATTGGTTTCGTATAAATGTTGGTGAGAAACAGGGCTGTGGTATGTCTCCGTGGTTGTTTAACTTGTATATAGATGTGTTGTTACAGAAAGCGTTGAGTGAAATGGATGGTGTATATACTGGTGAAAATATAATATACGGATGATGTAGTTGTTTTAGGAGAAAATGAAGAGCACTTCAGATGTAGTTAGAAAAGTATGAATCTGGTGTTGAATGTTTATAAATCCAAGGTGTTAGTATTTGAGTGGAGTAAATTGGTGACTTAATGCAATGTGTTGGTGGATGGAGTGAAACTGGAGCAGATAAATGAGTTTGTATATTTGGGTAGCATGATGTCGAGGGATGGTCGAATTGATCGAGAGATAGAAAGGAAAGTGAGTGCGGGATGTAAGGTAATGGGTGCATGAAACATTAACGTATCAAGAGATGCTCTAAGTGTTTATAATGAAGTGCTAGTGCCGGCTTTGATATATGGAAGCGAATGTTGGGCATGGACGGAAAAGCATAAAAAAGACTTCCGTGGAAATGAGGTATTTACGTGATGTATGTGGGTATGTAAGACGGGATCGCGTGAAGAATAATTTGGTGTATGAAGAATGCGTGGTTAGGAACAATGTTTTTAAGAGGGTTGGTGTGAGTCAGTTGAGATTCTTGTCGAGGCTCGAGACAAGACGAAACTGAGTGCAAGTCTCGTATTGACAAGTCCAAGGTAGTCGAGACTTAGTCATGTGACATTTATATATTCGAAAAATAAATATTTTTATCACAAAGGTATTTAAGGAAAAATACATATAGATTTTTATTTTTATTCAAAAAGATATTTCCCAAAATGAAATATAAATTTTTGTTTACTTTGGATAAAAATTGGAATATTTTTTACATATAGATATCGATGGTCTTTTTCTGTTTGAATTTAGGTATTTAAATTGAAACGTTGTTATTTCAACGGTTGTCCGTGAAACATCATTTTGAAGAAATTAGTTCGCCTGCAGGTAGTTTGCATTTAACGTTTGTTTGCAAAGAGTAAAAAGGCCACGTAAATCGTTATACAGTATCACGCTATCAATAGCTAATCCGACCTTTGAAAATTACACAGCGACTCTAAAGTCTTGAAATTAACCTACTACCTACTTGTAATAAAACCTCACAATATTTTTATCATAGTCTTGTTAGAACTGTTAGAGAAACGACTAATTCCGCATTAAGTCGTACGAGATTTCATATATACATTGGATTTCCGAAAAAGTTTGCTTAGGTTTTAATAAGGAATATTTCTCTAAAGTCATTATTGTCATAGTTAAAGTACAAGTGTCACAGAGACGATGTTGTTGTGGGTATAACTTTGGAACAAATAATCGCGCAGACATTAAATAAAAACTGATAAACTTTTGACAGCTATAGTACAACTAGATGGAAGAGAGGTATTGGATTCATGCTAAAAATCGTATATCCAGATTTTAATGATTAAGCATGTTTTAAGGTTCCTACAATCCGTTTTTAATATTTTTACAATGATGTCTGTGTGTGTGGATGTGTGTGTGTGTGTGTGGGGGGGGGGGGATGTTGGAAGGACGATTTCTCAGAAACTATAATACTTAATATCTGTTTAACTAGGTATTTCTCAATCGGACTTTACTGGGAATAGCTGAAAAGGTTTTGGTAATAATTGGACAACTGAAATTAGCAGATTCTTAAATAAATTCTAAATATTTTTTAAATTTTTTATTCTTGCTAGTATTAAAGAAGAGTAAAATCTCTATCTGATACATATAAATATTCTAATATATCTTTTATAATATGTCATGGAAACCCAAAATTAAAATGTTTGTAACTGACAGATAAATGTCAGTTTCAGACATTACTGAAGATTTTTTCTGGGAAGTACATACATTATATTATTTGTTAATGTATTAATAGTTAAATATTTAATATTATAGGTATATTACACATGCCCTTCAGAAATACTGTTACTCCCGACAATGAATTGGAAACATTTCGAAATATTAAAAGAGTAGGACATAATTTCTTCATAGAATGAATTTAAAATTAAACAATCTAAATATAAGGAATAGATGTACGTAGAATTTTTGGTTTAGAGTGTAGGTATACAAGAAATGTTAAATACAATAGGGCGCGAGCAGACATGTGTTTGTTAACCTTGACAAGCAGATATGGTGGCCCGTGTCAGAATGATACCTAGTAATTAGGTACATTGATGTGAAATACCATAATTTCTCATTCTAAATTTAGTGATTTTTCAATTCCATGTGGTTTATTTTCCTGGACAAGTAAATTCCACACTCCTGGTGAATTTAGAAAATCTTGAATTTATTGAAAAAATTCTTACAATTGACACCTATGTACATAATTACTAATTATCATTTTTAAAACGGGTCCCCATATCTGCTTGTCATGGTTAGTAATGTCGCATAACTGCTCGCGCCCTATATTTATGTAACCAAAAACGGAAATGGCGAGAGGTATTATACTGGCCACAACAGATTTTTTAAATATTGCTACATATAATTTACCTTATTTCATTATTTAAAGAACAAAAATATTTTTTGTTTTTTTCTGTATTCTTTCGGACATCCAACAATGAATAAACAAACAAACAAACAAACAAACAAAAAACAATAAAAGTTGTTTGGTGACACCAGCAGCAGTAGGCAATATTAACCATCTTCTCATTGCATTTTTCGTTTCTCATTTCCAAGATCAAATAAAAATTCGCTTCAGGTTGTTCCGTCTAATTGTATTCATAATGAAAACTCTCGCTGTAATTACGCTGGTGTTGAGTGCTTAAGAAGCTGTCAACTTGCTAAGAAGCTGCTTTGTCTGCATACAATACCTCACACTGCTACCAGCAATCATCGTTCACAACCTGAAAAGTTTTCCAACGAGGATGTGCTCAGCTATATGCACTAGCTGTAAAATGTAGATGAACTTTTAACATTTCTACTATTCTGCTCTATTGTAGCAATTGTACTAATGACATAAGGAACTGTTCGGTTGTAGAATTGCATGGAAAGATAATGCTAACATTTTGCTACATTTAATTAGAGATATTATTACTGTAACTGTGAATAAAATCATATTGGCACATTCTACAGTTGGTAATAATACTTGTTGATTATTATTTGACAGACAAATAGCCGTCAGTTATTAATTGATTGGCAAAAATTCTATTAGTTATCTTACCAAACGCTTTGACTAATAAAAGGTTAGTTTTCTTCGATTGGTAAACACATACAGTAAAATTTTTGAAAGGTCGGGCATCAAGGTTATCTACGAATTGTATGAATTCAGATTTTTGCTCCGCCCATTCTGACAAATTCAGTAGTGTCGTTTGCTCAGTTTTTATGAGAGTACATAAGATACTACGGTTATTTTATTATTATAAAAATATATATTACAATAAAAGCATTCAAAATTCAAAAATAAGTCAACTGGTAAGTTTATTAGCAAATGTAAAACCAAATATGTGATATATAAGATACTGACACAATGTCAGTGACAGTGACTCTGACACAAAATAACGTTATTCGTACGGTTATGAATTAAGGTAATGTATCTGAATTAATAAATAAACTTACGATACAGCGAAAATATTATCAACAACGAGCATCGTCTTAAAGTGGAATGTCCTAGCTTAGTCGAAACAATATGAATTTTTGAAAGACAAGCGTGTTGTATCTATCCTTATCGCACATGCTTATAGTCTTTGCAAAGGAAAGAGATAAATGTATGCCAATTTGTTAATTCGTTCATGATACAAATGTCTGATTAAGGTCATCTGTATCATGAACGAATTAACAAATTCACATACATTTATCTCTTTCTTTTGCAAAGGCTATACTTTCGCTGTAACGTAAGTTTATTTATTAATTCAGATACATTACCTTGATTCAATAGCCGTACGGATAATGTTATTTTCTGTCAGAGTCATTGACACTAACATTGTGTCATTATCTTATTTTTAACATATTTGGTTTTACATATGCTTATAAACTTACCAGTTGACTTATTTTTGAATTTTGAAGGTATCTTACGTACCCTCATAAAAACTAATCAAACGACACTACTGAATTTGTCATAATAGGCGGAGCAAAAATCTGAATTCATACAATTCGTAGACGACCTTGATCGGACATCTTTCAAAAATTTGACCGTACCTAGATTTTTGCCTATACTCCTGTGCAAATATATTTTGAATAATATTTGCTTAAAATAAACAAACAAACTAATAATTTGTATTGCCAATAATTTAGCCTTTCTATATTTACGTAAATAAAATATTTAATTGGGATTTCATTATTAATATTAACAAAATCAATTAATATGAAATATTCGCATTTCAAAATTGAAATCATACCTTCACTATTTAATATTAAAATTTTCATTATTACGTCGTTACAGTGGTAGTTTACGTTGTAATTAAAGAAGAAATGAATTCAAATTTCTTTCGTAATAAAAAGCACGTTCACGTTAAATTAAAATCTGAAACTTACATTGTATCTAAGTAGAGAAGATTCTTGAAAACTCCCGGTTCGAAATGGTGGAAATGTTCCAAGTTTATCAGCGTCCTGGAACAGAAGGAATTCTTATTAAAATTTTAATAATCAGATATGAAATAATATATACAATAGTATGGGCAGAAATGAAGGAAACAGACATTTTAAATTTAATATTTAACAAAAGAAAGAAAATGAGTGCCCGTGAGGTGACGCCTGGTAAGCGCCCACACGGTACAAATATTCCATCATTACCGATATCTGTGTACGAAGCAGATTGGCACACCCAGAAATGGGTAATATGCCGTGATGAAATATTTATTTATTTATATTATTTTTTAAGAAAGAAAATTGTGTAAATTATAATATTTACACATTTCGAGTTTTATACCTTCCGTCACCTTTAGGTAAGGAAGGTATTGTCTTTGGTCAAAAAATTCAATGATGAGTTTTTAGTGAATAAGCACGTTTTAGGTTCCCTATAATATGATTTTACCATTTTTACGATGGTGTCTGTATGTATGGATGTGTGTATGTGTGTGTGTGTGTTTGTGTCTGTGTGTGTGACAAAAGTTTCGGATCGCATAACTTCAATACCACGATTCCAAAAATTATATTCTTTTAATATTCCTCAAGTTTACATCCAGAAGAACAACTGATTAGATTTTGGTTATAATTGGTGAACCGGAAGTAGCCTCATTTGACGATTTAACTGTTAAATTTGATTTATTGACATTTAACGTTATTATAACTCAAAGAATATATTATTCTCTATACGATTTGATTGCATTTTATACTTCATATTCAATAGATATAGAGTTAAAGAATTTTAAAGAAATTAAATTTTATAAATCAGCCAGCTATTCTAACCATGAAAATTGTTAATATATTCAGATTGACAGATGTCAAAAAGTAAATTAATGTGACAGAGATGAGGATGTTGAAGTAGATGTTGGGAAAGACACGGAAAGATAGATAAGGAAATAATTCTAGTGTTACAAGTTTCTAGAAAGATACAAGCGAGATGATTACAATGGTTTGAAAATGTCATGAGGAGAAATGAAGAATATATTGTATGGATAGCTTAGTAATAGAAGGTTGAAGAAACAGAGGAAGACCAAAGATTAGATGGAAGGACTGTATTGCGGAAGACTTGAGAGAAAAGGAACTGAATGAGAACGACACGCAAAACAGAAATGAGTGGAGGAAGAAAATAAAAAATAGCGAACCCTGACAAATGGGAAAAACTAAAGAAGAAGATGTCAGTGTCAAATGCAATTTACATAGTTTGTTTATGAAATAATTTTACTGGAAACTTAGAATCTTTTGCAAGAATTTTTTTGTATGGAATTTATACATAATACACAGAATTGACGGAAGGTATTGTGCTGGCCACAACATATTTTTTTATATAAATGTGTTGTGTAAGAAAATGTAGGTGCTTATGAAAAAAAAAATTGTTTTGGAAGTTATATTTATTCGAAATACATGTCTTAATTTTTTTGGATTTTTCTTGTAAGGAAATAGTTTCGATACGGGAAAGTGTATCAACTACTACATTTTCTTTACCTTTTGTATTTTATGTAATCTTTAAAGCAAGATTGCAGGCAAGTGAATCTGCCATTGTAAGAAAATGGTTGTAATCCTTACAGCGAGTGAATGAATCTGTTAAAAGCAGAATATTTTATGTTCGTGTACTCATCTCTTGAACAGGTGAATCTGAACTAACAACTAACAACAAAATATATATGAAACAAAACAAGTTTAGTGATGATAAGAGCATACTACAACTTGAATTTGTTCTATGGATTAACTAAAGTGAAAATGTTTTCCTTAATAAGCTGCAAATTGCTACCTTTTACTATTCTTCTTCTTAATCCTTATTCGCTCCTGTTGGACCACAGTGCGTCTTTCTTAGATGTTCCTGTTGGAATTTTATTTTGTAGATGGCAAGGATACTAGCCTTGCGCATCTCGTCTTTCTCTACATATTTTTAACAATATATTTCCTGGCTGTTATTTTTATTGCATATCTTGTTATATTGTTTTGTTCCTTTCTAAGGGTGTGACCTATCCATCGCTATTTTTTCTGTTTGATGGTTTGACTGATGGGTTCGTGTTTTGCTCGTTTTCACAGACTTGTATTCGTTATTTAATTCGGTCACAAGATTCCTAATATTATCCAAAGACATTTGTTTACAAAAATTTCTATTGTCGCTTTATTTCCCGTCTGCAATAACTTGTGACGAAGAAACTTTTTTGAGAAACAATTTTATCAATCAGAGAGTTTATTTTATAAGTAAACATAGAGTAGTTTCATTCCCATAGTTACAAAATGACAGGAATGAAGCGTTTATTTTATAAAGTAAAGATAGGGAATAGTCAGACTCGTCAAACCGTCACAATTCAAAATGGTTTTTTTTACCTTCCGTCAGCTTTAGGTAAGAAAGGTATTTGGTAAAAAAATTTAATGATGAGTTTTTAGTGAATAAGCATGTTTTAAGGTCCCTATAATACAATTTTACCATTTTTACGATGATGTCTGTATATATTATAATTTTTACGTATTCCTCAAGTTTACATCCAGAAGAACAACTGATTAGATTTTGGTTACAATTGGTGAACCGGAAGTAGCCTCATTTGAAGATTTGACAGTTAAATTTGATTTATTGACATTTAAAGTTATTATATCTTAAAGGATATATTATTCTCTATACGATTTGATTACATTTTATACTTTATATTTAATAGATATAGAGTTAAATAATTTTAAAGAAATTAAATTTTATAAATCAGCCAGTTATGCTAAACTACTAATATATTCATATAATTCAAATTGACAGATGTCAGTATAAATAAAAAGTAAATTAATGTGGCAGAGATGAGGATGTTGAAGTAGATGTTGGGGAAGCGGAAACGGAAAGATACGGTAAGGAAATAAATCTAGTGTTACAAGTTTCTAGAAAGATACAAGAGAAATGATTACATTGGTTTGAAAATGTTATGAGGAGAAATGAATATATTGGAAGAAGTTTAGTAATAGAAGGTTGAAGAAACAGAGGAAGACCAAAGATAAGATGGAAGGACTGTATAACGGAAGACTTGAGAGAAAAGGAACTGAATGAGACCAACACGCAAAACAGAAATGAGTGGAAGAAGAAAATAAAAAATAGCGACCCCTAACAAATGGGAAAAGCTAAAGAAGAAGAAGATGTTAGTGTCAAGTGCAATTTGCATAGTTTGTTTATGACATAATTTTACTGGAAATTTAGAATCTTTTGCAAGAAAATTTATGTATGGAATTTATAAATAATACACAGGATTGACGGAAGGTATTGTGCTGACCACAACAGATTTTTTTGCTTCTATATGATCCATTGTTAATGTGCTGACTATAACTCTCGATAGTAGAGTATTTATAAAATAAAATACATAAATTTGCATTAGTCTGCATATGATATTTGACGCTAGATGGTGTTTATATTAATCAAGTTGTTGTTTTGATATAATTTTTAAATCATGATACAAAAGGATCACGATTAAACTAATCAAGATTCACAAAATTGGATCAGATCCAACTGATCGTATGGAAAGAACACAAGTATCTGTCAAAATCAGTCGGAAAAATGAATTTCAATTTTCTATATTTACCATTATTCTTGTTAAATTTCTTTTAGAACTATTAAAAAAAATCTTTCAGAACTCATTATTCGATTAAAATGATACAATCTTTTTAGTTTTAGTTCTGTTTATTGTTATAAAAACCGACTTTTCGACAGCATGAATTGCTGCCTTCTTCAGGGAACCTTAAATATAATCTCTTATTCTTATTGACTTCTAAAATACGACAGATTCTTCCGCCGCTTCCGCCATTTTTGAATCTTAAGTGATATGATCTTTCTAATCCAAGTTTTTGTTGGAGTAGATAGCACTGATCTGGATTACTTGGTCTTGGGGTGGGGATACAGATCAGAATTCGAAAGAACATGTAATTTACTGATCCATGTAACATAGATCTGATTCAACTCAGCGAAAGAATACGGCTTTATACTACACATAAAGACGAGAAGAGTAGCTATTTTCTTGAGTTAATATATGCAAAATCACTCAGACACAGATAGTGGTCGTTTTTCATTTTATAGGAGGGTAAATAACGAATGATTTATATTCTTAAAAAGAATTAAATCGATAAATTCGTTGGCAAAACTAATAAATTATCGCCAGTGAAATCTATTATGAATAATCGGATAATGTATCTTTTATTCGTATTCCATGCAGACGCATTTATTCCATTCGGTTACCACATCTCCAGAGTTTCCCTCTTTCCTCCCGATTTCACTCTAGATTTTCCGAATCCAGAAAAAGTGGAGTGGCTCTTATCTCCGCCCTTTCTACCCTCGTACAAACCGCAGACAATGCTGGGCAGATATGCTTTGTGTCCAGATTCTGATGAGTGAAACTAACAGCGAAACACCCTGTAGATTATAGATGTCACACTGTGGAGTTCATTTTTTACTAGGAAAAATCTGTCGCTTGGAAAATCACACAATTTATGGGGTTGGTTCAACGAGGAAAAGATATCGAAATTTCAGGAATGTGATAGTGAAATGAATTATTGAGAGGATGAAATTGGAAAAGAATTGTTTTTAGGAAGAAGATTACCTACCGCTCATCCGTTGCACTTTAAAATATTTTATTTCTTTTACGGGCAATTTTATGAAGCTTATCAAGAGTCATTAGCGTTCAAACATTTTGTTCCTACCCAATTAGCCAGTCCAAGTTCACGGCTTTTTACCTTCCGTCACCTCTAGGTAAGGAAGGTTGTTGTCTTTGATCAAAAATTTTGGTCGTGAGTTTTCATTGAATAAGCACGTTTCAAGGTCTTTGCAATACGATTTTACTATTTTTACGATGATGTCTGTGTGATGTATGTGACCGCGGTTTCGGCCGCGACATCTCCAATACTAGAATTCCAAAAATTACAATTCTTGCGTATTCCTCTTTCTTACAACCATATGCAGACTTGATTAGATTTTGGTTATAATTGGTCAACCCTCATTTGAAGATTTAACAGTTTTTCTTGAAAAAACTCAGTTAAATAGTATTTAACTAAAGAACATATATTATTATATACGATTTGATTGCATTTCATATTCAACAGATATATAGTTAAAGAATTATAAAGGTATTAATTTTCATATATCAGCCAGCTATGCTAACTGGAAACTACTAATATATTCAGAAAATTCAAATTGACGGATGTCAGTATCAATAAAAAGTAAATGAATGAAAGAATAAGGGAAATAACTCTAGTGCTGGGCGTTTCTAGAAAGATATAAGAGAGACGATTACATTGGTTTGAACATGTCATAAGGAGATATGAATATATTGGAAGAATGAATAGTTTATAACAGAAGGTGGAAGAAACATAGGAAGACCAAATATAAGATGGAAGGACTGTATTGAGAGAAAAGGAACTGAAGAAGGACGACACACGAAACAAAAATGAGTGGAAGAAGAAAATAAAAAATAGCGACCCCCTACTGGAAATATAGGATCTTTTGCAAGAAAATCTATATATAGGGCGCGTGCAGTGACGTGACTTAGCTGACTTTGGCAAGCAGATATGGCGACCCGTCTCAAAATGACAGCTATTAATTACGCCCATAACTGACAAATGTCATAATTTTTCATTCATAATTTCATGATTTTCTTATTTCATATGGTTTATTTGTTATCAGGTGTATGGAATTCAGTAGCCGAAAAAAGAAATCATAAAATACCAAAAAATGAAATTGCGAATGAAAAATTATGACATTTGTCAGTTATGGACATAATTAAGTCACGTGACTACTCGTGCCCTATACATAAATTTTCTTGCAAAAAATCCTATATTTCCAGTAAAATTATTCAACTGGAAGTATTCTCATTGGCAACTTTTAACAGTTTTTCTTGAAAAAACGCAGTTAAATATCATTTATTGACATTTAATGTTATTATAAATTTTTAAAGAATATACATTTATTATTAAATATAAAAGTAATAGAACATCCGTTATACTCATCTTGTGCGACCTATTAAGAAATGAAAAGAAAGAATGGAGAAATGTATTATTATAGAAGGGAACTAAATAAAATTCTAAAAATTAGGAACCACGTGTCTTATTCGCGATAATTCTAGAGTGACCCTCGTAATGCATAGCGACCTTTCTTTATTTACAAATGTAGGTTTTCTCTTTCAATTAGTGATTAATGAGGTTTACGAAGGTTTATACGGGCGCTCATGAAACGTCCAATTTTTATTTATCTAAATAGATGTTTACCCCAAAAACTCTTTCATTGTGAAATATGAACTACTATAGGTTTCATGAATTAGGTATCAAGGTACAAGCCAAACACATATGTATTTAATTAAAGGAAAAACAAAAGGAGAAAATGGCTTCCTCCTTCAAATCGTTGCATCATCTTGATATACTGAAATATATTTTACGTCAATCCATTTTCGTTACGGGGAAGCAATGTTTTTAATTATAATCGCTTTTAGTTTTGTGCTTACCTTATTTGTATGCTGCAAGATATAATTAAAGGTTTCTTTGAAGAATTCTCAGTAACAAACAATGGCTGCAGGGTATTATTAAACATCTATGACAATGTTACTCGTATTCTATTTCCTGTAAGTCTACACAGGAATTGAAAGAAAATAATGAGCGAAAAATTTATGAAATTTAATTAAATTATTACTTTTTAATAAAATAAAGTAGAAACAAAGAGATATGTAATTCTTCATATTGTCATCAACGATACGACAGTCTTTGAGGTATAGGCCAAAAGGATCAAAGCTTAGATCCTTAAAAACTCCTTTTAGAATATGCATGGTATGGAAAATTTGCCAACCGAAACGTCTTAACTTTCGTTGTCAAACTTCACTGAAAAATGGGGATTTCCACTATTTTAACCTTCCGCTACTCTTGCTAAGGGAGGTATAGGGATCGTGCTAAAAATCGCATATCGAGAATTTGGTAAATGATTACGTTTTAAGGTCCCTTACAATCAGATTTTAACATTTTCACGATGATGCCTGGTGGATCCTTTAGGCGCTCTAACTCAAATACTATCAATCAGAAAATTTTGAAACCCTGTATTTGTACCTTATTCTAATATGGAAAGAAACCATTAGATTTTGGTGTAAATCGGATAACCGGAAATGTCATTTTACTTGAAGCTTAAAATAGTTTTTTTTTTAAAAATACCTTTACATTTTTTTCCCAATTTTTGTTATTATAAAAATTAAAGATTATTCAATTTTCTATAGGTTTGCATTAATCTATATATTTTATCGATAAATACTTTAAACACACCATTATGGTTAACGTATGTAACTGTCATAAAAATAATAATCATTTCAAATTAGTAATAGTAACGTTTTAAAATGAAAATTGTAAATAGATAGATAGTTATATGGAAAGGAACTTAGTATAGTTTCCAGCATTAGTAAATATGTAGGTATGTATTTAAATAAAAAAATCTGTTGTGGCCAGCATACTTGGTTACATAACCATAGGGCGCGAGCAGTCATGTGACATTGTTGGCCTTGGCAAGCAGATATGGGAGCCCGTGTCAGAATGACAATTAGTAAATATGTACATCGATGTCAAATGTCAGAATTTTTCATTAATATAATTTAGTTAATTTGTAACCAGGAGTGTGGAATTTACTTGTCGAAGAAAACAAACCACATGAAATTGGAAAATCACGAAATTTGGAATGAAAAAATATGATAATTGACATCTATGTACTTATTTTATTACAGCGGTGTCAGAATGATTGTTAAAATAAATACTAATAATTTGACGTAATAAAACGTTATGCTTTTGTTCGGTCTCTTGTTTCTAATTCCATGGTTAATACTATTAAATTGTAATTCCGTGAATTTTCAAATTTTATATCTGCAGTTATGAAGTAGCCAAAATGATTTTTTTATTGATTTGGATGTATAAATTTTTGCTTTATAACTTCCATTTGAAACTTTTTGTCTAAAATAATTAGAGGAGCAATGCGCACGGAAAAACTGATTTCCCATGTTTCACTTTCCGTGATACACCCTGTATATACGAGTAAGTGTCCTCATCCCCAAATTATTTCTTTAATAATTTGTCAAGCCTTCCTCTGCCACAAGATAAAAAATCACTTTAAACGCACGTCATATCCCTTGTCTTTGAATATTGCCTTGATGGCGAAAGAAAACCATTCAAGCAAACATAACCCCGAAGATAAATTATCTTGCAACTATTTGTTTCCAGATTAAAAATTCTCTAAGAAAAATAAATTCATGTTTAGCTATAAAAAGAATTGCTTTTGGCGTTAAACCAAAAAATATAAAAAATATTATTTTGTTTGCATCGAAAACAGTTGTTGTCAAGTGCAGGATCATATCAAACTGCAAGGCAATGTAAACGAAGATACTGAAATATTAAATTGAAACTTTCAAAGAATCGATTAAGTACTACCCTTTTAAATTAAATACTGTTGTTGAGGCATTGCATTTGACGTACAATTTTCATTAAAATTTGCACAAATATCTGTCAACAAAGTAATGTGCAGTGCCAAGATATTTGCATATTAGTTGCATTTAATGTGTATATTAATGGCATGAAATGTTGGCTTGGATTAGAGACAAGCAAATTGTATTAATTTTTAGTTGAATATAAGCAATAATTGTAGCGATCCAAGCGTATAACTTTGAAGTCATGAACTGCATGTGTGAATATATCTCGGACCACAACTTGTTATATGGTCAAAACTTTCTTGATTTATTACGTTAAAAGTTTGTGGTGCACTGTTCATTGAAATATATTATTGTTCACAGTATAAGTACCTACAACAGTGTTTACAATAGTAAGATCAAAATCAACATTGTCCACTATACAGTGTGTTTCAGTACTAGGGAATGCTATACCGGTCGAAAAATTGAATACCGGTGTTTCGGATTTTTTTTTAAAAAACCGGAATACCGGTATTAATACCGATATTGTTAAAAATTTTGAAAATTAAATAAAATTGAAATTTAATTACAGTAGGATAATGGTATGATTAAGTGAACGTCAAAGTCAATAAAATTAATTTTAGATTTGTAATTGTAATGTATTTGTTGTGTGTTATTATGCTACAGTAACCACGAAATATAAATATAGAAGGTAACAAAATTAAAATATGCTTTCTCAATAACAAAAAAATCTGTTGTGGCCAGCACAATACCTTCCGTCATTCTCGTGTATAATGTATAAATTCCATAATTTTTCTTACAAAAGATTCTAAATTTCCAGTAAAATTATTTCATAAACAAACTATTCAAATTGCACTTGACACTGGCATCTTCTTCTTCTTTAGCTTTTCCCATTCGTTAGGGGTCGCTATTTTTGCATGACGTTCTCATTCAGTTCCTTTTCACTCAAATCTTCCGCAATACAGTCCTTCCATCTTATCTTTGGTCTTCCTCTGTTTCTTTAACGTCCTATTACTAACCTATTCATTCTTGTTCCAATATAATTCTTCATTTCTCCTCATGACATGTTCAAACCAATGTAATCGTCTTTCTTGTATCTTTCTAAAAACTTGTCTTGTAACACTAGAGTTATTTTCTTACCGTATCTTTCCGTGTATTCCCCAATATCTACTTCAACATTCTCATCTCTGCCACATTAATTTACTTTTTATTGATACTGACATCTGTCAATTTGTATTATATGAATATATTACTATTTTGGCATAGCTGGCTGAATTATAAAATTTAATTTCTTTAAAATTCTTTAACTCTGTATCTATTGAATATGAAATATAAATTGTAATCAAATCGTATAGAGAATAATATATTCTTTAAGTTATAATAACGTTAAATGTCAATAAATCAAATTTAACTGTTAAATCTTCAAATGAGACTACATCCGGTTGACCAATTATAACCAAAATCTAATCAGTTGTTCTTCTGGATGTAAACTTGAGGAATACGAAAAAAATATAATTTTTGGAATCGTGGTATTGAAGTTATGGAATCCGGAACTTTCGTCACACACACACAGACACACAGACACACATACATACAGACATCATCGTAAAAATGGTAAAATCGTATTATATGGACCCTAAAACGTGCTTATTCAGTAAAAACTCATCATTGAATTTTTTGACCAAAGACAATACTTTCCTTACCTAAAGGTGACGGAAGGTAAAAATAAAAAGACATTTCTAGAATAGTTAAACAATTTTATTTATTAGTAGACTTTCCAAATTGAAAATAAATACTGGGTGGTGACCGTCACAATCGATTATAGGACTATAAATGTAAAATCAGAATTTCCTAATTTCCTGCTTCCCTAATTAATTTGGGTAAAAAATCTGATGTGTTCAACACAATACCTCCCGCCATTTACCTATGGGGTATAATTACCTCTCGCTAAGAGAGGTATTGCATTCATGCTAAAAATCGCATATCCAGATTTTATTGAATAAGCACGTTTTAAGGTCCTTACAATCCGATTTTAACATTTTTACGATGATGTCTGTGTGTGTGTGTGTGTGTGTGTGTGTGGATGTGTGTGTGTGTGTGTGTGTGTGTGTGTGGGATGTTGGAAGGACGGTTACTCAAAAACTATAAGACTTAAAATTTGTTTAACAACGTATTTCCCAATCGGACATTCCCGGGAAGATCTGAAAAGGTTTTGGTAACAATTGGACAACCGGAAGTAGAAGATTCTTGAAAAAAAATCTTCTAAATATTATTTTTTGAAAATTTTTCGTGGTAATATTAAAGAAAATTAAATTCTCTTTCTGATACATAAGGTTTTGGTAACAATTGGACAACCGGAAGTAGAAGATTCTTGAAAAAAAATCTTCTAAATATTAATTTTTGAAAATTTTTCTTGATAATATTAAAGAAAAATAAATTCTCTTTCTGATACATTTAAATATTTTTATACATATTTTATAGATTTAGAGATAAAAGGAATATAATATATAAAATAATGTTGTAATTAATTTTACAACCGAAAGGATGCCATGAAAAATAGTTGATAATTTAAATTATTTGTAACTGACAGATAAATGTCAGTGTCAGAAATAATGAGTAATGAATTAAAAATGTACTTGGAGAATCCCTTAGTTCTTGATCTGTGACTATTATGGAGATGACAAGTCTAGGTTGAAGGACTTAAATTTGTTTCAAACATTATGGGACAATGTACACCAGTACTGTAGACTAGAGTAACTTTGAATTGCGAAAAAGCTATCAAATTCTTCTCAAGTAAGTTGTAAATATTGACAAAATTACACATCGATATAAGAATAATCGGAGTGCAATCTATCCGTCACTTTATTAAAAGGAATTAGTGTTATTTAGATATAACAAGTATGAAAAAATAAAATGTAAAAGAAGATATGTAAGAATAGATGCACAATCCAGATATATACATTTTAGACCGCCCAAAATTAATGTTTTCACTAGAAGAATATGAAGAGAAAGTAAACAAAGTTGTTCGAATTGAAAATTGCTGTTACCAGCCTAATATTTATATATGGTAAACTCTACTTTGTAATTTATTGTAACATAATTTATGGTAAATATCTTTATGTTGAGACATGCTATTATTGAATAATAAAGAAGTTTATACGTCATAGATTTATATGAATATAATATTTGTATTTATAAAAATATTCTTTGCTTTATGCATACAGCCAGGTAAAATATACGGCGAGAGGTTATGTGCTGGCCACATCAGATTTTTTTTATATTACTTTATAAATTTATCCATAGAATATACAGAAAAAGTATTAAAGCAAACCTATAGAAAATGGAATAATCTTTAATTTTTATGACAACAAATTGCGAAAAAAATACATTTAAAGGTATTTTTGAAGAAAAACTATCTTGAGCTTCAAGTAAACTGCCATTTACGGTTATCCGATTATCTAATGGATTCTTTCCATATTAGAATAAGGTAGAAATACATGGTTTCAAAACTTTCTGAATGATAATATTTGCGTTAGAGCGTAAAAAGGATCCACAGACACACACAGACATACACACATACACACAGACTACGTTTATCTCGTAGTGACATAATCCGCTCAAAAATCTTAACTCCAGTTCGTTTATATCGCATGTTTTAAAGTGACTACAGGATAAATGGTGTTTATCCACTTCTGTTCAACAAGGACAGATAGAAATTTTTGCGGATGACTTATTATAATAATAATAACAAAACGCTCACGATTTTGAAACAAACCTCGAAATAAACAGTTTTTAGAAGTTTTGAGTGTAGTAATATGTATTTTTAATAATTATTTACAAGTTTTTTTTTAATAAATTGAGGTTAATCCATAGCCTTAACCGTTTATCTCGCAAAATTTCAACTAGGTTAGTTAACTCAACCCATTATTTAAGTTACTTCACTTAGCGCTAAACTTCCGTGTTTATCTCGCATGTTTATTCCGCTTAACTCAAGCGGGTTAGCATTTAAGTGGAAAAACTAATGCGAGATAAACGTAGTCACAGACATCATCGTGAAAATGTTAAAAATGGAATCTGGAAACGTGGTCATTTACCAAAATCTCGATATGCGATTTTTAGCACGATCCCTATACCTCCCTTACCAGGGGAGCGGGAGGTAAAAATTGTCAAAAGATAAAAATCAGGTAGCAATTTAAATTGCAAATGAATTTATTTTTGTCATTTTTACCTCTCGCTAAGAGAGCTATTGCATTCATGCTAAAAATCGCATATCCAGATTTTATTGTATAAGCACGTTTTAAGGTCCCTACAACCCGATTTTAACATTTTTACGATGATGTCTGTGTGTGTGTGTGTGTGTGTGTGTGTGTGTGTGTGTGTGTGTGTGTGTGGATGTATGTGTGTGTGTGTGTATGTATGTAGGATGTTGGAAGGACGGTTACTCAAAAACTATAAGACTTTAAATTTGTTTAACTACGTATTTCCCAATCGGACATTCATGGGAAGATCTGAAAAGGTTTTGGTAACAATTGGACAACCGGAAGTAGAAGATTCTTGACAAAAAATCTTCTAAATATTATTTTTTGAAAATTTTTCTTGATAATATTAAAGAAAAATAAATTCTCTTTCTGATAAATTTAAATATTTTTATATATATTCTATAGATTTAGAGATAAAAGGAATATAATATATAAAATAAACTGTTGTAATTAATTTTACAACCGAAAGGATGCCATGAAAAATAGTTGAAAATTTTAATTATTTGTGACAGATAAATGTCAGTGTCAGAAATAATGAGTAACGAAAGAAAAATTTACTTGGAGAATCCCTTAATTCTTGATCTGTCTCTATTATGGAGATGACAAGTCTAGGTTGAAGGATTTAAATTTGTTTCAAACATTATGGGACAATGTACACCAGCACTGTAGACTAGAGTAACTTTGAATTGCGAAAAAGCTATCAAATTCTTCTCAAGTAAGTTGTAAATATTGACAAAATTACACATCAATATAAGAATAATCGGAGTGCAATCTATCCGTCACTTTATTAAAGGAAATTAGTGTTATTTAGATATAACAAGTATGGAAAATAAAATGTAAAAGAAGATATGTAAGAATAGATGCACAATCCAGATATATACATTTTAGACCGCCCAAAATTAATGTTTTTACTAGAAGAATATGAAGAGAGAGTAAACAAGGTTGTTCGAATTGAAAATTGCTGTTACCAGCCTAATATTTATATATGGTAAACTCTACTTTGTAATTTATTGTAACATAATTTATGGTAAAATATCTTTATGTTGAGACACATGCTATTATTGAATAATAAAGAAGTTTATACGTCATAGATTTATATGAATATATTATTTGTATTTATAAAAATATTCTTTGCTTTATGCATACAGCCAGGTAAAATACGGCGAGAGGTTATGTGCTGGCCACATCAGATTTTTTTTATTGTCTTTCTCTTTGATAAAATATCTAAACTCTAAACAAATTAGGTATTGCGTTAAAAATATGTCGTGTTAAAATTTTTCTTTGAAACAATAAGAAGCCAAATTCCTAATTGTCATCGGGTATACAAAATTAATTAACAGAAGTTGATATCAAAGGCATGGCCCACGCCACACATGAACTGTCTAGGCGTAAACGTATAACCGCATAGCGTAAAGGAGAATCGTACTCGATAGTGGTGTCGGTATTGCAATGGCAATGACAATATCTGAGGCGAGCTGATTAATCAGACACAGCCTGGGTTGGTAAGCACAACGAGAATGAACAAAGAGACTTACAGATCACGCAAAGTCTCGGCGTATGGCTGCAGGGCTGAGGCCTTCAGGATGCCGATCCCCGCCTCTTCGACGATCCTGGAATACAAATCAAATCTTCATTCAAGGACACAATAATTATAACAAGCTACAATATTTGTAAGCAAATAATAATATTTGCAACGCACGAGGGTGCTTCAATAACTTGTATAAATCATTCCTACTATGTTACGTTTAGGGTTGCCACCCTTTAAAAATTGGAATGGAGGACATAATACATTCTTTCGCTCGGTCAATAATGATACTCTTCATAATCTTGATGTATAATATACTATTTTCCTTTATAAGAATGAGCGTCATTCTTATTAGTTTTACATGCTGTTAATATTCTCTTTTTACTTCCTTGTACGTAAATAAAGGAAGTATTGTAATCGCGAAAAATTTCGGTTTTCAGATTTCAGCGGAAATATTCATTTTGATCATCCCTGAATCCATTTTGACTAATTTCGTCGTGACGTCTGTACGTACGTATCTCGCATAATTCAAAAGTTGAAATTTTGTATTTAGGACTCCTATAACATCTAGTTGTGCACCTCCCTTTCTGGTTATTACACAATTTCCTGAAGTGGCACTTTACATGAAGCCTATAATAGATTTGAATGAAAAACTGTTTTAAAATATAATCCAAAACTTTTCAAATTTGGTATACAAGACTTTTAAGTCAATCGAAATAACATAATAGATTTTGGTTAAAATAGGCTAACCGGAAGTGGTACATTACTTGAAGTTGTTAACAGTTTTTCTTGAATAAAATGATTTTAGAAATAAATGCTTCAAATAAAAGTTTTAGAGAATTAATTTCTGCGTCTAGCATATCAAGTATTATTAAATTAGCCCTTTGTATAAGCGAGATATGTAAATTTAAAAATTATATACTTTTTTGTTTTTGTAATAAAGCTTGCTATGGATTAGGACAAAAAATTTAAAAAAATGTTCATGTCAAATTAAATACGTGCAATTTTATGATTCGTACAATAACAAATATTATATTTTTATTGTGAAATTAGTCATATTCATTGTTGTAATCAAATATTTCTTTGTTGTAATCAAAACTCTCTTTAAAAACTCCCTTTATGGTCGCTATATATCTTACTGTGTTGAAGTTAAAATTAATATTTGTAATTTATTTATTAAAAAAATATGTATAGTTTAATAATCGTACAAGGAAGTCGTGTGGTGTCCACTTCAGATCTTTTTACCTAAATAACGAATTTTTCCGTTTGTATATAAAATATTGTATATAACACTCCCTCAGGATTCAATCTTCGCTCTCGACAAATAATGACGAACTTTACTCCCTTGATATATAAACTACTATTATGTCATACTGGTTTCTAAAGCAACGTTTTTTGAACGATTTATGAAACAAAAAGTGAAACATTAAAGTCTTAGAAATGTCTAAAAGAATTACAGTAGTAATTTACTGTAAAAACAATTGGTGGCACCACCAGTCTTGTTTTGAACATACAGTTTAGAAAATGCCATATTTTAATATTTGATTTCATCCTAATGTTTAAAGAACGATTTTTTTCAAAGTATTTATTAGAATACAAACTATGTTCTATTTTAAAATAATATTTTGAAAAAAATCATTCTTAACACAACATAAGGGTGAAATTAAATACTGAAATTTGTCATTTTCAAAACAGCATAAAGTATCACTTCCGGTTTATCAATTTTAGCCAAAATCTAATATGTTGTTCCCCTTGATAAGTAATACTATAATTGAAAAGTTTTGGATTATATGTTAATATATGTCTTCGTGTTAAAATATTAAAAACGTGTTGTGGACACCCTAATTCGTGCTTTTTCACTTTTTCCCTTACCTACAATATGGCGGGAGGTAAAAATAAGCTATTCATAAAGCTATCTACTTGACTTCTTTGGCTTTTGTTAAAAACAAAAGAACATTTAATTTTTATTTGAAAAGGCTCAGACTAGTTTGGTTCTTGTTGTTCCCAACGTGATGTGTTGCGATGAGGATCGAACGATATGGCGGTAAAACTCATAAACTTTATGATCTATTTACGAAATACTGTCAATTTTTGTTACTTTCTGAATACATCTCGTACGTATCAAAACAATAAAAAAAGTTTATAAAGTTTTCCCACTTTATAAATATGTTTCGTAGATTTTTGAACGTTGCTTAAAGTGGATTTATTAGAAGAGTTTAAATTTAAAGTGGATTATAGAATTCTTGGCTAAGAAAAAACTTCTTGAAAGTTTACAATCTCTAAAGGTATGTGTACATTCAGATACATATATGAGAATTTGTCAAATAGATAAATTGTGAAACATCAAGAATTTTTTTAAGAAACTACCGCTTCCGGTTGCCCGATTGTTACCAAAACCTATGCAGCATAGGTTGCATGATATTTCTTTACAATTGTTTATCTCTAAGTTCATTGAATATGAAGAAAAATTATAATTAAATCGAATAGATAATAAAATATTTATAATAACATAAAATGTCAAAAAAAAATATTTAACAGCCTTTTTAAAAAAAAAAAAACTCTTAAAATCTACATATTAGGGTACTTCCGGTTGACCAATCGTAACCAAAATCTAATCAACGATTCATATGGACGTACAAAAGAGGAATATGAAAGAAAATTAAATTTTGGAATTGTACTATTGGAGTTATCGAAGGAGAATTTTTTGTCACATACACACACACACACACACATATCCACAAACAGACATCATCGTAAAAATAGTAAATTCGAACCAACGAATTTTTTGACCAGACAATACCTTCCTTACCTATAAGTGACGGAAGGTAAAAAATGAACACATTAAAATACACACAAATAATCTTTTAACTTGTGTAGGAAATTGTTAACAACTACATATCAAAAATGGTTACTTATGAATCTTGTCATTACCTATATATTTTTTTGATTTTGAAACTATTAACTATTTCAGTTACATTATAATTAATAATAAGAATAAGAAGTCGTTTGTTACATTTTATGAACAAAAAATTACAAGCAGTTTTCAAAACTTTAATATTGAGAAACTAATTTATCATGTCAGATCATATATTAAATGCAATGTGCCGCGATATTTAAAATTAGTCTTATAACTCAGTATCTTCAACTGGATCCATAAATTTATGCAGTGAACACATTTTAAAGACATTCATAAATGGAGAAAATAAAATTTATGAGAAACGGAATGTGACTATTATTAAATGCTGTTCATAATTGTTTCATTTCTTAATTAAAGAGACATGTTTATTATTATATTAAAAACGAAAAATAAGATGTATACTGCAATATTAAAATTTTGAGCTATTATTCAACTGGTTTTTCTAAGAATAATAATTAAAAAGAGCTAGACTTGGATACGGAAACGAGGAAAATAAGAATAAATATTGATGAAAAAAGAAGATAGTTTTTTTAGATTCTGCAGTGAACATGAACAAAAAGAGTCATTCATACATTTGTTATACACAGTGTGGCCATGGGCGTGGCAAAGATTTTTTTCCAGGGGGCAAAAAATAATTACAATTTTCTGATCATCTCATCAACTCCCAAATAAAATAATTACAATAATAATAAAAAAATAAAGAGACACGAAGCATCAACTAAAACAGAAGTAAAATATTTTCATGACTAGACAGGAAAACTTGAATAAAGAAGTGTACTAAATTCAATACAATAAATTTGAAATATTTATTTGTCGTTTAATGAATAATTTTATTTTATTTTTGGGAAATAATATAAAAAATGTCAAGAAACGTTCTTCCATCAAGAATTAATTACTTTCTGTAATTTAATATCTTTTAAGCTAAATCAAACAGCTACTTGAAAAAAAAACAAATAAAATTCTTTGAAGTCTAGAGTTATTCAATGTAAAACTTAGCAACACTGGAAAATCTCTCAGTTGTCAGTTTTTCGTTCAGGGACAACCGTTGTACATATATTGTCATCCCTCCATGTTCTATTTTGACAATTACATTAGCTTAGCTTGCATTATTCGTCTTTATAGTAAACTGTCAAATAACTAGGACAAGAAATAGAAGAAAGTAACGGGTAATGGTTAATCAGAATCAAAAACTTAATTTTTCAATAGGTAGTTTTTTGTTCAAAAAACAATTTTTAAATATATTCGATTAACTGGTTCAATAAATAATTCAGAAAATAAAAAACTCTTATCTGTAAATTGTGCTTCCTCGCTGGTTAAATTTTTTTCCATTCATTCTAGGGAAAAACGTAGTTACTTTTATTGCAGATAAAAAAATCTGTTGTGGCCAGCACAATACCTCTCGCCACTTCCTTTTTTTGGTTAAGTATAGGGCGCGAACAGTCATATTACATTGTTGGTTTTGACAAGCAGATGTGGAAGCCCGTTTCAGAATGATAATTAGTAATTATGTACATAAATGTCAGAATTTTTCATTAAAAATTTCAAGATTTTCTAAATTCATGTAGTTAATTTGTCACCAGGAGTGTGGAATTGACCTGTCGAGGAAAATAAATCACATGGAATTGGAAAATCACTAAATTTAGAATGAGAAATTATGATATATGACATCTATATACATAATTACTAGCTATAATTCTGACACATGACTGCTCGCACCTTAATGTATTTAACATTTCTTGTATACTTACACTCTACACTAAAAATTCTACTTATATCTATTCCATATATTTAGATTTTTTAAATTTAAATTCATTCTATGAAGAAATTTTGTCCTACTCTTTTGTCGAGATGTTTCCAATTCATTGTCGGAAGTAACAGCATATATGAAGGGTATGTGTAATATACCTATAATATTAAATATTAAACTATTAATACAATACGAAATAATATAATGTATGTACTTCCCAGAAAAAATCTTCAGTAATGTCTCCGGATTTCTGACACTGACATTTTTGACAATTTAAATTTTCAACTATTTTCCATGGCATTCTTTCGGCTGATTTATTACAACAGATTATTTTATATATTATATTTCTTTTATCTCTAAATCTATAGAATATATAAAAAAATATTTAAATGTATACACATACACACACACACACACATACACACACACACACACACACACACACAGACATCATCGTAAAAATGTTAAAATCGGATTGTAGGTACCTTAAAACCTGCTTATTCAATAAAATCTGGATATGCGATTTTTAGTATGAATCCAATACCTCTCTTAGCGAGAGGTAAAAATTAAATAAAAAAATTTGATGTGGCCAACACATGACCTCTCGCCATTTCCATTTTATGTTACATTAATAAATAATAAATATTACCCATTGCTGGGTGTGCCAATCTGATCGTATGCAGATATCGGTAAATGATGTAATATTTGTTCTGTACTGTAACAATATTATTACAAACTAATGTTTAGTTTTTATTATTATAATGAGACGCTATAGTGGCTATTCTATGTTTTATATATTGAAATATCTTTATCATCACATATCCCATTGCTAAGTTTGTACAAAACGTAATTAATAGAAATTTCCAAAATGAATTTAGTTGAAAATTGAAATTCCTTACAAGATAAATTACAAGCAATTGTTGCTAAATGAAAATATGCCTAAAATAGAGATTTGAGCGATGTTGAGTGATTAACGTAATAAGGAAACAGTTATTTTCGCAGGAGTCGTAATGTTGCCGCTACGTTGCGTGCAGAGTAAATAATTCGCTCCTGCTGATTTACTTGTTAAAATTATTCCTTCCTTCTGCTGAATTAAACATTGTAATGGGCTTAATAGCGCTTTCTCGATTGCCAAGATTTCAAAATTGTCAATTTTCACCTCAATTTAAAATGTGAAAATGTTAAACATATTTGTAGATTTTTGAAATGCAAATCTTGTAAATGCAATTATGGAAAATTTCATTACGATGTAATATGAAAAATTCTTGCGTTTATTATTCCGCCACTAATTTCAATCCAATACGAAGAAGTTAAAATTCTTGCCACGATTCAATGAAAGAAGTTTGTATTGAATTTTTGGAAATACTGATGGTTTTAATAATGAATATTCAGAAATAATACGTTTTCATGAATATTTTGATTATATTTGTAATGTGAACCATATTTATGTAACATAATAAAAGAATATGATTGTGCAAGCAGAAAATATGAGATATTTTTTTACAAATGTAAATAAAACATATAAAAAATAAATTGAAATTTATATGAAGAATGACAGAAACAAAATGTTATACTCGGGCTGAAATATTTCAGAAAGCACAGAATACAGGTTATATGAAAATTGCAGTATAGGATTAATTATGGGATGTTTTTAATTATTGAGGTATTGAATTTCACAACAAATGTCACGAATTACATTATTTTTATGTACAGTATTTTTTTCCTTCCGTCACCTTTAGGTAAGGAAGGTATTGTCTTTGGTCAAAATATTCAATGATGAGTTTTTAGTGAATAAGGATGTTTTAGGGTCCCTATAATACGATTTTACCATTTGTACGATGATGTCTGTATGTATGTATGTATATGTGTGTGTGTGTGTGTGTGTGTGTGTGTGTGTGTGTGTGTGTGTCTATGTGTGTGTGACGAAAGTTTCGGATCGCATAAATTCAATACCACGATTCCAAAAATTATATTTTTTTCGTATTCCTCAAGTTCACATACAGAAGAACAACTGATTAGATTTTGGTTATAATTGTTTACCCGGAAGTAGCCTCATTTGAAGATTTAACAGTTAAATTTGATTTATTGACATTTAACGTTATTATAACTTAAAGAATATATTATTCTCTATACGATTTGATTGCATTTTATACTTCATATTCAATAGATATCAAAGTTAAAGAATTATAAAGAAATTCAATTTTATAAATCAGCCAGCTATGCCAAACTTGCTATGCTAACCATGAAAATTGCTAATATATTCATATAATTCAAATTGACAGATGTCAGTATCAATAAAAACTAAATTAATGTGGCAGAGATGAGGATGTTGAAGTAGTTGTTGGGGAAGACACGGAAAGATAGGTAAGGAAATAACTCTAGTGTTACAAGTTTCTAGAATGATACAAGAAAGATGATTACATTGTTTTGAAAATGTCATGAGGAGAAATGAAGAATATATATTGGATGAAGAATGAATAGCTTAGTAATAGAAGGTTGAGGAAACAGAGGAAGACCAAAAATAAGATGGAAGGACTGTATTGCGGAAGACTTGAGAGAAAAGAAACTGAATGAGAACGACACGTAAAACAGAAATAAGTGGAAGAAAAAAATAAAAAATAGCGACCCTAACGAATGGGGAAAGCTAAAGAAGAAGAAGTGCAATTTGCATAGTTAGTTTACGAAATAATTTTACTGGAAATTTATAATCTTTTGCAAGAAAATTTATGTACGGAATTTATACATAATACACAGGATTGACGGAAGGTATTGTGCTGACCACAACAGATTTTTTTTTACTGTAAATACTTAAACAGTTATAGAATTATTGGTAAATGTATTTAAATAAGTATGAACTTCATTGACATTCAACGCGAAGAATAGGTAATTTAGTTTAAATAGAACTTGTGTATAAATTACATTTTCCCTGAAAGTGGAGCTCAAACACTATTATTCTAAACAGGCAACTTGGCAATTTTGTATCCACTGAAAATACTTAAGTAGAAAACGTAAAATTAATCCTTTACAAAATATATTCGCATCTTGTGAGTGGAAAATTTTTCCGGATCTACGTAATACATAATTATTACAAAAACCAAAGAGCAATATATTTATTTCCTATGTCCATCCTACAGGCGATTTGTACATTTTCAGCGTTAGTGCCTCCTACTGACTACACTGAGAAAAAGATACAAATAAATCCTAAGCTTGAATAGATCCAAATATATCTACAATTGATGCAATGTAATAATTTATTTGAAGCATTTATTTGTCTCAAATAAATGTATATTGATATCAATTATGTCTTCTATTTTATGAGAACTATGCATTTAATTACATTAAGAATTATTTTAATTGCGCTAAATTTATTTCTTTACTATTGCATATATAATAATTTATTTGAACCAAATTTATATATCTGCCTCTAATAACCTGTCCACTCTAAGATGATTCAAATTGAAGGAAAATGATTAAATAAAGACCAGTATAGGTATTCAATTTTTTTATACATCGTGTTTTTATTAACTCACAAATTATATCCATAAGTATATTAATGTACATATAATAAAACATAAAATTATAAATACACACTCTGTACTGTCTGTACTACGTGTATTCTACAGTACATTTGAAAAAATGTCAAAGTAGGCCTATGTTTTAGTTTAAAATTATTTAATTTAACGTTATTTTGATACGAGACTGTCAAAAATATTCAAGCGTACTTTCCTTTCTATGATCACAGCCTACTTTGAATTATTTTTCAATCGTACTGTATTACAAATTATTTTTTAGGCTATTAGGATCACTGTAAATATATATACAGTAAAATTTTTGAAAGATATCCGATCAAGGTTGCCTACGAATTGTATGAATTCAGATTTTTGCTCCGCCCATCATGACAAATTCAGTATTGTCGTTTGCTTAGTTTTTATGAGGGTGCGTAAGATACTACTGTTATTTTATTATTATAAAAATATATATTACAGGAAAAACATTCAAAATTCAAAAATAAGTTAACTAGTAAGTTTATAAGCAAATGTAAAACCAGATATATTAAAAATAAGATACTGACACAATGTCAGTGTCAGTGACTCTGACAGAATATAACGTTATATGTACGGCTATGAATCCAGGTAATGTATCTGTATTAATAAATAAACTTACGTTACAGCGAAAGTATTATCAACAACGAGCATCGTTTATAAATAGAATGTCCTAACTTAGTCGAAACAATATGAATTTTTTAAAGACAAGCGTGTTATATCTATCCTTATCACACACTCTTACAGCCTTTGCAAAAGAAAGAGATAAATGTATGCCTATTTGTTAATTCGTTCGTGATACAAATGCCCTTGATCGGACATCTTTCAAAAATTTTACTGTATATATATAAGTACTGTGAAGCATTTGCACATACAATGTACCTATATTATTTGTTGTTTAGGAAATACAATATTTATGTTCTTTACTAATTTATATATAATGGTTAGGTACCGATGCATGTGCCTTGGCATGAAAGGTACTTGCATTATATTTTAAAGAGGAATTACAATATTATTCTAACACAAAACATAATTTTGTTACTTCCCCAAAAATGCCATTTCGTGAACAAGGCCAACGCTGATTATTTATGCACAAATCGCCAATATCAACCTTAATCTGTTTATAAATTAAATCAACCCGATTATATCCCTGAAAACTTGCAGTAAATTAAACTTTTAAAGTTGGAAAACAGCTCGTAATTTCGGTAAGGAATTAAGCGTATTTAAATTTATACCCCCATTTTATTCCAGCGATATAAAGTCTTGATCGGCTACAAATCATTCTTGCCCTCCAAGGCGTTAGCCGTTAAGCAGTATTTAGCATTTCGAGCGGGTATTTGCATCGAAATTCAAGCTGAGACCTACCCTAAAGGTCACTGGAAACATTTATAAAGCTGTTTTCGTGCAGAGCTTTTTTTCCACGAAAGATTGCATCCGACCTCAGGAAGAATTTATTGTTGTACTTGACTCTTGACGCATTGTTGAAACTGCTCATTAGTTTAAGAAACTCATTTGATATGATTTTTATCAAATATCCCCAAGCGAGTTGATATAATTTATCAAAATATTTAAATTAATATTTGAGGAAAATTGTTAGCTGTATTAGGCGGCAGGTTTCAACGTAGATTAAAGATTACAAAATTATGAAGCATAGTATTTTTATGAAAAATTGTTTACGGCTTGACGTAAACTACTACTTCCGGTTCTGATTGTCTAATTTTTACCGAAGACTAATCACATACAAAGCGCCGCTAGACATTTCGGCGTTACAGGCAATTTTTACCTTCCGTCACCTCTAGGTAAGGAAAGTATTGTCTTTGGTCAAAAAAATCGGTGGTGAGTTATCAATGAATAAGCACGTTCTAGGGTCTCTACAATACGATTTTACTATTTTTACGATGATGTCTGTATGTGTGTGTGTGTGTGTGTGTGTGTGTGTGTGTGTGTGTGTGTGTGTGTGTGTGTTCGTGTGTTTGTGTGACCGCGGTTTCGGCCGCAATTATCGCCAATACTAAAATTCCAAAAATTACAATTCTTACGTATTCCTCGTCCTTATATCTATTGATTAGGTTTTGGTTATAAATGGTCAACCGGAAGTATCCTCATTTGAAGATTTTAGCAGTTTTTTCTTGAAAAAACACTGTTATTATAAATATTGAAGAATATTCTATTATCTATACGCATTGATTGCATTTTATATTTCATATTCAATGGATATAATTATAAAATTATAAACAAATTAAATTTTATAAATCAGCCAGCTATGCTATAACCATGGAAACAGCTACTATATTAAGATAATTCTAATTGGCAGATGTCAGTGTCAATGAAATGTAAATGAATGTAGCAGAGTCGAGGATGTTCAGATAGATGTTGGGGAAGACGCGGAAAGATACGGTAACGAATGAAAGAATAAAGGAAATAACTCGAGTATTAAAAGTTACAAGATTACATTGGTTTAAAAAATGTTTTTTATCAACTCTAAATACCTACATAGTTTGTGAAGTACCAGTATTAAAGAAAAATAAATGTGAAAATAAAATCGTTTGCTAATTAAACGCTGATCTCAAGTTAATCTGAAAATAAAACAAAATTTATACGTTTAGTTTTACGGCATTCTTTTGTCTGAAAAAAGTAGAATAAATTTACAGATTTTCGAACAAAGTAATACAATATTTTCAAATTAATTATATTCCCTGTAATTCGATAACATTTATTCAACTATCAAGTGTGTTAATGAGGGCGATTAATAATGGTTACAATATTTTTGAAAAATATAACTTTATTCCATGATAAAAAATCTGTTGTGGCCAGCACAATACCTTCCGTCATTCTCGTGTATAATGTATAAATTCCATAATTTTTCTTACAAAAGATTCTAAATTTCCAGTAAAATTATTTCATAAACAAACTATTCAAATTGCACTTGACACTGGCATCTTCTTCTTCTTTAGCTTTTCCCATTCGTTAGGGGTTGCTATTTTTGCATGTCGTTCTCATTCAGTTCCTTTTCTCTCAAATCTTCCGCAATACAGTCCTTCCATCTTATCTTTGGTCTTCCTCTGTTTCTTTAACGTCCTATTACTAAACTATTCATTCTTGTTCTAATATAATTCTTCATTTCTCCTCATGACATGTTCAAACCAATGTAATCGTCTTTCTTGTATCTTTCTAAAAACTTGTAACACTAGAGTTATTTTCTTACCGTATCTTTCCGTGTATTCCCCAATATCTACTTCAGCATCCGCATATCTGCCAAATTAATTTACTTTTTATTGATACTGACATCTGTCAATTTGAATTATATGAATATATTACTAGTTCCCAAGTTTGGCATAGCTGGCTGAATTATAAAATTTAATTTCTTTAAAATTCTTTAACTCTGTATCTATTGAATATAAAGTATAAATTGTAATCAAATCGTATAGAGAATAATATATTCTAAATGTCAATAAATCAAATTTAACTGTTAAATCTTCAAATGAGACTACTTCCGGCTGGCCAATTATAACCAAAATCTAATCAGTTGTTCTTCTGGATGTAAACTTGAGGAATACGAAAAAATTATAATTTTTGGAATCGTGGTATTGAAGTTATGGAATCCGGAACTTTTGTCACACACACACACACACAGACACACAGACACACATACATACAGACATCATCGTAAAAATGGTAAAATCGTATTATATGGACCCTAAAACGTGCTTATTCAGTAAAACAATACCTTCCTTACCTAAAGGTGACGGAAGGTAAAAATCTGTTGTGACCAGCACAATACCTCTCGCTGCTCCGTTTTTGGTTACATAAGTATAGGGCGCGAGCAGTCATGTGACATTATTGGCTTTGACAAGCAGATACGGAGGCCCGTGTCAGAATGGCAATTAGTAATTATGTACATAAATGACAAATGTCAGAATATTTCATTAAAAATTTAAAAAAATTCTAAATTCACATAGTTAATTTGTCACCAGGAGTGTGGAATTTACTTGTTGAGGAAAATAGACCACATGGAATTGGAAAATCACTAAATTTAGAATGAAAAATTAGGATATTTGACATCTATGTACATAATTACTAGCTATCATTCTGACACGGGCCCCCATATCTGCATGTCAAGGCAACAAAGTGCTATGACTGTTCGCACCCTATTGTATTTAACATGTCCGAGTGAGAAATACGTAATTAAACATATATTAAGTATTATAGTTTTTGATAAATCGTCCTTCCAACCGACTCACATACACACACACACACACATACATCCACACACACACATATTTATCATCATGAAAATATTAAAATCGGATTGTAGGGACCTTAAAACGTGCTTATTCATTAAAATCTGGATAAGCGATTTTTAGCATGAATCCAATACCTCTCTTAGCGAGAGGTAAAAATTTAAGTTTTTAACGTTTGACAAATAAATTTTGACAATTGTTGAGCAATGGTATGGTGGTATCTATTGTTACCGAAAATAGTTTATTAATAAAATCATGCATTAATTGGTCATTAATGGATGATTTTCTATGCATTAATATAACCTATTAATAAACGATCAACGGAAAAAAATATTATTCATAATGCAATAACAGAAAAATCAAAGAAACATATAGAACAAAGAATATTCATTCGAGTGAGAAATGTCTAGACGTTAATGATTTCGCAAAAACAAATCTTGAAAATATAAAGTTTCCAATTTATATAGTTTGTCTTCGAAAAGAAAAATCTCTTTCCATATTGAAATGGAAGTCCTGGAAACGCATTTTCTCATATTACATACATATACAAGTATAAAAGTTTTGCTATTGAAAAATGTACATTTCTTCCAAAAGATGCTTTATACAGGATGTAACAGAAATAAGTATATTAAATTTAACTATCACTAGAACTCATGGAGGGCAACAATATTTCTTAATAACTTTTTTTCGAAATCTCAATTTTCTTTAGCATAGTAAAAATTTAATTATATTACATAAGAATGTAAAAATATAAATAAATTACTGAGTATTAGTGAAAAAATTGTTTAAATATTGTGACGTGCGCCCCTGAGTTAAGAGTATACGAGCGCCGCTACTGAAAGAATGTTCCCGAGCGATGACGTAATCCTCTCGCCGGAATTAGCCAGATGACGCAATCCCCGGCGGCGGAACGGCTAGACGTGTTAATTACACAGTTCACCTCGGTATCACTGTGGCGCCGGAGGGTTCCAGAAGGACGCTGGGCTGTATAAATACCGTCTGAATGACAGCGAGAGATAGCCTGTGATATAGAAGCAACAAGCAATTGGGGGGGGGGTAATATAAATAAACATTCTACGAGTTGTTAACCTAAATAAATGTAGTTATATACGAGTAAATAAATATAGTGATAAATACTGTTTAAATAAACAATCCTAGTGTTTAAGTATTTAATAATATTCTTGGTGTTTATAATTATTTAATCATAGTGTTAGTTACTTTTATTATCTCTTTAATATTTAACCTTAATTATTCATCGTTTAATAAATAAAAATTAATTAATAATATTTCTCTTATTTTTACACTTCACCCATATAAATAAAACGTTACAATATTAATTCGTTTGTGTGACGTTTCATGTCCTAAACAATTAGATTGGTTGCTTGACTTTAAAAACGAGACGCACGCTCGTCTATTTAAGCAATATGGAACGTTACTCGCCAAATTTTGATCTTTAAAAATTCATATTTCGCTTATTACGTAACATTTTTAAGTCGTGTTTGCATTAAAATTCTATCCTATCCTCGCAGAAAAAAATGGTATAGAACCCTATTATTGTAATAGAAAGTAGCACTATATTATATCTAATACAATAATTAAGGGATTATTATTCCCTTACGGAAGGGTCAAACTTAGATAGGAAGGTTGCCCTTGTATAAATTAATTATTAATGTCGTTCGAAATGTCTGATTACATAATATTGTTATTAATTTATGATGTATTTCAGCTTCTAATTAGCACATATATAGGGTGTTTCTAATATTATCGAGAATCTCTTCTCTAAAATTGTTAAGACTATATTTGGGCAATTTTTTATTTTATGTATTAATAAAGTGTACTGGATTTAAATATAATGTTATTACCTAAATTTATCATTTTAACAATAATCTAAGGGCAAATATATGACAACAGACACGTCCTAATTTTTTTTAGTTCCAACAGTAAATAATACAATATTTATGTTAGTATTATTTATAAAACTGAAGGTAAAGGAAACTGACAATATATTCAATTAATTACTATATTAAATTTTATTTTTTTAGTAAAATTATTTGCAAAGTGAAATTTATTATTAAAGTACCACCTATAATTATATTAAAAACAAGAATAAATAAACTTCTGGATGCTATGATTATTACTCCAATTCAACAAATTTTGATATGGTGTATTAATAGAATGTATAGAACTAGAATACATTGCTTATAATAAAATTTCTTAGGTTTAATAATAATTTTTTTATTTGCATATAAATCATTGTCTGCATGTGACAAATGTTTTCGTCGTTGATAATTCGCAAATAATTTTTATTAAAGTAATAAAATTTAAGATGGCAATAATAGTAACATAAATATTGTATTATTTACTGGTGGAACTAAAAAATTGGGACTTGCATTTTGTCATATATTTGCCCGTAGATTATTGTTTAAATGAGAAATTTAGTTAATAACATTGTATTTAAATCCAGTACACTTTATTAATACATAAAATAAAAAAATACCCAAATATAGTCTTAACTACTATTACCTAAACATTTATTTTTTATTGCTGTTAATGAACAAAATAAATTATGAACATTAATTTCTGAAATAAACTCGATAATATGAGATAGTGTAAATTTGCGATTCGGATATGGGTAAATTTGCCGGTATGTGTTAGTTTAACCCACTTTTAATGCGGTGTTTAGTTTATAACAAAATAAACATACAACACGCACAACAAAAGCTAAATTGGCGTGTAGAGGAAACGAGAGAAGTGAAGTGGTCTTAAATTCAATTGTGCTGAGTGCGTGCGAATATTTTCCTAAACTTCAGGCATAGTATAGTACTCTGGATGTCAACTTGAGTTCAATGCTAAACCGAGAACAGCAGACAAGCACGGCTTGAACACGCTAACAGAAAACTTTACACCACACTGAACGAACCCATGCCACGCATAAATTATATGTGACACTGCAAAAGTTACAAACCGAACCCAAATCATAAAATTACAACGAGGGAAATTTAAATTAATAGGAAACCTGAAACGAATTTTCTGTTAAGGAGTAGAGTATTCTTCTTACAAAAAAATCTCTAAGCTCTGCTCCTACCAGCTCTAGTTAAAATGACAGTGCTAACCAATGGTTATGTTGCTAAAATGTTCTTACCATTTTAGAGCCAACTGGAAGTTAAAACTATTGTTCGCATCGCTTCTAACCTTGAGTTTAATTCTTAACTAATGGTTAATAAACAGTCGCTTTAACTAGAAGTGGTAGGATCGGGCCTGAATTATTAACCGAATGATTCATCATAAAATTTACAATTAACTAGTTGCGACCTAATACAGTCCATACGATGTAACTTGGCGAGTTGGGGCAATTCACATTATCATACGTAATATAACAAGTGATATGATTATCATCGATGATATTCTCGAGTGAAACCGAGCTGCAGATTTCACGAGTCCGAAGGACGAGTTGAAATGTGCTGTTTCGGTTTCACGAGCAATATCTTCGATTATTAATCATATCACGAGCTTATATTTAATGAGAGAATATAATGAATTTTTGCAATCTAACTTAACCTATCTTTTGATATACATATTCATATTGTATTAAAACATGGTACTTACGAGTTTTATTTAATATTTCGGAGTTTGAATTATTGTTATTATTTATTTTTATACTCAAAATTAACTGTCAATGCCATAAATAAAGAAAACAAATCCCTTAGTAACGACTATAAATACGGTGATAATTTCCTTGTTTTTTATCATCGCTGTGATAAACGCGTAGCTAGGGAGATTCTGAATGTTGATTGGCGAAAAACATGTCACGTGACTAAGGAATTATATTCTCACTGCGGTAATGGGAAAGTTATAAAATCCATAGGCGTACCAAAGAAGAATGAAGTTCAATAAAATTACAAATATTACAAAAAAAAGAAATTATTTATACAAAAAAAAAATATATTACAAATATTGGAATGAATTATTTATTATATAAATCATATTATAATTAATTATTTTTTTAAATTAATAAAGTTAAGAAAATAAAATTTCTATTGCTATTGAGAAAAAAATGCACCAACGTGTAACGTGCTTCGCGCAATGCGATTTATTACATAACGCACCCTAGTTGTTTCGGTGTGCGGCCGCTAGCCTTTACACAGTGGAGGTGGGAGCGGGTTAAGTTCGGTGATCAACCCCCAAAAGGGGTTGAATGGGCGCCACGTAATTTTTGTCCGGAAAATTACGAAAAGGTGTTAAATAAAGTTTACCTACCGTGAATATAAAAACATTGCCTGAAAACGAGAGAAAAGGCTTGTACAAATAAAAGAATACTCCCAAAGCTAAGATTAATAATACTTTAATGAATGTAAAAATATGAATATAAATAAATGTGACGACGCGGATATATCCGACCCGACAGTACAATTATACGTCGAATGTTGGCCAACCGACAACGCAGGGCAAGTACAGCCAGTTGAATATACGAGGACGAATAGTCCGCGACGTATCGTAGTACAAAGTACTTACAGCAGTGCCGAAATCTGTGCCAGGCACAATATAAAAAAAATAACCAATAACAACACAAAGTTGCACACTGGATTAAAGCAATCCAATAATAAATATAACAATAATAATAATAAAAATATGAAAAACCAAAAACAATATTGCACTTCAAGAGTGAGTGCAAAATAAAAGTGAACGAAGCTAAGGTTAAACCAATTTTCAGGCACTCCAAAAGTTGAATGCACAATAAAAAAGGAACAAAAATTAATGTTAACAAGTTTTCAAACGTCTTCAGTGCCTCAAATGAAAGTTGTTAAAAAAAATATAAAAGATGTCTGTACGACTTATCTCTAGTGGCGGTAGGTAGCCAGGAATGGTGGTGGGGATGACTGCAGTCAGTCAGCGGAATGCGGACGATGCCAGGCAACGTCACACCAGCTGGAGATGTCCACCCCGTAATCTAACTGTCCCCCGACGATGCCTTCAGCCCGTGGCGAGATGTTGGAAGATGTTACGAACAAAGGAAAAAAAGGTCGCGAACCACTAACACTTAACTTGATCCCCACGTGGGAACTCCGCGGGAGGTTGATTCACAAATCACCAAAAACCTCCTAACGAAATACGTAATCCGGCGATTGATCCCCAAATAAGGGTAATATTCCCTACGAATATTTTACACTCGACCGGAATTACTTTAAGTCATTCTGACCCGCAACTCAAATTTTCTTCCACACGTTCGCCCGCTTGAAGTTACTTACGATGAGTCCCCGGATCTTACTTAAGGCAGGAAAAAAATAATTTAAATTCCGGAAAGAGAGAAAGAGGGTAACCATAGCCTTGCGCACAACAAATCTACTTAAATAAAACGTGTTACGCTCATAATTTTTAGTATAGGATAGGGGTAATTTAAGGATAGTAGGATGGGATAATAGTTGTATGTTAATGTTTTAAATAAATAAACTAAATTAATACAAAAATAAATCCAACCAATTTGTCTATTTATTTACCAGTCAAATTCAAAATTTACCGCCGCTACACTACGTTGTGAACGTAGCGCTCAGCTTATACGATCACCGCAAAGATAAATCTAATTAAGAAATGTCACCAAAAATTAACCTAAAACTGAAACTAGAATAATAAACTGCGAAATAGACTATTTAATTTTGACAAATGAAGCTACCAAATTTAAAGAAACATTAAGTAAGTGAATTTAATAGAACTATGAAGTATAAATAATATCATTACGGCATAAAATATTGTTTTTCAGGTCATGAATGGAAACGAAGGAACGGCAGGTATAAAATTAAGGAAATTGGAACAAAGGACCAAATTAGAACGTAACAAATCCCTCCCCAACTCCCGTGAGGGAAAATTCCTAAAATTTTTCCTCAATACAAAACCAAATAAACAAAACAAACTACAAATCATTATCGGAAACTTTGTCGTCATCATCATCATCAATAGGACCTGGTTTTAAGTCCTTTACATGCCATATGCCACGCTCTCTACCACTTTCATCTTCTAGCTCATAAGTGACAGACGAAATCTTTTTACGTACTTTAAACGGTCCTACGTATTTAGCCGCTAACTTGCTTGCAAAATTATCTGCTGCGTTAGACAATTTAAAGTTTCTACGCCAAACCTGCTGCCCTTCGTGATAAAAAATCGGTCTTCGACGAAGATTATACCGCGTCCTGGCTTGAGCCTGCGCATGATCCAGCCGTTTACGCACCTCTGCGTAAATTTTCACGAACCGCGCTGGTCGCTGCTCGCGCACATCTTCACGGTCAAAATGGAGATCACCATTGTTGTCTATAGCGTCCACTTGATAATCTCGACCACTCAGTATCTGCTCGCGCCCAAAGTTCACGAAGTACGGCGTGAGACCAGTGGCTTCATGAACTAAAGTACGAATGGCACAAGTAACGGAGGGTAAGTAATGATACCACTGTTGTTGATGGTCTTTAATGTATGAAGATAACATCGTTTTTATCACTCTGTTTACCCTTTCTGTGGGATTGTTTTGTGGATGATAGAGCGCATTAAAGAGAAGAGTGGCGTCGTATTTCGCACAAACATTGCGAAATTCCGAACTGCGAAACTGAACTCCGTTGTCGCAGACGATATATTGTGGCGCACCAAATAATAAGAAAACATGTTCCTCCATGAAGCCAGATATTGTCTGCGCTGTCGCCGTTCGAAGAGGAAATGTAAGCACAAATTTGCTAAAATAGTCACACACAACTAAAATATATCTGTACCCTTTTGTAGATGGTGGCAGTGGCCCCATTAAGTCTGTACTGATGAGTTGGAATGGACGAAATACCCGCGGCCGAGTACCCATTAAACCTGGTGGACTTTTCTGCACCACCTTTTGCTCAGCGCATACAATACATCTATTAACGTACGTCACCACGTCAGCCTTCATTTTAGGCCAATAGTACTTCTGTTTCAATTTATTGTAGGTTTTAGTGATGCCAGGATGTCCCGATGTTGGCGAATCATGCATTTGCTTCATGACTTCCTTGCGCTGGTCTTTGGGAATTACTCGTTTCCAAGAGAACTCTTCATCAGTAAGATCAGGATGTCGAGGTCGAACATGCTTGTATAAGATATCGCCGTGTATTTTCCAGGTAGAAAATTTTCGCGACTTACTTTCTATGACTTTTTGTTTCATTTTCAAGTACCATTTATCGGTTGTAGGAATCTGAGCAGCACTAAATGAAATTGTCTCGATTTTCGGCACAGAACGCGAAAGACAGTCTGGGACTACATGATCTTTCCCTTTCCTGTGTACGATCTCAAAATCGTACTGCTGGAGCTTAACAGCCCAGCGGCATAATCTACCAGAGGGATCTTTTAGATGGATGAGCCACGTCAATGAGGCATGGTCTGTGACGACTGTGAAACACGAACCCTCTAAATAGGGGCGAAGTTTTTGTATTGCCCATACAACTGAAAGGCATTCCCGCTCAGTGGTGGAATAGTTGCGTTCATGTTTAGTCAATGACCGGCTCAAAAAACATATGACGCGTTCACCGTCCGAATCTTCTTGCGTCAGTACCGCGCCTAAGCCATAACCACTCGCGTCGGTTTGAACCACAAAGGGCTTCGAAAAATCAGGGCAATTCAAAACCGGAGCAGAGATCAGACATTCTTTCAGCCTCTGAAATGCTTCTTGACACTCTTCCGTCCAATGCCACTTCCGATTTTTCTTCAACAAATTTGTGAGTGGAGCACTGATGGTGGCAAAATCCTGAACAAACCTACGATACCAGGACGCCATGCCCAAGAAACTGCGTACGTCAGCCACACTATTTGGCGTCGATATCCCCAATATAGCATTTACCTTGTCAGGATCAACCCTCAACCCACGCTTATCTACAACATACCCCAGGTAACGTAGTTCTGACCTGAAAAATTGACATTTGTCTTTATTCAGGGTCAAACCCGCCGCAAAAAGTCTATCAAAAATCGTCTGTAAAATTTCTAGATGCTGCTCGAAACTTTCGGAGATGACGATTACGTCATCCAGATAAACAAAGACGAAAGGCTCAAGATCAGCTTGCAACACCTCGTCAATTAAACGCTGCCAGGTGGCTGGGGCATTTGTGAGCCCAAATGGCATCCGCTTAAACTGAAACAGTCCACGTCCTGGAATTGTGAACGCCGTGAACTCTCGACTACACGAACTCATCGGAATTTGCCAGTAAGCTGATTTTATGTCCAATGAACTTAAGTACTTGGCACCTCTTAATCTATCTAAAATTCCAGAAACGTAAGGAATTGGATACGCATCCTTTTTTGTGACTTTATTAAGCCTCCGGAAGTCTACGCAAAAACGGTAGCCGCCATCTTTCTTCGGCACCATCAAGATAGGTGAACTCCAAGAACTTGAGGAAGGCTCAATAATATCCTCAGCTAACATCTTCTTCAGTTCAGCATCGATATGTTGCTGAATCGCTGGTGAAACTGGGTAATAGCGCTGCTTGACCGGTTCCGATTCCGCAATTATTTTATGTTGTACTCTTGATGTACATCCAAGTTTTCTTGGCATACGTTCCCAATTTTTGTCCAACATAGTCTGTAGTTGTAGTTTCTGTTCGTCTGTTAAGTCTGATGTCATTGTATCCTGTACATTTAATGTCGCCAATCCCGTAAAATTCCAAACATCCCTTCTTAAATCAGGTACAATCCCCATTGTGCACCAAAAATCCATCCCTAAGATAATACTGCTGGTGACATCCGGAACGACTAAAAATTTAATCAATTTAATTTTGTCCATGAGAAGAACGGGAACAGTAATCGAACCCAAACTCACACATTCTTTTCCGTCTGCAACCGTGCAACCGGGTGCATCCGATTTATCCAAATATAAATCCATCCCTTTTAGCATCTCCCAACCTTCCCTACCAATAATGGACCTAGTGGCTCCCGAATCCAAGAGCCCTAAAATCTTACAACCAAAGATTGAGATCTCCAAATAAGGACGCTGATCTTGACCTAAGTGTGAGATAATAAAGTTAACTATCGCCAAGTTCTTTTCATTCTCCAGGTGTGTGGCCGCCAGAAAGGAGGGTGAAGACACGACACGACCCTTTAGTGTCCCCCCCGCGCGTTTCCCGAGCACTTGGGACACGAGTTGACTGTCACGTCTGCCTTCCCACATCGAAAACAGTGTTTACGTTTCTCTTTCTTGCAGTCCCGCGCTATATGACCCTTTTCGTGACAGTTCCAGCAAGTTAATTTTCCTCCGGATTTAGAGGAGGTGGAAGCGTCTGCAGCATTAACCGACGTTGTTTTAGCGCGACCATGGTAAGCTAAATCAGATTCAAGTAAATTTTTCTTACTTGATGGAGGGGGTTGAAATTTTTCTGCCATGAGCCGATTTTTTTCAAGTTGTTTACAAACAGTTTGTAGCTGTTCAACAGTGGTGATCTCTGTTAATCCAATTCCCCGAATATAATAGGGTAATACATTCCTGCGCAACACCTGTAACTTCGCTTCTTCCGTAGGTGGTTTCGGCATTCGTTTAAACAAATTTATCATACTCGCCATATAAGCACCTACCGTTTCATCCGCACCTTGTGTCCGTGACCGAATTTCATCCCACAACGCCATTTCATAATCAAATGGCTCGTATTCATCTTTCAACAGCCTGACGAAATCATCCCATGATTTTATTTTTGAACGCGCTGAACGATACCACGTTAATGCCTGTCCTCGCAGCAGCTCTATCGCAGAATCACACAATTCCGACTCGGAAACGTTACGCGAAATACGGTAATCATTCACCCTTTCCAAAAATGCATTGACACTAAGCTCGTGTACATTGCCATCGAACTTGATATCCCAGTGCACTACCGGAATCTGTTTCCTCCTTACAGCAGGTGGTGTAGTTTTTTTATTGACTGTAGATTCTACTTTCGCTTCTGCTTGTCTCTGACGTTCCTCTTGTTCGTCATTTTTCTGAAGCAGTCTATCTTCTTCAGCCCTAATCCTATCGTTCAGTGTTTTTACCGATGTTTTAATGTCTTCGTCATTGCTCTCGATTCTCGCTAATCGGGAAATGACATGTTGAATTTTAGTGCAGATTTTCTGAAATTCGTAACTTGAACCCAATCCAGAAAAATTGTCAATAAGCTCCTGGATTTGCACAATTTTTGCTGAACAAATATCTATTTCGGTAGATGAGTCTAATTCATTGACAGGATTGTTAACGATCTGCCCTACTTCCTCCTTCCTTAATTTTTTTGCCAACTCCTGTCTCATAGCCTGTACCGTTAATGTATTTGTTCCGCGAATTCCCCGCACGACCAATTCGTACTCCAATTCATCCCTACTCAACCTTGAAGTTTCCATACCGACGGAAAATGGCAAAAATATACAAAAAAAAAAAAATCCTGTTAATGTAACAAGGAACAAACAAATATGTACCAATAAAGGTACAACCAACAATAAAACTATATGAAATTTAAAGCCTAATTATTTTTTTTTTTTTTTTTTTTTTTTTTTCAGAAGTTCCTCAAAATCTAAATCCCGACCACAAAATATAACAGTATAATCAGCTAACCATACGGTCCTAAACAAACGATTTGGCCCTTAACAATGAAAGTCGCGTTTTGATACAACGAACCCCAAAAAAAAAGCTAAATGGCCTCTAACAACGATATGGCCCCCTAACGTTTATGGCCCCCTAATGTTTATGGCCCCTAACAACGATCAAGGCCCCCTAACGTTTATGGTCCCCTAATGTTTATGGCCCCTAACAACGATCAAGGCCCCCTAACGTTTGTGGCCCCTAACAACGATCAAGGCCCCCTAACGTTTATGGCCCCACGTTGGGCGCCAAAAATTGTAACGTGCTTCGCGCAATGCGATTTATTACATAACGCACCCTAGTTGTTTCGGTGTGCGGCCGCTAGCCTTTACACAGTGGAGGTGGGAGCGGGTTAAGTTCGGTGATCAACCCCCAAAAGGGGTTGAATGGGCGCCACGTAATTTTTGTCCGGAAAATTACGAAAAGGTGTTAAATAAAGTTTACCTACCGTGAATATAAAAACATTGCCTGAAAACGAGAGAAAAGGCTTGTACAAATAAAAGAATACTCCCAAAGCTAAGATTAATAATACTTTAATGAATGTAAAAATATGAATATAAATAAATGTGACGACGCGGATATATCCGACCCGACAGTACAATTATACGTCGAATGTTGGCCAACCGACAACGCAGGGCAAGTACAGCCAGTTGAATATACGAGGACGAATAGTCCGCGACGTATCGTAGTACAAAGTACTTACAGCAGTGCCGAAATCTGTGCCAGGCACAATATAAAAAAAATAACCAATAACAACACAAAGTTGCACACTGGATTAAAGCAATCCAATAATAAATATAACAATAATAATAATAAAAATATGAAAAACCAAAAACAATATTGCACTCCAAGAGTGAGTGCAAAATAAAAGTGAACGAAGCTAAGGTTAAACCAATTTTCAGGCACTCCAAAAGTTGAATGCACAATAAAAAAGGAACAAAAATTAATGTTAACAAGTTTTCAAACGTCTTCAGTGCCTCAAATGAAAGTTGTTAAAAAAAATATAAAAGATGTCTGTACGACTTATCTCTAGTGGCGGTAGGTAGCCAGGAATGGTGGTGGGGATGACTGCAGTCAGTCAGCGGAATGCGGACGATGCCAGGCAACGTCACACCAGCTGGAGATGTCCACCCCGTAATCTAACTGTCCCCCGACGATGCCTTCAGCCCGTGGCGAGATGTTGGAAGATGTTACGAACAAAGGAAAAAAAGGTCGCGAACCACTAACACTTAACTTGATCCCCACGTGGGAACTCCGCGGGAGGTTGATTCACAAATCACCAAAAACCTCCTAACGAAATACGTAATCCGGCGATTGATCCCCAAATAAGGGTAATATTCCCTACGAATATTTTACACTCGACCGGAATTACTTTAAGTCATTCTGACCCGCAACTCAAATTTTCTTCCACACGTTCGCCCGCTTGAAGTTACTTACGATGAGTCCCCGGATCTTACTTAAGGCAGGAAAAAAATAATTTAAATTCCGGAAAGAGAGAAAGAGGGTAACCATAGCCTTGCGCACAACAAATCTACTTAAATAAAACGTGTTACGCTCATAATTTTTAGTATAGGATAGGGGTAATTTAAGGATAGTAGGATGGGATAATAGTTGTATGTTAATGTTTTAAATAAATAAACTAAATTAATACAAAAATAAATCCAACCAATTTAAGTCTATTTATTTACCAGTCAAATTCAAAATTTACCGCCGCTACACTACGTTGTGAACGTAGCGCTCAGCTTATACGATCACCGCAAAGATAAATCTAATTAAGAAATGTCACCAAAAATTAACCTAAAACTGAAACTAGAATAATAAACTGCGAAATAGACTATTTAATTTTGACAAATGAAGCTACCAAATTTAAAGAAACATTAAGTAAGTGAATTTAATAGAACTATGAAGTATAAATAATATCATTACGGCATAAAATATTGTTTTTCAGGTCATGAATGGAAACGAAGGAACGGCAGGTATAAAATTAAGGAAATTGGAACAAAGGACCAAATTAGAACGTAACAAACGCTTATGTATGAATATAACTTCTAGAGTTGAAAAGTACCTGTCACCCCGAGTTTGATTGTATTAGGGTGAAATTTGCTTTGTGTAAGGCAATAAAACATTGTAAAATCACTATTTCACTTCTGAAGCTGTGCGGCATCGAAGTAAAAGTAAATATTTGACAAAACGCAACTTAGGAATAGTGAACTGAATTACATTCTTTTGGCTCGCCAAGTTACATCGTATGGACTGTACTTTAGCTTCGGCGTGAGCTTAGGGTCCACATAAAATAATTCAAAACTCTTATGTTTATTTTTACATCCCGCTATTCTTATTAAGGGAGGTATAGAGATTCTGCTAAAAATCGCATATCGAGATTTTGATAAATGATCACGTTTCAAGGCCCATAGAATTCCATTTTAACATTTACACAATGATGGCTGTGGGTGTATCTCTGTGTGTGTGTGTGTGTGTGTGTGTGTGTGTGTATGTGTGGTCACTCTAGCTCAAATACTATCAACCGCATAATTTTGAAACCTTGTATTTCGACCTTACTCTGATATGGAAAGATGCCATTAGATTTTGGTATAAATCGGATAACTGGAAATTGCACTTTACTAGAAGCTCAAATTAGTTTTTCTTTCAAAAACACCTTTAAGTGTCATTTTTTCGCGATTATGTTATTATAATAATAAAAGATTTTTGAATTTTCTATTAGCATGCATTAATAATTTTTTTTATATATTTTTATAGATGAATTAATAAAATAATCAATTTTATAAATGCCGGAGTCTTATATTTTAAAGATAAACACAATTTCTTAGTTACACAGTTCATATTTCAAATGTATGTAACTGACAGATAAGTGTCACTGTCAAAAAATAATCATTTCAAATTAATAATAGTAACATTTTAAAAAGATAATTGTAACTAGAACAATAGTGTTTACCGCAAGGGTTAATTTTATGCCATTTAAAATTCGAATTATTTGGCGTAGATCGAGATCGAATCGGATTCCCCCGATTCGCAACCAGACATCACCCGGCAACGAGACTCCATAGTATTTAAATTAATAAAAATTAAATGGCGGGAGGTATTGTGTTGGTCACATCAGATTTTTTGTTTAACAAATTACATTAATTAATTACATATTATTTGTTTCGAACTGATGTGAAAGACAAACATGTTTCTTATGTGTATCATTAATTCTGTCTACTCTTTCATTATAAATTGGGCTAGGTATGAAATTTCACCATTTATCCTGAACAAAACACCACATTTCGTGTGTCATGTCAAAAATATATGTCCCAACTATGTAAACCATCTGAACTCTGCTTAACATCAGATACCTCCATAATTATGTGCAGAATTACACAAGAATTTCTGCAGCAGAATTTGCCACGTGTAAACTATCTCGAGATATTCATGAATAGTTTATTAAAACTGTAGCAAAATTGCGATGCATCTTAGATTGTTAAAAACAAATATAACTTACAATCTTTCCACGTTGTATCCTAAGTCTGCTGGGATATCCAGTAAGCTTGATCCGGAACATCGACACTCGGTTCCGATAACTCCCATGTGGGGCGCGGTTTCGTTGGTGCACCTGCAGCCTGTAGGGATGACCTGGACGTTGGTTTCGATGACGCTGTTTGCACCAGGAAGGGCCATGGTGCAGGCCATCAACAACAATCTGAAACTAAAAAATATTATATAAATAAATATACTTGTACCGTTGAATGAAACTTGAAAATTATTTCCTATTTTCAAATAATCTTGTGGTGCTCTCCGCATGCCAGCTGTGTTAGGTGTCGTCTTAATGGTACATGCTATATATTTGCCGTTATTATCGAAATAAAAAATTGGGAGAACGTTAAATAACAAATAATATATTTTTTTATTTATTTTTTAATAATTCACTTCATATACACGACAATAATATAATATAATAAATAAATAAAAAAATAAACTTATCGATTTCGGTTTATTGAACCATCATCAGAGTTATAACAAGAAAAATTATAAATAAATAAATTAATATAAATATTTGACATAACAAAAGATAGAATGTATAATAGTTATTTAACTATCAAGTGTGTTAATGAGGGCGATTAATGATCGAGACATTTTAATTTATTGTTGAGATCATTAATCGCCAATTAACACACGTGTTAGTTACAATATTTTTTCGTTGACCGTATCTTACTTAAATGGAAAATCTAATTTCATTCCATGACAATTTTTTTTAGGTTAGTAATGGTTGACCGTACGTTGTAAAATTTTACGTCAGAAAATCAATAAGTTTTGTCATCAATTGTTTTCAGTGGATGCGTTCAGTTTACTTAATGCTAGACAACACAAGCGGTTTTTTATGTTATTTGAGGAATTTTATTCTTTCAAATTCATTTTAAAGGTATGCTACGTGAATATACCTAGCTAGTAAGTGTCAAAAGCATGACTTTTAATTCTGTCTACCTTTTTGCTACAACTTAGCGTTAGTAATACATGTTGTGTTCCATGTGGTGAACACACCCAATAAATCGTTTATTAATAAAAAAACATGCATTAATAGGGGTCATTAATGAATGATTTTCTATACATTAAGATAGCCTATTAATAAACGGTCGACGGAAAAATGTATATAATACAAAGTAAGTTATGATATTTTATATTCCAAAATTATTATAAATATTACAAGAGTACAAATAAAAATATATGTTAATTAAAATTTATATTTATTTTTCTTCATATTATAAAATGGTGGATAAATTTTATTTGAGTTGCAATAAATCAGCAATCTTCAGAAAACTTTAAAATTGATTTTCTCGGTTATTAAATGTCAAAAATAAAATCTTATTACTAACTCGGATGCAGAATTTAATTCTCTACAACACTTATTTGAAGTATATTTGTCTAAAATAATTTGGGAACTTTTGGGCAAGGAAAAACTGACATTTAACACACTATATACAATTAAAAACCTGGCCAATCAGTTTTTCCTTGCAAAAATACTTGAAATAAATGTTGTAGAGAATTCAATTCTGCACCCGAATTAGTGATAAGATTTTATTTTTGACATTTCATAACCGAGAAAATCAATTTTAATTTTTTCTAGGGATAGCTGATTTATAGCGATAGCCATGCAACTCGAACAAAATTTGTCCACCAGTATAGAATCTGAAACGTTTCTTCATGAGGAAACTGTTCCATACTTTCAAAGATATATGTTATTGAACGAAAATCAAATAGTTAAGATGGCATACATTTGTTCGTACTTTTGTCTGAGTTCCATGGCTACCGCTATAAATCAGCTATCCCCAGAAAAAATTAAAATTGATTTTCTCGGTTATGAAATGTCAAAAATAAAATCTTATCACTAATTCGGGTGCAGAATTTAATTCTCTACAACATTTATTTGAAGTATTTTTGTCTAAAATAATTTGGGAACCTTTGCGCAAGGAAAAACTGATTTCCCATGTTAAACCGCTATGGCCAGGTTTTTAATTAACACACTGTATATATAAAGTTAGATACCACTGCGTAAATATGGAACAACCTGCAGAAAAATCTATCCTGCAGATTTATTAAAATAAACTTCGTTTGAATTTTTTTCCATTTAAAATAATTGAGCTATTAAAAAAGAACAGACCGATGAATCAACCTGCATATACATATATTTCTACGAACTATGTATTTTATCTTTTTGATGCGTAGAATGAACCTTTTACGTAGCAGAGCCCGCAATAAAAACTGTGATGATTTATTTATAAACTACAAGTACCTATCTACGTCAATTTTTCTAGCATTTTCATGGCATCATATATTACTGTAAGATACATAGCTTAATGGAAGTTGGAAGTAGAGCTACTCGAGTGTACCGTACAGGAACGAGCAAGAGCGGTCTGAATACGGCAGTTTGTCAATGTTAAAAACGTATTTAGTGAATTTTTTGCGATGTTTCTTGACAACTGCCGCAGCTTGAGGCCGTAATTATAGGTCAAAGTACAAGTAGTTGTCGTAAATTGTCAAGTCAAAAAGTGAAATTTATGATGCTTCATAAATTAAAACAAAATTTATTTAATGTTTTAATGACAACCACTAAATAACACATTCTCAAGATTTATTTCTGTTTTGCGGATTCCAAAATAATATCATGATTTCTATACAGTTCGATAAATTAAAGTATTGTCTTTAGACCATTCCATTTTTAGTAAATGTAGTATTAATGAAGTGCAAACATCTACTTCGAACCAAAGAATAAAGTGCAATAAAATATTTTGTTGCCGTCGCATCCAGACTAGCTGCAACGTGTTCGCGCAACATCCTTTGATCGTTCGTTGAAATACCAACAACGGATGGATCGCGCAAACATTGCAGGCAAACGTTGCACGTGTTGCATTGCTTTGCTCGGATCGTCGTTTTGTTGCGCCGGTCTGGACGTGGTTCGCCGAACGGTTCGTCGAACGGTTCGGCGAACGGTTCGCAGGTCTGTACGAGGCTTTTTATAGGAAAGTAAAATAAAGTAGATAGTACTTAATCTCATTTTGTTCTGAAATAGTCTACTACTAAGCTATTATTCTTCTTCCAATATATTCTTCATCTTTACTCATGACATGTTTAAATCAATGTAATCATCTCTCTTGTATCTGTCTTGAAACTTATATAACTAGAGCCTGTTCCCTTATCCTTTAATTCCTTACCCTATCTTTTCGTGTCTTCTCCAACATCTATCTCAATATCCTCATCTCTGCCACTTTTCTTTTCATTGATAATGACATCTGTTAATTTGAATTATCTGAATATATTAGCAGTTTCCATGGTTAGCATAGCTGGCTGATTTATGAAATTTAATATCTTTATAATTCTTTAACTCTATATATATTAAATATGAAATATAAAATGCAAACCAGTCGTATAGAGAATAATATATTGTTTAAAATAAAATAAATGTTATTTAACTGTTAATAATTGCAAATGAGGTTACTTCCGGTGGACCAATTATAACCAAAATCTAATCATGTCTGCATATGGATCTAAACTTGAGGAATACAAAAAATATATAATGTTTGAAATCGTGGTATTCTCACACTTAGTTTTTATGAGGGTACATAAGATATTACTGTTATTTTATTATTATTATTATTATTATTATTATTATTATTATTATTATTATTATTATTATTATTATTATTATTATTATTATTATTATTATTATTATTATTATTATTATTATTATTATTATTATTATTATTATTATTATTATTATTATTATTATTATTATTATATATATATATATAACTGGTAAGTTTATAAACAAATGTAAAACCAAATATGTGAAAAATAAGATACTGACACAATGTCAGTGTCAGTAACACTGACAGGAAATAACGTTAGTCGGACGGCTATGAATCAGGGTAATGTATCGGAATTAATAAATAAACTTAAGTTACAGCGAAAGTATTATCAACAACGAGCATCGTTTTAAAGTGGAATGTCTTAACTTAGTCGAATTTTTGAGACAAGCGTGTTATATCCATCCTTATCGCACACGCTGATAACCTTTGCAAAGGAAAGAGATAAATGTATGCCAATTTGTTAATTCGTTCATGATACAGATAACCTGGATCGGACATCTTTTAAAAAATATACTGTGGATATATAACGTGGATGTTATTAAAAACTTTTCATATTTTGATAGTCTCGATCATGCAGATTTAATGTCTAGTTTTGATATAAATTACATATTTTCTAATTTATTTCTCTTAGTTTACTTTAAAAGCTGTCTATCTCAACCAGTAAAATGGTATTTTTCTTATTTGATTTACAGTAATGTAAGTTTGTTTATTTTTGCCAATATTTGTTGATATTTTCTTTACGTCGACAAAAGAATCTTTCAATTTAAAAACGATGGTGTTATTTACTTACAAAAATGTATTGTAGTATATCCACAATTCTTATATTCTTCTAGGTACATTGTGTTGTGTTGTGCGATAATTCGTGTATTTTATTGCATTGTTGATGCAATTGATTTTCCCAATCAGTTTTTTGTAAGAGTTTCAACATGCTTTCTTCATTTTATCGACTTCTTTTTATTTCTTTTGTAGCATTGTAACGTAGCAAATTTTTTTCACAGTATTTTTTCGTATTTTTCTCCCAATTTATCAAAGTTTTTGTTATTCCCTTCGCTTTTTTAATATTTTTCTAACACCCTTGCAGAACAGTGTTTTCTATATCTGTCTTATTCATTGTTTGAATATGACAGCTTTTTTTCTGGTCATTTATTATCAATTTTGCCATGGTAGATATCATGAATATATCGTATCTTTAATCATTGCATACTTCAAAAATATAAGTAAGAGCAAAATTTGTTTCATTTTAAATACGCTAGAATTATAGAGAATAAAAAAATCAGGTAGGCCGTGAAAAATAAAATTTGGATTTATATTTTAATGTAATTTGAATTTTAAGCGTAATAATATTGCATCGAAATGAAATGTCGAAGAAATTTTTACGCATTCCTGTCAATAAGCATTTTTTTGTTCGACTCGCTTATACCGAGAGTTTTTTATCAGTGAACATAATACAAGTAACTTTTTTTCTTCTTTTAATAATAAATAACACACAAAATTTTCTACAAGTTATATTTTATTTTACAAGGTTTTTTTACCTTCCGTCACCTTTAGGTAAGGAAGGTATTGTCTTTGGTTAAAAAAATCAATGATGAGTTTTTAGTGAATAGCATGTTTTAGGGTCCCGATAAAACGATTTTATCATTTTTACGACGATGTCTGTATGTATGTATATGTGTCTGTGTGTGTGTGACGAAAGTTTCGGATCGCATAACTTCAATACCACGATTCCAAATTTTTTTTTTCGTATTCCTCAAGTTTACATCCAGGAGAACAACTGATTAGATTTTGGTTATAATTGGTGAACCGGAAGTAGCCTCATTTGAAGATTTAACAGTTAAATTTGATTTATTGACATTTAACGTTATTATAACTTAAAGAATATATTATTCTCTATACGATTTGATTGCATTTTATACTTCATATTCAATAGATATAGAGTTAAAGAATTTTAAAGAAATTAAATTGTATAAATCAGCCACTTATGCTAAACATGGAAACTACTAATATATTCATATAATTCAAATTGACAGGTGTCAGTATAAATAAAAAATTAATTAATGTGGCAGAGATGTGGATGTTGAAGTAGATGTTGAGGAAGACACGGAAGGATAGGTAAGGAAATAACTCTAGTGTTACAAGTTTCTAGAAAGATACAAGCGAGATGATTACATTGGTTTGAACATGTCATGAGGAGAAATGAAGAATATATTGGATGAATAATGAATACGTTAGTAATAGAAGGTAGAAAAAAAAGAGGAAGACCAAAGTTAAGATGGAAGGACTGTATAGCGAAACACTTGAGAGAAAAGGAACGAAATGAGAACGACACGTAAAACAGAAATGAGTGGAAGAAGAAAATAACAAATAGCAACCCCTAACGAATGGGGAAAGCTATAGAAGAAAAAGATGTTAGAGTCAAGTGCAATTTGCATAGTTTGTTTATGAAATAATTTATAATCTTTTACAAGAAAATTTATGATGAAATTTATACATAATACACAGGATTGACGAAAGGTATTGTGCTGGCTACAACAGATTTTTTTAAATATACCTAAGCTCAATGTTATGTGCTCAATATGATTACTAATTTTCCTAGATATTAATAAGAATTTATAAAAATTCCCAAACTAATGAAAAATTCCCTAAATTTAGGGAATTTTTCCTAGACCTGTCAACACTGTCCAAGGATATGCTTGGTTTATATTTGGGATTTTTTTTTGAGAATTAATAGAAACTTACTTCTGTGCCCTATTAACAGTTGTGTTTGGGGCAAGTGCCCCGTTCGCCCCACCCTTGTTACGGCCCAGGGTCTGTATAGTAATTTCAGAGGTCGAGAGACAATTACAGCTTCTACTACGAATATGTACTTAAAGTAAATGAGGTGAAAATTATGAATACTTTCGTTATGAATATACATAATAGGATCACATTAGAAATACAAGAATCCACTATACAAAATTGTAAACAGGATTTTTGCAACACACATCGTACACTTGTCCACATATATATTCTAATTAAGGTTTTATTAGGGTAAACATTTTTGGTGTACAAAATTGTGTGGCTAATATAAATTATCATTATACGAATAATAGCATGTACAATTAAAATGATTCCAACACCTAACATTTCTAAATTCCCTGGACACACTGGAGTCAGAATAATATTTAATATTTAACAATTAAATCGATAACAAACTAACCAGCCAGCTCATTAATTTTCATATTTTAATTCGACCTGTTGTACTAATTAAATAGAATCAAAATGCATTAATTACAATGTGTTCTATTTGCGAATTCTATGTTGTAAGCAATTAATTATATTATTCGTTTAGTGTAACAATGGATCATTTATATTAAAACTCGATCTTAAAATAAGGGCTTCGAACTGTTATTTATATAGTTTTGGTTTTCGTTCCAGTTCGATTAAAAAAAAATCTGTTGTGGCCAGCACGATACCTCTCGCCACTTCCGTTTTTGTTTACATAAAGTATAGGGCGCGAGCAGTCATGTGGCATTGTTAGCCATGATAAGCAGATATGGGACCCCTTTTCAGAATGACAATTAGTAATTATGTACATAGATTACAAATGTCAGAATTTTCCATTAAAAAATTCAAGATTTTGTAAATACACGTAGTTAATTTGTCACCAGTAGTCTGGAATTTACATGTGGAAGAAAATAAACCACATGGAATTTGAAAGTCATTAAATTTAGAATGAAAAATTATATTTCATATCTATGTACAGAATTACTGCTTGTCAAGGCCAACAAAGTCGCATGACTGCTCGCGCCCTACTGTATTTAACATTTCTTGTATACCTATACTCTACACCAAAAATTCTACTTACATCTATTCTTTATATTTAGAATTTTAAATTTTGAATTCATTGTATAAAGAAATTTTGTCCTACTCTTCTAATTTTTCGAAATGTTTCCAATTCATTGTCGGGATTGACAGTATTTTTGACGAGTATATGTATTATAATGTATTTATCTGTCAGTTACAAACATTTTAATTTTTCAATTAGTTTCCATAACATTATTTGGGTTGGAGATTTATTACAACAGATTATTATATACCTTATATTTCTTTATCTCTAAATCTATAAAAGATATAATAAAATATTTATATGTATCAGATAGAGAATATGCTAATAGAAGAGCAAAAATTTAAAAAAAATTTTTTTTAAGAATCTACAACAAAGGATTGACGGAAGGTAATGTGCTGGCCACATCATTTTTTTTAATGGGATCATGGCTGAGTGCCTGAGTGTCTGGTCGCGAATCTGTGAACCCGGGTTCGATCTTGATTAACGCCAAAACTTATTTCGAATTTTAATTGGCACAGAAGTTACTTCTCTGATGCACTCTCCACGCCAACAATGACTGCCCGTGAGGCTCCCGTGAGGTAACGTCTGGTAAACGCTCACACAGTACAAATATGTCATCATCATTACAAATATCTCTATACAAAGCAGATTGGCACACCCAGAAATGGGTAATATATCGTGATATTGTTTTATTTAATTTATTGTTTACACTTATTCAAATATTATTCATAAGTTACTTTTGTGTTATTAGAATTAATTTATTGCTTAAATATAACGCGTTCTCATCATTAATAAATGTATAGTGGCATTGTAAGTTTGAAAAAAGGATATAGGCCAATTCTTTTGGCGCAGGGCTCGTAATCCTCACAGGCTCTCGCTCAATATAATCGTCAAAGAGACAAGCGAATCTTCAATTGTCAGAATGTGATTGATTGTGAGATGAATAAAGGTGTTTGTTCGTTTCATTTTAAGTTTTTCAATGGACATAAAGACAAAATAAATGATTCAGCCAAACGTTAGTAGGTAACCTAAACCACTGGTTCTCACAATACGGGGACATAACTTTTTTATTTTCAATATGAACCCATTTTTTTATTCGCTAATAAAAAATATTTGAGAATAATGTAAATGAAAATTATGCTGATTTAATTTAAATTCATATATATCAACCTTTTCTTCGTGAATAAAATTGATTTTATGACTGAGAAAGTATACGAAATAATTATTTTGACTGTAACGTGCGCCTCTGACTTAAGAATATATGGTAGAATATCCCCGAGCGATGACGTAACCCCCGCAGGGGAAAACCCTTACGCACCTGGACTGGTTTAATTACATCCTTTGTATTCAATGTCACTGTGGCGTCGGAAAGTTCGAAAAGGACATCGAGCTATATAAACCCGTCGCCAAAGCCAGCGAAGATAGTCTTTTATATAGAAGCAACGAGCAATGAACAGTTGGTGATGTAAATAAATAGTCCATGAGTGGTGAACATAAATAAATGTAGTTATATAAATAAATGTAGTGATATAAATATTGTTTAAATAAATAATCTTAGTGTTTAAGTATTTAATAATATTCTTAGTTTTAAATTAGAGTTAGTTATTTTTAATATCTTTTTAATATTTCTCCTAATTGTTTATCGTTTAATAAACGTATTATTTTAATTAATATAATTTCTCTTATTATTACGCTTCACCCAAATAAATAAACGTTATATGACATAAATCTACAATGAAACAAAATATAAAATTTACACAGTTCATATCTCAAATGTATGTAACTGACAGATAAATGCCATTGTCAAAAAACTAATCATTTCAATAATAGTAACGTTTTAGAAAGAAAATAGTAAATAGAGCAATAGTTATATGGAAAGAAACTTATACAGATTTCAGCAGAAGTAAATACGTATATATGTATTTAAATTAATAAAAATAAATGGCTAGAGGTATTGTGTTGGCCACATCAGATCTTCTAAAGTGTATATACTGTTTGTAAAAAAAGAAGTAATTTAAAAATAAATTTGAAACGCAATTGAGATATACCACAACGTAGCGTAATGAAATTAAAAAGAACTACTCAGGAGAGCAGTTTCTTTTTGCATTGTGTTTGATTTAAGTTGAAAACTTCTCTTTTCACAAATGCTGAAAGCACACCTACCGTGCACAGCTGAAGGCGATAATATTGTTTTATGAAACATTCGCATTGCCATTTTCTTGCTTCAAAGTATTCTTGATTTTGTTTCCTTTACAAACGAATATTAAATTCTTTCTCATGATTAATGACATCGTTTTTAATATAACTCAAGTTTTTGAAATAAAATCCAATAAAACTGTGACAAAAAACGTGTGTAATTAGTTCCATTACGATGTTTTATTAAATCATGATTCGTGATTTATCTTTGTTTTTATTACCTACAAATGATAACCTGTCTCGACTAATCACTGATTTAGTGTATGACGATGTATGAGTGTATATTTTTTTTAAACAAATTATGTTCATTCCAGCTTCCACCATAATAAGAAATTAGAAAAATATTTCGATTTTTACTTGTTATTTCCACGAGAAATAATTCCTTAGTCACCTGACCTGTTTTCCGCCAATCGACATTTAGAATCTCCCTAGCTACATGTCTATCACACCGATGATAAAAAACAAGGAAATTATCACCGTATTTATAGTCGTTACTAAGGGATTTGTTTTCTTTATTTATGAAATTGACAGTTAATTTTTTGAGTATAAAAATAAATAATAACAATAATTCAAACTCCGAAATATTAAATAAAACTCGTAAGTACCATGTTTTAATACAATATGAATATGTATATCAAAAGTTAGGTTAGGTTAGATTGCAAAAATTCATTATATTCTCTCATTAAATATACGCCCGTGATATGATTCATAATCGAAGATATTGCTCATGAAACCGAAGCAGCACAATTCAACTCGTTCTTCGGACTCTGCAGTTCGGTTTCACTCGCGAATATCATCGATGATAATCATATTACTGGTTATATTACGTATGACTATATACCAATTTTTACCTTGTATTTCTACCTTACTCTTATATGAAAGGAAGCCATTAGATTTTGGCGTGAATCAGATAACCAGAAATGGCACTTTACTGGAAGCTCAAAATAGATTTTTGTTTCGAAAAATAGCTTTAAATGATATTTCTTCGACATTTATGTTATATAAATATTAAAGATTATTAAATTTTCTACAGGTTTGCATTAATACTTTTTCTATATATTTTATGGATAAATTTATAAAACTATCTATAATTTTAATCTCGGAGCCTACGCTTTAAGCGCAACTCCATGTCGCTGTCAACAAATTAAGCATTTCAAATAATACTTGCAACATTTTAAAGAGTAAATAGTAAATAGAACAATAATTATATAGAAAAGAACTTAATACAGTACCAGCATAAGTAAATATGTAGGAATATAGGTAGGTATATAAATAAATAAAATAAATATATCATCACGGCATATTATTCATTGTTGAGTGAGCCAATCTGCTTTGTACGCAGATTTCGGTAACGATATGATGACATATTTGTACCGTGCGAGCATTTACTAGACGTGGAGAGTGCAACACAGGGGTCATTTTCGTGCCATTTAAAATTCGAAATATTTAGCGTCGGTCGGGATGGAACCTGGTATTTAAATTTAATTTAATTTTAAGTATTTACATGAATAAAAATTAAATTAAACGGGAGGTATTGTGTTGGCCACATCAGATTTTAAACGACATATTACGCTCCGAATATGAATAATTATGAACGTGGTCTGAAATTGAAACATCAAAGAACAAGTTGCAAGCTTTTGCTTGCCACATGCGTAAACATTTAAAAATGAAGAAATTTTTATTCCATCTACGTACCAAATTTCTGCTCCGTTGGCCGTTAGAATGTCGGTTAAAATGGTTTGTAAAAAGTTGGAACAGACAGACAGACAGACTGACATCGAAAGTTAAATAAAAGGATGAAAACAATGTGATTCATGATTATGACAAATGTCTAAAGGTGTATAAATACGTACACAACTCGGTACTACATAATTAAGGTAAAACACAAATTTAATAATAGTTATATTATTTTGGAAAATAAAAAAATCTGCTGTGGCCAGCACAATACCTTCCGTCAATCCTGTGTATAATGTATAAATTCCATACTATGCAAATTGCACTTGACACTAACATCTTCTTCTTCTTTAGCTGTCCCCATTCGTTAGGGGTCGCTATTTGCTATTTTCTTCTTCCACTCATTTCTGTTTTACGTATCGTGCTCATTCAGTTCCTTTTCTCTCAAGTCTTCCGCAATACAGTCCTTCCATCTTATCTTTGGTCTTCCTCTGTTTCTTCAACCTTCTATTACTAAGCTACTACCTATCTTTCCGTGTCTTCCCCAACATCTACTTTAACATACTCATCTTTGCCACATTAATTTTCCTTTTTTATTATACTGACATCTGTCAATTTGAATTATATGAATATATTAGTAGTTTCCATGTTTAGCATAGCTGGCTGATTTATAAAATTTAATTACTTTAAAATTCTTTAACTCTGTATCTATTGATTATGAAGTATAAAATGCAATCAAATCGTATAGAGAATAATATATTCTTTAAGTTATAATAACGTTAAATGTCAATAAATCAAATTTAACTGTTAAATCTTCAAATGAGGCTATTTCCGGTTTACCAATTATAACCAAAATCTAATCAGTTGTTCTTTTGGATGTAAACTTATATAATATAATATAATTTTTGGAATCGTGGTATTGAACACACACACACACACACACACACACACTCACACATACAGATATTATCGCAAAAATGGTAAAATCGTATTATAGGGACCCTAAAACATGCTTATTCACTAAAAACCCATCATTGAATTTTTTTACCAATGACAATACCTTCCTTACCTAAAGGTGACGGAAGGTAAAAATCAGTGCATAGACAGAATACATAAAAATCGGGTTCCTGCGTGTCAACCTACTTTGTGAGAAATTTCGTGTACATACGTATGTATTGTGAAAAATATGTTAGTTGTATTTGTTTCCAGGCTGTGAATGAATTTTAATCATCAAAACGCAATAAAAAAGTATTAATTTTTTTGATGTTCTATAAAGTGAGAGACACTCTACATATTGGCGGAAAATTATATTTGGAAATGTACAGCACATGTTTTTCAATATGTTTGCCATCAATGTAATTTATTCAAATTATTGTGTGATATGTGAAACAGATAATCTGTTTGGGATAAATCGAAAAAATGACTACTTGTTGCTTTTTTCTGTGACAAGAGTACTCAATTTTTGTATGAAATGTGTTACAGCGTTTTTTCATTTCCCAAATGATTAATTTGAAAATATTCAAATAAAGATACATTGAAAATTTTTAGATGGGTAACGTGTTATCAAATTTTATATTTATTGATATATTTTCTACAGTTTAATATGAAAAATCTGATGTGACCAACACAATACCTCCCGCCATTAATAAATATATAGAAAAAGTATTCATGCAAACCTGTAGAAAATGGATTAATCTTTAATTTTTATAAAAATTCCGAAAAAATAACATTTAAAGGTATTTTTTGAAGAAAAACTATTTTGAGCTTCAAGTAAAGTGCCATTTCCGGTTATTCGATTGACACAAAAATCTAATGGTTTCTTTCCATATTAGAATACAGTAGAAGAACATGGTTTCAAAATTTTCTGAATGATAGTAATTTGAGTTAGAGCGCCCAGAAGATCCACACACATACACACACACACACACATACACAGACGCACACACACACATACACACATATACACAGACACACATACACAGACACACACACACACACACACACACACACACACACACACACACACACACACACACACACACACACACATACACATACACATACACTCATACACACCTTCAGACATCATAGTGAAAATATTAAAATCAGATTTTTAGCACGATCCCTATACCTCCCTACCAAGGGTAGCGGGAGGTTAAAAAATATACGTTCTCACCTAAAACATGAAAATTGTATCTCTTATTTTGTAAATAAATAAATAAATAAATATATCATTACGGCATATTACTCAATGCTGGGTGTGCCAATCTGCTTTTGTACACAGATATCGGTAATGATGAAATATTTGTACCGTACGGGCGTTTACCAGGCGTCACCTCACGGGCACTCAATGCTAGCGTGGAGAGTGCACCACAGGGGGCAATTAAATGCCATTAAATTGCGAAGTAATTTTTGGCGTCGGTCGGGATAGAACACGGGTCCCCAGATTTGCGACAAGACACTCAGGCAACGTCTTAAAAATAATATTTCTTTACAAATTTAACCAACCTTGGATCTCTTATAATTCTCCAGCAATGATGACAATATGATAAACTGAATTTGAACAGTCTGTATAAACTTTATTAATATACAGTAAAAATGACCGAACAAGGTCATCTACGAATTGTATGAATTCAGATTTTTGTTCCTCCCATTCTGACAAATACTACTGTTATTTTATTATTAAAAAATATATGTTACAATAACAGTATTCAAAATTCAAAAATAAATCAACTGGTAAATTTATTAGCAAATCTAAAACCAAATATGTAAAAAATAAGATGATGACACAATGTCAGTGTCATTGACAGTGACAGAAAATAACGTTATTCGAACGGAAATGAATCAAGGTAATGTATTTGAATTAATATACAGGTGTTCCACGACTCGACCGACAAACTTTTACCATATATTCCAGGGGTCATTACGATCAAAAAATGTTATATGACCTATAGTTGAATTCCTCTTTGTTTCGGAGATATCGAAGAAATTAAGAAACAAAATGATAAAAGAAAATTTATTCATCAATGGATAGCTAATTAACACAAAATTACAACAACTGTTCAAAATGAGAATCGCCATTTTCTAAACATACAGCTATCCTTCGAGTCATAGAATGTTGCCAGTTAATTACTGCCAATTCATTCTTTAGAGAATTAGTAGCTTCAACTATACTGACTGACCGTCAACTCTTGGCGTGTATCTGGTTTACCATTATTATACACACGAGATTTGAGGCAACCCCACAGAAAAAAATCTAAAGGCGACAAGTCAGGTGACCGAGCTGGCCAATGTACAGGACCACCTCGTCCTATCCATCTTTCCGAAAAATTTTCATTAAGAAACACCGTCAAGGCTAACTCAATTATCATTTTTTTTTAAATTTCTTCGATATTTCCGAAACAAAGAGGAATTCAAATATAGGTCATATAACATTTTTTGATCGTAATGACCCCTGAAATATATGGTAAAAGTTTGTCGGTCGAGTCATGGAACACCCTGTATAAACTTACGTCTACAGCGAAAATATTATCAACAACGAGCATCGTTTTAAAATGGAATGTCTTAACTTAGTCGAAATAATATCAATTTTTGAAAGACAAGCGTGTTATATCCATACGTAAGGAGAGAGATAAATGTATGCCAATTTGTTAATTCGTTCATGATACAGATGATCTTGATTGGACATGTTTCAAAAATTTTACTGTACCTACCTACGCAACTATAGAATTGATTTTCAGATACCCAGTCAATAATATTATATTTATTTTCAAATAATAAATAAAGTACAATAGAAATATTATCAGTTTGTAGACATAAATAAGTTTACTGCAGAAATGTTTGTGTATCAATAATAAATTTTTACGACTTATAATAGATAATTTTAATGTAGCACGCCATTCTCCATTTTCTAAAATATATGTACCGAGCAATATACTCGAACAATAAAGTTATATATACAAGTTTATTGTGAAATAAATTACGAATTTATCTAGTTGAACACAAAACGATTCAAACATCGGCATCAATTCGAACTTTGGTTATAGTTTAACATATTGGAAAACGCAAACATATGCGATGCGCGAGAATATGTACGAAAAAAAAGAGTTGGGCTTAAATTAAAGTTGCAATTAGTGTTGTGTGTGGACATCATCATCCTCGTGCATTCACGCCAGCGTCAGCATCAGCATCAAGTGCGAGATTATGTTTTAAATTGAGTTATCACGAATTTTGTGAAAAGTGTGTGTTTAACACCGTGCACTCCAATTTATTTCTGTATTTATCATCCCGAGACTTATAATTGAATTTTTAAACGGTGGAACAGATAATAACTTTTCCCTCGTCTGACTTTTATTTACATTTTCTCAATCGCTCCGATTAAATTAGGTATTTAAAAATATTTACAACATTCTAAAACATGAATGTTCAACTTTTTAGGTCCCGCTATCCTTGATAAAGGAGGTACAGGGATCGTGCTAAAAATCGCATATCGAGATTTTGGTAAATAACTACGTTTTAAGGTTCCTAGGATCCAATTTTAACATTTTCACGATGATATCTGTGTGCATGTGTATGTATGTGAGTGTGTGTGTGCAATTTCGCCAGTTACGGCATCTTCAGAAGTACAGAGGATGGTTTTGACAAACACAAGTTAATACAGTTACAAGTAAACAATTACAGAGAAATTAAGGACTGGGGGTTCAATTAATCAAATACTATCATTGAGAAACATTGTATTTCTCCCTTTTCTAATATTGAAAGAGACCATTCGATTTTGATACAAATCAGATAACCGGAAATGGCAATTTACTGGAAGCTTAAAATAGTTTTTCCTCGAAAAATACCTTTAAATGTTATTTTTTCGAGATTAATGTTGTATAAAAAATATTATTAAAGATTATTAATTTTTCTACAGGTTTGCATTATTACTTTTTCTTTATATATATATATATATATATATATATATATATATATATATATATATATAATCTGTTGTGGCCAGCACAATACCTCTCGCCACTTCCGTTTTTGGTTACATAAATATAGGGCGCGAGCAGTCATGTGACATTGTTGGCCTTAACAAGCGGATATGGGAGCCCGTGTCAGAATAACAATTAGTAATTATGTACATAGATGTCAAATGTCAGATTTTTTAATTTTAAGATTTTCTAAATTCACGTAGTTAATTTGTCACCAGGAGTTTGTAATTTACTTGTCGAGGAAAATAAACCACGTGGAATTGGAAAATCACTAAATTTAAAATGATAAATTATTATTTTTGGCATAATTAGTAACTATTATTCTGACACAGGCCTCCATATCTGCTTGTCAAGGCCAACAAAGTCACATGACTGCTCGCGCCCTACTGTATTTATTTCTTGTATACCTACACTCTACATCAAAAATTCTACCTACGTCTATTCTTTATAGTTAGATCTTTTAGATCTTCAAATTCACTCTATGAAGAAGTTTTGTCCTCTTCTAATTTTTCGAAATGTTTCCAATTCATTGTCAGGATTGACAGTATTTTTTAAGGATTATGTAATATACCTACCCATAATTTTAAATATTTAACTATTAATACGAAATAATATAATGTATGTACTTCCCAGAAATCTTCAGTAATGGCCCTGGATTTTTAAACGGTTGTCCAATTATTACCATTACCTTTTCAGCTCTTCCCAATAATGTCTGATTGAGAAATACGTAGTTAGACAGATATTAAGTATTATAGTTTTTGAGAAATTGTCCTTCCAACCTCCCCATACACACACACACACACACACACACACACACACACACACACAGAGAGAGAGAGAGAGAGAGAGACAGACATCATCGTAAAAATATTAAAATCGGATTGTAATCATTAAAATCTGGATATGCGATTTTTAGCATGAATCCAATACCTCTCTTAGAGAGAAGTAAAAATTGTTGAATTTTGTGCCAAAACTTTTAGGACATTCGTTAGCATCTAATATAGCGTCTTGCTAATGTAATATTATTTTATTTTTAGTATATATTACTGTATTCTAAAATTTTGATATCATATAAAAACTTTTAGGCAGAAAAAAGATAACAAATTTTCCTTGTTTTACTAAAAAAATTAATTGAATTTCATTGCGAAACATTGACAGCTGACAGCCTTTACAAGGGATCCACAACGTATAGTAAATATTGAATATCTCATACATAAATGTATTTCTTTAGGAGTATGGAATATTTAGAAATATATACGCAAATAAAAATATCCCCCAAACACGAGTATAAAATGGAACATTAATTCTAAACGTTTGTGAGCATTCTTCCTGTATTTTAATGCGCATTGTATGTTATATTGCTTCCGTATGGATGTTAAATTTTATACGCAAGTTATATGTATGTTTAGAAACACTCACAAATATACTTTTATTTGTATTTGCAGGATACAATATAAAGAATGTCGATATGAAGTTTGAAATTGAAATTGTTTCATATGAATTTTCTAAGAAAATCTTGCAACAAGCAATAGCGTCCAACTAAATTATTTTCTACGAACTGAATCAATAAATTGCTTTATTTTACAACATTATGCTAGGCATATTATATTAGTGGAATATGAAATATTCGTATTCTACGGGACGACTTTTTGTATTGTATTGAATTATTGATACTTTTATAAACATCTGTAGGTAAAGCATATATAGAGACCCGTGTTAGAATGACAGCTATTAATAATGTACATAAGTGTCAAGTATCATAATTTTTTATTCAAAAATCGAAACATTATTTTCCAAATCCATGTGGATTATTTTCCTCGCCAAATATATTCCATATTATTGATGACATATAAACAACATATCAGAATATTTTAAAATTTTTAATAGAAAATATGACATATGACATTTGTGACATCTATGCCATTTTGACACGGACCCACAAATCTGCTTGCCAAGGCCAACAAAGTCACATGACTGCTCTAAGTAACGAATTTAACATTTCTTGTATACACAAATAATTGAAATTGTATATCTGCTTTCGTTGTATGAGTAATTTTGTCCTACTCTTCTAATATGTTCAAAATTCTTCAAATTCATTGACAGTATTTCTTAAGGATATACGTAATAACATACTTATAATTTAAATACGTATTTAATTAATCATACAATAATATATATTTAATGTACTCATACTTCCCAGAAAAATCTGATTTTTGCATTTATTTGTCAATTACAAACATTTAAATACCTCAACTGTTTTTTGGGCAACGTGATTTATTACAACAGATTATTCTATATTATTATATACTGTTATCTCCAAACCTATACGATATACAATTAATTTTTAAATGTATCAAATAGAGAATTTAATTTTCTTTAATATTACCAAGAATTTTTTTCAAAAAATAATATATAGAAGATTTTTTTACAAGAATCTGCTAGTTCCGGTTGTCCAATTGTTACCAAAACCTTTTCAGATCTTCCCATGATTGTCCGATTGGGAAATACGTAGTTAAACAAATATAAAGTCTTATAGTTTTTGAATAATCGTCCTTCCGACGTCCCACATACATACACACACACATACATCCACACATACACACACACACACACACACACACACACAGACGTCATCGTAAAAATGTTAAAATCGTATTGTAGGGACCTTAAAACATGTAAAATCTGGATATACGATTTTTATCTTAGCGAGAGGTAAAAATACGTTCTAAATTGTTTTGCACCTAAAACTGGGCGGTAAACCAAAAAAAGGTTGAGAAACCCTAATTTAATTGATCGTGAGTGATCATCTGACATCAGCAATCACACAAACTTAAATTCAACATCGTGACATTCGTATCATGACGTCATCTTTCAAAGTTTGTCCTACAAAATACTAGAAAAACATAACCTGATACCATCTAGTTTGAAAAAGATCTAAGAATTTGAATTTACTGCAATATTTGATCCATCATGACATATTTACATATTCCCTCTGAATTGAAGTAGGCCGAGAAAATTTACTCGCTCACGGTGGTGTATTTCAGAGTTAGTGAGTTACTTACGATGACGTCAGCGCGATGTGACACGACACCAATGGAAGTAGGTATAAGGAAGAGATGAGATATCGATTTCTGAATGCTGATGTTAAGACTGCCAATTTCCATAATTGGATTCGAACAGATTATGGTGAAATTATCGCACACAATTTCATCAACTTTGAGCTGTTTACTTCTCCTAATCATTTCGTTTCTCATTCTACGATTCTGCAAATAGATCGCATTAAGTAAGTGACTTAATAGACTCAACTTTTCCTTGATATTATTGCGGGTAATACAATTCGAGATAAACGGCAGCATTTTTTTATGAGTTCTAAGAAAGAGAATGAAACTCTAATTTTCTTCGTTATTGTGATATTTGCTAACAGCTACGTGCAAATTTTAAGGCATATGTCTGTTGCTTAATACAATTTGCTTTTATTAATAAATCTGGATCATGAAAGAAACTCAAAAAAATCTGATGAGGCCAGCACAATACCTTCCATCAATCCGGTGTATTATGTATAAATTCCATACACAAATTTTCTTGCAAAAGATTCTAAATTTCCAGTAAAATTATTTCATAAACAAACTATGCTAATTACACTGACAGCTTCTTCTTCTTCTTGAGCTTTTCCCATTCGTTAAGGGTCGCTATTTTTTATTTTCTTCTTTCACTCATTTCTGTTTTGCGTGTCATTCTCATTCAGTTCCTTTTCCTTCCTTCTTCTGTAATACAGTCCTTTCATCTTATTTTTGATCTTCCTCTGTTTCTTCAATCTTCTATTACTAAGCTATTCATTCTTCCAATTTATTCTTCATTTCTCCTCATGACATTTTCAAACCAGTGTAATCATCTCGCTTGTATCTCTCTAGAAACTTGTAACACTAGAGTTATTTCCTTACCTATCTTTCCGTGTCTTCCTCAACATCTACTTCAACATCCTCGTCTCTGCCACATTTATTTAATTTTTATTTATACTGACACCTGTCAATTTGAATTATATGAATATATTAGTAGTTTCCATGTTTACCATAGCTGGCTGATTTATAAAATTTAATTTCTTTAAAATTCTTTAACTCTATATCTATTGAATATGAAGTATAAAATGCAACCAAATCGTATAGAGAATAATATATTTTTATGTTATAGTAACGTTATGTCAATAAATCAAATTTAAGTGTTAAATCTTCAAATGAGGCTACTTTCGGTTCACCAATTATAACCAAAATCTAATCAGTTGTTCTTCTGGATGTAAACGTGAGGAATACAAAAAAAATATAATTTTTGGAACCGTATGGTATTGAAGTTATACGATCCGAAACTTTCGTCACACACACACACACACACACACACATACATACAGAAATCATCGTAAAAATGGTAAAATCGTATTATATGGACCCTAAAACATGCTTATTCACTAAAAACCCATCATTGAATTTTTTGACCAAAGATAATACCTTCCTTACCTAAAGGTGACGGAAGGTAAAAAGAAATTATTTGACGTAACTCGTTTAGCTGTTATACTTTGTATACTTGTATCACACCGGCTTTGGTGTAGACTCTTGGAAAGATTTAGCGACAGTAAATAACCCCCTCTTACAACGGCCTTTGTCGGATGGAGGTAATTGCTGAATTTCTTTACAAGAAGATGGTCATTTAAAATTAGATAAAGTAAACAAAATATTGAAATTATTCAAGAAAGCGTAAAACTTGCTAATTATCCTTATTGTTCAAAATTCATTAAAACGGTAATCATCTTAAGAGCCTATCAAGTGATTAAAATACTTGTAAAAGATTGTTTAAGTTAAAAGGCATGCTTTGTATAAAAGAAAAACGTAATAAATAAAATAAAAGCAATAGATAAAATTGCTGTTTCAAAAAGTGCATAGAAAAAATAAACTGTAACGTTAAGAAAATTTAATCTTCCATGGAATTTTATATTTGTACTATCCTTTTCCTCCTTTTAGAAAGAAAAAAGGATTGTACTTATTTTCAATTTCAAGTCTGCGGTATTGGTTTTTCATCTCTATTTAATTTAGAAAAGTCTTTAGAGTATTTAATCCAATATAGAAAACTGTACCAAAATACATTAATATAATTATACTAATTAAGACTGAAAGAGTAATCTCCCAAAGGAAAATTTGATATCGCAAAACTGGTGATCAAAGAATTAAGAGGCGTTTGAAAACATCTGTCGCGCTTCGAGTTATTTTCTCTTCAGCAACCTCAAGAATATCAAATTGCTTGTAAATAAGATAAACAAACACCTTATTCAATTAGTGTACGACTTTGCGTCCAAAAGTAACAATCCGAATATTAATATTCACACCACGAAAAGACAATAAAGGAATTCAAAAAATTGTTTACACACAAATTTGTGAAGAATAATAAATAGAGAACTGTAATAAAAGATCTGTTGTGGCCAGCAAAATACCTCTCGGGCTCGGCACTTCCGTTTTTGGTTACATAAGCATAGTAAAAATTTTGAAAGAAGTCCAATTAAGGTCATCTGTATCAAGTACGTATTAACAAATTGGCATACATTTATTTCTTTCATTTACGAAGCGTTTGCGATAAGGATGGATATAACATGCATATTGTTTCGACTAATTTAGGACATTCCATTTTAAAACGATGCTCTTTTTCAATACCTTCGCTGTAACGTTTATTTATTAATTCAGATATATTACCATGATACATAGCCGCACGAATAACGTTATTTTCTGTCAGTGTCACTGACACTGTCACTGTCAATATCTTATTTTTCACATATTTGGTTTTAGATTTGCTAATATACTTACCAGTTGACTTAGTTTTGAATTTTGGATGTTTTTATTGTACCATACATTTTTGCCTCTCGCTAAGAGAGGTATTGGATTCATGCTAAAAATCGCATATCCAGATTTTATTGAATAAGCACGATTTTAGGTCCATAGAATCCGATTTTAACATTTTTACAATGATGTGTGTGTGTGTGTGTTTGGATGTGTGTGTGTGTGTGAGGTTGTTAGAGACACGATTTCTCAAATTCTATAAGACTAAAGACCTGTATAACTACGGATTCCTCAATCTAACAGTAATGGGAAGAGTTGAATAGGTTCTGGTAACAATTGGACAACCAGAAGTGGTAGTTTCTAAAAAAAAAAATTCTAAATCTTATTTTTTGAAAATTTGTTACTAGAAACATTAAAGATAATTAAATTCTCAATCTGACATATTTAATTTATTTATTCTATCTCGTATAGGTTTGGAGTATATAATAATATAGAATAATCTGTGGTAATAAATCTCGTTGCCCGAAAAACAGTTGCGATATTTAAATTTTTGTAATTGACAAATAAATGCAAAATGTCAGTGTCAGATTTTTCTGGGAGGTATGAGTACATTTAATATATATTATTGTATTATTTATTAATTATGTATTTAAATTACAGGTATGTTAATATTACATATATCCTTAAGAAATACCGCTAATACCGTCAATGAATTTGAAGAATTTTGCACATATTAGAATAGTAGGATAAAATTTCTCATAGAACGAAAGAAGAGAAACAATTTCAATTATTTGTGTGTACTTATAGGGCGCGAGCAGTCATGTGACTTTGTTGGCCTTGGCAAACAGATATGAGGATCCGGGTCAAAATGACGGCTAGTAGTTATTCACATAGATGTCACAATTGTCATATGTCATAATTTTTCATTCAAAATTTCAAAATATTCTGATGTTTGTCATCCATTAGTATGGAATATACTTGTCGAGGAAAATAATCCACATGGATTTGGAAAATCATAATGTTTCGAATGAAAACTTATGATATTTGACACCTATGCATATTGCTAGCTCTCATTCTGACACGGGCCCCCACATCTGCTTGCCAAGGCCAACAAAGTCACATAACTGCTCGCGCCCTATACAACATAGAATGAAAATGGCGAGAGGTATTGTGCTGGTCACAACAGATTTTTTAATTTTGTTATTGCGTCGATCGTGCAAAAAACGTAATAAGCATTGCCAGTAGGAAGCACTTATTTTAATACTTAAATAACTATTTCATATTCCAAGGACCATAAAACGTGCTTGTTCATTTTAAATTCACCATCAAAATTTTTGAACAAACAAAAGATAAAAATAAAAGCATATCTTTTTGATTATCCTCAGGTTGATCAATCACCAAAATCATTTCCATCATAGTCTTTCTTTGCTGCTAACTATTCGTTATTTTTTTGCCTTTCTTACTTTGTGTGGTGTGTGATACTTTTTCTCCGTTTGACAGTTGATTATCCGGTGACGTGGATTCTTTAGCGTATTTAACACGTTAGAAAGTAAAAAGTCTTGTGACTAATGGATGTTTGCTGGTAATTTTGTCCCCGAAATGACTTTCTGCGACGTTTGTGTCATTGATTCTGACAAGAGCGGTGATGTATGTACAATTTTATAGCGATTGATATGTGCGACAATGGATAAATGTCAGCAGGATTGTAAAAATGTCATGCAATTAACGTGGCATTTGGTTTAATTTTAGATGGAATTAATTTGTTAATGCTAATTTTATTCACAACGATTACTCTAATAAACCTCCCGTTTAATTTATTTTTTATTCATGTAAATACTTAAAATTAAATAAAATTTAAATACCGGGTGCGATCCCGACCGATGCCAAATATTTTGAATTTCAAATGGCACAAAAATGACCCCTGTGTCGCACTCTCCACACCAGCAATAAGTGCTAGTCATCATCTTTACTGAAGAAATCTGTATACAAAGCAGATTGGCAGACCCAGCAATGGGTAATACGCCGTGGTGATATATTTATTTTATTTATTTATATATACTTACCTATATTCATTGCTGGCGTGCACCACAGGGGTCAATTTTATGCCATTTCAAATTCTAAAATATTTGGCGTCGGTCGGAATCGAACCCGTACCCAAGATTCGCGTGAAGTGACGCCTGGTAAACGCCTGCACTGAATAAATATGTTATCATTAATTACCGACATCTGCGTACAATCGTACAAAGCAGATTGGCTCACCCATCAATGGAAAATATGCCGTGATGATATATATTTTTATTATCTTAGAAACTGTATTAAGTTCCTTTCCATATAATTATTGTTGCATTTTCTTATTTTTTATATAAAACGTTAATATTATTATTTGAAATCACTAGTTCGTTTACAGTGACATATCTGTCAGTTACAAACATTTGAGATTTGAATTGTGTAACCATGTGTATGAGTTGTGTTTAAAACATAGGCTCCGGGATTAAAATTATAGATAGTTTTATAAATTTATCCATAAAAAATATAGAAAAAGTATTAATGCAAACCTGTAGAAAATTTAATAATCTTTAATTTTCATATAACATAAATTTCGAAAAAATAACATTTAAAGGTATTTTTCGAAGAAAAACTATTTTGAGCTTCCAGTAAAGTGCCATTTTCGGTTATCTGATTTACTCCAAAATCTAATGGCATCTTTCCATATAAGAGTAAGGTATAAATACAAGGTTTCAAAATTTTCGGAACGATAGTATTTGAGTTAGAGCGTAAAGAGGATCCAAACGTGGTCATTTACCAAAATCTCGATATGCGATTTTTAGCACGATCCCTATACCTCCCTTACCAAGGGTATCGGGAGGTAAAAATGATCGTTTGTGATGTGTCGATTCTAGATAAACTTATATTGGTCAGGATCGTCGGTTGTTGGAATAGGATCAAAATAAATAATCAACTCATATGCATACGTTCCGGCGTTTATTACACCTTCTTCAGTGCTAGATTTATAAGTTTATTTCTTCGATCTAGCACTGATGAAGGTGTAATAAGCGCTGGAACGTATGCATATGAGTAGTTGATTATTTATTTTGATCCTATTCCAACAACCAACGATCCTGACCAATATTATTATTAATTACTGTCATATAATTTTTATGATACCTTGGGTGCACACATTTGTACATATTAATTGCGTGCGTACGATTATTAAAGGGATACGCAGATAAGCTGAAATCCCTTTGCTATTCCTAGTAACCGGTTAGGTAGATATCCATTAGGATAATGGTTATGATATAGAATCAGAATCAAACTACGTTCCTATGATTCAATAAGGAATCCATTAACGGTTTCGTAGAATCTGTTTCCAATTATGTATTGATTTGCTTGTTGCCAATAAAAGGTATTTAACTTAAGACGAAGTTATGATAAATTCAATTTTCAATAAAATTCAAATCGATAACACCCTCTCACCATCGTTCTCTTACAAGGACTAAGCTAAATTTTGGAGATGTTTTCCGACAAAATATTTACTTTATGCATATTAGTTAATTAGTTATGTCAAGTAAATTAATAAGCTTTTCACATGGAAATAGCAACAATAAATAACACAAATTGACGGGTTTTGGAATGACAAATTAATAGAATATTGTATGAAAATAACTGAGTTTGCGTAGGGGTTGCAATGTCGCTTCGTATTGTAAAGGTCTCAGATTCAAATCCAGGCTAGGGTATAGATGTTTACCTCTATCAATAACAGTTCAAAAATCTGATGGGCCAGCAGTCCTATGTATTATTTAAAAATTCCATACAAAATTTTCTTGCAAAGATCCTATATTTCCAGTAAAATAATTTAATAAATAAACTGTGCAAATTGCACTTGACACTGACGTCTTCTTGTTTAGCTTTTCCCATTCGTTAGGGGTCGCTATTTTTTATTTTCCTCTTCCACTCCTTATATCATGATATATTTATGAGCATGAGTATATATAATAAATATAAAATCCAAACAATTTTTGAATGCTTTTATAGCTTAATAAACTTGCATGTACTTTTATACTTTTAATTTCTTTCCCTTCATAGCTTACCATAAAGCACTCCATAAACTCATTGACGTTATCTCTATAGCGTGAACAGTGCAGTATAATAGAGCATATTAATCATACTACGGCGTTGAGTACTTGGCGACGCAAAGTATGAAAACATATTTTGCAAATGGCTCTTTCAGTGAGTAAGTCTGCGACCTCGTAATTAATATGCATCGATTCACCACCCTCGCCGAAGGATACAGCACGAGAACTGCCCAGGGATACTCTAAAGATGTTGAATTTCCTTATCATATAAATATTATTGTATGCTCTGTAGTTCTATTATTGTTTGACACTTCTGTGGAAATAGATATCCGAAGATATTTAGTCAAGCTGTTGGTACTTCCTAATCGATATTGTTAATAATTTATCATTGTAGATGTGGCTGAATTTATGCTTCACAAGTTATTTGAACTCTCTATATATAGGCTTTTTGATAAACAGGGGAGAATATTTGGGAATGTATCAATCATAATAAGAAAACTATTCTAATAGGTACTTTTCGTACCTATCGAACATAAATAGAGCGACTTCGTTGGAACTAATAAAAATACTACCTACTCCATATTTTAAATACTCAATATTATATTTCAAACTTCTTATACGCGGTGTTTCAGACCATGCGTCTAAGAGCTACAGGATAACATAATCCTATCTGAAGAATTTAATGGTAGCAGTCTTGACATCCGGAACTTACCGGAAGTAGACGTAACTACGCTCAAATTCAAAATTACAAATGGGGACCTAGGTCATGTGTGATATCAACTTTTAATGAAATAAAAACAATATTTGGGAATAGTTTATTTTATTTAACGACGACGTTTCGACAGCGTAGTGCTGTCTTCATCAGGTAAATAGTAAATAACAAATAACAAAGTACATGTAGTCAAGACAACAAGTTTACAGAAAGAGGGTAACATAGATCAAAAGTAACATAAAAAACATACAAAGTTAAAAGACAGAAAATTATGAATGAATAATAGGTAACACGACTTATTAAGCTCATAATCTGTATTTAAATTAACGTTATTTGAGGATTTCATGATTTCGATGGCTTCTCCATTGTTTTTATTTCATTATTATGAGTTCTGAAAGCTTCTTTCATTATTTAAAACAACTTTTGTTGGAAATTTTTTTTATATTAGGCCATCTGATGAGGACATACGAGGAGGGACCCAAAAGTATTTAGACTGTGCTCAAAAAACATTTATTTACACTATATTTATACAAAAAATTGTATTTAATCTCCTTCAAAGTACTCTCCATTAGAAGAAATGTATCTGTCGTGACGTTCCGCCCACTTGGCATAACATCTCTGGAATTCTTCTAGTTCAATGCCGTTTAATGCACTCTGCGAAGCTGCTTTCACAGCTTCCACGTAACCAAAACGTCTTTTGAGGATTTTCACCTCTCGCTAAGAGAGGTATTGGATTCATGTAGAAAATCACATATCCAGATTTTAATGATTAAGCACGTCCTACGGTCCCTACAATCCGATTTTAATATTTTTACGATGATGTCTGTGTCTGTGTGTGTGTATGTGTGTGTGTGTGTGTGTGTGTGTATGTGTGTGTGTGTGTTGTGTGTGGATATATATGTGTGTGTACTGTGTATATGTGTGGGGAAGTTGGAAGGCCGATTTCTCAGTAAGAAATGCACTGCTTCTTTCACCTCGTCATCGATGTTCGTCCACTTTTTAACAAATCTACTTTTTTCTATACTCACGTGGTTAATTTGTCACCAGGAGTGTGAAATTTACTTGTATATGACAATAAACCATATGTAATTGGAAAATCACTAAATTTAGAATGACAAATTATGATATTTGACATCTATGTACATAATTACTAGCTATCATTCTGACACGGGCCCCTATATCTGCTTGTCAAGGCTAACAAAGTCACATGGCTGCTCGCGCCCTATTGTATTTAACATTTCTTGTATACCTACACTCTACAACAAAAATTCTACTTATATCTATTCTTTATATTTAGATTTAAAAAAAAAAAATCTATGAATAAATTTTGTCCTACTCTTCTTAAATTTTTTTCGAGATGTTTAATATTAAATATTAACTTAATACAATAAGAAATAATATATGTATGTACTTCCCAGAAAAAAGTCTTCATTTGTCTCCGGATTTCTGACACTGACATTTATCTGTCAGTTACAAATATTTCAAATTTTCAATTAGTTTCCATGGCATTATTTCGACTGTAAGATTTATTACAACAGATTATTTTATATATTATATTTCTTTCATCTCTAAATTTATAGAATATTAAATGTATCAAATAGAGAACTTAATTTTCTTTAATATTGCCATGAAAAATTTTAAAAAATAATATTTAGAAGTTTTTTTTCAAGAATCTGCTACTTCCGGTTGTCCAATTGTTAAACAAAACCTTTTCAGCTCTTCCCATTAATGTCAGATTGGGAAATAAGTAGTTAAACAAATATTAATTCTTATAGTTCTTGGGTAATCGTCCTTCCACACATACACACACATACATCCACACACACACACACACACACACACACACACACACACACACACACACACACACACATACAGACATCATCGCAAAAATGTTAAAATTGGATTGTAGGGACCTTAAAACGTGCTTATTCATGAAAATCTAGATATGCGATTTTTACCATGAATCCAATACCTCTAAGGCGAGAGGTAAAAAAAGTAATGTTCTAGAGCTTATTCCGGTATTGATATTGGATAACTTACATGATATTTGCCCGAGAATTTTCACAAATAACATATACATTATTGAAACATTTACTAGCCGATATCCCAAGGGTATGGACGTTCGGAATGTGTAACTTGCCCCAAACCGGAATTTTAGCAGAAATCGGCTTGGGTTATCTTAACTATAAATCAGCTATCTAATCGTGACTCCAATACTCCAATCCTATTATATCACAAATAAACACAGCCTAGATTTTACATTCTATCAAATGACAGTAGCAGTAACACTGTAAAAAAAGTATCTCTGACAAAGAATTAAACCATTTTATCTGGCGATAAAACTTATATACCGATCTTTAAGTAACCATGCGAACAAAAATATCCTTAATTTGTTACATTATCTTGCTGAAATACAATATAAAACAATTTATTTTCCCCAGATCAATTTACGTTGGCAAAATTTCAAACTTTTTATTTGCCTCAAAATCAAAACTGTTTAAAAATAGAATTACCTTATATTACATGATTTTATTGAAACAATTTTTCTCATTACATGCTAGATTGACAGGTATATAATAAGATTTCAGTTATAAAGAAAAACTTATCAAAAATAAAACAAAAATAAATATTAAAAATAAAATAATAATATAAAAAGCGCGTTTATAAATAAAAATTTCATTACGTTACTTTAACAATTATGTCAATATGTTTTAAACAGTTAAAATCAATTTTCCAATATTTAAGATAACATAATAGTACATTAAAAAACAAATATAAGGCAATCTGTTAAGGTACGAGACCATGTTTGGATAATCCGATATTTCATTATTATACCTATTTAATATTATCAGATGTCTAATTAAAAAAATCTCATGTGGCCAGCACAATACCTTCCGTCAATCCTGTATATTATAAGGTTTGAAAAAACACTCGGTACTATTTCACTTAAAAATATACGTCACGTCATCATCAGAAGAGATAAAACATTTATTTCATACATAAATTTTGTTGCAAAAGATTCTAAATTTCCAGTAAAATTATTTCATAAACAAACTATGCAAATTGCACTTAACACTGACATCTTCTCCTTCTTCTTCTTTAGCTTTTACCATTCGTTAGGGGTCGCTATTTTTTATTCTCCCACTCATTTCTGTTTTGCGTGTCGTCCTCATTCAGTTCTTTTTCTCTCAAGTCTTCCGCAATACATTCCTTCCATCTTATCTTTGATCGTCCTCTGTTTCTACCACCTTCTATTACTAAGCTATTCATTCTTCTTCCAATATATTTTTCATCTCTCCTTATGACATGTTCAAACCAATGTAATCGTTTCTCTTGTATTTTCTAGAAATATATATCACTTTAGTTATTTCCCTTATTCTTTCATTCGTTAACGTATCTTTCTGTGTCTTCCCCAATATCTATCTCAATATTTTCATCTTAGCCACATTCATTTACTTTTCATTGATATCGACATCTGTCAATTTGAATTATCTAAATATATAAGCAGTTTCCATGGTTAACACAGCTGGTTGGTGTATGGAATATCTTTATAATTCTTTAACTCTATCTGAAGTATAAAATGCAATCATATTGTATAGAGAATAACATTCATTAATGATATTTAACTAGGTTTTTTTCAAGAAAAACTGTTAAGTTGCAAATGAAGGTACTTCCGGTAAATTCCAATTTTAGGGACTCTAAAACGTGCTTATTCATTAGAAACTCGCTATCGAATTTTTTGACCAAAGACAATACCTTCCTTACCTAAAGGTGACGGAAGGTAAAAATAGTATTGCAAAACCTTAATTATTTAATAATAATGTGATATTGTAATCATTCGCCATTGTATTTTTAATAATACAACATATGATTGTTTTTATACTATTGGACGCAAATTTCATACACTTTTCAAATTGCGCCAAAATGGAAAACCTACACTGCAGATTTTAATTTAAATTTAATGTAAATTAAACTTCGTTTGAATTTTTTTCCCATACTATTTAAAATAATTGAGTTATTAAAAATATGAATGAATCACCCTGTATATTGTAAACATTTGTAAAAAATATCAATTGTGCTGAAGATGGTGGCGTCGCACCACCACGTACGTCATTAAACATATAATAAAAGATCTTTATTGCCAAAATCGACTTATTTATTTAAATAACGTTATTTCGATGGAATATTCTAGTACAGTTCACTTTTCTAACCTTTATAATTTCATTAATAAATTGCCTGCTGTCAAAGCAACCAAAACCAATTTACTACCAAATATATTTTGAAGTAGATAAAAAAGTTACAGACAAAATATTAATGAGAAATTACCTTTGAGAACATACGCGTCTTTATATTACTTTCATACATTTTATATATTTGATATTATATTATGTCCTGCAGACCCTTGAGTATTCAATATGTATGTATGTCATGTGGAATGTACAACATAACATAACCCAGACGGGAATTTTGGGAGGAGTTAATAGGAATGGACTATAGACGGTACAATCCCCAACCACAATTCGAACCGCATCTCTCAACGAATTGTTTGCCGCATATAAAAAAACAAAACATTAAACCTTTCGGAATATACAGGCTGTCTCTATAAGTTTGTTCACTTTTGGTAACTTTCTACTTTCCGTCACTTTTAGGTAAGGAAGGTATTGTCTTTGGTCAAAAAAATTAATGAGGAGTTTTTAGTGAATAAGCAAGTTTTAGGGTTCCTATAATACGATTTTACCATTTTTACGATGATGTCTATATGTATGTGTGTCTGTGTGTTTGTGTGTGAGTGTGTGTGTGTGTGAGACGAAAGTTTTGGATCGCGTAACTTCAATACCACAATTCCAAAAATTATATTTTTTTCATATTCCTCAAGTATCCAGAAAAACAAGTGTTTAAAATTTGGTTATAATTGGTGAACTGGAAGTACCCTCATTAGAACATTTTAACAGTTAAATATGATTTATTGACATTTAACATTATTATAACTTAAAGAATATATTATTCTCTATACGATTTGATGGCATTTTATACTTCATATTCAATAGATATAGAGTTAAAGAATTTTAACGAAATTAAATTTTATAAATCAGCCTGCTATGCTAAACATGGAAACTACTAATATATTCATATAATTCAAATTGACAGATGTCAGTATAAATAAAAAGTAAATTAATGTGGCAGAGATGAGGACGTTGAAGTAGATGTTGGGGAAGACACCGAAAGATAGGTATGGAAATAACTCTAGTGTTACAAATTTCTAGAAACATATAAGCGAGATGATTACATTGGTTTGAAAATGTCATGAGGAGAAATGAAAAATATATTGGAAGAAGAATGAATAGCTTAGTAATAAAAGGTAGATGAAACAGATGAAGACCAAAATTAAGATGAAAGGACTGTATAGCGGAACACTTGAGAGAAAATGAACTGAATGAGGACGACACAGGAAACAGAAATGTGTGGAAGAAGAAAATAAAAAATAGCAACCCCTAACGAATGGGATAAGCTAAAGAAGAAGAAGATGTCAGTGTCAAGTGTACACGGAGAAAAGGTTTCTTTACGACTAATAAATATAGTTCTTCAATATATATTTCTTTATTCCAAAAGTTTAATATTTAAATCAAATAAGCATTCTTAAATTAAAAAGAAGGGCAATTTATTTGGAAATAACTTTTAAATCTAATCAAGTCCGCATATGGATGTAAGGAATAGGAATATGTATGTAAAAATTGTAATTTTTAAAATCCTAGTATTGACGATATGGCGGCCGAAATTATACTCACACCCACACGCACACATACGCACACATACGCACACACACATACAGACATCATCGTAAAAATCGTAAAATCGTATTGTAGGGACCCTAAAACGTGCTTATTCATTGAAACCCACCCCGGTTTTTTTTACCAAAGACAATATCTAAAAAGTTATCAATAGTGAGCAAGCTTATAGAGACCGCCTGTATAATCCCTCAAAAAAATTACTTTCCCGAGTAAGCTTATTTGATTCGTTTACTAATTTATTCTCTTGAATGGCAAAACTTTAGAAAAAGGGATGAAAATCCTGTTGACATGTAATTCTAATTTCGCAGGTAGGTTATGTCGTATGTAAATTTATTTAATTATTATTCCGACGCAAGAGTAAGAGCATAGAATTTCCAGTTAGTAGGACTATTTACCGGTTCTGCTTCCTAATTCTGTGCTCGCATGGGTGGCGACAAATAAAAACGACATGGTGCTGTAAAACATCACTTCGCATTCGCGGAAATATGGCATAGATATTTGCATGCTGGGTGCGCAATGCATATTTGTCTTGCCAAATGAAAGGGATGAGAATGTACGGTGAAAAAGTGCTACCCTTAAAGATTTTTGTTATATTTAAATTGTTTAAAAGAAATTAAAAATATTCTCACTTCTTTAGAATCAATTAGATTTGTTATGTTATAATAGTTGCCGTAAAATAAGTTGCCAATGGGGTATATGACCACATTCGAATTTAAATATTGGCATACAGGGTGTATCAAGATAATGGAACAGTGTCATTTATTCGTGAATATGAAAAGTTACACAAAAAAGTGATTAAGATATTTTGTAAAACATAGTGGGGGATACATTGTGGCGTAACTATTGTTATTTTAGAGCCAGTGGTACTCAACTTATGGATTAATGTTATATTTTCCACTCATTATGGACCGGACAGAGACCACAGGTTACACCACACTGATGAGCACCAATAAGTGCCAAACGCGTCTGTGGTTACTTGTTGTGTTGGCCGACTTCTGACGATGGCGTGGGTGCTGACTCAGATGTTCGTATACAATGGAAGCTAAACATTACTTTATAATTTACTTTTTGTATTTGCTTCAAAATAGAAATTCGCAATTTGCTTCTTCCTATTACTGTTAGATTGAGGAATCCGTTGTTGCACAGGTCTTTTAGTCTTATAGAATTTGACAAATCGTATCTACAACATCCTAACACACACACATGCGCACGCACACACACACAGACATCATCGTAAAAATGTTATGCATGAATCCAATACCTCTCTAAGCGAGTGGTAAAAAAATAATTATATTTCATCAAACATTGGAAATACTTATAAATATTTAGTATTTTGTATTTGTTATTTGAAATACTTTTTTCAAGTATTTTATACAACACTGATTGCAATACCCATAAATAAAAACTATATTTAAATATTCGGCTACAGAAAATGGTCCATTGTCTTTCAACAATTAAATAAATAAGCTAAACAAACGTTAGAATTAGACAGTTCGTGCCGTTTGTGCATAGCTTTTTGTAGATTTATTTTGTTTTTCATGGGTAACTTGCTATTAAATTGATAAATTTCCTATGCCACTAACAAAACTTTAATTTCTTGTTGCTTAGACGATGTTCATATGACATTTTTCACTCGAAATGACCTCCCTAACAAACTGTTAATGTTTGGTACACTCGTTATAAATCAGCCTGTATATATATTACGATATACTGTCTCATTAAAATTCCAGGGGATTAGTCTCCACTAAATAAAATTTATATTTCAATTCGTAAAAAAAATAAACCAAATAGGTCTTTGTTATTTATACCAATTACACAAAAATATAAATACAAATTATACTCGAACTTTCAACATGCTTGTTAAAATTTAAAAATATGCTCTCTAGAAAACCTCGTTAATTTTTTGTACTAAAAATTAAATTAACTAGTACATTTCATATGTTTTGCACTTTTTTCTAATAAAAAACTAATTGCATAATTGTATCCTAGTATCATTAAAATTTAATTCACTCTCTTTATAATTAATGTTTAACACAAATTTTGGTTTTAAATTTCAATTTACAAAATGAACCGAGATTACGGCTTTTTTACTTTCTTTTTAAAACCACTATAATACTAAACTAAAAGCAGTATTAAAACAATGTCTCATAGTAGCTGACTTGTACACAATACAGGAAGTTCTCTGCTTCTACAAAGATTGACAATCCATAGAAATTAATTACTTCTGATGCGAATGACATTGTGATTTGGTTTCGATTTCTATTAATACAAAGGTTATTCAATTATATTTGTTAGCAGGGAACCGAAATATAATGCAAAAAGACCATTACTCATTTCTGATAATCAATATATGACAGTTAATACAATGGAACAGTAAACAAATAAATTTTGACTTATTTACTAATATATTAATTCTGAAAGATCTGTTTACTTTATTACGAAATATATCATAATAATTTTGTTATGCTGTCAAGTCATTGCTGCCATGTCATAATGACAACATTATGAAGCCCAATTTGAGTACTCTAATGATGAATCATTGTGGTATTCAGTACCATAATGAACTATGCAGAAATGGTTTTTGTTTTTAGATTTGTAATAACAAATATCTTCATAAAATAATATTTAGAAGATTTTGTCCCATTAATGTTGGACTGAGGAATCCGTAGTTAAACATGTCTCAAATCTTACAGTATTTGAATTTGAGAAATCGTACTTCCAACATCCATACACCACACATAAACACACATGGACATCATCGTAAAATTGTTATAATCGATTTCTAGTGACACTAAAATCTGGATATACGATTTTTAGCATGATTCCAATACCTCTCTTGGCAAGAGGTAAAATCGACATGGATACCCTGTCCTGTTTAATAAAAGAAAATTACAATAAATAAATGGTTTCTCTCCCCCACAATTTCATTAGGGGGATGGCATGTAAACATGAGAACGGCTGTACAAAGCAGAGAACAGAAGTTAATATTTACGCTGTGATTAAGGGTTAAGGGCTGGGCTAGGCTTGGCGAACTTCCAGCTTTAGCCCTAGCCCGAGCCCGGTCATCCAAGGGCGACGGAAATTAGCAAAAATGACACCATCCGAATTAGGTAGGTGTTCATGTTCTTAACAAATTAAGACGATTAGCCTGAGGGACAATGCAAATGTGGAAGACTGATACTAAGACCAAGGTACACCGCAACTAATTAAGATTTAACACGAGATTCGTTACTCTAAATGAGACTTTAGGCTGAGAAAAAGTGAATTGTGGAAAAACACAGAAAACAATAAATATAATTGGGAGACTGCGCTTAGGGGCAATTTTGTCTACTTTGAAACATTGTCGTATAGTGGTCATGAAGAATAAAATTGAAGCGGCAATTGAATCTTTATCTGCAGACCATATTAGAAAGGGTAACTTATTCTGTTTCAAAACGTGTGAAAAATGTATTGAAGAGGCTGGGAGTCATTTTGAATATTTGTTGAAAAATCATTTTGTTGTTATTAAGTGTTCCTTATTCTTATTTTCTGTATTATTACGGCAAAAAATATTATTTTTTGTAGTTTGTTTTATTTCAAGCCACTATCATGGCTCACTATTCTCTTTTTGACTAGGTGTTAAAAAAAGTGCCCGCCATTTTATTTTTTAATAATGTAACATATGGATTATTTTACATGATTGTAAAGCAAATTTGCTGTACTTTTCAAATTTGTAAAAAAATATAGTATGTTCCATTTGAAATTTCAAAGTTGATATCAATTAATAATAAACCGGAAGTGGTATCATGAATGTACATCCGTCATCAAGTAGCTTACATGTTGCTGTATAAATCATGTTATATGAAAGAAATTTCTAACTTAATAAATAAGCGAGATATTTGCTGGGTCCATTAAAATATAACACCCTGCATTTCTTTCTAACCAATAATCAATAAATATATTGACAGTTTTACTTAAGGAAGAATTAAGTGACCAATAACGGATATTTAATTTAAGGACTACTTAACTGAGTTTAAATGTTGAAATTTGACTGGTGCAACGAAATTTTATTTTTAAGGGCTACTTAAGAAGTTTAAGGAACTCTAACAGACTTACTATCTAGGACAGTATAGTGTTTTGTATATGTCTACCAAATAAGTGATTCACTACATGTTTCACAAATAATTTTGTTACTGTATTACTCTATTACATTTACCCGTATATATTGCAGCATGACTACATATTCATATAAAATTTTATCAAATTAGACGATATTATTTACTAACTCATCCTAAATGTTGAGCAACTTTTTAAATATATTCCCAGTTTTTTTACCGCAATATAAATAAAAGCACGTATACATTATTAAATTATTCGAAAAGCAAAAGTACACGGTTGTGGGATTTACAAATGGAGTATAATTCAATTAAGAAGGGGAATTAACGCTATTTACAAAGAAGAAAAAATTGTTTTCTGTCGTCACATATGATTTAACGTTACGTTACGTTTCATTTTACAGTCTAGTCAGACGGTATAGAATTATTTTTTTACCTTCCGTCACCTTTAGGTAAGGAAGGTACTGTCTTTGGTCAAAAAATTCAATGATGAGTTTTAGTGAATAAGCATGTTTTAGTCCATATAATACGATTTACCATTTTTACGATGATGTCTGTATGTATGTGAGTATGTAACGAAAGTTTCGGCTCGCATAATTTCAATACAATTCAAAAAATTATAATTTTTTCGTATTCCTCAAGTTTACATAGATTTGATTTTGGTTATAATTGGTCAACCGGAAGTACTTCATTAAATATTATTATAACTTAAAGAATATATTATTTTCTATGCGATTTAATTGCATTTTATACTTCATATTCAACAGATATAGAATAAAGAATAATAAATATATTAAATTTCATAATCAGCCAGCTATGCTAACCATGTAAACTACTAATATATTCAGATAAATTGACAGGTGTCAGTATCAATGAAGAGTAAATGAATATGGCAGAGATGAGGATGTTGCGATGGAGTTTGAGGAAGACACGTAAAGATACAGTGAGGAATGAAAGAATAAGGAAAATAACTCTAATGTTAGAAATTTCTAGAAAGATACAAGATAGATGATTACATTGGTTTGAGCATATCATGAGGAAAGATGAAGAATGTATTGGAAGAAGAATGAATAACTTAGGAACTGAATGAGGACGACACGCAAAACAGAAATGAGTGGAAGAAGAAAATAAAAAATAGCGACCCCTAACGAATGGGAAGAGCTAAAAAAGATGTCAGTGTCTAGTGCAATTTGCATTGTTTGTTTATGAAATAATTTTACTGGAAATTTAGAATCTTTTGCAAGAAACTTATGTATGAAATTTATACATAATATACAGGATTGTCGGAAGGTATTGTGCTGGCCACATCAGATTTATTTCTAGTACATCAGTCATTTTCCGGCAACAACCGTCACGGTAGGTAATATAAACATTATATATCGTTTGTACCGTCCTTTTTGTATTTTTTCAGTGAAAAATTACGTGGCGCCCACCATCCCTTTTTATAACCATTCATGTGATTTCAACCTCGCCCTTCTCCACTGTCTAAAAGCTAGCGGCCTTCCACTCGAACAACTAGATAGAGTATCGTGACCTATCAAACCAAGTTAAGGTTGAAAATACGTCACAAGTTTAAAAAGTACAATTTTATGTATAGAAATAATAATAATAAAATAATTTATTCGCTGTATAATCTATGCTGAGACCTACTAGCAAAATATATTTTTCTGCATCCAAAATCGCATATTTAGACAAGACCATTATTCCAACCCTTTTCGATAGTTTTATTTGGCATTTTTGATAAATTACGAAAATCAATACGACACACAATTCCATATAAAAATTACAGTTACGACATACGTCCCCTTATCAACAGATTCTATAAATAATCTACTATATCAAATACGTATGTCGTCAAGAATCATACACTTTTTATTCACTCAAATAAAACTCATTTACATTTATCATTTACTTTAGTAGGTAACAGTAAATCATTCAAACAAAAATTACTTTAATAACAATGTCTTTCTTAATGCAATGTTTCATTCGCTACACCACTCGATAAAGTAAATATTAAACTCTAAATTGAAATATTAAAGTTTCCAGAGGAACCTTTTGTTTAAAATAAAATTGGAGACAATAGAAACGGCCTGTGAAGTCAACTGTAAATAATGGAATATTTAACAAGGCCACATAGACAAAGATAATATTTATCTACCACAATTCTTTCTCGAAATGTTGTTTCTAAATAAACAATAATATATGCATTAAAGAAACAGAAAGACAATGAGGTAAATTATGTATGAAATAAAAAAATGAAAACATCTAATAACGGTAAAAATGTGTGCATTTGAGAAAATTAATATTTGTTTTTTAAAAGTGTTTGTCAATAAATATTAATAATGCAATTAGTGCGTAATGGAAAGTTATTTTTTTTTCAACTTTGACTAATCGATGGATAAAATTTACATTACTCATTTCGATTTTTGTACATAATTACTAATTGTCATTCTGGCACGCGCCCCCACATCTGCTTGTCAAGGCCAACAATGTCACATGACTGCTCGCACGCTATACTTATGTAACCAAAAACGGAAGTGGCGAGAGGTATTGTGCTGGCACAACAGATTTTTACCTTCCGTCACCTCTAGGTAAGGAAGGTATTGTCTTTGGTCAAAAAAATCGGTGGTGAGTTTTCATTGAATAAGCACGTTTTAGGGTCTTTACAATACGATTTTACTATTTTTACGATGATGTCTGTATGTGTGTGTGTGTTAGTGTGTGCGTGTGTGTGTATATGTGTATGTGTGTGTATGTGACCGCCGGGTCGTCAACGATATCTCCAATACTAGAATTCCAAAAATTACAATTCTTGCGTATTCCCCTACCTTACAACTATATGCAGATTTGATTAGATTTTAGTTATAATTGGTCAACCGGAAGTACCCTCATTTGAAGATTTTAACAGTTTTTCTTGAAAAACTCAGTTAAATGTTATTATAACTTAAAGAATATATTATTGTCTATACGATTTGATTGCATTTTATATTTCATATTCAACAGATATAGAATTAAAGAATAATAAAGATAAAATAATTCATATAAATTTCATAATTCAGCCAGCTATGCTAACTTAACCATGGAAACTGCTAATACATTCAGGTATTTCAAATTGACAGACGTCAGTATCAATAAAAAGCAAGTAATTGAATGAAAGAATAAGGGAAGTAACGCTAGTGTTAGAAGTTTCTAGATATAAGAGAGACGATTACATTGGTTTGAACATGTCATGAGGAGAGATGAATATATTAATAGAAGGTGCAAGAAACATAGAAAGACCAAATATAAGATGAAAAGACTGTATTGTAGAAGACTTGAGAGAAAAGGAACTGAATGAGGACGACACGCAAAACAAAAATGAGTGGAAGAAGAAAATAAAAAATAGCGACCCCCTAGCGAATGGGAAAAACTAAAGAAGAAGAAGATGTCAGTGTCAAGTGCAATTTGCATAGTTTGTTTATGAAATAACTTTATTGGAAATATAGGATCTTTTGCAAAAAAAATATGTATAGGGCGCGTGCAGTGACATGACTTTGCTGACTTTGGCAAACAGATATGGGGACCCATGTCAAAGTGACAGCAATTAATTATGTCCATAACTGACAAGTGTTATAATTTTTCATTCAAAATTTCATAATTTTCTTATTTCATGTGGTTTGTTTGTTATCAAGAGTATGGAATTCATTTGCCGAGAAAAGGAATCACATAATACCAAAAATTTAGAATCTTTTGCAAGAAAATTTATGTATGGAATTTGTGTATAATACACAGGATTGACGGAAGGTATTGTGCTGGCCACATCAGATTTTTTAAATTTGTTTTTGATTATTATTGTTCATTGAGCATTTACGATTAAATGGATATTGGTAATATCATTTACATTTACATAAAGTACAGAGATGACTGAAATATTGAAATGCTCAAATTAATAACGTTTTAAACCAAACACACTTATCGTTTTTATAAATTATATTTACATGTATTATAAAACATTATCATTTAATATATTTTGTGTAAGTAAGTAGAGTAATGAATTCATGGCGGCTTTAGCTATGTTAAATAGGTTGTATGTTACTCTGATTGCATGTATACTGAAGCAATGAAGGTCACTTAACGTGAAAGCTGTTACATATTAGGTTACCTAGATTACACATCCGTATCCATATCCCGTCTGTATCCAGGGATTTCATGCACTAATCTCTATAAATTAATAACGTAATAAATGTACGCTAGACCTGCCGAAATTGAGTATATATACTGGCAATAAGCTGAATAACGATGATAGGGAGCAGAAGATTTTCATATAATACCTATGTTTTGCATTGCAAATTTTGATACGGGATGACGTTTAACATACTGAAAGCAGACACATATTGTATAGAGACAACTTGTCAGTAATTTTGGGAAACCCTTCAAATTTATTGATCTTCAAATTGTTTCCACAAGACCTATAATCAATTTAGTAATATCTATGAATATATTATAATACATATAAGAACGGCAACGTAATGTATTTAGATTAAATATTTCGAGAGAAGGTGCCATCTATCCTTCCGTATACGAATTATTTCTGAGTTAGTTCAAAAAATACATAATAGGTGGATGTTGCACAGTGTTGCCACGTAGGTAGAACAGCAAGTTAAGATTTTATAAAGGTTTTTAAGTTTGCTACTGTAAAACAAGTATACATGTACATTGAAGATTCAAAATATATTATCTGGTTATTATGAAACAATATTTTTGAATTATTGATTATTGAATACCGCTAACAAATAGTATCTGGCAATGCTATCAGCACGATTTACCGTAGTTCATAGTTTTGTGGTAGGAGTCACTAGCTATCTATAATAATTTTGTGAATAAAAAGAGACAGATATAGTATGTTGCTAGGCCATATGCGTTGCCGTTCTTATATGTATTATATATTCAAAGGTAATACTTTTGTGAAATATAAGCTGATTTACCATTTATATATTTTATTTTCTAAATTCACATAATTAATTTGTCACCAGGAATGTGCAAATTACTTGTCGAGGAAAATAAACCACATGGAAATGGAAAGTCACTAAATTTAGAATGAAAAATTATGATATATAATATCATTACTAGCTATCATTCTAACACGAGCCCCCATATCTGCTTGTCAAGGCCTACAAAGTCAGATGACTACCCGAGCGCTATTGTATTTAACATTTCTTGTATGCGTACTCTACACCAACAATTCTACTTGCATTTATTCTGTCTGTATATTTAGATTTTTTAATTTTAAATTCATTCTATGAAGAAATTTTATCTTATTCTTCTAATTTTTCGAAATGTTTCCAATTCATTGTCTGGATTGACAGTATTTTTGAAGAAAATATGTAATATACTTGTAATTTTAAATATTTAACAAGTAATACAATAAGAAATAACATAATGTATGTACTTCCCAGAAAATGTCCCTGGATTTTTGACACTGACATTTATCTGTCAGTTAGAAACATTTTAATTGGTTTCCATGACATTATTTGGGCTGCGAGATTGTGTATTGAAATTTTTTGATACATTTAAATATTTTATTATATATTTAGAGATAAAAGAAATATAATATATAAAATATTCTGTTGTAATAAATCTTACAGCCGAAATAATGCCATGGAAACCAATTGAAAAATTAAAATGTAACTGACAGATATATGTCAGTATCAGGAATCCGAAGACATTACCGAAGACTTTTTCTGGGAAGTACATACATATATTATTACTTATTGTAAAATGATTTAATGTGGGACAAGTTGTTGGAATACCCAACATCGTATCTCTTATAATTCTCGACATCCCCTATGCAGGGCGTGCTACTGGGCATCTATACGCACAATTTTAAATATTCCGTGTGAAAAAAGCAGTAAATTTTTGCCCATACATAAATAAATAATCAAGCCTCCTACCAATATTTTGATAGCGGTGAGAATGTTTATGTATATAAACAAGTCAGCTGCATATCTCAGGGGTTTTCTCGTATGAGAAATGGAGTACACCTTTTGGGAATTTTAGAAAGAAAAACTGATCACGCTGACACTGAACAACGCACTACCATGTTTATTTAATCCTGTAAATATTTTATATGATTTTCCTGAAAATTTCTGGTTTTTCTCTTTTGAAATATGGATACGCATTAATGCGAAAATACATACAACAGTAAAAATTTTGAAAGATGTCCGATCAAGGTCATCTACGAATTGCATGAATTCAGATTTTTGCTCCGCCCATTATGACAAATTCAGTAGTGTCGTTTGTTTAGTTTTCATGAGGGTACAAAAGATACTATTATAAAAATATATATTACAATAAAAGCATTCAAAATTCAAAAATAAGTCAACTGGTAAGTTTATTGGCAAATGTAAAACCAAATATGTGAAAAATAAAATACTGACACAATATGAGTGATACTGACAGAAAATAACGTTATTCGTACAGCTATGAATCAAGGTAATGTATTTGAATTAATAAATAAACTTACGTTACAGCGAAAGTATTATCAATAACGAGCATTATTTTAAAGTAGAATGTCTTAACTTAGTCGAAACAATAAGAATTTTTGAAAGACAAGCGTGTTATATCCATCCTCATCGCACACACTTATAGCCTTTGCAAATGGAAAGAGATAAATGTTGCCAATTTGTTAATTCGTTCATGATACAGATGACCTTGATCGGACATCTTTTAAAAAAATCTGTTGTGGCCAGCACAATACCTCTCGCCACTCCATTTTTTTTGGTTACATAAGTATATAGGGCGCGAACAGTAATGTTACATTTTTGGGCTTGACAAGCAGATGTGTGGGCCCGTTTCAGAATGATAATTAGTAATTATGTACATAGATGTCAAATGTTAGAATTTTTCATTAAAAATTTCAAGATTTTCTAAATTTACGTAGTTAATTTATCACCAGGAGTTTAAAATTTACTTGTATGCCTTAGATATTTAACATTTAATTCTGCTCCACATGAAATTGGAAAATCACTAAATTTAGAATGAGAAATTATGATACTTGACATCTATATACATAATTACTAGCTATCATTCTGACATGGGCCCCCATATCTGCTTGTCAAGGCCAACAAAATCATATGACTGCTCGCGCCCTATTGTATTTAACATTTCTTGTACACTCTACACCAAACATTCTACTTACGCATATATCTATTCCATATATATTTAGATTGTTTAATTTTAAATTCATTTTTGATGAAGAAATTTTGTCCTCTTCTAATTTTTCGAAATGTTTCCAATTCTATTAATACATTAAGAAATAATATAAAGTATGTACTTCCCACAAAAAGTCTTCAATAATGTCTTCGGATTTCTGACACTGACATTTATCTGTCAGTTACAAACAATTTAAATTTTCAACTATATTCCATGGCCATTCTTTCGGCTGTAAAATTTATTATAACAGATTATTTTACATATTATATTTCTTTTATCTCTAAATCTATAGAATATATTATAAAATATTTAAATGTATCAGAAAGAGTATTTATTTTTCTTTAATATTATCAAGAAAAAAAATCAAAAAATATTATTTAGAAGATTTTTTTTCAAGAATCTTCTACTTCCGGTTGTCCAATTGTTACCAAAACCTTTTCAGATCTTCCCATAAATGTCCGATTGGGAAATACGTAGTTAAAAAAATATAAAGTCTTATAGTTTTTGAGTAATCGTCCTTCCAACATCCCACACACACACATGCACACACACATCCACACACACACACACACACACACACACACACACACACACACACACACACACACAGACATCATCGTAAAAATGTTAAAATCGGATTGTAGGGACCTTAAAACGTGCTTATTCAATAAAATCTGGATATGCGATTTTTAGCATGAATGCAATACCTCTCTTAGCGAGAGGTAAAAATACTGTATGTGCACATTTTACATGTTAAAGTATTGTAACGTTTATTTATTTGGGTGAAGTGTAAAAATCAGAGAAATATTAATAATTAAAATAATACATTTATTAAACGATAAATAATTAGAATATATATTAAAAAGATAATAAAAATAACTAACACTACGATTAAATAATTATAAACCCTATTTATAGCACTATATTTATTTATGTTCACAACTTGTAGACTGTTTATTTATATCACCAACTTCATTGCTCGTTGCTTCTATATATCAGGCCATATTCGCTGGCTTTGGCGACAGGTTTATATAGCGCGATGTACTTCTCGAACTTTCTGACGCCACAATGACATTGAATAAAGGATTTAGGTTACCGGTGTAATTAAAACGTCTAGTCGTATGGGTGTTTCCGCTGCCGGGGATTACGTCAACACTCGGAAATATTTTAGCAGTAGCGGCGCTCCTATACTCTTAAGTCAGGGGCGCACGTTACAGTATTATGTTCCGGTGTTGCGGTCAACGCCTGTATATTAATGGTAAAATTTTATCTACAAGAGGAAAATTTAGCATACGAAGTGTTGGCAATATGTGCTAATTTCTACTCAAATTTAATCTAGATTAAAATCGAATTTATATTGAGTACAAAATAATTACACCATAACAGCATTGTGAACATTAATTTTCCTACAATATTTATACAACTTTAAGAAAATTAATACCGCAATTTTTCTTTTGGCATGTTTCGCTATGATAAATCTAAATTAATGATCATAATTCATAGTAATAGTCATAGAAGCATATTAATATTAATAGTGCATTACTGCAGCTGCAATTAAAACGATAAAATCATATGAACATCAGTCACACACACACCCAGTCTGCAGAAGATAAGTTTCATGCTATCAACTTTGTGTATATTTTAAAATGGATCTCATTATTATTTATTAAAACAAATGATAATACAAAATGGCTACATTTTTTAAAAAGAATGACTAAGCACTCACATTAAAATAGCAGTAGACTATGTTATTCATATAACAAAATTTGGAATGAAAATTGTAGGCGTAGGTAATACGAAAATTTCATGTTAACTATCAATTATTGTTACAGTATACAGGCAGTTGGTTGTTTATTTTAAGTGGGCGACCATTGCTATCTCGAGAACTATAACTACAAAGACGATTAAATGATGAAACAACTTCTATTTTACTAGGCAAATTTAAAGAAAAGAAATTTTTTTTGGGTCAGTGGTTATCAAAATATGTGACCCAACTTTTTACCTCTTCGATTTTAATATTTTTACAATGTTGTCTGTGTGTGTGTGTGTGTGTGTGTGTGTGTGTGAATGTATGTGTATGTGTGTATTTCTCAAACGGACATTACTGGGAAGAGCTGAAAAGGTTTTGGACAACAGGAAGTAACATATTCTTAAAACAATTCTTCTAAATATTATTTTATGAAAATTTTTCTTCTTGCTTCTGATACATATAAATATTTTATTATATCTTTTATTGATTTAGTGATAAAGAAATATAAGGTATATAATAATCTGTTGTAATAAATTTCACAGCTCAAATAATGTCATGGAAACCAATTAAAAAATTAAAATGTCGTAACTCACACATAAATGTCAGTGTCAAAAATCCAGAGACATTACTGAATTTTTTTCTGGGAAGTACATACATTATATTAATTCTTATTGTATTAATATTAAATATTTAAAATTACATATACCCTTCAAAAATACGTCAATCTCAACAATGAATTGGAAACATTTCGAAAAATTAGAAGAGTAGGACAAAATGTCTTCATAGAATGAATTTAAAATTAGAAAATCTAAATATAAAGAATAGATGTAAGTAGCATTTTTGTTGTACAGTGTATATATACAAGAAATGTTAAATACAATAGGGCGCGAGCAGTCATGTCATTTTGTTGGCCTTGGCGGGTTCAATTCTGACCGATGCCAAATATTTTACAATTTGGCACAAAATTGACCCCTGTTGTGCACTCTCCACGCCAGCAATGAATATGTAGCGACATCAAATTATCCTAACCGCTTTAGGCTATTGTTACTCTTTTTTCCCGAGATTACTTGGCGACAAAAGGAAAATAAACATTCATTCATATTTTGTAATTCATTTTGTAAACGTCATTAATACATTATCTTAATAAAATATTTACCATTCATTATACAATTTAATTATCTAAAAGTTCATTTTACATATTGTGTAACGGCTACCACCGTTACAACTTCGTCTCAATAATAATTGCAACTTGTTATATAATTTAATTATCCAAAAGTTTATTTTACATATTGTGTAACGGCTACCACCGTTACAAATATAGGTAAGTATATAAATAAATAAAATAAATATATCATCACGGCATATTACCCATTGCTGGGTCTGCCAATCTGCTTTGCACACAGATTTCGGTAACGATGATGACATAATATTTGTACCGTGCGGGCGTTTACCAGGTGTCTCCTCACAAGCACTTATTGTTGGCGTGAAAAGTGCACCATAGGGGTAATTTTTGTGCCATTTAAAATTCGAAATATTTGGCGTCGGTCGGGATTAAACCCGGTATTTAAATTTAATTTAATTTTAAGTATTTACATGAATAAAAATTAAATTAAACGGGAGGTATTGTGTTGGCCACATCAGATTTTTTTATTAAAATCTATGTGTTCAATTTCGACATTTCATACCGAAAGCTGCGAATTGCAAAGTAAAGTTTTCCAACCGAAGTTTAAAAATAATCATCTACGTTTCAGCACATTGTTAGTGTTTGTTCCCGTGCGGGCAGAAAAGTTTTGCTTTGAGTTGGTGCACACCACAAGCCAACGCGTTGTTTGAATAATTATTCGTATTTATCAAACGGTGAAACTAAAAGTTCAAAAATGGAACTAGGTACACCGCAAATTTAATATAAAGTTCATTAGTCGCATTCATTATGGAAGGATTATTAAATATTAACTCTAAAAAAAAAATCAGGAATTCAAGCTGATTAAAAGTTGCTGTTCAATACCAAATTTCTCTCGACAGAGCTGTTCACAAATGAAACTAAATTCTGTTGTGCCAACAGGCCTTGCAACTGGACTCGGTTCATACTATCGGGTTCATAATTATAGTCAGTTAAGTTTGAAACTCAATAACTTGCTTAAAAAAAAATATATTTTTAAATTAATATAAAAAGATAATGTATTTTAATGGACCCAGCAAATATCTCGCTTATTTATTAAGTTAGTAATTTCTTTCATATAACATGATTTATATAGCAACATGTAAGTTACTTGATGACGGATGTACATTCATAATACCACTTCCGGTTTATTAGTAATTAATATCAACTTTGAAATTTCAAATGGAACATAACATATATTTTTACAAATTTGAAAAGTACATCAAATTTGCTTTACAATCATGTAAAATAATCCATATGTTACATTATTAAAAAGTAAAATGGCGGGCACTTTTTTATACACCTAGTCGAAAAGAGAATAGTGAGCCATGACTATGGCTTGAAATAAAACAATTAACTAAAACAATTGTAACACGGTAAATATTATTTCGTTTAATAATAATAGTTACAATTTTTCCAACGGTGTATGTGTTGAGTTTTAATAAAATATACAGAACATTAACTAAAATGTTGTATTATTATTGTTATTGTTGTATTATGTGTGCTGAAAGATTTTTTTCGATTTATTTATATTTTATTTATAATTACAAATGTAAAAGTGTTAGATCTCAGCTTCTTTTAATAATTAAGATTGGAAATTTAACATGTTGATTCGGAATAAAGAATTTTTATAAAATATTAATAACTTTTTATTTGAACTTGATTAGTTTAATTTTAATATTTTTTTCAAATAATTATTTACACTTATATTATATATTGGAGATTGGCGATAATGCACTGTTTGAGTGTCCGTGAGTTGAAACAAGGTAAGGCGCTTAGCTTGCTGAAATCCGCGAATAAAAGCAGATTGGCACGCCCAGGAATTTCAAGGAAATATGAGTGATGACATAAAAAACATTTTCTTAAAACTGACAGAATGCAACACAACCCATCTTTTTCCTGTATCGTTCATTTCCTAAATTAATATCGTTTAAATCGTACAAAAAATATTTATGGAAATATTATCAATAGGTGACAATTTTCAGAATTTAAGCTGTAATAAATTCTTGGAATTTATTAGTAAAAATGAATTTAAATGGAAAATTTAATGAAACGAGAATTTGGTTTATTTGTACCGGAAATTAAATTCTAAAGTTAGTTGTTCCCAAACAAGTAATAGTTAACTTATAATATGAGGAAGTATATTTATTGAGAATGCGTTCAAATATGATTACAAGTTTGAACAGAAAATTCTTGGAAAATTTCTACTGCATAAAGTTATTATTGAACAATTTTATTAAATCATGTTTTAAAAATTATTTATTAATAAATTCAGTAGGTACTATTTATTCTTCATAGAATATGATTGTTTTGTTTTTCTGTAGAAATACCTTAATCATTTGTTACCTTTTGCTAAGAGAGGTATTGGATTCATGCCAAAAATCGCATATCCAGATTTTAATGATTAAACACATTTTAAGACCCCTATAATCCGATTTTAATATTTTTACGATAATTGTGTGTGGGTGTGTGTATGTGGATGTATGTGTGTGTATATGTGTGTGGGGAGGTTGGAAGTTCGATGTCTCAAAACTATTAAAGAAGAGTAAGTTCTCTATCTGATACATATAAATATTTTATTATATATTTTATAGATTTAGAGGTAAAGAAATATAAGGTATATAATAATCTGTTGTAATAAATCTCACAGCCCAAATAATGTCATGGAAACCAATTGAAAAACTAAAATATTTGTAAATGACAGATATATGTCAGTGTCAAAAATCCAGAGACGTAACTAAATATTTTTTCTTGGAAGTACGTAGTCTTATTGTATTAATAGTTAAATATTTAAAATTATAGATATATTACATATACCCTTCAAAAATACTGTCAATCCCGACAATGAATTGGAAACATACCGAAAACTTTATTCATAGAATGAATTTAAAATTAAAAAATCTAAATATAATGAATAGATGTAAGTAGAATTTTTGGTGTAGAGTGTAGGTATACAAGAAATGTTTAATACAATAGGGTGAGGCAGTCACGTCACTTTGTTGGCCTTGATAAGTAGATATGGGGGCCCGTGTTAGAATGATACCTAGTAATTATGTACATAGATGTCAAATATTATAATATTTCATTCTAAATTTAGTGATTTTCCAATTCCATGTGGTTTATTTTCCCCGACAAGTAACTTCCACACTCCTGGTGACCAATTAACTACGTGAATTTAGAAAATCATGAAATTTTTAATGAAAAATAATACTAATAATTACTAATTTTCATTCGGATACGGGCTCCCATATCTGTTTGTCAAGGCCAACAATATCACATAATTGCTCGCGCCCTATATACTTATGTAACCAAAAACGGAAGTGGCAAAAGATATTGTGCTGGCCACAACAGACGTTTTTCATGTAGATTAATATAAAATTTTCAAAAATTCTGAAACTCCCCCATTCCCAGTAATTCCAAATCATTAAATACATTACCACCACAATTTACGCAGTTGCATTCTATCTAGCAATTTACTGTACCTATCCTGGTATTAAGGAAATCATTCGAAGTAACCAGTTGTAATTAATTTGCGACATACATCACGACAAGGTTTATACCTGATTGTACAGAGAGAAATGTACTAACTTCCAGTAGAATAGCTACAATTAGTGTTCGTAATTGCAGTTAACCGAAACTACGAAGTTTCAGATATGACATTTACATGAGTTAGATACACAACTTCATTGATAGTTACGAACTCCGTCTACCGTTTTTGGATTTTTTCTACTGAATATTATTGAAATTTAATTTGAGGTTATCTCTGAAAACTTTTTTCTATTGGAGAGTGATGTTCTTGCTATCCTTTGGGTTTCATATAATATTAAAAAAGGTTAGATTACGGGTTTAGTATGCGGAAGATGTATCTCAACTTCCAACTTCAAATGGATAGAATATTTTCATGAGTTTTCTTCTTTTTTAGTAGGGCAATAAATGGAAAGAAGTTGCAGGTGTGAGAATATTTGAATTTAATTTCAAGCAAGAAGTTTTACTATTTTATTTTTAATAAAATAAAGAGTTGAGATTCGCATCACTTTTCACAATTTTAATTTTTCCCACGGGAAAAATTGAGGTAAAATTTAAAATTTTATTGATGCAAACAAATCAAATAGTAATAAGGCGCGTGAGTGCTCCACGTCTATTATTTTTAAAATTTTATAGACTGTTTATTTAGCCAAACAACATTTTTATTTTTTCCTACTTCATATTATTAATGAGCTATGAAATTATTTTAACGGAAAAAATATCAAATTATAGATATTAAGGATATAAGTTTGATATAGCGTTCATAATGAAACGCGTGTGATGTTAAATCACGAGAGTTTCGTTATGATCTTAAAATGCATTTTTACCACCTCCCGCTATCCTTGGTAAGGGGGGTATAGGGATTGCGCTAAAAATCGCATATTGATATTTTGGTAAATGACCACGTTTTAAGGTCCTTACAATCCAATTTTAACATTTTCACGATGATGTCTGTGTGTATGTGTATGTGTTGTGTGTGTGTATGTACAGTAAAATTTTTGAAAGATGTCCGATCAAGGTTGTCTACGAATTGTATGAATTCAGATTTTTGCTCCGCCCATCATGACAAATTCAGTAGTGTCGTTTGCTTAGTTTTTATGAGGGTACGTAAGATACTACTGTTATTTTATTATTATAAAAATTTATATATTACAGGAAAAGCATTCAAAATTCAAAAATAAGTCAACTAGTAAGTTTATAAGCAAATGTAAAACCAAATATGTTAAAAATAAGATACTGACACAATGTCAGTGTCAGTGACTCTGACAGAATATAACGTTATACGTACGGCTATGAATCCAGGTAATGTATCTGAATTAATAAATAAACTTACGTTACAGCGAAAGTATTATCAACAACGAGCATCGTTTATAAATGGAATGTCCTAACTTAGTCGAAACAATATGAATTTTTGAAAGACAAGCGTGTTATATCCATCCTTATCACACACTCTTACAGCCTTTGCAAAAGAGATAAATGTATGCCTATTTGTTAATTCGTTCGTGATACAGGTGCCCTTGATCGGACATCTTTCAAAAATTTTACTGTATGTGTGTGTGGATCCTCTTTACGCTCTAACTCAAATACTATCGTTCAGAAAAACCTTACTCTTATATGGAAAGATGCCATTAGATTTTGGAGTAAATCAGATAACCGAAAATGGCACTTTACTGGAAACTCAAAATAGTTTTTCTTCGAAAAATACATTTAAATGTTATTTGTTCGAGATTTATGTTATATAAAAATTAAAGATTATTAATTTTTCTACAGGTTTGTATTAATACTTTTTCTATATATTTTATGGATAAATTTATAAAACTATCTATAATTTTAATCCCGGAGCCTACGTTTTAAACACAACTCATACACATGGTTACACAATTCACATCTCAAATGTTTATAACTGACAAATATATGTCACTGTCAACAAACTAATCATTTCAAATAATAATATTAACATTTTAAAAAGAAAATGGTAAATGGAACAATAATTATATGGAAAGGAACTTAATACAGTTTCCAGCATAAGTAAATATGTAACAATATAGGTAAGATAATAAAAACATATATCATCACGGTATGTTACTCATTGATGGGTGAGCCAATCGGCTTTGTAGGCAGATATCGGTAATAATGATGACATATTTGTTCCGTGCAGGCGTTTACCAGGCGTCACTTCACGCGAATCTTGGGAACAAGTTCGATTCCGACCGACGCCAAATATTTTAGAATTTGAAATGACAGCAATGAATATAGGTAAGTATATAAATAATTACAATAAATATATCATCACGACATATTACCCATTGCTGGGTGTGCCAATGATATATTTGTATCGTGCGGGCGTTTACCAGGTGTCAGCTCACGAGCACTTATTGCTGGCGTGGAGAGTGAACCACAGGGGTAATTTTTGTGCCATTTAAAATTCGAAATATTTATTTAATTTAATTTTAAGTATTTACATGAATAAAAATTAAATTAAACGGGTGGTATTGTATTGGCCACATCAGATTTTTAACTCTTGTATCTTGTATTGAAATTTATAAGGCCTGTATCTTACGATTGTTACTGATTTTGTCTCCTGTAAATGGACATTCATACTTTTCCTACTGGCACTTCATTTGTTATCATAACTGACAGTTAAGTTAACGTATAGTTTAACCAGAAAAGAAAATACCCATCGGCCCTTAAAACAAAAAATCACTATATTTAAACAGAATTGGAAAAACTTTATTTTCACGTTAGAACTGTTTTTCTGGCGTAATAATCTACTTCATCTACATAAGATCTTATTTGAATGCAAAGAAAAACTTATCTCCCAAAAATAAAATAATGCAAGAAGTCAATTTTCCAGGACAGGAGACATTTCCCACAGTAGCAATTTAGATATTCTTATCAAAGCGTAATAATTTATCTGAGTCTTTGTTAGTTGCAACCGAGGTTGCAACCGTGCACTGAATAGACCTCATAGAACTATCTTTATCATTGTGAAAGCCCTCGAAGTTTCTGTGACGTGCTTTGGAAAGCGATACGATAAAAGCTCTGGCACAAAGTGACGTCATAGAGGTAAAGATCAGCCAATCAGAAGCTGAATGAACGCAGTTAGTCTATATAATAGTTAGTACATATATCAAGTCTAATTATTCTGAATTCCAGGTTTTTTCGATACCGATTGTTGGCTTGTTTGTTGAGAGTATTTTGTCGTATTTAATTATTATATTAACAATGTTCCTCTGGAAGGAAAGTCTTTAATACGAGAGTTAGGTGTACTCTTTGATCCTAAACGTTTGATGATATCTCATATTGACGCCACCAGGAAAGAGTCATACCGTACAATGGGTTACATATTTTGCCACTGTAAAGTTTTTAAAAATCCTAATACTGTTATTTGTATATATAATTCTTTAGTACGCTCCAAACTTGAATACGCGTCCACAGTATGGAATCCAATGTACAGAAAAAAATATTAATATTATTGAAAATGTACAAAAGAAATTTGTAAATTTACTTTATTATAAATTTAATTTTAGCTGTTCAACTTACATATGCAAATTAGAAAAATTCAATATTACCAGTTTAGAGAGTAGGCGAACTTATTTTGATATGATTTTCACCTCTCGCCAAGAGAGGTATTGGATTCATGCTAAAAATCTCATATCCGTGTCAGAATGACGGCTAGTAGCAGTTATTTACATAGATGTCACAATTGTCATATGTCATAATTTTTCATTCATTTCAAAATAGTCTTATGTTTATTTGTCATCCATAGTATGGAATATACTTGTCGAGGAAAATAATCCACATGTATTTGGAAAATCATAATGTTTTGAATGAAATCTTATGATACTTGACACCTATGTACATTATATATCTGCATGCCAAGGCCAACAAAGTCACATAACTGGTTGCGCCCTATGCAACATAAAATGAAAATGGCGAGAGGTATTGTGCTGGCCAACAGATTTTTTTGTATAAAGTTTTCCATAATTTGCTTCATTCTACTAATATTATTTCACTATTCAATTTTCATATTCCACCAAAAGTAACAAGGTCTTATAATTTATTTAAGTTACCTGAAAGTAACACAAATAATTATAAGTACTCCTGTATTAACCGTATAATGTTCACATACAACATTAATTTTATACACTAAGATAAACAAATAAATAAATAAATAAATAAATAAATAAATAAATAAATAAATAAATAAATAAATAAATAAATAAATAAATAAATAAATAAATAAATAAATAAATAAATAAATAAATAAATAAATAAATAAATAAATAAATAAATAAATAAATAAATAAATAAATAAATAAATAAATAAATAAATAAATAAATAAATAAATAAATAAATAAATAAATAAATAAATAAATAAATAAATAAATAAATAAATAAATTTGGAATGTGTTTTTATTTAGATAGGAAGATAAATAAATAATTTCGGATTTACTGACATCTTACTTTTTTGTTATAAAGAGTGACAAATAAATTCACTTTCTTTTGTTATAGATAAATGTAATAGAAAAAGAATATCCGTTTTATCAAAGGTTTAGCTAATAATATACTCGTATATATTGATTTTCATTGAAGTTTGGTTTCTATATAGAAGTAAATTTAAAAGTAAAGGTCGTTTTAGAAGACGGTAAAGTAATTGAATAATGATTAAATAAAATGTAATTAATAAATATAACATTATGGATTATAACCCATGTTTGAACGATCCACTTTATTTCCATTGACAGATTTCGGTAATGACGATGTATTTGTATCGCTCACGTCTCAAGGGTTCTTAAAGCTGTTGTAGAGAAAACACCCACCACCAATATGTGGATAAAATATACTTTACCCACTTGTGTCATAAATAACTATTCTCCACTTCATTCTTAAATATTTTTTCTTGGCATTTTGTTATTTGGGATTGGTACGATTGCATTAAATACACAAAATGAAAAAAACTGATGTGACCAATACAATACCTCCCGCCATTTATTTTTATTAATTTAAATACATGCCTATGGGGTCTGGTCGCGAATCTGGGGACGTCGATTCGATCCTGATCAACGCCAAATATTTCCAATTTTAAATGGCACAAAATTGACCCCTATGGTGTATTCTTCACGCCAGCAATGAATCCCCGTAAGGTGAAGCTTTATAAACGCCCGTAGGATACAAATATGTCATCATCGTTTCCGAAAACTGTGTACAAAGCAGATTAGCATAACCAGCAATATTATTTCAATTATGTATATTAAGTTCCTTTCCATATAACTATTGTTCTATTTACAATTTTCGTTTTAAAACGTTACTATTATTAATTTGAAATTATGTATATTAAGGTCCTTTCTATATAACCATTGTTCTATTTACAATTTTCTTTTTAAAACGTTACTATTATTAATTTAAAATGATTATTTTTTGACAGTGATATTTATCTGTCAGTTATATACATTTAAGCTGAACTGTATAATCATGGAGTTATGTTTAAAGCATAAGCTCCGAGATATAATTTTTATATTACTTTATAAATTTACCCATGAAATATATAGAAAAAGTATTGATGCCAACCTGTAGAAAATGGAATAATCTTTAATTCTTATAATAACAAACTGCGAAAAAATAACATTTGAAGGTATTTATTGAAGACCTATTTTGAGCTTCAAGTAAAGTGCCATTTCCGGTTATCCGATTGCCACCAACATCTGATATTATAATAATGTAGAAATACATGATTTCAAAATTATCTGAGTGATAGTATTTGAGTAGATCAACACACACACACACACATACACACCCACAGACATCAACGTGAAAATGTTAAAATCGGATTGTAGGGACCTTCAAACGTGGTCATTTACCAAAATCTCGATATGCGATTTTTAGTACGATCCCTATACCTCCCATACCAAGAGTAGCGGGAGGTAAAAATTAAAAACACAAACCACTGTCATTAACCTATCCTATAAAAAAATATATGAAAGTCGAAACAAAGAAAATATTACAAAATACTACTCACAAAAGGTTATACAAATATTTTGAATAGGTTACCTTGTGTAACATGTAATATTCTAATTACTATTATTCGAATTTATTTCCAAAATATATCTGTCATTACCAATGATATCTTTCTCAATGAAATAACAGCATCGTGTATGAAAATATCACTGAAGCGCAATACAAATAAATTTGGAAGGGGTCAGCGTAAAAGTATTTTTTTTAACTTTATATAAAAATATTTGAGATATTTATATAATAATATGTTCGCTAATAATCTGTTAATGATAATAATAGAACAACATTTAAAAAATGTTATTTTTCCTCCTTTAATGATTATTTTAAACATTTCTGATCAATAGAAACCCCAATTTTTAATATTACATCCGAACTCTTATGAACAGAATACAGATTTATATGCTATACTTATTTTTGGTTATTTTTCGTACATCACAGCAGCTCACTATGATTCATGTTATAAGGTTTTTTCTTTTCCTTTTAGTGAGTATCGTGGGAGTATACTCCTTTTAAAGTGCTAAAATGTTCCGGTGTTTTTGTCCGAGTATTGTTCAAATCAATCTTGTCACTCTATTACTAGAAAAAGTTAGTAGCCAGTGGTACGTTAAAAGATGTATTAATCTTTGTCATTCACCAATTTACTTGGCGTATCTTCCTTCATTTAAAAATTTATACAAAGTGTTAACATTTATTTGTTACTATGGTAAATATTATATGTACATGTATAAAAATTAATTTTGAATGCAACAATGTAAACAGTTTAAAAACCACAACAAAGTAAAAGGTCATATCATGTTTTATTTAATAATGTGAATAGGAGAAACGTGAAATTATATGGAGTATAAAAACATAATGAGAAAATAAAAAATGTGAAATATTCGCTATTTTATACTGGTGCTGTTTTTCAAAGCGGGAAATAAATTATCATTTGAAAAGCGTTGGTATCACACATATTTTCATGCACTACAGCGATATTTAATAACTCCGCAAAAACGAAGTCATGAAATGTTTTTGCTTTACGCAGAAACTAAAAATTAACATAGTAAGCAATGAAATGTAGAATATGTATTTGCTGTGAAAAGTTTATATTTTTACGGCTCGCTAAGAGAGGTAATGGATTCATGCTAAAAATCGCATATGCAGATTTTAATATTTTTACGATGATGTCTGTGTGTGTGTGAGTGTGTGTGTGTGTGTGTGGATGTATGTGTGTGTGTGTGTGTGTGTGTGTGTGTGTGTGTGTGTGTGTGTGGATGTATGTGTGTGTATGTGTGTGGGGAAGTAGAAAGGACGATTTCTCAAAAACTATAATACTTAATTATCTAGCGCAGAAAAGGTTTTGGTAATAATTAATAATTAACCGAAAGTAGCAGGTTCTTAAAAAAATCTTCTACATATTATTTTTGAAATTTTTTGTTCTTGCTTGTATTAAAAAAGAATAAATGCTCTATCTAATACATAAAAAAAATATATATCATCACGGCATATTACCCATTGCTGGGTGTGCCAATCTGCTTTGTACACAGATATCGGTAATGTTGAAATATTTGTACCGTGCGGGCGCTTACCAGGCGTCACCTCACGGACACTCAATATTTTATTATTATCTTTTATAGATTTAGAGATAATGAAATATACTGTATATAATAATCTGTTGCAATAAATCTCACAGCCCAAATAATGTCATGGAAACCAATTGAAAAATTAAAATGACAGATAAATGTCAGTGTCTAAAATCCAGAGACATTACAGAAGATTTTTTCTGGGAAGTACATACATTATATTATTTCTTATTGTATTAATAGTGAAATATTTAAAATTATAGGTATATTACATATATCCTTCAAAAATACTGTGAATCCCGACAATTAATTGGAAACATTTCCAAAAATTAGAAAAGTAGGATAAAATATCTTCATAGAATGAATCTAAAAATAAAAAATCTAAATATAAAGAATAGAATATTTGGTGTAGAGTGTAGGTATACAAGAAATGTTAAATACGATAGGGCGCAAGCAGTCATGTCAATTTGTTGGCCTTCACAAGCAGATATATGTGGCCCGTGTCAGAATGATAGCTAGAAAATGTGTATAGATGTCAAAAATCATATTTCCAATTCCATGTGGTTTATTTTCCTCGACAAGTAAATTCCACACTCCTGGTGAAAAAAAAAATTAATGAAAAATTCTGATATTTGACATCTATGTACATAATTATTAATTGACATTCTGTCACGGGCCCCCATATCTGCTTGTCAAGACCAACAATGTCACTACTCGCGTCCTATCTTATGTAACCAAAAACGGAATTGGCGAGAGGTATTGTGCTGGCCACAACAGATTTTTTACCATGCTGGAAAAGCTAATGTATAAATTAGCCGAATAATAAACAGATAATTTTGCCACGAGTAAAAAACAGAATTTTATTCAGTAATCTGTTAGGTGGAGGTTTAAAAACATGCTAATTTTAACATTCCATTTGCATAAAAAGCTAAATAAAAGGGACAGATGTAAGATAACCCATAATTCAATTTGAATACTTTCCTTGTCATTCAGTATGATTGTATTTTTTATTTCGTTATCACCCTATTCACTCAACTACCATTAGAACTTGAGAAAAATGCATAAAACACTTGAAAGTGTATAGGAACACTTAATATTTTCATTCAATTCCTTTTGAATCGTCTCGACTTTGCAAAAGAATATAACAGAAAAGCTTTCATAAATATTCTACATCTTACATTTTTGCAATTTTCAACACTCTAGAGAAGTATATGTATAGTGTTATCCTAGTGTATACACGAGGAAGCAAGTAAGTTTAACTTTATGGAACATACAAGATGCATTTAAAGCAACTTTTTATTCTGCGTTGGTTTTACAATAAAGCTGCATCTTGTATTGACGACTGCGCAACTGCAAGCAAAGATATGCTATATACAGTAAAAAAATCTGTTGTGGCCAGCACAATACCTCTCGCCAATTCCTTTTTTTGGTTACATAAGTATAGGGCGCGAACAGTCATGTTACATTGTTGGCCTTGACAAGCAGATGTGGGGGCCCGTTTCAGAATGATAATTAGTAATTATGTACATAGATGTCAAATGTCAGAATTTTTCATTAAAAATTTCAAGATTTTTTAAATTAGGCTCGCGCCCTAATGTATTTAACATTTCTTGTATACCTGTAGTCTAAACTAAAAATTCTACTTTTATCTATTCCTTATATTTAGATTTTTTAAATTTAAATTCATTCTATAAAGAAATTTTGTCCGATTGAGAAATACGTAGTTAAACAAATATAAAGTTTTTGAGTATAATCGTCCTTCCAACATCCCGCACACATACACACATACATACACACATACATACATACATACACACACACATCCACACACACACACGCACACACACACACACACACACACACACACACATACACACACAGACATCATCGTAAAAATGCTAAAATCGGATTGTAGGGACCTTAAAACGTGCTTTTTTAATAAAATCTATGCGAATTTTAGCATGAATCCAATACCTCTCTTAGCGAGAGGTAAAAATTTCAAGATGTCCGATCAAGTCATCTGTGTCATGAACGAATTAAGAAATTGGCATACATTTATCTCTCTCCTTTGCATAGGCTACAAACTTGTGCGATAAGGATGGATATAACAACGCTTGTCTTTCAAAAAATCTTAATGTTTCGAATAAGTTAGGACATTCCACTTTAAAACAATGTTCCATGTTGATAATACTTTCACTGTAACGTAAGTTTATTTATTAATTCAGATACATTACCTTGGTTCATAGTCGTACGAATAACGTTATTTTCTTGTCAGTATCTTATTTTTCACATATTTGGTTTTACATTTGCTAATAAACTTACCAGTTGACTTATTTTTGAATTTTGAGTGATAGTACGATATATTTTTATAATAATAAAATAACAGTAGTATCTTATGTACCCTCGTAAAAACTAAGCAAACGACACTACTGAATTTGTCAGAATGGGCGGAACAAAAATCTGAATTCATACAATTCGTAGATAACCTTGATCGGACATCTTTCAAAAAATTTACTGTACGTAAGGTGTATACAATTCAGGATCCTTTCTTTAAATTTTAAATCGTAATATTAGGATAAAAATACTTTGCGGGGTTTGAATAATTGACCAGAAAAATTCTTTTTGTGCCTAAGTATAAGCGGTTCCTGATCACTTTTTATACCAGAAAATCCTTCTTTACCGAGCCAACTCGGAAAATTGTCGATAATTTACTTTCTGATCCCTACACGGATGTTTTCATGGCGAACAGTTGCTTATTTATTTATTTATTATTTCCTCGAAATAAAAAAATAATGGATAGCTATAGATTTTTATTTACTCTTTTCTCAGGACCGCGAAAATAATGTACCCAACATGACCTGAAAGTATCTTTATTGGGCTCACAGTAAAGTATCACTTTAAGGTGTTGTTACGTAAATTACTATTACAAAATTATAAATTAAATTTCATGAAGCAGCTAGCTATGTTATAACCATGGAAACAACTACTATATTAAAAAAATTCAGATTGAAAGATGTCAGTGTCAAGTGCAATTGACATAGTATTTTTGTATTATAATTTTACTGGAAATCCTGTTTATGGAATTTGTACAAAATACATAGAACTGACGGATGGTAATGTGCTGGCCACATCATATTTTTAATTTTTTGAATAGTTGGATAAGATATCCTTGGTAATAATTACAAAATATGAAACCATAAAGTTTGGAAATTAATTTTTACACGAGATTCGCTCCAATCTACTTTTTCTATATTTTCAATGACTTCATCTCAAAATTACGTAAAGTTGACACTGATTGGTTTTGGTAACAATTGGACAACCGGAAGTAGAAGATTCTTGAAAAAAAATCTTCTAAATATTATTTTCTGAAATTTTTTCTTGGTAATATTAAAGAAAATAAAATTCTCTTTCTGATACATTTAAATATTTTTATATATATTCTATAAATTTAGAGATAAAAGAAATATAATATATAAAATACTCTGTTGTAATTAATTTTACAACCGAAAGGATGCCATGAAAAACAGTTGAAAATTTAAATTATTTGTAACTGACAGATAAATGTCAGTGTCAGAAATAATGAGTAATGAAAGAAAAATATACTTGGAGAATCCCTTAATTCTTGATCTGTGACTATTATGGAGATGACAAGTCTAGGTTGAAGGACTTAAATTTGTTTCAAACATTATGGGACAATGTACACCAGCACTGTACACTAGAGTAACTTTGAATTGCGAAAAAGCTATCAAATTCTTCTCAAGTAAGTTGTAAATATTGACAAAATTACACATCGGTATAAGAATAATCGGAGTGCAATCTATCCGTCACTTTATTAAAGGGAATTAGTGTTATTTAGATATAACAAGTATGAAAAAATAAAATGTAAAAGAAGATATGTAAGAATAGATACACAATCCAGATATATACATTTTAGACCGCCCAAAATTAATGTTTTTACGAGAAGAATATGAAGAGAAAGTAAACAACGTTGTTCGAATTGAAAATTGCTGTTACCAGCCTAATATTTATATATGGTAAACTCTACTTTGTAATTTATTGTAACATAATTTATGGTAAAATATCTTTATGTTGAGACATACTATTATTGAATAATAAAGAAGTTTATACGTCATAGATTTATATGAATATATTATTTGTATTTATAAAAATATTCTTTGCTTTATGCATACAGCCAGGTAAAATATACGGCGAGAGGTTATGTGCTGGCCACATCAGATTTTTTAGTTTTATTTCTGTTTATTTATTTAAATACCGACGTTTTGGCAGTATAAACTACTGCCTTCTTCAGGGAATGAACAACAAATCAACAAATATATAAGTAAATAAATAATAACAATAACATTAGCAACAGGTAACCAAGGTGACAATTACAACATATTTAATATAGGAAGCCATGCACGACTAAGATCTAGACCGTCACAATGATTGAGATTATTACTCTTGGTTTTGAAAATCTCAATGACTTCTCTAATTAACATATTGTTTAGGTGTGTTGGTCTCGCCAGTATTTTTGTTTCTTCGAATTTTATACGGTGGAATTCTTCCTGGGCATGGTCTGCAACTGGAAATTTTTCTGGCTGGTTCAATCTGATCGAACGCTGGTGTTCATTCAATTTTGTAGAAATAATTCTACCAGTCTGGCCAATGTAAACTTCCCCGCAGACACATGGAATCTGGTAAATCCCTGATGACTCAATAGGGATGACGTCTTTAACTTCTCTCAACATATGTCGAATTTTAATATATGTAGTAAACGAAATCTTCATGTTCTTCTTTTTATTTAAGTACACCAAATTTCCTTCGCGAATTAAATTTAGGAACAAAATAACAAAAACTACTACTTCCTACATCTTGGTGCTGTTTCATTACTAAAATAAATACCTAAATAATTATTACATTTATACTGTTATTTATTTAGGCTCTTATATTCTATTTACTAATTTATTAATACTCTAAAGCTCTAGCTAGAAATGATTTATTTACTTACAAAGATATTTGCAACAAATATCTTGCGGGCACTTCAAATATTTAATAAACTCTAAAATTAGATCAGTCTCAAGTTTTGTTATGTAATATAAATACCGCATAATTCTCTGATCATTTTCTTATATTGAAGTTAAAAATAAATCATTACGGCTTTTACCCATGCCTGAGCGTACCAAGAACTCATTAATGCTGAATTACTACCATATTTTACAATAATTACATAGAACAGTGAACGAGGTGAAGGCATGTATATCAGGAATGAATTATTAACAAATAATTAAATATATTTTATAACGAAAATGTTATACATTTTAGCTAAGGCTAACTGAAAATAATAATATATATACAGTAAAAATTTTGAAAGATGTCCGATCAAGGTTATCTACGAATTTTATGAATTCAGATTTTTGCTCCGCCCATTCTGACAAATTCAGTAGTGTCGTTTGTTTAGTTTTTATGAGGGTACATAATAAGATACTACTGTTATTTTGTTATTATAAAGATATATGTTACAATAAAAGCATTCAAAATTTAAAAATAAGTCAACTGGTAAGTTTATTAGCAAATATAAAACCAAATATGTGAAAAATAAGATACTAACACAATACCAGTGTCAGTGACACTGACAGAAAATAACATTGTTCGCACGGTTATAAATCAATGTAATGTATCTTAATTAATAAATAAATTTACGTTACAGCAAAAGTATTATCAACAACGAGCATCGTTTTAAAGTGGAATGTCTTAACTTAGTCGAAACAATATGAATTTTTGAAAAACAAGCGTGTTATATCCACCCTTATCGCACACGCTTATAGCCTTTCCGAAGGAAAGAGATAAATGTATGCCAATTTGTTAATTCGTTCATGATACTTGATCGGATATCTTAAAAAAAAATACTGTTTGTAAATTCATAGAACTGAATTTAAAGTACCTAAGTAGGCAATTATCGTAAGTTATCAAAAATAATTTCTATATTATTAAAGATACAATAAATATAAGACAATCTTATGGAAGACCCAGGGGGACATCTGATTAGAGAAGGAAATATTTTTTGAAACTAGTGGTTCTCAAGTTACAACACAAAGTTATATCTTTTTAAATGGGATGGCATATACTTTTTAGACCCATTTGATGAGTATTTTTTTTCTGAATTCAACTATGTAATTATTTTATATCCTTAAAAATTCAATTGAAATATAAATAAATTTTATTTTTATAGTAGTTTTTACTGGTTATGAATGATATGAAAAGCAAAAACTGCTGCCTGTTCAATTTGAATTCGGTGGTTGCACATTTTTATATTTTGTGTTGTAAATAGTGTTTGTGTAACTACAATGGATGTAAAAAATTAACTTTGTTAATAATAGAATAATTATTGGAAACGTGCGTTAAAATTATAAACAAATAAACAGTTGCGGTTATGCATAAAGCCCCATATTTCCCTAATCCGGCATTGCTTTGTACATTAAAATTCTCTTATTCTCGCTAGGAAAATAAATGTATGTAGCTATCTGATTTAACTGATTTGACAATTTCAGTGAACGAAAGAAATAGAATAATGCAGATTTATCATTTTTCATAAATTTATAAATTCCTGCTTTACCAACTCTTAAAATTTCGTGTAGGAAATTTCAAATTTTGATTTTTTATCTCGAGAATTTTTATAATTTGATTCCCTAAAATCTCTGAAAAGAGGAAATATGGCGTTACTTTTATGAGAACTCCATTTTATGTAAATTTGAGATTTGGTAAGATCTGTTAAAGAAATCTTGCATCTCTATCATGGGCGCCCGCAGGAATTTTCGTAAGAGCTGAAAACATAAGATGGGACTGAAAAATAATTTATTGTCGGGAGGGGTGTTACTGGCGCATTTCAATAGTTGTACTTAACAAAAACAAATATTTCTTCACCTCAATTATTGATGAATTTTTAGAATTGCATAGGGCCTAGGGGTACAGATCAGCAGTACCTTCTTGAGCGCCACAATATACCGTCCTTGAAGTCTAGGAGAGAGCTGAGCAATGCCAGATTTCTGTAGCTCCCACTACGAAGCGAGAACGATGCACCACACCTCCTTTCGTGTGTCCAGATCAACGTTCCAGGTCAGGCCTCCAGGTTTCCCATGACATTTTATCTTCCCCAATCCCATACGGATGTTCTACAACGGGCTCCTATTATTGTCATGTGTTGATATGCAACTTGCATTATAATGACATATTTATGTAATTCATCTTCATTTGTAATTGTTAATATTTGCGTATCTTTTATTGTTCTAGTAATTTGTCCTGTAATTGGTTTGTAAAACTGTTGGGCAATATTTTTTTTACTATTATTATTATTTTACATATTAAAGTCCTATGTTCGGCTGTGTCGATCTTATTTAATTTTGTGTCATAGAAGAAATTATAATAACTGGAAATGTTTACTTTTACTATTTTAGTCGGTTGTAGATAAAAAAAAGTCTTAACATCCAAATTTCAAACACTCATATATCGCCCTCCAGTTAATTACTTAACTTTTCCGCTTTCAAAGTTATAATTGCTGTAAATTACTGCTATTAATTCTAAAGCAAAAAAGATTTAATCTTAAGGTCTTCCTGTATACGTAGTTTACAACCAGTAGGGATCCTCTTTACATCAAGTGACATGAAAATTACATCAGATCGGTTCGCGTTTCCTAGCAGCCGAAAAACATTTTTTCACGAAGTGAAAAACAAATTCCTAACGCAGTTTATGTAATGTACTAGCTTCGACATCTGCCAGGTTCATTAAAAAGAAATCAATGAAAACATTTTATCTTCCGGCATCGGAGAGAAAAAAATTATATTGAAAATTTTCTCGACTCAGATTCGATTTAAATATAAATCTGTTAAATATGGAAAATTTGAATGTCAAGATAAATTGTGTCATCCTGAAATAACTTTCGTAGATGTACTAAGTTACAAAAAATGCTAAAACGTTATTATTTTTACCTCTCGCTAAGAGAGGTATTGGATTCATGCTAAAAATCGCATATCTAGATTTTAAGTACGTTACAATCCGATTTTAATATTTTTATTTGGGGATGTTGTAAAGACGATTTCCCACAAACTATAATACTAAATATCTGTTTAACTACGTATTTCTCAATAGGGCATTACTAGGAAGAGCTGAAAAGATTTTGGTAATAATTGGAAAACCGGAAGTAGCAGATTCTTAAAAAAAATCTTCTATTATTTTTGAAAATTTTTGTTCTTTCTCTTGTATTAAATAAAATAAATATTACCCATTGCTGGGTGTGTTAATCTGCTTTTTATTCAGATATCGGTAATGATGAAATATTTGTACCATGCGGGCGCTTACCAGCCAGAATAATAGCTAATAATTATGTACATAGATGTCAAATATCATAATTTTTCATTCTAAATTTAGTGACTTTCCAATTTCATGTGGTTTATTTTCGTCGACAAGTAAATTCCACACTCCTGGTGATAAATTAAATCTTAAAATTTTTGATGAAAAATTCTGACATTTGACATTTATATACCTACATAATTATTCTGACATGGGCTCCCATATTTGCTTATCAAGACCAACAACGTCATATGATTACTCGCGCCCTACTCTTATGTAACCAAAAACGGAAGTGGCGAGAGGTATTATACTGGCCACAACAGATTTTTATTTGTAATATAACGAAATTGTATTTACATAAAAACCCTAAAATATGTAGTTATTAATATATCTAGAACGGAAAGTGATACATTGTCACTTAATCCAACGAACAAAACCACGTGACCCTATTTTTTAAATATAATTAATTTACATTAATATCTCACTTTGTACTTTTATTCAAATATTTAAGAAAGACGGTTCCGGAACGTGTTCCGGCTTTCACTGATAGTTCCGGCACGCCGTTCCGGACACATACACCACTACATATTACATTATTTTATTACTTCACATAAACACGGTAAAATGTTTGTCCACAAGATTTACATTATAAATATACTCTGTGCACAGACAAATTTGAATATCTATTGAAAGTGATAGAGCAATGTACTTACTTCTATTGATTCTATTAATAATATCACTGTAGTCTATAAACTGCGCACTTTGGCGAGTGTAAACATATTCTGACTGGCTTTTAAATACGGGCACTTGAAAAGCAATTTTTGTATGTACATGACATTTTTGTGCTGATTTCTACATGAATTTATTAAATGAATTTGATTAATTATCCAAATATTAAATACTAGATATTTTTTACATTGGATGATAACCTCAGTAAATTTGAATTTCAAATGACGAAAAATAAACGTTCATTTTTTATTGGTTTGGCAAGTTGAAATATAATTACTTACTTATATGGGGTCTCGTGGCCGTGAGCCTGAGTGTCTGGTCGCGAATCTTGGGGACCCGGGTTCGATCCCGATCGACGCCAAAAATTACATCGCATTTTAATGGCACAAAATTGACCCCTGTGGCGCACTCTCCACGCCAGCAATGAGTGCCCGTGAGGTGACGCCTGGTAAGCGCCCGCACGGTACAAATATTCCATCATTACCGACATCTGTGTATGAAGCAGATTGGCACACCCAGCAATGGGTAATATACCGTGATGAAATACTTATTTTATTTTTTATTCATTAAGCATAAAATATGCTCATTTAGGTTACAATTATTAACGACTTAGTGCTTAGTTGCAAACATATTGCTAATTCTTGTATTGAAAATATCAACTTATAATTTTGGCTCCGGTGGCTCAATGGTTAGAGCAACATTTCTTAGTGCGCTGGGGGTTCTGGGTTCGAATCCCACTATGGCATAGATGTTTGTTACAGTAAAAATTTTGAAATATGTCCGATCAAGGTCATCTACGAATTGTATGAATTCAGATTTTTGTTCCGCCCATTCTGACAAATTCAGTAGTGTCATTTGCTTAATTTTTGTGAGGGTACATAAGATACTACTATTATTTTATTAATATAAAAATATGTTACAATAAAAGCATTCAAAATTCAAAAATAAGTCAACTGGTAAGTTTATTAGCAAACGTAAAACCAAATATGTGGAAAATAAAATATTGACACAATGTCAGTGTCAGTGACACTTACAGAAAATAACGTTATTCGTACGGCTATGAATCAAGGTAATGTATCTGAATTAATAAATAAACTTACGTTACAGCGAAAGTATTATCAACAACGAGCATCGTTTTAAAGTGGAATGTCCTAACTTAGTCGAAACAATATGAATTTTGAAAGACAAGCGTGTTATATCCATCCTTATCGCACACGCTTATAGCCTTTGCAAATGAGATAGATAAATGTATGTCAATTTGTTAATTCGTTATACAGATGACCTTGATCGGACATCTTTAAAAAAAAAAATACTGTAGTAATTATTATGTGCGTTTCATTGTTTACTTCACTTTCCAACTAGCAGAAAAAAAATATATATTATGTAATAAAATAAATAAAACTCAAGGATTATTAATTGATTGTGAATAAAATAATATATAGGTACACCTCGCGGAAATACTTATTGCAACTTCCATAGTCATAGCTGACCTCAATATATATTTTTTTCAATCATAATTCAAATATCTGTTTAGATTAGATCACCATTATTGTACCTTCTTTGTAGTATACATCATATTTCTTCTTTTCGTATATTCATGCGTCGATACAGGATCCGCATATTGTATTGCTGAATTTACAATTCACAGGTCTGAATCAGATCGCCTGATACGACGTCCTGCATTAACGAGGTTGAATCTCCTGCGGAAATTCTTTCTTTATGCCAAAAGGAAATCACCCGTAAAACCATGGCAAAGAAGTAGCGTAATTTTTCGTTTATTTCTGTCATTTAGGGCCGGTTGTTCCATCTATAGTTAAACATTCAGTTAAAATTTATTCTAATGATAACTTCAGTTAGCATTGTTCCACTTATGGTTAAAAGTTACCAGTAAGATAAATTTTCGTTAACGCCAAGATAACTAACAGTCAGTCAATACGAATACGAAGTGAAGAGAAACGGAACATATGGTATGAAACGTTTGTGTTGTTTTGATATTAGCTGTTTGTTAGTATTAATAATTATTATAATAAATCAGTACAACAGTGATGATGAAGTATTGGATTTCATTTTTGATCATATAAATTTTCAAAAACAGTGTACAGTACGAGAAAAATGTAACAATTTTGAAAAATAGAATGATTCAAAATTTTTTCAGGTTTCGAATGTCAAATAATACAGTTCTTTATTTGTTAGATATAATTAAAGACTAAATATTGATCTTATCTGTTAGGTAAGTTTAAAGAATGCATAATTTGAGAAATAAACACTTATTTGTCTACATTTCTTTTTCTGAATCACGAATCACGCTGTACCTTCGATATGCCAGTTGTTGATAGCTATACGATTTTATACCGTGGATACTGGCCACAACTAAAACTATAATAATTTTCTAATTGATTCCAGATGATGTCTTTTCTTCTAAGGGACGAAATCTGTCTTCCTGGACTTAGTTATTTCCGTGGTAGTAAAATAAGCTGCTCTTTATCTATAATTTTCACGACTCATTTTTGCAAGTTATATTTATCATTTTTTCTAAACGTTCAAATTGTTGTTTCTAAACTACAAATGCACCAAAACACAGACAAGCGAAAAAGTAAGCAAATTTCTATTAAAATTGTGACATCCATGTTGCCAACTTTTTAAAAATAACTCTACCCTAACACAATTTTAATGTTTCTGATAGCAATCTGCCAGTTACCTATCCGGAGAATAACAAATCATGGAGCAGCCCAAAAATCTTATTCTCTAGTTAAGACGGTAGAATAAATTTATCTAATAGATAGTAAACTACTACTTTATCTGAACTTGGAACAACCGGGCTTTAATATTGTAATTGATTGTAACTTTCTCGATATTTGTTGATAATAATTCCTTTGATGCAAGTGATCGTAGGTGGTACTGCTTTTGTATATAAAAGCTTTTTCTTCTTTTGTTGAAACTTTTTATTATTTCACATCATCTTTAATATTTATATTCACAAAAGAAAGATTTTAACCATATTTGTTCAATCCAACTCCCATTTAACAACTTTATATTCGAAACAATCTGATACTAAAGATTCACGTCAGATTTTGAGATAAATGTTAATGTTCTTTATAAGATGTTTCTGTCAATGCCATGTGAAAAAACATATGGACCTCTCGACGAAAAAAGAAATAAAATTTTTATCGAAACTTTTCATGTAATCTTAGTTGTATTTTGTATCGCCTACGTTATAACTTCAAAAAGACTTAAGATAATTGTTGATTAGTATGTATTGCTTGGTTTCCACCGAACTTTTTAGTGTTATTTACGAACCAGAATAGCTGAACATCAACGAAATTGCAACAATAAGAACAAGAAGAAAGGAAAATGTGTTCTACTAGGATACGGAATATCACTCGGACATAATTTTAATTTTGATGCTTGATATGGAGAAAAGGAGCAATCGCTCCAGGCGCCTTTTATTAAAAGGCGCAGACAGAATTAAAACGATAGATATATTTTAATTGATACGCTCTTGATAATGACTAAGTTAAGCAGCTAGAGCTATTTCATTCTATATTCTTCTATATTGAACCAAATGAATGAAAATTTCACTCTTTTATAAATAAATATTGTTCTTAGGGCCAGTGCCGCTGCGTGGGTAAAAGGCGCCTTTGTGAAAATTTATATTTTAGCGCCCCCCATAATGTATAATTTGCAAATTAACACACTCTTTAAATTTTAAACTATATTTTTGATTTTTCGAAAAATACTAGATTTAAAATATTGATGAAATATCCTTTGTTCGATTCATACTTGTTTGTTGTAATCAGCAATTTAAAGTTATAACAATATCAGATAATTATCCGTTTAGCAGAATATTCATTTTATTTTTTATTTCTACTAAATTCATTCTTGTAATCAATATTAATGAGCTATAACCAAAATATTCATTGTTGTAATCAACAGTTTCACAATTATTATTTGAATATAACAATGCTAAAAAAATATCCGTTCGGTAGGATAATTATTTAATTAAACCTAATTAGAACTCTAATGCAAAATAATAATAATAAAATATTGTTCACTTCTATCACCTTACTAGTTGTATATTGTATAGGCAATTTTTTCGGTGGGCGAACATAAAAGACGTCCAAGTTTCGCGTTTAAAATCGGGCAACCAATCAAATTGCTAGGAGATGATACGTCATCCTAATTATTAATCGATTTCAATCGTTTATAATTTGCGAAATAATTAATATTAAAACAAAATTCTTTCACTAATACTTTTTGATTTATGTAAATTTTCCAGTGTTGTATAGTATTTTAAATAAGTATTTGAAATAGATTAAGTATTTTAAGAAATTAATTGGGGAAGAGACGGCAAGATAAGTGATAGAAGTTTCTAGAAATATACAAGAGAGACGATTACATTGGTTTGGACATGTCATGAGGAGAGATGAATAATATATTGGAAGAAGAAGAACATGTAGTAACAAAAGGTAGAAGAAACAGAGAAGATGGATAGGTTGTATTGTGGATGATTTGAGAGAAAAGGAACTGAATGACGACGACAAGCAAAATAGAAATGAGTGGATGAAGAAAATCAAGAATATCGACCCCTAACGAATGGGAAAAACTAAAGAAGATGTCAGTGTCAAGTGCAATTTCCATAGTTTGTTTATGAAATAATTTTACTGGAAATATAAAATCTTTTGCAAAAAAATACGTGTACATAATTCACAGAATTGACGGAAGATTTTTCAAGTATTTTATACAATACTGATATTTTCGCATTCTTATTTAAGATAGTTAAAACCTAACCTAACCCCATTCTTCTCCTCTTTTCCAATATCATGTAGGTACAGTTCTTACGTATTAGGACAATCGGTGAAAATGATGCTTTATGTATTTCAGAAAAATGAACTGAAATTGTGTATCTAAATAAACAAAAATTGTTTTCATAAGTGTTTCTGTTATGTGTCTCACAGTTTCTTCAAAAAAATGGAACATTCTATTAAAAAAAATACGAACAACAATAAATCTTTTTCCCTAGGGATTAATTGTGTAAAAGGAAAGAATTTAAAATGTCCGGCCTCAATTTAAAAGGGCAAGAATGGATTGAAACTACTCTATCAAATGAAAAGGTTAACTTTTCAAACTTTAAATAAGCACAGTTTTAAATTATTTTTACTATTTGGAATATAAAAATTTATGATAGATTACATTGTCAATTACAAAGTTATGCAATATTTTTTAGATGAAGTGGGAAAGTTTGCTATAACCATAACGTTAATGTCAATAAGAAGATTAGTTTTATTTATATTCAAGTTAATTGGTTTAGTTCAATGATATTAACGCAAACTCATTAAATTTTATTTTAAGAGTCACGCAATTATGGAACATATGTACGAAATAGCTTAATTTAATTTATATGGAATACAGATGCTTATTTATATTTGTGGTAACAAGCCAAAAGTAGATATGTCACATTTTTGCGATTAAATGTTTTTACATTATTTTTGTTTTTAACCAAATAAAATGTCAAAAAATAGATGCTTATTTCTTAAAATAACGCATAATAAATCTTTTACCTTCCGTCACCTTTAGGTAAGGAAGGTATTGATTTTGGTCGAAAAATTTGATGATGAGCTTTGGAATCCCTAGAATACGTATTTACTATTTTTAGGATGATGTCTGTATGTATGTGTGTGTGTGTGTGTGCGTCTGTGACGGAAGGTAATGTGCTGGGCACATCAGATTTTTTACCATGGCTTTAAATTAAGTTTACAGAAAGAAAAATCATAGTTTAATTCTTTAAAACTGTATCACCAAATAAAGTTTTACGGGACAGGTAATATTTAAAAAATCATGTTTTTCCATATTAATCACCTATAAGACGAATTCTCTTGTACACCCTATTTCAGGGATGGCTAACCAATGGCACGCGACACAATATTTTGGGCACGTCACTGATCACAAAATTCATTATGATGCACTACGAAAAAAAGTGTGAAGTAGGTATTATATGACGAATTTTGGAAACATGGAATGCGTTACCAGACACATTTAATTGTTTGAAGAAGCTGACTCATGCTATTTTAACAATATTTTCATCAACCTATGCCTGCGAGTCATTATTTTCAGAGATGAATAATATTAAAGACTGGTTAGAAACCGTTTGACAGATGACTCCAGTTCAGCATGCATTCTGCTAAAAGTAACATCTTACAACCCTAACATATGTTATTTGTCATCTAATATGCAACAACAGATGTCACACTAATTTTATTTTAATTTAAATTGGGCGTATAATTGAAACATTGCAAAATATTCCTATTTTTTTGAAGTAAATAAAGAGTTTTGAGTTGATAGTATTTATTATTATTATTTTCTCAATAATCACAAAGTCAAAATTATTTGATGGTACGTCTATGACCTCATTAAACATTTCTTTAGAAAAATGGCATGTTAATACGTAAAGGTTCGCCATCCCTGCCCTATTTTATTTAAATACTGTAACGTGCGCCCCCGAGAGAATAGTATACAACGCCGCCACTGAACGAATCTACGAAAGCGATGACGCGATCCCTGGCGCCGCAGCGGCTGGACTCTAATTGCGCCGTGACCTCGTTCCTTTGTATACGGGTCATTGTCGCTTCGAAGGCTTCTAGAAAGGTGCGCGCTGTATAAATGCCGGCCGAAGGAAGGAGGAAAAACAGTCTCATATATACAAGCAACCAGATATGAACTCGGTGATATAAATAAACAGTTTACATAAATAAATGTAGTTATATAAATAAGTGCAGTGATATAAATGTTAGTTAAATAAATAATCGTAGTGTTTAAGCATTTAATAATATTCTTAGTGTTTATAATTATTTAATCATAGTGTTAGTTGTTTTTATTATCTTTTAATATTTATTCTTTATTTATTTATCGTTTAATAAACGGATTCTTTTGGTTAATAATATTTGTCTGTGTTTTACACTTCACCTATATAAATAAAAACGTTACAATACATACTTGTATAGTGCTGGAAACCAGATATAGTAAGTTCCTTTCCATATAACTATTGTTCTATTTACTATTTTCTTTTTAAAACGTTACTATTATTAATTTGAAATGATTATTTTTTTGACAGTGACATTTATTTGTCAATTACGTACATTTGAAATATGAACTGTGTAACTAAGAAATTGTGTTTATCTTTAAAACATAGACTCCGGGATTTATAAAATTGCTTATTTTGTTAATTTACCTATAGAATATATAGAAAAAATATTAATGCCTGTAGAAAATGCAATAATCTTTAATTTTTATAACATAATCGCGAAAAAATGACCTTTAAAGGTATTTTTGGAAGAAAAACTATTTTGAGATTCTAGTAAAGTGCGATTTCCAGTTATCCGATTTATACCAAAATCGAATGGCTTCTTTTCATATTAGAATAAGGTCGAAATACAAGGTTTCAAAATTTTGCGATTGATAGTATTTGAGTTAGAGTGCCCACAAGATGCACACTCCCCCACAAACACACACACATACACACCCACAGACATCATTGTGAAAATGTTAAAATCGGATTCTAAGGACCTTGGAACATGGTCATTTATTACAATCTCGATATGCGATTTGTAGCATGATTCCTATACCTCCCTTGCCAAGGGTAGCGGGAGGTAAAAATGTATAAAAAAATCCATTTCTAAAATTCTAAGTTAAAAATATGCTATTTTAGTACACGTTAATGTTTGCTGAAGGTATACATAGAACGGCAATGCTGTAAATATTTTATTTAAAAAATAATTACAGAAATATTGCTACTGGGGTACCTAAGTTATCTCGCATGATTCGTCGAGGGTTAAGGGCCCTAAAAAAATGAGAAACAAAATAAAATCATTATTATTAATTGTATTTCAGTTTCTGCTTTTACCTGTTGTCAAATTAGCAAATATGGTTTCCTGAAATATTTGAAAAAATAATGAATCTGTTTTGGGCATGTAACCACAGATCTATATACATATTTGTATTGTTGTTGTTTTATTAAATTTTCAAGTGCATATTTAAAATTTTCTAAATTTCTACAAAATATACTTTCTACAATAATGCTATATTTAAGTAGGCTATGTATTATGTATTCTGAGAAAAAAGTGGGTCTTCATTGCTTAATAAATATTATTTTGAAAAACAACTCTTTACCTTGGAAAATATTAAGCAAACACCTGATTTTAACTTGACAACTAAATATATATTTTCGAATTTTCTTTGTGTTTGTTATTCAACAAAATTAGATTGCAGAAAAATATTGTATTATGCTTAGAGAAAACGACATTCATTCTGTGGTATAAAATGTTAATTGCAGTGAAAAATAAAAAAAAAAAATATATCATCACGGCATATTACCCATTGCTGAGTGTGCCAATCTGCTTTGTATACAGATTTCGGTAATGATATATTTGTACCGTGCAGGCGTTTACCAGGCGTCACCTAACGGTCACTCTTTACTGGCGTGGAGAATGCACCACAGGAGTCAATTAAAAATTCGTTATATTTGGCGTCAGTCGGGATTGAACCCGGTTCCTCAGATTCGCGACCAGAAGCTCAGGCACATGGCCAAGAGACCCCATATAAAAAACTTTAACCGACATAATTGTGCAAAATTCTTCTAAATATTATTTTTTTGAAAAGTTGATACATTTAAAATGATTATTATATCTTCTATAGATTTAGATATATATAATAATATAGAATAATCTGTTCTAATAAATCTCGCTGCCCAAATAACTCCATGGAAAGCATTTGAGATATTTAAATGATTATAATTGACAGATAAATGCAAAATGTCAGTGTCAAGAATCAACAGTTTTATTAACATTACAGAAAGCTTTTTCTAGGAAGTACATTTAAAATTTCTTATTGTATTGTTAATTAAATATTTAAAAATATAGGTATATTAATATTACATATATCCTTAAGAAATACCGCTAATACCTTCAATGAATATAAAGAATTTTGAATATATTATAAGAGTAGGAGAAAATTCCTCATAGAACGAAAGAATAAATACAATTTGAATTATTTATATGTACAAGAAATGTTTAATTCGTTAATTATGACCCGGGTTCGATCCCGATAGACGCCAAAAATTACTTCGAATTTTAATGTCACAAAATTAACCAGTATGGTGCACTTTCCACGACAGCAATGAGTGTCCGTGAGGTGACGCCTGGTAAGCGCCCACACGGTACAAATATTTTATCATTTACCGATATCTGCGTACCAAGCAGATTGGCACACCCAGCAATGGGTAATATGCCGTGATGATATATTTATTTATAATTTATTTATATAATATCAGATTTTTTTTCATTTTATAACAGCAAAATTCTTGCAAAAACCAAATAAATCCAAATTTAAAAAAAAATAATAAATGATGGATCCATCATATACAATTTTAAACTGGACATTTTTTATGCATATTACAAGACGGAGAATAATTATTGCTAAAATCATACAATCGACGTTTTTAAAATGAAACGTTTTTTGATTCCGGAAAATTTAATTTTTTGGACAAAGTCGGTTTTAGTAACCATATTATATTTTGAATAAATATACCATTTCCTGAATCAAATAAATTAAAACTGAACTAATTAAACATTTCAAAACTATATAAACTTTGTATTGTTTAATTATACCTATGTATAAGTATTTAATAAATAAAATTTTAAATTAAAATAATACACGAACAACAAATTTATTCATTACTCTTATAAACTTTTTATATTGTTTAACAATTATTTTCACAATTACAACAATCAAAAAAACTATTCATACTTTACATTTTCCAAAAAATAAAAATTAAGCCTTACTAACCTCATCATCATTCCAATTTTCATGCACTTCTTGCGATGTCACTACGTAGATCCGTAAATCGGTTCACCCGTCACAAGCTCGCAAGTACATGGTTCGCGTGAAACTAGCGTGACGCGCGTAAGAGCGTCCCGACGCTAAGTCAGGATAACTGACGAAAAGCGCGCGCATGCGCAAAAGCTCAATGTTGAAGAGGACAGCTGCAATACAAACGGAAGGTGAGAACAAGACCTTGGTGAAGAAGTCAAGGATTGGAATTTTGGAGATGATAATATGAATAAGAAAATGGAATAATCTTTAATTTTTATAACAACAAATTGCGAAAAAAATACTTTTAAAGTATTTTTTGAAGAAAAAACTATTTTGAGCTTCAAGTAAACTGCCATTTCCAGTTATCCGATTGCCACCGAAATCTAATGGCTTCTTTCCATATTAAAATAAGGTTTCAAAACTTTCTGAATGATTGTATTTGAGTTAGAGCGTAAAGAGGATCCACACACACACATACATACATACACATAGAAATCATCGTGAAAATGTTAAAATTGGATTGTAGGGACCTTAAAACGTGGTCATTTACCAAAATCTCGATATGAGATTTTTATCACGATCCCTATACCGCCCTTACAATGGGTAGCGGGAGGTAAAAATCTGATGTGGCCAACACAATACCTCCCGTTTAATTTAATTTGTAAAAACGCAGTTAAATATTTATTGACATTTAGCGTTATTATAACTTAAAGAATATATTATTCTCTATACGATTTGATTGCATTTTATACTTCATATTCAATAGATATAAAGTTAAAGAATTATAAACATATTAAATTTCATAAATCAGCCAGCTATGCTAACCATGGAAACTGCTAATATAATCAGATAATTCAAATTGACAGATGTCAGTATCAATGAAAAGTAAATGAATGTGGCAGAGATGAAGATGTTGGGGAAAACACGGAAAATACGGTAAGGAATAAAAGAATAAGGGAAATAACTCTAGTATAAGAAGTTTCTAGAAAGATACGAGAGACGATTACATTGGTTTGAACATGTCATGAGAAGGGATGAAATATATATTGAAATAAGATTGAATAGCTTTGTAATAGAAGGTTGAAGATACAGAGGAAGACCAAAGATAAGATAGAATGACTGTATTGTGGAAGACTTGAGAGAAAAGGAAATAAATGAGATAAAAAGTAGTGACCCCTAACGAATTAGAAAAGTTAACGAAGAAGATGTCAGTGTCAAGTGCAATTTGCATAATTTGTTTATAAAATAATTTTACTGGAAATTTAGAATCTTTTGTAAGAAAATTTATATGTATATGAAATTTATACATAATATACAGGATTGACGGAAAGTATTAGATTTTTTTAAGTTTAAATCTATATTTAAATTAGTCGAACGAATTTTATAGATATTTCTAGCCATTTGTGTAGGTTTTATTATTTGTTGAAAATGTAAGTAGGCCGTTTGGGCTCATATTTATTTCAAATAAAAATTGTTTTCATTTGAAATATATATATTACATCACAAATATTTTTGATGATGAATTTGTTATATTGCTACTATTAGTTATTTATATAATCAGTTATGAAAAGAGTGATACTGTTTGATGAACATAATAATTGCCAATTATTTGAATCAAGCGATAACATGTTTTTATAACAAAAATTTATCCAATTCCCCTAAAATAATTTTAAAATACACAAAATTCTAGGTTTTTCTGACAGTTTAATATACATATTTCAAAATCTATTTACCAAAGCGTTGCCGTGAAAATAAATGAATTTAAAATTTTAAATTCATACTTTGTGTTAGTGTGTATATCATTGAAAATGAATTCTGAATGTGTTCTGAAAACCGATTTAGATTTTCTTTCTGATGAGGAATTAAGTGTGAGTCAATAATTATTCATAAATCGATATTAAAGAAATCAATATATATATATATATATATATATATATATATATATATATATATATTATTATTATTATTATTATTATTATTATTGTTTCTTTTATTATCAGGTTGTCAGTTGTGTAATATTCTTTACGTAACTCATTTATGTAAAGAATTTTATAATACTCATTTCGTAGAAATTATGTACATAATGTACGTACGTTATAGTTTTTATTATTCAGTTATCTGGTTTCTGTTTATCCAATGAAGGTGTCTGTCGTTTCCCTTGACAGATAATCGAACTTCCACTGTATAATGAATGGAATGTTTCCTGATTTCAGCATTAAATTAGACTTCCTCATAATGAAAAAGTAGAAAAAATGTAAACAAAAATAGAAATGCCTTCTTCGCCTTCGAGGGCGCGTACAGTCGTAAACCCCTAATGAAAATAAGTATTCACTTTTAATATCTCTTCCTCAAGAGAACAAAAGTACATTTTATTATTTATTTTTACTCTTTCATTTCTTTTTACGATGTTGCAAAACTAATATTTAACTCATGCACACAAAAAGAACTTCTAAGAAAAAAATTTAAATTAAAAAAGATTATGTTGTCAAACTGCAATATTATCCACGAAGAATTTATGTTTTAGAAGTTATAATTTGTTAGAAATGTGACATTTATTAAAATGGAGCAAACACACTTCATAATATTTTGAAATAAACTTGTTTGTATAAGTGGAATGAGAATAAATTGAAACCAACAGAACAAGAATGTTAACAGACAAAATATCGTATATTATATATATTTATTCATTATAAAATAATACATCACCGTTAACCGTATATATAAATAAAGATAGTGGGTATAAAAAATAAAATATAAATTAATTTAAATTAAACTATTACATATTTTAGAGAAAATCAATTATTTTTCTAACCCTCTTCAACATTATAATGATCTAATATAATCGTGAAATCTTTTCACTACCCTTTCTTGTTCCCTAGTCTCAACAGAATATGGCCGCATGAGACGTACATTACTAATAGCGGTTTCAGGAGTTTTGTCTAGAAAATACACCAGATAGCATGCGGCCATGACACCAGTGCGACCTCTTCCATGATAGCAGTGCACCCCGACGCCCTGAAAACAAAATAAATTGAACAAATTAATGTTATACAAAAATATATTTTTGCCCTATTTTATTTTCACAATAGTGCGCCATTTTTTTGGTTATGTAATATTCCGACGAAGCAGTTATATGCCAGATTGATTTGTAAAGGTGGTAAATGTGTCACTACAGTGCCATTAGTTCCTGACTAAACGTTTCCATTAAGAATGTAGACTAGTGACATTTCTCAACATTGTATAGTTAGAAATTTGGACAGCGAGCGTTTTTTCTACTTTGATGCGCTCTCGCTAAGAGAGGTATTGTATTCATGCTAAAAATCACATATCCAGATGATCCCTATACCTCCATTTTTGGGGTAATAAATCAAATAATTATTTGATTTTGTAGATAAAACTACAATATATTGTAACGTGCGCCACTGACTGAAGAGTATTCGGGCGCCGCTACTGTTGGAATGTTCCCGAGCGATGACGTAATCCTGGCGACGGAATAACCCATACGCGGTGAGACGTGTTTGTTATGCCGGCAGTACATTCTCGTCGAGGCAAGGCGAGCGTAGACGAGCACGAGAGTGTACTAGCAGTACTCGGCTCGCCTCGTGGTGCCTCGCCTCGCCTCGTAGTCGCTCGCCTTCGTGTCGGTTTTTCTTGCGCGAGTCAAAGGAACCGAGCGGCGTGCGTAAGCATACACTCATACACAGTACACTCTCGTTTGTCGTGTTGATCAGCCTATTAGCGTGCAAGCTAAAATAATATTAAGAATTATTTTATTATGCAAAATGGGAGAATGGAGTAATGAATTCGTTTTAATTTTTTTGGAAGCTTATCAGAACGAGCATATTTTGTGGGACCCTGTGCATATATTTCATAAAGATAAAAAAATATTAATGATGCATGGATTCGTTTAAGTGAACTTCTAATATATATTAACATAATTATGCAATTGCACAATAAGCTGCAACAGCAGCAACTCAACCTCAACGTCGTTCATGACGATTAATATTGATTATTGCGCATGCGTATTGTGTAATCCGAGACGAGGCAAATCGAGAGTGTACTGCACTCCACTCGTGCTTCCTCGCCATAACAAAAGTCTCGCCGAGACATTCGGCGAGCGGCCTCGGCGAGAGTGTACTGCCAGCATTTACACCGATGACCTAAATCTATTGTGCTCGGTATCATTGTGGCGTCGGAGGATTCCAGAAGGACGCTGGGCTGTATAAATACCGTCCCAACGATAGCGGAGATATAGTCTGTGATATAGAAACAACGAGCAATGATATAAATAAATAGTCTGAGTGGTGAACATAAATAAATGTAGTTATATAAATAAATATAGTGATATAAATATTTTTTAAATAAATAATCTTAGTATTTATAATTATTTAATCATAGTGTTAGTTACTTTTATCATCTTTTTAATATTTATCTTAATTAGTTAACGTTTAATAAACGTATTATTTTCACTAATAATATCCCTTATTTTTACACTTCACCCATATAAATAAAACATTACAATATATTATATAAATTTTACGTGCTTTTAGATATATCTGTTTAATAATGTAAACACAAAATTGTATGAGGTATAAATGTCAATATTGGTAATGATTATTTGTATCCAGCAATATTTGTGTTTATTATGTTATTATAGAAAAGTAAATAATGGTTTTAATGTATGTTTGAATTTTAACTAATGCACAAATTGTTTGTTTTTAGTTTGAAGAATAGTTATTATTTTATTGATGTGCGCCTTTTATGTCATATAATAAAGAGCTTTATAAGAAGTACAAACAGTGTTCTTTTAAGCTATTTGTGATTATCCACATAATCCTATAACCTAGCTTAAAATAATTGCTCGTTTCTATAGAAATTGTCTACTAGGACGGAGTGAGTAGATAATAAAATTTACCATTTAAAATTTTATTTAAAAAGAATTTCAATTAAATTCTTTATTCTATGGAAATAAACCTTTATGATATTAAAGGTTAAAGGACATTATTTTATTCAGAAGAATAGAATATAATAATGGACCGTTTTTTTTCTATTGTTTACTCATTTAAACAAAAAGAAATAATTAAATTTTTTATAACTAAAATGTCTTATTTGGACATGGTATGAGTTTAACGTCTGTTTTACATACTATGTCAAGAAACCTTTATATAAAATGAATTTTGAATCCCTGGGAAACAAACAGACTTAAACAGAATTGTATAAATTGAAGGATATATTATGACACAATATAATCCTTAAATATTGAAAGAAGCTTTCAGAACTCATAATAATGAAATAAAAAACAATATTTGGGATTAGTTCTGTAATTTTTTTATTATTTAACGCCATTTCGACAGCGAAGTGTTGTCTTCATCAGGTAAATAACAAAGTACATGTAGTCAAGACAACAAGTTTACAAAAAGAGGGTAACATAGATCAAAAGTTCATATAAAAAACATACAAAGATAAAACAGAAAATTATGAACTAATAACAGGCAACCACGACTTATTTAGCTCACAACCTGTATTTAAATTAACGTTATTTGAGGATTTCTTGATTTCGATGACTTCTTTAATTAGTCTTCTCATCCAGTTATTTTCTCTTGCTAAAATCTTCGTGTTTTTGAAATCAATTCCATGTAATTCTTGAATAGCATGTTCAGCAACAGCAAATTTATCTGGTTGATTTAATCTTATTTTACCTTTTAAAAGAACACGAACGACATAACTTTCTGAATGATAGTATTAGAGTAGGGACATTAAAACGTGATCATTTACCAAAATCTCGATATGCATTTTTTAGCACGATCCCTATACCTCCCTTACGAAGGGTAGCGGGAGGTAAAAAACATAAGATTCGTAGGTACTTAAACTAAACTGTATTTCATTATTATTAATAAAATATAAATTTCATGAAATAAAAGAATTATATGAAAACAATAAATGTTATTTTTATTTAAAAAAATAGCCCCCTTTCCCTGGGTAATAAAAAAATTCACTAATTTTACCATTATATCATCTAATAACAACACATTATTTTGTTTTACCTGATTCTTCTTTTCCGCTTCTTCACACACTTGTATAAACTGCCGTATCTGCGCTATAGTAGGAGGTTCAAATTCTTCTACAGGGATTTCAAATGATGTGATCTGGTTTAAGATGAAATGCGGATCCCCTGTAGGCGGCTTCATTTCAGGTGACAATGTAACAAGATAGCGGATACCTTCATTGTACAGGAAGTTGATGTTGGCGGAAGTGTCCGGGCAACCCATTGCTGCCAACTTTCCAGGTACCACCCAAGAAAAGTTCCAAGGAGGTGTACCGTTCTCTGAGTAAGACCTAGGAGGGAGAAAGGGAAATTTTCGAATAATTTTTGCGAAAGAATCTACCATTAAAGTTTGGTGGTACTGAAGTAGGACAATATAGAGGCTATTTTAGTTAAATGCAATTAAGAAAAATTACTAAAAAAAAGTTAAAGTATTTGTTTAATATTGAATATTAAGTAATAAAATAATACACTCGTGGCCAAAAAAACCGGACGCAAAAAAGGTTTTATTTATACTTGAAACAAAATAAATACGGGTTTACTTCTTATTTTTTTGTTAAAATATGAATAACTGATCTGCAAAGTAAAATTAGAAAATAAAAACATTTAGCAAGCACTTTATTTCTTAAGAAAAGTTACTGAAACAGAAAAATGAATTTTTCTTTATTAATTTGGTTTTATAGCTAAGGTACAATTTATTTTGAGTAAGTAATAGTAAATGTGTAGTGCCTCCCCGAACTGTAAAGACTTCTATCACATGGTTTGGTAAACTTTCAATACAGTTGGTAAGTCTTCGTGTTACTTATTTTTCCATTCTTCAGAAAAAGGTACTGTTACATTTTGAATAGTTTTTGGTACAGATTATCGATGTCTGAACGCACTTTGCCTTAACGTAATCCCATATTTTTCGCAGGAATTTAAGTTAGGGCTGCGCTCTGACCATTGTAATAATCGAATATTGACTTATTTTAAATGCTGCTTTGTTATGTATGCTAAGTTAGGACGCATGTTGACAACTTTTAACATGAAATTCTAGAGGACAAATGGAGCAAAAGATATTACGGAGTCAGCTGTGCATTTTCTAATTTACAGGACTTCTGCTAAACCACCATATTTAACCAAAACAAGCTTAATATTTCAATACATCAAAATACCAGCTCATGCCATTTTACTAGCACTGTCAAATGATGTTTTTCAAGGTATGCAATATCCTGAAAACGGGTCTCCTGACATTCACCAGGCGCATTTTTGTTCATTTAATAAACACGAATAAAAATCGGATTCATATACGAACATTATGGAGCTCCAGTGCTCTATTGCCTAGTTTCTATGTTCGCGCGCAAAACGTAGCCGCTATACTCGACGTGCTACGGGCAAAGCTGGACATCCTAAGACTTAAACAATATTTGCATAACCTTCAGCGAACGGATCCAGTAAAAATTTCGATTTCCCGAACATATGCCACTTGGCAAAATACAATAGTTGGTAGTACAACTCATTCTTGTAGTACAAATATTGCTATAAATCGATGTTTACACAGGTTTGCAATGCATAGCGTTCCTGATATTTGTCATCTGATGTACATATTCTCCTATTTGATAATGCCCAGTTACATTTCGGGCAGTAGCTCTGAGAAAAATCAAGGCTACAGAGATACCTTACCTGAAGTTTATGTTCAGGTTGTATTTTCCGATTGAATTGTAACAAATTTATTGACATTCAGTATTATAAGTACTACGAATGCAATATACTACACACCATTGTAATCTAAAAATTGATTTCTTCTTGCTGTTAATATATTTTTTTCAGAGGGTACGAATACATTTGGAGTTGGGCTCGTATAGTATCACGTTATACATATGAATACATTTTATTTATTGGCGACTGAAAGACCGCCTATAAGTGTATAAAGAATAGCGTCTTTCGAGGAGGTTCGTACTACCAATGGAAATAAAGAAAGTTAAATAGCGGAACATCAGCATTACTCGAGTACTGCCACTCGCCACTCTAAAAACAGTTCTTATAGGAATATAAACTTCTTATGTATGTAATCTTATATTACGCTGTAATATTCATTTATTTATTATAAATACATATAATTTAGAAATATCATACACCAAAACATTTAGGTCCTCAAAGAGAATTGTTTGAGGCGAAAGCTCATGTTCGTGACGTCACAACTACTTTGGGGAACCATAACTAACTTATTAATATTAATAGGAAGTTTTCTACCAATAACATGTCGTCAGGTATATGCCAAAGGCACGAATGTATATTGTTACCTGTCGCTAAGAAAGATTCACGCTAAAAATCGCATATCCAGATTTTAGAGAATAAGTATGTTTTAAGGTCCTAGTATCCGATTTAAAAAAAAAATACAATGATACTAGTTGTATTTTTTCGGAAGCAATTAGTAAGAAATTAATGAGTATGACGTTCAAATCTGTTTGAATTTATGGAAAGGGTCGTCCATTCACGTGTATATTGATATTCATATTTAAATATATTAATTAATTCGTGATCACGAAATCTATATAAACCTGTTCAATCCTTGTGAATATATACATGCTATAATCCTTTAAAACGTAGTTTACTTTATACTTTACATTATTGTTTCGTGGTAAATTCAAAACTGTAAATTTTATTTACTGATATGAGAACTCAAATTTATTTTACATTGTTGAGAATTATCTGATAAATAGTGTAACTACAAATTTGAATGAAACAGTTCAATGAATTTAACTTTTAAATATAAATGAGTATACACGAAGCGGCACGGAAAGAAGGCCACTTTTTTTTAGATGCTTAATTGTTTTCTCTCCGTTATTAAAATATAGTTTTAGGTACCTAGTTAGGCAAATGTCTTACGGTATAAATAAATATTCGGAATAATGTATGCTACAGAAAAATTGGTAGTGGGATAATGTGCACATTGTCGGTAAATGTAGAAATTATGGCATTTTTCAGTTATGGACATAATAGCTGTCATTTTGACACGGGCCCCATATTTGCTTGCCAAGGTCAGCAAAGTCACCTAATTTCTCTCGCCCTATATATAAATTTTCTTGCAAAAGATCCTTTATTTCCAGTAAAATTATTTCATAAACAAACTATGCAAATTGCACTTGACACTGTCATCTTATTCTTCTTTAGCTTTTCCCATTCGTTAGAGGTCGCTATTTGTTATTTTTTTTTTCTACTCATTTCTGTTTTGCGTGTCGTCCTCATTGACTTACTTTTCTCTCAAGGCTCCCGCAATACAGTCCTTCCATCTTATTTTTGGTCTTCCCCTGTTATTTCTTCGGAAAAATGTTTAATTTGTTCTTACTTCGATTATTCTTTAAAAAAATTGTTAATCAATGCGTACGTCAGAAATGTATATAAAATTATTTGGATTTTTTTCTTAGTGAAATTAAGAGCCACTATTTTTTTAACAAAATTTATTTAAATTATATTTAAGAGGAAACATATTTTTAGCTTTTGACGTCAATGGAATCTTCTTACCTAATCTCATTGTTATGTGCCATCAAGTGCTTATTCTGTGACAAATGTTCCCAGGGGTAACAACCCTGGTTTGAAACGAGACCGCTCGAGTTACACACACGTGTATAAATTCGGATTTTTAGTTCACTTTATACGTCAAAATAATAGCCAGATAGAATATCTAATTTGAAAGACTATTTTGCGAAAATAACAATCATGTATTTGACCTCAAATACGAATTTTGCAAAAAGAGAAGAAATATGTCAGTGGAATTTTAATGAAATATAATGCCATGTACCGAACTATATGTATATTTTTATTTTGTTTTATTAGAATATATATTACTTCTCTTGAAAATTATGAGACGAAAGTACATTTAATAATTCTAATTAAATTTTGTTTATTACTTTTTAACATCGCAAATGTAAATTATGAAAGCGTTTTTTATATAAATAACCACGTCGCTTCCGGTTAAAATAACGATATGCTTAGTAACGTCAAAGAGATGCAAAGAATTTTATTCGCCAACATTTGTTCAACGAAAACTTACACGACAAAATATTTCTACGAGGCTACGAGTGGAAATTTATACACCAAGGATTTGTTTGACTTATACAACAATATTTTCAGAAAAAACTGTTGTGGCCAGCACAATACCTCTCGCCACTTCCGTTTTTCGTTACATAAGTATAAGACGCGAGCAGTCATATGACATTTTTAGCCTTGAGAAGCAGATATGGGAGCCCGTGTCAGAATGAAAATTAGTAATTATGTACATAGATGTAAAATGTCAGAATTTTTCATTAAAAATTTCAAGATTTTCTAAATTCACGTAATTAATTTGTCACAGGAGTGTGGAATTTATTTGTCGAGGAAAATAAACCACATGGAATTGGAAAATCACTAAATTTAGAATTAAAAATAATGATATTTGACATCTATGTATATAATTACCAGCTATCATTCTGACACGGGCCCCCATACCTATTTGTCAAGGCCAACAAAGTCACATAACTGCTCGCGCCATATTGTATTTAACATTTCTTGTATACCTACACCAAAAATTCTACTTACATGTATTCTTTATATTTAGATTTTTTAATTTTAAATTCATTCTATGAAGAAATACATGTAATATACCTATAATTTTAAATATTTAACTATTAGTACAATAAGAAATAATATAATGTATGTACTTCCCAGAAAAAATATTCAGTAATGTCTCTGGATTTTTGACACTGACATTTATTTGTCAATTACAAATATTTTAAATTTTCAATTGGTTGCCATGACATTATTTGGGCTGTGAGATTTATTACAACATATTATTATATAGGTACCTTATATTTCTTTATCTCTAAATCTATAAAAGATATAATATAATATTTATATGTATCAGATAGAGTATTTACTCTTCTTTAATACAAGCACGATTAAAAATTTTCAAAAAATAAGATTTAGAAGATTTTTTTTCAGAATTTACTACTTCCGGTTGTCCAATTCTTACCAAAACCTTTTCAGCTCTTCCCAGTAATGTCCGATTGAGAAATGAGCATTTAAACAGATATTAAGTATTATAGTTTTTGAGAAATTGTTCTTCTAACCTCCCCACACACACACATACACACACACACACACACACACACACACACACACATACACACACATACATCCACACACACACAAACACAGACATCATCGTAAAAATATTAAAATCGGATTGTAGGGACCTTAAAACGTGCTTAATCATTAAAGTCTGGATATGCGATATTTAGCATGAATCCAATACCTCTCTTAGCGAAAGGTAAAAAGTTAATTCAGTTTCAGAAAAGGTAAATTGATATTATTTTTCTGACATTGAATATACATTTTCTGAAATCGAATTTACTTTTCCTGAAATTGAAGTTATTTTTTCTGAAATTCAAGTTGAAAAGGTATAGATACATTTCTCAGATTAAAAATATTTTGAGTTTATTTTAACTTGTTGCAAATTAATCTTTTAGAGAGAATAATACGAAAATCTTTGCTAGAATAGTATTCGTAGCTACTCACAAAACAAATACGTACTGCTTCAAGCTGACCACTAAGGCGTAATGGTTGGTACGATGCAATTAGCTAATTAAATTTTTAATTTGAAATTGGGGAAAAGCTGTATTCTTTCTGTGTATGGAAAAAAAAGTTACTCTAGTAGCAACTTTATCGTATGGAAGATAATAGTGTGCTTAATTAATGGGACTTACTTTTCCACCTAATTAAGCTAGTTTTACATGTAACTTAAGATCATATGACAACGCAGAAGATAATACTTTCTGACTTTCAGATTTTTTTTTTTTTTTTACAGATTTAACAAGAAACAATTTCAGTCAAACTCGAGGAGTAATTTGTACGTTATACGCAAGAATGTAAATGGATATATTACCTACTCTAGGTTGTATAAGTTACAGGAACGTGTAAAAAATATCAGGTGTTATTTGGGGAAATATGAAATGATTACCAAATAATATAAATTATATAACATTCAGTATTAATTAAATACGAAAAAAAAATATTGTCTTCAGAGGTATTTCATAGCTTAGTTGGTAGTGAATCATACTAGCAATATAAGATCCTGCATTCAAATCCCGGTGAAAAATAAAATAATGCATAAATAAAATCTATAATTAAAATTGAGTATAATAATTCTGGTTGTGTTAAGAAAGTGACAGATTTATCGGTACACCTTCAACCCTTGCGGCGTCCGAGAAAATAAAATGTCAAACACGACTGTTTCTCTTATTTACATTGTCCACCCTTATAAAAAATGGTCGTCCAGACGTTTCAATTCAACTTTAAATTCGTTTCACAGATCTATATCCGGTCTGGCTACACATCCTTTCCAAATACAAACAAACACACACATACACAAACACCCTCGAGTTTGACCTTAGACGTTCCATCGTTTGTAATCATATTAGCCACGGCTTGACAATCACATGACAGCATCGATATGTTCTGCAATTCACTTAAGAATTAATGTTAGGTTATTTTATAAATATATGTACTTACATACTGTGAGAGGAGCTATGGGAGATAGTAGATGCTGTATTTAAAACCTGGATCGCTGCCAAATTGTGTAACTGCAAGAGTAGAATGAGAGTTTATATATAGTTTGAAATATTGCACAATGTTACTTAGTCTTCTTTTGTACCGATTTTCCGGGTTATTCCTTGTTTATATTTACGAACGTAGCGCCACATTTTATTATGATATTTTTCTGAACTAGACAAATATTTATAAAGATTGGCGTCAAACAGACTCGTTTCTCGTTTTTGTGCATAATATTTGGATTTTGATATAAGTATAAAAATATAATTGTCACCGTCACCTTTAAGTAAGGAAGGTATTGTCTTTGGTCAAAAAATTCAATGATGAGTTTTTAGTGAATAAGAATATTTTAGATTTTACCATTTTTACGATGAGGTCTGTATGTATGTATGAGTGTGACGAAAGTTGCGGATCGCATAACTACAATAGGACGATTCTAAAAATTATAATTTTTTCGTATTCCCAAGTTTACATCCAGAAGAACAAGTGATTAGATTTTGTTCATAATTGGTCAACCGGAAGTACCCTCATTTGAAGATTTAACAGTTAAATTTGATTTTATTGACATTTAACGTTATTATAACTTAAAGAATATATTATTCTCTATACGATTTGATTGCATTTTATACTTCATGTTCAATAGATATAGAGTTAAAGAATTTTAAAGAAATTAAATTTTATAAATCAGCCTGCTATGCTAACCATGGAAACTGCTAATATATTCAGATAATTCAAATTGACAGATGTCAGTATCATGAAAAGTATGAAGAATATATTGGAAGAAGAATGAATAGCTTAGTAATAGGTTAAAGAAACAGAGGAAGACCAAAGATGGAAGGACTGTATTGCGGAGGACTTGAGAGAAAAGGAACTGAATGAGGACGACACGAAAACAGAAATGAGTGGAAGAAGAAAATAAAAAATAGCGACCCCTAACGAATGGGAAAATCTAATGAAAAAGATGTCAGTGTCAAGTGCAATTTGCATAGTTTATTTATGAAATAATTTTACTGGAAATATAGGATCTTTTGCAAGAATACAATTCAATGATCAAAAACAAAGAAATGATTACCGTATTTGTAGTCGTTACTAAGGGATTTGTTTTCTTTATTTTACGACATTGACAATTAATTTTGAGTATAAAAATAACTCAAACTTTGATATATTAAATAAAACTCGTAAGTACGATGTTTTAATATAATATGTATATCAAAAGTTAGGTTAGCAGCACACACAATGTGTTACAAAAATTCATTATATTCTCTCATTAAATATAAGCTCGTGATATGATTAATAATCAAAGATATTGCTCGTGAAATCTGCAACTCGGTTAGCACTTATTTTTTTACATATGAAAATAATTTTGCGTTATACTCCTTCAGTAGACGAATAAATTCTGTGTATAAATTTATGCTGTATTTATCGAGATATCTAGGAAGGCCATTTCAAAGACTTACCTGCATATCAATAAGTATATCGATATCTATCGATAAGATTCAATATTTTCAATAAGTATCGATACTTATTTATAAAGTCATTTCGCGATTTAGTTGAAAATGGTAATTAATCAACCAATCAATATATTCGAATAATATCGATATTACCTATTTGTTGATCCTCGTATTCTGATATCACAAAATTTATCGATAAAATCGATATTTTTCCCAGTCCTAGCGATATCTAATGATTCTTGATCTATTAATGGGGTCATTTCACATTTTCTAATTTATTTTTTTCTTGAAAGAATAGGTCAAATTAAATATGTAGGTATATGTTTTACACTTTACAAGTCTTTAAAATCAGAGATATGATTTTTTTAAAGTTGTCTTTAATTTCAAATATTTGGACGCTGACGTCACGGCATATGTCACGGCTTGTCGGATGCGGCAACAGCTCTCTACCGGTTGTGTTTGGAACTATGATTGTTTGGATTATCACTTGTCAGTTTGATTTTGTGACAGCAACATATTGTTAACGAAAAACATATTCATACAACTTTTGGTATTTATTTTAATAAATGTTTTATTTACATACTTTATTCTTAAGTCTGCTGTCACCTGTCACAATTTTAGGTTAGCTTGTTTACAGCAGCAAACGGATACCACGTGGACCGTTGTGTGTGTGAGAGGAATGTCTTTGTGTGAGTAACAAGCCGTGACGTCACGAATTTTACAGCCGCGAAAGTTTATTAGCAAATTTATGAATGAAAAGTCGCATATTTCATGTTATTTTATATTACTATATTTATTAAATGAGACGGATTTCACGATTTTATATAAAAAACAACGGATATTTTTTTTTGAAATGACCCCATTGTATAAAATGTACTGTAGACATTATCAAAATTATTTATCGAATATGTGCTTAAATACTATTTTCTCTTTATTCAAACATAAACATGAACATTGTGATGAGTGGTATAATATAATAAATACGTATAAAATGGCAGTCTATGCTAGTCAAGAGAACAAATTTACATATAATTTATGTACAATCACATTAATAATCATCTTCGTCATATCCATAACCAAAATCATCCCCTTCTTCTCTGTGCTGGCGAAGCATTTGAAGAACGCCCATTTCTTGGTCCGGTTCGACTGCTGGAGCTTCGTCTTCGTAGTCTTCTTCGCATTCTTCTTCTGGAACTACAAAGAAGATTTTTTTTAGATGTTAGATGGGTAAAAGAAAAAAATATTTAGCATACTCAATTCTGTGGGTATTACAACTGGTTCTGGATCGGGTTCTGCAACAGGAAGACCTATTTCGATTGGTTTCTTGGTTCTTCGCGAGTTTATGTTGACTGATGGTCGTGCTCTTTTGGGAGGTTCTTCAGTTTTAATCCTAATAAAAAAATATACTTATATAAATTCATATATTTCTCCACAATATGAACTGATATGAACACGTAATTCAATCAAACAACAATCACCCTTTATAATATATTCCTACCCAAGCATATGTTTCAAATCGTTCACATTCAACCGTTCCTATTTCTTACAGTCTTTATTTTATTATTGTAATAATTTAATTTAATACATATTTATGTCATACTGGTTTCTAAAGCAACGTTTTTTGAACGATTTATAACACAAAAAGTGAAATTTAAGATGATATTTTAAAGACGCGTGTCCCACTTAGTGGGTTCGCACAAACCCGATAACAATAAGAACAACATCAATATCATACAACAAATCCTTACTCTTAAACATATTAAAGTGACCGATTTTCGGTAGCGAAATACTGCATCCGGATCAAAATAATAGTTAGGAAACAATCATCCTTCGCCATATATTCTTATCTAAGCAGACTTCTTTCGCCACGGCCACACTCATAATCCTTACTCTTAAACATATTATAGTGACCGATTTTCGGTAGCGAAACACCGCATCCGGATCATAATAATAGTTAGGAAACAATCATCCTTGGCCACATATTCCTATCTAAGCAGACTTCTTTCGCCACGGCCACACTCATAATCCTTACTCTTAAACATATTAAAGTGACCGATTTTCGGTAGCGAAATACCGCATCCGGATCAAAATAATAGTTAGGAAACAATCATCCTTGGCCACATATTCCTATCTAAGCAGACTTCTTTCGCCTTGGCCACACTCATAATCCTTACTTTTAAACATATTATAGTGACCGATTTTCGGTAGCGAAACACCGCATCCGGATCATAATAATAGTTAGGAAACAATCATCCTTGGCCACATATTCCTATCTAAGCAGACTTCTTTCGCCACGGCCACACTCATAATCCTTACTCTTAAACATATTAAAGTGACCGATTTTCGGTAGTGAAATACCGCATCCGGATCACAATAATAGGAAACAATCATCCTTGGCCACATATTCCTATCTAAGCAGACTTCTTTCGCCTCGGCCACACTCATAATCCTTACTCTTAAACATATTAAAGTGACCGATTTTCGGTAGCGAAATACCGCATCCGGATCACAATAATAGTTAGGAAACAATCATCCTTCGCCATATATTCCTATCTAAGCAGACTTCTTTCGCCACGGCCACACTCATAATCCTTACTCTTAAACATATTAATTCGGTAGCGAAATACCGCATCCGGATCACAATAATAGTTAGAAAACAATTATTCTTCGCCACATATTCCTATCTAAGCAGACTTCTTTCGCCTCGGTCACATTCATACTGAATCCTTTATTTATGCGGCATTAAATTATTCTAGCTTCATCCAAAATATCTCGAGGACTGTATTTTTCATCAATTATAGCGAATAAGAATGTTAATAAAACCAGAAACTTGCGACTTAGCCTACTTATACGAATCTCATACCGCTACAAATTGCTGCATATGTCTTTTAATAATTTAATAACTAGAAACCACAAGTAATTACAACTTGCTTATGCCTTAAAGATTCACTTTTCGTCCTAGATGCATAAAATACTATTATACACAAAGTGAGTTAAGATAATATTTGTTGAAGAAAAAGTTTAAACCGCCGAGCCCCTAGGACGAGTGGGTTAAATTCTTTGAGTGAATAAAGTCTTAACTTACGTGGTTTATACAATATTTTATTAAATTTTGACGAAATAATAATAAAAACCATTATATTTCATTTTGTCAAAATAAAATAACTAATCAATTAGTAGGCTGTGCATGATAATCATCGTTTATTTATAAATTATAAAGAAGCTTTATTTTCTGTCACCATAAAGACACTTTTCGTCTAAGGCACATACATAAATTTATGTCATACGGGTTTCTAGTTATAAAATTATTTTCGGAGGGAATACTTTGAACACATTTATTATTCTCAAAAATTCTAGTCGTCTTTCAGTTTGCCAACAAAATAACTACAAATTTCTTACTGTTTCGAAGGAGTCGCTTCATCTTCAGGTTCAATTTTTTCCTGTTTGGTAGGTTTCTCATTCAAACTCTTCAGCACATCATAATTAATTTTATTTGATATTCGTTTTTCTTGTAACATTTTCTCTATCGCTTCTCCTGCTGAATGTGACGGTCCTATATTAGATTTTCTTTTCGTGGCTGTCCGTCGTTTCTTCTTTTCAGGTTTGCCTTCCTCCTTTTCTTTGGCCAATCTTTCTTCTTTCTCTTTCTGTTCTTTAAGGTATGTTGCATTAACTTTGTTCCACAGCCCGTCTTTGTATTTGGTTTCGTCTTCATTCATAATGTACATATCTATTTCGTCATCGTCTATATCGTCTAGGGTTATATCTTGAGATTCTTGTACTGTGTTTGTTGCGGTGCTTACACGGTCTTCGAGGGAGTTAGCCAGGCCCATACTAGCTATGTTTGGACCTAAAATTTTCAGTGTATGTACGAAAATGAAATGTTCGATAACTCAAAAATAAAAGTTTAAGTTGCATAATTTATCTCATTATTTAGAATTTTTAGATATAGAAAAATGTACATTCAAATAAGTATCTAACGAAATATACGTTCCTACTTCTGCAACTTTATATACAGATATGTAAAATGTAAAGCAGTCATACTAGTTACCAAGTTCGACAATTTTTTCCTTCGATCCGTTGTTAGACAGTTCTTCTTCTGTCATAAATTCCTTAATAGTTCCTAAAGTAGATTCCTGTATAAATGCATCCGTATCTCTTAATTCTAAATCTGGATCACTCGCTGTAAATACAAATATATAAGAAAGTTACCCTAACAACAACAAATAAAAAATTACTGTTTATCTGTTTGACTTTTTTCGGTTTCTTAATATCTTTCTCTAACTGCAATTCTATTTCCATTTGTAGTTCTGTTAAATGATCGGCTTCTTCTTCCATTAGCTATATGTATAGAGTTGATAAATAAAGAATATTTTAAGTGTTTATTGAATACCTTTTGTAATCTTTCTTTGTCTTTCCTTCTAGCAGCTTTGAAAGATGGTGGATCTTGTTCTTCTTCTAAATCTACAGTCATGAATTCTTCTAATGTTAGAGCACTTGTTGGTGTATCACCGAATTCTATCAATCTGAGAAATAAATAAATAAATATTTTTTTATGTGATCTCATATTTGAGTGCATTATGTGATCAAGTGTTTTTCAAAAAGTACACAAGATACCCTTGTGTTTTGGTGCTATTTTCTAATATTGTCTTTTATTTGTAAATCGTCAATACCGTTTAAAAATATGTAATTAAATTTGATTATACGGCAGCACCACGGCCGCACCGGGTCTATTTATCGAACAAGCACATTCTCACAGCAGAGCAGCCGTGTGTGCATACTTATTATTTTTTCGTTTGTCTTATCGACTTTGTGCGGCCGTGATGGCAGCTGTTTTTTGCACATAGCAAAACGTGTGGCCGTGCTTGTTCGCCAACTGGATTCGGTGCGTCCGTACTGCAATAGACATCTAAAGGCGTGCAGCCGTGTTGCGGCCGTGCACACAAGTATCATTTTTACTCCTGGAAGTTGCGATAAGTACATTTGAAAATCAGTTTTTGATGTTTTATAAAAAAAACTAAGTCAAAGTCGTTATTAAAGCCAGGGGAGGTTTTCTCGAAGACTAGCAAAATAATTGAACGGTTCGCTAGAATCTAGCAATGATATATTTTGCTAAAACATCTAGCAAACTAGTGGGCAGCTGCATGCGGTATGTATGTTTGCAATCAAAACGTCAATTTCTTTCTAACAAATTTGTTACACCTGGTTAATAATATTTACTTCTGCTGCATCGTCTAACAGTTCAAGTAATAATTTCCATTTCAAAGTGAAGTTTGCGAGCTTTCAATACCATATATAGAACTGTTCAATGATGACTTTTTAGTGAATAAGCTTGTTTTAAGGTTCCTATAATACGATTTTACCATTTTTACGATGATGTCTGTATGTATGTATGTGTGTGTGTCTGTGTGTGTATGACGAAAGTTTCGGATCGCATAACTTCAATACCACGATTCCAAAAATTATAATTTGTTCGTATTCCTCAAGTTTACATCCAGAATAACAAGTGATTAGATTTTGATTATAATTGGTGAACCAGAAGTAGCCTCATTTGAAGATTTAACAGTCAAATTTGATTTATTAACATTTAACGTTATTATAATTTAAAGAATATATTATTCTCTATACGATTTGATTGCATTTTATACTTCATATTCAATAGATACAGAGTTAAATAATTATAAAGATATTAAATTTTATAAATCAGCCAGCTATGCTAACCATGAAAATTGTTAATATATTCAGATAATTCAAATTGACAGATGTCAGTATCAATAAAAAGTAAATGAATGTGACAGAGATGAGGAGGTTGAAGTAGATCTGGGGGAATACCATTCATTACGCATCTAGCGCTAACAAACAGAGCTAATTTTTCATAGGTTAGCGCTATCCTGGGTGAATGCAAGCAATGTTCTATTTTGTTAACATTTTAAAATTTTAAGTTGTTTTTTATTGCTTTTTCCATAATTATTATCAAGTGTAGTAATTTTTATAACCTAATAAAATAAACTATTAATGGCATATATGTATGTGTTGTGTTTTTTTTATAATTACATTATTTATATGCTAATAAATAATTTCTATTTTGTATTATGTTGACGGATTATATCATATCCGGATCTTTCGTTTTCTAGTTCTAAATCTTCCGGCTGGCTAGTATACTGGTACAATAAAACTGTTTAAATATGAATAATTTCATCATACAGGGTGTTAATAAAAAAACTTTACACACTTTAGCAGGTGATAGTAGAGATGAAAACAAGAAAAAAATTCTAATACACTTAGGTCCAATACTGATTGGTTTTTAGAAAATTTATGTATGGAATTTGTACATAATACACAGGATTGACGGAAGGTATTGTGCTGGCCACATCAGATTTAACAACTAAGGACTCTAGGTGTTTACGATCAATTGTAAACAAAGTTGCAGCCGTCGTCGAAGAGACTCACGCACTTGATCGTAAACACCTAGAGTCCTTAGTTGTTAAATCTGATGTGGCCAGCACAATACCTTCCGTCAATCCTGTGTATTATGTACAAATTCCATACATAAATTTTCTAAAAACCAATCAGTATTGGACCTAAGTGTATTAGAATTTTTTTCTTGTTTTCATCTCTACTATCACCTGCTAAAGTGTGTAAAGTTTTTTTATTAACACCCTGTATATGCAAATTTAAAATATTGATAAGCAACTTCTGCTTTACATATTCTTGTAAAGCCAATTTAATTTTTGAATTCCAAAAGAACCAAAAATTTTCAAAATTTTCTCCTTGAACCATATTACATCCGAGTAAATTATTACTGAGTATTTACAGGCTGACATTTACCGTGTTACAATTGTTTTAGTTAATTGTTTTATTTCAAATCATTGTCATGACTCACTATTCTTTTTTCGACTAGGTGTATAAAAAAGTGCCCGCCATTTTACTTTTTAATAATGGAACATATGGATTATTTTACATGATTGTAAAGCAAATTTGATGTACTTTTCAAATTTGTAAAAAAATATAGTATGTTCCATTTGAAATTTCAAAGTTGATATTAATTACTAATAAACCGGAAGTGGTATCATGAATGTACATCCGTCATCAAGTAGCTTACATGTTGCTGTATAAATCATGTTATATGAAAGAAATTACTAACTTAATAAATAAGCGAGATATTTGCTGGGTCCACTAAAATATAACACCCTGTATACAATGAACTTTGACAACACAGATTTCTGTTAATAATAGAGTTGAATTTTTTCAAATTTTATTTTTAGGATTTGAGTTCTACGTCGTTTTTTTTTAATAAAATGTCAAAAATATATCGAAAAACCCTCAGAAGAACCCCAATAAATTGTTGATGCAGCTCTGTCTTTGTTGTATTTTACTTACATTACACAAATGAATATAAACTTGCTAGGTATTATTTTTGACATATTTTCACCCTAGAGGCTTTTTTTTTTTACTTTTGTCATGGTTTTAATATCGGAGTTTCTACTCCCATGGTGAAAAAAAATTAACATCAGAAATTTGAAAATATGTTATTCATTAAAATTTCAATATCTATTTTAGCACAATTTTTAACTTCTCTAGAGTTTGCGGGAGGTAATATCTACACACTGTTGTCTAATTAATAATAATATTCTTCTTTAAGAAACATTAAAAATGTAAACATGCAGACTGGTAAATGTAAAAGTTTTTATTTGTAAAGTTTCAAAAAATGTTTACTAAGTGTGATGTATGTACATTTCTTACCTTTTTCTTAAGGTAGACTCATGAACTTTAACGATCTTGACAATATCACCTGGCGAACGGTTAAATTCGTGCAATCTGGCTGCCATAAGGAGGGCTGCAGACAAAATATGATCGTACATAAAAGTACAAAAAACAAATTAGTACCTGCATGATAAAATACATTAAAATAGTAGGTATAATTAATAATTAAATGCATATAAATTATTATCCAGCAATATGTTATATTCGCTGTTTAGTGAATAATTTAACATGATTGATTTTATAATTATTAATTATATTATTGTTGGATCTAGTTCAATAGGTATAATTTAATTAACAAGTAGCACGCAAATGATATATGTAAATTTTAAAGTAGAGTTAAATCATTGAAATATGTACAATTGACAATCCTGTCAATACCGAATAACAATTGTTTGAATTTATATGTCTCCAAACATTTCAATAACTCATGAAAGATAACGATGTTTTTGGAATTCAGTCAATTTTATTTCCAACTAGTTTCGACACAACATGTGTCTTCCTCAGGGGCTATATTTACAGAAGAAAAATTTACAATAATATATATTGAATTACATTGGTGTAAATATAAAAAGTTAACTTACATGAGTTTTCTTAAGGAAGTTATATCGTGGAACCATTTTACCCAGAATTAATTGAAATTTTAATTATACCTCAACTGAAGTATAATCAACCTACTCTCCAAGTTTTAAAATAAATTACCACGCGGTAACTGAAATATTTGCAATTAAATTTGGCCTTTTTAACACGTGAAGAATAGGAAATGGCTAAATAAACACAACATTTTAAATATAACTTTTATATCCATACCGACATTTAATTGAAAAACTAGTATGTTATAGAAGACTAAATAACAGGTTTTATATAATTTTTTTAAAATAATTACCACCCAGATTTAATTTGATTGCCTGAAAATACGATAAATAGGTAGAATTATATTTGACAACCATGTACAAGCGTTCCAGATGGAGTATCAATTAACAACGCCCAGTGTGGTATTAGCGAATAAGAGGTTCTTTGGTTATACGAATTTCAAACGTGCAATCAAAGGAAATATTTTTAAAATGGGTATTTTACGTGAAGAGCATGAAAAGTTTAAACAGTATAATACTACTTTTGTAATTTTAAGAAAGAAATATATTAATTTATTTTGCGGTTCAGATTTGTAGTTTAGAACTAGTAATATATCTCATTTCTTATTACTTTTATACCCGAATGTACCAATAAATGTGGGAAAACTTCAAAAATCGAATTATTTTTAAGCGTTTGTCTAGAAAAAGATGGAATTGACTAGGCAACTAATAACAATATAAATATAGAAGCAAAAAAATTCCTACCGCCTTTCCTTTGAATAATGTAATATACTGAGGTAATAATTGCTATTATAACGAGTTATATGCTATACTTTATTTACGACGAATGTATTACACATAAGATTTTTTATAATTTCGTTTCATAATTCCAAACCAAATAATCTACATGACGTATTTTTTCATTAAAATTAGGTTAACATTACAACATTTTGTGATGTAACTACGGTGATGAAAATATATCCTTTTGAAATGTCATTTTTTGCATATTTTATTAAAAAATATACTGATTTGTGCCTCAGGGAAAATAATAACTATTATATGGCGTTATATGTACAGGATGTAATTTCTAAAACGGGTCATAGGGCTACAACATAGAAAAACAGTTTTTTAACTGCCAAAATACTTTAATTTTTAGAAAATAATTGGTGCGCATGTTATAGAGATACCAATCACGTTATATTTCTGTTTCATATAAAGCAACAAAAAAAAATTAAAAATTTGCGAAATTAAGAAACAAACCTCATTAACAATGAAATTGACAGTAACAAAATACTTGTTGACTTAAGACAGTTTATTAATAAACATTTACTTGCATTTTATTTGTTATAATGGGGTATTCGTAATATTTGTTTACCATGAAAGAGAAAATGAAAACATTGTAGGTGACGTAAAAAAAGTATGGGGGATTTTTGTAGAAACAAAAGAAACTTAAGATGGATTTTGGAATGTATGTAAGGAGGCCTTGATCAACTTTCACATACGGCAAACATTCATTGGTAAAACCGCCCGCGTATCGCTTATACACTGTACACTACTACACTATGTACAAATTCTGTGCGTAAGATTTGCGCAAAGAATCATTAATTATCTACTTAAAAACGCATTCTTTACGACCAAAGCAAATTGTGCTGAAGTTCCGTTGAGTAACGGCATTGGCAGGGCGGTCCGGGCAGGGCCGGATAAAAGGACGCATATTCTATCAGGGAAATTCAAATGGTACTGTTTGGGGTCCGTGATTTATGGGTCTATTCTGTATTATCAAGTTGTAAGAATGTAAAAATGTAAGAGATGTAGTTTATAGAGCGATGTAAGATGACAGTTTACATTTTTTTTATAAATAGCGATTCTGCAGCGAAATCTATAACCTTGGCCGATGAGTTACATTCTTACAACTTCAAATTATATTGTTGATAATAATAATACATACTTGTCACAAATACAAAATTTTCATGATATTTCAATAAACAAAATACCTACTTAAAATTATTCCTAAAATATTCGTTAATATTGTAGTAACATTTAACAATCAATAAATATTTTAGTTTCCTTTTAATTGGTTATATAATTTGATTCCTATTACAAACGGATCATTTAGGGTTAAATTTAACTTAGGTTTTGGAAGCACTAAATTCCCTTTACCTTTACCCTTAGTATTATAATTATGACAATTCTCATATTTTAAAATTTGGTCTTTATTTTTTCTAATAAATAAAATGACATTTAAAATATACATTTTCTTTTATAAAACTATGTTTACAGGTACTTTTGTTGCTAAGGTTATAAATATTTCTAATAGTTCGTGTTTGTAGTATAAAACTGCGAACGGCATTGGGAGAGCAGCCCCAGAAAATTATGACATTAGACTATAAAATTTTTGCAAAACAAAAAGTTTTTGGTGTATTTACTGTAGTATTTTGTGCAAGTTTTTTAAGAGCAAAGCATAGTGCAACGTGGACAAAGTATTTATTCCATTTTCGGAAATAATTTTAGAAAAATCATCGTCAAGACAGACGAAATTTGTTTTAAGAACAACTCTTACATCATTTAGATACAGAGAAAATAAAACTAGATCTAATATTGAGCCCTGTGGTACACCATAAGGGACTGGCTTGACATTAGACTTACAGTTATCATCGTATCTCTTATATGTAGTTCTAGATATAGCAATACTGCCCCACTTAAATTGAACACCCTTGAATTTGCCATTTTTATACACAGAAACAAAAATAAATATCATACCTTCCTACACGAGATACAAAAATGATTTCCGCATCCCATTTTAAAATCTCAATGTGAAAAGAAATTCTCCTGACATAATGGGACTTCGTATCAACAATCATCATTTAAAAATAAACTGAAAACTCTGTTCATTTTCTTTCTACACCATTGAAGAATTTTTTAAAAAGGGCTCCAAAATTGATTATACCCGAGGCGCTCAAAACCCTAAAATCCGGCCCTGGGCACTGGCGAACATTTCCAAATAAATTTATCATTTCCTAAAGAGTTTCTAGCAAAGGGAGATGCATTAAAATGCGATCTATTATTAGAAATAATTAATATTCATATATGTCCGGACGAATGTCTGAATTTTAGACTATTATTTTCCTAATGCATGCGCTAGGTAATTGTATATTACGGTTCGTTATAAGCTGCTTTGCTAAATGATACGATATGAAGATATGAACACAGGGTGCATGCATTTAATGCAATTAAATATTAAAAATACGTTAAACTCTTTTGTATGGGGAAATATACAAACGATTTAATTTTCATGATAAACATCGGTTATTAATGAAATAATTAGGAAAATATATTTTAATTGCATTTTAAAAACGATTACTGTTTTAATGGTATCATAATGGAAGTTTAATGTTCAAATTATGGTTTTTATAACACTGATATAAGGGAAAATAGCATTCTCTGAATATAGTAATAATTTTTTTGTCGTGTGATATTTTTAAATCGTTTATCTTAGAACTTTCAAAATGTAATATATCTCTCATATACAGGTTCTGGGAAGAAGACTCCCCCCCTGTAAGTTTTTTATTATAAGTAATAGAAGTAAATAGTTCATATAAAGGTTTATTATTTTAAATATACTATTTTTTAACAGATGTCGATATTTTTTATAAAGTCAGGTTTACATAATAAGCATATTTTAGGGTCCCTACAATACAATTTTACCATTTTTACGATGATGTCTGTATGAATATATATATATATATATATATATATATATATATATATATATATATATATATATATATATATATATATATATATATATATATATATATATATATATATATGTGTGTTGTGTGTGTGTGTGTGTCTGTGTGACGAAAATTTCGGATCGCATAACCTCAAAACCACGATTCCAAAAATTATATTTTTTTCGTATTCCTCAAGTTTACATCCAGAAGAACAAGTGATTAGATTTTGGTTATAAATGGTGAACCGGAAGTATCCTCATTTGAAGATTTAACAAAATTTGATTTATTGACATTTAACGTTATTATAACTTAAACAATATATTATTCTTTATACGATTTGATTGCATTTTATAGTAATGCTAAACATGGAAACTACTAATATATTCATATTATTCAAATTGAAAGATGTCAGTATCAATAAAAAGTAAATTAATGTGGTAGAGATGAAGATGTTTAAGTAGATGTTGAGGAAGACACGGAAAGATACGGTAAGAAAATAACTCTAGTGTTACAAGTTTCTAGAAAGATACAAGAAAGTCGATTACATTGGTTTGAACATGTCATGAGGAGAAATGAATAATTATATGGGAAGAAGAATGAATTGCTTAGTAATAGGATGTTGAAGAAACAGAGGAAGACCAAAGATAAGACGGAAGGACTGTATTATGGAAGACTTGAGAGAAAAGGAACAGAATGAAAACGACACGCAAAAATAACAACCCCTAAACGAACGGGAAAAGCTAAAGAAGAAGAAGATGTCAGTGTCAAATGCAATTTACATAATTTGTTTATGAAATAATTTTACTGGAAATTTAGAATCTTTTGCGAGAAAAATTATGTATGGAATTTATACATTATACACAGGATTGACGGAAGGTATTGTGCTGGCCAATTTTACTAAAATATAAACCGCCATTTTTTCTCTATTGTAATAAAAAAGTTAAGGGGGTGGGACCCTGTATGTACGCCTGATATGTTTTTGCAGAATACGTTTTGTAATTAAATTTCACAAGTTTCGTTTCCAAATTTCCAAAATGTATTGCATGTTTTTGTAAACGTTGTTAAATTGAACAACCCCACGAATATTACAACATTAATATTTAATAATAAAATTGCGTAAAATAATTGTATTATGAGTTGGTGGAACAAATATGTAAATACATATATCAAACATAATTTCCCGTATAATTGTTTGTGGTAATTGTGTTATTAATACAGTTATAATTTATAATTTCCATTTTTTGCAATGAAATGTACCAAGATATTATGAATCATATGCTAATTTGCATAAAGGTGTGTTTCATTTTATATTATATACGATTGCATTAGAATTATATAAAGTTCTTATTCAAAATTTGGTAAAAAAATTATAAAATACCAATGTTAATACAATATGAATGATCCGAAATCTATTTTTTGTTACATTTGGCTGTAACTAATCACTTTTTTCTGATTCTCCATCGTAACATTTTCATATCCTCATACCGTAAATCTCTGTCAAAATTAAATTTTATTTAATAAAAATGAAACCAGGACTTACCAGCTCCGCAAAGCCCGGACGGTCGTCGTCCTGAATGTATGGAATCCCTCTTCATCCTCTGTACGAGTCGGAGAGCCGTGGTGGACACCTGCTGCGTCTTTTCCCCAAACTCAAGTCGTCCTGCGAATCGCAGGATATATAAACATGGATCTGCAACAAGAGAGAGAAGGTTTTGTAAGACAAATATACAAACACCGGCAAAATTAGAGTGTTTAATTCGTTTTCACTATATATTAAGGATTACAATCATTTCTATTTTTGTTGTTGTTTCAATTCTACCCGTTTTGACCACATACAGCCCATAGTTTATAGCCACTTTTATAAACTGTTTCAAGCCAGAATGGCCATTTCATCTATAAATGTTGATGAAATACTTTCCATTTTTATTCGAAAAATGGTTTCACTTTGCATGCGCTATCGTTTTTATTTTTGAAGACTGTGCATTATCTTGAAAGTGAAGACAAGATTTTATTTCAAAATATCTATTTCTGCTAATCGATTTCTTCACTATTTACAGTCGTAAATCTTCTTCGCTTGACCAGTATTTTTTTCACTGAAAAGTGTGTGGTACCCCGAAAAAAGAAAATATTCAGTAACTGCTTTCATTTCGCTCTCGCACTAACAGCAAACTGATTGTTTTTTTTTACTTCTTTTGCATATTTTATTGTTTGTTGCTGATCAAGTTCATATTTTTTTACTCTCATAGTTAAAAAAAATCCAAAGGAGTTTTTCTCTTACATCATCGACCATATTTTTGTAGTTATTAGGTAAGGAATGAAAGAATAAGGGAAAAAACTCTAAGGTTAAAGAAAGATAAGATGGAAGGACTGTATTGCGGAAGACTTGAAAGAAAAGGACCTGGAGGTATTGTGCTAGCCACATCAGATTTTTACCTTCCGTCACCTTTAGGTAAGGAAGGTATTGTCTTTGGTCAAAAAAATCAATAAAGAGTTTTTAGTGAATAAGCATGTTTTAGGGTCCCTATAATACGATTTTACCATTTTTAAGATGATGTCTGTATGTATGTATGTATGTATGTGTGTCTGTGTGTGTGAGTGTGTGTGTGTGTGACAAAAGTTTCGGATCGCATAACTTCAATACCACGATTCTAAAAATTATATTTTTTTCGTATTACTCCAGATTAAAAACAACTGATTAGATTTTGGTTATAATTGGTGAACCGGAAGTAGCCTCATTTGAAGATGTAACAGTTAAATTTGATTTATTGACATTTAACGTTATTATAACTTAAAGAATATATTATTCTCTATACGATTTGATTGCATTTTATACTTCATATTCAATAGATATAGAGTTAAAGAAATTTAAAGAAATTAAATTTTATAAATCAGCCAGCTATGCTAAACATGGAAACTACTAATATATTCATATAATTGAAATTGACAGATGTCAGTATAAATAAAAAGTAGGTAAATTAATGTGGCAGAAATGAGGATGTTGAAGTAGATGTTGGGGAAGACACGGAAAGATACGGTACGGAAATAACTCTAGTGTTACAAGTTTCTAGAAAGATACAAGAGAGATGATTACATTGGTTTGAAAATGTCATGAGGAGAAATGAAGAATATATTGAATAGCTTAGTAATAAAGGAAAGAAAAGGAACTGAAAGAGAACGACACGCAAAACAGAAATGAGTGGGAGAAGAAAATAAAAAATAGCGACCCCTAACGAATGGGGAAAGCTAAAGAAGAAGGAGATGATAGTGTCAAGTACAATTTGCATAGTTTGTTTATGAAATAATTTTACTGGAAATTTAGAAATTTATGTATGGAATTTATACATAATACACAGGATTGACGGAAGGTATTGTGCTGGCCACAACAAATTTAATTTCTTTTGATCCCATAAAATATATCGACAGTATCTAAATCTGCTTCTATTCGCAGATTGGCAAACCCAGAATTGTATAATAGGGTGATATATTCTTATTTTAAATATCACATGTTGCTTAATGTACAACCTACATACATGCCATTGAACTCATATTAATTATTATTTCATTATTATATTTATAACAACAATGATTTAATAATCATTATAATTTGCATATTGTATGTAATTTTCACATTAAAATTTATTAGTTTGTGAACTTCAATAATCATTTCTAACATTGCTTAATATAAACAACAATCATTATATTCATTCAATAATTTGTATAATCAAAATCTCATCAGATTACAAATTTATAAAATCAATCTCAAGAACTAGAAAGCAAAAAGTGATTTGTTAAGTTTCATTAACTTAAAGAGAGGAAGTAAGGTAATTCCCAGAAAAAGAAAAACAAAGCAACGATTATTGCAAGAAAAATAAAAGTAGACAATATACGAACAAAGAGTAGTGGACATGAGGAAAAGTCTTTTGAGTTTTACAACCTTGTTAACCTTACGACAAGGCCCGAGATTCCACAAGGTGTAAAACACACGTCAGGATGCTGGAACTAGCAAACATTGCAACTTTATGTGGGAAATCAACTGAAGTACGAATTCATTTTATGATGACTATTCTTTTAGATATTCACTTTTGTTTATCTCTATACTTACCTACTTTTATATTTTATAATCCATTGTTGATTGTTTCGTTGAGAAAAAAAATAAGATAACAAGCAAAGGCTATAAGAAAATTAAAATTTAGATGTATTATCAACAAAAAAATTAATTCAGTATTGAACATTACATTTCTGATAAATTTTGTCCTAATTCTCATAAAGAAAGAATTTTTGCAAAATTAGTAAAATAGACCTTTAAAGCGATACAAAATATGCGCAATGGATTCTACTTATTTTAAGCTAACACATGGCGGGATTCATGCTTACGTGCTTTGTCGTTGACAACTTTAAAAAAATCTGATGTGGCCAGCACATAACCTCTCGCCGTATATTTTACCTGGCTGTATGCATAAAGCAAAGAATATTTTTATAAATACAAATAATATATTCATATAAATCTATGACGTATAAACTTCTTTATTATTCAATAATAGCATGTCTCAACATGAAGATATTTTACCATAAATTATGTTACAATAAATTACAAAGTAGAGTTTACCATATATAAATATTAGGCTGGTAACTGCAATTTTCAATTCGAACAACGTTGTTTACTTTCTCTTCATATTCTTCTAGTAAAAACATTAATTTTGGGCGGTCTAAAATGTATATATGGATTGTGCATCTATTCTTACATATCTTCTTTTACATTTTATTTTTTCATACATGTTATATCTAAATAACACTAATTCCCTTTAATAAAGTGACGGATAGATTGCACTCCGATTATTCTTATATCGATGTGTAATTTTGTCAATATTTACAACTTACTTGAGAAGAATTTGATAGCTTTTTCGCAATTCAAAGTTACTCTAGTCTATAGTACTGGTGTACATTGTCCCATAATGTTTGAAACAAATTTAAGTCCTTCAACCTAGACTTGTCATCTCCATAATAGTCACAGATCAAGCATTAAGGGATTCTCCAAGTACATTTTTCTTTCATTACTCATTATTTCTGACACTGACATTTATCTGTCAGTTACAAATAATTTAAATTATCAACTATTTTTCATGGCATTCTTTCGGCTGTCAAATTTATTACAACAGATTATTTTATATATTATACTTCTTTTATCTCTAAATCTATGGAATATATAATAAAATATTTAAATGTATCAGATAGAGAATTTAATTTTCTTTAATATTACCACGAAAAATTTTCAAAAAATAATATTTAGAAGATTTTTTTTCAAGAATCTTCTACTTCCGGTTGTCCAATTATTACCAAAACCTTTTCAGATCTTCCCATGAATGTCCGATTGGGAAATACGTTATTAAACAAATTTTAAGTCTTATAGTTTTTGAGTAACCGTCCTTCCAACATCCCACACACACACACACACACACACACACACACACACACACACACACACACACACACACACACACACACACACACACACACACACACACACACATACACACACACACACACAGACATCATCGTAAAAATGTTAAAATCGGATTGTAGGGACCTTAAAACATGCTTATTCAATAAAATCTGGATATGCGATTTTTAGCATGAATGCAATACCTCTCTTGGCGAGAGGTAAAAATCCATAGATATAGTTACAAATTTCTACACATTTTGATAAATGGTTAGGAGACACCAATATTAATAAATATTTGGAAATCAGTTTCTAATAAATTTATAGTATAATAATTAACAGAAAGAATGCTTAAAATTTGTGAAGCTATTATTAAAGTCAGATATTTTTCCAAAGAATTTGAAAAATTAAATTTAGTAAGTAATTCTTCTCGTTTAAATGTTTATAGTCACGTTCTATTTTGTCTTTATAAATAAATTCATTTTAAATTTATAAAAATTTTAATGCCCTTCCTTCATTAGATAGCTGGTGTATCTATTTTTTGAACGCTCTATTGTATGAGATACTTATATGTCAATACAAATCGTCAAATGTCTCGTGCTGCATTTTGTAAATTTCACAACAAACATTCCACTTAAAAGGAAAACATTTTCATTTCACCTGTCATCTTTTCAATTATCGCTTATTAATATATTAAAATTATAAATTGTGCATAAATGGATAATAAGGTAAGTATGGAAAGTACCGGCTTATACCTTTAGTTTGAACGGTGTATTTCATCATTTTATTCTCATCCCACATGTTTTATGATTTGGCAAATCATCTTGCCTAAAATTGCACAAGACTCAATACCCTGCAGCAGATAATTAAACTTTTTCTTCGCAAAATGCCATGCACTTTAAATGCACATGCACCACGTTTACATTTTGTAACATGCAATTGAAATAACGTGACGTGCGGTGTCGTTTCTATTATTCTTCTTCGATGACATATTTACGAAGTTCATGGGTTCAAGTTCAGTAGTGAAAGTGATCGTAAGTCGGTGATATATTCCTCAAACTTTAGTTATTTGAGCGCGTGGGTCGCTTTCTAGTTTATGGCACAGAATATTAGTAAATTTGATATAATTCCATTAATGGACTTTCAAATTTCGTATGAATTTTAAAATAAAACAAATGCACATGAAGAATAACAATTATGTAAAGTTTGACAGTTCCGCCTTTCTAACCTGACGAATTTTGGCAACTTTCTTTTAATCGTAATACACAAATTAAGAGCAGGAAAATATTAATGAACAAATAAATAAATATTACGTTCCTTATATCATCCGACATATGGGAAACTTGTTTTGTACTTTCTTTTAAATGCTACGACATAATAATTTTTACCTTCCGTCACCTTTAGGTAAGGAAAGTATTGTCTTTGGTCAAAAAATTCAGTGATGAGTTTTTACTGAATAAGCATGTTTTAGGGTCCCTATAATACGATTTTACCATTTTTACGATGATGTCTGTATGTATGTATGTGTGTCTGTGTGTGTGTGACAAAAGTTTCGGATCCCATAACTTCAATACCACGATTCTAAAAATTATATTTTTTTCGTATTCCTCAAGTTTACATCCAGAAGAACAAGTGATTAGATTTTGGTTATAATCGGTGAACCGGAAGTTGTCACATTTGAAGATTTAACAGTTAAATTTGATTTATTGACATTTAACGTTATTATAACTTAAAGAATATATTTATTCTCTATACGATTTGATTACATTTTATACTTCATATTTAATAGATACAGAGTTAAAGAATTTTAAAGAAATTAAATTTTATAATTCAGCCAGCTATGCTAAACATGGAAACTGCTAATATATTCATATAATTCAAATTGACAGATGTCAGTATGAGTAAAAAGTAAATTAATGTGGCAAAGATGAGGATGTTGAAGTAGATGTTAGGGAAACACGGAAAGATACGGTAAGAAAATAACTCTAGTGTTACAATTATCTAGAAAGATACAAGAAAGACGATTACATTGGTTTGAACATGTCATGAGGAGAAATGAAGAATTATATTTGAACAAGAATGAGTAGTTTAGTAATGGGAGGTTGAAGAAGCAGAGAAAGACCAAAGATAAGATGGAAGGACTGTATTGCGGAAGACTTGAGAGAAAAAGAACCGAATGAGAACGACACGCAAAAAATATAAATATCGACTCCTAACGAATGGGAAAAGCTAAAGAAGAAGAAGATGTCAGTGTCAAGTGCAATCTTTTCCAAGAAAAATTATGTATGGAATTATGGCCACAACAGATTTTTTATTTTTATTGACTCAGACATATTTAGTTATACAGAGGCCTCTAAATATTTAATATTATTGTATATACGAGTAGTATTATTGATCAATAATATTGATGCTCCCTCTACACAGAATGTCTGAATTTCGTTTGCCACGAATGGGATCTCGAAAACTATAATATGATATAAAACTTCGAAAAGTGGAACATGTAGTACACCTTTGGGAGGCCATCTTAAAATGCTTTTGTTTTGCTAGAAGTTCTCATAGGCTGCTAGATAAAGACGAAAAACTAATTTTTGTTGGTAATCGAGAAAATGTTTCTACTAAAAAGTTGCATATTTTTATTGTACAAACCCGAAGATATTTAAAGACCAGATTATTGGAACATGAAAGAAATTCAAAAAAGAATACAAATATTACCAAATGTACATTAGTCAACCATGCACAGACCGAAAAACATAAATTCAATTTTAGCAAAAATATTAAGGTATGAAAATAATTTAAATAAAAGACTTACACTACAGATGTTAGAAATTCACAAACATAAAAACTCGATTAACTCGCAGACAGACATACAAAATCTAAGTATCATTTACAATGGCATATTAGGGAAATACTACAAAAAGTTAATAAAATAAATACGTGTTGCACCTTGCTCCTTCCAATACAAGAACCAACCCTTCGTCAGTTTTATAATGAACTCTGATAAGAATGTACGTATTATACTCGTATATATTTTTATAGTTTGACGACATCCTCAACCTTCTTCTTTTTAATTATGTACATTTCTTTATTTTTCAATAAATCATGATATTTGTACCCAGTTGATGTTTTCCAGGATGGTCTAATTGAGACCGAAACGTCGGTATTGTTTTAAATAAATAATATTTTAACCAAGGACTGAATCTCCATTACTTCACCTCTCCAAATTCCCGATAAATGTTTGAAATTAAATGTATATACATATATACAGTTTTTACTTTGAAAAATACGATTTTTTTACTTTTCATGGAATTTCTTATCCGGACACTCTGTATAGTATATAATTCAATTTATTTACTTAAATATCACAGTATTGCATAATAATACTTGCAAACAAATCATCTTCAAATATTGTGCAAAGAGATTTTGATTCACAAAATATATTGCATAACGTTCAATGTACCCTTCAATCAACAATATTGTTTATTAACAAATATTGTGCAAAATTATTAAAGTCTACGGATTACATTAATGCCCGGTTTCTCCAACATTAAATAAATCTTCGAATAGCTTATTCGTCGAATAAGTGGAAAATATCGCATCAAAATATAAAATAAATGTATCATCAGAGCATATTACCCATTGCTGGGTGTTCCAATTGCTTTGTCTTGTACACACATTTGGGTAATGATAATGATATATTTATATCATTTCATAAGATTTTTTGAATTGCTTCTCGAAAACTAAGACATGGCTATATTGCAATAGATTTTATAAGTAGATACCTCTTAAACCATTAACCCACTTGTTAATAATAATCGTCATTACCGATCTCTACGAATAAAAGTAGATTGACATTCTTGCAATGTATGTTGTAGGTACAGTAAATTTTTATCTTTATATCTTTCAAATGCATATTTGTATATAAATAAAATATAAGTTATTGTATATACAGTAAAATTTTTGAAAGATATCCATCCTTATCACACACGCTTATAGCCTTTGCAAAGGAGAGAGATACATGTATGCCAATTTGTTAATTCGTTCATGATACAGATGACCTTGATCAGACATCTTTAAAAAAATTACTGTACAGTAAAATTTTTGAAAGATGTCCGATCAAGGTTGTCTACGAATTGTATGAATTCAGATTTTTGCTCCGCCCATCATGACAAATTCAGTAGTGTCGTTTGCTTAGTTTTTATGAGGGTACGTAAGATACTACTGTTATTTTATTATTATAAAAATATATATTACAGGAAAAACATTCAAAATTCAAAAATAAGTCAACTAGTAAGTTTATAAGCAAATGTAAAACCAAATATGTTAAAAATAAGATACTGACACAATGTCAGTGACTCTGACAGAATATAACGTTATACGTACGGCTATGAATCCAGGTAATGTATCTGTATTAATAAATAAACTTACGTTACAGCGAAAGTATTATCAACAACGAGCATCGTTTATAAATGGAATGTCCTAACTTAGTCGAAACAATATGAATTTTTGAAAGACAAGCGTGTTATATCCATCCTTATCACACACTCTTACAGCCTTTGCAAAAGAAAGAGATAAATGTGTGCCTATTTGTTAATTCGTTCATGATACAGATGACCTTGATCAGACATCTTTAAAAAAATTACTGTACGTATATTTTATTGTGCTCGTAAAAATAATAATTTATTTACGATATTTTACTATCTAATGTCCTACTGCACCGCTTATACATAAATTATAAGTATTCCTATAACATTGACAATATTGAATTGAAAATTGAAACAAAATGCTAAAAGAGTTTGAGAATTTAAGTCATTTATGTAACAATTTTACTTTTATTAGTTACTGAAATTTTGTTGTGTTATTAAAGAAATTTTTATCCATTCTCGTCATTAAAATGTGACTTTAGTAATTAGATTTAATAGACAAAGTGTGTTTTAAAAATCATTTTAAAGATATTTTCAATAAAAGTGTCAGATAACTTATACTTAGAATACTACTTTTATATGAACTATTAAATAATCATTCTATTTAGTTTTATGGCTAGCAGACCATTAAATTATAACTTGGAGCAAATTATTTGTAAGTTAGCACTTTTCTTACTCCGTTTCTTGTTCATTTTAGTAAACATTCTTGTGGATAAGTATATAAACTTTCTTAATCGTCAGCCAGTGTCTTCAAATTTAAAGTAGACAATAACCGAGTACAATTTTGGAGGAGAAAGTTGACCTGTTGATATAACACTCCAGACCAGAGTTACTCTCTCGCAATACCTACCAAAAAAAGCGATTCAAAACTTGTTTGGGAGCTGAAGAATTTGTTTTTTTTTTACCTCAAGCGTTTTTATGGTTGGAAGATATTTGAATATTATGCAATATCTAACGGTTTGAAATTATTAGTGAACGAAATAAATTAAAAAAACATGCAAGAAAATGCTAGGTAGCAAACAAACATTTGTTTTTTTGAATAGTGAACTATTTTGCAATATATTACGGTGTTCTAGAAATATTCTATATATTTAATATTGGATTACATCACCTTTTTTAGTAATACCTGCTTTAATTACATTGGGCAATATGTTCCTGATCCTAAACCCTGTAAATTTTTCTGTGACTATGGTATCATATGGCTTGTAAGGTAGGTTTACTGGATTTTTATATTGTTTTTCATTATGCAAAAAAGTAAAGGGTCTCGGTAGAAGCCTGGCCTAGAAGATGATCCTTAAAATGACGGTCGAATTATTATCGCCCGTTATTTGGTCCACAGTTTTTTCTTTTTAAGTTTTAAGTCTATATTTAAAGTTACCGAAAGAATTTTGTAGTAATTTGTAACCATTTGTGTAGTTTTTATAATATAAACCGACCGAATCATTATGAGTTTGGGATCGTATATTGTTTTTTTTTAGTCTTGATTTACGCAAAAACAATGGCAACACAATACCTCCCGACTTTAATTTTTATTAATTTAAATACATATACCTATTGGGTATCGGGCCGCATGCCTGCGTGTCTGGTCGCGAATTTGGGGAACCGGATTCAATTCCTACCTACACCAAATATTCTAATTTTAAATGGCACAAAATTGTTCCCTGGAGTGTACTCTCCACGCCAGAAATGAGTACCAGTAAGGCGACGCTTGGTAAACGCTCGCACGATACAAATATGTTATCATCATTACCGAATTTACAAAGCATATTAGCACATCCAGCAATGGGTAATATGCCGTGATGATATTTTTTTTTTTATATAAATACATACCTGTATATTTCCATATAACTATTGTTCTATTACAATTTACAATTTTCTTTTTAAAACGTTACTATTATTAATTTGAAATTATTTTTTTGACAGTGACACTTATCTGTCAGTTACATACATTTGAAATATGAACTGTGTAATTAAGAAATTATATTTATCTTTAAAACATAGACTCTGAGATTTATAAAACTGATTATTTTATAAATTTATCTATAAAATATATAAAAAAATTATTAATGCATGCCTGTAGAAAATTCAATAATCCTTAATTTTTATAATAACATAATCGCGAAAAAAATGATATTTAAAGGTATTTTTGGAAGAAAAACTATTTTGAGCTTCTAGGAAAGTGCGATTTCCAGTTATCCGATTTACACCAAAATCTAACGGCGTCTTTCCATATTAGAGTAAGGTTCAGAAGATCCACACTCACACACATGCATACACACACACACACATACATACATACATACATACATACATACATACATACATACATACATACATACATACACCCACAGACATCATTGTGAAGATGTTAAAATCGGATTCTATGGACCTTGAAACGGGGTCATTTATCAAAATCTCGATATGCGATTTTTAGCATGATCCCTACACCTCCCTTACCAAGGGTAGCGGGAGGTAAAAATCCCCACATTTTTAGATTCAAAACAATCTACTCGTACGTTTAAATGAATATATTTGAATACATTGAATCAATGTCAAATGTGAAGTCATACAGAAGAAAATATTATAAGAAAGATATCATCTACTAGCAGTTTGCTGTTTGATTTATTTATGAATTACTCTCTTATAAAATAAATTCTTGTGAAATACAAATATGAATTTCATAATTCCCGTATGGTACATGATACAAAATTACCAAGTTTTATATCTACAATCGCAGGAAATAATATTTCATGTCGTATTTATACAGTGTCTAAATATCCTTTATAAATAATCAATTATCGATGTATGAGATTTTAAATCTACAAACAATTCAATAAATTCATAATTCCCACATAACTAACGGTACATCTATAAATAATGAATTAGTTCACAAATACAATAATACGAAATGTATTACATGGATTGAACAATCGTTTCTGAAAGTCACTCTTGAATAATGAATAGTAAAGACAAACGCAAACGGAGTATGTGCAATAATGCAAAAGAGCATGTCTTTCCGTTGCAATGCAACTCTAACCTCAAAAACACACCAAACCAAACATTGCAATTTTCTTTGTACTTTGTAGTCAATAGGTAAACTATTCTGTTTGAATTTCTTTATAGCAAAACACAAACCTTTATAATAAAGGTATAAGCTTTTGATTTATAGACAGTCATAAAAACAATGCATATTTAAGATATTTTACACAAATAAGGGGTTTTCATATTTAAAAAAATCTCACGACTTCCTTGTACGATTATTAAACTACACATATTTTTTTAATAAATAAATTACAAAATATTAATTTTAACTTCAAAACAGTAAGATATATAGCGACCATAATCTAACCCGGTTCTTTTTAAAGAGAGTTTTGATTACAACAAAGAAATATTTGATTGCAACAATGATTATGATTACCTAATTTCGCAATAAAAATATAATATTTATTATTGTATGAATCATAAAATTGCACGTATTTAACGTAATTTGACATGAACATTTTTTTTATGTTTTTGTCCTAATCCATAGCAAGCTTTATTACAAAAAAATAATTTTTAATTTTACATATCTCGCTTATACAAAGGGCTAATTTAATAATACTTAATGTGCTAGACGCAGAAATTAATTCTCTAAAACTTTTATTCGAAGCATTTATTTCTGAAATCAAAATAAAATCATTTTATTCAAGAAAAACTATTAACAACTTCAAGTAATGTACCACTTCCGGTTAGCCTATTTTAACCAAAATCTATTATGTTATTTCGATTGACATAAAAGTCTTTTATACCAAATTTGAAAAGTTTTGGATTATATTTTAAAACAGTTTTTCATTAAAATCTATTATAGGCTTCATGTAAAGTGCCACTTCTGGAAATTGTGTAATAACCAGAAAGGGAGGTGCACAACTAGATGTTATAGGAGTCCTAAATACAAAATTTCAACTTTCTACGGCTTACCGTTTTTGAGTTATGCGAGATACGTACGTACATACAGACGTCACGACGAAATTAGTCAAAATGGATTCAGAGATCATCAAAATGGATATTTCCGCTGAAATCTGAAAACCGAAATTTTTCGCGATTACAATACTTCCTTTACTTACGTACAAGGAAGTAAAAACGAATGGAACTGTGTGTGGCGAGGGGAGGGGAGTATATTAAAGAGGAACATTCGATTATAAAATAATTTTTAAAATAAAACTCTTTTTCATAAGCAGTCTCGTTATTTAATAGCCAGACCTCGTATATGATAAAATAAATGAAACAAACATATTTTACCGAAAAGTATCGGCATAAAATCGATGTTACCTAAACACATTTCATATTTTTATTTTGATAATAAATGTAAGATCTCCTGAATCCGGCATTTCCAATTCAGTAATTGCGTCATTAGGTCACCTCCACCACTAACTGTTAAATATGAGCAGTCGTGCAGAAAATCAAACAAATATGGTATACGCAGGTGCAAAGTTTCTAAACTTTATTGTTTTATTATTTCGTTTCATCATTGTGCGTCTTCTTGCGCAGACGTAATTAAAATTTTGCAATTATATCAATAATACTTGCAGTAATGAAATTAGTAAACAATGATAGTACCTACCTTGTGTTAAGAAACGAAAAGAAAACCTATCAATCGCTTTTGTACTGGGCTGCATATACACCGCTGATTTATGTAAATGTCAAGGAAACCGACTTAAATTTCTTCCGGAAGGAAACGAGTTGTAAGAATTACAATCTGCTTTTATTTTTCCTTGATACACACGGGCAATTTATTAAGAACAGAGGCGGTCGACTGTAAAAACCGTTACTGTTATTGTTGACGATTTTTCTTATGGGGGTATAAAGTTCTTTTATCTGCAATCGACTGGAAAATGGCCATTTTCCGAACGATTTTTTAATAAAAGAGTAAGTTTAGCGGAACTACGAATAGTTCCGAAAGTTCTATTTTAAAAGTTTGTCAAAATAATATATGTTTCTAAGACAGAGTCAATAGAACGAGATCTTTAACATATTCTGTTTTCAAATGAATTTAAATTCAAAAGAATCTAAGTGTTATTTCTATGTTTTAAATTTAAAGTTATTCAAATAAAAATTGTTTTGCATGAAACAATAATAATATCATCTGTAATTTTACCTCCCGCTACCCTTGGTGAGGGAGGTATAGGGATCGTGCTAAACATCGCATATCGAGATTTTGGTAAATGACCACGTTTTAAGGTCCCTACTATCCGATTTTAACATTTGATGATGTCTGTGGGTATGTATGTATGTACAACAAAAATTTTAAAGATGTCCGATCAAGGTTATCTGTACCATGAACGAATTAACAAATTGGCATACATTTATCTCTTTCCTTTGCAAAGGCTATAAGCGTGTACGATAAGGATGGAAATAATACACTTGTATTTCAAAAATTCATATTCACGATTTGAACTTCTTAGTTGATCAGTGGATCAAGCCTTGATTAAGGAATGGTGAATTCGCAATTCGGCCGTTTATTTCAGATGCTTTACCTTAGTATATATTCGTAGGTAACAGGAGAATTACAAAGTACACGGCTTCTAGAGAGGCTCAAAAATGTGCCAAAATCTTACCCTTCTGACAAGAATAGGCAGGGGCGGACTTTGGCCTAGGCTAAAGAGGCAATTGATTCGAACTATTTATATACATGTATTAAATATATTTTACGTTTTTACGTAAGGGCCCAAAATAAAGATTTTACCTAGGGCCCAAAAGAGTTTAAATCCGCCCCTGAGAATAGGCGGTAAAATATTTCAGCCTACCGGCGGCAAAATCGTAAATCCGCCACTGTCTTCAGGTCGAAAAAATTAAAAATATGTAGAGAACTTTTGCTAAATCTATAAAAAGTAAATTAATACGTCGAGGAATGGGTAAAACGCATCAATGAAAACAAAAAGTATTAATTCCATCTTGTTAAAAAGTAACCGATTTGGAAAACATTTTCCGTTTTTAAATATTCTTTAATCCAACTCTGTCCATAAAAACATTTTGCTAAACTAGGTAGCTTTATAGTTTAGTATGTTCTTTTAAACATCACCTGCTTCTTAATGCCCATCGAAAATGATAATACAGAAATAATTGCACGTGGTAAAATGAAAGTTTATAGTAGAAAACTGGGATTCTAATTACTGACTAGTGAACAGTGAGAAAAACATACTAAATGGTGTTTTTATCAATAAAACCGCCATTCGGTCACGGACCAGCACTAGATCCGAAACGGTTTACGATGATGAATATTCATTTCTCTGCGAAATTTCGCTGATTTTATTGCGGGAACTTTCGCTTATGTTTATAGTATAAATAAAGAAAAGGAAATTTCTTTACATTATGTAATCTTAATTTACTTTTACGCTTTTTATGGGATTGCATTTCATTATTTTTCATTTCATTTCACACATGTGATTCAATTCTTTCAAATTATCAAATAGAAGAACAAATATGTGTAATTTTGTATGTTAAATATGACATAACTTTTAAGAAAATTATGACCCATTTTTAAATTAAATTAAAAATTTGTCTTCATTGTTCATTTTATGTTCGTATCTTTTTAACTTTCCTAATTTGGAATTTGGGTATCCAATATCCATAAATGTATAATACATTCCAGGCTTAATAGTTATTTAAGTATTAAGTGCAGTAACTGTTTCCTACCGGTTTAGAATGATTTTGGGGATCTCGACGTCGAGATATACTTACTGAAATGCTTATTACCTTTGAATATATAATACATATAAGATGGCAACGCATATGGCCTAGCAACATACTATATCTGTCTCTTTTTATTCACAAAATTATTATAGATAGCTAGTGACTCCTACCATAAAACTATGAACTACGGTAAATCGTGCTGACAGCATTGCCAAATACTATTTGTTAGAGGTATTCAATAATCAATAATTCAAAAATATTGTTTCATAATAACCAGATAATATATTTTGAATCTTCAATGTACATGTATACTTGTTTTACAGTAGCAAACTTAAAAACCTTTATAAAATCTTAACTTGCTGTTCTAGCTACGTGGCAATACTGTGCAACATCCACCTATTATGTATTTTTTGAACTAACTCAGAAATAATTCGTATAGGGAGGGATAGATGGCACCTTCTCTCGAAATATTTAATCTAAATACATTACGTTGCCATTCTTATATGTATTATATATTCAAAGTTATTACGTTTTTTGCATGATCGACGCACAAAATTTAAAAAATCTGTTTCATTTTATATTACATATGGCGAGAACAGCCATGTGACTTTGTTGGCCTTGGCAAGCAGATATAGAGGCCCGTATAAGAATGATATCTAGTAATAATGTACATAGGTGTCAAGTATCATATTTTTTCATTTAAAACATCATGATTTTCCAAATCCATGTGGATTATTTTCTTCGACAAGTATATTCCATTCTATTGATGACAATTAAACATCAGAATATTTTGAAATTTTGAAAATTATGACATAACAATTGTGGCATCTATGTAAATAACTACTAGCCGTCATTCTGACACGGATCCTCATATCTGCTTGCCAAGACCAACAAAGTCACATGACTGCTCGCGCCCTATACGTAACAAATTTAACATTTCTTGTACATACAAATAATTGAAATTGTATCTCTTCTTTCGTTGTATGAGGAATTTTGTCCTACTCTTCTAAAATGTTCAAAATTCTTCAAATTCATTGACAGTATTAGCGGTATTTCTTACGGATATATAATATTAACATAAATATAATTTAAATACATATTTAATTAATAATACAATAATATATATTGAATGTATTCGTACTTCCCAGAAAAATCTGACTTTTGACACTGACACTTTGCATTTATCTGTCAATAACAAACATTTGAATATCTCAACTGTTTTTTAGACAACGAGATTTATTACAACAGATTATTCTATATATTATTATATACTATGTCCCCAAACTTATACGAAATATAATAAACAAAATGTGTCACATTGAGAATTAAATTTTCTTTAATATGTATTACCCAGAAATTTTTTCAAAAAATAATATTTTTCAAGAATATGCTACTTCCGGTTGTCCAATTGTCACCAAAACCTTTTCAGCTCTTCCCATTAATGTCCGATTGGGAAATACGTAGTTAAACAAATATTAAGTCTTATAGTTTTTGTGTAATCGTCCTTCCAACGTCCCACACACACACACACACACACACACACACACACACACACACACACACACACACACACACACACACACACACACACACACACACACTCACACACACACATACACACATACATATATACAGACATAATCGTAAAAACAGTAAATTTGTATTGTAGGGACACTGAAACGTGCTTATTCATTAAAAACTCGCCATTGAATTTTTTGACCAAAGACAATACCTTCCTTACTTATAGGTAACGCATGGTAAATACAACAATAATATCACAATTTTGTTTTCAATGTCCTTTACAGTAATTTTTCAAAAATAATCACTGACGTTATTCATAAAAAAACCCTTCTTCCATGGAATGATAATTATAGCTCATAATTATCCAGCAAATATGAGCAAAAACTTAAGCATTACCATTTTTACCATATATATTCATAGTAATCTAAGGTAAGTACCGATAATACTTTCAAGGTTGTTTAAACTAATAGTCATATATTTAATAAATCAAATTATTCCCACAATTATTACAATAAGGCGTGACAGACATCGCAAAATGCAAGTGTAGGTGTTATTCATTTGAAATATAATCTGCTAAATATATTCACCTTGTGCCATAAAACAGACAAATAGAGAAATGTCCTAATGTCTACAAATTTGGATGTGCACAAGAAGGTTACTTACACTAATGCGAATAAGATGACATGTACACATTATTTACTTTCTTTTTCTTAAAATAAAAACAAAGTGAACAGTCAGGTTACACTTGTTAAATAAATGCAAGATTGTACGAGGTCTGACAATTAAGTAATGAGACTGATTTTTTTCCGCGGTTGTGGTAACACTGCAGCTTTGATTTTTGATCTCTTAACCCGGTGTAAAAATGACGTTTTACGGAAACTTTATTCTACAGTTAAGCCTTATTCCATGTTTATTATTATGAATTTGTGGGTTAAGCTCGTGATAAACTAGAAATAGCTATTCCTGTATTATAAAGAAGCTATTCTCAACTTAACCCTTGTTTATTATTACCACTGTTGGTCTTAAATCAATGTTTATAATTATTTAATCATAATGTTAGTTACTTTTATTATCTTTTTAATATTTATCCTAATTATTTATCGTTTAACAAACGTATTTTAATTAATAATATTTCTTTGATTTTTACACTTCACCTATATAAATAAACGTTACAATAATATTTATTTATTTATTTAAATTTTGCACTAATTCATCTTTGGTGAATTTCTGACACAGCTAAAACTCCTAATTGTTTTGCAAATCTATTACGAGACAAATATTTATATTTCAACACTGTTTTGTGTGTGTTGCTCAACTGAAGTGCAAATATCTCGAATTAGACATGATTTAAATATTTTGTAATAAGTTTCACACAATTCTTTAACTCCTTATTGAACTACTTTACATACTAAGCTATGCTAAGGGACATTAATATGTTATTAACCTTCAGTTGACAATTTGCATAGCTATGTATGGATGACCTTTTAGTAAAAATATTTTATAAATAAATAAACAATTATTAAATCTAAATAATAACAATTTCGAAGCTAGTGAGCTGTGGAACGGCTGACATTCAAACAATGAGTATTTGGCCTTAATTAATTTTATTTGTCGTAAGACATTCCCATAAACACCCACATACACACGAACAACATATAACATTGAATAGTAGTGTATATCATTTACGTTTGTCTAACAATAAGTTTATAATGTTCGTGTTCTTTGTGTATATACTCATTCTACATACTTGTATATGCACTAAGCATTTCCCTATAATAATGTATGAAGTGCTAATAGAATTTCTATACTGGAGAACTTGTTTGTTCACTATTTATTGGCTTTGTTCTATAAGCTGGTTTAGATTTTAATAACCAATAGGATGCAATTTTATGTTAAGTATATAAGTAAGTAGGCTTAGGTTAAGCTATAACATTCAGGTACATAAAATCGCAAGAATTATTATAGGACCACAATTGTTCCAAGACTTATTAGACTGTCTTATTTGCATATATATATATATACAGGATGTTTATTAAACATACGGCAAAAATTCAAGGGGTTATTCCCTGGACTATTCTAAGAATATTTTGTCCTTTGATGATTTTTGAAAAACCGCGTTGTTTCGAAAATACAGGATGAAAAAAAAATTTGACAAAACCAATTTTGATATTTTTCAAATTATTAATCCAGTAACAGCAGGCAAGTTATGTGTCAAATTTGTTGAGACTGATTGACGTTTAGCTGTTTGACGTGTATTTTCTGTATATAATACTTAAACTTTTGGGTGTAACTCCATAAGAAACGACCCTGGTGTTTTTGAAAGAGTTCGGCAATCAATGAGAAGAAGATTGGATTCTTGCATCGTAGCTGGAGGTTAGTCATTTTCAACAGTTCTTGTAGATTGAGAAACTTTACATGTAATTTTTGGTATTAAATGTTGTTATTGTTGAAATTTTTTTTCTCCCTGTATCTTCGAAACAAAGCGGTTTTTCAAAAATCATCAAAGGACAAAATATTCTTAGAATAGTCCAGGGAATAACCCTTGAATTTTTGCCGTATGTTTAATAAACACCCTGTATATTTAAGAGTAAGGATTCGTACCCTCTCAAATAAATATATTAACAACAATAAAAAATATTTTTTTAGATTACAATACTTAAGACTATATTTGGGCATTGTTTTATTTTATGTATTAATAAAGTGTACTGGATTAAAATACAATGTTATTAACTAAATTTCTCATTTAAACAATATTCTACGGGCAAATATACGACAAAAGACAGTCACAATTTTTTTCGTTCTAACGGTATATAATACAATATTTATGGTAGTATTATCTATAAAACTCAGGGTAAAGGTAACTGAAAATATACTCAATTAATTGCCATCTTAAATTTTATTACCTTAATAAAAATTATTTGCGAATTATTAAAGTCGAAAACATTTGTCACATGCAGACAATGGTTTATTTGCAAATAAATTATTATTAAACAAAGATTTTTTTTTTATAAACAATGTATTCAAGTTCTATACACTCTATTAATACAGCATATCAAAATTTGTTGAATTGGAGTAATAATCATAGCATCCAGAAGTTTATTTATTTTTGTTTTTAATATAATTATAGGTGGTACTTTAATAAATATATACTTTGCAAATAATTTTACTAAAAAAATAAAATTTAATATAGTAATGAAGTGAATATATTGTCAGTTTCCTTTACCTTCAGTTTTATAAATAATACTAACATAAATATTGTATTATTTACTGTTGGAACTAAAAAAATTAGAACTTGTCTTTTGTCATATATTTGCAAGTAGATTATTGTTAAAATGATAAATTTAGGTAACAACATTATATTTAAATCCAGTACACTTTACTAATACATAAAATAAAAAATTGCCCAAATATAGTCTTAACCATTGTAATCTAAATACATTTTTTGCAGAGGGTACGAATACATTTGGGGTGGGGTCGTATACATATTTAACACGACTACATTTTATTTTTCTACTTCCCCTGTGAGGTCAACACACTTGGTCCAACGTTCTTCTAACTTTTCGATTCCCTCCCGAAAATTTTTTTGAGATCCTCAAAACTTTTATTTTATTATTATTTTTATCCTTCATTTATAGCTAACATCGTAGGATTCCGTTAATTTGAAAATAAAAATCTCATAAATAACAAATATGAATTGATGAATAAAGTTATATCTAGTTTTTGTTTAAACTTTTTTATCTATTTAAAACTAAGACCAGTTTTGCTTTCTGAGCAGTCATTCTTTAAAACTACTAAAAACTGACCTATCACAACAACTAGTTGAACAAAACTCAGGTTGTTGAACCAAATTGGTCACTCAATGCGCATAGCCATTTAAAATATCATTATTTTGAAAATGTGCATATAAACAAAAATGTCTCACAATTTCCTCCATTTCCCTATCGCAGCTTACTACGATCTATCCACCTCCTCCGACCTTGTCTTGAAGAAAGCTTGCATTGCTGAATATACCTTACAATTCAGTCTTGGACTACTCGGATCGCTACACGGTCGCCAGGCGACACAAAACAGTCGGTGTAGTGTCAGTGAGACAGTGTAAGTGCCAATGCTGTGAGCAGAGCATCAGAAGGAAGTTAGCAGAGTTCTCAATGCAAGGATAAGACAGGAACTTTATAGAAAGGATAAGGAATAAGGTAGGCGGAATTATATTTGTAAAGAAGTGATGTTATGAATGTAAATGTAAAAATAAATTTAAATAGAATGTAAATATACATTTACAAGGATTATTTTATGAGTATTGTTCTGTAGAGTACACAAGGACTAATTGTCATACTACAAATTTTTTTTAATTTTTTTTAAATATTACGCCCATGTTAAGGTAGTTGTCACTCGAGTGTACCTATTCAAAAACTTGTTCTATGTTCAAAATAAAAATTAAGCTAATGCAGTTTATATTTGCAATAACTTATATTTTCTGACATTATATTATATACACAGATTGTATCAAAATAGTTTAAAGCTAATATCAAACACTGTAACAGATGAATTTTCTTTATTTTTCCGTAGAAAAGTTTTTTTTGAACTGTACCACTCGCACATACACAAGTGTCGTATTTCAATGTTGAAGAATAACTATGGCATCGTCGCACCTAGACATTTATTGGTACATTCGGGTATAAAAGTAATAAGATATTTTAAAATATAATACTAATTCTAAACTACAAATGGAAACTGCAAAACAAATTAATATATTTCTTTCTTAAAATTACAAAAGTAGTATTAAATTATCTATAATTTTAATTTCGGGGTGTACACTTTAAACACAACTTCATGGTTATACACAATTCAGATCTCAAATGTATGTAACTGACAGATATATGTCACTGTCAACAAACTAATCATTTCAAATAATAATAGTAACGTTTTAAAAAGAATATAGTAAATAGAACAATAATTATATAGAAAAGAACTTAATACAGACATATAGAAATATAGGTTATAAATAAATAAAATAAATATATCATCATGACATATTACCCATTGCTGGGTGTGTCAATGATGATGACATATTTGTACCCTGCGGGCGTTTGCCAGGCATCACCACACGGGCACTCATTGCTGGCGTGAAGAGTGCACCACATAGGCACTCATTGCTGGCGTGGAGAGTGCACCACAGGGGTTATTTTTGTGCCATTTAAAATTCGAAATATTTGGCGTTGGTCGGGATCGAACCTAGTATTTAAATTTAATTTAAAGTATTTAAATGAATAACAATTAAATTAAACGGGAGGTATTGTGTTGAGCACATCAGATTTTTTTGCTAAGTTTATTTGTAACTTTATAAGCCAGAGGCGATTTTTTAAGTTTAAAATATGTTATTTATTTCACATATACATACATATTAAAAAATTATTGCACTGATTTCACTATTTATACCTGCAGCACACCTTAATTTTACCTGACAAAGATTTTGACCAATTCTAATCATTAATAATTTTGATTTATACTATTGTATACCTACTACTCGTAATCTATGTTATTATGTATAAATTTTTTGCATTGTAAGTTTAAAAATAGATTTCTCCAAAACAATGCTGACGTATTTAAAAATAAACACGCCAAAAATTTTATAAACGAAATTTGTAGTAATCATTTTTATTTTAATTTGTCATTTCTGCCTCCCGGCTACTAAAAGGAAAAGGAGGCACTGTCTTTAATTTTTCATTAAATAAGGCTTATAAATTTATGTGAAGAACTGTTTCCGTTTTACTTATTGTATGATCAACCGGAATAGGTGCATTTGTTTAAAGTTTTTAATATACAGGGTGTTTCAATAATTTCGCTCACTACTGATAACTGTTTTATTTGAATAGATACGAGTTTGGTTACAGGAGCAAAATTACACAAAATTTGAGAAATAATTAGCACTTCCAAAAATATGGGACCCAATTTTTTCATTTTAAATAGGAACATAGTTTTATATTAATTTGATTTAAATGTGACTATAATGAGAGTGCCCCGTATATGGAAAAAATGCTATTTTTTACATAAAATTAGAATGTCATGAATGAAATTAGTAAATATTTTGTTTCGTTACTTGATTATATTTTTTATAAATATCAACACAATTAAATTCTCTAAAGAATAATCAAATAAAAAATATATGTTCCTATTTAAAATAAAAAAGTTAGGTCCTATATACAATAAAATATATTGAAATATAGATCAGTCGTCATTTTTGTCTACAAGAAATATTAGAATATTTCATTGTCTATCGGCCGAATTCACTATTCCTTAATCATGAGTTGATTCACAGATCAACTCTGATCCTAAATCAATCCAATTCACCATTAAATATCAAGCTAATCTACTAATCAAAATCAATGATCAACTGATTCGTCATATTCCATGAATCAAGGACTGATCACATCTTTGAATCCTAATTTTGACATTTATAGCTATGTTAGGATTCTGGCTGTTGTACCCATTTGTAACTTTGGCTCATACTTCTTCTTTATCTTTATTTAGAACCGAATTGGTTTTATTATTTTTAACTATACTTTTACATCTTTCATTTTCACTATATTTAAAAATACTTCTTTATTGGAATTAGAGTAATTTCTACCTATATCAAAATAAAAATATAATATTATTATAAAAAAATTATAAAATATATTTTATAAATAAATGAAAAACTTACATATTAATACCTTTTCAACGGAAAGTACAATTACCACGAATAAAATTACAAGACAGTTACATTAACTGTCAAAAACCAAAACAAAACTGTGAATCGGTTGATCATGATTCCTTGATTCAGAAATCAAGTTGGTGAATTAGAACATACGTTGATCTACAGGACAGCTCGATTCCTTAATCAACTGATTATTAACCATTGGATTAATGGTTAGCTTTATTAATATTTTTGTCCATTAAAATTTGTTTAGCCTACTTTATTATAGGGATGTATGACAACCCCCACATAAACATTTCCAACCCGTGGGGTGGAAGTAAAATCTGTTATTTCCCACCCAAGAAATTGTCATTACAGTTAGGGATGAAGAATTTCCCAATCTCTAAAACGTAATGAATCGACATATTACTATAATGATTGTGAATAAATTAATTTCACACTCTTAAAGGAATATAAAAATAAAAATTTCGCGTTCTATTTTATCTTGTAAATATAAAAAGTGTGACTGATCAGACAAGTAATTACTTTTTTGATTTTTTTATTCTCAAAAGAATATTAATTAAGTTGAAAAAAGTCGAATTAATTATTTTCTTGACAGTCTCCGACAATTTATTGACAATCCTTTATTACGCCTTATAATTAATTATATAGATGATCCACTTGATATTTTTTATTTTCTGAAGCGTAGTAGTCAATAAAATTTGATAATTAGTGGTCAAATTATATTAAACAACTAATATTATGCCATAAAATTATGTAGTGTTGTAATATTGGTATACGCGGTATGTTTTGACGTTAGAAATTAGAGATAAAGATATAATAAACATATCAATAGACCTTGTACTAAATTGTACGATATAAATATTTATTTTTATCTAATATTTCACTCATATATTCGAGTAATAGTATACCTTAACACGAAAAAAATACCAATTTGAAAATTACTCCATTAAAATACTTTAGACATAAAAAAATGTTCATTTTTTTGTTGGCCAAAACTTGCTATTTCCATTTCTAAAATAAGATCATTAGCCGTGTTCCTTCGGGCGGTGATTGTGATTTCGTGAATCCTGATTAGATTAATCGCGATTTTTTTCAATCATGATTTAAAAATTATATCAAGGAAACAAATTGAACTATATAAACACCATCTAGCGTCAAATGTCATATGCAGACCAATGCAAACTAATTTATTTTATTTTATAAATAATCTACTGTCAAGTGTTATAGTCAGTCATTAAAAATGGATCATATGGAAGTAAAAAAAGTGTATGAAATATGTTTATTTAAAACAAATCTTTTATGTAACATATTTTATTTGTTTTCAAAAGTATGGAGGCTCATTACATGATTTTGTAGGAAAATCGTATTTCCTTTGTAATTGATAAATTTCTACGGACGAAATCTTATTGCCATTAGCCATATTTTAAATTTGGTCTGAAATGAATCCGTGTGATCACTCAAAATGGATGATTCAGAAGGGAAAGGGGAAGGTTATTTAGTGATCACAAAATGAGAAAGTGGGGATAACGAATAAAAAACGTAATAACATACTTCTTCGTAATCATGATCACTTTGATGATTTAGATTGTGAATCACAGCCCGAAGGAACACGGCTATTTTTGACAATCTCATATCAAATTGACATTTAATCAAAAGGATAACAATAATCTATCATTCTATACACTCTATTAATACACCATATGAAAATTTGTTGAATTGGAGTAATAATCATAGTATCCAGGAGTTTATTTATTCTTGTTTTGTAGGTGGTACTTTAATAAATAAATATCACTTTGCAAATAATTTTACATGGGGTCTCGTGGCCGTGTGCCTGAGTGTCTGGTCGCGAATCTGCGGACCCGGGTTCGATCCCGACCGACGCCAAAAATTACATCGCATTTTAATGGCACAAAATTGACCCCTGTGGTGCACTCTCCACGCCAGCAATGAGTGCCCGTGACGTGACGCCTGGTAAGCGCCCACACGGTACAAATATTCCATCATTACCGATATCTGTGTACGAAGCAGATTGGCACACCCAGCAATGGGTAATATGCCGTGATGAAATATTTATTTATTTTATTTTTAAATAATTTTACTAAAAAAATCAAATTTAATATAGGAATTAATTGAATATATTGTCAGTTTCCTTTACCTTCAGTTTTATAAATAATACTAACAAAAATATTGTATTATTTACTGTTGTAACTAAAAAAATTATCACGTGTCTGTTGTCATATATTTGCTCGTAGATTATTGTTAAAATGATAAATTTAGGTAATAACATATTTAAATTCAGTACACTTTATTAATAAATAAAATAAAAAACTAACTATTGTAATCTAAAAAAATATTTCTTCTTGCTGTTCATATATTTTTTCAGAGGGTACGAATACATTTGTGGTAAAATCTTCAAAGGATTCGCAGGGCAATGTAACAATTTTAAAAATGTGAAACCGAATTGCTTATTTAAAAATGATAAATCTCACAAGAAATAAAGCAAATGGAATTTTTTGTTATACTTGGTCATCATGAAACTTTTAAATTAACTAGACAATTGAAAATATCATTAAAAATGTATTATTTAAAAACATTCCAAGAGATAAAGAGACTAAAGCCCTAATGAATTTTATAATATACAATAATGACCTTTACTTATCTTTTCTCAGAAACCAAATAGAGTTGAACTCTCTTTTATATTCGGCGTAACTACAATAGCTGAAACCGAATAATAGGCTAGTATTACTACAAAACATCTGTGAGACATACATCGATTGGGTAAACAAAAACAATGGCTATCATAGTTACAACACCTGAAAGATCTAAAATAGTAATTAATAATAGATCATTAGAACAAGTTAAATACTCCAAATACTTAAGTGATGTGTCTTGCGACATATGTAGTACTAACACTCACATAAATGAGTGTAAGACTTGAATAATCAAAACAAAACAGAAATAAAATTCTACAAAATATGAACCATTTGTTTTTTTCTCAATAAATCTAGTACGACCTTTGTACATAGTACATACTTATTATTATTTTTTTACATCATTATGCCCAAATATAGTTCAGAAATTGATGCCAGGGAATTAAGTGTCCTATATCTCAGCTCAGGTACTTAAATTTAAGTACTAAGTACTTCAGTTATTAAAATACTGAAGTCTTAAGTACAAGTACTTGTTAAGAGTACAGTCCATACGATGTAACTTGGCGAACCAAAAGAATGTAATTCAGTTCACTATTCCTAAATTGCGTTTTGTCAAATATTGATTTTACAATGTTTTATTGCCTTATACAAAGCAAATTTTACCCTAATACACTCAAACTCGGGGTGTCAGTTACTTTTCAACCCAAGAAGTTATATTCATATATAAGCGTTGATGCATTTTTTTTTCAATAGCAATAAAAAATATTTTCTTAACTTAATTAATTTAAAAAATAATTAATTATAATATGATTTATATAATAAATAATTCATTCCAATATTTGTAATATTTTTTTATATAAATAATTTCTTTTTTTTTGTAATATTCGTAATTTTATTGAACTTCATTCTTCTTCGGTACGCCTATGGATTTTATAGCTTCCCCATTACCGCAGCGATAATGTGAATTGCCCCAACTCGCCAAGTTACATCGTATGGACTGTACTCAGTACTTTCCAAGTACTTTTCAAGTATTACCTAAAAAAGCAATAATCTAATTATTTAATATTTTGATAGAAGAATAATTAATTACCAATACACATGTATTATATCTACCAATATAACATAAATAAAAATTAAAAAAAAAAAATAACTACATTAAAAGATGTGCCAAATTTGATTGAAATACTGGTGAATGATTTTTTTTCATATCATTCACATAAATTATATACGAGGGTCATTCAATAAGTAAAGAGACAAATGGCTATAGCTCAAAAACGATTTATTTCAATCTTTCAAAATTAAGGCTATTTTTCAACATAATCACCCCCCACAGTTATGCACTTGCCCCATCTTTCTTGCAGCTTCCTAATTCCCTTGGCGAAGAATTCTTTCGATTTACCCCGAAGCCACTTTTGCACCGCTTCCTTAACTTCCTCATTGTTAGCAAATCTTTTTCCACGTAGGGCGTCTTTGAGTGGTTCAAATGAGGTAAAAATCAGATGGGGCGAGGTCGGGACTGTAGGCAGGATGAGGTAAGACATCCCAACCCAATTCTTGAAGCTTATCACGGGTCAGCTGGGCTGTATGAGGGCGGGCGTTATCGTGCTGAAAGATGACTCCTTTTGACAAGAGTCCACGGCGTTTGCTCCTGATAGCTGGTCTAACTTTGTGTTCTAGCATCTCAGAGTAGTATTGGCTATTGATAGTTCGCTGATCTTCAAGGAAATCGCAATAGCCTGGACCCTGTGAGTCCCAAAAGATGGTCAGCATCACTTTACCGGCGGAAGGTTGAACCTTGAATTTTTTGCGAACTGGAGAGCTAGTGTGTTTCCACTCCATACTCTGCCTTTTGGTCTCAGGGTCGTAGTGATGGAGATCCAGACCTCGTCGCAGGTCACTATTCTTATGGTTTTACACCTTCTGCGACTAAAAATCTAATGACTGAGCGCTGCTCTTCTAAGGTGCAATCTTCTAGTGGACTTGCCATGGTGAACTGAAAATTTTGTGGTTAAGTTGACATAAAATGATGAAACAGCTGATCAGAGCATATCCCAAGGTTGCCAACTAACACCCCTGAAAAGATTGTAGACATTCATTGAATAGTTTTAAAATTATAGAATTTGTCTCTTTACTTATTGAATGACCCTCGTACATACTACTTGAGATTGTTTAATAATATAGTATTTTTGTTAGTTTGGATTTTTAAATGGCACAAAAATGACACCTCCACGCCATAAATAAGGCAATAAAAATATCTAAGTTCTTTATTTGAATCATCGAAGGTCATTTCGAAGACCACCCTGTATATAAATGTAAACTTTCAATTTCTATACACATACTACAAACTAATATATTTCCAATAAAGTCTTGGATCTATAAAAGAAAGTAATCCAGTTGAATCAAAAAAAATCTGCAAAAACATTTCTGTCACCATTGCGATTGTTAAAAAATTAATGAGTTCCCACCTTCAATTAATCTGCCTTTCATTTCTTGGGCGGACCCGGGTGTCGAAATTCCAAGCATTCTGGAAACCAAATGCCTGCCAAATTATCTACTACCGGAATCGAGCGACATAAATGTTATTCGCACTGCCGGAGACAAGCAACCGATCGAAGCAGTTTGCGCAGTGAAAGTTGTTTGTGTTAGTTTATTTTCAGTATCGCGTATAAGCCGCGAGCGAATGCTGCTATCAATAAAGTATCATTATCACTTAATTTTGCTTATCTGACAACTAAGTTCTATATTTATGAACACAGTATGTGTATAATTTAATATATGCGCTATGAATATATTTACGCCTACACAAATTTTCATTCACTCGTCAGTTAATTTAATGTAGCTTCCAAATTTAAATATGTTGTTCGCCAAATGCTAATGACCACGTGCTGGTACATTGTAACATAACTTTGTTAGTACATAGAAAATTATAGCCATATTAAATAATATACAAGATGTTGACCGCGAACCGCGACACAGAAACATAGGACTTTAACATGTAAAATCATACTTTCGTAATTACCTGTTTCCCTAGTTGTTTTAGGTAAAAACAATTCAAATAAACATTGTAGAGAATAAAATTCTACATCAAAATCAATAACCCAAATTAATTTTGCATGCTGTTAACGGCAGAAATTAGGTATGAAAATGTCGAAAATGACTTTTTGACGGCTTCAGACACGGCAAATCATTATTTGAATTAGACGTAAGTTTGTTATTAAATTATGGTAAATATGTACAATAGCCATACGATAAATACCGAGAGTTTTTTACCTCTCGCTAATAGAGGTTTTGGAATCATGCTAAAAATCGTATATCCAGATTTTAGTGAATAACCACGTTTTAAGGTTTTTAGAATCCGATAATAACATTTTTAGATGTCTGTGTGTATGTGGATGTGTGTGTGTGTGTGTTTGTGTGAGGTTGTTGTATGTACGATTTCTCAAATTCTATAAGACTAAAGACCTGTGTAACTACGGATTCCTCAATCTAACAGTAATGGGAAGTAGTGGTATTTTAACAAAAATCTTCTAAATATTATTTTTTTAAAATTTATGTTATTACAAATATTAAAAACCAAAATTCTCTATCCGACACATTTAAATTTTTTATTATACCTTCTATAGTTTTAAAGATATATAATCTATAAAATAATCTGTTGTAATAAATTTCACAGCCCAAACATCTCCATGTCTGTAATTGACAGATAAATGTCACTAATATCAGTGTCAAAAATTCAGAGATAGTACTGAAGACTTTTCTGCGAACGATATTTAATATTTCTTATTGTATTATTAATTATATATTTAAAATTATATATGTATATTACATGAACCCTTCAGAAATATAGCCAATCCCGTTAATGAATTGGAAAAACCTCGAACATTTAGAAGAAATGGAGAAAACTTGCTCATAGAATGAATTTAAAATTATAGAAAATGCGTAAATATAAAGATTAGGTGTAATTAGAATTTTTTATGTGTACAAGAAATGTTAAATACAATACTTTTATATGCCACAATGGAAATGGTGCGAGAGGTATTGTGATGGCTACAACAGATTTCATATCTAATTTCTGCTGTTACAAAACATGCAATTGTTGATTTAGATGTCCTAAAACTTTTATTTGAAGCATTTTTACCTAAAATAATTAGGACATAGACCATTTTTTTCATACATATAGGATGAATAAAAAATAGGAACTAATGACTATTTTATTTATTATTAATTTTACACTTATAGTTTGAATTGCAAAATTGAAGTGCGAACCGTAATATCATTCTTGATTTTTATTTTTAGTTTTCTTTGTTTAAATTCAAATGGATCTATATGCCACTTTTATATTCTGTTATGCTTAAATGTATATTAATGTATTATTGTAATAGAATGTTTATAATAATATTTAAAACCGGGAACAAATGATATGATACTGATATGGACTTAACGTCATAGTTTTAAATGGACCATGATTTTTAATAATCTAAACCTATACTTTTCATTAACGTAATTACGTACCATTTACTATTACCTTCGAGTATATATATATTCTTCAACACTAGCCATTATAATGTTTCTGTCAATAGATTAATTAATTAAAACAACGTCTAGATAGAAGATGAATACAAAAACAGCGTGGAAATACGTATATAATAATACATAAAAAATGATATGTGTACAGTGTAATTCATGTAGTTAATGTCTACCACTCTACACCAAAAATTTTGTTGATTGTTATTATTATCCAGTTCATATATGCATTATATGGCTTGTTTTCAATTCTAATATTTCATTTTTCTATCTCCAAAAGCGATCATTCAAAAATTATAATTTCCAGCAAACAAAATAACTTACTGAAAAACCGTTCAATGTATGATTATATTATACATTCCTTTTATAGCTATATGTTGTCAGTTAATTAGTAAATTATTAACTATTTTTATGCCTAATCACACCACAACCACTTAAAATTTAAATTTGTTTTTATTACTCTAAATAATAAAACCCCGTTTAAATTTTAAATGCCAGTGGTGCAATGCCCAATAAAAGTCCTGAAGATGAAAAATATATTTATAAATACAGTCATGAGTAAAAGAAGTTTAATCAAGATAGGTCCGACCTTCAATAGTTTCCGAGATATAAGGCAGTGAAAAGTGGTGGTAGGATAATTTCAGTTTTCAAAAATATCCGGATATCCGAATAATTGAATGTAAAAGTATTCGAATCTCGGATCCAAATCTCAGTATCGGATTTTGGATCCGGATCCGAGTATCGGATTTTGAATCCAAATCTGAGTATTGGATATTGGATCCGAATCTGAGTATCGGATCTTGAATCCGGATTCGAATATCGAATCTTGGAAACGGATTTTACTATCGGATTTTAGATTCGAATATGAGTATGTCATATTAATACGTTACTTTATATGTGTAATAATACAAATTTGTATTTTTTATTCATCATTTACTAATTAGGACTCTGTGAAAGTATAAATTATTTTTCTTTACATTTGCACAAACTACCTGGCTATTTTAGAGGGTTTGCCTTCACATTGTCAAATAATTAATAGATTATTTTCCAAAATATAAAATCATAATTTGCATTGGTATTTATCCCTAACTATAAATCACGTTATACTAAACAATATAAGTCAAGTATTAGAAATGCAATAACTTTGCTTTTCCAGTGTCATGTCCCAACGTCAGCCATGCTAATGACATGAATTTCTATGAAAATTAAAATTAATTTAAATTTTATATTGCAGCAGTTTTTGAAAATAATACTAAATTTTAATAATATCTGTGATTACGTACCTAAGTACTTGCGTACGTGAATAAAACTGTAAATTATGTAAATTATCATTTTTGAGAACATAAATTATAAATATACACATTTGTACCTTCATTTGAAGATTTTAACAATTTTTCTTGATAAAACGCAGTTAAATATTATTGAATATATTATTCTCTATACGATTTGATTGCATTTTATATTCATATTCAATAGATTAGATATAGAGTTAAAAAATAAAAATATTTAATTTCTTAAATCAGCCGGATGTGCTGACCATGGAAACTGCTAATATATTCAGATAATTCAAAATAACAGATGTCAGTATCAATGAAAAGTAAATGAATGTGGCAGAGATGAGGATGTGGAGATAATGTTGGGGAAGACAGAAAGATACGGTTAGAAATGAAAGAATAAGGGAAATAGATACAAGAGAGATGATTATATTGATTTGAATATTTCATGAGGAGAGATGAAGAATATATTGGAAGAAGAATTAATAAATTAGTAATAGAAGGTTGAAGAAATAGTGGAAGACCAAATATAAGATGGAAGGACTGTATTACGGCGGACAGATTATTTTATAGATCATATATCCGTATCTTTAAATCTACAGAAGGTATAATAAAAAAAAAAAATGTGTCGGATAGAGAATTTTGTTTTTTAATATTTGTAATAACATAAATATTCAAAAAATATTATAAGATTTTTGTTAAAATACTACTACTTCCGGTTGTCCAATTGTTACCAGAATCTATTCAACTCGTTCCATTACTTTTAGATTGAGAAATCCGTAGTTACACAGGTCTTTAGTCATAGAATTTGAGAAATCGTACATACAACAGTTTCTCACACACAGACACACACATCCACGCACACACATACACACATAAACACACATATACACACACAGACATCATCGTAAAAATGTTATTATCGGATTGGATATGCGATTTTTATTATGATTCCAATACCTCTCTTAGCGAGAGGTAAAAAGTATTACTGATACATATTTCACTTGACTAATTTGTAGTTCCTTGTACTTAAATAATAACATTCAATTAACTTATTATTTAAATCATACATTGCGTTTAATAATATGGCATTAAAGACAACGCGACAATAAGTGTTCCTAACTACTACTATATGTTTGTCTTACAACAATTTATACAATTACGTATAGATATTTGTAGGAGTGAAGCTATTAATTGTAAAACGTGCCAAATGAAATATCCACTACCTGTATTTTATAACTGTAAAATTATTGAACAGCAAGTGTGTTAATACTTTAGAATTAGTGGGTCATGTTTTAAAATCTAACCATGGATATTTTATAAGAAACCTGCTGTACTCATGACTTTTGCAGTTTATAAATAAATAACTTCCTTCAAACCAGACAAATTTGATTACAGTAATATTTCTTTCACTACTTTCCCATGTCATCTGTGGGATCTGATAAATCTTGAACAATATGCAGGGTGTTCAATATGAACATCTGAAAAGGGAACATGATTTATGACCTTATTTTCTAGATAAAAATTGGACACCAAAATACAAATTTTGCATTAAAAATTGTTATAAATAGAAAAATCAGAGAAATAATTAAAATATATGACACCAAATTATGTTATTTGTTTATTCAGTCTTAGCGGCCGAAGTCACCATTCCTTAATCAAGAGTTGATCCACAGATCAATACTAATCAAAATCAATAATCAATTGATTCGTCATTCCATGAATCAAGCACTAATCATGTTTTTGAAGCTTGAATTTGACTTTTATAACTGCCAGGATTCTGACGGTTGTATTCATTTGTAACTTTACCTCATGCTTCTTCTTTATCTTTATTTAAAACCGCATTGGTTTTATTATTTTTAAATATACTTTTTACCTCTCGCTAAGAGAGGTATTGAATTCATGCTAAATATCGCATATCCAGATTTTAATAATTAAACACGTTTTAAGGTCCAATTTTAATATTTTTACGATGATGTCTCTGTGTATATGAGTGGATGTATATGGATGTATGTGTGTGTATGTGTGTATGTATGTGTGTGTGTATGTGTGTGTGTATGTGTGTGTGTATGTGTGTGTGTATGTGTGTGTGTGTGTGTGTGTGTGTGTGTGTGTGTGTGTGTGTGTGTAGTGATGTTGAAAGGACTACAAGATTAAAAGATCTGTGTAACTACGGATTCCTTAATCTACCAGTAATGGGAAGAGTTGAATAGATTCTGGGAACAATTGGACAACCGGAAGTAGTAGTATTTTAACAAAAAAATGTTATTACAAATATTAAAAAAACAAAATTCTCTATTCGACACATTTAATTTTTTTATTATACCTTGTATAAATTTAAAGATATAGATATATAATCTATAAAATAATCTGTTGTAGTAAATTTCACTCTGCTCACATCTCCATGGTAACTATTTGAGAAATTAAAATGTCTGTAATTGACAGATAAATGTCACTAATGTCAGTGTCAAAAATTCAGCGATAGTACTGAAGGCTTTTTCTGGGAATGATATTTAATATTTCTTATAGTATTATTAATTATATATTTAAAATTATAGGTATATTACATGAACCCTTCATAAATAAAACCAATCCCATTAATGAAATGGAAAAACCTGGAATATTTAGAAGAAATGTAATGAAATTTTTTTGTGTGTACAAGAAATGCTAGATACAATACTTATATATTACAATAGAAAGGCCGCGAGAGGTATTTTGATGGTCACAACAGATTTTTTTCTATAGCAGATTTTAAAAGAAAAATAAATTATTGATTAAATTAGGCTAACTTTAAAATTTAATATAAGTTGTGGTTATATTCCAAGAACAGATCTTTCTGCTAACATTAATTGCTCACTTAAAGTTGTTATTAACACAAACCGTCAAAGTACTTTATCTACTCTAGCTGTGAAAGTTTTATTTTATATATCCTTGCGATGGAAGCGGTACTTGATCCACTATTTTATGTAGACAAATGCACACTTTAAAATCCGTAGTAAAAAAAATATTGATTTCTTTGCAGAAATGGAATAAATTTAAAACATCCAAAAATATACTCTTAATGCTTTTCATTCATAATTTTCTTTAAAAATTTCCGGTTTTTTATGACATTTATTTACTTTTCACACATACATATTTATATGCCATAAATGCCAAACGTAAGGTCAATCGTGCGGAGTATTCTAATCTAAAAGTCATTCACCATAGCAACATCGATTTTTGACAAATTGTTAGAATTTGCCTTTTCGAAACCTCATTCCATGCCTAACCTCACTTCTCGCACTTCAAAGCGCATGAAAATTTGTAAACATAAACAAACTTAATTTACATTTTGTCCGCTAGGATGAGTTGAATCGTTGAAAAGAGTGACGTGTGCGCTGACGTAAGTCTATTGAGATTTTTGTAATTGATGCCTATTTTTAAAAAGTTATATTTACAAAATAATGTACAGAAGTGGCGCGAAAACATTATTTTTGTGCGATCGGTAAAAAGGAGGCTTTGCTACTACTACCTATTAAATATTCTATTACAATCGTTTATAAAGAAAAACACTCCAATAACAAAAATTAATTCTACGCATCTTTTATTTGCAGAATTTCTCTCCAAAATAATCCATAAATGCTTGACAGAGGAAAAACAATGCTAGTCAACTATTCCCTAGAACAGAAAGGATTGGTTGTAAATCTTCTGTTCCCCGTTCAGGGGTTCATACTGTACAGTGTACTGTAGTTTTAAGAAATCTAACAATGCAGCATGATAACAGACGGTTTGCAGCATAATGCAAATCATAACATATGCAGAATGATTGAGTCTATAAGTAGGATGATTAAAGAAAATTTATAATTAATTCGTCTTAAAATAATAATGCAACTTTCTTACCAGGATTAAAATTTTAAAATAAACATAACAAGGAATATACAGGGTGTATTTTGAATAAGAAAATAGGTAATATCAGCAAAAAAAAATCTGTTGTGGCCAGTACAATACCTTCCGTCAATCCTGTGTAATATGTATAAATTCCATACATAAATTTTCTTACAAAAGATTCTAAATTTCCAGTAAATTTTTTTCATAAACAAACTATGCAAATTGCACTTGACACTAACATCTTCTTCTTTAGCTTTTCCTATTCGTTAGGGGTCACTATTTTTAATTTTCTTCTTCCACTCATTTCTGTTTTACGTGTCGTTCTCATTCAGTTCCTTTTCTTTCAAGTCTTCCACAATACAGTCCTTTCATCTTATCTTTGGTGTTCCTCTGTTTCTTCAACCTTATATTACTTCATTTCTCCTCATGGCATTTTCAAACCACTGTAATCATCTCGCTTGTATCTTTCTAGAAACTTGTAGCACTAGAGTTATTTCCTTACCTATCTTTCCGTGTCTTCCCCAACATCTACTTCAACATCCCCATCTCTGCCACATTAATTTACTTTTTATTTATATTGACATCTGTCAATCTGAATTATATGAATATATTAGTAGTTACCATGTTTAGCATAGCTGGCTAATTTATAAAATTTCTTTAAAATTCTTTAACTCTATATCGATTAAATATGAAGTATAAAATGCATTCAAATCGTATAGAGAATAATATATTGTTTAAATTATAATAACGTTAAATGTCAATAAATGATATTTAACTGCATTTTTTCAAGAAAAACTGTTTAAATCTTCAATTGAGGGTACTTCCGGTTGATCAATTATAACCAAAATCTAATCATCTCTTCTTCTGGATGTAAACTTGGGGAATACGAAAATAGTTTTTGGAATCGTGGTATTGAAGTTATGCGATTCGAAACTTTCGTCACACACACACACACAGACTCTCTCTCTCTCTCTCTCACACACACACACACACACACATATACACATACAGACACACATACATACAGACATCGTAAAAATAGTAAAATCGTATCATATGGACCCTAAAACTTGCTTATTCACTAAAAACTCAACATTGAATTTTTTGACCAACGACAATACCTTCCTACGTGAAGGTGACGGAAGAGCAACCTTGTATCTCTTCAAATAAAAACTTACCAATAGTGAGCAAGCTTATAGAAACACATTACTGTATATTATATTAATTGTACTATTCCTTATTTCTTGTTATTTTACACACAAACAACGCGTAGTTATCTTAATAAAATTATATTTAAATATTTTCAATAACATCACGTATTATGTAATCACCTGCCAGTAAGATTGTTTACTTACTCCTTTACTATGTTTATCAATAAAGGAAAACATTACATATTTAAATATTTCAAAAAATTCCATTCGTACACATTAATTTTGAAAAGGTTATATTCTCATACTACGACTTCCTTTAAGTATAGGAACAGGATGTTTAATAGAGCACAATAATCTATCAAATATAAGGTCATTTCCGATTCCACATTAGAAAGAGCGGATATAAACCAAAGTTAAGCAATAGGTATGTTACTTCTCAATGATGATATTCCTTGAAAAGGCAAGGTCAACTTTCAAGGCTGCCAAGTTCATTGGAATTAAATATTTTTTACCGGTTTCAGGATATTAAACCTTTGTTTTCATATACAAACGTAAACTGGTATAATCCTACATTTTTGAAGTGATTTTCGACATTTTTATATCAAATTTCTGTCGTTACAAGGCATACAAAATTAATTTTGTTTATTGAATCAGATGCAGAATTGTATGCTCTATAACTTTTATTTGAACCTTTTTTACGACAGCATGATTTTACATGTTAAAGTCCTTTGTTCGGCTGTGCCGGTCACCATCCTGTATATATCTAATTTGCAAAAACATTATGTATATTTTTACGAAATGAAAGACAATTATAATTTTTGTGAAGTTGCATCTTTGAAAAGAAACTATAAAGCATCTTTTGAAATGCATAATGAACATAATAAGCAATCAGCATAATAATTGCAACACTGCAAATTATTTCGCAAATATTAAGTTTCATTGAAAACTATTATTATTTATTTTTATATTTTCTTTTTTATTAATTGTATTGTGTAAAATAGTCCCCGAATGAATAATTTTTATTTTTATACAAACCTCAGAAATAGGTTGCATATTGCATATACGAGTAGATGAGAAATTTCATTCATTTCAATTAACTCTAACCTCTAACTAGGATATTGGAAAAATCTAAACTTGAAAATTATAATTAAAATTTATTGTTTTCAACTTTGACATTTAAAATAAAAATTATTCATTTTTATTTATTTATAAAATAATAAGATATTCATAGTTTCCGTCGTAGGTACGATCTAGGCTCTAACTAGTGTTTACACTTAAAAAAATTCTATTTTAAATTTTAATTATTGTTCTTTAATGTTTTCTTTGATATTAATGTTACTTTTAAATATTTTTTTGCACGATCGGGTGTTTTTTATTATTTACCGATAGGGTTTCCAAGGTAGGTTGTATTTACAAATTACTGATCGGTACCGATCAGGAGGCGGAGGCTGTAAGTAAATAAAAACAACGATCAAAGCTTACTTTAAAAATGACAACCAAGAATTTTTAATATGTCAAATCTTACTTTTTTACTTCTCGCTAAGAGAGGTATTGGATTCAAGCTAAAAATCGCATATCCAGATATTAATGATTAAGCACGTTTTAAAGTTCCTACAATCAAATTTTACTATTTTTACGATAATGTTTGTGTGAATGTGTGTGTGTGTGTGTGTGTGTGTGTGTGTGTGTGTGTGTATGTGTGTGGGGACGTCAAAAAATATAATACTTAGTATCTGTTTAACTACGTATTTCTCAATCGGACATTACTGGAAGGAGCTGAAAAGGTTTTGGTAATAAATAGACAACCGGAAGTAGCAGATTATTAAAAAAAATCTTCCAAATATTATTTTTTGAAAAATTTTGTACTTGCTGTTGTAATAAATCTCACAGCCCAAATAATGTCATGGAAATCAATTTCAAAATTAAAATGTTTGTAACTGACAGATAAATGTCAGGGTCAAAAATCCAGAGACATTACTGAAGATTTTTTCTGTAAAGTACATACATTATATTATTTCTTATTATATTAATAGTTAAATATTTAAAATTATAGGAATATTACATATACCCTTCAAAAATACTGTCAATCCCGACAATGAATTGGAAACATTTCGAAAAATTAGAAGAGGAAGTAGAATTTTTGGTGTAGAGTATAGGTATACAAGAAATGTGAAATTAGGGCGCGAGCAGTCATGTGACTTTGTTGGCCTTGACAAGCAGATATGGGGGTTTGTCAGAATGGTAGCTAGTAATTATGTACATAGATGTCAAATATCATAATTTTGCATTCTAAATTAAGTGGTTTTCCAATTCCATGTGGTTTATTTTCATCGACAAGTAAATTCCACACTCCTGGTGACAAATTAACTACATGAATTTAGAAAATCTTAAAAAAATTAATGAAAAATTCAGACATTTGACAAATATGTACATAATTACTAATTGTCATGGCACGCCCGCGCCCTATGTAATGTAATGTAACCAAAAACGGAAGTGGCGAGATGTATTGTGCGGTCACAACAGATTTTTTAATGTGATATACTAATATATAATTATTTTCATTTCAAAAGTACACAATATTAAATTTAATGAGTTACACGAAGTACAAAAAGTTACTAAATTGGTATTTCTTCTCTTATTTCCAACTGTGAATACACGTTCTGAAAAAGAATGTAGTTTTTCAAATTTTCTAGAATCGCTGCCATAAATAATCTTACACCATTATTCATTATTTTCATTACCAACAAAACAATATAAACCGGTTCTTCTGTGTAGACATCATTGTCTACAGATATACCTATCAATTTATTCCACTATTCATATGAACAGAAAACGATGATATTGGCCCATTTTTCTCGAAAGTGTTCCACAACAGGTACCGTTTTCTATGTTGCAAAGATTGGCGTGTAAAAAAATTGACCCGAAAGAATTAAAAAGTACTTTCCACGGCAGGTTTCGGTAACTGGTACCTACAATGATATGCGAAACTCCGAGAAAGGAGTACAAGATTTATTACTTTCGAGATAAAATTGTGAGTCATATCATTGATCTGTAACAGCTGACTAATTTTAGATTCAGAACGAGATCTAATGAATCATTTTGTCATGGATCTAATCTTATTAATATCTTTGTTTATATTTATCAAATGTTTCCTGACAGATTAAAATATTTCTTTATTGTTTTTATTATGTATTATTCAGTGATCCATTTGCTTATAATTTTATATTCTTTTGTCGATTTTCGAGAGATGTTTCATCAAATACGCGACTTAGTCAACAATATAACATTTTTACTTCTCGCTAAGAGAGGTATTGGATTCATGCTAAAAATGACATATACGCATATTATTGAATAAAGTCCCTAGAATATGATTTTAACATTTTTACGATGATGTCTGTCTCTGTGTGTGTATGTATATGTGTGTGTGTATATGTGTGTGTGTGTGGATGTGTGTGTTAGGAACTAAAGACCTGTTTAACTACGGATTCCTCAATGTAACATTAATGAAAAGAGTTGAATAGGTTTTGGTAACAAATGTACAACTGGAAGTGGTAGTTTCTTTAAAAAAAAATCTTTTAAATATTATTTTTTGAAAATTTATGTTAATACAATAATAAAGATTTTTAAATTCTCAATCTGATACATTCAAAAAATTTATTATATCTTCTATAGATTTAGAGATATTTTAAATAATAAAATAATCTGTTGTAATAAATTTCGCTGCCCAAACAACTCCATGAAAACCAGTTGAGATATTTATATATGTATAATTGACAGATAAATGCAAAATGTCAGTTTCAAGAATCAACAGTTTTATTAACATTACAGAAAGCTTTTTATGGGAAGTAAGTACATTTAAATTTTCTTATTGTATTATTAATTAAATATTTAAAATTATAGTATATTAATATTACATATATCCTTAAGAAATACCGCTAATACCGTCAGTGAATATAAAGAATTTTGAATATATTAGAAGAGAAGAAAATTCCTCATAGAACGAAAAAATAGATACAATTTGAATTATTTGTATGTACAAGATTAGAAAACATCTCAAACCTTGACTTAAAACAAAACAGATACAAATATACATATTTCAATTTTAACATAGTATAAAATGGTTTCTCTAAAAACAGTACTTCAAACAATAAATGGAAGAAATAAATCATTGATAAGAATGACCGTCTAATACCCTTCAAAGAATCTTCATATTCATTGATGTTAGATCATCATTCAAAGTTTTAGAGGCATAACGATACGAACTGTTATATTTAGATAGAATTTCAATATGGTACTCCATTTAAAAAATCTGATGTGGCCAACACATGACCTCGCGCCATTTTCATTTTATGTTACATAAATAAATATATCATCACGACATATTACCCATTGCTGGGTGCGCCAGTCTGCTTTGTACGCAGATATTGGTAAATGATGAAATATTTGTACCGGCACTCACCAGGCGTCACCACATGGGCACTCATTGCTGGTGTAGAGAGTGCACTACATGGGGTCAATTTTGTGCCATTAAATTCGAAGTAATTTTTGGCGTCGGTCGGGATCGAACCCGGGTCTCCAGATTCGCAAGCAGACACTATTTAATTTTTAAATAATAAACAAACACAAACCTATAATAGTGGTTTTGATATTCAATTTAGTCATTTATTAATTACGGACAATAAAATGTTTCTCAATAACTGCTTTGACAAATTGGTCTTTCATTGCGTACAATGTTTGTCTAAAGTGCAAACATTAAGTAAAATAAAAAGTTTTAAATGTTTATGGCATTTACAACATAATAGTTTAATCCTTTATGTTTAAGCAGTTAAAAATTAATTATAATTATTACCATTGCAAAAAAAAATCGTATATTACTTACACACATTATATAACGGATATTTTTCAAGGATGGTATTGAAAACATAAAAATAAGTTAATAACAATTACAACATTAGGTATTAGCATTTAGCAAATGTAATAAACTTTTTATCACTAAGATTTTCTTACATATATGTTGCAACAATGTTTCATTAAAATGCAATTTGAATGAACTTGTACCAAAATCCAAAAAAATAGTTTTTTTTCCATGCGTCTATGTCACTGGCAAAATATTTCCAATGTTATCATAACTGCAAATGATTACTACATATCTAAGAATGTAATGAATTAAAATTTAAAATATTTCTTAAGAGTGTTACTAGTAAAATAGGTTAAAATTAATGTGATGTTATTGGTCTTGTTGTCGTTTCAAGGAAAATATAATTATATTTTTATGATCTAAACGAATTCCAAATAATTATAGATTCTTATAAACGAAATAATATACCTTATACCGGTTCTAAATAAACCATTTTACGATTTAAAACTAGAGCATTTCAATTCATTGGAATATAAATAACAAAATGGGGTCGCGTGGTTATATGCGTTAAGCGACTGGTTGTGATTCGGTAGACACGAGTTCGATTTCGAATTAGTCAAACTTGAAACTTGAAAAATTACAATTGCACAAAATAACCTATATTTTCTCTCTTCACGACAACAGTGGACCCAACAAATATCTCGCTTATTTATTAAGTTAGTAATTTCTTTCATATAACATGATTTATACAGCAACATGTAGGCTACTTGATGACGGATGTACATTCATGATACCACTTCCGGTTTATTTAGTAATTAATATCAACTTTGAAATTTCAAATGGAACAAACTATATTTTTTTACAAATTTGAAAAGTACATCAAATTTGCTTTACAATCATGTAAAATAATCCATATGTTACATTATTAAAAAGTAAAATGGCGGGCACTTTTTTATACACCTTGTCGAAAAGAGAATAGTGAGCCATGACTGTGGCTTGAAATAAAACAATAAACTAAAACTATTGTAACTGTTATTATTAAACGAAATAATATTTTTTTGTCAGAATAATACAGAAAATAAGAATAAGGAACACTTAATAACAACAAAATTAATTAACAACAAACATTCAAAATGACTCCCAGCCTCTTCAATACATTTTTCAAATGCCCGCCATTTTACTTTTTAATAATGTAACATAAGGATTATTATACATGATTCTAAAGCAAATTTGATGTACTTTTCAAATTTGTAAAAAAATATAGCATGTTCCATTTGAAATTTCAAAGTTGATATTAATTACTAATGAACCGGAAGTGGTATCATGAATGTACATCCGTCATCAAGTAGCTTACATATTGCTGTATAAATCATGTTATATGAAAGAAATTACTAACTTAATAAATAAGCGAGATATGTGTGTGTTTGTGTGTGTGTGTAGTCTGTGAATACAAGCATATTTGTACATCCAAAAATGAGTTATTGTTATTACCCATAATGACGCGAAAAAGATTTTTACATGAAAAGTTCTACCGGTAAGGGGCGAACATAGGGATTTAACATGGAATTTTTGTTTTATATAATTTCCTGCTCTCCTGTTTATTTAAGGCAAAACTTGTACCTCACCGCCCCCAACCTGTATTGAGCTAAACGCATTGTTTTAGAATTTAAATAAATACAACTTCCGTAAGATTCCTGATGATATAATCAAAGATAGAACTAATTTTATAAGCAAAGGGTTGTGTAGATTTGCAAATGTTTAGCATGTATTTAAACAAAATGAATAACAATATAAATAAAATAAAAGTTGCAACTTTGAATTTAAGTGCACCAATAGAACTTTTCAATTAAAACAGTTCAATAATAGTAAGTCAATGTTAATGACGAAAATCATGGTTAGATGCTTGTCATATGTTATTCATGGTTCATTTTTTTTTATAATTTAGAACGTAAAATATGAGGAAAGTCTTTGACAAGTTTAAAAAACTTCTCAATGCAAGATTTAAAAGCTTTTTTATACGGTAAAATGTCATATGATGAAAATGTATTTGAAATGTATTTGAGTGATTACAGTATTTTTGACGTTTCGTTTGATTGAACAGCTGCCAGTTGCAGTCGCCATTTAACTTAATATGCGCGAAGTTGATAGAAAGATACAATTTATATTGAAAGGGGAAATATATATGAATTCGTACAGTATTAGTAAATAATATGTAGAAACAAATTAATATTAATACTTGAAAAACATTTGGTGTTTATTAAAAAATAAAAAAATCTGTTGTGGCCATCACAATACCTCTCGCCCTTTCCATTGTGGTATATATAAGTATTGTATTTAACATTTCTTGTACACACAAAAAATTCTAATTACACCTGATTTATATTTACGTATTTCCTATAATTTTAAATTCATTCTATAAGCAAGTTTCCTCCATTTCTTCGAAAAGTTCGTTTTTCCAATTCATATAATTTTAAATATATATTTAATAATACAATAAGAAATATTAAATATCGTTCCCAGAAAAAGCCTGCAGTACTATTACTGACATTAGTGACATTTATCTGTCAATTACACACATTTAAATTACTCAAGTAGTTACCATGGAGATGTTTGGGCTGTGAGCAGGCTGTGAGATTTATTACAACAGATTATTTTATAGATTATATATCTATATCTTTAAATCTATAGAAGATATAATTAAAAAATTAAATGTGCCGGATAGAGATTTTTTTTATATTTGTAATAATATAAAGTTTCAAAAAAAAATATTTATAAGATTTTTATTAAAATACTACTACTTCCGGTTATCCAATTGTTGCCAGACCTATTCAACTCTTCCCATTACTGTTAGATTAAGGAATCCGTAGTTACATAGGTCTTTAGTCTTATAGAATTTGAGAAATCGTACCTCCACACACACATACACACACACACACACACACACATACACACACACACACACACACAGACACAGACATCATCGTAAAAATATTATAATCGGATTCTAGGGATCTTAAAACGTGCTTATACACTAAAAGCGATTTTTAGCATGAATCCAATACCTCTCTTAGCGAGTGGTAAAAAATCAAAGAATTTAATCCACTCGCCCTACGGGCTCGCAGCTTAAACTTTCTTTTCATAAATAAACATTATCCTAACATACTTGGTGTATAAATACCTATTAAAAAATCTGATGTGGCCAGCACATAACCTCTCGCCGTATATTTTACCTGGATGTATGCATAAAGCAAAGAATATTTTTATAAATACAAATAATATATTCATATAAATCTATGACGTATAAACTTCTTTATTATTCAATAATAGCATGTCTCAACATGAAGATATTTTACCATAAATTATGTTACAATAAATTACAAAGTAGAGTTTACCATATATAAATATTAGGCTGGTAACAGCAATTTTCAATTCGAACAACTTTGTTTACTTTCTCTTCATATTCTTCTAGTAAAAACATTAATTTTGGGCGGTCTAAAATGTATATATCTGGATTGTGCATCTATTCTTATATATCTTCTTTTACATTTTATTTTTTCATACTTGTTATATCTAAATAACCTTAATTCCCTTTAATAAAGTGACGGATAGATTGTACTCCGATTTTGTCAATATTTACAACTTACTTGAGAAGAATTTGATAGCTTTTTCGCAATTCAAAGTTACTCTAGTCTACAGTACTGGTGTACATTGTCCCATAATGTTTGAAACAAATTTAAGTCCTTCAACCTAGACTTGTCATCTCCATAATAGTCACAGATCAAGAACTAAGGGATTCTCCAAGTACATTTTTAATTCATTACTCATTATTTCTGACACTGACATTTATCTGTCAGTTACAAATAATTTAAATTATCAACTATTTTTCATGGCATTCTTTCGGCTGTCAAATTTATTACAACAGATTATTTTATATATTATACTTCTTTTATCTCTAAATCTATGGAATATATAATAAAATATTTAAATGTATCAGATAGAGAATTTAATTTTCTTTAATATTACCACGAAAAATTTTCAAAAAATAATATTTAGAAGATTTTTTTTCAAGAATCTTCTACTTCCGGTTGTCCAATTATTACCAAAACCTTTTCAGATCTTCCCATGAATGTCCGATTGGGAAATACGTTGTTAAACAAATTTTAAGTCTTATAGTTTTTGAGTAACCGTCCTTCCAACATCCCACACACACACACACATCCACACACACACACACACACACACACACACAGACATCATCGTAAAAATGTTAAAATCGGATTGTAGGGACCTTAAAACGTGCTTATTCAATAAAATCTGAATATGCGATTTTTAGCATGAATCCAATACCTCTCTTAGCGAGAGGTAAAAAGTTATTTGTTTTTAGCATAAAAACATATAATTAATATTTGAAAAAGTACATTTTGCAAAGGTATTATCCAAAGTTGCTGAAGACTACTTAAAGTAACAGTACTGGTCCCTAAATCTGCAAACAGTGAGTGAAAGCCGTTATGTAATATTTGTTTTTATTTACAAATAAATCAAGATGATTCCTAAAACTTATTTACAATTCATGCTTGGAAGATGTGTTTCTAATACGTAATTTCTGTTTTATTGTTCCTTGGAATAGTTTTATTAGTACTAGTCATAAACAAACAGCAATTGTTTATAAACAATAAAATAATTATTCACTGGAGTGACATTCATTTGATTAGAAATATACAAGAGTATTTTTAAACCTTCCGTCATCTGGTAATTCCAATTCAAATGTCAAAATAAGCACTTTCGCATTTTGGAAGGAAAGTGTAAAATTTTTATAATTCTTTATGTATGTAATCACAGTGCAAAAAGTTATTGTATTGTTTTCAGTGGGCGTTGGGATATTGTTTGTTTTATTATCGGCAGTAACCATGACTACCAGTTCACTTTTACTACTATGAATTGCTAATAATTATCTAGGTTAATCATACTCGGTTATGAGACAAATTCTGCTATAACTTTTATACTATTTTATTTTTATTACATATAAATTTGAAAAGAATTTACAATATATTACGTATTTTTTGGATTTTATGGAAATTATAGTACATTAAAAGATAAATCAAATTTATATTTATCATTTTACAATATAATCATAATATGAAGTATTATATTTTAATTAAAGTATATTACTCTTTGATATAGTTTCATTTGTATCTTATTTGTTTATTAATCATAATATATTTATTATGAACTCAATAATTTATTAAAGTCAAATTTAATTAAATATAATTTAATAGATGTGTTTTATATGTGAACTAGATAATTTTAAATAATCAATTATATAACTGGTAATTTTACCATTATATACTTATATTTTTGAATACAACTTACTACAATTAATTATGTATATGGACGTACCTACCTATTTACTTATTTGTATGTTTTATATAAGTATGTATTTTTTAGCATGCAACCCAATCGTTTTTTTAAAACATTTAAAAATCCCCATAAAAACCAAATAAAACCCAGATTAGATAATAATGTGTTTAGATGCAAAATAGTGTTTTTCGCACTAGACGTGAAGATACCATGTGCGAAAAACACAATTATGCAACGAATCACATAATAGATATTTTTTTAATTCGCCTTAAAGTCAACAAGTAGTAAATAATGAATTATTATAAATTAGAGGTTGGCTGTCGCTTTTTCAAATGGATGTTGTAAAGCAAATATTTCTAAATCCGAATCAATAAAAAAATCATTTTGGCTACTTCACAACTGCAGAAATAAAATTTGTAATTTCACGGAATTACAATTGTATAGTATTAGCCATGGAATTAGAAACAAGAGACGAACAAAAGCGTAACGTTTTATTACATCAGTGTCAGAATAATAATTATCAAAATAAATACTAATAATTTGACGTATAAAACGTTATACTTTTGTTAATATTAAGAAAAAGTAAACTAACCGAGTACTTATTTTTACATTTTTAAAAAGTAGTACAGATTTAATAACTTGGAATCGCTAGCGTTGTTTACCTTTTAATGACACGGTGCTTTTTAATTCATAATATGTGTTTATTTTTCATTAGTAACTTATTATTTATAGACTTTATTAGATACTATATTTCATATTTAAATAAGAAAAACCAAAAACTTTTCTGCAAATACAGGTGTTCCTAGAAACATCTCATTGTTTGAAATATAACATTATATTATTTAAACAATTTATTGACATATTTAATTTTATACAGGGTATTTAACCAATGGTAGAACCGAGGCCGCTCCGTGCGGGTGGGGGCGCCTAACCACGATGGGCGCCATTTCATGACAGTAAATAATAATATTTTTTGCAAACTGCTCTTATTCGTAAAGAAAAAAATCGGATGTGGCCAGCACAATACCTTCCGCCAATCCTGTGTATTATGTATAAATTCCATACATAAATTTCCAGTAAAATTATTTCATAAACAAACTATGCAAATTGCACTTGATACTGACATCTTTTTTTACTTTAGCTTTTTCCATTCGTTAGGGGTCGCTATTTTTATTTTCTTCTTCCACTCATTTCTGTTTTGCGTGTCGTTCTCATTCAGTCTTCCGCAATACAGTCCTTCCATCTTATCTTTGGTCTTTCTCTGTTTATTCAACCTTCTATAACCAAGCTATTCATCTTCTTCCAATATATTCTTCATCTCTCCTCATGACATGTTCAAACCAATGTAATCGTCTCTTTTGTATCTTTCTAGAAACTTCTTACACTTGAGTTATTTCCCTTATTTTTTCATTCTCAACATCCTCATCTCTGCCACATTCATTTGCTTTTCATTGATACTGACATCTGTGAATTTGAATTATCTGAATATATTAGCAGTTTCCATGGTTGGCATAGCTGGCTGATTTATATAATTTAATATCTTTATAATTCTTTAATACTATAGCTATTGAATATGAAATATAAAATGCAATCAAATCGAATAGAGAATAATAAATAGCCCACCCTTCAAAAATATCCTGGCTACGTCCCTGCCTACCGTTAAGCGTTGTACACCTAATATATATAATATAATTAATATTTTATAAATATATCAGTTTTTACACTCTAGTGGAATGGTTTGTTCAATATGAACATATAATTTAGCAAATATCACATTTTAAAATTAAATTACAAAATATAAAATTCAAACTGAATTTTCCTGTCATCCTCCAACAATCAACCGCTGATTTCCATCATTATCGAAGTTGAAGTTAAAAATTCCAATAAACTTTTATGGCTATGTTCTTCACAACTTCTATTTTTACTGCGAAGGCCAGAACATCACAACAACATACAGTCACGTCTAGTTACAGTAGCAAAAGTAAATACTCTACACACTTCATTCGATGTTTACTCTTTACTGTAGTTTAACGACCGCCGGAAAAGATTCTATTCTACCAATTGCTAACTTATCGTTAAAAACCATTCACAACAGATTTTTCTAAAAATGGAGATGTAAGGTCGATATCGATAGCTGAAAGTTGAATGTAGGAAATTGGCTGTGTTATAGTTTCGCAATGCGAAGGACAAAGAGATCAGTTAAGAAATATGAATTTGAATTTAAAATTATGAGGTAGGAAATGAAAGTAGTTACTTTATTTTTTAGGAATAAATAAAAAGTGTATTTATATATGACAAACTGTTATTAGTTTATAAATAGAGTCGCCATAAGGATTCAGGGCCGACCAAAAATATGGGGGTTTACCTGATAATGTTTTTTACTTCCCGCTACCCGTGGTAAGGGAGGTATAGGTATGTTAAAAATCGCATATCGAGATTTTGGTAAATGACCACGTTTTAATGTCCCTAGAATCCAATTTTAATATTTTCACGATGATGTACGAGGTGTGTTCAAAAACTATCGCGAATTTTGAATTTTCGCGGGTTACGTATATTCGAATTTCGATCTTTTTGTGGCTTTATGTTGGTACTCATGTCTCTCACTTATGTCGACAAGCTCGGCCATTTTGAATGTTCACTTACTTGTTGACAGCTGCTTTGCTTGCACGTGTTTTGGATCGTCTTCGATTTTTACCTATTGTGCTTATTCGTTAAAAACTGAGTATGAATTTTTTGACCAAGACAATATCTTTCTTATCTAAAGGCGACGGAACGTAGAAAAAAATAATTCATTTAAAATTTGTCATTGTCATAAAATGTTTTTATCAAAGAAGTTATTTCATTTCTACGAGTAGAACATTCAAAATGGCCGAGCTTGTCGACATAAGTGAGAGACATGAGTACCAACATAAAGCCACAAAAAGATCGAAATTCGAATATACGTAACCCGCGAAAATTCAAAATTCGCGATAGTTTTTGAACACACCTCGTATGAGTGTATGTATGGTGGAAATGATTAGGCAGAGGACTGACGTCATCAACCTGAAAAAACTTCTAAAAGATATATAACTTGTAGAAATTATTAGTTGTTATTTATTTTTTAAAAAAGAAGAAAAAATATATTAATATTAAAGAAACATATATAAATCAATTTACAATTATTTCTAAGTTAATCCTTATTCCTTTCACGGAATACAAACTTATTTGACACAACATTATCATTCTCAGTAGTACCAACGTATGGCATGAAAATAAACTACAATTATTTCAAATAATTTTATATTCCGTAAAAGGAATAACGATTGATTTGGAAATAATTGTAAATATCATTAATATATACATTACTTAATACTAGTATTTTTTTTCTTCATCTTTTAAAAAATATATAACACCTAATAATTTCCACAAGTTATATTTCATTTTATAAGGTTTTTTTCAGGTCGATGACTTGAGTCCTCTGCTTAATCATTTTCACTATGTGTGTGTGTGTGTGTGTGTGTGTGTGTGTGTGTGTGTGTGTGTGTGTGTGACTGTGTGTGTGTGTGTGTGTGTGTGTGTGTGTGTGTATCCTCTTTCCGCTCTAACTCAAATACTATCGGTCAGAAAATTTTGAAACCTTGTATTTCAACCTTACTCTTATATGGAAAGATGCCATTGGATTTTAGTGTAAATCAGGTAACCGGAAATGGCACTTTACTGGAAGCTCAAAAAATTATTCTTCGAAAAATACCTATAAATGTTATTTTTCGAAGTTTGTTATTATAAAAATTAAAGTTTTTTTTAAAATTTCTACAGATTTGTGTTAAAAATTTGTATATATTTTATAGATAAATTTATAAAATTATTTATAATTTTAATCCCGGAGCCTACGCTTTAAATACAACTCCATTGTTACACAGTTCAGATCTCAAATGTATGTAACTGACAGATATATGTCACTGTCAACAAACTAATCATATCAAATAATAACAGTAACGTTTTACAAAAGAAAATAGTAAATGGAACAATAATTATATGGAAAGAAACTTAATACAATTTCCAGCATAAGTAAATATATAGGAATATAGGTAAGATAATAAAAATATATATGACACATACACACAGACATCGTGAAAATGTTAAAATTGGATTATAGGGTCCTTAAAACGTGGTCATTTACCAAAATCTCGATACGCGATTTTTAGCACGATCCCTATGCCTCCCTTTCCAAGGGTAGTGGGAGGTAAAAAAATTATTGTGACAAATCAATGTTTAATTACAATAATGAAAATAACATAGAAATTGATTATAATAATTATTAATGTATATTTTTATTCTGCATTCATAATTTTTCTACATTATATTTCATGAATAAATTTATAAAATAATCTGAATTTATAAATCTCGTAGTATATACTTCCAAAATTCTTATTCCCTTGGTATTAAAATATGTGTCACTGTCAAAAAATAAATAATTTTAAATTAATGATAAAAAAGGAATAAAATATTAATAATAATTAAAAATAAATTGGATATAATGTAAAATGAAATTTAAATTAATTTGGAAATATGTATTTTTAAATGTGTTTACATAAAATAAAATTATAAATGGCGGGATGTATTGACCACATCAGATTTTTTAGATCTATTGCGCAAATTATATTGTTTTGTCTTCCTGAATTATATCACATTTTATGTAAACACCACTATTTTTGTTAGATTTTTTCCAAAACTATTAATTTTTTCATATTTCCGTCAATTTCTTAATTGTTATATATACTTCTAATTTATTTTGAATTTCTTCCTTTGTGTTTCTTGGTCCCGGTCCCGGTACAACAACATACATATAAATTTATTTTATTTTGTATTTATAGTGATTTAAGGTTTCTGATAGTGATTCTATACTTCAATTCTTGTTTTTCGAACTCCCGATTACAACCTACAATTTCTTGGTGTAAGTCAATTATACCTATATTCAATATGTTTCAAACAGCATTTTTTTGATAAAATAAAAAAATATACCGTTGTTGCTAATAATAAATTTAATTATTTTGAACTTTATAGAAAAACAAAAAACTTAAATATAAAATTGAAAGTACACATTCATATTCATGTAAATATTTCATTATTGAAGGTTATTCTACTAATGTCTTAACATGTGTTACAAATTCGATAACAAAGATGTCGAATTGTTAGAGCAAACTGACAAGCATATGCTTTTTATGATTTTTTGTACAGAAATAAGTACATTAATTTAACCAGTGAACTGTTATTTTATTATTATAAAATATATATTAAAGTAAAAGCATTCAAAATTCAAAAATAAGTCAACTGGTAAGTTTATAAGCAAATGTAAAACCAAATCTGTTAAAAATAAAATGACATAATGTCAGTGTCAGTGACTCTGACAGAAAATAACGTTATTCGTACGGCTATGAATCAAGGTAATGTATCTGAATTAATAAATAAACTTACGTTACAGCGAAAGTATTATCAACAACGAGCATCGTTTTAAAATGGAATGTCCTAACTTCGTCGAAACAATATGAATTTTTGATAGACAAGCGTGTTATAATCCATCCTTATCGCACACTCTTATAGACTTTGCAAAAGAAAGAGATTCGTTTGTGATACAGATGACTGATCGGACATCTTTCAAAATTTTTACTGTATTTACCAATGCTGGAAATTACATATAAATCTTATGTAAATGTAACTTGTTTCTCAATCTGTGAAATTGAATATAAAATAAGCAAATTAAAGGCTGCTTCGACTTTCATAAAAAACATTATTTATAGTCAATAATATAATATCCTGTTGTTACCGTTTGACGATTGATGGTTATTGACATTTGTTGACCTTCTTACGTTAAGCATTGTTAATTACACAAGCAAATACATTTGAAAAATTAAGGACATTACAATTCTTGTTCTCCGTATTTTCTACTGATTTATCTAATTGTTTGTAAATTAGATTTCAAATAATTTCATATTGCTGCTAATAATATAAAGTAATTAAAGAATATGATTTCAATCTCGTTTATCTTTACGAGAATTCACAAACTTCAAAAGATCGTAGAAGGAATTACCGTCCGGTGGTTTTGATATAAAGAATGGTGATCGGCAGAGCCCAACATAGGACTGTAACATGTAAAATTAGGCTTTTCTAAATTCCTGCTTCCCTAATTAATTTAGGTAAAAAAAGTTGTAGGGCATAAATTCTGCATCTCAATCAATAAGCATAATTATTATTATGTTCTACAACTTTAATTTGAAGCTTTTTTAGTTAAAGTAATTAGGGAAGCAGGAAATTAGGAAAGTCTGATTTTACATGTTAAAGTCCTATCTTCGGCTGTGTTTTCTATAATTTTAAATTCATTCTATGAGCAAGTTTTCTCCATTTCTTCTAAATGTTCGAGGTTTTTATAATTTTAAATATATAATTAATAATACAATAAGAATATTAAATATCGTTCCAAGAAAAAGCCTTCAGTACTATTTCTGAATTTTTGACACTAACATTAGTAACATTTATCTGTCAATTACATTTTAATTTCTCAAGTAGTTACCATGGAGATAGTTGGGCTGCGAGTAGCAAATAATCAACAGATTATTTTATAGATTATATATCTATATCTTTAAAACTATAGAAGGTATAATAAAAAAATTAAATGTGCCGGATAGAGATTTTTGGTTTTTAAAATTTGTAATAACATAAATTTTCAAAAAATAATATTTAGTAATTTTTTGTTAAAATACAACTTCCGGTTGACCAATTGTTACCAGAATCTATTGAACTCTTCCCACTACTGTTAGATTGAGGAATCCGTAGTTACACAGGTCTTTAGTCTTATAGAAATTTGAGAAATCGTAAAAATGTTATTATCGGATTATAGGAACCTTAAAACATGCTTATTGACTAAAATCTGAATATGCGATCTTAGCGAGAGGTAAAAAGTGTAAAATTGATTAAAAGTACTGTATGATATGTCTTCAGGTCTATACAGATGACCTGTTTTCGTAAAATATGAGAGGTACGATGGATATTCCCTTAAGGTTAATTGGAGTAAACTCTTTAATCGATACTTACATTATTCATACTTATCGGATTACAAGTATTCTTATTACATTTGTTCCCGTTACTATAGTCTTTCACTGTGTTACCTTTCCACACACGAGCTATTCAACAAATTTGCCTTATTACTTTACAATATAACCAATGCCTTATAAAAGAATCGAAAGTCAAAGAGCAAGACCAACACCCAACTTAAACGCATTTTACATTAGAGCAGACTCTCCCATATCCGGAATAATGTGGGTTGAGTCCTTTCGGGATCCGTGAAATTCCGGAAGCGAGAAAAACTCGTTTGCCTTTTAATTGTAAAAAAGGTATATGTCAATGAAACGTATTACATGTTAAAGAATAATTGTTTTTTTTTTTTTGAAAAAAAAGTCATCATCACCAGTTTTCTTTTTGCAATAAATACGTGTTGCACCTTGCTCCTTCCAATACAAGAACCAACCCTTCGTCAGTTTTATAATGATCTCTGATAAGAATGCACATGCACGTGTTATTTATATTTTTATAGTTTGACGACATCTACATCCACATCTTTTGTAATTTTTTAATTATGTACAATTTCATATTTTTCAACAAATCTAAAAACATTTTAAACATGTAATTAACCAGTTTCTTAAAATTTGTAGAGCATGATATTTGTACCCCGTTGATGTTTTCCAGAACCCTGAGGATGGTCTAATTGAGACCGAAACATCGGTATTGTTTTCAATAAATAATATTTTAACAAAGGACTGAATCTCCATTACTTTCACCTCTCCAAAATATAAAAATTGTTTGCTAATTTAACCGACCTCGTATCTCTTATAGTTCTCGATATAGCAACAGTGTACCACTTAAAATGAACACCCTGTATATAGGTAATTAGAAATAGAAACTATAGTTTAGTACTCTTATAACAAAGAGATCATAACTCGTATACAGTATGCACGTCCTGTGTATTTCTTAAAATGTATATATTTATAGATTTTATAGTACAACTGTCATATAAATACAGTATTTACGATCAATTTAAAGCATTTTTTAATATTAACTTTCAATACAAATTCCACTACTTTAACACTTCATCCGACAAATGAAAATACGTTCTTGACACCTGCCGTTTAAACATACAAGGCAGGTTAACGTGTTGCTAATATTTCATAGTTTATATATCATTCTAATACATATTCCAATTTCATAATCACTTGAAGTGACGCCTGGTAGATAAGCATCCTTACGGTACAGATTTATCATCATTCCCAAAATCTGCGTACAGAAATCAGATTGGCACATTCAGAAATGGATAAAAAACAGTGATAATATATTATTATAAATTAATTGTAGGCTTGAAGCGAAATCTTAGTTTGCAAGATTCGAGAAAGATTTCACAACGAATTCTAAGAATGCAAATTACAAATTTTCGTTCTAAATTTATATGCACTAAATATTAAATGACCTTAGAGTTAACTACTGAGAGTTAATTTTCGAACGTTGGATGATAATGTTAATAATAATATTGGGCTATAACATTAACACGATGTTTCTGTTTGTGTTGTAGGTGTAGGTGAATGCTGCCATTTTTCGTTGGGCGATGTTGGAGAGCGGAGGCGGTGGGGCTCGCGAGCTGCTGCAAGCGAACGTCTGGTACCTGTTGTACCGGTGCGCAGACTACGTGAACAAAGCGCACGGCCCCCTGCACGGAAGCGCCGCGGCGCTCGACCGTCTGCTCGCGCTCCACGACCCCGACATGAGCGACCCCGACCTTGAGCGCCACGCTGAAGAGAACAGGCAGGTGCCCGAGACTTCTTGGTGGCGAAGTGAGTAAGATACCAACATAGGCTCTGCAGAAACATTTAAATTCAAAGAAATACTCCATTCCGGAATATAGACGCCTAGACATTTTCTAAATAAATGCAGATTCGGGCATTTTCTCTTGTAATTTTCAGTCATATGAAGAGTTAAAAGAAGAAGATAAAATTGCTTTCCAACATCCAAGGCCTTCTCCGTAATTCCGGAAACTTTTTAATCCACCCTCGTATATAAGCGCATAAAGACCGTAATAACTGGCGTTATTTTTTTTAAATAATTTTTACAGGGGGCAGGGGTGTTAAATGTTAAATCATATCAAGTTTTTCTAAACATGTGCAAGATTTTTTCCATCTGTTCTTTCAAGAATTCTGTACATATCTCTCTTTATACTTGAATAATTCCAACAAAGCACAAAAATAGAATACAAAACTCAAGCATGCACATGAAATACCAGTACGGAGAATCTGGAAAATACAGGCCAATAGGGTTTTACGACATTTTTAGATAAAATTCTCAGAAATCGATGGAAATGGAAAAGTTAAAATAACGTCAGTCATAATACTAAGTCGTATCGGATATTTTTAAAAAATTCCAGTAAGTAGTTTAGTTAGATAAAACATTGATTCTAAATAATAAATACTGTTAACTGGGCATTAGCTTTTTCTTATCAAAGTAACTGTTATTTATATATTTTTATTATGTAAGTTTCGTTATCCTAAAAGTGTATTTATTTCTTTATCCAACACCACATAATAGTTTCGCCGATATACGGCGATTTTAATGAAGCAAAGTGAGTATGGTTGTTCCTTAAAATTATCTAATAGTGGGTGATTTTTACCTTTCGTCACCTTTAAGTAAGGCAGCTATTTTCTTTGGTCAAAAAGTTCGATGGTGAGTTTTTAATGAATAAGCACGTTTTGGAGTCCCTAGACTACGAATTTACTATTTTTACATGAAGTGGGTGAGTCTGGACCCCCCCTTAACTTTTTTTGTTATAAGTAATAGAAAAGTCAGGTTTACAAGATACAACTATCAACTTTTATTTTTTAAATAGCAACCTATAACTATTTTATTAAAATATAAACCGCCATTTCTTTGACTTTTCAACGATGTATTATTTTTTATTAATGCATTTGAAAAAATAGCTAATTGAGATATATGAAAAATAATTTTTATTCAAATATTCTAGGTGGCTACGTGAAATAAATAATAAATAAATAGTAAATAATAAATAAGTAATAAACATATGTATACTTTGTTGATATTAGAATTGTTACATTTTGTTTATTTACACTTAGCCACCAATAATATTTGAATAAAAATTAATTCCCATATGTCTCAATTATCTTATATTTCTCGAATTTTTTCAAATACAGTAATAAAAGCTAATACATCGTTGAAAAGATAAAAAAAATGGCGGTTTATATTTTAGTAAAATATTGAAAAAATAGAAGTTGATAGTCATATCTTGTAAACCTGACTTTATAAAAAATATCTACATCTACTATAAAATAGTATATTTAAAATAATAAAACTCTTATATAAGCAATTTTTTCTATTATAATAAAAAAGTTAAAGGGGGACGTCTTCGCAGACTCAGCCTGTAGATGTATGTGTGTGTTCTAAATATTATAATTCCTTCATATTCGCTTTTTGTACGTTCGTATGAACAGTTGATTGGATTTTGGTTACGATTGGTTAATCGGAAGTACCCTTTTTGAAGATTTTAACAGTTTTTCTTAAAAAAACACTATTAAATATCATTTTTTGGCATTTTATGTTATTATAAATATTAAAGAATATTTTATTCTCTACTCGACTTAATCATATTTTTTCTTCATATTCAATGAATTTAGAGATTAAGAAATATTTTGCAACCTTTACTGCTAAAAGCTACACCATGGAAATAGTTAGAATATTCAAATATTACTGACAGATTTATCAGTGTCAAATAAAATTTACATAATATATTTGTGAAATAATTTTACTGAAAAAAAAAACATATTATAGCGACAAGCCAATTCAGCTGATTATCATGTTATAAATATAATGCTACAAATATTTTTATTTTTTACTTATTTAAAAAAAAAACATACTGTTCTTTGTAGGAATAGTACAGTTCAGTTCATCACGAGGTACGAGCTCATTTCTCCTCTAAAAAGAAAGCGCCTAAACAATCGTTTGAAAAAAAAAAATTTTGAGTGAAATTTATACAAATACGTAGAATTAACGGAAGGTAATGTGCTGGCCACATCAGATTTTTTACCATAATTTCATGGTACCGTATTTATTAATATCAGTATGACAGCTACAAAAATTGACACATTTTTCCGTTTCAGTAAAGAAAATTATTAAAAGATGTTGGATAAAACGTTATACTATACGTTGGCTCTAAGTGGACAAACTTTTCTCTGAGTAGGTAATACCCACTTAGCCCACTTATACAGTAAATACCTATTATTTATCTTTGTTACACGCATATGTCAGTTGGATATCATGACAAAAACTTTATTAAACCTGTGCTCGTGTACGGCCGTATTTGTTTTAATCTTTCTTTGACATTAATGTTAAACTTACTGATGAAGTTTACGTTATGAGCATAGCAACAAACTTCAAAGAACTTACTGTAGGTATATAGTATACTCTATTGTTCGTAATATAACGAACTCCATAATATAAATCCAACGCGATTATTGTTCAGAAACTGAAATACAGTTTCGTGTATATTTCGTTATTTGATGCCTAGCAAAAATATATTTAAAGTAAAATTTTTGAAAAATGTCCGATCAAGGTCGTCTACGAATTGTATGAATTCAGATTTTTGCTCCGCCCATTATGACAAATTCAGTAGTGTCGTTTTTATGAGGGTACGTACGATACTACTGTTATTTTATTATTATAAAAATATATATTACAATAAAAGCATTAAAACTTCAAAAATAAGTTTATTAGCAAATGTAAAACCAAATATGTTAAAAATAAAATAATGACACAATGTCAGTGATACTAACAGAAAATAACGTAATTCGTACGGCTATGAATCAAGGTAATGTATCCGAATTAATAAATAAACTTACGTTACAGCGAAAGTATTATCAACAACGAGCATCGTTTTAAAATGGAATGTCCTAACTTAGTCGAAACAATATGAAATTTTGAAAGACAAGCGCGTCATATCCATCCTTATCGTACACTCTTATAGCCTTTGCAAAGGAAAGAGACAAATGTATGCCAATTTGTTAATTCGTTCATGATACAGATGAGTTTTTAGTGAATAAGCATGTTTTAGGGTTCCTGTAATACGATTTTACCATTTTTAAGATAATGTCTGTATGTATGAGTGTCTGTGTGTGTGTGTGTGTGTGTGTGTGTGTGTGTGTGTGTGTGTATGTGTGACGAAAGTTTCAGATAGCATAACTTCAATACCACGATTCCAAACATTATATTTTTTTCGTATTCCTCAAGTTTACATCCAGAAGAACAAATGATTAGATTTTGGTTATAATTGCTGAATCGGAAGTAGCCTCACTTGCAGATTTAACAGTTAAATATGATTTATTGACATTTAACGTTATTATTACTTCATATATTATTCTCTATACGATTTGATAGCATTTTATACTTCATATTCAATAGATATAGAGTTATAGAATTATAAAAATATTAAATTTCATAAATCAGCCAGCTATGCTAACCATGAAAACTGCTAATATATTCAGATAATTCAAATTGACAGATGTCAGTATCAATAAAAAGGAAATGAATGTGGCAGAGATGAGGATGTTGACGTAGATGTTGGGGAAAACACGGAAAGATACGGTATGGAAATAACTCTAGTGTTACAAGTTTCTAGAAAGATATACATTGGTTTGAACATGTCATGAGGAGAGATGAAGAATATATTGGAAGAAGAATGAATAGCTAGTAACAGAAGGTTGAAGAAACAGAGGAAGACTAAAGATAAGATGGAAGGATGTGTTGCGGAATACTTGAGAGAAAAAGAACTGAATGAGAACGACACGCAAAACAGAAATGAGTGGAAGAAGAAAATAAGAAATAGCGAAGTGCAATTTGCATAGTTTGTTTATGAAATAATTTTACTAGAAATTCAGAATCATTTGCAAGAAAATTTATGTATGGAATTTATACATAATACACAGGATTGACAGAAGGTATTGTGCTGGCCACAGCAGATTTTTTAGAAAACAAATGACGCTCGTAATTCTCGTTATTTTTGATTAAACCTTGTATAGTCACTAAAAAATGGTCTGGAAAATGGCGGATAAGAAAAAAAATTCTTTTTTCTAAATTCCAAGTATCATTGTTTTCCATTTGTATAAAGCTATTTACCAATACTAAAATCTCTCCATAAATTGGTTCATAAGAATGGCGATAAACATTTCTTTCAATGGAAATATAAGTTTTTTTTTACCTTTATTTATTTCATATCTACTTTATTATTTCTCTGAAAAAATGAGAGCAGTTCATTATATGTTAAAGATCAAAGGAACCTCCCGCTTTAGAGATAGTATTGCTTTTTAAAAGTCCAATCATCCGTCTATGAAAGCAAACAATACTCAATTGAACATATTTCTTATCTTCTTACATCAATTGGAACAAGTAGCAAATAACCAATGATTGTTATGGTCAATCGTAAATTTGTAATTAAACTACCGTTCACAACATTTATATGTATGCCTTTCTTTATAACAGGACATGTACAAATCATAAAATCAGCTTAATAGGTTAGTAATAATATACTATATTCATTAAATTTATTTAAATGTGAAAGAATTTCTATTTACAAACTGAAGCAATGAAAAGTGTGTGTTCGTTTAATGAGCAATATAATAGTAATTAATTCTTTTTTGTCATAGGTGAAAAGACATGAATTCCACATGTTTCTTCATAATTTTCACTTGCATTTAATGATTAGTTATTAACATGTATCATATAATTAATTAATATACCGAAGAAAATTGTAGATCTTCATTATATAACCTCACATTATTATTTATAATATTTCATAAGTATCATAAGTTCTGTGCATATACAGGGAGTAAATTTTAAAACTGTTTTTGGTTACCTAAGTATTGCGAGCAATCATGTAACATTGATGGCCTTGACAGATATGAGGGGCGCGTGTCAGAATGACAATTAGTAATTATGTACATAGATGTCAAATGTCAGAATTTTTCATTAAAAATTTCAAGATTTTCTAAATTCACGTAGTTAATTTGTCACCAGGAGTGTGGAATTTACTTGTCGAGGAAAATAAACCACATGGAATTGAAATTCACGAAATTTAGAATGAAAAATTATATTTGAAATATATATGTACATAATTACTAGCTATCATTCTGTCACGGGCTCCCATATCTGCCTGTCAAGGCCAACAAAGTCACATGACTGCTCGCGCCCTATTGTATTTAACATTTCTTGTATACCTACACTCTACACCAAGATTTTTTATTTTTAAATTCATTCTAAGAAGAAATTTTGTCCTGCTTTTCTAATTTTTCGAAATTTTTCCAATTCATTATCGGGATTGACAGTATTTTTGAAAGGTATATGAAATATACCTATAATTTTACATATTTAACTATTAATACAATAAGAAATAGTATAATGTATGTACTTCCCAGAAAAAATCTTCAGTAATGTCTCTAGATTTTTGACACTGAATTTTTCAATTGGTTTCCATGACATTATTTGGGCTGTGAGATTTATTACAACAGACTATTATATAAAAATATAAAAATCGGATTTTAGGGACCTTAAAACGTGCTTAAGAATTAAAATCTGGATATGCGATTTTTAGCATGAACTTGTATACCATATGTTTGTTTCAAACAGCCAAAAATGCAACTATTATTTCAATATTTCAATTATTGTAAGTAATTTATTACTTATGGGGTCTCGTGGCCGTGTGCCTGAGTGTTTGGTCGCGAATCTAGGGACCCGGGTTCGATCCCGACCGACGCCAAAAATTACTTCAAATTTTAATGGCACAAAATTGACCCCTGTGGGGCACTCTCCACGCCAGCAATGAGTGCCCATGAGGTGACGCCTGATAAGTGCCCGCACGGTACAAATATTTCATCATTACCGATATCTGTACAAAGCAGATTGGCACATTCAGCAATGGGTAATATGCCGTGATGATATATATTTTTTTTATTTATTTATTGCTTATGATACTGTACAGCATACATGGAAATGAAAATATGTTAACAAGCTTAGCTAATAGAAAAAAAATGTGGTAAACTTGAGACTCCAAACATTTTCTTTGAAATGTTTGAATAAATTGTTTGTTTTCTTCCGTTTTCTCGTATTTTTCTATTAATATATTACATAGAATTGAAGTCGGAACTATGAAGAAGCCATGACAGAATGCGACAATTACTTTCTTCTGAGAAAGCTATGGAAAAATATGAACATTTTCTTCCAAAAAATTCCTTACAATTCTATTGGTATTGTCAGATGTTAATTTATCTAACGAACGCATTGCGAATTTCTGAGAATTTCCACATACGAAAAATCTTAAGTAGTGATCTTGCAAAATAATTCTAAGAAAGGCGTTCCCCCAACTAAAACTGCTGTTAATATCAAATGATTACAAAAACTTGCTATCAATGCTGGCGTAACTTTACAACTAGGCGAATTCTAACAACGCATGAGCCAAACAAACTTTACGTAATATTTATCTGGGAAATCTAAATTAAATGAGTACTAAAATATGACTATTCAATTAAATACTATTCGCGCAAATTATTTAAAACAACTGAACCGCTCACTTGGACTGCAATAAAACTTTAGGTACTTTTCATTATAAAATGACTTTGCATTTTCGCACAAAACCGATTTCATTTATATTGACTTGAATTTGTTTTCCAGTACAATTGTTCAGCTTACTGGACATTAAAATGTGAAAAGTTTACTATAATTTACAAAATGATTTATTACAACAAATGAAGCGCAACAGCATTTAATAACAGCTATGTAAATAAGAATATTTTAGAAAATATTGTACTATTATTTAATTATATATTATTTTTATATTTTTCTTGATGTACCACAATTAATATATTAATAAAATGAATAGGTACGCAAACAAATATTCTTATAGATTTCGGTTCATTAAACCATCTTCAGAGAATTAAATATCTGTTGTGGCCAGCACAATACCTCTCGCCACTTCCGTTTTTGGTTACATAAGTATAGGGCGCGAGCAGTCATGTTACATTGTTGTATAATTTTAAATATTTAATTATTAATACAATAAGAAATAATATAATGTGTGTACTTCCCACAAAAAAATCTTCAGTAATGTTTCTGGATTTTTGACACTGACAATTATCTGTCAATTACAAACAATTTAATTGGTTTCCATGTCATTCTTTGGACTGTGAGATTTATTACAACAGATTATTATATACCTTATATTTATCTCTAAATCTATAGAAGATATAATAAACTATGTATCAGACAGAGAACATACTTTTCTTTAATACTAGCAAGAACAAAAAATTTCAAAACATAATATTTAGAAGATTTTTTTAAGAATCTGTTTCTTCTGGTTGTCTAATTATTACCAAAACCTTTTCAGCTCTTCCCAGTAATGTCCGATTGAGAAATACGTTGTTAAACCGATATTAAATATTACAGACATTATCATAAACGTGCTTAATTATTATAATTTGGATATGCGATCTTTAACATGAATCCAATACCTCTCTTAGCAAGAGGTAAAAATACATTGAAAAATTATAAATAAATATTAACAAAAATAAAATATTTGACATAACAAATAATGAAATACATACAATGAATATAATACAAATTACATAGGTTAAATTTGAAATAATTAATTCCAAAATTATTTTAAATAAAAATATAATAAGATAAAATATAAAATAACATGTTATTTAAACTTAAAATTTTGAAAAAATTGTAGAACACATTCATAATTTTGGATTTAAATATATCTAATTGTTTATTCATAACAGGTAAACCATTAGAAACTAAATAATGAATTTCATATCCCTCAAGCCAAGTCATTTGAAAACCTTTAGATAATTTATGTAAAAAAATTAAATTATTAATATCAAAATTGTGATTTAAACTAATCATATCAATCCATTTTATTTAGTTTCCATAAACGTAGATGATCTTGGAACCTCAATCCAAAAGAACGACCAATTTGATCTATGTAACAAAAATTACAATTTTTATACTCCTGAATTTTTATTGCATTGTATTATATTAAATGTTGTTACATTCTTATGATGGAACATTTTATAAATAAATATATATTATTTTTTATTGTTATATAAGTAAAAGAATAATAATACAAGAAGTTATTATTTAATTCATACAAGTAGAAAGAAAGTAAAAAACAAACAGATAAGAATTCTACGCGCCTTCCATTTATACAACTCACGACATCTGTACGCGCACGAAAGAAGTGAAGCATAATATATTATTGTTAAACCCGCCAAAAATTAGGTCGATTCTTATTCGTACTTTATGACTTGCAATTTCGAATTTAATTCCAAGTTAAGCGCCATTAAAACCAGATTGACATTGTTAGGCACAGAACTTAAATATTAATAGCGGGTTTAGCTCGTGGTAGAGTTGAAGGGACAAAAATGTTTAGGGTTCGGATTCAAAACACCAATAATAATAAAGCTTTTTTTAAGTACTTTTTTATTTTTCCATTTAATGTTAATAACAGCATTACAGTATATTAATTCCTGCTTCCCAGAACAATTTTAGCAGTTGGAAATTTGTAGTCTCGTGGTCCACTAGCATTGGCACAAAACAGTGTCACGTTCTTGGTATTTTTGTTTGAAAATAAGTCGATGAGTGTACTAGTGTATCGTGTATACAGGAGCGATGCGTGAAGTGAAAACGGAAGGGGGCAAGGGGGGAGCGCAGCTGTCAGCGGAGCGCGCCGTTGATCGACCCGTTAGACACAACGGGGCAGGGTGCGGCGAGGAAACACTCAGATGTAATGGCGGCGGTTGTGTGCATGTTTTGTATTGACGTTTGACTTGGCTGGGTGAAAAGTGACACGAAAACGATGGCAATGTCGAATTTATACTCGAAAATTGCTCCCAAACCAATTAAACGCATTCAGGATAATATGGCTGTCTCACAAACTAATGCCTGGATGAACGGTAAGCAACTTTCTTCAGCTACACCTCTGGGCGGTTGTAAATACGAAAAATGGCAGCTCGTTTCGCACAGGAACACTTGCACTTTCAAAACTGTTTTGCAATGACACTTCACCTAAGAATTCCTTGCAATGTATTTCTTTCACACCGATTATATTATTTATGTATCATTTTTCAACTTGACACATGAAATGTATTTTATAGTGAAAGTTTATTTTTTAATGTTGTTACAGCAGAGACGCTTAACAATGGAGCCTTATCTTTGTCTCCTCCGCACAATGTATCTCAGAAAGAAAACATCCAGGTGATGCAACCAGCGAGCGCACCTGGTTCCCCGCCTTCCAGCCCATGTACAAGTCCCCTAGGCCCTCCAAACACGTTGGACCCTAATTGGCAGGCAACCAAACCAACTGTTCGGGAACGCAACGCAGCAATGTTTAACAACGAACTAATGGCGGACGTAAGATTCGTCGTTGGAAGTCCAGGGATGACTCAAATTATCCCAGCGCACAAATATGTCCTAGCCACCGGAAGTTCAGTGTTTTACGCTATGTTCTATGGGGGTCTTGCAGAACACAAAGAAGAAATCGAAGTTCCTGATGTTGAGCCTTCTGCCTTTCTCACATTATTAAAGTAAGTTGTTGAATCGATGATGTTTGAATTGGTTGTTATGGAAATGATTTGTTTCAGATATTTATATTGTGACGAAATCCAATTGGAAGCAGATACGGTGCTGGCGACGCTGTACGTAGCGAAGAAGTACATCGTGCCGCACTTGGCGCGCGCCTGTGTCACGTACCTGGAGACAAGCCTGACAGCGAAGAATGCATGCTTGCTGTTGTCGCAATCGAGGTTGTTCGAGGAGCCCGACCTGATGCAGCGGTGCTGGGAGGTGATCGACGCGCAGGTGAGTCTCAGCCACTCGTTGTCTTGTCTTGACGTATCCACGGCGCCGGCTGCGTGCGCGCCGCAGCAGAAACGCCACTTGAGTTTCAGTACGTGTCTGCCGTCGCTTCCCTAGCTCCTAACTGCCGTAACTCAATGTCGCTGCGTTCTATGTATACTCATTCTGGCCTACTAACACTATGTATTCTCGACTAGTCACAGCTACACGGCTGTATTGGGATATTTCAAAAAGAATGCGAATTGGTGGCGAAATTTGGAACTAACGCAAAGGTGCAATTTTATTTTTATTACACATGCGCGTTCACTATTAACTAAAATATTGAAAATGAAATATCCTGAAAGAAACGTAAAAATACAAGAATCAAAGAAAAGTTGTTGACAGCAATGATACGATTATGGAAGTTAAACAAAAGTGCTCCTTTGTCGAAACCATCTCTACGTAGTGAAATATCCCAATTGTGATTTGTATTACATTTTATCACAAAAATTGCTCAACGTTTTTAAAGAACATATCTTATTTTATACGATTTGAAACACAGACTGTACAAAATTTAATTTATATTTTACGTAACGCAAACAGATGGTAATCCACATATTTACAGCATTGATGTTAGTAAAGTATTTGTATTTATATATGTAAATGATGTGTTGTTAATATATGGATTATAAAAACAAATTGTGAACTTCATTTATCACAACATTAATCATTTCGCCTAACTTCCCCAAAACTATCCCAAAATTGACGCTTTTCTAAAAACATTACTAACTTTTCTTCATTTTTCACTTTTTAATTTTTTTCTTTTTGATTATATTCAGGCAGAAATGGCGTTAAAGTCTGAGGGTTTCGTGGATATCGACATGTCAACTCTGGAGTCTGTTTTGGGGCGTGAGACATTGAACTGTAAGGAGATGAATTTGCTAGAAGCGGCACTGAGCTGGGCAGCGGCTGAATGTATCAGGCGGGAGCTCGACCCCAATCCTCAAAACAAACGTGCCGTTCTTGGAGATGCTCTCTACCTCGTTCGAATCCCGACAATGTCTTTGGAGGAGTTCGCCAACGGCGCTGCTCAATTAGGAATCCTCACTCTCCAGGAAACCATTGACATTTTTTTCCATTTCACGGCGACCAATAAACCTGCTCTGGGATATCCGACTAAACCCCGCACTGGCCTCAAGTCTCAGGTAGTTATGAAAATTACTGTTGGTGGCAGCATCTTACAAGTGAATTATTTTCGTCTAGGTTTGCCACCGATTCCAATCTTGTGCGTATCGCTCAAACCAATGGCGCTATCGAGGCAGATGCGACAGTATTCAGTTCTCCGTGGATCGGCGCATCTTCGTGGTGGGGTTTGGTTTGTACGGCTCATCCAACGGTGCTGCGGACTACAACGTTAAGATCGAACTCAAGCGATTAGGGAGGGTGCTTGCCGAGAACAACACCAAGTTTTTCTCAGACGGATCAAGTAATACTTTCCATGTGTATTTCGACAACCCTATTCAAATCGAACCTGAATCTTTCTACACGGCTTCTGCAGTCCTGGATGGCGGAGAATTGAGTTATTTCGGGCAAGAAGGCATGAGTGAAGTTACCGTAGGGACAGTTACGTTTCAGTTTCAGTGCTCTTCAGAGAGTACGAACGGAACTGGCGTGCAAGGAGGACAAATCCCAGAACTGATATTTTACGGACCGTCGTCAGACGAACATTAATTCGCTTGGATGTAAAGTGCGCTGTTATTAACTTGTATTGTGAAGTGCTGTGACTTATTAGACTAAGCATTCCGAGGTGAACACTTTCCTTTCAGTGCTGCCTATTTTTAAGGTTTTAAACCATTGCCTTACTTCGTGCAGGCGGACGGAAGTCATTTAAAAACAGTTTGATAGTTTCAATTTGGGCTCACGCCCTCAAAGTGATATCGATGTATTAGGTAGTAACGAAAATTATAAATAAAGTTATTCATAATCGATACGTACAATTTTCAAACATCTGTTATTCTCTACTTATATAATTCTGATGACTAGCAGAGCAATATTCTTGTATAATATTTATAATTTATCGCAAATATGATACTATACCAGATATTGTAAATAGTTAAATAAGCTAATGGTTTTGTGATATTTAAAATATCAAAATAAACGTTCAAATCTTTATTTTTCCATTACCTCACCACAATGGGGGTTCCAGCTCTATCGAATATTAAAAAAGAAAGAAAAATAATTGAAATATTTCGAAAATAAGGGGATGTTTGTTATAGCGACTCGTCACGAATATGAAAATATTTTGAAAGACCGCCTACAAATTTATGACGAATAGCGAGCCAGGAGGCGATTCGTAAGCACTGCAATAAATGTTTCCAAGTTTTTTTTTCATATTTTAATATGTACATAAAAATATTAGACCCGTATTTTGTCTCTAATACGCCAGAAAAATAGGTGAGAAGCGAGAAATCAACGGCGCGTATGTCGTCTACACGGAGAACATACGTTTCTAAAAAGATGAACAGCCAATAGCATTTGCCAGTGTCCATCACGTCACATACACGGCAGGTAAAGTTCCCGTCAGCTAAGAAAAAGCCATTTACGTCATCAGCGCAGAAACCAATTTTTGTTACTGCCCTTGGTTGTTATAGCTACGGGTTAAATAGCTTTTTCATGTGATACGCCAGTGTCGTTCGTGTCTTATTCTGACGTTTAATTCTAATGAAAATGTATGGCACGCCACTGCCTACAAAATGTGTGAGCTACGTCATTGCTTCACGCATCTATTGATGACGTAAATAGCTTTTTCTTAGATGACGAGCACTCTACTGAATTTTATGCGCTCGATTTAAACGTATTAAAGTTTCATTTTGATATTAGGGTAATAAAAATCAGAAAATGAATGATTATATTAACTTTAACATTACGTGATGATTATTGATATTCAATTTTTTTAAAAATCCGTAAACTTGGAAAGCCGTATAGTTTTCAAGTTTTTTCATTTTTTAATATGTTAATTATGTACTTGAAATTTTAGACCCGTATTTTGTATTTTCTAATACGCCTGAAATAGTTATTTACATACCAAGTTCATGCACGCCGTTTGTATAATATTTTTTGTACGGAAAGTATAAAACTAATAATTTTATTTATTGAAACTTTATTACACTGCTTTGTAGCTAATTTCAGAGTGATGTGTCAAATTGCCGCTAATGCCGAGCAGAAATTGTTGCCAACATTATGAATTAAATGTACCAAATTCATTATTTTAAAATTAAATATTGAATATTTCACGATTTTCTCTTATTATTATTAAGCGAAAGAGTGTTTGAGAAACTATACTTTGTTATTATAAATATAGTCCTTAATGCTTTAGAAATAGGAGAGTGTTTTTACAAAATTTCCCGGTCACATCAATTAAAATTAATGTTTCACTTTTTGTTTTATAAATCGTTCAAAAAACGTTGCTTTATAAACCAGTATGACAAAATATTTTTAAGTTCTAGGACTTTAAAATTTTACCTTCATACTGAATCCTTCATCAATTATAGCGAATAAGAATGTTAATGAACCCAGAAAAATATAATTTCAATCTGTCAAAATTTTGCTAGGATTTTCGAACAATGGGGTAGTTACCATATGTTAAAATTTAATGAAATTCTTAGTTGTTTACAATATATGACTCATAATAATACAAAATTCGCCATTTCTTATGTAAATATTTCAAAAATGTTATTCAAAATATTACATTATTCAAATCGACCTCTTCTCTGTGACGTCACGCTTACATACTTAAAGCCGCAAATGTCGGTAGTGTCGTTATTTTACAATGATGGGATGTGACATGTGAAAGTGACAGTTGATGGTGTTTCTTAGGCATTTATTCCATCATTCTCGTAAGTAAAAAAATATGATTATTGATTGTCTTTAAAATAAAACAAGTAAAAATACGTGCTATCTTGACAGCAACCTAACCTAACAAACAAGTTCCTCTTGTCCCGCAAGACATACGTCGCAAAATATCTTTGTCATACTTCGAGCAGCACGTCGGAACTAATTTGCAACGGAAGCGGCAAGGGTAACGTCACAGTGGCGGGAATAGGTATGTCCGGTATTTTCAGTATTTTTTTTCTCATTTAAAAACAAAAATTGTTCAAAATAAAAAAATGTGGAAAATTTTTGCTCATACTTTAAAGATTTACTTTTCGTCCTAGATACATAAAATACAATTATATTCTCCTTTAAACGTGACAATAAATCATTATTGTATCCAGGGCTACAGCAAATTTTCGCCGCACCCTTCTTACCAAACTCTCCGAACCGCAATTTGTTATTATTACCGGCTAGATTTCAACTAGTACTACATTTTATTTACGATACATAAGTGACCAGTTTATAACCAAGTGTCATAAATACATACAACACCCATTTAAAATTTTATAAGTGAATCGTTATATATTCACATCTCGTATTGTGTAATAAATAAAATTTGGACTCACCAATCGATGGGATATTAATGCAGAGAGCCTGGGTCAGCTTCAAATACGTCCTCCCCAGTTCGTAACAGCAAATTTGAAGCACATCGCTGATATCAATAAGTAGATCTGCAACCAACAATATTAGTTCTATAAATTACTTAAATTTTAACATACATACGTGCTGTGCCTTCAGTTCTGCAAGTAATATAAACACAAGCAGCATAAACGTGCGTATTTTTTCTACCTCGAGTTAACTGTCTCGTCAGAGCCATTTTAAAAAAATTGCAAGCTGTCTCGATACAGTGCTGATTCAGTTGTAACTGGTTACAAAGGTGGGTAATTCCTTGGCGAGCCTTTTTTAAGGTTAACTCGCGGGATTCAACTCCCATACCCACATGAAATGCTGCAAATTAAAACAATAGTTCATATTATCTTAGATGTTTTGTAACAATCTTACGGGCTCCGAAACTAGTTGCCCCGCCCTTAGAATCAGCAGAGACAAACTGTCCGATAGCATTTGTAGCGCCTCGAGCATTTTCTTCGAATTGAACTTCAGCAACGATGATATTGTCCTCGAGAACTGATCCACAGTTTGTGCAAACTGCATCGCCTCTGGCTGGATCAACTTCTATGTCGGAACTTCCACAGTTTTTACACTTCTTGCCAGACATGGTTCTACAGTTATAACAAGTATAAGTACATAAAAACCTGTGATAAGATAATTTATATTACTTACCTGTATAGATATCTGCACCTCTATTGAATATAAAACAACAATGTGGTGATAATTATTGCATGACACGACGAAATGCAAACACTATTATTAATTTAAATGGGAAACGTCAGATATACACACAACTTGGTTAAAAGTACTTGACACTTACTGTGGAATAAGAAGAACTGCCTGTTGCTTTCTACCAATAAAAATACAGTAAAGGTAGAACAGAATTTAAAACTTTTTGCATGTGTTGATGGAAGCCTAATTATTTATGCGCTTATTTTTGAATTTGTAATCAAGTGTGCTTGTCTGTGACGTCACGGGCGCTCAATGTTCCAAATCCAACCGAAACAAATAATTTGTGTGATTGTGTGGCATGATAACAAAAGCGTCGGTGTTAGATAAAACGGATAAAACTTCATAGCATTTGTTATGTTTTCGGCTGGACAGAAAGAGACAACGAAGCAGGGACGTAGCCAGGATAATTTTGTAGGGTGGGCCAACGTCGGGCCAAAAAATATTTAGGTGAGCCACTAATAAAAAAGTTTTGCACTGATTGTTCATTAGAACACAAATAACCAAAATAATAATATTTATTGTAATATTATTTTTATTTATAAACAATTTTTTGTATAAATCAATATTTCATTAATTAATTTGTTTAAAACAAATAAATTTAACAATTGACATTTATTTAAACATTTTTTTCTACCGCATAGATCACGTGAACAATTGTTTGAATTTGATTGGTCAATTGATTTGTCGATAGTATTGATTTTCTCCCATTTACACGATATAACAACGTAATTATTTACACCACAACTATAAAAATATATATTTGATACTGTTTTTATTCATATATTATTGTAACATAAAAAAAATTAATTTTGAGTATATATTTTCAAATAAATGTTTTTTGAAAATGCTTCGAGAAAAATTGATTTATTGATAAATACTTTGTTAGATCAGCCTAAATCAATATCAGTTCTGCCATCTCTAGGAGAAATCCTGAACTATAATTTTATAAATTATTCATAAATCGATTTATTTTATGCTGGATCAGCTCTATTTGATATTAATTCTGGCATCTTTTGGGAAAATTCTGAACTAATATTTTTATAAACTTTATAAACAAATGTTTTTAAATTTGTTTAAATAACTATTTTGAATGTTTTTTTCAATTTTATGCTTAAAAAATTAATAACAACTCATTTTGATAATTGTTAGTAACAATATTTATAACCTAAAACAACAAATGACAGCTGATAATAATGGATAAACAAATGCACATGATTGGAACCAAAAGACTAAAACTAATTTGGACAGCTTTTGTTTTATTACAAGATGATATTTAGTAAGAACACTTTTGTTTAAACAATAGATATGCAAGTATATTATAATTCAGGTATTTAAACCAGTTTACAAAAGTTATAGCTAAATAAATTTGTTTTAAATGAATATTAAACTTGAAAAACCGATTTGGGGAAAAGTGTAACTGAAAAAATTCCAAGTATGTTAAATGAAATGTATAAGGTTTTAACAATATATTATAGTTTATGAATTTTATAGTTTTATACTCAGATTTTTTAGCTGATTCTTTTAGTGTATAACATATTAACTTTTTATGAAAATTAAGCCAAGAAAAATGAATTATAAAAATTATAAGTGTTATGTCAATATTATATATAATAATTTCCATTTGTTTTATATTAAATGCTTATTTATATAAAACATATTATTAGTACAATATTTACAATAAATTATAGTTAAAAATTACTGGTTATAGTATTGATAAACAATTGTGTACAAATTATCTTATTTAATAAATAAAAAATGGATAATATATACAAGATTATATTTATTTAACACCTACAATACATATAATAACAATATTTAATTGAAAAATAATAGTATATAGTCATATTTTCAAGAAATACCAATATTTATTTATTGGAATTTAGGCGCCAGCGCCTGTCATATTTCGCATACCACAAATATTTATCACACATAACGTATTCAGAAAATTTTGTGCTTGCCAATATTTCATTATATCTTCTTAATAAACGAAGTTTGAACATTTATGTTGCAATTTTTATGAACTATTATCTTATATTGGTTGAAATAAATATAAATTTTAGTCCAAAACTTTGTTAAACGTTTTTTGAAAACAATAATTTTTAATTACGGTCCTGGTTTTTGTGAAGGTTAAATTTGTTTGTTAAACAAGTAGCGACATCCTGTGCCACAGTAAACTAACAACAATAAAACGGGCAACAAATGTTTATTTTACAGTATAATAAACAATAAATCATGTATCAATCAATATATTATTGATTAATTTGTTTAAAATAAATATTTAATAATTTTTTATACGTCATATGATTTACATTTAAATGATATATGATTGAATCATTTTTCTTGCCGCCTAGATCCAATAAACATTTCTAGAAATCTGATTGGTCAATCGATATGTCATTACTATTGATTTTCTCCCATTTACACGATACATCAACGTACTTATATACAACACAACATTAAAATATAGTTTATAATTTTGACCACAGATTACAGCAGCAGTATTGTTTAGGTATTAACACTTTTGAGAAAATCCATTTTTTGGCTAAACCAAGAGATTTCGACTATGTTTGTCATAATAAAATAAATTTGTAATTAAATATGAAGGCTAGTCTTGTAGAAACTTTTTTTTATTTGGGCTTTAATCTCAGAGATAATGAAGAAAAATAAAAATTGTTTATTTTTCGCAAACTAATTTTTTTACAAAATAAATTTTGTAATAAACTCTATTTATTTTTCAAAATTAAATATGTTTTAACCTATATTTTATTTTATTTACGTACAGGTCTTCTGAAAATGATTTATTTAACTAAGCATTTATATCTTCAGAAATATATACTATATAATTAAGATTAATACATAATTTATTAAAGTGGATTATTTTGAGCAAATTATATTTGAAACTTTTTTCGATTTAAGGCCTCAGTTTTAAGAGAACAATTTTGTAAAATCAATGTTGTAATATTCAACAAATGTCAGATTGTTTATAATTATTGTCAATAGGTGGCTATACCAATATTATATTGGAATTATAGATTCTTAGATGAGTAAATAGCGCCTTTATTTCTCATTTTTAAAAAAAGTTTATTTGAAGAAAGTTACTCAGAATTAAAAGTTACATAATATTATACTTATATTTACCTCATACGAAATACTTTGATTCAGTACAGGGCAGAATATATAGGATATATGTATTATACAATTTTAACTTTTAGTTTGTAATTGTAATTATATAATTTTTTTAAATAAATTATTCAATGTTTCATTGTTACAGAGTAAACGCATATTTAATAATGTATAACACGAATTCGCCCCCTGTTGTAAATAATGGGTTGGAAATAATTCTAACTTTTAAAATTAATGTCTCTAATTCTAATTATATAATTTTTACCTTCCGTCACCTTTAGGTAAGGAAGGTAGGGTCCCTATAATACGATTTTACCATTTTTACGATGATGTCTGTATGTATGTGTGTCTGTGTGACAAAAGTTCCGGATCCCATAACTTCAATACCACGATCCCAAAAATTATATTTTTTTCGTATTCCTCAAGTTTACATTCAGAAGCACAAGTGATTAGAATTTGTTATTATTGGTGAACCGGAAGTAGCCTCACTTGAAGATTTAACAGTTAAATTTGATTTATTGACATTTAACGTTATTATAACTTAAAGAATATATTATTCTCTATACGATTTGATTACATTTTATACTTCATATTCAATAGATTCAGAGGTAAAGAATTTTAAAGAAATTAAATTTTATAATTCAGCCAGCTATGCTAAACATGGAAATATATTCATATAATTCAAATTGACAGATGTCAGTATCAATAAAAGGTAAATTAATGTGGCAGAGATGAGGATGTTGAAGTAGATGTTGGGGAAACACGGAAAGATACGGTAAGAAAATAACTCTAGTGGTACAAGTTTCAAGAATGAGTAGTTTATTAATAGGAGGTTGAAGAAACAGAGGAAGATCAAAGATAAGATGGAAGGACTATATTGCGGAAGACTTGAGAGAAAATGAACTGAATGAGACACGCAAAAATAGGGACCCCTAACGAATGGGAAAAGCTAAAGAGGAAGAAGATGTCAGTGTCAAGTGCAATTTAAATAGTTTGTTTATGAAATAATTCTACTGGAAATTTAGAATTTTTTGCAAGAAAAATTATGTATGGAATTTATACATTATACACAGGATTGACGGAAGGTATTGTGCTGGCCACAACATATTTTTTTTAAATTAATTATTATTTGTTTCGTTGTTACAGAGTAAACGCATATTTAATAGGAAAATCTAATAAGAAAAATTTGTAAAAGTCTTAATATTAAATTGTTTTGAATGGTTTATAAATAATACAAAGAAGTGTTTAATTTATTATTTTATTTACAAAAATCATTACACTTTGTCCTTATCCTAACAATTCATTATAAACTAGATGTACATTTTTGTTCAAATATCATAAATTATAACAACAAACCTTTTATTGATAAGTCGTGTAAGGTTGTCTATTTAATTGTACAGCAATATAAGGATTGTATCTGGCAGCAGGTTGTTTCACGTACACAAAGTCTGAATTTGACGGCGTAAGAACTGGAGTTTCTACGGCTACTAGTCTCGGTCTTTGATAATTTTGAAGATAACCTTCCCTTCCGGAACTAAATCCAGTGGGAACACTTCTTACGGGCAGATTGGGCAGTGTTGGGTTTAAGGCATCATTCAGGGTTACATCATATTCGTTTTCATTTATGTCTAAAGGGTTGCGATAGTTGTCTCCGAGAACTTTAGGCTTTTGTGTTGTCCGTGGTTCTGTACGAAATGGCCGTTTGGTTACCGGTTTCACTTCTTCTACTTCATCGTAATATTCTTCCTCACTTTTATTTCTTTCAGCACTTTCTTGTAATTTTTCAGAAGTAGATTCTACTTTTATATTTTCTGTTGTTGCATCCAAAGCTTTTGCTCCTACGGGTTGGAGACCACGACTTGAGTATGGGTCTCCTCCCCGACTAGGGAGAAAAGGCCGTTTGACTATTTTCACAATAGGTTCTGGTCTTCTTGGTCGTTCTCTACTACTGACATTCTCTTCCGTTGTTGTTGAGGTTGTAGTGGTTGTTGGTTCAGGTTTGTATTTACCGCGCTCTGAAGATTTTTCCTGTTCGCGGGAAGATTCCCCTTTAAGACTAGATTTGTCTTCTTCGTATTCGTCGGCGTATTCTTCATCTACTGGCAGTTTTTTGTTGTTTCTGTCATCAAATCTGGTTCTTTCTTGTGGACGCTTTGCAGGTTTTCTTTCTTGTTCATCTTCTTCAGATGGGCGACGGTTAAAACCTCCCTGGGGTCTTCTTCGATTGAAATTATTTCTTCTTTCTTCAGATGAAGGTTCAACGTTTGGTTTTCTTGTTGTTGGTTTAGAAGGAGGTTTTGGCTCTTCTTCGTAATCATCGTAATATTCTTCTTCTTCTGATAGTGGTTTTGCAGATGGTTTGGCCCCAGATGTGGGTGGTTTATAATCATATTTGTCTCTTTCATTTAATGGTACAGGTCGTCGGATGATTGGAGGCGCTCTTGGGCGGTCATAAACAGAACTACCACTACTTGGTTTGATTAAATCTTTTGAATCTTCAGTAGGGCGAGCTTCTTTGTCTCTACTAGTAGGCCTAGATCTTCTATCGTCATCTTGTGATTTTCTAGGTCTGTCATACATTCTTCTATCATCTTTTTCATCGGAAGACTGCGATTTTTGATCTTTATTTGGTCTAGATCTCCTATCATCATTTGTTTTTCTTGGACGATCGAACGATCGTCTGTCATCTTCTTTACTATCGTCTGTTTTTCGTGGGCGGTCGTACGATCTACGATCATCATCTTTATCATCGTCGTATCTGTCTCGAGATGATTTACGGGGACGGTCGTACGGTCTACGATCGTAGTCGTCGTCGTCGTCGATTGGACGGCGACGGTCAATTGTTTTGCGACGGTCGTCAGGACGGCGGTCGTCTTCGTCGTCTTCTACTCGTGTGTTTTTGTTTTTGCTTGAAGGACGGCGATCGTCTTCTTCTTCTACTCGCCTGTCTTTGTTTTTGCTTGAAGGACGACGGTCGTCATACCTAGAAAAAGAAGAATGATAAGTTGAGGCAAACAACTGCAAATTGAATACTAATAATATTATTAGAAAGAAATGTATCTAGCCAAGGCCTGAATGTTTATCCCCTCTCCATGCGTGACGTCACAGCGTTAGGCTAACTTGTGCTGAGAAAACATGCAATCATTCAAGTCGCAGCCCTGGTTGCAGCAGTCAGTATGGTTTTGTTTTTGTGATATACAGGTGTTATATTTTAATGAACCCAGCAAATATCTCGCTTATTTATTAAGTTAGTAATTTCTTTCATATAACATTATTTATAGAGCAACATGTAAGCTACTTGATGACGGATGTACATTCATGATACGACTTCCGGTTTATTAGTAATTAATATCAACTTTGAAATTTCAAATGGAACATAGTATATTTTTTTACAAATTTGAAAAGTACAACAAATTTTTTTTACAATCATGTAAAATAATCCATATGTTACATTATTAAAAAGTAAAATAACGGGCACTTTTTTATGCCATGGCTGTGGCTTGAAATAAAACAATACATTTAATATATATTATTGTATTATTAATCATTGTATTATTAATCAAATATGAATTTAAATTATAGGTATGTTAATACTACATATATCCTTAAGAAATACCGCTAATACTGTCAATGAATTTGAATAATTTTGAACATATAAGAAAAGTAGGACAAAATTCATCATAGAACGAAAGAAGAGATACAATTTCAATTATTTGTATGTACAAGAAATGTTAAATTTGTTACTTATAGGGCGCGAGCATTCATGTGACTTTTTTGGCCTTGGCAAGCAAATATGAGGATCCGGGTCAAAATGACGGCTAGTAGTTATTTACATAGATGTCACAATTGTCATATGATGTCATAATTTTTCTTTCAAATTTTTCTTATGTTTATTAATGTTTGATTACAGATTCCTCAATCTAACATTAATGGGGAGAATTGGATAGGTTTTGGTACTAATTGGAAAACCGAAAGTAGTAGTATCTTAAAAAAAATTCTAAATAATTTTTTTTTGAGTTTTTATTATTACTATTAAAGAACGTAAAATTCTCTATTCGATACATTTAAAATTTTATTATATCTTCTATGTATTGAGATAAAAAAAAGTAATATATAAAATAATCTGTTGTAATAAATTTCAGAGCCTAAACAACTCCATGGTAACCATCAGATGTCATAGGTCATAATTTTTCATTCTGATGTTTATTTGTCATCAATAGTATGGAATATACTTGTCGAGGAAAATAATCCACATGGATTTGGAAAATAATGTTTTGAATAAAAAATTATGATACTTGACATTTATGTACATTATTACTAATTGTCATTCTGACATGGGCCCCTATATCTGCTTGGCAAGGCCAACAAAGACACATGACTGCTCTCGCCCAATGTAACATAAAATGAAAATGGCGAGAGGTATTGTGCTGGCCACAACAGATTTTTTTTATTACACAAAGAGGGTGTACACGATAACTCAAAAATAGGTAAAAATATAGGACTTATAGAAGGAGGGACTCTGGATAATAAGCCCTGAAGATATGTTTGTTATTTTATTCATTTACAATAAAACTAACCTCCTATCATCATCCCTATAGGGTCTTCTATCTTCATCCCTCCTCCCCGGTCTTCTATCATACCTCTCATCCTCATAATCATCATATTCATACTCATCATACTCAGGTCTTCTTGGTCTTGGTCTCCTCCTTCTTCCCCGGGGTAGATCATCATAGTCATCTTCATCCCTGTCTCTCCCCCTGTTTCTTCCTCGGAATCTATCTCTATCTCTGTCGTCGTCGTACTCTTCGTCGTAGTAGTAATCAATGGGACGTCGACGGAATGGACGGCGTCGTCGACCGGCAAGACCACCTCCGACCCCACCGAGGGGAACAGGGCGACGTAGGGCTGGGTTTAAGGCGGGGTTTGGGGTGACGGGTTGCTGGGTGGGGGTGGTACTGGCTGCGGTTGTAGAGGCTGCTTGATAGAGGGCGTCGTTTCTGAAAAAATGTAAAAGGGTTGAATGTTGAATAATTATTTTTATCAGCAGAGCAAGCGCACAGGTTCCTAGCATTATGAAGTTAGCAGTATTGGGATTATGACGTTGCAACATTATAAATAATAAAATAATTTATAATGGGGTATTTCATAGTAAAATTTACAAACTAAAACTATTTTAATATAATATATTACTCTATAAAATAAACAAAAGTGTTCATAATTACTTTATTTAATATGTTCTTTTGCTAAATATAGTTTAGTGCGTAAAGCGTATGACGTATATTTTCCTGATGATCTTTCAGAAAAAAATTAAGAAAATGTTGTGGAATACCCCATTTCCTTAGTTCCATAACAACATACTAAAGGCTAAAATTAATAAGCAATGCATATTTTTTTAAATTTATGCTAATGGAAAGCCCAATAATAAAATGATTAATAATAATGAATAAATATTAAATAAAATGTTAAGGTTAAAGATAAATAATTGGAGTTGCAGTCTTGGTGAAAAATGTTTTTTAAGATTTCATCTACTTAACATTCCGACATTTCGATTCCAGATGAATCATTATCATCAGGGATAGTTAATGTATAGTTGAGAAACAATTCATTACAATACGAAAATTAAATAATAAAAAAAAGGATGAAAATGTCGTGAAAAGGTATCAAGGTAATAAAAAGCGTGCATACATCAGAAAACTCTTCAGTAAACTAATTAGTTTATACGTCGGAATGTTAAGTAGATGAAATATTAATAAACATTTTTCACAAAGACTGCAACTCCAAATATATATCTCTAACCTTAACATCATACCAACAGTCAAAAAATACCAAGAAATTAAATAAAATAATTATGAACACTTTTTTCATTTTTCTTTTTACCTTCCGTCACCTCTAGGTAAGGAAGGTATTGTCTTTGGTCAAAAATTAAGTGGCGAGTTTTCAAAGAATGGGTCTCTACAATACGATTTTACTATTTTTACGATGATTATATTCTATTATCTAAACGAATTGGTCGCATTTTATATTTCATATTCAATGGATATAGTGTTAAAGAATTATAAAGAAACGGCTACTATATTAAGAAAATTCTAACTGACAGATGTCTGTGTCAATGAAAAGAAAATGAATATGGCAGAGATAAGAATGTTGAGATAGATGTTGTGAAAGACACGGAAAGATATGGTAAGGAATTAAAGTATAAGGGAAATAACTGGAGTGTTAGAAGATTTTAGAAAGATACAAGAAAGATGATTACATTGGTTTGAACATGAAGAATATATTGGAAAAAGAATGAATATAAGGTAGAAGAAACAAATGAAGAACAAAGGTAAGATGCAAGGGCTGTATTGCGGAAGACTTAAGAGAAAAGGAACTGAATGAGGACGACACGCAAAACAGAAAAGAGTGGAAGAAGAAAATAGATGTTAGTGTCAAGTGCAATTTGCATAGTTTGTTTATGAAATAATTTTACTGTAAATTTATAATGATATTTTTTATTTTGTATTTTCCTCACCTGTGCCAGAACTTCTTGGAATTATTGCAATCAACTTCACTCGCAAAATGGCAGATGAAGGTCTTTTGATCGAACGCCGTAAAATTGGCACAAAGAAAATCGTATCTGGTGCCAAATAGACAATGGTGGTACACCTGTAATTATAACGCACAAATAAGACGACTTCAATTTCTCCTCATTCTGAAAATCATTTAAATAAGTGTTTATTTTATTTAGAACTTTCACTAGAAAAGTATTAAATATTTATAAACAAAAGCAATATAAATGCATAGCATTTACGTTACAAATTCGTATACAAATAAGTAAAAGTGTTCTTAATAAAACCATTTGTGAAATTCGTAAAGAAATTTTTAGGAAACCATATAATTTATATCGTTCTACATTATGAAATTTAATAGGGAAATATGGTTTTGTAAAATTAACAAATTTTATATGCTCGTATGCTTATTTTCTTTTTATGTTACTCAATATTGTTATGTTAATTTTAAACAGTATGCTAATTATATCCATAAAAAGATTTTCTCTGAGAAATGTTAAATTTGCATCATGTTTTATATATACACATTAATAAAAAGATCATGAAATGCTTGAATTAACATTTAATCCTTTCAAATGTATCTCTATTAATAGGATTATTTATACCGTAAAACTCTTACAACTAATATGAACGTATAATTTATAGATGCCAATGAAAAGGTAACTTCATATATTTTCAATAGATTTACATAAATAAGCAAATGTTATCAGTTACATTCAATATAAAAGACACTATTTATAAACGAGCTTTATAAAGATTATTCATTATTTGTGGGTAATTTATACACTGTGATATCAAACAGCATTTATTCTTACTACCAACGTTTCGGTGCACCCTTGCACCTTCTTCAGGGTCTAAAACATTCAGTTCATTTATTAAACATCGTACAAACAATTTAAAGAGCATACACACATCCATTTTCTCTAAAAAACGACAACCGAATAATACGGAAAATAGCCGGAAATATCCAGTGTAAGGATTCTGGTGACATCATTGATACGGACTCTTATTGGTCGTCTGTACAACAATAATAATGTAGCAAGTTGTAGGAATTTAAATAAAATGTAAGGAATTTAATGAAACTCAGTTTGGCCTGAAATTTGCCTTTTCCTTTTTGAATTTTTCCAATACACCAAAATATACGCTGTTAAGTCCTTGAATATCAGTTCTTGCATTGATGTTATTGCCCTTCCACCAAAATCTTGAAATTTTTCAGATCAAAAGTGTGTTCAGCCAGAGCACATTTGTTTGCCGTGTTGATCTGAGATGTATACGTTCATCCGGATCTTCGAGTAACGTTTGGTCTTTCCAACGTATGTGGCTTTACAGTTGTCAGTGGAACAATGAACTTTATAAACCACGTTTGATTTGTCGTTCTGTCCACTGGGTCCTTGAGTTTGCTGTAAAGCATGCCGACTGTCGAAATAGGCTCACATGCAGTAGCAACGATCAGTTTGTTTCCTAACATTTTATTTAAATTAGGCGCTAATAATTCTATAAGTGCAGAATTATTCTAAACGTATATTTCTTGAAATGTTACATATCAGGGATGATTGCTATAACTTCATTGCAAGAACTGATATTCAAGGACTTAACAGTGTATATTTTGGTGTATTGGAAAAGTTCAAAAAGGAAAAGGCAAATTTCAGGCCAAACTGAGTTTCATTAATTTCCTTACATTTTATTTAAATTCCTACAACTTGCTACTATTATTGGTATACAAACAACCAATAGGTGTCCGTATCAATGATGTTACCACAATCCTTACACAAGATATTTCCGACTATTTTCCGTATTATTTGATTGTCGTTTTTTACAGCAAATGCATATGTGTATGCTCTTTGATTTTTTTGTACGATGTTTAATTAATTAACTGAATGTTTTGTACGAATGTATTTTGTGCACATGAATTGTAACAATTTGTAAGATCTTACTGTGAGTGTGATAATGTCCATGTTATTTTCTATGTATTATATTTTTGTTGTATAATTGTTGTAGACCCTGAAGAAGGTGCAAGGGTGCACCGAAACGTTGATAGAGTAAGAATAAATGCTGTTTGATTGAACTTTCGGGTAATTGATAACACCTAATTATTCATTATAATAGTATTAAGAAAACATAAAAAAGACAAACAAAATTCGTAATATTATTAGGTGTGTTTATCTGGTTGTATCATTTCATATTTATAATGTAGTCTTCCATCAGCATATAAAAGAAGCATAGAAATTTTTAATAAGTATTTAATACATACATAAAATCACGCGTGTCCCACTTAGTGGGTTCACACAAACCCGAAAACAATAAGAACAACATCAACATCATACAACAAATCCTTACTCTTAAACATATTAAATTATTTAATAATATTAGAATATTATTTATTTAAAATATGATATTTCTTAATTATATTAAAAGATTAAAACTACAATTCTAATTAATTTTTTCATGATGTAGTTTCAAAAGATTACTCAGAGATTAATTTTTAGCAAAAAAAAACACCAATTAAGTACATGATCTTATTATAAACTAATAAATTGGAATATATAAAGGTACATTAATAGTAAAATTCATGTCTATTGGACAACGGTTTTAACCAGTTGGTAAACATTATCCACTTTGATACAGAATTGGCCTGCTTATTCCTGAAACGAGTCAGTAGCTTGTTTTCTAGCCTCAGTGTATGACGTATGAGTATCATTAACCGTTGAAAATTTTTGTAAGAACAATTGCAGTATTATTTCAGGTAATGAATAAACAAAATTCACATATTTTAAAAATGGTTTGCTTTAAATGAATGTATTTTTGCATGTCTGATTTCATTATTTTCAATATACAATGGAAACCCGTTTATCTTGACTTGGCGGAATGATCGAATGTCGGAATGCCCGATTCAGAAAATCAAGTATATTCAACGATGGCATAAGACAAAGAATTTAACACAAATCAATATAATCGAAACACATATTAATAATGTACATAGGTGTCAAGTATCATAAGTTTTCATTCAAAACATTATTATTTTCCAAATCCATGTGGATTACTTTCTTCGACAAGTATATTCCACACAATTGATGACAAATAAACATCAGAATGAAAAATTATGACCTATGACATCTGATGATTACAGTTGTTTAGGCTCTGAAATTTATTACAACAGATTATTTTATATATTATTGTTTTATCTCAATACATAGAAGATATAATAAAATTTTAAAATGTATCGAATAGAGAATTTTACGTTCTTTAATAGTAATAATAAAAAATCTCAAAAAAATAATATTTAGATTTTTTTTTAAGATACTACTACTTTCGGTTTTTCAATTGGTACCAAAACCTATCCAATTCTCCCCATTAATGTTAGATTGAGGAATCCGTAGTCAAACAGGTCTTTAGTCATAGAATTTGAGAAATCCTGTCTCCAACAACCTCACACACATCCACACACACATACACACACACATATATCATTGTAAAAATGTTAAAATCGGATTCTATGAACCTTAAATCGTGCTTAATCATTAAAATTTGGATATGAGATTTTTAGTATGAATCCAATACCTCTCTTAGCGAGAGGTAAAAAACCGGGCCTAAAAATATAAATACTCCAAATTTGACTACTTACATATTTTGAAATTGTTAAACGTTGTAGTTATTCATTAATTTATAGACCACTTATATAATAAAAAATTAAAAACAAATTTTATGAGTCAATAACTCGGTGACTGATGCAACCTAATGTTGAAATTTATGGTAAAATTATATTTAAAATCAATATTTCATCCATGCGAATAGAAATTGACTCTAGTTACGTAGGACAGGATAGAAAGTCCTGTAAACAATCAGATTGCGGGCTCCAGATACTATCACTTTCAATTAGAATTTTTATTTTTGCCACAATTTGCTGCTATTGATATTTTGCTAACTACCAACTATGCACCACTGATTTCATCTGTTTTTAAATCATCGGTGTTTTTATTCGAAATCGGAGAAAGTGTTGATGTTTTGGATCAATTTTTTGCGTCAAGGTCGTCTTCAGGAATGGCAATGTCTTAATTGTTACATTTACTTTCACTGAAAAAATACGGTTTTTTACAACAATTTAATTGTATTTTTCTCGAAAGTAATCTATAGCAAGTATATTTAATATTTATACAGGCAGATAATAAATGGCTGTTATATCAAGTGAATATTTCATTAAAATATTATAAATAGGTAAGGTAAAAATACCGGTAGTTGACATAGCACTAACAGATGACACTTTGTGTTTAAATTACAAAAGAATAAACAAATTTGACTGCTTTTTGCTCTCGTTAAGAGAGGTATTGGATTTATGCTAAAAAGCGCATATCCAGATTTTAATGATTAAGCACGTTTTAAGGTCCTTACAATCCGATTTTAATATTTTTACGATGATGTCTGTGTGTGTGCATGTGTGTAGGGAGGTACTTAATATTTGTTTAACTACGTTTTTCACAATCGGACATTACTGGGAAGAGCTGAAAAGGTTTTGGTAATACTTCTCCTAATTATTTGCTCTTGCTAGTATTAAAGAAGAAAAATTCTCTATCTGATACATATAAATATTTTATTATATCTTTTATAGATTATAGATAAAGAAATATAAGGTACCTATATAATAATCTGTTGTAATAAATCTCACAGCCCAAATAATGTCATGGAAACCAATTTAAAAATTAAAATGTTTGTAACTGACAGATAAATGTCAGTATCAAAAATCTAGTTTTATAGGAAGTAAAATTACAGGTATACCCTTCAAAAATATTGTCAATTCCGACAATGATTTGTAAATATTTCGAAATATTAGAAGAATGAATTTAAAATTAAAAAATCTAAATATAAAGAATAGCGATAAGTAGAATTTTTTGTGTAGAGTGTAGGTATACAAGAAATGTAAAATACAATAGGGCGCGAGCAATTATGTGACTCTGTTGGCCTTGGCAAGCAGATATGAGGTCTCGTGTTAGAATGATTGCTAATAATTATATACATAGATGTCAAATATCATAATTTTTCCATTCTAAATTTAGTGATTTTCCAAGTCCATGTGGTTTATTTTCCTCGACAAGTGAATTCCACAGTCCATGTGACAAAATTAATTGCGTGAATTTAGAAAAAATCTTCAAATTTTTATTGAAAAATTCCTGATATTTGACATCTATGTACATGATTAATAATTGTTACACGGGCACCCTTATCGGCTTGTCAAAGCCAACAACGAATTAATAAATAAACTTACGTTACAGCGAAAGTATCTACAACGAACATCAGTTTAAAATGGAATGTCCTAAATTAGTCGAAACAATATGAATTTTTGAAAGACAAACGTGTTCTATCCATCCATATCGCACACGCTTATAGCCTTTGTAAAGGAGGGAGATAAATGTATGCCAATTTATTAATTCGTTCATGATACAGATGACCTTGATCGGACATCTTTCAAATTTTTTACTGTACACTGGATTAAAACATATTTAAAACGGACAAGAAATCGACCAACGATAAACAAACTTTACAACACTTAATTTATAAATTTTGAAATGTGTTTCTGTATTAACTATATTATAACCATTTTTACCTCTCGCTAAGAGAGGTATTGCATTCATGCTAAAAATCGCATATCCAGATTATATTGAATAAGCACGTTTTAAGGTCCCTACAATCCGATTTTAACATTTTTACGATGATGTCTGTGTGTGTGTGTGTGTGTGTGGATGTGTGTGTGTGTGTGTGTATGTGTGTGTGTGGGATGTTGGAAGGACGGTTACTCAAAAACTATAAGACTTAAAATTTGTTTAACAACGTATTTCCCAATCGGACATTCATGGGAAGATCTGAAAAGGTTTTGGTAATAATTGGACAACCGGAAGTAGAAGATTCTTGAAAAAAAATTTTCTAAATATTATTTTTTGAAAATTTTTCGTGGTAATATTAAAGAAAATTAAATTCTCTATCTGATACATTTAAATATTTTATTATATATTCCATAGATTTAGAGATAAAAGAAGTATAATATATAAAATAATCTGTTGTAATAAATTTGACAACCGAAAGAATGCCATGAAAAATAGTTGATAATTTAAATTATTTGTAACTGACAGATAAATGTCAGTGTCAGAAATAATGAGTAATGAATTAAAAATGTACTTGGAGAATCCCTTAGTTCTTGATCTGTGACTATTATGGAGATGACAAGTCTAGGTTGAAGGACTTAAATTTGTTTCAAACATTATGGGACAATGTACACCAGTACTATAGACTAGAGTAACTTTGAATTGCGAAAAAGCTATCAAATTCTTCTCAAGTAAGTTGTAAATATTGACAAAATTACACATCGATATAAGAATAATCGGAGTGCAATCTATCCGTCACTTTATTAAAGGGAATTAGTGTTATTTAGATATAACATGTATGAAAAAATAAAATGTAAAAGAAGATATGTAAGAATAGATGCACAATCCATATATACATTTTAGACCGCCCAAAATTAATGTTTTTACTAGAAGAATATGAAGAGAAAGTAAACAACGTTGTTCGAATTGAAAATTGCAGTTACCAGCCTAATATTTATATATGGTAAACTCTACTTTGTAATTTATTGTAACATAATTTATGGTAAAATATCTTCATGTTGAGACATGCTATTATTGAATAATAAAGAAGTTTATACGTCATAGATTTATATGAATATATTATTTGTATTTACAAAAATATTCTTTGCTTTATGCATACAGCCCGGTAAAATATACGGCGAGAGGTTATGTGCTGGCCACATCAGATTTTTTGATATTGATTAATTTAATAAAAAGTTATTGACTGCAGTTTTGAGTAATTTCTGAAATCTTTATAAATTACTACTATTTTCTTACCTGACACTTATGGGGCACGCTAGCATAGAAACCATCATGCAGTCCATCGCATTTAAAGTCTATTTCCTCTGGAAGTCTATCGTAGAACGGGTAATCACTGAGGTTGTAATTTTTAAGTTCGAAGGGGAGATTCGGGTCCCAAATGTAGTCAATTTGTGGATTACCCGTTAAGGGAGGTCGTGTTGACGATAGGTTATCTGTTGATGGGGTGACATCACTTTGGGGGGACGATACCTGAAAAAGAAAGTTATTTTTAATATATTACGAATATGAGCCTAACCCCAAATGTATTCGTACCCTCTGAAAAAAATATATTAACAGCAAGAAGAATTTTAGATTACAATAGTTGAGACTATATTTGGGCAATTTTTTATTTTATGTATTAATAAAGTGTACTGGATTTAAATATAATGTTATTACCTAAATTTATCATTTTAGCAATAATTTAAGGGCAAATATATGACAACAGACACGTGCTAATTTTTTTAGTTCCAACAGTAAATAATGTCAGTATTATTTATAAAACTGAAGGTAAAGGAAACTGACAATATATTCAATTTTATTTTTTTGGTAAAATTATTTACAAAGTGATATTTATTTATTAAAGTACCACCTACAATTAAAAACAAGAATAAATAAACTTCTGGATGCTATGATTATTATTCCAATTCAACAAATTTTGATATGGTGTATGAATAGAGTGTATAGAACTTGAATACATTGCTTATTATAAAATTTCTTAGGTTTAATAATAATTTATTTGCAAATAAACCATTGTCTGCATGTGACAAATGTTTTCGTCTTTAATAATTCGCAAATAATTTTTATTAAAGTAATAATTAAGATGGCAATTAATTGAGTATATTGTCAGTTACCTTTACCCTCAGTTTTATAGATAATACTAACATAAATATTGTATTATTTACTGTTGGAACGAAAAATTTTGGGACTTGTTTTTATCACATATTTGCCCGTAAATTATTGTTTAAATGAGAAATTTAGTTAATAACATTGTATTTAAATCCAGTACACTTTATTAATACATAAAATAAAAAATGCCCAAATATAGGCTTAACTATTGTAACCTAAAAATATATTTTTTATTGCTGTTAATATATTTATTTCAAAGGGTACGAATAGAAAGAAAATATCATGAAAAAAACTAGATTATTTAATAAAACATATTTGATTTTGAATATTGAAAATTCATGAATTATATCGACAAATATTATTCAATGTGATTTAAATATCGATAATTTCGATGTGTTCATGTACTGATATACGTTTATAATTGAATAAATAATTTATACGTTATTGTATGTCTTTCACCACATATGTTACCAGTAAATTGCTTATCACTATAGAATATTCCAATGTAAATAAGAAGTACAAGTGAAATGTTTTCATAAAATTAATGGTATATTAAAACACAACTGCTCACATTATTAGCCCCAGACAATAATTAATAATTTATAAGTAATAATTTCTAGAGAAATCAGTCTGTATACAAACAATTAACAATTAGATCATGCGGAAGCCTTTCCATCAACTTTTTACACAGTTAATAAAATTTAATCTACCCATTGAGGTGTGTAAAACACCGTTTTTGTAATTTTTTAACGTGAAAGGGAACTTTCATAGTATTTCACCATTGCAGCAAACAAACCACAGTGCCAGTAATGCACAAAAATGTATTATGCATAGAGAAATAAGTAGTAAACTCGTTTGTCTAGGAAGTAGATACGATGGCGTAGAAAAGTAGACCAGTGGAAGTCGTATACGCAACACGTACTTGGCTGGTAATCGTGTGCTTTACAAATTAAATACCAGAAAGTTACTGTTTTCTTAGAAACTGCTCATTTTAATGACGCACGGTTTAATTTCATTGTAATGAAGTAATTATTAGAATTTTTGTGGTAATGTCATTATCTCTCCGGCCTGCGATTGCGAAGCACAAGAATAGTCTGTGGAACATATTATTCAGGAGTGTCCTTCTAGAAAGCACGACGGTCCAGCGACAGATTTTATAAATGCCACTTCATACAGTTGTAGTATATTATGTTTTTTGATGTTTTTTGTTATTTTTAAATTTTATTATTATTATTATTATTAATACATTTTGTCTCTGTAATGCTACAAAGTAATAATAATAATAATAATAATAATAATAATAATAATAATAATAATAATAATAATAATAATAATAATAATAATAATAATAATAATAATAATAATAATAATATTACAATTGAATGTTTACACTAAGCTTCATATGCAAGTGAAAAATTCTTAAAAGTTGCTTTTTCATTAAAAACTCATCATCGAATTTTTTAACTAAAGACAATACCTACAAACATACTTTTCTTACCTATAGAAAAATAAAAACTAAAGATAAAGGTTTCGTTTTTCAAAAAAATCCTGGTTACCAAATTTTGAAAATTACCTGTTATTCACAGCCGGATTTATAGTAGTGGATGGCCCGGGGGCGATGAGAAAATAGGGGCCCCACTTTATAAAAAAAAACTGATGCGGCCAACACAATCCCTTCCATCAATCCTGTGTATTATGTATAAATTCCATAATTTTCTTGCAAAAGATTCTACATTTCCAGTGAAATTATTTCATAAACAAACTATGCAAATTACACTTGACACTGGCATCTACTTCTTTAGTTTTTTCCACCCGTTAGAGGTTGCTATTTTTTATATTCTTCTCTTAAGTCTTCCGCAATACAGTCCTTCCATCGTATCTTTGATCTTCCTCTGTTTCTTCAACCTTCTATTACTTATGTATTCATTCTTCTGTCAAATATATTCTTCATCTCTCCTCATGAAATATTTAAACCAATGTAATCGTCCCTCTTTTATCTTTCTAGAAACTTCTAACACTTGAGCTATTTCCCTTATTCTTTCATTCCTTACTGTATCTTTCCGTGTCTTCCCCAACATCTATCACAACATCCCCATCTCTGCCACAGTCATTTACTTTTCATTGATACTGACATCTGTCAATTTGAATTATTTGAATATATTAGCAGGTTCCATGGTTAGTATAGCTGGATGATTTATGAAATTTAATATCTTTATAATTCTTTAACTCTATATCTATTGAATATGAAGTATAAAATGCAATCCAATTGTATATAGAGAATAATATATTCTTTAAGTTATAATAACGTTAAATGCCAATAAATGATATTTAACTGCGTTTTTTCTAAGAAAAACTGTTAAAATCTTTAAATGAGGGTACTTTTAATTATAACCAAAATCTAATCACCTCTTCTTCTGTATTTGAGGAATACGAAAAAATTATAATTTTTGGAATCGTGGTATTGAAGTTACACACCACACACTCACACACATACACACACACGTACACACACACACACACACACACACACACACACACACACACACACACACACACACACATACATACATAAATCGTATAGTAAAAATGGTAAAATCGTATTATATGGACCCTAAAACGTACTTATTCAATAAAAACTCATCATTGAATTTTTTGACCAAAGACAATACCTTCCGTGACCTTTAGGTACGGAAGGTATTGTCTTTGTAAAAAGGGAGTAGGACCTATTTTTATAAAAATAAGTCCTACTCCCTGACAGTTTTCACTCGAAATGGCCTCTTCAAAGTTTCTTACACTCGTTATAAATCATCGTCTGGCTATATGTACATATTATTATTTATATGCATACTTACATAAACCGAACATAAACATCTTCATAAATCAATTTAATAAAAGTTCGGAGCAGCTTAATATTTCAATAACATATTAGCTGTCTTTGCGTACCTACATACATATATCATTATATTTCTTTTTATAAACTTGTCCACATAAAGACACTAATAATTATCTCCATTCTCCGCCAATACTAATTTTGTTTTTGTTTTGTTTTCAGTGTGATGCGTGTCGTTGTCCGGATACGGAACTTATTATCTTGAGCGTCGAGAGTATATTTCGGGTTTTCTCGCATGTTGAATGACTTATCATACCTTCGGGCTCGGAACTTCAGCTTCGTGAAGAGTGAAAGTGTTTCCGAGGACGAGCTGGGTTGATTTGCATACAGGTCGCGGGATCGAATCCGGTAAGTTTGCTTTAAGTTGTGTTTGAAAACAGAATTGCAGAAATCGAGGTGTAAATGTCAAAGATAAGGTATAAAACAAGTGATTATTTACGAAGAAACTTGTTCGCAAAAGAAAATAAATATAAATAGAGGGTTTTATTATGGTAATTTAAAGAAAAAATTGTGAAAAATAATAGTCAAAGACCTAGGCTTCAAGTAACACTTGTATAGTTTGGTTAAAATTGTTTGGTGATTGGCTTCTCAACAGGTATTCCGCAAGAGGATTAAAGTAATTTATGAGGCCATACTTATCAGGATAGTATTTAATAATATTTTATTTTGTTCACTTGAGTTTTTCATAAAGGAATGCAAATACATAATAACAAAAAGAGAAGAAATTTTGCAGGAAACCAAATACTTATTTTATTTTGATACGTTTACAATATAAACACTTGTTGAAAAAAAATTACCAGCATCATTTCTGTGTTTTTTGAGAGGTACACCTTCACTACGTATCCTTCTAACTGTAGTACAAGGCACTTTAGTCATTTCTGCAGTTTTTGATATTAGCGCACCCTCGATATCGTCTTTTTTAAAAAGTTAAACACATTGGCTGGTAGTATTGTCACGGTTTTATCCACGATTGTAAGTTTCAGACTAAAAAGCGTAGTAAGGTACGGTTTTAGTATGTTTGGTTTTATTTACCATAGCAACGCTGTCAAACTTAAAACCAAACTTACAACTGGTATACGGGAAGTATAAGACTTGTTCTAAGAATACAAATGGCAAATGTAGAAGGATTTTTTTGATGAAATTGAAGAGGTAAATGAAGTACAAGAAATGGCAGAACACAGAAAAAGAAGGAGAAGATTACGTGAAAGAATAAATCCACACCAAGTATTGTCAGAGAATCTATTTAATTTAGGAAAATGTAAAATTCTGACCTACTCTCTAAAGTCTAAAGCAACAACTATATTATTTAACAATGTTGGAGCGAGTAACTCTATTTAAAGATCTAGGAATTCTGTTCCATCCTAAACTTAGTTTTATTCCCCATTTTAATGATATTCGAAAAGCTTTTTACAGAAATCTTGGCTTTATAATTCGTAATACACAATCATTTCATAATTTACGGACCCTCAAATCTTTGTATTCCTCATTTGTGCATAGCAAGCTGGAATATGGATTACAAATTTCGAATCCTGTATATATTAAAGAAAATTATGAACTATTTTTGTCCGATCTTTCGCACTTGCATTAGGTTATTCTTAATATTGTCATTTTTCATAAATACAAGTTAATACCGACATAAGCAAACGATATTCAAATACATAACATAATTATCAATTTAAGCAATTATATTTTTATGTTTCTTTACACATTCCAACAAAAACTCCTTCTCCTCTGTCGTCCAATTTTCACTTCTTTTCCCACTCATTTCTACTTTTTTGCCCAAAAAAATGTTGTTAGTTTATTTTCACATTGATATTTTAATAAAATGTAATGTGTAATTCAAGAACTGTCAATCTAAGCTTAACGTCAAAACTCAATAGTTGACCAATCAGCTGACAGTTTGACGAAAATTACATCACGTGTTTGCAATGTTGGCAAGTCAAATTTGTTGCTTCTCGGTTATATCTTAAAACCGGTCTAAAACCGTGACCTTACTAGGCTTGGTTGTAAGTTGGTTTTAAGACATTGTCATGGTTTTAGCTACAACCGATTTAAAACCGGGGATAAAACCGTGACCATACTACCACCCAATCAGAACTATTTGTTTTGTATCGTCTGATAAATGTTTGCGTTTTTGATTCGCGGTTGTGGTATTTTCTTCAAAATTTTCGTTCGCAGGTTGCAACATTTTCAATGTTCACTGCAACAATGCTGTTGAACTAATAAGTTTAAAATGTCGTTCTAGAGAACAACTAAAATGGTATTTATAAAAAATTCCTACTTAATATAAGAGAATGATAGAAATATAAGGTTTCAAAATTTTCTGAACGATAGTATTTGAGTTAGAGCGTAAAGATGATCCACACACACATACACATACACACAAACACACAGACATCATCGTGAAAATGTTAAAATTGGATTCTATAGACCTTAAAACATGGTCATATACCTCCCTTACCAAGGTTAGCGGAAAGTAAAAAATAAATATATCATTACGGCATTATTACCCAATGCTGGATGTGCCAATCTGCTGTATACACAGATATCGGTAATAACAATTTCAAGTGTAAAATTAAAATGAATCATAGCTAAATGTTACACTCATTGAATATTCATAATTAGAACTAATTGGTTTTTATAATTTAGTATATCTACGTATGTGATCTTACAGGAAATATTTTATTTATGGTTATATGATATTCGTTTCTTCATTACTACAATTTGTTTCTACATATCTTTTATTCAAAACAATGGATTATTTGATTAAATTGCAACCTAAATTGATAAAGATTATGCAAAATATAAACTGATTTTATTAGTTCTACAATAATGGGTAGAAAAAATAGTCATTACAGAAATTTGCAATCGTCTTTTGTTTTCGAATTACTGGAAAAAATGTTTAGATAATTATTATACATTTTTACCTCTCGCTAGGAGAGGTATTGGATTCATGCTAAAAATCGCATATCCAGATTTTAATGATTAAGCACGTTTTAAGGTACTACAATCCTATTTTAATATATTTACGATGATGTCTGTGTGTATGTGGATGTATGTGTTTGCGTATGTGTGTGTGTGTGTATGTGTGTGGATGGACGATTTCTCAAAAACTATAATACTTAATATATGTTTAACTACGTATTTCTCAATCGGATATTACTGGGAAGAGCTGAAAAGGTTTTGGTAATAGATAACCGGTAATACGTATAAATATTTTATTATATCTTTTATAGATTTAGAGATAAAGAAATGTAAGTTACATAATAAACCGTTGTAATAAATCTCACAGCACAAATAATGTCGTGAAAACCAATTGAAAAATTAAAATGTTTGTAACCGACAGATAAATGTCAGTGTCAAAAATCCTGAGACATTACTGAAGATTTTCTCTGGGAAGTACATACATTATATTATTTCTTATTGTATTAATAGTAAAATATTTAAAATTATAGGCATATTTCATATGTATGTTCTTAGACTTCTTGACTGGGAAAATTTTTGATGGGTAAAAGAAACACTTCTGGAGATAAGTGGAGATATTACATAGGTATACCCTTCAAAAATACTGTCCATCCCGACAATGAATTGGAAACATTTCGAATAATTAGAAGAGGAAAAAATTTCTTCATAGAATGAATTTCAATATAAAGAATAGATATAAGTAGAATTTTTGGTGTAAAGTGTTAAATACAAGCAGATATGGGGGCCCGTGTCAGAATGATAGCTAGTAATTATGTACATAGATGTCAAATATCATAATTTTTCATTCTAGATTTAGTGATTTTCAAGTTACATGTGGTTTATTTTCCTCGACAAGTAAATTCTACACTCCTGGTGGCAAATTAACTCCGTTAATTTAGAAAATCTTGATATTTTTAATGAAAAATTCTGACATTTTACATCTATGTACATAATTATTAATTGTCATTCTGAAACGGGCCCCCATATCTGCTTGTCACATGTCTGCTCGCGCCCTATACTTATGTAACCAAAAACGGAAGTGGCAAGAGGTATTGTGCTGGCCACAGATTTTTTTTTTAAGTAGGAACATATGCTGACGTACATAATTTTGCTTGAGAGCAAGACTATAAGTCTTGGAAGTTTATGAACATGCGTAAATACGGTTGAAAACGTCTAGTTGTATTTTAAATACCAAATTTAATCCAAATGCAATAATTGCAAAAATGGACTTATGATCTTTGGTCCCAGAAAAATAGTTTCATATTTTTTCTTATTTTAAAACTTTTTCAATTATGTATAATATGTCTACATTCTTTTGTTTTCATTGTGAAATATCTTTAATATATCGTCTACCACCTGAATAAAAATCACGTTTTAATCGAAATACAAACAACTTGTTTATTTTTTATTATACTCAGCATATAATAAACTATTTACACCTAACAAAAACTAAAATTCCAGTTCTCTGCATAAGAATACATATTCATTTATTACAAACAAGTTTTTACATAAATTAATTTGATGTCCCATATATGGTTCCCGTTCATTACATACTCTATTACCGATACTTGTCCGAAGAAAAGAAGCGCCAAGAGAGTCCCCTCTGTCGTAACTTGTAAGTCGACTCGATTTTTGATGGGCCACAACCACAAGGACGTTTCACTCTCTTTACTTTCTCTGATAACCTTGTTAATAACATCACTTACTTAACATAGTACAAGCTATAAGAGTTGTTGTTTATTTTACATAAAATGTTTGAATTTCATTTGCGCCATGACGTCGATTCTTCATGGTATAATCGTATAGTTATGTGGATGTAATTACCTCAAGATTGTATATGACCTTATAAAAACTTTTGATGGAAATTATGTGTAGTTTTTATGAGTATATTTCATATTCAAAATAAGGTTACATGGTTTTTTTCCGGTCAATATTATCTGCAAAAATCACTTTCTGATTTGCGAATGACGACATCGACGACTTGATCTTTTTTTATATATATATTAAAAAATCTGTTGTGGCCAGCACAATATCTGTCGCCACTTCCGTTTTGGGTTACATAAGTACAGGGCGCGAGCAGTCATGTGATTAATAATTAAATATCTAAAATTATAGTTATATTACAAATACCCTTCAAAAATGATGTCAATCCCGATAATGAAGTGGAAATATTTCGAAAAATTAGAAGAGTACGATAAAATTTCTTCATAGAATAAATTTAAAATTAAAAAATCAAAATATATTGGAAAATCACTAAATTTAGAATGAAAATTATGATATTTGATATCTATGTACATAATTACTAGCTATCATTCTGACACGGGCCCCCATATCTGCTTGTCAAGGCCAACAAAATCACATGACTGACCGCGTCCTATGACCCTAAATCCCTTTCTTTCCGTCCCTGCCACGCGCCATCAAACACAACTAGACACAATAAATGCTTCTACAAACATGCTTTTAAAATCATAATCAGGTTGATATTTTTAATATTTCAATTTCTCCTTTCATTAATCAATGTTCAAAATTTTTGGCTGACTTTTTTGTTTAATTTGTACTCCTCAACTTTTTTCTTTTTTTTGCGGTATCATATTATTATATTATGTATATTATATTTGTATCTTTGTTATATCTTTGTGTGTTTTGATCTGTTATTGGGTCCTAGGCCTGTTGATCCTTATATTAAATAAATATAAATAATAATAAATAAACATTCCTTGTACCTACACTCTACACCAAAAATTGTATTTACATCTATTCTTTATATTTATATTTTTTAATTTTAAATTCATTCTATGAAGAAATTTTGTCCTACTCTTCTAATTTTTCGAAATGTTTCCAATTCATTGTCGGGATTGACAGTATTTTTGAAGGGTATATGTAATATGCCTATAATTTTAAATATTGAACTATTAATACAATAAGAAATAATATAATGTATGTACTTCCCAGAAAAAATCTTCAGTAATGTCTTTGGATTTTTTTGACACTGACATTTATCAGTCAGTTACATATTAATTTTTCAATTGGGTTGTGAGATTTATTACGACAGATTATTATATACCTTATATTTCTTTATCTCTAAATCTATAAAATATATAATAAAATATTTGTATGTATCAGATAGAGAATTTACTCTTATTTAACACAAGCAATAACAAAAATATTCAACAAATTTGTTTTAAGAATCTGCTACTCCCGGTTGTACAATTGCTACCAAAACCTTGTCAATTATTTCCATTAATGTCCGATTGAGAAATACGTAGTTAAACAGATATTAAGTCACAGTTTTTGAGAAATCGTCCTACCAACATTCACACACACACACACACACACACACACACACACACACACATAAATCCACACACACACAGACAGACATCATCGTAAAAATATTAATCTGATTGTAGGGACCTTAAAACGTGCTTATTAATTAAAATCTGGATATGCGATTTTTAGCATGAATCCAATACCTCTCTTAGCGAGAGGTAAAAATATAACTTGTGTTGTAACTTGTTTTAAAAAAAATATTTTCTTCTCCAGTCAATTGTTCCCCTTACTCTTCTGTAAGATTGTCTTATAATATTTTATTGTATCTTTAATAATATAAAAATTATTTCAGGTAGCTTGTTTAGCTATTACACCTTCTCATTTTTCTTTATCATCACCTCATTCACCTCCATATTTATTATTATTCCACTACTTATTTTCAAAGTTTTGTTCTCATTGTAAATGATTTATAGTGACACTAAAGTTTTATCTGCCAGTAAACGTTTACCAATTTTCTTGCAATATTGCCGTAATTTGTAAACAATTTTACCTTGTCCTCTTTAAAATCAGAAACAATAAATTGCAAGAAGTCAACACCTTTTATTACATTTGCTAATAATTCTCAAAACTGCGCGCAGTTAAAAGTGTAACATTTTCGCAACTGTCTTAGATCTCAGCAAGTTTTCAAGATTTTCATCTTGTTAGCAAAGAATAGAAGCTACGGGGACTCACTGTCATTGTTATGCAATATTCACTCGAGCAGTGCAATTCTACTTCTTAGGAGAAGAGATTTTAATTCAGAAGATTAGATTACGTAGTTGTCGTGTAGTATAATATAGAATAAAAATAAAATTAACTAATAACTTTCGTGTGCTTACGATTAAATGTCAATGAAAATTTTATTTTTATTTTGCAATAGTTTGTTTGATTTTGATTGATACGTACTGTAATTAATTTTGACTTTTAAATGTCCCAAAGTTACGATGCATGATTCATCATTTTATTTCAATATTTGACATTTTCTTAAAACTAACAAGTTGACAGTAATCTCGGCCTCGGGTTCATAAAAGTTTAAAACTTTTTATTAGTCAAATTCCTATTACAGTTTGTTAAACAATTTAAATTTTGTGAATATGGCACAAATACTCAGAAATATATAGGCACAGAAAAGAGAATAATTAATTTTTTACCTTCCGTCACCTGTGTAGATAAGGAAGGCATTGTCTTTGGTCAAAAAAATCGATGGTGAGTACTTAATGAATAAGCATGTTTTGGGGACCCTAGAATTTGCTATTTTTACGATGATGTCTGTATATGTATGTGTGTATGTGTGTGTGTGTGTGTCTGTGACAAAAAATTCTCCTGCGATAACTCCAATACTACAATTTCAAAAATTGTAATTCCTTCATATTCCTCTTTTGTACGTCCGTAGGAAGATTAGATTTAGGTTACGATTGGTTAACCGAAAGTATCCTAGTTTGAAGATTTTAACAATATTTCTTTTAAAAAAAGATTGTTAAATATCATTTTTTCATAAATATTAATGAATATTTTATTCTCTGTTAAATTTAATTATATTTTTTTTTCATATTTAATGAATTTAGAGTTAAAGAATTATAGAGTAATATTTTGCAACCTAAGCTGCACCATGGACACTATAGATTAAGAAAAATATATAGTAGATGGACACATAATATTCAAATATTACTAATTGGCAGATGTCAGTGTCAAATAAAATTTACATAATTTACATATCTTTGTGAAATGATTTTACTGGAATTATAAAAATGTGAAATAATGTATTGTGGCAAAAACAAATCATTCTTATACTTATATATGGTAATATTCTCTCTCGTAAGATGTCTTGCAAAGATTTGGGCGTTACTTTTACTCATAATATAAATTTTTCTGAAAATATTAGTTTAAATTGTGCATCTGCTAGTGAACACTTAGATTTATAATAATGATTTCTAAGCGTTTTATTGATATTTCTCTTTTAAAAATTTTATATTATGCTTTTGTTGTTAGTAAACTAGAATATGCTTTATTAGTTTGATGTTCTATCTATGTTCATCATATTATAGCTATTGAACATATTTAGCGTAGATTTTTGAAATACTTATCATTTAAACTCAATAATACTTATCAGGATATTGGCACCGATAGTGACAGTTTATTAGGTCGTCACAATATGATGTCTTTATCTGACAAGAGAGAATTATATTCGACTAAATTTCTACGCTTATTGTTGAATAACATTATTGATGCATTTTTTTTGCTCTCTTATATTCAATTTCATATTCCTAGATTGGCATTATTATTATTATTATTATTATGAATTAATACAACAGATTATAAGCACAAGTCAAGTCAGCGAATTATTATGTTGTAAATACGTTATAATGCTATATATGTTTTTATTTTCTACTTCTTATTTTCAAAAAAACATACTGTTTTTTTTAGGAGTAATTCAGTTAAGTACGAGTTAATATCAGTTCATTTCTCCCCTAAAATATTTTAAGAATTCATAGCTTGTGATATCCTCAAATGTCATTTCGAGAATTTTAAGTTCAATGTCGTAGTTTACTCAATGAAATATCAAGAATATAGCGACAAACCTTCGGAAGAGGCTCCAGAATTTGATGATGTAGCTTCAGCACCTATTTTAAATTTATTATATTAAACATCTGAACTGTGAAAATAAAATACTCTCCCTAGGTACATATGGCAAAATGTTTAATATCAGTCATGATTTCAAACATCAGGGCTATCAATTTCTACTTCCGATGGTGAAAAAAATACATTTAATCTAATCGTAGAAATTATCATACACGTCTAATCTAAACATCTTGTTCAATTTTTCATTTGTGTTATAAATTGATAATTTAATTAATACTTACATCTTCTGCTACTGGTGACGACGACACATCCGTCGCGGAGGTAGTGGACGTCGTAGTCTTGGCGAAAATGAGAGACGTAGCACGAAGGCCTATCGCGTTAGGTAACAGCCATGCGCATAGAATGCCTAAACAAAAAGAAAATATTCAAATTAGTTCCACATACTTTTTGTTTCTTCAACAATGTGAGGAAACTCTTTGTCACAGTAGATAAAAATTCAATTCAATTACATGTTGTCACTTTAATTAATAATAAGATGTATACAGTAAAAAAATAAAGATGTCCGATCAAGGTCATCTACGAATTGTATGAATTAAGATTTTAGCTCCGCCCATTCCTACAAATTCAGTAGTGTCGTTTACTTAGTTTTTATGGCGATTCAGAACAAAAAATAACTAAATACATTTGGGTTCATTGGATGCACTTTTTATCTCTCGCTAAGAGAGGTATTGGATTCATGCAAAAAAAATCTGATGTGGCCAGCACATAACCTCTCGCCGTATATTTTACCTGGCTGTATGCATAAAGCAAAGATTATTTTTATAAATACAAATAATATATTCATATAAATCTATGACGTATAAACTTATTTATTATTCAATAATAGCATGTCTCAACATGAAGATATTTTACCATAAATTATGTTACAATAAATTACAAAGTAGAGTTTACCATATATCAATATTAGGCTGGTAACAGCAATTTTCAATTCGAACAACTTTGTTTACTTTCTCTTCATATTCTTCTAGTAAAAACATTAATTTTGGGCGGTCTAAAATGTATATATCTGGATTGTGCATCTATTCTTATATATCTTCTTTTACATTTTATTTTTTCATACTTGTTATATCTAAATAACCTTAATTCCCTTTAATAAAGTGACGGATAGATTGCACTCCGATTTTGTCAATATTTACAACTTACTTGAGAAGAATTTGATAGCTTTTTCGCAATTCAAAGTTACTCTAGTCTACAGTACTGGTGTACATTGTCCCATAATGTTTGAAACAAATTTAAGTCCTTCAACCTAGACTTGTCATCTCCATAATAGTCACAGATCAAGAACTAAGGGATTCTCCAAGTACATTTTTAATTCATTACTCATTATTTCTGACACTGACATTTATCTGTCAGTTACAAATAATTTAAATTATCAACTATTTTTCATGGCATTCTTTCGGCTGTCAAATTTATTACAACAGATTATTTAATATATTATACTTCTTTTATCTCTAAATCTATGGAATATATAATAAAATATTTAAATGTATCAGATAGAGAATTTAATTTTCTTTAATATTACCACGAAAAATTTTCAAAAAATAATATTTAGAAGATTTTTTTTCAAGAATCTTCTACTTCCGGTTGTCCAATTATTACCAAAACCTTTTCAGATCTTCCCATGAATGTCCGATTGGGAAATACGTTGTTAAACAAATTTTAAGTCTTATAGTTTTTGAGTAACCGTCCTTCCAACATCCCACACACACACATCCACACACACACACACACACACACACACACACACACACACACACACACACACAGACATCATCGTAAAAATGTTAAAATCGGATTGTAGGGACCTTAAAACGTGCTTATTCAATAAAATCTGGATATGCGATTTTTAGCATGAATCCAATACCTCTCTTAGCGAGAGGTAAAAATTAGTGAATAAGCACGTTTTAAGGTCCCTACAATCCGATTATAACATTTTTACGATGATGTCCGTGTGTGTGTTTGTGTGTGGATGTGTGTTTGTGTATGTGTGTGTGTGTGTGTGTGTGTATGTTCGAGATACGATTTCTCAAATTCTATAAGACTAAAGACCTATGTAACTACGGATTACTCAATCTAACAGTAATAGGAATAGTTGAATAGGTTCCGGTAACAATTGGACAACCGGAAGTGGTAGTTTCTAAAAAAAATCTAAATATTATTATTTGAAAATTTGTTACTGCAAATGATAAAGATAATTAAATTCTGAACTTGACACATTTAATTTTTTTATTATACTCCTATAGGTTTGGAGATATAGTATGTAATAAAATAGAATAATCTGTTTTAATAAATATCGTTGCCCAAAAAACTCCATGGAAACCTGATGAGATATTTAAATGTTTGTAATTGACAGATGAATGCAAAATGTCAGTGTCAAAAATCAAGATTTTTCTGGGAGGTGCGAGTACATTTAATATAACTTATTGTATTATTAATTAAATATGTATTTAAAATTATAGGTGTATTAATATTACATATATCCTTAAGAAATACCGCTAATACCGTCAATGAATTTGAAGAATTTTGAACATATTAGAAGAGTAAGACAAAATTCCTCATAGAACGAAAGAAGAGATACAGTGTCAATTATTTGTGTGTACAAGAAATGTTAAATTCGTTACTTATAAGGCGCGAGCAGTCATGTGACTTTGTTAACCTTAGCAAGCAGATATGAGGATCCGTGTCAACTGGACGGCTAGTAGTTATTTACATAGATGTCACAATTGTCATATTTCATAATTTTTCATTCAAAAATTCCAAATATTCTGATGTTTATTTGTCATCAATAGTATGGAATATATTTGTCGAGGAAAATAATCTACATAGATTTGGACATCTATGTACATTATTACTAGCTGTCATTCTGACACGGGCCCCCATATCTGCTTGCCAAGGTCAACAAAGTTACATGACTGCTCGCGCCCTATGCAACATAAAATGAAAATGGCGAGAGGTATTGACCACAACAGATTTTTAATTTTGAACACACCAAAATGAGATTGATTGTGTTATCAGCGAAAAAATTCAAGAACACTCACATACATATTCAAAAATTCAATGACCTTTTATTTGGTGTTAAATTATCCGTAAGTGAAATGGAGAAAATTATTCTATTGTCTCTTCTCAAGGTGAAAAATAAAAATTAAATTAAAAATTAATAACCAACCGCGAATATACAATTTCGCATATTTTATCATAAGTGAAGGTTTACACACAAAATTTGCATTATGAATAGATAGATAACAAACACGTTGTGAAACTTAACAAGTGGTTGGAATTTTTAAGAACGTTAATTTCGAGGAATGTGAAACGTATAATGTCCCGAGTCATTGAGTAATGCATTGCAAATATATTGGAAAGTAAGGTGACGTGCTGTACTGCTGTATAGATAATGTAGAGCGGTGTAAATTGTAAATACACAAGTTCAGAAATGTATTGTAAAAAAAAAAATTGAAAATGGAGGGGTTACCTTGAGACGAAAGAATTGTGGAATAAACGGGTTTCAGATAAAATTCTGTTTCTGCAACTGTAAACTATACAGTTAACTTTTATATACTGTAATAAAATTAGTTTTATGGACTGCGGTCAACTTTGCAAGGACAGAGACAATAAAAAATGGTGAGGTATTATATATCAAAATGATAAAAAATAATTAATTGGATACGACATACAAGGTGATGACCACAACTCCAACATGTAAAATCAATTTCCTGCTTCCCTAATTATTTTAGGTAAAAATGCGTCAATAAGTAAGTTGTAGAGCATAAAATTATGCATCGAAATCAATAAGCAATATTAATTTTGTATGTCTTGTAACTGCACAAATTAGGTATGAAAATGTCGAAAATCAACTCAAAAATAGCAATAGCCAAGGAATTGAGACAAAATAAATAACAAATGTCTAATGGTTTATCTGTCACGTTATTGTAATTTATTTTTATTAGATATTATTTGTAATTTCTGTTTCAATTAACAATAAATAAATAAAATAAATAAATATATCATCACGGCATATTACCCATTGCTGGGTGTGCCAATCTGCTTTGTATACAAATATCGGTAATGATGAAATATTTGTACCGTGCGGGCGCTTATCAGGCGTCACCTCACGAGCACCCATAGCTGGCGTAGAGAGTGCACCACAGGAGTCAATTTTGTGCCATTATAATTCGAAGTCGGGATCGAACCCGGGTCCCCAGATTCGCCGGGTGCCTGAGTATCAATTAACAATTATCTGTTAATTTAAATTGATATTTGTTCACCTGAACAGATTTTACAAATAATAATAAAAATAAATTAACCTAGCTTGACAGATAAATCGTTAACATTTGTTAATTTTTTGCTCCAATTTCATGTCTATAGCTATTTTTTGAGGTGATTTTCAACATTTTCATACCTATTATCTATCGTTACAAAACACATAAAATTGACGGAGCAGTAATCCCAGGGCCCGGAACCGCTGTTATATAAATTTTTGTATAAAAATCTAATGTGGCCAGCACATTACCTTCCGTCAATCCTGTGCATTATTACTTTGCTGACCTTGGAAATCAGATATGGGAACACGTATCAGAATGACAGCTATTAATTATGTCCATAACTGAATGTCATATTTAACAAATAAGCTACATGAAATAAGAAAATCATGAAATTTTGAATGAAAAACGTTTCAGACTTGCAGTCAAAACGTTGGCATGAATAAATTTTATTATTGATGAATATCGTTTTTGAATACGCTGTTAAGTTTTTGTATATCAATAGCATTTCAAGAAACATACGTTTGCAGTAATTCTATTCTTCTTTGATGGGGTATGTGACCATTTCGAATTTCAATATAAAAGTCATAAAATATAAAAACTAACCACTATAGCTTGTTATAATAATAATAATAATAATAATAATAAAACCTAAATATTAGTTTGTATTAATATTGTTATTAGTAATTTAATGTTTTAGAGAAGGGATGTATGACGTGAGTATGGTAGAATCATGGAAGAAGACAGATAGACTTGAAGGGAAAGAGATAGTTATTGATCAGCCAATCACGGTCGCTATTATGTTGTGGTAGGTGTGTCCATGATGACAGTTGCCTATAACTATCCCTCTCCCTCCCAGTCTATTCGTCTTCTTCCACTATTCTACCATGCTCACGTCACGTATCCCTTCCCCAAATTTTTAATAATTATTTTCTCGTAAAGTAGGAATAATTAATCTACTTAATAATATAATTTGTCTACTTTCATAATATATAAAAATAAAAATTTGGTCACATACCCAATGTTTACTATTTTGTTCAAATCACAAAATGATTTTGCTTATTGATAGAATAAACAGCTAGAATTCTATTTTTACATGATGATATTTATAAACATATATTTATTTACGTTTTAATAATACTTATATTAATTGTTTTTATGATATCAATTATTAAATATGAATAAATATTAACCATCGGCGATTCTACTTCAAGAAAAACCATATACATAATGTATGACTTGTTTTCTCGTTTTTATAGAAAAATTAAAGTAATAATTAATTGATTAATTTATCTTCGTAAAAACCGACAGTTATTTTCCTGCAGGAAAAAGAACTGTATGTAGTTGTCCTTCGGAACGGTAAACGTTTTGAATAGAAGTCAAACGCATAATATACAAAGGAAGGTGTACGGAACCACTACTTTACGATGATACACTTTACGATCGCGTGTTCCATTAATACTAGAATGGAACGACTGATTATAGAGTAGGTAACTGTAAAAACGCGACATTGCTATAAAAACGCATTCCTACATATTTTCCTCATAATAATTAAAACTGATACAACAATAACCAATTAAATTGTTTCGAACTTACGTCAGAGATAGAAGGTACGAATATAATCAAGGTCCTGGACCAATTTACAAACTTTTTTCAATACTCATGTGACATGAGCAATAGCTGTTTCCATGTGGTAAAAAATTATATGTCAATTTATTAGATTCTAAAGGAGATAAAAATGAATAATAAAATAACAAATTATGTTTTTCAAAACAACTATATTTTGTTTAAGTCAATTAGAAATGAGAGGATCAGTTAAACGATTTAATATTAATCTTAATACGGCTTCATAGTAAAATAGTCAAAAATACAAAAGTACAATATCTCGATTTCTTTTAATGTATTATTAAGATTGATTTATATTAACAGACAAATGATGGTATGTCAATTACACGAGGCATTTATATTAGACGATACCACCACGGTACGGACATAATAAAATACCATGACACAGAGCTGGGAACTACTTAAAGTAAAAGTACTGGAAGTATTACTTTAAATACATCCAGTATTTACAATACTTTACTTAAAATACTTTTGAAAATTAGTACTTAGTACTGTACTTAAAATACTTTTTTTTCATAAAAAGTACTTCAAATACTTTTTGGTACTCAAAGTATCCAAAAGTATTTAAAGTAACTTAAGTACTTTAAATACTAAATAGTTCAGGCATGCGCAAGAACAGATTGCGGTGTGTTTTGTGCACTACTGTCCACACAGGTTTGAGCAAGTATTGGTAGTTATTAAAGTTTTCGCTATCTACAGTTTTAATCGAATAGTTGAAGACGCAAATAAAGATAAATCAAGAAGTAATTTTGAACAACTTATTTACGTGCTCATCAATATTATAGAACTAAATAAGTAAACAATTTTTCTACTCCAAGGCGTGAAGTAGTAGCTACAGACATTAATAACAGTACGTGAAGTGTGACTTTTAATAGAGATACGTAAAATGGAATGCATTTCTTATGGAGTTTATTTTAAAACATTTTATATGCTTTTTTTAATAGGTATTTTATTGGATGAGAGTAATATACAAATATGTACCTAAACTCGATAATTTTTCGTCATATTATTTTAACTGATTTCATTAAAAAATACTTAGTACTGGTACTGTAAGTAGGTAAAAAAATGTATTTAAAGTATTACTTTACTTAGTATTTAAATACTTTTTTGTGAGTATTTAGTATTTAGTACTTAAATACTTTTTTTGAGTACTGGTCCCAGCTCTGCATGACAAAATGGTTTTGTCTTTTATGTACAGTGTGTTAAAAAAACCTAACTCGGAGTAGGCTATGAACAGAGAAAGTTAAGTCTCAATTTGACATTTCACTCATACATTTATAAACCAATCCAAATTCAGGATTCTATCTAGATTGTAACTATTATTATTAAACATAGGTTGACATTTACCGTGTTACAATTGTTTTAGTTAATTCATTTATTTCAAGCCATAGTCATGGCTCACTATTCTCTTTTCGACTAGGTGTATAAAAAAGTGCCCGCCATTTTACTTTTTAATAATGTAACATATGGATTATTTTACATGATTGTAAAGCAAATTTGATGTACAGTAAAATTTTTGAAAGATGTCCGATCAACGTAATCTACGAATTGTATGAATTCAGATTTTTGCTCCGCCCATTCTGACAAATTCAGTAGTGTCGTTTGCTTAGTTTTCATGAAGGTACATAAGATACTATTGTTATTTTATTATTATAAAAATATATGTTACAATAAATAATTCAAAATTGAAAAATAAGTCAACTGGTAAGTTTATTAGCAAATGTAAAACCAAATATGTGAAAAATAAGATACTGACACAATGTCATTGTCAGTGACACTACAGAGAATAACGTTATTCGTACGGCTATGAATCAAGGTAATGTATCTGAATTAATAAGTAAACTTAAGTTACAGCGAAAGTATTATCAATAACGAGCATCGTTTTAAAGTGGAATGTCTTAACTTAGTCGAAGCAATATGAATTTTTGAAAGACAAGCGTGTTATATCCATCCTTATCGTACATGCTTATAGCCTTTGCAAAGCAAAGAGATAAATGTATGCCAATTTGTAAATTCGTTCATGATACAGATAACCTTGATCGGAAATCTTTAAAAAAAATTACTGTACTTTTCAAATTTGTAAAAAAATATAGTATGTTCCATTTGAAATTTCAAAGTTGATATTAATTACTAATAAACCGGAAGTGGTATCATGAATATACATCCGTCATCAAGTAGCTTACATGTTGCTGTATAAATAATGTTATATGAAAGAAATTACTAACTTAATAAATAAGCGAGATATTTGCTGGGTCCATTAAAATATAACACCCTGTATATGCTTCACAAATTCTATTACTAAAAATTATATTTTTGTTATTTGTGTTCTAATGATAAAGGTAAGTATCAGTACAAAACTTTCTTAGTGGCCCATCTAAAAAAAATTTGGCCCACCCGACAAAAATATCATGCCTACGTCCCTGTCGTACCGTTATTATGTCGTCATTGTACCGCTAATTTAAATCAATCTTTAAATTACTTACAGATTTTATTAGACTTAAAAAAACATCCGGAAATAATTTAAATGACTAACTGTATTTTGTCAATATAGAATCGTTTCGATCCAGAAATAGATAATTTAGAGAAATAACTAAGTCTGTGTTTTCAACTAATTTAATTGTGAACTTTTTATCTGCTATAGTGTTACTTGATTTTATGGTTTCAACAATTTACTTATTGTTTATTTATAAATGGCATATAATATTAAAAGAATGCAAATTAAAATAGATTTGGATTTGAATTATTGAAGTAATGTTTTTATGTATTTGAAATGTATGAAAAGTATTAAGTAAATAATTATTAATGTATTTTTTTCCTCACCTATACTTGCGATCCATAACTGGGGCGGTCTCTTCATCCTAGTGTCCCTGAAACAAATACAATTTATCAGTAAATTATAAATAATTATAACCATGTCAGTATGTCATTTATCTTAATGCTTATATATAAATATTAGTAGATTATATCATTGAAAAACCATTTTAAAACCACATGTAACTAATAAATTCTTTTATCAACAGAGATTTTAATTTTACTTTAAGTAATAAATCATCTTTTCATCTAACAATTCATAAGATTCACACCTTTCGAAAATCTGAAGGTTACAGAGAATGTTCACTTTTATGATTTGTTAAATTGTGTATTTTATTACCTTTTAACATAGATACGATCACTAAGTAATTGTCGGCGGTTACTTGACTTTGTGATTTTATTGAGAAAATAGAGTGGTAATTGAATTAATACAAAGTACGTACTCATAAAATAATAATAAATAACTAGAATTCTCAATAAAACTACTCAAAATTGTACATTGAAATATTTAGAAATGCATTCTATTATGTATAGTCAATTCTGATTCCACTAAAATAACTCATAAGCATTACAAAACCATCAAACTAAAATAAAGATAAAGTACAATAGGTAAATATACATATAATACACCGAGGGCGTTAAAATTTTGAGGGTACTGACCAAAATGAGTAAAAAAAGTTTAATCAACATAGATCTGATCTTGAGAAAGATGGTGATCGATCAAAATTTTGTTTGGCAGTAAATAGACTATATAAAAAAAAATCTGTTGTGGCCATCACAATACCTCTCGCGCCCTATCCATTGGGGTATATATGAGTATTGTATTTAACATTTCTTGTAATCACAAAAAATTCTAATTATACCCAATCTTTATATTTATGTATTTTCTATAATTTTAAATTCATTCTATGAGCAAGTTTTCTCCATTTCTTCTAAATGTTCGAGGTTTTTCAAATTCATTAACGGGATTGGCGTTATTTCTGAAGGGTTCATGTAATATACCTATAATTATGCAATAAGAAATATTAAATATCGTTCCCAAAAAAAGTACTATCTTTGAATATATAATACAATACAAGAACGGCAACGTAATGTATTTAGATTAAATATTTCGAGAGAAGGTGCCATCTATTCCTCCGTATACGAATTATTTCTGAGTTAGTTCAAAAAATACATAATAAGTTGATGTTGCACAGTGTTGCCACGTAGCTAGAACAACAAGATAAGATTTTTAAAAGGTTTTTAAGTTTGCTACTGTAAAACAAGTATACGAGACCAGTCGCATATGAATTGGACCAAAAGAAATATGCAACACAATTTTATTTTTCTGAATTAGAATTTATTTAATTTTCATAATTTCAACAGAGACAATTAAGCTTATTTAACACTATGTGGTTTTAACAACTAATCAACAATATCTAATACTTATATCAACTACAATAATTATAAAATAAACAAAAAGGAAAAGTTATGTTTGGCGCATATTAATTGGACCAATGATTTTTGAACAATTCGTCAGAGTTACCACTGTGTACAGCCACCTTTTCGTTTTAAAACGGCATCAATTCTCTTTGGCATCGTGCCTACTAATGTTTTGCAGTACTCTGGTTGAAAATTATTCCAAATTTCCTAAATTTTATTCTTTAATTCAGGAATTGTGCGAACTGGTGTGGTTCGAAGTGCTTTTTTCATCTGATGCCAAAGAGTCTCGATAGGGGATAGATCAGGGCTGCTTGAAGGCCATTTTAAAACGGGAACATTCATTTCTTGCAACCATGATGATACCGATTTCGCTGTATGGCAGGCTGCGCCGTCTTGTTGAAATATAAATCCCCCTTCTGGCAGTTGAATTTCATTAATGGAAGGCAACAATTCCTCTTGTAAAATTATCTTGTACTTAGCAGCATTGATAGTACCGTCAATGAAAAGAAGACGTCCAACTCCTTGTGATGACATGCATCCCCACACCATCACAGATGCCGGAAACTTAACCTTTCTTTTGAGGCAATCTCTGTGATATTCCTCCCCTGGCATTCGAATAATTCTACTTCGTGTATCGCCAATACATACCTCAAACTTAGACTCGTCACTCCAGATAATCGAGTCCCATTGACGTTGAACCCAGTTTTGGTGCTCCTTTGCCCATAAATATCGGTTTCGTTTTTGTTTTTCTGTGAGAAGTGGTTTTTCCTTGGCCTATTGGGAAATAGTGAGTTTGGATGTTTTTTACGGTTTGTAAAAACTTACCTTGTAGAACCCATATCCCATTTTTTTCATTCTTCTCAAACAAGTATCTTTTGAAATTGGTCTGCCAATCGCATCTGCCCATTTTACAGCCAATTCTCGTGAAGAAATTCGACGATCTTGTTTAATTAGTGTCCGCAGAGCACGCTCATCTCTTTTGGTAATCTTTGAAGCACGCCCAGTTTTAACTTTTGTTTGTAGATTTCCGGTTTTTTTAAATTGCGAAATTATGTTTCTTACTATTCCTTGAGGAATACTTAAATTTTTTGCATTTTTATGCCCAGAAAGTCCATTTTTATGGGCAGCAACAATAGAATTTCGCATATCGTTAGATAACGACTTTCCGCGGACCATTTTGACAACTAAATAACTTAAAACACTGGAATAATGCTATCATTTGTTTTTTCAAGGCATACTTGATAATATAAATGTCAGAAAAAATATTATCAGATTTTGTTAGGTAAATAAATATTTATTGGGTTATGGTCCAATTAATATGCGCCAAACATAACTTTTCCTTTTTGTTTATTTTATAATTATTGTAGTTGATATAAGTATTAGATATTGTTGATTAGTTGTTAAAACCACATAGTGTTAAATAAGCTTAATTGTCTCTGTTGAAATTATGAAAGTTAAATAAATTCTAATTCAGAAAAATAAAATTGTGTTGCATATTACTTTTGGTCCAATTCATATGCGACTGGGCTCGTACATGTACATTGAAGATTCTAAATATATTATCTGGTTATTAGGACACAATATTTTTGAATTATTGATTATTGAAAACCTCTAACAAATACTATTTGGCAATGCTGTCAGCACGATTTATCGTAGTTCACAGTTTTGTGGTAGGAGTCACTAGCCATCTATAATAATTTTGTGAATAAAAAGTAACAGATATAGTATCTTGCTAGGCCATATGCGTTGCCGTTCTTATATGTATTATATATTCAAAGGCACTCTCTCTGAATTTTTGACACTGACATTAATGATATTTGTCTGTCAATTACAGACATTTTAATGTCAGAGTATTTTATAGATTATATATCTATATCTTTAAATCTATATAATTATTTTTTAAAATGTATCGAATAGAGAATGTTGAGCGGACGGATGATAAACATCCCACAAAGATATTAAGCCTGCAGAGGGATGTTTATCATCCGCCCGCTCAACCGGTCTCAGTGCCTCCTAGAGGTGTTAGTACACCACACTGAAGAGCTCCAATAAGAGCGAAACGCGTCTGTGGTTGTGGTTGAGTGGGCCAGTCTCTGATAAATGACCGAGAGATTGATTCTTGAAATCTTGTGAAACGTGTCAAGTGTTTTAAATATTATAATATTATTATTTAGAACAGTTTCACCGAGTGTCTCATAATTGTACTTTGTACAGTTTTTATTATTATTTATATTACAGTAGGGACTCGTTTATCGGGTACTGTTGAGCCGCTTTTTGGAATGTCTTTACAATCTGGACCTTACTGAAAATGACTTCATATTTTAATTGTTATTTCGTTTATCCTTTAAAGAAGTTTTTGATGTCCTGAAAAAAAGGGTCCGTATAAATCTAAGGGTCTTTTAAACAGGGCATCGAACCCGCTAAAAACTGGGTTCGGTTCAGGTTTCGGTTAATTTACTTTTTGAGAGATGGGTTCGGGTGCGCAAGACAAGAACATGAACATAGTTGTCACAAACAGACAACACAGGCGTCGATATCAGCTGTATTACAATTACGCGTACGTTTCAAATTCAAAATGAACCTGAACCGGAGCTGAACCCTGAACCCGAAGTTTAACAATCGGTTCGGTTCCAACTCAGGTTCAATTGAAAAATATATTTGAGGTTCGGTTCTGAGTTTGGGTTTGCTAAAATGTTACGGTTTGGTTACGGTTTTGGTTCGGTTCAGGTTCGGGTTCGATGCCCTGCTTTTAAATAAACCCCTGATAAACGAGTCTCTAAATCACATATTTAAATGTATGAACTTATATCTTGTAACAATCAATCATCAAATAAACCGCACAGTATTCCACCATCATCATCATCTGTCACTCCAAATACGAAGACGAGTCCCACAAGTGATCATCTGATTTCCTTGAGCTAGAAACGTTTTCTGCTGCGATGAGTCCAAATGTAACTCCGTCACGTACTCCTATCTCTATTGCTCGTTGTCTGAATAGCAATAGAAATAGTTGTCTTGCTGTCTATCTCTCGAGATTAGTGTCTTGTCTTGGTTAGCGATTAGCGATGCATCGTCTCCAATCGCATAACCGCACGGGGGCGGATGCTAGTGCATCTTACATAAGAAGAAAGTGGTAATAAATTGATGGTACGTGATACCATGGAAATGGAATTTTGTGGGATGTAAGTCAGTGATGTCTTGATATGTAATTAAATAAGGAATATGTTTATGGAGTGTTTAATCATTGAGAAACACTTCCTATTCAATATTTTATTGGCTGTCTTGATAAGTAAATGAAAATTTATTTCATGGTTTCATTGAATAAGAGAGGTATTGGATTTATGCTAAAAATTGCTTATCTAGATTTTAATACTTAAGCACGTTTTAAGGTCCCTTCAATTCGATTTTAATATTTTTACGATGATGTCTGTGTGTGTGGCTGTATGTGTGTATGTGTGTGGGGAAGTTGGAAGGACGATTTCTCAAAAACTAAAATATTTAATATATGTTTAACTACGTGGCCGTGTGCCTGAGTGGCTGGTCGCGAATCTGGGGACCTGGGTTCGATCCCGACCGACGCCAAAAATTACATTGCATTTTAATGGCACAAAATTGACCCCTGTGGCGCATTCTCCACGCCAGCAATGAGTGCCCGTGAGGTGACGCCTGGTAAGCGCCCACACGGTACAAATATTCCATCATTACCGATATCTGTGTACGAAGCAGATTGGCACACCCAGCAATGGGTAATATCCCGTGATGAAATGTTTATTTATTTATGTTTAACTACGTATGTCTCAATCGGACAGTAGTATGGGAAGAGCGGAAAAGGTTTTGGTAATAATTGGACAACCGGGAATCTTCTAAATATTATTTTTTGAAAAATTTTGTTCTTGCTTGTATTAAAGAAGAGTAAATTCTCAATCTGATACATATAAATATTTTATTATATATTTTATAGATTTAGAGATAAAGAAATATAAGGTATATAATCAGTTGCAATAAAATGAAAATGTTTATAACTGACAGATAAATGTCAGTGTCAAAAAACCAAAGACATTACTGAAGATTTTTTCTGGGAAGTATTTACATTATATTATTTCTTATTGTATTAATAGTTATTTAAGATTATAGGTGTATTACATATACGCATCAAAAATACTGTCAATCCCGACAATGAATTGGAAATTTCGAAAAATTAGAAGACTAGGACAAAATTTCATCATAGAATAAATTAAAAATTAAAAAATCAAAATAAAGAATAGGTGTAAGAGTGTGGTATACAAGAAATGCTAAATACTATAGGGCTTTGTTGGTCTTGACAAGCAGATATGGGGGCCCGTGTCAGAATGATAGCTAGTAATTATGTACATAGATGTCAGATGTAGATGTTTATTTTCCTCGACAAGTAAATTCCACACTCCTGGTGACAAATTAACTACGTGAATTTAGAAAATCTTGAAATTTTTAATTAAAAATTCTGACATTTGACATCTATGTACATAATTACTGTCATTCTGATACGGCCTCCATATCTGCTTGTTAAGGCCAACAATGTCACATGACTGCTCGCGCCCTATACTTATGTAACCAAGACGGAAGTGGCGAGAGGTATTGTGCTGCTACTTTTTGAAACAGTTTCATATTTGTTACATTAAATTATTAATTCCAATATATTTTTAGTCAGAGTTGATTGCAAATTGCAACACACTAAGTACAAAATATCTATAATATTAGGCTACCAAATTGAATACGACTGATATTATTATCTGATAAAATCTGCTTGTATCGAGGTCACTACCTCTGTATCTTTTTTATCTATTCGCTACTATTATCGCGGAAGTGTCGCAACATACAGGTGTTGCAGGTCTTTGTCGCGATTTCGGCGGTGGCAATGAAGTAACCGCTGCCGCCGTTGTTGTCGTGGTGTGCGTGCGCGCCGTGCTAACGAAGCGAGACCCAGAACAGAGAACAACTTTTACTTTCCGTTCCAGCTCGTGGTTAATACAGAACAAGCGTATGAGTATGAGCCTAGTTGCGACACACGAGAAATCTATCACCAACATTTAACCCTGACAGAATTGTAATTAATGGCTTCGATGGAGACACTACTTAACACTGACAATGGGGAAGGCAGTTGGTGGTAGGTTATATATAAAGATTAAAAAATCTGTTGTGGCCAGCACAATACCTCTCGCCACTTCCTTTTTTGGTTACACAAGTATAGGGCGCGAACAGTCATGTTACATTGTTGGCCTTGACAAGCAGATGTGGGGGCCCGTTTCAGAATGATACTTAGTAATTATGTACATAGATGTCAAATGTCAAAATTTTTCATTAAACATTTCAAGATTTTCCAAATTCACACCAGAAGTGTGGAATTTACTTGTCGAGGAAAATAAACCACAAGGAATTGGAAAATCACTAAATTTAGAATGAGAGATTATGATATTTGACATCTATATACATAATTACTAGCTATCATTCTGACACGGGCCCCCATATCTGCTTGTCAAGGCCAACAAAGTCACATGACTGCTCGCGCCCTAATGTATTTAACATTTCTTGTGTACCTGCACTCTACAAACAATTCTACTTATATCTATTCCTTATATTTAGATTTTTTAAATTCTATACAGAAATTTTGTTCTACTCTTCTAAATTTTCGAGATGTTTCCAATTCATTGTCGGGAGTAACAGTATTTCTGAAAGGTATGTATAATATTAAATATTTAACTATTAATACATTAAAAAATAATATAATGTATGTACTTCCCAGAAAAGTCTTCAGTAATGTCTCCGGATTTCTGACACTGACATTTATCTGTCAGTTACAAACAATTTAAATTTTCAACTATTTTCCATGGCATATATATATTATATATTTCTTTTATCTCTAAATCTATAGAATATATAATATAATATTTAAATGTATCAGAGAATTTAATTTTCTTTAATATTACCAAGAAAAAATTTCTAAAAAAAAATATTTAGAAGATTTTTTTTTCAAGAATCTTGTACTTCTGGTTATCCAATTGTTACCAAAACCTTTTCAGATCTTCCCATGAATGTCCGATTTGGAAATACGTAGTAAACAAATATAAAGTCTTATAGTTTTTTAATAATCGTCCTTCCAACATCCCACATACACACACACACACACACACACACACACATCCTCACAGACATCATCGTAAAAAATGTTAAAATCGGATTGTAGGGACAATAAAATCTGGATATGCGATTTTTAGCATGAATTTTAGCGAGAGGTAATAATGAGCATGTGGTGCTTTTTCCACAAGTCATTTGAGGGCATTATGAATTTTTGGCGTTGTAAGATATAACAACTAACAAGACTCTATAAACCAAAGACTGCTATGAATTCAAGTCTAGGACACTTGTGGCTGCGTTAATCTATACTCCCAGACCATCGTACTGAGCAACCTTTTTTGCGCGAGAACTTAGAGAATTAGAACAATGAAGCCACATTGTTACACGGTTATTTACATTACAAAGTAACAGCAAAATTAGAAAATAAGATTACCCTATGAACTGCATTCTTCTAAGTAGGAAAGAGACATTCTTGCAGAATATTGTTTTAGTGTCATGGGTTCATGAATACCTACAAATTGTGAATGTCTTTCTACAATGTATATTTAAACTTTTTGTATAACAAAGGATGTTATAATACTTTCCTTAAACTTGAATTAAAAGTCAGTCTTGCGTGTTCATCTGCTGGTAAAATTAGGTTAATGAAACAATTAATTGTTAGAAACGAAAACACTGTTCAGCTTGTTAATAATTCTTCACGGTTTTCTTGAATCCGCATCGCATAAGCAGCTCACTCATTGCGCTTCAGAAATTTGTACATACACAATTTCCATTACAAAAAATATCTTCATAACCTTGACTTTCATGTTTTACATGGTATTGTTTGTATATTTTCATAAATAAATACAGGTTTCTCAGAACCATACAGGTGGTTTTACCAAGTGGTTAACCGTTTCACAACGATCCAGTTGATTTAGAAACCAGAAAGTTGCAGCACACACAAGACCTTCACATTTAGGAATTCATTTTTTGGAATTATTTACATATATTTTTAATATTTGTATATAGATTAGGCCATAAATTGAACAGTCTGACAAAATATTTTGAAATATATTTCGTCTGCAAAATTATTCAACCATACTGTTGGTACAATTTCTAATAAATATTTATACATGTTTTAAAACTGTGTGAAACGGTTATAAATGATTAGAAAATTTGTTAATAAATCTATCACAAATTTCATTATAAATTACTCATATTATAACGTTTGTCATATGACGTTTTAAGGTCCGTACAATGATGATGTCTGTGTGTGTATATGTGTGGGGATGTTGCAAGGACGATTTCTCAAAAACTATAATACTTAATATCTGTTTAACTACGTATTTCTCAATCGGACATTATTGGGAAGAGCTGAAAAGGTTTTGGTAATAATTGGAAAACCGGAAATAGCAGATTCTTAAAAAAATCTTGTAAATATTATTTTTTGAACTGATACATATAAATATTTTATTATATCTTTTATAGATTTAAAGATAAAGAAATATTAGGTATATAATAATCTGTTGTAATAAATATCACAGCCCAAATAATGTCATAACCATTACTGAATTTTTTTCTGGGAAGTACATTAATATATTATTTCTTATTGTAGTAATAGTTAAATATTTAAAATTATAGGTATATGTAATATAGAAGTAGGACAAATTTTTTTCATAGAATGAATTTAAAATTTAAAAATCTGAATATAAAGAGTAGCTATAAGTAGAATTTTTGCTGTGGAGTATAGGTATACAAGAAATGTTAAATTCAATAGGGCGCGAGCAGTCATGTGACATTGTTGGCCTTGACAAGCAGATATGGGGGCTCGTATCAGAATGATAGCTAGTAATTATGTACATAGATATCAAATATCATAATTTTTCATTCTAAATTTAGAGATTTTCCAATTCCATGTGATTTATTTTCCTCGACAAGTAAATTCCACACTCCTAGTGACAAATTAACTACGTGAATTTAGAAAATATTGAAAATTTTAATGAAAAATTCTATCTATGTACATAATTACTAAACAATGACACATGACTGCTCGCGGTCTGTTCTTATGACACCAAAAATGGAAGCGGCGAGAGGTATTGTGCTGTCCACAATAGATTTTTTTTCTTCTTACTATGCTTTAACGATTGTATATTGTATTATTGAATACACTTCCAGGAAACTTGTAAGTTGGACAGAAAAAAACATAGAATTCCATATTTGTATGCTGAATTAGTTTATGCACTTCCTTATACACAAAGAATGTAATTTATTTTTAATTTGTGATAAATAATGCAACTTACATTTCTTTTTCTATCTTTAAAATTGTATATAATAATAATTACTATTATTTTTCATTCTCATCCGTAAATTTAACCTCAGCAATGTGATTTTACTCTAAAGCCCGTTTGACACGATAATTTGTTATCAAATTTGTTAAAAAAATTCAATAAATATATGTAACGTATGTTCCAAAAGTTTTGAAACTAATTTCAACAATGACAAACAAATATGTAGTTGACATTATTTCTTTTTTTGCCCATTGAAATAGTTTTTTATTCGTCCGTTTGGTGTGAAACGTAGTTATTGTAGTTAAATAAATTAAAAATAGTGAAAAATTGCACTTTCTCCTTCTTTTTAAAAACAGTTAAAAACACTTCTGTTAAAACACAAGTTTTTCGACATTAAAATATGTATCGATTAACTGGTTTTTTAGAATCGATTTAAAAAACCAGGTTCTTGCCCTGTCGTAAAGTACGTATTATACGATTCGTTTAAAATTTTCAGAGTATTATAAATATAATTTAATTTCATTTCCAGTTCTTTCTGATATTATAAGGAAAAACTAAAACATAATATTCAGTAATTCCTTCATTATAATAATAGGAGGAAAACTATCAATAAATAAGTTCATAAATTTAAACATCGCCAAACCGTTTCTAATTTTACAACTTTAACACCATTTAATAATAATAAAAATAATAATAAATACATAACACTACCGTACGATAACGCTTCTAAAAATTAAAATAAAATTTTTCAAAATCAAAATTTAACCGTAACTTACAAATCAAGTATTACCATTAAATCTTTATTAGGTAATCCTAAAGATAAAATAGATACTAACAAAAAATCCGGTATATATAAATTAGCTGTAATGATTGTAATATAGTTTACATCGGGCAAACTAAAAGACAAATTGACACTCGGTTTAAAGAACATTTTTATCATCTAAAAAGCGGTAATCCCGAAAAATCTAGCGTGGTCCAACATATGTTCATTAATAATTACAAAATTAACAATTCTAATATTAAACTGTTAAAACATATTAATAATGATAGATATTTAGATGCATACGAGAACTTAATAATAAATAAATTAAAAAATAATTTAATGATCGCAGATCTCGGTCCCATACCAAATTCTAAACTATTCGATTTATTATAAACTTAAATTTTATAGGACGTTTTAAATCTTAAATTTTATTGGACGCTAAATCTTAGTTTATAATTGGTATTCATTCACCTGTGACTCCCATCCGTATATAATCCCAGTTCTCTCCCTTGTTTGTTCAGAGTTGTTAGACCTCTGGCATGGTTTACATGTTGAGTAATCGTAACTACTCTACTTAAAGTTGTTCTACTGATGATGAATACTTAGCTCTCGAAATACGTATTTAGCTTATAGCTTATTTTATTATTTTAAGGTTAAAGGGTAATTGTATTAGTTTTAGTAATCCCGTCATCCTTCATTAATCAACTCCCTTGATTGAACTTAATTTAACAAATAATGATTTGTGTCTATGGGAGCTGCTTGTGGTTTAACTAAACAAGAACATTCTTATTTGTATTATCAGCAACATAAACATATGTATACATAGATCATATGCTACAAGTTTTTCGAAAATGGAAGATAATTTCATTTTAGTTTATAGTTGTTGCTCACAGAATACTAAATTTATAAAGATTTGCAAGTCTTAAAGGTTAATTCAAAACCGTTAACTTTAAACACAATAAAATCGCAACATAAATGTAAAGTAAGAATACATTTAGATTTAATAGTATTGCCTTATTGTTTCACTCATTTAAAAATAGAAATGTTATTCACTATTTTTGCAATTCCTGTAGCATCTTCAAACAATTAGTATTTAAGTCATAACCTTTTACTTCATCCTGTAAAGATGAAGAAATCCTTGAAATTTTACTACTAAAACTAAATTATGTAACAAACTATCACTTGATATTTTAGAGAAGCACACCTGTCATCTTCTAGGTGTGTTGCGCGACATGAATATTTAGAGCTTTAGCTTCACAATGCATTATTAACTAAATAATCTGTAGGCTAGTAATGCGAACAAGGTTATATTAAAGTTAATTTATTAGAAATTTATGAAGAACGGGAATATATAAAAGTAACACAATATGAAATTAGTATTAAAAAATCTGATGTGGACACCACACGACTTCCTTGTACAATTATTACTATACATATTTTTTTAATAACTAAATTACAAAATATTAATTTTAACTTCAAAACGATAAGATATATAGCGACCATAATCTAACCCGGTTTTTTTTAAAGAGAATTTTGATTACAACAAAGAAATATTTGATTACAACAATGAATATGACTAATTTCACAATAAAAATATAATATTTGTTATTGTACGAATCATAAAATTGCATGTATTTAACGTAATGTGACATGAACATTTTTTTTATGTTTTTGTCCTAATCCTATTACAAAATCAAAAAAGTATAATATTTAAATTTACATATCTCGCTTATACAAAGGGCTAATTTAATAACACTTGATGTGCTAGACGCAGAAATTAATTCTCTAAAACTTTTATTTGAAGCATTTATTTCTAAAATCAAAATAAAATCATTATTTTCAAATAAAACTGTTAACAACTTCAAGTAATGTACCACTTCCGGTTAGCCTATTTTAACCAAAATTTATTATGTTATTTCGATTGACATAAAAGTCTTGTATACCAAATTTGAAAAGTTTTGGATTATATTTTAAAACAGTTTTTCATTAAAATCTATTATAGGCTTCATGTAAAGTGCCACTTCTGGAAATTGTGTAATAACCAGAAAGGGAGGTGCACAACTAGATGTTATAGTCCTAAATACAAAATTTCAACTTTCTACGGCTTACCGTTTTTGAGTTATGCGTACGTACAGACGTCACGACGAAATTAGTCAAAATGGATTCAGGAATGATCAAAATGGATATTTCCGCTGAAATCTGAAAACCGAAATTTTTCGCGATTACAATACTTCCTTTACTTACGTACAAGGTAGTAAAAATCTGATGTGGCCAGCACATTACCTTCCGTCAATCCTGTGAATTTTGCCGCGAAACTTTATTGCTATAGCTCACAATGTGATGTGAACAATATACACCATAAGCCAGAAACTTAAAGAAATGGACTTATTCGTGTGGGAAACCCCATGGAATCAGAGTTTTAATTTCAGAAATATTGCCATTTGAAAGTAACAGAAAACGAAAAAAAATAAATATTATTTATCATCTTCAATTGGACAGTCATTTGCCGTTTAGCTGGTATTACGAAAATGTAGATGTCAAAAAGACAAACATATAATAAATAAACCTATGTATTTAAATTTAATAATACGTTTTCTAATTTTAACACTAATTGTTACTTATGTTTCACACTTTAGAGCGGCAGTTAAACTGTTAGACCAGAATTTAATTTGAAGAAATTTCAAATTTTTTCTATCACTTAAAAACCCGAAGTTTCTGTTAATTATACTTGCCAACATTTTCACTAATCAATTTTTTATGGACGTTTTTATGACGTTCAACATTTGACATTCCTTCTTTTAAAGGTTGATCTTAAAAAAGCAGGACAGATAAATATAAATTAAAAGCTAAGTTGTAAATCAAGTAGGGAATGACATTATTCCCATAATTTCGAAATGGGAGTTTCTCTAAAAAGGAAAGATCTAAAGAGTTTATAAAACGAAATATGTCGGTAATGTGTTAATAATAATTCAAATTATGAATTTTAATTTGTTATTTAAATTTTTTATTGTTAATAACACGTATTCACAAATTTTAAATATAAATAGGCCTAAAAATGTATATAACTTTTGTTAATAACATTTGTTAGTAGCACTTTTAAAAGTAATTAAAAATGTTAATAAAATTTGTTACTTTTTCAATTAACATGTTGATAACATTGTTGTTAACTTTGTTAAGAGAAATTTTGCGATCGCTCTGGAGGCGATCTAGATCAAAGGATGCTGATAACAAACGTTATTAACAGGTTATTTTTACTACTATCTACTTATCAAGGTCAACAAAGTCACATGACTGCTGACGCCCTATTGTACTTAACATTTGTCGTATACTTAAACTCTATACCAAAAATTCTACTTACATTTATTCTTCATATTTAGATTTATTAATTTTAAATTCATTCTATGAAGAATTTTTGTCCTACTCGTCTAATTTTTTGAAATGTTTCCAATTCATTGTCGGGATTGACAGTATTTTTGAAGGGTATATGTAATATACCTATAATTTTAAATATTTAACTATTAATACAATAAGAAATAATATAATGTATCTACTTCTCAGAAAAAGTCTTCAGTAATTTCTCTGGATTTTTGACACTGTCAGTTACAAACATTTTAATTATTCAATTAGTTTCCATGACATTATTTGGGCTGTGAGATTTATTACAACAGATTATTATATACTTTATATTTCTTTATCTCCAAATCTATAAAAGATATAATAAAATAATTATATGTATCAGATACAGAATTTACTCTTCCTTAATACTAGAGCAAGAATAAAAAAATTAAAAAAATTATATTTAGAAGATTTTTTTTAAGAATCTGCTACTTTCGGTTGTCTAATTATTACCAAAACGTTTTCAGTTCTTTCCAGTAATGTCCGATTGAGAAATACGTAGTTAAACCGATATTAAGTACATATTATAATTTTTGAGAAAACGTCCTTCCAACATACACACACACACACAGATATCATCGTAAAAATATTAATATCGGATTGTAGAACGTTAAAACGTGACATTTCATAATGTTCTAGTTATAATTTTTTATACGTTCTTTTTAAATACTTACAACATATCTAATCTATTAATTCATAATATAATTCAGTTAAATGTCATTAAATTATTCAAATCTCTTTTTACACTGAAAATAATTCCATCTAAATGACAACAATGAAATGTCAAAAGTGACATTTGTACCGCTCTTCTTATTAATCTTGTAAGAAATGAATAGACAGTTGTCTGGGTTACAGGACTTACGTGATTTGTGATTCGTGATTTTCATATCCATTCTAGGATGGAAATGAAATTATATCCATTCAGTTAACTAGTATTACCTACATATCCATTCTGCAGATTGTGAACAAATGATAAGTTTTTCAAGTGGGAGTAGAAAAACATTCTATCGTAGATTATTTTTCCCGCCGAAATAAATATGCTTTCAATAACATTATTAATAACAAAAATAGCATAGTAGTAACTTCTTTAACGTCAACAAGTATATCATCATTATCGATATTAGTGTTGTAGAAGATTACCGTTTTATTTATATTTATCTTGAAAAATCCATATCATCATATCTGTTTCATCTTTTCTTCGAAATCATTTGAAATCAATTTTCCATATGAATATTCCAAGAGCACATAAAATTAATTTATGCCGAGGATGTTTTCTTCTTTTCTTGCGGCAACGCACACCTAGTCGAGGTTAACAAACTCAAAAAACCAAAGTCAATTTGTCACCACTTGACATTGTTGTAGCCCAACAACGGTATGTGTCAGGTACCGTTGCTTAAAGTATATTTCTTTCGCCAAATTGATAAAAGTGTGTCACGATTGCTTCGAACCGAACCCCTAGGGAAAGTTAATTCGCATATTACGAAATGTTAAAAGTTAAAATACTTTTCTATTATTGATAGTATAAAATTGATTAATTTTAATTTATGATAATGCCTTGCTCTTACTTTTATTTTCGATGCAGGATAAAACAGCAAGGTAAGCTGCAAAATCAAAAATCTGATGTGGCCAGCACATAACCTCTCGCCGTATATTTTACCTGGCTGTATGCATAAAGCAAAGATTATTTTTATAAATACAAATAATATATTCATATAAATCTATGACGTATAAACTTCTTTATTATTCAATAATAGCATGTCTCAACATGAAGATATTTTACCATAAATTATGTTACAATAAATTACAAAGTAGAGTTTACCATATATAAATATTAGGCTGGTAACAGCAATTTTCAATTCGAAAAACTTTGTTTACTTTCTCTTCATATTCTTCTAGTAAAAACATTAATTTTGGGCGGTCTAAAATGTATATATCTGGATTGTGCATCTATTCTTATATATCTTCTTTTACATTTTATTTTTTCATACTTGTTATATCTAAATAACCTTAATTCCCTTTAATAAAGTGACGGATAGATTGCACTCCGATTTTGTCAATATTTACAACTTACTTGAGAAGAATTTGATAGCTTTTTCGCAATTCAAAGTTACTCTAGTCTACAGTACTGGTTTACATTGTCCCATAATGTTTGAAACAAATTTAAGTCCTTCAACCTAGACTTGTCATCTCCATAATAGTCACAGATCAAGAATTAAGGGATTCTCCAAGTACATTTTTAATTCATTACTCATTATTTCTGACACTGACATTTATCTGTCAGTTACAAATAATTTAAATTATCAACTATTTTTCATGGCATTCTTTCGGCTGTCAAATTTATTACAACAGATTATTTTATATATTATACTTCTTTTATCTCTAAATCTATGGAATATATAATAAAATATTTAAATGTATCAGATAGAGAATTTAATTTTCTTTAATATTACCACGAAAAATTTTCAAAAAATAATATTTAGAAGATTTTTTTTCAAGAATCTTCTACTTCCGGTTGTCCAATTATTACCAAAACCTTTTCAGAGCTTCCCATGAATGTTCGATTGGGAAATACGTTGTTAAACAAATTTTAAGTCTTATAGTTTTTGAGTAATCGTCCTTCCAACATCCTACATACATACACACATACATCCACACACACACACACACACACACACACAGACATCATCGTAAAAATGTTAAAATCGGATTGTAGAGACCTTAAAACGTGCTTATTCAATAAAATCTGGATATGCGATTTTTAGCATGAATGCAATACCTCTCTTAGCGAGAGGTAAAAAGCACTTCCTAATTAATTAATTATTTAGTTTAATAAATTAAATCTTGAAATAAGTAATTTGTGAAATATGTTGATTCAGAGTTACAATTTTTAAAATATCCGATATTTCAAGGATGTTTCTAAAAGAGAAATACAAAATTTCAACAGTTTTTTTTAGTGATATCCATTTTATAATTAAAGAAACATAAAAAATATGTCATTACTTTATTTTAAGTGTCTAAATTCATTGGTGAAACAGAAATTTGTTCATATATTGAAAGTAAAACAAAATTTCTGTTTGTAAAAACTTCTGCAGAAGTATTCCACTTTGTTTTACCCTACTTAGGTCCATTTTCATAGTAAACTTTATTTTTACTTTAATTCTTATATAAAAATTAAAGTTATGTTCGTTTTCATAATATAACTTTAGCACTTTAGCAAGCACTGTAACATTACTTTAAAATAAAGATAGTCTTAAAGTAATATGAAAGAATCTCAATTAGAAACTTTTCCTTGATTTTTACTATCAAAAATATTCAGTTATACAGCAAGCGTTAAAATATCTATCTTCCAGTTCTGCAGAATGTCTAATACATGTACAATCCATACGATGTAACTTGGCGAGCCAAAAGAATATAATTCAGTTCACTATACCTAAGTTGCGTTTTGTCAAATATTTTTTTACTTTGATGCCGCACAGCTTCAGAAGTGAAATAGTGATTCTACAATGTTTTATTGCCTTACACAAAGCAAATTACACCCTAATACACTCAAACTCGGGGTGTCAGGTACTTTTCAACCCAAGAAGTTATATTTCATATTCAATAGATACAGAGTTAAAGAATTTTAAAGAAATTAAATTTTATAATTCACCCAGCTATGCTAAACATGGAAACTATTCATATAATTCAAATTGACAGATGTCAGTATCAATAAAAAGTAAATTAATGTGGCAGAGATGAGGATGTTGAAGTAGATGTTGGCGAAAACACGGAAAGATACGGTAAGAAAATAACTCTAGTATTACAAGTTTCTAGAAAGATACATGAAATATGATTACATTGGTTTCAACATGTCATGAGGAGAAATGACGAATTATATTGGAACAAGAATGAATAGTTTATTAATAGGATGTTGAAGAAACAGAGGAAGACCAAAGATAAGATGGAAGGACTGTATTGCGGAAGACTTGAGAGAAAAGGAACTGAATGAGAACGACACGCAAAAATATCGACCCCTAACGAATGGGAAAAGCTAAAGAGGAAGATGTCAGTGTCAAATGCAATTTGAATAGTTTGTTTATGAAATAATTTTACTGGAAATTAGAATCTTTTACAAGAAAAATGATGTATGGAATTTACACATTATACACAGGATTGACGGAAGGTATTGTGCTGGCCACAACAGATTTGTTCTATTCGTTTCGTTCAGTACAATATATATTTACCCTCCTTTTTAAAAGCCTGTATAGCCAAATGTGTGTTTCACAATCCTTATGTTTCTCTATAAATTTACAAATTGTGGTATTAAAATACCAACAAAGTTGAACAGCGTACGTTAATTTAGCAAATCATGAAACCATAATTTCGTTTACATTACCTATAATTTAATCCCTATTAAATAAATTAACTCATCTATCCAATCCTTTCTAATGTTCATCCTTACTTCTGCCCTAATTTGCTGCCAATTACTCTGCCATTTCGCAAAACCCATCACGTTGCATCACTGATCCCCGATTAGCGATTTTTATGCGTCCCACAGCCGCCTTGCTCGGGCATAGCTATTCTCCACCATTTGCATACAATGGCGGGCGGTGTAAGGCGATGGCCCTGCTTGAATTTTCTCTTCTTTGCAACCTGCGCGTTGGAAGGTAGCTGCTTCTTATCTTACACATCGGAGAGTTATCGGACAGGATGCGGGATACGATTGTGGATTGTGAAATGGAAGATATGGTACAAGGTTGGAAGATGGATGTTTATTTGCTGAATGATGGTTGCGAAATTTGGTAATGAAATGGTAGATGAATTGTTGAGGTTAATTATGAACTGATGTATTGTTTGCAAACAATTTGAGTTGTTAATGTGTAGTAAGATGTATTATCTTCTGAAATCTGCTATTAAATATGTACATATATCTTATTTGTTATACGACTTTAATAAGTAAAATCATATTTTCATAATTTGCTGCTTCCCTAATTATTTTGGCGAAAAATGCTTCAAATAAAATTTGTAGAGTTTAAAATTCTGCATCTGAATTAAAAAAATCTGATGTGGCCAGCACAATACCTTCCGTCAATCCTGTGTATTATGTACAAATTCCATAGATAAATTTTCTTGCGAAAGATTCTAAATTTTTGGTATTATGTGATTCTCTTTCTCGGCAACTGAATTCCATACTCCTGATAACAAACAAATTATGAAATTTTGAATGAAAAATTATAACACTTGTCAGTTATGGACATAATTAATTGCTGTCATTTTGACACAGGTCCCCATATCTGCTTGCCAAAGTCAGCAAAATCATGTTACTGCACGCGGCCCCATACATAAATTTTCTTGCAAAAGATCCTATATTTCCAGTAAAGTTATTTCAAAAAAAAAATATGCAAATTGCACTAGACACTGACATCTTCTTCTTTAGTTTTTCCCATTCGTTAGGGGGTCGCTATTTTTTATTTTCTTCTTCCACTCATTTTTGTTTTGCGTGTCGTCCTCATTCAGTTCCTTTTCTCTCAAGTCTTCTACAATACAGTCTTTTCATCTTATATTTGGTCTTCCTATGTTTCTTCCACCTTCTATTAATATATTCATCTCTCCTCATAACATGTTCAAACCAATGTAATCGTCTCTCTTATATCTAGAAACTTCTAACACTAGAGTTACTTCCCTTTTTCTTTCATTGATTTACATTTTATTGATACTGACATCTGTCAATTTGAATTACCTGAATATATTAGCAGTTTCCATGGTTAAGTTAGCATAGCTGGCTGAATTATGAAATTTATATCAAATTTATTATCTTTATTATTCTTTAACTCTATATCTGTTGAATAACAAATATAAAATTCAATCAAATCGTATAGATAATAATATATTCTTTAAGTTATAATAACATTTAACTGAGTTTTCCAAGAAAAACTGTTAAAATCTTCAAATGAGGGTACTTCCGGTTGACCAATTATAACCAAAATCTAAACAAGTCTGCATATGGTTGTAAGGAAGAGGAATACGCAAGAATTGTAATTTTTGGAATTCTAGTATTGGAGATATCGTGCACGAAACGGCGGTCGCACACACACACACACACACACATACACACATACACACACACGCACACACGAACACACACACACATACAGACATCATCGTAAAAATAGTAAAATCGTATTGTAAAGACCCTAAAACGTGCTTATTCAATGAAAACTCACCACCGAATTTGTTGACCAAAGACAATACCTTCCTTACCTAGAGGTGACGGAAGGTAAAAATAATTGTACATGATACGTAAGGACAGAATTGGTATAAAAATGTCGAAAATCACCAAAAAAGTACTGATAGCCATGGAATTGAAACACAAATTATAGCTGTCGTCAAAGTATGAACTGGAAATTTTTATTCACTGGCCATATTGAAAATGCTAAGTGAGAAGGGAAAAACTTTAGCATCAGTCCATACTCATTTGACGGCACTATAACAAATGTCTGTATAGATAGAGCATGCTAAGTTGATTCAGATGCAGAATTTTTTTCTTTGATCAAATTCTTAACACACCCTGAGTACCGCTAGTTCAATGTTCCATCCAAAATTCTTTGGCAAGTGTTCTAAGAAGTCATTTTGGCAAGCGTAGGTGGAAAACGCTAAAAGCATTTGTAAAACAGACAAACAATTCTCAATCTTTTGCACGAACCGTTAGTCACATGATAACCCATGTCCCAGGAGCATGTTAACGTGATCAGCGATAGCACGCGCCTGCGCACGTGTTGTGCTTTGTGTGCATGTGTGCGCGCAAGGCGTGGTTGGAATATTTTTCCCCCGAGCAAGTGAAGGTGACCAAGTATAGAATATAGAGAGTAGAACAAAAATATATGGGAATGACTTGCTAAACGGCTTACAGAATTAATATAATCGTATGTTATATACTACTATGTCAAAAAAGTACCGGGAATTGGTCAATAAAACACAAAATATGCATTATTCATCCAAATTTATTTTATCGCCTTCAACGTAGGCCCCTTCCGAAATAAAACACTTATGCCAACGAATAATCCAATCATCCAAATATTTTTTAAACGCATTTTCACGAATTGACTTCAGTACTCGCCGCGAATTCTTTTTTATGTTTTCTATCGACTGAAAACGGGTGCCTCAAAGTGGTAATTTGAGTTTTGGAAAGAGGAAAAAGTCGGCCGGAGCCATATCAGGGGAATACGGTAGTTGTTCGATAAGATTTGTTGAGTTTTTGGCCAGAAATTCGTTCACAATGATTGCCTTGTGAGATGGTGCGTTATCGTCGTGCAAAATTCATGAGTTTTCTTTCCACAAATCTGATCTTTTTCGATGAATTTTCTCTCTCAAAAGTCGCATAACGCTCAGATAATATTCTTTAGTTACTGTCTCACCTTCTGGCAAGAATTCCGAGGGCACAACACCGCGATAATCGAAAAAAACTGTTAACATCACCTTCACTTTTGATCAACTTTGACGTGCTTTTTTCGGTTTCGACTAAGTTGGAAGGCGTCATTCCAAAGCTTGGTTTGCATGTCAAACTCGTAAACCCATGTCTCATCACCAGTTACAATACGTTTTATGAATGTGGGGTCGGAATTGACGCGATTTTTTGCAGAAAATTCAGGTCTTTCGGCACTAGTCGAGCGGCAATGCGTTTCATACCTAAACAATCGTTTAAAATGATACGAATTGATTCGTGAGACACAGAAATTTCAGCGGTTATCTCTCTCGCGATGTTAAGTTCAGTTGAAGACGTTGATGGCCGACCTGAGTGAGACAAATCTTCCACCACATGTCGACACTGTACCACTCATACGCACGTGTTTTTGATAAAGTCGATTCACCGTAAGCCTTATGTAACATACTCAAATGTAACGACAATTTTTGAATATCATTGTTTATTCGTTTTCGACTGAGCTAATTTTTTGATCACGTTGTTATCACGGTATGTGAAACAAAGAACCTGCATTAAATATTTTATTTTATTCTATTTATAAATTTTACTATAATATATTAAAAACTTCTCCTTCACTGTCTTTTCTTAGAGTGAAAGATACTCTTTCATTTCATAAAACTGATCTCTATGTCCTCTTGCTTGACGGTTTATTCTCCTATGCAGTGTATTAATAAATTCACTTTTATTTTACCATGTTTTAGTAATATTTCATGTTTTGTGAAGCTGAGCGTTCCACTTACGATTTTGTTGGAGGATTCCGTTTCTTTTTTAGAAATAAACGATGCGCTTAGCGAAAGTGGTTGGATTAGATCGTGGTGTTGGGCTCGGATCAACGGAAACATCGTTTCTAGGCTATTTAATGATACGGAAAATTATACTAAGCCATTCACACTTGGATTATTTTATTGATAAATTAATTAATTTAACACCGGTTTATTAAATCTTTTCATGTTAAATTATACCTACAGCAGTAATGAGATATTTTCCGAACGTTTCGTCTTGTGCTATTAAAATTTAATATTTCCGTAATTCAATATTTAATATTCTTTTTCGATGGTCGTTTATTTATGACTTTCATTAATGTATTGATGCCGCTTATTAATTATTTTCTATTTATAAATAATTTTAGAATAGCACTCAGTGGCACAGAAAATTATTCAATTTTCTTCAAACTATAGGCCTACTATCTAATCCAAATAAATTGACATATTTTCTTGCAAAGTCTTGCTAGATAAAAATAATTTGTCTGATACGATAAAATACGACAGTGTAAACATTATTGTTTGAGCAATAGCCGTGTTCCTTCGGGCTGTGATTCACAATCTAAATCATCAATGTGATCATGTTTCTTGAAATATTACATATCAGGGATGATTGGATTAAAATCAATGCAAAAAGGAAAACGCGAATTTCAGGCCAAACTGAGTTTCATTAAATTCCTTATCAATGATGTCACCAGAATCCTTACACAGGATATTTCCGGCTATTTTCCGTATTATTCGGTTGTTGGTTTTTTAGAGCAAATGGATGTGTGTATGCTCTTTGAATTTTTTGTACGATGTTTAATAAATTAACTGAATGTTTTGTACCAATGTATTTTGTGTACATGAGTTGTAACAATTTGTAAGATTTTACTGTAAGTGTGATAATGTCCATGTTATTTTGTATGTATTACATTTTTGTTGTATAATTATTGTAGACCCTGAAGAATATGCAAGGGTGCACCGAAACGTTGGTATAGCAAGAATAAATGCTGTTTGACTGAACTTTCGCGTAATTGTTAACACATAATTATACCTTCTTTTTAAATTAAGTAAAGTAAATTCAAAAGACAGATTTACAACATTAAAATCCAGAAAACTTTAGTTTTACAAGAACTATTTGTTGAAAGAAATTATGTTAGATGTATTTTGAAATGTACTATCCGTTTTTAGAAATGAATTCAGTTTAACAATTTATATCAATCAAATCTGAAAAACTGCTAGAGACAGGTGGAATTCCTTCTGATAATTTACAAGAGAAAGGCTTCTTAATTGTTTTGCTATATCAACACTTTGTATTTGTCAGCCTATGGCAAAATTGTTTACAACTAACAAGCTGTTAATTATTTATTCTTTATTACTTCCAATATTTATTCCTATATTTTTTTTAAATAATCGTATGAAAAATTAATCAGGAAATAAATAAAAACTCAAACAATACGACTGTTTGAATTCCTAATGATGGAAATTGTATTTTATGTGTATCTCTTATCTCATAACAGGAACGTATTAATCATTTGATGCAGTTTTTAATTCGGAACATGTTTGTATTGAGACTTATTTTCTAAAACTAATGGAGCAGAAATTACAGACTTATGAAAATTTTGTCAATGTATTTCCAATGGAATTTTTTAATGTACTTCTTATATTACATAAGTATCAATATAACCGCGAAAGAATACTGAATCGATTGATACATAATTTATTGTTAATATTGATGAATATCCCGAAACACTACAAAACATTGCACAACAGTACACATTATCTTATAAGAGTATGCGAACTAAAGCCGTATTCTAGCCGTATTATTTCTCTGCGTTGGATCAGATCCATGTTACATGGATCAATAAATTGGATGTTCTTTCGAATTCAGATCAATATCCCCACCCCAAGACCAAGTAATCCAGATTAGTGCCATCTACTCTAACAAAAACTTGGATTAGAAAGATCATATCACTTAAGATTCAAAAATGGCGGAAGCGGCGGAAGAATCTGTCATATTTTACAAGTCAATCAGGACAAGAGATTACATTTAACGTACCCTGAAGAAGGCAGCAGTTCATGCTGCCGAAAAGTGGGTTTTTATAACAATAAACAAAACTAAAACTAAAAAGGTTGTATCATTTTAATCGAGTAATGAGTTCTGAAAGATTTTTTTTAATAGTTCTAAAAGAAATTTAAACAAGAATAAACAATGGTAAATATAGAAAATTTAAATTCATTTTTCCGACTGATTTTGACAGATACTTGTGTTCTTTAAAATAAATGAATCTTCATCCACGTGACCTGATCTGATCTAATCCATACGATCAGTTTGATCTAATCCAACCCAGCGAAAGAATACGGCTTCTTTCGCTACATTGGATCAGATCCATATTACATGGGTCAGTAAATTGCATGTTCTTTCGAATTCTGATCAGTATCCCCACCCCAAGACAAAGTGATCCAGATCAGTACCATCTACTCCAACAAAAACTTGGATTAGAAAGATCATATCACTTAAGATTCAAAAATGGCGGAAGAATTTGTCATATCAGGACAAGAGATTATATTTAAGGTTCTAAAATAAATTTGAACAAGAATAAACAATGGTAAATATAGAAAATTGAAATTCATTTTGACAGGTACTTGTGTTCTTTCGAATAAATTCATCTGCGTCCAGGTTACTTGATCTGGTCTAATCCATACGATCAGTTTAATCTGATCCAACCCAGGGAAAGAATACGGCTTAAACAAATGAACTAATGTGAGTGTTTTGTGACAGGTCCGGCGCCCACTGCCAGCTTAATTATGCAAAAAATACTTTATAATTTTATGATACATATTAAGATTAGGCGTTTGATAATAATTATAATCTTCTTTCGATATTTTGGAATCAAATGATAGTCGTCAAATTTAAAAATGTTTAGTATGCTTTGTGTAATTATGTTGAAAACAAAATTATTCGTACTCCAATTGTTATAAAATTATTTTACACCTAATATTAAATTTTTATATTATGATGTAACCATTGGCTGTAATTACAACTTCTAGTAACCTAGGCATTGATTTTATTAAATTAGATCATATGGAAAGTGGATTATGTTGCTAAATAGTGGAAAATGATATTTTGAGTAATTGTTAACACCTAACATCACAGTCGAGAAATTACCCACAATTAGAAGGTATAATTAAATATAATATTAAAATAGAAGTAAACAATAAATCTTCAAATTATTCATCAACATTTTCATGTACCCCAATTAAAATTTTAATTACAGAACTCATTCAAAACCAATGTCGCGTCTCACAATATAATATTCAAACTTCTGTGAACACCCAATAATCATACAATCATACAATTATTCCTGGTGACACCGAATCATCAACCGTGACCATGTTTACCTGTTTCCCAGATTGTCACTTCGATTGTCATTTGTCCCTGATAGCAATAAACATCGTGTAAACAGACTACGTGGACTTGTGAAGTTTGTTGTCATGGAAATGAATAACACACCCACATAACTGTACAGTCTCTTAGCGGTAGGTTAATCTGTTACCTTGGTAACGCGGTAGTTGATTGCGTTTAAAAGGTGGTCACGTTGATAGAAAGATATTGTAATGTGGAAATAATAATTAAAAAGAAATATAAATATTTTAAGTATATTTATACTTCTATTTTTACCTTCCGTTACCTCTATAGGTAAGGAAGGTATTGTCTTTGGGCAAAAAATTCGGTGGTGAGTTTTCAATGAATAAGTACGTTTTAGGGTCTTTACAAAACGATTTTACTATTTTTACGATGATGTCTGTGTGTGTGTGCGTGTGTGTGGACGTGTGTGTGTGACGCGGTTTCGGCCGCGATATCTCCAATACTAGAATTCCAATAATTACCCTTATTTGAAGATTTTAACAGTTTTTCTTGAAAAAAACACTTAAATATTATTTACTCATTTAATGTTACTGTAAATATTATAGACTATATCATTCATTAAGTTATAAACCAATAACAATGCGTAATTTTCCTTAGTTACCACGTATTTCAGCGGTTATTATTAAGTAACCATGGTGAACGAATATACGAACCTTTGTATATTCGAATATACCTACCTTCGTATATTCACTTATAGCTGCGTTTGATTATTTTGTTCTATGTACTCAGAATTGGCAATGCCATTTTTAGTTATATTTACGGACATGATCTTTTTCCTTCGAACACATATCGAGTGTATAAATGAATCTGTAGTTAGACTTTGAGGAGGAAAATCGTGCGATGTATGCTTTAAGTAGAGATTTAAAATCACACTGACAGCTCCAAGTGCACCGAAACAAATAATTGAACGCATCTATTATTTGACAGCAAGGCATTATTGAAGTAAAAATTAGACAAGTAAACAAATAATTATTTGGATCACAAATCTAGAAACTGCACTGTTGCTAGTTTATTTGAAATATAAGCATTTATTTTAAAATACGAGCAATTCAATGTAATATTACATACTACTACAACACTATATTCAAAAAGATAGGTTATGTAGCATACAGTTTGACAATTCTGTAAAAAAAAAATAAACCACAGGTCTACGTTACATTTACTATTTACTTTTTAATTTATTTTTTATTCATGATATAGTCTACTTGTATACAACTCGACAATAGAAAATTCTCGAAATACTCAACGAGTTGCCTATTGGAAATACCACTCGACCTTTGGTCTCGTGATGTTTCCAGGCAACACGTTTCGTATAATCGAGAATTTTCAATCGTCTTGTTGTATAATATATGATTATTCTATTATCTATATGATTTAATTGCATTTTATTCTTCATATTGTGCGGATATAGATTTAAAGAAATTAAATTTCATAAATCATGGAAACAGCTACTATATTAAGAAAATTCTGACAGATGGTGGACAGATGTCAGTGTCAATGAAAAGAAAATTAATGTGGCAGAAATGAGGATGTTGGGGAAGACACGGAAAGATATGGTAAGCAATGAATGAATAAGAGAAATAACTCGAGTATTAAAAGTTTCTAGAAAACAAGAGACACGATTGCATTGGTTTAAACATGTCATGATTAGAGAAGAAAAATATTTTTGAAGAAGAGTGAATAGCTTAGTAGAAGGTGGAAGAAACAGACGAAGACTAAAGATAAGATGGAAGGACTGTATTGCGGATGATTTGAGAGAAAAGGAACTGAATGAGAACGACACGCAAAACAGAAATGAGTGGAAGAAGAAAATAAAAATAGCGACCCCTAACGAATGGGAAAAGCTAAAGAAGAAGATTTCCGTGTCAAGTGCCATTTGCATAGTTTGTTTATGAAATAATTTTACTGGAAATTTAGAATTTTTTGAAAGACAATTTATGTATGGAATTTGTAACAAATACACAGGATTGACGGAACATCTATACCAAACGTAAAATTATCAAAATTGTATACCAGCATAAACGAACGGAATAATAGCTACATTTTAGAAAATAATAGTTTATTAGAATTCATATCTTAAAATATTCCATTACAAATTGAAAACAATGATAATACATCTAGATATTCTTGAAATAGTTAAATTACAGTACACTAAGAAGATCGCAGATAGAAAAATAGAACATCTACAACTGCCGGCTATCTAGATGTGCTTAAGAGTGAAAACAAACGCCTAAGTGCATCTATGTGGGCTGCGTTCAATTTTTTTAACCGTATTCAAAATTGACAGCTTTGATTGCCTCATACGATAACATCAATATGCTTTTAAATCGACCGATGATGATTTGTGAAAGAAAGTTAAATGAAATATGAATCTGACACAGAATAAGTGAACATTAAATAAGGCAGATTTAATTTCTGGTTGCTAAGTGGCAGGTTAAATTACATTTCATGAGTTATAGATAGTAAATTTTAGTTAATTGCATTGAAAATTGTTTAAGAATTGTGAAATAATAGTTCATTATAAGTTAAAATAACAATATCTGATGTGGCCAACACAATACCTCCAGTTTAATTTAATTTTTATTCATGTAAATACTTAAAATTAAATTAAATTTAATTACCGGATTCGATCCCGACCGATGCCAAATATTTCGAATTTTACATGACACAAAATGTGGTGCACTCTCCACGCCAGCAATAAGTGCTCGTAAGGTGACACCTAGTAAAAATCTGTGTAAAAGCAGATTGGCAGACTCAGCAATGGGCAATATGCCGTGATGATACATTTATTTTATTTATTTATATACTTACCTATATTCATTGCTGGCGTGGAGAGTGCACCACAGGGGTCAATTTTGTGCCATTTAAAATTCTAAAATATTTGGCGTCGGTCGGCGTGAAGTGACGCCTGGTAAACGCCCGCACGGTACAAATATGTCATCGTTATTCCCGACATCTATGTACAAAGCAGAGTGGCTCACCCAGAAATGGGTAATATGCCGTGATGATATATACTTTTATTATCGTACCTATATTCCGACATATTTACTTATGCTAGAAACTGTAATTCCTGTCCCTATAATTATTGTTCCATTTACTATTTTCTTTTTAAAACGTTACTATTATTATTTGAAATGATAAGTTTGAGTTTGCAGTAAAGTGCCATTTCCGGTTGTCTGATTTACTCCAAAATCTAATGGCATCTTTCCATATAAGAGTAAGGTAGAATACAAGGTTTCAAAATTTTCTGAACGATACATACACACACACACACACACACACACACACACACACACACACACACACACAAACACACATACATACACACACAGACATCATCGGGAAAATGTTAAAATTGGGTTTTAGGGACCTTAAAACGTGGTCATTTGCCAAAAATTCAATATGCGATTTTTAGCACGAACCCTATACCTCCCTTTCCAAGGGTAGCGGGAGGTAAAAAATTAACTTCTTACTTAAAATTGGGTACGAATGATTTTTATAGGTACTAAGTACTCAAAAATATATAATAAAACTATGTAAGTGTGTATATTTTTGTAAGCTTCGGATATATTTTCCAAATAAAAATTTGAAAAGATGTACTAGCATATAATTTTTGAAAAAAACTTTGAATATACCTTGGATAACCATTAAATTTAGCCTTAAAGATCATCTACGTCAGTAATGCTATGTTTATTTTTATTTAATTAATGAAAAACTTAGTAATTTAAGTAGTTAGCAGACGACATTGAGAAATAGAAAGTAAGAATCTTCCAGTAGCATTGTATGTTGGTCTCTCATTATTGTTGATATTTTTACTTTTTCTTTTCAAACTTTTGTTCGTTATAAATGACGCTCAGTGTATGTTCCCATTGGCAACAGTAATAGTAATTGTAAATAAATAAAAATAAATTTGGAAAATCAGATCTAGTTTCAATGTCACTTTTGAAAGCCGGATATTATGAAGCGAACTATAATATATAGGGTGTTCATTTTAAGTGGTACACTATTGCTATCTCGAGAACTATGAGAGCTTCGAGGTCGGTTAAATTAGCAAACAATTTCTATACTATAAGACTATTAAAATGAGCGAAACAAGAATTATTTTAGACCAGTGGCTCTCAAAATACGAGTTGCAACTTTCTTATTTTATATGGCAACCTATTTTTACCTCTCGCTAAGAGAGGTATTGGATTCATGCTAAAAATCGCATATCCAGATTTTATTGAATAAGCACGTTTTAAGGTCCCTACAATCCGATTTTAACATTTTTACGATGATGTCTGTGTGTGTGTGTGTGTGTGTGTGTGTGTGTGTGTGTGTGTGGATGTGTGTGTGTGGGATGTTGGAAGGACGGTTACTCAAAAACTATAAGACTTAAAATTTGTTTAACAACGTATTTCCCAATCGGACATTCATGGGAAGATCTGAAAAGGTTTTGGTAACAATTGGACAACCGGAAGTAGAAGATTCTTGAAAAAAAATCTTCTAAATATTATTTTTTGAAAATTTTTCTTGATAATATTAAAGAAAAATAAATTCTCTTTCTGATACATTTAAATATTTTTATACATATTTTATTGATTTAGAGATAAAAGGAATATAATATATAAAATAATGTAATTAATTTTACAACCGAAAGGATGCCATGAAAAATAGTTGCAAATTTAAATTATTTGTAACTGACAGATAAATGTCAGTGTCAGAAATAATGAGTAATGAAAGAAAAATGTATTTGGAGAATCCCTTAATTCTTGATCTGTGACTATTATGGAGATGACAAGTCTAGGTTGAAGGACTTAAATTTGTTTCAAACATTATGGGACAATGTACACCAGTACTGTAGACTAGAGTAACTTTGAATTGCGAAAAAGCTATCAAATTCTTCTCAAGTAAGTTGTAAATATTGACAAAATTACACATCGATATAAGAATAATCGGAGTGCAATCTATCCGTCACTTTATTAAAGGGAATTAAGGTTATTTAGATATAACAAGTATGAAAAAATAAAATGTAAAAGAAGATATATAAGAATAGATGCTCAATCCAGATATATACATTTTAGACCGCCCAAAATTAATGTTTTTACTAGAAGAATATGAAGAGAAAGTAAACAAAGTTGTTCGAATTGAAAATTGCTGTTACCAGCCTAATATTTATATATGGTAAACTCTATTTTGTAATTTATTGTAACATAATTTATGGTAAATATCTTTATGTTGAGACAAGCTATTATTGAATAATAAAGAAGTTTATACGTCATAGATTTATATGAATATATTATTTGTATTTATAAAAATAATCTTTGCTTTATGCATACAGCCAGGTAAAATATACGGCGAGAGGTTATGTGCTGGCCACATCAGATTTTTTTTATTTGCCTATTTGATTCAGTATTTTTTCTGAATTCAACGATATCCAATATTACAAAAAAAAAAATCAGAAAAATGCAAAATTAAAAATGTATAATTTTTATGCCTATACAAAGAGTGCTATATATGAATCAGCCAGCTATGCTAACCATGGAAACTGCTAATATATTCAGATAATTCAAATTGACAGATGTCAGTATCAATGAAAAGTAAGTGAATGTGGCAGAGATGAGGATTTGAGATAAATGTTGGAGAAGACACGGAAAGACAAGTAAGGAAGTAAATGATAAGGGAAATGGTTCGAGTGATAGAAGTTTCTAGATATACTCGTATATATAAGAGAGACGATTACATTGGTTTGAACACGTCATGAGGAGCGATGAAAAATATATTTGAAGAAGAAGGAAGAGACCTGTATTGCAGAAGACCTGAGAGAAAGGGAACTGAATGAGGACGACACGCAAAACAGAAATGAGTGGAAGAAGAAAATAAAAAATAGCGAACCCTAACGAATGGGAAAATCTAAAGGAGAAGATGTCAGTGTCAAGTGCAATTTGTATAGTTTATGAAATAATTTTACTGGAAATATAGGATCTTTTGCAAGAAAATTTATGTATAGGGCGCGAGCAGTCACGTGACTTATCTGACCTTGGCAAGCAGATATGGGGGCCTCTATGAAAATGACAGCTATTAATTATGTCCATAACTGACAAATGTCATGTGGTTTATTTGTTATCAGGAGTGTAGAATACATTACCGAGGAAAGGAATCATACAAATTATGACATTTGTCAGTTATGGTCATAATTAATAGCTGTCATTCTGATATGGGCCCCCATATCTGATTCCCAAGGTCAGCTCCCTATGGAATTTGTACATAATACATAGGATTGACGGAAGGTGATGTGCTGACCACATCAGATTTTTCTATTATGATCTATATTAAAACTTTTTCCTATTATAGAAGAGATTTGAAGTTGAAATTTGGTAGTAAGCTATTTATCGATTTACTAATAGAAACGCTGTTGAAGATTACGAGAGAGCATGAAGTCTGTGTAGTGTTAGCAAGCCATATGTTTCACAAGCCTCGGCGATATTCATTTTAGTCTCAACTCGGATGTTGAATGATCGACTAGCAACTGTCGGAGTCTGAGATTCAATTATCATTTAAAGAGGTTGAAGAAAATTTACTCATTGTAGCAAGTACACGAAAATGATTCACAGACAAGAAAGAAGAAAGTACTCGTAAATAAATGAATATGTATATAAATGCAAAAGAAAGTAAAAAACAGAAACTGTTTATATTTAAATTAATAAAAGTATAGTCGAATGATTTTCACCCATTTCTGGGTGTAACTGTTTACATCAAATAAATTTTATGTAACGATTAAACAAGTATGTTTAAAATAACTTTCGTGGTCAATATTAAGAAATATTTATGGATAATAGAAATAGGCAATTTAATAAAATAATTAAAGAAAAAACTTCGTGGTGTAGCGTGTGTAAATCCGACGACACTGACTCTAGGAGTACTCGACCGCCGCCACTGGCCGAACATTTCTAGAACGCCGCCACGCTGGGCACAATCTTGGCGAGCACCGACGGAGTAAACACCCGTCTAGACCTATTTACCGGGACTAGGCGTAACTACACTCAAGTTCAAAATTTCAAATAGGCACCTAGGTCATATGTGATATCGTTGGATGTGTATTCTCTGTTGGAAACATTTTTTTTTAATATTAGGTATTATTTACGAAATAATGTTCTTTCCATCTTGATGAATAATATATTCTTTAAGTTATAATAACGTTAAATGTCTTCTTCTTCTTCTTCACAGATCCTTAATACCCTTTATTGGGTGTCGGATAAACGTTAAATGTCAATAAATCAAATTTAACTGTTAAATCATCAAATGAGGGTACTTCCGGTTCACCAATTATAACCAAAATCTAATCACTTGTTCTTCTGGATGTAAACTTGAGGAATACGAAAAAAATATAATTTTTGGAATCGTGGTATTGAAGTTATGGGATCCGGAACTTTTATCACATACACACACACACAGACACACACACACACACACACAGACACACACACATACATACATACATACATACATACATACATACATACATACATACATACATACATACATACATACATACATACATACATACAGACATCATCGTAAAAATGGTAAAATCGTATTATAAGGACCTTAAAACATGCTTATTCACTAAAAACTCATCATTGAATTTTTTGACCAAAGACAATACCTTCCTTACCTAAAGGTGACGGAAGGTAAAAAGATTCGAAAACTATTTCCGCTTCCTAACCGGCAAGTGATATACATCATTTACCCATCAGTAATTTGATAAAAACGCGATCAGTTTTTTTTAAGTGTATATATTTAGCGCAAAATATTCAAATTAATTCCCGCAGCGCATGTTTTGTGTCGCCCCTGTTTTGATTGGTCGTTGCAGTCACATGTTTGTTTTAAACAATATGGAGAATAGTTTTGACGTATCTGCATTTCTGTAACTTTATTAACAAAATTTTCTTATTTAAACTGTTGTGCTAATGTTATTTTTAAGTTTAATTGACTCTAAAACAATCGTGCATATGTTTGAACTAAAAAAATTAACAGAAATGTTTTATAATGTGTGAATTTATTGTTTGTGTTGCAGTGGTTATGGACATGTGACTGAAAAGAGTGAAAAATTTGCTGAGAAACTGCATTAGGGCATTGAAGATTGTTGGAGAAGGATCGAGGGTGATTATGGTAAGTGTTTTTGGCATTTTTCTTAGATATTTGTTTATTATTAAACGATGTAGATACATTCAGAGATCCAACATGAATGAACAAATTTATACACAGTACAGATATTAATATTGTAATATTGGCTTAACAAATACTCAATATATTATTAGTACAATCCGAGATATTATCTCTATACCTCCCTCATCTAATGTCAGCAGGAGGTAATGAGTTAAAACATATATTGTCTATACATAACCTATAGCTAGTACCATTTTTGTTTATTATAAGTATCGTGTATGTATGACATATTTTGTACAGAAATATATGTATTACACAGTACTTGATATTATTGAAAATAATCTACAGGCAAATATAACAACAGACACGTGCTATTTTTTTTAGTTCCAACAGTAAATAATACAATATTTATGTTAGTATTATTTATAAAACTGAAGGTAAAGGAAACTGACAATATATTTAATTAGTTACTATATTAAATTTTATTTTTTTAGTAAAATTATTTGAAAAGTGATATTTATTTATTAAAGTACCACTCGTAGTAGAAATGAGATAACTTCTTTGATAAAAACATTTTATGACAATGACAAATTTTAAATGAATTATTTTTTTCTACGTTCCGTCGCCTTTAGATAAGAAAGATATTGTCTTGGTCAAAAAATTCATAGTCAGTTTTTAACGAATAAGCACAATAGGTAAAAATCGAAGACGATCCAAAACACGTGCAAGCAAAGCAGCTGTCAACAAGTAAGTGAACATTCAAAATGGCCGAGCTTGTCGACATAAGTGAGAGACATGAGTACCAACATAAAGCCACAAAAAGATCGAAATTCGAATATACGTAACCCGCGAAAATTCAAAATTCGCGATAGTTTTTGAACACACCTCGTATTATCATTTATCTCGTCAATTATATCAGGTTATGTATCTAATATACGTCAAGTAGTAAAATACTATGTTGAAATATTTTAAACATAAGTGAAATCGTAGTGTTCAAAATAAATTATAGTTATTTTCTTAACGTAGAATTTCTTATAAACATTAGAGTTTATTTATTACTTTGAAAATATATTATAGAATTAAAAAAACCTATTAAAAACAATGTCAATTTATCTATGTCAAACGTGTATGTTACGATTGCGTTATGGTTAGGTTATGTTACAGCTTAATGCCTTAATGGCTTAATGCATTTATTGGTTATAGGTGCGACATGTAAAACTATTTTCACTCCTGACGTAATCAAAATCAAATAAAGATACTCATTTCAAAATATGACGCATGTGATATTTTGAAAGAACAACTTTAATTTATTCGTACATCCTACTGTTTTAAAATACAGAATAATTTGCAGTTTCGGTTCATAAACGAGCTATTATTTCCTAATTGTAAATTGATTTTTTTAAAGAGAGATTAACCTAAATATCGTTGAAAGTATTTGTAATTAAAGCTGTTGTTTTGAAAAATTAAGTGTAGACATGCATTTTTGATATGGAACATTACATTGTTAGCAGGGTTCCGCCAATTAAAAATGTGAATTAATACTTGAAATAATGCACAAGTTAATACTTTCTTTTTGTATATCACCTGTTGTTTTGTTATTTAACGATATTTTCTAGAAAATAATTAAAATGTCTGATATTATTTCCGATGGATTGCAATTGTCATATATAATACCACTAGTGACTAGAATTTTACCGGCAATTTTTACCTCTCGCTAAGAGTGGTATTGGATTCATGCTAAAAATCGCATATCCAGATTTTATTGAATAAGCACGTTTTAAGGTCCCTACAATCCGATTTTAACATTTTTACGATGATGTCTGTGTGTGTGTGTGATATTAAAATCGGATTGTAGGGACCTTAAAACGTGCTTATTCATTAAAATATGGATATGCGATTTTTAACATGAGTCCAGTCCTTTCTTAGCGATAGGTAAAAATAAAAATAATAGCCTTAAAATTATGTATGGTATAACTTCTAACTATATATCTTGTTATCCTGTAATATACCTTATTAGGTATCTCTGGAAATAACCTTTTTCTTTATATAAATTTATTCATTATAAATTAATATTCGTATAAGCAAACACTTTTGACGTAAATAGAAATATAGGTTTTATAGAAAAACCCGAAAACCAATTATGCATATATAAAAATAAATACGATTTATAATAAATTCAGTAAAACTCGTTTATATCGAATACAACGAAATGAGTGTAAAGTGTAAACATATTATAAATTATTCAAGAAATTACAGCGAATTTTTTTCTCGTTTATAACAATGACGTTCATTGCTATAGAGAGGCAAATTTAGCCTTGCCTTAACAATATTTTTCATAAAAAAATTCAGAAAATAATTTAAATTGATATTTGTTCACTTGAAATTACAAATATGTAATAATAAAAATATCCTAGGTTGACGGATAAATCGTTAACATTTGTTAATTTTTTGTTTTAATTCCATGGCTATGGCTAATTTTGGGGCGATTTACAATATTTTCATACCTAATTTCTGCCGCTACAAGGCACACAAAATTAATTTTGTTTATTGATTCAGATGTAGAATTTTATGCTCTTGAAATTTTTTTACCTAAAATAATTATGAAAGCAGGAAAATTACGAAAGTCTGATTTTACATGTAAAATCCTATGTTCGGCTGTGCCAGTCACCATTCTGTATTTGAAGAATAATGCTAATAACAAGAATATATAAACAATCCTTTTATAGACGTTATAAAATTAAATATTGTAAGAACGTACATAAATGCATTCTATTAATAATGTATAGAAATTGTCAGCTGACAACAGACAACATATAATTAAAATACTTGAAAAGTTGTTAAGAAACAGATGTAAATCGTACCATACATACGCTCTTTATTACTGTACAAGAAAGTACACTGGCTTGCAAAAAAAACATACACCTTAAAAATCTAGTAACCGAATTATCATTTGTAAATAATCATCAATGTATTCAATTTACATTCTATTCAATTACAAATATATTCCAGAAAAATCTGTTGTGACCATCACATTCAAATAACAATTTATACAAACATTGAGTATGATTTTTTTTAATACGGCCCATTTCTTACCCTAAAATTGATGCCTTCAAGTTCGAATAATTTATGAGTCCTGACCGCAAACAAACCCAACCGTCCATAAAAGATTGTACCCTGCATAAGTCAGTTCTAAATATTTCTTTCTCCAACTATATATAAGTATTGTATTTAACATTTCTTGTACGCACAAAAAATTCTAATTACACCTAATCATTCTATTTACGTATTTTTTATAATTTTAAATTCATTCTATGAGCAAGTTTTCTCCATTTCTGCTAAATGTTCGAGGTATTTTCAATTCATTAACGGGATTGGCGCTATTTCTGAAGGGGTCATATTACATACCTATAATTTTAAATATATAATTAATAATACAATAACAAATATTAAATATCGTCCCCAGAAAAAGCCTTCAGTACTATCTCTGAATTTTTGATACTGACATTAGTGACATTTATCTGTCCATTACAGACATTTTAATTTCTCAAGTAGTTACCATGGAGATGTTTGGGCTGTGAGATCTACTACAACAGATTATTTTATAGATTGTCAATGCCACTAGTGTCAAGTAAGATGTCAAAATGAACAGAAATTCAAGTACATACTTGGTTGTTCTTTTATTTTTACCTCTCGCTAAGAGAGGTATTGGAATCATGCTAAAAATCGCATATCCAGATTTTAGTGAATAAGCAGGTTTTAAGGTCCCTAGAATCCGATAATAACATTTTTACGATAATGTCTGTGTGTGTGTGTGTTGTTGGAAATACGATTTCTCAAATTCTATAAGATTATAGACCTGTGTATCTACGGATTCCTCATCTAACAGTAATGGGAAGAGTTGAATAGATTCTGGTAACAATTGGACAACCGGAAGTTGTAGTATTTTAACAAATATCTTTTAAATATTATTTTTTAAAAATTTATGTTACTACAAATATTAAAAACCAAAATTCTCTATTCGGCACATTTACATTTTTTATTATACCTTCTATAAATTTAAAGATATAGATATATAATCTATAAAATAATCTGTTGTAGTAAATCTCATAGCCTGCTCACAGCGCAAACATCTCCATGGTAACTACTTGAGAAATTAAAATATCTGTAATTGACAGATAAATGTCACTAATGTCATGGTCAAAAATTCAGAGATATAGTACTGAAGGGTTTTTCTTGGAACGATTTTTAATATTTCTCATTGTATTATTAATTACATATTTAGAATTATAGGTATTTTACATGAACCCTTCAGAAATAGCGCCAATCCCGTTAATGAATTGGAAAAACCTCAAACATTTAGAAGAAATGAAGAAAAATTGCTCATAGAATGAATTTAAAATTATAGAAAATACTAAATATAAAGAAATGTTAAATACATGATGGCCACAACAGATTTTTAAATTTAATTTTTACCATAGTATCCTACAGAAATATTCGATTGTAGTTTAAAATAACATATGTAGGTATATATTATAATTACAAATTACAGAAAACATTTTCCTATTATCCTCTGAGAATCAATTAGAAAATCATATCAGTCTCTTTCACTATTCAAGGTTATTTTATATTAAGTGAAACTAAAAAGTTTTAAATAATACGATGCAGCTGCAAACGGCAAAATGCGAAATACAAAAAGCCATACATAGAACATACATGTAGATTGTCTTACCTGTAGAATTAGACTAACACCTGTAGACCGAAACCACTAACACATTTCACAAAAGTCAGTCCATACACAACACTTTTATTTTGGAATGAAAATCCTCACGTATAAATAAACTATTGAGTATATTACTAGGGCCAAAAGAGCGTAGTTACAATAAATAACAAAAATTTCATACAGTGCTTTTAGTATTTGACGAAAAATTTTGCCGGATAACGAAAACTAACAATCAAAACACTGCACTAAGCACTAAATTATTGTCACTGATCACATATACGTAAATATTGTTTCTGTGGTTCCCTCTTAACTTCTTGACAGCTCGCTCTAAAGTGAAGGCAGCAAATCCTTTCCTTCAAGCCCGGTCAAGTGGAAGACACAATCTTAAAGAAGCGGGTACTACCATTGGAGAAGGTTGAATTAACCTCCGCTTGAAGAAATACTGACAAGAATATGACAACTTTCTAAGTTAAACATAAAGTTTTTTCTGTCTTTGTTCAAAAACGGTTTTACTCAGGGTAGTTTTTACAAAACACAAAAAGTTATCGCGAAAATTATTGTGTAGTAAATTTTTAATTGATTATTGCGTTGTTTTTATGAAATATATGAAGTAATTTTTGCATCATCGGAAAATATATGAAAAGTATAGTGCTGGGAGATATAATAAATTTTATAGATTATAAATCTTTACAAAATTTAATTATACATATTATGCAAACAAGCAAAAACATGTTATTGTTATTTGCGGGAAAACATATACAGTAAAATTTTTGAAAGATGTCCGATCAAGGTCATCTGTATCGTGAACGAATTAACAAATTGGCATACATTTATCTCCTTCCTTTACAAAGGCTATAAGGGTGTGCGATAAGGATGGATATAACACGCTTGTCTTTAAAAAATTCATATTGTTTCGACTAATTTAGGACATTCCACTTTAAAACAATGCTCGTTGTTGATAATATTTACGCTGTAACGTAAGTTAATTTATTGATTCAGATACATTACCTTGATTCATAGCCATACGAAGAACGTTATTTTTATTTTCTGTTAGAGACACTGACATTGTGTCATTATCTTATTTCTCACATATTTTTACATTTGCTAATAAACGTACCAGTTGACTTATTTATGATTTTGAATGCTTTTATTTGTAATATATTTTTAGAATAATAAAATAACAGTAGTATCTTATGTACCCTCATAAAAACTGAGCAAATGACACAACTGAATTTGTCATAATGGGCGGAGCAAAAATCTGAATTCGTACAATTCGTAGATGACCTTGATCGGACATCTTTCAAAATTTTTACTGTACATATTAAATTTTATTTGAAATCGAAATTTTATAGGTTGTGTTTATACATCTTTCAGCCTGACACTCGATATTGCTAATTTCGGATATTGAAGTTATCGTAAAGACCACCCAAAATTAATCGTTTTTTTTTTCTCATTTTGTGATCACTAGACAACCTTCCCCTTTCCCTTCTGAATCATCCTTTTTAAGTGATCCCGCGGTTTCATTTCATAGCATATATAAAAATGGCTGACATTATGTTTTCGAGCATAGAAATTTATTAATGTGGAGTTTGAAAACATAGAAAATATGTACCATAAAAGATTTGTTTTAAGTAAATATGATTGATATTCCTTAGCAAGATTTTTTTCACTTCAATATGATCCATTTTAATGCTGACTATAACACTTGACAGTAGATTATTTAATTAGTTTGAATTATTAAAAATAATAATAATATTTATTATGGTTAAGACATTAACAAATGTATCCCAAGGTCATATACAAAATAGAATTAACAACAAGCAATAATATTACATTTTACAATAATCTAGAAATTCATCTATACTATAAAAACAGCTTGAAAGTAGGATTTGTTTCACTTTAGATTTAAACAAATTTGGTGGATTATCCTTTAACTCGCTATTTAATTTAAAAAATAAAATTGGTCCCCAGTATTCAACACTGCTTTTACATTTGTTAATTTTAACAAATTTTGGTATAATATTGTTTTTTGATCTAGTCTCATAATTATGTAGATCAGCATGTGTTTGATATATATTCATATTGTTTTTTACATAGATTACATTAATCAGAATCAGAATTTTTAAATTTTAATTTCTTTATAGGAATTATTTACATCGTTCTTCTTGCAAATATTTTTTTTTTCATTTTACGTAGGTATAAATTTATGTACTTTTAATGACGATTTTTATGACCTATAGTAATGATTTCAAATAAATAGTTTTACTTAATTTTTAAAATGTATATATTTATATTGCAGTTGCTTCATTAATTGTTTGTTTAACAGATAATATTTTTTAAATGATTATTTTTTACTGATATAACAAAAATATATAAATAAATATGAATACATGTTCAATAAATATTATGTATGCATTTTTTTGTCAATGCATGTATGTAGGAATAATAAATTTATACTTAAATGGGCTTTCCATGTTAAAAAATATTTTTCATTATCGAAATCAGCGAATAAAAACAGGTTGCTACACCTAATAATTGGTAAAAAGCCCTGATGATGTATTTATTGTATTTTATAATTTTTATTTTTATTATCTACATTTTTTTATATATAAAAGTTTATAGTGGGATCGACCGTTGAAGTCTTTTGCCTCAAAAGACTTCAACGGTCGATCAAGCTACAACATACAATCCGCATCACCTGTATGTAACGTAGGTTACATCGTTGAAACGACTATACGTATTTTTCTAATACTGCAATAAATTCAATACATTGTTATTACATATTCTTAAATTATTATTTATCATTATAAATATTTTGTTGTTCTTTCATGATTGTTTCAATCGCAATTATTGGCATATAACAATATATTGCAATCTTAAGTTTTGGATATATGTATCTACAAGTCCTATTCTATAAAAAAAAAAATCTTTTCATTTTTACGCGAAAAAATTGCAAACCGCTCTGTCAACACTGCAAACGTAAATTTAAAATTACACCGGTGACCTAATTCTTTTGTACTCGGTATCACTGTGGCGCCGGAGGGTTCTAGAAGGACGCTGGGCTGTATAAATACCGTCTGAATGACAGCGGAGAGATAGTCTGATATATAGAAGCAACGAGTAATGAAGGTAGTGATATAAATAAACAGTCTACGAGTTGTTAACATAAATAAATGTAGTTATATCAATAAGTGTAGTGATATAAATATTGGTTAAATAAATAATCTTAGTGTTTAAGCATTTAATAATATTCTTAGTCATAAATTATTGTTTATAATTATTTAATCATAGTGTTAGTTACTTTTATCATCTTCTTAATATTTAATCTTAATTATTTATAGTTCAATAAACGTATAATTTTAATTAATAATATCTCTTATTTTTACATTTCATCCATATAAATAAAACGTTACTAAATATTAAATTTTCTGGTTGGAAAATCTTAAATTTTTAATTATTCTTCCCGGTTAAAAATATAGACTATTGTGTGCGTTGAATAACAATAAACAATATAACAAATAAATAAATGTCAACGTACGTCTTTTATTTCTCCGCCTACGGTTAGTTTCTCTATGCGACAGGTCTCTATATGTATGACAAAGACAATTATTTTCATCCTTGTCTAAAGCCTAACTTTCCCCATATTACATACACTCATTCAACTTCTGAAATATCAACGATAATGGAATTACAACTTTATTTAGAGTATAAATAAAATCTAGTTTCCTTTGCTCCAAAGTACTGTGTCATTGTAGTGCTAATGATTTATTTGGCGTATTATATTAGTGTAATTTTTTTCGTACGGAAATGGCGCGGTTATGACAATTGAATATTACGTAGCACGATTGTCTTTTGTTTGATGTTCGACGTATGAAATGGTGTACCCAGTTAGGAGCATTATATTGTAACTTATTACATGGAAGTTCAATTGTTTTATTTAATTGTTCATGAAAAAATGTATCATACATATGAGTATGTGTCATATTTTATTAATCATAAAAAAATCTGATTACTGTGAATTAATAATTAAAATGTTATTTTGTAAGCGAGATGCGTAAGTTTATATTTTATACTTAACAATTGAGGGTACCAATTATAACCAAAATCTAATCAAGTCTGCATATGAATTTACGGAAGAGGAATACGTAAAAATAGTAATTTTTGGAATTCTAGTATTGGAGATATCGCGGCCGTAATTATAGTCACACATACACACGGAGACATCATCGTAAAAATAGTAAAATCGTATTCTAAGGACTCTGAAATGTATTAATTTATTAAAAACTTTCAATCGAATTTTTTGACCAAAGACAATATCTTCCTTACCTATAGGTGACGGAAGGTAAAGGTATGGTTTCCTAGACACGACAAGCCGCGGCGGCTGGTCGCCGCGACATTACTCCGATCGCTAGTCGCAGAGCATTACTGTTTTCCTAGACGCGACAGCTGCAGTTCGAAATAAAGCGAATTATGTTACAAAATAATTACATTTTACAAATGTAAATTTCAATTTATAATAGCATTAAGTTTTTTTATATTATTTCATTTACAATTACCTAATTTTTCTATTTTCTCTGTAATCCCCATCCATATTTCGTCTTTATATATTACATATTTATACTTATCATTGATCATATCATACAAAACATTATTTTCTCGAACTTCTTCAACTAATTTCCCATCATCTAAGGCTGAAAATACTGATTTCGCCATCCTGTCGCCGGCGACTGTCGCGGAGTACTGCTCACTATACCAGTCATTCGTTTGTCGCCGCGGCAGACAATTTGCCGCGCAGTCGCGGTCGCGCCGAGGAAACCACTTCTTACAATTTGCCTATACGCAGAGGTGCCGCGCGACCTGTCGCCGCGGCTTGTCGCGTCTAGGAAACCGTACCTTAAGAAGTGTAAGGAATAAATGTATTTTTTTACATATTTATTACAAAATTCAAATGTATTTATGTATAAAAGCAGTATATAAACATTAAAAATATACGCTACACTATTTCAAACTACAAGATGTGGCAACATATAAACATATATACATTTTACAATAAATATTTTTGTTTCTTGCAAGTACAAAAAAATAAAACCTTCAAATTTCTAAAACTATACAATAAAATTCTCATCTATATATACTTTCTTTTTCTGTATAAAATAAATAACTCTTGGTTTACATCTGTATGACTTAAACTATGTACAATGGAATGATGATGAACCCGTAGTAAGGTTGTCAAGGCAATAAATACTTTGGGAGATATTTTGATTAAATTCTGTTGTTGCTCGGAACGATGTAGAGATCTTCATTGACGTTGTAGTAGTTGGGAGCTGATGGACAGTCTACGTTGTAGAACCAATCACATACTCGGATGTATTGGTTGAAGAGAGTGCCATTGGGGCATAAGAAGCTGTAGAGTTTGCCATTGGCGCACCAGTGCCAAACCTAGAAAAAAAAATGAAATAATAGTAATAGAGTGCCTGCTTTGATGTATGGAAGCGAATGCTGGGCATAAAAAGAGAGTGACTGCCGTGGAAATGAGGTATTTACGTGGTGTATGTGGGTATGTCAGACGAGATCGCGTGAAGAATAATTTGGTGTATAAAGAATGTATGGTTAGGAACAATGTGATTAAGAGAGTTGGTGTGAGTCAGTTGAGATGGTTTGGGCATGTGTAGAGAATGGTGAGTGAACGGCTTGTTGCGCCTATATATCTTGGTGAAGTTGAGGGATTTCAATTGCGTGGCCGACCAGTGTGTCAGTGGATGGATGTGGTTGGTAGGGTGCTTAAAGAGAGAGAGTTTCCAAGTATGAAGAGAAGAAGAGCATATATGTATGCGATTATGAGTGTGGCCGAGGCGAAAGAAGTCTGCTTAGATAGGAATGTGTGGCGAAGGATGATTGTTTCCTAACTATTATTGTAATCCGGATGCGGTATTTCGCTATCGAAAATCGGTCATTTTAATATGTTTAAGAGTAGGGATTTGTTGTATGATGTTGATGTTGTTCTTATTGTTATCGAGTTTGTGCGAACCCACTAAGTGAGACATGCGTGATTTTATGTATGTATGTATGCTATTGATAGTATAAACAATTATAAAATATCAAGAGCAAGTTTATCAAATTTATTATTATTTATTCAATTGAATCTGCCATAGGAACCAACTTAGAAAAAATGGTGCTCCCTCGACAGAATGGGGTAGTTACCATATGTTAAAATTTAATGAAATTCTTATTTGTTTATAAAATATGACTCATAATAAGATGTATACTGTATTAAAATTCGCCATTTATTATGTAAATATTTCAAAAAAGTTATTTAAAATATTACATGATTCAAATCGACCTCTACTCTGTGACGTCACGCTTACATACTTAACGCCGCAAATGTCACTAGTGTCGTTGTTTTACAGCGATGGGATGTGCCATGTCAAAGTGACAGTTGATGGTGATACTGACACCATGGACATAACCTTGTTTCTATTTATCAACTGTACAAAACGTCGATACAAACTTGCTCAAACAAAAATAAATAAGTAAAAATACGTGCTAACTTGACAGCAATATAACCTATAAAACAAGTTCCCTTATCCTGCAAGACATACGTCGCAAAATATCTTTGTCATACTTCGAGCAGCACGTCGGAACTAAGTTGCAACGGAAGCGGCAAGGGTAACGTCACAGTGGCGTGAATAGATATGTCCAGTATTTTCAGTAATTTTTTTCTCATTTAAAAACAAAAATTGTGCAAAATAAAAAATATGGAAAATTTAAATTATATTATAAATATTATATTATAAATGCCAGGAGTTAGTTTATTTATTATTAGAGACCAAAGTTTATTAAACATTACTTGTAATTTGTGAAAAGTAAAAAATAAATTATTATGTCAAACAACTGGAAAAATGTTTTGTAATAAAAATTGTTCAAATATATGACGACCCTTGAAAAATTGTTTAGAGCAGAGGTGGGCAAACTTTTCTCATCAAAGGCCACAGACAGAAAGACATACATTATATCAAATTTCAATTAAAATTCAAATATGATACTAGTCTCAAAAAATATATAGCATCTCTTAGAAATAGAAATTAAAAAAATTACAATAATGAAATTGCTAGCCTACATGCTATGCAATACATTTGTCAACAATGTAAAGCTCGATTGCATAAGAATAACAATATGTGCTTTTGTATATTATAGTTCACACAATTTTATTGTCTTAGCATATACGTTTAAATTTTAAGTAATAACTAAATCAAAAATAGTAGTATTTAATTAATTGTTTTATTTCACGGCTCACTATTCTTTTTTCGACTAGGTGTATAAAAAAGTGCCCGCCATTTTACTTTTTAATAATGTAACATATAGATTATTTTACATGATTGTAAAGCGAATTTGATGTACTTTACAAATTAGTAAAAAAATTAAGTACCATTTGAAATTTCAAAGTTGATATTAATTACTAATAAACCGGAAGTGGTATCATGAATGTACATCCGTCATCAAGTAGCTTACATGTTGCTGTATAAATCATGTTAAATGAAAGAAATTACTAACTTAATAAATAAGCGAGATATTTGCTGGGTCCATTAAAATATAACAACCTATATATAATCCGGCCCGCGATTTGATGTGATATTTGCTTCCAGGCCCGAGGTCTGGGCGAAGTTGCACATGCCGCCCTATAAAGTTATTTTTTTTGTATACCACATGAAATCAAATTTCCGCTGATCTAAGATAATTGTGTACAGCCTTTTAATTAAGACAGCGTGTAAAGTTTAATAATACCTGGCAACGAGCTTCAGGGTCGCTGTAATATCCAGGGATCCTTCCGTCACAGGAGAAAGAAAGACCCTGGGGCACCTCATTGTAGATTGGATAGTCCACATCTGGCGTGTAACCGATCAGTTGCTGTAACAGTTACAAATTACAATGCATAGAAACATTGTCTAGTTCACAGATCACTATAATACTCATAAGTCTATTGAAATTTATACCGAATATTATAATTATACATAAATCAAGTGTAATTTAACGTTAATTCTACAAATTTACTATTCTAATAATACTCGAAGCTTGTTTTTAAATTGTCATTTGTTTTACTTCATAAAACGAATTCAAATATGACCAATTTGTTTAAAGCTATGTCATTAAAAAAATCGTTAATTGCAGGAAATTAACGATTCTGAAATGAATACAAGTTTCCGAAACAAGCACAGCGGGTTTTGAAATTTGAATGGAATTTTGGATTTATGTCCATCATATGTTTTATACAATATTTTTATAATTGGAGGTAGTTTCTCGACTAGCCATTACATGCGAATAGAATAATATACTTTATCTATAATTGTCAAATAATAAAATACCAGTGACATATTTGTATTAAAAAATAAGTAGAATTATTTCACTGATAAATCCATTTTTACCTCTCGCTACGATTTCTCAAATCCTATAAGATTAAAGACCTGCGTAACTACGGATTCCTCAATCTAACAGTAATGGGAAGAGTTGAAAAGATTCTGATAACAATTGGACAAGCGGAAGTAGTAGTATTTTACCAAAAATCTTTTAAATATTATTTTTTGAATAACAAATTTAAAAAACGTATTATACGTTCTATGGATTTAAAGATATAGATATATAAGCTATAAAATAATCTGTTGTGGTAAATCTCACAGCCTGCTCACAGCCCAAACATCTCCATGGTAACTACTTGAGAAATTAAAATGTTTGTAATTGACAGTGTCACCAATGTCATTGTCAAAAATTCAGAGATACTACTGAGGGCTTTTTCTGGGAACGATATTTAATATTTCTTATTGTATTATTAATTATAGGTAGGTATATTTAAAATTATAGGGATATTACATGAACCCTTCAGAAATAATGCCAATCTCGTTAATGAATTGGAAAAACCTCGAACATTTAGAAAAAATGGACTTGCTCATAGAATGAATATAAAATTATAGAAAATACGTAAATATAAAGACTAGATGTAATTTGAATTTTTTGTGTGTACAAGAAATGTTAAATAAAACATACCACAATGGAAAGGACGCGAGAGGTATTGTGATGGCCCCAATAGATTTTTTTTGTTTACATAAACAAATCTAGTTATCGATGGTGTTGAAACAAAATTATGAAGTGATTTGACATTTAACATAAAATCCTAAAACCAACCATACAGCTACAATTTAAGCTTAAGAAAAAAAATAAAAGTATGAAAAATGACAAAACTAGTGTATTTTTGCTTTTTATGTAGACAGAATTATTTACTAAAAGTAATTTTGTTTGCACTCTTTGAAAGATAAGATTTGAATTTGACATAACGATTGAATATTATTATTACACCGAACTGTCAATATTATTCAATTAGCAACAGTAACGAACGTCAATAAATGATAAAAATCGGTTGAATTACGGGTATATTATTTGACAGTTATGGATAAAAAATATTATTGACTATATGCATTAAAATAAGTTACTAATTTAATTTTTGACCGCTTCAGTAGTGCCCTCCTCATAATATCTTTAAGATTCCATTAATTTTAGATTACCCGTAAGTGCCCTCAAATTTTCAACAGTATAGACATATCGTCATTACCGAAATATATTAATAAAAGTAGATTGACACACCCAATGAGTAATAAATCATGCTGATAAATATTAAAATATGAGTGATAATTCTGTGATGTTTATCATTCGTGTTTGTTTAGCAAAACCTTTTCAATGTAAATATTTTTTTACTCCGTATTATATTATCCAATGTGATGTGAATTAGATCAGCTTGTTGACCGGAAGTTCGTTTCCGTTTTTACAATAAATACCCGTGTAACAATGTTGCTCATTATTCACCGTGACAATTTTTGCTGATGTATTGTGTGACGCTAGATTAATAACCTCTGATTATTCTGAATACAGGAAAGGTCTGCATCAGAATTATTTATGTAATAATAGACCAGATTTTTCAAAATGATATAAATAATTCGTATAATTTGTTGTTTCATGAGAAAAAAATGCAATTAAGCGGAGATTCTCTTCCTGAAAAAATAATGTAACTGGAGCAATTATACAATACTAGAAATTATGAGCACTCGAGAACATGTCATAAAATTTTCATACGTAATATAACAAGTGATATGATTATCATCGATGATATTCTTGAGTGAAACCGAGCTGCTTCGGTTCACGAGCAATATCTTCGATTATTTATCATATCACGAGCTTATATTTAATGAGAGAATATAATGAATTTTTAACTTAACTTTTGATATACATATTCATGTATTAAAACATGGTACTTACGAGTTTTATTTAATATATCGGAGTTTGAATAATTGTAATTACTTATTTTATACTCATAAGTAACTGTTAATGTCGTAAATAAAGAAAACAAATCCCTTAGTAACGACTATAGATGATAATTTCTTTGTTTTTTATCATCGCTGTGATACATGTAACTAGGGAGATTCTGAATGTTGATTGGCGGAAAACATGTCACGTGACTAATGAATTATATTCTCTACGATATATCTTCAGTTAAACTCTAATCAGCAATATTTTTATTTTATCGAAATACTAATATTTAAATATCGTATGCCCAATTTTCAACTGCCTTTATTCAAATCTCGGAAAATACAAGTGACGAATTTCCTTTTTGGGCTTTTTGTATGCTTTTGACAGTTTGATGTGCTTTATCTTCCAAAACAAATTTTATAAGCTACCAGAAAATGAATTTTTCTACATTACCGGCAATCAATATTAATGTTTCATATAAAAAAAAATCCAAATTGGTTCTTTAGATGATGCATCATTCTAAATTTTATAAACAGGAAGCACATGAGACCGGATGTGTAGTCGTGTTGTTCACAGTCCAGTACTTTTAAATTCATTTTTATGTGACGATTATTAAGCCCCTTTTTATATTGTCATAAATTTATTAATAAGCAAATTTAACTAATGAATGATGCTTGGGATTCATGGAGCGTGACAATCAATATAAATTATGCTACTTTTTCTACCAATAATTATTGACATTGTTTAATTTTTGATTTGTCTATATAACCATTTGAATAATATAAATTGCCAAAAAGTATATATAGATGTTTTTTTTTAGAAAAAAATAAATTACTGAGTGTAGTACTACTTCCGGGTGCCCATTTATTTCTTAAAACTTATCAGATCTATCTTCCCATCAATATTAAAATGTCGAATTCCACGAAATTTTGTCTTTTATAGTATTTAATAAATCATTTGAGTAAATCAAGAGACACAGATATCGTATAAATGTTAAAATAAGATTTTAAGGATCTTAAAAAGTGTTTAGTCATTAAAATTTCGATATGCGATTTTTAGCATGATTTCTGAACCTTTCAACCTATGGTGACAAGAGGTAAAAATCTGTTGTGGCCAGCACAATACCTCTCGCCACTTCCTTTTTTTGGTTACATAAGTATAGGGCGCGAACAGTAATGTTACATTTTTGGGCTTCACAAGCAGATGTGTGGGCCCGTTTCACAATGATAATTATGTACATAGATGTCAAATGTTAGAATTTTTCATTAAAAATTTTAAGATTTTCTAAATTTACGTCAATTTATCACCAGGAGTTTAAAATTTACTTGTATGCCTTAGATATTTAACATTTAATTCTGCTCCACATGGAATTGGAAAATCACTAAATTTAGAATGAGAAATTTATACATAATTACTAGCTATCTTTCTGACATGGGCCTCCATATCTGCTTGTCAAGGCCAACAAAATCATATGACTGCTCGCTCCCTATTGTATTTAACATTTCTTGTATACTCTACACCAAAAATTCTACTTACGCATATATCTATTCCATATATATTTAGATTGTTTAATTTTAAATTCATTTTTGATGAAGAAATTTTGTCCTCTTCTAATTTTTCGAAATGTTTCCAATTCTATTAATACATTAAGAAATAATATAATGTATGTACTTCCCAGAAAAACTCTTCAGTAATGTCTTCGGATTTCTGACACTGACATTTATCTGTCAGTTACAAAAAAATTAAATTTTCAACTATTTTCCATGGCCATTCTTTCGGCTGTAAAATTTATTATAACAGATTATTTTACATATTATATTTCTTTTATCTCTAAATCTATAGAATATATTATAAAATATTTAAATGTATCAGAAAGAAAATTTATTTTTCTTTAATATTATCAAGAAAAAATTTCAAAAAATATTATTTAGAAGATTTTTTTTCAAAAATCTTCTACTTCCGGTTGTTCAATTGTTACCAAAACCTTTTCAGATCTTCCCATGAATGTCCGATTGGGAAATACGTAGTTAAACAAATTTAAAGTCTTATAGTTTTTGAGTAATCGTCCTTCCAACATCCTACATACATACACACACACATACATCCACACACACACACACACAGACATCATCGTAAAAATGTTAAAATCGGATTGTAGGGACCTTAAAACGTGCTTATTCAATAAAATCTGGATATGCGATTTTTAGCATGAATCCAATACCTCTCTTAGCGAGAGGTAAAAATTAGATGTAAAAAAATAATTGTGTGTCAATTTGCGGAAATTAGCACACAAGCGTTTGTCTGTGACAAGGGGTTAGCCGTTTATTGATATACCAAAATAACTATAAATCATTTTTAGGTTGTATCATTTTAATAAGCAATTATCATTACAATTTTTTTGTAACTTTTGCAAATCACTTTGTATAAGTAGTAAATTGTCATCGTTGGTCATGATTACTTTGAATTTTTTTAAATCATCAGCATATAAAACAAATTTTGAGTGTTGAAAGCATTTGTTTATATCATTGATCCTGTTCGAGGAAATTATGTTTCTGATCTGACAAATTTTGCTGGTACAAATTTAATGTCAGAGTTCGAATGATTCGTGTACAATATCCCTTTCCTATATGAGTCATAATCCTCAATGTAATCCACCCACGCATATCCTTCACATCCGGCTACACTTCCTGTCAACTTACACTCCAGGTTAGGTTGAGGGCGACGCCGCACAGCACTAACACAATTACGTATCTGGGGAACATATTCGTATTATCACTAACTGCACTAACAAGACACTAATCACTGAAGGAGATAGCAAGTAGAGAGATGAAGATGCGGTAAATTGTGAATGAACTACCAGACACCCACAAGCCTTATATAGTTGGAAGAGACAGTGGGGAAGATTGCGTTATGTGATATAGGTTAGGATGGATTCTCATGCTTTCGAGTCGAGATGCAGTTCACATGAAGGAGGTGTCATAATTATAAGGGGATATGGATATGACTTTATGGTATTAGTGCGTAGTGTTAGGTACTTTATTTGCTATAGGATATTTTGGTACTAAAAAAAATAATATGGTTAAATGAAAAATAGAGACAAATGGTAGTTTTGTTTATTGTTAATTTTAAATATATACAGGCTGTATTACGGAAAGTGAAACATAGGCGTTGAACATGGGAAATCAGTTTTTCCGTGCGCTTTGCCCCCCCTAATTATTTTAGACAAAAAGTTTCAAATGGATGTTGTAAAGCAAAAATTTCTACATCCAAATCAATAAAAACAATTTATTGTCAGAATAATGATTGTCAAAATAATAGTTATTTAAGTATTAAGGGCAGTAAGTGCACCTTACTGGTTGAAGATTAGTTTGAAGATCAAGACGAAATCGAGATCTCCAATACATCCGATACCGGTACGAAGCACTTAATGCCCGCGATGCTTATTATAGTTTTTGCACGATCGTCCCAATAATAACAAATTAAAGTTTAGAATTATTAAAAAATATTTTGACATTTAAAAAAAATAGTTGTCATTTTTAAGTAAACTATGATCGTTGTTTTATTATCGTTAAAGCTTTAAAAATTGTACATTTATTTTTTATTTATGTAATTTTCACCGCCTCCAGATCGGTAGGTAGTCACATCACTTACCGGTCAGTCACATCATTTACTGATCAGTAATTTGTAAACAAATCTTACTGCCTTGGAAACCCTATCGGTAAAGTTTTAAAAAAACCTGATCGTGCAAAAATACTTATAATCTGACGTGTAAAACGTTACGCTTTTGAACGTCTTGTTACTAATTCCATGGCTAATTTTACTTCTGATTTTTCCGGGAGCTACATCATATCATCCTTGATTTTTTAGTTGGAATAGATGAACATTTAAATGCTTTACAAGGTATTCAACGTATAGCCGGTTACATCAACGTAACTTAAATTTGTATATTTACCTCTCGCTAAGAATAAGCTCGTTTTAAGATCCCTAGAATACGATTTTAACACTTTTACGATGATGTCTGTGTGTGTGTGTGTGCGCGGTGTATGTGTGTGTGTGTGTGTGTGTGTGTGTGGATGTTGGATAAACGATTTCTCAAATTATATACAACTAAAGTCCTGTTTAACTACGGATTTCTCAATCTAACATTAATGGAGGAGGTGAATGGGTTTTGGTAATAATTGGACAACCGGAAGTGGTAATTTCTTAAAAAAATCTTTTAAATAATATTTTTGAAAATTTATGTTTATACAATAATAAAGATCTTTAAATTCTCAATCTCATACATTTAAATTTTTTATTTTATCTTCTGTAAATTTGGAGATACATATATTATATAATAATATAGATTAATTTGTTGTAATAAATCTCGCTGCCCAAATAACTCCATGGAAACCAGTTGAGATATTTAAATGTTTATAATTGACAGATAAATGCAAAATATCAGTGTCATGAATCAACAGTTTTATTAACATTACAGAAAGCTTTTTCTGGGAGGTACGAGTACACTTAAAATTTCTTTTTATATTAATTAAATATTTAAAACTATAGGTATATTAATATTATATATATCCTTAAGAAATACCGCTAATACCGTCAGTGAATATAAATAATTTTGAATATATTAGAAGAGTAGGAGAAAATTCCTCATAGAACGAAAAAATAGATACAATTTGAATTATTTGTATGTACAAGAAATGTTAAATACGTTAATTATGATCTGGGTTCGATCCCGACCGACGCCAGAAATTTCTTCGAATTTTAATGGCACAAAATTGACCTCTGTGGTGCACTTTCCACGACAGAAATGAGTGCCCACACGGTACAAATGCAATGGGTAATATGCCGTGATGATATATTTATTATTCCTCGAGAGTGCACCACAGGGGTCAATATTATGCCATTTAAAATTTAAAATATTTGGTGCTGGTAGGGATTGATTCCGGTTCCCCAAATTCGCGACCATACACAGACACGCGGGCTCGAGACCCCATAGGTATATGTATTTAAATTAAATGGCGGGAGGTATTGTGTTGGTCACATCAGATTTTTTATATCTTCCAAGAAATGATGCCAATATTAATGGAATATAGTGTCACTTGTACAAGGATAGAAAACTTTTGGTACAGAAACAATACTCATTTATAAAGTTTTTATTTGGAAAAGAAAATAGAAAAAGTAATGTAGATTTTTCTTCTTTGTCTTAACTTTTTAGCAAAATACACGTAAACAACTTTAATGGTAGCTAACTAATATGAATATGAAATGAAATAAACGCTTTTGTAGTACACAAATTGATTTTATTAGTTCCACAACACATAAAAAACTAAATACATTAAATACATTACAGATAGGTGCCTTAGTTCTAGAATGTGGATTATTTAGTTTGGGGTTATGAACCAAAATTATAATAAATTTTCTATGTAATAATATTAGTCGTAGATAAGTAGTATACAACTCGTTATAATGGCTATGATGATGATTACAACCCTTAATATTTCTTATAAATATTTATAAATTATAGGGAGAAAAATAATTCCATTTTGGGATTTTTTTTTATTTAATTCATATTTATTTATAACTGGCCTTATTTAGGGCCAACAATAAAATTTGATAAGTTTACATTACATGCGAGAGGATAGCGCCCACTGGTACTACCTCTTTATATATCATTATTATGTTACATTTCATACATATATAATCGTTTTATATATACTTCAATTCGGAAGGCTTTGTTCTTTTGAGACGTCTCAGAGTAGGTTCATTGTTCCATAGCTCGGTAACCAGTTCATTTGGGTGGCAAGTTGGTCTTTTTTCATGTTTTAATGAGAATTCTCTTATTGATATGAAAATCTTTGTGAAGGGTATGGTTGTTGATGTACCATGGTGCGTTCGTAATCATGCGTAGTGTTTTATTTTGTATTCTTTGGATTATATCTGTGTTTGATTTCTTTGCACAGCCGCAGAGTTGTACACCATATGTCCAAATTGGTATGATGAGTACTTTATAGAGAAGTAGTTTATTTTGCAGCGACATTTGAGACTTGCGCCCTAGCAGCCAATACATCTTTTGTTTTGATGTTTTCGCCAGGTTAATCTTTTGTGTAGATACATGCCTAGATATGTTACTTCTTCGTTAGTGTCCAATATTTTATTGTTGATGTCTACTTGTGGGCAGGTAACTTTCCTTGTTGTAAATACTATGTGGGTGAATTTGTCTTCATTGATTTTAATTTTCCATTTGGTTGCTCATATTTGCATTTGATCTAGAGTTTCTTGTAGTAAGGCTGATGATTCTACTGGATCAGGGTGTGAAACAATATATGCTGTGTCGCCTGCATACGAGGTGTGTTCAAAAAATATCGCGAATTTTGTGTTTTTTCAAAAATTATTTATTTATTCATGAATATCTATTTTGTCCCCTTCAAAGTAATCCCCATGAGATATTATACACTTGTGCCAACGGTTTTTCCAATCTTCAAAGCACTTCAAAAAATCATTTTTTTTTATCTTGTTCAGCTCCTCCTTCGATGCCGTCTTTATCTCGTCAAGCGTAGCGTAACGTCGTCCTTTCATTGGCCTCTTCAGTTTAGGGAACAAGAAAAAGTCACAGGGGGCCAGATCTGGGGAATACGGTGGCTGCGGCATCATTAGTGTGTTGTTTTTGGCTAAAAAGTCGCGCACAAGCAACGATGTGTGAGCAGGGGCGTTATCGTGGTGTAAAAGCCAATTTTTGTTCTTCCACAAATCCGGGCGTTTCTGGCGGATTGCTTCGCGCAAATTGCGCATAACTTGCAGGTAATATTCCTTATTGACCGTTCTACCCTGTGGCAAGAACTCATGATGCACCACGCCCCTGCAATCGAAGAAAACTGTCAGCAAAACTTTCACATTCGACCGAACTTGGCGCGCTTTTTTCGGTCTTGGTTCGTGCGGCAGCTTCCATTGAGATGATTGAACTTTGGTTTCCACGTCATAACCATAAACCCACGATTCGTCACCAGTTATGACCCTCTGGAGCAAATTTGGGTCGTCGCGGACAGAGTCCAACATCTCATTAGCAATGTTCATGCGATGCTGTTTTTGGTCGCAATTGAGCAATTTTGGTACAAATTTCGCGGCGACCCGTCTCATGCCCAAATCATTGATAAAAATCGAATGGCACGAGCCAATCGATATGTTTAGGTCCTCAGCAACTTCTCTAACGGTGATTCGACGATTGGCCAATATCATTTTCTCCACTTCATTAATTTTTTCGTCTGTTGTTGAAGTGCTCGGGCGTCCGGCACGCTTTTCGTCGTTCACATCTTCTCGGCCTTCTGAGAACATTTTGTACCACCGATAAACGTGCTTTGGTCCAAGGTAGCTTCTCCGTATGCCACAGTCAACATTCGGAATGCATCCGCGCACTTAATTTCGTTTTTCACACAAAGTTTGATACAGGTTCTTTGTTCCATTTTTTTGAATAGGTAAAAATCGAAGACGATCCAAAACACGTGCAAGCAAAGCAGCTGTCAACAAGTAAGTGAACATTCAAAATGGCCGAGCTTGTCGACATAAGTGAGAGACATGAGTACCAACATAAAGCCACAAAAAGATCGAAATTCGAATATACGTAACCCGCGAAAATTCAAAATTCGCGATAGTTTTTGAACACACCTCGTATGTGGGGAAAATAAAATATAAATTGCATTTACAATGAACACGTATTCCTGATTCAATAACGGTATAAACTGTTAAAAGAATTAATACAAATTTTATGATTCGAACAATGTGTATCATTGGGTATGCACTTTTTAAATTCCAGGCATAAAAATTCAGAAAGTACATCCATTCACAATTACAACTTCCTTATATCACTTACGCAGTTACCCAGACAATTAAAGATGCATCAAGTGTTGTTTCCCTTGCATTTATGAATTAATAACAAACGCCAGCATGTGCGAACCTGCTCACATTTGAAATCAACTTACATAACCTCCTGGGAACTCTTATTTCTTCTGCCATTGTCGCCCTACTTGATAAGCCTTCGGGCCTAAGCTTCGCAAGAACACTTCGACTTTACGTCTTCGTGAAATGTTGCTGTTGCTGCGAAAAGTCCGAAAGACTGAAAGAAATCGCGGGTCAAGAACAAAGAAGTGCGTGACAGTGTTGCTTTTTTCTTTAAAGTTGGGAAATGTTTCTAATTAGTTGTTAATTTATTAGTAAAATGTATCGTGGGATCATAGTTATTATTTTTAAATGTTGAAGTAATATAGATGAAATTTTTGGCAGATGAAATTTGCGTCATGTTCTCACTTAATTAATGGGGGAAATATTTTATTAAATATTTGAACGAAATTTATAACTATTGTTTTATGCACAAATTATAAATTCGTTGGCCAATATCTTCTTGTGTATGTTATAAATATTATGGAAGATTTTTCTATATCTGCCTATAAAGCATTTCATGTTTCCATTCAAACCTTCCACAGATTAGCTTATCTTCAATCGATTTCCTGCTCCATTGAAATCACATATTAAAATATCTTTATGATATGACGACGTATCTTCCTCTCAGCAGAAGCTGTAAATTTTTTTTTTCTACAGTCTACATAGTAAGTAGCCATTTGCGGTCTCTTTTGTCAATGCAAAATGTCACTTTGCCGCTCTAGCGCGACAAAGTAGAAAAAGTGCTCGCTGTCCAAATTTCTAACTATACAATGTTGAGAAATGTCACTTGTCTACATTCTTGATGGAAACGTTTAGTCAGGAACTAAAATGACACTGTAGTGACACATTTACCACCTTTACAAATAAATCTGATATAATTGCTCTGTTGGTATATTACCAGGGACGTAGCCAGGATATTTTTGTAGGGTGGGCCACCGATGGACCAAAATTTTTTTAGGTGGGCCATTAAGAAAAGTTTTGTACTTGGGGTGACCAGATTTATAAATTGCAAAACCGGGACATTTTTTAAAGGATTGTAAAAACAGTTGCGGCTTGTGTATCAAGACTTTGGTGAGGGAAGGTATCTAGAAAAATAAGCGCCGCAGGCGAAATTTTTTTTTCATTCAAGGTCAAATGCCTTATAATTGAAAGTTACAATTTTTCAAGGGATGTGAAGCTGCATATTTTTCCTATTTCTTTTTTATATTCGTCTTCTTTATAAACACACTTTCTTTTTGGCATTTTGAAATTCTATAAATAAATGAACCCGTTTCTGTAAAACTGTGTTTAAAAAATAAAAATAATACTTATACATATAATTTAATATGTACTTACTCATAAATTAAAGTAAAAACATCCTTTATTATACGGATCTATGACAATTTTGCTAGGCAACCCCTACATAAACATTTCCAACCCGCGGGGTGGAAGTGAAATATATTATTTCCCACCTAAGAGATTGTCATTGCAGTTAGGAATGACGTATTTCCCAACCTCTAGAAAGTTAGGAATCGACATATAACTATAATGATTGTGAATAAAATAATATTACTGTTTCTTTACCATAAATGTCATTATTGTTTTGGAATGAGAAATGCAGTTCAAATAATGTGCGTGAACTGTTTTCTCTCATTTGACTTTTAAACGGGTGGGCCAATGGGTGGGCCAGAGTTTTTGCAGGGTGGGCCTGGCCCACCCTGGCCCACCCCTAGCTACGTCCCTGTATATTACATAACCAAAAAAATGCCGCACTATTGTGAAAATAAAATAGGGCATTCATTTACAAAAACGAAAGTATAAAATGTTTAGATTAGATTGAAGCAATAGGTCAAGAAGAATGGGAAATAACGATAAATTAAAATTAAATATAAAAGACGTTTTTTTCTTTATATTAATCCTTATTAATTGAGTAGTAGTGTAAGTATAAAGTGTACATTTTTTTTTTATGGTGGAGGACCCCACTGTGGCGACTGTAGAAAAAATATTGTGTGTGTGTTTGTTTCGAGCGCAAATGTACATTGTCGATTTCGAGAGAATACCGTGCTCCTGCGTCGCGCATGAAATATAAAAAGCAATCAATTCGTATAGATAAGAATATTCTTTAATATTTATAACATTAAATGTCAAAAAATAATATTTAACAGCGTTTTTCAAGAGGAATACGTAAAAATTGTAATTTTTGGAATTCTAGTATTGCACATACAGACATCATCGTAAAAATAGTAAAATCGTAGTGTAGGGACCCTAAAACGTCCTTATTCATTGAACCACCACCGAATTTTTTGACCAAAGACAATACCTTCCTTACCTAGAGGTGACGGAAGGTAATAATAATTGTTTTATAAAAGTGAATGACTATGTATGTACAATATTGTGATAATGTATATTTTATGAACTTATCGCTGAATAATTCAATCTAAATTATAGATAATATGTTGTGAGATCTATAACAAACAAGATGCTTATAAATGATGTTCGCATCATTATGAAAAACGTTGTAATGATAGTGTTCTAATTGCATATGTTTACATACTCATTCAATTCAATTAAAAAGTACTTCCCATTGGACATTAGACAATTACAGCCATTAATAATATTAATTTTACTTTCAGTTTGATTGCAATAGTTCTGCACGTTATTTTAACATAAAATTTCATTTAAATTTATGCTAGAAAATGTTCAAGCAACAATTTTTCATGAAACAAAGGGGCTAACAATTGTGTGAACGAGATTTTTGACATATTACAATTTAAATTTGTAATATGTTACGTTATGTTTTAAATATTAATAATAAGGTAATTTTATGTAGGCTTCTGACATACATTATAGAATATAATAATGTGAAGAATATTTAATTATAACGTTGCAACAATTGTATCATAATAATTGCATTATTTTAATATAAATCGTAGTAATATTAAACATATAATTATTATAAAATACTGTGATTGTTAAATATTAATTTACATTTTAACTAGGTAATATTAAAGAACATTTTATTCTCTCTAATATTTCTTTCATACATACGTACATACATAAAATCACGCGTGTCCCACTTAGTGGGTTCGCACAAACCCGATAACAATAAGAACAAAATCAACATCATACAACAAATCCTTACTCGTAAACTTATTAAAGTGATCGATTTTCGGTAGCGAAATACCGCATCCGGATCACAATAATAGTTAAGAATCATCCTTTGCCACACATTCTTATCCAAGCAGACTTCTTACGCTTCGGCCACACTCATAATCGCATTCATACATGCTCTTCTTCTCTTCATACTTGGAAACTCTCTCTCTCTTTAAGCACCCTACCAATCACATCCATCCACTTACACACTGGTCGGCCACGCAATCGAAAACCCTCAACTTCACCAAGATATATGCGCTTAACAAGCCGTTCACTCGCCATTCTCTCCACATGCCCAAACCATCTCAACTGACTCACACCAACTCTCTTAATCATATTGTTTCTAACCATACATTCTTCATACATCAAATTATTCCTCACGCGATCCCGTCTGACATACCCACATACACCACGTAAATACCTCATTTCCACGGCAGTCACTCTCTTTTTATGGTTTCCCGTCCATGCCCAGCATTCGCTTCCATACATCAAAGCAGGCACTAGCACTCCATTATATACACTTAACCGAGCATCCCTTGATACGTTAACGTTTCGAGCAAACGTACCCAGAGCACCCATTACCTTACATCCCGCACTCACTCTCCTTTATATCTCTCGATCAATTAGACCATCCCTCATCATGCTACCCAAAAAAACTCATTTACCTGCTCCAGTTTTACTCCATCCACCGACACATTGCACTCAGTCACCAATTTACTCCTTTCAAATACTAACACTTTGGAGTTATCAACATTCAACATCAGATTCATACTTCATATTTCTTTATATCATTTAATTTATTGGAAATAGTTGTTTTCTGATATAGTCAATTTTTTTGACTCTGTCGGGTACAGTAATAAAACTATAAATGAACTATAAATATCGCAATTATGATAAAGCGGCATATCCTTTACTTTCTGTAGTATAATACTGTTTGGCATCGGCCCATATTTTTGAGCCGCTCTATTCATTTATGTTAAAGGACTGTAAGGCTATTTTCCTATACATACCTGGTAGACGTTTGATTCAATGCATGAATAGAGCGGCTCAAAAATATGGGCCGATGCCAAACAGTATTATACTGCAGAAAGTAAAGGATATGCCGCTTTATCATAATTGCGATATTTATAGTTCATTTATAATTTCATTACTGTACCCGACAGAGTCAAAAAAATTGACTATATCAATAAATTTATTGGCAATATTTGATCTGTGTAGATAAGGTATACACCTAAATGTAATGCAAATTTGCTTATTTAGTTGAATAAGAATATTTATTGCCTCATTATTACATTATTATTGTTGCACTTAAATCTTAACGCCTATAATTACAACAATTACAAAACAATTCGCATTTTCCCATCTTTAGCATATGTTAGTACCAAAAACATAATAGCGTAACTGTTTATTTTATATCAATTCATTTATCATCTTATCTTTAAGAACATGTATTCAGTATTTAGGTTTTGATAAGCCAGGTAACCTCCTCTTTCCCCGCGTGACATCTGGCTTACCACGTGACCATGTGCCTGATTATGTTTTGTCTCACAACGAACTGCGCTCAGTAATGTCAAACAGGTGCAGCTAGTAACACGCATGCTCCAGTGTTCACTTGTTTCGAAAAGCGGCTACATGATGTAACGGACAACTTTCAAATTTGACGGAAAATTTTGACAAGTTTTATTTAATTTTGACAGAAAATTAGCGGGAAATTTGAAAGAACTTACTGAAAATTTTCGGTTTGTATTTTTGAGTGTAAATTTGATACAGTGACAATAAAAACAGTGTCGAAAATGAGTACCAAAGATATTGTGACAGTGGATGAATTACCTTTGGCGTTCCAGGCGAAATATATCGGTAAGTATTTGATACATTTGACATATTTGAAAGTGGAGAAATTGTTTGAATCGAAAGTTGTTTGATGATAGCAAAAACCTGGAATTCAATGCCTTTTCATCGAAATTCGTTTCATCTTCTAATGATATACTATTCAATGCAGTAATTATAAGAAATGTTATGATTTAAAGTTATGAAAATAGTAATAAATCATATGAAATTGTAGGAAACGCCACTAAAATTAAATAGTTTCTTAATCAGTTGTAATGTTTTATATACGGCAGTCTTTCCGTAACCGGCGCCGGTTGCCATTTTGACAATAGTTTATTTATTATGCTTAATATAACACCCTAACTTGGGGTCTCGTGGCTGTGTGCCTGAGTGTCTGGTCGCGAATCTGGGGTTCGATCCCGACTGACGCCAAAAATTACATCGAATTTTAATGGCACAAAATTGACCCCTGTGGCGCACTGTCCACGCCAGCAATGAGTGCCCGTGAGGTGACGTCTAGTAAGCGCCCCCACGGTACTAATATTCCATCATTACCGATATCTGTGTACACAGCAGATTGGCACACCCAGTAATGGGTAATATGATGAAATATTTATTTATTTATTTATTTAAATATAACTTTTCAGGAACGGCAAGAACTACATTAACCGTGGTTTTAACAGGGATGAAGGAGGGGCTGGTATTTAATGTTGAACAAAAATGCTTAATAAATATTTATAATGTTCACTTCATCCCATTATGCACTTTTACTGTAACATATAGGGTGGTGACCGGCACAGCCGAACATAGGTCTTTACCATGTAAAATCAGATTTTTCTAATTTCCTGCTTCCCTAATTATTGTAGGTAAAAAAGCTTCAAATAAAAGTTGTAGGGCATAAAAATCTGCAAAATTAACAAATGTTAACGATTAATCTGTGAAACTAGGTTAATTTATTTTCATACGTAATATAACAAGTGATATGATTATCATCGATGATATTCTCGAGTGAAACCGAGCTGCAGATTTCACGAGTCCGAAGGACGAGTTGAAATGTGCTGCTCCGGTTTCACGAGCAATATCTTCGATTATTAATCATATCACGAGCTTATATTTAATGAGAGAATATAATGAATTTTTGCAATCTAACCTAACCTAACTTTTGATATACATATTCATATTGTATTAAAACATGGTACTTACGTGTTTTATTTAATATTTCGGAGTTTGATTTATTGTTATTATTTATTTTTATACTCAAAATTAACTGTCAATGTCATAAATAAAGAAAACAAATCCCTTAGTAACGACTATAAATACGGTGTTTATTTCCTTGTTTTTTATCATCGCTGTGATAAACGCGTAGCTAGGGAGATTCTGAATGTTGATTGGCGGAAAACATGTCACGTGACTAAGGAATTATATTCCCATTATTATTTGTAATTTCTGTTTAAGTGGACGAATATCAATTTAAATTAATAGATAATTGTTAACTGGGACAGAAATTTGAAATAATATCTAATAAAAGTAAATTACCCTAACATGAGAGATAAACCGTTAGACATTTGTTATTTATTTTGTTTCAATTCCATGACTACTGCTATTTTTGATGTTTTTTTCGACAATTTATATCTAATTTCTGCCGTTACAATGTATATAAATATTTGCTTATAGATTCAGATGCATAATTTTATGCTCTACAACTTTCATTATTTGAAGCTTTTTTACTTAAAATAAATAGGGGAGCAGGAAATTATATAAGTCTGATTTTACATGTTAAAGTGCTATGTTCGGCGGTACCGGTCACCACCTGTATAGTATTATTATTATTACAATATACGCGCACGTCGACACCTAAATTGTATGTTCGGTATATCAGATATATGCTAATTGAGAACTGTCAGTTGACTAGTGGCTGCCATTTAGTAACTCATACTATAATATTTTTTATTTTGATGTATTTGATCCCTGTGGTATGGCTCTTCTAAAGCAAATTAAGTGCGTTGTGTTGCGACGTTTAGTACTCACCTTCTGTGCAATGTATCGTCTTTACCTACATCCGCAAATAAAATCAAATTGGTACTTCCAACAGGGGTTAATATGCGAAGATGATATGCAGAAAAAAAAAACCAGAAAATTTGTTTTAGTGATAGATTAATTTTGGAAATATAGTCGATCTCCAATTCGAAATAAAATTAGAAAATATATGGTCGTACCATGAATCAATCGATTTACGTAAACAACTTGCAAAAAATATGAATAATAGTATTTGAGTTAGATACACATACACACCCACACATATACATACATACACACATACCCACAGTCATCATCGTGAAAATGTTAAAATCGGATTGTAGGGACCTTAAAACGTGGTCATTTACCAAAATCTCGATATGCGATTTTTAGCACGATCCCTATATCTCCCTTACCAAGGGTAGCGGGAAGTAAAAAAGATTTTTTAATATTTTCGTGTTAATTTGGATAATTTGAGTACTGAAAACTGAAATAATACCGAAGGCATTATCTGGACCAAGTTAGGAATTAATGGCTAATTTGATAGCTTATTTTGAAGAAGAAAAACAAAATAATGAGCCTTATATACATTTTTTTAAGATACTTCAAACTGTGCAAATGTCATAGAAAGTTTTCAGTATGTAATAAATTAAATACATATTATTATCTTATCATCATGTAGATTTGTTGTATTTGCGATAAAAATTAATATTTACTAAATTGACGACAGAAGTAATAAAAAACATATACATATAAATATTTAATTTTTTATTGTGGGATTTTAAAACTTGACGCGTTTGAATTAAAAATATATGAGGTAAATAAGAAAAGATAATTACAAATTTGTTAATAATCTTACTCATGCACTTTTATGACATACTTTTATGTTTGCAATATTTGCTGAGTACACTACATTTCACATTAATTTGTATTAATTACAAAAAATAAATTAATATAATGGAAAATTTCTTAATATTAAGTACATCTTAATATAATTATGTTTTTAATGTTATGTAAACAGATGAAACAAAAGAATGAAAAAGCAATTATCATGAAAATTACGTTAATTACTTATGAAGTAAGATTTAAAAAAAATGTTATTTACACAGAAAAATATCAATTTTTTATCATTATAATCTTATGTTCTACAGACATTTTGAGAAAACAAAAACATTAAAAAAACTGATTTTATCATTATTTTATACCTACTTGTATTTTTAAAGTATGTCAAATTTTTCCCGAGAAAATTCACATACAGAGAGTTTATTTTATCAGTAAACATAGAATAGTTTCATTACCATGACAGCAATGTATTGACGCGTTTATTTTTTGAGTAAACATAGGGAATAGTTGCCAGATTCGTCAAACTGTTACATTTCAAAATGGTTTTTTTATAAAATTGCAGATTATGACAGGTATAATTCAAATATTAGCCTAAGATAAGTTTTAGATGTATCTGCTGCTACATTTAATAATCAACTCAAACACTGCCCAGCACCAATTCTAAAAATCTATAATAATTATAGCTTGCACCAAATGTTTATTTCTTTCAGGACACTTAAAAAATGTGTACAATGAATGAACATTTAACAATTAAAAACAGAATTAGTTCAGCTTCACAAAATATAACTCCCCAGCAAAAAACAAATGCTATTAATTATTTTTATAATCGTTTAGGATATTGTTTAGAAGTTAGTGGTGCCAATTTTGAGTATTTGTTAAGTTAAAATAAAAATTCCTCACTAACTTAATGTAGTTCTTAAGTGTATAAACATAAATAGTTTCTCGTTTCATTAATTTATAATTTAATTTTTATCTTATGTTTACTTATACATAAAATAAACGCTTTAATATATTGCTGTCAATCATTTTATACTGTAACTATGGTAATGAATACCCTATGTTTAATAATAAAATAAATTACCGGTATTTTCAGTTTCATGTAAAATTTATAATATTAACATACTTTTTCCTACTGTATGGAATTTTCCAATAGCAATTTTAGATTTAGGATTAGATTAAACTTTCTTTGGGTTTCTGTATCTGTTTTACTGGTTTGAATTTTGTAGTGGACTCCTTTCCTTTTGTTGACATTTACGTGGGTTGAATGGTGTTACACAACTTGTTCTACTATCGAGATATTTAAAAAAAAAATTACTACCAATAATATACGAGTTCTGGTGAATGGAGTTCGTATTTCGTCCATTTGGAGTCACATTTTCAATCAGTACGTACACAATTTTTGTGTTTCATTTTCGGACTAATTAATTCCAAATTCTTTTTTGTAACATAATTGTAATGTATTTTCAAATGTAAATATTTTTTGACCAATATTTAAGAAGATTATGATGGCGCTAGAACATTCATTTAATAAAATCAAAATACTCAACAATATCCTCAAACCACCTTCTATGAACATTACTTAATACATTAGATCAATAAATAAATTAAATAAATATATCATCAGGGCATATTACCCATTGCTGAGTGTGCCAATCTGCTTTGTACGCAGATATCGGTAATGATCACCTTTCGTATAACGAAATGGAAAATAGAACATTGTTATGAATATGAACATTACATATAGCCGATTTAATTAAATTAAATCCAATTGTTTAATTTAAATAAATTTATTCCGTCCTTAATAAAACCGGGGGTTAAAGAATTTATATTTTCCATTCTAAAAAAAAAATTGTAAAACATTTCTAGAAACAGATAGTCAAATATTTTGCAAATTCTTCCGCAACTGATTAACATCGGTACATTTTCAACTTATTTCAGAAAAAGTAAATTCAATTTCAGAAAAGAAACGTCAATTTCAGAAAATGTAATTTCAATTTCAGCTTCCATTTGTATTAACAATAAATCTGATGTGGCCAGGACATTAACTTCCGGCAATTCTACGTATTTTGTACAAATTTCACACAAATTTTTTTTTTGCAAACGATTCTATAGGTGCTTTCTTTTTAGGGGTGAAATGAACTGATCTTACCTCGTACTGAACTGAATTACCCCTAAAAAAAATAGTATGTTTTTTAAAATAAGAAATAGAAAATATGTCAAGTATTTGAATATTCTGTTTCCATAGTGCAGTTTTTAGCAGTATAGGTTGCAAGATATTGCTATATAATTTTTTATCTCTAAATTCAATGAATATGAAGAAAAAAATCTGATGTGGCCAGCACAATACCTTCCGTCAATTCTGTGTATTATGTATAAATTTTCTTCTAAATTTCCAGTAAAATTATTTCATAAACAAACTATGCAAATTGCACTTGACACTGGCATCTTCTTTAGCTTTTCCCATTCGTTAGGGGTCGTTATTTTTTATTTTCGTCTTCCACTCATTCTTGTTTTGAGTGTTTTGCGTGTCGTTCTCATTCAGTTCCTTTTCTCCTCAAATGACGGTACTTCCGGTGGACCAATTATAACCAAAATTTAATCACCTCTTCTTCTGGATGTAAACTTGAGGAATAAGAAAAAAATATTTTTTTTATTTGTAAATTTTATTGAGAAAACATTATTCCAATCTGTTGCAAAACTTTTTTTTCTAATTATACTTAAGTTGTACAAACTTCTGTGGCAAAGAATACTTACGCAAAAATTTCCTAACTAAATCTTGTCATTGACACAAATGAAATTCTATTTCTACGCTCCATATAAGCGATATAAAGACAACATAAAGGAAAATAAAGATAAGGTGCAAAAAAACGTAGGATATGTATTGTAGGATATATTAGAAACGCATGTATTGAAAGACTATGAAAAGGCATTGAATTTAACTAGGTACAGACTACAAATCAACGGAATAAGAGAAATACAACTACAATATCCACAAATGGTTATTCGATTTACATTTTGACATATCTTAAATAAGTAACATTTTTATTTTTTTGTTATACTGGTTTCTAAAGTAATGTTTTTTGAACGATTTATAAAACAAAAAGTGAAACATTAAAGTCCTAGAACTTTAATAGTTATTTAAGTATTATGGGCAGTAAGTGCACCTTACCGGTTGAGGATTAGCACATAATGCCCGCAATGCTTATTATATTTTTTGCACGATCGTCCAATAATAACAAATTAAAGTTTAGAATGATTTAAAAATATCTTTTTAAGGAATGCAGCCAGCACGGGGTTTATGGGGCATCAAACACACCCGCCGTCCCGTTGACACCATGGTCCAAAACGCCCGAAGTTTACCCCAAGGTACCGTCCTTCCCATGGTCAAAATCACCGTCTCCACAAAAGGCTTCGACATCCACTACTTATCCATAAAAGACAAACCATCACAAAAATCAATCTTCTACCCGATTGATCAGATCTCTTACGGAGTCCAGGATATGGTATACACAAGAGTGTTCTCCATGATAGTCGTAAAAGATATGTCAGTTAAAAGCGAAGCACCCTTTGAGTGTCATGCTTTTGTTTGCGATTCTAGAAGTACGGTTAGGAAGTTGACGTACGCCCTTGCGGCAGCCTTTCAAGAATATAGTAAGAGTGTTAAAGAAGAAGGAGGTGATTTACAAAGTCCGATAAAGAAATTTGCGATTGATTTGAGGATGCCAGAAGAAATGGCGGATGAAGGAGAAGGTGAAACTGATGCTTGATTTTATTTTTTTAATTGTAAATTGTGTTGTAATGCCAAAGCCTGGTCCTGGTCCATTTTCTAGAATATACTAGAACCGAAATTGTTTGTGTTGTATCTGTACAATATATAATACAGTTGTAATGTATATTTATTAACTTATTTGCAAGATGTATATTATTTATAATAAATTTAATAAATATTTTATTATATTAAAACCTTGTGGAAAATTATGTTGTGGCCAGCACAATACCTCTAGCTACGCTACTTCCGTTTTTGGTTACATAAGTATATAGGGCGCGAGCAGTCAGTGATATTGTTTGAAAAGCAGATATGGGGGCCCGTTTCAGAATGATAATTAGGAAATTATATACATACATGTCAAATGCCAGAATTTTTCATTAAAAATTTCAAGATTTCTTAATTCACGTAGCTGATTTGTCACCAGGAGTGTTGAATTTACTTGTCGAGGAAAATAAACCACATGGAATTGAAAAATCACTAAATTTAGAATGAAAAATTATAATAATTATATAAGTATAGGGCGTGAGCAGTCATGTGACATTGTTGCCCTTAATAAGCAGATATGGGGCCCCGTATCAAAATGACAATTAGTAATTATGTACATCGATGTCAAATGTCAGAATTTTTTATTAAAAATTCAAGATTTTTTAAATTCACGTAGTTAATTTGTCACCAGGAGTGTGGAATTTACTTGTCGAGGAAAATAAACCACATGGAATTGGAAAATCATTTAATTATATTAGAAATCTATGTACATAATTACTAGATATCATTCTGACACGACCCACCATATCTGCTTGTTAAGGCCAACAAAGTCACATGACTGCTCACGCTGTATTGTATTTAACATTTCCTGTATACCTACACTCTACACCAAAAATTCTACTTATTTCTGTTCTTTATATTTAGATTGTTTAATTTTTAATTTATTCTATGAAGAAATTTTGCCCTGCTCTTAATTTTTAGAAATGTTTCCAATTCATTGGCGGGATTGACAGTATTTTTAAAGGTATATGTAATACACCTATAATTTTAAATATTTAACTATTAATACAATAAGAAATAATATAACATACCTATGTACTTCCCAGAAAAAGTGTTCAGTACTGTCTCTGGATTTGTGACACTGATATTTATCTGTCAGTTACAAACATTTTAATTTTGAATTGGTTTCCATGACATTATTTGGGATGTGAGATTTATAACAATAGATTATAATATACCTTATATTTCTTTCTCTCTAAATCTATAAAAGATATAATAGAATATTTATATGTATGAGATAAAGAATTTTCAAAAAATAATATTTAGAAGATTTTGTTTAGAAGCTAGTTAATAATTGGTATTCGTTCACCCATCCCTATATAATCCCAGTTCTGTCCCTTGTGTTTTCAGAGTTGTTAGGACCTCTAGCATGGTTTACATGTTGAGTAATCTTAGCTATTTCGCTTAAATTTGTGCTACTTATGATGAGAACTTAGTTCTCGAAATACTTATATACAGTAAAAATTTTGAAAGATGTCCGATCAAGGTTGTCTACGAATTGTATGAATTCAGATTTTTGCTCCGCGCATTATGACAAATTCAGTAGTGTCGTTTGCTTAGTTTTTATGAGGGTACATAAGATACTACTGTTATTTTATTATTATAAAAATATATGTTACAGTAAAAGCATTCAAAATTCAAAAATAAGTCAACTGGTAAGTTTATTAGCAAATGTAGATCCAAATATGTGAAAAATAAGATACTGACACAATGTCAATGTCAGTAACTGCGACACAAAATAACGTTATTCGTACGGCTATGAATTAAAGTAATGTATCTGAATTAATAAATAAACTTACGTTACAGTGAAAGTATTATCCTCAACGAGCATCGTTTTAAAGTGGAATGTCCTAGCTTAGACAAAACAATATGAATTTTTGAAAGACAAGCGTGTTATATCTATCCTTATCGCACATCTTATAGCCTTTGCAAAGGAAAGAGATAAATGTATGCCAATATGTTAATTCGTTCATCATACAGATAACCTTGATCGGACATATTTCAAAAAATTTACTGTAGCTTATTTTACAATTTCAAGGTTAAGGGGTAATTGTATTAGTTTTAGTTATAATTTAACCTTAGACTCCTCCTATTATTAACCGTTTTTTATCATATTTTAATTATTTTTTTATTAAACGAAGTGGTAAGGTGAGTTGCATTTTTTTATTCCAAGTAAGTAAAATTTTATCGCTTAATATAGTTTATAATGAAATAGTTTCTTTGAAATAAAAACTCAATGTTATCAGTTTTTGTTATTATCGATAACATTCAAGGTGAAAAATAACGACTTAAAATTTTACTTAATCTTGCTAACCTATAGAATTATAATATCTTATTTTGATATCACATTATTCCAGTCCTGTTAAATTTATAATTTCTACTTAAGTCATAAATCAATTATTTCTCAGAATTGTGTAACAAGACATGAGAAAAATATGAGATTGTGGAAAAATGTCGAGTTATGAAATTAATTATGAGTATTATATTTAATTATTATAACGGGTTTATTTCCTCAGGGAAATAGAAACAAAAATGCATAAAAACTATTGTTTCATATTATTTATTAGTGGAACATTGCACGACGTATACATAAAATTGTATTTATCTAAAAATAATCTAATCCTATTCAAAGTGAAACTATAATACCTAGACAACTATCTTTATAATCAGAATTATTTTATTGTCATATCTAGTACAATTTAACACTAAAAAATGGGATATGCAATTCACGATTATTTATTTTTCTTTCAATAGTTATTACCATAACAGTCAAAATAAAAAAAAACAATAGAACAGTGAAACATATGTCTGATCATTACTCATTTCAAAAGTCAAAGTGTCAAAATTGATCTTGAAATGTAATTTTAACATTTTTGACAATATGTCATATTAACATTTAATTAAATACTTTTAAATTATCATACGTTTCCTTGTTCAGTTAGGCATTTTTTTGAACACACTGTATATTGAAAGACAAGTTTCGCCATTTATTATGTAAATATTTCAAAAAAGTTATTTAAAATATTAATGATTCAAATCTATCTCTTCTCTGTGACGTCACGCTTACATATTTAAAGCCGCAAGTGTCGCTAGTGTCGTTTTACAGCGATAGGATGTGACATGTCAAAGGGACAGTTGATGGTGATACTGACGCCGTGGACATAACCTTGTTTTTATTTATCAATTGTAATGCAAAACGTCGTTACAAATTTGCTAACTTGACAGCAATTTAACCTAACAAACAAGTTCCCCTTACCCCGCAAGACATACGTCGCAAAATTGTCATACTTCGAGCAGCACGTCGGAACTAAGTTGCAACGGAAGCGGCAAGAGTAACGACACAGTGGCGGGAATAGGTATGTCCGGTATTTTCAGTATTTTTTTCTCACTTGAAAACAAAAATTGTGCAAAATAAAAAAATATGGAAAATTTAAATTTAAAAATACTTGCTTCTTATAAAAAAAATCAAAAGGGGCGAAACTACCCCATTGAGTTTTACCATGTCTGTAATAAAATATTTGATGAAAACAAGGGATGTGAAATTATGGTTTGTAAAATTATCTGTTTCATTTTCAGATTCTTACTGTACGGAATTAAAAAGATAACTAAATTACTTTCTCAAATTTTAATTTTCTTATTACCTATGCTTTATGAATTTACTTCTAATGTAGGAAAATTAAATGAAAATCATTAGGAAAATTTATTTATTCTTATCCTGTTCTGCTTCTCCTTTTTCCGTAATGTGGATCATTTCCTGCTTTTTCGTTCCTTGCTTCTTGGTCTACTGAATTTGGTTTATCTTCAGTTTCTTTTTTATCTTCATCTCCTTTTTGTGTATCCTTTTCTTCTTCTTCTTTGTCTTCATCTATTAGTCCGAAATTGCTGTTCAGTTTGTAAAACTCTGGAGCGTCTTCACATCGGATGGAATCTTCAGATCGCGTACATGTAAAACTTTCCTGAAAATTGAAATTCGTATATCCGTAAATTAAAGATAAATGTACAGGAAAATAAATTGAATTTGATAAAAATGATACAGATATTTGTGGAATATTGGAGAAACATTTGACAATGAGTCATGATTTTTATAATAATTAAAAAACACACTTGATGTAAGTTTCACAAATAGATTTTATTCTTAATCGATTTCGGCTTCTTAGGCCTTCTTCAGAAGATATACAAAATTAAACTAAAGTACAACAATTGTTACATGTTCTTAAATACTATGTTAGCATCTGTTAACAATAAAGGGATTAGTTGGAGAATTCTTTAATTAGGATTTTCAAGACATCGGAATGAAACAACTCTACCTGGTCATTTACGATGTTTGAAACTTTATTAATGGCCTAAAAATTAAAAACCTTTTAGTAAATAATAAATTAAATGTTACCGATCGAAATGAACAAAGCGGAATATATCATATAAAATGTAGTGATTGTGATCATTCTTATATAGGTCAAACAGGCAGGACATTCAATATCAGGTTTAATGATCACATGAGATCTCATAAAAATAACAAATTAGACTCAAATTTTGCAATACATTTGAATGAAATGAACCATACCTGCGAAAAGAGTAATCTCAACATTTTACATATAGCAGACAAAGGCCCGAAGATGGATTTTCTAGAAGCATATGAAATACAAAAGGCCATTAATAAAGTTTCAAACATCGTAAATGACCAGGTAGAGTTGTTTCATTCCGATGTCTTGAAAATCCTAATTAAAGAATTCTCCAACTAATCCCTTTATTGTTAACAGATGCTAACATAGTATTTAAGAACATGTAACAATTGTTGTACTTTAGTTTAATTTTGTATATCTTCTGAAGAAGGCCTAAGAAGCCGAAATCGATAAAGAATAAAATCTATTTGTGAAACTTACATCAAGTGTGTTTTTTAATTATTATAGTATAATGTTTCATCAAGTGCCTACAGCTGAATCTATAAATTTTATCATGATTTTTAATCACAGGAAGTATTAAATTTGTTATCTAGATTTAACAAACACAACACATTATCTATATTTTAAATCTATTGTCTTTCTAAGAAATTTTAATGATATATTTTAGTTATAACACACCATATATCTGTGACTAATGAAAGAACAAAAATGTTAGGACGATTTCTCGAAAACTATAATACTTAATATCTGTATTTCTCAATCGGACATTACTGGGAATAGCTGAAAAGGTTTTGGTAATAATTGGACAACCGGAAGTAGTAGATTCCTATTAAAAACAAACAGTTCGATGAATCGGGCTATATATATTTTGAAATATTGACATTGGTTGTTCTTTTATTAAGCTTCAGATATTTTCTTTATACTTGTATTTTATTTTCAAAAGATAATCTATTATGTAATTAAATTTTGATATTAATAATGATTTTTACAATAATATCTTTTATGCTGGATACTTATTTATCTTTTAATTACAAATATGTATATATTTCTTTTCCTGTGTTTCTTAGAAAAGTATTATTCACTGTAAATTTCTAATAAATTATTATTTTATATTTTTTTATCTCCCATTCAAATATTTTAAAAATAGCTAAAAACAATACATCCCTTAGGGAATAAACAACAAATTAACAAATATATAAATAAATAATAACAAAAACAGTAGCAACAGGTAACCATGGTGACAAATTACAACATATTTAATATAGGAAGCCATGCTCGACTAGGACCTAAACCGTCACAATGATTGAGATTATTATTCTTGATTTTGAAAATCACAATGGCTTCTCTAATTAACCTGTTGTTTAGGTGTGTTGGTCTCGCTAGTATTTTTGTTTCTTCGAATTTTATACGGTGGAATTCTTCCAAGGCATGGCTCTGCAACTGAAGATTTTTCTGGCTGGTTCAATCTGATCGAACGCTGGTGTTCATTCAATCTTGTTGAAATAGTTCTACCAGTCTGGCCAATGTAAATTTTCCCGCAGACACATGGAATCTGGTACTGATGACTGAATAGGTATGACGTCTTTTACTTGGCTCAACATATGTCGAATTTTAACATACGGAGAAAACGAAATCTTCATGGTCTTCTTACGAAGAATTCTACCAATTTTGTCTGTGTAATTTTTGAAATAAGGAAGCGAAGTAAACAATACGTCCCTTTCATTAGCATTGTTAATAAGTCTTTTCGGTTTCAGATATATTTCGATAGAATATTTAGAAAAATCATTCTTCATAAAAATGGTTACCTGTTGCTAATGTTTTTGTTATTATTTATTTATATATTTGTTGATTTGTTGTTTATTCCCTGAAGAAGGCAGCAGTTCATGCTGCCGAAACGTTGGTTTTTATAACATTAAACTGAATTAAAACTAAAAAGGTTGTATCATTTAATTGAATTATGAGTTCTGAAATATTTTTTAATAATACATCCCTTAACTATAAGCAAAAAGAAAAATGTAATTTATGAGAAAATAGATATGCGAAAAGGAATAGATATAAGAATACATTTTATATTAGTGAATATATACAACCAGTATTACCAGTATGGGTGTATACTGTTTACTTACCACGAAATTATTATTTCCAATAATATTATTATACTATTTCTACTTTTTTAAATTTTAGTCTATTTTCTTTTGAATAAATATAATAATATACATACATACATAAAATCACGCGTGTCCCACTTAGTGGGTTCGCACAAACCCGATAACAATAAGAACAACATCAACATCATACAACAAATTCTTACTCATAATCCTTACTCTTAAACATATTAAAGTGACCGATTTTCGGTAGCGAAATAACGCATCCGGATCACAATAATAGTTAGGAAACAATCATCCTTCGCCACACATTCCTATCTAAGCAGACTTCTTTCGCCACGGCCACACTCATAATCCTTACTCTTAAACATATTAAAGTGACCGATTTTCGGTAGCGAAATAACGCATATCCGGATCACAATAATAGTTAGGAAACAATCATCCTTCGCCACACATTTCTATCTAAGCAGACTTCTTTCGCCACGGCCACACTCATAATCCTTAAGCTGGATTCAGAGATTGCGTAGTAAACATAGCATAGAATAGCACAGAAAAACATAGAAAATGAACATACGGTAAAACGTGTACTGATTCAGAGTTACAGACATAGCATAGCACAACACAGCATAACATGGGGAATTGGCCATATTTTATTTCGAAGCTATGTTTTGCCATGTTCGGCCATGTGCGTTATGTTTCGTGAGTATTCGTAGTTACACAGCGCGTTAATGTTGACAACTTGCTGACATTTGTTTTGAAGTTTGGTTAAGACAACTTTTAAGTTATTTTGTATTGCAGTTGTGTTTATTATAATTATTTAAGAAGTGACAGCTTAATAAAACTTGTGAAATCAGCAACAAATACTGACATGAAGTTATCTATATACAACAATTCTATGTTTTCTGTACAATCTCTGAATTGGTTTTAAGTTTCTATGTTTTCCTGTGTTGTGTATTCCTATGCTGTGTTTACTACGCAATCTCTGAATCCAGCTTTACTCTTAAACATATTAAAGTGACCGATTTTCGGTAGCGAAATACCGCATCCGGATCGCAATAATAGTTAGGAAACAATCATCCTTTGAAGGAAATATGATAAAATAAAAAAAAATATATCATCACGGCATATAAAATAACAATAATTAATTATAGTATTTTCAAACCTGGTTGAAGATGGTCTCCCCAGGACAAATGAAGCTCCATTTAAACGTAAAGTTTCTTCCTTCTACTGGTAGACAAACATGGAACACCTGGCAATCATTGTCGACATCTGCATAGTAGCCATAACCCTTCCCTTCGCAGGTGAAGGTGTCAGCAATTTCATCCCGGATTTCCGTCCAGTTGGCGGGAAGATTCTGCTCTATTAATGGCTTCCTTTCCGGTATCACCTGCGCAAGAAATACATTTATTTTTTTCACCGATTTGTTCTAAAAGTTTTAATTCCTCTACCAGCAGCAGCAAAAGTATGATATTGTTGCTTTATAACTGACAAATTTCATGAAATCATATTTAAAATATTGTAATAATCATGTAATTGATATTAACTCTGAAGAATCGGCGAATAATGATATGTACGTCCAATACAGACAAAATGATTAAATTCACTACTTAGGCTAGCAGATAATCTGTTACTTGTTTTCCTAGTTAAACAACTATGATTATAGCAAGAATATTAATTTTTACATTTTTGTTAGTGTTATAAATACGCACGACATATGTGTTTTGAAGTTACCAATTGTTTACAAGATTAGAAATAATTATTCTTAGGCCCGGTGTTTTCACTTCCGAATAAAGTTTCGGATAAATATTCGTTAAATAAATTTATTCTATATATTTATTCAACGAATAATTCCATTGAGTTTTTCCACACATTTGACAAAAACAAATAGTTATCTGTCGAATAATTTTAACGTTCGTAAATTGGTAACCTTGCAGAGTGAATTTTTTATCAGTAGAGAAGGATGGAATTTTGCGTAGCCACGTTAAACAGACAAGGATAAAATGTGTCATTTTTTTTTAATCCGTACTTTGTTTGACATCCTTAACGTCATCAATATTCTTCTGCATTTTAAGCCCTGGGAGATTGTAACTTAACAAGTGTACTATCTATTACAGTAATCATAAATGGTAAACAAAATATGTATATTGTAAAATTGTCCTTATATTTTTTGTGTATTCCTTTCATTTCGAAGTAAATGAATGTCATGGTATTCAATAAAATTATTCAAAATCCAAAAATATTTTACCAGTGTCAAATGTCAGGATCTTTATAATGATTTGCCTATTCACTATCTGAAATCAAATACGAACCCCAAGTGCAATAATAAATTGAAAATAGTTTGTTCTATAATCGGAATCTGTCAAAAATTCCTTTATGTGTGTGGTTAGGTCGCTGTCTGATAGTCTGATGATTTGTTTAAGATTAATTCAAAATTAAAATATGATCATACTCATCAAAAATATTGAATATATCCATTTTGTTAATATATCTGTACTTTGTAGAAATATGTAATGAACATACGAATAAACCATTTATTCGCTACCCATCTACAGAATAATTTATTCTGCGAATAACTGATATTATTCTTTCGAATAAATTTATGTACAATTGAAAAACAACAAAAATATTTATCTGAAGGTTAAATTCATCTAAAACTTTATTCGCAAGTAAAAATACCGGCCCTTAACAAATAAATAAATAAATCTCTGGGTATACTAATTTGCTTCAAATCGTTAATGGATTCTCAAAATTATTGTATTATGCTATTTGATATTTATAAACAATTTCTAAGTACAAGGACCACAATGAAGAATAATAAAAAAGGAATTATCAAAAATATTATTTTATAAAGTAATTATTGTAAGAGTAGCGAAAAGCGCATTTCCAAAATTTTCTTTACAATTTTTAAATTATATCTTTGTCCTCACCCTCATTTTGGGGGCAGCCAATACGCCGGCACAAACAACCGCACAAATCACAATCACAATTTTTTCTACCATCTTCACCATTTTTCCTCTTCTTACAAGAACTTCGCAAACACTACTTGTGGAAGATGTGCGATACGCATCAGTATTTATACATATTGTGTGTTCGTCTGTGTTAGTCTTTGGGGGGGTGCAAGGGGAATCTCAGAACCTTCAATGAACCTCATGGAGTGAATATGAGATGCGGACAATAATCTTTACGTATGTACAGAGGGGGACTTGCAAAAATTCCACACATGAGAGACAGCGTACTAGATTTAGCACAATTATCATTTTTTTAGTGCGTCCATACCTCTTTTTAAAGTTTAGTACAATTTATTTAATATAGTAGGTAATGTTGGAAGGGCTCAATTTCGCGGCCGTTACCATAACAACAGCCCCGAATTGGATTTCGCGGACTGTATTGCCTCTACAAAATGTTTGGTTCGGGGGCGGTTGCACAAAATAGCTATTTGTGTATTAAGAGCGCAAAATAGGACATTGTCAATTGAGAGGTTGTTGCCGCGCGGCATTCTCTCGAAATCGACAATGTGCATTTGCGCTCGAAGCACACACAAGATTTTTTCTACAGTCGTCACCATAAAAAAATAATAAAATGTACACTTTGTATTTACACTACTACTCAATTAATATAAAGGAAAAACGTCTTTTATATTTAATTTTAATTTATCGTTATTTCCCATACTTCTTGACCTATTGCTTCAATATAATCTAAAAATTTTATACTTTAATTTTTGTAAATTAATGCCCTATTTTATTCTCACAATAGTACGGCATTTTTTTTTTTTTTTTGGTTATGTGATATACCGACAGAGCAGTTATGTCAGATTTATTTGTAAAGGTGATAAATGTCATTAGTTCCTGACTAAACGTTTCCACCAAGAAAGTAGACAAGTGACAATTCTCAACATTGTATAGTTAGAAATTTGGACAGCGAGCGTTTTTTCTACTTTGTCGCGCTAGAGCGGCAAAGTGACATTTTGCGTTGACAAAAGAGAGCGCAAATGGCTACTTTCTATGTAGACTGTAGAAAAATATATTTATGTTTATTATTATTGGTTCTTCTTTGCAAGTTTTTCAATAAAAATGTTTAAAAGTAAAATTAGTGATTTTAGTACAATTTGAGATAAACTATTGGTACCTACAATAGAAATTTTCTCAATCACACCCCTGATGAGAGATGGGAACAGCTATAAAATCAAAGTTTCTGGGCATCTCAATAATAATTTTTGATATATAATATTCCTTTTTAATTTATTCTATAATATTTATTTAATTCTAATATATTGGTTTTGAATCCACATGAAATGTATTTTATAGTGATTAGATGACATTAAATATAAAAAATTATTTCTCCTTCCTTCCTTTTCTTTTAGAACTGTTCTCTTTTTAAAGTACCTCCTATTCTTTTTACCTCTCGCTAAGAGAGGTATTGGATTCATGCTAAAAATTTTAATGATTAAGCACGTTTTAAGATCCCTACAATCCGATTTTAATATTTTTACGATGATATCTGTGCGTATGTGTGTGTGTGTGTGTGCGTGTGTGTGTGTGTGTGTGTGTGTGTGTGTGTGTGTGTGTGTGTGTGTGTGAGGTTGTTGTAGGTACGATTTCTCAAATTCTATTCCTTAATTTGCAAATACAACTTTTATGCTTAACAGGGCATTATAAAACATCAAAACAGAAAAATATAGATACTATGTCCGATATATAAATTGGCAGTTAAGTCATGAAACATACCACCAGAATTGTAAGGAAATTTTAGCAAGAAAATAATGTTCATATTTTGCCATAAATTTTTCATAGTTAAACAACGTAAAATAAACAATATATAGAAACAATTAAGAGAAAATGTTAGGAGTTATATATTGCATTATAACATTCGATTATTAATAGTCCAAATAATTCAATGTTCAGCTACTTTTCTTTTATTTAGGAATGATTAAGCGAATCAACGTACTTTCCGTTATTGTGTATCGTATCAATAATTTTATTGTTTAATATACTAAAGTTTGTAATATATTCACCACGATTGGAAAATCATTTTGTTGAATTGGAAGCCTTTCAGGATTAACCAGTGTCTCATTCTAAAAATTGTTTTCCTCATTCGGTAAAACAACACTTTCCTAAATTGATACATATATGTACGAGTATGTGTAATGTATTATTACAATTTTTCTATACGCCCAAAGAAAATATTCCTAATTATTATTCTTTACGCTTTTTGAAATATCAAATATTAATTAAACAAATAATACATCTTTAAAACATAGCTAAATTACATCTAAAAAAAAATTGATTTTCTTCTCACGTCGACTGAACAAATGTTCTCGTGCGAAAGAGCCGCTAAGTTGGGAGCAGTTTGGCGGAATACTAAAATTCGCCGAACTCGTGGTCAATGTACGAATGTACGGAATTCTAACATGCACTCATATATTTTCTAACGTCTAAAAAAGAGCAAAAAATAAATCTTGTTGATACATGAAATAGTTGCTTACAGAATCTACAATTGCAGAAATAATTCTATATCACATTTTGATATTCAAGCTATAAATTATTTAAATGAAAAAAATCTGATGTGGACACCACACGACTTCCTTGTATGATTATTAAACTACTTATATATATATTTTTAATATTTTGATATAGAACAAAAAATAATTCATTTACTACTACCATTCTTAAATTAACATGAAACTAACCCGGTTCTTTTTAAAGAGAGTTTTGATTACAACAAAGAAATATTTGATTACAACAATGGATATGACTAATTTCACAATAAAAATATAATATTTGTTATTGTACGAATCATAAAATTGCACGTATTTAACGTAATTTGACATGAACTTTTTTTTATTTTTTTGTCCTAATCCATAGCAAGCTTTATTACAAAAACAAAAAGTATATAATTTTTAAATTTACATATCTCGCTTATACAAAGGGCTAATTGAATAATACTTGATGTGCTAGACGCAGAAATTAATTCTCTAACACTTTTATTTGAAGCATTTATTTCTAAATCAAAATAAAATCAGTAATGTACCACTTCCGGTTAGCCTATTTTAATCAAAATCTATTATTTCGATTAACATAAAAGTCTTGTATACCAAATTTGAAAAGTTTTGGATTATATTTTAAAACAGTTTTTCATTAAAATATATTATAGGCTTCATGTAAAGTGCCACTTCCGGAAATTGTGTAATAACCAGAATGGGAGGTGCACAACTAGATGTTATAGGAGTCCTAAATACAAAATTTCAACTTTCTACGGCTTACCGTTTTTGAGTTACGCGAGATACGTACGAATGTACATACGTACGTACAGACGTCACGACGAAATTACTCAAAACGGATTCAGGGATGATCAAAATGGATATTTCTGCTGAAATTTGAAAACCGAAATTTTTCGCGATTACAATACTTTCTTTACTTACGTACAAGGAAGTAAAAAATCTAATATTTTTTTTTCTTTACAGGACTTGTACGAGAACTTCAACAAGAAGAAAGGGAACCATTTTATGTAAGTTTTTTACATTTTTTTTTACAATATAAAGATATAAGAAAAATATAGATTTCATTGTCGAATTGTTGTTATTTTGTAGTCTGAAACAGAAAGTATTTTGTATTAAAATATATTATATTTTTTTTGGAATTTGTTCAGAACGTACAATTAATAAAATTACTTCTATATTATTCCATTATTTTTGTTTCATTAATATATTTCGTTTTAGTTAAATTTTATGAGATAATGATAATCCACTATAAAAATATGCCAAAACAGAATTGATACAGACTGATTCATACATTTGCTTTATTGAATACGAAATTGAGTAAGAAGTGAGTGTTAGCTTAACTCATACTCAAGTGAGTTACAACTGACAACTGAGTCTGTGTTGAGTGGTCATTGAGTAACATATCTGAATCTGGGCCTAAGTCTCTTTTGTAATGTTTTTTGCACAAATTATAAAACTTAATGCTTAGGTTTTTTTTCTTTAACGCATTCAATTTCGCGGTAAATGTTCTGCTTAATAGCGAATATAATGATCCTCAACATTAACTGCATATTAGTACAAACCTTGTACATTTTAAAATCTTTTTGGCAAAGATACAAATCTAGTCTTATTCTTATTGTTTTCCCGTATGTCCTTACGGTTTCTGTAGTACCCGAATTAGGTCCTTACAGTCTTGGGATTCTTGCCAAGAAGTTGAAATATGCGTTTTGGTGCAGGTGTGGATTGCATACAAAAATTGCACGTATCTTGATAAAATCTTACATTTCAGTTAAATCCCAGACACTTGGACAGAGCCATGAATTAAAATTACTTTTTAATGAAAATTCGCCCTTGGGAGATACATTTCATTTAATATTAAAAAGGAAAATTTAAAATTATACATACATAAAATCACGCGTATTCCATTTAGTGGGTTCGCACAAACCCGAAAACAATAAGAACAACATCAACATCATACAACAAATCCTTACTCTTAAACATATTAAAGTAACCGATTTTCGGTAACGAAATACCGCATCCGGATCACAATAATAGTTAGGAAACAATCATCCTTCGCCACACATTCCTATCTAAGCAGACTTCTTTTGCCACAGCCACACTCATAATCGCATTCATACATGCTCTTCTTCTCTTCATACTTGGAAACTCTCTCTCTTTAAGTACCCTACCAACCACATCCATCCACTTACATACTGGTTGGCCACGCAATCGAAAACCCTCAACTTCACCAAGATATATATACGCTTGTTCATTCGCCATTCTCTCCACATGCCCAAACCATCTCAACTGACTCACAGCAACTCTCTTAATCACATTGTTACTAACCATACATTCTTCATACACCAAATTATTCCTCACGCGATCCCGTCTTACATACCCACATACACCACGTAAATACCTCATTTCCACGGCAGTCACTCTCTTTTTATGCCCAGCATTCGCTTCCATACATCCAAGCAGGCACTAGCACTCCATTATATACACGTAACCTAGCATCTCTTGATACGTTAACGTTTCGTGCAAACGTACCAAGAGCACACATTACCTTACATCCCGCCCTCACTCTCCTTTCTATCTCTCGATCAATTCGACCATCCCTCGACATCATGCTACCCAAATATACAAACTCATTTACCTGCTCCAGTTTTACTCCATCCACCAACACATTGCACTGAGTCACCAATTTACTCCTTTCAAATACTAACACTTTGGATTTAACAACATTCAACATCAGAGTCATACTTCATATTTCTTTATATCATTTAATTTATTGGAAATTGTTGTTTCTTGATATCAATAAATTTATTGGCAATATTTGATCTGTGTAGATAAGGTATACACCTAAATGTAAGTCACCAATTTACTCCTTTTCAAATTATAAAAACTGTAAAAGTTTATTGTGGTTGGGGAGGTCATTTCCACCGAAATATAAATATAAGAAATCCTATTCCGCGTAATTCTCGAAGTATATATACAAGAATGGGGTATTCTACCAATGCAAAGTAATAGAAAACTTCACTAATTAGAAGGTAGTATACGTTAAATTAAGAGTTTTAGTAAAAAGAAAGTGATAGAGTATTACTTTGTTGTAATAAAAATATTTAATTATTATAAACGTGACGTCATAGTCTCTGGGGACGCTATTCTCATAAAATTTTGGATGAATTCAGGCCAACTAGACCTACTATTCGTTGTATTTCGATTTTACAAAAAAAATTCGCATGTAGAAAAGTTTAGGAAGTCCTGAACTTATAGAGGGTTAAATATTGAAATGAACAAATTTCAAATTTAAATCTATATTTTTTAGATTCTAGATTGCTTAGATCACAATCTAATTTTAAATTTATCACCAAAATCTAAATTCTTTTGCTGTTGGCTAAAACGTGTACGGAATTAAGTAGTATAGGTTCTTATACTCATATGTAATACACATATGTACATATGTCAATATTATTAACGGCGGGTTACCGTGAGACAAGAATGTTCTACCGTCAGGCCACGTTACAAACTTATTCATTTGTTGAATTAATAAGAGATTTTTTATAGGAAGTGTCTGGAAATAAATTTACGAGGATTGTAATATAACATGTGTACAAAATTTTAATGAAAAAGAAATAATTTGTTTAACATATTCATAAAATATTTTTTGTACTCATCCTCGGAAGTAGCATATTACGCACGCTATTAATACGTCAATTCCCGCTGTAGGTAAACGGAAAAAAATTCAAAAGCACTTTCCCTGCGATTTTACAGCAAAATATTTAATAATAATAATAATAATCGTGGCCGCGTGCCTAAGTGTCTGGTCGTGAATCTGGGGAACCGGGTTCTATCCCGACCGACGCCAAATATTTACGAATTTTAAATGCAATGAGTGCCCGTGAGTAACGCCTGATAAACGCTCGCACTGTACAAATATGTCATCATCATTACCGAAATCTGTGTACAAAGCAGATTGACACATCCAGAAATGGGTAATATGCCGTGATGATATATTTATTTATTTATAATAAAGTGTATTTGTGTGTATTTGTGTGTATATGTGTCTAAGGATGTTGGAAGGACGATTTCTCAAAAACTATAATACTTAATATCTGTTTAACTACGTATTTCTCAATCGGATATTACTTGGAAGAGTTTTTGGTAATAATTGGACTCCCGGAGGTAGCGGATTCTTAAAAAAAATCTTCTAAATATTATTTTTTGAAAAAAAATATTCTTGCTTGTATTAAAGAATAATAAATTCTCTTTTATAGACATAGAGATAAAAAATATAATGTTTATAATAATCTGTTGTAATAAATCTCACAACCCAAATAATAGCATGGAAACCATTTGAAAAATTAAAATGTTTGTAACTGACATTTAATGTCAGTGTCAATAATCCAGAGACATTACTGAAGATTTTTTCTGGGAAACCCTACAAAAATACTGTCAATCCCGACAATGAATTGGTAACATTTCGAAAAATTAGAGTAGGACAAATTTCTTCATAAATGTTATATACAATAGGGCGCGAGCAGTCATGTGACTTTATTTGCCTTAACATGCAGATATGGGGGCCCGTGTCAGAATATATATTTATCATATAAAATAAAGATTTATTCTATTTGATAAATTTTCCAACTTCATTGAAATAGTAAAAATGAATTCAAAAGAAATTATTTCAATTTAATATTTTATATATATACAGGTTGGTTATGAACTTAATGTCATAAATTTAAGGGTAAGTAGATTACAAAACAGAAAGAATTTTTTAAAAAATTCGACTTTTCTTAAGGAAACTTTTTTTTACTGCTGTTTTAATTAAATTTCATTTTTAACGAATATAATTATGTAATAGATAAAATAATGCAAATGCGTTGCCAGTGGTCCAATAGTACCATAAATGTTAGTTTCATGAAAACTACCCTTAAATATGCGAATTTTTGAAAAATTCTTTTCGTAACCTACACCTGTCATACTACTTACCCTTAAATTTATGACATTAAGTTCATAACCACACTGTATATAAATTGAAAGACCAATACGTTGATGACATCAAATGAAAATTGAAAATTAATTTTTGCCTTTATTCTAGCTGGAATATTGTTTTTTAAATAAAACATGAGTATAGTTTAGTTTATATAAAAATGTATTAATACAAAAATATTACAACACAAAACACAACATGTACAAAATTTTACATTAACATTATAATAAATACAATAAATATAATAAATAATTAATAACAATTGCAACTAGAATGAACTCAAACATAAGCTTGCTCATTACAAGCTGCTTAACACTATAATAGCAACAAATTAATAATTAGCGCATTTAGTAAATTGCTACTTATGTATTATGAACATCGTGATATTACTGTAAAACCTGAGTTTAACTGTGAACCTACTCATGTGACACTTTGGTTGCTAACTTACAACATAGATACAAGTTACATTTCCTTCTTTTCTAGATTGTTTTTCGTATACAATAGTCGGTAATACTCTGACAATATAATAAATACAATAAATATTTAACTATTAACTTATATGAAGATTTCAACGATCGATGACAATACAAAAATGTCACAATTCGAATTAAAATAGACATAATGAAAGCCATGATACTATTGAGATATGAAGAATAACTAATAATTTACTTCATACATTTTGAAGAATAGTATCTAGACTTAAATAATACAATATACAAATTATAAATAAAATAAATATTATTCATAATATAACAGTACTATTTTGGCATAGTACAACACAGAATATTTTAATATTTTTGTTTATAATGTATTACTGAACTTAATAATAAATATATTCAAGTAAATATGGCAAAATAAAGAAAAAAATATAAAAATGAAATATTCGTCACGTGCTCTACTTATTATATAACTTTAAATATTATGTAACATTTATGCAGAAATTAAAAGAAAAAAAATAAGTACAACTCATTTAGAGATATGATGAACAAAGTCGTTTGACACGATACATCATTATCTATGTTGTAATGCTCATCATTTTAATGCACATTATTTTAAACTGCATATGCACGACTATCCTATTTTTTGCATGGATGTAGAACAAACATTTGCAAGGCATAATTAGACAATAATTCTGCAAAATTCTGTGACACAATACTTTTTTTTACCTTCCGTCACTCCTCGGTAAGGAAGGTATTGTCTTTAGTCAAAAAATTAAATAATAAGTTTTTAGTGAATAAGTACGTTTTAGGGTCTATATAGTACGATTTTACCATTTTTACGATGATGTCTGTATGTTGTGTGTGTGTGTGTGTGTGTGACGAAAGTTTCGGATCGCATAACTTGAATACCACGATTCCAAAAGTTATAATTTTTTCATATTTACATCCAGAAGAAGAGGTGATTACATTTTGGTTATAAATAGTCAACCGGAAGTACTCTCATTTCAATATTTAACAGTTTTTTTAGAACATTTAACGTTATTATAATTTGAAGAATATATTATTCGCTATACGATTTGATCGCATTTTATACTTCATATTCAATAGATATAGAGTTAAAGAATTATAAACATATTAAGTTTCATAAATTAGCCAGATATGCTAACCATGGAAACTGCTAATATATTCAGATAATACAAATTAACAGATGTCAGTATCAATAGGTGCGTTCAATGAAGTAAGCAGTTAAGCAAATGCTAGGTAAGCAAACGAGACTTGTTGCTTAGTACATTGAAAGATTTGCTAGCTATATGATATTCACAAATATCGAGACAGTTATAAAGTTGTCAAATATAACATGTATATCTCTCATATCCTTTTTATTGGTCTGGAAAGATATACAAAATGAATTTATAGGTCTACGAAAATATTTCGAATTTAACAATGTTATGAACATTCATCACAAAACTTTGAAAGCCTTTTTGACATGCAATTGATATAAACACACCGTAAAATGAGATAGAAACAGTCCAAGTTAATTCATGTATGTATAATTTGCATTTCCCGCAATTATATTTCATAAGTTAACAAGACAAGCGAGAAATTTAGCGCTTGAATTGCTTGCGAGCAAATCAAGCAATTGCTAGGTTGAAGAAACAGATGAAGACCAAACATAAGAAACGGAAATGAATGAGAACGACACGCTAAACAGAAATAAGTGGAAGAAGAAAATAAAAAATAGCGACCCCTAACGAATGGGAAAAACTAAAGAAGAAGAAGATGTCAGTGTCAAGTGCAATTTGCATAGTTTGTTTATGAAATATTTTACTGGAAATTTAGAATCTTTAGCAAGAAAATTTATATATATATATTTTTATTTTCGTTATATTTGTATTTCCAACTGGCTTATTCAGTCAACCAGTAAATTTGAGGAATGATTAAGGCGTAAGAGAATATGATACTCTAGATTGAGATATTAATTCGGATAGTTTTCCATTTCATGTACATAAGTCCAAAGGTTTTGTTCTTTTTAATCTCCTTATTTCATTTTAATTGTTTAAAAGATTCAAAGCTAGATAGATTGGATGATGATTTAATCTTGTTTCGTATCTATTAGCGTATAGAGGTATTTGTTCATGGACATATTTAATTTTTAAATCTTTATGTAGGGTTTCATTACTAACGTACCATGGCGCGTCAGCAATTATTCGTAATACTTTGTTCTGAAATCTTTGAATGACGTTAATATTAGATTTTTTGGCGTATCCCCAAATTTGAATTCCGTAGGACCATATCGGTATTAGTGTTGTTTTATACAAGAGGATTTTATTTTCTAATGATAGGTTTGATTTACGTCCTATTAGCCAGTACATGTTTCTTAATTTTAGATTCAGTTGTTTCCGTTTTTGTGAGTGTGTACTTTACAGGTGCCTAGTTTATCAAAATGCATACAGTAAATTTTTTGAAAGATGTCCGATCAAGGTTGTCTACGAATTGTATGAATTCAGATTTTTGCTCCGCCCATCATGACAAATTCAGTAGTGTCGTTTGCTTAGTTTTTATGAGGGTACGTAAGATACTACTGTTATTTTATTATTATAAAAATATATATTACAGGAAAAACATTCAAAATTCAAAAATAAGTCAACTAGTAAGTTTATAAGCAAATGTAAAACCAAATATGTTAAAAATAAGATACTGACACAATGTCAGTGTCTCTGACAGAATATAACGTTATACGTACGGCTATGAATCCAGGTAATGTATCTGTATTAATAAATAAACTTACGTTACAGCGAAAGTATTATCAACAACGAGCATCGTTTATAAATGGAATGTCCTAACTTAGTCGAAACAATATGATTTTTTTAAAGACAAGCGTGTTATATCCATCCTTATCACACACTCTTACAGCCTTTGCAAAAGAAAGAGATAAATGTATGCCTATTTGTTAATTCGTTTGTGATACAGGTGCCCTTGATCGGGCATTTTTCAAAAATTTTACTGTACCAAGATATCTTACACTATCTTGTTCTGGTATGATATTATCGTTTATTCTTACGTCAGGACACGAAGTTCGTTTTGTGGTGAATGTTATGTGAACACATTTTGATTCATTAATTTTAATACGCCACTTTTGTGCCCAGTTTTCAATGTTATTAAAATTTATATATGGAATTTATACATAATACACAGGATTAACGGAAGGTATTGTGCTGGCCACATCAGACTACGCGTCGAGCTTTAAACATTCCCGCGTGCTATAATATTTTAAGCCTTTAATACATAAATAACTAATTTACACGTAATAGTGTCAAAAAAGGACTACAACGTCATTTCAAAAGTCATTTTCATCAAAACAATAATATTTATGTGTGTTGTACTACGCCCTCACTGTCCTACAATATGGCCACTATATCCCTTACTGCCACGGAATAGGCCTCTGCCCTCTATAGGCCAACTCCTGCGATTGGTCCTCTTCAGGGACCTCATACGCCCGTCCCCAGAATCCACCGCCACCACCTCCGTGGTGTTCATCCTCCAGGTTGTCGTAGTGATGCTGGTGCTGCGCATGCTCATAATAGATAACCTTTTGTGGGTTGTGGCCCTTCTTCAGGTCGTACCACAGACGGATCTTGTTGATGATTAGGCCTGCCAAGGCGATGAAGAAGAATTTCACTTGTAAAGCGGCGGAGAGAAGCTGGAGGAGCATGGTTATTTTGGCTTTGATTACGGCGCCCAGGATGAGGAGTTTGACGAGAGATTTGAGTTTCTTCTTCTTCTTGCCTCTGCCTTCTGCAAGGAGAAATAGTGTGGTTAGAAATATTATATATAAAAGTGAAAGTTTGGGGTCTACGTCTATATAAATCTAAACGCCAATTTTAAAATGTTCTTTCAGTTTCCCTACGTTTCGTAGAAGTTCAAAATTTTGAATAGTTTTTATTACCTCTCGCTAAGAGAGGTACTGGATTCATGCTAAAAATCGCATATCCAGATTTTATTGAATAAGCACATTTTAGGCCCCTAGAATACGATTATAACATTTTTACGATGATGTCTGTGTGTGTATGTGTGTGTGTATATGTGTGTGTGTGTTAGGATATTGGAGGTGCGATTTCTCAAATTCTATAAGACTAAAGACCTGTATAACTACGGATTCCTCAATCTAACAGTAATGGGAAGAGTTGAATAGGTTCTGGTAACAATTAGATAACTGGAAATAATAGTATTTTAATAAAAATCTTCTAAATATTATTTTTTGAAAATTTATGTTATTACAAATATTAAAAGACAAAATTCTCTATCCGACACATTTAATTTTTTTATTATATCTTGCTGCTAACAGCCCAAACATCTCCATGGTAACTATTTGAGAAATTTAAATGTGTGTAATTGACAGATAAATGTCACTAATGTCAGCGTCAAAAATTCAGAGATAGTACTGCAGACTTTTTCTGGGAACGACATTTCATATTTCTTATTACATTATTAATTATATTTTTAAAATTACAGGTATATTACATGAACCCTTCAGAAATACCGCCAATCCCGATAATTAATTGGAAAACCTGGAATATTTAAAAGAGTAGAATTAATTTAAAATTATTTAAAATACGTAAATATAAAGATTAGGTGTAATTAGATTTTTTTGTGTATACAAGAAATGTTAAATACATAGTACGTATATATACCACAATGGAAAGGGCGAGAGGTATTGTGATGGCCACAGCAGATTTTTGCCCGTAGATTATTGTTAAAATGATAAATTTAGGTAATTACATTATATTTAAATCCAGTACACTTTATCAATACATAAAGTAAAATATTGGCCAAATATAGTCTTAACTATTGTAATCTAAAAAAATATTTCTTCTTGCTGTTAATATTTTTTTCAGAGCGTACGAATACATTTGGGGATATATTTCTTATCTCACGATAAAAAGGGCGAGAGGTATTATGATGACCACAACAGATTTTTTAAAATTACAACAATTAACTGTTACATAAAATATTCTAAAAGATAAAATTACCCCTTCGGCTTAAAATTGGGAAAAAATTGTACCTCTTGACAAATATTTACTTTTCAAATATGGTTTATTGCATACTGTTACATTTCTCTAGTTCAATTTCCCATGCATCACATTTCAAAATAGGGTCAAAATTCAACAAGTTTGTTTTCCATCCGGAAAACACATACAAACAATCCAGTTTTATCATTTAGCACACGATCTACTTCCATTTGAATGAAACGCAGAAAAATGTGAAAAGTTGGATAAGCTAAAATGCTGGCTCGAACACCATCGCGGGTAGGGGTAACACGGTTTCTTGTGGAACGTGTTGGTGTTCGTATACACCACATATCGCACGAGCAACGAGCACGTATTATACGAACTAGGCTACCTAACATAACCTAAACGAAATGGTTAATCGCTTATGGTAACACGGATAATGGGTTGCTTTGTAATAGTAGTTATGAGATTGCTTGAAATGACTTTATTAGTAATGCAATAAATGATACTGTGAAATTGAAGGATGTATTGTTCGAAATATAAATGAGCATATAATTTTCGTTTTTATATTTTATTATCATTTTAATGATGGTTAGAAATTTATTAACAAGCGTAATTAACAATTGTATGAAGATGGATTCATAAATTAGTACAATAATGATGATGGTATTTATGGTTATGGTACAACCGAATTTTTTTCTCGAGTTGATAAAATATTTTAACTCTTTTTAGTTAAAATTAAAGATATCATTTATCATTGACATTTATAAGTTGATAAGGATATATAAGTACAGTAAAAAAATTAAAGATGGCTGAATATTCCAATACACTAAAACAAACTTTTGATCTTGATAATTTCAAGGTTTTGGAAGAAGAGCAAAATTACTCCAAACATATGTTTCTTGAAATGTTACATATCATGATTGCAATAATATTAATGTAAGAACTGATATTCATGGACTTAACAGCGTATATTTTAGTGTATTTAAAAAGTTCAAAAAGGAAAAGGCAAATATTTAAATTCCTACAACTTGCTACATTATTTGTAAATATTGGCATTTAATGGAAAATGTTATCTTATAGGTGTCAACATAACTTTATTTTTCTGTTTTATACTGACGAATATCAGTATATATTAATAATAAGTACATATTTATATAATTTTATTTATTATTATAAGAAACAATAAGAGCACTTCCGGTTTCCCAATTATAATAAAAATCTAAACAGCTCTTCATACGGACGTACAAAAGGGGAATATCAAAGAATTATAATTTTTGGAATTGTAGAATTGGAGTTATGGAAGAAGAAATTTTGTAACACACACTGCCGTTTCCTTGCCGAATCTGTAAATCTGTGTTTAGTGCCGTGTTGAATACATTGGGTGGTAGTATGAATGGTGATTAGGAGATGACTAAAGAGATGACGCAGTGTTTTAACTCAATCGTTTATGGTTTATTTTAGAGAAAAATACTTCAAATAACAGTTGCGTACAATGTTTCTATAACTATTATTTGAAGTGGTTTTATAATTAATATTAATTTAGTTGCTATACATTTATTGAGCATTTGCTCTGTTAATAGCAATAACAGTAACATTTTGTAGACTCTTAGCTGTCAAAAAATCGCACTTAGATTCTAAGCAATGCCATCTATTGATTCCGTGCCGAACAATGTAGACAAACTCTAGAGTTGCCTGCCTGTTTCAATTCACATGCGTATTATGTTTATTTTGCTGGGTATTGCAACAGTTATTGGCGGTAATCGTAAGGTTAACAAAGTAAAGAAAAATGTCGACAGTGAATTTGTAATATCTTAGAAACCAGATGGTCTAGCATGTTTTTCTTTAACTAGTTTTTTCCCCAGATCTTTATTTATATTCGCCTAGTTTTCAGTCAAAAGTTTATGGGTTGTCCCGATTCTAAAAGTAATTATGTCGCTGCTTTCTTGAGCTTCTCTATACTCACCATGTTAAATCTTTCAACTTTAGAGTTCAATAATTCCGATCGGAACTGGCTGGAGTTGGCTAAAATTTTAGATTTGCATCGAGCAATACATAATCTAGCTGTACGCCAAAGATTATTAAGATTTTATGGATTTTACTTCATGTTTCATTTACCTTAAAAATTGTACGATACACCTACGTAAACCATTCGTTCCACTTTCCATTTGATAACAAATTTGATTACAAATTTGTTAACAAAATTATTACCGGCGCCAAACTGACTTTAAAGATGTCTTTATTTTCTGGCAATTTAATTATATTATCATTAGTTGTTTTATATTAAAATGAGTCATGACCTGGTTTTTATTTTAGTGCTGGCGAAAGTCATGGGAAAAATATTCACTGCACCAAAAATATTTATAACACCTTCAGGTCACCTTATGTTCTCGCATACTAATTACCATTCTGTCAGGAAAATTAACATTTAACATTAACAGTGATAAATATTTATAAAAGTACTCGTTATTTACTATTAAATTTCTTTTAATTGTAGTTGCATTTTCTCTAGCTGAATTACTGTGTTCTTTTCGGTCTATTAAACTTACTAATCAATTCTTTACATCGTTCTAAGTTCCCTAAAGCGAGAATTTAGCAAATTTGTGCAAATTTATCGTCTTGTGCTCTATTTACATTAAATATATAATCAAAAGTGTATGATTGTCTTAGAAACTAATACGAGAAATGTATGTGGATTAATAACACAAATCACACTATTAATTTATCCATAATTAGACCAATAAAAATTAACGATACCAAGAAGAATTATTGACAGCAAATATTATACACGTATTTACCTTTTACCTCTCGCTAAGAGAGGTATTGGATTCATGCTAAAAATCGCATATCCAGATTTTAATGATTAAGCTCGTTTTAAGGTCCTTACAATTCGATTTTAATATTTTTACGATGATGTCTGTGTGTATGGATATATGCATGTGTGTATGTGTGTGGGAATGTTGGAAGGACATTACTGGGAAAAGCTGTAAAGGTTTTAGTAATAATTGAACAACCGGAATTTAAAATCTTCTAAATATTATTTTTTTAAATTTTTTGTTCTTACTAGTATTAAAGAAGAGTAAATTCTCTATCTGATACATATAAATATTAAGTAAGTGACGACATTTTCTGGGAAGTACATACATTATATTATTTCTTATTAAATTAATAGTTAAATATTTAAAATTATAGGTATATTACATATACCCTTCAAAAATACTGTCAAACCCGTCAATGAATTGGAAATATTTCGAAAAATATGAAGAGTAAGACAAAATTTCTTCATAGAATGAATTTAAAATTTAAAAATCTAAATATAAAGAATAGATATAAGTAGTATTTTTGGTGTAGAGTGTAGGTATACAAGAAATGTTAAATACAATAGGGCGCGAGCAGTCATGCGACTTTGTTGGCCTTGACAAGCAGATATGGTGGCCCGTGTCAGAATGATAGCTAGTAATTATGTACATAGATGTCAAATATCATAATTTTTCATAAGAATAATACAACCTTTTTTAGTTTAAATTCTGTATATATGAGTTCTGAAAGATTTTTTAATAATAATTTTTCATATTAAATTTAGTGATTTTCCAATTCCATGTAATTTATTTTCCTCGACAAGTAAATTCCACAATCCTGGTGACAAATTAACTATGTGAATTTAGAAAATCTTGGAATTTTTAATAAAAAATTCTGACATTTGACATTATGTACATATAGTTACTAATTTTTTTGTATGAATTTATAACGTTTATAAAAAACATTACATTTTTTAGTATCTACTTGTAATTTGGAACTTTGTGGAAGTAGCTTAAACTAAAAATATTTGCAACAAATATAGGAAAGCAAAACAATACTGTTTAATTCATACCTAATATCAATAACATTTTTACCTCTCGCTAAGAGAGGTATTGGATTCATATTAAAAACCGCATATTCAAATTTTAGTGAATAAGTACGATGTTTGTGTGTGTGTATGTTGGAAGTACGATTATTCAAATTCTATAAGACTAAAGACCTGTGTAACTACGTATTCTTCAATCTAGCAGGAATGAGAAGAGTTGAATAGGTTCTGGTACCAATTGGACAATCGGAATTAATAGTATTTTAACAAAAATCTTCTAAATATTATTTTTTGAAAATTTGTTATTACAATTGTTGAAGAACAAAACATTCTCTGTCCGATACAATTAAAAAAAATGTTATATCTATAATATGTTGTAATAATCTAGTAGCCCAAACAACTCCATGGTAACCAGTTGAGAAATTAAAATGTTTGTAATTGACAGATAAACGTCACTAATGTCAGTATCAAAAATTCAGACAGTACTGAAGGCTTTTTCTGTGAACCACATCCAGTATTTCTTACCAAATTATTAATGAAATATTTAAAATTATAGATATGGAAGAAATACTGCCAATCCCGTCCATGAATTGGAAGAACTTCGAACATTTAGTAGAGTAGGAGAAAACTTGCTCATAGAATGAACTAATATGAGTTTGGGCTCATAACTTGTTATGTGGTTTGTTTATGACTAACAATAATAATAAACTGAAAGATGACTTTATATTCACTTTCTTCATTCAAAGTAACCTGACGTGTTGATCAATTCACTTACATTTTGTTTTTCTGGTGCGCATACTTGCTCTAAAGTAGGTCAAAATCGATCATTAAGATTCGATATAAATAAGAACAGTAGGTTCCTATGGTAATTATAGCATTCCGCAGGCAAAATGGCAAAATTGAACATTGAACTCAATTTTTTTCACGGTACCTACAGGAAATTTAATACTATGTTTATAATCAAATCAACTTCCTGATGATAGGGTTTACGCTTTACAAACATATAGATTAAATTTTTAGTTACGAATGATGGTTCTGTTTTTGATGATCAGAATTTGAAATTATTTACAAATTATACCAGCTATGATTGCCCGTACATTCTGTCAAAAATAAATATCCTCCGTAGTTATTTACAACACAAGGTATAGCAAACTTTAATAATTTATTCATTATTACTAGAATTTTTTTTTATTCCTCTTGAAAAAAAATTGTATGTAATCTTTTCGACATTTTCTTCATATATAAACTTTGTTCGGCCTTTTTGGGACGTATTTAATTTCGGACGTTTCAAAGGCCCAACAGCCTTCATCTTCGTAACAATAAATATAATATAAATTTATCCATAAAAATATATAAATAATTAAAATAAATATTTTATCACACCATACCCATTGCTGCGTACACAGATATCGGTAATGATGCAATATTTGTACCGTGCGGGCGCTTACCAGGCGTCACCTCACGGGCACTCATTTCTGGCGTGGAGAGTGCGCCACAGGGGTCAATTTTGTGCCATTAAAATTCGATGTAATTTTTGGCGTCAGTCGGGATCGAATCCGGGTTCCCAGATTAGCGACCAGACACTCAGGCACACGGCCACGAGACCCCATAGAAAATGTATTAATGCAAACCTTTAGAAAAATTAATAATCTTTAATTTTTATATAACATAAATCTCGAAAAAATAACATTTATAGGTACTTTTCGAAGAAAAACTATTTTGAGCTACCAGTAAAGTGCAATTTCCGTTTACTTGATTTACGTCTTTCCATATTAGATTAAGGTAGAAACACAAGGTTTCAAAATTTTCTGAACGAGAGTATTTGAGTGCAAAGAGGAACCACGCCCCCCCCCCCACACAGACATCATCGTAATAATGTTAAAATTGGATTCTAGGGACCTTAAACGTGGTCATTTTACCAAAATCTCGATATGTGATTTGTAGTACGATCCCTATGCCGTGAGGTAATAGTAGTTTATATATCAAGGGAGTAAAGTTCGTCATTATTTGTCGAGAGCGAATATTAAATCCTGAGGGCGTAGCCCGAGGGATGCAATCGCTTGAGGCAAATAATGATACTTTACTCCCGTGTTATATACAATATTTTATATACAAACGGAAATTTTTTGTTATTTAGCTTACAATAGAGACTAACAGCATGTGAAACTAGTAAAAATGAAGCAAATTCCTATAAACGAAAAATCTATTTGTTTTTTTAATTTTTCACAAAAACAATTATATTGTTTTTCAAAATAATTATAATCAATAATATTGTACATATTTATATGTTAATATCAATTAAGAATTGAACACTAAGAAAATAAAATCATTCCTAGGTGACACTGTCAATGGCCTTGAATCACGTTATTTCCCTACTTGTCATTTTTATTTCCCTCGGTAAATAATGAAGCATATTAATTAATGATTTTGATAAGAATAAAGTTAACTTTATTTACCGGTTGTATATAAAAATCATTTGGTGTAAGCTATAATTATTATAGATTTCTCGAATTGTTGCTGGGGAGGGTCTGGGTTGATTATTAAATGTAGCAGCAAATACACCTGAAACTTGAATATTTGAATTTCCTATATCATATCATAAATCTGCACTTTTTCTTCAATTGTATAAAAAACCATTTTGAAATGTGACAGTTTGACGAGTCTGACAACTATTCCCTATGTTTACCCATAAAATAAACGCTTCAATACATTGCTGTCATTTTGTAACTATGGTAATGAAACTACTCTATGTTTACTGATAAAATACACTCTCTGTATAAGCAGTGTTAAAAGTTATTCCAGAAGCAGAAATCCAGAAAAAGATCTGTAGTTGCTTTTTTCTCAATACAATACCAAGTAAAAAGAAATACTATTTAACCTATCATTACTTTCTTCTATTCTTTATTTTTCTTACTATTTCTTCCTTACCTTCAGCAACGTTTTGCTCCTCATTTATTTGCTCTTCCTCTTCCTTCTCGTCCTCATTCTCTATCAAGTTCTGATCTTTAGTAGCATCCACTGAAACTTCCTTGAACCAGCTACTGACCGTATCCTTGACCATATCTGTCATTTTGTTGATGATGCCTTCGACTGTCTGTGCTAACTCTGAAGGAGATTCACTTGATTCTGCCCTAGCGACGCTCGAACTGTGGTATCTGGCATCTGCTTCCGCTGGAAAGAAAGGAAGAATAAGTTTGTGATAGAGAAAAGTGATTCATTATTAAGTAATTAATTGTTAACAATTACTCAAAATCTCAGTCATTTAGTCTTACAAAACCGACGTTTATACCTTTTCACCTTCGGTCACCTTGGTAAGGAAGGTATTGTCTTTGGTAAAAAAAATTGCACGGTTTATAGTCCCAAGAATAAAATTTTATCATTTTTACAATGATGTATGTATGTATGTATTTATGTATGTATATATGTATGTATGTATATGTGTTTGACGATAACTCCAATACTACAATTCAAAAAATACATTCTTTTCGTATTCCTCTTCCTTACATTCATACGCCGACGTGATTAGATTTTGGTTATAATTGGTCAACCGGAAGTACCCTCAATTGCAACTTTTAACAGTTCTTCTTGAATAAAAACGGTGTTAAATATCATTTTTCACATTTAATGTTATTACAAATATTAAAGAATATTTCATTCTCCATATGATTTAATTGCATTTTATGATGGATATGTATATCAAAAGTTAGGTTAGGTTAGATTGCAAAAATTCATTATATTCTCTCATTAAATATAAGCTCGTGATATGATTAATAATCGAAGATATTGCTCGGTTTCACTCGAGAATATCATCGATGATAATCATATCACTTGTTATATTACGTATGATGACGTAACCCAGTATTAAATGGCGGAATACTTAGTTTTGTAAGCCTGAAATCTATATTTTAAACTAGTCGGAAGAAATTTTTAAATATCAATTGCGTAGGTTTTATAAGTTTTTGAAAATATAAACCGGCCAAACTATTATGAGCCTGTATATCAAAACATCGATTTTGTACGAATAAAAACTATATGACAGAGATATTATTTTAGGGTGACCAGAGGTCCCGATTTCCGGGATTCGTCCCTGTTTTGAATTGTATGTCCCGGTGTCCCTATGAACATCTTCGGGACACATAATTGTCCCGGTTTTCATACCCGACTCCAAATTTATTACTTATATCATCTATCGACGTTTGTAATATTTATTTTATTACTAAACTTTTAATTGTTTCATATATTCTAATTTTATGCGGTACATTAATTTTATTTCTTGCATTATGAATGCATTATGTATATGTTTTAGACAGTTTATCCAGGTAAGTCAACAATCCGTTAAATATGTTCTCTTTTCTAAAATGTTTTGTGATCTGGCAATTTATTTTTGTACATGAAAGGGGAAAAACATGCAGCTTCACATCCCATGGAAACATGTACCTTTCAATTATAAGGCATTTGACCTTGAATGAAAAATTTTTTTGCCTCACCAAAGTTTTAGTGCGCGAGCCATCACTGGTTTTACAATCCTTTGAAAATTGTCCCAATTTTCGATTTATAAATCTAGTCACCATAATTTATACCACAATCGAGAAATTTAGCCACATGATTTATTATTTGTTTGTATATTCTAGAGAACTATAAATTTAATGTCATTATTATATGGAATAAATTGTAAGTTATTACACTAGTAACATTTATTTAAAAAACTTCGCACAACAGATGGTGGTCCTAGTTGTTATATGATCTACTTAGAGATGAAAAGATATTAGATTTACTCATACTTCAACTATAAAAGTGTAACATAATTTTTCTGAGTCAGATACAGTTAAATGCAAAATTAGCATAAACATATAAACAAGCAATTTAAATATTTAATATGTTACTGTACTCCACATTGAATCGTTTCTTTTTTAAAAATTGTATTTATACAATCAAGTTTATTATAATATAAATACTGATCATGAAGATTTCTAATCTCATATTATTATCAACAAATATTGAAGAAATGTAAATGTAACATCACGAATTCTGTGCGATTAAATAAAGATACCTTTGTCATATATGAATTTTATTGTCACATTTAAGTACAAATTGTACATATTGTGCTTATTGTTACATAGTACTTTAGAATTGAAATTTATTATCTACAACAATATTACATTGAAATAATAATGGCCATAGATTTTACAGATCTTTAAACATTAATATGAATGCATAAAATAACGAAACAACAAAGGCAATCTAATTACAATTGTTCACAAAATAATACAAGTATACATAGGTTTTTATTAATTATTTTATTCTTGACTATCACCAAGGCAATATGCCGTGATGAAAAGTTATTTATCGACTTGTAATATACGAAATATGGGTTTATTTGTTATTTTTATGTTAAAATATGAACAACTGACCTGTAAAATAAGATTACAAAATAAGAGAGAATAGAAAACACTTTATTAAGAAAAAATCTGATGTGACCAGCACATTACCTTCCGTCAATTCTGTGTATTATGTACAACATATTTTTCATCTCTCCTCATGACAGAAAATTGTTACTCGAGCCATTTCCCTTATTCTTTAATTCTTTACTCTATCTTTTCGTGTCTTCCACATCTATCTCAACGTCCTCATCTCTGCCACATTCATTTTCTTTTCACTGATATTGACATCTGTCAATAAGAATTTTCTTAATATAGTAGCTGTTTCCATGGTTATAGCATAGCTGCGGCTGATTAATAAAATTCATTTTTTTTATAATTCTTTAACTCTATATCCCCTGAATATGAAATACAAAATTCAATCAATTCGTATCTTTAATATTTATAATAACATTAAATTTCAAAAAATAATATTTAACGTATTTTCAAAAAAAACTGTTAAAATCTTCAAATGAGGGTACTTCCGGGTGACGAATTATAACCAAAATCTAATCAAGCCTTCATATGGATGTAAGAAAGAGAAATGCGTAAAAATTGTAATTTTTGGAATTCTAGTATTGGAGATGTCGCGAAATTATAGTCATACACACACATACACGCACACATACAGACATCATCGTAAAAATAGTAAAATCGGCCCCCAAAACGTGCTTATTCATTGAAAACTCACCACCGAATTTTTTGACCAAAGACAATACCTTCCTTACCTAGAGATGACGGAAAGTAAAAAGAAGAAAAACTAAATGTGTACAAAATTGTCTGTTTATTTAATTATAACAATAAATTCTTCAATTATCGTTGGTTAATGGCTCTTGATGTGTACTTTATTGTATTCTTAGTACTTACAGTACTGAATGTTAAGAAATTTCTGGTGAAAATGATAACATTTTATAATACGTCCCTGTAGCTTTGATTATTCCCAGAGATACTGTCTAAAATGTAACTCGGTGTTATTATCAAAATAGGGAATACATCAGATGACGAATATCAGGAACACTATATATTTTAAACAACGATTTATAACAATATTTGTACCACAAGAATAGAGCATATGTACGTGGAATTGAAATTTCTGCATGAACCGTTCGCCAAAGGTTATGCAAATATTGTTTAAGCCCTAGGAAGCCCATTTTTAAATTTCGGCGTTTTTAAACTTTCATTAAAAATTATGTTGTAAAATAATTTGAGTATAATGATTTTTACAAATCGGTAAATGCACACATATTTTTAAACGGTATCTTATGTAAATTAAGTACTCTACATGTTGTGTGTAACGAAGTATGTAGATATGTTTAGATTCCAAACAAAAACACGTGTTCTAGAGAAAATATCATTGAGTATGAAGATGAGAATGTAACGTAGAAAGTTCCTCCTCTTTACTAATTATGTCAACGTTACATAGCAAGTATTTAATAACATACGTAATTGAAGTACTTCGTCTGCGGCTACGGTAATGTAACATGTGCACGCTACGATATACAATCCACTGGATTATGATCAACTGCGTAAAATAAATAACGAGGAAACTACTACACATACTCATAGTTATTTACAATTTGTTACAATAGAATTGTCACCTTTTCTGGTTTCTCATCGTTATCTTCCATGCAGTTGTAGTTTTTACCTAGAGAGATAATGGATTCATGTGAAAAATCGCATATACATATTTGAATGATTCAGCACGTTTTAATGTCCCTGCAATTCGATTATAATATTTTTACGATGAAGACTGTGTGTGTGTGTGTGTGTGTGTGTGTGTGTATGGATGTATGTGTTTGGGGACGATGGAAGGACGATTTCTCAAAAACTATAATACTTAATAACTGTTTAACTACGTATTTCTCAATCGGACATTACTGGGAAAAGATGAAAAGGTTTTGGTAATAATTGGACAACCGGAAGTAGCAGATTCTTAAAAAAAATCTTCTAAAAATTATTTTTCGAAGAAGAGGAAATTCTGTATCTGACATATTTTATTATATGTTCTATAAATTTAGAGATAAAGAAATATAAGGTATATAATAATCTGTTGTAATAAATCTCACAGCCCAAATGATGTCATGAAAAACCATTTGAAAAATTAAAATGTTTGTAACTACCAGATAAATGTCAGTGGCAAAAATCCAAAGACAGTACTGAAGATTTTTTTCTGAGAAATACAAACATTTCAAAAAATTAGAAGAGGACAAAATTTCTTCATAGAATGAATCTAAAATTTAAAAATCTACATATAAAGAATAGATGTACAGTAAAATTTTTGAAAGATGTCCGATCAAGGGCACCTGTATCACGAACGAATTAACAAATAGGCATACATTTATCTATTTCTGTTGCAAAGGCTGTAAGAGTGTGTGATAAGGATGGATATAACACGCTTGTCTTTCAAAAATTTATATTGTTTCGACTAAGTTAGGACATTCCATTTATAAACGATGCTCGTTGTTGATAATACTTTCGCTGTAACGTAAGTTTATTTATTAATTCAGATACATTACCTGGATTCATAGCCGTACGTATACCGATATATTCACACTGACACTGACATTGTGTCTTATCTTATTTTTAACATATTTGGTTTTACATTTGCTTATAAACTTACTAGTTGACTTATTTTTGAATTTTGAATATTTTTCCTGTAATATATATTTTTATAATAATAAAATAACAGTAGTATCTTACGTACCCTCATAAAAACTAATCAAACGACCCTACTGAATTTGTCATGATGGGCGGAGCAAAAATCTGAATTCATACAATTCGTAGACAACCTTGATCGGGCAGCTTTCAAAAATTTTACTGTAAGCAGAATTTTTGGTGTAGAGTGTAGGTATACAAGAAATGTTAAATACAATAGGGCGCGAGCAGCCATGTCATTTTGTAGTCCTTGACAAGCAGATATGGGGGCTCGTGTGAGAATGATAGCTAGTAATTATGTACATAGATGCCAAATATAATTATTCACTCTAAATTTAATGATTTTTCAATTCCTTGTGGTTTATTTTCCTCGACAAGTAAATTCCACACTCCTGGTAACAAATTAGCTACGTGAGTTTAGAAAATTTTGAAATTTTTAATGAATTTGACATCTATGTACATAATTACTAATTGTCATTCTGACATGGGCTCCCATATCTGCTTGTCAAGGCCAACAATGTTACATGACTGCTCGCGCCCTATACTTATGTAACCAAAAAAGGAAGTGGCGCGAGGTATTGTGCTGGCCAACAGATTTTTGGCTTTATATTTCAAGTTAAAAAAAATTGCAATATTTAGATCCCTTTGAACCGATTTATCCTTGAAATATACATCACTGAAAAAACTTGTTAAGCGAGATTTTGTATTTTGTTCTACTTATTAACATTAATTTAATTCAGTTTTACTTTGGTTCTATTTTAAGGACTTACAAGCGTCCCTCATTTTACAGAAACTTCATCTTGACAAAATTCAATGAATATCATTTCCTAATGTTCTATTTCTCGGCGTGATTATTGGAATTCACTCCGGATTTAAAGTAAATCGTGAGTTACTGAGTGTTGAATGAGTCAGAAGTTGACAACCGAGGAGTTTTAAGGCTAATTGGAAGCAGTATACACAGACATTTGTCTCCGGGCTGCTGGTGTAACTGTAGTTTTATTCGCTACGTAGCGCTAAAATTAAATCGTGTAACGGATACACAGGGATTTCACTAACAAAACGATTAAAAAAATATTTGCTTTATCACTCCGATTCGATAGCACACTTCCAGATTAACTCGATAAAAACCTTACGATACCATTATAAAATCATTTATTATGGTGTCACGTGTCGCGTGGCTGTGTGCGTAAATAAGCGGCTGTGATTTGGACGGCCCAAGTTCGATGTTTTTTCGATCTCCAATACATCCGAAATAAATAATTTACGTATAAAACTGCATCTCCGATAATTTCCCGTTCTTCCAAAACATTTTTTGATGAAATATTTTAAAATGAAAAAAAAATGCGCTCAAATTCCATTCAGAAAGTTTCTTGTAAAAGATTACATATGTGTATATTTCCATTAAAATTATTTATTCACAATCATAGTAATATGTCGATTCCTAACCTTTTAGAGGTTGGAAAATACGTCATTCCTAATTGCAATGACAATCTCTTCGGTTGGAAATAACAGATTTCACTTCCACCCCACGGGTCGGAAATGTTTATGTAGGGGTTGCCTAGCAACATTGTCATAGATCCCTGTAATAAAATAGGCTAAACAAATTTTAATAGAGCTGTCAAAAAATATTAACAAAATTAAATGTTATAACTCATTGATTTATTCTGAAAATTATTGATTTAAAAAAAGGATGGTTGTGAATAAAATAGTATACATACCTCGGTGAGAGTTTCATTACAGCTTCGCGCCCTCGGCTGTAATGAAACATATCCCACCTCGGATGTAATATACTATTCATGAATATACTAAGAAAATTATACATGATAATGACATTTTTATGTAATGGATCGCTATTTTTTTGTTTTCTTCTTCCACTCATTTCTGTTTTGCGTGTCGTTCTGATTCAGTTCCTTTTCTCTCAAGTCTTCCGCAATACAGTCCTTCCATATTCTTCAACCTTCTATTACTAAGCTATTCATTCTTCTTCCAATATATTCTTCACCTCTCCTCATGATATGTTCAAACCAACGTAACTATGTCTCCTGTATTTTTCTAAAAACTTCTTACACTAGAGTTATTTCTCTTATTCTTTCATTCCTTGTCGTATTTTTCCGTGTCTTCCCAACATCTATCTGAACATCCTCATCTCTGCCGCATTCATTTACTTTTAATTGATACTGACATCTGTCAATTTGAATTATCTGAATATATTAGCAGTTTGCATGGTTAGCACAGTTGACTGATTTATAAAATTTAATATCTTTATAATTCTTTAATTGTATATCTATTGAATATGAAGTATAAAATGTATTCAAATCGTATAGAGAATAATATATTCTTTAAGTTATAATAACGTTAAATGTCAATAAATGATATTTAACTGCTTTTTTTCAAGAAAAACTGTTACTTCCGATTGTCTAATTATAACCAAAATCTAATCACCTGTTCTTCTGGATGTAAACTTGAGGAATACGAAACAAATATAATTTTTGGATTCGTGGTATTGAAGTTATGCGATCCGAAACTTTCGTCACACACACATAGACACACACACACACACACACACACACACACACGCACACATAGACTGACATACATACATACACACATCATCGTAAAAATTGTAAAATCGTATTATATGGACCCTAAAACGTGTTTATTTACTAAAAACTCATCATTGAATGTTTTGACTAAAGACAATACCTTCCTTACCTAAAGGTGACGGAAGGTAAAAGTTCTGAATAGAGAGTTAATAAAATTATCTTGTTAAAATCATATATTTCTTAAGGAAATTCATATAATTATATTCTATATAACTTACAAATTATTTATATACAAGTTGCAAAAATGATAAAATCTATCTTCCCATATGAAATGAAATAATATATCACTCTTACTCTTCTCATAATTATATCTAGGTGTCTGTTTACACACATACATACAAATTTTAATTACACACATAGAATATTGCGTGTTACATACATAGTGTGCTGTGCAAATCACTTCTATACAAATAAGAAGTATGAGAAGAAATAGAACATTCGCATAAAACTGCATGTATTACTTAAAACAAGTGTGTCAAGAGAAAAATGCACAAGCACAATTATTACACCTAACACATCTACAAATTGGACAAGTGACAACGAAACAAGAGAAATTGTCATTAAGACGATGTAGATTAAACATTGCCTATTTCCTATATATCTGGAATTTAATTGACTTGCTTTTCCCTATGGATTTTATACTCTTCCAAATACCAACGTATTGTAAAATTCTTGAAATAAATTTGTTGTCTATGTATTTTATAACAAAATCAGTCATTTACAATTAATAGATATTAAATTAATAACACAATCTTAAAGTTGCATGATAAAGATCTGCACGAATTTCCTGTTAAGAATCATGCTATTAAATAATAGTTTTTATAAACATTTTCAATCACAAATAACTACTTATAAAAGTAATATTACTCATCGTTTTTAATTATTATGTTGTCCTACATATTAGCATAAAAATTTTAAAATTTATTTGTCATGCTTTTACATATAATGAGAAAATTAATGTCTTTTCCACTTAAGGACAAATCGATTAACTATTTTAATTCGTACTGACAAATTGTAACAATTTAAAGTTAAATTAAACTTTACTTATGATTGGAATTTTTTTTTTTATAGCAGATTTTAAAGTGTGCTTTGTTCAACTCAAAATAGTTGATTAAGTGACATTTTAACCGCACGGCAGATAAAGTAATACTTTATCAGCAAGGGTAGATAGAGAACTTTAATTTTTATTTAAATAAAAATATATTATAAATTTTGGCGATTCATACTAAATATAACTTCAATTTTACATTTAATGTTGCCAGAAACATCTATTCTAGGAACAGATCCACAACTTGTATTTTGCTGTACACTTGAGCATCGAGTAATAGGACCATAATGTTGATGGCTTGACTTTCTTTCACGTCTCAGAAATATGCCAGAAGCATCTTTTCATTCACGCTATTGATATTCTTCGCGCTTTTCCATTTTTTAAAGCACTCGTATTTTTTTCATATGTTTTTCGTGATTTTTGAGGCAATAATTTATCTATTGTATCTGATGCCTCTTCTTCATCATCAGACGGAAGTTTATCTTCTTGAAATTCCATTTCTTACCTTTTTTGTACACAATAATCACGCAAAAACAGTATGACAGAATAAAATCAAATTTTTTCAAACAAATTCCTTAACAAACCACGCTACTGAGATTTTAAAATTGTTCTTAAATAATTTAATTTATAATCGGTTTTTCAAATTTTTGCTCTTTAAAATCTGCTATAGAGAAAAATAGAATTTTATACACGACGATAAAATTAAATTATCGAAAAATAATTTACTCGAGAAATTGCTCGTAAATTAAACTTTCCGCTCGTTGAAAAATATAATTTTATCGTCTTGTATAAAAAAATAACTATTGACCTACCAAAATTAGGAAAGTATTTCAAATTGTTCAAAATAATCAAAAACAAATGATACATGGGGTAAAAAAATATGGTACCGAACTCGGAGTAGACTATGGACAGAGATACGTATGTCTGTTCATTATTCAATTCAAAAGTCAATGGCCCATACTACGATCACGGTTTTAACTAAAACGCTGTTTTAAAAAATGTCAAATTCAAATTTCAACATTTAATTTTGCAAGTATGTTTGAAGATCGATTTTTTTAAAAATATTTGTTTGAATACAAACTATGTTCTGCTTTTAAAACATATTTTGATAAATTCGATATTATTTATTATTGTTATTAAATAATGATATCTGACACTTCTTAAAACAGCATTTTAGTTAAAACCGTGATCGTATAGTACGGGCCAATTTGTCAAAATCGATCTTGAAATGTAATTTTAAGGAAAAAAAATAATAAGGAAGGATACAGTATATTGTCATTTCCAGGTTTTTAAATTTATTTCCATTTCTAAAATAAGATTCAAGCAAAAACACTTTGATTTCTTTTGATAACATTTCTGACAGCATTTCGTGTCAAACTCACATTTAATTAAATACAAATTGATATACGTTTCCTTGTTCATAGCCTACTCCGAGTTAAGAATTTTTTTGAACACACTGTATAAATGTCATGGCAAACCAGGGATAAACCTGATAACGTTATAATAACGTTTTTTTTTTTAAGAAGTTTATGGTAATCGTCATAATAAATAATGTTTTACTATAACGTTATCCAAGTTTACAAGATTTTTGCCGTTTGAAAGTATAATTTCGTGATACTTTTTTTCGTGTTTTATAACATATGTTATTAGTGGTCAAATACAAATGTTGAACACATTATTTCATTTCTAAAATAATATGTGTAAGATTCACTTTTCGACCGCGCGCCACTGGTTTAGAAATGCAGACTCGGGGCATAAACACTTGAACAAAATAACCTACCCCATCCCCCGACCGCTCGACCCTTAGTTGTGTTGTGACTACAGTGCCGTGCGGATCTGTGTGTGATCGGGTCCATCAGACAAGCAGTTTGCCATAATCAAAGGTGAGTGGTAATGCTCACGGTTATTCCAGTTGTTGTACAGGTATGGCGTTGAGGTGTGGATCACCAGACGTTTCATTGTTATGTTGTACATTATTTGTGTATTTGATACGCATGGTATATGTGATGTATTATACATTGGTATTATTTGTTTGTGGCCGCAAACTAGTAGTCTCCTATTATCCGAAGGGTTGTCTGGGACAACCCTGGGTCCATAGAGTCGTGTACTCTAAAGGTGGCTAGCGTACATAGCAGAGAAACGCCAAGTGAGAGGCTGAGGTCCATAAGAGGTCTGGGACCTGCTTATGGCCGTAAGCTAAGCTCTCGCAATGGGTCTGGGACCCAAACATGTCTGGGACATGTAGTGGCGGTTATGATACGGCTAGTAGTGAAACACCAGGTGTGAGAAACACCAAATGAGAGGCTGAGTTCCATGTAAGGTATGAAAACCTACGTGCGAGCGTAAGCTGAGCTCTCATAGGTCTGGGACGGACCATATACCTATCCCCCCTCCTATCTATCGTATAATGCACGCCTGTGATAATTGTTGTGATTGGAATGACAATGTGTACTTTATATCACTTAGGCGAACGCGTCCTAGAGGACCAAACCGACGCTGATGAAGCTATGTGTGTACAAGAGGACGCCGATAACAGGTCAAAAGGAATGTGAATTGTATATATTAGATTACTGCATGTATGACCGCCCATGTATTCTTGACAATAAATAGTTCTATAATAATCAGCCCAACTTTCATGCAATGAACATTAATAGTCCTGACTATAAAGGAAAGGGATTATATCACACGTCTGTTCTATGTTCAAGTTAAATAACAAATGAAAAAAATGAATCAATATAAAGAAAACTTATAGCTTTTATCTCAGAAGTGGGATCTGAATCAAAATAATGTTGGGCATTGTTTAAACAAAACAATACATATTTTGTTATAGAAAAATATACAATTCACAAACTTTGACGTTATGGCGTTATCTTCATTATGTTGTTTATTTGTCATCTCTTCTAGGAATGTATAATGTTTTATGTCTGTTGAAAGTTGCACTCAGTGACACTTAAGAAACATAAAACCGTAAGAAAAACCCATCGACCAGCCTGTAGCCGCACACGTGCGGGGTAATAAATTTGGTTGAAAAATGTCAAACCCTAAGTGACCCTTGAGTCTTAGCTGTTCGGTTTGAGCGGAAATAACATGCACTGTTTAGATTTAAGTAACGGAATATGTACCCTAAAAATGTCAACCCAAAATGCTCGTAAATTAGAACAATACCTCCTTCATCTCGAATAGATCTTTTATGCTAGAGTATTTTCAAATTAGTTTCTGTGAAACTGTCTTCTTGAGCAGTCCAGAAATATATACTTGTGCGTTGTACTTTGTGCTTTGTACAATCTTATTGATTTAATTATTTTTCATCTTTGAAAATTATTAAATATGGAACGCGCTGCAATTGCCTCGCATTCTGACTACGATTCGGAATCGGAAATTGGTTTTTATCCGCCATCGGGACATGATGCGGTATCGGTAGTGCCATCGGAGGCGGGTTCGGAATCCGAGTTGTCTCAAGTCACGAGTCTTATTAAACAACTTACCGAAAATGTAATTACTATGCAACAAAGACTGTGTAATACACCTAACGCTCGTGGTTCTAATTTTGGTGGTGATGCAGTGCCAGTGTTTGAGCCCGGAAATCGGGAACAAGACATTGACCGGTGGTTAAGCAAATGTGAAGAGCTTCAGCGCGTGTACGGGTGGAGTGAAGAAGTGTTAGTGTATCACACCACATCAAAATTGCGCGGTTTGGCGGGAACTTGGTACCGCGGGCTTCCAAGTGTGAATTACACTTGGAACGAATGGAAACAGTTGTTGAGAGGAGCCTTCCCATCAAGTAAAGATTTTTGCAATCAGCTCGAAGAAATGCTAAAACGTTACAAAAAAAGTGATGAGAGTTATCTGAAATATTATCATGACAAATTAGTTCTATTAACGGCCTGTCGTGTGAAAGGGAAGGACGCAGTATCGTGTTTAATAGGTGGTATAAGAGACGCGCATATACAATCCTCAGCGAGAGCCGGAGGATTCAGTGAACCCAGCGAATTATTGTCATTCTTACAAGCATTTGAAAGTAAATTAGACGCAAAACCACTAAACCTCAACTCTCAAAACAATCACTACAAAAGGAAATCGATTTTTTTCCCCGGGAAACCGAAAATCCCTAAAAGAACGACCGGCTATAATTTCCCGCAATCGTCACGCCCGGTTTGTTACCTGTGCCAAGAGGAAGGACACTTCGCCCGGCAGTGTAACAAAAAGGATGCGAGTACAAGACCGAAATTCAGTAACAAACCAAACAAGGTAAATCAAAATACATTACATTCTTATCATGATCGAGTACTAACTATAAAAATTACACCGGACACAAACAAAAAATACTTTGTTGATACAGTTATTAATAAACAAGCAGTGAAAGCGTATGTTGATTTAGGAAGCACTTGTAACACTATGACGCACGCTACATCAAAATTATTAAATTTGAAGTACGACACGGGGAAAATAAAATTAATTAAGGGTTATGGATCCGGGACGGTACATACTTTAGGCGAAACTGAAGCCGAAATAAAAATCGACGAGGTGACGGCAACAGTTAATTTCCAAATTGTTCCAAATAATATTCAAGATATTCCTGTTATCGTTGGACAGCCGTTCACTGAGCGTCGCGGTGTAATTATTGTTAAGGACGATAAGACGCTACGTATAGTAAATCAGGATAAAATTGATACGGAGAAATTGGCGGTAAATAAAATAATACTATGGCCGCGAGAAGATTCAGTCATTCCCGCGCATCACGTCAGTCACTTAAAGGTGTATTCAAAAGACGACAATTATTTTGGCGATATTTATGTAGAAACGAGCGTTAGATTAATTCAGGATCACGAATATTGCGTGCCAAGATGTGTAACAAAAATAGGTCGTGACAATGACGGTATAATAGCCATAGCAAATCTTTCTAATAACGATTTGATTGTAAAAACAAATAAAGTTATTGCCCGCGGACAACCATGTCATGCCGAACCGGAGAATGATTTACAAATATTAAAATTAAATTTCGAAGACCTTAAACCCTTCCAATCGGATGAAATAAATTCTGCAACGTTGAATGCAGTTCAAAAGCAAAATTTACTAATATTATTAAATAAATACCGTGACTGTTTCGCTCAAACTTTAACCGAAATCGGATGTACAACATCCACCGAAGTCGAAATTAACGTACAGGATAATAAACCCATAACATATCGCCCCTATCGCATGTCATACCACGAACGCGAGAAAGTAAAAGAAATGATCAAAGAATTATTGGATAATGACATCATTCAAGAATCAAATTCACCATATGCTTCCCCTGTTTTATTAGTGAAAAAGAAAACGGGTGATATGCGTCTTTGTATAGATTATCGCAAATTGAATAATATTACTATTAAAGATAAATATCCGTTACCACGAATAGATGATCAGCTTGATCGTTTACGGGGATGTAAATATTTTACAACTCTTGACCTTACTTCCGGTTATTATCAGATACCCATCGCGGAAGATTCAAAATTGAAAACAGCATTCGTAACACCGGACGGACAATATGAATTTAATCGACTACCATTTGGGCTCACAAATGCTCCCAGTGTTTTTCAGAGAATGATGGATAAGATTTTAGGCCCATATAAAAATAATATAGCTATGGCATATATCGATGATATATTAATACCATCAAGAACTATTGAGGAAGGAATTAAAAATTTGGAAATAATTTTGAAAATAATGCGAAAGGAAGGGTTAACATTAAAACTTAGTAAATGTGTGTTTTTTGCAACTAAAATCGATTATTTAGGCTTTCAAATTAGCCGTGACGGCGTACGGCCGGGTGCAGTAAAAATTAGAGCCGTAAAAGACTTCCCAGTACCGCAAAATGTACATAATATCAGACAGTTTATCGGATTAACAAATTATTTCCGACAATTTGTAAATAAATATGCTGAAGTAGCACAGCCTCTTACAAAACTATTAAAGAAAACGGAAATGTGGAATTGGACGGTGCAGCAACAAAATGCTTTCGAAACATTAAAACAAAATTTAATTCAACGCCCCATCTTGGCTATTTATAACCCTCGTGGCGAAACGGAAGTACATACCGATGCGAGTAAATTGGGCATAGCAGGTATCTTACTCCAAAGGCAGGACAATGGTAGTTTACAGCCTATTGCATACTACAGTCGTCAAACAAACGGTTGTGAAATAAAATTTCATTCATATGAACTAGAAACATTGGCGGTGGTTGAAAGCTTAAAGAAATTTCGAGTATATTTAATCGGTATAAATTTCAAAGTTGTAACTGATTGCAATGCCCTAAAAACTGCTTGTTCGAAACGGGATTTAATACCGAGAATTGCACGCTGGTGGTTAGACCTCCAAGAATTTACATTTACCATAGAATACAGACCTGGCGCGCGAATGAGTCATGTAGATGCTTTGAGTCGTAATCCGGAAACTACAGAACAACCGGCAGATGAACAACAAATTTTTAGAATAGAAACCGCGGATTGGGTGTTATCAGCCCAATTAACCGATGAAAAGGTTCGCGAAATTCATAATATACTTTCAAGAACTCCTGACACCGAATACGATAAAACTATTTATAAAAATTATGCCTTACGGGATGGACGAGTATATAGAATCACAACGCGAGGTATTCAGTGGGTAGTACCAAAAGGGTTACGTGTACAAATTGTCCGCAGTGCACATGACGAAATGGGGCACTTTTCCGTAGAGAAAACATTAAAGAAACTATGTGAAACATACTGGTTTCCAAAGATGAGAACGTACGTGCAAAAATACATTTCGTGCTGTATTTCATGTATTTATAATAAAATACCGGCGGGAAAAAAAGAAGGATATTTAAATCCAATTGAGAAAATTCCAATACCTTTTCATACTTTACATATAGATCATTTAGGCCCTTTTCCAAAATCACTCAAAGGATACACGCATTTAATTGTTGTTGTTGATGCCTTCACAAAATTTGTCTTTGTCAAAGCGGTAAAATCTACCAATAGTAAAAGAGTTACCAAATATTTGAATAAATTATTCGGAACATATGGTGTACCTACAAGAATAATATCGGATAGAGGAACGACCTTCACATCAAAATCATTTTTAAAATATTGTCAAGACACGGGAGTAAAACATATTAAAAATGCTGTGGCTACACCACGAAGTAACGGTCAAGTTGAGCGATTTAATAGAACTCTTTTATCTGCGTTGTCGGCTAGTTGCGAAGATGCTGACAAATGGCAAGATTATGTAGCAAAAGTACAATTCGCTATGAATAATACGTACAGTAAAAGTACAGGTAAAACACCAAGTGAATTATTTTTCGGATATAAACCGCGTCCATTAACAAATTCATTATTAACGGCGGAAATCCAAGTAGAGCAATCACGTTCACGTGATATTAATGTAGAGCGAGAACAAGTGGCCGAAAAATTATTGTTTGACTCAATGTTGCAAAAAGAAAGATTTGATAAAAAACGAAAGTCAGCTAGAACATATAAAGAAAATGATTTGGTAGTATTCGAGAAGCAAATTATCGGCGAGGGCACGAGTAAGAAATTAAAACCACCATACGCGGGCCCTTTCTTAGTAAAGAAAGTATTGCCGAATGACAGATACGTGATTTGCGACCTCCCTGGATCAGACAGAAGCCGCCGGGCAAAATACGAAAATACAGTGGCCGTCGACAAGTTAAAGCCGTGGACCTCTCCAGGAGGTATGTCTTCGGACTCGTCTTGTGAGAGCGGTGAGAGTGATGAAGACTTAGGGTTGGAATCAGAACATGGTTCAAATACTGATAATTAAATAATTTATAAACTTTAAATGCCTCCTCGAGGACGAGGAGATAATCAGGATAGGCCGAATGTAAGATTCACTTTTCGACCGCGCGCCACTGGTTTAGAAATGCAGACTCGGGGCATAAACACTTGAACAAAATAACCTACCCCATCCCCCGACCGCTCGACCCTTAGTTGTGTTGTGACTACAGTGCCGTGCGGATCTGTGTGTGATCGGGTCCATCAGACAAGCAGTTTGCCATAATCAAAGGTGAGTGGTAATGCTCACGGTTATTCCAGTTGTTGTACAGGTATGGCGTTGAGGTGTGGATCACCAGACGTTTCATTGTTATGTTGTACATTATTTGTGTATTTGATACGCATGGTATATGTGATGTATTATACATTGGTATTATTTGTTTGTGGCCGCAAACTAGTAGTCTCCTATTATCCGAAGGGTTGTCTGGGACAACCCTGGGTCCATAGAGTCGTGTACTCTAAAGGTGGCTAGCGTACATAGCAGAGAAACGCCAAGTGAGAGGCTGAGGTCCATAAGAGGTCTGGGACCTGCTTATGGCCGTAAGCTAAGCTCTCGCAATGGGTCTGGGACCCAAACATGTCTGGGACATGTAGTGGCGGTTATGATACGGCTAGTAGTGAAACACCAGGTGTGAGAAACACCAAATGAGAGGCTGAGTTCCATGTAAGGTATGAAAACCTACGTGCGAGCGTAAGCTGAGCTCTCATAGGTCTGGGACGGACCATATACCTATCCCCCCTCCTATCTATCGTATAATGCACGCCTGTGATAATTGTTGTGATTGGAATGACAATGTGTACTTTATATCACTTAGGCGAACGCGTCCTAGAGGACCAAACCGACGCTGATGAAGCTATGTGTGTACAAGAGGACGCCGATAACAGGTCAAAAGGAATGTGAATTGTATATATTAGATTACTGCATGTATGACCGCCCATGTATTCTTGACAATAAATAGTTCTATAATAATCAGCCCAACTTTCATGCAATGAACATTAATAGTCCTGACTATAAAGGAAAGGGATTATATCACACGTCTGTTCTATGTTCAAGTTAAATAACAAATGAAAAAAATGAATCAATATAAAGAAAACTTATAGCTTTTATATGTATGTAAGTTTTTTTAATACATTGTTTTTGATTTTAATTTTTAATGAATTTTTATTAAAAACTTAAGAAAAATTCGGTTATTGTAACGTTACAAAACGTTATTTTGTTTTTCATTAAGTTATTTATAACGTTGTGTAACGAATTTTTTTTATAACGTTATGAAATAACGTAATAATTCGTTAACGTTATCCTATCCCTGTGGCAAACAGATAATTCATTATACACAGTGATAAATAATTTATTTTATAAAAATCTTACACTATTTATTGAATTTTATTAAACATATTTAATTGTATACTGTGAACTGTTCTGTAGATGAGGCTTATCTTGTGCCGATTGAAACACGTTTAAATTTGCGAGGTCTGTATAACTCAGTTCCTTCTGATATATTCTAGTGGATGGATGTATATTTTTTGTGTTAATGCACTGTTATAGTGACCAAACTAATAGTATTTAAAGCAAAAATACAAAGAATTATGGACATTGGTGTTTTTAGACGAAGATATGAAGATTTCCTATCATCTGGTAAGTACTATCGTAATCTAAAATACGTTTTATATATGAAATACTTTGAGATCTTGCCTACAACATATAATTTTTTATTTATACTACATATTAATCGTATTATCAACATTACATAGTCCAAATACACTAGGATGTTGTTGCATGATTAACACAATCTGGATTTTGGAACTAATTCAACGTTTTTACCTTCCGTCACCAGATAAGGAAAGTATTGTCTTTGGTCAAAAAAATCGATAGTGAGTTTCTGATGAATAAACATGTTTTGCAGTACATAAAATACGAATTTACTATTTTTACGATGATGTCTGTATGTGTGTATATGACGCTCGTTTCAAATCGCATAACTCAATATCATGATTCCAAAAATTATATTTTTTTCGTATTCCTCGAGTTTAGATCCATATGCAGACATCATTAGATTTTTAGTTATAATTGGTCCACCAGAAGTACCCTCGTCTGCAAGTTTTAACAGTTTTTCTTAAAAAAAATCTGTTGTGGCCATCACAATACCTCTCGCGCCCTCTCCATTGTGGTATATATATAAGTTTTATATTTAAAATTTCTTGTACGCACAAAAAATTCTAATTACACCTAATCTTTATATTTACGTATTTTCTATAATTTTAAATTCATTCTATGAGCAAGTTTTCTCCATTTCTTCTAAATGTTCGAGGTCTTTCCAATTCATTAACGGGATTGGCGGTATTTCTGAAGGGTTCATGTAATATACCTATAATTTTAATTATATAATTAATAATACAATAAGAAATATTGAATATCGTTCCCTGAAAAAGCCTTCAGTACTATCTCTGAACTTTAGACACTGACATTAGTGACATTTATCTGTCAATTACAGATATTTTAATATCTCAAGTAGTTACTATGGAGATGTTTGTACTACAACAGATTATTTTATAGATTATATATCTATAAATCTATAGAAGGTATAGGTAATAAAAAAATTAAATGTGTCTGATAGAGAATTTTGGGTTTTAATATTTGTAATAACATAAACTTTCAAAAAATAGTATATAGAAGATTTTTGTTAAAATACTACTACTTCCGGTTGTCCAATTGTTACCAGAATCTATGCAACTATTTCCAGTACTGTTAGATCCAGGAATCCGTAGTTACACAGGTCTTTAGTAATAGAATTTGAGAAATCGTACGACAACCTCACACATACACACACACACACACACACACACACAGACATACACATACATACACACACAGAGTCATCGTAAAAATGTTATTATCGGATTCTAGGGACCATGATTCCAATACCTCCCTTTAACGAGAGGTAAAACGCAGTTTAATAGTACATTAAAACACAAGTATCATAAGGCAATCTGTTAACGTACGAGTCCAAGTTTGGAAAACGAGCCGCAAGGCGAGTTTTACAAAGGACGAGTGCGTCAACAGGCCTTATGATACGTGTTTTTTATACTATTTTTTCTATTGAGGTAATTTTACGATTAAATTTATTTAAATTGCGACGTCAAATTATGACTAGGTATTTTTTTGTTAGTTATGTTTATGTTGGTAACGCTTCTCGCTAACAATTGAAATTTCATATTTTGTCAACTATTGATTAATTAGTGTATTGCAAGGTGTATTGTATTTATGATTCAAGGTCTGATTCTAGTTGTGAAATTAATATTATATTTCTTTCTAGTCCTATCACCTAAAGAAAGTATAAAAATCCATAATTAAAAGTAATATGTTGAAATATTATCAACAACTTATCATTTTGAGGTTACCTGTAATCTGTCAGTTATAAAAGCATGACTACCAACTCTAGTACATGAAAGGCGCCAAAAATAGTACGCTTATAGATCTTCTAAACGTCGTGTTTGCAGTACAAAACAGTGCGTTTATAGAAACATAAGAACACCGAAATAGAAAAATATCATTTATTGACATTTAATGTTATTATAACTTAAAGAATATGTAATTCTCTCTTTATACTTCATATTCAATAGATATAGAGTTAAAAATTATAAAGATATTATATTTCATAAATCAGCCAGCTATACTCTCATAATATTTCGAACGGTTTATATTTTCAATAAATTATAAAATCTACACAAATGGTTAGAAATTTCTACAAAACTCTTTCGAATACTTTAAATATATAACCGGCCGATATATTATGAGTTTGGCCTCGTATATACTGTATTTACTAGACGATCTAGACTCATTGCTCTACAACAAAATCTAAATACTGCATTTATTATGGAAATCAATTTCTCTTGAATAATAACAGTCGGCACCATATTCTACGTCTTATATTATACATTCAGACTAGGTTAGGAAGCAATTTATTGTTAACTAACATTTCTGTCATGTCTGTTTAACTGTAGAACACCTTGCATTTACTGCACCTGTTATTTGTATGTACCGTTCGCAATACTTGTACGTGAAAATTTTCCTCCAGTTGCCTGACAATAACTTGATTGTCTACTGTTTACTTTTACGGAAGAAAAGTATATACGTACTCTTACAGTATGTTAATGTTGAAAACATTTTGGTTAGCTAATTGACCGTGTAATAGAAATATATGAAATATCCGAAAGTTAACAATGGGAGAAATGTTTGTTTTAGTTGAGTTTAGATTGTAAAGTGTAAATGAATGGTCTTTAAGGAAACTTAAATGTAAATGTTATGTACGCAGAAAACCATTTATGTTTATACTATAATATATAATTTTAATTTTTAATAACATTTTTCTTGAAATACGAGTAATTGTTATAAAATCCTATACAATATTTATATCGTTGAAATCAGAAGAAAAATCACTATCTAATGGGCTAAAAAAATGTATGGGGTACCATTTAAAAAAATCTGTTGTGGCCAGCACAATACCTCTCGCCACTTCCTTTTTTGGTTACATAAGTATAGGGCGCGAACAGTCATGTTACATTGTTGGCCTTGACAAGCAAATGTGGGGGCCTGTTTCAGGATGATAATTAGTAATTATGTACATGGATGTCAATTGTCAATTTTTCATTCAGAATTTCAAGATTTTCTAAATACACGTAGTTAATTTGTCACCAGGAGTGTGGAATTTAGAATGAGAAATTTTGATACTTGACATCTATATACATAATTACTAGCTATCATTCTAACATGGGCCCCCATATCTGCTTTTCTTGTATACCTACACTCTACACCAAAAATTCTACTTACATATATCTATTCCTTATATTTAGATTGTTTAATTTTAAATTCATTTTATGAAGAAATTTTGTCCTCTTCTAATTTTTCGAAATGTTTCCAATTCATTGTCAGGATTGACAGTATTTTTAAAGGATATATGTAATATACCTATTATTTTAAATAATTAACTATTAATACATTAAGAAATAATATAATGAAAGTACTTCCCAGTAAAAGTCTTCAGTAATGTCTCCGGATTTCTGACACTGACATTTATCTGTCAGTTACAAACAATTTAAATTTTCAACTATCCATGGCCAATCTTCAATAAAATCTGGATATGCGATTTTTAGCATGAATCCATTACCTCTCTTAGCGAGAGGTAAAAATATAATTTTGTTGTACCGTTTGACAACCGCACTTGTTGAATTTTCAGTTTGTTATTACTAATAAATTAGCCCATTATTCTTGATCATTTTTGTATAAAACATTTTTCTCTAAAATCATTAGTTCGCCCAAAAAAGCGCTGTTTGTTTTATAGGAAACATCTGTATAAAAAGTTTGAAATTATATTGAATATTTAAAATTTGGGGGAGTATTTTTTATTAGTTCCTACGGAGTCGCTTTATTTATGTCCGATACTGTAGGTAGTATGATGTCTTCTTCATAAATTTGTTCTAACAAAAAATTAAATTGTAACAAGCATTATATCCCAGAAATGCTACATTTAATTTGAACGTGATATTTTTGATTGAAATTTGATTTCGGTTTACTCGTTCAAATTTGTTATTATCTGTCGATAGCTCATTTATTAACACACTAAATATTTTTTCATTTTTACGGTGTGTTTCTAAATAAAATTTGATTTGTAAATTTAGTTATTTATGTATCACCTTTTCCTATCTAAACTTAATAATATATTTGATTTCATTGATATTAATGATGGTACAATAATCTATATTGGAATTTATATTGCTAAAATCACTGTAATAGACTTTAGTACACGTATATAAAGTTACCATAAAATCAATGGAGAACAAATAACTGTCAATGTATTGCCATAAAATAGTAATCTTGTAGATAATGTACATTTATGTACTCGGCAAGAAATTTACGTACTCTAACTTAGAAAATGTGTTATTTGTTTTTATTTTGTTTGAAAATAATTTTCATCATTATTACCAAAATATGTATACAAAGCAAATTGGCACGCCCAGCCATGGGTAATATATTTTATATTATGTCATACTGGTTTCTAAAACAACGTTTTTTGAACGATTTATAAAACAAAAAGTGAAACATTAAAGTCATAGAACTTTAAAATATCATGTTAAAGTTCTAGCTCTTTAAAATTTTACCTTCATACTGAATTCTTTATTTATGCGACATTAAATTATTCTTCGCCTCAGTAGCTTGATCCAAAATATCCCGAGGAATGTATTTTTCATCAATAATAGCGATTAAGAATGTTCAAGAAACCAGAAAAAATCAATTTCAATCTGTCAATTTGTCAAAATTTTGCTGGATTTTTGAGCAATTGCGACTTAGCCTACTTATACAAAATTCATACTGCTACAAATTGCTGCATTTCTTTTAATGATTTAATAAGTCGAAATATTTGACGTCGGTCGGGATCGAACCCGGTTCCCCAGATTCGCGACCAGACACTGAGGCACACGGCCAAATATTTCGAATTTTAAATGGCACTGTGGTGCACTCTCCACGCCAGCATTGAGTGCCCATGAAGTGACGCCTGGTAAGCGCTAACATGGTACAAATATTTCATTAATACCAATCTCTGTGTACAAAGCAGATTGGCACACCCAGCAATGGGTAATATGCCGTGATGATATATTTATTTATTTATATTTATTTATTTATTTAATAAGTAGAATCCGTATGACAATTTTTTTTTGTATGCATCTCAGATGAAAAGATTCTTTAAAGTACTGACAAGTAATTACCAACCTCGCCTCCTTCATACCTTAAAGATTCACTTTTCGTCCTTACATAAAATACTATTATTTAACGCATAACTTAAAATTTGTTTTTATCCGAAGATAAGTTTTGTTTAAAAATATCACATATATTTTAAATTATGTAGTTCTAAATTTATGTAATAAATATGCGAATATCTTACCTAGTATAAGATGTTTTCTGTCATCAAGTACAGCTTGCAGATTTTCCAAAAAACAAGGCACATCCAACCCACAATTCAGAGCATCGTTCAAGGACGCCACCTTCTTCCTGGCTTGCCTTGATCCATCCTGCATATCCACCGTATCACTAAGAAGCAGATCCTTCTTCACTTGGACTCCCAAAACTCCAGAAAGTCCTTCAACTCCTTCCAGCCGTTCCAAACTCTTACATTTAGCATTGACAGCCAACGCTACTATTACAAATACTACTATCGACTTCATTTTCTAATATTGCACTGTTATCGTTAATTTCAATGTCAATGTTAGTATAGCATCACTCCGCACTGCACTCAACCTTGAACGAGGACTCGAAGATGAAGATTGAAGGCCACGCGGACCTCGCGGTGGTATTTATAGTGAAGTGGGGACGACATGAAGATGGTTGGATGCTAGTGTTAGTGGTTCACTTTGAATGTGGAACACGGTGTCTCGACTAGTGGAAAGTTATCGGAACTTGCGTCGTAAGAATTTTTGACTGTTTTCGTGTTTCGAAGAAAAATACACGAAATGTTTTTTGTGGAGAAAAGAGACTAACAAATTAGGGAAATTTGGAAAATTTTAATATGATTGACCTTACATTCTTTATATATCATTTTACTTTTAAACATATTTAGATAATAATTGTATCAAACAATAAATTAAAATAATAACTACATTTTTTAAATTTGCGAGCTCATTGACGTGACCAGCAATACAACAGCGTATTTTATACTATATGGTAGCATACATTCCGGAGATCTATTACAAGGGTCACGCTAGAATATTCGAAAATAAGAACATCAGATAGACAGTGAAAAATCAAATTTTAAACAGTTATTTATATGTCATTTGAATTTAAGTTATATATTGAAGTTACTTAGGCAAAAGACTCACGTCATCAACCTGAAAAAACCTTATAAAATGAAATATAACTTGTAGAAATTATTGGATGTTATTTATTTTTAAAAGAAGAAGAAATTATTTCTAAATCACTCGTTATTCCTTTTACGAAATATAAAATTATTTGAAATAATTGTAGTTTATTTTCGTACTATACGTTGGCACTACTGAGCATGACCATGTTGGGTCAAATAATTTTATATTCCGTAAAAGGAATAAGGATTGACTTAGAAATAATTGTAAATAAATTAATATATACGTTTCTTTAATTCTAGTATATATTTTCTTCATTTTAAAAATTAAATAACAACTAATAATTACAACAAGTTATATTTCTTTTTGTAAGGTTTTTTCAGGTTGATGACGTGAGTCTTCTGCCTAATCATTTTCACCATAGTCGCCGTCAAATAAATATGAATTGATGCTCAACTTTTTCCATTCTAGAAGTAGTAAGGGTAAAAGTTTTTTTACCTCTCGCTAAGAGAGGTATTGGATTCATGGTAAAAATCGCAAATCTAGATTTTAGTGAATAAGCACGTTTTAAGGTCCCTAGAATCCGATTATAACATTTTTACGATAATGTTTGTATATGTGTGTCAGGATGTTGGAGATACGATTTCTCAAATTCTATAAGACTAAAGACCTGTGTAACTATGAATTCCCCAATTTAACAGTAATGGGAAGAGTTGTATTATAACAAAAATCTTCTAGATACATATTATTTTTTGAAAATTTATGTTATTACAAATATTAAACAACAAAATTCCCTACCGACACATTCAAAATTTTTATTATATCTTCTATATATTTAAAGATATAGAAATATAATATATAAAATAATCTGTTGTAGAGAAATTAAAATGTCTGTAATTGACAGATAAATGTCGATAATATATTATATTTGTTATGAACAATTAATTACACATATACCAGAACACTCAAGCCCCTTTTTAATTATTGCACAAAAATTTGGAAAATTGCATAAATAAGATTAGAAATTAGCCTAATTTTACTTTTCAAATCTAATGATGTAGTGATTAAAACTGCAGTGAAAATATGCATAAATTTTGATACATGAATGTAGATATATGAGAGAAATAAGATTTTTTTTATATTAATAATAACAGTCAATAACAACTTTCGTTTAATTTCACAGAACCTACTTTTTGGACAAGTTTTGGGAAATCACTGCATTAAAAATAAAAATACTTTGTATTTCGTTCTACATACATTTTCATTTCATTTCGATTTTTTTAAAATAATTTATTACATTTCCATCGTATTCTGGTAAAAACTTTTAAATTTTGTTTTGGATAGCAATAAATTTATTAATTAGAGAAATTATTAAAAATGGTAAGAAATTATAACTAAAAGTTTTCTATTTTGTACATAAAATCAACTAATTCATGTTAAATAAATAACTATTATTATTATTATTATTATTATTATTTATGGGTTCAATAATAAATTGACCAAGTAATAGAAATCTGTCTCATTTACTATACAGGTTGTTCAAAAAAATAGGGGCAATATTTGGAGAATATATCAATTGTACCAAGGCCCTATTTTTACATTACCTTTCTTAACTAATTGAAGTAATATTTTATTTAAAAACAAATTGTATGTATAATAAGGACCCTTTCACACGAAGCCCAAGAAGTAAATTTTTTTCCTGCCTATTAAATCCGCTGAGTTTTCTACACGATTTAAAAAATACTGGTTATGCCGTTAGTCATATTTTTCATTGTTTTTGAGATTCTGATTGATACGTATTTCCTTGAATATCCGCCAGATGTGCTACGTGACAACGACCCTATTATAGTATACTTCTTACAAAGAAAAGAATAAATTTTATTATGTTTTAAAATGACAACTTCAAATTAGAATACCAGAATATTATAAAATTAAAATAAATACCTCATAATATACCTTATGTTATAAACATGTTTGATATTTTATGCGACAGCTGGGTCGTTGTCATATATTGCGCCTCTAAGGAAAAAAATCTGTTGTGGCCAGCACAATACCTCTCGTCACTTCGGTTTTTGGTTACATAAGTATAGGGCGCGAGCAGTCAGAAAGACAATTAGTAATTATGTACATGTATGTCAAATGTCAGAATTTTTACTAAAAATTTCAAGATCTTTTAAACTCACGTAGTTAATTTGTCACCAGGAGTGTGGAATTTATTTGTCGAGGCAAATAAACCACATGGAATTGGAAAATCACTATATTTAGAATGAAAAATTATGATATTTGACATCTATGTACATAATTAGGTATCATTCTGACACGGGCCTCCATATCTGCTTGTCAAGGCCAACAAAGTGACTGGCTCGCGCCTTATTGTATTTAACATTTCTTGTATACCTACATTCTACACCAAAAAATCTACTTACTATATCTATTCTTTATATTTTAAATTGATTCTGTGGAGAAATTTTTTCCAGATCTAATTTTTCGAAATCTTTCCAATTCATTGTCGGAATTGACAGTATTTTGGAAGGGTATATGTAATATACCTATAATTTTAAATATTTAACAATTATATTAATACTTCCCAGAAAAAATCTTCAGTAATGTCTCTGGATTTTTGACACTGACATTTATCTCTCAGTTACAAACAGTTTAATTTTTCAATTGGTTTCCATGACATTATTTGGGCTATGAGATTAATATATACGGTATATTTCTTTATCTCTAAATCTATAAAAGATATAATAAAATATTTATATGTATCAGATAGACAATATACTTGTCTTTAATACTAGTAAGAACAAAAATTCAGAATCTGCTGTAGTTCAATTATTTACCAAAACCTTTTCAACCCTTCCCAGTATGTCCGATTGAGACATAAGTTTTATAGTTTTTGAGAAATTGGCCTTCCAACCTCCCCATACACATATTCACTCGCACATACATCCACACACCCACACATACACACACACACACCCACACATACACACACACACACACACACATCATCATAAAAATATTAAAATCGGATTGTAGGGAGAGGTAAAAAATCAGGAAACATGTATCACTTTGGGCAGTGGCACAACCAGTATATTTTAAATCGTGGTTTTCTGTAACAAATTTTAAGAAGAAAGTGACGTATGTCTCAGTATTCTTCAGAATTTAGGTACCATTAATCGCATGTCCCAAATATAACAAAACATACTGTACTGTACATAAAACTAGTTCTACCTTTGGTTTTACATTTCATCCGCGTCTGGCACTTATACAATTCTTACTAAACAATTTTTAGAACAAAGATTATATCACATACGTACTTGTTTAGTTTTTCAACAAGTTTTCCTATTTTAAAAATATATATTAACCATTCAGCATTGTCCTACTTGTACTTTTGCACATATCGTGATGACATTAAACAGCTGAAATTTAAAAATCCTTTATATTGAAAATAGATAAATGTCTTCTGTTTACAATACGATTTTTCTCAAGGCATCCAGCATCCGTATAGCACGTTTCAGTTACCTATAATGTCTGTAAAAATATGCATAAAATATTATAAGTTTCATACGGTATGTATGGAGTCATTGACAAACTTATTTTCCAATTATACGTAATCAACTCTTCAACGCAAAGAAATTAATTGCATGTGTATGAAAATTATTAACATGACTGTTAAGTCATTTTCATAAAACATGTTGACATTTCATATATTAGTGTGAATGAAATTACGTTTACAATTAAAAGTAACTGTACGGCTGTGACACGATGTTCATTAGAAAAAAATCTGATGTGGCCAGCACATAACCTCTCGCCGTATATTTTACCTGGCTGTATGCATAAAGCAAAGATTATTTTTATAAATACAAATAATATATTCATATAAATCTATGACGTATAAACTTCTTTATTATTCAATAATAGCATGTCTCAACATGAAGATATTTTACCATAAATTATGTTACAATAAATTACAAAGTAGAGTTTACCATATATAAATATTAGGCTGGTAACAGCAATTTTCAATTCGAACAACTTTGTTTACTTTCTCTTCATATTCTTCTAGTAAAAACATTAATTTTGGGCGGTCTAAAATGTATATATCTGGATTGTGCATCTATTCTTATATATCTTCTTTTACATTTTATTTTTTCATACTTGTTATATCTAAATAACCTTAATTCCCTTTAATAAAGTGACGGATAGATTGCACTCCGATTTTGTCAATATTTACAACTTACTTGAGAAGAATTTGATAGCTTTTTCGCAATTCAAAGTTACTCTAGTCTACAGTACTGGTGTACATTGTCCCATAATGTTTGAAACAAATTTAAGTCCTTCAACCTAGACTTGTCATCTCCATAATAGTCACAGATCAAGAACTAAGGGATTCTCCAAGTACATTTTTAATTCATTACTCATTATTTCTGACACTGACATTTATCTGTCAGTTACAAATAATTTAAATTATCAACTATTTTTCATGGCATTCTTTCGGCTGTCAAATTTATTACAATAGATTATTTTATATATTATACTTCTTTTATCTCTAAATCTATGGAATATATAATAAAATATTTAAATGTATCAGATAGAGAATTTAATTTTCTTTAATATTACCACGAAAAATTTTCAAAAAATATTATTTAGAAGATTTTTTTTCAAGAATCTTCTACTTCCGGTTGTCCAATTATTACCAAAACCTTTTCAGATCTTCCCATGAATGTCCGATTGGGAAATACGTTGTTAAACAAATTTTAAGTCTTATAGTTTTTGAGTAACCGTCCTTCCAACATCCTACATACATACACACATACATCCACACACACACACACACACACACACACAGACATCATCGTAAAAATGTTAAAATCGGATTGTAGGGACCTTAAAACGTGCTTATTCAATAAAATCTGGATATGCGATTTTTAGCATGAATCCAATACCTCTCTTAGCGAGAGGTAAAAATTGATGTGCCCAACATATGATCTTCCGTCAGTTCGATGTATTTTATATAAATTACTCACAGATATGATAATTTCTTGTAAAAGATTACAATTTTGCAGTAAAATTATTATACGAATTATGCATATTGTACTTTACACTGATATCTCTGAATTAATAATATATACCTATTGTTTCCATGGTGGTTGCAAGATTTATGAAAATTAATTTCTTTATAATTTTTCCTATCGCTAAGAGAGGTATTGGATTCATGCTAAAAATCGCATATCCAGATTTTATTGAATAAGCATGATTTAAGGTCCCTACAATCCGATTTTAATATTTTTACGATGATGACTGTGTGTATATGTGTGTGGATAAATATATGTGTGTGTGTGTATGTGAGTCGGTTGGAAGGACGATTTCTCAAAATAATAATACTTAATATCTGTTTAACTACCTATCTATTTCTCAATCAGACATTACTGGGAAGACCTGAAAATGTTTTGGTAATAATTGGACAACCGGAAGTAGCAGATTCTTAAAAAAAATCTTCTAAATATTATTTTTTGAAAATTGTTTTTCTTGCTAGTGTTAAAGAAGAGTAAATTCTCTATCTGTTGTAATAAATCTCACAGCCCAAATAATGCCATGAAAATCAATTGATTTTTTTTTTTGTAAATGACAGATAAATGTAAGTGTGAAAAATCCAGAGACATTACTGAAGATTTTTTCTGGGAAGTACATACATTATATTATTTCTTATTGTATTAATAGTTAAATATTTAAAATTATAGGCATATTATACAGGTATACCCTTCAAAAATACGGTCAATCCGGATAATGAATTGGAAATATCTCGAAAAATTAAAAGAGTAGACACAAATTTTCGTCATAGAATAAATAGATATAAGTAGGTGTAGATTGTAGGTATACAAATTTTTTTAAATACAATAGGACGCTAGCAATCATGTCACTTTGTTGGCCTTGACAAGCAAATATGGGGGCCCGTGTCAGAATGATAGCTAGTAATTATGTGCATACATGTCAAATATCATAATTTTTTCATTCTTTAGTGATTTTCCAATTCCATGTGTTTTATTTTCCTCTACAAGTAAATTCCACACTCCTGGTGACAAATTAACTACGTGAATTTAGAAAATCTTAAAAAAATTATTGAAAAATTCTGACATTTGACATCTATGTACATAATTACTAAACAATGTCATATGACTGCTTGCGCCCTATGCTTATGTAACCAAAAACTAAAGTGGCGAGAGATATTGCGCTGGGCATAACAATTTTTTTTTATCTTTTATAATAATCCATAATAATAAGCGAAAATCAATTTTTAATGTGTAGCTCAAAAAGACGATCGAAAATTCCTGTGGTGCCTATTAATATTGTCTCAAAAAGTTGGCTCATAAAGACCTACACATGAATTTTCTATAGCGTACATAACTAGAAAGTTTTTCATATAATGAACTCGAATATGTTTCATCCTTTAAATGTTAAGAACACAGTAGGTCCTGATAACCTCAAAACAGACTTATTTAACCCATGTTATGTTTTTAACTGCCAATTACTCCTATAATCTCAATATTTCTCGAAGAATCTTATAAAAATCTACTTTCATCCATCAACATCCAATGACAAATCGTAAAACCTCCAACAATGCGTACAACAATTATTTATCTTTAGAGTGTTAGGATAGGCCCGGTGACATACTTGTCCGGGAAGATCTTGTTAACTATTCGCGTTTCCTTGTGTAAATGTTGCACTTGCACATTTTTATAAGCCGGGATTTGTTAGCAAGAACTACTTTCTTGATATTCTTGGTACTTTCTGACATTTTTATTGTAAATAACTTGCACATTACCGAGATTTTTTCAATACTTGTAGGTCAGATAAAACATTGATGTTCTGATGGTAATATGGTTGCTTCATGCAAGAACAACCAACGTCAATATTTCGTAATTTTGAGAATGAGTTTGTTGTTTGTCAGTAAAAAGAAAAATATAGCATTGATGTTATAGCATAAGTTTAGAAATGGTGCATCATGGAACCTATGAAACCCTTAAAGGGGTTATAAACCAAAGGGGTATTCCAGTGTAGTAAAATTTAAAAGAAAAAACATTATAATGTTATTAATTAGGTTGAAAAACGACCGAATTCTGAAAAATAAACTCAAAATTATTTTGTTTAATATGATTTTCCATGTGTTTTATTTTAGCGCGGAAAAGATTCACGTGATGTATGACGTTCATTCGCTCTATAACGTATGTAATGGCGTACTTGTCTGCTTGTGGAAAAACAAAAAGCAGTGCGTTCACCATTGATGCTTTCTCGTTTCTCAGCTGATCTTTGTTTGTGTTTCTTGCTAGTTTTGATATGATAGCAACCAAATTCTTAACTAATAATACTTTAATATAGTTACAACTAGAATCCACGAATAACAAAACAAATAAAACAAATGAAAGTCATCCAAAACAAAATAGCATCTGACACTGTGAACAAACCAATTCCCCTCCCCTTACTCGCTCCAAGCCAAGCGACTAACAGCTGTAGTCTTTCCACAGATCACGTGATGAAGCGAATACACGTCATACCATATAATTCAAATTTTTAAGCATAATTCAAAAATTCATATCTCGCGGAAATGACACAAAAAAAAACTCAAATTTTCACATTTGTATTTCAAATTTATGGAAGTTTCAGAAAAAAAAATTAAAAAAAATACTGGAATACCCCAATAGCTACGATGCAAGAATCCGCCTAGCTTGTAATGAATTGCCATCAGCAAGTCCATAAATGAAATTCGTATAGCTATTCATGATAAGAGGACTTCACTAACAAAAGTTTAAGTATTATAGACAGAAAATACACGTCAAACAGCCAAACGTCTCAACAAATTTGACACTTAACTTGCCTGCTGTTACTAGATTAGTAATTTGAATATCAAAATTGGTTTCGTCGAATTTTTTTTTCACCCTGTATCTTCGAAACAAAGCGGCTTTTCAAAAATCATCAAGGACAAAATCATCTTAGAATGGTCCATGGTATAATCCCTTCTATTTTATGTTATTTAATAAACACCCTGTATAAAATGCTTGGATTTATATTGCGAGTTGGATCAAATTTTAAAAATTCCACCACTCCGTTCCTTTATACTATACTTTTGTCAAATCTCAACTGAAATTTGCTGTTGTATGTTAGTCTCCACATTATCAAATATATGTGAATAGATTTGAGGGTATTCAGCGTAAATTTATTTCTATACTGATGTCTAAATTTCCGAATAATCTAATTTATTTCACTCCCTTACAAAGACGTAGAGAGATGCAGGACTCAATTTTTCTTTATAACATTATAAATGGTCACATTGATAGTCCAACTCTCTTGAGAAAAATATTTTTACGTGTAGCCTTATATTCTACTCGTTCTTATGTAAAAATGTATAGGACTAATTTTGCAATGTTTTCCCCGTTAAATCGCCTATTGTGGTATTATAATAATTTATTATGTTTCTCCGATATACCCGATATATTTAGTTGCACTTTGTATGTATTTAAAAAAATTATATAAAATAGCTTCTCTCATTTATCTACCTGTTTATGAGTATATTTCTATTTTTCCATGTTAGCTAATTTTCACCATATTTGATTTTTTTTTTAGTATTATTTATTATAACTGTGCTGTACTCTCATTAGGACCTTGTCCTGTTGTATGGCCACTTTTATAAATAAATAAATAAAATAAATAAACGTGTCAAGTAATACTACTAATTTTCATTAGTAAAGAACAATTTTCTCGTATAATGACAACAAAAAGATTAAAAGATATTTTCTTTGTCTCATTTTAGCAAATTGAATTTCCGTGCAATTTCTGTTCACAATGCAGTTATTTGCAGTAAAAATAATTGTAAATATGCCTTTACCTATTTTACGCGTATGTAGTAAAAATAACTGTATTTATTCAACACTTTCTGTTCTTTCACGGTATGTATTTATCTTTTTATTAGTATAGTTTCTGTATGTAACTAACATTCGTCAAATATAAAGCTACCTATATATTTTTAAGCAATTAAAATAACATTTGTTAATCATTTAAACTTGAAGTGTTAAAATAATATGATAATTATAAAGTAGTACAATTAATCATGATTAAGATATCAAAAAATTAAATACAATGATCATTAATATGAATCATAAAAACTAATACATTGTGAAATCACAAAATTCATACAAAGCAAAATTTGCCAATAAAAAGTGTTCCAGATTTTGACTTACATCCGTAATTATAATCACCAGTTGGAAACTTAATTTTTTACCTTGTTATTATTTAGTATCATCAACATCAGTTTATGATGAAATATTATTTGCAATTAAAGAATTATTTTTTAAATGTACTTACTTTCCTTTTCTTTTGAGAGAAACAATAATATCTCAATCATATCTCATAAAATTTTAATGGCGCTTTATATGAATTCTTAATTAATATATACCAAATTTATTATTAAGGATTTTAGTTAAGTACGTAACTAATCTAACAAATTTGTCATGGACAAAATTAGATTTTCTTCAATTTAATAAAATATGATCAACAGAAAAATGTATCTAACAAGAACACGTTTGTTAATTGGAGATTAATAATCGTTACATTATTGTCTCGATTATTAATCGGCCTTATTAACACCCTTGATACTTCAATTAATTTTAAGCACATTTTCCAACAACAAAGATTACTAAAAAAGAGGAATTATTAATTCATAAAACTATTTAATATATTTGTTTTCTAAACTTTTCACAATATTAGTATAAACAAATTAATTCCTTATAAAATTCTACACAGATTGATACACAGGGTTTTTCTAAACCTGCGTCCCAATTTTTAAGGGTATATAATACTGACCGACATAAAGCATAAAAATCTGATGTGGCCAACACGACCTCTCGCCATTTCTATTTTATGTTACATAAATAAATATATCATCACGGCATGGCATATTACCCGTTGCCGGGTGTACCAATCTGATTTGTTCGCAGATATCGGTAAATGATGAAATATTTGTACCGTGTGGGCGCTTACCACGCGTCATCACACGGGCACTCATTGCGGTCGTGGAAAGTGCACCACAGGGGTCAATTTTGAGCCATTAAAATTCGATGTAATTTTTAGCGTCGGCAAGCATCGAACCCGGGTCATAATTAACGAATTTAACATTTCTTGTACATACAAATGATTCAAATTTTATCTATTCTTTCGTTCTATGAAGAATTTTATCCTATTTTTCTGATATACTAAAAATTCTTTATATTCACTCACGGTATTAGCGGTATTTCTTAAGGATGTATGTAATATTAATATACCTATAATTTTAAATATTTAATTAATAATATAATAAGAAATTTCTTTCTGTAATGTTAATAAAACTGTTGATTCTTGACACTGACATTTTTCATTTATCTGTCAATTACATTTAAATATCTCAACTGGTTTCCATGGAGTTGTTTGGGCAGCAAGATTTATTAAAACACATTATTCTATTATTATTATATATTTCTAAATCTAAACATATTCCCATTAATGTTAGATTGAAGAATCCGTAGTTAAACTGGTCTTGTTGTATAGAATTTGAGAAATCGTACCCCCAACATCCTAACATACACACAGACATCATCATAAAATGTTAAAATCGTATTCTAGGGACGTAAAATAGACTATAAAAAAAATTATATGAAATATTATTCTCAATATCTAATAGTTACGAAGTTATTAAAAATTAAATATTAACCAAGGTCGTCGCAATAGTTTATTTAGTTACAATTATTTGATTTTTTTGAAATTCAAAAGCTCATCTAAGTTGACTTCTGAAAGGTAAACAAAAAGTCTCGCACTTAATCGATGTTGTAACTCTTATAGTGTTCCAGATATCAGAGGTAAACCCCGTAGAAACTCATTATTCATTTCTACATATCTTGAAAACTGAGGAAGGTCGGACCCATGTTGATTAAGCTTTTTTACTCATTTTAATCACTACTATATACCCTTAAAATTTGTGACCCAGGTTTAGAACACCTGTATAATTTATATTGAGGAATTAGAAATGAAAATTCTACTGTAGTAAAGAGTAAAATGAGGATGAGGAAGTAGGACCGTGTTCTATATGATGACAGAATTGTTACTTGCTAACAGTCATGTCAAACCTTGAAATCGGGGGGAGGGACACATTAATCGTAATATTTTTCACTTGCATCTTAAATCTCTGTGGAATAGTACCGTTATTTTATATATTGTTTCTTAATGAATAAATAAAAGAAAATCCTAAAGGTGTATAAAAATATTGCAACTACGATGTAGTATAAGGAAATATTCTTACTGTAACATTCTTCTACCTACATGTTTACGTATGAGTTATGAATGACAATGATTCTTCGTATAAAATATTTCTGGGAGTAAAAGTGTTCCATCCCACGAACATGTTGCTAAAATAAGTGAAACTGTTAAAGAGAAATCTGTATCGTATTACCATAATGTAAAGGTCCGATTCAGTAATTCGCGCGGTAGTAATGATAATACCGATCCATTTCTCACATCCGGCATTTGGCGATAATGCTGCAGGTGGCCCCATTTCCCAAAACCGGGGGCCCGATATGGTTCCGTTGGTGTGGAGGCATATTTATTTGTACTTATGGCGAAAATATTGCGAATCGTTATCATTCAAATTGTATCTAATGAGAGAAACATTTCTTATCATTACTATTATACATTTGCGTACATACTGTAACGTTTATTTATTTGGGCGAAGTGTAAATATTAGAGAAATATTAATATTAATAAATAAATGTTTATTAAACGATAAATAATTAAGATAAAGATAATAAAATAACTAACACTATGGTTCAACAAATATAAACACTAGTTTAAGAGTAAGAATACTTAAACACTAAGATAATTTATTTAAACAATATTTATTTCACTATATTTATTTATATCATCAACTGTGCATTTCACGATTATTGCCTATATCTGAATCCCTCGGCTGTTTTCCCAGACGGTGTTATATACTCCGGCGTCCTTTTTCTGGAACATTCGACGCAATAATAACATCGAATACAAAGGGATCAGCTGACTGTACGTAATGAAGCAGGTCTAGATTTGTGCGCGACAATTTCGTCATCGCTCAGTTTAGGCGACGTTCTAGAAACGTTCAACGTATTTTATGATTTCTGAGAAACTATAGATACAGAAAATATTTCTGAATGGGCCCCCATATCTGCTTATCAAGGCCAACAATGTCGACAGGTATTGTGCTGGCCACAACAGATTTTTAATCCACATTTACGTATTGTTAAAAACTTATATATCTAATACGCTAGTAATACCGTTCCAACACATATATCCAACAGTAGGAATTTTTGAAATATACAAAATGTTACAGTAAAATTCATTATTATTTACTTCCCAAACATATCTTCTAACACCTGTTTCTACCTTTTTTATGTACCTAGGCTTCAGGAAGTAAACATAAGACTACCATATGTCATGGTATATATTTTTGGCGGTTCTCTATTTAATCTAAAACGCAATCTCCTGGAATGTGACGTCACATACATCGAGCACGTTTAACAGATGACGCTCGTCAGGTTCGAGTAAACAGTTAGGCTTGTGTATAAGTGCGATGTTAGGTGTGGTTGTTATGTTACTATAGTTACGGTCTTCTATTTCTTTTACACCGAATGTCACTTATTATAGTATTACCTAACCTTCACTTAATAGTACTAGAATGAGTAAATAGTAACTTTATTTTAACTGTGAAGATAGTAAAACTTGTTAGTGGTTAGCAGGTTTTTTATGACAACTGTTTTAAATTACCTCTTAGCTAGAATTACTAATTGTAAGTAGTCAGACTACGATAGTAATTTCATGGTTTTCACTATTTTACATTTTACTGATAAAAATAAAATGTATATGAATAATTATATGGATTACTATATGTAGCAGCATTTTCCGACCTTTTCATAATAAGAACCAGTATTTTTTGCACTATATATTTCGCGACTCACCCTATACAAGTACAAAATATGATTTATAAATATGTTAATAATAAAGTAGTTTCAATGGCGATGCATTCGTTAATAAAAGAATTCTAACAAAAACAAATACCTCTGATACTAACATTTCTTTTTATTAATCATTATTGAAATTATTATCTATTTATAAATTATTTATAAATGTCAGTGTCAAAAATCGAGAGACATTACTAAAGATTTTTTCTGAGAAGTACATAGTACATATAATATTATTAAAAAATCTTTCTGAGTCGGGCCCCCATATATGTTGTCAAAGCCAATAAAGTCACATAACTGCTCGCACTCTATTGTATTTAACATTTCGTGTATACCTACACTCCACACCAAAAATTCTACTTATATCTATTCTTTGTAGTTAGATTTTTTAATTTTAAATTCATTCTATGAAGAAATTTTGTCCTACTCTTCTAATTTTTCGAATTCATTGTCGGGATTGACAGTATTTTTGAAGGGTATATGTAATATACGTATAATTTTCAATATTTAACTATTAATACAATAAGAAAAAATATAATGTATTTCGAGAAAAAAATGTTCAGTAATGTCTCTGGATTTTTGACACTGACATTTGTCTGTCAATTACAAACATTTTAATTTTTCAATTGGTTTCCATGATACTATTTGAGCTGTGAGATTTATTACAACAGATTATTATATACCTTATATTTCTTTATCTTTAAACCTATAGCAGATATAATTAAATATTTATATGTATCAGATAAAGAATTTACTCTTCTTTAATACTAGCAAGAACAAAAATTATCAAAATATAATATTTAGAAGATTTTTTTTAAGAATCTGCTACTTCCGTTTGTTTAATTATTATCAAAACCTTTTTAGCTCTTGCCAGTAATGTCCGATTGAGAAATACGTAGTTAAACCGATATTAAATATTATAGTTTTTGAGAAATCGTCCACACACACACACACACACACACATCCACATAATACACACACAGATATAAATATATTAAAATCGGATTGTAGGGGCCTTAAAATTTGCTTAATCATTAAAATCTAGATATGCGATTTTTATCATTAATCCAATACCTCTCTTAGCGAGAAGTAAAAAGGCAAGAAGCTATTAAAAACACATATCAATTAAAGAATGACGGAAACCATAAGTTAGGCAGAGATAAATATACTCATACAATTACTATTTACCAGTTCAGAAATCAATAACGTTAAAGCTCCAGTGAAAAAAAAAACGGTCTATAGTTTTACTTTATGTCAAGAACAACAGGTTGACCATATTTTCAAATTTGTATTTTGATTTTTTTCCCGATATTTTCGTAAATAAATGTTTTTCAATAAACGCTTTGTCCATACGTATAGAACTTACAAACGTTGCGCAATATTTGTTCGGTTCTAATTTAATCATAATTTATTATTCAGGTATTCTCTTGTTCATTTACTTGCAACAGTGATCAGTATAGTTTTGTTTTTCGACGAGTACACATTACACATGATGATTTTAACAGTGCATATATTTAAATTAGAGCAAATGCCAATATAATGGTGTTTAGTTTACAATAAAATCATGGTACAGCTATTAATTTATCTTATTCAGTTTTGATGTTATAATTTTTATAAACCTTGTGAATATTAATGTATGTTATTTCTGTTACAGATGCGAAATTCTCGGATGTGCCAATTGCAGATGTGTTCTACATGTGTGGTAAGTGACCGATAGAGTTTATCTCAATTTATATAATTTTATATAAATAAATAATATTTTACATAATGCTATAGTAATATATTTTTAATATTTGGAAATAATTGTAAATTTTCAAGAATCATGGGTTTCATATTCTGCAACTAATAATAATTAATCCATAACCAATATCCGATAAGTTAATCACCAAATTCTAAATCAATTACTCCTCCTCCGTGATTGCTAACATTACTGACCCTATCGTGACCTACTGACCCACCGCTGGACAAATATTCGGTTGGAAATTATTCCGCACGGTATATTACTTGTAAACAAATACTGTTGCCGCGTTTACTCGGCTGCATAGGCGGCAAAGCAGCCAAAGAAAAAGCTGTAACAGTGGAGGCGGAAAAATGTAAATTAAACTAAATTAATTTGTAAATGTGTGAGACTAAAAAAGGATATGAAAATAGATTAATTATGACGGGTTTGTTAAGGTAGTTGTCACTCGAGTGTACCTATTTAAAAATTAAGCTAATGCAGTTTATATTTGCAATAACTTATATTTTTTAACATTATATACACAGATTGTATCAAAATAGTTAAAAGCTAATATCAAACATTGTAACAGATGAATTTTCTTTATTTTTCCGTAGAAAAGTTTTTTTTAACTGTACCATTCGCAGTAACACATACACAATTGTCATTTCAATATACTCACACTACAGTATGAATGTTGAAGAATAACTGTGGCAACGTCGCACCTAGACATTTATACATCCGGGTATAAAAGTAATAAGATATTTTGAGATATAATACTAATTCTTAACTACAAATTGAAACTGCAAAACAAATTAATATATTTCTTTCTTAAAATTACGAAAGTAGAATTATACTGTTTAATGTTTTCATGCTTTTCAAAAATACCAATTTAAAAAATGTTTCCTTCGAATGTACGTCTGAAATTCATTTAACCAAAGATCATCTCTTATTTGCTAATATCAAGCTGGCGTTGTTTTTCTAGAGGCAATAAAATTAAATCTAGATGGTAAATAATTTTCAAATTTTTACATAAAATCCATTAATTAGTTTTCTCTAACATACTAGTTTTTCGATTAAATGTCGGTACGTATATAAAAGTTATAATTTAAAATGTGTTTATTTTGCCATTTCCTATTCTTCATGTGTTATAAAGGCCAAATTTAATTGCAAATATCTCAGGCACCGCGTGGTCAATTGTTTTAAAACTTGGAGAGCAGGTAGATTATACTTCAGTTGAGATGTATTTAAAATTTTAATTAATTCTGGGTAAAATAGTTTCACGATATAACTACCTTAAATATGAATTTTTGTAGTAAAGTTTTTGTAATATGAATCTTATTTACATGGGTTGAAATATATTTATTTGTTTTGTTGATATCCATATATTATACCTGTTTTCTTTAACAGATCTTGCTGTAATTAATTTTCATAAGACACGGTAAAATTTAATTAACTTCTCAAAAATTTATTGTAAATAATTAGAGGCTATACTGAAAATGATAAATTGATATTTAATATAAGTAGGTAATTATATTTTCGAATATTTTAAGTAAAGCAACTTAAAAATGTATAAATCACGGTTGTTTTCATATTTTCCTACGCTTAACCAAGGTCATAATTTTAAAATTAAATATCTTTTGAAATGTACTATTAACAATTAACTTTTTAGTATATTTTTTTCTAAAAAGAATTACTTACAATAATTTATTTTAAACTTAGCACACTGCCATTTGAAACTTAATGTAGGAAAACTATTTATTATTATTTTTTTATATTTTCTATTTATGTCTGTCTTTAGAAAGAAATTTCCAAGAAGTATGACAATTATATTTTCGCTAAACCACAGAAAATAATGTACTTGCAATTGTTCATAATGAATTTGCCCTTGTAAATGATATACAATATTTGTAAATTAAAACATAAGAACATATAATGTTTCCAAATCTTGTGTCAAATTGATATTTAATTAAATACTTTTAAATTGACATGCGTTTGTTTGTTCATCGCCTACTCCTACTTAGGATTTTTTTTTAACACACTGTATTCCATTGCTATGTAGAGCATTGAAGTCAATATAAATCAATATAAATCAATTGAAACATTTAAATTCAATAGATATATGTGTCAAATAATATCCATACGTGACAACGTTCTATGAGTCATGTTTCATGTTTTATAAATGATACAAAATTCCGGAATGTAAAGCCAAAGCGATATGAAAATAATTTTATAAACAAAAACTGTATACACAAACAAATACATGTACAGTATTTTTTTAAAGATGTCCGATCAAGGTTATCTGTATCATGTACGAATTAACAAATTGGCATACATTTATCTCTTTCCTTTGCAAAGGCTATAAGCGTGTACGATAAGAATGGATATAACACACTTGTCTTTCAAAAATTCATATTGCTTCGACTAAGATAAGACATTTCACTTTAAAACGATGCTCGTTATTGGTAATACTTTCGCTGTAACGTAAGTTTATTTATTAATTCAGATACATTACCTTGATTCATAATCGTAAGAATAACGTTATTTCTGTCAGTGTCATTGACACTGACATTGTGTCAGTATCTTATTTTTCACATATTTGGTTTTACATTTGCTAATAAACTTACCAGTTGATTTATTTTTGGATTTTGAATGCTTTTATTGTAACATATATTTTTATAATAATAAAATAACAGTAATATCTTATGTACCCTCATGAAAACTAAGCGAACGACACTACTGAATTTGTCAGAATGGGCGGAGCAAAAATCTGAATTCATACAATTCGTAGATAACCTTGATCGGACATCTTTCAAAAATGTTACTGTCCTAAAATAATTTGACATATTGTGAATCTCAAGGTCGTTAGGTTAGGTTTGCTTAAATTACTGTAGGCACATATATTTCAAAAAAATTATTTATTACATACATTATTTTTGGTTAATTTCTGTTATTAAATTGAATATGGACATTATAAGAATACTTTAATCATATAATTATATCTTCGAAAGTTTATGAATGGTTTTAAAACAAAAATACTAATGTTTTTACTGTAATCAAAATAAATAAGCTAAAATTAAAAGTATAGACAATACGTCAATAATGACAACGCAAAAGCATTTTCATCATAACATTTATAATTTTAATGATGTGTCATAAAGGTTAACTAAACATCACATGTATTACAGGTGTAGATGTAATGAATGTAAAAAAATACATGTAATTTTTAGCACACAACTTAGGAATTTGTTCCATCGTACTAAAATAAATATTATTGTTTATCTTTACATGTTTCTTATCGATAATTATTTATTTATGCAGTTTCTGTGTAATATACTGTATATTATACATAGAGTTATGTAATAAATAATGACCAATGTATATAAGAAAACATTTTTTACATAAATATTATGTACAGTACTTTTATATTAACTTCATTTCATTTTTTTTTGTTTGGAGCAATCTTATTTAAGCTATTAAATATATGTCTGTGTGGATGTGTGGCTGTGTGTGTGTGTGTGTGTGTGTGTGTGTATGTGTGTGTGTGTAAGGATGTGGGAAGGACGATTTCTCAAAAACTATAATACTTAAATCTGTTTACGGTTTAACTACGTATTTCTCAATCGGGCTTTACTGGGAAGAGCTAAAACGGTTTTGGTAATAATTGGACAACCGGAAGTAGCAGATTCTTAAAAAATTCATCTAAATATTATTTTCTGAAAATTTTTATTGTTGCTTGTATTAAAGAAGAGTAAATTCTCTATATATATACATATAATTTATTATATCTTTTATAAATTTAGAGATAAAGAAATATAAGGTATGTAATAATCTGTTTTAATAAATCTCACAGCCCAAATAATGTCATGGAAACAAATTGAAAAATAAAAAATGTTTGTAACTGACAGATAAATGTCAGTGTCACAAATCCAGAAACATTACTGAAGATTTTTCTGAGAAGTATATACATTATATTATTTCTTACTGTATTAATAGTTAAATAATAAAAATTATATGTATATTACATATACCCTTCAAAAATACTGTCAATCCCGACAATGAATTGGAAACATTTCGAAAAATTAGAAGAGTAGGACAAAATTTCTTCATAGAATGAATTTAAAAAAAATCTAAATTTAAAGAATAGATATAAGTAGAATTTTTGGTGTAAAGTGTAGCTATACAAGAAATTTTAAATATAATAAGGCGCGAGCAGTCATGTGACTTTGTTGGCCTTGACAAGTAAATATGGGGACCCATGTCTGAATGATAGCTAGTAATTTTGTACATAGATGTCTAATATAATTTCTCATTCTAAATTTAGTGATTTTCTAATTCCGTGTGGTTTATTTTCCTCGACAAGTAAATTCCACACTCTTGGTGACAAATTATCTACGTGAATTTAGAAAATCTTGAAATTTTTAATGAAATATTCTGATATTTGACATATTTGTATATAATTACTAATTGTCATTCTAACACCGGCCCCCATATCTGCTTGTCAAGGCCAACAATATCTTCATAGAATGAATTTAAAATTTAAAAATCTAAATATAAAGAATAAATATAAATAGATTTTTTGGTGTAGAGTGTAGGTATACAAGAAATGTTAAACACAATAGGCTGCGAACAGTCATGTGACTTTGTTGGCCTTGACAAGCAGATATGGAGGCACGTGTCAGAATATTAGCCAGTAATTATGTACATAGATGTCAAATATAATTAAATAAATTTTGTGATTTTCCAATTCCATGAGGTTTGTTTTCCTCGACAAGTAAATTCCACACTCCTGGTGAAAATTAACTATGTAAATTTAGAAAATCTTGAAATTTTTAATGAAAAATACTGATATTTGACATCTATGTACATAATTACTAATTGTCATTCTGACACGGGGCCCCATATTTGCTTATCAAGGCCAACAATGTCACATAATCCTACAAAATTTCCCATGAATGTACTCCCAATTTACAATAAAAAGCATTAAATTTATTTACTGAACAAGTATTTATTTAACATTGTCATATGTTTTGTGGCACGCTAAATTAATAGCAGTGTAATTTCCTGGCTTAACTCTTCTAGTAGTTATTCATAAATTTATTTTTGGTTTATAATACCGGGCATTAGTCAAATATATACAACAATAACAACGATTAAAATGCTATAAGATCTTATACAATCAAAAATATTTCTCTCAAAGGGACATAAAACAATCGTCAACAATTTTGTCCTTGACCGTTGAACGGGATGATTTTGTCATTAAATCTAATGATATATCACATCTCACTACATACATAAATACAGCAAACTTCCCTGGTATTTCATTCTATTTTCATCCGCGAATCAGACAGTGAGAATCGTAACCAAAATGTCACTACCAGAGTGTCTGTCGAAAGAGGTAATCGAAAATGTGTTGCGGGGTTACTTGAAATGCAAAACGCTGGATATTGTGGGAATGATGAGCAAAAATGCAGTACCTGTTGGAGATAATTATTGTAGTGAAATGTTTAGAATTTGTGTGAAGTATACAACTACGAAAAAGTAAGTAACAAATAAATAAATAAAATGCCCAAAATAATGCACATTTTTTATGTCATTGTTAAAATTGATTAACAAGAAAATTTGACTTATTTATGAAGAAAGATTATTTATAGATAACTATATTGAAACGTGATTTAATGTTTGTCATTACGCTTTTAAACTAATAGTAAATTTAAAATGGTCTATGCTTGTGTTCAGACTTTTGGCGCGAATTGTTTTTCCTTTTCGACTTCATCATTTTGACTTTACCGATTGTAAATTTCTTTCTGTGATTTTGTAAAATTAAAAATAAATTGTTTTAAGAACCAAAAAGCTAAGGGTGCATGTTTGTAATTCTACGAGCCCAACCCCAAATGTATTCGTACCCTCTGAAATAAATATATTAACAGCAATAAAAATAAATTTTTAGGTTACAATAGTTAAGACTATATTTGGGCATTTTTATTTTATGTATTAATAAAGTGTACTGGATTTAAATACAATGTTATTAACTAAATTTCTCATTTAAACAATAATCTACGGGCAAATATATGACAAAAGACAAGTCCCAATTTTTTTCATTCCAACAGTATATAATACAACATTTATGTTAGTATTATCTATAAAATTGAGAGTAAAGTTAACTGACAATATACTCAATTAATTGCCATCTTAAATTTTATTACTTTAATAAAAATTATTTGCGAATTATTAAAGACGAAAACATTTGTCACATGCAGACAATGGTTTATTTGGAAATAAATTATTATTAAACCTAAAAAAAATTATTATAAGCAATGTATTTAAGTTCTATACACTCTATTAATACACCATATCAAAAATTGTTTAATTGGAGTAATAATCATAACATCCAGAAGTTTATTTATTCTCGTTTTTAATATAATTGTAGGTGGTACTTTAATAAATATCACTTCGCAAATAATTTTACTAAAAAAATAAAATTTAATATAGTAACTAATTGAATATATTGTCAGTTTCCCTTACCTTTAGTTTTATAAATAATACTAACATAAATGTTGAATTATTTACTGTTGGAATTTAAAAAAATAGAACGTGTCTGTTGTCATATATTTGCCCGTAGGTTATTGTTAAAATGATAAATTTAGGTAATAACATTATATTTAAATCCAGTACACTTTATTAATACATAAAATTTAAAAAAATCCCAAATATAGTCTTAACTATTGTAATCTAAAAAATTATTTCTTCTTGCTGTTAATATATTTTTTTCAAAGGGACGAATACATATGGGGTTGGGCTCGTACAAGAACCAAAGTCGTCCCTATCTGTATTTTAAAATATTTTTGTAGTGTTTGAGATAGTTTTAATAAATTGGTATCAATTTGAAAAATATACCAATTTTAATTTTGAAATATCATTTACTTCATTTTCATAAAATATTAAGAAAAATTTAATTAAAATTTAAATAAATTTGATTTTTGTAGTTATATTTCAGTAGGCTATGTATGAAAAACAAAACTGCTATTTGTCAATTTAATTTTTTTAGAATGGAAATCAACTATGACTCTATTTATAAAGTTATTAACAAATATTAATCTGTGTTTTACAGTATTGAATTTTTAAAGATATAGACATTATTTGAAGTAGCTTGTTTAACTATGTTGCTAAGTCTTAACAACATTGCTAAAGAAATTAGCCAATAGAAATAAATGTAAAGCCTGTCAAAATTTCAATAAGCACTTTTTTTGTTAAATTATACTTAAGGCTGTAACTATAAGCGGTGCTTCTATTATTTAATAAGGGCATCACAGTATTTATTTTGATATGCAAGAATAATAATAGTTTGCAATTTTAATACTTTTAGTGGCAATGTCGAAACGATCTCCCTCATCGCAAAATGCCGTCCTCAAAATGAAATGGGTTCCATAATCACAAATGAAAATCCTATTTTTGAGAAAGAAAAAGAAATGTATTGTGTTACTCTACCCAAATTGCAACAAATTTTAGGGGAGAAAACTTTATGTGCAGACTGTTTGCAATCTGATATAATTGGAAAGAATGGATGGCTACTCTTCCAGGATCTTTCGCCTCTTGGATATAAGATGGCTAACAGGAGAGCAGGATTGGATAAGGATCATTGTTTACTAGTAATGGATAAAATTGCTAAGATGCATGCTAGCTCGGCAGTTTTATACGAAAAAGTAAGAAAATAAAAGAAACTTAAAACAATAGTACCTTCTGATAAGATTTTAAATAATTATTTTTTCAAATTTGACGTGTCCGGATTTTTCTGTACATGTATGTTTCGAAGTTCTCAGAATACTATAAAACGTTTATGAAAAAGAAAAATAACATATATATCATTCGAATCCCGTTAAGACATGGATCTTTGTATTGTGTATGTCAACTGTTAACTCTCTCTGTTATTGGGATTGAATCCTGTTGATGGATTGTAAAATAAAATAAATAGTTATTTCTTATACAAGATGATAAAATTCTATTTTATCGACGAACAGAAATTTTTTTTGAAAATTGTGAATAAAGCAAATACATAATGAAAAATCTGATATGACCAACACAGTACCTCCCGCCATTTACCTATGTATATAATTTTTATATTACTTTATAAATTTATCTATACAATATATAGAAAAAGTATTAAAGCAAACTTGTACAAAATGGAATAATCTTTAATTTTTATAATAACAAATTGAGAAAAAAATACATTTAAAGGTATTTTTTGAAAAAAAACTACCTTGAGCTTCATGTAAACTGCCATTTCCGGTTATCCGATTGCCACCAAAATCTAATCAGTTATACATACATACATACATACATACATACACACAGACATCATCGTGAAAATGTAAAAATTGGATTTTAGGGACCTTAAAACGTAGTCATTTACCAAAATCTCGATATGCGATTTTTACCACGATCCCTATACCTCCCTTACCAAGGGTAGCGGGAGGTAAAAATCTGATGTGGTCAACACAATACCTCCCGTTTAGTTTAATTTTTATTCATATAAATACTTAAAATTAAATTAAATTTAAATACCGGGTTCGCACCCGAACGACGCCAAATATTTCGAATTATAAATGGCACAAAAACGACCACTGTGGTGTACTCTCCACGCCAGCAATAAGTGCACGTGAGGTGACACCTGGTAAAGGCCCGCACGGTACAAATATGTCATCATCGTTACCGAAATCTGTTTACAAAGCAGATTGGTAGACCCACCAATGGGTAATATGCCTTGATGATATATTTATTTTATTTATTTATATATGTACCTATATTCATTGCTGGCGTGGAGAGTGCACCACATGGGTCAATTTTGTGCCATTTAAAATTCTAAAATATTTGGCGTCGGTCGGAATCGAACCCGGTTCTTCAGATTCGCGTGAAGTGACGCCTAGTAAACGCCCGCACGGTACAAATATGTCATTATTATTATCGACATCTGTGTACAAAGCAGATTGGCTCACCCAACAATGGTTAATATGCCGTGATGATATATTATATATTTTTATTATCTTACCTGTATGCCTACATACTTACTTATGCTGGATACTGTATTAAGTTCGTTTCCTTATAATTATTGTTTCATTTACTTTTTTTTTTAAAAGCGTGACTATTATTATTTGAAATGATTAGTTTGTTGACAGTGACATATATCTGTCAGTTACATACATTTGGAATCTGAACTGTATAACCATGGAGTTGTGTTTATAGCGTAGGCTCCGGGATTAAAATTATAGACAATTTTAAAAATTTATCCATAAAATATATACAAAAAGTATTAACGCAAACCTGTAGAAAATTTAAAAAAAAACTTTAGTTTTTATAATAACGAAAAGTAAAGTAAAGTGCTATTATTCTCCGAAATTTAATGGCATCTTTCCATACAAGAGTAAGGTCAAGGTTTCAAAATTTTCTGCACGATAGTATTTGAGTTAGAGCGTAAAGAAGATCCACACACACACAAACACACACACACATACACACAGACACACAGACATCATCGTGAAAATGTTAAAATTGGATTGTAGGGACCTTAAAACGTGGTCATTTACCAAAATCTTGATATGCGATTTTTAGCACGATCCCTATACTTCCCTTACCAAGGGTAGCGGGAGGTAAAAAAATAAAAATCGTTTCGTATACAACTTTTAATTCTATACAATTTTGCACTCTACAGTTATTTCCCTAAAATGAGTAGGAGAGAAGGAAATTACAAAAAACTAAAATTCTGTATAATTGAAAAACTTTATAATTTTTATACTTAAGTATTTTCTTTAAGGAACCACATGCTTTTGATATGTATGACAGTGGCATATACACAAACAAAGGAGACAGTCCCATATTTGCTCATTTCACCAATTCTGCATTCCAATCTTTGATTACAGCTTTAAGTAAATGGCCAGGTATATAAATAAAATGACAAATTAATTTTTATATTAACTCACTCACATGTCGTTATTAACAAAACCATCACGCCATCAGCATGAAGTCACATTACACAATCCTGAAATATATTCTCGTACACCAATAACCATAAAATATACGAACAATTTACTTATATTAAAATATATGTATTTTAATTACCAGGACATGAAAAATATGCAGATATGTTTTCTACCCGTGTGAAAGATATATTTGAGAAAACTGTGAAAGCAGCGGAACGTAAACCTGGATTTAATGTTTTAAATCATGGAGATTTGTGGGTGAACAACATGCTTTTCAAGTATAATGCCAGTGGGAAGCCTATTGACGTAATATTTGTAAGTTCCATCAGAGAAATCATCTGACAATGACAGAAAATAAAGCTTTTTTTATAATTTATAAATAAACTATCTGACGTCTGTAGTGATCTAGTTTGGAGGCAGAAAATGGATGTTCCCTTGTTGCCAGAAAATATGGTGGCTTAATTAATAAAGAAAAATGTAAAGTTTTATGCATAAATTTCTTAACTATTAATATAATATTAGATTTAACAATTTTATTATGAAAGTCTTTTTGAGATCTTACAAAACAGTAACTAGTCAATAATCTCTAAAAAACAAATCAACAAAAACAAATCTTCGTAGTGATCTATATATAAAATATAAATATATAAAATAATAATAATAATAATAATTTATTTAGACTGTCAATATACAGAAAAAAATCCAATTACATATCAACAGTATCAATGTTCAAACTAGATCACTACACGTGTATCAACAACGATTGTCATGCACAGCCTACTAATTAATTAGTTTATTATTTTGTAAAAATTAATTATTATAATGGTTTTTATTTTTCGTCAAATTTAAATAAAATAATGTATAAACCACGTAAGTGAAGAATGCTTATTCACTTAAAGAATTTAAGCCACGAGCCCGTATAATGAATGAATAAACATTATCTTAATTCACTTGGTGTATAAATATCAATTATTGTTGTTATGAATAATTATTTTTTATGTAAGTTTCGTGAAGGGTATGAACCTCAGTAACGTTATTCTCAAAAAAATCTCATATATAATATTAGTACATATTTGCCGTCTTGCAGGTCGATTTCCAATTTTCCGTATTTGTAAGCCCAGCCATCGACCTCCAATACTTCATGCATACAAGCATCGCTGACGACGTTGGCAAAAATTACACCAAAAACCTTTTAGAGTACTACCACCAACAATTAACGAAAAATCTCTGTAAAATGAACTATCCCAAAGATAAAATGCCTTCCTTTGAAGCGCTTTGCAAAGACTATTATGAAAGATCTCTTATTGGTTTCACTACAGCTGTGACCATTCTCCCGATTGCAAAAGCTCCAGCGAGGGAAGATGCGAACCTGGAGGAGCTTTTCAAAAGCGATGATGGAGAGGAGGGCTTCAGACAAGCTTCGTATAATGAAAAAGGGTATAAGAGTAGATTGAGTCAATTGTTGCCACAGTTTGAAAAGATGGGGCTACTTTGTTAGTAAATATTTCACTAAAAACTATATGTACAGATCCCCGAAACAGGAACTCATCTGGGATGCGAAAAAGTTAGCATGCGATAGACAAAGGCGAATCAAGCATGTATTGCGCCCTAAGTTTAACTAAAATTTACCCCCCCCCCCTGACCTTATTTGTCTTTTTCTAACATGAACATGAAATTAAACGAAAGATAAAATTATTAAAAAATCTTTCAGAACTCATGTTTCAATTAAAATGATACCTTTTTAAGTTTTATTTCTGTTTATTTATTTAAATATCGACGTTGAACAACAAATATATAAATAAATAATAACAAAAACATTAGCAACCGGTAACCAAGGTGACAATTACAACATATTTAATATAGGAAGCCATGCACGACTAAGATCTAGACCAGTGTTTCCCAACGTGGGGCCCACGCCCCACAGGGGGGCAAATTGATTGTTAAGGGGGGCAATTCGAAAATGGACTCGACACGAGTTTAACCCTTTCGCTCCGGGCCATTTAAATGCAATGCTAGATTTCGGTGCCAAATTTAACGAAAAAAGCAAATTCTTAAATAATTCCGGTAAATAATTATTAGGTATAATTTCGCTTGACGAGACCAAAATATCAACTGGGTGTTTGGCGTCGTCGAGTGCTCCGCGGGGAACCCCGGACGTTTTAAAATCTCGCTAAACAACGCAGTTGTTCGCACCTAAATGGCCCATCGCAACTTCTGTAGTGTTTCACAGCATTCAGTTGGTGTTAATTTGAAATAAGTGTCCGTCAAAACTGTTGTAAAAGCTCGTTGATTTAATAAATATATACATTGTATAGATATGATTGGTAAGTATTTGATTTTATTTTTAAATTAAAATAAATAAATAAATATATCATCACGGCATATTACCTATTACTGGGTGTGCCAATCTGCTTTGTACACAGATATCGGTAATGATGAATTATTTGTACCGTGTGGGCGCTTACCAGGCGTCACCTCACGGGCACTCAATGCTGGCGTGGAGAGTGCACCACAGGTATCAATTTAGTGCCATTAAAAATCGAAGTAATTTTTGGCGTCGGTCGGGATCGAACCCGGGTCTACAGATTCGCGACCAGACACTCAGGCATATGTTACATAGGGGGGCATAAGAATTTTAGAAAGGCTAAGGTGGGGCATGGCACAAAAAAGGTTGGGAAACACTGATCTAGACCGTCACAATGATTGAGATTATTACTCTTGGTTTTGAAAGTCTCAATGGCTTCTCTAATTAACCTGTTGTTTAGGTGTGTTGGTCTCACCAGTATTTTTGTTTCTTCAAATTTTATACGGTGGAATTCTTCCTGGGCATGCTCTGCAACTGAAGATTTTTCTGGCTGGTTCAATCTGATCGAACGCTGGTGTTCATTCAATTTTGTAGAAATGGTTCTACCAATCTGGCCAATGTAAACTTTCCCGCAAACACATGGAATCTTGTAAATCCCTGATGACTGAAGAGGGATGACATCTTTAACTTTTCTCAACATATGTCGAATTTTAATATATGGAGAAAACGAAAATTTAATAAATAAACATAAATAAAACTAAAAAAGGTTGTATCATTTTAATTGAAAAATAAAATGTTTCCATTCCACGAATACGATATTTAAACAATCAAACAAAATGGAAACACGCAAAATTTAACCTTAGTCTTTTTTTGTTAAAACTAAATAAACTACGTAGAAAAGTAGTTCCTTGACTGGAAAGAATATTAGGAAAGTAAATTCTGGGATTAAGTAATCCAATTATTTATTATATCTTCAACGTTTCTAAGTAGGAACCAGGATCGTCCTCGTCCTCAGGATATCCATGTGCTTATAACTTTTAAATAATGAATGCCTTTTACGGCAATAAATCTACGTCGGTAACTGTCAAAAAATACTTTATTTCTTCCTAAGGATGATCCTGGTAGGATCGAAACGTTGAATACATAGTAAATAAATGGGTAACCTGTACAATGTAACTTCTCTTTCACTTTGCCACTGCACATGCAACCTTGAAATGAGTTGCTATACTGGAACTACTATAAACAGATGTGACGAAATTTTTGGACGATATAAAACTAACAACTTTTTCCGATGAATTCTGCTGATTCTGTACATAAAACACCAAAGATATTATTAATAAATTAAAATACGTACACAATTTGGGTGATAGAAAAGTATTTTTAGTATAATTTTATTGTACAAATGACTTGTAGTGCATTCTATACAACACTACAACAGCAATGAATATTCATTATATCATAGTATACGTCCGAGGCAGTAATTACTTGTGAGTACCTTAAAGACACTTTTCGTCTCAGGTACATACAGAATTTTATGTCATACTGGTTTCTAGTTATTAAATTATTTAAAGAAATATGCAGCAATTCGTAATAGTATGAGTTTTGTATAAGTAGGCTAAGTCGCAATTGTTCGAAAATCCTAGTAAAATTTTGACAGATTGAAATTGAATTTTTCTGGTTTCGTTAACATTCTTATGCGCTGTAATTTGAGATATTTTGGATGAAGCTACTGAGGTGAAGAACAATTTAATGCCGCATAAATAAAAGATTCAGTATGAAGGTAAAATTTTAAAATATTTTAAAGTTCTAGGATGTTTCACTTTTTGTTTTATACATCGTTCAAAAACCGTTGCTTTAGAAACCAATATGACATAATAGTATATTATACACCAAGGTTGTGAAGAGTATGATTATTGACCGAGCGAAAAGATTATAATCCCGAGGGAACCGAGGGCAATAATGCTCTTCATAACCGTGGTATATATACTATTTTTTTCATTACTAGCACGTAATTTTAATAATTATTTATGAAATTAATCCCATTATAACGTCATTTTACTTTTAAATGTGATGGCACAATTGATGCATAGTTGGCCTAGTAAAATTGTTTATTAAAACAAAAACTGAAATTTTATCATTTCATTGTGACAGTTTTATAAAATTTTAATATTGAATTAAGCTGTTTAAACAACCATTTAAATGCATAAAATATTAATAAATAAAGTCTCTTGGTTATACTTAAACTTGCTATAAACATTTCCGATTTAAAACTGTCACAGAATTATCAAAAAATGTAAATTTTTAAACCGATAATAAGTTAATAATGAAAAATTATATACCGGTAACCATGGACGGGTTGAAAAATTCAATTTCACGGCACTCTATTCGGTCAATAAAGTACCTCTGTGTAGCTAGTAGTGAAAAAAAAATATATCATACATTACTGAAATCCGCATAGAAGTAGAATGACACACTCAGGAATAGATCCGCCTACATTTGTATATTTCGAAATTAATTTACTCACACAGACAGAAATTTAAATTACAATAGATCGAATGCAATATAAGATGGCATTTAATTGAGTAGGAATACAAATTAAGTATATTTGTACAATGTACAAAAATGTTATAGTTATAAATATGTATTATATAAAGGTGTATAGATGATAATAAATGTATTTTCATAAATAAACAATAATTTAAAATTGCAGTTGTATATTTTACAAAAATATAAATATTGTGTACATGATTTATACATAAAATACTAAAATATGCATCCTAACCTATATGTAAAAATCTATAAAACATTTGTATAATAATAAAAATTACTTATCTACCATAAGTAATAATATTATTAAAAATCATCCAGCTGAACAAGAAAAAATAATTATCTAAACATTCTCATCCAACTAACTTTGTACATAAAAACACTGGCATAGATCAAAATTTCGATAAAGCAATTCTGCAGATATCACAGAAACAAGATGCGGATTGCTCTATCATTTAAAGTTTCGTTTCGTGTTTCACTTGACCCCTGTAGGCGTAAGGTCGACGTATTTGTTTCAAATAAGGTTTAGGGTGCGGATTCATAGGGCGATGCTGATTGGCTGGCGAATGGCGGGGGGAACTCGTGTTTGATTCGTTGTCGTCGGCTGAGTCGACGTCACCTGGAAAGATAGATATTGTAAAACCAGCTTTAGCAGAAATTTCACTAAGATATTTTTTTACCTATCTTAAAAGAGATATTGATATACGTTCTAGGGACCTTAAACTTTTATCAGACTTTATTATCAAGATTATAGGCTATTACAAGTTTAGGTTGTCCAAATATTAGGTTATCGAGATTTTAGGCTAACAATACTTTGGAATGAATCGAAATTTGTAGATAATCGAGATTATATTTTGGTAAACTGGAATTTTAGATAACAACGATGTGGGATCTGAACACCTATGTCGAAAATGTAGTAGAATATACAGGCTGTTATATTTTAGTGGACCCAGCAAATATCTCGCTTATTTATTAAGTTAGTAATTTCTTTCGTATAACATGATTTATACAGCAACATGTAAATTACTTGATGACGGATGTATATTCCTGATACCACTTCCGGTTTATTAGTAATTAATATCAACTTTGAAATTTCAAATGGAACATACTATATTTTTTTACAAATTTGAAAAGTACATCAAATTTGCTTTACAATCATGTAAAATAATCCATATGTTACATTATTAAAAAGTAAAATGGCGGGCATATTTTTATACACCTAGTTGAAAAGAGAATAGTGAGCCATGACTGTGGCTTGAAATAAAACAATGAACTAAAACAATTGTAATTATTATTATTAAACGAAATAATTTTTTTCTATTTTGCATCTGTAACAAAGCTATTACAGCACCCAAAGGAGTTCGTTAATAGCTCGTTTGAGTGTTGTAACAGCTTAGTACAATTTATTTTTATAAAGTTGGTAGCATAGCTGAAATTTTATGTCAAAAAATATCAAATGTCAAACCTCACTGAATAAACGATACTAACGATTGTTAAGGTTTTTATTTTTGTTTATATATATTTAGGGCATAAATAGTTCAAAACACTATTAATTGTTCATATTTAAAATATGTAATTTATTTTTATTTATTTATGAACTCTGTCGGTAAATTAGTTCGAGCATTTTGGCGCTGATGTCATAGCCAAAGTTACGCAGGTTGTGTAGTAGTTCAGACAAAAGCAAAATGGCGGCGGACGAGAAATGTCAACAAGAATTAAGTGTTTATTTATAAGAAAATAGTGTTTTAAATATAAGATGTGTATAATTATATAGTTTTACACTTTCCACATCCTTTTCAGTTAATTTTATACAATAAAATGTAAGTAACTTGTAAAAAAATTATATTTGGTTATGACTATGAAACCTGACTTTTTCATTGTTTGTTTTTGGAATTATAAAATGTATTTTCCGTAATTTCACGTATTTCAGGCGGAGTACACAAAAAATCGTCTGTATTCATTTTTAATTTGATATGAATTTGATTGTAATCAACACGAGACAATTTTAAATTCAAACAATTGAATTTTCAAATGTCACATTATTAAAAACTAACACAAAATTCCCTAAATTTTGAATTTACGATTTTTTATTTAAAAAGATCATAAAAAGCGCAAAATAGAAAAAATAGTATAAAGAACTCATGTCATAATTGTCGATTATTTTGTTCGAAGGTTTGGGCAACTCCAATACGCGTCGTTCCCCAAACTTCCTTCTCACAAAATAAAATGATAATTAAGACATTCGTTCTTTAATATACTATTTTGTCATAATAATACAGAAAATAAGAATAAGGAACACTTAATAACAACATGGCTCACTATTCTCTTTTCGACTAGGTGTATAAAAAAAGTGCCCGCCATTTTACTTTTTAAAAATGTAACATATGGATTATTTTACATGATTGTAAAGCAAATTTGATGTACTTTTCAAATTTGTAAATAAATATAGTACGTTCCATTTGAAATTTTAAAGTTTATATTAATTACTAATAAACCGGAAGTGGTATCATGAATGTACATCCGTCATCAAGTAGCTTACATGTTGTTTTATAAATCATGTTATATGAAATAAATTACTAACTTAATAAATAAGCGAGATATTTCCTGGGACCTCAAAATATAACACCTGTATATATTGATATGAACTATTTTGCCTCTTCCATGAAGAAAAATGATGTTTAAAATAGAAACTTAATATTTATTGATACGCTATGTATGAATATAAAGGAACAAAACAACTTACCATCACTGCTATTTGTAGACGCAACAAAATGATCATTCTTAATCTGCTTTCTCGGCCGCCCTCTCCTATAATACTTAAACTCCCTAGGTAACGTGTACGACCTCGGCAAAGAAATTTGACTATCTATATCCGACGGGATCCTATACGACTTATAAATACTGGGATTATTCTCATCTTGTTGCTGTTCACATTGACTGTCCATCGCATTCTCATTATCACTCACACTATTCGGTTCATTTCTCCTCTGCAGAGTCGAATGATCATCATCCATTTGTTGATCTGACTGCCTATAATAATGTCGGTCACCCCAATCATAGTAGACTCTCGTATTGTCGAGATAATGAGGAGCGAGGAGGATTTCGGGGGTTTTACTGCGATTAGCTTGCGAGCGAGGTAGAGGAACATTTTGTTTAGTTCTTGGAGGAGGAACTACTTGATATGGAAAAGGGGGCCTAAATGATCTGGGGCTTATGTTGTCTCGCCTGTCGACGTAGGAGTTTTGCATAGCACGAAAACCTAAATTTGCTTCAGCGTATACATTATTTATTCGGGATTGATGACTCGACGACATATTTGAAGCATCGTCTCTTCTATCGTACACTCTTTTCTTTGATTTTGGCATAATTTGTCGTGGGACTGATCCATTATCACTACTCATTATAGGACTCAAACCACCTAATTCGCCTAATTCACCCATATTTTGTTGATTATGATTCGGCGATCTACTATGTCCACTTCCAATTGAATCAATGGAATTTATATTTTGAGTGTACATCCCTAAGTTTAAATTTTGCGGCGACATTCTTGATGCTAGGTTATTCATATTTCCCGCCAAAAGACCATACGTACTCAAATTATTCAACGCCCCTAAGTTGTTTAAGTTAGTGTTTATATTAGAGAGATCTCCCAAATTTTGTTTATAATTCGATAATTTATTCAAATTTCCATTTATGTTTGCGTTCATTTCTAAACTTTGTTGGAAATCTCCCGTATCTTCAATATCTACCATGTCGGGACTAGGGGGAGGCCAGCATAATGGTTCAACGTGCTTTTTCGTTCGAGGAATCGGTTGACGAGCAAGAGAACTGTAAATATCTTCACCATGGAGAGGAGAATTTGCAATAGGCCCGCCCAATTTTCCTTGTTTGATTTCTTCCTCAATTATTTTGAGTTCTGCAAGTTGTTTTTGTTTCTTTTCTTGCAGTTTTTGGTGAATGTTAACACGGGAACCTACGCTGCTGCATTCGTTTTCGCTAGAGCCACCCTGGAAATATATAAAATGTAGAAATAATCGGTTAATTTAATAATTTATTATATTTATATAGTATATTAAAAAATAGGAAATATTTAAATATTTCTTAGAGAAAAGAAATACAAAACATCTTTATATTCGAAGAAAACTTGAACTATATTATTCACTGTTATTAATTGAAATGAAATAATTTATTAGAAAATATTTAATTAAATAAAATTATATTAACAAATTAATTAGCTAATAAAAATTACAAAGTTACGTCTAGTTTCACTAATTTACAACTTCTGAGTCAACTCCCATGGAGCCATCGTCAGAAGTCAGCCAGCACAACAAGTAACCACAGACGCGTTTCGCACTATTTGGTGCTCATCAGTGTGGTGTAACCTGGTGTCTCTGTCCGGTCCACAGTGAATGGACTCCTGGAGCAGAGGCAACGACTCGTTGTACTGGCGGTGATCATATGATCATCTAAGATGGTAAAAAGCCTGTAGAGGTATGTTAATACCGGCAGAGCCCTCTACCGAGAGATACTTTGACTAAAGTCATATACAAGTGCAAACTGCAAAAAGAACCATTTTACCCAGAATTAATTAAAAATTTAAGTACATCTCAACTGAAGTATAGTCTACCTGCTCTCCAAGTTTTAAAACAATTGACCACGCGCGGTACCTGAAATATTTGCAATTAAATTTGGCCTTTTTAACACGTGAAGAATAGGAAATGGCAAAATAAACACAACATTTTAAATTATAACTTTTGTATCCATACCGACATTAAAACGAAAAACTAGTATGTTATAGAAAACTAATTAACGGATTTTATTTAAAAATTTGAAAATTATTTACCATCCAGATTTAATTTTATTGCCTGTAGAAAATTATAATCTGAAGATACGATAAATAGGTAGAATTATTCTTGACAACCATGTACAAACGTTCCAGATGGTATTAGCGAATAAAAGGTGATCTATGGTTAAAAGAATTTTAGACGTACATTCGAAGGAAATATTTTTTAAATGGGCGAGAAAAGCTTGAAAAGTTTAAACAGTACAATACTCCTTTGTATTTTTTAGAAAGAAATATATTAATTTATTTTGCAGTTTCCATTTGTAGTTTAGAATTAGTATTATATCTCAAAATATCTTATTACTTGTATACCCGAATGTACCAATAAATGTCTAGGTGCGACGTTGCCACAGTTATTCTTCAACATTCATACTTTAGTGTAAGTATATTTGAATACGACACTTGTGTATGTGTTAGTGCGAGTGGTACAGTTAAAAAAAACTTTTCTACGGAAAAATAAAGAAAATTCATATGTTATAGTGTTTGATATTAGCTTTTAACTAGTTTGATGCAATCTGTGTATATAATATTAGCTTATTTTTTTTTAACAGAACAAGTTTTTGAATAGGTACACTCGAGTGACAACTACCTTAAGCGAGTATCTCTCGATACGTTTATGTTTCTAGCATACGTCCCCAAAGCACCCAATACCTAACCTAATAACAATGTTTTAAAATAAATAGAAAATATCTCACTTGGTGGCTGTGTTGCGTCGGCAAAGGCCTCCTCCAAAACGCCACTGGCATAGGCCCTAGATTATTCCCATGCTGGCTCTGACTCAAACTCGCTATCGTAGGCGGCGGTACAAAACTAGTCGGTTTCTTCTTCTTCCTTTTCGTCGCTGTACTCGACGACACAGGATTCGAAAACCGACAATTGAACACCCCTGGTATGGCATGCTGATGATACCTAACCTTCTGCTCCTGGTTCGTTTCTTTTTGGTTACACGTCTTGATCTCCGTCAACGATGCATCTCCTTGTGCACCACATTCACACAACCCTGAACATGTTGAGCAGTAGTTGTTATTAGCGGTGATTTGGGGGAGGGGTAAACGGCCTCCTGCTTCGTAACCAAGACGGCGAACGTGGAAGTAGCGGTAGTAGAGGAGCATGAAGGATAAACCGATAGAAAAAAGACCTAAGACGAGTAATGGAACGAGGTACCAGTTTTCAGGACGGTCTTCCCAGATGCCGGCGAGCCAAGAGACGATTAGGAGGCTGTTTTCGAGGACCATTACCACGTAGAAGATTATCTAAGAAAATAATAAATTTATTATATATACGAGTACCCAAAAATAACGAAAATTATTTTCTAGTGGGTGGTAGGGCGCTAGTTCCGACTTCACAATTTACAGGTGTGTCATCGAAATCGCCGTCTTCGATATCTCCCTTGTCGTTAGAAATACAGCATAAGTTTATTAACAGAATTTATTCGTCTACTCAAGGAGCATAACGTAAAATTATTTTCACATATACAGGCTGTTGCATTACCGCTCGGCGAGAATTGTTTTTATTTTTTTTAATGGAACATCCTATATATTTTTATATATTTTGAATTGTATTTTATTCACCTATACGAACATATGAATTTTGTTTTAATTTTCCACGGCGTTGCGAAGTTATTCCGTTTGTTCTCTAAAAAAGACCGAATACACGCATTGTTTTATAAAGGCTTACTGAAGTTATTTTAATAGTAAAAATTAATAATTTTCTTTTCTGTATAACTGTAATTATACTCTCTGACATATTTTTTTTAAATGTAATTATACAGCTTGTTCAATAAAGCGAATCAAATGTGCTCAATTTCAAATGACTATAACTCGTCATTTTCAAATGGAACAGCCTATATTTTATTATTCAGTTGTGTGTATTTTTGTATTATCTTCATATGTTATTAAGGGTATCCTATGCCTAAAACTAATAATTTCGGAGATTTTCACCATTTTCCTCTAAATTTATATATTCAATTAAAAATTAAATCTGGTATACCATGGATATTGTTTTTTGAATAAGAAACAATTGCAGTAATGCCAGTAGTTTCATTAGTCAGGTTATTATTAATAACAGTGGTATTACGTAAATTAATTTATTAATATGAATCTCTCGCAAGAAGAACTTACGAATATGGTGTACGCACTTGGAGAAGCAGAAAGAAACCCTTCTTTTTTCGTACTGAACATGACCAGTTCTTTCAAACCTTTCCCTTAGCTTTTCAAAAGAACGCGGATTTGGATGTTTTATATATTTTGAATCCGGCCAAGTTAATTTTAAAATTATTTCCAACACGACAGTACAATATCTAGAGAGTATAGTTGTTTCGAACCATCCACAACTCACAAAAAAAATGAATGTTGACACTTACCATTTTTTGTCGATGGTTAACTTCTTGTAGATTTACGTAAGCAAACACATAAACGAATGCAATAAGAGCGCTTAGACAAGCTTTTCTTTTACGTGATATTCGTTCCCCGTGAAAGACATTCTTGGGTGATATGAGCCAGAAGAACATTGATACCCAATGCAGGCCTACAAAATATGTTATGATACACTCTTCATCATTTTTGCAGAAAAATATTTGGGCCCGTATTCTTAAACGTTCGGCATTTCGTTCGTATTTGTATTCGCGTTCGTTTTCATGTTAGAAGTCATAGTAGTCTGTGTTTCAAAAACAATATTGAATATGTCATTGTCAGTGTCAACTGTATTGCAGCATTTATTCACATCATGTACAAGTTAAAAAAAGAATTATTAATCGTTAATAAATATATGATAAAAGTAATCTCTTAACTTATAAGTGATCTGAATAAATGTGACAATACAATTGACACTGACACTGACACGTATAATATTATTTTTGAAACACAGACTACTATCAGTACTAACATGAAAACGAAAGCGAATACGAATGTAATTACGAAAGCTCAAGAATAAGGGCACAGGTAAACTTTTCACACGTCTTTATAATACAACATGACGCAACTATGGCAATAAAAATAAATCTCTATATATAAAACACCGCATAAAGTTGTACGCGGCAGATAATATTTGAAAAAAAAGCTGTTTTTCCATGTTAAATGCCTATGTAACTGATTTTGAGCGCCACCCGATATAAAATCTGTATTGTGATACACACACCGGCAAAATTAGGGAAACGCCAAAAAAAAGTTATATATTTCAAATAGTATGAACCCTCTGATGGGGTAGTTACCATATGTTAAAATTTAATGAAATTCTTATTTGTTTACAATATATGACTCATAATAAGATAATACTGCAATAAAATTCGCCTTTTATTATGTAAATATTTCAAAAAAGTTATTTAAAATATTATATGATTCAAATCGACCTCTTCTCTGTGACGTCACGCTTACATACTTAAAGCCGCAAATGTCGCTAGTGTCGTTGTTTTACAGCGATGAGATGTGACATGTCAAAGTGACAGTTTATAGTGATACTGACGCCGTGGACATAACCTTGTTTCTATTTGTTTCTTAGGCATTTATTCTATTTTTCTCGTAAACAAAAAATATACATGTTTATTGATTGTCTTTAAAATAAAATAAATAAATAAAAATACGTGCTAAGTTGACAGCAATCTAACCTAACAAACAAGTTCCTCTTGCCCCGCAAGACAAACGTCACAAAATATCTTTGTCATAGGTACTTCGAACAGCATGTCGGAACTAAGTTGCAACGGAAGCGGCAAGAGTAACCTCACAGTGGCGGGAATAGATATGTCCGGTATTTGCAATATTTTTTTTTCCCATTTAAAAACAAAAATTTATTCTAATAAAAAAATCAAAAAAGGCGAAACTACCCCATTCTAGAGATATTATATATTATAGATATATTTTGAAGTTTGTATAGCACTTACCAATAACCAAAAATACCCAATGCGCATACAACGACGCATATATCGTTAAAGACGTAACCCTCGCTGACACAGTCCCTATCCTCCATAAAAACTGGAAGATGACTCCCAACCAAGTGAGAACCAAACGGTGTACGTTTTGCAGTCTAACGTTCTTGCTGAAGGAAGCTAGTGCCCAGCAGACTGAGAACAGTGAAAGAGCTACGGAGACGACATTGAGATCTGAGAAAGGTTTGGACGGTGGTTGTGTAGAATCTCGATTTATGAGGAGGTAGAGCTGAAGTAAAAGCATTGGGGCGGCTTCGCAGAAGGCGTGAACTAGCCGGAGCATACCTAAACAGTAAAAAATTATAAATAATAAATATGTGTATTATAAAATCTAGTATACTGATTTCACAATGTTATACAAATGATACTTCATATGCACCACCAATCTTCAACCCAGTTCTTTTCCAATTTTTCTAGATTTTCTAATTGAATTCTGTTTTAGTTTTTAACGGACATCGTAATTTTTTTGTATAATTCGAAAAGATTTCTTTAAACTTACATAAGTCCCTGACTTCATGTTTGACGTATCTCAAATCCACTGGTATAAAAAGTTTAGCGTATCTCCACAAAATCCCTAGTTGAAGAGTATGCAAAACTACGGCCACCCACATAGCGATCCGGTGGGACAGTTTCTGCAGCTCTTTGCCAGATGATCTGGAGGACCTGGTGTTCAGGTACCACCTCAGGGACACAATCTATAAAAAGAAAAAAAATATTATTTAAACAGAAACATTATACTGTTTAGAAACAATAAACATTAGATTGATCCAAAACTGTACATTTTGAAATTATGCCGGGCCATATCACAACATTGAGTTTGTTGTCTGATGAGTTTTTAGTGAATAAACACGTTTTAGGGACCATATAATACGATTTTACCATTTTTACGATGATGTCTGTATGTATGTCTGTGTGTGTGTTAAAATAATGAACTAAAACAATTGTAACTATTATTATTATATACAGGTTGACATTAACTGTGTTACAATTGTTTTAATTAATTGTTTTATTTCAAGCCATAGTCATAGCTCACTATTCTCTTTACGACTAGGTGTATAAAAAAGTGCCCGCCATTTTACTTTTTAATAATGTAACATATGGATTATTTTACATGATTGTAAAGCAAATTTGATTTACTTTTCAAATTTGTAAAAAATATAGTATGTTCCATTTGAAATTTCAAAGTTGATATTAATTACTAATAAACCGGAAGTGGTATCATAAATGTACATCCGTTATTAAGTAGCTTACATGTTGCTCTATAAATCATGTTATGTGAAAGAAATTACTAACTTAATAAATAAGCGAGATATTTACTGGGTCCACTAAAATATAACACCCTGTATAGTATGTTCACTATTTCGCGACTCTAATGTATAACAAAATATTATTGAAATCACTGTTATACAGTAAAAATTTTGAAAGATGTCCGATCAAGGTTGTCTACGAATTGTATGAATTCAGATTTTTGCTCCGCCCATCATGACAAATTCAGTAGTGTCGTTTGCTTAGTTTTTATGAGGGTACATAAGATACTACTGTTATTTTATTATTATAAAAATATATATTACAGGAAAAACATTCAAAATTCAAAAATAAGTCAACTAGTAAGTTTATAAGCAAATGTAAAACCAAATATGTTAAAAATAAGATACTGACACAATGTCAGTGTCAGTGACTCTGACAGAATATAACGTTATACGTACGGCTATGAATCCAGGTAATGTATCTGAATTAATAAATAAACTTACGTTACAGCGAAAGTATTATCAACAACGAGCATCGTTTATAAATGGAATGTCCTAACTTAGTCGAAACAATATGATTTTTTGAAAGACAAGCGTGTTATATCCATCCTTATCACACACTCTTACAGCCTTTGCAAAAGAAAGAGATAAATGTATGCCTATTTGTTAATTCGTTCGTGATACAGGTGCCCTTGATCGGACATCAAAAATTTTACTGTACACTTGTACACAAATAAATCCACCGAATATCTGCTCAGTTTTGAACGATTCGATCCTTTAACTAAACCTTCTGTGGGTCAATTTTCGTAATTCGATACCTACTTGCGAAACGAGCGAGGAGAAGGCCACCACACTGAAGCAGACTGTACAAGCGGTGGTCTGGCCTCGCTTAAACAACGCGTATCCCATGACCAGGTCGAAAACCACGTCACAGAAGTAGCCGGCCAGCGAAATGACGTTGAAGAGCACGTCGCAGAGAGGCAGAAATTCTGCCATTGCGACTGCGACCAACGACTATGTGTAACATTTCCACATGCTGAAAACAAAGAAACAAGATAGTCAATACATAACTTTATCTTTCTTCGATCGATAATAAAGTAGGCTTTTCGAAAGTCATTTGGTTACAGAAAGTAAATAATTACAGACCCTTGGTAAGGGAGGTATAGGGATCGTGCTAAAAATCGCATATCGAGATTTTGGTAAATGACCACGTTTTAAGGTCCTTACAATCCAATTTTAACATTTTCACGCTGATGTCTGTGGGTCTGTGTATGTATGTGTAGATCTTCTGGGTACTCTAACTCAAATACCATAATTCAGAAACTTTTGAAACCATGTATTTCTACCTTATTCTAATATGGAAAGAAACCATTAAATTTGAGTGTCAATCGGATAACCGGAAATGGCAGTTTACTTGAAGCTCAAAATAGTATTTCTTCAAAAAATACCTTTAAATGTTATTTTTTCGCAATTTTCGGCCGAAGTTCGATACACAAATAAAGAAAACATTAGAAAAAGACATTTCCCTGAATAATTTTACCATTCATATTCAGTAATTATTCAAAAAAAGTCAAAGTTGAAAAAAATATGCATAATATATATTTTTACAAAAAAAAAAAAACTTTGAGCCATGCCTAATGTTTTAGAAATAGTATAAGTTTCATAAAACTCCAGATGTGGTTGAAATGTAAAGCCAAAATTGGGTCTACTTTCATAAACAAAATATTCGCCATGTTAAATCTTCCAAATTTGGAGTTCAATAACTCCGATTGGAACTGGTCAAGTTGACTAAAATTTTGGATTTACATCGAGCAATATTTAATCTAGCTGTATGAAAAAGATTATTACGTTTTTAGGGATTTCACTTCAAGCTTCAACTACCTTAAAATATTTTAGCACAAACTCTGAACCTCTAAAAGCCGTAATTGTTTTTAAACAAAATATTAATAAAAACAGAAACTCCTCTTGTTTTCTACAAGTTCTTTTGCTGTCTCTATTGGGTTTTCATTCTTCGTCAATATTTCTGTTATATTATCCAAGTTTTCTTTTAAACCAGCACACTCTTCTTTGCTTTATCTTCACGTGTGCAGACAATGAGGAATATTTCAAAAGATATGTTCAAATCTCTTCCAACAGGTGTTGTTACCAAGCATTGAAATCTCCAGTTCATAATTTTAGTATTTGTTTATTTCTTATATGTTCAACATTTAAAATAATTTACTTTTAAAATTGAAACTATTATAAAATATACAATAAACTTCATTTGTTATCAAGCATAATAGAAACCAACCCAAAACTTTTCTTTTTAAGAATGAAGAACTGAGTCAAAATAGTTTTTACTTACTATATAATAATTTATATATCAAAAATTGGAGTATTTATATAATACACAAAATATTAAAAAATTTAAGTAAAAATTTATAGAAATAATAAATCCTTCTTAACCAAGTATTGTAATCTCCAACATACATTTGACGTTTACTTTAAATTCTATTGTTTTCTTTGCTTTTACAATCTATTTTATTATCTTGAAATATATTTATTTACAAATAAAACAAATAATACTAAGATTACTTTCGTATAAAACATCTAGAGCGAAAAAAATCTGTAAAAGGTTGCAAGAAAAGTTTGGTTATCTCATTGTTAAGTCCTATTTAGAAATTAGAATTTGTATTTGAGTATTTGATTTACCTGTTTCTTTGCAATTTAATATGTTTCTTCCATTCACATCACTTGGAAACAATTTATGTCGTTAAGTAGTAGAATATAAAATATTCTATGAAAATATTATCCAAATTCCATCAAGTATAGATTAAATCCCGTAGAAGAACCTGAAGATTTCTCTGGCCGACTATATATAATTGCATTCTTAACCTACACACATTCCTTTACACTTTTCCACAAAATAAACCACGATTTTAGTTTAAATCATTCTCGTTCCTTTCACAAAATGTTTAATATTTGTAGTTTTCGTTATTAGTTTTATGAAACTGTTGTAATATCGTGAGAAATTTAAATTTTCTTCATTTGAATGGAAGTATCTGTTGATTATTAAGGAATTTCTGAACAGTTACTCGCAAACTTCATCTCAAACTAAGAGAAGAATGTTAGGAATTTGAAAAATTTAGGCATGTGTAGTTTTTTAAAAAAACAAAATGATCTTTTGTGATGACAAAGATTTTCATACCATTGAAATATTTCTGTAAACGGTTAAATTGTAAAACCATTTTTCTTAATTTTATAGTTAAAATTGTAATATAAGTATAATCTAAATAAATAAATAAAATAAATATATCATCACGGCATATTACCCATTGCTGGGTGTGCCAATCTGCTTTGTACACAGAGATTGGTATTAATGAAATATTTGTACCATGTTAGCGCTTACCAGGCGTCACTTCATGGGCACTCAATGCTGGCTTGGAGAGTGCACCACAGTTGTTATTTAGTACCATTAAAGTTCGAAGTAATTTTTATAAATTAAATATGATATATGGGGTCTCGTGGCCGTGTGCCTGAGTGTCTGGTCGCGAATCTGGGGACCCGGGTTCGATCCCGACCGACGCCAAAAATTACATCGAATTTTAATGGCACAAAATTGACCCCTGTGGCGCACTTTCCACGCCAACATTGAGTGCCCGTGAGGTGACGCCTGGTAAGCGCCCACACGGTACAAATATTCCATCATTACCGATATCTGTGTATGAAGCAGATTGGCACACCCAGCAATGGGTAATATGCCGTGATGAAATATTTATTTATTTTTATTTATATGTTCAAACCAAAGTAATCGTCTCTCTTATGTCTTTCTAGAAACTTCTATCACTCGAGCCATTTCTCTTATCTTTTAATTCCTTACCCTATCTGTCCGCGCCTTCCCCAACATCTATCTCAACATCCTGATCTCTGTCACATTCATTTTCGTTGACACTGACATCTGTCAATTTGAATTATCTGAATATATTAGCAGTTTCCATGGTTAACATAGCTGGCTGATTTATAAAATTTAATATCTCTGTTGAATATGAAGTACAAAATGCAATCCATTCGTATAGAGAATAATATATTCTTTAAAATTTATAACATTAAATATAAATATATTTAACTGAATTTTTTAAGAAAAACTTTTAAAAGTTGCAAATGAGAGATCTAAACTTGAGGAATACAAAAAAAATATAATAGCCGTACGAATAACGTTATTTTTGTCAGTGTCACCAACACTGTGTCAGTATCTTATTTTTCACACATTTGGTTTTACATTTGCTAATAAATTTACCAGTTGACTTACTTTTGAATTTTGAATGCATTTACTGTAACATAATTTTTATAATAATAAAATAACAATAGTATCTCACATTTAGTGGCAATTGATATAAGGCAGTATTTTAAAACCGGTTAATTAAGCAGGCTTAACAACCGGTTTGGCAACTATCATACTATCCTAAACCGGTTTACAGAAAAAACTTTTAACCGGTATTGTATTCAATTTCCTGCCTACCATTAAATTACAGATATTGTAAAATAGCTTATTGTAACATAGTAATATACAACAAATTCATAATTTGTATTGCACATTACAAAAACATAAAAATAAATTCATTTTTCCTTCGTCTGAAATAAATACATTTTTACATATTTCAAATGAATTTGTTGTTGAACCACGTGACCCCACCTAATCTATTTCGACCAATCCTAGCCTTCTTCCTCAAAGCATTGCACTCTGGGTAAAGACGCTACGTAATGGCAATGAACAATGATGCAGACACGTGCTCCGAAATACAAAAACTGATATGGAAGGAAAAACTGATGAAACAATGCCAGAAATATGATAATAATTATTGTTATATCCTTATTATTATGGTGATATAGTTTTCGAAGTCCTGCCGAACCTGAATTCAACATATTTCAAGCAGAAAATTTTTATGAAACACGTGGTTTTGGTTGAACTGTTTAGTGCATGTTTGCAGAATTGTGTTTTGAACGGTGAGTCTAAAATCTAAATTTTCTTTTGGAATTTTATTAAACTGTGTATAAATAGCAAAATTTATTTATATTTATAAGTACCAATATTCAAACGATGTAATTTGTGTTAATAGAAATAATTTCAATGAATATTATGTGTTGTGGTTTTATATTTATAATATCAAGTTTTATATTAATATGAATTTGTGTTATTTTTTATGAATTTAGTCAAATATCAATCGATTTAATTTTGATCTAGTTGTTATAAAATATTGATCTGATTATTGATCCAGATCTTGAAATAGATCTCGGTATATTCTGGTACGGAATTTAATATTCCGGGTGTTGGCAGTTAGGGGTGAACATAACGATTTAACATATATAAATTTTATGTAATTTCCTGATCTCCTGTTTATTTTACAGGAAAAACTATAAATTGTTCAGAATTATTTTTTTACATCTTTTATTGTTTTTGGTTTATTAATATATATTTTTTGTTAATTAGTATATTTGTTTTCTTGTTTCTAAATAAATAAATATATCACTGCCAGGGGTGCCAATTACCTCACCTCACAGTCACTCATTGCTAGCGTGGAGAGTGCACCACAGAGGTAAAAACTGTTTAGTGCAAAGTTGTTCAGAATTTAAAGTTATATACAAAACTTTTTAATTTTTTTATTATGTTTTGATTTTTTTAACAATAGCCAAGACATTTATTTTTTTAAAAATATGTAAATATATATCATCACTGCATATTATCCATTGCTGGGTGTGCCAATCTGCTTTGTACGCATACTAATAATAATAATAATATATTCGTACCATGCGGGCGTTTACTAGACTTCACCACAGGCACTCATTGCTGACGTGGAAAGTCATCACAGAAATACTTTTGTTCCATTTAAAATTCGGCATAATTTTGGAGTCGGTCGGGATCGTTAATTTAATTTATTTTCATAATTCTTATGGAAAATAAATTCCGTATTCTTCTAAAACTATTTCTATCATAATTATTTATGATAAAGACACGTATGTTTTTTAAAATAAGAAGTAGAAAATAAAAATGTACAACATACGAGTAATAATCTGCTGAACTGGCTTGTGGCTATAATCCGTTGTGTTATTAAAATATTTTTCATTTTTATATTTCTAGTAAAATCATTTCGCAAAGATATTACGTAAATTTTATTTGACACTGACATCAGTCAATTAGTAATATTTGAATATTCTGTTTCCATGATGCAGCCTTTAGCAGCATAGGTTGTAAGATATTTTGTATAATTCTTTATCTCTAAATTCATTGAATACTAAGAAAAAAATATAATTAAATCGAATAGAGAATAGAATATTTTTTAATATTTATAATAACATAAAATGTCAAAAATGATATTTAACAGCTTTTTTTTCAAGAAAAACTGTTAAAATCTTTAAATTAGGGTACTTCCGGTTAACCAATCATAACCAAAATCTAATCAACTCTTCATACGGACGTACAAAAGGGGAATATGATGGAATTATAATTTCTGGAATTGACATCATCGTAAAAATAGTAAATTCGTATTCTAGGGACCCCAAAACGTGCTTATTTATTAAAAACTTGCCATCGAATTTTTAACCACAGATAATACGGAAGGTGATAAATATTATTTTATTTAATATTAATTAATTATATTTAATTATTCATTTCGTAGCGTCATTATCTAATAATCGCGTCACTGCTGTTTCGCCAGTCTTATGTTCCTTATTAACAAACACAACTAGCCATCTTTGTTATGGAAGTATTGTACATATTTTAATAGTATATTGTTGTATATTGTTGCAAATTAGCAACAATGGTAAGTTTAAACAATAGTTTAACTGTTTTAATAGTTATTTATACTGATAACATGTTTTATTATTGAAATACTTGTATTTTAAAATAAATTATTTTTGTGTTTCAGAGTTCCAGTGTATGAAAAAATGTTTCTTGGAGGACCGATCCGTATTGGAGTTCGCTGTTTCAAGGAGCCGTCCTGGGATAGCTGAGCCATGCAGGCGTGATGGGTGTAGCAGATTCTTCTTGCTGGTGGCTGAGTTGTGTTCATCAATGTAAGTCGTTATATTATATGCCTCTTTTCACTGTCGCTTTTTTGCTATTTTTTCAGCATAACACAAAAGTAATTCAATTTTTATCCTGATAGTATGATTTATGTTGAATTTAATTCAAATAATTATATTTTCTTCTATATTTCTTTTCTGAGGAACATTATGAATGTCTATGTTAAAATACCGGGCGACGTAACTTGTTACAATATCGTAAATAAATCGGTTAAACTTAGTTTTTTAGAGAAATATGTTTCTTTTTCAAAAAAATTGTATTTGTTTAAAAATATTTTTAAACAAATACGGTTTACAATACAGGGTTCCAGCGAAGTTTCCAAGGAGTGTATAGGCTGGTTTAAGCCTTTGATCAACAGCAGGGCTTGTCTAAAGCTTTGTTTAAAGCTTTAAGGACTTTAAGGCTAATTTACAACTACAAGAAGGCAACAATAGTTAGAATTATTATAATTAAAATCGCGATTAATTAATATTACATTAAAATTAAATTCATTTGCATTTTAAAGTTAGGGTAAAATAAAATTAAAGTTTTGTCGATACTTTATCGGGTTCGGGTCGGTTTCCGCGTTATTTAAGGACAGGGCAGCATAGTTTTTATTTGGAGTGTCTACCCCATTATTTAATTTAATACTACACATGATTAATTGTGAAATAAATGGATAGAAATATAAAATACTCGGGTTCAAAACTAAAATTTGTTGTATTTTTTTAAATAAAGATATTCAAAAGTGTTCCATAGACTTACATTGTATTATTATTTAAATACGTACACATATTTAAATTTATTTAATTTTAATTCAATAATCTCATTAATTTGTTAACTTAAAAATGGACATTTCATTTAAAAACAAAACTACATTTATCAATTATCTATAGCACCGGCTGTGGATCTTAAGAACATTAGGTTTTTCGCGATTTCAGGTGAAAAAAATCTGTTGTGGCCAGCACAATACCTTCCGTCATTCTCGTGTATAATGTATAAATTCCATAATTTTTCTTACAAAAGATTCTAAATTTCCAGTAAAATTATTTCATAAACAAACTATTCAAATTGCACTTGACACTGGCATCTTCTTCTTCTTTAGCTTTTCCCATTCGTTAGGGGTCGCTATTTTTGCATGTCGTTCTCATTCAGTTCCTTTTCTCTCAAATCTTCCGCAATACAGTCCTTCCATTCTTATCTTTGGTCTTCCTCTGTTTCTTTAACGTCCTATTACTAACCTATTCATTCTTGTTCCAATATAATTCTTCATTTCTCCTCATGACATGTTCAAACCAATGTGATCGTCTTTCTTGTATCTTTCTAAAAACTTGTAACACTAGAGTTATTTTCTTACCGTATCTTTCCGTGTATTCCCCAATATCTACTTCAACATCCTCATATCTGCCACATTAATTTACTTTTTATTGATACTGACATCTGTCAATTTGAAATATATGAATATATTACTAGTTCCCAAGTTTGGCATAGCTGGCTGAATTATAAAATTTAATTTCTTTAAAATTCTTTAACTCTGTATGTAATCAAATCGTATAGAGAATAATATATTCTTTAAGTTATAATAACGTTAAATGTCAATAAATCAAATTTAACTGTTAAATCTTAAAATGAGACTACTTCCGGTTGACCAATTATAACCAAAATCTAATCAGTTGTTCCTCTGGATGTAAACTTGAGGAATACGAAAAATTTTAATTTTTGGAATCGTGGTATTGAAGTTATGGAATCCGGAACTTTTGTCACACACACACAGACACACATACATACAGACATCATCGTAAAAATGGTAAAATCGTATTATATGGACCCTAAAACGTGCTTATTCAGTAAAAACTCATCATTGAATTTTTTGACCAAAGACAATACCTTCCTTACCTAAAGGTGACGGAAGGTAAAAACATAAGATGAAGAAAACATCAGATGAAAAACAGCCCCCTCCCCTGCATAATTTTGCTTTTTTTTCAGTTTTCCTTCTTAACTTTCCAAGCAGCTCTTTCTAGTATGCCCCTTTTACATTAGAGTCAATTTTCCAAGGGCGACTGAGATACATTGTGGCAAAACTCAGTCGTTCCTTTCGCTGCTCCTCTCTGGGATAGGGCATAGGGCTTCTGGGAAGGTCGCTGTACTCAATCTAGGGTCCGCCGGACTGAGTATTTTCCTGTTCTGATTCCCAGTTTTTGTAGTAAATAAATATATATCACAGCATGCTGAGTGATGACCAGGCGTCACCCCATGGACACTCGTCGCTGGGATGGAGACTGCAGTACAGGAGGCACTCTTGTGCCATTGGAACAGATACACTAAATTATAGCTAGATTTAATTAAATTTGCAGTTAAATTTAAATTAAAGTAGTATAATTAGTTTATTTGAATTTTAAAAGTTTCATTTTCCAGTTTAAAAAAGTGTAGCTAGTTTACTTGCATTTAAAGTATTTGTTTACAGTTTTAAATGATTACAATTAGTTTATTTGCGTTTTAAAGTTTTTAGCTACAGTTTTCATTAATTACAATTAGTTGACTTGCATTTTAAAGTATCAGTTTAAAGTTTTACCTAATTAAATTATAGTTACACACACTTGCTTTTGTATTAATTTTACAAACATACATACACCCACGAAATCATATATCTATATGTTATGTAAAAATAAATAAAAGATGTGTACAAAATGTGTTTTTTGAATTATACATTCGTCGCCGCGATTTCGTCCGTATATATTGTTGATTTCTTATGTCCTTATTTATGTATGTATATTATGTATTTGTGCATGTGCATGTTTATATACATTATGGTTAGGGCGTGAGCAGTTTCAACGGAGCCTCTTGAGCTAACTTCATTATTTATTTATTTATTTATTTATTTATTTATGTGTTTTATATGTATATATTTATGTGTAGGTAGGATGTCTAAAAACAATAATAATAAATTATCTAATTACGATAAAATTTAACTTAACTGCATCGAAAAGGTCGAAAATTACACTTATTTTTTCTGTTAAAATGTATCCATAAATATTTTTTCTTGCACGCTTATGCACTTCCGGTTCATCAATTTTAGCCAAATTATAATATGTTGTTTCCCTTGACATAAAAGTCTCAAATACTAAAATTGAAAAGTTTTGGATTATATTTTAATATAGCTGTTCATTAAAAACTGTATTGGGCTTCAAGTCAAGTATCACTTCCGGTTCATCAATTGTAGCCAAATTATAATATGTTGTTTCCCTTGACATAAAAGTCTTAAATACTAAAATTGAAAAGTTTTGGATTATATTTTAATATAGTTCTTCATGAAAAACTGTTATGGGCTTCAAATAAAGTATCACTTCCGGTTGATCAATTCTAGTCAAATTATAATATGTTGTTTCCCATGACATAGAAGTCTTAAATACTTAATTTGAAAAGTTTTGGATTATATTTTAATATAGTTCTTCATGAAAAACTGTTATTGGCTTCAAGTAAAGTATCACTTCCGGTTTATCAATATTAGTCAAATTATAATATGTTGTTTCTCTTGACTTGGAAGTCTTAAATACTAAATTTGAAAAGTTTTGGATTATATTTTAATATAGTTCGTCATGAAAAACTGTTATTGGCTTCAAGTAAAGTATCACTTCCGGTTTATCAATTCTAGCCAAATTATAATATGTTGCTTTCCTTGACATGGAAGTCTTAAATACTAAATTTTAAAAGTTTTGGATTATATTTTAATATAGTTCTTCATGAAAAACTGCTATTGGCTTCAAGTAAAGTATCACTTCCGGTTTATTAATATTAGTCAAATTATAATATATTGTTTCCCTTTACATGAAAGTCTTAAATACTAAATTTGAAAAGTTTTGGATTATATTTTAATATAGTTCTTCATAAAAAACTGTTATGGGTTTCAAGTAAAGTATCACTTCCGATTTATCAATTTTAGTCAAATTATAATATGTTGTTTCCCTTGACATATAAGTCTTAAATACTAAATTTGATAAGTTTTGGATTATATTTTAATATAGTGCTTTATGAAAAACTGTTATGGGCTTCAAGTAAAGTATCACTTCCGGTTTATCAATTTTAGTCAAATTATACTATGTTGTTTCCCTTGACATAAAAGTCTTAAATACTAAAATTGAAAAGTTTTGAATTATATTTTAATATTGTTCTTGATTAGAAACTCTTATGGGCTTCAAGTAAAGTATCACTTCCGGTTTATCATTTTTAGTAAAAATCTAATATGTTATTTCCCTTGATATGAAAGTCTTAAATACTAAAATTGAATAGTTTTGGATTATATTTTAATATAGTTCTTCATTAAAAACTGTTAAGGGCTTCAAGTAAAGTATCACTTCCGGTTTTTCAATTTTAGTCAAATTATAATATGTTGTTTCCCTTGACATAAAAGTCTTAAATACTAAATTTGATAAGTTTTGGATTATATTTTAATATAGTGCTTTATGAAAAACTGTTATGGGCTTCAAGTAAAGTATCACTTCCGGTTTATCAATTTTAGTCAAATTATAATATGTTGTATCCCTTGACATAAAAGTCTTAAATACTAAAATTGAAAAGTTTTGGATTATATTTTACTATAGTTCTTGATTAGAAACTCTTATGGGCTTCAAGTAAAGTATCACTTCCGGTTTATCATTTTTAGTAAAAATCTAATATGTTATTTCCCTTGATATGAAAGTCTTAAATACTAAAATTGAATAGTTTTGGATTATATTTTAATATAGTTCTTCTTTAAAAACTGTTATAGGCTTCAAGTAAAGTATCACTTCCGGTTTTTCAATTTTAGTCAAAATCTAATATGTTGTTTCCCTTGATGTAAAAGTCGTAAATACTCAAATTGAAAAGTTTTGAATTATATTTTAATATAGTTCTTGATTAGAAACTCTTATGGGCTTCAAGTAAAGTATCACTTCCGGTTTATCATTTTTAGTAAAAATCTAATATGTTATTTCCCTTGATATGAAAGTCTTAAATACTAAAATTGAATAGTTTTGGATTATATTTTAATATAGTTCTTCTTTAAAAACTGTTAAGGGCTTCAAGTAAAGTATCACTTCCGGTTTTTTAATTTTAGTCAAAATCTAATATGTTGTTTCCGTTGGTATAAAAGTCTTATATACTAAAATTGAAAACTTTTGGATCATATTTTAATATAGTTCTTCATTAAAAACTGTTATGGGCTTCAAGTAAAGTACCACTTCCGGTTTATCAATTTTAGTCAAAATATAATATGTTGTTCTCCTTCATATAAAAGTCTTAAATATGAAATTTGAAATTTTTTGGATTATATTGTAATACAGTTTTTCTTTAAAAACTGTTATGGGCTTCAAGTAAAGTACCACTTCCGGTATATCAATTTTAGTCAAAATATAATATGTTGTTCCCCTTGATATAAAAGTCTTAAATACTCAAATTGAAAATTTTTGGATTATATTTTAATATAGTTTTTCATTAAAAACTGTTACGGGCTTCAAGTAAAGTACCACTTCCGGTTTATCAATTTTAGTCAAAATATAATATGTTGTTCCCCTTGATGTTAAAGTCCTATGTTCCGCTGTGCCGGTCACCACTCTGTATATACATACACACATATCATTGTGAAAATGTTAAAATTGGATTCTAGGGACCTTAAAACGTGGTCATTTATCAAAATCTCGTATAAGTTTAAATAAACCTTCTTTTTATCATTATTAAATGTATTTATGTGGTTGGAACCGCTAATATTGTTGGTAATGCAACAATACTTTATAATCCAAGAGTCTTAAATACTAAAATTGAAAATTTTTGTATTATATTTTAATAAAGTTCTTCATTAAAAACTGTTATGGGCTTCAAGTAAAATTTTTGGACCGAAAACACTACGTACCTTAACACTATAACGACTACAAGGGCACACAGATATGTACACACACGGACTTAACACTTTGTTCCCCAACAAAAATTACAGTAAAAAGAAGATTCCATTAGAATGAAATAGTTATATATTTGTCTCTCTGTCTTACAATAAACAATATTTGCGAGTAAGTGTTCATTCCTGTATTGTATTACTCTATGGTCACATAGATATGTACACGTACGGACGTAACACTTTGTTCCCCAACAAAAATTACAGTAAAAAGAAGAGTCTAGTAGAATGAAATAGTTATGTATTTCGCTCTCTGTCTTACAAAAATAAATATTTGCGAGGGAGTGTTCCATCCTGTCTTTGTTATTCTATGTCCTGTTGTCTCTCTCTTACAATATATTTATCTTTGTCACACAAAAATCAACTAAGGGCCAGTTTTACAATCTTTGGTTAAAATTTTAACTGCAAGTTAAATAAACAATTTTGAATCGGATTATTGACAGCAATGATTAATTTGTCATTTGACAGTTCGTTTCGTTTCAATTTTGTTTATTTAACTGACAGTTAAAATTTTAACCATAGATTGTAAAACTGGCCCTAATACAGTTTAAAGGTGACAGTATATTTTTCATCAACAATACCTCCCGCTGATCACAAATAGTGATAATACACATACATACGTACATAAATATACATACAAACACTAAAGCAACAATACCTCCCGCTAATTAATTGTGTGATGTACACATATTAAGAAATCTAATGTGGCCAGCACAATACCTCCAGTCAAATCTGTGTATTTTATATACATACATACAAACACTAAAGTAACAGTACCTCCCGCTAATTAATTGTGTGATGTACACATATTAAGAAATCTAATGTGACCAGCACAATACCTCCCGTCAAATCTGTGTATTTTATATACATACAAACACTAAAGCAACAGTACTTCCCGCTAATTAATTGTGTGATGTACACATATTAAGAAATCTAATGTGGCCAGCACAATACCTCCCGTCAAATCTGTGTATTTTATGTGCATACATACATACAAACACTAAAGTAACAGTACCTTCCGCTAATTAATTGTGTGATGTACACATATTAAGAAATCTAATGTGGCCAGCACAATACCTCCCGTCAAATCTGTGTATTTTATATACATACATACAAACACTAAAGCAACAGTACTTCCCGCTAATTAATTGTGTGATATACACATTTTAAGAAATCTGATATGCCCAGCACAATACCTCCCGTCAAATCTGTGTGTTTTGTACACATTCTATACCTAAATTTTCTTGTAAAAGATTCTGAAACTAACTCATTTCTCTTTCTATTTCAGATTGCATGCATGACCATGAGGGCTTCGGAAACATGAAAATGGGAGCAGAAAAGGGCAGAGCACCTTAAGGAGAAATAGGAGATATGTATAAGGTAAGAATCTTACTAGATTTCATATTATTTACAATTCTGTGGCTTTATGGCAAAAGCCATTTAACTTTTATTCTTTTTATCATTATTAAATGTATTTATTTTGTTGGCTAAATATTGTTGGTAATGTAACAATACTTTATAATCCAAGAGTCGAAAGTTGGAATAAAAATGAACTAGTTCAAATCTAGTTACTAGTCAATAAAGACTACCTGAAACAGTTTTATATGTATTGTGCGTGAAATATTTGCACTAGAGTAACTAACCATTGGAAAAGTAGTGCACTTTCCACTTGTATAACCGCACCTGACGGACAGGGTGGTGCAAAATGAATGGCCTTCTCTGTACTATTTTTATCAAATTTCGAAATATCAAATTAAAGCAAATTTCAAATACTTTTGAGACCATTAAAAAACTGTTGGACAAAATATCTAATTATTAACTTGTTCTCATATTCAACCATAAGACTATTATAAATGTCTAAATATTATTTTGTACTCGAATTCGATTTTGAGTTTGTACTATATTGAAAGAAATATAACTTTCATGAATGTCTGTATAATATTCAAACAATTTAAAATTGAAATGTCGACTGTTTAACAATATAAAATCAATATCTGGAAACATATGATTAAAGCATATATCTTTCAGGAATCGGACATCAAGAAGACTAGATTAATATAGTATAGGATTCTTCACGTTAGAATAACATTGCGCATTGTAGAAAAAAATAGTTTTTTAGTCGTTGTCAGCTTATAGAGCGAATTAAACTACATATAAACGAAACATTATTAAATAATGCCATTCATACGTGAAGAATAATATAGAATATAAGTTAGTTTTAAGTTCTTTGAAATGTATTTTCAGGTCTTCAATTAAACTTTGGCTCATCGCGCCGTTGAGCAAACACGCGTTTTCTTTAAAAATTTAAAAATAAATTTATTTAACTTGAAGTGCATTCCCTTACGAAGATTCATCATAAAATCGTGCGTTTTGATTGCCCAGACGGCATCTAGGGAGAGTGAATGTGAAAAAAAAAATTGTATAAATTGGTGTGTCGGGGCATGCTTGCTGTCAAATGGTGAGAGAATCAGGAAGTAGGGGGTGTGAGATTCGAAACTTGTTTGTGGGTTCGGGTTTCCTTATTTTTTCTATTATTAAACATCACGGTTAGTGGGATGGTTAGGTAGGGTTCGTGCGCGATTTCCATAATTGAGTGGACTGATATGTATAGTAATTCACAACGCCATGTGAAACCAGTTGTTTATTCTGGTGGATCGCTTCACACTTGTGTGAATGTTTCTAGGGACAGTTTAATTCTTTTGTACCAGTGCTGACCATCGTTCGTACTGGCCGCTGCTCTAGATTGGACGCTTTAAAACCGCTAGACTCAAATGAGAAAAGTTTTAAACAAACCTGAATGCTTACACAGGAAGCTTTCTTTATGGCGTTATGTGCTCTCCTCATCCGGAGGCAACGTAATCATCGTTTAATTTTAATGGCAACGAATTATTACAGATAAAGTAAAGTTTTTCTTTGATTTAACTTTGTATGAGCACACGGGTTGATCGCGTTCGGTGTTAGGTGTATCGGGAATGGCCGGGCGATGCCATCGGGAGTAGCTCTTTATTGCATCCAAGCCGAGGAATAATCATAATTGCTTCCCTTGTCCTTAATTAGCTCGCGTTGTAGGCTGTAAACCCTAGGGGTCGCGACTGGGGTCGGCTTAGCCCCCACGTAAACTACTGTGAGAATCACCCCGGCATTCTCACTTTTTGTCTTAGATCGTATATCTCTCTCTCACTTCAACTTAGCTTAACATAGTCTAGATATAAGATAGCTTGCGTAGACATAAGATAGCTTAGATTATAAGATAGGTAAGGGTTGTTTTTGCTTTTTGAGAGAGAGAAAATTAACGTAACTTACTATTTTTAGATTTGCTTTTGTTTGAAAAAGATATTAACGTAAGATAGGATTTTTTGCGCACTTCATAAACTTAATTTGGGGGGAACTACAATAGTTTAAGTTAGATTATAAGGTATTATTGTATACGGAATTGTATTTATTTAATAAATGATATATATATATATATATATATATATATATATATATATATATATATATATATATATATATATATATATATATATATATATATGGGGAGCGTGGGTTTGACATGAGGGTGGTGTCTCCCTATATATATATATACACCATTTATTAAATAAAACATTTCAGTTATAGTTTTAAGATAGTTATAAATTAAAAGAATTCCCCCGCCGCTGTCGCCGAGATTGCAGTGCCGATTGGGATGCGTCTCCATGGATTCCTCTTCATAATGACTTATTTAACATGTATGTACAATAAAACAATCTTTTAATTCTGATTATTTTAATTTAAACCCGTCACATTAGTTTTAAAGTTAGGTAGTTTTAGTAAAAATTGTAATTATTATTAAGTATTTTGACGCGGTCAGGGCAAAGTTAGATTTTAAGTATTTATTGTAAACGAAGTTTTATATTAATAAATATTATATATTTTGGTGAGTGGGTAGTTGAGGCGGTAACACCAAAAAATATATATAATATAATTAATATAAAGGTTCGCAAACGGTCTTAAAACCAAATAAGAAATCTTGTACCTTTAACAATGGGAACAAGGAATCTTATTTGGGGATGCCAAGTTTAGTTTGTTATATTAGTCCATAAGTATTGTGAACGGAACTCTAATATATTATATATTTAGGCGGTTTTAGTCTAAAAATATATAATATTAATTTAGAGTTTTGTATCAGTTATAAAACTAAAATGTGTGTTACTAAATAAAATTATTATGATTATTTTATTTGTTGTTAGTTATTTTTCATCTTTATTCTGTAAATAAAAGTTAAATCTCCAGATAAACTTTTATTTGCAGAATAAAGATGCAAAATAATTAACAACAAATAAAATAACCATAATAATGACAATTGTAACAAATATTTTAGTTTTATAACTAAACCCTGTATGACACTTTTATAAATTGTTAATAAATTTGTTAACAAATTTAGTTGGAAATAATTTTGAATAGAATTTTTAAACTCTAAGTCTTTTACGATTCAATATATGTTATATTTCTGTTCATAATTGTTACTAAATTTGTTAACAAATCTGTTAACTATTTATGATTGTCAAACAGTCCTTTGTAATAATAATGCCAATAAACTTTAATTTTTAAAAGATAAATTGTTTTCTTATAATACAAATATATTTTTATATTAATTTTTGTATCTTTATAATACAAATATATTTTTATATTAAAAAATTGATTTTTTTTCTAAGTCCCTACACGTATATAGTTTTTAAAACGGCCACCAGTTGGCAGCACCTGTCGTTAACGGTAACACCGAAAGAGCAAAAACCAATTAAAAAATATTTTTTTGTGTACATAACGACGTACATACATAATTTTCATTAACCTTTAGTGTTTAGACTAATTAAAAGTGGGATGATATGTCCATTTTGAATTAGAACTTACAGGTAAAATGATTTTTTTCTAAGTCCCTGTACGTATGTAGTTTTTAAAACGGTCACGTTGCAATTGTTCATACATCAAAATAACTGGAAATTGCCAACATATAAAAAATATTATAAGCTTTTTGCAAATGTTGTTATTCGTTTTCATTACGTGGTAAATTATAACATCAATGTATCCGTTTCTCATTCCAGACCCAATGAATCCAAATGCACAATAGACCGTAATGAAAACGTTTAACTGAAGTAGGTGCTGCATTTTAGGAACTATTTAAAATTATGCATGTACGTATGTATGTTTATACAAATGTACATAGATAGGCCTTAATAAAAACTTTACTGGAAGAAGGTGCTGCCCCCTAACGGCTATTTTTGGAACTATATTGAATCCTGTATGTACGTATGTATAAACACATGCTTATTTCTGGTTGCTTTACAATATGTGCTGCCCTCTATCGGTCATTTGAAAAACTACATACGTATAGGGATTTAAAATTTTACAGAATTCATCCCCAAAGCAGAAGGAATAAAAAAATAGACAAATTAAATTTTAATTTACATTTTATTGTATAAAATATTGTATATTAGGATAGTTTACATTAAATACAACAATGTAAGATATAAATAAACAATAAATACAAGTAAAGTTTATACAAACTATTATTTAAACATCCCTATTTCTAATTTTTCAGGACAAGGGTAAGTATATTTATATATAAAATACAAAGAATAAGAATTCAAAATACAATCTAATCTATGGACATAAGAAAGACAACAATGTATTACAAATAAACAATAAAAAGTACTTAAACTAATACACGTTTTTATTTAACAACCCCTTATTCATTCCACAGGAAAATATCACAACAAAGAGACAGGAAAATATGTACACAGTTGATTCCGCAGTAATAAATTTAAAGTGTCATTTTAAAACTAAAGAAATATTACAGAAAATCTAAGCTGAAACGATTTGCAAACTACCATTAAAACATAGCTAATTTTATTTGAAATAACATCTATTACTTCTATTCAGTACAATAAAAACATGACAAAAAAAATGAGAATTTGTTCAACTTTTTAAAAAACGAAGCTGTCAAATTTTAATTAGCGAATTTTTAAACCCTTGGCCCTACGCCCTTGAAACTTAAATATGTTGTTCTACGACCCCGACATTTCAAGGGGTGCTAAGGGAACGCGAAATTTCAAGGAAATCGCTGAAAACCCAGCCGTTTCCGAGATACGGACCCTCAAAGTTTTCCGAAGGGTTTAACGCTTAAATTCGTTAATTAAAAGTGATTAAACGGTGCACAATAGCGTATCGGGAGGATTTAAACCCGCGCTTTCCATTAGTTTGCACAGAATTGATGAAAACCCTTTGGTTTACAACATATTTGCCCTTCAAGTTTGTGGCGAAGGGCTAGAAAGACCGGACAAGTGTTGATAACTTACTTGGATCTGCAAAATTGAAATCCGTGGTCGATTTTTCACGAAGGGCTCAAATAAGCTCTTTAAAAAATGGCGGTCAACAGGGAAGTATGAGAACTCTATTATGCATACTAATAAATTTAAAATGCCATTTTAAAGCTAAAAAAATATTACAGAAAAACTAAGCTAAAACGATTTGCAAACTACCATTAAAACATAGCTAATTTTATTTGAAATAACATCTATTACTTCTATTCAGTACAATAAAAACATGACAAAAAAAATGAGAATTTGTTCAACTTTTTAAAAAACGAAGCTGTCAAATTTTAATTAGCGAATTTTTAAACCCTTGGCCCTACGCCCTTGAAACTTAAATATGTTGTTCTACGACCCCGACATTTCAAAGGATGCTAAGGGAACGCGAAATTTCAAGGAAATCACTGAAAACCCAGCCGTTTCCGAGATACAGACCCTTAAAGTTTTCCGAACGGTTTAACGCTTAAATTCGATAATTAAAAGGGATTAAAGGGTGAAAAATAGTGTATCAGGAGGATTTAAACCCGCGCTTTCCATTGGATTGCACAGAATTGATGAAAACCCTTTGGTTTACAACATATTTGCCCTTCAAGTTTCTGGCGAAGGGCCTGTGCTAATTCCTGTACTAAAAGGGCTAGAAAGACTGGACAAGTGTTGTTAAACTTACTTGGATCAGCAAAAGTGAAATCCGTGATCGAATTTTCCCTAAGGGCTCAAATAAGCCCTTAGCCCTTTATAAAAGGGCGGACTCCTATCGGATGGTTAATTCCGTACCTAGAAAACTTAATACTAAAGAATAGGATAGAAAAATTCGGAAAATTCCCTAAAAATTGCGATATTTTCCTGTCTCTTTTGTTATTACATAGGAAAGGTAAAGAAAAAAACACATTTATTTATTTATTCTTATAAAAAATCATCTATTATCTTCACCCAGTGTTGTAATTACCGTATCCTATCGCTGGGTGTAGTACGGCCCTTCGCGGAACCTGTAAACAATCATAAAAATTGTTTATTTTGGGCGCCAAAGTATAAAAGACATAATCAATTAACACTTAATTAGTGTTAGTTATTACGTTATAATATTAATATTATGTTTTTATAATGAAGACTTCAGTTCCTTTCTGACTTTCGTGAAGTGAACATGGGGTGCTTGTGAATAATCGTGAATTGCGATACTGTAGTGTTTATAAGAACCGAAAAACTTAGTAATTTTTATGACAATCACTCTCTTGTTTGATTTATAGTTCGCGGAATACATAAAAGTATAACAATTTCCGCTAAAATTATATTTATTTCCTCATTATCAAAGCATATTTTAACTTTGTTTTATTAAGTGCTCTAATTGTTAATTTAATTGGTGCGAGTGTTGTGTAATGATTACTAGAAAGTGTATTCTAATCAGTGTTCATCGCCAAAGACAATACAGTTCAGGGATGAAGTATTAACAGACGATATGCGAAGAAAATTCGCCTATCACTGCCATTACAAGTAAGTACTAAAATTAAAAATATTGTTTGTAGCCGTTAAAAATCGCGTATGCTGAAATCTATTTCAGCCGGCTGAAATATCTGTAACTATGTGTACTTATTTATTTATTTTTCAAACGGCATGTCTCTACTTCTTTTATTTGCATGTTGCTATTTTTAACTGTGTGGGAGTGGTAAATAAAAATATTAAATAAGAACTCAAGACAAAGTTCAGTAAAAATTAAAATATTATATGGTGTGGTTAAAGGTGTAAAAATTAACTTGCAATGTATATTGTTTTAGAATTTGAAGTCTGGAGATCAGGCGAATCGGTACACGACTTCATAATACCGCTGGAGAAAGTTTCTTGATCCAGACAACGAAGTTGTGAACCAGGTCCGGAGAGAAGCCTCACGATGCTGGAGACTCACGAAGCGGTTCTCCAAGTCGTGTCTACGTGTCGTACCAATGAAACGTCGGAGACATGATCATCTGCAGAAAAAAAAGAAATTTGTTAATAAAATTATAAATGTAATAACTTATTTATTGAATCTCCAATTATTTGTATTATCTGTAGGTATTATAATAATACGGCTTTTTATATTAATAACTAAAGTTAAAATGTCCTATAGAAAAGTATTTGTCAATATTTCAACAATTTTAACACTTTGCTTGTTCCTTTAGAAATGCATTTGAAACGCACAAGTTCCTATCTTACTTAGTGTGAAAGATATTGAGCCCTACAGTTGAAACTTTATATAGAAAATTATTTGTCTATGAACAAGCATAAGTAAATATTTTTTTTCATCATTTCACCAACTCTGAAAATTTGCTTATTTATAGAGAAATACATAGTGAATTCAAATTTGAAACGCACAAGTTTCTATCTTAGTACCCTAAAATTGATTTTTTTTATAGAAAAACATTTATCCTTGAATAAGTATAAAACTTTCATCATTTTACAAACTCTGAATATTGACAAAGGGAAATGCATGCTGAATTCATAATTGAAACATATAAATTCCTATTTTCTTTAGGTCAGAGAAACATTAACACCTAAAGTTGAAATTTCCTTTAGAAAAGTATCTGTCCTTGATCAACCATAAATGATATTTTTTTCAGCGATGAGTAATCACCCTTTCTGTCGACCTTAATTTTCATAAAATATATTTATTTCGCGGGTAGTTCATGAACCCTGTTTACAAATAAATTTCAAAAATCTTATATTTTAACTATTTATTTTTATTATTATATAATAGCCCAACTGTTATATATATTAATTTTGTCAGTTTCATTGTTACAGTGCTAGTGAACAGACGTGTATAAGGTGTGCTCAAGTACTGTGCTTTCGAGAACAGCTTCCTGGTGCTTGAAGAAGACATATGGACACCTTCAAGACTTGGAGTTATACTTAGGGAAATAATTTATTTATAGTAAGTTTTATTTCTGATGTAGATATACTTTACATTTCAATAATAATTGTTAGTGTTGTACCGAAAATAATTTTAATTTATTTAGAATTATTTAATGGTGTAGTAATACAAATATCATATATTGTTGTACATATTATATATTTTATTAGGTACATATATTTTATTTCTAAGTAATTATGAATATGTACGACATTAAATGTACCCATAATACAATACAATCAATACTTCAAAAATGAAATAAAATACTTATTCATTTAAATATTAAATTTCTCGCACTTTCTTTCATATTATTTTTTTTGACAATTACAGATAATAAAAAAATTCAAAGTTCATTCAAATTTTAATTTCGAGTATATTTTTATTGTTACAGAACCATGTAACAGGGAAATGAACTGTGGTCCTGGACGAGCCGTGGAAGGATATGAGTGAGTTCCAGCAGGATAAGAATCCAGATTTCATCATTGGAGATGGTCACACTGTTGCAGAACATCGCAAAATACTCCCACACATATATTTGGGCTCCTCAATACTTATTTATATGATTTATGTAAATAAATAAAGAAAACTTATATATACATACTTTTTTAAACGGTACAGAAAACAAAAAGCAAATTCAAATAATACCTATTAACATGAAACCAAATTTGAAAACCGCAAATCGCAATGTTACTTAGTTTTGGAGTATTTTATTTTAAACCTAATATATTCAACAGACATTTACTTAAATTTATATAATCATCACTGAATTTTTTTCAACAATTCGAATTCCCGAATCAAACATATATATATATATATATATATATATATATATATATATATATATATATATATATATATATATATATATATATACAAAACAACCCCCTGAAACCAAATTTGAAAACTGCAAGTCACTATCTCAGTTTTTGAATATTTTATTTTAAACTTAATATATTCAACAGGCATTTACTTATATTTTTAAACAATCATCATTGAATTTTTGTCAGCAATTCGAATTCCTGAAACATAGCATATTTATACAAAACAAGTCTCTGAAACAAAATTTGTTAACCGCAAGTGCCTATCTCACTTAGTTTTTGAATATTTTATATTAAACTTAATATATTCAACAGACATTTACTTATATTTTTAAACAATCATCATTGAATTTTTGTCAGCAATTCGAATTCCTGAAACATAGCATATTTATACAAAACAACCCCCTGAAACCAAATTTGAAAACCGCAAATCCCTAAATCACTTAGTTTTTGAATATTTTATTTTAAACTTAATATATTCAACAGACATTTACTTATATTTTTAAACAATCATCATTGAATTTTTGTCAGCAATTCGAATTCCCGAATCATAGCATATATATACAAAACAACCCCCTGAAATCAAATTTGAAAGCCACAAGTCCCTATCTCACTTAGTTTTTGAATATTTTATTTTAAACTTAATATATTCAACAGACATTTACTTATATTTTTAAACAATCATCACTGAATTTTTTTTCAGCAATTCGAATTCCCGAATCATAGCATATATATATATACAAAACAACCCCCTGAAATCAAATTTGAAAGCTACAAGTCCCTGTCTCACTTAGTTTTTGAATATTTTATTTTAAACTTAATATATTCAACAGACATTTACTTATATTTTTAAACAATCATCATTAAATTTTTGTCAGCAATTCGAATTCCTGAAACATAGCATATTTATACAAAACAAGTCTCTGAAACAAAATTTGTTAACCGCAAGTCCCTATCTCACTTAGTTTTTGAATATTTTATTTTAAACTTAATATATTCAACAGACATTTACTTATATTTTTAAACAATCATCATTGAATATTTGTCAGCAATTAGAATTCCTGAAACATAGCATATTTATACAAAACAACCCCCTGAAACCAAATTTGAAAACCGCAAATCCCTATATCACTTAGTTTTTGAATATTTTATTTTAAACTTAATATATTCAACAGACATTTACTTATATTTTTAAACAATCATCACTGAATTTTTTTTCAGCAATTGGAATTCCCGAATCATAGCATATATATACAAAACAACCCCCTGAAATCAAATTTGAAAGCCACAAGTCCCTATCTCACTTAGTTTTTGAATATTTTATTTTAAACTTAATATATTCAACAGACATTTACTTATATTTTTAAACAATCATCACTGAATTTTTTTTCAGCAATTCGAATTCCCGAATCATAGCATATATATACAAAACAACCCCCTGAAACCAAATTTGAAAACCGCAAATCCCTATATCACTTAGTTTTTGAATATTTTATTTTAAACTTAATATATTCAACAGACATTTACTTATATTTTTAAACAATCATCACTGAATTTTTTTTCAGCAATTCGAATTCCCGAATCATAGCATATATATACAAAACAACCCCCTGAAATCAAATTTGAAAACCGCAAATCCCTATATCACTTAGTTTTTGAATATTTTATTTTAAACTTAATATATTCAACAGACATTTACTTATATTTTTAAACAATCATCACTGAATTTTTTTTCAGCAATTGGAATTCCCGAATCATAGCATATATATACAAAACAACCCCCTGAAATCAAATTTGAAAGCCACAAGTCCCTATCTCACTTAGTTTTTGAATATTTTATTTTAAACTTAATATATTCAACAGACATTTACTTATATTTTTAAACAATCATCACTGAATTTTTTTTCAGCAATTCGAATTCCCGAATCATAGCATATATATATACAAAACAACCCCCTGAAATCAAATTTGAAAGCTACAAGTCCCTGTCTCACTTAGTTTTTGAATATTTTATTTTAAACTTAATATATTCAACAGACATTTACTTATATTTTTAAACAATCATCATTAAATTTTTGTCAGCAATTCGAATTCCTGAAACATAGCATATTTATACGAAACAACTCTCTGAAACAAAATTTGTTAACCGCAAGTCCCTATCTCACTTAGTTTTTGAATATTTTATTTTAAACTTAATATATTCAACAGACATTTACTTATATTTTTAAACAATCATCACTGAATTTTTTTTCAGCAATTCGAATTCCCGAATCATAGCATATATATATACAAAACAACCCCCTGAAACCAAATTTGAAAACCGCAAATCCCTATATCACTTAGTTTTTGAATATTTTATTTTAAACTTAATATATTCAACAGACATTTACTTATATTTTTAAACAATCGTCATTAAATTTTTTTCAGCAATTCGAATTCCCGAAGCATAGCATATATATACAAAACAACCCCCTGAAATCAAATTTGAAAGCCACAAGTCCCTGTCTCACTTAGTTTTTGAATATTTTATTTTAAACTTAATATATTCAACAGACATTTACTTATATTTTTAAACAATCATCACTGAATTATTTTTCAGCAATTCGGATTCTTGAAACATAGCATATATATACAAAACAACCTCCTGAAACCAAATTTGAAAACCGCAAGTCCTTATCTCACTTAGTTTTTGATATTTTATTTTAAACTTAATATATTCAACAGACATTTACGTATATTTTTAAACAAGCATCATTGAATTTTTGTCAGCAATTCGAATTCCTGGAATATAGCATATTTATACAAAACTACACCCGAAAATAAAATTTGAACATCGCAAGTCGCAATCTCATTTAGTTTTTGAATATTTTATTTTAAACTTAATATATTCAACAGATATTTACTTATATTTTTAAACAATCATCACTGAATTATTTTTCAGTAATTCGAATTCCTGAAACATAGCATATATATAAAACAACACCCTGAAATTAAATTTGGAAACCGCAAGTCTCAATCTCACTTAGTTTTTGAGTATTTTATTTTAAACTTAATATATTCAACAGACATTTATTTATATTTTTAAACAATCATTACTGAATTTTTTTTCAGCAATTCGAATTCCTGAAACATAGCATATATATATACACCCAAATTTGTAAGGTACAACTACACATCTTGAAACAAAATTAACGTCCTGAAAATTTGGAAAACATAATTTCATATTTCACTTAATGTTAGATATATTTAATATTAAATTTACTATACACATATCTTGAAACAAGCATTGTTGAAATTATTTTCAGTGGTTCCAAAATTTTAGAATAATGTATAAAATTTATTCAAATTACATTTGAAATAGAAATTGTACTAAGTTAAAATTTGGTTGTATCGTAAATATATCATTATTTACAACCCTTATGTACTCATAATTTTTTCGCGCTATTTCTACATTCATAAAATTCAAAACACCTTGAATAAATTACCTAATACATAACAAGCGATTATTATTTATAATGACTCATTATTATTTAATTATTAACTTTTATTTCGAGGGGCAAGCTAATTATCTAATACCCTAACTATTACGTAGATTAATTTTTTCAGTTTATTTGTTGCAGTGCTAGTGTAAAGACGTGTGTATGGTGTGCTGCGAACACGGAGGACGATTTCCTGGTGCTTGGAGAGAACGTTAGGATACCTGCAGGACTTGGAGTTATATCCATAGATTTCATTTATTCAAAGTGAGTTTTTTTTACTTTTATACTACTTTATAGTTGTATTCTTTATTCGATATATTAACCATTAATTCCGAGAGATTATTCTAATAGATATAAGCTATATAAATGATTGCTCGTATTATATCGAAAATAGTTTGCATTAATTTATAATTATTTAATATTTCAACCATATACAATCTTCTAATATTTTATTCGCTAAATATCTATGTAGCACCGCATATAGTTTTACGGTGTAGATAATATTTAAAAAAAAAGTTTTATGTTAAACGCCTATGTCACGAATTCTCTTGTTCACGCTGTGTATTATTTAATATATATCATTGTATATCCTATATACATATTTTACTACATGTATTTTGTTAAATATATACGTAATTATGAATATATACATATACCTACACTTATTCATATTTGTTACATTCTCATATATTTTTAATTGTTACAGAAAGATAAGTTGTACCTGTACCTACACTCAGAGAGACGATGCTGTAAAAGTTCCCGAGTGAGTTGCAGTTCAGGAGTCCTGATTTTAACGTTGGAGATTGTCACATTGTTGCAGAGCATCGCACCCCAAAACAACTCCAATGGATTTTGTACACCTCTCGCCTCAAGTCGTTATTTATAAAATTTATGTAAAATAAATAAATAAAACTTCAACTCACACCTATAAAATATATGATCTAACCGTTAACATGAAAATTTATCTACTCTACTAATAAAAACTTATGAACATATGCCTAAAACACATAAATACATTCATACATACATATAAGCATATTTAAATAACAGAATAAAATCATGTCATTATAAAATACTTATTTTCATTTTCATAATTATATTTTAACTTCTTAAAGCATATTACGTTATGTTCACATACATCAATATCACAAACACACACACACACACACACACACATACACGCACACAAACGAACACATACATATTATTTGAAGGGTACAAGAAACAATAGAGCTAAGCCTACATATAGTAAATTCCTTAATATCATTTTAAAACATACAAATCGTTATATCTCTTTATAATTTCCGTGATATTCATTTTAAAGCTGCTATCTTCAATAAACATGTACACGTCTTGAAATAAACATTACTGAATTTTTTTCAGCAATTTAAACCATTTGAAATTAAATATTCTTACAGGAAATTACTCCCAATATCTAAATTTGAAAAATAAGCCGCTATTTTCCTTAGTTCTCATGCTATTCATTTTCAATGTTACAATTTTCAATAAACATGGAAATAAACATTAATGAAACAAATTTCAGCGATTTAAACCTTTCGAATACATACAGAAAATTACTCCCTATATTAAAATTTGTAAAGTAAAAATGCATATTTCTCTTAGTTTTCGTGATATTCATTTTCAAATTATATACTTTATAAAATAAACATAACTGATTTTTTTTTCAGTAATTCAAACCTTTTGAAATTATGTATAAATATAGTGAATTACCCTCTACCTTTACATCCAAATTTGGAAAATACAAATCACTTTTTCTTTTAGTTTTTAATATTTTCATTTTATAAGTTCCCTTTTCCAATAAACATCTACCTGTCTTGAAACAAGCAGTATTGAAAATGTTTACAGCGATTCCAAAGTACTCAAATTACGTTTAATATTAGGATAATTCGCTATCACTCTTACTTCTTGAACTATTTAATTTTAAAGTTACTATATACTATTTAAGAATCACATACGAAGTAATGGCATTCAAAACATATACATACATATAAACATATTTAAATAACAGAATAAAATCATGTCATAAAATACTTATTTTCATAATTATATTTCAACATCTCAAAGGTTACTACGCTATGTTATGATACAAATATCACAAAATCTTTTTTTAATTTTCGTTATATTCATTTGAAAAGCTGCTATTTTCAATAAACATGTGCACATCTTGAAATAAACATTACTGAATTTTTTTTAGCAATTTAAACTATTTGAAATTAAATATATATACAGGAAATTACTCCCAATATCCAAATTTGAAAAATAAGTCGCTATTTTTCTTAGTTCTCATGTTATTCATTTTCAAAGTTACTATTTTCAATAAACATGGCAATAAAAATTAATAAAACAAACTTCAGCTATTTAAACCTTTCGAAACTAAGTACATATAGAAAATTACTTCCTATATTCACATTTGTAAAGTACAAGTACATACTTCTCTTAGGTTTCGTGATATTCATTTTCAAATTATATACTTCGTAAAACAAACATTACTGAATTTTTTTTCTGTAATTTAAACCTTTTGAAATTATGTATAAATATAGTAAATTACCCTCTACCTCTTCATCCAAATTTGGAAAATACAATCTTTTTTTTTCCTTTAGTTTTTAATATATTCATTTTATAAGTTCCTTTTTTCAGTAGACTTTTACCTGTCTTGAAACAAACATTACTGAAAATATTTACAGCGATTCCAAAGTACTGAAATTACGTTTACATACAGAAAATAACCCTATAAATCTAAATAAGATTAGGATAATTCGCTATCATTCTTAGTTCTTGAACTATTTAATTTTAAAGTTACTATATACAATATAAGAATCGCATACGTAATAATGGTATTCAAAACTTTAAAAATTCAGTATCTAGGAACTATATAAGTAATTGGGATGGGGACTTAGCTCTATTTTTCTACACCATCATTTGCATCCCTTACATACATACGAGCACACACTTGTAATCTTATACTTTGAGAAACTTTGATCGTTCTAAATAAAAGGAAAAGTCGTTTTATTTATATTATATTTATTAATAACACATTTAACTCTCTTCATACACCAGTTGAAAAACACGTCATAATATATACGCACTTTGCAAAATAGACATTTGTATATCTAGAGCGGGAAATAACACTTTACGCTCATGACACACATATACTACTTTTCTACGTCCGTTGAAAGACAATAAGAACACTTTGGTTTTAAATCTTACTGTAAATAATTTCAATTTTCTGCTCTAAACTGACAGTTTCAAAAGGCTACTTTCAAAATGACTGAAAAAAAAATTACATTGTATCATTTTGAAAAAAAATCATGTCATCGTTAAAAAATAGGTATATACACTGTCACACTGTTTATCATTAGTACACTCGTACTTTATATACTTTTTTTCTACATCCATTGATTTGGTTTCAATTTTCTGCTCTAAACTGACAGCTTCAAAAGGGCTACTTTCAAAATGGATGAAGGAAAAAATTATATTGTTTCACGTTGAAAGAAAATCATGTTATCGTTAAAAAACATAGGTATATACACTGTCACACTGTTTATCATTAGTACACTCGTACTCGTACACATAGGATATTATTCATATACATATTTTCATCTTTGAAAAAAACGTATTTTCTTAGACATATGTAAAAAATGACATACTTTTACTCTGTTATGATTATATAGAATAATATATCTTAAATAAAACAATACGGATGAATGTTCATACATCTTCATACTAAACTACTATACAATCATTTTATTGAATACAAACACATAATAAATGTATAATATAATATTATTATTTATTATTCTACAGACTTTACACTCTGGGACAACACTCATATATTCACATACTTAAAAAAATACTATCTTTCATTTTACGAAAAATGATATACTTTTACTTAGGCTGTTGTATATAAGATAGTAAAATCATTTACAAAAATACATATATGTGTGTTTGTATTCGTAATTGCATTGTTGATAACGTATTGTTGCACACTCATTGAAATTATATATGATATACTTTACATTTCTGTATTTTTCTGACTGTATATACTTCCCATATATTGAATACATTTATCTAGTTATGTACATATCGCTAATCTGTACCATTAAAATGTATATCTTATTATGTTACCTAATAGTCGCAATAAAACTTATTCCTAATAAAAATTAGACTACATATTCTAGTTAAAAATCTATCATTCCTTATGCATACATCTATGAGATAAAGAATTTATGTATAGTAACATTTTCAAGTCAAATTTGACGTAATTAGAGCACATATCATCATCTCTGTATTTGTGAAACTACGAAAGTCTTATACGAGTAATGTGTATCACAAATACACAGATCAAAAATTATTTATTCATTGTTAAAATAATGTATTTCATGTATTATGTACTGTCATCTTATTATGTAACACATCTCTGACAAATATATCTTTGTTATAAATAACAAACTATTTTATTCCAATACACCGATCAAAAATCGCATTCCAAAGATCTAGATTCATATCCCGCTTGCTAGCAAGCATTTTGTAGGCCGCCAATCTGCAACCAGAACGGCGACCTACAAAATCCTGCAAACCAAAGATCCAAATTCGATTCCCGTCTACTAGCTACCTGCACCCAGCAACCACCCGAGCATATTCACCCCTTCCTAGCTAGCAACCAGCGAAACCACCAGCCCGGCCTAGCCTACGGTCTAGGACGGATTCTGGTGGCCAGCTGGCCAGCTAGCTAGAAATCCAGAAAAAGCATGTATATAGCTCGATTACGTAAGATTACGAAGCAGAGTCTCCGGTTCAACACCACCGCTCACGCCGAATGACTAGAAATTCATCAAACAGCTGTATATAAGGCTGAAATCTGTGGTGGGAGGCTAGGATTCATGAATCCACCACCAGGCGATTGAATTTTGTGGGGAATGTCTTGCTATAGCCTTTCGATTCTACGAATTTTAAATTTTGATGATCAGATATCTTGCTATAGGTAGTAAATTTAAAGTTTGTGGGCACATGTCTTGCTATAGCCTTTCGATTCTTCGAATTTTAAATTCTGATGATCAGATATCTTGCTATGCCTTTCGATTCTGCGAATTTTAAAATTTGGTCTTGCTAGAGCCAGCAAATTTTATTTTTGTCAAGGCATATGCCTTGGGAATCGTTGAAAATCCGTCTGAGAGCTCAAAAATGCTCGTAGCGGCCGTAAAATGCTACTTTTCAGCCGTTACGGCTCTAAATCGTCGATTTTACACGATTTATGAATTTTACCGACCAGACGCCTTGCTGTAGGCTGTATATTATCGATTATGTAATCGAGCTGCCGTGAATCGCTCGCTGTATATCGGTGATTACGTAATCAACTGCCATGATTTCGCACGCTATATATCCGCGATTATATAATCAAGCTGCTGTGGTTCGCTTGCCGCTGCTCTCGGCTCGATTTAGCTGGTAGCTGGAATTGAACTTGGATTTTTTAATGCGCAAGATTGCTGCTTGTAAATCGTTAAGATACTGCCGATCGCAAATCGATGCCCTAGATCTAGTTCGTATTTAGGTGAATTGCAGGTTGCCTGAAAAATTTGGGTATGGAAAAATTGGGATTTTGAATTGAAAGATTGTATTCATTTTGTTGTGTTTATTGGTCATTCATATAATACATTTATAAATCTAATATATAACGATATGGATTAAAACTTACACATAAATAAAATGAAATATGTATCATCAAATGTATATTAAGTTATGTATTTTCACGTGGTTACATTATGTACATATTTTGACATTTTTTCTAAGACTTATCGAGATGGAGATATTTTAGATGTTATATATATTACAAGACACAAAAGTAGATCAATGTATATTATACTTTATAATGCCAAATAGCTAGTGTGTTTGTAAGTCTTAGAAAAACTATATCAAGTATCAGGATAATTAAGTAGAGCAATAAATATATAAATACCAGATATGTACAATCACATATTAAGTTCTATTTTCCAATACAGTTAGCATATTATATGTACGTATTTTGTATGTCGAGAACTAACGGAATTTGAGTAATTCATCTTGGAAAACAAGGATTTATTGTCAAATTTGGTTAATTTTATTAGCCATTTTCTCGCGATTTATTTGTTTAATATGTTCAAGTATGCTTGTATCTTTTAACAGCTTAGAAAAGTTAGTAATGTTATGTATTTGCAATTATAAACTTTATTAAAGAATATGAAAATAACTTGTAGTTAATACATGATAAATTCGTCAGCAATACATATGAGTAAAAAATATATTAATTAATAAATAGATCAAAATATGAAATTAGTTTTATTTTAGTTATTTAGAATGAATCTTACTTATTAAATACTTATCATAATAAAAAGAGAAAATGTAATGCAGTTCTTTTGTAATATAAGTATGAACAAACTATGCTAATTTCTTCGCCAGGGTAAGCGTTATCTTATATTTTAACAAAAAAATAGGATTAAGATTTTATTCTGAAGCGCTTGGTTGGAATATGTGATTGTATAATATTTGATATGTATTAGTAAGTATACAAGTATCTCAGGTTATGGACTATTTATACATATACTATTTATATAGGTAGGTATAGGTATGTATATATATTTTTCACACACATTGACAAATAAACAATATACATATATATGTAGGTAACACAGAGTACACATATAATAATGGAAACTTGTAACAAATAAAACCAACACATTTATATTAAACGATATTATCGGCAATTATTATTTAGGTATTGTATTTCACTGTCGTCGTTGTTAATCCCGATCGCTCCGTTTCCAAATCCGACGCACAAGGCACACTGCACTAACATCCACCAGAGAAAATGTATCATATTCTAGTAGCTCAGAAGTTTATGAACGAGATCCACTCACACAGCGAAACAGACGTATGACTAGTAGTGCACTCCACAAAAACATTCTGGAACATCATCATTATTTAATGTGATGATGATGATATATGAGGTTGATATATGGGTTTGGATGGTATTATAAAATTTGATAAATTACCAATAATTTTTTTCTAGATTATATAGTTCAATTTAAATTAAGATATATACAGAACATTTCCTTTAAAAGTTATTTGAAAATTAAATATTGGCCAAGGTCGCCACAAAATTTAACAGCATCAAATATTTGATTAAAAAAAAACAGAAGGACATTTAAGATGACCTCTGAAATATAAACAAAAAGTCTCATTTAATCGAAATCGTAACTCTTAATAATTATCGAGGTAGTATGAACCATGTGTTTTATTTTCAATAATTCTAGCGTGACTCATATTTAAACAAAAAGGATAAGTATATTAATAAAGGAATAAATTGCAGCTACCGTTATTATTGCATAACTTATTTTTTTAAAGAATGGTGAGGTGATGTATTATTCTTAAAAAAAATTAAAATAAAATTTTGAAAATACGAACAATGTGTCTTGTTCTCAAAAATTCTAGGGTGACCCCCGTACTTAGACATAATAGATAATAAAATAATAATAAAAAAATATCATTACGGCATATTACCCACTGTTGGGTGTGCCAATCTGCTTTGTACCAAATTTCGCTAAGAATGATGACAGGTATTTGTACCGGGCGGGCGTTTACCAGGCGTCACCTTACGGTCACTCATTCATGCCGTAGAGGGGTCATTTAGTAACGAATTTAACATTTCTTGTGCGCACAAATAATTGAAATTGTATTTATTCTTTCGCTCTATGAGAAATTTTGTCCTACTATTCATATGTTCAAAATTCTTCAAATTCATTGACAGTATTAGCGGTATTTCTTAATGATATATGTAATATTAACATACCTATAATTTTAAATACATATTTAATTAATAATACAATAAGATATATTAAATGTATTCGTACCTCCCATAAAATCTAATTTTTAACACTAACATTTTGCAGTTATCTGTCAATTACAAATATTTAAATATCTCAACTGTTTTTTGGGCAACGAAATTTATTATTCTATATTATGATATACTATATCTCCAAACCTATACGAAATATAATAAGAAAATTAAATGTGTCAGATGGAGAATTTAATTTTCTGTAATATTACCAAGTACAATTTTCAAAAAATTATATTTAGAAGATTTTTTTTCAAGAATCTGCTACTTCCGGTTGTCCAATTGTTGCCAAAACCTTTTCAGCTCTTCCCATAAATGTCCAATTGGGAAATACGTAGTTAAACAAATATTAAGTCTTAGTTTTTGAGTAATCGTCCTTCCAACATCCCACACATACATCATCGTAGAAATGTTAAAATCGGATTGTAGGGACCTTAAAACGTGCTTATTCATTAAAATCTGGATATGCGATTTTTAGCATGAATCCAATACCTCTCTTAGCGAGAAGTAAAAAGTTTGAATTGCGTAAAAAATGAATAATAATGAATAATGACATTAAAATTTCTACACTTCGTAATGAAGAAGATGGAAATAACGTATAGTTAATACCTAGCTAATAAATTCGTACGGAACATATATGAGTAAAAGATATATTGATTAATAAATAGATCAATGTATAAATATTGGTTTTTCATTGTATAAAACGAATCTTGTTTCGCAAATATCTCTACTACTTTCAAATGAGTTTCAAACTAGGACGATTTGTATATCAAATAAATATATTTCATTTGAAAATGCAGTATAGTTCACTATGATGTGCCCTAAACTTTCAAAATTTAACTGCTTCACACAGAATAAAAGAATATATCTACATTCCCATTTATTATTAAATGTAACAATAAGTGTAGGAGCCCAACCCCAAATGTATTCGTACCCTCCGAAATAAATATATTAACAGCAATAAAAAATCTCTTTTTAGGTTACATTAGTTATTTGGGCATTTTATTATTTTATGTATTAATAAACTAACTAAATTTCTCATTTAAACAATAATCTACGGGAAAATATATGACAAAAGACAAGTCCCAAAATTTTTCGTTCCAACAGTAAATAATAGAATATTTATGTTAATATTATCTATAAAACTGGGGTAAAGGTAACTGACAATATTCTCAATTAATTGCCATCTTAAATTTTATTACTTTAATAAAAAATATTTGCGAATTATTAAAGACGAAAACATTTGTCACATGCAGACAATGGTTTATTTGCAAATAAATTATTATTAAATCTAAGAAATTTTATTATAAGCAATGTATTTAAGTTCTATACACTCTATTAATAAACCATATCAAAATTTGTTGAATTGGAGTAATAATCATATCACCAGAAGTTTATTTATTCTTGTTTTTAATATAATTGTAGGTGGTACTTTAATAAATAAATATCACTTTGCAAATAATGTTACTAAAAAAAATAAAATTTAATATAGTAATTACTTGAAAATATTGTCAGTTTCTTTTACCTTCAGTTTTATAAATAATACTAGTTCCAAAATAAATATTGTATTTACTTTTGGAACTATAGTCTAACTATTGTAATCTAAAAACTTATTTCTTCTTGCTGTTAATATATTTTTTTCAGAGGGTATGAATACATTTGGGGTTGGGCTCGTATATTTTTATATTCCGTTACCTCTAGGTAAGGAAGATATTGTCTTTGGTTAAAAAATTCGGTGGTGAGTTTTCAATGAATAAACACGGTTTAAGGTCCCTACAATACGATTTTACTATTTTTACGATGATGTCTGTGTGTGTTTGTGTGTGTGACTATAATTTCGGCCGCGATATCTCTAATACTAGAATTCCAAAAATTACAATTTTTACGTACTTGTCTTCCTTACATCCATATAAAAACTTGATTAGATTTTGGTTATAATTGGTCAACCAGAAGTACCCTCATTTGAAGATTTTAACAGTTCTTGAAAAAACGCTGTTTTTATAAATATTAAAGAATATTCTTATCTATACGAATTGATTGCATTTTATATTTCATATTCAATGAATATAGAGTTAAAGAACTATAAAGAAATTAAATCTTATAAATCAGCCATGGAAACAGTTACTATATTAAGAAAATTCTAACTGACAGATGTCAGTGTCAATGAAATGAAAATGAATATGGCAGAGATGAGGATGTTGAGACACGGAAAGATAAGATAAGGAATGTAAGAATAAGGGAAATGGCTCGAATGATAGAAGTTTCTAGATAGATACAAGAGCGACGACTACATTGGTTTGGTCATGAGGACAGATGAAGAATATATTGGAAGAATGAAACATAAGATGGAAGGACTGTGTTGCGGAAAACTTGAGAGAAAAGGAACTGGAGAAGGACGACATGCAAAATAGAAATGAGTGGGAAAAGAAAATAAAAAATAGCGACCCCTAACGATTGGGAAAAGCAAGTACAATTTGCATAGTTTGTTTATGAAATAATTTTACTTGAAATATAGAATCTTTTGTAAGAAAATTTATGTATGGAGTTTCTACTAATACACAGGATTGACGGAAGGTAATGTGTTGGCCACATCAGAATTTTTTAAAGTGTAGTAGGTACAGTAAAATTTTTGAAAGATGTACGATCAAGGTTGTCTACGAATTGTATGAATTCAGAATTTTGCTCCGCCCATCATGACAAATTCAGTAGTGTCGTTTGCTTAGTTTTTATAAGGGTACATAAGATACTACTGTTATTTTATTATTATAAAAATATATATTACAGGAAAAACATTCAAAATTCAAAAATAAGTCAACTAGTAAGTTTATAAGCAAATGTAAAACCAAATATGTTAAAAATAAGATACTGACACAATGTCAGTGTCAGTGACTCTGACAGAATATAACGTTATACGGCTATGAATCCAGGTAATGTATCTGTATTAATAAATAAACTTACGTTACAGCGAAAGTATTATCAACAACGAGCATCGTTTATAAATGGAATGTCCTAACTTAGTCGAAACAATATGATGTTTTTAAAGACAAGCGTGTTATAGCCATCCTTATCACACACTCTTACAGCCTTTGCAAAAGAAAGAGATAAATGTATGCCTATTTGTTAATTCGTTCGTGATACAGGTGCCCTTGATCGGACATCTTTCAAAAATTTTACTGTATATGAATTATTATCTGAATTACGGAGTAGGTACTTTTTTCCTAAATATAAAAGTATTAAGATTTTTCTCTAATTGTTGTAATATATGTATGCATTTACTTTTTTAAAACATAATACGTTGTATAACTAGAATAATACGAAGAATGAAAAATAAACATATATGATAATAGATGATATGAATGTTTTCATTATATGTATGAAAATATATGTTGTATGTTCAGGAAGGATTTGTTTTATTTATATAAATCTTATATTCTAAACGTACAAAGGGTAAAAATACATATTGATTGTATAATGGACGGCCACAGCATAGTCTCTCCCGGCAAATCTTCTCCACGTCCTGGAACCTCAGATCTGCCAGAATCTCGGCAATACATCTGCAAAAAATATACCGTATATTAAATTCGTAGAAATGGGCTTAATAGGAGATAGGAGATATTAAATAAACGAAGAAAGAAATTGTAAAAAATTCATGGACCTCGCTAGGATCTGAACCCAGCGTTTTTCTATTTCGTATATCTAGTAGGACGCTCTAAACCATCTGTGCTACGAGTTCCCATCGAAGTCAATGAATATTTCACAAGTCTTTTTACAAATCGTAACGAGTACACCCCTGTGACTGGAGAGATGAATACTCCGAAGTAAACATGTATAAATTATTGTGAACTTTTAGCTGTTACATGTGTAATGGCTAAAAGTACGTATGTACGTAGATAATAATTATTTGGGATAAAATAAATATATCGTCACGGGGTCACGGCATATTACCCATTGCTGAAAAATTTAAGTATAATACTTTCATTAAATTCATAAAATTGAAAAACTCAATACAACTAAACAAATCCGAGAAAATCTGGGTTTTACTTAATTATAAGATAAGAATGAAGACAGGAAAAAGAACCATGTATACAGGGTGTTTGGCGTAAGTCCGGTACCACGAATATTTCGTTTATTTTGAGAGATACAAAAAAATGTTAATAAGCAAAGTTAAACTAGACAAAGGGGTTCATAAGATGACCGTAGCAGAAATTAAAAAAAAAATAGGCGTAAGGTATTATTTTTTTATTTTTTAGCATGTTCACAACGATACCAAAACAGAAACAGTAAATGTGAAAAACTACAAATGCTCAATATGGCTGCCGTTATTTTCTATACATTTTCTTATACGTAATAAAAACTCTTTCATTATATTTTTTAGGATATTCTCATTAATTTCTCTAACAGTCGCTCTAACTTTATTTTGTATGGAATTTTATTAATACATATTTTAAGAATAAATAGTCGCCATTTTTAAATGGTTAAAGTAATTTGGTATCATTGTGAAGCAAATTTTATGTACATTCTGAAAAAAAATATAAAAATACCGATTTCCTATGCTAGTTTTAAAGTTGTACCCATTTCCGCTAAAACCGGAAGTGATACAAAATATCTGCTATTATCATCTTATGAGCCCCTTTGTCTAGTTAACTTTGCTTATTAACATTTTTTTGTATCTCTCAAATTAAACGAAATATTCGTGGTGCCGGACTTACGCAAAACACCTGTATATGTATACATAGTGGATTATTCATTACACACAAATAATTATTTAAACATAGTAAATCTTCCTGAATATGATACTCAATGTTTGATCACCCATTAATGAATAGTGCAAAAATAATAAAATACAATCTTACCATAAATAAAATCTTCAGGTAAACTCGAGGGTAAACTGCTAGTCCTGCAGGTGTCCAGAAGTCGTCGCCAAGCACCAGGAAGTCATCCTCAAAACCTCAAACACGAGCACACCACACACGTCTCTACACTACGACTACCCCCATTGAAACTGACAAAATTTACCCATGTAATAGTTAGACATTAAATTATACTGTAATTAAATGTTTTAATAGACAAACAAAATAATTAATAAGTAATTAATACGTACCTATTTTATGTGTTATATAACTTTTTTATTTTCTACAACCGTTTTAGGATTTCACAAAACACTAATAAAAAAATTTTCACCGGATCTTTTCACTTATGGAAAAGAAAAGGTTTTGAAATAATTTTTGTTCGTTTAATTGGTAAATAAAAGAATTATTATTATATGTGAAACAAGAATGTTTTTACCTCTCGTTAAGAGAGGTATTGGATTCATGCTAAAAATCGCATATCCAGATTTTAAAGAATAAGCACGTTTTAAGGTCCCTACAATCCGATAATAACATTTTTACGATAATGCCTGTGTGCGTGTGTGTTTGTGTGTGTGTGTGTGTGTGTGTGTGTGTGTGTGTGTGTGTGTGTGTGTGTGGATGGGTGTGTGTGTGTGTGTGTGTGTGTGGATGGGTGTGTGTGTGTGTGAGGTTGTTGGAGGTACGATTTCTCAAATTCTATAAGACTAAAGACCTATGTAACTGCGGATTCCTTAATCTAACAGTGATGAGAAGAGTTGAATAGATTCTGGTAACAATTGGACAACCGGAAATAGTATTTTAACAAAAATCTTCTAAATATTATTTTTTGAATATTTGTTATTACAAATATTAAAAAACAAAATTCCCTATCCGACACATTTAAAAAAATTATTATACCTTCTATATATTTAAAGATATAGATATATAATCTATAAAATAATCTGTTGTAGTAAATCTCACAGCCCAAACATCTCCATGGTAACTACGTGAGAAATTAAAGTTTCTGTAATTGATCTGTGTCACTAATGTCAGTGTAAAAATTCAGAGATAGTACTGAAGGCTTTTTCTGGGAACGATATTTAATATTTCTTATTGTATTATTAATTATATATTTAAAATTATAGGTATATTACATGAGCCCTTCAGAAAAAACGCCAATCCCGTTAATGAATTGGGAAAACTTACTCATAGAATGAATTTAAAATTATTATTATTATTTTGAAACGCCGAAATATAGAAGATTTTGCTTCTATATTTTAGGAACATAGAAGATTTTCATTGAATATAGATTTTTATTAAATATAGGTCTGGCAAAAATAGCTAGGCCGTGGCTTCGTGGGCCTAGGCGGTAATTAGATCCTGGTTGGTTAAGGATATATTTCAATATTTTGATAAAAATATTCATTTCCGTTTAATGCAATACAAAATACTTTGATTGGAAAGTTCAATAAATTTATTTTAACATTCGGAATCAGGCATGGCGTTGTATTATAAAATAACTGTAGTGCAAAAATAAGCAATTTACCTTGCAAATAGCAGCTGGATTTTTAATTCTCTGCTCCATTGTCATTTCAATTTGTTTAAACCACATCACAAATCAAATATAACAAACAGTAAACACACTATTATTATATTAAACAAAATAACACAGTAAACATGACGTTCTCCTTTGACGTCTTGATTACAACAAACGATGTTCACTGCAACAAACCATCTCATACTGGTCTCAGCCAAATTTGATTAAACTGGTCGCTAGGCGCTACATTTAAAAATGTTCAGCTAATATTTGAATACATCGAATAAAATAAATATTCACACATTATGGATCTTTAGTCAAGGAATACAACATTTTTATAATTGAACAATTTTATTTCTTCAAAGATGAATACAAAATAACTATTTTTGATTGAACAATAACGATATATTTAAAAAAAAATGCAACAATCACATACATTTACAAATATTTTTATTTTTATAAATCTTCGAAAATTATATAAAATTCTTCGTTTTTATTTTTATGTTTTTGTAATGTGCGATACAAATTATGAATTTGTTTGTTATAATAAGCTATTTTACAATATCTGTAGCTTTATGGCAGGCAAGAAATTGAATAAAATATCGGTTAATAATTTTTGTTTGAAAATCGGTTTTCAAGGATGCTTTAATAGTTGCCAAACCGGTTATTCAAACCGGGTTTTAAGCCTGCTTGTAAAAATTACGTTTCTCATTTCCTGGTCATGTATAATAAAGTATTTTTACCTTCCGTAACCTATAGGTAAGGAAGGTATTGTCTGTGGCCAAAAAATCGATGGCGATTTAATGAATAAGCACGTTTTAGGATCCCTAGAATACGAATTTACTGTTTTTACGATGATGTCTGTATGTGGGTGTGTGTGTGTGTGTGGCAAAAATTTCTCCTTCGGTAACTCCAGTACTGCAATTTCAAAAAGTATATTTTTTCGTATTCCTCTTCTGTACGTCCATATGGGTAGTTGATTCGATTTTGGTTATAATTAGTCAGCCGAAAGTACTCTTAATTGAAGTTTTTAACAATTTAAATAGTTAAATTTAAATTTACATACTACTAAAATACGTCTTATATGAACAAAAAATGAGAGGAATTCAGTTTATTTAAAAAAAAGATTTATTAAGCAGATTTATTAAGCAGATTTTTAACTGGGTCAACTTATACAATAATTTGTATACAAGATAAATTATAATAATATATAGGGTGTATCGCGGAAAGTGAAACATAGGCGTTAACATGGGAAATCAGTTTTTCCGTGCGCATTGATCCCCTAATTATTTTAGACAAAAACAATCAAATGGATGTTGTAAAGCAAAAAATTCTACATCCGAATCAATAAAAAAAAATATTTTGGCTTCATAACTGCAGAAATAAAATTTGAAAATTCATGGAATTACAATTTAATAGTATTAGCCATGGAATTAGAAACAAGAGACGAGCAAAAGCGTAACGTTTTATACATCAAATTATTAGTAATTATTTTGACAATCATTATTCTGACACTGACGTAATAAAACGTTACGCTTTTGTACATCCTGTATTCTCTCTTCCAGTAACTAGCAATCAGAGCAATCCGATTGACGTAATCAGGCTTTCTAGCGATTCGAATATTCTGATCGCTATCATGAATTTTGTTGTGGGGATATATGATCAAAAACCAAAAGAACGTGTACGATCGAATTGGATTGCTCAATCTGATTTTTCCGGACCAAAAGAAACCGACTACAAAATCATAACCATAGAAACAACATCAAAATCACTAATTAATTTTCGGTAAATGTGTTAAAAATTCTAGTATTTAATATATTTCTTTTAATTACACCGCAACAGATAAGATATAAAAACAATATATATTATATCTAAATTCACATCAATTTAACATTTTATCTATAAGATAATTAGTAGATAATAAATTAATTTAATTATAACAGCAGTCATTGCAACTTTTAATTGTTATTAAAACGTTGTGCAAAATAAAAATTATTAATTAAAATGACGGACCAAGTGGCAATTGTTATAGATAATGGTTCAGGAATGACAAAAGCCGGCTATGCAAATGAAGAGGCTCCAAAATATGTATTTCCGACGTTTTTTGGAAAAACTAAGGTAAGTAATTAATCTTTTTTTATAACTGATAATAAAAAAGGTTAAATTTAAGTAAACAGAAGACGAGATTTATTTACAAATTTGATAATAAATATGTATCATATTATAATTTTTTTACTTTTTTTTTTCGTGTACCGATGATATTTTATATATGCATATAATACATAATTTTGTATTAAGATTATTTTAATCATTAGTAACATTATCAAAAAATATATCAGAACTTTTTTATTATTACACAATAGCTTTTATTTTATCTGTATTAAATATAAATTACTATATTTTCTATTTATTAATGTACATACAAAATATATATATACAGGGTGTATCACGGAAAGTAAAAAACATAGGCGTTTAACATGGGAAATCAGTTTTTCTGTGCGCATTGCTCCCCTAATTATTTTAGACAAAAAGTTTCAAATGGATGTTGTAAAGCAAAAATTTCTACATCCGAATCAAAAATCATTTTGGCTATTTCATAACTGCAGAAATAAAATTTGAAAATTCACGGAATTACAAATTAATAGCATTAGCCATGGAATTAGAAACAAAAGACGAACAAAAGCCGTAACGTTTTATTACGTCAGAGTCGGAATTGGTCAGAATAATGATTGTCAAAATATATATTTTACGTAGTAAATATTAATTTTCAAAATAAAAATTTAATAATAAGAATAACTATGGCCAGAATAATGCCATTTAATTATTTGTAACTTTTCTTTATTTGAATAATTATTCATTTCTGAAAATAATTAATTCTAATATCGATTTAATATCACAATTTGTCAAAATATTGTTAAAAATAATTCAAATTTAGTATTTCATTTTTATTTTAAATTTTTTAAGTAGGTTGAGCAAACATTTAATTATTAAAACAAAAGAAAAATATCTATCATTTTCGTACTTCATTATTATCCATTATTATAATTAAAGTTATTTTGCGTTACCTTCGTAATAATTAATTTAATAATGGCAGCAGATTCAACAAATATTGATTTTATTTATTGATGCAAGACCCATCAAAATGCATTCCTAGCATGCAATTTATTTGCAAAAAGTTATCCTAATTACGCAAGACTAAATAGGAATTACGCGAAATAAAAAAAAATAACGAGATTTGGAACATTTCGAAAAAATAATATAATACGTAACAATGACATACAAAAATGATATCATTTTTTTTTGTTTCAATGAATGTTTGCTTAGCCTATTTAAATAAAATACTAGCTTTGAATTAATTTTTATCAAATTTTTCGCAATGTAAAAGTATGATATTATTATATTGTTGAATTCAGAAGAAAATTAGTTATTTAATGAGTTAATAAAAAATATATGATGTCATTCAAAATTAAACATTGAACCATAAGTTGAGTACCACTGGCTCTAAAACAGGGCAGCGAACCCGCCAAAAACTGAGTTCGTGTGCGTTTCTGGTTCAAACATTAATAAAATTTGCGGTTTTGTTCTGGGTTCAGGTTCGGTTCGACCTAATGAACTTGAATTATTGTTTTTTGAATAATAATCTTTATATAGAAATAATTTAAAATGCGTACCGGAATTTATAATTAATGCAACGCAAGACAAGAACATGAACACATTTTTCACGAACAATCAACACATACAGCCACGCAAACGCAGAAGGCGTCGATCGTCGTTGATCGGCTATAAGTGTTACGATTACGTTTACGTTTCGAACAGAATTGAGCCTGAACTGGAGCTGAACCCAGAACCAGAATTTTTATACCCGCTAAAATGGTACGGTTTGGTTCTGGTTTTAGTTCGGTTCAGGTTCGATGCCCTGCTCTAAAATAATAATAGTTATGCCAAAATGTGTCCCCCTCTATGCTTTACAAAATATCTTAATCACTTTTTTGTGTAACCTTTCATATTCTCGAAATAAATAGATAACACTATTTTATAATTCGTTTAATACAATAATAAATACTTAATTCATTTTATAGCATTACAATCTTAATAAACCAGCTAAAACTTATTACGGCCAAGCAGCTCAAGAAATCCGTGGTTCTTTAAAACTGGAATACCCCATCCAAAATGGCTACATCAAGAACTGGGTTGAGATGAGAAGATTATGGAACCATCTGTTCGAAAATGAATTTGGATTGCCTAATTTGCACGATCATCCTGTGCTGCTAACAGAACCTCCCCTCAATCCTAAAGCCAACAGGGAGAAAATGACAGAGCTTATGTTCGAAAAATTTAAAGTTCCCGCTATGTATGTGGCTAATCCATGTGTGTTGTCGTTGTATGGCACAGGAAGGACTACAGGAGTTGTGTTGGATTCAGGAGAGTGCGTTAGTCATATTGTACCCGTTTACGAAGGTAATTTTTCATTCATTTGGTGCTCATCAGTGTGGTGTAACCTGTGGTCTCTGCCCGGTCCACAGTGAATGGACTCCTGGAGCAGAGATAATGACTCGTTGTACCGGCGGTGAACTTTGTATTTTTACTTCCTTGTACGTACGTAAAGGAAGTATTGTAATCGCGAAAAAATTCGGTTTTCAGATTTTAGCGGAAATATCCTATTTTGATCATCCCTGAATCCATTTTGACTAATTTCGTCGTGACGTATGTACGTACATACGTATCTCGCATAACTCAAAAACGATAAGCCGTAGAAAGTTGAAATTTTGTATTTAGGACTCCTATAACATCTAGTTGTGCACCTCCCTTTCTGGTTATTATACAATTTCCAGAAGTGGCACTTTACATGAAGCTTATAATAGATTTTAATGAAAAACTGTTTTAAAATATAATCCAAAACTTTTCAAATTTGGTATACAAGACTTTTATATCAATCGAAATAACATAATAGATTTTGGTTAAAATAGGCTAACCGGAAGTGGTACATTACTTGAAGTTGTTAACAGTTTTTCTTGAATAAAATGATTTTATTTTGATTTTAGAAATAAATGCTTCAAATAAAAGTTTTAGAGAATTTCTGCGTCTAGCACATCTAGTATTATTAAATTAGCCCTTTGTATAAGCGAGATATGTAAATTTAAAAATTATATACTTTTTTGTTTTTGTAATAAAGCTTGCTATGGATTAGAACAAAAAAAATAAAAAAAAATGTTCATGTCAAATTACGTTAAATACGTGCAATTTTATGATTCGTACAATAACAAATATTATATTTTTATTGTAAAATTAGTCATATTCATTGTTGTAATCAAATATTTCTTTGTTGTAATCAAAACTCTCTTTAAAAAGAACCGGGTTAGATTAATGTTAATTTAAGAATGATAGTAGTAAATGAATTATTTTTTGTTCTATATCAAAATATTTCTCGGGTTTGGCTTAAGGCTGTCAATATTTTGTAATTTAATTATTAAAAAAATATGTATAGTTTAATAATCGTACAATGAAGTCGTGTGGTGTCCACATCAGATTTTTTATTATATTGTTTGTTTCACGGAGAACTCGCAATTTGCTTTTTGCAGTTTGTACTTGTATCATGACTTTAGTTAAAGTATCTCTCGGTAGAGGACTCTGCCGGTATTAACATAACTCTACAGGCTTTTTACCATCGTAGATGATCATATGATCACCGCCCGCACAACGAGTCTCTGCTCCAGGAGTCCACTTACCGTGGCCCGGGGAGAGACCACAGGTTACACCACACTGATCGCGTCTGTGGTTACTTGTTGTGCTGGTCGACTTCTGATGATGGCTTCATGGGAATTGCCTCAGAAGTTGTAAACATTTTAAACTTCTACTTTATTGTCTCTTTCAGGTTTTGGATTTCCTCACGCAGTACAACGTCTAAACATCGCAGGTCGTCATTTAAATGAATATTTAGGGCGTATTATAACGGGCCGTGGATACTACTATGATAAAACAAGTGCAGAACAAGAACTTATTAGAGAAATAAAAGAAAGTCTTTGCTACGTTGCCTTAGATGTTTATAAAGAACCTACTACTGAAGCAACGCATATTTTACCAGATGGAGCTGTAAGTAGTAGTATTCTACATATGTATCAAGTCCAGAAAGTGTCATTTTACTGGTTGAGGTCTTGAAATCCTATAATAGTTACTTTTGTAACAAGTGCGGGATGTTAGTTATTCAGAAATACGAGGTGTGTTCAAAAACTATCGCGAATTTTGAATTTTCGCGGGTTACGTATATTCGAATTTCGATCTTTTTGTGGCTTTATGTTGGTACTCATGTCTCTCACTTATGTCGACAAGCTCGGCCATTTTGAATGTTCACTTACTTGTTGACAGCTGCTTTGCTTGCACGTGTTTTGGATCGTCTTCGATTTTTACCTATTGTGCTTATTCGTTAAAAACTGACTATGAATTTTTTGACCAAGACAATATCTTTCTTATCTAAAGGCGACGGAACGTAGAAAAAAATAATTCATTTAAAATTTGTCATTGTCATAAAATGTTTTTATCAAAGAAGTTATTTCATTTCTACGAGTAGAGTCAGTTTTTAACGAATAAGCACATTAGGTAAAAATCGAAGACGATCCAAAACACGTGCAAGCAAAGCAGCTGTCAACAAGTAAGTGAACATTCAAAATGGCCGAGCTTGTCGACATAAGTGAGAGACATGAGTACCAACATAAAGCCACAAAAAGATCGAAATTCGAATATACGTAACCCGCGAAAATTCAAAATTCGCGATAGTTTTTGAACATACCTCGTAAATGCAAGTTTTCGAAACAAGTAGTAGCTAGTTTTGAATTGAAATTTGTATGGAGGTTCGGAATCGCGTTGTACACAAGGAACAGATGCCCACATACATCGCCCTGGTCCAGTGTTGCCAATGTAAAATGTTAAAATTACCCTTGTACAATTTTGAAATTACCCGACATTACCCGAAAATAACTAAACCGCAATTTTTTACAGTAATTTTCAAACAATAAAAATGCATTTTACAAAAATCTATATATTCATTTATTAAATTTTATTTAAACAGAATTGCATGGAAAAAGAAAAAACATAGCATTGCAAAAGTAAATATTAATAACATTACGATTGGAACTTTGGCTAATAATGAGAATAACGAGAATCAAGCCTTATTCTGTTACCAGATTGAAGTGTGTTACATTAAAAATTTGAACAGAGCGATGCGTGCGCATTATGACGAAACGTGTGTTTGCATTTCTTTAATCAAGAAATTTTCAATTATTATTTAAAATTTAAATTGCCTGATGGATAGTAATGCTATACATGTTAGGAAGAATGTTAGTAAAGGTGAGGATTATAACAAATCAAATAACTCTTCACTTTTAAATTATTATATTGAACCGTTTCTCTATAGGTTTACAACTCAACTGACCTGCTAACTCTTGCTTTATTGGTTGTTAGGCGTGGTCTATGATGCAATGATGAAGTTACATGGGCATGTACCTGCGCTAGAGTAAATAAATAACAATTAAAAAATAATTTAAAGTAATTAGCAATTATAACAGTCATAACCTATGGAGAAAATGAATAGGCAGAAGACTCACGTCATCAACCTGAAAAAAACCTTATAAAAAGAAATTTATTTTAAAAAAGGAAGAAAAAATATACTAGTATTAAAGAAATGTATATATTAATTAATTTACAATTATTTCTAAGTCAATCCTTATTCCTTTTACGGAATATAAAATTACTTGACACAACATGATCATTCTCAGTAGTGCCAAAGTATGGTACGAAAATAAACTACAATTATTTCAAATAATTTTATATTCTGTAAAAGGAATAACGATTGACTTAGAAATAATTGTAAATATCATTAATATATACATTACATAATCCTAGTATTTTTTTTTCTTTTTTTAAAAATAAATAACACCCCATAAATTTCTACAAGTTATATTTCATTTTATAAAGTTTTTTTCAAGTTAATGACGTGAGTTTTCTGCCTACTCATTTTTACTATAACATACAATGGTCTGCAGAGGTTATAAAATACCCGGCATTCGGATAATTACCCGACATTGGCAACACTGCCCTGTTCATTTGTTGATACGTTCATTTTCTTAGGGTGCGTTCCAAAACTATACCCTGGATTGCCTAGAGATTACCGAGCATGATAAATTCCATTCCAAAACTATTGCGCTATAATCGTTCCAAAATTCGGAATACGCATACGCTAACTTTTAGCACGAAACATGTACAAATCGAGTTATTTATTCAAAGTCGTTCATAAATACCCCGGCAAAAAGGTCACGTGACCATACTCGAAGTAGGGGATCCACTTATTCTGTATTTTTGTTTTGGAACGCACCCCTAACGTTTAAATCTTGATTCTGAAGGTAGCGCAGATTAACATCGCGGGCTCACAATTTTAAATCGGAATAGGTTGTTATTGGTAGTATTTTTTATTTACAATTTTCGCTGCGAGTTAAAAACTATGAAATGTATTCTAAATTTTTGACATAATACGCCACAAATTTTTTACAGTGTCTATGCTCTTTAATGCATTCACCAGATGTCGTTCGCATCAGCGCCAGTTTTAAGTAGCCGAAATTACATTGGGTAAACTTGTCTCTTGGCTTAAATTTCAGCCAATCAGAGAAGTCAAAACTATGCCCTATTCTCTGTAATAGCGAATGCGTAAGGTGATAAAAGATATATGCCCGGAGCCCGGATGCAGACACGTTCATCAACACGTGTTCAGTTAGCGGTTCATCAAAACGAACAAATGAAATGCGATTTTTTGACAGCAATGATTTAAATATCATAAGAACAAGGAAACTGATTCGAATTTATCCATTTTGATGATAACAAGACGTTGATGGGTTGATGAACGTTTCTGCAACAGGACAATAGTGTATCATGATGCCATCTGAAAATATATTGCTCAGTTCACATCGTAACATATTGTCAGAAGTGGGATTACTGATCATAACAGTTGCTTTAAATGATAACAAAACAAAAATCTATTTCTCGCACACATTTTGAGTTTGAGAAAATTTATTTCCCTCGCAATTGTAGAAAAAATAATTTTCCAAGCGTAGTGTAAAAAATTAATGCACTTTATAGGCATACACATTATTCTGAAAAAAAGTTACAGGATTAGTCCGAAAGGTCGTAAATAAAAAAATGTTTAATATAATTATTTCTCTTCGTAGAAAGTTACTTTGGGAAGTGAAAGATTCTTCTGCCCCGAAGCTTTATTCAAGCCTGATCTACTTGGAAAAGAGTCTCCAGGAATCCACGAATTTTTGTACAAGGCCATCAACAAGAGCGACGTTGATATCAGAAAAGAATTGTACAGAAATATTGTCTTAACTGGTGGGACAACAATGTTCCCTGGAATGGCGAATAGAATCGAAGCAGAATTGACGGGTTTAGCACCACCGCAAATGACAATAAAGGTCATTGCTCCGAACGAAAGAAAATACTCGGTCTGGATAGGTGGTGCCATTTTGGCAAGCTTATCTACTTTTCAAGATATGTGGATTTCTAAAAAAGAATATGCCGATATTGGCCCTAATATTGTGCATAGAAAATGTTTTTAAAATACAGAAACTAGATAAGATTGTACTAAATAAAATATGTACATCTATTGTAAAATGTAAATAAATTCAAATGAATGTAAAATTAATATTCTTATATTTAATTAACATTTACATAGTTCACTACGCAATTAAAAATATACATACACATTACATAGCAATATACGATAACTGGTGAATATAAATACTCACGATGTAAAAGAAAAGTTTATTTATTGTCAAATTATAACCTAAAATGGAATGTTACTACAAACAAACTTAAACTACAATATAAAATACTTTAACTTATATGTACGAGTATTACTATAATTATAAAAGAAACTTTTGACTAGGACAATGTCTAATACAACTGTGATGTAAAACAGGTAACAAATTAACCTGGAAGATAACAGCTCTCCTTAAAGTAATACAGCAAACCCTCTTATAACGCGATGTACCCAGTTTTTTTTTATATAATTGAACATGGGCATATGTCATTACCATAATTACATTTAAAATAATTGGCAGCAATTCAGCACCACTCATCGCTGAGCACCAAAGTTTGCCGAACACAATGAATGGACGAATGCTATTGGTCCAGCAATTGCATTCGGCAAGCATCGGTGCTTATCGTTGCCGCCCAATGTATTATCGCGTTTTTTTTTTAACTGGACATAGGGAGTTGATTCATTTTAAATAGATTTTTTATTAATTACATTATCAAGAAATTTAATTTTCAGAATAACTCAAAATCATATTTCCCGCCACCATCTCGGCTGTTAAATTTAATTCTCTGACCTTTTCATAGAGGGCACTTGTTACCACGGTTTATAAGCGAGATACCCAATCTTCTACTATATATTTTCCTTAATCTATGGATTAGCGTTTTTTCGAATTTTTAATTTTATTGTTAATACTCATTATGCATTCAGCAAAAATTATACTCTTTGGTTTCAGAAACAAATTTTATTGTCTACACGTTAATCCAGATAATAAGAAAAGAGCGAAAGACGGTAACTGAAATATTTATAACGTAAAATGATATATTTATATCTTTTTAGACAGAAACTTGGCATATATTCTTCTTGAGCATGACATAATAAGATATCGGAATAAAAAAAAACTTCATATTCTTGTGACATTGTTTACAATAACTTTCGTTTCGTGGTGTATTCTAATTTTAAAATAAATATCTAAAATTAAATTTAATAATTGTGTTCCGTGATTGTTCAGAGGGTCAAATGGTGAACTGCTAGTGGATCTCGTCACTTATAAAATGCATTTAAAAATGCCTTCTTGTTGCAAGAAAAGGTCTGAAAAGGGTTTTCGACTATTTAGAATACTACGTGAAATTTTGACTTTAACACTGGATGGCATCTAGTGAGAAATGCTCGAACGAGACGAAATATATCTCTATCTCTAGTTGTCTCTTTCTGGCTAGCAGAAATCAAAACATTCAGTGAGGAGGGATAAGGAAGTTTTGTCTAGTTATATTTCGTCGTTGATATGAACAATTATAGTTGCTAATTATAAATAATAAGAAGAAATATTAATAATAATTTTCATAAAAGTATAATAACATCAAAAACTTGTTATTCTGCTTTGCCACATGAACGGGTAAGTATTTCAAATCATTGGAATATGTCAATATATTGATGCAAAATACTCGTAAACATATTTCATTTTCTGAAAATATCTTTTTCTGGTGGAATTATTACAAAATTTTACTGCAACCGGCCATGATTTTATTAGACGAAATTGAAGTTAGTCCTTCGTGAAGTACATGAAATTAGCTGTATTTTCTACCCGTTGCGGTGAAATGCCTAATTATGGCTTAGGCCGTGTCCACTCTTATTATTGGCATGGTTGGCATGTCTTGCTAAGCGATATGACATCTGGTGGCAAAATAATGAACTACAGGTTGTGTTATTTGAAATTTGTTAAATATTATACGTATTTGTATATCTAAATTGACATATATATTGTAGTATGAGTAAGAATTATTGTTGCTTATTTGACTGCACATTGTGACGTTAGAAAGGCAATAAATTATGTTGTCACGAATTCCCTCGTAAACGAAAAGTTCATGTTTATATTAAAAATATGCTTGACAAGATGAAAAAAGATAATACAGTGGATCAGAAAATTATAAATTAATATATCCGTCTTGTATACTTTGAAGATTTATTAATTATATTTCAAAGAAAACTTTGTTTCAAAACGAGGTTAGTTTTGTAATTGTTCACAAAAATATCATTTAAGTTATCTTTACTTCCACGAATACATCCTATACTAATGTTCACAAGTGAATAAGAAATATAATCATGAAATTTTGCTATTTTAATTATTTTTTAGAAGATATCTAAAAAAGAAGTAGTGTCGAAGAAGTGTCTTGCATCTTAAAAAAAAGAACGCGATGATACGTTGCTGTCAATCATTTTAAATGTAATTATGGTAACAACATACGCCCATATTCACTGATAATAAAAAACTCTCGGTATATTCCAATATTATTATATACTAAAAAATATTTTGTACATATTAAAAATTGTGTGGTCGAGATATACAGATTAAAGTTCATGTGAGGTAATTATTGCCATATTATATGAAAAATGTTATGAATAAAAACGAGTTGAAAAAGAGTTTACTGTATGTGTGCAACGATGTTTTTACATTATATAAATTTTCTATTCAATAAAATTTATTTACATATTCATTAACTGATTGTAAAATCACATTTGTAAATATACAAAAATATTCAGAACTATATCGAAAAATAAATCATACTCTATTTGATTCTTCAAATATACAAACATTTTTAATTTCATTTTAAAATCATTTCGGTGGCAAAACAACTCTTCTTAAAAAATTCATATCCACCAGTTATCTATAAAGTTTTCACTCATTTTTACAAAATTCATTCGTGCACACTTGAGAAAAATAAAACTTTTTAAGTATCTTTATCAATTTTTTCACCAGACTAATAAAAGTTCATTAATTTTTCGATACTTTAGTATCCACTTATCTTTTGTGCGATTTCCGCCTTGTTGTAGATTTTCTATTTGGAGGTTTCTTTACTGGAACTTGTCCGTTTAACCAGGGTAATCGAAACTCACTAAAAAAAATATTTAAGTTGTTGTTCTTTTATACAGGATGTTTATTTTATTTTGTCTATCTCGAGAAAATTTTACTAGACTATTACAGTGTTTCTCAAAATACGGGATATAACTTCCTTATTTTAAATGGGAACCTATTTTTTATTCGCTTATTCGATTCAGTATTTTTACCTTCCGTCACCTTTAGGTAAGGAAGGTATTGTCTTTGGTCAAAAAATTCAATGATGAGTTTTTACTGAATAAACATGTTTTAGGGTCCCTATAATACGATTTTACCATTTTTACGATGATGTCTGTATGTATGTATGTGTGTGTGTCTGTGTGTGTGTGTGACAAAAGTTCCGGATCCCATAACTTCAATACCACGATTCCAAAAATTATAATTTTTCGTATTCCTCAAGTTTACATCCAGAAGAACAACTGATTAGATTTTGGTCATAATTGGTGAACCGGAAGTAGCCACATTTGAAGATTTAACAGTTAAATTTGATTTATTGACATTTAATATTATTATAACTTAAAGAATATATTATTCTCTATACGATTTGATTACATTTTATACTTCATATTCAATAGATACAGAGTTAAAGAATTTTAAAGAAATTAAATTTTATAATGGGGTCATTTCAAAAAAAAAAATTCGTTATTTTTTTATAAAATCATGAAATCCGTCTCATTTGATAAATATAATAATATAAAATAACATGAAATATGCGACTTTTCATTCATAAATTTGCTAATAAACTTTCGCGGCTGAAAATTCGTGACGTAATGGCTTGTTACTCACACAAAGACATTCCTCTCACACACACACACAACGGTCCACGTGGTATCCGTTTGCAAGCTAACCTAAAATTGTGACAGGTGACACCAGACTTAAGAATAAAGGTATGTAAATAAAACACTTAATAAAATAAATACCAAAAGTTGTGTGAAATATGTGTTTCGTTAACAATATGTTGCTGTCACAAAATTAAACTGAGAATTGATAACCCAAACAATCATAGTTCCGATCACAACCTGTAGAGGGCTGCTGCCGCATCCGACAAACCGTGACGTATAGCCGTGACGTCAGCGTCCAAATATTTGATATTTACGACAACTTTTAAAAAATCATATCTCTGATTCTAAAGACTTGTAAAGTGTAAAACATACACCTACATATTTAATTTGACCTATTCTTTCAAGAAAAAAATAAATTAGAAAATGTGAAATGACCCCATTCAGCCAGCTATGCTAAACATGGAAACTGCTAATATATTCATATAATTCAAATTGACAGATGTCAGTATGAATAAAAAGTAAATTAATGTGACAGAGATGAGGATGTTGAAGTAGATGTTGGGGAACACACGGAAAGATAAGGTAATAAAATAACTCTAGTGTTACAATTTTCTAGAAAGATACAAGAAAGACGATTACATTGGTTTGAACATGTCATGAGGAGAAATGAAGAATTATATTTGAACAAGAATGAGTAGTTTAGTAATGGGAGGTTGAAGAAGCAGAGAAAGACCAAAGATAAGATGGAAGGACTGTATTGTGGAAGACTTGAGAGAAAAAGAACCGAAAGAGAACGACACGCAAAAATATCGACTCCTAATGAATGGGAAAAGCTAAAGAATATGTCAGTGTCAAGTGCAATTAGAATAGTTTGTTTATGAAATAATTTTACTGGAAATTTAGAATCTTTTCCAAGAAAAATTATGTATGAAATTTATACATTATACACAGGATTGACGGAAGGTATTGTGCTGGCCACAACAGATTTTTTTTTTTGACACTAGTTCTCGAGATAGCAAAAGTGGACAAAATAAAATGAACATTATTTTGACTTACCTAGGGGTTAATTTTGGTATAGGTGTTCCAAACGCTGTAACAGGTAATTCATCTGTTACGTCTATATACCTGATGTCCTCTAACGAAGGCCAAAATGTAGAAAGAGGTTCATTGCCTTGTTCATCTGATTTCAAATTTTGCCGCTCTTGCCTTTGTTTCAGTCGTTCTACATGCCTTTGTTCTCGAATCCTTTGTACATCCCATCTAAAAAATAAAACACAGTTAGACGATACAGCAAAAATAATTTCGGTACAACTTTACCTTTTCCGTCGCCTTTCGTCGTTTTCAAGCCTTAAATGTCTCCTATTATAAACATCATCATCTAAATTTTCCGTTCCTTCCATTGTATAACAACTTGTATAAACTTTCACCCTCCATCTTGGTACCTGGTTGATAAAATTATTCAATTAGAACTAGTTAACATACATTTGACTTTAAAATTACCTCTAAAGGAGTTGTACTGTTTACATCTAATGGTTCACTAAGTTCATCACTTAAAGTTGAGTTTAATGAACCTGTTTGTAAAATGTATGGCGTATCTGTTGTTAAAATACCAACTCTTTTTAAAGATCCTAAAAGAAATTATCAAAATCATAGGTATATAAAAACAAAAGAACGATTTTCAAATGTTTTTAACGTCTTAATGCGCGTGCGCAGCCACGCTTACCGCTCAAATATTTGGCGGGAAATAATGTTGCTGCGTATAACAAAAACTATTTAAAACATAAACATTCTTACCTTTTCGTCTTTTCCTACATGAACCAGATTTCCGCCTTTCGTCAGAAACAGATGCAAGAGATTCATTGTTTGACAATTGAGAAGAGCTACTACATAACCTCTTTCTACGACTTGCTCTTAAACCAAACTGTCTAGTTTCTTTAAGGCTTGTGTTTAAATGATTGCCCTGCAATTCTAAATGAGTATTTCGGACATTATTACCAATAGTTGTTGAGTCCGGATAGGTTTCAGGTAGCTTATGCATTTCTAATTTCACTAAATGGTCTGTAACGGATGAAGTTGTAGATGAACCTAATAAGAATATACTGTAACATAGGACATGTTGATTTTAATAAAAACTTACTAATTTTATTTCTTCTATTTGTATAACACCTCTCGGAAGGTCCAATTGATTCTCCGCCAGAATCTCGATCTGCACTACGCCTTTCAACTATTGGTATAACAGGTTTATATTCAGTTTCTTCGGTACACAGCCCCATTACTTTTAAATTGTCTTTGGGATCTTCTACATCAGCACAAAAGCCAGTATCATGGGTCATATTATCCGAGAAAGAATCCAAAGAAAAACTATTGTTACTGTTATGTATATGCGAATTATTCTTATTATTCGGTTGTAACGAAACACGACGTTCCATACGATCTAAACGCTGTTTAAGCTGAAATATACAATACGAAATAATAAAATGTTTTGAATGATTAAACCACCAAACACCGAACTTAAATCATACCTAAATGAAATAAAATTAGTGCAAATTGAAAATGAAAGTAAAACAATTGCCGTAAATATATAAAGAAAGAAAAATATCCATTGTATGAAGATTTGTTGACAAACGAAAACCAAACAAATGAGTGACAGATTGATAATAAACAAAACACAGTAACAAAACAAAATAGAAAGAAGATAAAAGCATCCCTACTTACCATTTCATTTTCCTGTCGTAGCTGAGCAATGTATTTGTCTTTATTTACTATTTCATCACTTTGTTGTTGAATTAAATCAAGATGCAACAGTAACAAGTCTTTCAGATGCTTAACCTCACTTTCGCCGGCTTGACGATCAGAGTTTAAGTCACTATTATCACTATTACAAGCATACATATGATCAAACGGAAAATTTAAAAAATCGTCTTTGTTTTCTCTACCGTCAATTTCGGTAGTGAACCCTAAATTCTCGCCCGGAAAACTTAATTTTGTAATATTTTGAGATATATCAGTACATTTTTCGGACATCTTCGTGTTCACTCGCCCAATGTTTAGCACTTCGGCGTATTTGTGAATGGTATTGGAGGGGGAATCATATGGATGTATATACAAACATGAAATGATCAACTAACCACAATAAACTTTAAAAAACTAATACGCACGTAAAAATTAACAAAAATATTAATTTTACTTTAACGAGTAAACATAGATTAATTGTTTAAACTGTGAAATTCATCCATATTGGCGGCTTAACATAAAACTTATTCAATTTTTCTCACAGCTATCTTCATCACAAATTCATTTTCGTCGTAATGAGTCACATATAAACAATACACTATCTTAAACATTTTAAAAATAAACAAAATTGCATGAATGAACAGAAATTACATAATTTAAAAAGATCCAATTATCACTAATTATTAATTTCGCAAATTTCTGTATATAATTATCGGAACAGTTACTCATTAACTGATCACTGATTACACTACGATCGAATAAATTAAATCAAAAACGACATTTTAACACACACATTGTTTACATTGCTTGATTTGTGAGATCAATATTAGTTTGAAACTATGCCCAAAGTTAATTACATTACATCTTCTGTCAAATTAATGAAATTTTAATCTACGCAACGTATTTCACTGGTTTACTCTTGTATTTACTTGTTTTTCTTAATGTCATGGCTTACTTGAGTCTCAAATTGGCTGTAATTATAAAAGCACTTTATATTACTGTTAGGTTTATAGCGTATAACTTTCGTAAAAAGGTTATGTTAAGCTCGATTGAATGTTAAAATGCTCTCGAAAAGTATAAACAATGCCACATTGTTGCCAACAACAGGAAACTAAAATAATTTTTACAGCCACTATACAACACATCTTTCATGTAAAAGCCTGAAAAATACATCACATTTTTATATCAATTTATTATTTACAAACGCTTTTCAAGTATTTAATACATTCATACAAGATTTAATTACATAAAATCAACAAAATTTACAAAATTATACTTTACATATAGTATTAACTTGATTAAACTAGACACAAAGTCCAAAGTACAAAATTAAGTAAACATTAAAGAAAATTCTTTTGTTTCAGTGTGTTGTAGACCCTGTTACGTAATAACTTTAAATGTAGTCCAATAGATAGAGCAAGTTTTCATCATTCATTCACGATACCATGTCTATACCTACTTCTACGCCACGCTACAAACGCAAAGTAATATTTATTTTATCTTCAGTCCAACCTTGACTTCGGCGAATGTTGGTCTCATTTTATTTTTTCATTTCCATTTAATAGAATTCATACCTGCGTGAAGGAATTATGTGGTTCGCACTGTAGTTCGGAACGATATTATATAAATAGTGGCGGCTTTTTAAAATTTATTCAAAAACAGCTATTTGTAAGTAATTAAATATCTGTATTAATAATAAGTATCACTAACCTGTATTATTTTTTTATGCTTTTGCTAACTTTATCTTGATATTACTGTAAATAATTAGTAAATCAAATTATTTGTACAAAATAATATTGCGAATAACATATTTATTACAAATTAATAAAAGTTATAAGGAAAAAACAATACTAGAAATATATAGTCTGTAAGAAATAAAATACTTAAACATAATTAGTATATTTTCCATGTAATTCTCATAATTTCTATGTGAGATATTAAAATTGTATAAAAGAAAATAGTTATTAAAAATAGTGACTTGCAAACTCAATAATAACTTTTTGTTAACTTGTGTCGATTAAAATTGCGCAAAATATTTTTTTGTTTATCGATTGAATAATATTTCGATATTCCCGGATAAATGATACATTATTGTGCACATGCGTACATGTAATGTCAAGTGAAGGATGAAAATCCAGTGCATTTTGAAGTGAATCAGTTGTTTACACATATATCAAAGGTAATACACGATATTTAGACTATATTTTATTTATACGTACGTTGTTATGAATTATATCCTTTAATTCATTATTGATTGACTATTTTGGCTACCCACGTGATAAAGATTGCGAAACAACCATGACCACGTGTTGGACAGAGGCGGACTCTATTGACGAAAATTTGAACTTCTGTTCCAATTTTAATAGAAAGCGACACAATTTTTTTAATTTCTGCAAAAACATCAATTTTATCTTTTTCAAATTATTATTGCTAAATTAAATTTCTTGTCGTCGTTATTTCTTGGAAAATATATTGTTAAGTAAGGTCAGGCAACGAGTTAACAAGGCCACATGCCATTATGTGATATGTAAAACCAATAATTTAACTTATTATGCAAGGAAAACTATGTATCGTAACGTTATAAGTTTCATGTTTAATTTTTAATACAACTCTGACGTCTTTTTAACTATGATATTATATTGCGTCAACAATACTTAATATATTTTAATTGTTCTAAATTGAAACAAACTGTTTCAGACTTTATAATTACCCGATGCGTTATTACACAGTTCAAATAAATTTAGATTCTGTAATGATTGGCCTAATTATTGAGGATAAATTTAATTGAAAATTTTAATAAATAAAATAAAAATTTATTTGTTTTACTATGTTATTATGTTAATAATTGTAATAAAAGCATGTACTCGTACGATATTTTTGTAAGTTTCGGTTTTATTTTTTCGAAATATTTAATAATTTTATTGAAGAGAGAATACAGGGTGTATCACGGAAAGTGAGACATAGGCGTTTATTATGGGAAATCAGTTTTTCCGTGGGCATTGCTCCACTAATTGTTTTAGACAAAAAGTTTCAAATGGATGTTGTAAAGCAAAAATTCATTTTGGCTACTTCATAACTGCAGAGATAAAATTTGAAAATTCACGGAATTACAACTTAATAGTATTAACCATGGAATTAGAAACAAGAGACGAACAAAAGCATGACGTAATTACAATAGATTGGGTTATTTTTTAGCACAAAACGGAGGATTGTTTGAACATCTATTATAATTTAAGAATTTTTTTAGTTTGTTGTTGTTTATATTAAATTTAATTCGTTACATTAATTAATTGTTAGTGTTTATTTTATTAATCTTAAACAATAAATCTAATTAAACCTTTTGCTTTATAATTATTATCATTATTATTATTAAATTTCTAATTGGAAAATTAATATTTACTACGTAAAATATTTATTTTGACAATCATTATTCTGACACTGACGTAATAAAGCGTTACGCTTTTGTTCGTCTCTTATTTCTAAATCCATGGCTAATACTATTAAATTGTAATTCCGTGAATTTTCAAATTTTATTTCTGCAGTTATGAAGCAGCCAAAATGATTTTTTTTATTGATTCGGGATGTAGAATTTTTTGCTTTACAACATCCATTGAAAACTTTTTGTCTAAAATAATTAGGGGAGCAATGCGCACGGAAAAACTGATTTGTTCAATGTAGAATGTAATTAAATTTATATTTTATTTAAGTAGATTAATTTATCAAATAAGTAATGCTTGTAATTCTTGCATTTTGCAAAGTAATTTTATATTATGTAATTTGTATCACATTTTATTGACACAAACTTACATCATATAGAATTTGATAATACTTTAAAATAGTGGCGCGACTCCGTGACTTTGATAACAGATTATACAAACAGATTATGATTACCAACGTAAAACAAAATTTCTTCCATAATACATAAAAAATCACATAGCTTTAGTTTTTGTCAGTGTGAGAGATCATTGTACTTAGAAGTATTGATGATTAGTAATTATAAACCTGCTGATTTTAATGTGCGAAGAACCTATAATTTTTTGCAACGTTTTCGGAGAAAATTGCTAACGGTAACTATTAACGACGCACGTTTCTTAGAATTGTTTAACATAAGTAAACGCACTAAGAACTTGTTTACACGCATGAGGAATGATAATAGTTAAAAAATAATGAAATATTACACTATTATTTAAAATTGAAACATGCGGAAAATCACATAAGTAAATTTTAAAAAAATCTGATGTGGCCAGCACAATACCTTCCGCCAATCCTGTGTATTATGTACAAATTCCATACATACATTTTCTTGCAAAAGATTCTAAATTTTTGGTATTTTATGATTCCCTTTCTCGGCAACTGAATTCCATACTTCTGATAACAAACCACATGAAATAAGAAAATCATCAAATTTTGAATGAAAAATATGACACTTGTCAGTTATGGACATAATTAATTGCTGTTATTTTGACACGGGTCCACATATCTGCTTGCAGTCAGCAAAGTCACGTCACTGCACGCGCCCTATACATAAATTTTCTTGCAAAAGATCTTATATTTCCAGTAAAATTATTTCATAAACTATGCAAATTGCACTTGACACTGACATATTCTTCTTCTTTAGTTTTTTCCCATTTGTTAGGGGTCGCTATTTTTATTTTCTTCTTCCACTCATTTTTGTTTTGCGTGTCGTCCTCATTCAGTTCCTTTTCTCTCAAGTCTTCTGCAATACAGTCCTTCCATCTTATATTTGGTCGTCTTATGTTTCTTTTACCTTCTATTACTAAACTATTCATTTTTCTTCGAATATATTCATCCTCATGACATGTTCAAACCAATGTAATCGTCTCCCTTATATCTTTTTAGAAACTTTAGAGTTATTTCCTTTATTCTTCACTCATTTACTTTTTATTGATACTGACATCTGTCAATTTGAATTTTCTGAATATATTTGCAGTTTCCATGGTTAAGTTAGCATAGCTGGTTGATTTATCAAATTTATTTTTGAAATATAAAATGCAATCAAATCGTATGGAGAATAACATATTCTTTAAGTTAAATAATATTTAACTGAGTTTTTTCAAGAAAAACTGTTAAAATCTTGAGGGTACTTCCGGTTGACCAATTATAACCAAAATCTATTCAAGTCTGTATATGGTTGTAAGGAAGAGAAATACGTAAGAATTGTAATTTTTGGAATTCTAGTATTGGAGATATCGTGCCCGAAACCGCGGTCACATACACACGAACACACACACACACGTCCACACACACATACAGACATCATCGTAAAAAAAGTAAAATTGTATTGTAAAGACCCTAAAACGTGCTTATTTAATGAAAACTCACCATCGATTTTTTTGACCAAAGACAATACCTTCCTTACCGAGAGGTGACGGAAGGTAAAAAAAAACTGGGTATGACTGCTTACATTGTGCATATTTTAGTAATGATTTTTTTTATTGTACACTTATTTTACTACTAATCTTTAATTACATAATATGCTTACAATTACATGAATTAACATAAATATTCAAATTGCCAGATGTGCTTTAAAATTGTGTTTACAGCTTAAAATAAATTTTCTAAATATTTATCTTTATAATTATTAAAAGGAAACTAACATTAGTTATTCTGTATGACATATTTGAACAATTTATAAACATATTTGTATATTTAAAGTGTTGTTTCATGATGACTTTATACTGTTTAAGAAACAGAACTATTCTGTTTAACAATTTTGTAGAGCATTGTTTGAATTCTTGAATATATTTTAATTACATTTGTATAATTGGAAGACACACCATAGCGATTTCAATGTTCAAATATTGTGTCCCCCATATTATTTGTCAGCAAAACAGGTAACTTATCAAATAAAAAGAGTAGCTGTCTGTGTGCGCATTTGTTTCATTTGTTTATTTTTTCATGGCACCACGGATTTGATTAATTTTACCAGTTAAATTTCTTGTATTTTTACTGTTTGTCATTATGTGACCAAATTGAACAAGACCGATTAAGTACATATTTTTCAAATTTTCTATTTGAAGCTTAAAAAATCAATTTTAATTTACATGTATGTGTAAATATATGAATGAATGATGCTGGATTTATACAGCGTAAGCCGTGTGATTTTTCTAAGTTATTTTATACAGAACTTTTACGGTACATTTTAATAAAAAGTATGCTCATGATCTGTCGATACAAGTGTACGTCAGATTTGCGTTTAACAAGTTATTTTATTCGTAATACACTATATTTCATTTAACACTTGACACATGTCACTCATGTCAGTCACAGTCAGACAAAACAGACTATTTGTAATGCAATATTTTTTATATTTATTTCCATTTTATATATTATCTAAACTTTGACACATATTAGCCACACATAAACAGACTATAGCGTAGGGCAGTAATAATTTTCGTAATATCGCAACGTACCGTAACGTGCCGTAACGTAGAAAGATAAAAGTTGGCGATTTTTGGGTTTTTGACACGTTACGGCACGGTACGTCACGTTACGGCTTACGTCTGTATAAATTGTCACATATGTTTGCATTGTTTTATTCTTTACGTTACGCTACAGCACGTTACAGCTTACGCTGTATAAATCCAGCATGACTCATTGAAGTTTAATGTTCAAGTACATTATTTGCAAGTGGTAAAATACTTCAAGACCTTCAAGTATCTGTCAGTATTTTATATAAAAAAATTATTGTTTACTTTGTAATAAAAAAAGCACATTTTATTTCTTATAGAATGTATATTATTCATTCTTTAACATTTATTATCGCTTGTGGTAAGATAAGAAACATCAATTTCTTAACCGTAATTATATTTTATAATACAGTGATTATCATAGTCATAATATATGCTATTTGATTTATGTAACTATAATAATTATTATCTAATAAAATATTTACATGAAGATAAAATTTAAATACTTTTTTCTTACTATCGTCTGGAAAAGACCATATTTCAATATTCAAGTTATGTAAGTATTTGTTTTTCGCACTCATTGTAGAAAAGTACTACACTGGGAAAATATTATTTTTCTGCATTACTGCGGCCGACGCGCCGCCACTGGTAGAATCCTCGGCGGGTGAAAACCCATACGCATCTAGACTGGTTTAATTACATCCGGTGGGTTGATCCTTTGTGTTCGATGTCAATGTCGCGTCGCAAAGTTCCAGAAGGACATGGGCTGTATAAATACCGTCGGGAGGACAGCCGAGAGACAGTCTGTTATATAGAACCAACGAGCAATGAACAATGGGTGGTATAAATAAACAGTCTACGAGTAGTGCACATAAATAAATGTAGTTATATAAATGAATATAGTGATATAAATATTGTTTAAATAAATAATCTTAGTTTTTAAGTATTTAATAATATTCATAGTCTTAAATTAGTGTTTATAATTATTTAATCATAGTGTTAAGTTATTTTTATTTTATTTTTAATATTTATCCTAATTATTTATCGTTTAATAAATGTATTATTTTATGTAACAATAGTTCTTTGTTTTTTACACTTCACCCATATAAATAAACGTTACTACATTTTATGTGTTACATATATTTCTTAAAAGTTTTACAAATACATATGTGAAATTTTCAGAAAATAAAATAAAATGATTAGAAAAATCGGAAAAATATTACTTTTCCTTACTTTGTTGCATACATAGCTGTTTGTTTGTAATTTTTATAAAATGTTTATTTTAACACAATCTTTTATATGCAGTTTAAACCACAAGGAAAACTAAGTCAAAATGTCGGAATCACTCTTTGGTGTATGGGATTATGTGGTTTTGATTGTTATGCTGATTATATCATCTAGTATTGGGATTTATTACAAATTCACTGGAGGGAAACAAAAAACTGTACAGGTATGATAAACTAAAACCACAAAAAAAATACCGTAATAGTCTGTAGTCTGTATAATTTTTTTTAATAATATCTACGTGACTAGTTCATAAATAATATCCTCCCGGAACATGTTTTAAAAGCGCCTGAAAATAATGCGCGTTAAGGAAACGAGCCAATAAAATTTACAGATTTTTGACATTATTTGCTTTCTTGTATATTTCATTTCAGTAATTACTTCTAAATGTATTGCTAGTAATAAATAAAACAATATACGTAGACATCCGGTATGTAATTTAATCGTAGATGGCAGCATGCTAGCCATGTACAGTCCATACGATGAAACTTGGCGAGTTGGGGCAATTCACATTATCACTGCGGTAATGGAAAAGTTATAAAATCCATAGCCGTACCGAAGAAGAATGAAGTTCAATCAAATTACGAATATTACAAAAAAAAATTATATAAAAAATATATTACAAATATTGGAATGAATTATTTATTATATAAATCATATTATAATTAATTATTTTTTAAATTAATAAAGTTAAGAAAATAAAATTTCTATTGCTATTGAGAAAAAATGCACCAACGCTTATGTATGAATATAACTTCTTGGGTTGAAAAGTACCTGACACCCCGAGTTTGAGTGTATTAGGGTGAAATTTGCTTTGTGTAAGGCAATAAAACATTGTAAATTCGGCATCGAAGTAAAAGTAAATATTTGACAAAACGCAACTTAGGAATAGTGAACTGAATTACATTCTTTTGGCTCGCCAAGTTACATCGTATGGACTGTACTGTTGACGCGGATAATTTTGAATGACTTCACTGACAGTGAAATTTTTTTTATTGTGTTTCTGTTCTAAAAGTAAAATTATTAAGTCAAATCCACATGAAAAAATGTTTAATTTGTACTAGTATAATTAAAAATTCATTTTTCTCAAAATGATCTACACAAACAAATTCTTGTTTTGTATTTGGACTTAAATTTTATTATTCTTCTTTCATAACAAATAAATAATTGCAAATTTAGATAAATCCACAACGCGTTGTGGCTGATTTACGGGTTTGGACATTTTCAGAAGTTCAAAACTAGTTCTGAGTAAATTTATGGGAGTGCACGAATTCGGAACAATAATAGGGGTCTAATTTTTTTACTAAGATTAATTTGGAAACCACTATGATGTTAAAGTTAAAACTAATTACCAATGAAAATAATTATTTTTATTTTAGGAATATTTACTCGCAGACAGTAACATGCCAATCCTTCCCGTAGCATTCTCCTTAATGGCGTCGTTTATGTCTGCCATAACTCTTCTAGGAGTCTCAAACGAAAATTATTCATTTGGAGTTCAATTTATTGTTATTAATTTCGCCTATGGTCTTGCCACACCAATTGCAGCTTATCTATATATTCCAGTGTTTTTTAAATTACAAGCTACAAGTGCTTATGAGGTACGTAAATATATATTTCCATGTAAAAAGCTAAGATTTTTTATTGTAGTATTTGCAAAGAAGATTTGGCCAAACCACAAGACTAGCTGCAAGTTTAGCATATAGTTTGCAAATGATTTTGTATATGGGGATTGTATTGTATGCACCGGCTATTGCTTTGGAAGCCTTGACTGGTATATCTAAAGTAGCAGCCATTTTAACAATTGGTAAGTTATTTTTTGTTTGAATAATCTTTTGTGTCCTATTTATAAACTACTTTAGTGTTGTCAGTTTTACATAAAATAAATATGACAAACATTTAACACAAATAATCAATAAAATTGTTGGTTTACATTTCAAAACTAAAAACAAATATATATTCAATTTTAATATTTTATAATTTAATAATGATTGTATGATACTTAAAGTCCATAATATTTCGACACTGTAAAATTTTTAAAAATCCTAATACGATTATTTGTATACAGGGTGTTATATTTTAAGTTAGTAATTTATTTCATATAACATGATTTATACAGCAACATGTAAGCTACTTGATGACGGATGTAAATTCATGATACCACTTCCGGTTTATTAGTAATTAATATCAATTTTGAAATTTCAAATGGAACATAATATATTTTTTTACAAATTTCAAATGTACATCAAATTTGCTTTACAATCATGTAAAATAATCCATATGTTACATTATTAAAAAGTAAAATGGCGGACACTTTTTTATACACCTAGTCGAAAAGAGAATAGTGAGCCATGACTGTGGCTTGAAATAAAACAATGAACTAAAACAATTGTAACTATTATTATTATCGCTGCGCTCGTGTTTTAATTCTGACCCATTCGTACTTGTATCATAAATAACTATTTGTTGACCCATAGTGGATTTATATTTTATATAAAACATTTGAGACCCCAGTCTATAGATTGTTTACCCGGCTCGACGTATCGTCTTGAATTTATATTTTGTGATATCAGAGACGGTACTAAATATAAACATTTCTATCTTTTTCAGGTCTAGTTTGCACATTCTATTCAACAATAGGCGGAATGAAAGCTGTTTTAATGACCGATGTTTTCCAATCTATGTTAATGTTTATTGCCATATTTAGTGTCATCATTTGTGCTGCTATTGAAGCCGGGGGATTGAAAGAAATATGGAGGATTGCCGATGAAGGCGGAAGGACAAATTTATGGAAGTAAGAAAAAATGCACACATTAAAAAAAATCTGTTGTGGCCAGCACAATACCTTCCGTCAAACCTATGCAAAAGATTCTAAATTTCCAGTAAAATTATTTCATAAATTATGCAAATTGCACTTGACACTAACATCTTCTTTTTTAGCTTTCCCCATTCGTTAGGGGTGCTATTTTTTATTTTCTTCTTCCACTCATTTCTGTTTTACGTGGCGTTCTCTTTCAGTTCCTTTTCTTTCAAGTCTTCCGCAATACAGTCCGTCCATCTTATCTTTGGTCTTCCTCTGTTTCTTCAACCTTCTATTACTAAGCTATTCATTTTTCATTTCTACTCATGACATTTTCAAACCAATGTAATCATCTCGCTTGTATCTTTCTAGAAACTTGTAACACTAGAGTTATTTCCTTACCTATCTTTCCGTGTCTTCCCCAACATCTACTTCAACATCCTCATCTCTGCCACATTAATTTATTTTTTATTGATACTGACATCTGTCAATTTGAATTATATGAATATATTAGTAGTTTCCATGTTTAGCATAGCTGGCTGATTTATAAAATTTAATTTCTTTAAAATTCTTTAACTCTATATCTATTGAATATGAAGTATAAAATGCAATTATATCGTATAAAGAATAATATATTCTTTAAGTTATAATAACGTTAAACGTCAATAAATCAAATTTAACTGTTAAATCTTCAAATGAGGCTACTTCCGGTTTACCAATTATAACCAAAATCTAATCAGTTGTTCTTCCGGATGTAAACTTGAGGAATACGAAAAAAATATCATTTTTGGAATCGTGGTATTGAAGTTATGCGATCCGAAACTTTCGTCACACACACACACAGACACACACACATACATACATACATACATACATGCATACATGCAGACATCATCGTAAAAATGGTAGGGACCCTAAAACGTACTTATTCACTAAAAACTCATCATTGATTTTTTTGACCAAAGACAATACCTTCCTTACCTAAAGGTGACGGAAGGTAATAAATATAAAATAATATTATTATTCATCGTTTTGAAACTGTATAATTTAAATTTCTATTTCAGTTTTTCACCGGACCCAACGGTTAGACACAGTTGGTTTACACTAATTATTGGTGGCATGGTGACGTACTTAACTTTATATGCTGTGAATCAAACTCAGGTGCAAAGATATTTAACAGTGAAAGAGTTAAAGAAGGCGCAAACAGCACTATGGCTGAATTGGCCTATTCTAACTTTACTCAGCTTGAGTACTTCATTCTCAGGACTGGCTATATATTCTAAATATTATAACTGTGATCCGATGAAAGCCAAAAGAATTACAGCCCCTGACCAGGTAAGAAAAAAAATATATATTAGAAAACAACGATCGGAATCAAACTAGAAAATTCATTCCTATTTAACAGCATTGAGAGATATATTATCTTTACAGAAATAGGAGTATGTGAAGAGAAACAGATTGTTAATCCTATTATTATCATCGCTATATTTTCCGTTTCACTACATTTCACTCAATATTTACTATTTGTGTCCAAATAATTTGACTCACGTCCAATTTGCAACAATGTTATAAAGAATAAAACTATTAATACATATTAAAAATAATTACACGCGTACTATACATAGAATATTGCAACATTAATTTTAAAAGCCATAAATTTTTAGTATCGTATATGCTTAGTAATCTAAATTATAAATAGCATAACAAGTAAATTATTAGAAAATCTGCATAAAATGTTTTTATTTTGAAAATAATTTGTACATTATATCTAATTGAATATTAATAATAATAATAAAACAACTAAATAAATATAAACCGTAAATAGTTTATGAGATAAATGAAATAAACAAATATGGGTGTTGTAAAAATGCAAACAAATATTTAGAAAATGTGATTATAGTTATATTAAATATTTTTATTTATCACTGTTGCTAATACATAGTGATTTTATTTATATCATACATTTATTTTTAGCTATTATTATCATTAGCGGTATACTATAGAACAAAGTTGTAGGGGGCGAAAAGGGCCATCCCATTAGAGAAGAAAATATTTTTTTAAATTAGTAATAATAAATAACAATGAAATAATCTAGCGCTAAATTTGAATTAAATAATTTACTTTGTTGTACTTTAAAAATAATAGGAATTCAATCTGATCAGGATTAATTTATTTTGGTGAAGGTAAAGAGTAAATCTGATCAGGATTAATTTATTTTGGTGAAGGTAAAGAGTAAAAGATATAATTCATAAAATATTTATTGATTTTTAAATAACACAATTTTTTTAATTTCTAATATAATCGTGTTTCTCCGAGAGTAACTTAGTCTCATGATAGAATCTAATTTTTAAAAATGACCAAATATAATTTTTATAATTTGCGTTTTATGATTATCTAAAATGGTTTGTTCTTTGACGTAGTTTAAAAATTATTTTGTATTAAACACATATGCAAAACATTGTTGAAATACATTAAGAACCATCTGTTGTTTTAGTTTTTTATTTTTAAACAATTGTTCTTGATTTTACCTCAATACTCTTTTAGCCTTTTTACAAATAAATATATATTTTGAGGGGTATATATATTGTATTAATGTAGTCATGCTGAAATCTATTAACACTTACAGAATCTTCTTCACAAACAGGATTTTTAAAGTTTTTCCATTTTGAAGAGACCTTATGTTCGTTCAAAAACTTGTTCAAAATAAAAATTAAGCTAATGCAGTTTATATTTGCAATAACTTATATTTTTTAACATTATATTATATACACAGATTGCATCAAAATAGTTAAAAACTAATATCAAACACTGTAACAGATGAATTTTCTTTATTTTTCCGTAAAAAAGTTTTTTTTGAACTGTACCACTCGCACTAACACATACACAAAGTGTCTCAATATACTCACACTACAGTATGAATGTTGGAGAATAACTGTGGCAATGTCGCCTTTAGACATTTATTGGTACATTCGGGTATAAAAGTAATAAGATATTTTGAGATTTAATACTAATTCTAAACTACAAATGGAAACTGCAAAACAAATTAATATATTTCTTAAAATTACAAAAGTAGTATTATACTGTTTAAAGTTTTCATGCTTTTCATGTAAAATACCAATTTAAAAAATATTTCCTTCGAATGTACGTCTGAAATTCTTTTAACCAAAGATCACCTCTTATTCGCTAATACCAAGCGGGCGTTGTTAACTTAACTGATACTCCATCTGGAACGCTTGTACATGGTTGTCAAGTATTGTACCTATTTATCGTATCTTCAGATTATAATTTTCTAGAGGCAATAAAATTAAATCTGGATGGTAAATAATTGTCAAATTTTTACATAAAATCCGTTAATTAGTTGTCTATAATATACTAGTTTTTTGATTAAATGTCGTTATGGATATAAAAGTTATAATTTAAAATGTTGTGTTTATTTTGTCATTTCCTATTCTTCACGTTTTAAAAAGGCCAAATTTAATTGCAAATATCTCAGGTACCGCGTGGTCAATTGTTTTAAAACTTGGGGAGCAGGTAGATTATACTTCAGTTGAGATGTACTTAAAATTTCAATTAATACAGGTTTTATTTCTAGTTAATGCCTATATACGTAGTCGATACCATGAGTTACATCCCTGGAGTGTCCGGCCTTTTTGTCGCTGGCATATTCAGCGCGTCTTTATCAACCGTATCAGCCGCTCTTAACAGTTTAGCAGCTGTTACCCTCGAAGACTATTACAAAGTATGCATATCATCATCTAATGCCTAACATCCTCTGTATAAAAATTGTATTTCAGCCGTTGTATAGAAAATTGTACAAAAAAAATGTTCCTAGTAACCAATCAACACTACAAAGCAAAATAATGGCATTTATTTATGGATTAGTATGTTTAGCAGTAGCTTTTTCGGCGGAACATTTAGGAGGAGTATTGCAAGCATCGTTGACCATTTTTGGGGCAGTTGGGGGGCCATTGTTAGCCGTTTTTACTTTGGGGATGTTTACTACGACTGCCAACGAAAGCGTAAGTTTCCTAACCAATCATATTTTCTTATGAAAGGTGTTATATTTTAATGTATCCAGCAAATATCTCGCTTATTTATTAAGTTAGTAATTTCTTTCATGTAACATGATTTATATAGAAACATGTAAGCTACTTGATGACGGATGTACATTCATGATACCACTTCCGGTATATAACAAATATTCAAAATGACTCCCAGCCTCTTCAATACATTTTTCACAACGTTTTGAAACAGAATAAGTAGCCCTTTCTATTTGGTCTGCAGATAAAGATTCAATTGCCGCTTCAATTTTATTCTTCAGTTCGTTTAATGTCTTTACTGGTTCTTTATACACAAAATCTTGTTAATTGTTTTATTTCAAGCCATAGTTATGGCTCACTATTCTTTTTTCGACTAGATGTATAAAAAAGTGCCTGCCATTTTACTTTTTAATAATGTAACATATGGATTATTTTACGTGATTGTAAAGCAAATTTGATGCACTTTTCAAATTTGTAAAAAATATATATTATGTTCCATTTGAAATGTCAAAGTTGATATTAATTACTAATAAACCGGAAGTGGTATCATGAATGTACATCCGTCATCATGAAAGAAATTACTAACTTAATAAATATGCGAGATATTTGCTGGGTCCATTAAAATATAACACCGTGTATAGTTATCTTATATTTTCATGTATATTATACTTCATTTCACGTAAGAAAATTGTAGATGGCGCTTCAGAGCCGATGGTTGTTACATGTATGAAATAAATATTTAAATTCGTGAAACCAAACTTTGTCAATAACAAATCGCTAGCACTCTTGCTCAACAAATAATTATTGTAGTTATTTAATTCGATTTTTAATTAAAGTTTTTCTTTTAAAAGTATTAACTCCACATTTCTTGGAATTTTATTATATATTTTGTGTTGACCGATTGTTCGTTTAATTTAGCATGGATTGCTAATTTTTCGTCTTTCTCTAGGGTGCATTAGTCGGTCTGGCAACAGGTTTGGCCTTTAACTTATGGATAAGTTTCGGAGGTCCAAAACCTCCCTTACCAGTTTTACCAGTTTCTATTGAGGGATGCAACAGTACAATTAATTATAATTTTACAGGAACAACCACATTTACTCCCATAGATGTAGTTAATACTACTGTACCTAACGTAATAATTACTGATGATAGGTAAGTAATAATTAAGTAGAAGCAACATTAATTAATCTTACTTATGTGTTACCTATATGTTATGTAACCGTGATTATTAATTTAAAAAACTGCTTACACGGTAATTAGAAAACTAGTATCTCTTTGTTCTGGAAGAAATTTCAATTATGACAAGCAAAAACATAATTCATTTCAATTATATATTTTTTTCTGCAATCATTATAAAAGATTTCTTGTATTTTATTTATTTTAGAGTACAAACTATTGGTTAAAATAGTAAAAAGAGTGAAAAAGTGAATTACATATCATTTTTTTACTGTTTCACACCAATAAATTTACTGTCAAAAATGAGGTATTTACATGGTGTATGTGGGTTCGCGTGAGGCATAATTTAGTGTATGAAGAATGTATGGTTAGTAACAATGTTAGGAGAGTTAGTGTATCGAATTAACTTTAAATGCGCTCCTAGCATGCTCCTAGGTATTTTTTTCTTGTACAAGGTCCTATTTTTTTCTAGTTACTATAATACAAGAAATCAAATTTAACTATAAAATTTGGGTGGTGAGAAATCTTTCGTGACGGGACACTGGACTGGTCGGCGACACGGGTTCGATCCCGACCGACGCCAAAAATTACTTGAAATTTTAATGGCACTAAATTGATCCCTGTGGTGCACTCTCCACGCCAGCATTGAGTGCCCGTGAGGTGACGCCTGGTAAACTCCCGCGCGGTACAAATATTTCATCATTACCAGCAATGGGTAATATGCCGTGATGATATATTTATTTATTTGTGGATGGATGTGGTTGGTAGGGTGCTTAAAGAGAGAAAGTTTCCAGGTGGAAGGAGAACAATGTATAAATGTGAGTGTGGCCGAGGCAAAAGAAGTGTGTTTAGATAGGAATGTGTGGCGAAGGATGATTGTTTCGTAACTATTACTGTTCTCCGGATGCGGTAATTCGCTACCGAAAATCGGTCACTTTAATACGTTGAGAGTGAGGTTTTGTTGTATGATGTTGTTGTTGTTATTGTTTTCGGGTTTGTGCTAACCCACTAAAAAAATTATAAAAAACATATTAATGCAGCTATAATAATAGTCGCAGTCTCCTTTGTGCCGCAAAATTATTGTATCAACAAAATGACGGTTACAATCTACACTTTATTTTCCTATCTTTAAAATATTTTTTTTTGTTGTAGTGAATATTTCTGGCTGTATAAAGTATCCTATTTATACACTAGTTTAATTGGACTAATTATTACATTTGTACTTGGATATATCGTCAGCATACTCAATAAAAAGGACAACACGGATTTAGATCCAAATTTATTCGTGCCGCCCTTAGAACGTAAACTCAGAAAAGCGTGGAACAATATTCAAAAAGAAGTAATAATTTTATTTTTTTGTTATCCTAGAAACAATAAAATATATTATTTGTGTATTCTGTTTAGATCTCAATGTCACAAGAAAATCTTCAACCAAATAACCAAGAAATGTACAAGAAACAAGCAGTATATTAATGAAAATATATTTAGGACATTTTATGTTATGTGTAACGCAAAATGGTTAGGTTAGTCTGTGATAATTACATCCGAAGAATTGATCATTTTTAAGAATCATTTACCATTTTAAACATTATTGAACACCGTATTTCATATTTATTTGAAACAAAAGTACTTTTTATAATAAGAAACGATGGGCTTCCAAATTAATTGTAAATTATAAATAATTTAATGCTCGATGTCTTTAAAAATAGTAGTAAGTAATTGTTTTCTGTAGCTGATCTCAAAGATTGTCACGAATTACGATATTATTTCAGAGGTACTATAGAAATTTTTATACCAAATTAGTTTTGTAAGAAATAATTTTGTACGATTTTACTTCAGGTTCTATTGCATTGGAGTGTAGTTAATTATACAATGTTAAGTTTTTAATTATACGTAGTTGGATTGTATGTTTGAACAGTATTTTGTTATCTGTAAAACAGTGTTAATATTTTATGAATATAACAGTTTATTTTAAAATATAACGTACTTTATATTTATATCATTAATTTAAACAACAAAAATATGTTAATAAAAAATAAATTTTCTTTTTCTGTAAATATAGCCCCTGAGGAAGACACATGGGGTGTCGAAACTAGTCGGATTGATCAATAAAGTTGCCTGAATTCCAGAAATATATTTTCTCCCACCATCCACTCCGTCAAGAAATTACCTAACTCCCAAAAAAAAAAATTTTAAATAGACAAAAAAATCTGTTGTTGCATACATAAATTTTCTTGCAAAAGATTCTATTACTAAGCTATTCTTTCTTCTTCCAATATATACTTTATCTCTCATGTTATTTTCAAATCAATGTAATCGTATTTCGTATGTTTCTAGAAACTATCACTCGACCCATTTTCCATATCATTTCATTCCTTTCCCATATCTTTCCATGTCTTTCCCAACATCCTCGTCTTTGCTACATTCATTTTATTCTCATTGATACTGACATCTGTCTATTTGAATTATCTGAATATATTAGCAGATTCCATGGTTAGCATAGGCTGGCTGATTTTTGGAATTTACTATTTTTATAATTCTTTAACTCTATATCATTGAATATGAAGGATAAAATGCAATCAAATCGTATAGATAATAAAATATTTGACATAAAATGTTAACGAATTATATTTACCTGCGTTTTTTCAAGAAAAACTATTAAGAACTGCAAATAAGGGTACTTCCGATTGACCAATTATAACCAAAATCTAATCAACTCTTCATATGCCTCATATGGATGTAAGGAAGAAAATGCGAAAGAAATATAATTTTTAGAATTGTAGTGTTGGAGTTATCGAAGGAGAAACTTTTGTCACACACACACACACACACGCATCCAGACATCATTGTAAAAATAGTAAAATATTATTCTAGGGACCCTAATATTTGAATTAGTGCCCAGAGGATCTACACTCACACACCCACAGATTCTAGGGACCTTAAAACGTGGTCATTTACTAAAATTTCGATGTGATTTTTAACACGATCCCAACACTTCCTTTGCCAAGGGTAGCAGGAGGTAAAAATGCAACTAACCATACATACATGTATTCAAGGAAGTGTTGTATTTGAGAAACCAAAAGGTCATTATTATTAAAGGATATTTAATAACACGCGTTATTTAATTGTCCTTTTAGTTGATAAATTTATTAATACATCAAAGTAAATATTCGTTTTACTGTCATCATTAGCTAGAGATCAAGAACAATTAGAATTTTCCTATAAAAAATTACATATGATTGTTGAACGAAGATTTATTAACATGTTTCCCTAATGTAACATGATATTAATTTGCAGATAGATAAATGTCAACAAAAATATAACAAATATGACAAAATGTATAAACTTTTCTAATATTACCTCGCTAAGAGAGGTATTGAATGTATGTTAAAAATCGTATATCCAGATTTTAGTGAATAGCACGTTTTAAGTTTTAAGGTCCCTATAATCCGATCATAACATTTTTACGACGATGTCTGTGTGTGTATAGATGTATGTGTATGTGTTAGGATGTTGGGAGGTACGATTTCTCAAATTCTAAACACTAAAGACCTGTGTAACAACGGATTCCTCAATCTAACAGTAATGGGAAGAGTTGAATAGGTTCTGACAATTGGACAACCGGAAGTGGTAGTTTTTATTATATCTCCTATATTTTCAGAGATATAGTATATAATAATATAAAATAATCTGTTGTAATAAATATCGTTGCCGATAGATAAATGCATGTGAGTATCAAAAATTAGCAGTTTTATTAACCCTTAAGTGCATACGTAACAAAAAATTCTGTAAATGCATAAGTGGGGTCCCTAGTGGACCCCAGATTAAAATGAGCTTATATTATAAAACAGAGAAATGATATCTAAGGAGCTGTATTGTAGAAGTAAAAACAAACATTTTAATCCAAAACATATAATCAGAAAGTCATAACTGCAACCAAAATTTCTATTTTTTATTATGGCACACATTGCACATAAAACCTTCAACCTTTCTGTACTTTTCGCAAACAAAATTATCACAAAGCTTGCAGATAATGCGTGCTTTTTGTCTTCCTTTCGAGGACACAAGTAGCAACTTCCCCGCTTTTTTCCTTTGCGGACCCCACTCATGCATTTAAGGGTTAACATTACTGGAAGATTTTTCTGGGAGGTACGAGTACATTTACTATAGTTTATTGTATTATTAATTAAATATGTATTTAAAATTATAGGTATATTAATATTACATATATCCTTAAGAAATACCGCTAATACCGTCAATGAATTTGAAGATTTTTGAACATATTAGAAGAGTAGGACAAAATTCCTCATAGAACGAAAGAAGAGATCCAATTTCAGGGCGCGAACAGTCATGTGTGACCTTGTTGGCCTTAGCAAGCAGATATGAGGATCCGTGTTAGAATGACGGCTAGTAGTTATTTACATAGATGTCACAATTGTTATGTGATAATATTTCATTCAAAATTTCAAAATATTCTGGATAGAAAATCATGATGTTTTGAATGAAAAATTATGATACTTGACACCTATGTACATTATTACTAGCTGTCATTCTGACATGGGCCCCCATATCTGCTTGCCAAGGCCAACAAAGTCACACATGACTGTTCGCGCCCTATGCAACATAAAATGAAAATTGCGAGAGGTATTGTCAAAATAAACCAGTTACCTACTGTAAAATCAGAAATACGTAAAAATATAAATATTGCCGAAATATTTCAAAATTGTAATTAAATGTATTTTAAATTCTATAACTACAATAAATATGTAATACGTATAAAAATTTAATTTATTTAATGACTACGTATTTATAAAAATAATTTATGGATTTTCTATATTTTCTTGATTATATAGATTAATTATATACAAAGATGAAGAATAATATATGATTATGAATAATAAAATATGAATAAATTTAAATTTAATTAAGAGTATCATCAAATTAACAATCTAAATACTAAATAATAAATTGCATATAAACAAATATGACCACTGTATCATTTTTATTACTTCTTAATTATGAATGCAACAATTGCCCATCAATCAGTTAGGGTCACTCAGATCCTCTTCATCAATTGTTCCTCGCACTCGCGCATGGCCAACTATTCTGCGTGTGTAGCCGCAGCCGCCAAGCCGCCGCAAACCAACGTAGACGAACATCCATTCCAAAGCCTGCTTTACCGCGCTACTGATCGGATCAATCTGGTTAAATCCGCAATTTTTGGTTCTAACCGGTTAATACTGTCTTATCTGAAAACTTAGGATTTTTACTACCTAAGGCAGCGCATGGCTTACTTCGATTTGCGACCGAGAGCAACTACGCAGGTGATTCAAAGGTATTCACTTGTTTTTTATCAACGGATGATGATGATGGTTGTTGCTATACACGTAGTTTTGTTAGTTCCGGAATAATATATGGAAATCTCATTTCTTTATTACCTTTCATAGAAGATTATAAAAAAAAAAAACTTAAATATTTGATATATAATACTCGTATATACCGAAAATAGTCACAATTTAGCCCATATATAAGGTCATTGACTAAAAGAGTATTTTGTAAAGAAAGAAATTATTAATAAATATATCATACGAGATTATTATACCAACAATATCTATACATACATAATATATTAAAAAAAAATTAGTGGCCAGCACAATACCTTCCGCCAATTCTGTGTATTATGTATAAATTCCATACATAAATTTGCTTGCAAAAGATTCCATTAAATTATTTAATAAACAAACTATGTAAATTGTACTTGGCACTGACATCTTCTTCTTTAGCTTTTACCTTTTGTTAGGGGTCGCTATTTTTTATTTTCTTCTTCCACTCATTTCTGTTTTGCGTGTCGTTCTCATTCAGCTCCTTTTCTCTCAAGTCTTCCGCAATACAGTCCTTCCATCTTATCTTCGGTCTTCCTCTGTTTCTTCTATTACTAAACTACTCATTCTTCTTTCAACATATTTTCCATCTCTCCTCATGCTATGTTCAAACCATTGCAATCGTCTCTCGTACCTTTCTAGAAACTTCTAACACTAGAATTATTTCCCTTATTCATTCATTAGTTACAGTATCTTTCCGTGTCTTCCCCAACATCTATCTCAACATCCTCATCTCTGGCACATTCATTATAGTTATAATAACGTTAAAAGTCAATAAATGATATTTAACTGCGTTTTTTCAAGAAAAACTGTTAAAATCTTCAAATGAGGGTACTTCCGGTTGACCAATTATAACTTTATAACCAAAATCGAATCACTTCTTTTGGATGTAGACTTGAGGAATACGAAAAATTATAATTTTTCGAATCGTGGCATTGAAGTTATGCGATCTTTGTCACACAAACACACACACACACACACACACATATACAATTACAGACACACATACATACAGACATCATTGTAAAAATGGTAAAATCGTATTATATGGTCCCTAAAACGTGCTTATTCAATAAAAGCTCTTCATTGAATTTTTTGCCCAAAGACAATATCGTCCTTACCTAAAGGTGACGGAAGGTAAAAGCGATATTTCAACAGAAAATCGAAAATGACATTCTCGCTGTATAGTTAGGTATAGTTGTATGGGGTGTAGAGCTAATTCGTCTCCTCGTGGTGCACCCTGGGTAACACTATATGAAATAGCATAAGCCGACGACCATAGACAGTAGATAGTCCTCAAGGATCTTGACGATCACTACATCGTCATAATTGCCTAAAGCACAGTGATAGCGACGCAGCAGTTTCACTGATACCTTACTGCCGTACAGCAAAGGAACAAAAGTTAGTATTTACTACACTATCTTCAAGGGTACCTTCCACTTAATCGACCAACTCCGCCTTTTTAAGTATAAAACTGACCTCGGGTGATCGCATTGCAAGTGCAACAAACATCAATTTGACTTTAAATTTTGTGACGATTGAAAGCCATCGGATAAAATAACTAAAATATATATTAATATTTTTGATTTATATATGAGCCCAAATTCATAATAGTTCGGCCGGTTTACGTTTACAACAAATTATAAAACCTACATGAATGGTTAAAAATTTCTACAAAATTCTTTCGTCTACTTTAAATATAAACTTAAAACTTGCAAGACATATGGGACAATACTCTTAAGAGAAAAATATGCAGGGCTTAGGGGTACAATAGGGGGATTACAGCTCAATTGAATTAAGAGAAAATAGTAAAAGATAGTGAAAGTATATGCTTAATAATGAATATTAATAAAGAAATAAAATATAATTAAAATACTTCGGAAATATGAGGTATTGGATTCATGCTAAAAAATCGCATATCCAGATTTTATTGAATAAGCACGATTTAAGGTCCCTACAATCCGATTTTAATATTTTTACGATGTTGTCTGTGTGTGTGTGGATGTATGTATGTGTGTGTGTGCATGTGTGTATGTGGGTTGCTTGGAAGGACGATTTCTCAAAAACTATAATACTTGACATCTGTTTAACTACGTATTTCTCAATTGGACATTACTGGGAAGAGCTGAAAAGGTTTTGGTAATAATTGGACAACCGGAAGTAGCAAATTCTTAAAAAAAAATCTTCTAAATATTATTTAAAAAAAAAATTGTTCTTGCTAGTAGAAGAGTAAATTCTCTATCTGTTACATATAAATATTTTGTTATATCTTTTATATATTTAGAGATAAAAAAATAAGGTATATAATAGTCTGTTGTAAAAATATCTCACAGCCCAATAATGTCATGGAAACCAATTGAAAAATTAAATATTTGCACGGACAGATAAATGTCAGTGTTAAAAATCTTGAGACATTACTGAAGACTTTCTAGGAAGTATATACATATATTATTTCTTATTGTATTAATATTTAAAAACATAGGTTTTACATATACCCTTCAGAAATACTGTCAATCCCGACAGTGAATTAGAAACATCTCGAAAAATTAGAAGAGATAGGACAAAATTTCTTCATAGAATGAATTTAAAACTAAAAATATGTAGAATAGGTATAAATAGAATTTTTGGTGTAGAGGTATACAAGAAATGTTAAATACAATACTTATGTAACCAAAAATAAAAATGGCGAGAAGTATTGTGCTGGCCACAACAGATTTTTTTTTAAACTTTGATAGTCCTTCATACAGTTTACAAATCTAGATTTAATAAAAATGACCTATGTTACCAGGGGATATAATTTAAAATATTTAGAGCTGCATTTTTTTGTTGAAGGATAATGGGGTTAGGGAGGGGGGGTAGGGGTTGAAATTTTGAGTTCAAGATCAAATAACTGATGTCTTGCGGGTAACGCGTTCTAATAATTAAAAATATATCGTTGCCAATATCACCAAATGGCGTAACTCATAAAATGCGAAAAATGAGATACTGTACTTATTTGGATGAACTAATCAGATTCACAGTTTCACGAAGTGGCGTATATCAGTTCCCCACAGTTCTCATAATAGGTACAAGGAGAGAACCAACTGACATACGAGTACATATACGACTATCATGTTAAACTAAATTAACAACCATCTAGTGAAACTTCTGTAAAAATTCACACCGTCAAAAAGTATTTATATGTTGGTTGAAATAATTTTTAAATATAGTCAAATTATTTGAGTCAATTAAACTTGGTGAAATTGATCATATTGTTCGAATTATTATATATTCTCGATGAGACAATCTGTTATTATTGACAGATTAACTAATATTAATAAGTTGTAGAAAAATTATAAAATAAAATGAGATAAATGTTGGACTAACCTCGCCTACTGTCAATCCAATTTGGCCAACAGAGGCATCGCAGATCTCAGCATATCAGGAAATCAGCTAATACTGCTACAAAACGTTTATTGGGACAAAATTTCAGGTACATATTTCATTATTTAGTCCACTGAAAACCATCACACATTAAAAATTCATATCACAAAAGTTAGTTTCACACCAATAGAAACAAATATACACTATTTTAACTCCCCCAACAGAAGTTTTTCACGAGAATTGCACTTATTTCGAGCAGACGACATTCACATTTGTAGGTAACAAATATACTGACAAAAGACAGCAATAATAAGCAACAAACACTGGTCTTCAAATTGGCTCGAACTTGTCTGTTAAGAGTCGATCTGTTGTTTCACTGGTCGATACGAAATTTAAATAAAAATAATAATGAATTATTTATTCATTTAACTAGTGTAGAATAACAAATAAATTATTGTTATTAAAAAAATTAAAATAGTGTCAACCATTGGCACTAAAAATAAAATTTTAAAAACCAACCCTTCAATTTTACGAATTTTAAAATAAATGTCTTATGTAATATATACCATTTATTTTTTTCTAAAGTATTGGAACACCGTGTAAAATTCAAATAACATTTATTTAGAGTTTTAAAACACAAAGGCTGGTAGCATGAAAAACTGATAAACCGTGATTTGCAAGCAACTGACTAACAGTGTTTTATCTGTCAATCATTTATGGATTATTTTGAAAAAAAATAGTTCTAACAAAAGGTTACATACTATTCTATTTTCTATAATCATTCGGCATACGTTAGTTTTGTATGTACATGGTACCTACTATCATTGAAATTTTGTGAAAATCTTTAAATCGGCGTCCTACAAAATTACGAAAAATTAGTTACGTCAATTCGAGTTATTGTTCTTGGCTATACACAGTTCAGATCTCAAATGTATGCAAATGACAGATAAATGTCACTGTCTAAGAACTAACCATTTCAAATTACAATAGTAACGTTTTAAAAAGAAAATAGTAAATTCATTCATCATTCTTTATGTTGAGGGATTGTCACTGCGACCTGTAAGATCTGTTGTAACATGGCCCTATCTTAGTTTTCTGTAGCTCCAGAGTTCTTAAGAAGCCAATTACTGCTCCAAGAGTCAGTTTCCCGATCTCATTTGCCGCGAGGCACCTTATACCAAGATGGTTAAGTCTACTTACGGTCACAGCTATACCAATCTTACATAGATGGTATTTCAGAGGTCAATGACCAGTAAAGATACCTGTCATAGTTCTAAGGTCCTTCTTGCTGAGAGCTAATAGCTCTTTGGCGTTTGTCGAGGGTGAAATGAATTTCTTCGACTAACTAAGGCCCGAGATGTCTCTCCAATATTAGGCTATAGCTGCTTCCTCCCAGTTTTTGATGTCCGTCTTTATGTGGCTTTTCAAGAGTCCACAAGAAGTTTCATGCCCGTAAAACGAACTCATCTGCTTTTTCATTGCCTAGAATTCCCTCATGCTCCGGTACCTACCACAAAGTGACGTGGTTATTCTTTGGCCAGTTGTTGTAGGGTGTTCATGCAATTCCAGACTAGCTTTGACTCACAAGTGAAGGCACTTGGTGCCTTTAAAGCAGCCTGGCTGTCTGACAATATTTGAATGTTGCTCCTTTGAGACCTTTGTTTAGGTTTATTTGACCACAGAGATTTATTGCGTAGATCCCTGCTTGAAATATGGTGGGACTGGTGCCTGTGGATTCCTTTATTTACTGACAGATAAATGTCACTGTTAAAGAATTAACCATTTCAAATTATAATAGTAGCGTTAAAAAAGAAAATAGAACAATAGTTAGATGGAATGGAACTTAATATAGATTTCAGCATTTATAAATATGTTCATAGTTATGTTTTAAATTCTTCTTCTTTCTCATAGTCTTTTTCCTAAGTTACCCAAGGTAGGTATGTATTTAAATTAATAAAAATTAAACGGCGGGAGGTATTGTGTTGCCACATTAGATTTTTTTTTAACTAATCGAAAGATATTTATAGAAATTTCTCATCATTTGCGTAAGTTTTATAATTTGTTTGTTGAAAATTTAAACCGACCCACCGACCAAAATATGAGTTTGGACTCTTGTAGGTTATGATTTTTTTTATTAAGTGATAAAATAAGTTTATAAATACATATCTCTCAGTCTCAGAAGTCGTATTAATAGAAAAATGAAAAATGTTTGCGAACATGTGCTCTCATTGTGCAGATGTTGGCAAAAGTCAAATTGCTAATTTTTATTTCTCTTTTAATGAAGTTGCTAATAAACTGAAATTAAGCTGAGAAAACGCACAAGTATTCATTTCATGAATTAAAATCTTTTTTTTTCCAATTAATACGTAAATTTATTGTACTCGTAATCTTCAGAAGTACGTAAATACAAATATGAAAACACAAAACAATAACAAATTAAATCGTTAAGGCCGCTTTTCATTAGCCAAACTTGTAGATTGGAGATAAACAAAGAAATGTAATAGTTATTTTTATTAGAAGAATCGTAATGTTAATCATTATGGTACCTACTAGTGAAAACAATCAAGGCGGAACTTAATTTGACAACTAGGCAGGTACTATAAATGATGGAATATGATCCAAAATTTTATTTGCTGGCGTAAATCAATGAAAAATAATCAGATGTGACCAACACAATACCTCCCGCCATTTACCTATGGGGTCTCGTTGCCGCGTGCCTGATGTCTGGTCGCGAATCTAAGGAAACCGATTCGATCCCGATCAACGCCAAATAATTCGAATTTTAAATGGCATAAAATTAACCCTTGTGGTAAACGCCCGCACAATACAAATATGTCATCATCACTACCGAAATGTGTGTACAAATCAGATTAGCACACCCAGCAATCGATAATATGCCGTGATAATATATTTATTTATTTCTTTATTTAAAATTATGTATACATATTAAGTTCCTTTCCATAAAACTATTGTTCTATTTCCTATTTTCCTTTTAAAACGTTATTATTATTAATTTGAAATGATTAGTTTTTTGACAGTAATATTTATCTGTCAGTTACATACATTTGAGCTGAACTATGTAACCATGGAGATGTGTTTAAAGCATAAGCTCCGAGATATAATTTTTATATTACTTTATAAATTTATCCATAAAATATATAGAAAAGTATTAAAGCAAACCTGTAGAAAATGGAATAATCCTTAATTTTTATAATAACAAATTGCGAAAAAAATTCATTTAAAGGTATTTTTTGAAGAAAAACTATATTGAGCTTCAAGTAAACTGCAATTTCCTGTTATCCCACACACATACATAAATACACACAGACATCATCGTGAAAATGTTAAAATTGGATTCTAGGGAACTTAACACGTGGTTATTTACCAAAATCTCGATATGCGATTTTTAGCACGATCCCTATACCTCTCTTACAAGGGTAGCGGAAGGTAAAAAAATCTGATGTGACCAACACATGACCTCTCACCATTTCCATTTTATGTTAAATAAATAATAAATAAATATGGAAATTAATAAATTACTGGATTGCAGTCAAATTATATTATTGAAATTTCGGCCCCAACCTATGCCTTCTTCAGGAGGTGATTTTTTTTTATATTTGTATGTACACATTAAAAAGTAATTATGTTACTAAAAATGGAAGTGGCGAGAGGTTTTGTGCTGGCCACAACAGATTTTTTTTTAGAAATATTTTATCCTTAATTGGTGGCGCGTGATATAAACGGCCGACGTTCGTTATAATAATGGCCGCCAGTTATTATAGAATCCTTTTCACTTTTGTTTTTCATTCATGTGTCCGTTATAATCCTTAACGGCCGGCGTCCGTTATAGATTCCTTTTCATTTACGTGTTTTGTTCTGTTAAATCATAGTAACGGTATGGTATTATAAAAAATATTTTAAAATATTTATTGTCTATTTTTATATAGAAATACCGTTACATTACAGAATATTTAACTTAATAATAGCATTATTTTTTGTAACAATTATTTGACCATTATATTTCATTAACCTTAGAGTACAGTAAACAATCTTGAATTTTAATTTGATTTTAATTTTCGACGCAAAAACGTTAAATATGACTAACTGGTTAATTTTTAATCACATGTTCTGGTTATTAGAGCTACTGTTCCAGAGAAACAATTTATGGTAGCCTCATGCTCTAAAAAATGTAAGAATCGGTCACTTGCGATGCGAGATCCGGCGATAGATAAACAATGTTTTGTTTTTGTGTAAGGCGGTTTGAGTTGGTTGAATCCTATACACTCCGATCTTCAAGTCCATGGAATGTTATTAAGTGTTGCTGTTGACGCAGCTCTTATTAAAAATTAATTTCCTATTTTACATAAATCAACATTTTTTTGTTTTCGACAAGTAAAAGTAAAGAGTTACTCATTGACGAATAACGTAATCGGAATGGAATTTTTATTTATTGAGGAAAGTAGTTCAAGATTACTATACGGATGTTCATTTGCATTTATTGGATGTATAGTAACAAAAATATGCAAATTCGGCTTTTGCAAATTATTTTCCATTTTAATTATTGCAATTTAATAGCTAAACCCTACTACATATTAAATTATAATTAATTGATTTCCATTTTTTCCGTTTTAATAGAAAAAATCTGATGTGGCTAGCACACTACCTTCCGTCTATCCTGTGTATTATGTATAAATTCCATACATTTTTCTTGCAAAAGATCCTATATTTCCAGTGTTAGAAACCAATATAATTAATTGATGAATGATCTTAAAAATACATATCCAAACAAATATAATAATCCCTAATCCCTGGATGGTCCAGACTCTCTCCTGCGAGCGCCAATAGCCTGGAACAGATAAAAATTAGATGAGTATACTCTCTCAGTGAGTGCTTGGGATCCACGTAAATACGGAAGGTCTCGGCCTAGCTTTGGGATTAGGGTACGATTAGGTCCCAGTCCCTGCCGCACTGTACTCTTCCTCAGTCCGCAAGCGAGGGTATAACTGAACCGCAGAACAGCTCTTTCTCAACACCGCAGCGTGAGAGCAACCAGTCTCAGCTGCACTGTAGACTCTTCCTCAGCCCGCAAGCGAGGGTATAGTTGAACCGCAGAATAGCTCTTTCTCAACACCGCAGTGGAGATCAACCACATATAGTAACAACACAACTCTAGCACTCACCGTAACTCAAAAATAAATAAATACATTCTCTATACCTTGATGTTGTCGCTTCAGCAGCTCTAGCCAACTGACCGATACCTAAATAAACAACCATTTAATATATACGATTATGTAATTCAATATAAAGCTGAAATTAAAAGATTAAAAGGAAGTAAATAAATATAATACTTGCATAACTCAAAATGCCGCTAACACCAGTAAAATTATTTCATAAACAAACTATGCAAATTGCACTTGACACTGACATCTACTTCTGTCCTTCCGTCTTATCATTGGTCTTCCTCAGTTTCTTCTACCTTCTATAACTAAAGCTATTAATACTTCTTCCAATAAATTCTTCATCTCATGACATGTTTAAACCAATGTAATAGTCTATCTTGTATTTTTCTAGAAACTTTATCACTTAAGCCATTTCCCTTATCCTTTCATTCCTAAGAGAATGAAAGATTCAATGATTTCAAAACTGAATAATCAGTTAAATTATTTGTTTAGTTTTTTTTAAACAATTAAAACTAATTGTCCACTATTTTTTTCCTAATCATCATCCAGCAATTGTCTTCTAATTATATCATTCATTCATTAGAATTATTGTTTTACGTAGGAAGAAATAAATTGTTATCAATTTTACAACGAATGTTGTTATTGATACTTTCAATAAAAAATATACACATTTCTCTGTATTAAAAAGACACCTTAAGATACCCTATAAAACATCTTTAACATAATATTTACGCATATTTTATGCGTATCGCAAAATAGCGTTCATTTGTTATTTGAAAAAATTGTGCTGAATTTAAAAATATGGACATCTAGGGCTGGAGTCATATAAATTTTTGGAGGTTGTACGCATTGTTTTTTTTTATAAAGTTGTTTTTCATTGTGTCATAAGTAAAGGGTCGCAGTACAAGCCTAGACTAGAAAATGACCTTTAAAATGCCAGTCGAACTATTATCACCAGTCATTTGGCCATCTCTGCATATGAATTTAAGGAAGGAATACGAAAAAAAATGAATTTTTTTGAAATATAGGACTGGAATTATCGGATCCGACAAAATCGTCACATACACACACATACACACACATACATACAAACACATACATACATACGGACATCATTGTAAAAATAGTAAAATTGTATTTTAGGGGTCCTACAACGTGCTTATTCATTGAAAACCACCAAATGACCAAAGATAATACCTTCCTTACCCAAAGGTGGCGAAAGGTAAATGTTAACAGAATACAAATTGTAGATAATTTACATACTCGTAAGTTTAGATAAGTATATATTAAACATCTTCCGACATTGTTCTTTCTCAAGAATGTCATTTTCATTGTTAATGTCAATAAAATAAAACTGTCGTGTTTTATTGCATGTTCTAATATAAATTTTCATTATTTTCATTTTAGATAAAGATCTATTTCCAATGAAGTTGGATATCATATATCATAAAAAACTAAATACCCAATTCTAAACATTATTTCGACGAAATAAAATAGTTTTTGGGATTTAGCCATATTTATTATTTCAGTTTCGATAGTTTCGACTTCATGTTTAATTAAATATATACACATAAATATTATCCTTATTTTTATCATTATAAAAACTTTCTTCTACTGAAGAAGACCCATGTGGGGTCGAAACTGTCGAGAACCAACCAAAAACCAACCCCAACGTTTAATATTATGGGTTACAATTTAAAATTAAATAAAATGCTAATTATTTTGAAACGTAAAGATTACAGAAAATAACTGTTCTAATTCGATCAGAAGACCGCGAAGGTTTTTTTAAAATCGTTTTTATATGCTAATGAAATTTAAAAGACCCGTGAATGAATTTAAAAAACCGGAATCGGTTTATTTCGTGGGCATTTAAACAACAGTTACTCAATACTATTCATCTCAAAACTTATTTATTATTTTTCATTTACTTTTCGACTTTATTTTATTAAAATTTATGGGATGAAGTAGTAACTTTAATTTCTAATATAATATGTATGTAATGCAACTGTAGGGAACCCGGATGATAATGATTTAATATCTTTCCATAACATAATATTTCTTGTAGACTGTAGTACTAGTATATTGTTCGTTTCCTATGCATGCAATAAATAAATCATTAACATTTACAAATCAACCTTTCATATTAAATGATTTTACATGATTCACATTTTGCGTAAATAAATTACTACCTATACTTTTAGTATACAGCGACATACATGTTTGTTAGCGCCATTTTGAGTTGTGCAAGTATTATGTTCATTTACTTCCCTCGTTAATCTTTTAATTTCAGCTTGAATTGCATGATCGTATATGTTAAATGATTGTTTATTTAGGTATCGGTCAGTTGTGCTAGAGTGGCTGAAGCGGCAACATCAGGGTATTATGGGTGCATCTATTTCTTTTTGTGTAATGGTGATTGTTAGGGTTGTGTTGTTACTAAATGTTGTTGCTCTCACGCTGCGATGTTGAGAAAGAGCTATTCTGCGGTTTAGCTGTACCCTCAATTGCGGGTTGAGGAAGATTCTACAGTGCGGTTGGGACTGGTTGCTCTCACGCTGCGGTGTTGAGAAAGAGCTATTCTGCGGTTTAGCTGTACCCTCGCCTGCGGGCTGAGGAAGAGACTACAGTGCGGCTGGGACTGGTACCTAATCCTATCCTAATCCTAAAGTTGGGCTGAAGCCTTGCGTTTTATGTTGATCCTAAACACTCACTGAGAGAGTATACTCATCTATTTTTGTCTTTTCCAGGTTATTGGCGCTCGCAGGAGAGAGTCTGGACCATCCAGGGTTTAGGGATTATTATATTTGCTTGGATCTGTTTTTCATTGTGCATTTTTGTGATCTTTTATCAATTAATTATATTGTTTTCTTACATTTTTATGGTCTTAATCCATTCAAGAAATTAAAATCGTTCATTATTACATAATTTATCTATGATCCATACTCAACCCCATTTCATTTCATAAATAAGCATAAAGAATGAATATCTACCATAGTTCTAGAGTTCCCAATCCCTTTAACATAATTGATATTATTTTAGTCTGTTAAATGGTTGTAAATTGAATAAGTTTAATACATATATTTACCTTGGTATGACGCATTTATAATGACAGCATTGACCTTAAACGATCCTAATGTTTATAATAGTAAAGTTCATTACTTATCATCTAAGTAATAAGAAAAATATCTAAAATCCATTAAAATATTACTGCGAATAATATTAATTAATTTCCAAAAACTCTTAATTTCTGCACATCCTAGAAAGTGCTTGAAAGAGAAATGTTTTTAGCACGAAGTTTTTAGTCACGTAATCAGCAGTTCATTTGTTATATATAGGTTAGATTCGCAATATACGAGTATTAATCAAGATGTAAAAAAATTACAAAATCATTTTAAACTGAAGAGTAGAAAATAAATAGTTACGTATATTTTCTTTTGGCAAAATTCATGTATTCACGATAATTGTACGAATGCATTTAAAAAAAATCTGAATATGCATTGCACTCATTATATTATTTACATAATAATAGATTTATTTGCACCATGATGTACATATAGGTATATATGTATTTAGTTAGTAATTCTTTATATAATATTAGGTATATTGTTAGGGTTTGGGAAACTAAGGATGCACAAAGAAACACAATGATGCACTCAATAATACTTTATTCACAATTCCAACCTTTCACCAGTCAACTCAACAACGAACTGTCCCTCTTTACTATCCCTCAATTCCTTTTATGTTTTCGGGTGTTATAATACCTCACTAATATCATATACACTTATTAATTTCTAAACCATTACGTACCTATACAAAAAATATGTAAATAAAGTCTATGACCTAACACTCTACAAAATATAAATAAAGCCTATGACCTAACAATATACAATACTGGTATTAGATACACTTTATTCTGCAAAACCTTATTTAATAGGTAGGTATAGGAATATCTACAAATAATGTAAACGTAATATAATTGTTAAGATTATTATTTACCATCACTAAGTAACTCTAAACTATACAGATAATTATCCTAAGTGATAATAATGTTTTAAATACATTCATAAAATTGTTTGTAAATAGAAAAATTGTACCTAAAAATAGAATCTTTTTTTTTTCTGGTAGTTCTAAATATTGCTCAATTTGAATACCTATAATTACCTTCCGTCACCTTTAGGTAAGGAAGGTATTGTCTTTTAATATGAAAAAATATATAATTTTTGGAATCGTGGTATTGGAGTTATGCGGTTCGAAACGATCGTCACATACATACTCATACACACACATAGAGACATCATCGTAAAAATAGTAAATTCGTATTCTATGGACCCCAAAACGTGCTTATTTATTAGGTGACGGAAGGTAAAATTGGTGTATGATTTATACTGTTCTTCTAAGGGCCGATCCTACCACCTCTAGTTAAAGTGACAGTTTATTAAACATCAGTAAATTAATTAAACTGAAGGTTAGAAGCGATACGAACAACAGTTTTAATTTCCAGTTAGCTCTGGCAAGAACAACTTTGCAACAGAACAGTTATTAAATTTTACTGTAACTAGAGATGGTAGGAATGGGCTTAAATAAATAATTTATTAACAACAAGCTTTATAGGCTCATATTCCGAGCGCACTTTTATAATAAAAGTGTTTTTATGGAGCACGCTCCACATAAGAATATAATGTAAAAGCGCGCTCCATAAAAGCGCTTTTATTATAAAAGTGCACTGGGAATACGGACCATTATCTCTACTAATATTCTGTAAAAATTATAAATTACAACCTAAACAAATATACTTGACTTGTTGATTACTAATCTCGTCCAACATTTTTTCTATTCGCTGTCCTTTCTTCCGGACTAATCCGGATCGTAATCCTTGATTCTCCGGCTCTAGCTCCACTCTGGAGTCAACAACCGGGCCTGCAAGTTCCATACAGTGCAATGACGTAATCACAGTATGCGTCTGCGGTCTGACATTGAATCGAGGTCTCCACAGGATTCACTTTCTTCTCAAGGCAAAAAGATTTATTATATAAGAAACTCATTAATATGTGGGCCAATTAAGAGTTGATTGATTGAAGAAAAGTTAGAAATGGAATATATCTGCATATTTTATGGGTATAATGTTGTATTTTGTGTTTAAGATAAATAGTTTTTCAGAATTTATTAACCTGTTTTCCTGTTTATATGTAAATATTTTTATTTTATTTGTGGTTACTATCTGTTTTGTTATTGGAATTTTTAACTTTGTTGCAAAATATACTAAGAAAATGATATGTTCATAATTCAAATACAGATTCTTTTCCAAAATTTATCTACAATTATAATCTAATTCAGAATTCTAAGAATTCTGAATCATCTTAAATGCAAAAATATTTTTAAATGTATGTAAGGTTAAAGCTAGTTTTATATGGTTTTAAATTTAATAAGAAATAAAGTTAATTATAACGATAAAGGATTCATACATCAATACATTGAAAAAAATATGATCTTACGTTTTACTGGGAATATGGCAGTGTGCCTGAGTGTCTGGTCGCAAATCTGGGGACCCGAGTTCGATCCCGACCGACGCCAAAAATTACTTCGCATTTTAATGGCACAAAATTGACCCCTGTGGCGCGTTCTCCACGCCAGCAATGAGTGCCCGTGAGGTGACGCCTGGTAAGCGCCCACACGGTACAAATATTCCATCATTACCGATATCTGTGTAAAAAGCAGATTGGCACACCCAGCAATGGGTAATATGCCGTGATGAAATATTTATTTATTTTATTGTATTTATCCTCCTTTTATGCGTATATAACAATATATTTGTACTATTAAGGGCGCTTACTAGCCATCACTTCACGGGCTCTTGCAGCTGATGTGGAAAGAGAACAACAAGAATCACTTCTATGTGATTTGAAAACTATAAATTATTTTTTAAATTGACAGCGGTCGAATACGAACCATATCTTTCCGTGTCTGCCCCAACATCTATCTCAACATTCTCATCTCTGCGGTCTCTGCCACATTTAATTTCGTTTACATGTCAATATGACATCTGAATATATTAGCAGTTTCTATGGTTAGCATAGCTGGCTGATTTATGAAATTTAATATCTTTATAATTCTTTAATTCTATATTTATTGAACATGAAGTATGAAATGCAATCCATTCGTATAGAGAATAATATATTCTTTAAAATTTATAATAAAATTAAATTTCAATATGATATTTAACTGCTTTTTTTCAAGAAAAATGAGAATACTTCCGGTTGACCAATTATAACCAAAATTTAATCATGTTTGCATGTGGATCTAAACTTGAGGAATACGAAAAATATATAATATAACATGCGATCCGAAACGATCGTCACATACACACACATTCACACACACACATTCACACACACACACACGCACATACACACATTCAGACATCATCGTAAAAATAGTAAATTCATATTTTAGGGATCCCAAAACATGTTTATTCTTTAAAACCTTTTGACCAAAGACAATACCTTACCTAAAGGTGACGGACGGTAAAAATGAACGTCATGAAAACTGTCAAACCAAGTAATATGTTAAAAATATATATTTGACAACATATGGACACTCATTTTTTAAAATAAGGCATACTAAATCTGTTTTTACCACGACTTTCAATTACGTTTACTCCGTTATCAAAAGTGTAAATTTAAAAAGTTAAACAATTAATATTTCAGAATTTTATTCTCTAAATCATTATTTATAAAATAAAATAAAAATAAATATTTCATCACGGCATATTACCCATTGCTGGGTGTGCCAATCTGCTTCATACACAGATATCGGTAATGATGGAATATTTGTACCGTGCGGGCGCTTACCAGGCGTCACTTCACGGGCACTCATTGCTGGCGTGGAGAGTGCGCCACAGGGATCTATTTTGTGCTATTAAAATTCGATGTAATTTTTGGCGCCGGTCGGGATCGAACCCGGGTCCCCAGATTCGCGACCAGACACTCTGACACACGGCCACGAGACTCCATAAAGGTTTACATAATGTTATATATATATATATATATATATATATATATATATATATATATATATATATATATATTTAAATAGGTAATATCAAGGATTTTCTAATTATAAGTTCCTTATAGATATTATGATCGCATTAAATTTGATATCTTCAGATCTTATTCTATTATGTTTACGTGTTGACTATATGTCTGAATGACAAATTCTATCTAGCGTAAATTAATATTTTTTTTATTTAAAATCAATAATTAAGTGTTAATTTACTGATGTTTTTATATATGTATTTTATTTTTTCAAAATCATTTTATTTCTTTCATATAAATATTTTATATCTTGGTGCGTCCACTGTATCTGTAGGACATTCGACGCATGGATAAGTTTAAATATTATCTGTAGAAGCTTGTACATTATTAAATGGGGTACCTACCTAGTAGTTAGTTTCAGTTTTGTGATATTTTTGACAGCAGTGATTTTAGTGTCAGTGAAACAAGAAAACTGATTTGAATATATTTAACACAATAAATTTACTTTGGAAGTAAATTTATTTGAACATTTAAATTTGGTAAATAAATTGAATAAAATTAAATGCGAATCTTATTTGAATATCCTACATAACCATAAAATAAAACTAATATAAATGATTCCTGTTCTTTATATTTAGATTTTTTAATTTTAAATTCATTCTATAAAGAAATTTTCTCCTACTCTTCTAATTTTTCGAGATTTTTCCAATTCATTGTCGGGATTGACAGTATTTCTGAACGGTATTTGTACTTCCTAGCAAAATTCTTCATCAATGTCTCCGGATTTCTGATACTGATATTTATCTATTAGTTACAAACATTTTAATTTTTCAATTGGTTTCCATGGCATTATTTGGGCTGTGAGATTTATTACAACAGATTATTTTATATATTATATTCTTTTATCTCTCAATTAATACAAATATATAATAAAATATTTAAATGTATCAGAAAAAGAATTTAATCTTCTTTAATACTTGTACGAACAAAAATTTTCAAAAAATAATATTTAGAAGATTTTTTTAAGAATTTGCTACTGTTGTCCTAAGAATTTGCTACTGTTGTCCAATTATTACCAAAACCATTTCAGCTCTTCACAGTAACATCCGATTGAGACATACGTAGATAAACAGAAACACACACACGAACACACACACACACACACATACACACACATACATACACATACATATACACACACATACACATCATCGTAAAAATGTTAAAATCGAATTGTAGAGATCTTAAAACGTGCTTATTCATTAAATTTGGATATGCGATTTTTAGCACGAATCCAATACCTCTCTTAGCGAGAGGTAAAAAAGTTACTACTAAAATATTTAGACAAATTATGAATGGATATTATTTTTAATAAATTATAATTTGTTTAAAATATACTGTTATAATTTACACAATTTACAGTAATATAAATATATTGTTATAATTATTGAAATACCACATGCACCTGGTTTCAAATGAATAAAATATTATATGCTCAAATAAAAGAAATATTTAAATACATTATTCTTTCACTGAATAATTTCAAGGTCCTTAGAATCCGTAACAACGGATAGTCATTAGAAAATAATTCTAAAATGACGACATTTTTATCTCTTGCAATAATTGGGTTAATAAAAAAAAATTGATGTGGCCAGCACAATACCTTCCGTCAATCCTAAAATTCTATACATTAATTTTCTTGCAAAAGATTCTAAATTTCCAGTAAAATTATTTCATAAACAAACTATGCAAATTGCAGTTGACACTGACATTTTCTTCTTCTTCATTAGTCTTTCTCATTCGTTAGGGTTCGCTAATTTTTATTTTCTTTTTCCACTCATTACTGTTTTATTGCGCGTCGTTCTCATTCAGTTCCTTTTCTCTCAAGTCTTCCACAGTACAGTCATTCCATCTTATCTTTGGTCTTATTCTGTTTCTTCAACCTTCTATTACTATTACTAAGCTATTTATTCTTCTTTCAATATATTCTTCATCTCTCCTCATGACATGTTGAGACCAATGTAATCGTCTCTCTTGTATCTTTGTAGAAACTTCTAACACTAGTGTTATTTCCCTTATTGTTTCATTCCGTATTTTTCCGTGTCTTCCTTAACATATATCTAAACGTCCTCATCTCTCCTACATTCATTTACTTTTCATTGATACTGACATCTGTCAATTTGAATTATCTGAATATATTAGCAGTTTCCATGTTTAGCATAGCTGGCTGATTTAAGAAATTTAATATGTTTATAATTCTTTAACTCTATATCTATTGAACATGAAGTATAAAATACAATCAAATCATATAGAGAATAATATATTCTTTAAGTTATAATAATGTTAAATGTCAATAAATGATATTTAACTGCGTTGTTTCAAGAAAAACTGTTAAAATCTTCAAATGAGGGTACTTCCGGTTGGCCAATTATAACCAAAATCTAATCACCTCTTTTTTGGATGTAAACTTGAGGAACACGAAAAAATTATAATTTTTGGAATCGTGGTATTGATGTTATGCGATCCGAAACTTTCGTCACACACACACACACACACACACACACACACACACACACACACACACACACACACACACACACACACACACACACACACACACACACACACACACACACACACACACACACACACACACACACACACACACACACACACACACAAACACACACACACACACACACACACACACACACACACACACACACACACACACACACACACACACACACACACACACACACACACACACACACACACACACACACACACACACACACACACACACACACACACACTCACACACACACACACACACACACACACACACACACACACACACACACACACACACACACACACACACACACACACACACACACACACACACACACACACACACACACACACACACACACACACACACACACACACACACACACACACACACAAACACACACACACACACACACACACACACACACACACACACACACACACACACACACACACACACACACACACACACACACACACACACACACACACACACACATACACATACACATACACATATACACACACAAACTCACACAGAAAGACACACATACATACAAACATCATCGTAAAAATAGTAAAATCGTATTATATGGGCCCTATAACGTGTTTATTCACTAAAAACTCATCATTGAATTTTTTGACCAAAGACAATACCTTCCTTACCTAAAGGTGACGGAAGGTAAGTAATAAAACAAATTTCAAGTAATTATTACACAAATATATGGAAAGGTCGGGAAATCTTTCAAATATAGACCACAAAAATAAAATTACACATATACACCTATACCTCAGGGTTAAAATCAATTCTTATCACAAATATTGAAAAAGAATTGTCCTTGGGGTGTAATAAAGTTCTGTTTACACCTTCAAGATCACTCAAGCACGAATTATTAAATTTCAATTCATAAATAAAGCAAAAAATCCCTTGAAGTACAAAAGGAAAAATTGCAAGCAAGGTTACCACACCGAGTTTTGTTTTCGTTAGAATCACTCAAACGCTCCCCCCACCACCTGGTGGAAAATTAATTAACCAATGGCCATTTAAAAGCACGCGACAAGCGACAGTCGCAGTCAAAGCCTACTCCAACTTCCTAATTCCGCGCGAAGAGCTTAAACCTTAAACGGAAGAATTTTTTTCGCGATTTATTTTCATTTTCGTAGAGAATCTTTAGAAATTTTGTAATAAAAAGTTACAAAGTTTGGTTTTTAATTTACAGAGTGCAGAAAGCCAAACTTTTGCGAATGAATTATCAAAGATCAAACAGACAAATTATTCAAATTCAGTTCAGGACTTTCCTTTTGGACCAGCGCGACTGTGTTCGGAGGTAAAGGGTTGTTATATTTTATAAAAGGTACGTAAAAGTTTTGTCTAATTTTTGAATATTTCAAATTTATTATATGCATGGAATATTTTATGAATCTACTAGAAATAACAACGATTTCTACATTTAAGGGTGTGTGTTTTTCTTTAAATATGTCCCTTGAGAAATCAACTAATGATTTTATATTCATATATAATTAGTTTGCACGTAATATTTTTACTATTTTTAGCATTTAAGAGAAAATGATATTTATATTGTTTTGCTATATGTATTTTTTATATTTTTGGATATATATATGAAAAAATACTAGTATTATTATACGAGCCCAACCCCAAATGTATTCGTCTGAAAAAAAAATATTAACAGCAAGAAGAAATAAATTTTTAGATTACAATATATGTACAGAAATGCCTAGTTTCAGAGCTATAGCGATTTTAATATTTTATTTCTGACATACTTTTAACATTACAATAAAATCATAGTGGCCGTTTACAATGGAAAACAGTCAATTATAAATTATAAAAAATGTTCAAAATGTCCACCTTGAACTTCATTACAACATTCTAAGGAAAAACAAAAGACTATCTTCAATTGTTTTCCATTATAAACGGCCACTATGATTTTATTGTAATGTTAAAAGTGTCAGAAATAAAATATTAAAATCGCTATAGCTCTGAAACTAGGCATTTCCGGATATAGGTTTATATGAACTTTTTTTACTTTCTTGAGATGTATTATCCACCTTTAAATCCGTGATCTCTATTTTTTGAACACCCTGTATGTAGATGTATATTTTTACCAACTTAGAAAGCAGTGAAATATTTTTCATATTACTTTTTAACGATAATAAATTTTTATTATAAATAATGAAAATAACTGATCACACAGAAAAGTAGCTACGAGCCCCATCCCAAATATATTCGTAGCCTCTGAAATAAATATATTAATAGCAATATAAAATATTTTTAAAGGTTACAAAAGTTAAGACTATATTTGGACATTTTTATTTTATATATTAATAAAGTGTACTGGATTTAAATACAATGTTATTAACTAAATTTCTCATTTAAACAATAATCTACGAGCAAAGATATGACGAAAGACAAGTCCAAAATTTTTTGTTCCAAAACTAAATAATACAATATTTATGTTATTATTATCTATAAAATTGAGGGTAAAGGTAATTGACAATATACTCAATTAATTGCCATCTTAAATTTTATTACTTTAATAAAAATTATTTGTGAATTATTAAAGACGAAAACATTTGTCACATGCAGACAATGGTTTGTTTGCAAATTTTTATTAAGCCTAACAAATTTTATTATAAGCAATGTATTCAAATTCTGTACACTCTATTAATACACCAAATCAAAATTTGTTGATTTGGAGTAATAATCATAGCAGCCAGAAGTTTATTTATTCTTATTTTTAATATAATTGTAGGTGGTACTTTAATAAATAAATATCACTTTGCAAATAATTTTACTAAAAAAATAAAATTTAATATAGTAATTAATTGAATATATTGTCAGTTACCTTTACCCTCAGTTTATAGATAATACTAACATAAATATTGTATTATTTAGTGTTGGAACGAAAAATTTTGGGACTTGTCTTTTGTCATACATATATTTGCCAGTAGATTATTGTTAAAATGATAATTTTAGGTAATAACATTATACATATTTTAATCTAGTACACTTTCTTAATAAATAAAATAAAAAATTGCCCAAATATAGTCTTAACTATTGTAATCTAAAAATTTATTTCTTCTTGCAGTTAATATATTTTTTTCACAGGATACGAATACATTTGAGGTTGGGTTCGTATTTAAAATAGTAAAACTTTTATATGACCTATTTTTTGTTATTTCTTATAATAAAAAAGTTATGGGGGGGGGGCGTCTTCCAAGGCTCACCATGTATTAAGGTGTGAACAACTACATACTCGAAATTGTTGTCGATTTTGAGAGCAAAAAACATTTGTGGGATGATTCTGTTCACATCTATAAGTGTTACAGATTTGTATATCTGTATAAAAGTGACAAAAACACATCTATTTCGTTGATTAAAATAAAATTATACATAAGGTAGCTTTCGTTGCGACTAGTGAACAGAATCTACCCATTGGAACGAATGTATTTTGTGTACATGATATGTAACAATCTGATCTTATGAGAGTTCGAGAAAAATTTCCCACATTTACTATTTACTATACTAATATATTATGTTTTCATTTCGTTAATTATTATGTATTTTTTTATTTCTGTTGCAGATTCAAATAACTGATCATTTCATTATTTTCACGCACGCTTAATTTATATTTGTAAAAAGAAAAATTATAGTACTTAATCCATTTTGTGGAAAAATGTTTGCTAAAATAAAATTTTGGCATTTTGCTTTTTTCATCTTCATTCTGTCAGCAAGTTCATTAACTTCGGATGCTTACAAACTTCAAGAATCCACAACAAACACAATTGGTCAATTATCAACACCTTTAGAAGAAGCTCAAGCTTTAAAAGGTAAGCCTTAAAAAAAATCTGTTGTGGCCAGCACAATACCTCTCGCTATTTTCATTTTATGTTACATAGGGCGAAAGCAGTCATGTGACTTTGTTGGCTTTGGCAAGCAAATATAGGAGCCCGTGGTAGAATGACAGCTATTAATAATGTACATAGGTGTCAAGTATCATAATTTTTTATTCAAAACATTATTTTCCAAATCCATGTGGATTATTTTCCTCGACAAGTATATTCCATACTATTGAAGACAAATAAACATCAGAATATTTTGAAAGAAAAATTATGACATATGACAATTGTGACATCTATGTAAATAACTACTAGCCGTCATTCTGACACGGATCCTCATATCTGCTTGTCAAGGCCATCAAAGTCATACGACTGCTCGCGCCCTATGCAACATAAAATGAAAATGGCGATAGGTATTGTGCTGGCCACAACAGATTTTTGGAAATATATCTCGGCACCTTAATTTCCAAATTTTATGTTAACAGAAATTTTGGTATAATTAATAAATATTGACATAGTATAACAGAACATTTAATTCTGAATAATTTTCTTCAAATAAACTTTTTTAAAAAATAAATAATAAAGCCAAAAATTAACGTTTTATTTATCAATAAATCCAATACAATATTAGTATGGCCATCTATTGCATAAAATTATTAACAATCACTGACATTTGTTAATATTTATATATGTATTTTCAGAAATTAATATCACAAAACTAAGGCATTAAATCGAAAAAAGTTTCAAATAAAATTTACTCAAAATAATACATATATGTTAGTTATAAATATATGAATTCTATTTATTTAGCTTTTATCTGTAGAGATTTAAATGCATACATAAATAAATCATTTTCTCAAAAACAAATATGAATAAAATAAATTATAAGCTAACACATATGTAAAATTAAAAAGTAATAGAAGTTTATTTAGAAAATTTCTTTGTATAAAATTTTCCCTTCATATAATAAACATATTTGAGTTCTACTTATTATCTCTGAAACAAAAGCGAAAATAAAAAAAAAGTTTCAACAAAACTCCCCTTTATTTAATTAAAAAACAATTTCTATATAACAATTTTTGTCGAAAAGTCGCTAGTTTAGCCAGAAAATAAGTTTTCTCGAATTTGTTAATCCAAAACGAGACTACTACTGTAATCTATGATGATAACTATGAACTATTTTTTAATGTTTTGTTGTAAGAAAGTACGTTGTTGTATCGTGTAAATGGGAGAAAATCAATAACTTCGACAAATCGATTGACCAATCAGATTCAAAAAAGCTTGCAAATGGAAGACGCGGGATAAAAAATTGTTTAAACATATGTCACTTGACTTGTTTTACAAACATTTGAATATCTCAACTGTTTTTTAGGCAACGAGATTTATTACAACAGATTATTTTATATTATTACATATCTCCAAACCTATACGAGATGTAATAAAAAATTTAAATGTGTCAGATTGAGAATTTAATGTTCTTTAATATTACCAAGAAAAAAAATCAAAAACATACATCCACACACATACAGACATCATCGTAAAAATGTTAAAATCGGATTATAGGGACCTTAAAACGTGCTTAATCATTAAAGTCTGGATATGCGATTTTTAGCATGAATCCAATACCTCTCTTAGCGAGAGGTAAAAATCTATTTGCATGTAATAATTTTTACTCATAATATAAATTTTAAAATCGGTTTAAACTACTTTTTGATAACATTGTTATACAACCTATCTTAACATTTATCGTATTAATTGTAAATTTGTTACAGATGCAAGCAATGCAGAACAATGCACTGAAGGACATTCGAGAATGAAGAACACCTTTGCATGGGAGGATTATGCAGTTCTAACAACGATGTTGGTGGTCTCTTGTGGGATTGGAGTCTTTTATGGATTTATCGGGCCAAAACAAGAGACGAGTAGCGATTTTCTGCTGGGGGGAAGTACTATGGGGACGTTTCCCATGGCCATGTCTCTCGCAGCAAGGTAGGAAGCAATTTTATTATAAATGTATCATAAAATAGTTTTAATAATGTGACAATTTTTTACGTCTGTAAAACATAAAAACGAATTTATATTTAATTTTTGAGTAATTGCTATTTCATTGATTGATTTTATACATCATAAATTGATAAAATACGTTCATGTAAAAATGTGCCATTTGAAACCCTTTTCACAAGTATTTATCAAAACCCTAATGGATTTAACATAAGAAATTAGTTTCTTAGTCTGCATTACTTCTCGTTTAATTTCAATGCCTGCTAAATAATTTTAGAGTTTATATTTTTAATTTAGACCTTTGGTGATAACATAATTTAAAAATCTGTTGTGGCCAGCACAATACCTCTCGGTACTGCCGTTTTGGTTACATAAGTATAGGGCGCGAGCAGTCATGTGACAGTGTTCTTGACAATCAGATATGGGGGCCTGTGTCAGAATGGCAATTAGTAATTATGTACATAGATGTCAAACGTCAGAATTTATCATTAAAAATTTCAAGATTTTTTAAATTCACGTAGTTAATTTCTAACCAGGAGTGTGGAATTTACTTGTCGAGGAAAATAAACCACATGGGATTGGAAAATCACTAAATTTAGAATGAAAAATTATGATATTTGACATCTATGCACATAATTACTAGCTATCATTCTGACACGGGCCCCTGTATCTGCTTGTCAAGACCAACAAAGTTACATGACTGCTTGCGCCTTATTGTATTTAACATTTCTTGTATACCTACATTCTACACCAAAAATTCTACTTATATTTATTGTTTATATTTAGATTTTTTATTTTAAATTCATTCTATGAATTCAATCTATGTCGGGATTGACAGTATTTTTGAAGAGTATGTGTAATATACCTGTAATTTTAAATATTTAACTATTAATGCAATAAGAAATAATATAATGTATGTACTTCTAAAAAAAAAACTTCAGTAATCTGTTAGTTACAAAAAAATATTTATAATTGGCTTCCATGACATTATTTGGGCTGTGAGATTTATTACAACAGATTATTATTAAATACCTTATATTTATTTATCTGGGAAGTAAGTACCTGCATTTAAAATTTCTTATTGTATTATTAATTAAATATTTAAAATTATAGGTATATTAATATTACATATATCCTTAAGAAATACCGCTAATACCGTCAGTGAATATAAAGAATTTTGAATATATTAGAAGAGTAGGAGAAAATTCGTCATAGAACGAAAGAATATATACAATTTGAATTATTTGTATGTACAAGAAATGTTAAATTCGTTAATTATAACCCTGGTTCGATCCCGACCAACGTCAAAAATTACCTCGAATTTTAATGGCACAACATTGACCCCTGTGGTGCACTTTCCACGCCAGCAATGAGTGTTCACACGGTACAATTATTTCATCATTTATCAAAATCTGAGTACAAAGCATATTGGCACACCCAGCAATGGGTAATATGCCGTGATGATATATTTATTTATGTAACAAAAATGGAAATGGCGATAGGTCAAGTGGTGACCGCACCAGATTTTTACAATTGATTATATGTATGAATCTAGCAGACTGTACTGGCAAGAACTGATGATCGTAATAAGTGCAAGAAAATGTGCACTCAATAAGGTAAATAAATAAATATTTCATCACGGCATATTACCCATAGCTGGGTGTGCCAATCTGCTTCGTACACAGATATCGGTAATGATGGAATATTTGTACTGTGTGGGCGCTTACCAGACGTCACCTCACGGGCATTGCTGGCGTGGAGAGTGCGCCACAAGGGTTCAATTTTGTGCCATTAAAATGCGATGTAATTTTTGGCGTCGGTCGGGATCGAACCCGGGTCCCCAGATTCGCGACCAGACACTCAGGTACACGGCCACGAGACCCCATAAGGTTCAGTTTACTCGAAAAGTTAAAATGAAACATGTAAAACTCAGTAATGGCGCACTGATTATATAAATGCAAAACGAGTTATGCACTATGCATAAATGGAAACGCAATAAGATTCATTGTCAGTTTGATTGATTTTCCTTTCAGTACTGTAAAATTTCTCTTATAAATAATCCACTTTCCATAAATATATACATACATACCTTCGTCAGATTTTTCTATAAACTTTCAAATTTAAATATTTTATCTGTTGCATATCTTTCAAATATAATGTACAGAATTAAATTTACTACAAAATTAAATCCTATCTTTTTATTATAATTTGGGCGAAAGTTGACCACATATGAAAAGACTATAATTTATCTGTGCGACTGTTTATATGTACATATGTAAATGAAAATATTATTTTCTATCTTTTGCGGTACATTTACGCAACTATTTTTACAAACATGTATTGCCTGAAGTATACAACAAATTATCTGGGCGTTGGAAAATATTTTTCACGGAAATAGGTATATTTACATATGTAAATAATACTGTCATTTACAATTCTTGTTTTACAGCATTCCTTACAATACATATAATTTCAAAATATTTACTAAGCTTTCAGCAAAATCTTAGAAAATCTGGACAAAACTAGATTCGAGTTGTTTCATAACTGCTGCCCTGGTTGCGTGAGGCGTACAGTAATTTCAGAAATTACTACAGATTTTATTTGGATTTATTGTTTCGTACTATGTTTATTACAGACTTCATCAAATTATTTTAATTGCTTTGCAAAAACAATAAAAACTTTTTGCTTTTGATTACATGATTGAATTTTTAATTAGGAAAATCCATACTATTCGCGAGTAATATTAATTGTAGTATTGTTTGTAATTTAAGAAAAACTACGTACAATATTAAGAATTTACATATGGCGGAACCGTTTTGAAAAAAAGCATATAAATTTTTAAATTACGTTTATATGCAATCTACTGGAAAATTAACATTGTTGGGACAATATTTGAATGAAGATACAAAATTTTATTCCAATAATATTATTTTTAATTTTATTTTTTGAAACTTTCCATATTTGTTTTACATATTTAAAATTTTGAGTTCTTTTTTATTTAATTTGAGGGGGAGATATGCATTTTTAAATATTAAATTTTACCGGATGTGACGTAGAAGTGCTGATGACACAGGGTGTATCATTTAATGGATGTTGTAAAGCAAAAAATTCTACATCCAAATCAATAAAAAAAAAAAATTTTGGCTTCATAAATGCAGAAATAAAATTTGATAATTCACGGAATTACAATTTAAGAGTATTAGCCATGGAATTAGAAACAAGAGACGAACAAAAGCGTAACGTTTTATACGTCAAATTATTAGTATTTATTTTGACAATCATTATTCTGACACTGACGTAATAAAACGTTACGCTTTTGTTCGTCTCTTGTTTCTAATTCCATGGCTAATACTATTAAATTGTAATTCCGTGAATTATCAAATTTTATTTCTGCAGTTATGAAGCAACCCAAATGATTTTTTTTATTGATTCTGATGTAGAAATTTTTGCTTTACAACATCTATTTGAAACTTTTTGTCTAATATAATTAGGGGAGCAATGCGCACGGAAAAACTGATTTACCATGTTAAATGCCTATTTTTCACTTTCCGTGATACATCCTGTAATATTATACCATTATACATATACATGTTCTGTACTAAAATCTAGATTGTAAAATTCGTCTTTTTATAAAACGCCTTAGACTTACTAATATTTTACAATCTGGCTAGTCATTGTATAAAACGACGAACAGCTTATGCTCAGATTGTATTAATATTTAGAGAAATATACTACAAGCAAACTAAGCTGTTCATCGTTTTATAACTCAGCTAGATGTCTGAACGTTTTTATGAAACAACTAGCTAAATCAACGAATCTGACTACATTTTATACTTTGTCTGCAACATATAGATTAGTTATTTTGTTTTTAATTATCTTATTATGTCCATAATTATTATACTTTTGAATACATTGTTGGGAACATAAAATTGTTGTTAGTGCTTACAATTTTAAATGAATTTTCTCTTGAATGAATGAATAAACACCTGATAAGTATGGAAATTACAATAAGTAGAAATTACTTTAATTGTAGGAATTTTTGATAAAATCTGAATTTCAAATCCGATAATTGTAAAGGAATTATGTATATAATTACAGATGAATAGGAAAAGATTGATAGCGGATTTCCTATTTTTTTTTATTGTTTACATTCCTTATGTTTCTGAACCATGAAGGATGTAAGTGTGATTATTAATTAAAAATATACGCATTGCAAGAATTTTTATATGCCTTGTACGTATTAAATTTAAAAAAATCTGATGTGGACACCACACGACTTCCTTGTACGATTATTAAACTATACATATTTTTTTAATATCTAAATTACAAAATATTAATTTTAACTTCAAAACGGTAAGATCTTTTTAAAGAGAGTTTTGATTACAACAAAGAAATATTTGATTACAACAATAAATATGACTAATTTCACAATAAAAATATAATATTTCTTATTGTACGAATCATAAAATTGCACGTATTTAACGTAATTTGACATGAACATTTTTTTTGTTCTAATCCATAGCAAGCTTTATTACAAAAATATAATTTTTAAATTTACATATCTCACTTATACAAAGGGCTAGTTTAATAATACTTGATGTACTAGACGCAGAAATTAATTCTCTAAAACTTTTATTTGAAGCATTTATTTCTAAAATCAAAATAAAATCATTTTATTCAAGAAAAACTGTTAACAACTTCAAGTAATGTACCACTTCCGGTTAGCCTATTTTAACCAAAATCTATTATGTTATTTCGATTGACATAAAAGTCTTGTATACCAAATTTGAAAAGTTTTGGATTATATTTAAAAACAGTTTTTTATTAAAATCTATTATAGGCTTCATGTAAAGTGCCACTTCTGGAAATTGTGTAATAACCAGAAAGGGAGGTGCACAACTAGATGTTATAGGAGTCCTAAATACAAAATTTCAACTTTCTACGGCTTACCGTTTTTGAGTTATGCGAGATACGTACATACGTCGCGACGAAATTAGTCAAAATGGATTCAGGGATGATCAAAATGGATATTTCCGCTGAAATCTGAAAACCGAAATTCTTCGCGATTACAATACTTCCTTTACTTACGTACAAGGAAGTAAAAAATGTCTTTACTATATGAGTTCGTACACTTTAACTTTACTGCAGTTCAATTTCTAAATTAATTACCTATTATTATTTGATAATGTTTATTAAGATTATTTCATATATTCCTGAGTATATCTGTGAGAGGCATTGTTCTAAACCTAAACCATAAATAAATACACAAAAACATTTTGAGTCCCTAATTTATTTTTGCACAACTGCATTAAAATTGTATGTTTACATCTTAATTCATTGCGGAAACTGAAACATTACACCCTACGGGTGGTAAAGTAGCACATGCGGGCGGTAAATAAGCTATCCGGGCGGTAAAGAAGCTACGCGGACGGTAAAATAATAATGCGGGCGGTAAAGTTGCACATATGGCGGCAGAGTAGCACATGCGGGTGGTAAGTAGCACAGGCGGACGGTAAAGTAAAAAAAGCCCGGCGACTGGTAAACAAAACGTCAAAAATACAATTGGAAATGTATTTTAAAAATAATTTAAAAACATTTCATTTAAAACCTTGTACATACTTCAGGCCGAAAGAAATCTACACCCTTGGACGAATAAAAACCCTCCGTTACGCGTCTGGCTTCATATTTCGTCCACAAGCGTAAACCTTTTCTTTTGATCCTCTATACGTAAATAACTATTTTATTTAACTAGTTTGATTATATTTCCGTATTTTGGTTCCAGTTTCATCACAGCCATCGAACTCTTGGGCAACCCAGCCGAAATGTACAACTATGGATCTCAATTCTGGTTAATCTGCGGATCCTTTATCATAATCGTTCCTTTAACGTCTTCGCTCTATCTTCCGGTATTCTCGGAACTGCGATTAACCAGCAGTTACGAATACCTGGCTAAAAGATTTGGCAGATATGCCAGATACTTAGCTGCTGCTCTCTATATCTTGCAGATGATATTGTACACAAGTGTTGCTGTCTATGCTCCTGCTCTAGCACTCAGTCATGGTAAGAAGTTTAACTAATAAATATAATATATGGTTGAAATAACGTCCAAATTTTTTAAATAAACATTGTAATTATCAAAATAATTTCAAATTCGTCAGGCCGTCATAGTAATTAAGGTGTTAAGGACAATAATGCCAGAGGTTAACAGTGTACTTTCCGAGGTTCTTTGGATGGAGGTGTGTTGGTTGACCGGAGGCATTATTATCCGTTTAACTTCCGTAATGCCTTTTAATATTCTACGGATTACGGATCAAAGAGTTTTAATAAAATTTACGAAGTAGGTATGCTATGAATGCTTCTGCTTTCTTAGGCAAAATGGCCATTATTTAGGCATAAAAAAATATATTATTGTCCCAATTGCAATTTATGAATTTATATTAATTATAATATTTTTAATATGTTTTTACCTCTCGCTAAGAGAGGTATTGGATTCATGCTAAAAATCGCATATCCAGATTTTAATGATTAAGCACGTTTTAAGGTCCCTACAATCCGATTTTAATATTTTACGATGATGTCTGTGAGTGTGTGTGTGTGTGTGTGTGTGTGTGTGTATGTGCGTATGTGTGTGGGGAGGTTGGAAAAACTATTTCTCAAAAACTATAATACTTAATATCTGTTTAACTACGTATTTCTCAATTGGACATTACTGGGAAGAGCCTTTATTTAGTCAAGGAAGGTAAAAATCTAAATATAAAGAATAGATGTAAGTAGAATTTTTGGTGTCGAGTGTAGGTATAAAAGAAATGTTAAACATAATAGGGCGCGAGCAGTCATCATAATTTCTAATTCTAAATTTAGTGATTTTCCAATTCCATGTGATTTATTTTCCTCGACAAATTAACTATGTTAATTTAGAAAATCTTAAAATGTTTAATGAAAAATTCTTACATTTGACATCTATGTACATAATTACTAATTATCATTCTGAAACGGGTCACTACATCTGCTTGTCAAGGCCAACAATGTCACATGACTGCTCGCGCCGTATACTTATGTAACCAAAAACAAAAGTGGCGAGAGGTATTGTGCTGGCCACAACAGATTTTTTTACATTATTAATAATAAAAATGTATCCTAAATAATTGCTTATTATTTTCAATAATTTATCATTTCATTATTTTTTCTTATTTTGTAAATATGTCAAGTTATCAAGTTATTAATAAAATAAATTAGCTAGAATTCATTTTGAAAACTCTTAATAAATTGAGGAATGGAAAATTTTAGGATGACTGTCTAAACATAACATCTACGCTGGTCTTAATAGATTTATGATTTATTATTCGCTATAATAGTATCGATTCATTGACTGTCCTATTTATTATTTATATTTACATACATGTAGTGAAATCTGTGACTAAGTAATCGATTGTGATTCTGACGACCCAAACTCGAATTCGGCTAATGTGATGTATGAATTTATTTAAAAATGTTCAGTTAAATAAGAACACCACAAAATTCTTAGAAATAATTAAAACACATTTCCTGGTCCAGAATTGTTTTTAATTATTATGTCACTTATTAATCATAAAAACTTCTAGCTGTTACTAGTATTACTGGTTCGAATTTCATTGGCAATTATAGGTCCTTCGCAGATATATGAGTATGTTGACAATTTACTGTAAATTAATTTTAAAATGGAACATAAATTTCAATTATAAAAAAACCTCGAACTTCAATAAGTCAAGTTCACAATTACAACAGATGTGCGAAAGATGATGAAATGATAAATTAATTTCTGATCAATAATAGTAAATATATACTTTAACAAGGTAAAATGATAATAAATTGCCAATTTAATCTTATTTATAAAAATCTCTTTTGACCAGCACAATCCTACTAGTAGTCGCCACTTTTGTTTTTGTTTACTTAAGTATAGGGCGCGAGCAGTCATGTCACTTTGTTGGCTTTGACAAGCAGATATGGGGGCCCTTGTCAAAGTGACAACTAGTAATTATGTACATGTCAAATGTCAGAATTTTTCATTAAAAATTTCAAGATTTTCTAAATTCACGTAGTTAATTTGTCATAGGAGTGTGGAATTTAATTGTCGAGGAAAATAAACCACATGGAATTGGAAAATCACTAAATTTAGAATGAAATATTGATATTTGACATCTATATACATAATTACTAGCTATCATTCTGACATAGGCCCCCATATCTGCTTGTCATGGCCAACAACGTCACATGATTGCTCGCGCCCTATTGTATTTAACATTTCTTGTATAATTACACTCTACACCAAAAATTATATTATACCTATTCTTTATATTTAGATTTTTTAAATTTAAATTCATTCTATGAAGAAATTTTGTCCTACTCTTTTAATTTTTCGAAACGTTTCCAATTCATTGTCGGGTCTGACAGTATTAAGGGTATATGTAATATACCTATAATTATAAATATTTAACTATTAATACAATAAGAAATAATATAATGTATTGTCACTGAATTTTTCAATTGGTTTCCATGACATTATTTGGGTTGTAAGATTTATTACAACAGATTATTATATACCTTATATTTCTTTATCTCTAAATCTATAAAAGATATAATGTAATATTTATATGTATCAGATAGAGAATTTACTCTTCTTTAATACTAGCAAGAACAAAAATTTTCAAAAAATAATATTTAGAAGACTTTTTTTAAGAATCTGCTATTTTCGGTTGTCCAATTACCAAAATCTTTTCAGTTTTTCCCAGTAATTGAGAAATACGTAGTTAAACAGATATTAAATACTACAGTTTATAAGAAATCGTCCTTCCAACATTCTCACACACATACACACACATACATCCACACACACACACACATCCACACACACACATACAGATATCGTAAAAATATGAACGTGCTTAATCATTAAAATCTGGTATGCCATTTTTTAGCATGAATTAAATACCTCTCTTAGCGAGAGATAAAAAGCAATCCATATTTTCATCTATTTTAATTTATTTTTAATTTTATTTTTTCAGTCACTGGTCTCCATACTTACATTGCCGTAACAGTAGTATACATTGTTTGCATCTTTTATGCGTCTCAGGTATAGTCTATTCATTATTAAACAATATTCCACGAAATAATTTTCTTTTTTATTATTTTTAGGGTGGATTGAAAGCTGTTATAATGACTGATACTTTCCAAGCAGCCGTACTTTTGGGATCCATTATTTTAATACTTCTTCTCGGTGAACAAGCTATAGGAGGACCAGAAATCATCTGGTCCACAAATTGGAAGACTGAAAGACTTGAACTCTTCAAGTAAAAAAAATACTTTCAATATTTTATTTTAGTAATAATTTCATTCATTTTTTTTTAGTATGGATCCCAATCCAACAGTCCGACATAGTTTCTGGTCAGTTTTAATAGGGGGAACATTTTACTGGTTAACAATGTTTGCTTCCAATCAGGCTTCCATCCAGAAATATATGTCTGTGGAGACAATTTCACAAGCAAGAAGGTGAGATAATTAATTCCATAGATTAAAGTATTAAATCCGTTTAGAATTATGCAATAAATGTATCTGACATATTAAATGAATCTTGAAAAATCGAACCAGCATGTTAATTGAAATAATAAAAATATTGCTGATTTGTCTATAAGACAGTAACTCACTTTACATAACAGCTGAGAAATAATTATTTTCATTGCGTAATACAATACTATTAAATGTTACTATGTATACAGGGTGTTAAAAAAGGGTAAAGATATATATGTTACAGTTAAAGTATCAACTTAGTCAATGTATACACTGTCTAGTTGATGTATGCTTCCAGTAGCTCTTTTAGTGAAAGTATACTTTATCTAGATAATGTATTCATTGACTAGTTAGTGTATACACCTTCTAAAGTAGTTTAGTTAAAGCATTTTGTCACTGTCTACCTAAATCCGAGTTGTATGCGTTAGGCACCGACGTATATATGGGGGGGGTTTAGGGGGTTCAACCCCCCCCCCCCATCGGTTATATTTTGCCACGTTTGATATTAAGCTGGATATAATTTTCTTACAAAATTGGGGGATTATGTACCTACTTAAAATGAAAACCAAAAATGGGCCGCAATGCCGCTGGGAACACGATTGCCAGGCGTCCCGTATATTCGGGATTGTCCCCTATTTCAGTTAACATTTGAGCGTCCCGTAAAGTACTGTTCGGGACGCCCATTTGTCCCGTATTTTGTGAGGAACGCAATTTAATTAACATTTAATTATTATACATTTTATTTTGAGCAGTTCAATAGAATAATGATATTGCTACTACTCAGTAATATAATATTTTAATTTAATGCAACATTGTATTTTCTGTTTTTGTAGTTATTGCTTATGCTCCCATCTCGCATCATAAAGTCTAGTAGAAGGGGCAACTATACGCTTTTGGAGCGTACATACGCGTTCTCGTCATAAAATATGGATTTTAATTTTTAAGAATTTGTTAAATTTGCTTCATTGTAAAGAACTCTATATTATCTTACATTGCATTAAAACACGTTTGACCTTGAAAATTTTAAAAAAATCGCCTGCGGCGCATTTTTTTCATCATACATTTTTCATTAAACCCTACCAGAACCCCCCCCTTAAGAAACCTATAGCTACATCAGTGGCGTTAGGTATTGTTTCTGTTTGTTTTTTTTTTTAATTTATACGCCTAGATTGTTGGGTGGGCAGATGTCCAATAAAATCGCGGAACAAAATTAGAAACTTATTCGTTGATTTTGATTAAACGTCAAATCGTGCGTCAAATTCAAAAAACAAACTCCGCCACTGGATTTGCTTTAACGTAGAGGGCAGTTCAATAGAAAATTGCATATCAGCAACTCATCGACATACGTTCCTATTACTTTTAGTGTGTTAGAGAGCAATATGAATATGGAACGTATATCTGTCATATAGCATAAATCACGTAGACATACGTCAAATAATCTATCTCTTTCTAATACATAATGTTACTATACTACCGCTATATAGAATATTGTTTATTCTTTCTTCGAACAAATGGCTTTGAATTGTCATCTTACGTGAACCAAACTATGTACTTGATACCTACAGTAAATTTTTTGAAAGGTGTCCGATCAAGGTCATCTGTATCATGAGCGAATTAATAAATTGGCATACATTTATCTCTTTCCTTTGCAAAGGCTATAAGCATATGCGATAAGGATAGATATAACACGCTTGTCTTTCAAAAATTCATATTGTTTCGACTGAGCTAGGACATTCCATTTTAAAACGATGCTCGTTGTTGATAATACTTTCGCTGTAACGTAAGTTTATGTTTTAATTACATTACCTTAATTCATAGCCGTACGAATAACGTTATTTTGTGTTGAAGTCACTGATACTGACATTGTGTCAGTATCTTATTTTTCACATATTTGGTTTTACATTTGCTTATAAACTTACCAGTTGACTTATTTTTGAATTTTGAATGCTTTTATTGTAACATATATTTTTATAATAATAAAATAACAGTAGTATCTTATGTATCCTCATAAAAACTAAGCAAACGACACTACTGAATTTGTCGAAATGTGCGGAGCGAAAATCTGAATTCATACAATTCGCAGACGACCTTGATCGGACATCTTTCAAAAATTTTACTGTATGTACATTATTACTATGTAACATAAATTGAAAATGGTATTGTGCTGGCCACAACAGATTTTTAAAAATGTGAAACTGGCTCATTAAAAATACAATCGATATTTAAACTTGTTTGTTAATAATATATAAGCGTCTCCTATGTTCTATATGGTTGGTTGATGACTGCATTGCCATAACCAAAATAAAATAAAAACAGCAAAATAAAATACATAAATAATAGAGTAACTGTGTTTTTAATATTTCTAATAATTTCCTTACCTTTCTTGCAGTGCGTTATGGGTATCAGCAGCTGGTCTTGTCCTGATCTACACCATAAACTTCTACACGGGAATGATTATGGTAGTACACTATTCTGGCTGTGATCCTCTGAAGGCTGGTGATATATCTGCAAGCGATCAACTCTTACCACTCTATATCCTCAACTCTTTCGGACATCTGAGAGGGGTGGCAGGATTCTTTGTTGCTGGAATTTTCGCTGCTAGTCTTGGGTAAGTCTAAAAGCAATAAAATTCAACTTGCAACAATGGGGTTGTTACCATTTTCGAAGTACAGTTTAGCCAGCACCTTAATTTCCAAGTTTTAAAATTTTATGTTAACAGAAATTTTGGTATAATTAATAAATATTGACGTAGTATAATGGAACATTTAATTCTGCATAATTTTCTTCAAATAAACTTTTTTTAAAAATTAATAATAAAGCGAAGAATTAATGTTTTATTTATCAATAAATCCAATACAATATCAGTATGGCCATCTATAGCATAAACTTATAAACAATCACTGACATTTGTTAATATTTATATATGTATTTTCAGAAATTAATATCACAAAACTAAGGCATTAAATTGAAAAAAGTTTCAAATAAAATTTACTCAAAATAATATGTTTTAGTTATTAATATATTAATTCTATTTATTTAGTTTTTATCTGTAGAGATTTAAATGCATACATGAATAAATCATTTTCTCAAAAACAAAATATGAATAAAATAAATTATTAGCTAAAATATATGTAAAAATAAAAAATAATAGAAGTTTATTTAAAAAAAATCTTCGTATAAAATTTTCCCTACATATAATAAACAAGTTTTAGTTCTACTTATTATCTCTGCAACAAAAGCAAAAATAAAATAAAGTTTCAACAAAACTCCCCTTTATTTAATTAAAAACAATTTCTATATAACATTTTTTGTCGAAAAGTCGCTAATTTAGCCAGAAATTGAGTTTTCTCGAATTTGTTAATCCAAAACGAGACTACTACTGTCATCTATGATAATAATTATGAACTATTATTTAATGTTTTGTTGTAAGAAAGTACGTTGTTGTATCGTGTAAATGGGAGAAAATCAATACCAAGTACAAATCGATTGACCAATCAAATTCAAAGAAATGTGCAAATGGAAAATGCGGGATAAAACATTGTTTAAACAAACGTCATTTGTTTGTTAATCAGCTGTTAAGTGTAAAAGTGTTAAATTTATTTATTTTGAGTTAATAAATTGTTGAAATATTGATTGTTATATGATTTTATATATCAATTGAATTAAAACAGAAATTTTGTTGTAATTATTATTTATTTACCATTTTATTTTGTTAGAAAAATAATGTATACAAGAGTATATTAGATCCGAAGTGGAATTATATTTCATTACAGCTTACAGCCCAAAAGCGGATGCGAAAACTTTGCCCAGAACTAGTTTTGAACACATGAAAATTTCCAAACCCAGTTTTTTCACTTCTACAGATATTGCTTAACCAGAATTAAACAATAAAACAATATTAGTAATGGTTAGGTTATGTTACAATTTGGTTTAAAAAATAACAAATAAATATCTTTCTTTGTAAGTTTAGATAAACCCAAAACGTGTTGTGTCTGATTTTCTGGTTTGGGAATGGTCAGGAGTTCTACTATTATCATCTGATATCATCATTATCGATATCATCACCTTTATTGTATCCGTGGTATTTGAGTTACTTAAGTTATTTATTAAGTTGTGCATGCCTGATTACTAAGCATTACTTAACAAACTCGCGACTTAGAGGAGAAGGACAAGATAGCTGGAAAAATTCGGTATTGGTAAGTGAAGAAAACGATTCACAGAAGCATTGAAGACTCACAACTTCTTCTATATTTGAAAGAAACATTGTTGACGTTGTTAGTTACCACGGTTGTTGAGTGTTGTGTTTATGTAGTTGTTACAGTTAATTTGGCATGTAATTTTAAATTGTTTTAGGGCCAATTTTATAATTTTAACTTCCAGATAAATAAACAATATCAAATCGGATTATTGACAGCAATCAAAGATTTATCAGTTTATTTTGTTTAATTCATTTCTGTTTTGTTTATTTAACTGGAAATTATAAAATCCGCTCTTAAATAATGACAATATTGTTTGTAATTTTAACAAAGTTCTTCGTATTTAGAATAAAGTTTATTACAAGTATTTAATTTCACCGTCAAAATTATATCGTGAAAGTACAACCGAACTTTTCCTTTCTGAAATCCTACATATGTTAATATCTATAAATATAAGAAAATAATTATGAAATTATAAACGTAAACATGACACTTAAAAGTAAACTGAAGTCTAAATTTAAAGTGAAAATAAGTTTAATCAAAGTTATCAGTATTAAATGATGAAATTATAAATATAGAAATAGAAATTATATGTCCATATTAAATTTTGTGCGATTTTTTTTAATAAAAAAAACTAAAAAATAATAATTATTTAATAAAAATATATAAAAATTATACAAAAATGGATACCCGGCTTCTTAATTATTGAAATCTATGTATAATATTTCATATCTACTCATAATTTTGTTACAAATGCATTGTAAACGTAGGCCTAGCATTAAACATTTCAATTCATAAATTCTGAACTCGAGATATCAAATTTATATATTTAATTATTTTTGAATACGAAATATCACACCCTCAAGTGGGTAAAAAAAGTTAAAATGCAAACTTTACACTAAAATACACAAAATTAGCTCGTTTTTAACTTAACAGCTGATTAACAAGTCAACTGACATATGTTTAAACAATTTTTTATCCCGCGTCTTCCATTTGCAAGCTTTTTTGAATCTGATTGGTTAATCGATTTGTACTTGGTATTGATTTTCGCCCATTTACACGATACAACAACGTACTTTCTTACAACAAAACATTAAATAATAGTTCATGATTATTACCACAGATGACAGTAGTAGTCTCGTTTTGGATTAACAAATTCGAGAAAACTCAATTTCTGGCTAAACTAGCGACTTTTCGACAAAAATTGTTATATAGAAATTATTTTTTAATTAAATAAAGGGGAGTTTTGTTGAAGCTTTATTTTATTTTCGCTTTTGTTTCAGAGATAATAAGTAGAACTAAAAATTGTTTATAATATGTAGGGAAAATTTTATACAAAGATTTTTTTTAAATAAACTTCTATTATTCTTTAATTTTACATATATTTTAGCTAATAATTTATTTTATTCATATTTTGTTTTTGAGAAAATGTTTTATTCATGTATGCATTTAAATCTCTACAGATAAAAACTAAATAAATAGAATTAATATATTAATAACTAAAATATATTATTTTGAGTAAATTTTATTTGAAACTTTTTTCGATTTAATGCCTTAGTTTTGTAATATGAATTTCTGAAAATACATAATGTCAGTGATTGTTTATAAGTTTATGCTATAGATGGCCATACTGATATTGTATTGGATTTATTGATAAATAAAACATTAATTCTTGGCTTTATTATTAATTTTTTTAAAAAGTTTATTTGAAGAAAATTATTCAGAATTAAATGTTCCATTATACTACGTCAATATTCATTAATTATACCAAAATTTCTGTTAATATAAAATTTTAAAATTTGGAAATTAAGGTGCCGAGATATATTCCCAAAAATCTGTTGTGGCCAGCACAATATCTCTCGCCATTTTCATTTTATGTTGCATAAAAATAAAAAAAAGCGAAACTACCCCATTGTTGCAGCCAATTAAATACCTTACGAAATTTCCTTTCAAATGAAGACAAAATATACGGATTTACCATGTTGTACATACCGTACAAGGCAAATGAAGATCATGTTTTCTTGTTTTCCAGTACAGTGGCATCAGCACTAAATAGTTTGGCAGCTGTAACATTTCAAGATTTTGTAACTGGAGCTATGGGAATCACTCTTCCAGAATCCAAAGGAGCCTTGTATGCTAAATGGATATCTATTTTATATGGAGCCATTAGTTTTGCACTGGTAGGTACATTAATGAAAAATAAAAACTATGCAACTGGACATGGTGTATCAGAATTAAAAATAATGAAATAGCTCACGTAAAAATACAGTTATTGAAAACCGAAATGCCAAAAAATCTATTCATTTTATATACTTCTATACTAGCATAGAACCTACATGGATTTTTGGAATTATTAGTTTCATGAATCAAGAATTTTGTTTAGGCAGTTTGTAAATAAAGGCTATTTTAATTATTGTTTAAAAAAATATATTTTAAATATAAATAAATAAATAAATATTTCATCACGGCATATTACCCATTGCTGGGTGTGCCAATCTGCTTCATACACAGATGTCGATAATGATGGAATATTTGTACCGTGCGGGCGCTTACCAGGCGTCACCTCACGGACACTCATTGCTGGCGTGGAGAGTGCGCCACAGGGGTCAATTTTGTGCCATTAAAATTCGATGTAATTTTTGGCGTCGGTCGGGATCGAACCCGGGTCCTCAGATTCGTGACCAGACACTCAGGCACACGGCCATGAAACACTTATTTATATTATTTAAATATCACGTCTCAAATTCTATTTCTTTTTTTGACTAGTAATAAAATTGTTATATAACATAGTCTAGATTATCTAGACTAGTAATAAACAATAAACAAAAAATAAATTTGCATAATAACACTATAACGTCATCATAATGTTCTTGTTCTGACCTACACCATCTTTTTTAGACTCTAATACAGTGGTTCCAAATCTTTTCAATACTGCGGAACACTTTTGTGAGCAAGAACTTTAAGCGGAATTCTTTTTAATTAAAATATAAGAAAATCTGATGTGGACTACACAATACCTTCCGTTTAAATTAATTTTTATTCATGTAAATAAGTATTTAAAATTAAATTTAAATACCAGGTTCAATACCGACCGACGCAAAATTTTAAATGACACAAAAATGACCCCTGTGCTGCACTCTCTACGTCAGCAATAAGTGCTCGCACTGTACAAATATGTCATCATCGTTAACGAAATCTGTCTACAAAGCAGATTGGCATACCCAGCAATGGGTAATATGCCTTGATGATATATTTATTTTATTTATTTATATACTTACCTATTTTCATTGCTGGCGTGGAGAGTGCACCACAGGGGTCAATTTTGTGCCATTTAAAATTCTAAAATATTTGGCGTCGGTCGGAATCAAACCCGATTCCCCAGATTCGCGTAAAATGGCGCCTGGTAAACGCCCGCACGTTACAAATATGTCATCATTATTACCGACATCTGTGTATAAAGCAAATTGACTTACCCATCAGTGGGTAATATGCCGTGATGATATATTATATATTTTTATTATTCTACCTATATTCCTGCATATTTACTTATTGTTCCATTTACTATTTTCTTTTTAAAACGTTACTATTATTATTTGAAATGATTAGTTTGTTGACAGTGACATATATCTGTCAGTTACATACATTTGAGATCTGAACTGTGAAACCATGGAGTTGTGTTTAAAGCATAGGCTCCGGGGTTAAAATTATAGATAATTTTAGAAATTGTAATATAATGAATTATATTCTCATAAAAAAACATTTTAAGCGGGATATTCTCCATTTTTCTACAATTTTATTCTTTCTTTCTAGGTTTTCATCGTGGAACAACTTGGCAGCGTAATGCAAGTGGCCCTAAGTTTCAACGGAATGGTAGGAGGCATAACTTTGGGCCTATTCTCTTTGGGGATGTTCTTTCCTTGGGCCAATGGCAAGGGTGCAGTTGGAGGTGGGTTGACAGCTCTTGCTCTCGTGCTGTGGATGGGACTGGGTAATCAGGTTGCTCAAGCCAGTGGCAAATATATTTTTGATTTGAAGACAACCAGTGTGGAATTGTGTCCGTGTTTAAATACAACAACAATTGAAGATGTAATAGAGCCGCATGACAACAAGTAAGTAGATACTAAATATATATTTTCGTGCTTTGTAATAATATATAATTTGTCAAGGGCTTATTTGCAATCCAAATTTTGTGCATTACATTTTCCTTACCTTATATTATTCTTAAAATATATATTCCCGTGTAATACCTGTAGAATTTTTTTCCAACAAGTTCAGAAATCGGCACTAAAGTAAACCATTATACAACGATTTCATACAAATGCAGTATAGCCAACCTTATAATAATTATTGTGCATGTAAGATAACTTGGACTGGTATACGATGTAAAATGGTAAATTTCTACTTAAAATTGCAAAAATATGTGCAAGAAAACGACTTAAATAATTCCGATTGAATAAGTTTGAGATAAAACATAATTATGAGTTAAATAAATTCAATGTCCGAAATTTGCAACATTAGGCGTTTTTGTTTATTATCTAGGAAAAAGAAGTCAGATTTTTTTGTCTTATGATGTCGTCAGATGGTTTAGATATTGATCCGAGGTTTTGTTAAAATAAGAACGGACAAGAGTGTTTTATACTAAAAGAAATAGAGTGATACGTATTAAAATGCATAATTAAATTCTAGTTACCAAAATACAATAGGTTGAAGTTCTATAAATAACACGAAATTTTCTAATTTTTGTAATCAAGGTACTTTCGGAAAACAAGAGTTATTATTGAAAAGTCATACCGGCCGTAAGAGCCTCGGCAAATAAATTCCACATTCGTGATGCAAAATAAAACTTTAATGCCTTGATATAAAAATAACTATAACATATTTTTCTGTACACGTAAATACTCCTACTAGCCAATAACAATCAGGTATGGGCATATTTAAAATTTTCAAGGTACACCAGAACATCAATACAGCTTTATTTTTTTGAAATTGTAAATATCGCGCGGAACTATTCTCAAAACGAGAAACAGGTCATAAAATTTAATATGTTAATTTTACTTTAGCTGAAAAATTATCTCTTGTAATTAACATTTTATTTTCTTTTCAGTGACGTTTTCGTCTTATATAGAGTATCCTATCTCTGGTATTCTCTTATTGGCTTCGTTGTTACTATTGCCGTCGGTCTGATAATATCATTTATGACTGGCGCTCAAGATCCTAAAGATGTTGATGAAAAACTTCTTTCTCCACCGATTAAGAAACTGCTTCAATCGTTATCAGTTTCAACCAAAGAATTACTAAACCTACCGCTAAAGTCACAAAATACTAACTCAAATAACAGAGAAGTACGATTGATTGGGATAGTGAACATTGGCTTAGACATTGAAGATGAAAAGAGGCGAAATAGTAATGGAAAGATGTGAATGATAATAATGTAATGATCTGTTATTGTAGTATTATTAGTTTTATCTTTGTACCTGATTATATAAGGTACACGTAGTGTTCTGCCATATATGTATTAATATATTTATATATTTATCTTTATGTAATTTAAATAAACATTTTTAGTATATTTTTTTCTTAAATTAACCTGTAGAAAATGGAATAATCTTTAATTTTTATAATAACAAATTGCGAAAAAATAACATTTAAATATATTTTTTGAAGAAAAACTATTTTGAGCTTCCGGTAATCTTGTTCTTTTTATAAATTAATTATTTCGCATTCCTTTTAATTATTATTAAAACTATTTTTGCAATACATAAATACTGCTATAGTTTGGTTCACGAAAGATGACAATTCAAGGCCATTTGTTCGAAGAAAGAATAAACAATATTTTATATAGTGGTAGTATAGCAACATTATGTATTAGAAAGAGATAGATTATTTGACGTATGTCTACGTGATTTATGCTATATGACAGATATACGTTCCATATTCATATTGCTCTCTAACATACTAAAAGTAATAGGAACGTATGTCGATGAGTTGCTGGTATGCAATTATCTATTGAACTGCCCTCTACGTTAAAGCATGGCGGAGTTTGTTTTTACCTTCCGTCACCTCTAGGTAAGGAAGGTATTGTCTGGTCAAAAAATTCGGTGGTGAGTTTTCATTGAATAAGCACGTTTTAGGGTCTTTACAATACGATTTTACTATTTTTACGATGATGTCTGTATGTGTGTGTGTGTGTTCGTGTGTGTGTGTGTGTGTGTGTATGTGTGTGTGTATGTGTGTGTGTGACCGCATTTTCGGGCACGATATCTCCAATACTAGAATTCCAAAAATTACAATTCTTGCATATTCCTCTTACTTACAACCATATGCAGACCTGTTTAGATTTTGGTTATAATTGGTCAACCGGAAATACCCTCATTTGAAGATTTTAACAGATTTTCTTGAAAAAATCAGTTAAATGTTATTATAACTTAAAGAATATATTATTGTCTATACGATTTGATTGCATTTTATATTTGATATTCAACAGATATAGAGTTAAAGAAGAATAACGATAATAAATTTTATATAAATTTCATAATTCAGCCAGCTATGCTAACTTAACCATGGAAACTGCTAATATATTCAGGTAATTCAAATTGACAGACGTCAGTATCAATAAAATGAAATCAATGAAAGAATAAGGGAAGTAACTCTAGTGTTAGAAGTTTCTAGATATAAGAGAGACGATTACATATTGGTTTGAACATGTCATGAGGAGAGATGAATATATTAATAGAAGGTGGAAGAAACATAGGAAGACCAAATATAAGATGAAAAGACTGTATTGTAGAAGACTTGAGAGAAAAGGAACTGAATGAGGACGACACGCAAAACAAAAATGAGTGGAAGAAGAAAATAAAAAATAGCGACCCCCTAACGAATGGGAAAAACTAAAGAAAAAGATGTCAGTGTCAAGTGCAATTTGCATAGTTTGTTAATGAAATAACTTTACTGGAAATATAGGATCTTTTGCAAGAAAATTTATGTATGGGGCGCGTGCAGTAACATGACTTTGACCCGTGTCAAAATGACAGCAATTAATTATGTCCATAACTGACAAGTGTTATAATTTCATAATTTTCTTATTTCATGTGGTTTGTTTGTTATCAGGAGTATGGAATTCAGTTGCTGAGAAAGGGAATCACATAATACCAAAAATTTATAATCTTTTGCAAGAAAATTTATGTATGGAATTTGTACATAATACACAGGATTGACGGAAGGTTTTGTGCTGGCTACATCAGATTTTTTGAATTTGACGCACGATTTGTCGTTTAATCAAAATCAACGAATAAGTTTCTAATTTTGTTCCGCGATTTTATTGAACATAATCATGGGAGAGAAAGGAAAAATTTTGCGAAGGCAAGCTATTCAATTTGTGCATAATGAAGATGAATATTTTCAACGGGATTTTGAATGATTAAAATGTATCCACAAATATTATACCTGGTGCACGCCTATGTTTATAGAATGTAGTGAAGTTATTTGCAAGTAATATTATACCAGATGGTTTGAAAATGACCTTGAATTGTCATCTTTCGGGAACCAGACTTTAAACTGAGAATTTTATAGTGAATTTATAATTATAAAGTTAACATTAAAAATTTACAGTTGATATTTATTGCCACCAACCATAAAAATTTGCACACTCATTAATTTATTCAAATGAAATTACAGAAAAATATTTGATTGTATTATTTAAAATTTTAAATTGAATCTAATCTAAATATGTTCACGAAATGTTTAACATGTATGCAAATTACGATAAATACTGCACGAATACATTTGGGTGTGGACCAACATCATGATAGTTTTAGTTTTACGGCAAGTTGTTATTAGCTATAGCTATTTAATTTATAGTAACATTTAAGTTTTAAATGTTACGCATTTTAAGTAGATCGCTCATAAATTTCTACTTTTTGCTTGAATTAATTAATTTTTTCAAAATGTTTTTGTCATTCGACAAGGAAATATTGTTTCAAAAACTTGTAATATTCAGAGTGGTTGAAAAAGTTTTAACAAATGGGCAACTTTTTATTATTATACTGAGTTTTTAAAAAATCCACAGAAATATAAATCAGCCAGTTATACTAACCATGGAAACTGCTATTCAGATAATTCCAATTGCCAGATGTCAGTATCAGAGACTAGGATATTGTTGGGGAAGATACGGAAAGATAGGGTAAGGAATGAAAGGTAAGGGAAATAACTCGAGTGACAAAAGTTTCTACAAAGGTACAAGAGAGACGATAACATTGATTTGAACATGTCATGAGGAAAGATGAAGAAGAATGAATAGATTAGTAATAGAAGATAGAAGAAACTGAAGAAGACCAAAGATAAAATGAAAGGACTGTATTGCGGAAGACTTGAGAGAAAAAGGAACTGAATGAGGACGACACGTAAAACAGATATGAGTGGAAGAAGAAAATAAGAAATAGCGACCCCTAACGAATGGAAAAAGCTAAAGAAGATGTCAGTGTCAAGTGCAATTTCTATAAATTGTTTATGAAATAGTTTTACTGGAAATATAGGATCTTTTGCATGAAACTATGTATGGAATTTGTACATAATACACAGGATAGACGGAAGGTATTGTGCTGGCCACATCAGATTTTTTTAAATTTTATTGTCAATTATAAATTGGAAATAATTAAACGTACTCTTGTAGTAAACTAATAATAGAAAATGTAAGGTTACAAGAAAACCACAAATCTGACTACAATAATCTTATTTATTACTTAACAAATAACATAAAATAAGCATCTTCATAGTTTTCTAGGTCTAAACTGCGGCTCCAGCGGCTTGGAGGTTAGCCCTGACTTGCTGGTGGGCAGCCTGATGCTCAGCACGAGCTCTGGCGACGGCGGAATCGTCCTGAGGAAGGTCACTAACTGGGTGACCATTGGTGTAAAGATAAGGTAAACTATAACCGTATACAGCTGGCTGGATATAAGAGTAAGGCTGGATGTATTGAATTGATTGAAGAGGAGCGTAGTTATAGATGTAGGGTAGCTAGAAAATAAAAAATAGGAGACATTAATACTACTTTTATCGATATTTGTGGGTGTAGCACTTTTTATTTTTATTTATGATAAACAACTAGCAAATATTATTTCAAGGATATTTATATATAGAATTGAAAATGTCACATCCATGAATTTTAGGACTAGTTAATAAAAAGTTATTTGAATGAAATTATTCAAACAAGTTATAATTTTCCACAAACACGCCTACCAATATCTAAATATAAATTTGGTAATATATTATACGAGCCCAACCCCAAATGTATTCGTACCCTCTGAAATAGATATATTAACAGCAATAAAAAATAAGTTTTTAGGTTACAATAGTTAAGACTACATTTGGACATTTTTTATTTTATGTATTAATAAAGTGTACTGGATTTAAATACAATGTTATTAACTAAATTTCTCATTTAAACACTAATCTACGGGCCAATATATGACAAAAGACAAGCCCAATTTTTTTCGTTCCAACAGTAAATAATACAATATTTATGTTAGTATTATATAAAACTGAGGGTAAAGGTAACTAACAATATAAGAAATTGTATTATAAGCAGTGTATTCAAGTTCTATACACTCTATTAATACACCATATCAAAATTTGTTGAATTGGAGTAATAATCATAGCATCCAGAAGTTTATTTATTCATGTTTTTAATATGTAGGTGGTACTTTAATAAATAAATATCACTTTGCAAATAATTTTACTAAAAAAATAAAATTTAATATAGTAATTAAATGAATATATTGTCAGTTTTCTTTATCTTCAGTTTTATAAATAATAGTAACATAAATATTGTATTATTTACTGTTGGAACTAAAAAAATTAGTACTTGTCTGTTGTCATATATTTGCCCGTAGATTATTGTTAAAATGATAAATTTAGGTAATAACATTATATATAAATTCAACACACTTTATTAATACATAAAATAAAAAATGCCCAAATATAGTCTTACCTATTGTAATCTAAAAATTTATTTCTTCTTGCTGTTAATATATTTTTTTCAGAGGGTACGAGTACATTTGGGGTTGGGCTCGTATTTATTAATTTTCCATGGACAAATATTTCATGTCATTCTTAAACAAATGTAAAATTATGAATTTTTTTCCGCGATTTTGTTTAAATAAATCATGGTTGAAGCGTGTATAAACTTCTGCGCATGACAAACAAATGTCAGCTGAGACTGAGAATTTACACGATTGTTTATTAAGTGTTTTATTTAGTGTTTTTAACGGTATTTATGCCAACAATGATGCTGATAACTATTTAAAAGAATGCCAAACAATTTCGTTCATCAATTTGGTGAGTGTTGTTCAATTTTCTTATATATTTTTATGGGACTAATTGCATGTTGAATTATTAACAAGGTTATAATCGCAAGAGGTTCGAAAATAATCGAATGTAGTACAGTTGAGAGAACGAGATGTGTTTTAAGAGCCCACAATACGATTCTATTATTTTTAAGATGATATCTATATGTTTGTGTGAAATTTAGAATCTTTTGCAAGAAAATTGATGTATGAATTAATACATAATATATAGGATTGATGGAAGGTATTGTGCTGGCCACATGAGATTTTTACTTCCTTGTACGTAAGTAAAGGAAGTATTGTAATCGCGAAAAATTACGGTTTTCAGATTTCAGCGGAAATATCCATTTTGGTCATCCCTGAATCCATTTTGACTAATTTCGTCGTGACATCTGTACGTACGTTCGTATCTCGAATAACTCAAAAACGGTAAGCCGTAGAAAGTTGAAATTTTGTATTTAGGACTCCTATAACATCTAGTTGTGCACCTCCCTTTCTGGTTTTTACACAATTTCCAGAAGTGGCACTTTACATGAAGCCTATAATAGATTTTAATGAAAAACTGTTTTAAAATATAATCCAAAACTTTTCAAATTTGGTATACAAGACTTTTAAGTCAATCGAAATAACATAAAAGATTTTGCTTAAAATAGGCTAACCGGAAGTGGTACATTATTTGAAGTTGTTAACAGTTTTTCTTAAATAAAATGATTTTATTTTGATTTTAGATATAAATGCTTCAAATAAAAGTTTTAGAGAATTAATTTCTGCGTCTAGCACATGAAGTATTATTAAATTAGCCCATTGCATAAGCGAGATATGTAAATTTAAAAATTATATATTTTTTGTTTTTGTAATAAAGCATGCTATGGATTAGGACAAAAACATAAAAAAAAATGTTCATGTCAAATTACGTTAAATACGTGCAATTTTATAATTCGTACAATAACAAATATTATATTTTTATTATGAAATTAGTCATATTCATTGTTGTAATCAAATATTTCTTTGTTGTAATCAAAACTCTCTTTAAAAAGAACCGGGTTAGATTATGGTCACTATATATCTCACTGCTTTGAAGTTAAAATTAATATTTTGTAATTTATTTATTAAAAGAATATGTATAGTTTAATAATCGTACAAGGAAGTCGTGTGGTGTCCACATCAGATTTTTTTATTTTAATGTAGGAATTGCATGCCATAATATGGTTGAAACATTGAGAGATAAAAAAATGTACTTACGAAAGAAAAAATAGTTATGAACAGAAAATTTTATTTATATTTCTACGTCTGAATAACCCGGACTTTTTAATGGTCCTTCGAACTTTTTCTAATGACTTTTGACAAGGTAAAAATCACAACATCTTTGTGTGCACTATATTACAACAAAGAAACCAAATATATGTCATTCTCAGATTCAACAAATATTAATATCTCACCTGTACTACAGATTGAGCAACATCTTGATGTTGTCGCTCAGCAGCTTCTTCCTGTTGTTCAGCAGCCTGTCCTTGTTGCTCATTAGCTTGATCCTGAGCTTGTTGAGCCAAATCTTGAGCTATCTGTGCATTATCTTGCTCTTGCTGTACAGCATCTTGCGCTAGTTGAGCTGCATCTTGAGCAAGTTGTGCTGCATCTTGTGCTTGTTGAGATGCATCTTGATCCTGTTGAGCATTATCTTGAGCCTGTTCAATAGTATCTTGCGCCTGTTGAGCAGCATCTTGAGTACTTTGTTCTACGCTATTATCTCCAGTATCGGAAACCACTATAGCAGTGTCTCTAGATCTGACGGCTTCGACCGCTTGTAGGTGTTCTTCTCTTGCATTTGCTACTTCCGGGGTGTCTTGCACTGGGGTGGGTTCTTGTGTGGAAGCCTCGGGAACAGCTGGTGCTTGAGGGATGTTAGTGGCAGCAACACGGAAGCCAGTAATAGGGTCAGCTCTGTAGGTTACGGATTGTAGGTGGCCTTCTGGGTCGATGTAAGAGTAGGAACCGGATGTAACGTCACCAAGGCGGGATTCAGCGTGGGCGGAAGTTGGGGCTGTGTAGCCGTAGGCATACTGACCGAGATTATCCTAGAAAAATATGATGAAATAATAGGAATTATTTGTAGTAACACTCGCTAAATAACTAAATATTGAGACTGAAAATGTACAGATTTGTGGTTTTAAATTTTGAAATTAATTAATTAATTTATAAATATCGTTCTTAAATTGATCCATCCTGGAAAACGAGAATTTTATTGAAGGTATCAGGTGTTCATTTTATGTGGTACACTTTGCTATCTCGAGAGGTATAGGAACTACGAAGTCGGTTACATTAACACACAATTTCTACTTTATAAGACAAATTTAATGAGTGAAACAATAATTTTTTGGACCAGTGGTTCTCAAAATACGAGGTGCAACTTTATTATTTTAAATGGTAATCTATTTTGTTTTGTTTGTTTATTCGATTCACTATTTTTTCCTGAATTCAGCGATGTACAGTACCGGCCAAATGTATATCACCTTTAAGTTTTTTCAACATAACTTGACTTATAGAGAATTGATGTCTATAAAATCATAATATATTTTGATATTAGGTATAATTTACTTAATAAAAAACTTTTCACTAAATAATAGTAACAATAACGCGGAAAAAATAATTTTATTCAAATATCTGAAAATAAGAAATATTTAATAATGAAGTTAGTAAATAATTAACACTAAATAAAATTAATATTTTGTTGCAAATCCTTTTACGTCGATCGCAGCTTGGATGAGTCTTGGTATAGACGCGATGAGTGCGTCGATTGCTGCTGAGGGATCTTCGTCCACTCCTCCTCAAGTTGGGCGAACTTCTTGGCTGCGCTTGCCGCTCGTTTGCCGGCCAAATGTCTTTCCAGCTCATCCCACAACGGTTCAATAATATTTAAGTCAGGCGACTGACTTGGCCATTTCATAAGAGTCAGACGATGGCGTCGGAACCATTCTTGCAAATCACGCGCGCGATGCTTCGGATCATTATTCTGCTGGTAGATGAAGCCAAGACCATGAAGACGCTTTCCATATGGAAGCATTACATTTTTGAGGATGTCTATGTACATTTTTCGATCCATGATACCATGATTTCTGTGAAGAGGACCCATTCCTTTTGCTGAGAAAGTACCCCACACCAAGACTGAACCGCCACAATGCTTCATAGTCGGCAGTTGATATTTTGGATTGAAACGTTTGCCTTTAGGGCGACGAATCCATTTTATGCCACCACTATCAACAACATAAACTTACTTTTATCGCTCCAGATGACATTAGACCATTGCTGAGGTGTCTAGTTTTTATGCTCTTTAGCCCACTCCACTCGCGCCTTCCGATTTTTGGCAGAAATGAATGGCTTCTTCACAGGTTGCCGTCCATTCAGTCCTGCGGCTTGTAGGCGACGACGTATGGTCCGTATGCATGGATTAGACTGACCAGGAGTCGCTATTTCCTTCGCAATGTCGGGCGCTGTAAGACGTGGATCGCTGTGGGATACGTGGAGGATGTTGCGATCGACAAGGGAAGTAGTGCAACGTGGTCGGCCGCTTTTCTTCTTCTCAACATAGCCTCCTTGGAGGTTCCAATGTTTAAGAATTTTATTCACCGATGATCTGGCGATGTGAAACTGTTGCGCGAGCTCCTTAATGTGCCCGCCCTTGTTTCCGGCCCTCTATAATAGCTTTTTGTTGTCGTTCGTCTAAATTTAGAGCACCTTTTGTCTTCGCCATATTACAAAATAATAAATAACGCAAAATTTTGCGGTTTCAACTACAGATACAACGGCAGAATAAGCGAGAAAAAATAAATAAATTCAAAAAATAGCTTGAAACATATGATATTTCTTTTAAAAACTCATCACACATCATGTACAAGATCTAATCTACATCAAATATATACTGTTAAATTTTGAGCGCATTTGATTTATTTTTATAAAAGTTATACAGAAAAAAACATAAAGGTGATATATTTTTGGCCGGTACTGTACATATATAATATCCTAATATTACGATATATTTGAGAAAAATGCAAGTGAAAATTATGCTGATTTAATTAAAATCTGATTGTAATGAGAGTAATTTGAAAAAAAAAACAATTGATTTTTACCGCTCGCTAAGAGAGGTATTGGATTCATGCTAAAAATCGCATATCCAGATTTTAATGATTAAGCAAGTTTTAAGATCCCTACAATCCGATTTTAATATTTTTTCGATGATGTGTGTCTGTGTGTGTATATGTGTATGGGGATGTTGGAAGCTCGATTTCTCAAAAACTATAATACTTAATATTTGTTTAACTACGTATTTCTCAATCGGACATTACTGGGAAAAGGTTTTGGTAATAATTGGACCCGGAAATAACAGATTAAAAAAAAATCTTCTAAATATTATTTTTTGTAAATTTTTGTTCTTGCTTGTATTAAAGAAGAGCAAATTCTCTATCTGACACATATAAATATTTTATTATCTTTTATAGATTTAGAGATAAGGAAATATAAGGTATATAATAATCTGTTGTAATAAATCTTACAGCCCAAATAATGTCATGGAAACCAATTCAAAAATTAAAATGTTTGTAACTGACATAAATTTCAGTGTCAAAAATCCAGAGACATTACTGAAGATTTTTCTGGGAAGTACATACATTATATTATTTCTTATTGTATTAATAGTTAAATATTTAAAATTATAGGTATATTATATATACCTTTCAAAAATTCAGTGATTTTCCAATTCCATATGGTTTATTTTCCGCGACAAGTAAATTCCACACTCCTGGTGACAAATTAACTACGTGAATTTAGAAATTCTGACATTTGGCATCTATGTACATAATTACTAATTGTTATTCTGGGGAGACCCCCCATATCAGCTTGTCAAGGCCAACAATGTCACATGACTGCTCGCGCCCTATACTTATGTAACCAAAAACGGAAATGGCGAGAGGTATTGTGCTGGCGACAACAGATTTTTTTTTATTATTCTCTTATTGCGTTTTGAATGTTCTGAACAGATTCCTGTCCGAATCGACTCATTTTTAATAAAAACTAAAAACATTGAAAATATACACACTTTGACAAGTATATAACCAATATGCGAAATTATTTTGTAACTGTGTTTTGTCGAAATAAAACTTGGTAACTAGGTAGCATCCTGAATTTGGATTGGTTTATAAAATGAAATTGTCATACGTAATAGAACAAGTGATATCATTGATGATATTTTCGAGTGAAATCGAGTTGCAGATTTTACGAGCAATATCTTCGATTATTAATCATTTCACGAGCTCATATTTAATGAGAGAGTATAATGAATATTTGTAACACATTGTGTGTGCTGCTAACCTAACTTTTGATATACATATTCATATTGTATTAAAACATGGTACTTATGAGTTTTATTTAATATTTCCGAGTTTGAATTATTGTTATTATTTATTTTTATATTCAAAATTAACTGCCAATGTCGTAAATAAAGAAAACAAATCCCTTAGTAACGACTATAAATGCGGTGATAATTTCTTTGTTTTTTATCATCGCTATGATAGACATGTAATTAGGGAGATTCTGAATGTTGATTGGCGGAAAACATATCAATTAAGTATTATTTTTTCGTACTATTTATCTTTACCTGTGAATGGTACTGCGTGATGGGTAAGACCGACACTGGAGCCACATATCCTAGTGGTACCCCTATGTAACCTGGACGAGCCGCCGAAAGGGCAAGCACAGCAGAAAAGAGAACCAAGAACTTCATAGCGCTACTGGAATTCAGAACTCGCTTTGCCGGCAGCGGACTTCGCTTATGCTTTTATACTTCCTCGACCACACCCTCGTGATGAACAATGATGTGATACGTGATCCAGTTTTTTGTAACGATTCTGTTTATTTTAGAGTTGTCGACTTTGAAATTTTTTTAGAGGATTTTTGTACTAGCAAGGACGTCTGAATTCCGAGGAATAAATATTGCGGATACGCACGCAATGATGCAGATGCATTTTGTATTTTATATATCGATGAAAAAACAGCGGGAAGATAATTAAAATTGTTTTTAAAATGAAAAATTCTGATGTAGTCAGCACATTAATTCTCGTCATGCCGTTCAGTTTTTACCAAGGAAGGTATTGCCTTTGGTCAAAAAATTCGATAGTGAGTTGCTAGTGAATAAGCACGGTTTAGGTCCTTAAAATACGAATTTACTATTTTTACGATGATGTCTGTATGGATGTGTGTGTGTGTGTATGTGCGAGCGCGTCTATGTGTGTGTTTTTGAGTTTGTATGTGACGATCGTTTCGGAGTGCATAACTCCAATACCACGATTCCAAAAATTATAATTATTTCGTATTCCTCGAGTTTAGATGTTAATGTAGACGTGATTAGATTTGGTTATAATTGGTCCACCAGAAGTACACTCATTTGCAACTTTTAACAGTTTATTTAAAAAAAAAAAAACGCAGTTAAATATCATTTATTGACATAATATCATAAATTTTAAAGAATATGTTATTCTCCAAACGATGTGATTGCATTTTATACTTCATATTCAATAGATATAGAGTTAAAGAATTTTTATAAAAAGTGTTTTTATGTAGCGCGCTTTTATATTATACTTGTGGCGGATCAAGCCAGTTATGTTTTGTTTGTATCAAGATACCGCCACGTTACTCCCAGCCATTGTTGAGCAGCTGTTACGAGGTATGAATAATAAAATATATAAATAAATAAATAAATATTTCATCACGGCATATTACCCTTTGCTGGGTGTGCCAATCTGCTTTGTACAGATTTCGGTAATGATGGAATATTTGTACCGTGCGGGCGCTTACCAGGCGTCACCTCACGGGCACCCATAGCTGGCGTGGAGATTGCACCACAGGGGTCAATTTTGTGCCATTAAAATTCGATGTAATTTTTGGCGTCGGTCGGGATCGGGTCCCCACATTCGCGACCAGATACTCAGGCACACGGCCACGAGACCCCATAAAATATATGAAATAAGAAAACCGCTTTTATTATAAAACTGCGCTCGGAATATGAATCATTAAATTTCATACATCAGCTAGCTATGCTAACCATGGAAACTGCTAATATATTTAGATAATTCAAATTGACAGATGTCAATATCAATGAAAAGTAAATAAATGTGGCATAGATGAGGATGTTGAGTTAGATGTTGGGGAAGACACGGAAAGATAGGGTAAGGAATGAAAGGTAAGGGAAATGGCTCGAATGATAAAGTTTCTAGAAAGATACAAGAGAGACAATTACATTGGTTTGAATATGTAATTCACATTCCAGGGTCAAGTTTTCGAGAAAAGTTTAATTTCCGCCACAGGAATTTTCGATCTTTTGTTTTTGAGCTACATTCTTTTGCTTTAAACATGAATTATTAATTGAAAATAATTAAGATACAAATAAAAAACTCTATTAAATATCACCTTTTCTTTATTTTTAATTTATTTTCTTCAGTTTTTATTATTTCTTTAATTTATATGTAACCCGAAAAAAAAAAAATTATGAATAATTATAAGAACATAATAAATATAGATTTAAAATAAACAAATGATGATCTGTAATAGATTTGTTTCATTTGTTTCTTAATAATTTTGTTTCACATTCTATAATAGATGTAGCAGATTTTACTAAAACTAAAAAAAAACTAAATTGATAGTTCCAAAACATAAATTACAATTATGCTACATCAATCCAAAAATAATCGGAATTAAATTGTATAATAAACTTCCACAGGAAATAAAAAGTATAAAATGTAAGAAATCTTTTAAACTTAAATTGAAGTATTTTCTTATCGAAAAATGTTATTATAGTGTTGACGAATTTCTTAATGATGTATGAGCAATATTTTGTAATTAAATTTAATGTACTTATTGATTGTTCACAAATTTGTATTTCATTTTTTGTATTTCTTTGACGTGCCATATGTCAATGTATATTGATCAACTGGCAAAAATAAATATTATTATTATTATTATTATTATTATAGTGTGCCTTTGTCTTCTCAAAATAGTGGATCATGTAGCACTTTAACTTCATAGGTAGATAGAATAATATTATAACAGGAAGGGTAAATAAAGTACTTTAATTTTTATGGGATAAGGGTTGTTTCTTGGCTGGGTAGATGATGAAATAAAAAAGTTTCTGGGATTCATTTATTTATATTTATTACTTCAGTCTCGACAGTTTCAACTTCCTGAAGAAGACCCATGTGGGGTCGACATTGGAAGTAATGTGACTGAATCTCAGAAACTTATTCATTTCATTTAATTAAAATACATTATAAACTTTTACAGTTTGTGTTTATAACAACTACAATTATGCAATTAACGGTACCAGCAGGTTATCAGAAAGATCTATTCTTGGAGTAGTACCAGAACTAATATTAAATAATAATTTAATTTAAAATATATTTTTCTTATTTTTTAAAATCTTTTAGACAAAAAAATTATATATACTTTTGCTTAATATTCAGTGATACAGTTTACAAAGATATATTAGAAAACAATATACCTAATATTCTAAAGAGTAATTCTAAAATTAAATTGTGAATATTTTTATTTATATTTGCACATAAATAACTTAAAATAATATAAGGTTGTTTGGTATTGTTTTTATTATCATATTTTTTATCCACATATTAATAAATAAATGTATTTTAATTCATTTTAAAGTATATCCGTAAATTTATATCAAAATATAAAATTTTATTGGCCATCTACGTGTCGTAACTAAACAAGTACACTTCGGTCGGCAATGTTCTCTCTTGCATCCAAGTCGTCTGAAAGGAAACATGCGTTTGGTTATTTCTCCGAAAATACATATACAAATACATTTACTTGTAATTTCAGTGTATGGATTACCCTAAAATGAAAGTATTAATGATTATTCTGTGTAAAATAATAATAATAAAAACTAGTGATTGTTTATTACTTACAGACGGAACAAATTTAGAGTTAATCAAGTCAATGGTAGCTTCCCAGCGTTGGATTTCTGTCCTGAAAGTAGCAATCAACGAGGAATTCATTGGTAAGTTATTTTACATTTCTCAGAACTGTTGTATTTGTAAAATATTATACTATGTATTTAAATTCAACCATAAGTTGAATATATGATTACATCATTCGATACGTCAAGCAATGAATGCCCGTGAGGAGACGCCTGGTAAACGCCCGCACGGTACAAATATGTCATCACCTTCACTAAAATCTGTGTACAAAGCAGATTGGCACACCCAGGAATGGGTAATATGCCATGATGATATATTTATTTTAAAGAATATTTTATTCTCTATACGAATTGATTATATTTTATGCTTCATATTCAAAGGATATAGAGTTAAAAAAATCTGTTGTGCTCAGCACAATACCTCTCGCCACTTCCTTTTTTTGTTTACATAAGTATAGGGCGCGAACAGTCATGTTGCATTCTTGGCCTTGACAAGCAGATGTGGGGGGCCCGTTTCAGAATGATAATTAATAATTATGTACATAGATGTCAAATGTCAGAATTTTTCATTAAAAATTTCAAGATTTTCTAAATTCACGTAGTTAATTTGTCACCAGGAGTGTGGAATTTACTGTCGAGGAAAATAAACCACATGGAATTGGAAAATCACTAAATTTAAAATGAGAAATTATGATATGATTTTTTTTTCAAGAATCTTCTAATGCCGGTTGTCCAATTGTTACCAAAACCTTTTCAGATCTTCCCATGAATGTCCGATTGGGAAATACGTAGTTAAACAAATATAAAGTCTTATAGTTTTTGATTAATTGTCCATCCAACATCCCTCACACATACACACATACACATACATCCACACACACACAGACATCATCGTAAAAATGTTAAAATTGGATTGTAGGGACCTTAAAACGTGCTTATTCAATAAAATCTGGATATGCGATTCTTAGCATGAATTCAATACCTCTCTTAGCGAGAGGAAAAATCTGTTGTGGCAAGCATAATACCTCTCGCCTCTTTTTACCTCTCGCTAAGAGAGGTATTGCATTCATGCTAAAAATCGCATATCCAGATTTTATTGAATAAGCACGTTTTAAGGTCCCTACAATCCGATTTTAACATTTTTACGATGATGTCTGTGTGTGTGTATGTGTGTGTGTGTGGATGTGTGTGTGTGGGATGTTGGAAGGACGGTTACTCAAAAACTATAAGACTTAAAATTTGTTTAACAACGTATTTCCCAATCGGACATTCATGGGAAGATCTGAAAAGGTTTTGGTAATAATTGGACAACCGGAAGTAGAAGATTCTTGAAAAAAAATCTTCTAAATATTATTTTTTGAAAATTTTTCGTGGTAATATTAAAGAAAATTAAATTCTCTATCTGATACATTTAAATATTTTATTATATATTCCATAGATTTAGAGATAAAAAAAGTATAATATATAAAATAATCTGTTGTAATAAATTTGACAGCCGAAAGAATGCCATGAAAAATAGTTGATAATTTAAATTATTTGTAACTGACAGATAAATGTCAGTGTCAGAAATAATGAGTAATGAATTAAAAATGTACTTGGAGAATCCCTTAGTTCTTGATCTGTGACTATTATGGAGATGACAAGTCTAGGTTGAAGGACTTAAATTTGTTTCAAACATTATGGGATAATGTACACCAGTACTGTAGACTAGAGTAACTTTGAATTGCGAAAAAGCTATCAAATTCTTCTCAAGTAAGTTGTAAATATTGACAAAATCGGAGTGCAATCTATCTGTCACTTTATTAAAGGGAATTAAGGTTATTTAGATATAACAAGTATGAAAAGATAAAATGTAAAAGAAGATATATAAGAATAGATGCACAATCCAGATATATACATTTTAGACCGCCCAAAATTAATGTTTTTACTAGAAGAATATGAAGAGAAAGTAAACAAAGTTGTTTATATATGGTAAACTCTACTTTGTAATTTATTGTAACATAATTTATGGTAAAATATCTTCATGTTGAGACATGCTATTATTGAATAATGAAGAAGTTTATACGTCATAAATTTATATGAATATATTATTTGTATTTATAAAAATAATCTTTGCTTTATGCATACAGCCAGGTAAAATATACGGCGAGAGGTTATGTGCTGGCCACATCAGATTTTTGGTTACATAAGTATAGGACGCGAGCAGTCATGTGACATTGTTGGATTTGATTTTCTAAATTCACGTAGTTAATTTGTCATCAGGAGTGTGGAATTTACTTGTTGAGGAAAATAAACCACATGGAGTTGGAAATTCACTAAATTTAGAATGAAAAATTATAATATGTACATAATTACTAGCTATCATTCTGATACGGGTCCACATATCTGCGTCTCCAAGACATTCTGTATTATTTGTTTCACTGAGAAATTCGCAATTTGCTTTTTGCAGTTTGCACTTGTATATTTTATTGAGTTAAAAATTACTTTTTCAATAGAAAACCCGATATTTGCTTGTAATACATATAAAATACTTCAGAAATAGTATTTTCTTAATATTTTGTTTGTCATACTAATTTTGTTTCAAGTAATACTCCTATTCTTTAATACCCGTAACACTTAGTAGCATAAAAATAATGTAAGACAATATTTTTCTACGAATTTCAAATAAATTCAATATACTTAAATAAAATAAATTCTCAATATCAACTGTCGAAACGATTTTTAGCCAAGTATAACTATATACTCGTATATAGTGTAAAAAACAATGCCCCTTAAAAAATTCGACTACACTGGAATAAATAAACCTTTTTCTTTGCCTTGTACGCATCTATTGTTAAAAATATAAACTAATACCTGTGCCACGAAGCCACGCTACGATGTAACTTGCGTAATCACCACGTTTTACGACGTATTTTTCGTATGTGATCATCAGATTTTTATCTGTAAAACCTGAAATATTTTGATTTACAATCTGAAAATGAGTATTTTTATGTATTATTTTGTGAAGAATCGATTGGTGTAATTTTTAGGTGTGTATATATTCTAATTTTTGACTTATTGGTGTGAAAATGATTGGAAAAGGTCTAATGTACGGTTAAAAAATTTGGAGATATTTGTTTCTAAAATTTCTGTTTATGTATTTCTGTTATATGTGTATTATTTTTGTTACAGATAGGAGGTGGTCTTTGGAGCAGCTGAAACGGGTGATACAATTTTCCAGAAGCACTTATGGTGAGTCTATTTTGAGTTTTATATCTATATAGGTATATTGAAAATATTCTATACGAAATATTGGAGCATATTAGATATGTCTATGAATTTGTTTCGTATAATACATACTTCTGAATTCTTGAATTTCTTTAAGTCATACTATAATTTGTCCGGTAATACTCGGAATTCCAGCGTTACTGTAATATTTGTGTACATTAAACATTTCTCTGAATTTGGTTATGTACTCTTATTTCATACTATTAACCCTTGTCTGACAATAATTATTTTATACCCGGGGTGTCCAAAATAGGGTTATATGTGACCCGAAATTGTTATGCGACATTTTGTTATTAATATGAGAATATTTATTAATGTTTTACTTTTATTATATTTATTAAACTTTATCAATAATAATACAAATTTGTATTTGTTTAATAATTAATTTTTATATTAAAAGAAAACATATAAAACAAACATAATATTATGCTTAATCTAAATAAATATATTTCTTAAATAATTATAATGGATTCAAGTAAACAATATATTTCAAAATTTACTCTCCATTTTCATCTTAATCATTATAAACAAATTATTTTCTTTATTTATTTTTTATAGTTATTAAATCATCACATCAAAAACAAAAATCGGGTCATCGTAGACCCAAATAAAAAGAAATGTTAAAAAACACAATACTTCTTAAACTTATATTAACCAACATTAAATGTAACAATTAACATATTTTAGGAGAATTCTCAAGAGGAATTGTTTGTAATATTTCTATCATGAGAATTTTGAACAAAAAACCGATAATCTGGACAGTTTTGACCCTATTTTGGGAAGACAAGGGTTAATATACGGTTAAAGATAGCATCCAGTGCATTGAAGATATAAAATATACTTAAAATTTTCTATTAGATTTATCTATATAAAAGAAACTTGTCTTATTGTTCCTGAACTTTGCGAATTTTCGTTATGTGCTCTTACGTCATATACTCGTATCATAATTTGTAGCGACCTTTATATTAAAAATTTGAAAGCTACATAAAATTCTCTACAGCTATTATAATTTAATTTTTCTGTTAGGTGCTTTTGAAGTTAACATGGTTAAAAAAATCTGATGTGGACACCACACGACTTCCTTGTACGATTATTAAACTATACATATTTTTTTAATAAATAAATTACAAAATATTAATTTTAACTTCAAAACAGTAAGATATATAGCGACCATAATCTAACCCGGTTCTTTTTAAAGAGAGTTTTGATTACAACAAAGAAATATTTGATTACAACAATGAATATGACTAATTTCACAATAAAAATATAATATTTGTTATTGTACGAATCATAAAATTGCACGTATTTAACGTAATTTGACATGAACATTTTTTTATGTTTTTGTCACCATAGCAAGCTTTATTACAAAATCAAAAAAGTATATAATTTTTAAATTTACATATCTCACTTATACAAAGGGCTAATTTAATAATACTTAATGTGCTAGATGCAGAAATTAATTCTCTAAAACTTTTATTTGAAGCATTTATTTCTAAAATCAAAATAAAATCATTTTATTGAAGAAAAACTGTTAACAACTTCAAGTAATCTATTATGTTATTTCGATTGACATAAAAGTCTTGTATATCAAATTGAAAAGTTTTGGATTATATTTTAAAACAGTTTTTCATTAAAATCTATTATATAACCAGAAAGGGAGGTGCACAACTAGATGTTATAGGAGTCCTAAATACAAAATTTCAACTTTCTACGGCTAACCGTTTTTGAGTTATGCGAGATACGTACGGACGTACGTACGTACAGACGTCACGACGAAAGTAGTCAAAATGGATTCAGGGATGATCAAAATGGATATTTCCGCTGAAATCTGAAAACCGATTTTTTTCGCTATTACAATACTTCCTTTACTTACGTACAAGGAAGTAAAAACAAATAAATAAATGTAATATACTTTGGTTCACGAAAGATGACTATTCAAGGTCACTTATTGTTCGAGGAAAGAATACACAGCACTTTATAAAGCAGTAGCTTAGCAACATTTCATGTTTGAAAGAGAAAGATTATTTGACGAATGTCTATGTAGTGTTGTGTGAGACATATACGTAAATGGTGACATTATACTTTCTAACACATTACAAATAATAATAACGTATATCGTAGAGTTTCAGATATCTAATTATCTACTACACTGCCCTCTGGCCTAATATTTACCCAGTGACGTTGACATTTAAGTCAAATTATTATTCCATGGTTTATGTCAAGTCTACGTTCTTGTGTTTTGCAAAAACATAGGTGAAGAACATAAATCTTTGAGAAAGACATTATTTAAAAAGAAACATAATTTTCTAATAAATTACACTATTTTTTCAGTTCAAATGTATCCATAAATATTTCATATTGCACGTCTATGTATACGAAATGCAATGAAGTTATCTGCAAGTAATATTATACCATATGGTCAATAAATGACCTTGAATAGTCATCTTTCATGAACCAAACTATATACATATTAGAAAATGTAACGATCGAGTGAATATTATAAAAATGTATCATTAATATAATTCGCAATTAATTTATAAATAAAAAATCTGTTGTGGTCAGCACAATACCTTCTGTCAATCCAGTGTATTATGTATAAATTCCATTCATAAATTTTCTTGCAAAATATTCTAAATTTCCAGTAAAATTATTTCATAAACAAACTATGAAAATTGCACTTGACACTAACATCTTCTTCTTCTTGTTTAGCTTTCCCCATTTGTTAAGGGTAGCTATTTTTTATTTTCTTCTTCCACTCATTTCTGTTTTACGTGGCGTTCTCATTCAGTTTCTTTTCTCTCAAGTCTTCCGCAATATAGTCCTTCCATATTATATTTGATCTTCCTCTGTTTCTTCAACCTTCTATTACTAAGCTATTCATTCTTCATCCAATATATTCTTCATTTCCCCTCATAACATTTTCAAACCAATGTAATCGTCTCGCTTGTATCTTTCTAGAAACTTGTAACACTGGAGTTATTTCCTTACCTATCTTTCCGTGGCTTCCCCAACATCTACTTCAACATCCTCATCTCTGCCACATTAATTTACTTTTTATTTATACTAACATCTGTCAATTTGAATTATATGAATATATTAGCAGTTTCCATGTTTAGCATAGCAGGCTGATTTATAAAATTTAATTTCTTTAAAATTCTTTAACTTTATATCTATTGAATATGATGTATAAAATGCAATCAAATCGTATAGAGAATAATATATTCTTTAAATTATAATAACGTTAAATGTCAGTAAATCAAATTTAACTGTTAAATCTTCAAATGAGGCTACTTCCGGTTCACCAATTATAACCAGAATCTAATCAGTTGTTCTTCTGGATGTAAACTTGAGGAATACAAAAAAATATATAATTTCTGGAATCGCGATATTGAAGTGATGCGATCCGAAACTTTCGTCACATACACACACACACATACATACAGGCATACATACATACAGACATCATCGTAAAAATGGTAAAATCGTATTATAGGGACCCTAAAACATGCGTATTCACTAAAAACTAATCATCGAATTTTTTGACCAAAAACGATACCTTCCTTGCGGAAGACTTGAGAGAAAAGGAAATGAATGAGGACGATATGTAAAACATTCAAAACAGAAATAAGTGGAATTTGTACATAATACACAAGATTGACGGAAGGTAATGTGTTGATCACATCAGATTTTTTTCTTTTTGAAATAACTTCTAAATTATCAGTTATCGAGAAAAATGTTTCAAATAAAAATGTTACAATATTATAATGTCTTTCCAATGGCGTACAAATTTTTTTTTTCTACTAGCAATATTTGTAGTTATAGCACAAACTTTAATTTTTTGAATGGAGTGATTTTTACTCAATAAAATTTATCATTTTTTCTCTTTTCAATTATGTAAAGGTTCTGACGTTTTGTATTTGGTTTACAACGAAATTTTAATTTAATTTATTTTATATTAAAATTTATTTATTTTGTTGGTATCGTTAAATATAGGGTGATGACCGGCACAGTCGAACATAGGACTTTAACATGTAAAATCAGACTTTTCTAATAGCCTTCTTCCCTAATTATTTTAAGTTAAAAAGCTTCATATAAAAGTTGTAGAACATAAAATTCTACATCTGAATCAATAATCAAAATTAATTTTATATGCCTTGTAACGGCAGAAATTAGGTATGAAAATGTTAGAAATCGCCTCAAAAATAGCAATAGCCATGGAATTGAGACAAAATACTCGTAAATAACAAATATCTATCAATTTATCTGTCATGTTAGGGTAATTTATTTTATTAGGTATTGTTTTTAATTTCTGTTCCAGTTACCAATTATCTGTTAATTTAGATTGATATGTGTCCACTTGAGCGGAAATTACAAATAATAATAAAAATAAATTAACCTAGTTTGACAGATAAATCGTTTCGACATTTTCATACCTAATTTCTGCCGTTACAAGGCACACAAAATTGATTTTATTTATTAATTCAGATACAGAATTTTATGCCCTACAACTTTTATTTGAAGCTTTTTACCTCCCGCTACCCTTGGTAAGGGAGGTATAGGGATCGTGCTAAAAATCGCATATCGAGATTTTGGTAAATGCCCACGTTTTAAGGTCCCTACAATCCAATTTTAACATTTTCACGATGATGTCTGTGTGTATGTCAATACATACTATCATTCAGAAAGTTTTGAAACCATGTATTTCTACCTTATTCTAATATGGAAAGAAGCCATTAGATTTTGGTGGCAATCGGATAACCGGAAATGGCAGTTTACTTGAAGCTCAAGATAGTTTTTCTTCAAAAAATACCTGTATATGTATTTTTTTCGCAATTTGTTATTATAAAAATTAAAGATTATTCCATTTTCTACAGGTTTGCTTTAATACTTTTTCTGTATATTCTATGGATAAATTTATAAAGTAATATAAAAATTTATACCCCATAGGTAAATGGCGGGAGTTATTGTGTTGGTCACATCAGATTTTTTAACTAAAATAATTAGGGAAGCAGTAAATTAGGAAAGTCTGATTTTACATGTTAAAGTCCTATGTTCGGCTGTGCCGGTCACCAGCCTGTATGTATAACCACTTGACGGACAGAGTAGTAAAAAATAGGCGTTTATTATGCATTCGATTTATTGGAATTGTTATTTATTTGAAGAGTTATTAAATAAAATTTTATGTAGCATAACATAACATTTTAAATAGTTGCAGGAAAAGCATTAGTTTTTAGACAGATTTGAAAGACCTATCACAATAATGTTGCTATTGGGGTTAAAATAGTGGATAGGGTGCAAAAATAGTGTTGTTATTGGGGCACAATGATAGTGAAGATAGTGGATAGGAAATATGTAGTGTGTTTCATTTATTTATTTATTCTTTTTACCTCTCTCTTAGAGTGGTATTGGATTCATGCTAAAAATCGCATATCCAGATTTTATGGAATAAGCACGTTTTAAGGTCCCTACAATCCGATTTTAACATTTTTACGATGATGTCTGTGTGTGTGTGGATGTGTCTATGTGTGTGTGTATGTGGGATGTTGGAAGGACGATTACTCAAAAACTATAAGACTTTATATTTGTTTAACTACGTATTTCCCAATCGGACAATCATGGGAAGATCTGAAAAGGTTTTGGTAACAATTGGACAACCAGAAGTAGAAGATTCTTGAAAAAAAATCTCCTAAATATTATTTTTTGAAAAAATTTCTTGGTAATATTAAAGAAAATTAAATTCCACACTCCTGGTGACAAATTAACTACGTGAATTTAGAAAATCTTGAAATTTTTAATGAAAAATTCTGACATTTGACACTTATGTACATAATTACTAATTATCATTCTGAAACGGGCCCCCACATCTGCTTGTCAGGGCCAACAATGTAACATAACTGTTCGCGCCCTATACTTATGTAACCAAAAAAGGAAGTGGCGAGAGGTATTGTGCTGGACACAACAGATTTTTATCTTTAGTAAATGTATTTATATATTTATTTATTTGGTTATAACCGCTAATATTGTTGGTAATGCAACAATACTTTATAATCCAAGAGTCGAAACTTGGAATAAAAATGAACTGGTTCAAATCCAGTTACTAGTCAATAATGACTACCTGAAACATTATTATCTGTATAGTGCGTGAAATATTTGCACTAGAGTAACTAAGCATTTGAAAGTGGCGCACTTTTCACTTGTATAACCACCCGACGGACAGGGTGGTGCAAAATGAATTTCTCTGCACTATTTTTTATCAAATGTGCTTTCGAAATATCAAATTAAAGCAAATTTCAAATACTTTTGAAACCATTTAAAAACTGTTGGACAAAATATCGCATCATACATTCATTATGTAAATCAAGTGTCTTCTGCAATGTAGACACGTTTACCATACGAAATTTTATCAAATACTTTTTGAAATAGTTTAAAGACCACCACAAACTAATAATTGTTATTTACTAGGCATACCTTTGGCTGGTCTGAGATGTCAAAAAACTTGGAGTATTTGGATGCAGCTTTCGATTCCAACACTGCAGGTCTTCTAAACCAGCTTTTCTGAAGGGTAGCTGAGCTCCAAATAAATATTCTACGACGTAGACTACCATCAATGGATGAAATGGTAAGAAAATTTAATTTCTTATAAAATATTTTGTTCTCATACTCAACCATGAGAACTTATAGTCAAAGGATTATGACTATATGCCTAATTATTAACGTTCTCATATTCAACCATGAGAACTTAGTCAATGAAATATGACTATTTTAAATGTCTAAACATTATCTTGTACTCAAATTCGATTTTGAGTACTACATTGAAAGAAATATAACTTTCATGAATGTCTGTATAATATTCAAACAATTTAAAATTGAAATATTGACTATTTATCAATAAAATAAATATCTGGAAACATATGATTAGTATATATCTTTCAGGAATCGGACATCAAGAAGACTAGATTAATATAGTATAGGATTCTTCACGTAAGATTAACATTGCGCAATGTAAAAAAATATAGTTTTCTAGTTGTTGTCAACACAGATTATAGAGCGAATTAAACTACTTATAAACGAAACATTATTGAACAATACCATTCTTACGTGAATAATATAGAATATAAGTTAGTTTTAAGTTCTTTGAAATGTATTTTCAGGTCTTAATTAAACTTTGGCTCATCGCGCCGTTGAGCAAACACGCGTTTTCTTTAAAAAATAATAATAAATAACTTATATAGTTGAAGTGCATTCCCTTCCGATGATTCATCATAAAATCGTGCGTTTTGATTGCCCAGACGGCATCTAGGGAGAGTGAATGTGAAAAAAAAAATTGTATGAATTGGTGTGTCGGGGCATGCTTGTTGTCGAATGGTGAGAAAATCAGGAAGTAGGGGGTGTGAGATTCGAAACTTGTTTGTGGGTTCGGGTTTCCTTATTTCTTATTTATTAACATCACGGTTAGTGGGATGGTTAGGCAGGATTCGTGCGCGATTTCCATAATTGAGTGGACTGATATGTATAGCATTCACAGCGCCATGTGAAACCAGTTGTTTATTCTGGTGGATCGCTTCACACTTGTGAATGTTTCTAGGGACAGTTTAATTCTTTTGTACCAGTGCTGACCTTCATTCGGCACGCTGCTCTAGATTGGACGCTATAACCGCTAGACTCAAATGAGAAAAGTTTTAAACAAACCTGAATGCTTACACAGGAAGCTTTCTTATGGCGTTATGTGCTCTCCTCATCCGGAGGCAACGTAATCATCGTTTAATTTTAATAGCAACGAATAATTAAAGACAAAATAAAGTTTTTATTTGATTTAACTTTGTTTGAGCACACGGGTTGATCGCGTTCGGTGTTAGGTGTATCGGGAATGGCCGGGCGATGCCATCGGGAGTAGCTCTTTATTGAATCCAAGCCGAGGAATAATCATAATTGCTTCCCTTGTCCTTAATTAGCTCGCGTTGTAGGCTGTAAACCCACTGGGGTCGCGAGGGGTCGGCTTAATCCCCACGTAAACCACGTGAAAACTACCCCCGATGTTTTCACTTTTTGTCTTAGTTCGTATATCTCTCTCTCACTTCATCTTAGCTTAACATAGTCTAAATATAAGATAGCTTGCGTAGACATAAGATAGCTTAGATATAAGATAGGCAAGGGTTGTTTTTGCTTTTTGAGAGAGAGAAAATTAACGTAACTTACCATTTTTAGATTTGCTTTTGTTTGAAAAAGATATTAACGTAAGATAGGATTTTTTGCGCACTTCATAAACTTAATTTGGGGGGAACTACAATAGTTTAAGGTAGATTATAAGGTATTATTGTATACGGAATTGTATTTATTTAATAAATGGTATATATATAGGAGCGTGGGTGGCATTGAGGGTGGTGTCTCCCTATATATAATATTTATTAAATAAAGCGTTTCATTTATAGTTTTAAGATAGTTAAGTTAAAAGAATTCCCCACCGTCGCTGTTGCCGAAATTGCAGTGCCGATTGCAATGCGTCTCCATGGCTTCCTCTGCATAAAGACTTCTTTAAAATGTTTGTACAATAAAACAATCTTTTAATTTTGTTTACTTTTATTTAAACCTATCACATTAGTTTTAAAGTTAGGTAGTTTTAGTAAAAATTGTAATTATTATTAAGTATTTTGATGCGATCAGGGCAAAGTTAGATTTTAAGTGTTTATTGTAAACGAAGCTTTATATTAATAAGTATTATATATTTTGGTGAGTGGGTGGTTGAGGCGGTATCACCAAAAAAATATATAATATAATTAATATAAAGGTTCGCAAACGGTCTTAAAACCGAATAAGAAATCTTGTACCTTTAACAATGGGAACAAGGAATCTTATTTGGGGATGCCAAGTTTTAGTTTGTTAAATTAGTCCATAAGTATTGTGAACGGAACTCTAATATATTATATATTTGGGCGGTTTTAGTCTAAAAATATATAATATTAATTTAGAGTTTTGTATCAGTTATAAAACTAAAATGTTTGTTACCAAATAAAATTATTATGATTATTTTATTTGTTGTTAGTTATTTTTCATCTTTTTTCTGTAAATAAAGGTTAAATCTCCAGATAAACTTTTATTTGCAGAATAAAGATGCAAAATAATTAACAACAAATAAAATAACCATAATAATGACAATTTATACGGTAACAAATGTTTTAGTTTTATATCTAAACCCTCTGTGACACTGTTATAAATAGTTAATAGATTTGTTAACAAATTTAGTTGGAAATAATTTTGAACAGAATTTTTAAACTCTAAGTCTTTTACGATTCAATATATTTATATTTCTGTTCATAATTGTTACTAAATTTGTTAACAAATCTATTAACAATTTGTGACTGTCAAATAGTCCTTTGTAATCATGCTAATAAACTTTAAATTTTACAAGATTATAATGCTAATAAATTTTAATTTTTATAAGATAAAGTGTTGTAATTTCTTATGATACAAATAAATATATTTTTATATTAAAAATTGATTTTCTTTCTAAGTTCCTTCACGTATGTAGTTTTTAAAACGGCCACCAGTTGGCAGCACCTGTCGTTAAATATAGGGTGAAGCCGACCAAAAAATATTTTTTTATGTACATAACGACGTACTTACATAATTTTCAATAGCCTTTAGTGTTTAGTCTAATTAAAAATGGGATGTTATGTTCATTTTGAATTAGGGCTTTCAGAGTGTACGAATACATTTGGGGTTAGGCTCGTACGTAAACACATAATTTCCGAGACGTATACAAATTTTTCATAAAAATGCTCTACTCATTCAGGTTACCCGGATACCATAAGAAGATTTCACACTTTTGCTGTACAGCATCTATGTGTTTGAGAAATCGCTTAAACTTTTTGAATTTCGGATGCTCTTCTCATTCATGTTACCCGGATACCATCAAAAAGAATTCAACAAATTAAGAAATATTTCATTAAGAAAAATGTGTTATAACTCAAAAACTATGAGGTAGAAAGGCTGGACAAGTTTTAATAGACTAATTACGACCCGTAGAACACGAATCCGGGGTCAGGTGTTCTATACAAGTACTCTTCTTATTTATGTTATCCAGATATCATAAAAAAATGAAAACGCAACAATTTTAATTAAGGAAATTATGTATGTACGTCTGTTTGTGTCGGTCGGTCTGTGTGAATCTGATATTCTACACTTTTCAAAAAGAGGCAAATTGATAGGTGCTGCTCCCTTCCGGCTGCTTTAAGAACTATATACGTATAGATTTTTTTATAAAATCACCCCCTAAGTATTTGTAAATATTTTTAAGAGAAATAAAATACACACATTTTAAATATATTTTTTATTAAAAAAATATTGTATGGTACATAAAATACAACAATGTTATGTATAAATAAACAATAAATACAAGTAAAATTTATTTAAATTATTATTTAAACATCCCTATTTTAAATTTTCAGGATAACGGTAGGTACATTTATTTATAAAATGCAAAGAATATAATTTAAGCTATAAATACATACATATAAGATAAAATAATGACAACAATGCATTATAAATAAACAATAAATATTACTTTAACTATATGAGAACAGCCAATTTATTTCCGGGGAAAATACCACAACAAATGAACAGAAAAGTATGAATTTAACTATAATAAATATAGCTAATTTTATTAGAAATGTCATCGAATATTATTTGACACGAGACATTAACGAAAACATGATACAAAATTGGAATTTTGTTCGGATTTTTGAAAGAACGAAGCTGTCAAATTTCAATTAGGCGATTTTGAAACCCTTGGCCCTACGCCCTTGAAACTTAAATATGTTATTCTACGACCCCGACATTTCAAAGGATGCTAAGGGAACGCGAAATTTCAAGGAAATCGCTGAAAACCCAGCCGTTCCCGAGATACGAGCCCTTAAAGTTTTCCGAAGGGTTTAACGATAAAATTAGATAATTAAAAGGGTTAAACGGCCGGAAAAAAGTGTATCGGAAGGATTTGAACCCTCGCTTTCCATTGGCCTGCACAGAATTAATGAAAACCCTATGGTTTACCATATATTTGCCCTTCAAGTTTGTGGCTAAGGGCTTACGCTAATTCCTGAACTAAAAGGGCTAGAAAGGCCGGACAAATTTTATTGCGCTTCCTTGGACATGTCTAATAATATATTTGACCCTCAAGTTCATGGTGAAGGGCCTGCCCTAATTCCGGAACCAAAAGGGTTAGAAGGGCCGGACAAGTTTTTTTAAACTTACCTGGGCCAGCATAATTGAAATCCGTGGTCAGATTTTCTCCAAGGGCTCAAATAAGCCCTAAGCCCTTTGAAAAAGGGCGGACTCCTATAAGATGGTTGTTTTCGTACCTAGAGAACTTAATACTAAAGGATAGGATAGGAAAATACGAAAAAATCCTTAAATATTAGAATATTTCCCCGTCTCTCTTGTTATTACATAGGAAATGTAAATAAACAACTCTTTTATTTATTTATTCTTATAAAAATATTATCTATTATCTTCGTCCAGTGTCGTAGTTGCCGTATCTTATCTTGGGGTGTAGTCCGGCCCTTCGCGGAACCTGAAAACAAACATAAACATTATTTATTTTGAGCGGCAAAGTACAAAAGATATAATAAATAAACATTTAATTATAGTGGGGGTATTACGTGGTAATATTAATATTATGTTTTTAAAATAAAGACTTCAGTTCCTATTTGGCTTCGGTGAAGTGAACATGGTGTGTGCTTGTAAATAATCGTGTAGTGTAAATTACAAACGAAAAACTTGGGCATTTTATTGCAATCGCTCTCTACTACAATTTATAGTTCGCGATATATTTCTTACAATTATTTAAATAATTTTAAATAGTTTTCAATTTGTTTAAATTTTATAAAAATAATCTAAATTTAATAAGTTAATACAAACTACTCTACTACAATTTATAGTTCGCGATATATTAGGAAATATTAGATTTACCCTTTAACTTTCTTACAATTATTTAAATAACTTTAAATAGATTTCAATTTGTTTAAATTTTATAAAATAATCTAAATTTAATAAGTTAATATAAACTATTTTTAAATGTTCACTGATTATTATTTGCAATAAAATTTAAATATTCCAGATTCATTTTTAACTTTTATAACATATCTAATTATTATAATTTTAATTATTATTTAAAATATTGCATAAGTTTCTGTTTGCCCGTTGGTGTTTATTATTTAATCCTCAGTCAAAATTTTATCGTTGTAAATGTTAGTTTACTATACGATTGTTGTATATTAAAAAAAAAGTGTTTAGTGTTATTAAAATAACTAATTGTTCGTAAAAGTGTGATTTATTGATTTATTAATATCAAGTGTTATATATGTTATTCTAATTGGTGTGAGTGTTACGTAATGTGTACTGCTCTGTGAAAATCGTCAGTGATGATATATTACAATGATGATAAAACAGCGGATGATATAAAGAAAATATGCTGTCTTCACAAATACATGTAAGTATGAACCTTTTGATATTATATTTTAACTCAAAACTGTGTATCTGCCGTATCCTAATAGACAATTTTATATAAATTTCAAATTTTTACGTCCTTATTTACTATCTTTACTTATGTAGGAGTGATAAATGAAAATATGAAATAAGTGCACATAAATAAGTTCAGAGAAAATTTGATTAAAACACGTTTATTTTAACCCCCTGCAACTCTTAAACCAATCGAAAATAAAAATAATAATCACATGTATCTTATAGAGAATTTTATTTAGATTCCAAATTTTCATTGTGCAAGTTGCTATCTTTAATCATATAAGAGAAATAAATAAAAATTTGACATAACATCGCACGACAAATGTAAAATATATAGATTAACTCGCATTTATTTTTCTTAGACTTTGAAATCTGGAAGTCTGGAGGCGAACCGGTTCACGACTTCACGATACGTCAGGGGATGGTTTCCTGATGCTGGCAACGAAATGAAGTCTACCAGGTACGGAGAGAAGCCTCAGGATACTATAGACGCACGGACGGGTTCTCGTCATCGCGACTGCATTTCTTACCATTGAAAAAATATGATTTGTTAATAAAATTATAAATGTAATAACTTATTATATTGTATATGCAATCTGTATTTATCTGTACTACTAATACCGCTTTTCATCGAATGTCACCAAGGAAGGTGGTGAGTTTCCAATTAATAAAGTTTAAAAGTCCCTAGAATAAGATTTTATTTTTACAATGATGTCTATATGTGTGTGTTGCCCACATCAGACTTTTTATATTAATAACTAAAGTTTTCCTATAGAAAAGTATTTTTGTGTGTGTACAAGCATAACTAATTTTTTTTTCATCATTTCATCAACTTTGAAAATTGGTTCAAATTACAAGTTTCAGAGATATTGAGCCCTAAAGTTGAAATTTTTTATAGATAAACATGACCGTTGAACAGTCATAACTGAAAATTCTTTCAGCAATTTTGAAAATATACTTATTTATAGAGAAATGCATGCTGAATTTACATTTGAAAAGTTCCTTACTTAGTTTCAGAGTTATTGTACTATAGAAAACTTGGCCTTGAACAATCATAACAGAAAATTCCCTAGCAATAATATCAAATTCATATTAAAATAAGAAAAATAATATTTAAATTTCAACTTGAAATAACTCTTGTTTTTAATTTTAGAGGCATAGTGATAATGAATTTTATATTCAGATAAAAAAATCTTCTAATGGTATCAATTTCAATATGGCATTTCATTTAAAAAAATGTTATTTTGTTGAATAAGTCACGTATTTGATCTTCAGTTGTTTTGCATTTTTCATTTAATCGTTTTTCTATCTCTTCAAATAAGAAAGTTAGTAATGGTGGCCCGTTTAGGGCAGACATCCTGTACAAATTCCATATATAAATTTTCTTGCAAAAGATTCTAATTTTTCAGTAAAATTATTTGGTAAACTAACTAGACAAATTGCACTCTACACTGACATTTTCTTCTTTAGCTGTTCCCATTCGTTAGGTGTCGTTATTTTTTATTTTCTTCTTCCGCTCATTTCTGTTTTGCATGTCGTCCTCATTCAGTTCCTTTTCTCTCAAGTTTTCCACAATACAGTCCTTCCATCTTATCTTTGGTCTTCTTCTGTTTCTTCTACCTGCTATTACTATAAGCTATTCATTCTTCTTCCAATATATTCTTCATCTCTCCTCATGACATGTTCAAACCAATGTAGAAGAAGATGTCAGTGTCAAGTGCAATTTGCATAGTTTGTTTATGAAATAATTTTACTGGAAATTTAGAATCTTTTGCAAGAAAATTTATGTATGGAATTTATACGTAATACCCAGGATTGACGGAAGGTATTGTGCTGGCCAAATCAGATTTTTTTTAAATTTTGTTATGTAAGCGTGTAAATTGTAATACCCATGTAAAATAGAGACTCTATGGTAATTTAAACAATTTCTTATTTCTTATAGTTCTCGAGATCGCAATAGTAGCCACTTAAAAATAAACAGCCTGTATATATGTATATTTTCTTACTCTAAAGTTTACATAGACTGGGCTGAAATAATAAAAAAAACTGATGTGGCCAACACAATACCTACCGTTTAATTTATTTTTTATTCATGTAAATACCGGGTTCGATCCCAACCGACGCCAAATATTTTGAATTTTAAATGGCACAAAATTGACCCCTGTGACACCAGCAATGAGTGCATGTGAGGTGACGCCTGGTAAACGCTCGCAGGGTACAAATATGTCATCATCATTACCGAAATCTGTATACAAAGCAGATTGGCTCACCCATCAATGGGTAATATACCGTGATATGTGTTTTTATTATCTTACCTATATTTTTACATATTTACTTATGCTGGAAACAGTATTAAGTTCCTTTCCATATAATTATTGTTCCATTTACTATTTTCTTTTTAAAACGTTAATATTATTATTTGAAATGATTAGTTTGTTGACAGTGACATATATCTGTCAGTTACAAACATTTGAGATTTGAATTGTGTAACCATGTATATGAGTTGTGTTCAAAGTGTAGGCTTCGGGATTAAAATTATAGATAGTTTCCAGTAAAGTGCCATTTCCGGTTATCTGATTTACTCCAACATCTAATGGCATCATTCCATGTAAGAGTAAAGTAGAAATACAAGGTTTCAAAAGTTTCTGAACGATAGTATTTGAGTTAGAGCGTAAAGAGGATCCATACACACATACATCATTGTGAAAATGTTAAAATTGGATTGTAAGGACCTTAAAACGTAGTCATTTACCAAAATCTCGTTACGCGATTTTTAGCACGATCCCTATACCTTCCTTACCAAGGGTAGCGGGAGGTAAAAATGCCGGAATACCACATAAACATTTGAAACCTACAAGTCCTAGATATATTAATCCATAATCCCTAAAGTTGAAATTTCTTTTAGAAAAGTATTTAACGTTGAACAAAATTTTTTAATAATTTTTCTGCGAATCGTAAACTTCCCCAAATTATATTTCACGGGTAGTCAAAAATCGTAAAAGATGATCTACAAGTTACATAATACATAGACATCAATTACAATAATTTTTATTAATCATCTTTTTATTTGTTAACTACTATTTTTTGATTATTATCTAATGCCTCACTGTTACATAGATTAATTTAGTCACTTTTTTGTTACAGTGCTAGTGAACAGACGTGTGTGTGGTGTGCTCGTGTGCTGTGCCTTCGAGGACGATATCCTGGTGCTTGGAGGTTGGAGAAGATATATGGACTCGTTCAGGGCGATGTTATACGTTGGGAAATAATTTTGTCATAATAAGGTAAGTTTTTTTTGGTTATTTTTGAACTAATGTATCATACATTGTTCACATTATTGAGTATATCATCTATTTTCGCTAAAGACTATTTCTGGTGTTGCTAGATTATATTTTATTTGTACTTTTATTAACAAATAATCCAAAAACTAATTGAAATATTTAAATATTCTTTTCAATACTAAATTTCTCGATCTTTCTTTCATATTAATTTTTTTTTACAAACGATTGAATTTTTTTAAATTCATATTACTATTTGTAACTGCTAATTCATTTGTTAATTTCGAGTGTATTTTCATTGTTACAGAACCATATAACAGAGAAATGAACTATAGTCCTCGACGAGCCGCAGAAGGACGTGACTGAGTTGCAGAAGGACATGAATCCCGATTTCAGCGTTGGAGATAGTCACATTGTTGCTGAGCATAGTAATGAAGACACCCCAAGATGTATAGGGTCCCTCAATACTTATTTATAAGATTTATGTAAATAAATAAATAAAACTATCCTCCTAAATATTAAGAAGTCGTATATAAAAACAATATACTTGTAAGAACAATCGGTACATAAACAATACATATCATTCATTAAATAACACACATATATCTTCATTTTCATATACACGTATTACAGTTTCTACATAAGGTATATACATTCATATATTACATAACAAATTAACATACCATACATATAAACATTCATATATATTATTTAGAAGGTACAGAAAAAAGGACTAAGTTCTGTAAATACTAAATTTTAACTCCGTATTCGGCGATTCAAATTTCTGAAATTTGGCTTACAAATAGAAAACAATCTCCTGAATCCATATAGAAAGGCAAGTCGCTATTTTACCTATTTTTGAGTAATTTCATTTTAAACTAAATTATTCTATAGACATTTAGCTATTTTGAATCAAACATGACTAACTTTATTTTCCGCAATTCGAATTCCTGGAACTTTGCGTACATCTAAAAAACAACCCCATGAATCCAAATTTGCAAATAGCAAGTAGCTATGTCACTTATTTTTGAGTAATTTCATTTTAAATTTAATATATTCAATAGACATTTAACTATCTTGAATCAAGCATTACTGAATATATTTTTCGCAATTCGAATTCCTGGAACTTTGCGTACATCTAAAAAACAACCCCCTGAATCCAAATTTGAAAATAGCAAGTCATTATTTCACTTATTTTTGAGTAATTTCATTTTAAATTTAATATATTCAATAGACATTTAACTATCTTGAATCAAGCATTACTGAATATATTTTTCGCAATTCGAATTCCTGGAACTTTGCGTACATCTAAAAAACAACCCCCTGAATCCAAATTTGAAAATAGCAAGTCATTATTTCACTTATTTTTCAGTAATTTCATTTTAAACTTAATATACTCTAGAGACAATTAGCTATCTTGAATCAGGCATGACTGAATTTATTTTCCGCAATTCTGATTCCTAGAACTTTGCGTACATCTGAAAAACAACACCTTGGAATCCAAATTTGAAATTAGCAAGTTGCAATCTTACTTAGTTATGAGTAATTTATTTTTAAACTTAATTATTTTATAGATATTTAGCTATCCTGAAACAAGTATGACTGAGTTTATTTTCCGCAATTCGAATTCCTGAAATCTTGCGTATATCTAAAAAACAACCCACTGAATCCAAATTTGAAAATAGTAAGTCGCTATGTCACTTATTTTTGAATAATTTTATTTTAAATTTAATATATTCTATAGACATCTAGCTATTTTGAATCAAGCATGACTGAATTTATTTTCAGTAATTCGAATTCCTGGAACTTTACGTACATCTAAAAAACAACCCTCTGAATCCAAATTTGAAAATAGCAATCCCCTATATTACTTATTTTTTAGTAATTTCCTTAAACTTAATATATTCAATAGATATTTAGTTATCTTGAATCAAGCATGACTGAATTTATTTTCAGTAATTCGAATTCCTGGAACTTTGCGTACATCTAAAAAACAACCCTCTGAATCCAAATTTGAAAATAGCGATCCCTTATCTCGCTTATTTTTTAGTAATTTCCTTAAACTTAATATATTCAATAGACATTTAGTTATCTTAAATAAAGCATGACTGAATTTATTTTTAGTAATTCGAACTCCTGGAACTTTCGTACATCTAAAAAACAACCCTCTGAATCCAAATTTGAAAATAGCAATCCCCTATCTCACTTATTTTTTAGTAATTTCCTTAAACTTAATATATTCAATAGACATTTAGTTATCTTGAATCAAGCATTACTGAATTTATTTTCCGCAATTCGAATTCCTAGAACTTTGCGTACATCTGAAAAACAACCCCTTGAATCCAAATTTGATATTAGCAAGTTGCTATCTCACTTAGTTTTGAGTAATTTCATTTTAACCTTTAATATATTCAATAGACATTTAGCTATCTTGAATAAAGCATGACTGAAATTATTTTCCCCAATTCGAATTCCTGAAACTTAGCGAACATATAATAGAAACAACCCCCCGAATCCAAAATTAAAAACCGCGTCAATATCCTGTATCAAGCATGACTGAATTTTTTTCCGCAATTCGAATTCCTAGAACTTTAGCAAATATATATTAGAAAACAACCCCCTGAATCTAAATTTGAAAACCGCATGTCAATATCTCACTTATTTTTCAGTAATTCCATTTTAAACTTAATAAATTTTATAGACATCGCAGTCTTGAAACAAGTATGACTGATGGTCGAATTCGAATTCCTCAAATTTAGCGAAGATAGAAAATAATCATCTGAATCCAAATTTGAAAAACGCCAATCACTGTCTCACTTAATTTTGAGTACTTTCATTTCAAACTAGCAGTATTCAATAGACATGTAGCTATTCTGAAACAAGCATGACAGAAATATTTTTCCGCAATTCGAATTCCTGATACTCCGCATACATATATAAAACAACCCCCTGATTTCAAATTTGTTATCCGCAAGTCGCTATATCACTTTGTTTTTGAGTAACTTAATTATAAACTACGAAACCAAAAATTTGTTATTTAGTTCCGTTTTTTCTGTACCTATCATCATTTCATCTCCTAACATACATACAAGTTATACTGACTTGTAATATAATTTAATATTATAAGAAACTCTGATTATTATAAATACTTCATAATTAATGGGTATCATCATTTATTTGTATTAGGATTTATGACATTTATCAATAAATATTTTCTTTAATGGAAAAATTGAATCATATTGTACCACCTTTTATAAAACTATACACTTTTACACTAACTAAAACATGTTTTGTACTTCAATAAATCATCCATATATTATCATTAAAAGTAGTACTTTCATACTCAAATATAAAAAAGTGATATACTTTTACGCTGTTGTGTAAATATTTCATTTAATATGTATATCATTATAATAAAAGTACATGTCAAAATAAAATTATCTTTATCAAAAATTGCACTATAATTTTCTTATAACCAAAACTATCATCCCTCATGTATAGATGCATAATATTTTTTCAAAGTCAAATTTAACGTATTTAGAGCACATGTCATCTTTGTATATGTGATACTGCGTCCCGTTTTGTAAGGTATCACAAATACAAAGAACAACATATTAAATTATATTTTTCATGTATTATATATATATTGTAATATTATTATTATGTAATATATCGATCAATAAATCCTTGTTAAAATAACAATATCTTTCATTCCAAAAATCGCATTCCAAAAATCTCTAGGTTCATATTCCGCTAGCTAGCAATGTTCCTGTAGCCCGTCAATCTGAAATCAGAGCGACGAGCTACAAGATCTTGCAATCCAAAGATCCAGGTTCGATTCTCGCCTAGCTAGCTACCAGCATTCAGCAACCAGCCGAGCATCCCAGCAACCAGCCGAAAATCCCAGCAACCAGCCAAGCATCCCAGCCACCAGGGCGTACCCCAGCCTACGGTCTGGCGGTACGAATCCTGGTGGATAGCTAGAAATCAGCTAAAAATCTGTATATAGCAGCATATAGCCGTATAACCGAAATTCACGGAGCAGAGTGTCCGGTTCAATCCCATCACTCACGCTGAATGGCTGTAAATCCAACAGACAGCCAGTATATAGCTAGAAATTCTTGATGGAAGGGGTATGATTGACGATTCGGCGTACAAAAGCCTTACTACAGCCTTCCGAGTCTGGGATTTATGTTTTGATGAGTACTAGCCTTGCTATGGCGTTTCGATTTTAAATTTTTGTGAGTAGTAGCCTTCTGATCGGCTGTATATACGTCTGGCAGCTCGAAAATGCTTGAACAGTGAGTATAATACTATTTTTTGTTCGCTACAGCCTGTATGTCGGCGATTGTGCCTTCGAATTTTTGATTTTTGTGGGTAGTAGCCTTCCGATCGGCTGAATTCACGTCTGAGAGCTCGAAAATGCTCGTAGCGGCCGTAAAATGCTATTTCTCTGCCGCTACACGCTAAAATCGTCGATTTTACACGATTTTTGGATTTTGTCGGCCAGAAGCCTTGCTGTAGGCTGTATATTGGCGATTACGTAATCGTGCTGCCGTGGATCGCTCGTCGTTGCTCTCGGCAGGTAACGAGAATCGAACCTGGGTCTTTAGTTTACAAAATTGCTCGTTCAGGTGCTGCCGATCGTTAATTGATGCTCTAGTTGTTCTAGTTCCTATTTTGGTGAATTGCAGATTGCCTAAATATTTTTAATTTTCGGGATGGAAAAATTGGGTTTTTTAAATAATAGATTATATTCATTTTGCTGTGTTTATTAGTCATTTATATAATACATTTTTGCCCCTATCAACATAACTGTATCACTTAGAAATAAATAAAATGAAATACATATGTATCATCAAATGTATATTAACATATATATTACATAATAATTACAATTTTACGTATTTTTTTTTTCTAAGACTTATCGAGATTAAGATATTTTGGATATTGTAATTGTATAATGATAGAATTTGTTAAATACATGTACCTATATTCAATTTTATAATACAATTTGTCTATAAGTCTTACAAAAAACTAGATCATTTCGGCAGGAAATTATATAGAGCAAATATAGTCCGTCCTTAATAAGTACTTAAATAACTATTTCAAGTTTTTGAAATCGCGATTTCATTTTATGTATTTATTATATATGTAGTTATTACATAGGTACTTGAGAATTTTCACACGTTAAGAAGAATGAGACGAGTATATTAATGTAGTAGACAGATAGTAAAATCTATTTTCTTATAAAACACATAGTCGTTTTGAAAATGGCTAGACAAATTGTAAAATAATGAAGTTTACAGTTAATTATATATTTGTAAATAGAGCAGGTACATGTTTATAATTGTTTACAAAGTTATATATGTATTACTACATTATATACAAATTTTTGATTCCAAGAATTCAATTTTTTGTGTAAAATATAGATCAATAACAGTTACACTGCATAAGATAATTTTTAATATAAGTTTATTTTCTCGAATTTCACTTTACAAACATTATTATATATTTTCATTAATGTACATCTTAATAACAATCATCTGATGAACATTCACAATCATCTGGTTGATAATAATATACAACTTTATTTATCCATTTTAAATAACAAGGAACATAAGTTTGAACAGCCGGATAACCAAGTTGACATCCTTTGACGTGTCCATAGCTGACTATTCCCGCCAAGCAGTCGTATCCATCATCATCTGTGATGATCATTGGACCGCCGCTATCTCCCTAAACACAGTAAATAATTTATAATATAAGATTCAAATAGTATACACTCGAATGTCAATACGAAATTTAACAAATTTTTAAAGTTTAAATTTGCTATATACTAAAAGTGAAATACTTAGTAAGTAATATTGTTATTTACATGCCATGATTAACACTATATTACATTAAAGTAATTGGAATTTAAATTTGACACATCACTCTGAAATTAGCTACAAAGCAGTGTATATGTTTAATATTATGTAATAAAGTTTTAATAAATGACATTATTTGTACAAAAAATACTAAATATTGTACTAACCGCGTGCGTAAACTTGGTTCCCGGAACACTCATCTGGGAACCAAACATTCCCGCACTTGGTATGTAAATAACTATTTACGCATTAAACTGTCATTTTAAGCACTAGTGCTTAAAAGTACTTCATTTAGCAACGATAATACGCTAGTATAAAAACGTATTATAATATCGAGAAAGTATCGTACTTACATTACAAGGTGACATTCCATTATCACTAGAGGTGCAGATATTGCCGTTGAATAAAAGAGAGTAACACTTTTCACAAAATCCACAAGTTGGTATTATAGGAACACTGATGTATCGTAATTCATTGTTGACTGCTAGGGAATCTTAAATATACAATATTACGTTTTCAAAATAATCACTAAATAACTGTTAATATTCTGAGCTCTTATTTGACAATTCCACAAATGTATTTTTGTAAAACATATCAACTATTATCTATTTATCTATCGATTTTATTATTGATTTGTAACTTACTGTCATTTGCGCGGCCCCAACCACTAATGGTGGCATAAAGCCCTAAAGAATCTGTTTTTGGCTTATTCCAAATTTTTATTGGTCTCACATAATCTGTAGCAAATCTTAACCATTATTTTTCCATGTTTTTGTTCCAAAATTAATGTTTACCTGTAAAAGTTACTGGTGTTGACAGCATTATTAAGCATATATCATTTGCCATAGTTCTATTATCCCATTTTGGATGAATTATTTTCAAAGTTGCATTTATTCGAATTTGAGTTGGTTCGTTTATTTTGAAGTTTGTACCTCCCAAAACGACAGTAAATCTCAGGGCACTAAATAAACGAAATAATAAATAATAAACCAAATGAAGTTTTGTCTAGTTATATTTCTGCATGCCCCCCTGTTAACCTTGAGGCCACCATTGCCCTCTTGGATCAATCCAGCGCCCAAAAGAGGGGCACATCACCCACTTTAAGAATCGCTGTTCTAATTCCTTTAAATATCACAATAATTATTAATAAAAAACAACTTACGATTCACAACAATGCGCAGCAGTTACAATAAAGTTAGAATTGATTAAAACACCCCCACAGAAATAATACCGCGTTGATCTGTCCAAATATATTAAAATTGCAGCCTAAAACGACAACAATGTTTCGTATTTTATACAGACATGAAAAAGATGGAAACTTAACTTGATATGGGAACATTCCTACATCTGCTGGGTTTCCTCCAACAATTCTAGGACTCATATTTGTCCTAATATCCGAAATAATTCCTCTAGTAACAATGTCTATATCTCTTGGGCGGACAACAAAGTCATCTACGCGATTATCTACATGATTCTACAACGAAATTCACAATTTTTCGATTGATATTTTTGATCAAAATTTATGCAAACCTTCTCATTTTCACAATTTCCGAGAACAATGAATAAATATAAAATATATGCGAACGAGTACATTTTTTGGTTATACTAACTGTTTTTCGTATAGTGACGATATAGTTTATGAAAATATCACGAAACATAGTTTGTTTATAAAGATAAAAGGGAAACATGGGTAGATTATTACTAGTTTATTTAAAAAATTATTTTAGTTTATAAAAATATTAATACAGCATACAGTTAAACGTACAACTAATTTATTTTCTTATCTACATGTTAGAATAGTGTTACAGGTAAATTCATTTTAACTATTTTGCCTCATTTTATTTTATTAACAAATATACGATGATAGTTAAACGTTTATAACGTGAAAAGTTAAATGAATTCACCAATAACTGTGGAAAAGTTTAGCTCTGTTAAATTTAAATCTAAATTAATTCTTGATAATTTTACTGATGCTGAAAATATGAATGTATTTAAAGTTTTTGGTTAAATGCATATAATGGAGTGCTTCTACCTGCATGGATTGAAAAGCAGAAAAAGGTGACTCCTGTAGAAATAATATTTGCATACATTGATATATGATTAGGAAAAATGGCGTTAAAATTGAAAAGTTAGTGATATATATCATTACAAGCCAAAAGCAAAGATATCAATTTTCGGCGATTTTCTTTTTTACCTAATGTATGCCCATTATAAATTTTTATATGGCAAAATTGTTTAAGTCTGTAAGAATTTAACAGTATAGTGAAAATGATTAGGTAGAAGACTCACGTTACTAGGTGTTATTTCTAAAAGACGAAAAAAAAAGTACTAGTATTAAGTAATGTACATATTAAAGATATTTATAATTATTTCTAAGTCAATCGTTATTCCTTTTACGGAATATACAATTATTTGAAATAATTGTAGTTTATTTTCGTGCCATACGTTGGCACTACTGAGAATGGCATTGTTGTGTCAAATAATTTTATATTCCGTAAAAGGAATAAGGATTGACTTAGAAATAATTGTAAATTAATTAATGTATACGTTTCTTTAATATTAGCATATTTTTTCTTCTTTTTTAAAAAAATAAATAACTAATAATTAGTACAAGTTATATTTCTTTTTATAAGGTTTTTGTCAGGTTGATGACGTGAGTCTTCTGTCTAATCATTACCACCATACACAATATCCAAAATTACTTTAGTATATGTACTTGTACATAACCACGGTCAATTTTTGATACATATTTAATATTAAATTATGACAAATTCAGTAGTGTCGTTTGCTTAGATTTTATGAGGGTACATATGATACTACTGTTATTTTATTATTATAACAATATATGTTACAATAAAAGCATTCAAAATTCAAAAATAAGTCAACTGGTAAGTTTATTAGCAAATGTAAAACCAAATATGTGAAAAATAAGATACTGACACAATGTCAGTGACTCTGACACAAAATAACGTTATTCGTACGGCTATGAATCAAGGTAATGTATCTGAATTAATAAATAAACTTACGTTACAGCGAAAGTATTATCAACAACGAGCATCGTTTTACGCACATGCTTATAGCCTTTGCAAAGGAAAGAGATAAATGTATGTTAATTTGTTAATTCGTTCATGATACAGATGACCTTGTTCGGACATCTTTCAATTTTTTTACTGTAATTATCATTACTATCTATATTTCAATTCCTGATTATATCAATTGTCAATATTTGCAGAATAAAATATATGAAATTCTGATTTTGTGTAAGTCGGCAAACTTAAATTTGATCTGAAATATTTGAAAATATGACATATCTGCATTTGGCATGTAACAGTATACTTGTAAGTAGATGAATATCTTAAAACATTTGTTTTGGTAAAAAATGTGCGAATGAATGAATGAAGAAAGTGAAGGAAGACGAGAATATATGGAAAATTATGTGTTACACTATTTTATTTCTTAAGCACTCCCTAAAAATACAATAATTAATACTTGCTAAACTTCCCCATCCAATTGCATTTTAGCAAATTTTGGTAACTAATGAATGACTGGCAAAAGTACAATATGCAGTTACATATGTACATATGATACGAATTACAAAAAGCGATGAATATTTACAAATAGCACCAAATAATTTACATAAAGTTACACTAACTTTGTTATAAAAACGATTAGAATTCTTTATATACACCTGAACACCGAAATCCAAAAGCAAAATGGCCCCAAAATTTGTTACGAATTAATGAATTTCGATTCCCTTTCACTAGGACTTCAATTCGTAATGAAAAGAAATTGAAAATATACCAAGTAGTATATTAGTTCATCTCAGAAATTAATCAGGATTAAATTTGAGAGAACCTTTCAAGGAAGATCTACTTTCCCAGAAATGGCACTGTTGTTATTAACACTTATTTGGTTATTATAGTCTCTGTGTGCTTGTAGTTCTTTTATTTTTCTTCTTAAACCATCCAGCTGATTTTTCCGGATCTCTAGGCATCGACACAGACCTGGAAATAAACTTCCCATCTTCTTTACTTCTCATGGAAGACCTATCACCTAATGATTCAACAGACATGCTTTTCGTAGATATTTTTTTATCATCACGAGAATATCTCATATTATCTTTAGAATTCTTATCCTTTTTCTTATACAAAGTCGTAGTCTTTTCATCTTTTCTTCTATTTAAAGTCTGCGAAGAAACATTTTCCTTAGATTTCCTACTCAAAGTGGATAAATTTTGATTTGACATTTTCTTCTGGTTAGCGATTTCTTTAGCAGTTTTGCTTCCAGTTTTTGAAGAACCATTTCTCATTGGTTTTAAAGGTCTGGATTGTTGACTATAGTCAATGTCGTAGCCTTCACTGGCGTGTTTGGGTTTCCAGGGAGCGAGAACTGAAAATGATCTGGATAATGTTTTAGTTTGGGTTTGCATTCTGGAAGAACCGTTGGAGATGAGGTCTTCTTTGGAAGCAGCCCGGCGGCCGTTTCTGGCTAGGTGGCCTGGGCCAGGAATATCTCCAACTAAAATAATGAAAATATTTTTATCTTCTGTCTACCATATTGTTAGAGGTTAGTTTGTTGAGGTGTTTCGGTCTTCTGGAGAGATCTTCAAATGTAATTGTTGTCGTATAATAAATAATTTTTCTAGTCCACTGTCTAAAATATCTGTCCAAAATTTTTGTCTTCTGAAAAATGTATGGTCTTGGTACGTTTTCTATAATCTTGAATATATCTTGAGATGTTCGATTAAATGTATATAATGGAGTGCTTGTGATTTCTATGGTGTAGTGAATGTTCGACTTGGATAAAAAATTATGTGGGTATGTGAGGAAAGATAATAGAGAAATGATTTGGTGCAAGAAGAATGTATCTACAATTAGAAAGATGTGGGAATGCAAGTTTAGTAAAACATATTTAGGGTAAACACGAGAATCCGTGACAAGCGATTAACATGAGAAACAGTTGTTTTATAAATATCTGTCCCATAATACTTTATAATGTAATTTATATAGTAATAATAATAGTATTTTATGTATCTACGACGAAAAGTGAATCTTTAAGGTATGAGCAAGTTGTGTACATGTGAGTACCTTAAAGACACTTTTCGTCTGAGATTCATACATAATTTTATGTCATACTGATTTCTAGTTATTAAATTATTAAAAGAAATATATAGCAATTGGTAGTAGCTTTGAATATATAATACAATACAAGAACGGCAACGTAATTTATTTAGATTAAATATTTCGAGAGAAGGTGCCATCTATTCCTCCGTATACGAATTATTTCTGAGTTCAAAAAATACATAATAGGTGGATGTTGCACAGTGTTGCCACGTAGCTAGAACAACAAGATAAGATTTTAAAAAGGTTTTTAAGTTTGCTACTGTAAAACAAGTATACATGTACATTAAGATTCAAAATATATTATCTGGTTATTATGAAACAATATTTTTGAATTATTGATTATTGAATACCTCTAACAAATACTATTTGGCAATGTTGTCAGCACGATTCATCGTAGTTCACAGTTTTGTGGTATTACTATTATTATTAAGCGAAAGAGTATTTGAGAACCTATACGTTTTTATTATAAATATAGTTCTTTAAGAAATGATTTAGAAATAGGAGGGTGTTTTTCCAAAATTTCCCGGTCACTTACCTGGCGGAGGCCTGAGAAATTGACGTTTCGGACGTTGCTTAGACGACGCAAAACAACATATTTCAATGCATAAGTACAAAAACAGATTTAGTACGCGTTATTTCAATTTTAATGACCGTCGATGATTGTTAATTGTTAAATACTTATTTTTTGTCATTGACGTATATTCAGGCATCAAAATCAAATTTATAAATTTATTTTCTAAAACAATTATGAAGCACCGCCCGCCAGTTAATTCCAATTTGAAAAAGAATAATTTTAAATTATTGTTTTAAAAAAGATAAAAAAGAATATATTTTTTACTTAATTTATTTAAAAATTACAGATATGTGAAAAAAATCTTTTCTTGTGTTAATCGTTTTGGCACATTCATTCTCAAAATTAAAAAAAATATATTAACATTGGTTGGTTCTGCATTAAACTATAGACATACTGGGTACGATTGCGGGTGTGCGCTTACATGAACATTCGAGATGTAGGTAAGTAGACGGATGTGTTCAAAGAGAGGATGTTTCCGTATAAAAGAATGTATGCATATCTGTAATTAAAACATTTATTTGTCTCACCCGTAGCAGCATGTAAATAGACAACACTCCTTTGCGATTGTTGACTGCTGTCCCCCTCTGTACTGCTTTCCACCGAACTAATCTCCCCTCTCCTTTTCCTGTTCCTACTTTCAGTTTTCCTCGATTCATTTTTCAAAGTATCCATTCGTCTATTCGGTGAAATTGGAGGCTTTAAATTCGATCTTGAACCTTTAACATCTCTATCAGATTCTGAAATATTTTGCATTGATTTATAACTTTTATATTTACGTAAAGTGTCTCCATCTGAATGGCTGTGTTCTTCAGAAATATTGTGAAGGTTTCTGGTTGACTGACTACGGGATTTTGTAGAGGAATTTGATTTGTAACTGGGTAGAGTGGGTCTGGATTTTAGGGAAGATTTACGCCTAACACTGGTATCAGATTCGAGATCTGTATCACCGAAAAATCTCAAATTTTTGGGGGGAGGTTTATTGTTTTCTTTAACCTCTTGTTTGTTGATTTTTTCTTGCTGCTTTTTCTTCAAAGAAAATCTGTCTAAACTTTTAAACCAGCTGTCGTGTTTTGGAGAATGGTTCGGTGGCGAGTCTCTAGTATCGCGTGAATCTCTGGTATCTCGCGAATCTCGTGATTCTCTCGTATCTCGTGATTCTCTCGTTTCTCGCGAATCTCGACTGTCTCGTGAATCGCGAATATCCCGATTGTCTCGTTCTCGTGAGTTGCGGTCTCGTGTTGGACTTGGACTAGGAGTAGACATACGTCGTCGATTGCTATAGTCGTAGCTCTGAAACACATTTAGAATTGTAAATGTGTTGAGGATTTTTTGTGTGTTTTGTGTTTGGTGATACCTTTTCGGGAGAACTTAATTGGTTTTTTGTTGAGGTACAAAAATTTTGAAGGCGATATTTTAAGTTAATAGACAACGAATGTTTTTTTTTTCAGACAGAAAAGAAGTCAAAGGAAATATATTCAATCTCAGATTATAATGATACATTTATGTTTTTTAGTTTTTTGTAAGTTGAGTATTTTTAAATATTAGCCAACAATGTAGCTACTTTCAAAATAATTGTAGGAACTTTTGAAAAGTTGCTTCTTCTTTTGTTCAAATTTTCGTTGGTAAGTGTTGATTCAAATTCTTCATACTACTCTTTGGTAAAGAGTTCAAAACTTCACTTTCCTTCTTAGGTTCAGCGTTAGTTCTTGAAAAATTTCTTAAGTAATTTCGTTTCGAGTGTTTGGATAAAATGTGTGGCGAAGGATGATTGTTGTTTTAATGTATGTAAATTCTAAATACACATATAAATTAACCTTTGTAGTAAACAATGGGATCATTTTAACCACAGCTTCCAATATTATTTATTTGTACCTCTTGCTAAGAGAGGTATTAGAATCATGCTAAAAACCGCATATCCAGATTTTAGCGAATAAACCTAGAATCCAATAATAACATTTTTACGATGATGTTTGTGTGTGTATGTGTGTTCCTCAAATTCTATAAGACTAAAGACTTGTGTAACTACGGATTCCTCAATCAAACAGTAATAGGAAGAGTTGAATAGATTCTGGTAACAATTGGACAACCAAAAGTAGTAGTATTTTAACAAAAATCTTCTAAATATTATTTTTTGAAGATTTGTTTTACAAATATTAAAAAACATAAAATTCTTTATCCGACACATTTAATTTTTTTATTATATCTTCTATACATTTAAAGATATAGAAATATAATCTATAAAATAATCTGTTGTAGAAAATCTCACAGCCCAAACATCTTCATGGTAACCAGTTGAGAAATTAAAATTTCTGTGTCAAAAATTCAGAGATAGTACTGAAGGATTTTTCTGGGAACGATATTTAATATTTCTTATTATATTGTTAATTATATATTTCAAATTATAGGTATATTACATGAACCCTTCAGAAATACCGCCAATCCCGTCAATGAATTGGAAGAACCTCGAATATTTAGAAGAGTGGAAGAAAACTTGCTCATAGAATGAATTTAAAATTATAGAAAATACGTAAATATAAAGATTAGGTATAATTAGAATTTTTTGTGTGTAAAGGACATGTTAAATATAATACTTATATGGAAAGGGCGAGAGGTATTGTGATGGCCACAACAGACTTTTTTTGCCTGATTTCATGTTTATAATAAAATTTCATTCATTTTTCTTTTTAGAACATAAACGAATTATCACTGTTTAGGGGTCAATGTGACCCCACCTGTACATGTTTAATAATAATAATTTAAATTTAAAAAATCTACATAAAAGAATATATATAAGTAGAATTTTTGGTGTAGAGTGTAGGTATACAAAAAATGTTAAATACAATAGGGCACGAACAGACATGTCACTTTGTTGGCCTTGACAAGCAGATATGGGGGCCCGTGGCAGAATGATAGCTAGTAATTATGTACATAGATGTCATATATAATTTTTCATTCTAAATTTCGTGGTTTTTCAATTCCATGTAGTTTATTTTTCTTGACAAATAAATTCCACACTCCTGGTGACAAATTAACCACGTGAACTTAGAAAACCTTGAAATTATGAATGAAAAATTCTGATATATCTATGTACATAATTATTAGTAGATTTGAACCCACGACCTTCCTGTCTAGTACGTGGTCTAGTAAGATACTCTCCCAAGACTGAAAAAAAAATTGCCCTGACGAAAGTAGCAATTTATGCTGCTGAAACGTTTTTAAATAATTACATCACAGAACTAAAACTAAAACCTTGTTTATTTATTTTAGTAATTTTTAAGTTTGTCGTCGAAGTAAATGTATTTATGTTCTAAATATCTAAATAATTTACTTATTTCTCTATATACTGAAAATTGGTGTTAAGGTTGAAATAATTATTGATACAAAAACACAATAAAAATATTGAAATAATTATTGATACAAGGGAAAAGTTTTGAATTAAATATTCTTTATAGTTAACCACAAAAGAAAAACCATACAATACACTTCAAAATACAAAAGATTGTAGTACCTAAATGATTATTCTAGTTTTGTGTTTTGATCGAATTTGAATGTGTTTGTGTTGTAATACAGAGCTCGGTTCTGTTCTGTTAGAAGAAGATCGTTACGTAAAGTGGCTGGACGACCGTGCCGTTTCCTTATACGTCTCGGTGTATGTATAGGGCGCAGTAGGTTCGCCATATGGTCGGGTCAGAATGGATTGAGCAATGTAGGCGCCGGCCTTGTCTCACTTACACATACTCAAGCAGGTGGAAGACGAGATTCTCACTATTTCGCGATATCAGATCAAATCTAACCACGAATATTTTATTGCTGTCTTGCACAAGATAGATGCAACATTTGGAAATACACACTAAATATATACATTAAAAGAAATATGGACAAGAATATTAACAATATTTTTTTTTAAATCAATTTTTTGGTGTAATGTAGATAAAATATTGTAAATATATTTTTGAAAAATGAATTAATCTATCTAAGGTCAGATCCTCCCACCTTTAGTTAAAAGCCGTATTCTTTCGCTGGATTGGATCAGATCCAACTGATCGTATGGATTAGGCACAGGGCCCCGCAGATAAAAAGCCCCCCCACCCCGCTCTTATTTATTCTGACGAGAATTTGTTGCTTCGTCTTTTTACCTCCCGCTACCCTTCGTAAGGGAGGTATAGGGATCGTGCTAAAAATCGCATATCGAGATTTTGGTAAATGACCACGTTTTAAGGTCCAATCCAATTTTAACATTTTCACGATGACGTCTGTGTGTATGTATGTATGTATGTATGTATGTGTGGATCCTGTATAGTGTATACGCTCTAACTCAAATACCATGTATTTCTACCTTATTTTAATATGGAAATATCTGATTAGATTTTAGTGGCAATCGGATAACCGGAAATGGCAGTTTACTTGAAGCTCAAGATAGTTTTTCTTCAAAAAATACCTTTAAATGTAATTTTTTCTCAATTTGTTACTATAAAAATTAAAGATTATTCCATTTTCTACAAGTTTGCTTTAATAATCTTGAATCCGGATTCGAATATCGAATCTTGGAAACGGATTTTAGTACCGGATCTTAGATTCGAAAGTGAGTATGTCATATTATGTTACTTTAAATACAAATTTGTATTTTTTTTATTCGTCATTTACTAAATAGAACTGTGAAAGTATGAATTCTTTTTCTTCACATTTGCACAAATTACTTGGCTATTCCGAATTAAATTTCCCCTTCAATATGCGACGAACCGGATATTTTGAAATCCGAGTACTCGGACCCAAGTTTTGTCAGATCCTTACAGCACTAATATAAACGTCAAAACTGAAGGGACGCTATACCCAAAAATATTTGTAAAATAATTAATTATTTCCAATATAATATGACGTAGAATGAAAAACATCTTTTAGGATATATTTATCATGTTTGTATTGTAGGTATGATATTATTATTATTATTAAAATGATAAGTATCTAACCTGTGAGTTGTCGGAGTTCTCAGCCCGGCTGTCATACTCTCTTCGGCTATCGAAGCTGCTGTCATTTCTTTCGGAATACGCATCTCTCTTCTCTCTTGCACGATTAAGAGCTTCATTGCTGCCTCTGTATTCCTTGTACCTGGCTCGAAGGCTTTCTTCGCGGACCATACGAGGTGGATCCTTGTCTTTCTTCTTATCTCTGGTGAAGAGTTGCTTCACCTAGGCAGAGAAGAACAAAACAGATAATAGAATTGCATTATTTACAAGGAAGATGTTAAATTCTAAGGTTGTAAGGGGTTGTTTCATAGGGAAACATCTTTTACAATATTAATCCGAATAAACTCGTAGAAAATATTTGAGTGTAAACAAGGCTGAGTATTAATCAACACGATAATTTTGAATTTACTTCTCTAAGTTTGAAAATTAATTTTACTACTCGTTCACAAAGTGAATTTTGTACGACTGTTTTTATCGAAAACAAAGTTAAAAGTAAACATAGGTATGTCATTACCATAGTTACAGTATAAAATGATTGACGACAAATGTATTGAAGCGTTTATTTTATAAGTAAACGTAGGGATAATTAATATAGACTAAAATAAATATTAAATTATGAATTAAAGAAACGACAAATTATTTATGTTTATACACTTAAGAACTCTATTAAACTAGTAAGGAATTTTTATCTTAATTTATCAAATACTCAGAATTGGCACCACTAACTTCCAAACAATATCGTAAACGATTATAAAAATAATTAATAACATTCGTTATTTGCTGGGGAGTAATATTTTATGAAGCTGCACTAATTCTGTTTTGTAATTGTTCAATATTCATTCTCTCACCACATTGTACACATTTTTTAAGTGTCCTCAAAGAAAAAAAATCAGTTGGTGCAAGCTATAATTATTATAGATTTTTCGAATTGGTGCTGGGCACGGTCTGGGTCGATTATTAAATGTAGCAGCAAATACAGCTGAAACTTATCTTAGGCTTATATTTGAATTATACCTGTTATAATCTGCAATTTTATAAAAAAAAAACCATTTTGAAATGTGACAGTTTGACGAGTCTGATAACTATTCCCTATGTTTACTCATAAAATAAACGCTTCAATTTTGTAACTATGGTAAACTAGTAATAAAATAAACTCCCTATATAAATGTTAGAGAGAGACAGAGCATTTTTGGTGGATACAAGTAAGTTATTCAAGACACCGGTCCATTTTGTATATAGACAAGGAGTATATAGAAGTCGATGGTTATAATGAACATTTTTTTATAAATGTTTTTGGGGAATTTTTAAATTACGTTAAGTTGATAACTTAGCTTGTGTCAAATAAATATCTTTCATTTTAGTTGTCATAAGTAATTTTGTAATAAAATATTTACATCAAATACTAAAGTAATCTTTTACAAGGTAATTCAATTCTAACCTAACTTGTAAGTAACTGTTGTCAAAATGTCAAATGCCAAATTAAATTTCAAATATTTATTGAAACTGTCAATGTTAATTTAATATTTCTTTCAATAATTTTGAAATAAAAGTAAATTAATGCGAAATATTTTTTGTTTCTTACCTTTTTAAGGCTGCTCATTTTGGCCGGCTTGGGTGGTTTCTTCTCCACTTTTAAGGTCCCTCTTTTATCATCCAAATCTTTATCAATTCTTGGATCATAATGCGACCCATCATCTATACTTCTTTCCCTATGAACATAATCATGTTTCTTCCCATTTTCTTTACGATTATACCTTTCTTTATCCGAATCGTAATCTTTACGCATCTTTCTTCCATTTATGTTGTCTTCGGTGTGTTGTCTTTCGCTTGCTATGAGAAGAGAACTTGCGAAGCCTTCATCTTCACTTTCATTGTTAGAGCGATAGTATTTAACGCGCACATTTTCTCCAGAATCTCTTCGGAAGTCGTTTTCTATGCCGGAGTCGCCGAATTTGTCCTTTCGTTCACGTTCATCAAAATATTTCTCGGTTTTGTCTTCTTTTCTCGAATCTTTTTGTCGGCGTAATGAATCGTGGTAAGTTTCTGAATTCATGTGGTTGTGGTCGTCATATTTATAAGAAGATTCGTATCTTCGGGTAATTTCTGGATTTGATTTGTAATGGTCTCTATCTTTCATCAAAGTTTTATCGCTTTTTGATTTGTTGTATCTATTGTGATGTAGACTTTTATAATCTCTTTCTTGACTAGCATAATATTTACGTCCGACGTTTTCAGGCGAAGATCTGTAATCGCTAACTTGAGAATCTAAACTCTTAGGTTCGTGCTCGTATCGGTCATATCTATCTTGAATTTCGGGGTATCGGTCTCTTTCTCCTAAGAGAGTTTTTGAGCGGTTTTCAGAAAAGAGTTTTTCGCCATTTCTGTCTACTTTAGTTTCAGACGAATAGTTTTCGGTAAAACCTACAGGACTAGAAGAACCATGGCGATAATATCTTGAAGTAGTTTCGGAAACGTATTTGCTGACTCTTGGATTGTAAGATTTGGACGGGAATTCTGGAGAATCATTGTGGAGGAGTTTTCGGGAATTGATTCGGGACTCCAGAAGATCTCTTCTGTAGCTTAAATCACTTTTGCCGTTTGGTGTTTCTATCAAATGAGGTTCTGTTAGGCTTTCTCTTCTGCGTGAATCCATTCCGTCTCCTCTGCCTCGTGCCGAAGAGTCTACATAATGTTCTGATTTGGAAAATTCGTAATCATAACTTCCATACCCATTTGATTTAAATTTAGGTGTTATTGGATATTCTTCGTCTCTTTTTTCATCACCAAACTGGGTATATTTCTTCCCAAAACCTGATTCTTCATAACCTAAACCTTCATCGGAATCCGAATGTTGAAACTGTTTTTTGTAAGCTGTATGAATGGTTTGTTTATTCGGTTCACTATCACCGTTACCGACGACAACTTGGGCGTATATAATAGGACTAGAAGGCTTATCAAAAGGAGGACTTTTCGAATATGGACGTTCAGGGCTTATTTCTCTGGGTCGGGTGTAAGAAAAAGGTTGATTGTTGTTGTGGGCTACAGTAACGGTTGGAGTAACCAAAACAGTGTTGGTTTTTGGAGGAGGGGAAAACTTATCACGTTGCAATCTTCGGATCATAGTGTCAACAGTGTGACCACGAGTTAAAGGGATTTTTGTGGCTGGCTGTTGGCTACTATGGATCATATCTGGGGACTTTTCGAAAGATTCTTCTAGGGTTTTTATCGCGTCTTGAATTCTTGGGGCTGTTTTGTTTTCTAAAGGTGGGGGAATATTGTCGGGTTCATCAACTGTTTCTTTTATGGGTTTTTGTTTTGGAGGATTTGGGGCCTTTTGTTTTTTAGGGGAGAGAAATTTGAATTTATCTTTGAAAGAGTTTGAACTTAATTTCTTTTTCTTTTGTGATATACTTTCTGCTTTATCAACATCTATTATAACAACTTCTGGAACGTCATTTCTTTCTTTTAATTCTTTTCTGACTTCAGGCTTGTTCCATTTTTTTCTAGGGGGCTTATTAACGTTTTCTTTGTTACTAAAATAACCTTTCTTCGCAGTAAAATAATCTTCTTTCGGTGTACTAACTTCTATTATAGGACTTAGTTGAGTTTTCTTAGTAAAGTTATCTTCTGTTTCGCTACCGGTTCGTTTTCGGAGTTTGTCGAACGAGTTCGATTTTAAATTCGAAGCATCACTAACGGAGCGTTGTAGCTTAGGTTTCTTCTCCTCCGATTTAGAGAAGAGCTTCAACAGGGAAGGTTTGGGCTTTTGGGGTTTCGTGGCGAAAGTTCTGGGTGGCTTTTTCGGAGGAGTGGTGGTCACTCCAAGTTCTTCGCTCTTTCTTCGGACAATGATGCGTTCTTGGGATGAATTGGGGGATTTGGAGTTGCGTTTTCGGCGAGCGGGGAGTGTGTAGAATTTTTCTGGTAAAATGCCTAAGAGAGGACAACGAAAGAATGTTGATAATATGGGTTACAGTATTATTCTATTAGAATAAAAGATTGGGCGATTTAGTAAATAACAATTTATATGGTTTAGTGTAATGCGACAATGTTTACGGGTCAAGGTTTATATTTTGTTCTAGTCTACTGACGTAAAAAAAAAATCTTGTTTATAATTTATAAATTGACGTCTATCAACTACGATTGTCATGCATAACCTACTATTAGTTTGTTATTTTGTCATATATAATATCATTTGTGATAAATTTTTGCCGGAAAAAAATTCAGATTGTTACGAGAGCTTGTTGGCTAGCAATTTATCAAGTGGGCATTGACAAAAAAATCACGAGCTGTCGAGCGAGTGATTTTTGATCAATGTCACGAGATAAATTAGCAACAGGCTTGAGTAAAGCAATCGGAAAATTTTGCCAGGATAAAATTTAACCACGAATAGTATTCGGATTACTATTTCCAAAATAAAAATCAGGTAATTTAGTTTTTTGACAAAAATCTTTAAATTTTTATTTTGTTTTTAGGTGTTATATTTAAGAATGCTTTTTCAATGTTCTGAGAATCTTGTACGAATCGACTAATTTTTAATAAAAACTGAAAATATACGCACTTTGGCAGGTATTATAAACAATGTTTCTAGGTACTCTTGAAACGTTAAAAAAAATTCGCTTGTAAATTACTTGTAAAAATACAGCATCTTATTGGCTCGAAGAATGCGATTTTTTTTTGACGGTGTTTTGTCGAAATAAAACTTGGTAACTAGGTAGAATGCTCAATTTGGATTGGTTTATAAATTTATGAATGAAATAGTCACTTAAAAATAAACATTCTTAAAATATTAATTCCTTCAGAAATAAGTTTGACAGTTTAGACAGTTTTTAATTTGTCAGACATTAATTTAACAATTTTGAAATCCTCCCCAAAATTAATTTGAAAATATTCCGAAAGAAAATTGGTTGGGAGCTTTTTAGAAGGTGGAGTGTATTATAGTTGAAGGGAACCGTGTATAACTATAACTTTTCAAATAGTGTCCCTTACCTGAGTTGTCGGCAGTACAGTGTACGTTATCAACCTGGTTTAGGACCTTGGCAGCTTCAGCAGCGAGCTGGCGCTTGGTCTTTCTCCCCAGGCGCTCCTTGCGAACGGGGAGGGCAACCAGGTGCCCCGACCCGTCTCCGCTAACGGCTCCCACCACAGACGGACTCTCCCTGGACACTGAAACAAAAAAAAAATACACCTAGACATCATCTTCAGAGGATACACAAATAGTGAATAAATTAAGATTTAAATATTTGTGAACACTTGGCACACTTCACAAGATTTCAGTCTCTGAATCTACCTCTCGGTCATTTATCAGAGACTGGCCAACTCAACCAGAATCACAGACGCGTTTCGCTGTATTTGCAGCCTCTTTCGAGGCACTGAGACTATATTTAAATATTTAGAACTTAGAACAACTTCACCAAGTGTCGCAAATTGTACATTGTACAGTTTTCTATTATTAATAAATTAAGAAGTTATTTTTTTTACTTCCTTGTACGTAAGTAAAGGAAGTATTGTAATCGCGAAAAATTTCGGTTTTCAGATTTCAGCGGAAATATCCATTTTGGTCATCCCTGAATCCATTTTAACTAATTTCGTCGTGACGTCTGTACGTACGTATCTCGCATAACTCAAAAACGGTAAGCCGTAGAAAGTTGAAATTTTGTATTTAGGACTCCTATAACATCTAGTTGTGCACCTCCCTTTCTGGTTATTATACAATTTCCAGAAGTGGCACTTTACATTAAGCCTATAAAAGATTTTAATGAAAAACTCTCGGAAAAACTGTTTTAAAATATAATCCAAAACTTTTCAAATTTGGTATACAAGACTTTTATGTCAATCGAAATAACATAATAGATTTTGGTTAAAATAGGCTAACCGGAAGTGGTACATTACTTGAAGTTGTTAACAGTTTTCTTGAATAAAATGATTTTATTTTGATTTTAGAAATAAATGCTTCAAATAAAAGTTTTAGAGAATTATTTTCTGCATCTAGCACATCAAGTATTATTAAATTAGCCCTTTGTATATGCGAGATATGTAAATTTAAAAATTATATACTTTTTTGTTTTTGTAATAAAGCTTGCTATGGATTAGGATAAAAACATAAAAAAATGTTCATGTCAAATTACGTTAAATACGTGCAATTTTATGATTCGTACAATAACAAATATTATATTTTTATTGTGAAATTAGTCATATTCATTGTTGTAATCAAATATTTCTTTGTTGTAATCAAAACTCTCTTTAAAAAGAACCGGGTTAGATTATGGTCGCTATACTCGTATATCTTACTGTTTTGAAGTTAAAATTAATATTTTGTAATTTATTTATTAAAAAAATATGTATAGTTTAATAATCGTACAAGGAAGTCGTGTGGTGTCCACATCAGATTTTTTATTTTATTTTAAGAAACTTCATTTAAATTGAACGTTATCTGCAAATCTAGAAAGTTTGTTAAGCCGTATTAATTATTTTAATGTTATTTGGTTTACTTTCGTTTCATTATTTTCTGTATTAATTTACTACAAAATAGATCCAAGATCAAAACGACGATAGCAGAGAGCTTGAATGTTATAAGAATTTGGAATGGAGTAGGATGTGACGTAGTTGTTTAATGTCATTAAAAACTCTAAAAATTTAAAGATTAGTAATTTTGTTAAACTTTGATAGTCCTTATCATACAGTTTTAAGGTCTTGTTTCAATATAAATAATAATTTATGTTTTAATTTGTTATTATGGTGGAGGACCATATTTTGTTGAAGTAAGTCGAATTACCAAGGCACTTAGTCTGATTCTATCTCTCAAATATTATAAAATAATTAAATGTTTTGTACGAATGTATTTGTTTGTGTACATGAATTGTAACAATCTGTAAGTTCATACTACCCTGAAGAAGGTGCAAGGGTGCACCGAAATGTCGGTGAAGTAAGAATAAATGCTGTTTGACTGAACTTTCGAGTAATTGTTGACATTCCCTATTGCCCGCTTTTTAATTAACACCCTGTATGTATGATAATTTTAATATACTACGAGAATTACTACAATGACGTCGTATGACGTTCTATTGTTTCATTGATAAACTCTCAAAAAACTATCTTCTGTTAGAGTAAATGAAATAAAAAAACAGTTTTAAAAAAATTTAGATCACATGTTTTTATTTTTACACGGTTCATAAATTAATCAATCTTTAATTATTGTGTAAAATCGTTTATAATAAACATGTGTGTGTGTTGTAAATAGAATTACATTCATGTCTAATTTGTAATTACAATATTTATTTAAGATGTCGTAAGAGTAGAGAAATATTTAAGTGAAATATGTAAATGAAAATTTGAGTCCTTGAAAAACAAAAAGTAGCATAAAATTATGTCCAATTTCATGGATCACTTGATTCAAACAAACAATCTAATTGAAAACAACAAACTTACACTGTAAACACAACACTATCGCCAATAAAAAGCAAACAACTGAATGTCATTAAAAGTGAAGCATCTGCGACTGTCACTATCTGTTGTTTCGCTGAAGAGTTTTAAATAGTTGACGATCACCTACACGAGAATTTACTAATATTAGCATTTGAATATTTCGAATAACAATGGAAATGTATGCCGCCTTCAGTTGTTCAGCTACAGGCGAGGCCAAGACAAATGAAGAACGAGTGATCTATGATCTGAAGCAAAGGACACAAGCGTTGTCATCAGGTTCAAGTATAGATCCAAGGCTGACTAAGATCTTTTTTATAAGGAAATTTCTGTAGGCTTATACAGAACATATTATAAAACAATTGCACCTAAGAAGATGCAAATTGTTTTTTTTTTTAGTTCAATTATTTCTTTTGTAATTTAAACTAACTCATGGAGGAATAAATAAAATTAATTTCAAAGTGATTTCAGTACAATCTTTATATTTTAAAGTTATTCAGCAAAAAGTGTTCAGCAAGAAACAATAACGATAGATGCTACATTATATTTTATCAATATTCTTATTCATATTTTTAAAATCCTACCCTACCCTACCATAGTAGGATTTGAAATATTTTAGTACTTATATTTATTTAATTAAATACCCAAGCCTTTATTTATAAAATTAGTTCTATAATTGGCTTTACATTTCAACATCTACATTTTTTTCGCCGATTTTTACCTTCCGTCACCCGTTACCTTTAGGTAAGGAATTTATTGTTTTTGGTCAAAAAAATTAATGAGTTTTTAGTGAATAAACACGTTTTAGGGTCCATATAATACGATTTTACCATTTTTACGATGATGTCTGTCTGTATGTATGTTTGTCTGTGTGTTTGTTTGTGTGTTTGTGTGTGTGTATGTGTGTGTGTATGTGTGTGTCTGTGTGTGTGTGTCTGTGTGTGTGTCTGTGTGTCTCTGTGTGTGTGTGTGTCTGTGTGTGTGTGTCTGTGTGTGTGTGTCTGTGTGTGTGTGTCTGTGTGTGTGTCTGTGTGTGTGTGTGTCTGTGTGTGTGTGTCTGTGTGTGTGTCTCTGTGTGTGTGTGTCTGTGTGTATGTCTGTGTGTGTGTGTCTGTGTGTGTGTGTCTGTGTGTGTGTGTCTGTGTGTGTGTGTCTGTGTGTGTGTGTCTGTGTGTGTGTGTCTGTGTGTGTGTGTGTCTGTGTGTGTCTGTGTGTGTGTGTCTGTGTGTGTGTGTCTGTGTGTGTCTTTGTGTGTGTGTCTGTGTGCGTGTCTGTGTGTGTGTTCTGTGTGTGTGTTCTGTGTGTGTGGGTGGTCTGTGTGTGTGTGTGTGTGTCTGTGCGTGTGTCTGTGCGTGTGTCTATGCGTGTGTCTATGTGTGTGTGTATGTGTGTGTGTGTATGTGTGTGTATGTGTGTGTGTGTATGTGTGTGTGTGTATGTGTGTGTGTGTCTGTGTGTGTATGTGTCTGTGTATGTATGTGTCTGTGTGTGTATGTGTCTGTGTGTGTGTGTCTGTGTGTGTGTATGTGTGATTGGACCAAATTCAGCACTCTTCTTTAACTAAAGAAGCTTATTTAAAAATTACAAAATAAAGAGACATTTATAATGATATATTAATCAGAAACAGATGCAAACTATGTATTTCCATTAATTATCTTTCCACTTTATATATAAATAATAAAATAAAAATATGTCTAAAGGTATGATGTATTTATTATTTTGTCTATAAATCATTCTATATTTTTACAGCTATTTTTTAATCGTATCAACATTTAATTGACTGTAATCTCCTTAAAATTCCTTGCTATTAAAATTAATATACTTTTTTATTTATTTAAAAATAATCCTAGTATGTTCCGATTTTTACAATACATTGTTTTTGTATATAAATTGACAGATATCAAAATTATGGGATGTATATTCGGAAAACCTAGTGGTAAGAAATAAAAAGAATTCTTACTTAAAAGAATTTATATTTATTTGATATTTCTTTCTAGACCTTCTACCAAAAGGAATTAAATCAAAGTAGGATTTTTGGAATAAAATGCATGCGTGAGAAAAATAATTTAGCATTATAGATTATAGTAAATAGTTTGGAGAAAAGAATAAACCTAAATTTGAAAATGTTGAACGACAGAGTAATGTTATGGACAATTCTAATGCTTTTGAACATTCCCTTTATTACATTTCCTTCTCTATGTTGGAGTGATAGTAAGATATCTAATTGTCGAAATAGAGCAGCGTTATTGAATGTTATGTAAAGCGATGGAATAAAGAATATATTGATCCTTTATGTTTGCCATTTTTCTTGTATGAGTGTTTACAAAAAAATCTAGATATTGTCGACAATAAATTGCCTTTGCCAATCGGTATTTCTTTGAATATTTTATTGTGTGTAATCAACTTATGATATTCCCGAATTTTGAATGAAACCACAAGCCCTCGCAGATATCACATTCCGTAAAGAAACACTAAGGTAGAAAATACGATTTGTAAAGATTTTTAGTTAACGATATGCAATAGGGCATAGCTAGACAGACTTTTCTAAATCCAAATGTCAATTTGTTAATACGTTCATGATATAGATCATCCTTGATCGGAGATCTTTTAAAAAAATACTGTACACATTTTTTTATGGAAATATTTTTCTCCAAAATAATCCATAAACAATTAACAGACAAAAAACAACGATAATTGTTCATACTAACGGGCATCTAATATAGGAGCAAAAAGGATTTTACCTATTATAATTAATTTTTTTAATGTTAAATACAAAAGTACATATTTGTTGAAATTTGTTTTCCTGAAAAAATGGGTTTGTTTTTCAACTTCCGGTAACCTTGAATTTATTCCCACTATACATTTTTTATTCTAATCTAATATCTTCGTTGACAACTATAAAATCCACAATAAGCCAAGCTGTAGGTAATTTATGTTGCTGACTTAGATCATTTTATGATTCGCATAACTCATAGATTCGTAACGTACCTATACAAGCTTTCCCAAACGAAACGAGTTTCAGTTCCCATAACATCTCAGGTTTCCAACATTACATGACGCATATGATATATAAAACACATATAGCATAACTGCACCTATAATTATACCACAATTTTTATATCTTTACAAAAACAGACACACTTTAGAATTTATTAATTTTGGAGAAAAAATTAATTAGAACGATATGTTAACCTTGGGATAAATATTTTGTTTGCTTGCGTCAATAAATTGCATCAATTTTTTTGAGGTATATGTAAATTATTCTAGGATATTATATTTCTTTATAAAAAATTGACTAGAAAATATACATTTTCCGGTCAATTTTTTAAATTCATCATGGTCATCTACGAATTGCTTGAATTCAGATTTTTGCTCCGCCCATTCTGACAAATTTAGTAGTATCGTTTGCTTAGTTTTTATGGGAGTACATACGATACTACTGTTATTTTATTATTATAAAAATATATGTTACAATAAAAGCATTCAAAATTCAAAAATAAGTCAACTGGTACTAGTAAGTTTATTAGCAAATGTAAAACCAAATATGTGAAAAATAAAATACTGACACGATGTCAGTGTCAGTGACACTGACACTGACAGTAAATAACGTTATTCGTATGGCTATGAATCAAGGTAATGTGTCTGAATTAATAAATAAACTTAAGTTACAGTGAACGTATTATCAACAACGAGCATCGTTTTAAAGTGGAATGTCCTAACTTAGTCGGAATAATTTGAATTTTTGAAAGACAAGAGTGTTATGTCCAGAAATGCTTGTTTCTGAAACAGTTAAAAATCATTAGAAATAATATTTTATTCTCGTAGGAAATATTTTAGCTGTCACGATATTAGAGTACCTTTTTCGCTACTAAAAGCAACCTATTTTTTCCAGTGTATATTTGTCAGAGTTTTTCAGCGATTTTATTTCTATAAGGGTTATAGTAGAAATGATTAAGCAGAAGACGTACGTCATCAACCTGAAAAGAACCTTCAAAAAGTGATATATTTCGGACGGAAATTAATGAATGCCTCTAAAATCACAGATTTTTAATATTTTCTCCATTGAAATAATTAATTTCAGCCAGATGCATTAAAATGTATGTAAGTATACATGTACACCAATCAGTTTCTACTTAAAATTACAATTTTTTTTCTTGTTAGCGCTGCCCTACAAGGCCGCTGTAATAGTCTAAGTTTCCTGCTCTTAGCTCAAGAGTGTGAAAAACTAAATCGCCCACAGCTTGCTCAGATTATGAACAATGTAAAACAGTAGAGGCGAGTGTTATGGTATGCTGAATGTTAATGCAAGTACGACCTTTATTGATTGTCACTTTTTGCTTGCTGGCTTTTTGTTATTGTTGATTTCTTGTACGTGTTTGTTTTAGTTGACGTAATGCACTTAAAACTAAAGTGAAACATAAGATTTTCTCTGAAACGACACTTCATAATACTTGGAACATTGATTTGTATATCCTGCTATGGATATTTTACAAATTTACATATTTATGTTATCGTTTCGTCGTTTAAAATTTAAAATACTGTTAATTTTATAATTCAGAATATAAATTTACGTCTTGCAAAAACTATAATCGTGTTTATATCCTTGTACAACTAAGAAATAAAGTAATTTGAAAGTAAAATTAAACCATATGTTGTCTCAAAAACCAGAACTATTTATACAAAAAACTACACATATAGAAAAACTATGAGCGCTATTTCTAATATAATTACTGGACGTGGGAGTAGTAGATTCATTAAAATGCAAAATATTACTTTAATTACTCACTAGTTCTTAGAACTAGATTTAATTATCGACTATTAACAACATTTAAGTTTATCATTTCATTTAGTATAGCGTGAGTACTAACAAATCTTTGTTGCGAAATATTACAAACAATACTTCTCGCCACTTCCGTTCTTGGTGGCCTTTATAAGTAGATATGGGGGCCCGATGACAATTAGTAATTATGTACATAGATGTCAAATGTCAGAATTTTTCATTAAAAATTTCAAGATTTTCTAAATTCACGTAGTTGATTTGTCAACAGGAGTGTGGAATTTACTTGTTGAGGAAAATAAACCACATGGAATTGAAAAATCACTAAATTTATAATGAAAAATTATATTTGACATCTATGTGAATAATTACTAGCTATCATTCTGACACGGGCCCCCATATCTGCTTGTCAAGGCCAATAAAGTATCATGACTGCTCGCGCCCTATTGTATTTAACATTTCTTGTATACTTACACTCTACACCAAATATTCTAATTATATCTATTCTTTATATTTAGATTTTTAAATTTTAAATTCATTCTATGAAGAAATTTTGTCCTCTTCTGATTTTTCGTAATGTTTCCAATTCATTGTCGGGATTGACAGTATTTTTGAAGGGTATATGTAATATACCTATAATTTTAAATATTTAACTATTAATACAATAAGAAAAATATAATGTATGTACTTTCAACAAAAAATCTTTAGTAATGTATCTTGATTTTAGACACTGACATTTATCTGTCAGTTAATTTTATTCAATTGGTTTCCATGACATTATTTGGGCTGTGAGATTTATTATTATATTATTTATTATTTATATTTATTTATTTTAAATACATTCTATGAAGAAATTTTGTCCTCTTCTAATTTTTCTAAATGTTTCCAATTCCAATTTTAAATATTTAACAATTAATACAATAAGAAATAATATAATGTATGTACTTTCCAGAAAAAATCTTCAGAATTTCTAACGCTGACATTTATCTGTCAGTTATAAATATTTTCATTTTTCAATTGATTTCCATGACATTATTTGGGCTATGAGATTTATTACAACAAATTATTATATTTCTTTTTCTCTAAATCTATAAGAAATATAATAAAATATTTATATGTAAGCAAGAACAAAATTTTTCAAAAAATAATATTTAGAATTTTTTTTTTAAGAATCTGCTACTTCCGGTTGTCCAATTATTACCAAAACCTTTTCAGTTGTTTTCAGTAATGTCCGATTGGGAAATACGTAGTTAAACAGATATTAAGTATTAGTTTTTGAGAAATCGTCCTTCCAACCTCCCAACACACACATACATCCTTCTACATACATCGTAAAAATATTAAAATCGGATTGTAGGGACCTTAAAACATGCTTAATCATTAAAATCTGGATATGATTTTTAGAATAAATCTCTTAGCGAGAGGTAAAATTTTTAGTATAGACTGCGCCAATGATGTATAAATTCATAATAAGTTTAAAACCACTCCAGAATATTACAAATAAAAAATATTTGCTCTATTTAGCCATTCAAACGCAAACTATGATATCATCTGTTAATCACTGTTATTCCACCATCCCCAGGATATTTTTAGAGTAAATTTCCGTCTCGATTTCAGTCTATATTCGTTGATGACAGAGTCCGTTTCGCGAACAGGTTTAGGTAATTATTATTTTTTCTGTTTGTCGGTGCCTTTGGCTTATTTTTCCAGCCTGCTGGTAGTTTCCAAGGCATTTCCGGAGATGTACACACGCTATATTGTTTAATCGAAGAATAAAAAGTATTGAGTTGATAATTTGACACATCCGATCGGTTACATAACGGACTGTTTGAAATTCCACGCAATAAAGCGTAGCGTTATTATTATTCTTAGTAAGAAAATCTACAGGCGTTAAAAATGCGGCCTACGGTATTAATATGATGGTGATGGATTAACAACTGTAATATACGACACATAAATGTACAGAATAACCTATAAACCAATTACATACACATTTAGATGGGAATTTCTACAAAGATTTTATTGAATTAATACAAATGTAAGCCCTTCGTCACTGAAATTTGTACGTCTTTCAATTGTAATAATGTTTTTCAGATCACAAACATAACTAAAATAAGAATTTTTAATTGAAATATTCATATTTAAAAATATAAATAAAATAAAATATTATCCCGGCGTATTATCCATTGCTGGGTGTGCCAATCTGTTTTGTACACAGATTTCGGTAATGATGATGGCATTTAAAAATATATAAATAAATTCAAAAAATTTCAAATATATATTTTGTAATTTCAAATCAAAAAGCTTTCATAATTAATAATCTTTGTGTAAAACTTGACATCCAGCACTATTAATGTTTATTAATGTTCTGTTATTTAAACTGTCTTTGATACTAAAGCCCTTCGTAGTTTGACAGATGTCTACATTGGTTTTTATAGCAACAATGGCCGGTTACACTGTCTTAAATTTCAAGCGTTTCTGAAATTGACAATATTGCATCGAAATCACGAACGAAATGAAATGTCAAAGGAATTATGCACTCCTGTCAAAATTTCGATGCATTTTTTTGTTTAAGGGTCGTTTAAAATTTAAGCCTTATGGGTGCAATTGGGAATAAGTATTATTACCTTCAGTCACCTCTACGTAAGAAATGTAGGTATTGTCTTTGGTCAAAAAATTCGATAGTGAGTTTTCAATAAATAACCACGATTTAGGGACCCTAAATTGTAGGGACCCTACAATACGATTTTACTATTTTAACGATGATGTCGGTATGTGTGTGTGTGTATGTGTGTGTGTATGTGTGTGTGTATGTGTATGTGTATGTGTGTATGTGTGTATGTATGTGTGTGTATGTGTGTGTATGTGTATGTGTATGTGTATGTGTATGTGTATGTGTATGTGTATGTGTATGTGTATGTGTATGTGTATGTGTATGTGTGTGTGTATGTGTATGTGTATGTGTATGTGTATGTGTATGTATGTGTATGTATGTGTATGTATGTGTATGTATGTGTATGTATGTGTGTGTGTATGTATGTGTGTGTGTATGTATGTGTGTGTATATGTATGTGTGTGTATGTATGTGTGTGTGTATGTATGTGTGTGTGTATGTATGTGTGTATGTATGTGTGTGTGTATGTATGTGTGTGTGTATGTGTGTGTGTATGTGTGTGTGTATGTGTGTGTGTATGTGTTTGTATGTGTGTGTGTGCGTGTATGTGTGACTAGAATTTCCGCCGCGATATCTCTAATATCTCCAAATATTCCAGCAATGTTAGTAAAACTGTTGATTTTTGACACTGATATTTTGCATTTATCTGTCAAACATTTAAATATCTCAACTGGTTTCCATGGAGTTTTTTGGGCAACGAGATTTATTACAACAGATTCTATATTATTAAATACTATATTTCCAAACATATAGGAGATATAATAAAAAAAAGTGTCAGATTGAGAAATTAATTATCTTTATTATTTGTAGTTACAAATTTTCAAAAAATAATATTTAGAATTTTTTTTTTTAGAAACTACCACTTCCGGTTGTCCAATTGTTATTGAAGAATCCGTAGTTACACAGGTTTTTAGTCATATAGAATTTGAGAAACTGTACCTACAACATCCTTACATACACATACACAAACATCATCGTAAAAATGTTATAATCGGAGTCTAGGGACGTTGAAACGTACATATTCACTAAAATCTGGATATGAGATTTTTAGCATGAATCCAATACCTCTCTTAGCGAAAGGTAAAAAGTTCTTCCTATAACATTTTTTGTAAAATCAAAAATATTTTCCCCTTTTGTAGTCAATCCGGGGACATACTGTGTACCAATCTTTCACACATTCATGATTAAATTCATATTTGTAAATTTTATTTCGATAGTTCGGTCAAAGAATTTTTGTTTTTTGAGTACGCAAAGAAGTACAAACTTTAATAACGTTGGGCTAATAATGGAATTATGAATGCTATATTAGTCAAATTTACATTTAATCCTTTATTCGAGTTCCTCTTTTTTATTGCATTATTATAAAAACAATCAAAGCAAAAGTGGCATTTATAATTTCTGAGATCACTGTTAAATATATTGATGTAATGTATGTAATGTACGATTAAGTAAACGTTTGGTCATTTATTTAAATTCAACCAAAATTAATTGATATTTATGTTAATAGTTTTTGCTTTGATTGTTTTACAATATGGATGAATGATATTTATTAAATGAAATAGGTACCTAGTTAGTTGTCGTTAGAGAAGAAGATTGAGTGTTGGTATGGTACAGTACCGATCCTTTTGACGTGGACGTCCCTGTTGAAGGAGACGCGGGGGCGAAGCGACGTGGACGTGTCGGAGCGCTGGGAGTCCGAGCGGCTCACATCCGGCATCACTCACCACCACTGCATCCTGTAACAAAAATAACAAGAATTATAAATTGTTGAGATAAGAAACAACAAACAATTTAAGTATAAGAAAAAGGGGTAACTATAGTGAAGGAAATACGGCTTACACAAGATGGAATTAAATTATCGGAAGAATTACAGGTATTACTAGACAACTGCAGGTATTATTTAAGAAAATACATGAATTTATAACTTGTGAAAATTTGATAGTAAATATAAAGGTATAACGAGGTAATTCGAAATGTAAAATTATTAGAAGCATTTAAATTTTATAGTTATTTAAGTATTAAGGGCACCTTACCGGTTGAGGATTAGTTTGGAGATCTCGACTTCGTCTCGATCTCCAATACATCCGATACCGGTAAGAAGCACTTAATGCCCGCAATGCTTATTATATTTTTTGCACGATCGTCCCAATAATAACAAATTAAAGTTTAGAATGATTTAAAAATTATTTTGACGTTTTAAAAAAATTAGTTGTCATTTTTAAGTAAGCTATGATCGTTGTTTTGTTATCGTTAAAGCTTTAAAAATTGTACATTTATTTTTTATTTATGTAATTTTCATCACCTCCAGATCGGTAGGTAGTCACATCATTTACCGGTCACTCACATCACTTACTGATCAGTACCACATCACTTACTGTTCAGTAGGTAATTTGTAAACAAAACTTACTGCCTTGGAAACCCTATCGGTAAAGTTAACAAAAAAACCTGATCGTGCAAAAAAGATCTAAATGCCAAAATATATTTGTATATTTTTATATGAAAACATTCCACGAGTACGAGTTAATCACGATGGCTCGTGTTACGAACTCAATTTTATAGAGCGCTTTTGTTAAAAGTGGCGTTTAACCTCAAAAATAGTGATTTAAAAGAAACCTAACTCGGAGTACACAGAAATGTATGTCTGCAGTCGAATCGCGCTATACAGAAATGTAGAAAAGTGGCGACTCGTTGCTATCTGTTGAGGCCAGCACAATACCTTCCGTCAATCCTGTGTATTATGTATAAATTCCATACATAAATTTTCTTGCAAAAGATTATTCCAGTAAAATTATTTTATATACTATGCAAATTGCACTTCTTTCAATATATTCTTCATCTGTCCTCATGACATGTTCAAACCAATATAATCGTCTTTCTTGTATCTATCTCCCCCAACATCTATCTCAACATCCTCATCTCTACCACCTTCATTTACTTTTCATTGATACTGACATCTGTCAATTTTAATTATCTGAATATATTAGCAGTTTCCATGGTTAGCATAGCTGGTTGATATATAAAATTTAATATCTTTATAATTCTTTAATTCTATATCTATTGAATATGAAGTATAAAATGCAATCAAATCGTATAGAGTATAATATATTCTTTAAGTTATAATACCGTAAAATGTCAATAAATGATATTTAACTGCGTTTTTCAAGAAAAACTGTTAAAAATCTTCAAATGAGGGTACTTCTGTTTGACCAATTATAACCAAAATCTAATCACCTTTTCTTCTGGATGTGAACTTGAGGAATACGAAAAAATTATAATTTTTGTTTTCGTCACACAGACATACATATGTACATACAAACATCATCGCAAAAATGGTAAAATCGTATTACATGGACCTTAAAACGTGTTTATTCACTAAAAACTCATCATTGAATTTTTTGACCAAAGACAATACCTTCCTTACCTAAAGGTGACGGAAAACAACAAAATTTCTCTTCATTCAAGCAAGCAACAAAACAAAGACAAAAATATTTTCTTGACAAATGATACTCGTAAAGTAATAATCTCGTTTATACCAATTAATGAAATATCGCATTTATATAAATTAGTACTTTTGAATGAATATTGTAAAATAACATTTCTTTAACATATTCATTATAAAGTACAGATGAAAAATGATTAATGTAAATGGAATGAAAATTCCGGACATACTTTATTTATCCACCCGGACGTCCTCAGGCATATATAAAACCAGAAGGTATACGGGAAAACCCGGACGACTAGTTATTTAATTGTAATTGTAGGTACTTTGATTAATATGATAAAAATATATCAGATTTTTATAATTTAGAACGACGAATGAATAATTCTAATATACGAGTAACAATATTCCTACTCGTACTTCAATGATGATCATGTATATTTATTATAACTTTCACTTTTTATTTTGTCAATACTAAAGGAAGTTGAAATACTTCTTTCAGTACTAAGACCTTCATAATAAAGTCTTCAATGTTATTTACGTTTGTGTGACATTTCAATCAACTAATTACAGGCACAAACATAAACGTCACAATATTTATGAACAAAGCTTCAATCATTTTAACACTTTTTTCATTTCGCCATGATTATTGGCAATTTTGACCCTTATGTGTATAGGACGTAGGGTAGGTAGATGTTGTAGGCGATTGCTCGCCTACGTAAAATAAGCGATTGACTCTCAAACGAAGAGAAAAATCCACAAGAATAATATCATAAAAATAACTATTAAACAGATTTTATGTTAAGGTTTTAAAGCAATTAGCGAAAATGGGTGGAGATACAGACTTAATATTTTCTTATTAGTTTGAAAAAAAATCCATTTTGATAAATAACAAATAAAAAATTGACGTTTTGAAGCGGAATTAGAATGAAGTATATTGTGGAACGAAAATATAATTTGCGACACGAACTGCAGGTGAGTGGTGTAACCACATTTGTGTAAAAAATCTGATGTGGTTAACACAATACCTCCTGCCATTAATTTAAATACATATCTAAATATTTACTAAAGCTGAAAACTATATTAAGTTTCTTTCCATATAATTATTGTTCTATTTCATATTTTATTTTTAAAACGTTACTATTATAATTTGAAATGATTAGTATTTTGACAGTACCATTTATCTGTCAGTTACATGCATTTGAGATTTGAACTGTGTAACCCAGGAATTGTGTTTATCTTTAAAGCATAGGCTCTGGATTTTAAATTATAGATAATTTTATAATTATATCTATAAAACTATAGAAAACGTATTAATGCAAAGTTGTATAAAATTTAATAATTTTTTATTTTGAGTAAAGTGTCATATCCGGTTATCTGATTTACACCAAAATCTAATAGCTTCTTACCATATTAGAATAAGGTAGAAATACAGTTTAAAAATTTTCTGAATTGAAGTTAGAGCGTCCAGAGGATCCAAACACACACACACACACACACACACACACACACACACACACATACATACACACCCTTACACATAGTTGTGAAAATGTTAAAATCGTAATCTAGGGACATTAAAACGTGGTCATTTACCAAAATGTCGATATGCGATTTTTAGCATAATTCCTATACCTCCCGTGTTTCGCACCATACTTTTCGATTCAACAAAAATTCAAAATTACAAAATATTTTGTCAAAACGAATACCAAAAAATCTGATGTGGATTTTTTTTGCAAACTATTCTATGGGCGATTTCTTTTTAGGGGAGAAATGAACTGATCTTACCTCATACTGAACTGAACTACTAAAAAGAACAGTTTCTTACAATAAGAAGCGGAAAATAAAAATATTTGTAGCATTATTTATAACATAATAATCTGTTTAATTGGCTTATGGCTATAATACTTATGTGATTTGTTTTTACCACCTTAAATTATTTTATATTTTCATATTTCCAGTAAAATCTTTTCACAAAAATATTATGTAAATTTTATTTGACACAGAATCTGTCAATTAGTAATATTTGAATATTCTGTTTCGATGGTGCAGCTTTTAGTAGCATTCGGTTGCAAGTTATTTCTTTATAATTCTTTATCTCTAAATTCATTGAATAATTTTGTTTCTAATTCCATGGCTAATACTATTAAATTGTAATTCTGGCTATAATGGCTATAATCTGGTGTTATATTTTGCCACCTTAAATTATTTTACATTTTTATATTTCCATTAAAATCATTTCACAAAGATATTATGTAAATTTTATTTGACACTGACATCTGTCAATTAGTAATATTTGAATATTCTAACTGTTTTCATGGTGCAGCTTTTAGCAGCATTAAGTTGCAAGATATTTCTTTATAATTATTTCTCTAAATTCATTGAATATGAAGAAAAAAATATATTTACATCGAATAAAGAATAACGTATTCATATATTTATAATAACAAAAGGTCAAAAAATGATATTTAACAGCGTTTTTTCAAGAAAAACTGATAAAATCTTTAAATTAGTGTACTTCCGGTTAACCAATCACAACCAAAATCTAATCAACTCTTCATATGGACGTACGAAAGAGGAATATGAAAGAATTATAATTTTTGGAATTGTAGTATTGGAGTTATCGAAGGAGAAATTTTTGTCGCACACATACACATATCATCGAAAAAACAGTAAATTTGTTTTGCAGGGACCAAGACAATGCCTTCCTTACCTATAGGTGACGGCAGGTAAAAACAATTACAGAAATAAATAAAGCATTATTTGAGTTTCTGTATATGATTTTAAAGAAAAACGAAGTTTCAACAGCGAAGAACTGAAGAAGTTCTGAAAGCTTCTTTAAATTTTTAATTACAGAAATCATCCAATCATTGTTTGAGAATCACTCTGCTCACTTCGAATGTCAACTGTTGTTGCGCTGGTGGCAAATGTCTACCCACAACCAACCTGGATAGTGAGTTTATGATCATGACGTTTGTTTTTTACGATGCGAATTTGTCTTGATGACGTAGTTCGACTAGATAGAAGGAAATTAATGTTTGTTTTTTAAAGAGGCGGTTACTGGTAAATTTATCTGTTTTCACTTCTAAAAAAATTTATATAACAGGTTTCTGGAATTGAAATACGTATAACTGTGTGATTTATAGAGGGTTTTGTTTATATCTAATATACAACAATGGGGATCATTAATTCACAGAAAATTTATAAAAGGAAATATAGCGAAAAAAGTTTATGTAGGTATATTTTTGTAAATAAATTCGTGTCTTCCATATTTTGAATGTTGACTTCATCTTTTTCTGAGTAATACTTGAAGCTACTATACATATATGTAAATTACACCAACTCGTATGACGAAATAAAATCTTTTACATTTTAAATACTTTTGTGGTTAAAATCTTGGTACATTTATGACAAGGTGAAATGTATTTAGATCATGGTTACTTACACTTATAAATAACACTTCTAAGGATTAATTTTTAGCATGGCATAACTTAGTGTCACTTGAACAGATAAACTTATAAAATTTATAACCAACATATATTTTATATTGCTTTAAATTTAAAATTTGATCATTGAGTACATCGCAGGTCAATTTTTTGAACCTTGAAAATGTAAGCGATTATGAACCTAAACAGGTTGTAATTAATAAGTGTTTTCTTTAGCTACAAGTTTTCCATTTGTGGTTTTCAGTATTGTTATCCAAATGATACTGATTAAAAAGTCAAATAAATGATCGTAAACTATACAAGATGCGACTTTCTTATTAAATACATATAAATTATTATTTTTTAAGAATTATTTAACTATATACATATAATAAAATAGTACATAAAGTAACAAGTTTTATAAACGCTTCTTTAGTCATGACTTTTTGACAAGAATAATGAATATTTAAGTGGTATATAAACTGAATTACAAATTATACTTTTTCTAAGACTGCAAATTAAGACAGCAGAAATACAGAAACATACTTTTTAGGTTACTTATTTTTACAAAATGATAACTGTCAGCGGCTTTCTACGCACTAGTGAAACTAACTTCAGCCCGTGCTTAATGAATTAGCTGTTAGAAGTCGCTATCTTCACACCGGATCCAATAAGATTGTAATTACAGATTGTCAAGATGCGAGTAGAAAAAATATAAAGGGTGATAAAAAAGTGATTTTTTAGGGTATATACAGGTGTTAAAAAAATCTGATGTGGCCAGCACAATACCTTCCGTCAATCCTGTGTATTATGTATAAATTCCATACATAAATTTTCTAGCAACAGATTCTGAATTTCCAGTAAAAGTTTTTATAGATATTAAAGAATATTTTATTCTCTGTTCTCAATGCATATAAAGTTAGAAAATTATAAAGAAATTAATGCCGGAGGAGAGAACATAAAAATTAATAAATTCCCTGGAAAATATTTTCATACATTCTGTTGGTAAGGCATTTTCTTGTCATGTATTGTGAGTATGTTAATACGTACGTGTTTGGCATATGTCAATTTTAACTAGCCCGAACCTCTTACGCTAAAGAATGGTCAATATTTATGTTAAGTTATGCAAATCTTTTTATAATCATTCGTGAGATTTTATCAGGTCTTACAGTTTAATATGCAGTATTAAAATCATATAAATTTTCCGCAGGCGAACTACAACTAGTTCTAAATAGTTTTTGTCTATTGATACGTAAATCAATAATGATTAAGATTAGTAAAAGGACAATAGATTATATATCAGCTACGTTTCATTGCGGAAATATGTAATATGTAACTCTATAAACAGTGTAACACTCTGTGGATATAAAATGATCTATGCAAGCATGTTGAACTTTTGCAGGATTTAGAGTAAGTTCATTCTAGATATTCAAAAGTTTATAAATTTATACAGGATTTAAAAAAAAATAAGATTTTTTTTTCAAATTCGGAAAATTAAAACAAGTACTACTGGTTGACACGAAATATTTAACAAAAATAATTACGAATAAAATACTATCTACAAATTTTTTGTTCCATTGCTATCTTTGGCAGTTATTCTTCGTTTTTTTTTTGTTTTTCTCGGAAACAGTGAAGATCAGATCTATGTTAATTTTTTTTTTACTCATTTTGGTTAGTACTATATGTATACTCAATTTTTTTTATTCATTTTTACCTTCAGTCACCTTTAGGTAAGGAAGGTATTGTCTTTGGTCAAAAAATTCAATGATGAATTTTTCGTGAATATGCATGTTTTAGGGTCCCTATGAAACGATTTTACCATTTTTACGATGATGTCTGTATGTATGTGTATGTGTCTGTGTGTGTAACGAAAGATTCGGATCGCATAACTTCAATACCACGATTCCAAAAATTATATTTTTTTCGTATTCCTCAAGTTTACACCCAGAAGAAGACATAATTAGATTTTGGTTATAATTGGTCAACCGCAAGTAGCCTCATTTGAAGATTTTAACAGTTTTTCTTGAAAAAACGCAGTTAAAAATCATTTATTGACATTCAGATAATTTAAATTGACAAATGTATCAATGAACAGTAAATAAATGTTGCAGAGATAAGGATGTTGGGATAGATGTTGGGGAAGAAACAGAAAGATACGGTAAAAAAAAGGGAAATAACTCTAGTGTTAGAAGTTTCTAGAAAGATACAAGAGAGACGATTACATTGGTTTGAGCAAGTCATGTAGAGAGATGAAGAATATATTGGAAGAAGAATGAATAGCTTAGTAATGGAAGGTTGAAGAAACAGAGGAAGACCAAAGATAAGATGGAAGGACTGTATTGCGAAAGACTTGAGAGAAAAGGAATTGAATAAGGACGACACGCAAAAAAAAAATGAGTGGAAGAAGAAAATAAAACATAGCGACCCCTAACGAATGGAAAAAGCTAAATAAGAAGATGTCAGTGTTATGTGCAATTTGCATAGTTTGTTTATAAAATAATTGTACTGGAAATTTAGAATCTTTTGCAAGAAAATTTATGTATGGAATTTATACAAAATACACAGGATTGACGGAAGGTATTGTACTGACCACGTCAGATTTTTTACCTATAGGTAAAGGCTAATAATCATTTTGGTGCGAAATGCCTATAAAATCTATGCAACCAATTTCGTCAAATTGAGTTGTGTGCGTTAAGTTACGTTATGCTTAAGTATTTTTTGAAAATTTGTGTAATTTTCACAAGTACAGCCTTTAACATAAGTAAAATCTGACCATTTTTACAAAAAAAATATACAGAGACCTGTTTCTGCGCTTTAATTTTGTGTTTCTTTGTTATATTTTAATTAAAAGAAAAAATCTGAAGGGTGGTACGTATTTTAGAATTCAACCAAATCCCAAACTAGAGATGAATTAATTCTGAAAATTATAGCTATTTATTTTCCTAATTTGTATACGAATTATTATAATGATACTTGAAATTTATACTTGAATTTGCAGAGTACTGTAATATATTTTTTGCAAATTTACATTTCTGTACCTTCTAATCCATGTATTAAATTAAACAATGACTATCTATTATCCTGTAGGAACTGTTTGCAAACCAACAATTAGTTACATAAATCAAACCTCCCGATTACTAATTGTTGTAGCTAAAGCTAACAAGCGTATCGTGAATTTTAATTATTATGTACTGTTAACCAAACAAACGAAGGTTACATTAGCTCTACTTGTCACCTGCGTTGCATAACTGGAGCACGAATGCAAAAACATAATTACTGTTGTTCGAGACAATAATCAAAAATGTATAACACTTTCTTTATGAGTGAAGCAATGCGAGGAAATAAGTAAAAGTCATGCTAAACATTTATGAAAATTTATTCTTCTATTTTCTTTTTAAATTATTTAAATATTCTAATATACTTGCGTAACCAGGCGTTGTAGTTTCTAAACAAATTTCGAATTCTATAAATAGTAATTCGTTAAAAATTATAATAGCGTTTATATAACGAAATTGGTTAAATTATAGTTCGATTCAGTGGAAAACCATTTAATTAACTAATTTTAAAGTGAAAGTATTCAATGATTTATCGGTAAATAGTTTAAACTAAATGTATAATTTTTAAGTTTTAAATAAAATTTATTTCATCTACTTTAAACACAAAAAATAATTGTTGATCTACTTTTAATTATAGTTATTATTGTTGTGTGTAATAATTATAATTGATTAAAATAGATTTAAAATGATTAAATGGTGTGTAAATGAGATACTTACATAAACATAATTTGATTAGAATAAAAACAAATTAATTATTTCTATGAATTATGTTATAAATGTATTTGAAAGAAAATATGCATGAATTCATATACCATTCAGTGTACGGGAAATACGTATTCCTATGAATGGAGACTTTAATGCGTAGTAAAGACATGTCACAATTTCCAAGAATTAAATTTGTTATATAATAATATCTTATCCTATAATATTAATCATATTTAATTAGTTGTAGATTTTCAATGGTCTATTTTGTTGTTGGAAATATGTAAATAATGTGGCCAGCACAATACCTTCCGTCAATCCTGTGTATTATGTATAAATTCCATACATCAATTTTCTTGCAAAAGATTCTAAATTTCCAGTAAAATTATTTCATAAACAAACTATGCAAATTGCACTTGACACTGGCAACTTCTACTTCTTTAGCTTTTCCCATTCAATAGGGGTCGCTATTTTTGACTAAACTATTCATTATTCTTCCAATATATTCTTCATCTCTCCTCATGACATGTTCAAACCAATGTAATTGTCTTTCTTGTATCTTTCTAGAATCTTTATCACTCCAGCCATTTCCTTTAGCTTTCATACCTTACTCTATCTTTCCGTGTCTTCCCAAACATCTACTTCAACTTCGTTATCTCTACCACATTAATTTACTTTTCATTGATATTGACATCTGTCAATTTGAATTATCTGAATATATTAGCAGTTTTCATGGTTAGCATAGCTGGCTGATTTATGAAATGTGATATCTTTATAATTCTTTAACTCTATATCTATTAAATATGAAGTATAAAATGCAATCAAATCTTATAGGGAATAATGTATTCTTTAAGTTATAATACCGTTAAATATCAATAAATGATATTTAACTGCGTTTTTTCAAGAAAAACTGTTATAATCTTCAAAAGAGGGTACTTCCGGTTGACCAATTATAACAAACATTTAATCACTTCTTATTCTGGGTGTAAACTTGCGGAATACGAAAAAAATATACTTTTTGGAATTGTCACACACACACAGACACACATTCATACGTACATACAGACATCATCGTAAAAATGGTATATTCGTATTATATGGACCCTAAAACGTGCTTATTCACTAAAAACTCATCATTGAATTTTTGACCAAAGACAATACCTTCCCTTCCTTACCTAAAGGTGACGGAAGGTAAAAATGTTACTTGTAATATAGCTATTAACAAAAAAAGTTCAACAGTTTTTTTATATTATAATTCAATTAGTCTTAACTTTTTCCTGTAATCTGTAATATAAATATATGATTTCATTATATATTATATTATTTTTTAAGTATGAAATATAATTATATTTCAATATATTACTGAAAGCTATACCGGAAGACGGTTATGTACAATAGTTAGGTATTATTGGACGAAGGTAGGTAATGATGAAGAAATTCAAAAATTACTCAGCAATATATAGGAAATTCTTTAAGCTATTTTCATATCGATATTAAAGCCTTAAATATTTTTAATTTAAAAGCATAGATATTTAGGGTATAACTGAAGAAATTTAGGTATTAATTATGTAGGGACACAAGATTTTTTAAAGTATTACCAGGTCATACTTAAGAAAAAATTGGTGTTTCGAATAAAATAATATTTGAAAAGAAATATTTTTTTATATAAAATACGTAGATTTTTCAATACATTATCCCATTTGAAGAATATACAACCCTATTTGTTCTTAAATATTCCTACTCTCGTATAAATATCAACAATGTCACGTGTATGTGCGTATACGTACAATAATCTGTGGAACACTTATCACTGCACTAACAAATGCACTAGAACATCACTGCACTCCGGAGCTTTGCGGGTACGACACACTCCAATCGAGAGCACAACACCGACTGCCGCATGTGGCGCTGCTGGACTGCCGAGTGGCCTTCATGGTGGGGGGAGAGTGTGCGAGAGAGAAGGATATATTGCAGGAGGCAGGAGAAGAGAGTGATAAGTTAGCAGGAGTGTGAAACATAAAAGAGACGAGAAAATGAGAAAATAGGAGAGATATGAATAGGTGGATAATGAAAATGGGAAAAAGGATAAATGAAATATAAGGGAAAGTAGGTTAAAGAAAATAATTGGGAAGAAATATGGTGATTCAGGAGAGGAATCAGCAAGTAAGGAACATCAGAAAAAATAGGAAAACAGAAAAACTATGAATATTGATGAAATAATAATAGGGAAAGTAAAATTGAAGTAAATAATATGAAGGACGAGAGAAATGGTGATAAAAAGAAAAAGTAAAGAGACAGCAGGACTTTAAAAGCAGAGAATAAAAGAAAATAGGAAAATTATGCAACCTAATATTTAGAGACGCCACCCCCCCCCCCCCTTTTACTTTTATTATAAGTAATAGAAAAAATGGCTCATATAAATATTTTATTATTTTAAATATAGTATTTTAGTTAGGTTTACAAGATACGAATATCAAATTTTGTTTTTTAAATAGAAAGCCTTGAGTACTATCTGTGAATTTTTGACACGGACATTAGTGACATTTATCTGTCAATTACAGACATATTAATTTCTCAAGTTGTTATCATGGTAATGTTTGAACTGTAGATTATTTTATAGATTATATATCTATATCTTTAAATCTATAGAAGGTATAATAAATATTTTAAATGTGTTTGATAGAGAATTTTGGTTTTTAATATTTGTAATAACATAAATTGGCAAAAAAAAATATTTAGAAGATTTTTGTTAAAATACTACTAATTCCGGTTCTCCAATTGTTACCAGAACCTATTCAACTCTTCCCATTACTGTTAGATTGAGGAATCCGTAGTTACACAGGTCTTTAGTCGTATAGAATTTGAGAAATCGTACATATAACATCCTCACACACACACACACACACACACACACACACACACAAACACAAAATCATCGTAAAATGTTATTATCGGATTCTAGGGACTTTAAAACGTGCTTATTAACTAAAATCTGGATATGCAATTTTTAGCATGATTCCAATATCACTCTTAGCGAGAGATAAAAATGAAAGAACAATCAACTATGTAGTTGAATTTCTGTTAATTTGGACATCTTAATTGACAAGTTAAAAATCAAAATCGACTCGATACAGAATTTTCAGATATTAATTTGTAAAAACAAAATGAATAGATCAAAAAAATTAAATCATTGTATACTTTATGTAATTTTTTCAGTAGAATCGAATGGTAAAGTTGTCGTGGTTGTATCTACACCCATATTAGGGTTAATGGGTGGTTTTATGAAAATGAGAACCCAAATTTTAAAGTTGAATATCTTGGAAACACAAAAAGATACGGTTTAAGATTTGAAAGGAACAAGTTAACAAAAATCTAGAAATTTTTCTTTATTCAAAATTGTAATTTTTTTATTTCTATACTAAATTATAAATATGTTTTATTTTGTAAGAATAAATGCTGTTTGACTGAGTTTTCGAGTAATTATTAACATGTTTTATAATTTGAAGTATTTTGAAATATTTTTTAAAGGTAGGTGTTCTATACAATCATTGAAGTCTCTCAAATATTGACTTGCCTTATTTACTCTCTCAAAAACTTTGAATGTTTATTTGCATATTTAATTTAGCATTCCTCCTACAATGTTAGCTAAACCTCGTACTCGTAGATTTATTTTATAGCTAATAAAACTAAATATGACCATTACAAGGACAAAAGCATACAAAGTGACTAAAATAAATGTTTGCATTTGTATTCTTGGGAAATGTTCATATTTGTCGCACAATATTTACCTCAAACACGACAAAAGTTTTGACAGTGAAGGTCACTCTTCATTGTGGATAATTCCAAGATGAAAATTATTTTAACTAGTACTAACAACTGTGGTTAAAAAATATACTTGTCTACCAAAAAAGAGTTTCCTGTTGTAGTTTTTTTACTCGCTGCTTAAATATCATTTGACTAGAAATTTTGACGCAAATAAGATTCGAATTTCCGATAGTATCAGATTCGCTTTCAAAATAGCAAACTTTCCATAGATTTTAGATAGAAGGATTAATGCTTGTTATAAATATTTTGATGGCAGAAATATAAAAGAATATTTTAGATAAGAAATTGGATAGTATAATGTCTATTGTTGGTTCAGTGATTCGTTTATAAAGATTTAAAAATCTGATGTGGCCAGCACATTACCTTTCGTCTATCCTATGTATTATGTACAAATTCCATACATAACACACTTGACAATAACATCTTCTTTTTTAGCTTTTCTCATTCGATAGCGGTCGCTGTTTTTTTTATTTTCTTCTTCCACTCATTACTGTTTTGCATGTCGTCCTCATTCAGTTACTTTTCTCTCAAGTCTTGCATCTTATCTTTGGTCTTCCTTCTATTACTAAACTATTGCTCTTCCATTATATTCTTCATCTTTCCTCATGACATGTTCAAACCAAATTATCTCTTCTATCTTTCTAGAAACTGCCACATTCATTTTCTTTTCATTGATACTGACATCTGACAATTTGAATTATTTGAATTTATTAGCAGTTTCCATGGTTAGCATAGCTGGCTGATTTATAAAATTTAATATATTTATTATTCTTTAACTCTATATCTATTGAACATGAAGTATATATTGTATAAAGAATAAAACTCTTTAAAATTTATAATAAGAATGTCAATAAATGATATTTAATTGCTTTCAAGAAAAACTGTTAAAAGTTGCAAATACTGTCAATCCCGACAATGAATTGGAAACATCTAGAAAAATTAGAAGAGTAGGACAAAATTTCTTCATACAATGAATTTAAAATTAAAATATTTAAATATAAAGAATAGATATAAGTAGAATTTTTGGTGTAGATTGAAAATATACAGGAAATGTTAAATACAATAGGGCGCGAGCAGTCATGTGACTTTGTTGGCCTTGAGAAGCAGATATGGGGACCCCTGTCACAATAATAGCTAGTAATTATGCACATAGATGTCAAATATAATTTTTCATTCTAAATTTAGTGACTTTCCAGTTCCATGTGGTTTATTTTCCACACTCCTGGCGACAAATTAATTACGTGAATTTATAAAAACTTGAAATTTTTAATGAAAAATTCTGACATTTGACATCTACGTACATTATTACTATAGCTCGTGCCAAATAGAAATGACCTGCGCGTAATAGTATATTACGTACCATGAACTGTAAATGACAGTTTTTAGGTCGAGAATGTAGTTTGGGAAATCGACACCAGTAGGGTCTAGATTTCCTAAAAATTCGCGACATAAGAACTGTCACTTACAGTTCATGGTGCGTAATATACTATTACGCGCAGGTCATTTCTATTTGGCACGAGCTATAATTGTCATTCTGACACGGGCTCCCATATCTGCTTGTCAAGGCCAACAATGTCACATGACTGCCTATACATATCTAACCAAAAACGGAAGTGGCGACTGGTATTGTGCTGGCCACAACAGATTTTAATTACTGTATCATCTGATGCATGAATTATTGTTTCAAGTAAATTTTGGTTATGATGATATGATGATATTCTTTGGAATACCAGAGTGTATTCAGCAACGGTCATTTCATTTATCGGACACCGAAACATAATACGGACCCTTTTCAGGTAAATAACTGTCTGGCCAAATTCGAATTTAGGATGTTCGGACCGCAAATGATCATTTAATCATCACTCCTTTACCATTTTATATCCTGCATTTTATATGTATATCACTTTGTACAATTGTTAACGTGCATGAAAGTTTGTGTAATTAATTGACGAATTTGTAAGTAAGTGTCGCTGGTTGGTAATAAATCTGTGTTGAGATGCACTGTTGGTGCGTGGGTGTTTCGCTGGTTCTGGACCTTGCGAGGTCTGGGCACACCGTGTAGGCTCCGCTATTTACATGTTACACTCAGTGTAGGCAGATCCACCAGCACCAGCTACAGAACTCGATGACGCATACCATACCAACACAACACTGATCCGTTGATCTAGAACACTTCTATAGATATGTATGGAGACACACTCTATCAAAACTATACGTAGTGCATTTCATAGAATTAAACCACATACAAGTTCTAATTACCTTGATCAATTATTTTCATTTACATTTGAAGATGTGAATGAACGGACAATTTTTTTAAAGAAGTGTAACTAAATATTATTATATTATATTATATTTCGTTTCAAAATAAGGTGAAGTAATAAATCAGTTCGTGACGCGTTAATAATTATTTGCTAAAGGATAATAAAAAATCTGATGAGGCCAGCACATTACCTTCCGTCAATTTTGTGTATTATGTACAAATCCATACATAAGTTATCTTGTAAAAGATTTTGTATTTCTAGTAAAATTATTTCATAAACAAACTATGTAAATTGCACTTAACACTGACATCTTCTTCTTCTTTAACATTTCCCATTCGTTAGGGCTGCCTATTCTTTATTTTCTTCATCCACTCATTTCTATTTTGTTTCACGTACTCATTCAGTTCCTTTTCTCTCAAGACTTCCGTAATACAATCCTTCCATTTTCTCTTTGGCGTTCCTCTGTTTCTTCTACCTTCTACTACTAAGCTGTTCATTATTCTTCCAATATATTATTAATCTCTCCTCATGACATGTCCAAACCAATGTAATCGTCTCTCTTGTATCTTATCCTATTTTTCCATGTTGTCCCCAACATCCATCTCAACATCCTCATCTCTGCCACATTCATTTTCTTTTCATTGACACTGACATCTGTTAATTAGAATTTTCTGAATATAGTAGCTGTTTCTATGATTATAGCATAGCTGGCTGATTTATGAAATTCCATTTCTTTGTAATTCTTTAACTCTATATCCATTGAAAGTTAAGTATAAAATGCAATCAATTCGTATATATAATAGAATATTCTTTAATATTTATAATAAAATTAAATGTCAAGAAATGATATTTAACAGCGTTTTTTCAAGAAAAACTGTTAAAATCTTCAAATTAGGGTACTTCCGGATAAACAATCGTAATTAAAATCGAATCCTAGGGACCCTAAGACGTGCTTATTCACTAAAAACTCATCATCGAATTTTTTGACCAAAGACAATGCCTCATATTCCGTCTGCACTTTTATAATAAAAGCGCTTTTATGGAGCACACTCCTCCTAACTATATAATGTAAAAACGCGCTGCATAAACGCGCTTTTATTATAAAAGTGCGCTCGGAATACGGGCCGAAACTTTCCTTACCTAAATGTGACGAAAGGTAAAAACTCTGATGTGGCCAGCACAATACCTTCCGTTAATTCTACGTATTTTGTACAAACTCCACACAGATTTTTTTTTAAACTATTCTATGAGCGTTTTCTTTTTAAGTGAGAAAAGAACTGATCTTACCTCGTACTGAACTGAACTGAACTGAACTACTCCTAAAAAGAACAGTATGTTCTTAAAATAAGAAGCAGAAAGTAAAAACATATATAGCATTATATTTATAAAATAATCTGCTGAATTGGCTTATGGCTGTAATCTGTTGTATTACCGTATGTGATTTGTTTTTGCCAACTTAAATTATTTTACATTTTTATATGACATCTGTTAGTAATATTTGAATATTCTGTTTCCATTGTACAGATTTCAGCAGCACTAGGTTGCAAGATATTTCTTTATAATTCTTTATCTCTAAATTCATTGAATATGAAGACAAAAATATAATTAAATCGAATAGAGAATAACATTCTTTATATATAATAACATAAAAGGTCAAAAAATGATATTTAACAGCGTTTTTTCAAGAAAAACTGATAAAATCTTTAAATTAGCGTACTTCCGGTTAACCAATCATAACCAAAATTTAATCAACTCTTCATATGGACGTTCGAAAAAGGAATATGAAAGAATTATAATTTTTAGAATTGTAGTGTTGGAGTTATCGAAGGAGAAATGTTTGTCACACACATACACATACATACATCATCGTAAAAACAGTAAATTCGTATTGTAGGGACTCTAAAACGTATTTATTCATTAAAAACTCACCACCGAATTTTTTGACCAAAGACAATACCTTCCTAACCTATTATAGGTGACGGAAGGTAAAAAAGAATGATTATAATGTATTTATATTAAGTTACAGTGGGTCACATGCTGTGTTGTGATTTGGATGTCAAACTTGATACTTGAAAATTATTTCCAATTTTGTGGTGCTCTCTCCAAAATAGCTTTGTAAGCCAGTGAGGTTAAATAGATAATAATCTAAATAACCCTCCTTATATCTCTAACACGATATGTTATAGAAAAGTTACCACTTAATTTTTTATCAGCAAAAAAAATTTTTTTTCCTCCTTAATATCGAACAGTTGAGTGGTCTTGTACATATCTATATCTAGAGTTAAAATTACTAATCTCGCATTCCAGATTCTTTCCACAGGTGTATCTACATTGATTATCTTATACTTCTAGTAGATTCTAGATAAAATCAGTTCCTGGTACATATAAATATGATTATTAAAATACTTTCACGCTGTTTCCTCGTTAGATGATCGGTATCATATAAATAAGGATATGCGTTATAAGTTACAAGATACCGTCATTCCATTGGTAACCATTTGGTTAGTATATATGTATTTGCACTATATTTTACGCTTTCTATATGATAAAATATTTGTTAAACATGATTTATATGTTTATAATGGACGCAACAAGAGATTATTATACAAATATAGAAAGTTTACGCATAGCATATGTCAAATATGAGGTAGTTTAAGAATATATTATACGAGAGTCTCGCTAGAATATTGACTAAGAAACATGGTTGATATATTTCAGAATTTTATTTTAAATATTTTTGAAGTTATTACTTTCTACAATAATACATTTCATTCGTTTCTACCACATCTTAAAAGCTCATAAAATGATTTTTTTAATGCCTTCATACTAATATCAGGGAGATTTAAAACCTGCATAAGTTGACAAATTAATTTCTGTTGCTTAAAGCTGTCAAATTAATTACAGGACACGATTTAAATACTGTTATAGTAATTAAAGTATGAAGGGTGTTATAAGGCACGAAGTGTGTATGTTGATCGAAGGCATTAATCTCTACATATTACGGATCAGAAAGTTTTAATAAAATTTACGAAGTAGGTAGGCTTTGAATGCTTCTGCTTGTTTTAGTAAAGTTTCTTGAAATTTATTTCCCGAAGAAGAAGAAGTTTTGGAGAATCTTTTGCATCTACGACCGGTGTTTTCACACGAGAAAAATAAAAGTTTCCTCAAAACTGGTAATTTTTCTCTAAATCTATAGGCTCTTGGAGAATTATTTTTTCGAAAGAGAACAAGAAGTACACAAAATTACATGTAGGAATTAAATTTACCTAAAAGTAAATGGAGAAATAAACTAAACTATATGTAATATTAATAATATTTAAATTACACTTGGCAAAGTTCACAAAATTTCAGTCTCTGAATCAACCTCTCGGTCATTTATCAGAGACTGGCCCACTCAACCAGAACCACAGACGCGTTTCGCTCTTATTGGAGCTCTTCAGTGTGGTGTACTGATAGTAAGCGAGATATGTAAATTTAAATTATTTTTTTTTGTAATAAAGCTTGCTATGGATTAGGACAAAAAAATAAAATGTTCATGTCAGATTTTTTGTTTTTGTAATAAAGATTGCTATGGATTAGGACAAAAACATAAAAAAAAATTCATATCAAATTACGTTAAATACGTGCAATATTATGATTCGTACAATAACAAATATTATATTTTTATTGTGAAATTAGTCATATTCATTGTTGTAATCAAATATTTCTTTGTTGTAATCAAAACTCTCTTTAAAAAGAACCGTGTTAGATTAATGTTAATTTAAGAATGATAGTAGTAAATGAATTATTTTTTGCTCTATATCAAAATATTTCTCGGGCTTGGCTTAAGCCTGTCAATATTTTGTAATTTAATTATTAAAAAATATGTATAGTTTAATAATCGTACAAGGAAGTCATGTGGTGTCCACATCAGATTTTTTACTTTAAAATACATAAGGAATGACGGGAAAAGTACTTAATCATATTATTTTATTCATTCTTCACATATTGTTTAAAACAATAACTTAATCTTCATAACCTTGCTTATTTCTTTTTCATTGATATTCAAATATCTCCTTATGACTTCATGTTGTAAAAAACATTGAATTTAATGAATGAACAACACGAAACAACAGAACATTTTCTGTGCAGATTACAAGATTTCTTTCCTAATTAACAATGTGTGGGATATAATGATCTAAGGTTTTTATATTTACGGAGAAATACATTCTATTTGTTCCTACGCTTGTCAAGAATTTGAACGAATTTGAAATATCAACGTGGTATTTTACATTGCATGGGAGGATGCAAATTTGACAAGAATATGACATTTAATAGCAATGATATGTATGACAATATTACTTGCATAAATTCGTGAATTTAAATAATTTATTCAATAACTGTTGTGACGTTTGCAATTTTAACACTTCGAATTCGTAACTCTACTCAGTTCAAATTCTTATGTTTAAAAATAAAGAATGACGCGCTTAACCATTGTACAAAAAATGTCTTATTACACTGCTCTTTTTATCTCTCGCTAAGAGAGGTATTGGATTCATGATAAAAATCGCATATCCAGAATTTATTGAATAAGCACGTTTTAAGGTCCCTACAATCCGATTTTAACATTTTTACGATGATGTCTGTTTGTGTGTGTATGTATGTGTGTGTGTATGTGTGTGGGATGTTGGAAGGACGATTACTCAAAAACTATAAGACTTTATATTTGTTTAACTACGTATTTCCCAACCGGACATTCATGGGAAAATCTGAAAAGGTTTTGGTAATAATTGGACAACCGAAAGTAGAAGATTCTTGAAAAAAAATCCTCTAAATATTATTTTTTGAAAATTTTTCTTGATAATATTAAAGAAAATTAAATTCTCTATCAGGTACATTTAAATATTTTATTATATACATATTCTATAGATGTACAAAATAAATATAATATATTAAATAATCTGTTGTAATAAATTTTACAGCCGAAAGAATGCCATGGAAAATAGTTGAAAATTTAAATTGTTTGTAACTGACAGATAAATGTCAGTGTCAGAAATCCGGAGACATTACTGAAGTACATACATTATATTATTTTTTAATGTATTAATAGTTAAATATTTAATATTATAGGTATATTACACATACCCTTCACAAATACTGTTACTTCCGACAATGAATTGGAAAAATTGCGAAAAATTAGAAGTGTAGGACAAAATTTCTTCAAAGAATTAATTTAAATTTAAAAAATATATGGAATAGATATAAGTAGAATTTTTGGTGTAGAGTGTAGGTATACAAGAAATGTTAAATACATTAGGGCGCGAGCAGTCATGTGACTTTGTTGGTCTTGACAAGCAGGTATGAAGGCCCATGTCCGAATGATAACTAATAATTACGTATATAGATGTCAAATATCATAATTTCTCATTCTAAATTTAATGATTTTCCAGTTCCATGTGGTTTATTTTCCTCGATAAGAAATTCCACACTCCTATGTACATAATTACTAATTATCATTCTGAAACGGGCCCCCATATGCTTGTCAAGGTCAACAATGTAACCTGACTGTTCGCGCCCTATACTTATGTAACAAAAAAAAAGGAAGTGGCGAGAGGTATTGTGCTGGCCACAACAGATTTTTTTAATTTGACTGACCGGCTTCGATCATTTACATTATCATTTTCAAAGTCCGGTAGAGAACATTACAAACTACAGAAAAATTACTACGCAGAAATGTAAATGCATATTTTGGAACAAATATGCATTTTTTTTCCAAAATATGCATTTACCTTTTTGTGTAGTAATACACACGCCTAATGAATCGTCCATCTTTGGTAATCTAGGGACTTTACCCTAAATAGGTTGATGCTGCCCTCTGGAGGGGCGGGAAACTAGTTCTGTTACACTTTCCATTTAAATACTTCCATGCTGTTTCTAATATTAAATATTTCACTTTCATTTTGAAACTATTTCAGTATTAATAAAATCATTATCATTACAGCTGGTACATTTCAGAAATGTAGCACCGTTAATTGAAAGTTTTTAATACATGTCAACATAATCTATTCTCTGTCGGACAATGGTTGTCTACAACAAGCAGACACCTGATAGTATAACCTTCACATTTTCAATACTTTGTGTGAGATAGGTTAGTCCGTTCAAAAATACAAACCAGATTTAGCAATCTATGTGGAGTGAAGTAAATGCCAAACACCAGTGGATTGTGTGAATTGTTTTATGGATTTGTGTTTTGTTTTGAGATTTTTTTGTTTTAGTTTAGATAGGCGTGTTAGAAAGGCGTCAACTATTTGTTTTTTTCATTATAAATTGTTGTTACCTTCAAATTTAGAAAAAAAGACAATTTAAATGATAACTATTATTATTAGTAATATATATTCAATTCATGCAGATTTATAAAATAAATCAGATTCTACATTCTTTGGTTAATACAAGGGTCATGCTAGAATTGTTGATAATACAAAAATATAAACCGTACAAAACAAATTTTCCAAATCTATAAAAGATATAATAAAATATTTATATGTATTAGATAGAGAATTTACTCTTCTTTAATACTAGCAAGTACAAAATTTTTCAAAAAATAACATTTAGAAGATTTTTTTTAAGAATCTGCTACTTCCGGTTGTTCGATAATTACCAAAACCTTTTCAGCTCTTGCCAGTAATTTACGAATACATTTGGGGTTGGGCTCGTATATTCAATATTCGTATACTCTTTGTATGTAGATTTTTAAATTTATATTCATTCTATGAAGAAATTGTGTCCTACTCTTCTAATTTTTTGAGATGTTTCCAATTCATTGTCGGGATTAACAGTATTTCTGAAGCGTATAATTTTAAATATTTAACTATTAATACAATAAGAAATAATATATGTATGTATACTATCTAGAAAAAGTCTTCAGTAATGACATTTATTTGTCAGTTACAAACAATTTAATTTTTCAATTGGTTTCCGTGGTATTATTCGGGCTATAAGATTTATTACAACAGATTATTTTATATATTATATTTCTTTTACCGCTAAATCTATAGAAGTTATAATAAAATATTTAAATGTATTAAATACAGAATTTATTTTTCTTTAATATTAGCAAGAATATAATTTTAAAAAATATATATTTAGAAGATTTTTTTAAGAATTTGCTATTTCCGGTTGTCCAATTGTCACCAAAATCTTTTCAATTCTTTCCATTAATGTCAGATTGGGAAATACGTACTTAAACAGGTATTAAGTATTACAGTTTTTCAGAAATTGTCCTTCCAACATACACACACACACACACACATACACACATACATCCACACATACACAGACATCATCGTAAAAATGTTAAAATTGGATTGTAAGGACTTAAAACGTATTTATTCATTAAAATCTAGATATGCGATTTTTAGCATGAATCCAATACCTCTCTTACTGAGAGATAATAAAAAGTAAAGAGAATAATTTTTGTTATTTTTTACCAAACCTTATACATGTATTTTATTTATTATAACTCCCGTCGTTCCAGTAAAAATTATAAATATTTATACGAAAAATAAAATCTCTTGTAAAACCCCTACGAAGTTAAGTTATTATTCTAAACGTAGGCGAATTGTCACATGTGTATAGGTGTCTATAATTTAATAATAAATCAAGTTGGCCCTTGCTCCAGTTTGAAGAAAGTTCAAGGGTTAAAAATGTCCACTCCTACAAACTGCACAGTAGCATTAATCAATTATTCCTTTTATGTCTCCCTTCACGTCACTTGGATTTCCACTTGCATCGACTTCACTCCAATGCCATGACGTCACACAGCCTTCGCTGGTCGACAGCCAAATCAGGCTATAGAGATGGATGGTGCCGTGAACTCTGTGACCTGTACCTACTACCAGCTATTCCAGCTAGAGCATGGACTTATTGAAAGTAATACAACTTGGTTAAGAATAGTTTGTTTAAATGGTATTGCGGTTAGAAAATCGGTCTACCCTTTCAGATTTATATATTTACTTGTCTTTGTGGTGGACTTTCTACTATAAAATTAAACTGGACTAATAATTATAAGTTTGATATTTTCTTTGGGAACAATGAACAAAAGAAGCTATTTTGTCGGCTCCGGTGGCTCAATGGTTAGAACAACGCTCCTTAGTCATGAGTGCACTCGGGGTTCTGGGTTCGAATCCCACTAAGGCATGGATGTTTGTGATGTGAACCCACTCTGTAATTGGGATTTAATTCTGTTGAGGGGTTTAAAAAAAAAATTATATGGTATAGTTGACCGATTTTAATTAGATCGTCTTGGATTGGACCAACGTCAACTTGAAACTTAAAAAATATTAGTTGTTGACAATTATTCGAACTCTCAAGCATGCAGCATTTATTATTATAAAACCAATTAAGTAATAAGATCTAACAAATGGTTTAAATATTCAGTACTACATACATGGTACAAAACATATATGTATATAGTTTGCTTTCAAAATCAACAATTTCTAACCTTATCTATAACAGAGTCGAAAAATTTGTCCATATTTACTTAATTTCCAATTTTCCAGTAGCACAAATATAACTCTTATGGTGCTCTCTCTACAACACCTTAGAGTGCACGTGGTGACGCTTGGTAAACATCCAGTAGCGAATTCTTATTTTTTTTATTATTATAATTAATAGAAAAAAAAATTTGTTATGGCCAGCACAATACCTCTCGCCACTTCCGTTTTTGGTTACATAAGTATACGGCGCGAGCAGTCATGTGACATTGTTGGCCTTGACAAGCAGATATGGGCGCCCATGTCAGAATGACAATTAGTAATTATGTACATAGATGTCTAATTTTGAATTTTACAATAAAAAATTCAAAATTTTCTAAATTCACGTCAATAATTTGTCACTAAGAGTGTGAAATTTTGCCGAGGAAAATAAGCCACATGGAATTGGAAAATCACTAAATTGAGAATGAAAATTATGATATTTGACATCTATGTACATAATTACTAGCTATCATTCTGACACGGGCCCCCATATCTGCTTGTTAAGGCCAACAAAGTACTAGTAACAACAACAAAATTCATAACATAATATTTAGAAGATTTTTTTTAAGAATCTGCTACTTCAGGTTGTCCAATTATTACCAAAACCTTTTCAGCTCTTCCCAGTAATGTCCGATTGAGAAATACGTAGTTAAATAGATATTAAGTATTATAGTTTTTTAGAAATCGTCCTTCTAACATCCCCACACGTATACACACATCCACACACACAGGCATCATCGAAAAAATATTAAAATCGGATTGTAGGGACCTTAAAACATGCTTAATCTTTAAAATCTGGATTATGCGGTTTTTAGCAATAATCCAATACCTCTCTTAACGAGAGGTAAAAATGATAGTAGATACAGATATTTTTTATAAAGTCAGGTTTACAAGATACTACTATCAAGTTTTATTTTTTAAATAGCAATCTACAATTATTTTACTAAAATATAAACCGCCATTTTTCTGTCTTGTTATCGATATATTTGAAGAAATTTTTATTCAAATATTCTGTGGTTGTGTGAAAATAAATAAAATGTAACAATTGAAATCTGGATCAACGTGTATGAAGTTCAAATGTTTAATATTGGCAAATACTTCAAGAAACAAAACGATAAAATGGAAAAGAATGCGTTGGGAATGTGAAAAGCCTGAAGTAACTACATTAAAACAATTGAGAGCAATTAATCAACAGAAATTATCAATTTATGATAATTACTATCCTGTAGGCGTATAGGAGAACATTAGTCTACTAGGCCATTAATTATTCGAACGTTTTATATTTGTTTCATTATTAAAATTATTGTTGGACAACTACTGTTCAACGGAGTTGATGAACGAGGTTTTTTTACATATTAAGCATTGCCTTTTTTGTTTGAGGATTAAATCACATATTTCATATTTAATTACTTATGTACTATTTGGTTTATCTATAAATTGAATCAATAGAAAAACGATTTATAATCCAAGAAAAAGTTTTGCTAGATTTAAGATAATTTTAAACATTCTTAATTTGTACTAGCAAATTTTTATATATAGTGTTCATGTATTTTGTCCACTGTTGCTATCTCGACAACTTATAAGAGTTACGAGTTCAGTTAAATTATAACAAACAATTTCTATTTTACTAGACTATTTTAATGAGAGTAGTTTTTTTTCAAATTGTGTGGACCATTTTTTTTTTGTTTTAAATGGGACCATATTTTTTTATTTACTTATTAGCGAAAGGTAAACATTATAGTTACAGTAATTTTTTTTTAAAGATATCCGATCAAGGTCATTTACGAATTGTATGAATTAAGATTTTAGCTCCGCCCATTCTATCAAATTCAGTAGTGTCGTTTACTTAGTTTTTATGAGGGTACATAAGATACTACGGTTATTTTATTATTATAAAAATATATGTTACAGTAAAAGTATTCAAAATTAAAAAATAAGGCAACTGGTAAGTTTATTAACAAATGTAAAACCAAATATGGGAAAAATAAGATACGACACAATGTCAGTGTTAGTGATACTGACAGAAAATAACGTTATTCGTACGGCTATAAATCAAGGTAATATATCTGAAATAATAAATAAACTAACGTTACAGCGAAATTATTGTCAACAACGAGCATAGTATTAAAATTGACTATACTTGAAACAATATGAATTTTTGAAAGACAAGGACGTGTATCTATCCTTATCGTACACGCCTGTAGACTGTATGACAGAGATAAATGCCAATTTGTTAATTTATTCATGATACAGATGACCTTGATCGAACATCTTAATAAATTCTGTATATTATTACGATTTATTATTATTGTTATTATTATTACCCATTACTGGGTGTGCCAATCTGCTTTATTTGCAGATTTCGGTAATGCCGATTTATTTGCACCATTAGTAATATTTATTAGGCATCACCTCACGTGCACTCAAAGCTGTCAGCCATAACACCAAATTACATGAAAATAAATAATAGCAAATTTATTCAAATAGTTTATAACCATATCTTTGTATTTGTGGATTAGTTAATTTGTAAATGTCCGTGATAATCATCTTTTGAAAGTAGTATACCAATTATCTACTTTTAAATCGGTTTTTACTTTTATAGTAATATTTCTCGTCCCATTCTAATGTTTATTTAAACATAGCCAACTTTTCTGTCGCCAAAAAATACCATCCACGCATAAAAACAAAACCAACAAACCTACATTTTCCCAAAAAACCATTGCCTACGCAGACAGGCACAAATAATTATCATTAAATCGTCATTACGAAGAGACGGTGTTCGTCTTAGTTTTAATTACCCCGTTAGACAAAACGCAGAATCTGAACCTACTTTTGCAGGAGTTGTTAGGAAATGTTAACTAGAACACCCACATCAAGACGCGCCCTGTAATGTGATATCATAGGATTGCAGACTAGAAATTGCAAACCATTTTCTTGCCTAGAGATAAATACTTTTAAGGAAGGGAATAAATTCTTCAACAGAAATACCATTGAGATGATGATTTTTTTTTACAATTTTAACAAGATGTTACTTTTGCTATTGCTTTCTCATAGTTACACTTTCAATTTATTTGAAATTTGAATATTTTGATAGAAAAGTGCGGAAAAACGATGACACGAAAAACAATTTTGTCCAGTTGCACCAAGTCTTAAATTTTAAACAAAAAAATCTGTTGTGGCCAGCACAATACCTTCCGTCAATCCTGTGTGTTATGTATAAATTCCACACATAAATTTTCTTGCAAAAGATTCTAAATTTCCAGTAAAATTATTTCATAAATAAGCTATGCAAATTGTACTTGACACTAACATCTTATTCTTCTTTAGCCTTCCCCATTCGTTAGGGGTCGCTATTTTTTATTTTCTTCTTCCACTCATTTCTGTTTTATGTGTCGTTTTTATTCAGTTCCTTTTCTCTCAAGTCTTCCATAATACAGTCTTTCCATCTTATCTCTGATCTTCCTGTTTCTTCAACCTTCTATTACTAAGCTATTCATTCTTCATCCAATATTCATTTCCCCTCATGACATTTTTAAACCAATGTAATCATCTCGCTTGTATCTTTCTAGAAACTTGTAACACTAAAGTTATTTCCTTACCTATCTTTCCGTGTCTTCCCCAACATCTACTTCAACATCCTCATCTCTACCACATTAATTTACTTTTTATTTATACTGACATCTGTCAATTTGAATTATATGAATATATTAGTAGTTTCCATGTTTAGCATAGCTGGCTGATTTATAAAATTTAATTTCTTTAAAATTCTTTAACTCTATATCTATTGAATATGAAGTATAAAATGCAATCAAATCGTATAGAGAATAATATATTCTTTAAGTTATAATAACATTAAATATCAATAAATCAAATTTAACTTTTAAATCTTCAAATGATGCTACTTTCGGTTTACCAATTATAACCAAAATCTAATCAGTTGTTCTTCTGGATGTAAACTTGAGGAATATTGAAGTTATGCGATCCGAAACTTTCGTCACACACACGAATACATACATACATACAGACATCATCGTAAAAATGGTAAAATCGTGTTATAGGGACTCTAAAACGTGCTTATTCACTAAAAACTCATCATTGAATTTTTTGACCAGACAATACCTTCTTTGCCGAAAGGTGACGGAAGGTAAAAATTACCATTGTATTTCCTATGGTCCACAAAAACCCAGACACCTGGTATATGTAAAATTTCCATGTATTATTTTTAATGTAAAATAAACAAAAATAACAACAAATTTCAGGCTAACCAGAACAGCTTTAAATCTGACATTTAATCTCCCCCAATATTAGAAAATTATCTACTGGATATTAGGTAGTAGGAAAATAAACATTTATTGCAATAACATATTGATTAGTAATTTTTATAGAACATAGCCATTTGTCTTAAGTTTTTAATCACCTGAATAGATGAACAAAGGAACATAAATTCGTAGATATTCCCCATAATAGATAAATCTGATAATTATTCAATTTCTACACGAACATTATATAAAAATACACTAATAATATTGATGGGAAATTTATTGTAATAAATATTTAATGATGAAGAAACCACAATATAAATTTGGAACAAATTAATATAAGTTTAATATTATCTCTGTCTGAAATCGTAATTTTTGTGTGGCAGTAAAAGTCCGGCCGGAAATCCATAAAATGTGTGAAATTCTAAAAAGCTATAAGGATGATTGTGTTTTGCAATGATTGGTTATTATGCAAGTAGTGTGTGAAAATTAACAGATGGTGCTTATGTCGACACTAAGTGTTAAAGCTTACAGCAACGTTTGACTTACTTCAAGAATAGTAATTTACACTAACACACACATTCAGCATACAACACTATATTTTACTTTTTTAAATTTATTCTCAATACGAATTATCTTTTTACCTTCCGTCACCTTTAGGAAAGGAAGGTATTGTCTTTGGTCAAAAAATTCAATGACGAGTTTTTAGTGAATAAGCATGTTTTAGGGTCCCTATAATACGATTTTACCATTTTTACGATGATGTCTGTATGTATGTATGTATGTATGTGTGTGTGTGACGAAAGTTTCGGATCGCAAAACTTGAATACCACGATTCCAAAAATTATATATTTTTTGTATTCCTCAAGTTTACATCCAGAAGAACAAGTGATTAGATTTTGGTTATAATTGGTCAACCGGAAGTACTCTCACTTGAAGATTTTAACAGTTAAATATAATATATTGACATTTAACGTTATTAGAACTTAAAGAATATATTATAATACGATTTGATTACATATTCAATAGATATAGAGTTAAAGAATTATAAAGATATTAGATTTCATAAATCAGCCAGCTATGCTAACCATGGAAACTGCTAACATATTCAGATAATTCAAATTAACAAATGTCAATATCAATGAAAAGTAAATGAATGTGGCAGAGATGAGGATGTTGGGAAAGACACGGAAAGATACGGGAAGGAAATAACTCTAGTGTTACAAGTTTCCAGAAAGATACAAGAGAGACGATTACATTGGTTTGAACATGTCATGAGGAGAGATGAAAAATATATTGGAAGAAGAATGAATAGCTTAGTAATAGAAGGTTAAAGAAAGAAAGGAAGACCCAAGATAAGATGGAAGGACTGTATTGCGGAAGACTTGAGAGAAAACCCCTAACCAATGGGATAAGCTAGAGAAGAAGATGTCAATGTCAAGTGCAATTTGCATAGTTTGTTTATGAAATAATTTTACTGGAAATTTAGAATATTTTGCAAAAAAAATTATGTATGGAATTTATACATAATACACAGGATTGACGGAAGGTATTGTGCTGGCCATATCAGATTTTTTCTCTGAGAATGATGACACTGTTTTAGTTATAAATTTTGTTTGTATTTAATGCAAAATGTCAGGTAACATACACATGATAGTCCAACCTTTAAAATCTTTTTGGTCTCATCACGCACCAAAAGTTCTAAACCGTCACAATGATTCTTATTTTTGGTTTTTAAAATTATACAGAATATAGCTAAAAGGTTTTTTTATTGATGAATTTATGATATATTTTGCTATTGTATAGCAAAAAAAGTGTATGTATGTCACATTCTCGCATAACAAATCGCAACAATCTAAGATCGTGTCGCTGCATCAGAAATAGAGTAGTAACCACGCCCACGAAACAATACACGGCTATAAATATTTGACGATCTAGTAAGTGACGTACATATTCAGAACACCAGGATACTTCTTGTGACTTAGTAAACAAACGATCCGTGGGTTCATATTTATTTGCACACTTAAACTATAAAAAATAATATTTAGAAGATTTTTTAAGAATCTGCTAATTTCGGTTGACCAATTATTACCAAAACCTTTTCAGCACTTCCAAATAATGTCCGATTGAGAAGAACGTAGTTAAACAGATATTACGTCGTAAAAATATTAAAATCGGAATTGTAGGGACCTTAAAACGTGCTTAAGGTAGTTGTCACTCCAATGTACCTATTCAAAAACTTGTTCTAGGTTAAAAAAAAATAAGCTAATTCAGTTTATATTTGCAATAATTTCTAATATTTAACATTATGTTATATATACACAGATTGCATCAAAATAGTTAAAAGCTAATATCAAACACTGTAACAGATGAATTTTCTTTATTTTTCCGCAGAAAAGTATTTTTTTTAACTATACCACTCGCACTAACATAAACACAAGTGCCGTATTTCAATATACTCACATTAAAATATGAATGTTGAAGAATAACTATGGCAACGTCGAACCTAGACATTTATTGGTATATTCGGGTACAAAAGTAATAAGATATTTGAGATATAATACTAATTCTAAACTACAAATGGAAACTGCAAAACAAATTAATATATTTCTTTCTTAAAATTACAAAAGTAATATTATACTGTTTAAAGTTTTCATGCTTTACACGTAAAATACCAATTTAAAAAATATTTCCTTCGAATGTACGTCTGAAATTCCTTTAACCAAAGATCACCTCTTATTCGCTAATACCAAGCGGGCGTTGTTAACTTAACTGATACTCCATCTGGAACGCTTGTACATGGTTGTCAAGTATAATTCTACCTATTTATCGTATCTTCAGATTATAATTTTCTAGACGCAATAAAATTAAATCTGGATGGTAAATTTTTACATAAAATCCGTTAATTAGTTTTATATAACATACTAGTTTTTCGATTAAATTTGGGTATGGATATAAAAGTTATAATTTAAAATGTTGTGTTTATTTTGCCATTTCCTATTCGTCACGTGTTAAAAAGGCCAAATTTAATTGCAAATATCTCAGGTACCGCGTGGTCAATTGCTTTAAAACTTGGGGAGCAGGTAGATTATAATTCAGTTGAGATGTACTTAAAATTTCAATTAATTTTTGGTAAAATAGATCAAATGTGATGTCAGAAAATTTCTGTTCCGCACAAACACAAATTCTTTTTGAAATATTTAATACGTATCAAGAACAAATGGAATTTCTACATGCTATATAAGAAATTCTTGCATATTATATAAATAACATATTCATTCTCGGAACAGTAGGTTGTCATATGAAAGTATAATATACCTGCTACCCTCATAAATGGGAAATGCATACATGTCAATATGTTATACAACTGTGCATGCTTGTTACCTGTATATAACAAGTAGAACGAATTTCTCTTGTACTTTTTATATCCCGGATAAATGAAGTATTTATTAGATATCCCAGTTTACAAGAATGTCCTCTATTATTTTGTTTGTTACAGATATTAGACAAGATTAATTTCTTAATAATTGCTCTAGATAATTAATATAATTTAATACGTCACTTTCACAATTTTAGACAATCACACAAGTTTTCCTTTCTAAATAAATATAGAGCGCATTGCACACATTTTACGCATATGTACTTTAAGATTTCTTAATAAAATATTCAAATAAATATTTGGTAATGAACTTCTATCCAGATTTAGAACAATTCAAATAATTATAATTAACAAAATTTATCTCTAAATCAATTTACCTCAGTTAAAAATCTGTTGTGGCCAGCACAATACCTCTCGCCATTTCATTTTAATTAGCATAAGATGCGAGCAGTTATGTGACTTTGTTGGCCTTGACAAGTAGATATGGAGGCCCATGTCGAAATAACAGCTAGTAATAATGAACATAGGTGTCAAGTATAATAAGTTTTCATTCAAAACATTATGATTTTCCAAATCCATGTGGATTATCTTCCTCGACAAGTATATTACGATTGATAACAAATAAACATCAGAATATTTTGAAATTTTGAATGAAAAATTGTGACAATTGTGACATCTATGTAAGTAACTACTAGCCGTCATTCTGACACGGATCCTCATCTGTTTGCCAAGGCCAATAAAGTCACATGACTGCTCGCGCCCTTAAGTAACGAATTTAACATTTCTTGTACACACAAATAATTGAAATTGTATCTCTTCTTTCGTTCTATGAGAGATTTTGTCCTACTATTCTAATATGTTCAAAATTCTTCAAATTAATTGACAGTATGTACTCGTACCTCCCAAAAAATCTGATTTTTAACACTAACATTTTGCATTTATCTGTCAATTACAAACATTTAAATATATCAACTGTTTTTGGGCAACGAGATTTATTACAACAGATTATTCTATATTATTATGTACTATATATCCAAGCCTATGCGAGATGTAATAAAATATTTAGATGTATCAGATAGAGAATTTAATTTTATTTAATATTACCAAGAAAAAATAACAAAAAATAATAATTAGAAGAATTTTCTTAACAATCTGGTACTTCCCGTTGTCCAATTGTTACCAAAACCTTTTCAGCTATTTCCATTAATGTCCGATTGGGAAATACGTAGTTAAACAAATAGTTTTTAATTAATCGTCCTTCCAATGTCCCACACACATACAAACACACACAGACATCATTGTAAAAATGTTAAAATCGGATTGTAGGGGCCTTAAAACGTGCTTTTTCATTAAAATCTGGATATGCGATTTTTAGCATGAATACAATACCTCTCTTAGCGAGAGGTAAATACAATTATATATCATTTTCTTGTACATCGTAGCAACCGGATAAATAATATCAGTTTCTCATATTTTTTATTTGTTTCTGATGTAACGTAAGAGTACCATAAGAGGAAATACTAATACAGAATGTGTGAAATACACGTGTAATCTTTAGCGAGCACATGTGAATAACACGTGGTTGAAAGAGAAATGATCCGGAACAAATATAGTGGATATACGAGTATCATAGCGGGAAATGAATTTTTAAATATTTATTGTTTTAAAATAAGCAGTAGAATAAGAAATAAAGTGAAACCAGGAAATACTGCAATATACAGTAATATACATATTATATACTACAGGATGGATCAGATACCATAAAAACAATACTTTTATTTATCATTAATCACTCAACAGGACCAAAGACTAACTTAATGCAAGTGCGAAAGATCGGACAAGAAATAATTCATAATTTTATTTCCAAACCCGGACTGAGCATCATTGAAAATGTGAAGATTGTTATTGTACATAGACAGAGTATTGAATGTAGCACACAACTGTCTAATTGGAGATCGAAGTTCGTAGTTAGTTCTAGGGGTGCTGTATGTGAAGATTAACTTACACCGAGAGTTTAAGCGAGGTACGCTAAAATTTAAGCAACCTAGCCAATGAGAATCATCAATTAGATTATTTACAAGTTTATATAGATATAAACATGATTGAATTTTTCTACGGCAGTCCAAAGAAATAACATTGAACTCAATTAAACAATTGGAGTAACTACAAATTGTATCAATGCGGCGATGGTGAAATTTAGCACAACAATACCTTATAATTTTTTTCTGTACCAAAGCTTGTACATGTTTGATATATACAGGATCTAAATTTGTAATGCATATTCCAGCTTGCTACACACAAATGAATAATACAAAGATTTAAGGGTTTGTAAATTATGAAATGATTGTGTATTACGAATTATGAAGCCAAGATTTCTGTAAGATGCTTTTCGAATATCATTAAAATGGGGAATAAAGCTAGGTTTAGGATTGAACATTGTATTATTCATTTGATAGTTAAATGGTATAGTTGTTTGCTTTAGAGAGTAGGTCATAATTTTACATTTACCTAAATTAAATAGAAGCTTAGAGGCTAAAGACCAATCAAGAACATTATTAATATCATTTTGTAGTAAAGCACAATCATTAATATTAGTAATAATTCTGAAAATTTTCAAGTCATTTGCATATAAGAGAACGTTGGAGTGATGAATAATATCAGTGATGCTATTGATGAAGAGAAGAAATAGTAATGGCCCTAAATTAGACCCTTGTGGGACCCCAGATGTTGCATAATAACGTTTAAAGGTAATACTATCAATACGAACACGAAGACATGTCATCAGAGAATCCAAAATCCAAAAGAAGCCTACTTACTAGAATGATATATTTATTATCCAAATTATACTTGTATTTATTGCCTATTATGTAGGTATTTATTATTACCTCCACTCTCGTGTCGCATTTCGAAATACGCATCCTGGTTCTCGCGGATTTATAGATATTAATTTATTCACTCCGGCGTGGGCCAGGAGCTTGATTAGAAACGTTCCAGCAGTTTTGACAGCTCCTTCTACCCACTCATTGCATTATGTTTACGTTTCTCCATCTCCTAACCGAGTCTCTGATGACGAACTTAGTGGTGAGAGGTGTTGGATAGTGGTGACAGAGTGCTTTATATAACTGGATCGAATATTAGATCGATATGTGTGGTAGTGGTACAAATTGATATGGTGATGATGATGTCACTAATTTGTTAAAAATTTGAACTTTCTATTCATAAACATCACACAGATTTGAATCAATAGACGATTATTTTAAGAAAGTGGTTTAATTTATAAAAAATTATCAGCTGAATTTTTAATTTAACAATATTTTGACATTTAAAAAAAGTAGTTGTCATTTATAAGTAAGCTATGATCGTTGTTTTGTTATCGTTAAAGCTTTAAAAATTGTACATTTAGTTTTTATTTATATAATTTTCACCGCCTCCAGATCGGTAGGTAGTCACATCACTTACCGGTCAGTCACATCACTCACTGATCAGTACCACATCACTAAATTGATCAGTAATTTGTAAACAAAACTTACTGCCTTGGAAACCCTATCGGTAAAGTTAAAAAAAACCTGATCGTGCAAAAAAATTATAAAATAAGTTACAGTAAAATTTTTGAAAGATGTCCGATCAAGATTGTCTGTATCATGAACGAATTAACAAATTAGCATACATTTATCTCTTTCCTTTGCAAAGGCTAAAAGCATGTGCGATAAGGATGGATATAACACGCTTGTCTTTCAAAAATTCATATCGTTTCGACTAAGTTAGGACATTCCATTTTAAAACGATGCTCGTTGTTAATACTTTCGCTGTAATGTAAGTTTATTTATTAATTCATATACATTACCTTAATTCATAGCCGTACGAATAACGTTATTTTGTGTCAGAGTCACTGACACTGACAATGTGTCAGTATCTTATTTTTCACATATTTGGTTTTACATTTGCTAATAAACTTACCAGTGACTTATTTTTTAATTTTGAATGCTTTTATTGTAACATATATTATTATAATAATAAAATAACAGTAGTATCTTATGTACCCTCATAAAAACTAAGCAAACGACACTACTGAATTTGTCAGAATGGGCGGAGAAAAAATCTGAATTCATACACATCGTAAACGACCTTGATCGGACATCTTTCAAAAAATTTACTGTACATACTATACTTTTTCATCAACTGCAAATTAAAACAACAGAAATACAGAAACATCTTTTTTATGTTACTTATTTTTATATAATAATACCTCTGTTGTCAATGGCTGGTGTTTGTCAAGTTGTAATTAACATGTTTAGCACCATGGAAATCAATATGTTAAGTAACATTGTAACAAATGGACTAGAAAAAGTAAATAAACATTAAATAAAAAGAAAAACGTTACGGTACTATCGTAATTCGCAATTATTCTACGAAATGCTAATTATAAAATTAATGTACAAGTTGTCAGTAACTTAAGATGATGCAAAATAATTTATATTGAAATGTTCTCGTCGTTGCTATTCAAAATCCAAAGAATGTCATTAGTACGTGTTGAAAACGTACTGTTAGTTTTTATTCTCCCGCGTTGTCGACATTAGAATACATTAACAATTAACAAGATTTAGGAATCTATATAATCAGAGTCTCTCAATCCATCGGCTATTATCAGCGGCAGTTTCTAGTGTTAATTGCATTTGCGCAATCGTCCACTAGAGGCTCTGCCATCAACGAGTTGTCTGGATTCTTCAAAAGGAAGATTCTAGTCGTTGGTGAAGAGATACACAACAATTTCCAACTGTTAATTAGATATAATGATTTGAAAATTTATAAAGAGCTAAAGGTTGCTTGGTGATTTCGAAAGCAATCTTAAGAATACTTAGAATAAAAATATGCAGATAAACTTACATTAAAATGTAATGGTGATGTGTCCAAGAACATACCTGAAACAATAGAATTAAATTATTGTTTGTCATATTTTCTCAATATTAAAAATCATCAGGTTTAATTATTTTCAACAATACAACGTATAATTCACATGTCCTTCATCATATTATATGTTAAATTATAAGTTTACTTGAAATATACCAACAGAAATGACCGGAAATTCAAGTAAGAAAATAATGTTAACATTTTGTCATGGTTTTCTCAAAATTGCGACTTCAATTCAATTGAAATCTTGATTAAAAAATCTGTTGTGGCCAGCACAATACCTTCCGTCATTCTCGTGTATAATGTATAAATTCCATATTTTTTCTTACAAAAGATTCTAAATTTCCAGTAAAATTATTTCATAAACAAACTATTCAAATTGCACTTGACACTGGCATCTGCTTCTTCTTTAGCTTTTCCCATTCGTTAGGGGTCGCTATTTTTGCATGTCGTTCTCATTCAGTTCCTTTTCTCTCAAATCTTCCGCAATACAGTCCTTCCATCTTATCTTTGGTCTTCCTCTGTTTCTTTAACGTCCTATTACTAAACTATTCATTCTTGTTCCAATATAATTCTTCATTTCTCCTCATGACATGTTCAAACCAATGTAATCGTCTTTCTTGTGTCTTTCTAAAAACTTGTAACACTAGAGTTATTTTCTTACCGTATCTTTCCGTGTATTCCCCAATATCTACTTCAACATCCTCATATCTGCCACATTAATTTACTTTTTATTTATAATGACATCTGTCAATTTGAAGTATATGAATATATTACTAGTTCCCAAGTTTGGCATAGCTGGCTGAATTATAAAATTTAATTTCTTTAAAATTCTTTAACTCTGTATCTAAATATAAAGTGTAATCAAATCGTTTAGAGAATAATATATTCTTTAAGTTATAATATCGTTAAATGTCAATAAATCAAATTTAACTGTTAAATCTTCAAATGAGACTACTTCCGGTTGACCAATTATAACCAAAATCTAATCATTTGTTCTTCTGGATGTAAACTTGAGGAATACGAAAAAATTATAATTTTTGGAATCGTGGTATTGAAGTTATGGAATCCGGAACTTTTGTCACACACACACACACACAGACACACGGACACACATACATACAGACATCATCGTAAAAATGATAAAATCGTATTATATGGACCCTAAAACGTGCTTATTCAGTAAAAACTCATCATTGAATTTTTTGACCAAAGACAATACCTTCCTTACCTAAGGGGGACGGAAGGTAAAAATCTGATGTGACCAACACAAAACCTCCCGCCATTTACCTATGGGGTCTCGATGCCGCGTGCCTGATATTTGGTCGCGAATCTGGGGAAACCGATTCGATCCCGATCAACGCCAAATAATTAGAATTTTAAATGGCATATAATTAACCCTTGTGGTAAACGCCCGCGCAATACATATATGTCATCATTATTACCGAAATGTGTATATAAATCAGATTAGCACACCCAGCAATGGATAATATGCCGTGATAATATATTTATTTCTTTCTTTATTAAAATACATACCCACATATTTATTAATGCTTTAAATGATGTATTTTAAGTTCCTTTCCATAAAACTATTGTTATATTTACAATTTTCCTTTTAAAACGTTACTATTATTAATTTGAAATGATTATTTTTTTGTCATTTACATACATTTGAGCTGAACTATGTAACCACGGAGATGTATTTAAAGCATAAGCTCCGAGATATAATTTTTATATCAATCCCTTCTGTCAGTCCTTTGTTTTATGTACAAATTCCATACATAAATTTTCTTGCAAAAGATTCTAAATTTTTGGTATTTTATGATTCCCTTTCTCGCCATATCTTCTTGCCAAAGTCAGCAAAGTCACGTCACTGCACGCGCCCTATACATAAATTTTCTTGCAAAAAATCTTGTATCTTTCTACAAACATTCGAGTTATTTTCCTTATTCTTTCATTCATTTACTTTTTTATTGATACTGGCATCTGTCAATTTGAATTACTTGAATATATCACCAGTTTCCATGGTTAAGTTAGCATAGCTGGCTGAATTATGAAATTTATATAAAATTTATTATCGTTATTCTTCTTTAACTATATATCTGTTGAATATGAAATATAAAATGAATAATATATTCTTTAAGTTAATAATATTTAACTGAGTTTTTCAAGAAAAACTGTTAAAATCTTCAAATAAGGATACTTCCGGTTTACCAATTATAACCAAAATCTAATCAAGTCTGCATATGGTTGTAAGGAAGAGGAATACGCAAGAATGGGGTATTCCAGTGTAGTAAAATTTAAAAGAAAAAACATTATAATGTTATTAATTAGGTTGAAAAACGACCGAATTCTGAAAAATAAACTCAAAATTGTTTTATTTAATATGATTTTCTATGTGTTTTATTTTAGCGCGGAAAAGATTCACGTGATGTATGACGTTCATTCGCTCTACAACATATGTAATGACGTACTTGTCTGCTTGTGGAAAAAGAAAAAGCAGTGCGTTCGCCATTGATGCTTTCTCGTTTCTCAGCTGATCTTTGTTTGTGTTTCTTGCTAGTTTTGATATGACAGCAACCAAATTCTTAACTAATAATACTTTAATATAGTTACAACTAAAATCCACGGATAACAAAACAAATGAAAGTCATCCAAAACAAAATAGCATCTAATACTGTGAACAAACCAATTCCCCTCCCCTTACTCGCTCCAAGCCAAGCGACTAACAGCTGTAGTCTTTTCACAGATCACGTGATGAAGCGAATAGACGTCATACAATATAATTCAAATTTTTAAGCATAAGAAACTCAAATTTTCACATTTGCATTTCAAATTTATGGAAGTTTCAGAAAAATAAATAAAAAGAAATTACTGGAATACCCCATTGTAATTTTTGGAATTCAAGTATTGGAGATATCGCGGCCGAAACCACACACACATACACACATCATCGTAAACATAGTAAAATCGTATTGTAAAGACCCTAAAACGTGTTTATTTAATGAAAATCCACCATCGAAATTTTTGGCCATTGACAATAACTTCCTTACCTACAGGTGACGGAAGGTGAAAAATGAAATAGTGGCGAGCCCATCATGTATAATTTTGTTATAAAATTCCTACAAGAAAATTATAGCATGTGTATATCACGCTTTAGTATTAACAATAAAAATTCTCTCATCCTCTGCATTATTATTTTGTGTCCTTCACATGTAAATTATAATACAGGTCGTCCTTAAATAATTAAATATAACATATAACACCTGTCGCACAATGTGCATCGTCTGCAAAATTGGAAACATTTTTTCCAGACTTGTGAATAAGTGGGTGTTCAAAGAATGAGCTTATTTATGGAAACTACAGATGTCAGCAGTAAATAGTGTCATGGTTGCTAAGTTATTGTTGTCTTAACCTTAGATTTGATTCATAAATTGAAAGAGGTGGAAAAATAACAAAGATAGACGTGAATAAATATGTATAAAGTGTGCTTTGCACCAGACAATTTATTGGGCAAGAAATTGCACAAGGTCTAGCACAATTTATTCAGCTTTTTTTTCAGTATTCCTGGATTTACAAATTAATATATTTGTATTATAAATGTTAATATTATTTTTAAATTAAAACGTTTTTATGTGCCAAGCCCGATGTTAGAAGTGTTATAAGTACCATTAAATTCATAACAAAGATGGAATTAATTTTAAAAATAATGGATTATGCAGATGTTCATTTTATTTTGTCCACTATTGTTATCTCGAGAAATATAAGAGCTAGGAGGTCGGTTAAATGAACAATTTCTATATTAATAAACTATTTTAATGAATGTAAAATTATTTTTCATCAATCAGAGGTTTTCAAACTGTGACCAACTTTGTTATTTTAAATGGGTCCATATATTCTGAATACAGTAATATAATATTTGCATACCATTAGATAACTTTGTTTTGAGAAAAAATCATGTTTAGTTTTTTAATAGTATTATTTTATTATAGCTAAAATAATTGTGCCATGAGTTTTATTTGAGCAGAATTTGTTAATTTAGAAGTTTATTTTTTGTATCAAAGTAATTGGGTCATTTAAAAAAATCGTTTTTTTTTTTATAAAATCGTGAAATCCGTCTCATTTTAAATATATATTAATATAAAATAACATGAAATATGCGACTTTTCATTCATAAATTTGCTAATAAACTTTCGCGGCTGTAAAATTCGTGACGTCACGGCTTGTTACTCACACAAAGACATTCCTTTCTCACACACTCAACGGTCCACGTAGTTTCCGTTTGCTGTTGTAAACAAACTAACCTAAAATTGTGACAGGTGACAGCAGAGTTAAGACTGAAGTTATGTATATAAAACCTTTATTAAAATAAATACCAAAAGTTGTATGAAATATGTTTTTCGTTAACAATATGTTGCTGTCACAAAATCAAACTGACAAGTGATAACCCAAACAATCATAGTTCCAGAAATTAAAGACGACTTATAAAAAATCATATCTCTGATTCTAATGACTTGTAAGGTGTAAGACATACAACTACATATTTAATTTGACCTATTCTTTCAAGAAGAAAATAAATTAGAAAATGTGAAATGACCCCATTGTTTTTCACATTTATTTGTATCGTCCATAGCCATATTAAAATAATATTAATATAAAACTTAACATGCATTTTAAAAAAAAGTCATTTAAGGGTGTGCAAATATTATATCACTAAATTCAGAATAAAATTCTCTATCGAATAAGAAAATAAAAAATGTGTAGTTCCATTTAAAATAACAGTTATTATTAAGTGGGGCTTAAATTACTAAAAATCTTTGCACCATACCTTAAGTTCCATTTTATTTTTACTATGTGACGCTTATATTAAACCGTACTTCATCTACCGCTTAACTACATTAGTGACACTTATATCAATTGTGATATTTCGTGCTATGTCGTACGCATACGATAAATGTTACACATTTTCATTTTTTAAATTGTCAACTACCGATCCTTATACCTTAATTTACTGCATAAACGACGATATTTTAATTTATTTTCTTAATTTAATTTTATAATTTAGATACATGCTGCATAGCTTCGTACATTTTATAAGTAGTTCTCTCGTTCCCAATGTATGTATATGCACGCATTATCCTGTATACATAACATAAATATATATTCCATCTATATTCCTGGGTGTGGCAAATACATTCTAGAGAAATTAGCTTCATTATAAGAAGGTAGGTAAGTATAACATACAATACGTCTTTATTGTACAGATGTCTGGACGTGGCAATTTATAATGAGTTTAGAAGTGATTTGTCCATGTCGCTATATGTGAGGTCCCATCTCACTACATTGCAAGTGTGCTGCGCTGTGCTTGTACATATTGCAATGCAATGCCTCTATATGTATACTCAATGATACTAAATACGACAACATAAAAATTAACTACTAATACAATAGATGATAAACATTTTATAAAATAAAATTTGTTATGATATATTTTGTATTTTATTTTAATGTCTCAATATAGTACACCTTTTTACTTCCTTGTACGTAAGTAAAGGAAGTATTGTAATCGCGAAAAATTTCGGTTTTCAGATTTCAGCGGAAATATCCATTTTGATCATCCCTGAATCCATTTTGACTAATTTCGTCGTGGCATCTGTACGTACGTATCTCTCATAACTCAAAAACGGTAAGCCGTAGAAAGTTGAAATTTTGTATTTAGGACTCCTATAACATCTAGTTGTGCACCTCCCTTTCTGGTTATTACACAATTTCCAGAAGTGGCACTTTACATGAAGCCTATAATAGATTTTAATGAAAAACTGTTTTAAAATATAATCAAAAACTTTTCTTATTTGGTATACAAGACTTTTATGTCAATCGAAATAACATAATAGATTTTGGTTAAAATAGGCTAACCGGAAGTGGTACATTACTTGCAGTTGTTAACAGTTTTTCTTGAATAAAATGATTTTATTTTGATTTTAAATGCTTCAAATACACGTTTTAGAGAATTAATTTCTGCGTCTAGCACATCAAGTATTATTAAATTAGCCCTTTGTAATAAAGCTTGCTATGGATTAGGACAAAAAAAAGTTCATGTCAAATTACGATAAATACGTGCAATTTTATAAGTCGTACAATAACAAATATTATATTTTTATTGTGAAATTAGTCATATTCATTGTTGTAATCAAATATTTCTTTGTTGTAATCAAAACTCTCTTTAAAAAGAACCGGGTTAGATTATAGTCGCTATATATTTTACTGTTTTGAAGTTAAAATTAATATTTTGTAATTTATTTATTAAAAAAATATGTATAGTTTAATAATCGTACAAGGAAGTCGTGTGGTGTCCACATCAGATTTTTTAAATTTGAATCGTTACAACTTTAAGGATATTTTTAGACAAAACTTTAGCAATTTAAAATGCTAATAGATACCGTCGTCATACTTCTATTCAGATATTAAATGTTTCTTTAAAATTACATAAACTTTTTTAAAAACTTGATTTTCCAGATCTACCGATGCATTGACTATAAGAATTAATTTGCATTTTATATTAGACATATAATATTCTTAGAAAGTAGAAAAATTATAAAAATCTTGAAAATTCTCTATATGCATTTGTTGTAGGAGTTTTTTTTTTACAAGAGTAGGCGAAACTAGTCATGTAGCTATTAAAAGATTTGTAATAATACAGTTATACTTTTGTGTCATAAATAATAGTCAACTATTAATTGAATATAAATAATTTATTACTTTTTTATTCCATAAAATATTGTATTTCATATTATTATTTATCCTGCTCTGCCATTGCCCAAATATTTTATACAAGACTGACAAAAAAAATGGACCACTTAAAAATATCCATATATTTCCAGATTTGAGATATTATGGGATAAAGGTTGTTTCTTGGCTGGGTAGTTGATTGAAATGAAACAATTTTCCTGGGATTCAGCCACTTTAAAAATTTAAAACTGTAGTATCTGTACTGTACATATTTTTACCTTCGGTCACCTTTAGATAAGGAAGGTATTGCCTTTGGTCAAAAAGTTCAATGATGAGTTTTTAGTGGATAAGCATGTTTTAGGGTCCCTATAATACGATTTTACCATTTTTACGATGATGTCTGTATGTATGTATGTATGTATGTATGTGTGTGTGTGTGTGTGTGTGTGTGTGTCTGTGTGTGTGTGTGACCAAAGTTTCGGATCGCATAACTTCAATACCACGATTCCAAAAATTATATTTTTTTCGTATTCCTCAAGTTTACATCCATAAGAACAACTGATTAGATTTTGGTTATAATTGGTGAACCGGAAGTAGCCTCATTTGAAGATTTAACAGTTAAATTTGATTTATTGACATTTAACGTGATTATAACTTAAAGAATATATTATTCTCTATACGATTTGATTGCATTTTATACTTCATATTCAATAGATATACAGTTAAAGAATTATAAAGAAATTAAATTTTATAAATCAGCCAGCTATGCTAAACATGGCAGAGATGAGGATGCTGAAGTAGATGTTGGGGAAGACACGAAAAGATAGATAAGGAAACAACTCTAGTGTTAAAAGTTTTTAGAAAGATACAAGCGAGATGATTACATTGATTTGAAAATGTCATGAAGAGAAATGAAGAATATATTGAATGAAGAATGAATAGCTTAACACACAAAACAAAAATGAGTGGAAGAAGAAAATGAAAAACAGCGACCCCTAACGAATGGGAAAAGCTAAAGAAGAAGAAGCAGAAGATGTTAGTGTCAAGTGCAATTTGCATAGTTTGTTTATGAAATTGGGTGTCGTGGCCGTGTGCCTGAGTGTCTGGTCGCGAATCTGGGGACCCGGGTTCGATCCCGACCGACGCCAAAAATTACATCGCATTTTAATGGCACTAAATTGACCCCTGTGGCGCACTCTCCACGCCAGCAATGAGTGCCCGTGAGGTGACGCCTGGTAAGCGCCCGCACGGTACAAATATTCCATCATTACCGATATCTGTGTATGAAGCAGATTGGCACACCCAGCAATGGGTAATATGCCGTGATGAAATATTTATTTTATTTATTTTTGTTTATGAAATAATTTTACTGAATTGACGGAAAGTATTGTGCTGGCCACAACAGATTTTTTTTTTTAATTTAATTTAACAAAGAAACAGTTTTCATATGAAAAGATAATTGTTAAACATATTTAATAAAGTCAACAAAAGTATATAAAAATATAAAAAATACGTGAAAAAAAAAATCACTCTACTTGCAAATCTATGAATGGTACATTTATTTACTCTACTTTTTCAGTACCTGATTGAAATATTTTCATGTATTTAAGCAGTTAAAATAAAACTACACAACGTCACAATAGAAACACGGCACTGTAAAGATACGAATCTTGTTCTATTTATGCAATAACACGTGTCTTTGTTCTATCGATTAGATTTCTGTAAACACAACAATAAAATTAGCTATTCCCAATGAATATTTATTGCAAACCTACGAACATTAAAAAGCAGATCTAGTAGGTTGCGATGCGAGACAAAAAACTGCGTTCTCAATTTCACACACAAAGAGTTAAGCATCAATTAAGAGATGCTCGTTGCTCGATTATTTTATGTAACATTAGAAAGAAGAGAAATTGTGAATGATAAAAAAGTTTGATATGACCACTCCCAAAAACTTTCTACAGAAAAACGTATTTTGCAATACGTCCACATGTCTTATGTAAACGTATGTGAGATACTGATTTAATTTATTCTCATTAAAAAAAAATCGGACAAAGAGATGTGATGTATTTTATATAAAAAATCCAAGCCGCCTGGGTTTTATTGAAGATTTTTGGGTTATATTGTTTTTATCATCCGTCACCGTTAGGTAAGGAAGGTATTGTCTTTGGTCAAAAAATTCAATGATGAGTTTTTAGTGAATAAGTACGTTTTAAGATCCCTATAATACGATTTTACAATTTTTACGTAGATGTCTGTTCGTATTTATGTGTGTTTGTGTGTGTGTCTGTGTGTGTGTGACGAAAGTATGTATAAATTCCTTGCAAATGATTCTAAATTTCCAGTAAAATTATTTCATAAACAAACTATGCAAATTGCACTTGACACTAACATCTTCTTCTTCTTTAGCTTTCCCCATTCGTGAGGGATCGCTATTTTTTATTTTCTTCTTCCACTCATTTCTGTTTTACGTGTCGTGCTCATTCAGTTCCTTTTCTCTTAAGTCTTCCGCAATACAGTCCTTTCATTATATTTGGTCTTCCTCCGTTTCTTCAACCTTCTATTATTCATATTTCATATTCATTCTTCATCCAATATATTCTCCATTTCTTCTCATGACATTTTCAAACCAATGTAATCATCTCGCTTGTATCTTTCTAGAAACTTGTAACACTAGAGTTATTTCCTAACCTATCTTTCCGTGTCTTCCCCAACATTTACTTCAACATCCTCACCTCTGCCACATTAATTTACTTTTTATTGATACTGACATCTGTCAATTTGAATTATCTGAATATATTAGTAGTTTCCATGTTTAGCATAGCTGGCTGATTTATAAAATTTAATTTCTTTAAAATTCTTTAACTCTATATCTATTGCATATAAAGTATAAAATACAATCAAATCGTATAGAGAATAATATATTCTTTAAGTTATAATAACGTTAAATGTCAATAAATCAAATTTAACTGTTAAATCTTCAAATGAGGCTACTTCCGGCTCACCAATTATAACCAAAATCTAATAAGTTGTTCTTCTGAATGTAAACTTGAGGAATACGAAAATACACATACATAAATACATACAGACATCATCGTAAAAATGGTAAAATCATAAAACATGCTTATTCACTAAAAACTCGTCATTGAATTTTTTGACCAAAGACAATACCTTCCTTACCTAAAGGTGACGGAAGGTAAAAATGACTCCTAACAGAGTTAATTTATTTTTCTGAATTGTGAATTTTCAATACTTTTCTCATTCCCATAGTAACAAATATAGAATACTGAATCCTACTAATTGTCTATAATTTCTATTTCTCTTGAATATAATTTTTCTTTGATTCTTCATTGTTGTGTCGTCATTTGTCATCTAGAATATATTGATGCATTGTTCTATGGACTCTTTAGCCTACACACAGATTCTTGTGAAAATTCTGCCGTATTAGAAACGAAAACGACCGTTTACTAAACAGTTATCTGACATTAATTATTTGCTTATCGTAACATGTACTTGCCAAATATAATGATGCATGGGTTGAAAATTTGCAAATAAGTGACAGTAACGTGAATTTAAAGATGAGAGAAAATTTATTATAGATAATAATAGTTATTATATCGGACATTAAATTGAAGGTGTGCTAGATAATACTAAAAAGGAAGTGTGAAATATTATAATATAGCAATTAAATACTTTATTGTTTTAAGTAGAATATAAATTTAAATAAGTATGAAGAGCCATTTATCAATTTTGGTTGTTTCAAATTTTTGACATTTAACGTCACAGACATTTTAGTTGTGATGCATTTTCAAAAATTAATAATATTTTTCTCCAACACTATTTTGGAAACTACACATTCCACAACTAAAAATTATGTTGGAATTAATATTATTCCAACAAATCGTGTGGAATAATTCCGTACGCCCTTTTGGAATAATTCCGCACGGCTTCCGATGAATCACAATCTATTTAGCCGCATATTAGCGCGGTATATCAAATATAATGGTTCGGTTGCTATAGTTATGATAGTTGTTTTATATTTATTTATTTCTGTATTCGCGTTTGACGTTTTAAAGTTTTGAACAATTTTAGAGTTTTTTGCAAATTTTTAGAGATTTTTGGAGTTGTCCAGAGTAATAAGTTTATCTAAATAATAATATATTACTTAGAATTTTTTTGTAGAAAAACATATAAAGTGGAAATGAAGATATAGATATGGAATGTATTTCACCAGAAATAAGGCAACTTGCTAATGATACAGGGAGTCAGTTATTACTAAATAAATCAAAATAAAAATATGGAGTTATTAGCAATTTATGGACTGGGGTCGAAAAAAACATTTAATGGTATATGATAATATATTGTTATTATTAATCAACATTTTATGTATAATTTCTAAAATCTTGTTAGAGAAAGTATAGTCTACAACACGTTTGGAATGGCATAATCCACACTCGCAAATCGTAGTCCTCGCCTTCGGCTCGGGCCACAAACTTTTTGCTCGTGTGGAATATCGGCCATTCCATTACTTGTTGTAGAATATACTATTTTCTAATATCTACTTCTAAAGCGATATTTTATCTAATTAAATTCATCAAATTTGAAGTAAGACATTTATTTCGCAATAATAAATCAACTGAATAATTATGATGTAATGTCAAAACTGACAGTATTATAATAAATATAAATTATATTGTTATTCATCAAAAATTCGAAGTATAAGTAGTTATTTAGCAATACTAAACGAATTGAATAAATACAATAAGTATAGTGGATGAAACGATCTCCTACATACCTTATAAATTTGTAACATGTATTCATTAATACCCTGTAGATAATATACTCACATTTCTCTATTTTTGTAGTTGTTGCAAAAATATTTTAATTATATTTTCCGAATTCAACCTTTTAAAGGTCACCTGTAATTCAAATGTTTGTGCAATAAATTCTAAGTTATCTATGTAAACTCGTTCGTAAAATTCACATTTCAAATAACAAGTTCCAAGTATCATGTAGTTGTCAATTTGTCAAAATTTACAGTTTTGTTTTTTGATTAAAATAAATTCTTGTTAAAACACCATTTTTTGTAAAGATAAAATTCAAATTTTTAATATAAATGCATGTAGGATCTAGCAATAAAGGTTAATAGATTTTTCTTTCCAATACCAAAAGATATTTGATTCCATAAAAACATCCAAATGCATAATTCATACCTTATATTGATTTTAAAATACTGTATAATGCAGACGAATATGCGGATTTATTTTTATTGCTGTTTCCATCTCCATAAATACGAAAATATCACATCTTTTTGCGAAGACACCGTTAGGTACATAAAAATAGTCATTATTAGTGCTTCTAAAATTATACTTACCGTAACGGTGCCTTAAGATACTGTCAGAATAAAAATTGAGTAAATAAATGACAACATTCTTGTAGAATGTTTAACTTTTTCGCCATTGTTTAATAATGTGCAGAGATCTGGGTTATTAGAACTTGGAATTATTATTTTGAGCATTGTTTTGTAAATGCGTCATACTTTACTTTGAAACATAAAAAGTTCATGACAGATAAAAAGCAGGAATAATAAAATTTAGAAAGGTTGTTAACTGATTATTTTGTATATTTAAGCGTTAAATCATTTTGTCAATATTAAATAATAGGAAAATACTTTGGAGATAATGAAGTCAGTTTTAAATTCTGCGAACGTTTTCTTATTTTAAGTCATTAGCACTTATTGAATACGTTGAGGAATATTTTCATGTAAATAAATTTTAAAAAAAATTCAAAGTGGTCTAAATACGTAACATTGACAATTTTAAAGGCAAATAATATTCTACGGGTAATTGTAAAATCAGAGACTCCATTAAAAAAATCAACGATGATATCGCTTCCAGCGAAACCGGAAGTAGCATTCAGAACTTATTCACACCAAAAACTGGCATTTAAGTTCGCCTACTACTAAGCTATTCATTCTTCTTCCAATATGTTCGTCATCATTTACATGACATGTTTAAACCAATGTAATTTTTCTAGAAACTTCTATCACTCGAGCCATTTTCCTTATCCTTTAATAACTTGCCCTATCTTTCCGGGTCTTTCCAACCCAAAAATTACAAGTGAACATAAGTATTTATAATTTTTTGTGAGATCTTACCCAGAAAAAGGTAATTATTAACACCTAATTTATTGCAAAGAAATAAGGCGCTGTTTGTAACTTCTAGGATGTAAGGCGCGGTAGCTCACGTTATTCAGTTTTTCCCCGTGGGTCAAGTAAACAAGTGAATGTTCTATTTGTACACATTGGTGTTGTGTAGATAAATGAAACGTAAATTCATATTTAGATTCCTTCTGCACCTTACTTGACCGCTTATAGCAGAAAAGGAAAGGGATAACGTAACTACCAAGGCAGCTGCCTCCTACACAAATACACACACTTTGAACTTTGAATCAAATATATTTTCATACAGGATATGAAAGGAATAACATAATAATCAAAGGGACCATTTGAAATCATTTTTCACCTTCCTTTAAAATGGAATGTCCTAACTTAGTCGAAACAATATGAATTTTTGAAAGACAAGCGCTTATAGCGTTGCAAAGAAGAAAGATAAATGTATGCCAATTTGTTAATTCGTTCATGATACAGATGACTTTGATCGGACATCTTCAAATTTTTTTACTGTAAACGACACACTGAATTTGACTGAATTGCGGAGCTAAAATCTTAACTCGTACAATTCGTAGATAATAGGGTTTCTTAATTCTGAAGACGGTGTCTTTACTGATGTTCATCAGTCGATCGATTTGTCTTATAGAGAAACCATTTTCTATTCTAGTTATAATGCTAATCTTAGAATTACTGTCTAAACGACACGACATTTTGATATTAATAAGAAAAATGACAAATTTACATATTTTCGTTGCTAGGCATCTTATCATGTCCACTTTAAACTATAAAATATTTTGTGTGCTTAATTTTATTGCACAGAAGAGTACATGTACATAATAGATATAAGAAAAGATAAGAATTTGACAAAAATTACAAAAATATATCATTATAAAAATTATTCGCATTTTTGGAAATAATTATTATGGGGGCACGCTGGAGTATATCTGAATGGGATAAGTTCAAATGTCCTAGAAAACCTTGCTGCCTGACGTGGAACATGGATCTAAACACGCGACAGGAGGAAAGGCGCATCTATTTCACCACATAGGAAAAGCCAAAGGAATTTAGCACTGCTCATCTCTCTTCGGGTCGCCAGGGATGTCATGTTATGACGTTGAAAGAGGGATCTTGATCGGGCTTCTTTCAAAAATTAAAGTGTACATACATATGTTTAAAATAATTTTTATTTAATAAAATAATTAATAAAAAATATTCTTCTAAATCTTTACCATGGTGGATGACCACATTTTTTTCTTGAAAAAAAAATGATACACCTGCCACTACCCAACTCTTTAGAAGTTTTTTACAAATTTACTTAATGAATAGGAAGTTCATTGATGTAAAATTACACTATCTATTAAACACTTGTTGGTTAAACGATTAGCTGGTTACAGTTATTTTAACATTTAATTGCCGTTTGATAATTTTATTTTAATAATCCTTCCCATTTATAATTTCTGTTCTTGCGGCCGTATATTCCTTACATTACTGATATTTTTCCGTGGGTTGACAGAAGTAAATAACTCGTCACTATTTCATGCTAGTGAAAAGTATAAATCAGAACACTAATTGGTGGCATAAAAACAAGCCGCCAAGCGCGACGCATCAAATTATTAACTTAATTAAATCGTCGACTACACGAGAGGTATAAATAACCACCGAGTGATAAAAATGATGAGCTTACTGCGGATTCCATAAGACCGGGAATAAATTTGCGGGATCTTAAAAGATTTTCAAAAGATTATTATCAACTGTATTTAAATTAACACTGGACACACACACACACACACACACACACACACACACACACACACACACACACACACACACACACACACACACACACACACACACACACACATACAAGTTTCAAAGGAGGTTTATTATATACTTTCAGAACACGGGGAAATCATTGTATTCTGCTCCTAGCTAAGTGAGGCAAGTTGTTCTTATTTGCACATTTCTGCGTTGTATGAGGGTAGTGAGGCTGCTGTGAGTATAGATGGTAGGTTGAGTGATTGGTTTCGTATAAATGTTGGTGTGAAACAGGGCTGTGGTATGTCTCCGTGGTTGTTTAACTTGTATATAGATGTGTTATAGCGGAGAGCTTTGAGTGAAATGGATGGTGTACATATTGGTGAAAGTGTAGTGCCTGCGTTAGCGTATGCTGATGATGTAGTTGTTTTAGGAGAAAATGAAGAGCAACTCAGGAGAATGATAGAGAGAATACATGTAGTTGGAAGAAGTATGAATCTGATGTTGAATGTTGATAAATCCAAAGTGTTAGTATTTGAAAGGAGTAAATTGGTGACTGAGTGCAATGTGTTGGTGGATGGAGTGAAACTGGAGCAGGTAAATGAGTTTGTATATTTGGGTAGCATGATGTCGAGGGATGGTCGAATTGATCGAGAGATTGAAAGGAGAGTGTGTGCGGGATGTAAGGTGTAATAAGTAGAAATAATACAAGTAGTAGAACGTAGTTGGATTGTATAACCAATGTTGGAATTAATTTGATGAACAAAGCAATAGGTATTAAAATATTTTAACTCAAGGGTCGAACGTGGTCATAATTATTAAAAAAATCGCCATTTTCATTTAATGTTGCACAGGGCGCGAGCAGTCATGTGGCCGTGTCTGAATGACAGCTAGTGATAATATACATAGGTGTCAAGTACCATAATTTTTCATTCAAAACATCATGATTTTCTAAATCCATGTGGATTATTTTCTTCGACAAGTATATTCCATACTATTGATGACAAATAAACATCAGAATATTTTGAAATTTTGAATGAACAATTATGACAATTATGACATACATACATGTAAATAACTACTAGCCGTCATTCTGACACGGATCCTCATATCTGCTTGCCAAGGCTAACAAAGTCACATGACTGCTCGCGTCCTACAAGTAACAAATGTAACATTTCTTGTGCACATACATATTTGAAATTGTATCTATGAGGAAACTGACATTTTGCATTTATCTGTCAATTACAAACATTTATTTATCTCTAGTTACCATAGCGTTTTTTGCGCAATGAAATTTATTACAACAGATTATTCTATATTATTATATACTATATCTTCAAACCTATATAAGATATAATAAAAAATTTAAAAGTGTCAAATTGAGAATTTAATTGTCTTTATTACTTGTAGTAACAAATTTTCAAAAAATAATATTTAGATTTTTTTTTTTAGAAACCACCACTTCCGGTTGTCCAATTGTTACCAGAACTTATTCAACTCTTTGCATTACTCCAACGACGTCTCACACACACACACACACACTCTAGAGATCTTAAAATGTGCTTATTCACTAAAATCTGGATATGAGATTTTTTAGCATGAATTCTTTCTTAACGAGAGGTAAAAATCTTCCAATATAACAATAAAGTAATCGTTTTTGTTTTCTGAAATTTAAATTCCTCAATTGTCATTTTAGTTTAAGATGTGTTTATGTATGAATAATAATTCATTTTGTGAGTATAATTATTCCAATTCTTTATTTACCTTTTTATGAAATAGGTGTAAAATGATGATTCCAGTATTTCTACATATTTCCAAGAAATTTCCTATATGATTTTGTTCTGCACAACAACAACTATATGTCTTGTAGCAAACCGTTGTTCAATAAATAAGAAGTTGTTGAAAACATTATAATCGTACATATGTTCTCTTGTAATATTATTCATACAATAGCCTCTTCGTAATATAAGACGCGTTAGGAAGAAATATGACTGTTTGTTTGGAAATTTATACTCTGTATTTCTATACTTCATCCGGAATTAACATAAAATATTACCCAGGCACAATCACAATGAATTTCACAATAGATTCAAGGTCATTATCATATTCGCCTAAACATACTAACTGGGAATTTTTATATCATCGTAAACAATGTCGTTTCTCATTGTTGGTTTACCATTAAACTATATACATCATATTTTATAGACTTAGACTATAGGAAGAGTTTTAACCTCATTCTTTTATATGTTAAACATAAATCATAATGCTAGAAGAAAAGAAGATAGATCGAGTACACTACGTATCCGGCTTTGGTTCCAACTGATTTCAAACTCTTCAAAAATGTACATTCCGGGTGACTAACAATTTCAAAGATTCAAATAACATTCTTATGACATCCCTAACCAAATATTTTTTTTCCGTAGCATAATTTCTTCTACTTATTATACAGGGTGTATCACGGAAAGTGAAACATAGGCGTTTAACATGGGAAATCAGTTTTTCGGTGCGCATTGCTCCCCTAATTATTTTAGACAAAAAGTTTCAAATTGATATTGTAAAGCAAAAGTTTCTATACCCGAATCAATAAAAAAAACATTGTGGCTACCTCATAACTGCAGAAATAAAATTTGTAAATTCACGGAATTACAATTTAATAGAACTAGCCATGGAAAAAAAAACAAGAGACGAACATTCCATAGATATAGAGTTAAAGAATTATACAGATATTAAATTTCATAAATCAGCCAGCTATGCTAACCATGGAAACTGCTAATATATTCAGATAATTTGAATTGACAGATGTCAGTATCAATGAAGAAACAGAGGAAGACCAAAAATAAGATGGATGGACTGTATTGCGGAAGACTTGAGAGAAAAGAAACTGAATGAGAACGACATGCAAAATAGAAGTGAGTGGAAGAAGAAAATAAAAAATAGCGACCCCTAACGAATAGGAAAAGCTAAAAACAGTGTCAAGTGCAATTTGCATAGTTTGTTTATGAAATAATTTTACTGGATTTTTTTGTACGTATGTACGTATGTTCATGTCCATCTGCAGCTAAAGATAGACTCAAAACTCAATCTAGGTAAAATATGTATAACTCATGAAATGATACAGGAAAACTGACTCCTGAAGCAGTAATTAGCGTAATGAAAATTCTGGAAATGTTTCCAGAAAACTAAGTTAGGGCTATGGTAAATTTTGCGCTAGTTCCTGTCAAATACGTGAGCGATGAAGGCGCGCTTTTGATAGAAATATTCTGTTTTCCTAAAACGTGAGTAGAGCATCAAATTTTCAATCAGGGCCTTGATTTTGTAACTTTCAAATGTAATGGATTTCAAATTCTAATAGAATTGTGTTTGCCCCTCAGTTTCTCTAGACGTCATGTCGATAGCTGCATGATCAAACAAACGAAAGAATTTCAAAGACACAAATTCTGCTACTCCACACTAATACAATTTGAAACCAATTCTGAGAATTTAAAGTTACAAAATCGAAGCCCATTACTCTTCGGTCAATGCAAAATGACAAGAAAAGGAAGTCGGCAACCATGTATTTACTAGATTAATTATGAGTTTAGGGTATTTTAACCGAAAAAAAACAGCATTCCATGTACAGAATGAATTGCATTTCATGTCATAAATGCAGGGGAATTTTGCCACCTGTTCAACTAAAACTTCATCTTCTTCCTCAAAAAACACTATTCGTCGTACTATATTGTTCATACAATATACAACCAAACTACATACTTATCACTCTCAGATACGTTTTAATGAGCGTTCATATTACTCAAAAAGCAGTGATTGCTCATGGTGCGAATTGTCACGCGCGATAATTGCGATCTACCAAAACGTATCTATTTAAAGACGAGAGTGGATTGAAATGTTTCCGGAATCAAGGAGGCCTACAATTTTGGAAAGCAATCTTATCTTTTTCTTTTACTTAACTCTTCATATGAACTGTCAAGAAATTTCGATACAATCTGTCAATCGGTCTAATCCTGACAAGCGTCTGTGTCGATCTACCTAGCGTTAAATCAGTAATGGATAAAAACGAAGTTCGTGCGGTGATCAAGATTTTTCATTTGAAAAGAGAGACGGCAACGAAGACCAAAACCAGGTTGGATGATGTCCTTAGGAATGCTTCACCCACCTTTTCCACTGTGAATATTTAGGCTTCGGAATTTAACAGTGGCTGGACACACACCTGTGATGAATCAAGTTCAGGTCGACCAAAATCGCATACCACACCAGAAATTGTTGGTAAAATCCACGATATGGTTATGGAAGATCAACAAATGAAAGTGCGTGAGATTAAGGAAGCCATAGGAATCTCTTATGAAAGTGCAGTTTATATTTTACACAATGAGCTGGACATAAGAAAAATGTGTGTCAGATTGGTGCTGCAATTTCTCAGATCGGAGCAAAAGCGTATTCGAGCCCGAACTTCAGACTAAGCGTTTAGTTGCAATAGATCTCAAAAGTGACTTCAGTACTACCGCTTAAACCTTAAAGCCTTCATACTCATATTATTAATAACAACAATAATTCAGTAAGGAAGTCTCTTTTATACGCGAGAGTGTGGAATACTTGAAATGATTTTATTCTGAAATACCATCAATTTGCTGTAACTGTTTAAATCACTCTTTTATCTAATATTAATCTTGGTTTTCATGTCATTCGCTTATTCTGTGCGCAGCTGTTGTGTTGTATACAGCAGGTTATGATCTTGAAAACCGTTCCTTCCTTTCTCAATGTTCAATGGTGTTTCATATGATACTTGCAGTAGATATTGCGTGCCGTATGAAAGATCGAAAGTGAACGTACGATACGAATTCAAGCACCAAGCGCCGAGGTTTGTAAGGTCAGCTGGTTCAAACTACTTTTACTTTTAAATTTCGGCAGTAATCAGAGCACGAGACGAGAACAACATACATTACTCAAAGAATTCTATTCATTACTGAAAACATCACCTGCTGGGCATTAAGATTCCATTAGCTTTTTTACTTAAGCTTTTAACAATGATATCGAAATTAAATAAGTAATTTTCAGGAGTAGCAAATCGGCACAAACAAACCGACTTTTTTGTTGGAATATCATGATGAAGATATTACAAATATTCATGGTTTCAGGGTCGTAAGTGTGAAGCACGAATTTACAAAAAAGGTAACAATGTTAATGAAGAAAGAAGTTACAGATATCGTTATTGTTTCATACAATACACTTTTTGTTGTACGAGGTTTGATAAAAAAATTACGACAATTTTCATTTGTATCAAAATGTAATAAATTATTCATCAACATTAGTGTTATCCCCTTCTAAGTATTCTTAACGTTAGACGTTTTTTTTTACCTTCCGTCACCTTTAGGTAAGGAATGTATTGTCTTTGGTCAAAAACTTCAAAGATGAGTTTTTAGTGAATAAGCATGTATTAGGGTCCCTATAAAACGATTTTACCATTTTTACGATGATGTCTGTATGTATGTGTGTGTGTGTGTGTGTGTGTGTGTGTGTGTGTGTGTGTGTGTGCGTGTGTTGTCTGTGTGTATGTGACGAAAGTTTCGGATCGCATAATTTCAATACCACGATTCCAAAAATTATATTTTTTTCGTATTCCTCAAGTTTACATCCAGGAGAACAGCTGATTAGATTTTGGTTATAATTGGTGAACCGGAGGTAGCCTCATTTCAAGATTTAACAGTTAAATTTGATTTATTGACATTTAACGCTATTATAACTTAAAGAATATATTATTCTCTATACGATTTGATTACATTTTATACTTCATATTCAATAGATATAGAGTTAAAAAAATTTAAAGAAATTAAATTTTATAAATCAGCCAGCTATGCTAACCATGGAAACTGCTAATATATTCAGATGATTCAAATTGACAGATGTCAGTATCAATGAAAAGTAAATGAATGTAGCAGAGATGAAGATTTTGAGATAGATGTCGGGGAATACACGGAAAGATATGGTAAGGAAATAACTCGTGTTACAAGTTTCTAGAAAGATACAAGAGAGACGATTACATTGGTTTGAATATATCATGAGGAGAGATGAAGAATATATTGGAAGAAGAATGAATAGCTTAGTAATGGAAGGTTGAAGAAATAGAGGAAGACCAAAGAATTAAAGGACAATGGAAATGGATCGAGTGATAGATGTTTCTAGAGACGATTACATTACTTAGTAATAGAAGCTTGAAGTAACGGCACGCAAAACAGAAATGAGTGGAAGAAGAAAATAAAAATAGCGACCTCAAACGAATGGGAAAACCTAAAGAAGAAGAAGATATCAGTGTCAAATGCAATTTGCATATTTTGTTTATGAAATAATTTTACTGGAAATTTAGAATCTTTTGCAAGAAAATTTATGTATGGAATTTATTCATAATACACAGGATTGATGGAAGGTATTGTGCTGGCCCTTCAGATTTTTCATATATAAATTGTATTATATTCTCATTAATATTCTGTTAAAGAAACCAATAAACATCATATGTCACTGTGTGATTTGTTAAATCAATTGTCACTTCAACGCTAATAAATACGGCACATCCTGCACCGTCGTTGCTTATTCTGTTGTCATTTTGAAAACAACATGCGTCAGAGTGCGTTGGTAGTTTTCCAATAAAGATAATCCAAAAACTTGAATAAAATCTTGATGAATTTTAAGTCTTCGTGGAAACCAAAATTGGCTAAATAGATGGCTATCAAATGAATGGAGATTTAGGAGTGTAGATCAATGAGATCATTATATTTATGAGACAGATTTATCTCTGAGCTTCTTCACTATAAAGAATAAATGACTCAACTACTTGAATTAGTTTAAATTAAATCGGAACACGCAATCTTTTTAATTTTATTTTTAAAAAAATGAAGAAATCTGGTCTTGTTGACAATTTATTTTCTTGTAATTCATTTATTTGCATTTATATTAAATCATAAAAATATGGATTAACAAAAAACATTTATGTCTTTATAAAGGTAAAGAATATATTTGAAACATTTAAATTACAATTTAATATTTTAGAAATTGTACGAATAAAATAAATTTTCAACCATTCTCCATTTTTACCTTCCATCACCTTTAGGAATGGAAGGTATTGTCTGATCAAAATATTCAATATGTTTTTAATGAAGCATGTTTTAGGGTCCCTTATAATACGATTTTACCATTTTTACGATGATGTATGTATGTGTTTGTGTGTCTGTGTGTGTGTGTGTGTGTGTGTGTGTGTGTAGGTGTGTGTGTGTGTGTGTGTGTGTGTGTGTGTAGGTGTGTGTGTGAGACGAAAGTTTCGGATCACATAACTTCAATACCACGATTCCAAAAATTATATTTTTTTCGTATTCTTGAAGTTTACATCCAGAAGAACAACTGATTAGATTTTAGTTATAATTGGTGAACCGGAAGTAGCCTCATTTGTAGATTTTAACAGTTAAATATAATTTATTGACATTTAACGTTATTATATTTTATTTTCTATACGATTTGATTGCATTTTATACTTCATATTCAATAGAGTTGGAAACTGCTAATATATTCAGATAATTCAAATTGACAGATGTCATTATCAATGAAAAGTAAATGAATGTGGCAGAAGGATGTTGAGATAGATGTTGGGGAAGACACGGAAAGACGGTTAGGAAATAACTCTAATGTTACAAGTTTCTAGAAATATACAAGAGAGACGATTACATTGGTTTGAACATGGCATGAGGAGAGATGAAGAATATATTTGAATAGCTTAGTAATACAAGATTGAAGAAACAGAGGAAGACCAAAGATAAGATTGAAGGACTGTATTGCGAAAGACTTGAGAGAAAAGGAACTGAAATGTCAGTGTCAAGTGCAATTTGCATAGTTTGTTTATGAAATATTTTTACTGGAAATGTAGAATATTTTATAAGAAAATTTATGTATGGAATTTATACATAATACACAGGATTGACGGAAGGTATTGTGCTGGCCACAACAGATTTTTTTTAAATTATAGAAACAAGAAAGTAGAAATCATTGTTAACCCTTGATCTATTCGTGCAGGTTTTATAAGTTTTAGATACTAATTTTTTATTCACTCGCCCGGTTTGTTTTAAAAAAATTCGTAACTAATAAGACGTTTATGAACTTATAATATACTATTATACTTTAGTTAAAATAAAGCAGACTCGAAAGTAATTATAAGTATAGCTTCACTCAATTATGTATTCTAGTTACCTGTTTCTATTAAACACAAAGTACCTACTTATATCTTGGGAGTAATAAGCAAATGAGAGATATAAAATAAGAGATATTGCAATTTAGAACAAGGTTTATGCGATATTTCTTTTAAATTTGAAAACTTTAAGAGTAATAAATAATATATGATTTACAATACAATAGAAGTTAAAGTACTCGTACTATTAATTATGAAACTATACATATTTAATACAAGGATATACGAATATGGTTATCATATTAGCAAACTTATCCTTTCTATTTATATTTTTCATCCTATAAAACATTAATATTCTTTTCTTCTTGTTAACTTTTTTCACGGAGTAATTTATGGTAATAGTTTTGCCAAACTTAAGATTAAAAAACTGACACCCAAAATTTATAGAGCAGTAAAATATACTTACAAGTTTCAAAAAAATAGACCCCAATATTAAAAAGTTGTGCAGTAAAATTTTATCCGTATTAAAGTTGATATATGGTAAACATAACATAAGCAACAAGAAAATGATTCTATGAATCAACGAAACGGTGGGAAAAAAATGAGTACAGAGGATTTTTTCAGGTACGAGTACTTATAAGGAAGGATTACTGATTGTTACGAGAGCCAAGGACAATGATTCATAAAATGGAGATATATGCGATAGCTGTAAGTGAATCAGTTTTTATCTGATTCTATTTTCCTTGTTCAAGGAACGAATCATAATGTTTAACAATAGGAAATGAATGGAGATATTTATGTAATGTGTATAAATTTACAGTTTGTTCATAAACACATCTTAACTAAAAGATACACATAAAACATTTAAATTTAAATGGATCTACTACCCAAATTGATAATATTTCGGCCTATTTACATTTTCAACAAATTATAAAACCTACACAAATTGCTACTTGAAATATAGACTTAAAAAAAATCTGATGTAGCCAGCACAATACCTTCCGTCAATCCTGTGTATTATGTATAAATTCCATACATAAATTTTATTGTAAAAGGTTCTAAATTTCCAGTAAACTTATTTCATAAACAAACTAAGCAAATTGCACTTGATACTAACATCTTCTTTAGTTTTCCCATTCGTTAGGGATCGTTGTTTTTTTATTTTCTTCTTCCATTCATTTCTGTCGTTCTCATTCAGTTCCTATCCTCTAAAGTCTTCCATTTTATCTTTGGTCTTGCTCTGTTTCTTCAACCTTCTATTACTAAGTTATTCATTCTTCTTCCAATATATTCTTCATTTCTACTCACGACATGTTCAAACCAATTTAATCGTCTCTTTTGTATCTTTCTAGAAACTTGTAACACTAGAGTTATTTCCCTTATTCTTTCATTCCTTATCTACTCAACATCCTCATCTCTGCCACATTCATTTATTTTGCATTGATACCGATATCTTTTGATCTTTGAATTATCTGAATATATTAGCTGTTTCCATGATTAGCATAGATGGCTGATTTATAAAATTTAATATCTTTACAATTCTTTAACTCTATATCTATGGAATATGAAATATAACATGCAATCACATCGTATATTTTCAAGAAAAACTGTGGTGGACCAATTATAACCAAAAGCTCTTCTTCTGGATGTAAACTTGAGGAATACGAAAAAATTTATAATTTTTGGAATCGTGGTATTGAATTTATACGATCCGAAACTTTCGTCACACACACAGAGCACCTACATACACACAGACATCATCGTAAAAAAATAATATCGTATTATATGGACCCTAAAACATGTTTATTCACTAAAAACTCATCATTGAATTTTTTGACCAAAGACAATACTTTCCTTACCTAAAGGTGACGGAATATAAAAATATAACTTTAGGAGCATAATAAACTATTTATAATATTCTTGTTGTTTTCTTTTCGGCTGAAGATGTAAAGAAAATGATCCACTAATTAACACATAACATTTTTATCTCCAAACAGCAGAATTCCAGTGTGTAGATTAAAAATGGTGGAGTTAGGATTCTTGTGTAGCGCGAATTCTAGGAACGCTCTTATCGGCAAGTGAAGAATGAGAGAATCAATCAGAGAAAACAGTGAATAAAGAACTGGCACGATGAACAAAAAAGCCGTACATTGATTCAGTAAATGAATGTACATTTGATTTTAAAATCTTCGCAATTAAAGCAGATAACTGGCCATTACGCACACGACATTAGCGTAGAACGAGGAAATTTCCATGTTATACATTACAATTAATTCTAACGATCTTCTAATGACAACACCATTCTCGCGAATATTATTATGGACTTTTAATTTTAAGATGTGACAGTTTTGTTTTAAACATATTACAAGCGATGTATTTTGGGGTCGTCTGGGTGAGTAAATAATGCAAGCGGTTGTGGTTTTAATGGTTCAGGTTCGAGTTCAAATGATGGCTGTTTTGAAAATTATATCCAGCGATACATATACTTAGTTATTATTACCGAAATTTGCGAATAAAAAGTAAATTGTCATACCTATTACACAATAGTGTCTGCGTGCGATTATGTGTGTATGTGTGTATTTTGTGTGTGTGTATGTATGTGCCATTAAAATGCAAAGTAATTTTTGGCGTCGGTCGGGATCGAACCGGGGTTATATATAAAGGAACTTATAGTTTGCAGCATTATTAAATATATAAGTAAGAATTTAAATAAATAAAAATAATAATAATAATAAATGGCGGGAGGTTTTTTTAAGGATCTTTGTATAAGCATTTTAAAATTATGATTTATAATTTCACAGCTTAGACAGTATTTGAGTTCCACAGTACATAATTAGTTTCATAGTTTGATAGTTTTTAAGTCATCAGAAATTAATTTGTTAGTTGAGTTATTAATTAACCTATTAATTATTTTGACAGTTTTGGCAATTTTTAAGTTTACCAAAAAATATTTTAAAAGAATTGCAAAAGAAGATTGATTGAAAGCTTTTGAGAAGTGGAAGGAAAGAATGACGAAGTGTAGTATTGTTGAACCACTTGGAATAATTCTAGCATAACCATCGAATAAAGTTAATATTTTAAGAGTAACATTAATGAAAATAAATAGTACATCAAAAGATATTTTAATATAATAGCATTTAAAAAAAATGGTTGGGGGCTCAATAGAAAAAATGTACATATTTTTGAAGAGTTAAACAAAAAATTATATAAGTTGAGGTTCGTATTTACTAAGAGAAGAATGTATAGTATCAATTTGATTATTTTTAGCCAAATATTTAAATGAACATAAATCATAATTTTATATTCACTGATTTCTAAAAAGTTGAGTCCTACATTTTTAATATATTTTTGAAAATGAGCCCTTTATCTATTGGTCTACTTTTGGCCCGGTCTCCCTCCCTTGACGGACGCCACTGAGGGCGGCTCGATAGGCACAGTACAGTGTATTTGCAGGACGCGGTGATGTTGGATTTTTGGAATTCCTCCGAGTGCCTTGAGCTTTTTGCTCAAGGTCAACGCGACAGCGGACATGTGAACACCTGACCGGAACACTGGATGATTTTTCCAGGACTCACACTAGATACACGTAGAAACGCGTTAGAAATAGATCCTCACACACTCACATTGTTTTCCAAAAGACACACAATAAGATAGAATACCATAAGCAAACTGCAGGCGTTATCATCATGTAAGGATTATTACCTATTATTATACTGCTTTTTTATTAGCAGATATCGGTAATGTACCGTGCGGGTGATTAGCAGGTGTCACCTCATGGGCTTTCAAAGCTGCCGTAACAGAGCACCCAGTAAAAGTCATTTTTGTGATATTTAGAAATTGGAAATAATGTATAACCTCGGTTAAATTCCTTATAATTAATCATGTTAATTTGTAAAAAATATGTGGCTTAATGCAAGAACAATGTCAACATTTCTCACTTTTGAGAACGTGTAATTTAAAATCAGAAACTATAATTGTTGATAATACCGTACTTTTGTTGGAAATTTGACGTTCTGCACAAAAAATTCTACTTATTTATATATACCAATGTTTCCCAAACTTTGTTGATCCGCGGATCCTTTTTACCTCTCGCTTAAAGGGGTATTGGATTCATGCCAAAAATCGCATATTCAGATTTTTAATGATTAAGCACGTTTTAAGGTCCCTACAATCCGATTTTAATATTTTCCCGAGTATGTGTGTGTATGTGTGTGTATATGTCTAACTACGTTTTTCTAAATCGGACATTACTGGGAAGAGCTGAAAAGGTTTTGGTAATAATTGGACAACCGGAAGTAGCACATTCTTAAAAATATTCTTCTAAATATTACTTTATGAAAATTTTTGTTTTTGCTATTATTAAAGAAGAGTAAAGTCTCTATCTGACATATATTTTATTATATCTTTTATAGATTTAGAGATAAAGAAATATAAGGTATATAATAATCTATTGTAATAAATCTCACAGCCCAAATAATGTCATGGAAACTAATAATAAGGAATAAGGAAAATGTTTGTTGCTGACATATAAATGTCAGTCTCAAAAATCCAGATACATTACTGAAGATTTTTTCTGGGATGTACATACATTATATTATTTCTTGTATTAATTATTTGTGCTCTAAGATTCATTACAACACATTATTATATACCTTATATTTTTATATTTCTTTATCTCTAAATCTATAAAAGATATAATAAAATATTTATATGTATCGGACAGAGAATTTATTTTTCTTTACTAGCAAGAACAAAATTTATCAAAAAATAATATTTAGAAGATTTTTTTTAAGAATCTGCTACTTCCGGTTGTCACACACACACACACACACACACACACACACACACACACACACACACACACGCACCCCCTCCTCACACACAGAGGCATCATCGTAAAAATATTAAAATCGGATTGTAGGGACCTTAAAACGTGCTTAATCATTCAAATCTGGATATGCGATTTTTAGCATGAATCTAATACCTTTCTTAGCGAGAGGTAAAAAGATCAAAAATCGTTTTAGAATTAAGCTTATTCTATCATTAATAAGCATATTAGATACGTTATTTTTATTCCAAAACAGAGACAAATATTTCATAGAATTGTTTCATCATTTGGTGATCTATTTTCAACCTTTTATTACATATTTATACTGAATAAAGAAGTAAGGAAACATTAATTGTATCAGACTTTTGGGTTATTTTACGGATAAAGAAAACATGAATACGTAGAAAAATATTTTTAGATACGGTTAACCACAAGATTCTATTTATATTTATCTACCAATGATTTGCAAATTTTACTTACATGAGTGGGACGAGAAAAGATGATCTATTGTTGGTACATACCTGAAACAACAGAAAAAATTCATATAATATTCATGTATAACAGAAATACATCACATATATCACTTTCATTATTCAAACACAATAGGAAATAGTACAATAGACAAAAAAATATACATATTATTTTTAAGATAGTAATTTAAAAATTTGCATAATCCATACTACCAAATTTTCTTTTCTATCAAATATGTTATTAAATCAAGTATGCATATTCATAACAAAAGACAATAAGTCACGCAATGTGACGTCACAGTATTGAAATTCAGAAAACGAAATTGATACACGATTGAAAGATACAGAACATAAGACACATGGGACCTAACTACGTGAAACATTTGCAAATTTGATTGGAAATTTTGAATCAATTGTTCTCAGAAATTTTTCGCGTAGTGATAAAAATTCAGGTAAGGTAGAGTGTAAAAAAATGATAATGAACTTTTAAAAATGTGCAATGAATTTGAAATTAGGTGTAATATAAAACTGGATACTGCAGAATATTAATTATTAATCGCAATAAAATTTATAAAAAAATCTGTAAAATACCTCTCGCCACTTCCGGTTTTCGTTACATAAGTATAGGGTGCGAGCAGTCATGTGACATTGTTGGCCTTGACAAGTAGGATGATAATTAGTAATCATGTACATAGATGTCAAATATCATAATTTTTCATTAAAATTTTCAAGATTTTCTAAATACACGTAGTTAATTTGTTACCAGGAGTGTGAAATTTACTTGTCGAGGAAAATAAACCAAATGAAATTGGAAAATCTTTAAATTTAGAATGAAAAATTATGATATTTGACATCTAAAAAAATCACATGACTGTTCGCGCCCTATTGTATTTAACATTTCTTGTATACCTACACTCTACACCAAAAATTCTAGTTACATCTATTCTTTATATTTAGATATTTAATGTTAAATTCATTCTATGAAATAATTTTGTCCTCTTCTAATTTTTCGAAATGTTTCCAATTCATTGTCGGGATTGACAGTATTTTTGAAAGGTATAATTAATATACCTATAATTTAAAATATTTAACTATTAATACAATAAGAAATAATACAATGTATGTATTTCCCATAAAAAATCTTCGGTAATGTCTCTGAATTTTTGACACTGACATTTATCTGTCTGTTACAAACATTTTAATATTTCAATTGGCTTCCATACATTTCAGCCATGAGATTTATTACAACAGATTATTATATACCTTATATTTCTTTATCTCTAAATCCATGAAAGATATAATAAAATATTTATATGTATCAGATAGAGAATTTACTCTTCCTTAATATAAGCAAGAACAAAATTTTTCAATATTTTGAAGAATTTACTTAAGAATCTTCTACTTCCGGTTGTCCAATTATTACCAAAAAATTTTCAGCTCTTCCCAGTAACGTGCGATTAAGAAATACGTAGTTAAACAGATATTAAGTATTATAGTTTTGAGAAATCGTCCTTCCAACCACACATACACACATACACACATACATCCACACACACACACACACACACACACACACACACACACACCACACTTTTTTTGGTTACTTGTATAACTTGTAATGCACGTTTTTTTTACCTCTCGCTAAGAGAGGTATTGGATTCATGCTAAAAATCGCATATCCAGATTTTATTGAATAAGCACGATTTAAGGTCCATAGAATCCGATTTTAACATTTTTACAATGATGTGTGTGTGTGTGTGGGGTTGTTGGAGACACGATTTCTCAAATTCTATAAGACCAAAGACCTGTTTGACTACGGATTCCTTAATCTAACAGTAATGGGAAGAGTTGAATAGGTTCTGGTAACAATTGGACAACCGGAAGTGGTAGTTTCTAAAAGAAAAATTTCTAAATATTATTTTTTGAAAATTTGTTACTACAAATATTAAAGATAATTAAATTCTCAATCTGACACACTTAATTTTTTTATTATATCTCGTATAGGTTTGGAGATATAGTATATAATAATATAGAATAATCTGTTGTAATAAATCTCGTTGCCCGAAAAACAGTTGCGATATTTAAATTTTTGTAATTGACATGTAAATGCAAAATGTCATTGTCAGATTTGTCTAGGAGGTAAGAGTACATTTAATATATATTATTGTATTATTAATTAATTATATATTTAAATTACAGATGTTAATATTACATATATCCTTAAGAAATACCGCTAATACCGTCAATGAATTTGAAGAATTTTGAACATAATAGAATAGTAGGATAAAATTTCTCATAGAACGAAAGAAGAGAAACAATTTCAATTATTTGTGTGTACTTATAGGGCGCGAGCAGACATGTGACTTTGTTGGCCTTGGCAATCAGATGAGGATCCGTGTCAGAATGACGGCTAGTAGTTTTTACATAGATGTCACAATTGTCATATGTCATAATTTTTCATTCAAAATTTCAAAATGTTCTGATGTTTATTTGTCATCCATTAGTATGGAATATACTTGTCGAGGAAAATAATCCACATGGATTTGGTAAATCATAATGTTTCGAATTAAAACTTATGATACTTGACAACTATGTATATTACTAGCTCTCATTCTGACACGGGCCCCCACATCTGCTTGCCAAGATCAACAAAGTCACATAACTGCTCGCGCCCTATGCTACATAAAATGAAAATGGCGAGAGGTATTGTGCTGGCCACAACAGATTTTTGTATATATATTTTTCTATTCCGTATGTATTTTTTGTACTGGTTAGGTGGAAGATCAGCCTTGGTTGAACCTCGCCATCATTATATCGCTTAATTGCTGGTTCATTCTTACATATCACCCTGTATCTGCGTCATTTGTATCTAATATAGAAAGTATATATCTCTTTTGAATGCGTCTTTTCTCATTTTTTGTCTCCTCCTTTGATTAGTTTGTGTGTGTTAGTAGAATAATTTTAATGGAAGGGTTTGTCCCATTAATGCGTTAATTGCTGACTGTATTCTTCGAACAATTTATTCTCGGCTCGACCTTGGTATGATTCTTGCTTTTCATTGTACTTTTATACCGATTTTTACTCCAGTTTTATTCTTTTATAGCAATCTGTATTACAACTGTTCCTTTGCAACCGGATTGCAGATTAATATTGTAATAGACTTGGGAGATTTTTCCGACAGAAAAATTTACATACTTCATAACAGGAATAGTTGTTAATGTAATCACTATACGGTCGTTCAAATCTTTCAAACTTTTAACTTATAATTAATACTTTTTTTTTTGGATAAATTTCAATGAATTATTCTACAAATTACATATTTCCACATAAATATTATTGACCCTTGTTTGTGCAAGCGGCCTCATATTTTTCATGCTTTTTACCTCTTGCTAAGAGAGGTATTGGATTCATGCTGAAAATCACATATCCAGATTTTAATGATTAAGCACGTTTTAAGGTCCCTACAATCCGATTTTAACATTTTTACGATGATGTCTATGTGTGTGTGTATGTGGATGTGTGTGTGTGTGTGTGTGTCTATGTGGGATGTTGGAAGGACGATTACTCAAAAACTATAAGACTTTAAATTTGTTTAACTACGTATTTCGCAATCGGACATTCATGGGAAGATCTGAAAAGGTTTTGGTAACAATTGGACAACCGGAAGTAGAAGATTCTTGAAAAAAATTCTTCTAAATATTATTTTTTGAAAATTTTTCGTAGTAATATTAAAGAAAATTAAATTCTCTATCTGATACATTTAAATATTTTATTATATATTCTATAGATTTAAAGATAAAAGAAATATAATATATAAAATAATCTGTTGTAATAAATCAGCCGAAAGAATGCCATGGAAAATAGTTGAAAATTTAAATTGTCAAAAAATGTCAGATTTTTTCTGGGAAGTACATACATTATATTATTTCTTATTGCATTAATACTTTAATATTTAATATTATAGGTATATTACACATACCCTTCGTATATGCTGTTACTTCCGAGAATGAATTGGAAACATCTCGAAAAATTAAAAAAGTAGGACAAAATTTCTTCATAGAATGAATTTAAATTAAAAAAATCTAAATATATGGAATAGATATAAGTAGAATTTTTGGTGTAGAATGTAAGTATACAAGAAATGTTAAATACATTAAGGCGCGAGCAGTCATATGTCAGGATTATAGCTAGTAATTATGTATATAGATGTCATATATCATAATTTCTCATTCTAAATTTCATGTGATTTATTTTCCTCGACAAGTCAATTCCCCACTCCTGGTGACAAATTAACTACATGAATTTAGAAAATCTTGAAATTTTTAATGAAAAATTCTGACATTTATGTACATAATTACTAATTATCATTCTGAAACGGGGCTCCACATCTGCTTGTCAAGACCAACAATGTAACATGACTGTTCGCGCAATATACTTAACCAAAAAAAGGAAGTGGCGAGAGGTACTGTGCTGGCCACAACAGATTTTTACCTCTTGCTAAGAGAGGTATTGGATTCATGCTAAAAATCACATATCCAGATTTTAATGATTAAGCACGTTTTAAGGTCCCTACAATCCGATTTTAATATTTTTACAATAATGTCTCTCTCTCTGTGTGTGTGTGTGTGTGTGTGTGTGTGTGTGTGTATGTGTGTGTGTGTGTGTGTGTGCGGGTGTGAGGATCTTGGAGGTACGATTTCTCAAATTCTATTATATTAAAGATATGTGTAACTACGGATTCCTCAATCTTACAGTTTTGAGAAGAGTTGAATAGGTTCTGGTAAAAATTGGGCGGGAAGTATTCCTAGTTTAAACTAATAGACTTGGTGTACGCTACACCTAAGCCATAGATTAGATTTAAACTTTAAACTAAGTTAAACCTATTTTAAATCTAGTCGTACGTAGACCTAGAGTAAATTAAATCTGTGATAATTACTATGAAAACGGCTGTAATTATTTAGCAGTGATATCTATAGTTATTTAAATTAAAATCATTTGTTAGTAGAAAATCATTCAGTAATTAACTATTTTCTACACAGACCAGTCATTTATTTATTGATAACCTGTATAAACATTTTCCTCTCTATATTTTACCTTTCTCAATATGCAAATAAATTATCGAATTTATTTTCCATTTAACATAACGGTATAGCGTATAAAATAAATAAATTAAAAGTGATGCGTTAATTACTGTATTAAGTTTATCTCAATATTAATATCCGACTAAAAACCAATAATTTACATCCATCTTCAGTATGAGAGAACGTAGGTTGATAATTTAAGTTCGTTACGTACACATGATTTAATGACATGTGTATTTTCATGTAAATTAATTATTAGAAAAACTTGGAAAACTAGAGTCCAGCCTCGCATATTTGTTTAGAGCAGAAAAAGCACTAAATGCTCTGGATGCAAGAATTATATGATGGTGATTCAGAAAGTAACAGCAATTTGACAATATTTCAGAAAAAGATCATCCATTCCCGTACTTTTTAATAGAATAATCCAAATAGTTAAGTATTACTACTTATTATTTTTTGCATGATCAGGTTTTTTTTAAAACTTTACCGATAGGGTTTCGAAGGCAGTGAGTTTTGTTTACAAATTACTGGTCAGTAAGTGATGTGACTACCTACCGATCTGGAGGCGGTGAAAATTACATAAATAAAAAATCTGATGTGGCCAGGCACAATACCTTCCGTCAATCCTGTGTATTATGTACAAATTCCATAGATAAATTTTCTTGCGAAAGATTCTAAATTTTTGGTATTATGTGATTCTCTTTCTCGGCAACTGAATTCCATACTCCTGATAACAAACAAACCACATGAAATAAGAAAATTATGAAATTTTGAATGAAAAATTATAACACTTGTCAATTATGGACGTAATTAATTGCTGTCATTTTGACACAGGTCCCCATATCTGCTTGCCAAAGTTAGCAAAATTATGTTACTGCACGCGGCCCCATACATAAATTTTCTTGCAAAAGATCCTATATTTCCAGTAAAGTTATTTTATAAACAAACTATGCAAATTGCACTAGACACTGACATCTTCTTCTTTAGTTTTTCCCATTCGTTAGGGGGTCACTATTTTTTATTTTCTTCTTCCACTCATTTTTATTTTCCGTGTCGTCCTCATTCAGTTCCTTTTCTCTCAAATCTTCTGCAATACAGTCTTTTCATCTTATATTTGGTCTTCCTATGTTTCTTCCACCTTCTATTAATATATTCATCTCTCCTCATAACATGTTCAAACCAATGTAATCGTCTCTCTTATATCCAGAAACTTCTAACACTAGAGTTACTTCCCTTATTCTGTCATTGATTTACATTTTATTGATACTGACATCTGTCAATTTGAATTACCTGAATATATTAGCAGTTTCCATGGTTAAGTTAGCATAGCTGGCTGAATTATGAAATTTATATGAATTTTTTTATCTTTATTATTCTTTAATCCTATATCTGTTAAATATGAAATATAAAATGCAATCAAATCGTATAGACAATAATATATTCTTTAAGTTATAATAACATTTAACTGAGTTTTTCAAGAAAAACTGTTAAAATCTTCAAATGAGGGTACTTCCGGTTGACCAATTATAACCAAAATCTAATCAAGTCTGCATATGGTTGTAAGGAAGAGGAATACGCAAGAATTGTAATTTTTGGAATTCTAGTATTGGAGATATCGTGCAGGAAAAAACGGTCACATACACACACACACACACATACACACACACAGACACACACGCACATACGAACACACACACACACATACAGACATCATCGTAAAAATAGTAAAATCGTATTGTAAAGACCCTAAAACGTGCTTATTCAATGGAAACTCACCACCGATTTTTTTGACCAAAGACAATACCTTCCTTACCTATAGGTGACGGAAGGTAAAAATAAATGTACAATTTTTAAAGCTTTAACGATAACAAAACAACGATCATAGATTACTTAAAAATGTCAACTATTTTTTTTAAATGTCAAAATAATTTTTAAATAATTCTAAACTTTAATTTGATATTATTGGGACGATCGTGCAAAAAATATAATTATCATTGCGGGCATTAAGTGCTTCTTACCGGTAACGGATGTATTTCCTCAACCGGTAAGGTGCCCTTACTGCCCTTAATACTTAAATAACTATAATAACACGTTGAAAGAAAAACATCTTTCCAATAAAATAATCAAAATTTATTGTTATAACTACCACTTAAAGTATAAAACTCACGAAAACTTGGAAGGAGTTTTGTGCGTTAGGTTAGGTTATGTTGTTATTTTCAAAGAAATATACAAGCTAAGCAAAAAAATCTGATGTGGCCAACACATGACCTCTCGCCATTTCCATTTTATGTTACATAAATAATAAATAAATATATCATCACGGCATAGTACCCATTGCTGGGTGTGCCAAGCTGCTTTGTACGCAGATATCAGTAAATGATGAAATATTTGTACCGTGTGGGCGCTTACCAGGCGTCACCACACGGGCACTCATTGCTGTCGTGGAAAGTGCACCACAGGGGTCAATCTTGTGCCATTAAAATCCGTAAAGTAAATTTTGGTGTCGGTCGGGATCGAACCCTGATCATAATTAACTAATTTAACATTTCTTGTACATACAAATAATTCAAATTGTATCTATTCTTTCGTTCTATGAGGATTTTTCTCCTACTCTTCTAATATATTCAAAATTCTTTATATTCACTGATGGTATTAGTGGTATTTCTTAAGGATATATGTAATATTAATATACCTGTAATTTTTAAAATTTAATTAATAATACAATAAGAAATTTTAAATGTAGTTACTTCCCAGAAAAAGCTTTCTGTAATGTTAATAAAAATGTTGATTCTTGACACTGACATTTTGCATTTATCTGTCAATTATAAACATTTAAATATCTCAACAAGTTTCCATGGAGTTGTTTGGGCAGCGAGATTTATTACAACAGATTATTCTATATTAGTATATATCTCTAAATCTATAGAAGATATAATACAAATTTTAAATGTACCAGATTGAGAATTTAACGATCTTTATTATTTTATTAACATAAATTTTCAAAAGATAATATTTAGAAGATTTTTTCAAGAAACTACCACTTCCGGTTGTCCAATTATTACCAAAACCTATTCAACTCTTCCCATTAATGTTAGATTGAGGAATTTAAACAGGTCTTTAGTTGTACAGAATTTGAGAAATCGTACCTACAACACACACACACACACACACACACACACACACACACACAGACATCATCGTAAAAATGTTAAAATCGTATCCTAAGAACTTTAAAACGAGCTTATTCAATAAAATGCGGATATGCGATTTGTAGCATAAATCCAATAACTCTCTTAGGGAGAGGTAAAAAAAATATTATTCTTGTCCGACATTTCACAGATGAGTTAAGAAAACTCATACATTTTGTAAAAGAAAGTTTAATATTAATGCTACTTTATATATTGTAAAGCACCTAACAGTATTCGTATCATATTTATTATTATTGCAAACGTGCAGTTAGAATCATTAACCTAACGTCTATTCTATTGCTAAACTCTTCGTTCTCAAATAAATAAAACGTAACGCACATAATATACATTCATTTCGACCTCCATTTTTCATTGGAACGCGAACTTTTACCAATATATAACTACTTTATTCAACATTAATGGCTTTTGCAAGCGGGTTTAATAAAATTCGTGACTTTAGCGTAAAAATGCTACAGGCGTTTGAGATAGATATCGTAATGCAATATGTACGAATAAGAATACTAAATTATATATCGAGAGGTGACTCAAAAAGTGCGATATATAATGATAGAATGAAATTATATGACATTTTTATGCATAATGACACTCCTTTTCAATATTCACATACCGTTACTCTCATAAAAAAAGATGGTTTTAGAAATGTATCGCGCTTATGACCTTGCCATGGATGTTCGCCAATTTTTAAGCATTTCTATCCACTCTTCTGTAATCAACACGATGTTTGATGTATTTTGAAGGCTGTGATGAAACCCCCCACCGAGGTATGTATACTATTTTATTCACAATCATCTTTTTAAATCAATTTCAAAATAATTTAATGAGTTACAATCTTTAATTTTATTTGAAATTGTAGGTAATTTCTTGATTGTGATGTGGATTAGGTGTTAACAATTACTCGAAAGTTCAGTCAAACAACATTTATTCTTACTATACCAACGTTTCAGTGCACCCTTGCACCTTCTTCCGGGTCTACAACAATTGTACAACAAGAATGTAATACAGACAAAATAACATGGACATTATCACACTTACAGTAAGATTTTAAAAATTGTTACAATTCATGTACACAAAATACATTCGTACAAAACATTCAGTTAATTTATTAAACATCGCACAAAAAATTCAAAGAGCATACACAAATCCATTTGGTTGTCGTTTTTTAAAGCAAATGGATGTTTGTATGCCCTTTGAATTTGTTTAGCAAGTCATGGAAATAATTATTTATTTTTAAATAAATCATATTTTACACCATAATAATAAATTATTATTCTTTTTAAACACAAAATTAAAAGTAAATATTTAAATTATGAACCATTATATTGTAAAAAAAATGTTTATAAATATAAATACTGATACTTTTTGTATTATTTGATGAATAAGATTATATGTATGTTGTTTTTACCTTCCGTCACCTTTAGGTAAGGAAGGTATTGTCATTGTCTTTGGTTAAAAAATTCAATGATGAGTTTTTAGTGAATAAACACGTTTTAGGGGTCCATATAATAAGATTTTACCTTTTTGGACACTGCTAATATATTCAGATAATTCAAATTGACAGATGTCAGTATCAATGAAAAGTAAATGAATGTGGCAGAGATGAAGATGTTGAAATAGATGTTGGGAGAAGACACGGAAAGATACGGTAAGGCATGAAAAAGTAAGGGAAATAATTCTAGTATCTAGAAAGATATAAGAGAGACGATTACATTGGTTTGAACATGTCATGAGGAGAGATGAAGAATATATTGCAAAAAGAATGAATAGCTTAGTAATTTTACTGGAAATTTAGAATCTTTTACAAGAAAATTTATGTATGGAATTTATATATAATATACAGGACTGACGGAAGGTATTGTGCTGGCCACATCAGATTATTTCATGGTGAAACATTTTTATAAAATGAAATGAAATTATATATTTTAAATACTCTTGATGTTTCACAATTATTAATACTGACCGTTTATAATACGTACTGATTATTTATTTAAAATACTCATTAAAAATCTGATGTGACCAACACATACCTCCCGCCATTTACCTATGTATATAACTTTATAAATTTTCCATACAAAATATAGAAAAAGTATTAAAGCAAACTTGTAGAATGGAATAATTTTTAATTTTTATAATAACAAATTGAGAAAAAAATACATTTAAAGGTATTTTTTGAAGAAAAATTATCTTGAGCTTCAAGTAAACTGCCATATCCGGTTATCCGATTGCCACCAAAATCTAATAGTTTTGTCCATATTAGAATAAGAATACATGGTTTCACAACTTTCTGAATGATAGTTTTTGAGTTAGAGCGTAAAGAGGATGCACACACACACATACACACAGACATCATTGTGAAATTGTGAAAATGTTAAAAATGGATTTTAAGGTCCTTACAACGTGGTCATTTACCAAAATCTCGATATGCGATTTTTAGCACGTTCCCTATACCTCCCTTACCAAGGGTAGCGGGAGGTAAAAATGTTTAATGATATTGACCTAATAAATAGAAGTCTTTAATTTGTACCTGTTACAACTACGTACCTTGCCAAGAAACTATGAAAACTAGGCACTACCTCTCCACATTAGGCACTATAGTCCATTTACTAAGTCGCGGACAGATTCAAGTCTATTAGTTCGGCGCGAAAATTATGTCCATCTACTGGTGTCTATTCCCGATTTAATTCAAAATTATCTCGTTATAGTTTCAAATCGACACACTTAATCTCAACTGACTGCTGTTGAACTAATGCGTTATTTCACATCAGTCCTTATTTATAATATCCATTGGTAACTCTAGAATTTTCCAGAATTTTTCAATACAATTCTGGAATCATCCCTCTATTGATGACTCACGCGAGCAACGGTCATTTACATGAGTACCATATCCTTCTAGAAATATTCTATATTCTTGTCGATTTGTTCTAGAACTTAAGCGTCACCCGTCTGTCAAATATAAATTACTTTTGTAAGGACATACAACAGTGTTTCTAAGTTCTTCACAATATCATATCATAAGAGATTTTAACGCAATGTTGGGTGTGTTAATTTTTAGCGTAAAAGACGTTTAAATTCCTCGTGTAGAAATATGCCTACTTGTCTTATGCTAGTAGGAATTTAAAAATAGAGCAAAATGTTCATTTACAAAACAAGTTCCATACTTTTATTATAGACTTGCAACCAGTCCCATCTAAATAAGAATACTGCAGCAGAAATTGAATACGATATTAATCAATCGACTGGCTCATACACACTTATTAATGTTTCACACGTATGCATTTATTTAAAGGCGCATAGCCCGCAAATGAACGGGTACACAAACACTAGAAGTTTCCATGGTTACGGGGCCCATTTGTAGGTTATCATTTGATGGCACCTCTTTCTGTAATCACAGACTACGTGTAGATGTGTGATTGTTTGCGTATTATCATCTGTTTAATGCGTAAAAAGATAACTTGATGATCACTAGCTATAAGCTAAAATGGTTGCGTGTAGAAAAGTCGTTAGGAAGGGAGTTTGAGTCGAAAAGATGAAAGAATAAACAAAACATACAAAGAAATGTAAACACAGTTGATTTGATTGATATGTTTGTCTTGATTTATGAGTAATTCTTTGAATGAGATTGTGAACTGAACCGAATTAACATATTTCTTTTGAAGTACGTACTTTTTATAATAATCAATCATTTTATTCTTATCAACAATACCGAAATATTTTATTTTAAAGAGATTACACGGTCAAAAATTAGCTAAAACAAGTGTCAATCTATTCCAAACTTGGTTGAAATGTAAAGCCAAGGATGAAACTAATTTTATGAATAAATGATTGTATAAACAAATACAAATAGATACTAAAATATGTTTAATCATAGGTCGAAGATAGTTTAGCATGTATTTAAATAATAATGTAACGTTTATTTATTTGGGCGAAGTGTAAAAATCAGAGAAATATTATGGCGACTAAACAAAATTAAGTGAATTAAAAGTAAGTGATCTCAAGAGAGAACTTGAAGATCAGGATTTGGAAACAACAGGAAAAAAATCAGTGCTTCAAGAAAGACTGTGGCAAGCACTAATTGATTCTGGTGAAAATCCCGACGATTACTTATGCGACCTATCCGACATTGATATCACTTACTTTTATTTCACTTAATTTTATTTGTTTAGTTGCTATAATATTTCTCAAATAAATAAACGTTACATCTTTTATGGCGCGCTTATAGTTAAACTTTAACTATTACTGACAATATCGCATCGAAAAGAAATCTCAAATGAGTAGTTATATATTGCAGTCAAAATTTCGATACGCACTTATACTTCTAAAAATCCGATAATAACATTTTTAAGATGATGTCTGTGTGTGTGTGTTTGTGTGTGTGTGTGTGTGTTTGTGTGTGTGTGTGTGTGTGTGTGTGTGTGTGTGTGTGTGTGCATGTGCATGTATGAGTCAGGTTGTTGTATGTACGGTTTCTCAAATTCTATAAGACTAAAGACCGGTGTAACAACGGATTCCTCAATCTAACAGTAAAGGGAAGAGATTCTGGTAACAAATGGACAACCGGAAGTAGTAGTATTTTAACAAAAATCTTCTAAATATTATTATTTGAAAATTTATGTTATTACAAATATTAAAGACCAAAATTCTCTATACGGCACATTTAATTTTTTTATTATACCTTCTATATATTTAAAGATATAGATATATAATGTATAAAATAATCTGTTACAGTAATCGCACAGCCTGCTCACAGTCCAAACATCTCCATGGTAACTACTTGAGAAATTAAAATGTTTGTAATTGACAGATAATGTCACTAATGTCAGTGTCAAAAATTCAGAGATAGTACTGAAGGCTTTTTCTGGGAACGATATTTAATATTTCCTATTGTATTATTAATTATATATTTAAAATTAAAGGTATATTACATGAACCCTTCAGAAATACCACCAATCTCGTTAATGAATTGAAAAAACCTGGAACATTTAGAAGAAATGGAGAAAACTTGCTCATAGAATGAATTTAAAATTATAGAAAATACGTAAATATAAAGATTAGGTGTAATTAGAATTTTTTATGTGTACAAGAAATGTTAAATGCAATACTTATATATCATAATGGAAAGGGCGAGAGGTATTGTGATGGCCACAACAGATTTTTATGTTAATTTTTGTAGGTTAGGTTTTAACTATACCCGGTGCAACTGGCCTTTAAGTGTCAGTTTCAAATCAATTTCCATGTCCTTATGACATTAAAATCATTGTCAAAAAATTATGTTGGTAATTCACTAACAAATGAACAGTTACTTATAGCTGTTGCTATGGAGTTAATAAAGACAGTTTAAAAAGTCAAAATTGAATAAAAAAAAATCTTCACTTAAAATGAATTCACTGCTTTGAAAAAAACATAAAATATCTTTACAAAACCGGCCCTCATTCCTAAAATTACGAAATGTTAACATTGGTTATTATTGCATAAACCAGAGAAATGTGTTTAAAAACTTTTAATGAAACATTTTAAATTCCTATATCCATTGCTCCACAGAGGAGTTACGGGATCTTATCCTCTAACTCTAAACTCTAACTCTAGTTCATCTTATAGAGTGTAATCTCTTATCTAGATCGCTCTTGTGACTTTTCCAGTGGAGTGTACAGCTACAGCCTGTGTCGGTCGCTGCACGTACCTCGGAATGATATTTATGTTAGTCGTTCATAAATCGTGTGAGGTTTTTATAGTTTTGTCACATCGTGATGAATAGAGCAGCCAAGATAGTTGCGTGCGTTCGGAAACGCCCGGTAGATGCATTGATAAACCCGAGAACTGTCGTCTTTTAAGGAGAAAACGTCAAGTAATTATATTATTTACAGATACACATCATATACACCACTACAGGCTACGTATTTTTATACAATAAATTATATCCGAAACATAAATTATTTAAATATTATTTAATATCAAACACGTCAATGAAATTTATACTTCAGAATACTTCAGAATAATAGAAGAAATGCATGTCAGTATAATTTTTTTCAAATACCTATTATAGAAAGTGCTGCTTTTGTAAGTTCCACTTCAGATAATATAATTTTTTAATGCAAAACTAAGTACCTATACTACTTGTACGTACATATACACAATATTTATATATTTTTCAGTGTATTTCAAATATTATTTTATTCATATTACATTATGTAGGTACAATAAAATTTTTGAAAGATGTCCGATCAAGGTTGTCTACGAATTGTATGAATTCAGATTTTTGCTTCGCCCATCATGACAAATTCAGTAGTGTCGTTTGCTTAGTTTTTATGAGGGTACGTAAGATACTACTGTTATTTTATTATTATATAGTAATATATATTACAGAAAAAGCATTCAAAAATAAGTCAACTAGTAAGTTTATAAGCAAATGTAAAACCAAATATGTTAAAAATAAGATACTGACACAATATCAGTGTCAGTGACTGACAGAATATAACGATATACGTACGGCTATGAATCCAGATAATATATCTGAATTAATAAATAAACTTACGTTACAGCGAAAGTATTATCAACAACGAGTATCGTTTATAAATGGAATGTCCTAACTTAGTCGAAACAATATGAATTTTTGAAAGACAAGCGTGTTATATCCATCCTTATCACACACTCTTACAGCCTTTGCAAAAGAAAGAGATAAATGTATACCTATTTGTTAATTCGTTCGTGATACAGATGCCCTTGATCGGACATCTTTCAAAAATTTTACTGTATATTGTTAACTAACAATAAAGTTATTTACAACAACGAAAACAATATTAAAATTTACTTACAATGCTTGCCTCCATACGTTTTTTGTCTTGCTTGAAAACACTCACATATCTTTGATTCACTATTTGAATTATATATCAATATAACCGCGAAAGAATACTGAATCGATTAATATATAATTTATTGTCCATATGAATGAATATACTACGAAAAACTTTAAAATACTGCACTACAATACGCATTGTCTTACATGAGTACGCGAACTAAACAAATGAATTAATGCGAACGAGCGAACTTATTGTGACAGGAAAGCGCCGCTTACTGCCAGTTGAATTTGACAATATTTTGTTTATATTTATTTCAATCAGTAAATAATATTTCCTTAATTTTTAAAAATACATAAAAAAATGTTTACAATTTAAATTTAAGTTCATATTAAAAATTGAGCTGATTGCCAATTGTTTTTTCTAGTTTAATTTGAAAATTTAGTTATAAGAAAAATATTTAATTAAAAATTGAAAAATTAATACAAACAAAATTAAAAGTTTACTTTAAAGTAAAAATATTTTCATTTAGTCACTGGCTCTTAAAAAGTGAAACAATACAAATATTTTGGATGAAAAATTATTTCATCCCCATAATTTCACCGCTTATATACAGACCAATGTATTAAAAATAAAAATTATATATATATATATATATATATATATATATATATATATATATATTTACCCCGTAAATTTAAAGATAAATTAGAAGCTATTTGATTTCAATAAAAATTAAAGATTTTTTTTCCATGTATAAATCAATATAAATTTCCCTGTTTTTACCTTTCATCACCTTTAGGTAAGGAAGGTCAGTTTTTAGTGAATAAGCACGTTTTAGGGTCCGTATAATACGATTTTACTATTTTTACAATGATGTCTGTATGTGTGTGTGTTTGCGTGTGTGTGTGCGTGATAAAAGTTTCTTCTTCGATAACTCCAAAACTACAATTTTAAAAAATATATTTCTTTCGTAGTTTTCGTATATGAAGAGTTGATTACACTTTGGTTATAATTGGTTAACCGGAAGTACCCTTATTTGCAGTTCTTAACAGTTTTTCTTGAAAAAACGCAGATAATATCATTTTTTAACATTTTATGTTATAAATATTAAAGAATATTCTATTATCTATACGATGTGATTGCATTTTATCCCTCATATTCAATGGATATAAAGAATTTAAAAGTAATAAATCAGCCAGTGTTATACCATGAAAAAAGCTATTATAATAGGAAAATTCTAATTGACAGATGTCAGTGTCAATGAAAAGAAAATGAATGTGGCAGAGGGATGGTGGGGAAAGATAGGATCAGGAATGAGAAGATAAGGGAAATGGCTCTAGTGATAACAGTTTCTAGAAAGATACAAGAGAGATGATTACATTGATTTGGATATGTCATGAGGAGAGATGAATAAGAAGAATGAAGAAGAACAGCTTAGTAATAGAAGATAGAAAAAGCAGAGGAAGATCAAAGACAGGTTGGAAGGACTGTATTGTGGAAGACTTGAAAGAAAAGCAATTAAATGAGATCAACAAGCAAAATAGAAAATGAGTAGAAAAAGTAAATCAAGAATAGCAATCCCTAACGAATGGGAAAAGCAAAATAAGAAGATGACACGATGTCAGTATCAAGTCCAATTTACATAGTTTGTTTATGAAATAATTTTTCTGTAAATATAGAATCTTTCGCAAGAAAATATGATATTTGTACATAATACAGAGAATTGACGAAAAGTAATGTGCTGGCCACATCAGATTTTTTTCATATATTTTAATGGCACAAAATTGACCCCTGTGGCGCACTCCATGCCAGCAATGAGTGCCCGTGAGGTGACGCCTGGTAAGCGCCCGCACGGTACAAATATTCCATCATTACTGATATCTGTGTATGAAGCAGATTGGCACACCCAGCAATGGGTAATATGCCATGATGAAATATTTATTTTATTTATTTAAAATAAAGAGAATATAACCCAAGCCAATTTTTTATGATCATTTTATCAAGTCACATTAAATAATTTTTATCGACTGTATTCTTAAAGTAAAAATCTGTTGTGGCCAGCACAAAACCTCTCGCCACTCCCTTTTTTGGTTACTTAAGTATAGGGCGCGAACAGTCATGTTACATTGTTGGCCTTGACAAGCAGATGTGGGAGCCCGTTTCAGAATGAAAATTAGTCATTGTGTTTCATTCAGAATTTCAAGATTTTCTAAATACACGTAGTTAATTTGTCACCAGGAGTATGGAATTTACTTGTCGAGGAAAATAAACTATATGGAATTGGAAAATCACTAAATTTAGAATGAGAAATTATGATACTTACATCTATATACATAATTACTAGCTATCATTCTGACATGAGCCCCGATATCTGCTTGTCAAGGCGCCCTATTGTATTTAACATTTCTTGTATACCTACATTCTACACCAAAAATTCTACTTACATATATCTATTCCTTATATTTAGATTGTTTAATTTTAAATTCATTTTATGAAGAATTTTGTCCTCTTCTAATTTTTCGTAATGTTTCCAATTCATTGTAAGGATTGACAGTATTTTTGAAGGATATATGTAATATACCTATAATTTTAAATATTTAACTATTAATACATTAAGAAATAATATAATATATGTACTTTCCAGAAAAACTCTTTAGTAATATCTACGAATTTCTGACACTGACATTTATCTGTCAGTTACAAACAATTTAAATTTTCAACTATTTTCCATGGCATCTTTTCGGCTGTAAAATTTATTATAACATTATTTTATATATTATATTTCTTTTATCTCTAAATCTATAGAATATTTAAAAAAATATTTAAATGTATCAGATAGAGAATTTAATTTTCTTTAATATTACCAAGAAAAATTTTCAAAAAATATTATTTAGAAGATTTTTTTTCAAGAATCTTCTACTTCCGGTTGTCCAATTGTTACCAAAACCTTTTCAGATCTTCCCATGAATGTCCGATTGGAAAATACGTAGTTAAATAAATTTAAAGTCTTATAGTTTTTGAGTAATCGTGCTTCCAACATCCTACATACATACACACACACACACACACATACATCTTCAACCATTACTGCAATATATTATACGGTAATTATAATTACAAAAACTATAAATTCATCCATTTAATATACACCACCGCCATCTGTATAATTTGTAACTAGTTAGTTACCCAATTTAGTTTCTTTTACATAGTACACAATATCTTAGTGATTATTATATTTCTTACAGCAATCTCTTGGTAGTTATTATTTAATTTTCGCCTTGTATTCTTATGGTATAATTAAAGGTATAAAAAGCAAATGGTTCTTCTATCTTCCACTACCCTAGATGTGTTGTGATGGGTGTTTGGTAGGTGAATGAAGAAACGTGGGAAAGGCTCGGTTCATTGAAAGCCCCAGTGTCGGATGAAGACTGAGTATAATTGCCTGGATAATTGTATACTCCAATACCAATTTAGCATCAATCTAATGACGCTGGATGCTTAGAATACGTTGTCGGGCTAGGATTCAGCAATGCTACTGGATTACCAGCGGCTCAACTGTTATGCCACTGCATACAAAATCGTTGTCATATTTCTATCACAGTTATTAAAGAATAATTTGAGTAAAGTATGCAATCATTTAGAAAAGAGACTCATTGAAACCATATTACAACATTCCATAGCCCCAAATATGCTACAACTTAAAATAATTTACAAATTACATGCTATTAAAATTGTGGGTAATTTGTCGACTGTGATGTGGATTAGGTGTTAACAATTACGCGAAAGTTCAGTCAAACAGCATTTATTCTTACTATACCAACGTTTCGGTGCACCCTTCAACCTTCTTCAGGGTCTACAACAATTGTACAACAAAAATGTAATACATACAAAATAACATGGACATTATCACACTTACAGTAAGATCTTACAAATTGTTACAATTCATATACACAAAATATATTTGCTCTAAAAGTATAGTTTAGCCAGCACCTTAATATCCAAATTTTAAAATTTTATGTTAACAGAAATTTTGGTATAATTAATGAATATTGACGTAGTATAATGGAACATTTAATTCTAAATAATTTTCTTCAAATCAACTTTTTTTTTAAATTAATAATAAAGCCAAGAATTAATGTTTTATTTATCAATAAATCCAATACAATATCAGTATGGCCATCTATAGCATAAACTTATAAACAATCACTGACATTTGTTAATATTTATATATGTGTTCAGAAACTAATATCACAAAACTAAGGCATTAAATTGAAAAAAGTTTCAAATAAAATTTACTCAAAATAATATATTTTAGTTATTAATATATTAATTCTATTTATTTAGTTTTTATCTGTAGAGATTTAAATGCATACATAAATAAATCATTTTCTCAAAAACAAAATATGAATCAAATAAATTATTAGCTAAAACATATGTAAAATTAAAAAATAATAGAAGTTTATTTAAAAAATATCTTGGTATAAAATTTTCCTTACATATTATAAACAATTTTTAGTTCTACTTATTATCTCTGAAACAAAACCGAAAATAAAATAAAGCTTCAACAAACCTCCCCTTTATTTAATTAAAAAACAATTTCTATATAACAATTTTTGTCGAAAAGTCGCTAATTTAGCCAGAAATTGAGTTTTCTCGAATTTGTTAATCCAAAACGAGACTACTACTGTAATCTATGATGATAATTATGAACTATTTTTTAATGTTTTGTTGTAAGAAAGTACGTTGTTGTATCGTGTAAATGGGAGAAAATCAATAATTTCGACAAATAGATTGACCAATCAGATTCAAAAAAGCTTGCAAATGGAAGACGCGGGATAAAAAATTGTTTAAACGACTTGTTAATCAGCTGTTAAGTGTAAAAGTGTTAAATTTATTTATTTTGATTTAATAAATTGTTGAATTATTGATTGTTATATGATTTTATGTATCAATTGAGTTAAACCCGAATTTTTTCACTTCCTCAGATATTGCTTAACCAGAATTAAACAATAAAACAATACTACTAATGGTTAGGTTATGTTACAATTTGGTTTAAAAAATAACAAATAAATATCTTTCTTTGTAAGTTTAGATAAATCCAAAACGTGTAGTGTCTGATTTTCTGTTTTTAATCGTCTTTCCAACATCCCACATACATACACATACACACACATACATTTACACACACAGACATCATCGTAAAAATGTTAAAATCGGATTGTAGGGACCTTAAAACGTACTTATTCATTGAAATCTGGATATGTGATTTTTAGCATGAATCCAATACCTCTCTTAGCGAGAGATAAAAATGATTATTTCAGAGCATACATGGTGAATAAACGTGATTCAATATTAGATTTATTAATAATTTTGCATATTTATATGTCAACAAATAAAAAATAATAATAAAGAACCACAGAACAAGTGGTATTTCCCTGTTTTCCAAGAATTAATTATGCATATAGGCATATCTTCATAGTTTGATATACTTATGCAACATATAAAATAGTTTGCTAAGATTTCTATTTTGTATTTTGTAACCTTCGAAATTAGAAATATGAGAAATAAGTCCGGTATGCAGATAAAGTTTTTTCAGAATCTTTACAGGAGGAGCGTAACCTTGAAGCATTCTAACATTTCTCTAAAAGGTAATCTATTTACAACAGATTCACAATAGGAAAAGCATTTCATTTGCTCTTTATATCTCTGTAACTATAGAAATGTATTTTTCAACATTTCCGTTTTGATTTGTTTTTCTTAAATAAAACTAAAACAATTACCCCTTAACCTTAAAATAATAATATAAGCTATAAGCTATATATGTATTTCGAGAACTAAGTTCTCATCATCAGTAGAACAAAAACAAAAGTTTAAGCAGAGAAGTTAAGATTACTCAACATGTAAACCATGTGTTGCTAGACCTCTGACATGGTTTACATGTTGAGTAATCTTAACTTCTCTGCTTAAACTTTTGTTTTTGTTCTACTGATGATGAGAACTTAGTTCTCGAAATACGTATATAGCTCATAGCTTATATTATTATTTTAAGGTTAAGGGGTAATTGTTTTAGTTTTATTTATAATTTAACCTTAGGCTCCTCCTATTATTGTAATTGTTTTTCTTAAGTGAAAAATAATCTAGAATAAGGTGCCTGGTGTATGTTGGAGGTACGATTTCTCAAATTCAAATATTTTATGTACGAATGTTTGCAAAATTTCCTCGTGGTATTTGAAAATAGTTCTCCCAGCAATTTAAGGAATGTCCTGAAACTAAATAAAAATGTGAAATTTCCCATAGTGCACATGGTTCAGTGGCCTGTCTCGTACTCGTAACATGATCTTGACTGATTAACATGAGATACACACAGTACGAAATATCCCGCAGATATTCATCTCCGTGTCTGCACGTATGAATTTGCTTTTTATCTCGCGAATTTCGGTTGTCTGTCACCAAAACGAGCACAGCTGTCAACTTTAAATCCGTATCTCAAGGTTGGAAACAAGATATTTGACAAAAATGAGAACAGAACAATTTTAACAATGACGCCAGCGAAAAAATAATTTATAGTATAATATAAAAATAATAAAGAACTTTGGGTTAAACAAATAGAAGTATAATAATTGAATATTATGGTAGCTAAGGCTATTCTATTTGTTAAAATAAACATATTCATTTATATACTACGAAGGTCATACGAGAAGTATTGAAAAGAACACATATGGATCTTATTTTTTGGAATTTTATTTTAAATACTTATGTTCAAAGTAGGGCTAAAGTCCAAAATACCCACCCCTCATGAATTTTATTTTGATCGTTATATACTGGCTGAAAAATCATCAGCTCGATTATTTTCTTTATTATTGGCAATAGAAGAAAATCATTCCGATAAATGTTATAGTAAATCGAGGGGACATTCACTTATTGAATTTTTTTTTTGTGGTACTCAAACTATAACAGAAAGTTATATTTTCATAAATGGGGTAATATATGTATTTTTTGGCTCATACGACAGAGCATTTTTTTCTAATTCAATAATATATTGAGAAAAATTGATTGAAATTTAAATAAATTTGATTTTTATAGTTATTTTGCAGTAGGCTATGTATGATAAAACAATTGAGCTTTAAATAAAACGAAACATAAATATTTGTTTATAATTTGTTTATAACTTTATACAACCGAATAATATTAAAAATAGCCGGAAATATCCTGTAGAAGGATTCTGGTGACATCATTGATACGGACTCCTATTGGTCGTCTGTACACCAATAATAATGTAGCAAGTTGCAGAAATTTAAATAAAATGTAAGGAAATTAATGAAACTCAGTTTGGCCTGAAATTTGCCTTTTCCTTTTTGAACTTTTCCACTACACTAAAATATACGCTGTTAAGTCCTTGAATATCAGTTCTTGCATTGATGTTATTGCAATCATCCCTAATATGTAACATTTCAAGAAACATACGTTTGGAGTAGTTCTGCTCTTCCTCCAAAATCTTGAAATTATCCAGATTAAAAGTGTTTTAGTGTATTGGAATGTTCAGCCAGAACTGATATTCAAGGACTTAACAGCGTTTATTTTGGTGTATTGGAAAAGTTCAAAAAGGAAAAGGTAAATTTCAGGCCAAACTGAGTTTCATTAAATTCCTTACATTTTATTCATATTCCTACAACTTGCTACATTATTCTTGGTGTACAAACGACCAATAGGGGTCCGTATTAATCACCAGAATCCTTACACAGGATATTTCCGGCTATTTTCCGTATTATTCGGTTGTCGTTTATTAGAGCAAACGGATGTTGTGTATGCTCTTTGAATTTTTTGTACGATGTTTAATAAATTAACTGAATGTTTTGTACGAATGTATTTTGTGTATATGAATTGTAACAATTTGTAAGATCTTGCTGTAAGTGTGATAATGTCCATGTTATTTTGTATGTATTACATTTTTATTGTATTATTTTTGTAGATCCTGAAGAAGGTGCAAGAGTGCACCGAAACGTTGGTATAGTAAGAATAAATGCTGTTAGACTGCACTTTCAAGTAATTGTTAACACTGTATATTGTTATTGGAAAGTTCATCCAGTAAACTGGCATTTTCTTAATTTAATATGCAATACATAATAAGATGATTGTAATTCTTTAAATAGTACCTACCTATTTAGGTGCAACAAAATAAGTTAAAAAATCGTGAAGAATAAAACACTTTAAATTAATAATCATAAACATTAACAAGATAATAAAAAGGTGAAATGAAATTACTAAAGTCGTTTCATAGTAATTATGCATACTAAAGTCAGCATTCATAAATTAAGTATATTAAAGTGTGCTTAAAATGTTAAACAAGAGCCTTCTGCCCGGAAATTGCTCTTTGCGCATATAATATCCTTTTATGCTCGCGATAATTTCATACGAAGCACCATCTAGTTCTCAAAAGAGGAAATGCCATAATTTATACGCGAATTATATTTAGATGAGTAGATACATACTATTTGAAAAAATAGAAAACCGTTGGCACATTTTTATGAGATATGTATTAAGATTTCTAGACTTGTAGTACAACATGCAACTACATAATTAAACATTAAACATTAAGGCCGCAATGATTTATTCATTTGTTTTGTCGTAAATTCATCATAAAATTCTAATCACAACACAGTAAAGTGCAATAATTTTTGCAGTAAACCTCCTTAGCTAACCTATTCCACAAAGGAGACGCATGGATTTTAAAATTATGCCTTCAAATCTTTAAATGTTATTATTTATACTACCCTAGATTCAACTTTTATTGGAAGTTTTTTATCTCCAGCTACCCTTAGTAAGGGCGGTATAGGGATCATGCTAAAAATCGCATATCGAGATTTTGGTAAATGACCACGTTTTAAGGTCCTTACAATTCAATGTTAACATTTCCACGATGATGTCTGTGTGTATGAGTGTATGTGTGTGTGTGGATCCTTTTTACGCTCTAACTCAAATACTATCGTTCAGAAACTTTTGAAACCTTGTATTTCTACCTTACTCTTATATGGAAAGTTGCCATTAGATTTTGGAGTAAATCAGATAACCGGAAATGGCACTTTACTGGAAGCTCAAAATAGTTTTTCTTCGAAAAATACCTTTAAATGTTATTTTTTCGAGATAGGTAAGATAATAAAAACATATATCATCACGGCATATTACCTATTGTTGATTGAGCCAATCTGCTTTGTACGCAGATGTCGGTAATAATGATGACATATTTGTTCCGTGCAGGCGTTTACCAGGCGTCACTTCACGCGAATCTTGGGAACGGGTTCGAATCCGTCCGACGCCAAATATTTTAGAATTTTAAATGGCTCAAAATTGACCCCTGTGCTTCACTCCCGACGCCAGCAATGAATATAGGTAAGTATATAAATAAATAAAATAAATAGATCATCACGGCATATTACTTATTGCTGGGTCTGCCAATCTGTTTTATACACAGATTTCGGTAACGATGATGACATATTTGTACCGTGCGGGCGTTTACCAGGTGTCACCTCACGAGCATTTATTGCTGGCATGGAGAGTGCACCATAGGGGTCATTTTTGTGCCATTTAAAATTCGAAATATTTCGCGTCGGTCGGGATCGAACCCGATATTTATATTTAATTTAATTTTAAGTATGTATATATATGAATAAAAATTAAATTAAACGGGAGGTATTGTGTTGGCCACATCAGATTTTCTACCTAAAATAATTAGGGAAGCAAGAAATTACGAAAGTCTGATTTTGCATGTTAAAGTCCTATACTCGGCTGTGCCAATCACCACTCTGTTTAAATACCATCACAATTTATTACCCATTGCTAGGTGTGCCAATCTGCTTTTATTGATAGAATTGTGTAATACATCCGGTATGCAACAAGTGAGTATCGGTCAATTGGATAAATCAAAATGAGCGATGGTCAATGTGACGATAGAATCTATTCTAGTGTAGTTGTTCTAAGACTATTTGTGGATCAAATATTAGCAACATGCTATAGCTATCTTCTGCCTACTGATTCTGGGAACGAGGTTTCCATATTGTTAGAGTAAATAACGTAGCATGACTGCGCATAATTTTTGTGTTTTACGCGTTTCCTACGGCGCTTCGTTAGACAATTATCTGCTTTGTCTAGACTCTAGATTCTAGATTCGAGAGATTTGCAGACGCAATTATTTTAGCTATGAACAGATTACGATAACATTTAAACTCAACTTCATAAAACAAGAAGAATATTTCTTTGCAAGAAAGAGTGCATTGTCGAGTTCATTATTTGTTTGAAGTCTATTTGCAATAGAGAATTATGTTCAGAATTATTATTTTTAACGTTTTCAATAAATTTGGGAAATTTCTTTTTCCTGATAACCTCATAATTGGTTTGAAATAAAACGGTTATACTGGAGAACGAATTTAATTCATTTGGAGAATGTCTTTATAATAGAGTTTAGAATTGTTTCCAAGTAGCAATACTTTGACAAAATTAGAAAATTTTATTTGCAATAATTTTGTTGTTCTTTTAATTTGTAATAAAAACCGTTCAAGATAAATCTCTTTTTACACAAATAATTAAAAATACAATAATTCAAAATGTATGATGCTTTCAGGAAATACTTTTTTGTCTCTCGCTAAGAGGGGTATTGGATTCATGCTAAAAATCGCATAACCAGATTCTAATGATTAAGCACGTTTTAAGGTCCCTACTATCCGATTTTAATATTTTTTTACGATGATGTCTGTGTGTGTGTGGATGTATATGCGCGTATGTGTGTGAGGACGATTTCTCAAAAACTATAATACTTAATATGTGTTTAACTACGTATTTCTCAATCAGACATTACTTGGAAGAGCTGTAAAGGTTTTGATAATAATTGGACAACAAATTCTTAAAACAAATCTTCTAAATATTATTTTTTGAAAATTTTAGTTCTTGCTAATAATAAAGAAGAGTAAATTCTCTATCTGATACATAAAAATATATTATTATATCTTTTATAGAGAGATAAATGTCAGTGTCAAAAATCCAGAGACATTACTGAATTTTTTTCCTGGGAAGTACATACATTATATTATTTCTTATTGTATTAATAGTTAAATATTTAAAATTTTAGGTATATTACATATCCTATAAAAATACTGTCAATCCCGACTACGAATTGGAAACATTTCGAAATATTAGAAGAGGACGAAATTTCTTCATAGAATGAATTTAAAATTTAAAAATCTAAATATAAGGTATAGATATAAGAAGAATTTTTGGTGTAGAGTGTAGGTATACAAGAAATGTTAAATACAATAGGACGCGAGTAGTAATGTGACATTGTTGGCCTTGACAAGAAGATATGATAGCTTGTAATTATGTATGTCAAATATCATAATTTTTCATTCTAAATTCAGTGATTTTCCAATTCCGTATGGTTTATTTTCCTCAACAAGTAAATTCCAGACGTGACAAATTAAATCCGTGAATTTAAAAAATCTTGAAATTGTTGATGAAAATTGTCTTTAAAGTTAGGAATGACGTATATCCCGCCCTCTAAAAGTTTAGGAATCGACATATTATTATAATGGTTGTGAATAAATTAATTAACACTTCGTTGAATGTTTAAACCCATATTAGGATAAAAGTGCTATAATATTCTGTAATAGTTATTTCTTGTATTTACGTATATAATTCGAAGTAAATTTCTCTGTGAGTAACACCGCTTTTTCGCGATGATGTCAGTTTTATTTACTCGACATCACGATTGTCGTTAATTCATTGTTTTTGTTGCTAGGAAAGTGATGATTATCAATGTTTAGGAGTGTTCACAATCATCGTAGGATAAAAACTAAATTTATGTGCTTTGTAAAAAAAATATTGATTGGTTCTTTGACCTTATGATTTCGGATTTTGCTTGTGTCGTTGTTTTTTTTTTAATAGTATAATTGATGTTCTACGATATTTAATATGGTAATGCTTTGATGATAGCTTGCAAGCACACCATTGGTGTAGGAAGTATAATTTTTCAAAAAGGCACAAACTTCAACATTAATGCAAGAATTATTTATTTACAAAATGGTGCATAAGTTTTATGAGCACTTTAAACACAGGTGACACTGAAAACCGGCTACTCAAAATATTACTAAGCTATTTATTTTTCTTCCAATATATTCTTCATCTCTCCTCATGATATGTTCAAACCAATGTAATCGTCTCTCTTGTATCTTTCTAGAAACTTTATCACTCGAGCCATTTCTCTTACATTTCATTTCTTAATTTCTTTCCGTGTCTTCCCCAGTATTTCAATATACTACTCTCCGCCAAATTCGTTTTCTTTTCATTGATACTGGCATCTGTAAATTTCAATTATCTGAATATATTAGTAGTTTCCAGTTATGAAATTTAATATCTTTATAATTATTTAACTCTATATCTATTGAACATGAAGTATAAAATGCAATCAAATCGTATATAGAGAATAATATATGCTCTTTACAATTTATATTCATTAAATGTCAATAAATGATATTTAACTGGGTTTTTTCAAGAAGATCTGTTAAAAATTGCAATAGAGGGTACTTCCGGTGGACCGGTTATAACAACCATAATCTTATCAAGTCTGCATATGGATGTAAGGAAGAGGAATACGTAAAAATTACTATTTTTGGAATTCTAGTATTGGAGATATCGCGGCCGAAATTATAGACACACACACACACACACAGACACCCACACACACACACACCCACATACAGACGTCATCATAAAAATAGTAAAATCGCATTGTAGGGATCCTATCGCACCACCGATTTTTTTGACCAAAGACAATACCTTCCTTACTTAAAGGTGACGGAAGGTAAAAAACTTATTTTGAGTGGCTCGTTTTTGTATGTTACCCTGTATATATTATTTTTTGATAACCGACCTTCAATTTATCGGCACGTGTAAAACAAAAAAATCGATCGATTTATCTACGAAAATAAAAGGCGTAACCATTTTTAGTGATATTGTATTTAGAGTATTTATGACGCAAATGGGGTATTCCAGTGTAGTAAAATTTAAAAGAAAAAATATTATAATGTTATTAACTAGGTTGAAAAACGACCGAATTCTGATAAATAAACTCAAAATTGTTTTATTTAATATGATTTTCCAATTGTTTTATTTTAGCGCGGAAAATATTACACGTGATGTATGACGTTCATTCGTTCTATGACGTATGTAATGACGTATTTGTCTGCTTGTGGAAACAGAAGAAGCAGTGCGTTCACCATTGATGCTTTCTCGTTTCTCAGCTGATCTTTGTTTGTGTTTCTTGCTAGTTTTGATATTTTGCTGTAAGAATGACAACTAATAATACTTTAATATAGTTACAACTAAAATCCACAAAAAAGAAAACAAATAAAACAAATGAAAGTCATCCAAAACAAAATAGCATCTGACACTGTGAACAAACCAATCCCCTTCCTCTTCTCGCACCTAGCCAAGCGACTAACAGCTGTAGTCTTTCCATAGATCACCGCTAGGCACTGTGAATTCATTATCTACGTCATGAAGCGAATTGACGTCATACCATATAATTCAATTTTTTTAGCATAATTCAAAAATTCATATCTCGTGGAAATGACACAATAAAAAACTCAAATTTTCACATTTGTATTTCAAATTTATTGAAGTTTCAGAAAAATAAAAATAAAAAAAAGATTATTAAAATACCCTATTGCTGAACTAGCTGAATAGCGTATACAAGTTATTGTTTCAGCAATAAAACAACTGAAACCGAATAAATGGAGTAACAAAATTCGCACTGTTAATCTTATGAGATTTTATGAGACTAGTTCCACTAACTATGTTACCTTTTTTAAAAAAAAATCCAGTCTACGCCGCTGTTTTATTGTTGAAAATCTCGACAATGTTTAATTTTTGACAAATGTATTTAAGTATTATAAATGTTGAATTCTTTTACCTGTGGTACTATTGTATTTAATTTTTTATCGATCTATAGATCAATTTGCCCATTATTGAATGCCTGCCTACATCCTATAAACATCGATATTGCCTCGCGGGTGTCTTTATATATTTATTTATCAGTTTTTTTTTTGTTTTGTTGTTTTCATTAACGAGACAAGATCGGGAATTAAATATACACTATTAATAAAAAACAGATGATTATAGTTTTAGCAACATAAAATATTTTAATGATCAGACATTGCTTAGACATAATTTTTTGCAAGGAATTATAAAAACTGGGAAAAATATTTTAATAATGAATATAAATAAATGTATTACCATGACTTTGTCCATAGCTTGGTTGTGAGTGTGTGTGTCTGTGTGTATGTGACAAAAATTTCAGATACCACGATTCCAAAAATTATATTTTTTTCGTATTCCTCAAGTTTACATCCAGAAGAACAACTGCTTAGATTTTGGTTATAATTGGTGAACCGGAAGTAGCCTCATTTGAAGATTTAACGGTTATATTTGATTTATTGAGATTTAACGTTATAATAACTTAAAGAATATATTATTCTCTATACGATTTGATTCCTTTTTATACTTCATATTCAATAGATATAGAGTTAAAGAATTTTAAAGAAATAAATTTTATAAATCAGCCAGCTATGCTAAACATGGAAACTACTAATATATTCATATAATTCAAATTGACAGATGTCAGTATAAATAAAAAGTAAATTAATGTGGCAGAGATGAAGATGTTGAAGTAGATGTTGGGGAAGACACGGAAAGATAGGTAAGGAAATAAGTCTAGTGTTACAAGTTTCTAGAAAGATACAAGCGAGATGATTACATTGGTTTGAAAATGTCATGAGGAGAAATGAAGAATATATTGGATAAAGAATGAATAGCTTAGTAATAGATGGTTGAAGAAACAGAGGTAGGCCAAAGATAAGATGGAAGGACTGTATTGCGGAAGACTTGAGAGAAAAGGAACTGAATGAGAACGACACGTAAAACAGAAATGAGTGGAAGAAGAAAATAAAAAATAGCGACCAGTAACGAATGGGGAAAGCTAAAGAAGAAGAAGATGTTAGTGTCAAGTGCAATTTGCATAGTTTGTTTATGAAATAATTTTACTGGAAATTTAGAATATTTTACAAGAAAATTTATGTATGGAATTTGTACATAATACACAGGATTGACGGAAGGTAATGTGCTGGCCACAACAGATTTTTTATTATATGGTGGAGGACCTCATTGCTGCAAATAATTTTTCCTATACACGGTAGTTTTATTTGCATATTTTGGTAATAACCATGTTATCTGTACCATAGTGGCTGTTTTTTAGACGTCACCTCACGTGCTATCAAAGCTGTCTTGAAGGATTCCCTTTTGTGCGGTGTGCAAATTGTATACAATATATTCAAAGAAATATGTTGTTCCCATGGTAATAAAACAAAAGAGAACAAAAGTATCTCTCTGATATACTTGCAAGTAGCAGAGATAAACTAAAAATATGCGTACAGCTTCATACAGTAACTCCGACATAGCTTCGCGTTCGTACTATGTTCTTAGCTACTGTCCTTCACGATTTATCTATTTGTTAGGCTAACTGTAAAAAACATACGTGCGTACATCATACGTGTTTACATGAGAGCTCGCTTCGTTCTACGCATAAGTGGATATAGTAGTTGGAATTATTTTGTTAGTGTTAGCTGTTAGGAAGAAAATATGACGACTGGTTATGTTTAACGTGCTTCAGTACTCAACAAAACGAATACATTCATATACTTAATGGTCAATGGAAATGTGTTAATTTCCTTCCATTTATGAATGGATTGCTAGGAATTTACATTTAGAATTTAAATAACCATGAATATTAACTCAAACTTTGGACTTTCAAAAGTATAACCAATAAATAGCTGTATTCTTTTTGGCATATTTTTGCTCAGCTAAGATGATAAGTGAGTTGAGAAGAACTGAGCTGAAATGTATATGAAAAAATCTGATGTGGACACCACATGACTTCCTTGTACGATTATTGAACTATACATATTTTTTTAATAAATAAATTACAAAATATTAATTTTAACTTCAAAACAGTAAGATATATAGCGACCATAATCTAACCCGGTTCTTTTAAAGAGAGTTTTGATTACAACAAAGAAATATTTGATTACAACAATGAATATGACTACTTTCACAATAAAAATATAAAATTTGTTATTGTACGAATCATAAAATTGCACGTATTTAACGTAATTTGACATGAACATTTTTTTTATGTTTTTGTCCTAATCCATAGCAAGCTTTATTACAAAAACAAAAAAGTATATAATTTTTAAATTTACATATCTCGCTTATACAAAGGGCTAATTTAATAATACTTGATGTGCTAGACGCAAAAATTAATTCTCTAAAACTTTTATTTGAAGCATTTATTTCTAAAATCAAATTAAAATCACTTTATTCAAGAAAAACTGATAACAACTTCAAGTAATGTACCACTTCCGGTTAGCCTATTTTAACCAAAATCTATTATGTTATTTCGATGGACATAAAAGCCTTGTATACCAAATTTGAAAAGTTTTGGATTATATTTTAAAAGAGTTTTTCATTAAAATCTATTATAGGCTTCATGTAAAGTACCACTTCTGGAAATTGTGTAATAACCATAAAGGGAGGTGCACAACTAGATGTTATAGGAGTCCCTAAATACAAAATTTCAACTTTCTACGGCTTACCGTTTTTGAGTTATGCGAGATACGTACGTACGTACAGACGTCACGACGAAATTAGTCAAAATGGATTCAGGGATGATCAAAATGGATATTTCCGCTGAAATCTGAAAACCGAAATTTTTCGCGATTACAATACTTCCTTTACTTACGTACAAGGAAGTAAAAATCTGTTGTGGCCAGCACAATACCTTCCGTCAATCTTGTATTATGTATAAATTCAATACATTAATTTTCTTGTAAAAGATGCTAAATTTCCAGTAAAATTATTTCATAAACAAACTATGCAAATTGCACTTGACACTAACATCATCTTCTTTAGTTTTCCCCATTCGTTAGGGGTCGCTATTTTTTATTTTCTTCTTCCACTCATTTCTGTTTGACGTATCGTTCTCATTCAGTTCCTTTTCTCTCAAGTCTTCCGCAATACAGTCCTTCGTGTGTGAGTATGGATTTTCTAGACATCTAGACACTCTAGCTCAAATACTAAGAATCGCAAAATTTTGAAACCTTGTATTTTCACCGTATTCTAATATGGAAAGAAGCCATTAGATTTTGTTGTAAATCGAACGAGAAATAGGATAACCGGAAATCACACTTTACTAGAAGCTCAAAATAGTTTTCTTCCAAAAATTCTTTTAAATTTTATTTTTTCGCGATGTTATTATAAAAATTAAAGATTAATGCATTTTCTACAGACATGCATTAATAATATTTTTATATATTTTATAGATAAATTAATAAAATAATCAATTTTATAAATACCGGAGTCTTTAAAGATAAACACAATTTCTTAGTTACACAGTTCATATTTCAAATGTATGTAACTGACAGATAAATGTCACTGTCAAAAAAATAATCATTTCAAATTAACAATAGTAACGTTTTAAAAAGAAAATTGTAAATAGAACAATAATAATAATAAATATATCTCGTGGCCGTATGCCTGAGTGTCTGGTCGCGAATCTGGGGACCCGGGTTCGATCCCGATCGACGCCAAAAATTACATCAAAATTTTAATGGCACAAAATTGACCCCTGTGGTGCACTCTCCATGCCAGCTATGAGTGCCCGTGAGGTGACGCCTGGTAAGTGCCCACACGGTACAAATATTCCATCATTACGATATCTGTATACAAAGTAGATTGGCACACCCAGCAATGGGTAATATGCCGTGATGAAATATTTATTTATTTATTTATTTATATATCATCACAGCATATTACCCATTGCTGGGTGTGCTAAACTGCTTTGTACACAGATTTCCGTAATGATGATGACATATTTGTATCGTGGGGGCGTTTACCAAGCGTCGCCTCACGAGCACTCATTTTTGGCGTGGAGAGTGCACCACTGGGATCAATTTTGTGCCATTTAAAATTCGAAATATTTGGTACTGGTAGGGAATGAATCCGGTTCCCCAGATTCGCGACCAGACCCTCAGGCACGCGGCTACGAGACATGTATTTAAATTAATAAAAATTAAATAGCGGGAGGTATTGTGTTGGCCATATCAGATTTTTTTCAATTTAGTGCGTCGATCCTGCAAAACCGGGTCAGTATTAATATTTAAATAACTATTTCCACCTCCCGGTCATGGAAAAAAATATTCTTCAGAAGAGTATGAAGTTTTTGCACAAATTACACCTCTGAAAAAAATCATGTATTTGTTTCCCATGCTGTATATTATTGTATAATAAATAAATTTTTAAATTTCATAAATTAAAAAATCCTAACAATTTTGAATAGTTTACTCTTCATTTTCTTGTGGGAACACACTTGAAATGTTTGCTAATAAATGCTTCAAGACTTAATATATCATCTATTAAAATCAGTTTATGATGTGAGCTACTATATTTAATACACGATAGAAGGAGTGTTGATACAACTATAAACATCATATTTTATATGAACTTCATATATGGCATAGGTATACGACACAAATATATAAGCAATATAGTTTCTATTCTAACTGTACTGTATGTCATTGACTTGTATTATTAAAAACGCCAATGTGATTTTCCGGATAAATTAGTTGCAGTGGCAGAAAGATATATTACTTGTTCTTAATTACAACATTTTTATCGCTGGTCACAATGTAATACGCTGCTCGTATGAGGCAACACTTACGCATATCTTATTTTTAACTTAACAACCGATGTATCGTAAAGTTTACGAGCTGACATCAACTTAGGAAGCGATCGGAATCAGATAAATCAGGTGCGGTGTACTCTGACGACAACAATTGTCAACAATACCAGTATTATCTCATTGAGTTTATGACGATACTCAATGGGGCTCGGTATATTATATAGGCAGTTATTAGATTTATGTAATATGGAATATATTTACTAATCAAATACTATAACTTTTTTTCAAAACTAGACAGGGTGAGTCTGGGAAGTTACAATTGACATCTATGTAAATAATCTCTCTATAAAGGATAGTTATTACTATTATTATGGAGAATTTAATCTTCTTTAATATTTAGAAGAAAAATAAATTTTCAAAAAATAATATTTGGAAGATTTTTTTTAAGAATCTGCTACTTTCGGTTGTCCAATTGTTACAAAAATATTTTCAGTTTTTCACACACACACACACACACACACACACACACACACACACACACACACAGAGAGAGAGAGAGAGAGAGAGAGAGAGAGACATAATCGTAAAAATGTTAAAATCGGATTGTAGGTATCTTAAAACGTGCTAAATAATCTGTTGTGGCCAGCACAATACCTTCTGTCAATCCTGTGTATAATGTAAAAATTCCATACTTAATTTTTCTTGGAAAAGATTCTAAATTTCCAGTAAAATTATTTCATAAAAAATCTATTCAAATTGCACTTGACACTGATATCTTCTTCTTTAGCTTTTCCCATTCGTTAGGGGTCGGTATTTTTGCGTGTCGCTCTCATTCAGTTCCTTTTCTCTCAAGTCTTCCACAATCCATCTTAACTTTGGTCTTCCTCTGTTTCTTCAAACTCCTATTACTAAACTATTCATTCTTGTTCCAATATAATTCTTCATTTCTCCTCATGACATGTTCAAACCAATGTAATCGTCTTTCTTGAAACTTGTAACACGAGTTATTTTCTTACCGTATCTTTCCGTGTCTTCCCCACCATCTACTTCAACATCCTCCTCCCTGCCACATTAATTTACTTTTTATTGATACTGACATCTGTCAATTTGAATTAAATGAATATATTAGTAGTTTCCATGTTTAGTATAGCTAGTTGAATTATAAAATTTAAATAAAAATAAATAAATAAATATATCATCACGGCATATTACCCATTGTTGGATGTGCCAAGATTTCGGTAATGATGAAATATTTGCACCGTGCGGGCGCTTACCACACGTCACTTCACGGGCACTCATGGCTGGCGTGGAGAGTTCACCACAGGAGTCAATTTCTTTAAAATTCTTTAACTCTGTATCTATTGAATATGAAGTATAAAATGTAATCAAATCGTATAGAGATTAATATATTCTTTAAGTTATAATAACGTTAATTGTCAATAAATTAAATTTAACTGTTAAATCTTCAAATGAGGCTACTTCCGGTTCACCAATTATAACCAAAATCTAATCAGTTGTTCTTCTGGATGTAAATTTGAGGAATACGAAAAAAATATAATTTTTGGAATCGTGGTATTGAAGTTATGGGATCCGGAACTTTTGCCACAGACACACACACACACACACACACACACACACACACACACACACACACACACACATACATACATACATACATACATACATACATACATACATACATACATACATACATACATACATACATACAGACATCATCGTAAAAATGGTAAAATCGTATTGTAGGGACCCTAAAACATGCTTATTCATTAAAAACTCATCATTAAATTTTTTGACCAAATGTGACAATACCTTCCTTACCGACGGAAGGTAAAAAACACAAATGGTTCATAATGTATGACTAAAATGAACTGTATATTCCGTTCTGAATGTGTAACCTAGTAATCTGCTTTATTCTCATCCAAGCAAAAATGATGTTCCTATCCTGTTTTATAAACGAATTAAGCTACACCTTCTTTCTTCACACACATTTTCTCTCTGTTTGTTTCTTTTGTGTCTTGGTTGATTTTTTCTGGTGTGTTTGGTGTAAGATAGGCGCCATCTGGCTGGTTGTTTTTACCATTTCTTGCACGGCGGTGGTTTTTCCTCGTGTCAAACCGTCCACTGTGGTCTTCCGCCGACAAGGACGCTGGTCACTCAGCTGTGAACGAATAGATGAAATTCGCTTCTCAACGACACAATATCCACTCTTAGAACATTCTTTTTACGCTACTTTTTGCGGGAATAGAAGATATATTTAGTCTTTGTCGGAATTTCCAGAAGATTTTTCGATGAAAATTAAAAATGAGAAATAGACCATATGGAATAAAAGCAATTAGGTAATTCAAATTTCTGATGATAACAGAGATTTTCAGAAAATTCCCCAGAGAGGGCAACACTAGTCGAAGTATTACGTTAATCCGTTAATTCGTGACTTAATTGAAATATTGTACCCAGCACAGTACCTCTCGCCACTTTCATTTTTGGTTACATAAATATAGTATTTAACATTTCTTGTATACCTATACTCTACACCAAAAATTATACTTATATCTATTCCTTATATTTAAATTTTTTAATTTTAAATTCATTCTATGAAGAAATTTTGTCCTACTCTTCTAATTTTTCGAGATGTTTCCAATTCATTATCGGGAGTAACAGTATTTCTGAAGGGTATATGTAATATACCTATAATATTAAATATTTAACTATGAATACATTAAGAAATAATATAATGCATGTACTTCCCAGAAAAAGTCTTCAGTAATGTCTCCGGATTTCTGACACAGACATTTATCTGTCAGTTACAAATAGTTTAAATTTTCAACTATTTTCCATGGCATTCTTTCGGCTGTAAAATTTATTACAACACTATTTTATATATTATATTTCTTTTATCTCTAAATCTATAGAATATATAATAAAATATTTAAATGTATCAGATAGAGAATTTAATTTTCTTTAATAATACCAAGAAAAAATTTAAAAAAATAATATTTAGAAGATTTTTTTTCAAGAATCTTCTAATTCCGGTATTTAATTGTTACCAAAACTTTTTCAGATCTTCCCATGAATGTCCGATTGGGAAATACGTAGTTAAACAAATATAAAGTCTTATAGTTTTTGAGTAATCGTTCTTCCAACATCCCACATAGACACATACATACACACACACACATACATCCACACACACACACACACACACACACACACACACACAGACATCATCGTAAAAATGTTAAAATCGAATTGTAGGGACCTTAAAACGTGCTTATTCAATAAAATCTGTATATGTGATTTTTAGCATGAATCCAATACCTCTCTTAGCGAGAGGTAAAAAGAGGCAAAAGGACTTAAAGTTAATCAACAAAAAATGTTTTGCATGAGCAATAACGATAGTTGAAACTTCTGTTTTTATTAACATCCCTATTTATTTTGTTAAACAATAACAACGTTGTGGTCCACAGTATGAGACAAAGTATTTTAGAGAGAACCATAACTGGTCACTTAAGGATACTGACGACCGGTTGAACTAACATTCAAATTGTCAAATGAATTATCAGGTATCAACCAAAATCTAATTCATCCGATTCGATTGCTTGTATAAGTACTTCTGCTAACACTTATTAAAACGAACGATTGTTGTTTTGGTGGTGTTCAGTGAATCCAATCGTCCTGTCCTTACGCTATGCTAGGCGGAAGAAGTATAGTTATCGTGACGTTATGGGAAACACAGTGATGTATAACAGGTGAGTTCAGTATCCAAGTATCGGCGATCGCAGCATCAACGCGGCTGTGGAACAACTGAAGCGCAAAGCAACGCCCCGATACATTCACGGACAGATCAGATTCCAATCAGCAAAAGAAAACTAGCTAACGCGAAAATATACTATAAAGGACACAGAGACGATTAAAAAGTTTTCATTGAAACTACGAGTACAAAAATTTAATTAATTTAGTAATAATTTGCTTACAGTTAAGGCAATTAAATTCAAAGGGATCTAAACGATACAAAATTCTGTGTATTATGTATAAATTCCATACATTTTCTTGCAAAAGATACTAAATTTCCAGTAAAATTATTTCGTAAACAAACTATGCAAATTTCACTTGACAATGACATCTTCTTCTTTAGCTTTTCCCATTCGTTAGGGGTCAAGTCTTCCGCAATACAGTCCTTCCATCTTATCTTTGGTATTTCTCAGTTTCTTTAACCTTCCACTACTAAGCTGTTCATTCTTCTTCCAATATATTCTTCATTTCTCCTAATGACATATTCAAACCAATGTAATCATCTCTCTTGTATCTTCCTAGAAACTTCTAACACTAGATATATTTCCCTTATTCTTTCATTTCTTACTGTATCTTTTCGTGTCTTCCCCAACATCTATCTCACATCTCTGCTACGTTCATTTACTTTTCATTGATACTGACATCTGTCAATTTGAATTTGAATAATATATTCTTTAAGTTATAATAACAAATATCAATAAATGATATTTAATTGTTAAAATATTCAAATAAGGATACTTCCGGTTGACCATTTATAACCAAAATCACCTCTTCTTCTGGTTGTAAACTTGAGGAATACGAAAAAATATATAATTTTTGGAATCGTGGTATTGAAGTTATACGATCATTGCGATCCGAAACTTTCGTCACACACACACACAGAGTGAGAGACACAGACACACACATATATACAGACATCATTGTAAAAATGGTAAAATCGTATTATATGGACCCTAAAACGTGCTGTTTTAGGGATTGACTAAAAACTCATCATTGAATATTTTGACCTTCCTTACCTAAAGGTGACGGAAGGTAAAAATAAACCAAATTTGTAGTGCATTTTCACAATAATAATATGTCTCTCTTTCGTGCAGTTTCATCGAATTGGAACAATGGCACATTACAAATGTCAAATTGTCAGAAATATCAACTTAATAGAAAAGAGTCGATGGGGCCAGCACATTACCTTCCGTTAGTTCAATGCATTTTATACAAATTCCATACAGAAAGTTTCTAGCCAGGGATTCTACAGTAAAATTATAAAAAAACATTCTATATCAATTGTCAATTTCACTCGACACTTTAAAATATAATTTTCTTAATATAGTAGCTGTTTCCATGGTTATAGCATAGCTGGCTGCTTTATGAAATTTAATTCCTTTATAGTATTATAACTATATCTATTGAAATAAATAAATAAATATTTCATCACGCCATATTACCCATTGTTGGGTGTGCCAATTTGCTTTGTATAGATATCGGTAATGATGGAATATTTGTACCGTGCGGGCGCTTACCAGGCGTCACCTCACGGGCACCCATAACTGGCGTGGAGAGTGCACCACAAAGGTCAATTTTTGGCGTCGGTCGGGATCGAACCCGGGTCCCCAAATTCGCGACCAAACACTTAGGCACACGAACATGAAGTATAAAATGTAATCAATTCGTATACAGAATAAAATATTCTTTAATATTTATAATAACATTGAATGTGAAAAAAAAGTTATATTTAACAGCGTTTTTTCAATAAAAATTGTTAAAACCATCAAATGATGGTACTTCTGGTTGAGCAATTATAACCAATATCTAATCTGTATACGGATGTAAGGAAAACGAATACGTAAAAATTGTAATTTTTGGAATTGTAGTATTGGAGTTATCGCGGCCGAAATTATAGTCATACACACACGAACACACATACACACACACACACACACACACACTTACACACACACATACACATACATCATCGTAAAATAGTAAATTCGTATTGTAGGGATCTTAAAACGTGCTTATTCATTGAAAACACCACCAAATGGTGACGGAAGGTAAAAAATGATGCTAAATTTAAATCCGGAGCTTCTATTGAAACACCTTTGTTAACCCTGTCCACTAGACCACGTCTGCCTGTAACAAGCAGTAGTTGTAAGTGTTTATTATAAATATAACTTCCAAAAAAGGAAAATTTCAAAGTAATGTCTTCTCCTCACTGGCTTGTCGACAAAATGCACCTTATGTGCCTAGTTTCTACGCTATAAATCTTTTCCCTTACGTAATAATGTACAGGTTATAACATTGTAATATTCTGAAACACAGAATCGTGCAGGATACACAGAATAAATCAAATTAGCTAATTATGCCACCTCCAAATTGGGAAAAGTGAATATGACGAAATATTTATCTTTCCGTTCCCATATTTAGATTTAGATAGAATTAGATTGTCTACCGGTCACTAAACTTTAGCGCTAAAATCTATGTCAAATTTCACTTAATGCATTTTTAAAAGTTAACAAGCTATAATGGTGATACAATTTGATCCCTGTGGTGTTCGCTTCGTTTCAATACATTAGACATACGTAATTAAGTAAAGTATAAAATTGGAATTCTGTTCCAGTTTCTGTAATATCTACCCAATAATTTTCTTGTAGGATGTATGTATAACTTGTTAAGTGAGAAAATGAAAGGCAAATAAACGCGGGATATAATGAATTACGTGTTATTCTAACAAAGAATAAGATGTTTACCTCTTGCTAAGAGAGGTATTGGATTCATGCTAAAAATCGCATATCCAGATTTTAATGATTAAGCATGTTTTAAGGTCCCTACAATCCGATTTTAATATTTTTACGATGATGTTTGTTTGTGTGTGTGTGTGTGTGTTGTGTGTTGATGTGTGTGTGTGTGTTAGGATGTTGTAGATACGGTTACTCAAATTATATAAGACATGTGTAACAACGGATTCCCCAATCTAACAGTAATGGGAAGAGTTGAATAGGTTCTGGTAACAATTGAACAACCGGAAATGGTAGTTTCTAAAACAAAAATATTATTTTTGAAAATAAAGATAATTAAATCCTCAATCTGATACATTTAAATTTTTATTATATCTCCTATAGGTTTAGAAATATAGTATAATAATTATAGAATAATCTGTTGTAATAAATCTCGTTGCCCAAAAAAGAGTTGAGATATTTAGATGTTTGTAATTGACAGATAAATGTATTATGTCAGTGTCAAAAATCAGCAAATTTTCTAACATTGCTGGAAGATTTTTCTGGGAGGTACGAGTACATTTAATATATCTTATTGTATTATTAATGGAATATATATTTAAAATTATAGGTATATTAAGATTACATAAGAAATACTGCTAATACTGTCAATGAATTTCAAGAATTTTAAACATATTAGAAGAGTAGGACAAAATTCTTCATAGAACGAAAGAAGAGTTACAATTTCAATTATTTGTATGTACAAGAAATGTTAAATTCGTTATTGATACCGCGCGAGCGGTCATGTGACTTTGTTGGCCTTGGCAAGCAGATATTATTTACATAGATGTCACAATTTTCATGTCATAATTTTTCATTCAAAATTTGAAAATATTCAGATGGATAGAAAATTATGATGTTTTGAATGAAAAATTATACTTGACACCTATGTACATTATTACTGCTTGCCAAGGCCAACAAAGTCACATGACTGCTCGCGCTCTATGCAACATATAATGAAAATGGCGAGAGATATTGTGCTGGCCACAACAGATATTTTTTAAATTGTATTGATGTCCACATTTAACCAAAAATGAACAATTGACAGTCTATGCAATTTAAGCTTAAATTATATCCTAAATATTTCTTTCTAAATAACAGCTTTACGTCCTACTGACCGCCATGGCAGGTGCGATTACAGCGCCGCCAATGGATTCTGCGAGTCCCAATAGCGTCCATTACAATAACTATTATATTGTTTATATTTCACAAATAAAATGTTTCGGTCATGTTTCGTAGTTCATCCAAAATGTGCAGAAAAAGCAGACATGTTTTTGCAATATCGCTGATATAATATGGAGTAATATTTCACAAAAACCTGTATCAGGAATGTGTAAAAACCTCATTAAGTTCTTAACGAACTACTTCCCTCTAATAATTATTTTTTAAACACGCATAAAACCGCAGACCACCCATACGAGCAACCGCAGCAAAATAAAAGACAAACGCACCTAATCATTTCCACCGTTTAAAAACAATACTCACATCTCATCACCAACAGAGCAGAGAGAAACATCGGACAATCGCGCCCTTCATTAAATATTTGCACAGCGAAACAAATTGAATGGAATTCGGAATTCATCAGCGAAGAAATGAAAGTGATTTTCAATTTTTACTGTAAAATGTTTTACTCATTCTGCACAGATGTTACTGTTAAACTGTATCAATGAAGACGTTTTCAAACGTCACTTTTTGAATCAAAAACAAGTTTTTTTTTTCAATTTTTGAAGGTTACGTCGTTCTGCACTTAAGCCAGATGTTACCACATCTAGTTAACGTGACAGTTTAATAACCATAAGTTAAGAATTAAACTTCCAAAGGTGGTAAAAACAATTTTGGTTAGTACTAACTGTCAATTTAACCAAAGATGATAAGAACAGGTCTTAAGGGCGCGATTAAACTTATGATAATAACCGATGTACCTACGCTCTTTTTCTAGATTTTCCATGAAAATAAATTGAACTTATCTCAATCTTTGGCAGTTTCTCTGTCCATTTCCATCTCTCCAAAAAAAAATCTGATGTGGCCAGCACATTACCTTCCGTCAATCCTGTGTATTATGTACAAATTATATATGTATAGGGCGCGAGCAGTCACGTGACTTTGCTGACCTTGGCAATCAGATATGAGGCCCCGTTTCAAAATAACAGCTATTAATTATATCCATAACTGACAATTGTCATAATTTTTTGTTATTGTATTGCATGAAATAACAAAATCATGAAATTTTGAAAGAAAAATTATGACAATTGTCAGTTATGGACATAATTAAAAGTTGTTATTTTGACACGGGGCCCCGTATCTGCTTGTCAAGGTCAGCAAAGTCACGTGACTGCTCGCGCCCTATACATAAATTTTCGTACAAAAGATCCTATATTTCTAGTAAAATTATTTCATAAACAAACTAAGGCAATTGCACTTGACACTGACATCTTCTTGTTCTTTTGCTTTTCCCATTCGTTAGGGGTCGCTATTTTTTTATTTTCTTCTACCACTCATTTCTGTTTTGCCTCTCGTTCTCATTCAGTTTTCTTTTCTCTCAAGTCTTCCGCAATACAGTCCTTCCATCTTATCTACCTTCTATTACTAAGCATTCATTCTTCTTCCAATATATTCTTCATCTCTCCTCATCACATGACCATGCCAATGTAATCGTCTCTCTTGTATCTTTCTAGATACTTCTAACTCTTGAGTTAGTTCCCTTATTCTTTCATCCCTTACCATATCCTTCCGTATCCTCCCTAACATCTATCTCAGCATCCTCATCTCTGCCACATTCATTTACTTTTCATTGATACTGGCATCTGTCAATTTGAATTATTTGAATATATTAGCAGCCTCCATGATTAGTATAGCTGGCTGATTTATAAAATTTAATATCTTTATAATTCTTTAACTCTATATCTATTAAATATGAAGTATACAATGCCCGCATAAGGCCAGGATACACCCCTCGTGGAAATAACACACCATACCAACACCTTATCTGCGAATTTGGCCTTTTGTTTATATCAGATATTATTAGGGAGCTCTGCAATATTGTCAGTATAAAAACGATCATTTCCCTTAATTTCTGAGTTGCTCAGTATGAAATCCGAAAAATAGAAGTAAATGTCGTTTAATACCCTATACTAGGTGTTCTAAAAATTTGCACCTTATGGAAGAACAAGCCCATCTTTCTTTAATTTAAGTTCATAATTTTCTTGCTTATGTTAATTATTAAATATTACAAAACTTTAAGTATATGCATTTTATATTACGAAAATAATTGCTGAAATTTGTGCAAAAACTTTTAGGATATTACGTTATATTAACTATAAATTCCTTATAAAATGTATGGTTTTATAAAACCCTATTCCATCTAATGACGTTATTGTTATTCAAATGTTGTACTCCGTGTCACCTTGAACGTCAGGTGGAGCGACTCCGTCAGAAATTTAGAAATAACACTCCAAAGTTCATTGTTCCATATTTTATTGAACTATCATCATTAATAATTTTATTCGTAATGATATCAATTATTTTTTTCTCAAAGGTTAATATCTGTAACACATTACACTAAATTACATCTTTGTTGTGGCAGCAATTATAGGTTGATGTATGATTGTAACGCTGAATGATACTGTAGCATTGAACGTCCAATTTGAAACAGATCATAGAGATTAGTGCAAGATTATTGCACTTTCACGACACACGGCTCAAGGGCTACATTGTTTATATTAAATTAAGGTTATTGCAGATCACGATACGTGGATATTTATATTTACTGTAATTGTTGCAACAGTTATAGTAATTATACCTCCATTAATGAAAGCGAAGGAGATAATAAAATTTAATATATTTAATAAACTATCATTTCTGTACTCCAAAGAAACAAATGTTTACCGTTTAAGTATACTAGAGTACAAAAGAACTCTTTAAATAAATAGAATTATCTCCAAAATCTTATATAAATAAAAATCTGATGTGACCAACACAATACCTCCCGCCATTTACCTATGGGATTCGATCCCAATCAACGCCAAATAATTCGAATTTTAAATGGCATAAAATTAACCCTTGTGGTAAACGCCCGCACAATACAAATATGTCATCATCATTACCGAAATGTGTGTATAAATCAGATTAGCACACCCAGCGACAAATAATATGCCGTCATAATATATTTATTGGTTTTTTTTAATTAAATACATACCTGCATATTTACTAATGCTAGAAATTATGTATATTAAGTTCCTTTCCATAAAACTATTGTTCTATTTACAATTTTTCTTTTAAAACTTTGCTATTATTAATTTGAAATGATTTTTTTTTGACAGTGACATTTATTTGTCAGTTACATACATTTGAGCTGAACTATGTAACCATTGAGATGTGTTTAAAGCATAAGCTCCGAGATATAATTTTTATATTATTCTATAAATTTATCAATAAAATATATAAAAAAGTATTAAAGCAAACCTGTAGAAAATGGAATAATCTTTCATTTTTATAATAACAAATATATTTAAAGATATTTTTTGAAGAAAAACTATCTTATGCTACAAGTAAACTGCCATTTCCGGTTATCCGATTGCCACCAAAATCTAATGGCTTCTTTCCATATTAGAATAAGGTACAAATACATGGTTTCAAAACTTTCTGAATGATAGTATTTGAGTTAGAGCGTAAAGAGGATCCACACCCACACACATACATACACACAGACATCATATGTATAATATAATTAATGTAAATCAAGCCTTTGGATTTTTCTGACACTTAAATTCCTTTGAATTTTCTTGTAAATACTTCAATTTATGATGGTGAATTCTGTATTCTATTCTTGTTCGTGAGAAATAAGACAGTAGAGACATAATTATTATTAATATGATTTAGTCATATTCACATGAAATTCCAATCAATAATATTGATTACTTAATCGAACTCATAATGTTCAGTTCCCAGGAATTCTTTATCTTGAGAAAGCTGGAAGATTAATTAAACCTATCTAGATAAATTCTACAACTTTCTTAATTTAGTAACGATATTTCTTCTGCCGTCTTTGTTTTCTCAACAATATTGATACATCACACAGCATTATACATTATGACATAGAAGATATCATTAAGATGATTTCGCTTTTCTACCACGAAGCATATAATGAGGAGATGAACGTATCGTATGATTTGGAAGACAACTTAATAAAATATAATGAAGCTCTTACTTAAGACACATGTGGTCGAGCATGGGAAATAGATTAGATGAAGATTCAAGAAGAACCTACCAGCAAATTAACAATTTTTCAGAAAAGGATTATTTCAAATAAAATGACTCAACCTTTTTATCTCTCGCTAAGAGAGGTTTTGGACTCATGCTAAAAATCGCATATCAATATTTTAATTAAACGTTTTAAAGTCCCTGCAATGCGATTTTAATATTTTTACGATGATGTCTGTACATATGTGTGTGTGTATGTTGTGTGTGTGTTGTGTGTGAGTGATACCTGTTTAACTACGTATTTTTCAATCGGACATTATTGGAAAAAGCTGAAAAGGTTTTGGTAATAATTGGACAACCGCAGATTCTTAAAAAAATCTTCTAAATATTATTTTTTGATAATGTTTGTTCTTATTAGTAAAATAAGAGTAAATTCTCTATCTGATACATATAAATATTATATTATATCTTTTATAGATTTAGAGATAAAGAAATATAAGGTATATAATAATCTGTTGTAATAAATCTCACAGCCCAAGTAATGTCGCTGAAACCAATTGAAAAATGAAAATGTTTGTAACTGACAGATAAATGTCTGTTAAAAATCCAAAGACATTTACTGAAGATATTTTCTGGGAAGTACATACATTATATTATTTCTTATTGTATTAATAGTTAAATATTTAAACTTCTAGTTATATTACATATACCCTTCAAAAATACTGTCAATCCCGTCAACGAATTAGAAACATTTCGAAAAATTAGAAGTGTAGGACAAAATTTATTCGTAGAATGAATATAAAAAAATATTCTTAATTTCTTTCATCTCTTCTTCTAATTTCTCTGAATGACAAATTACTGAAGCTCTTTTCATTAGGCATTTAATTGTACCATATTTCTGAGAAGGATGATAATGTGAATTGGCATTAATATATTGATTAGTGTGCGTAGGTTTCCTGTAGACTGAATGTAGTAAAGAACCATCTTCTTTTCTTTCCAGTATAATACATCCAGGAAGGGAATAAATCCATTTTCTTCGACTTCTACGGTGAACTTAATATTTTCATGGTTGTTATTCCAGTCGTTTAAAAAAATTGATAAGTTTTGACGTCCATGGGACCAAATAGCGAAGACATCATCAACATAACATAAATACTTTTTTTTACTTCCTTGTACGTAAGTATTGTAATCGCGAAAAATTTCGGTTTTCAGATTTCAGCGGAAATATCCATTTTGATCATCCCTGAATCCATTTTGACTAATTTCGTCGTGACGTCTGTACGTACGTACGTACGTATCTCGCATAACTCAAAATCGGAAAGCAGTAGAAAGTTGAAATTTTGTATTTAGGACTCCTATAACATCTAGTTGTGCACCTCCCTTTCTGGTTATTACACAATTTACAGAAGTGGCACTTTACATGAAGCCTATAATAGATTTTAATGAAAAACTGTTTTAAAATATAACCCAAGACTTTTCAAATTTGGTATACAAGACTTTTATGTCAATCAAAATAACATAATAGATTTTGGTTAAAATAGGCTAACCGGAAGTGGTACATTACTTGAAGTTGTTAACAGTTTTTCTTGAATAAAATGATTTTATTTTGATTTTAGAAATAAATGCTTCAAATAAAAGTTTTAGAGAATTAATTTCTGCGTCTAGCACATCAAGTATTATTAAATTAGCCCTTTGTATAAGCGACATGTGTAAATTTAAAAATTATATACTTTTTTGTTTTTGTAATAAAGCTTGCTATGGATTGGGACAAAAACATAAAAAAATGTTCATGTCAAATTACGTTAATTATTTATTATTGTTAAATTAGTCATATTCATTGTAATCAAATATTTCTTTGTTGTAATCAAAACTCTCTTTAAAAAGAACCGGGTTAGATTATGGTCGCTATATATCTTCCTGTTTTGAAGTTAAAATTAATATTTTGTAATTTATTTATTAAAAAAATATGTATAGTTTAATAATCGTACAAGGAAGTCGTGTGGTGTCCACATCAGATTTTTAATTTACCTTTTTACCTTTCATTGACAAATGTTGCCTATGAGACACTATTTTAAGCAGGTAGTATCTTTGCGTATTTTCTAGGTATGTTTACTATTCGAAAGTTATGCTTTTCACATAGCACAAATTTCTAGGAATACAAATTTCTTGTCCGGAATCACATTAAAATAATTTTCATGGAAATAATAATAAATTAATGAGTGTTTATGCGGAAGTGGGTATGTATGACTGCGAAGAGCTGCATGACTGACACCGGCTCGGCTTATCGGAAGAGAAGTGAAGCATACTCTGCGTACTTTAGATCTGCGAGATATGAACACGATAAGCTATTTGATATAGCTTTTATCTTGGCTTCCAGACCTCAGTAGTTAACTACACTATACTTTATGATATTTGTATACCTGACGTTTATGTCTATCGTAATTTCAATCATTATTTTTAACTTTATATTCTATGGCGACTCATCTTTTATACCAAATTACTAAATTGTAACTGTATTCAACAATTGATCAGATTGAAATTACTGCAAACACAAAAATATAACACTACTGTAACCTTAGTTAAGTCAAATTAACTTAAATGTTTCGTTTTCAAAGTTCAACTCAAATTTTATGACAAAAATATACTGGAAAATGTTGTCAAACAAATTTCAAAGATAAGTAACTAAGATTGAAGAAAATTATAGGTCTTCTAGTGGACATGGTGAGACATTTATTAATTTCATGATAAAATATGAGATTTAGTTCATTATTCTTTTTGCACGATCAGGTTTTTTTAAAACTTTACCGATAGGGTTTCCAAGGCAGTAAGTTTTGTTTACAAATTACTGATCAGTAAGTGATGTGACTGACCGGTAACTGATGTGACTACCTACCGATCAGGAGGCGGTGAAAATTATATAAATAAAAAATAAATGTACAATTTTTAAAGCTTTAACGATAATAAAACAACGATCATAGCTTGCTTAAAAATGACAACTATATTTTTAAAATGTCAAAATAATTTTTAAATAATTCTAAATTTTAATTTGTTATTATTGGGACAATCGTGCAAAAAATATAGTAAGCATTGCGGGCATTAAGTGCTTCTTACTAATTCTCGATCGGTAAGGTACACTTACTGCCCTTAATACTTAAATAATTATTTAGGGGGTCTCGGGGCCGTTTTAATAGCACAAAATTGATCCGTGTGGTGCACTTTCCGCGCCAGCATTGAGTGTCCGTGAGGTGACGACTGGTAAGCGCCCGCACGGTACAAATATCTGTGTACAAAGCAGATTGGCACACCCAGCAATGGGTAATATGTCGTGATGATATATTTATTTATATATTAATGAATCAATCCAACAGGATACAAAATCCTAATTACTGGACGATTATTTAAAGATATACAAACATGAATATGAATGTATTGTAACAGTAGATAATAAATAAAAATCTGTTGTGGCCAGCACAATACCTCTCGCCACGTTTCTGGTTACATAATTATAGGGCGCGAGAAGTCATGTGACATTGATTGCCTTGACAAGCAAATGTGGGGGCCCGTGTCAGAATGACAATTTGTAATTATGTACATAAATGTCAAATGTCAGAATTTTTCATTAAAAATTTCAAAATTTTCTAAATTCACGTAGTTAATTTGTCACCAGGAGTGTGGAATTTACTTGTCGAGGAAAATAAACCACATGGAATTTGAAAATCTGACATGGGCCCCATATCTGCTTGTCAAGTCACATGACTGCTCGCGCGCTAATGTATTTAACATTTCTTGTATACCTACACTCTACACCAAAAATTCTACTTTTTTGGTTACATAAGTATAGGGCGCGAACAGTCATGTTACATTGTTTGCCTTGACAAGCAAATGTGGGGGCCCGTGTCAGAATGACAATTAGTAATTATGTACGTAGATGGCAAATGTCAGAATTTTACATTAAAAATTTCAAGATTTTCTAAATGCACGTAGTGAAGGAAAATAAACCACATGGAATTGGAAAATCACTAAATTTAGAATGAAAAATTATATTAAACATCTATGTAAATAATTACTAGCTATCATTCGAACACGGGCCTACTTATATCTATTCTTTATATTTAGATTTTTTATTTTTAAATTAAATCAGTGAAGATTTTGTCCTACTCTTCTAATTTTTTCGAAATGTTTCCAATTCATTGTCGGGATTGACAGTATTTTTGAAGGGTATATGTAATATACCTATAATTTCAAATATTTAATTATTAATACAATAAGAAATAATATAATGTATATGTTTTTCTAATTATTTTCTTACAATTAGTTTACAAGTCTTTGCACCACAATCAAACAAGACAATTATCTGATAATATACAAGTATTTATTAATTTTGAAACATATATTTTCATTTCTACTCTTACATAACCTAATATCGTACCACATATGCTTACTGGCAGTATCCAATATCTCAGTCTCATATCACGTATCTTATGTGAAAGTGAATAAAAAAGTCGACTGTCCACATATATGTATATGCCACAGTCACAGTGCTGTACGATATTTACTGTAGGGACTTAGAAACTGCAGACAGCTTATGCACTGGACGAAAGCCGAAAGGTTGTTGAACTAACTTTCACTGCCAACAGCGAAGATGAGCTACAATGAAGATGAAGATGAAATCATCGAAATTAAAGGACAAGCGAGGAAAGAGAAAGGGAGATAATTAGTACCCAACAGGTTGTAAAATATTCTGATGTGTCCGACGCGATCACAAATTGTAGGATGTTTTCTTTATCTATCACCACAATTAAAATGAAAGCAAAGATGTACAATAAGACCAGTTAGACAACCATTCAATTTTTAAAAATATACCTACTTAAAAAAAATCTTCTAAATATTATTTATTGAACATTTTTGTTCTTGCTGGTATTAAAGAAGAATAAATTCTCTATCTGATACATATAATTATTTTATTATATCTTTTATACATTTAGAGATAAGGAAATATAAGGTATATAATAATCTGTTGTAATAAATCTCACAACCAATTGAAAAATGAAAATGTTTGTAACTGACAGATAAATGTCATTGTCAGAAATCCAGGGACAATACTTAAGATTTTTTCTGGGAAATACATACATTATATTATTTCTTATTGTATTAATAGTTAAATATTTGAAATTATAGGTATATTACATGTACTCTTCAAAAATACTGCAAATCCCGACAATTAATTGGAAACATTTCGAAAAATTAGATGAGTAGGACAAAATTTCTTCATAGAATGAATTTAACATTAAAAAATCCAAATATAAAGAATTCTATTTATATCTATAAATATATAATAATAATATAAAATTAAAAAATCTAAATATAAGGAATAGATGTAAGTAGAATTTTTGGTGTAGAGTGTAGGTATACAAGAAATGTTAAATACATTAGGGCGCGAGCAGTCATGTGACTTTCTTGACCTTGACAAGCAGATATGAGGGCCCATGTCAGAATGACAGCTAGTAATTATGTAATAAATGTCAAATATCATAATTTCTCATTCTAAATTTAGTGATTTTCCAATTCCATGTGGTGACATGTAAATTCCACACTCCTGGTGACAAATTCACTACGTGAATTTAGAAAATCTAATTACTAATTTTCATTCTGACACGAGCCCTCATATCTGCTTGTCAAGGCCACCAATGTCACATGACTGCTTGCGCCCTATACTTGTGTAACCAAAAACGGATGTGGCGAGAGGTGATGGTCACAACAGATTTTTTTCTCTTTCATTCTCTAGCAAATAAACAGTTAAAATTGAATAAAAAATCTGATGTAAATAAGACAGTACCTCCTGCTATATGTATATCATTTTTATATTACTTTATAAATTTATCAATACAATATATAGAAAAAGTATTAAAGCAAACTTGTAGAAAATGGAATAATCTTTAATTTTTATAATAACAAATTGAGAAAAAAATACATTTAAAGGTATTTTTGAAGAAAAACAATCTTGAGCTTCAAGTAAACTGCCATTTCCGGTTATCCGATACCACCAAAATCTAATCAGTTATTTCCATATTAGAATAAGGTAGAAAAACATGGTTTCTAAACTTTCTGAATGATAGTATTTGAGTTAGAACGTAAAGAGGATCCACACACACACACACATGCACACAGACATCATCGTGAAAATGTTAAAAATGGATTCTAGGGACCTTAAAACGTGGTCATTTACCAAAATCTCGTTATGCGATTTTTAGCACGATTCCTATACCTCCCTTACCAAGGGTAGCGGGAGGTAAAAATTATATGTTCTTTTCTTTTCATAACCAGATATTTATTTATTTTATGTAATTGCAACAGGAACTTTTCGTATTTTCTCTGTAACTCTCATATTACTATATTCTCAAACTACGTATTATTAACAATTCAGAAGCCATAAATCATTTATCCCAAATTTAACTGCGCTTGCTGTACAAACTTATAGCTTACAGTGTACTTCTTGTTTCTTCTCCTTAGAATACATTATTTATTTTCTGAATGGAACATTTCTAATATTGTTAATAGTTTAAAAATGTTTAATGGTGGTTAAGTACGGCAATGAATCATTTGAAATGAAATAAAAGTAAAGCAGAAACATAATAGGTGTTAAAACAGTATGAACTTCCTTGTTGGTACAGTTAGCATAGCAACAGAGAACAGCTGTGCCTGTGAAGCTGATCCCAGATCGAAACCCTAGGCCAGATCTACAGTTCACTTCGTTCCGTACTCTACTTAATTTACTACCTTCAACCCACAGTACACAAAACAACTAAGTTCCAAACGGTGTAACAGCATTTCTACATTTTCCTAATTTCCTTATACAGTTGCAAATTCTAGTTCCCATTGTACGAGGAGAACTACGTTTAATAAACTGTTTGATATCTAGGACTCTTGTTCAGAAAAGGAAATAAATGCAGATTTATCATCCGTTCAGAATCCACCAATCACAAGGTTCGTTATTTTAACCAATCACGCAATGAACAATAATAATTCGATTTATTATTTTTCTTAAACAATTTATATTTTTACCTTCCGTCACCTTTAGGTAAGGAAGGGATTATTTTTGGTCAAAAAATTTGGTGGTGAGTTTTCAATGAATAAGTACAATTTAAAGTCCCTAAAATATAATTTTACTATTTTTACGATTATGTCTGTATGTATGTATGATGTGTGTCTGACAATTCTTTCGGATCCGGTAACTCCAAAACTACAATTCAAAAAATTACAATTTTTTCGTGTTTCTCTTCCTTCCATTCATATGCAGACGTGGTTAGATTTTGCTCATAAGTGGTCAACCGGAAGTATCCTCATTTGCAGATTTCAGCAGTTTTTCTTGAAAACACATTTAATGTTATTGTTATTCTCTATACGATTTGATTGCATTTTATGCTTCATATTCAATGGATTTAGAGTTAAATATACATAATTTAAATTTCATAAAGAAGCTAGCTATCTATAACTATTTTTACGATGATGTATGTATGTATGTATGTGTATGCGTGTGTGTGTGTGTGTGTGTGTATGTGTGTGTAAGTGTGTGTGTGTATGTGACGATTGTATCGGATCGCATAACTCCAATACCATGATTCCAAAAATTATATTTTTTTCGTATTCCTCAAGTTTAAATCCATATGCAATCATGATTAGATTTTGGTTATAATTAGTCCAACGGAAGTAACCTCATTTGCAATTTTTAACAGTTTTTTTTTAATTACTCGAATTTTAATGGCACAAAATTGACCCTTGTGGTGCACTCTCCACGCCAGCTATGGGTGCCCGTGAGGTGACGCCTGGTAATATTCCATCATTACCGATATCTGTACAAAGCAGATTGGCACACCCAGCAATGGGTAATATGCCGTGATGAAATATTTATTTATTTATTTATTTTATTTTAACAGTTTTTGTTTAATTCATTTAATGTTATTATAACTTAAAGAATATATTATTCCCTATACGATTTGATTGCATTTTATACTTCATATTTAATAGATATAGAGTTGAAGAATTATAAAGATATTAAATTTTATAAATCAGCCAGCTACGCTAACCATGGAAACTGCTAATATATTTAGATAATTCAAATTGACAGATGTCAGTATCAATGAAAATTAAATTAATGTGGCAGAGGTGAGGATGTTGGGATAGATGTTGGGGACGACACGGAAAGATACGGTATGGAATGAAAGAATAAGGGAAGTAACTCTAGTATTACAAGTTTCTAGAATGATACTAGAAAGACGATTGCATTAGTGTGGAGACATGAAGAATATATTGGAAGAAAAATATAAGGTTGATGAAACAGAGGAAGACCGAAGATAAGATGGAAAGACTGTATTGCGGAAGACTAGAGAGAAAAGGAACTGAATGAGAACGACACACAAAAACAGAAATGGGTGGAAGAAGAAAATAAAAAATAGCGACCCCTAACGAATGGGAAAAGCTAAAGAAGATGTCAGTATCAATTGCAATTTGCATAGTTTGTTTATGAAATAATTTTACTGGAAATTTAGAATCTTTTCCAAGAAAATTTATGTATGAAATTTATTCATAATACACAGGATTGACGGAAGGTATTGTGCTGGCCACATCAGATTTTTTGTTTTAATATTATCTTAACTCTATTTTGGTGTACACGCAACTCCTCAAAATTTACCAAGACGGTATAATTACAAAAACTCGCTGGTAAACAATAATTTGTTGGTTAATCTTCGCTTCCTAAATGAATAAATAAACAATCATCTCCTTTTTTAGAAAATGCTTCAAAATCTTAAAGATATCGTCTGTTCTTCTTGACAAGGTAATAACACGGCTGGAGATTATCAGTGCTAACAACTTAACAAACAATTAGCATTCAAGCAGCGTGTGAAGCCTACCAGCCTATAAAAACAACATAAATCAAACGTACCTACTGCGCACCCTGTACATCTGATCATTTTGTTATTGAAGACAGGTAGAAATTGAGTTTTCCTTTTTCTGGAATCATTTAAAATGACCTGTTGTGAATGTAAATGTTGTTTTTAGAAAATTTGTTATTTGTTCAGGTAAATATTTTTATTATTGTCGAAATAAGATTGGGAAATTATTTCTACTAAACAAGGAATATAAATGGCAGGAAGAATTATGTTGTTTACTTCATTTTCTATTTATAGATATGCAATTCCTTGAAAACCATTCCAGAATAAATAAAATGAATTATAGACCATTTAATACGTTCATTAATTACCTCCCGTCACCTTTAGGTAAGGTCAAAATTCGATAGTAAGTTTTGGAGTCCCTTGAATACGAATTTACTAATTTTACGATGACGTCTGTATGTATGTGTGTGCGTGTGTGCATGTGACGATCGTTTCAGATCGCATAACTCCAATACCATTCGATTCCAAAAATTATCCATATGCAGACGTGATTAGAGTTTGATTATAATTGGTCAACCGGAAGTACCATCAATTGCAACTTTTAACTTTTCTTGAAATACAATTAATGATTTTAAATTTTAAAGAATATGTTATTCTCTCCACGATTTCATTTCATTTTATACTGTCATATTCAATAGATATAGAGTTGAAGAATTATACATATATTAAATTTCATAAATCAGCCAGCTTATGCTAACCATGGAAACTGCTAATATATTCAGATAATTCAAATTGATAGATATCAGTATCAATGAAAAGTAAATGAATGTGGCAGAGATGAGGATGTTGAAGTAGATGTTGGGAAGATACAAAGGAAGAATACGGGAAATAACTCTAGTGTTAGAAGTTCCTAGAAGAATACAAGAGAGGGGATTACATGGGTTTGAACATGTCATAAGATGAAGAATATATAGGAAGAAGAATGACTAGCGTAGTAATACAAAACATAAATGAGTGGAAGATGAAAATAAAAAATAGCGACTCCTAACAAATGGGAAAAGCTAAAGAAGAAGATGTCAGTGTCAAATGCAATTTGCATAGTTTGTTTATGAAATAATTTTATTGGAAATTTAGAATCTTTTGCATTGGCGGAAGGTATTGTGCTGGCCACATCAATTTTTTTAATTTTGAATTCATTCTATGAAGAAATTTTGTCCTACTCTTACAATTTTTCCTACTCTTATAGTTTTTTGAGAAATCATCCTTTCAACATCCACATACACACACGCACACACACACACAGACATCATCGTAAAAATATTAAAATCGGATTGTAGGGACCTTAAAACCTGTTTAATCATTAAAATATGGATATGCGATTTTTAATATGAATCCAATACCTTTCTTAGCGAGAGGTATAAAGTGCTTTGACAGCGACATGGTCCGTTTTCATGTCTAGTTTAAACTTAGTTATACTTTATTATTTTCGAAGTCTGCAATTCAGGAATGGCTGAAAACCAGTGATGATTTAATTCTTGTGTATTTTTTTATTTTTTAAGCGAGTTAACGCTATTTTCGTTTGACAGTATTGTTTCCTTGTAATAATTACTATAATAACAATATTTGTAATAGTATGATATTATATAGAGCAACGCATGATTATAGCATTAGCTGTCAATATCTGGGTGGTATGGTGTGCGACGTCGCATAAACAAGTCCACGTCAAATGTTTCTGCTTAATTGCAACCGGGCAACCTGTTCTTCATTTAAACATAAAACTAATCATTATTTTACCATATAAGTACCATCAATGCATGTTAATTGCAGGTATTCATAACATTATTATATATTTTAGACCTAAACATTCCTATGAGGAATTATTTTACTGTAATCTGCGAGTTTTTACAAGGGGTTTTTAATTAATTTACTTGCCGCATGCTTCTCCTTTTACTCGCAAAAAATAATTCTGCACAATATAGATACAAAATAAATACACATAAGAGCACATATATGTATCTTATGGGGTCGTATGGCTGACTACAAACCCTTTGTCTTTAATATAGCCACCTACAAAAGACTGTTTGTCATTTATCGAGATGTTAAATTTTGCTAGGTGTTTAGTTTTATTAAATATGGGTTCACTATAGATCCAGGGTTAACAATCATTTCAACTTTTGTTGTTTCAATTCTAAGTATTTAGTGTAAAAAATATATTTTTAAAAAATAGAAAATTATTATTTTTATGCATTAATAATAATTAATAATTTATAAACAGTGGAAAACTTAGATTAATTAAAAAACTAATTTTCCAAACATACAATTAGATTAGATTCCAAGAATTAATTTCTGGATTTTCAACGAGTGATCATGATTCTAGTTCTAGTTTTGCATCTAAAATCTAAAATTAATTCTTTACATAAACTATTGTATGTAATTTGAACAAATACTAAAGCATCTTGAATATATTTACAAAAAAATCTGATGTGGCCAGCACATTACCTTCCGTCTGGCCTGTGTATTATGTACAAATTCCATGTATAAATTTTCTTGCGAAAGATCCTACATTTCCAATAAAATTATTTCATTATCAACTATGCAAATTTCACTTGACACTGACATCTTCTTCTTTAGCTTTTCTCATTTGTTAGAGCTCGCTATTTTTTACCTCTCGCTAAGAGAGGTATTGGATTCATGCTAAAAATCGCATATCCAGATTTTATTGAATAAGCACGTTTTAAGGTCCCTATAATCCGATTTTATCATTTTTACGATGATGTCTGTGTGTGTGTGTGTGTGTGTGGATGTGTGTGTGTATGTGTGTGTGTGTGTGGGATGTTGGAAGGACGGTTACTCAAAAACTATAAGACTTTAAATTATTTTAACTACGTATTTCCCAATCGGACATTCATGGGAAGATCTGAAAAGGTTTTGGTAACAATTGGACAACCGGAAGTAGAAGATTCTTGAAAAAAAATCTTTTAAATAATATTTTTTGAAATTTTTTCTTGATAATATTAAAGAAAAATAAATTCTCTTTCTGATACATTTAAATATTTTACAATATATTCTATAGATTTAGAGATAGAAGAAATATAGTATGTAAAATAATCTGTTATAATAAATTTTACAGCCGAAAGAATGGCCATGGAAAATAGTTGAAAATTTAATTTGTTTGTAACTGACAGATAATGTCAGTGTCAGAAATCCGAAGACATTACTGAAGACTTTTTTCTGGGAAGTACATACATTATATTATTTCTTAATGTATTAATAGAATTGGAAACATTTCGAAAAATTAGAAGAGGACAAAATTTCTTCATCAAAAATGAATTTAAAATTAAACAATCTAAATATATATGGAATAGATATATGCGTAAGTAGAATTTTTGGTGTAGAGTGTAGGTATACAAGAAATGTTAAATACAATAGGGAGCGAGCAGTCATATGATTTTGTTTGCCTTGACAAGCAGATATGGGGGCCCATGTCAGAATGATAGCTAGTAATTATGTATATAGATGTCAAATATCATAATTTCTCATTCTAAATTTAGTGATTTTCCAATTCCATGTGGAGCAGAATTAAATGTTAAATATCTAAGGCATATAAGTAAACTTTAAACTCCTGGTGATAAATTAACTACGTAAATTTAGAAAATCTTGAAATTTTTAATGAAAAATTCTAACATTTGACATCTATGTACATAATTACTAATTATCATTCTGAAACGGGCCCACACATTTGCTTGTCAAGCCCAAAAATGTAACATTACCGTTCGCGCCCTATACTTATGTAACCAAAAAAAGGAAGTGGCGAGAGGTATTGTGCTGGCCACAACAGATTTTTTATTTTCTTCTTCCACTCATTTTTTTTGCAAGTCGGTCTCACTCAGTTTCTTGTCTCTCAAGTCTTCCGCAATACTGTCCTTCCATCTTATCTTTGGTCTTCCTCTGTTTCTTCAACCTTCTATTACTCATGACATGTTCAAACTAATGTAATCGTCTCTTTTGTACCTTTCTACAAACTTCTAACACTAGAGTTATTTCCCTTATTCTTTCATTCCTTACCGTATCTTTCCGTGTCTTCGCTAACATCTATCTCAACATCCCCATCTCTGCCACATTTATTTACTTTTCATTGATACTGACATCTGTCAATTTGAATTAAATGAATGCAATAGCAGTTTCCATGGTTAGCATAACTGTCTAATTTATGAAATTTAAGATCATTATAATTCTTTAACTCTATATGTATTGAATATGAAGTATAAAATGCAATCAAATCGTACAGAGAATAATATATTCTTTAAGTTATAATAACAAATGTCAATAAATGATATTTAATTGTTAAAATCTTCAAATAAGGGTACTTCCGGTTCACCAAGTATAACCAAAATCTAATCACTTGTTCTTCTGGATGTAAACTTGAGGAATATGAAAAAAATATAATTTTTGGAATCATGGTATTGAAGTTATGCGATCCGAAACTTTCATCACACACACACACACACACACACACACACACACACACACACACACACACACACACACACACACACACACACACACACAAACACACACACACAGACACACATACATACATTCAGACATCATCGTAAAAATAGTAAAATCGTATTATATGGACCCTAAAACGTGTTTATTCACTAAAAACTCATAATTGAATTTTATGACGAAAATAATTGCATTATTTCGTCAAATTTCTCGCATGAATTATGTATTTACCTATTTAGATAATGACAATAAAATTATATAACGTTTATTACCCTATTGTTTTATATAAGTAATTAACTTTGTTAGCACGTGTACTTTACATAATTACCTTAAGTATAAAGTTAAGTAATTTTACAAGCTTTAAGTGTTATATTAGTATGTATACGTGTTCCAATTACATGTATTTACTTTTGATACTTGTACCTTTTGTATTTATTTTCATATTTTAAAAGTAAAATATGTCAATAAATAAATAAGGAAAATGAAAGTTTATGGTAATAATTCATATTACACATTGTGTAATGGGAAATGAATTAAGAATTTTTACATTATATAATTCCGCAGCTCCTAGCATATGTCTATGTGTTCCACGTTATTTGTATGTCAAAACAGTAAAATTATGTTGACAGGCAGGCATAGTAAATTCAATTAGTATTCCTCACGTAATAACATATGTGTAATATTAGTTCTGAGAAGAGAACCCTTACAGGATATAAAACTGCCGATATATGTGATTAAATTAATTACAACATAAACCAGTTGATTGTTGTAAGAATTTAAATAATCCCAAACAACTGAATGCAAATCCGTGCCGCAGGGTACAAACAAAACAAGAACAAGAAACAACAAGAATAAAACATGCCCATACACGCTACAACAATATTACAAACAGATAATCGTTGGCTGCTAAACAATTCTATCATACTCAATCAAATTCAATTACCAACGAGTTATTGTGAGAAAAATCTGCACTCTTGTTTACGTTGCTATAGAGATAAACAATCATGGCGACCTTTACATAGCATAGCTGCCTCACTCGCCTTATGAGAATGAGAAGAACACTTGTAGTTCTGATATAAATGTACACTGAAATTTAAACATTTTGTTATTTCACGTACATTATTTATTTTGATACCAATAAAGTATTAGTATTATATTGAAGTCCACAGTACCTTGATTAAAATATATCGACCGGCTAATATGTAAGCTGTAATAACGCTACAATAATTTGAATACGTTCAACAAGTCGAGCAATATTGAATAAATACTTTTTATAAACTCTTCTAAATTATAGTTTCAGGATCAATATTTCAATTTTGTTATCTTTGATAGTCAAAATTCTGTTTAGAAATAATTTTTTATTTAGTCTAAATATCAGCGACTTTTGTTCTACCGTTTGAGAACCACTGGTTGAATTCTTGATCATTTTTTGTATATAATATTTTTCACCAAAGACATTAGTTCGCCCAAAAAAGCTCTGTTTGTTTTAAAGGACACATCCTGTATATTCCTAGCTCTATGAATGTATCGTTGCATTAGTTTTAGCAGAGTGATTTATTTCAAAACAATATTCTAGGAATTAAAATATAACAAATAGTTTATTTTTCGATAAAACTCATTTACGAATACAAAGACTCTTAAAATTATAACCACCATACACCATACTTCAAAAGAGAACCACACTGTCTCTGATTTCATGACTGCTGCACAAAGTTGGACTTCCTTAACATCAATATGCATTTTATTTTATTTTCATCGCAGGAAATATTAGTGGACTTTCAGCGAGTATAAAATTAAAAATTCTTTTGGAAATATAACGTATCCGTCAGACAATACTGACTTTTTATCAAAAATTTTAGAAAAAAAATACATATAAGCCAAGAAATTTATAATTTGTACTTTTAAGGTATTTACGAAGTATCATAGATATAATGCTGTTGCCATAATACCACAAATAGAAGGAAAACATCCAAACGTCGTATTTTGTATTCAACATATTTACACCGTAAAAATGTTTGCCAGGCATCACCTCACGGGCCCTCAAAGCAGTCGTGGAAAGACTACCATAGGGGTCATTTTTATTCAAATTGGAAATAATTTTCAAATTGTCTTCAGTTAAATCATTTAAAGTGTGTTTTACACTGAAAAAGAAACTGAAAGTGTGTAGCGGGATTTACAGTATAATTTGTAATGAACCGTTGGTCCGGATACGTTAACGAAAACGTGAAATTACAGCTTAAGGCAGGAGAAAAACATTCAACACTCCTCCTAAATTAGGAAACGAAATGGAAAGTTCTTCCGCCAAACTGAAAGTGAATTGAGAACTGAGTTTCCTCTTTGCTTGCGTGATCGTTTATTTACATACCAATCAGAGAAAAGACAGTATGGTACAAAAGATAAAATATAGTAAGTACTTCTTATAAGGCGTATTCCATTTGCCACTTAGATCAAATCTAACTTGCACTTTCTGAATCGGTTCAGATATTTGTCATTCCATTTGTCTGGATCACTTCATCCCTACCACCGAAATTAGTGATTCTATTTTTTAAAAAATTATGTTACAAATATTAAAAACCAAAATTCTCTACCCGACGCAATTTTTTTATTATACCTTCTATACATTTAAAGATATAGATATATAATCATACGTAATATAACAAGTGATATGATTATCATCGATGATATTCTCGAGTGAAACCGAGCTGCAGATTTCACGAGTCCGAAGGACGAGTTGAAATGTGCTGCTCCGGTTTCACGAGCAATATCTTCGATTATTAATCATATCACGAGCTATATTTAATGAGAGAATATAATGAATTTTTGCAATCTAACCTAACCTAACTTTCGATATACATATTCATACTGTATTAAAACATGGTACTTACGTGTTTTATTTAATATTTCGGAGTTTGAATTATTGTTATTATTTATTTTTATACTCAAAATTAACTGTCAATTTCATAAATAAAGAAAACAAATCCCTTAGTAACGACTATAAATGCGGTGTTTATTTCCTTGTTTTTTATCATCGCTGTGATAAACGCGTAGCTAGGGAGATTCTGAATGTTGATTGGCGGAAAACATGTCACGTGACTAAGGAATTATATTCTCTATATAATAATCTGTTGTAGTAAATATCACAGCCCAAATATCTCCATGGTAACTACTTGAGAAATTAAGAAGTCTGTAATTGACAGATAAATGTCACTGAAGGCTTTTTCTGGGAACGATATTTAATATGTTTTATTGTATTATTAATTATATATTTAAATTCATAGGTATATTAGATGAACCCTTAGACATACCGCCAATCTCGTTAAAGAATTGGAAAAACCTCGAACATTTAGAAGAAATAGAGAAAACTTGCTGATAGAATGAATTTAAAATTATAGAAAATACATAAATATAAAGATTAGGTGTACTTGAAGAAATGTTAAATACAATACTTATATATGGAAAGGGCGAGAGGTATTGTGATGGCCACAACAGATTTTTATTCTCGCTCGCGGTTTATTGTGCAGCCGTCTTAATTCCAATTTGCTAGAATAACCTAATGGATAAATATTGTAGGCTTTGATTTTGATAAGAAATAATAACCATGTAGTTATAGTAAACAAAAAATAGAATTGTTGACATTTTACAATGCGGTTTTCAACATACATATATTAAACTTTAAATATAACAATATCATTTTTAAATGTCAAATAACTTTATTAACATTCCTATCAGATTTTAAATTTCTGTATATATTATTAGTTCTTTTAAGGAAATAGAAATATTTTTTGCGTTTTAATTTAGAATATAGTTCACGTGAATTCTTTTTGCAGGAAACTGGATTTTACTTTGTTTACTTTCTCGAATACATTACAATTGTTTGCACGTGTTTAACTAAGTCACATGTATCGAGTATGTAGGAAGTATTCGTATACCATTAACTATTTTTATCATATACTTCAGTTTTATTTTTCAGTTATCTAACAAACAAGTGGGTATCACAAATTTAAAAATGCCATCGAGATATTTTGACAGTATTTATAGGCGTATTCCGTACTCCAAAAAAAAAATCTGTTGTGCCCAGGACAATACCTCTCGCCACTTCCGTTTTTGGGTACATAAATATAGGGCGCGAGCAATCATGTGACGTTTAGTAAATATGTACATAGATATCAAATGTCTGAATTTCAAGATTTTCTAAATTTAGGATGAAAAATTATGATATTTAACATCTATGTACATAATTACTAGCTATCATTCTGACACGGGGCCCCATATCAAACGTGTCTGTAAATTAGATTTTATGTCCAAGATATAAACATCTTCAAAATTAAAGCTGTGGCCTGTGTTTTTAATATACTGTAACGTTTTTATTTATATGGGTGAAGTGTAAATAATCGGACAAATATTATTAATTAAAAGAATGGGTTTATTAAACGATAAATAAATATTAAAAGATAATAAAAACAACTAACACTATGATTAAATAATTATAAATACTAAGAATATTATTAAATGCTTAAACACTACGATTATTTATCTATATAATATTTATATCACTATACTTATTTATATAACTACATTTATGTATGTTAACAACTGATAAACTGTATATTTATATCACCAAGTTCATTGCTCGTAGCTTGTATATTACAGACTATCCCTCCGCTTTCTTTCGGCCGGTTTTTATACAGCTCATATCATTCTAGAACCCTCTGAAGCGACAATGACCTGTATACAATAGAAATGGGTCACGCCGTAGTTAACCTCTAGCCGGCGCGTCGCGGGGATTTCAACATCTGGGAAATTCCGTGATTACGTCATCGCTCTGGTACATTCTTTCAGTGGCGGCCTCGTGTACTATTCTCACAGGGGCGCACGTCACAATACAATAGGAATGTTCGGCATACGTAATTACTAGTGTGTAAATAAATAAATGCCAATGCTGTGCTTTGATCTTATTAAAATTTGTGCTTGAACTTAAGCGAGGTATGCATATTTAATATTATTGATATATTTTTTAAGTCTTCTTCTCTCTACTGAATACAGTGTCTAACAGCAGAGCAGAACTGACTAGCCTGAGGATCACAAACTTTGGAAAAGCACAATTTCACCATTGTATTTCAAATTTTTCTATGGTTACTGCTAGACAAATTTGGTTTGGTCAGAGTTAAAAAAAGTCATTATCTGATGTTTGTTACCGAAATTAGGCAAAAAATACAATAATATCTGAGGACGTTTAAAATTCCACCAGTCTGGGTCGTTTAAAGACTTTAATCTGACTGGATATATGTCTGATGATGATTTAATAAGAATCTATTTTTGTATAGTTGTGAAAAGTGAATAATTTTTGTGTTGAAAGATATGATTAAACGTCATTATATAAAGTGTAACAAGCTTGCTAAACACCGCGTTGTGTGCTTAATGCACCAACTACATCAATTACTACCATATAATCACATGGGATACAACTTACATTATCATAAGAAATCAGAATATACTTCAGCAGCTTATTTCGTAAACACTCTCTCTCGTCCATATCTATATGTAAAGATTTGTTTACAAGGAAACAAATATTACATATTTCTGTAATTATTCATTTGTATATTACACGTTGTAGAATGTATGTATGCATATATAATTTTGTATTTTACCATGTGTCATTGTTTTTCTACAAAATTACACAGATATTTCAATTCTTAACATAAATATATAAGTAAATAACATTTTAATTTATGTAAAAGCTAACAGGTATGAAGTGCTTTCTTAAATACTTAACAGTGTTAAGCCTTTTACTTTCTGAATCAAACTTGGATATACGAGTACATGTTTTTATTTGATTATTTCATTCATAAATTGATAAACCAATCCAAATTGAGGATTCTACCTAGTTACCAAGTTTTATTTTGACAAAACACCGTCACAAAAAAAAATTGGCAGTCTTCGAGCCAATAAGATGTTTATTTTTACAAGTAAGTTATTTGATAAGCAATTTAAGTACCTATAAACATGTTGTGTATATACCTGTCAAAGTGCGTAAATTTTGTCTTTTCAGTTTTTATTAAAAATAAGTCGATTCTTACAGGAATGTGTTCAGAACATTGAAAAAGCAATCTTAAATATAACAAATTATTACGACTTAAGGAATAACAATAAAGAATTTCTTATAAAATAAATCGCTTTCAGTTTCAATGGAGTTTCAAAAATTAAAAAAAAATCTGTTGTGGCCAGCACAATACCTCTCCCCACTTCCGTTTTTGGTTATGTAAGTATAGAACACGAGCAGTCATGTACCATTGTTGGGCTTGACAAGGAAATATGAAGGCCCATGTCAGAATGACAATTAGTAATTATGTACATAGATGTCAAATGTCAGATTTTCTAAATTTAAGTAGTTAATTTGTCACCAGGCGTGTGGAATTTACCTGTCGAGAAAAATAAACCACATGGAACTGGAAAATCACTAAATTTAGCATGAAAAATTATGAAATTTGACATCTATGTACAGAATCTGCTTGTCAAGGCCAACAAAGTCACATGACTGCTCGCCCACTATTGTATTTAACATTTCTTGTATACTTACACTCTAAACCAACAATTCTACTTATATCTATTCTTTATATTTACATTTTTTTAAATTTGAAATTCATTTAGTATGTCTCTGGATTTTTGACAGTGACATATTAATCTGTCAGTAATAAACATTTTTATTTTTTAATTGGTTCCCATGACATTATTTGGGCTGTGAGATTTATTACAACAGATTATTATATAACTTATGTTTTTTTATCTCTAAATCTATAAAAGATAATAATAAAATATTTATATGTATCAGATAGAGAATTTGCTCTTCTTTAATACAAGCAAGAACAAAAGAATATTTAGAGAGAATTTTTTTAAGAATCTACTACTTCCGGTTGTCCAATTATTACCAAAACCTTTTCAGCTCTTCCCAGTAATGTCCGATTGAGAAATATGTAGTTACACAGATATTAAGTGTTATAGGTTTTGAGAAATCGTCTTTCCAACACCCCCCCCCCCCCCACACACACACACACATCATCATCGTAAAAATGTTAAAATCGGATTGTAGGGACCTTAAAACGTGCTTAATCATTAAAATCTGAATATGCGATTTTTAGCATGAATCCAATACCTCTCTTAGCGAGAGGTAAAAAATAGTAGATTTCATTAAGAACCCAGAGAATCCGTTGGCGGAACTATAAGCGAACTTATCATGACGCCTAATAGGACCTGTCAAATGTGTTTACATTGTGACTGCGTGCTTTCTGACACAAAAAAAATGTTAACAATTCAACTCATCATGATTTTTGAGTTTGTTCATATATACACAGTAATGAGTAATAAGCTATGCTTATATATTTATTTATATAAAAATGATTAGTACGCCAAAGTAGTCTTCTTCTTCTTGTTGTTGTTGTTCTTCTTCTTGTCTTGTTGACTTCCTCTTGCCAGTGGCGTGGACGTGGGTAGGAGAAGTGGGCTACGCAATGTTTATTATCCGTCATTACGGCATTGTTTCCGTATAGTGGAACTTGTAGCGTTAATTTCAGATCGTTGTAGCCGCCTATGTTCTACGCGTTTGTCTCAACGGAGTAATACAATGCGTGTGGCCACCTTAGGCTACTCACAAGAATGGATTCAGTCAGTTAAGTTAAGGAAGATAGAAAGATAAAAACATTGCAAAAATGCTAGAAATTATTTGCTATAAACTCAGTTTATTTGCAGTTGAATATACGAGAATGATTCTAAATGGCAGAACAAGGGTCATTTGAGAAGATTATAGCCTAGTGCCAAACAATGATTTTTTGGGTTAAACTTACTTTTATTTTTACCTCTCGCTAAGAGAGGAATTGGATTCATGCTAAAAATCGCATATCCAGATTTTAATGATTAAACACATTTTAAGGTTCCTACAATCCGATTTTAATATTTTTACGATGATGGCTGTGTGTGTGTGTATGTGTGTGTGTATTTCTCAATCGAATATTACTATGACGAACTGAAAAGGTTTTGGTAATAATTGGATAATCGGAAGTAGCAGATTCTAAAAAAAATTCTAAATATTTTTTTTAAGAAAATTTTTGTTCTTGCTTAAGAACAGCAAAGAAGAGCAAATTCTCTATCTGATACATATAAATATTTTATTATATCTTTTATAGATTTACAGATAAAGAAATATAAGGTATATAAAAATCTGTTGTAAGCTAAAGTAATGTCATGGAAACCAATTAAAAAATTATAATGTTTGTAACTGACAGATGTCAGTGTCAAAAATCCAGAGACATTACTAAAGATTTTTTTCTGGGAATTACATACATTATATTATTTATTATTGTATTAATAGATAAATATTTAAAATTATAGGTATATTACATATGCCGTTCAAAAATACTGTCAATCCCGACAATGCATTGGAAACATTTCGAAAAATTAGAAGAGTAGACCAAAATTTCTTCATAGAATGAATTTAAAATTTAAAAATATAAATATAAAGAATAGATATAATTAGAATTTTTGGTGTAGAAGTGTAGGTATACTAGAAATGTTAAATACAAGAAGATATGGGGGCCTGTGTCAAAATGATAGCTAGTAATTATGTACATAAATGTCAAATATAATTTTTCATTCTAAATTCAGTGATTTTCCAATTCCATGTGGTTAATTTTGCTCGACAAATAAATTCCACACCCGTGGTGTCAAATGAACTACGTGAATTTAAAAAATCTAAATTTTTAACGAAAAAATCTGACATTTGCCATCTATGTACATAATTACTAATTATCATTCTGACACGGGCCCCCATATCTGCTTGTCAATGACTGCTCGCGTCCTATACTTATGTAACTAAAATCGGAAATGGCGAGAGGTATTGTGCTGGCCACAACAAATTTTTGGAATTGCACACACACACCCACATACATACATCATCGTAAAATCGTATTGTACACATATATAGGGATCCTAAAATGTGCTTATTTATTGAAAACTCACCACCGAATTTTTTGACCAAAGACAACAATTATTGCTATAACTTTTCCAACGGATAAAAGTGATTTTGCTTTCTTTGATGGAGTGAATCACTCTTTTCATTGTTTAGATTATTGCTTTGGCTCTAAAGTAAATAATGAATCTAGGTTTCATATGTGGTTACAAACCGATGAACAAAATTCATCGTATTTTTTTTTTGCGCACCCAACATTCCTATGAAAGCTTTTTCAAATGTATGTAATTCTTCTATTAGGCCTTTAGCAAATTCCGGTCCTGTGAAACAATATCGTGCACATTTTTGGTGGTTTCTTTCGCCTGCACTTTTTGTCCATTATCCACTAGGCATCTTTCCAGGTGGTTCGAGCACGTTTAATTTCGGCTGTTCACTTTTTGATAGTATGAAGGTACACTATCACCCAATACATTTTTCATTTCATTAAAAATTTCTTTGAAGTCTTCAGCCTTATTTACTGCAAAACAGTATTCATTGTGGTGCAATCTCCACAGTAGTTATGAATATTTGGAAGGAAACTTATATACGATAAAAATCTCATACTGAGTAATGAGTAAAAGATGTGATGATAAATTTATATGTATATTCGTTTTACAATTAAAATATCTTTCCATCATTGTAGCACCTGATTGTAATGCGAATTGCATTATCAATTTGACCCATATGTCATTAAAAATTACTCTAACGGTTTAAATAGTATGCAATATGTAAATAAGTTTGTATGTTCATTTATTATGGTCTGAGATTTGACGTAATTTGCATAAAGTATGAAACGTGCAAGATAATAGATAATTATCGTAATTTATAATACGATTTCATAGAGAAAACAAAGTTAACAACGTTCAAGATTATCAAATGATACATTAATGGCGGGTTTGTTAATTTCCTTATACTTCTATAACCTTTTTAATCCCCCTTCATATCGTAAGGGAGGTAATGTCCAAAAATTCGATAGTGAGTTTTTAGTGAATAAGCACGAATTAGGATCCCCACAACACTTTTTTACACATTATTACAATGATGTCTTTGTGTGTGTATGTGTTTGTGTGCGTGTGTGTGTGTGTGTGTGTGTGTCTGTTTGTGTGCGGGTGTGTCTGTGCATGTATGTGTGTATGTGTGTGTGTGTGTGTGTGTGTGAATGTATGTGTGTATGTGTATGTGTGGGGATGTTGGAAGGACGATTTCTCAAAAACTATATATAATACTTAATATCTGTTTAACTACGTATTTCTCAATTGGACATTACTAGGAAGAGCTGAAAAGGTTTTGAAATTAAAGAAGAAAAAATTCTCTATCTTATACATATAAATATTCTATTATATCTTTTATAAATTTAGAGATAAAGAAATATAAGGTATATAATAATCTGTTGTAATAAATCTCACAACCCAAGTAATGTTGCGGAAATCAATTTAAAATTTAAAATGTTTGTAACTGACAGATAAATATCAGTGTCAAAGATTTTTTCTGGGAAGTACATACATTATATTATTTCTTATTGTATTAATAGTTAAATATTTAATAGTATAGGTATATTACATAAATACCCTTTAAAAATACTGTCAATCCCGACAATGAATTGGAAACAGAATGAATTTAAAATAAAAAAAATCTAAATATAACTAATAGATTTTTTTAAATACAATAAGGCGCGAGCAGTCATGCGACCTTATTGGCCTTAGCAAGCAGATATGGGGGCCCGTGTCTGAATGATAACTAGTAATTATGTACATAGATGTGTAATATTATAATTTTCATTCTAAATTTAGTGATTTTCCAATTCCATGTGGTTTATTTTCCACACTCCTGGTGACGTGAATTTAGAAAATATTGAAATTCTGCCATTTGACATCTGTGTACATAATTACTAAACAATGTCACATGACTGCTCGCGCTCTATGTTTATGTAACCAAAAATAGAAGTGGCGAGAGGTATTGTGCAGATTTTTTTCAATAAAAATACGATAGATATCATATATAAACTATAATCATAAAGTAATTTATAAATAAAAATAAACTGAGATACTGATATTTTCCATAAAACGAATATACTTACTGTGCCAATATTATATAGAATATTTTCGATTTGAATAATAATTCGTTTAGGTATCGATAGTATTAAATTACAGTACAAGTGTTTTCCTGCAAAAATGTTAAGAAAGTAATGCTAATTGGCAAGGAAATATTATATCTTGTATTTCTCCTCGGGCAAGGACTTATAAGGACAACAAACAGACTAAAGTGAATGGTAGACAATTCTTAGTAATAATCAATATAGCCTGAACATATCTGCATAATTATTACAGGTTGCAATAAGTAATCATATTCTATTAAATTACAAACTATATGTTCCAATATCCAATAAAACGAAACCAGATTTTTATATATTTGCTGTTTTATGGCAAAAGCAATATATCACTTTCATTGAACTTTTTTTTACCCTGATGTGAAGGAGGAACTTCTTGAGAAAATGCGTCCTTATTCTGGTTAATACCGGGCGATGCATCAGGCTACTAAATTATATAATTATCAAAACTAAACAGGTTGTTCATTTTATTTTGTGCACTAATGCTACCTCGGGTACTATAAGAGCTACGAGGTCGGTTAAATTAGGAAACAATTTATATTTTATGACTATTTTAATGAACATAAAATTATTTTATTTCAACCATGGTACACAAACTGTGGAGACCATCTTTGTTATTTAAATGGAACTATATTTTTACCTTTCGCTAAGAGATACTGGATTCATGCTAAAAATCGTATATCTAAATTTTAATGATCAAGCACATTTTAAGGTGTGTGTAGAAGCATGTGTGTGTGTGTGTATGTGTGTGGGGAGGTTGGGAGGACGATTTCACAGAAACTATAGTTTAACTACGTATTTCTCAATCCGACACAACTGGAAAGAGCTGAAAAGGTTTTGGTAATAATTGGACAACCGCAAGTAGCAGATTCTTAAAAAAATCAAAAAAATCTTCTAAATATTGTGACGTGCGCCCCTGGGAGAAGAGTATACAACGCCGCCACTGACAGAACGTTCCAGAGCGATGACGCAATCCCCGGCGCCGCAGCGGCTAGAGGCTAATTACGCCGTGACCTCATTCCTTTGTATACAGGTCATTGTCGCTTCCGAGTCTTCTAGAATGTTATAAGCGGTATAAATACTGGCCGAAGGAAAGCGGAGAGTCAGTCTCATATATACAAGCAACCAGAGATGAACTCGGTGATATAAATAAACAGATTACAAGTTTTTAACATAAATAAATGTAGTTATATAAATAAGTGTAGCAATATAAATGTTAGTTAGATAAATAATCGTAGTGTTTAAGTATTTAATAATATTAGTGTTAGTTGTTTTTATTATCTTTTAATATTTAGTCTTAATTATTCACCGTTTAATAAACGTATTCTTTTAGTTAATAATATTTGTCTATGTTTTACACTTCACCCATATAAATAAAAACGTTACAATATTATTTTTGAAAATTTTTGTTCTTGCTAGTATTAAAGAAGAGTAAATTCTCTGTCTGATACATACAAATATTTTATTATATCTTTTATAGATTTAGAGATAAAGAAATATAAGGTATATAATAAATGTAATAAATCTCAGTCTAAATAATGTCATGGAAACCATTTCGGAAAATTAGAAGAGCAGGACAAAATTTCTCCAAAGAATGAATTTAAAATTAAAAATCTGAATATAAAGGAATAGATATAAATAGAATTTTTGGTGTAGATTGCAGGTATAGAAGAAATTTTAAATACAATATAAGCCGCGAGCAGTCATGTGACTTTATTGGCCTTGACAAGCAAATATGGGGGCCAGTGTCAGAATGACAGCTAGTAATTATGTGCATAGATGTCAAAAAACATAATTTTCATTCTAAATTTAATGATTTTCCAATTCCATGTGGTTTATTTTCCTCGACAAGTAAATTCCACACTCCTGGTGACAAATTAACTACGTGAATTTTATTTAAAAAAAATGACATTTGACATCTATGTGCATAATTACTAATTATCATTCTGAAACGGGCCCCCAAATCTTCTTGTCAAGGCCGACAAAGTCACATGACTGCTCGCGCCCTATACTTATATAACCAAAAACGGAAGTGGCGCGAGGTATTGTGCTGCCCACAATGGAGGATCCCATTTTCAAATGCCATAAATGTGTGGTGTTCTGGTAGATTTGAGAACCCATTGAAGTGACGCCTGGAAGCGGCCTTAACGGTTCATATATCGTCAAACAAATTATACGTATTATATAAACAGATTAGCAAACCTAAAAATGATTAATAAACCATAATGATATATTTGTAATTTTTTCCATTATGAAACTTTTCCTCTTGTTTCGTAACAAAAAGTCCCCAATTTATTTTACAGAACAGGTTTGCAAATTGCGAATTAAACTTTATCTTAATTTGGTCGAAATTATTATAATGTGTTGGATTATTTATGTTAAGTTAAAATTTATTTTGAAAGTCATTCGTATCTTTGTAGGAATCTTAAAACGAAAACAGTTTTAATAAAATTTTAAATTAAAGTGTTAATATCTAAATACACTTAAGAAAGAATTTTTATTAATTTCGCTTTTTGGATATTTTCATGCGCTACATTTTAAATTGTAATTTATATTATTTAAAAGTAATTTCAAGCAGAAAAAACATGTATATGATTTTACGATTATATCTATAAAAATCAATCTAAAAACTTTTAAACATATGTTGAATATGTATCACTTTTATAGCTAACACTTGTTAATCGTAATGTATTCAATGTTCCCATATTTAGTAGAAATTAGAGCGCACGAGTCATGGTTTAACATAATTTGTCTACAAGAGAAAAATGTTGAAATGTTTCATTTAAACACAATGCTCTGTAGATTGTTGGGTTTTCCATACATAATTATACATTGTTTTTAAACACTACATATAAGTGTTTAACTCATTATATGGAGATTGCACCTCTTAAAAGTTTTATACTGTTTTCGCTTTTTATTGTATATTTGAAGCACTTTATTACATAGGCATCTAAGTGCCATAAAACATAATAAACCTATGTCAAACATAAAAAATCTGATGTGGCCAGCACAATACCTTCCGCCAATCCTGTGTATTATGTAATAATTACATACATAAATTTTCTTGCAAAAGATTCTAAATTTCCAATAAAATTATTTCATAAATAAACTATGCAAATTGCACTTGACACTGACATCTTCTTCTTTAGCTTTTCCCATTCATTAGAGATCGCTATTTTTTATTTTTTTCTTCCATTCATTTCTGTTTTGCGTGTCGTCCTCATTCAGTTACTTTTCTCTCAAGTCTTCCACAATATTCCATCTTATTTTAAGTTACTTCGACCTTCTCTTACTAAGCTATTCATTCTTCTTCCAATATATTCTTCTTCTCTCCTCATGACATGTTCAAACCAATTTAATCGTCTCTCTTGTATCTTTCTAGAAACTTCTATTACTTGACCCATTTCCTTTATTCTTTCATTCCTTATCTATCTCAACATCCTCATCTCTGCCACATTCAATTTCTTTTTATTGATATTGACATCTGTCAATTTGAATTTTCTGAGTATATTAGCAGTTTCCATGGTTAGCACAACTAGCTAATTTATGAAATCTAATATCAATATAATTCTTTATTCCTGTATCTATTGAATAAAATGCAATCACATCGTATAGATAACATATGGCTGCAAAACGCACTTTATATAGGTACAACAATTATTTCTTTTAAATCATATAAAACGAAATGATAATTGTAAGAGCAAAATATTCTTAATATTTATTATGGATTTTTTCTATTTCAATTTGTTTTTGTAATAACTGTTATTTATGAAAAATTATAAAACATAAAATATATAAATTTACTGGATGTTTAAAAAACGGATCTTTAAAGTGAAACCAAAATAGAAATACAGGCATTAATGTCAATATTTGATGACGGAACAAGGAACAATGAACAATACACAAACGGTCGTAAAACAAGACTCGAGATCTCAACGACCTGTAGACTAATTGTTTTATTGCTTTGTATTACTAAGGTCATGTCAGTACGGTACTTCTTACTACAATCATCTTTACCCAATAAACAATAAATATACTGCTGTCCAAGTGGTTAGATAATAGAATAAACTATAATCTGTAGATCTTTTATACAAAAGTACAAGCAGAGTCCAATAACATACATAATTAAAATCCAATATATGAAAGAAACAATAAATTTGGTTCCTGGATGGACCACCATCTGGAAATACCATGTGCCACTGATTGACAGCATATTCAGGGTGAATCAAAAGGATAGTATCAAACTTCGGGAGTGTATACTAACACTTAAAAACTCGCATATGACGAAAAAGCCAAAAGATGTAATACGACATTTATTTGTTTACAAGTTAGTATCTTTATACCTACATATTACCCATTATTGGGTGTGCCAATCTGCTTTGTACACAGATATCGGTAATGATGAAATATTTGTACCGTGCGGACGTTTACTAGGAGTCACCTCACGGGCAGTCATTGCTGGGTAGGATATTGTAATTAAAGAAAAATAACCTGTTATTCATTATTAATCTAATTATATCTATTCTTTCTTTATGAGGAATTTTGTCCTATACTCTCCTTAAATGTTCAAGATTCCTTCAATTCATTGCCGGATTAGCGATATTTCTTAAGGATAATATTAAGATACCTATAATTTTAAAAACTTTAGAATAAAATATATTAAATGTACTTCCCAGAAACAGCTTTCAGTAATGTTAATAAAATCACAAAACTGTTGATTTTTGACACTGACATTTTTCTGTCAATGACAAACATTTAACTTTGTTAACTGGTTTCCATGGAGTTGTTTGGGTTGAGATATCTGCACTTCTGCAGGAAATATAATAATAATAAAAAAATGTTTCAAGTGGAGAATTTAATATTCTTTAATATTTGTAATAACATAAATTATTATAAACTAGTACTTCCGGATGTCCAATTGTTACCAAAACTTATTCAACTCTCATTAATGTTAGATTGAAGACTCCGTAGTTAAACAGGTCTATAGTTGTATAGAATTTGAAAAATCGTTTATCCAACACACACACAAACAAACATTATCGTAAAAATGTTAAAATCGGATTATAGGGACCTTAAAACGTGCTTATTCAATAAAATCTAAGTGTGCTATTTTTAGCATGAATCCAATACCTCTCTTAGCGAGAGGTAAAAATGAAAATTCATTTTTAAAAATGAATTATAGGTTAAGCAGTCAATAGACAATATTGCATCGAAAAGAAGTGTCAAATAAATTATTATAAATAGCTGTCAAAATTTCGATTTGCATTATTGAGGCAACTGGGCATAAGAAACTCGGAAACAAATAAAAATCAGATTACAACTTTTGGGTTATATATAGTATACATCCGCGAAGTTTGGTACATTCCTCCTGACTCACGCTGTATATAATCATATATTTCTATCTTCCATACACCACAACGAATTTAAGTATTAAATAAAATGTTTATCATTACTGAATGGTGTCTCCTTGTTTATGAACCTTCATGAATGAAATAATAAACAATGATTCCGAGGTAATTATATAATCTACTTTAAGGATCTCCGCGAGTTGTTTTTTAATGCATTTGGAAAGTGGCGATCAAGTGTATAAGAAGCGACATAAAAATCTACCAGTTTATACTGCATTCCTACGACAGCCACAACACACTTCAACAGCCCAACAAGTTAAGGACGAAAATTATATTAAAAAATCGAGAGTATACTTGTACATCAAAATTATTACTAATTACTGGCAAGAGTAAAAAGATGATTATTTCTATTGCAGATACAATTGAACATAAGAAAAATTGCGAATATTCATCAGAAATAAACCCAAACGAAGTGGAAATGATAAAGAAAAGTAAGAATAAGTCTTCCTTCACGTTTTAAGAATTTTTACCTTCCGTCACCTTTAGGTAAGGAAGGTATTGTCTTTGGTCAAAAAATTCAATGAGTTTTTAGTGAATAAGCATGTTTTAGGGTCCCTATAATAAGATTTTACCATTTTTACAATGATGTATGTATGAATGTGTGTGCGTGTGTGTGTGTGTATGTGACAAAAGTCTCAGATCGTATAACTTCAATACCACGATTCCAAAAATTATATTTTTTTCATATTCTTCAAGTTTACATCCAGAAGAACAACTGATTAGATTTAGGTTATACTTGGTGAACCGGAAGTAGCCTCATTTGAAGATTTAACAGTTAAATATGATTTATTGACATTTAACGTTATTATAACTTAAAGAATATACTCGTATTATTTTTCTATACGATTTGATTGCTTTTTATACCTTATATTCAACAGATATAGGGTTAAAGAATTATCAAGATATTAAATTTCAAAAATCAGCCAGCTATACTAACCATAAAAATTGCTAATATGTTCAGATAACTCAAATTGTCAGATGTCAGTATCAATAAAAAGTAAATGAATGTGGCAGAGATGAGGATGTTGAAGTATATGTTGGGGAAGACACGGAAAGATACGGTAAAGAAATAACTCTAGTGTTACAAGTTCTAGAAACATGTCATGAGGAGAGATGTAGAATATGTTGGAAGAAGAATGAATAGCTCAGTAATAGAAGGTTGATGAAAGAGAGGAAGATCAAAGATAAAATGGAAGGACTGTATTGCGGAAGACTTGAGAGAAAAGGAACTGAATGAGAACGACGCGCAAAACACAAATGAGTGGAAGAAGGAAATAAAAAATAGCGATCCCTAACGAATGGGAAAAGCTAAAGAAGAAGTTCTAGTATCACTTTATCATGTTCTAATTTTAGATCTTCCAAATACTAATAGTTCTAGATTTTATTCATACTTTAGTATTATATCTTGTTCTTGTAGTGGTCGCAATTATTTTTATTATATTGTACGGAAAAGTTTTTTTTTTTAATATATTAAAAAGAAGAAAACCTTTTACCATTTATTTTATAAAAAAATTAATATTTTTTTTACAAATAAATAATTTTATAAGACGTTATCCTTGCTTCCTTATATTTTCAATTTAATATAACATGTATTTCCAATTTACAACAAATATAAAAACACTCCAAGCTAAAAGGAACACCATTTATGCCTTTTTGAGATATCTTTCCTTCAATTCAAGGGTGGCCAGATTATAAAAGGTTGAATAAAATTATTCTTCTTCCATACCTAAATAAGGTATGGATCAACTTTCTCAACCTGTCGATCTGTCGACCAGGTTGACCTCAATTTACCTTATACACATCGAGCTGTTGACATTTCAAGTGATGAAATGCGAACTGGACGAAGAAATTAAGAAATACGAAATATAAATGTGAAATTCGGATACTTGTTTTCGTATCATATAGAGTTAATGCAAGGTTAATGTGACAAGTATGGAGGAATTAAAAATTAATTTACATTTGAAATGTCATCGGGAAATAAACTTTAATTTTCCCAGGAGTTTTATGCAATATTTATGAGTGATATTAATGTTAAACATTTTAATATTCAAATTGGCAAATGTCTCCAGTTGTAGACAGCTATAATGTGACTGCTTTGATATTCATTATACTGTTTTATTATACTGTGAAAATTGAGGATGTTATATAATATAATATACAATATTATTATTATTTATTTGATGAATATTAAACGGTATTTATTTAACAATTTGGCAAAGTTATGGAAGTGATGAAGAGAAAGAAGACAATAATTTAAAAGTCGCATTTCCTACCTTATCTGCATTGATTCTATTTTGATTCTTTGGTCCTCTATTCTCAGGATAACTGGATTACTGGATCTGGATCATAAATGGCACAGTCTGGAAAAAAATCCATAACTATATCTATTCATATTTTATCAGTGAAAATTGAATGATCGGCAAATTAATAAAACCTATAGCCGTATTCTTTTGCTGGATTGGATCATATCCAACTGATCGTATGGATTAAATCAGATCAGGTCACGTGGACGCAGATGAATTTATTCAAAAGAACACAAGTATCTGTCAAAATCAGTTGTAAAAATGAAATTCAATTTTCCATATTTGTTTAAATTTCTTTTGGAACCTTAAATCTTTCTCGTCCTGACTGACTTATAAAATATGACATTTTTGAATCTTAAGTTATATAATCTTTCTAATCCAAGTTTTTGTTGGAGTAGATGGCACTGATCTGGATTACTTGGTCTTGGAGTGGGGATACTGATCAGAATTCGAAAGAACATGCTATTTACTGATCCATGTAACATGGGTCTGATCTAGTGCAGCGAAAGAATACGGCTTATGTAGAATTTAAATTGATTATTAGCTCTATAATCCATTTATTATATTTGTTTAAATGAGAATATAATTGAGAGGTTTCATTTGTTTACGTTTCCGGTTTATTGTGCCACATCGTTCGATTTGACAAAAACAAGCCAAGTATTTTATATTTATTAAACCTATAAATAAAAATTACCACAGTATTACTATGAAAGGTTTTGAAATGAGAAGTTTTTTGTTTCTTGTAAATTTTGAACATTTCAAGCAAACTTTTCTTCAATTACCCTTTATAAGATTTAATTTAGACACTACAACCCGTAATTCTCTCTTTTGAAATGTTCCCAAAATTCTGAAAAAACACATTGTTTTAACATTCCTTTATACATAAAGACAGATAAAAAAAATCTGTTGTGCTCAGCACAATACCCCTCGCCACTTCTGTTTTTGATTACATAAGTATAGGGCGCGAGCAGTCATGTGACTTAGTTGGCCTTAACCAGCAAATATGGGGCCCTAGACAAAATGACAACTAGTTATTATGTACATAGATGGCAAATGTTAAGATTTTTCATTCAAAATTTTAAGAGAAAGTCCACGTGCCATATTTATCACCAATGGTATGTAATTTACCACATGGAATTGGAAAATCATGAAATTTAGAATGAAAAATAATGTTATTTGACATATATGTACATAATTACTAGCTCTCATTCTGACACGAGCCCCCATATCTGCTTGCCAAGGCTAACAAAATCACATGACTGTTCGCGCCTTATTGTACGTAACAATCTTGTACATAACAGTAGTGTCTTATGTACCCTCATAAAAACTAAACAAACGACACTATTGAATTTGACAAAATGGACGGAACAAAAATCTTAATTCATACAATTCGCAGATGCCCTTGATGGGACATCTTTCAAAAATTTGACAGTACACACACACACACACACACACACACACACACAGACATCATCGTAAAAATATTAAAATCGGATTGTAGGAACCTTAAAACGTGCTTAATCTTTAAAATCTGGATATGCGATTTTTAGCATGAATCCAATACCTCTCTTAGCGAGGGGTAAAAATTGTTAAAACTTGTGCCAAATCTTTTAGGGCATACGTTATCTTGATTTAGCAATTACGTACCTATAAGTAATAGTTAAGAAATTGTTAGTGAAATTGGACCTATAAATATAATATTGAAATATGTCATTGTCCTATAGGCAGATTTTAGAATCATACTGTTTATGGTTTATTGGTTATTGAATGACTTTCAAATTCTCTATATAAAAACTTGTAATAATATGAATGATGAATCTTCTGGTCATCAAAATTCAGTTGGTTTTTCTCTGCGTGCAATAAAAAGTGAGACATGGCATAAAAAGTGCGAGACACTTGTGTGTGGCTTAGCAGACAGTGAGACAGTAGAAAAAGTCAGGAACTGAACGGTTAAGTGTTTTTAATGTGCAACAAGCCGCAGTAAATGCTCAATGTTGACTACTCGCTGCCGATTCACTTTTTATACCCTTGATTATGTTGTCAGGAAATAAAAATCTACCAGATGTAATTATGATGTAGAATAAATAAATAAATCATCCAGGATACCACATATTATTGCTCTAATTTAATACAATGTTATATTCGATAAATATAGTTTTGAAAACGTTTACATTTATAATTAAGTTATATACAATATGTTCCAATAAATATTAAAATCACAACGCTTTTAAAATATAAAAATTTAAGAGTCAAATTCACGGATTACACTTAAATTTGAGTAAGCACTAAAAAAGTACACTTCAAAAACAATTGCAATTCATAAACACCATACATTTCAAAAATGATAGCACACACAGTCGTTTCATTTCATAACCAATGAAATGAGGGTAAATTTAAAAAGATTTCCTCATTATCTATTTAAAAAATCTGATGGCATAGTACCTTCCGTCAATCCTGTGTATTATGTATAAATTTCATACATAAATCTTCTTGCAAAAGATTCTAAATCTCCAGTAAAATTATTTCATAAGCAAACTGTGTAAATTGCACTTGACACTGACATCTTCATCTTCTTTAGTTTTTTCCATTCGTTTTGCGTGTCGTTCTCTTGTGTAATCGTCTCTCTTGTATCTTTCTTGAAACTTCATTCCTTACCGTATCTTTCCGTGTCTTCCCCAACATCTATCTCAACATCCTCATCTCTGCCACATTCATTTACTTCTTTTCATTGATATTGACATCTGTTAATATGAATTATCTGAATATATTAGCAGTTTCCATGGTTAGCATAGCTGGCTGATTTATGAAATTTAATATCTTTATAATTCGTTAACTCTATATCTATTGAATATGAAGTATAAAATACCATCAAATCCTATACAGAATAATATATTTCTTAAGTTATAATAACGTTAAATTTCAATAAACGACATTTAACTGCGGTTTTTCAAGAAAAACTTAAAATTTTCAAATGAGGGTACTTCCGGTTGATCAATTATAACCAAAATCTAATCACTTGTTCTTCTGGATGTAAACCTGAAGAATACGAAAAAAATATAATTTTTGGAATCGTGATATTGAAATTATGCGATCGGAAACTTTCGTTACACACACACACACACTCACACAAACACATACATATATACAGACATTATTGTAAAAATGGTAAAATCGTATAATATGGTCCCTAAAACGTGCTTATTCACTAAAAACTCATCATTGAATTTTTTGACCAAAGACTACCATCCTTTCCTATAGGTGACGGAAGGTAAAAATTGAGTTTGATGGAAGATTACTGTAGTGTTTATAGACCGTTTCACTAATTTAACTTAAATTTTAAATTGATAGGTATGATGAATTGGTTTTATTAATTCAGTTTGATTAGGTCATGAACTTTGAAAGATGCGCCTGGAACACGACCATCTTTCTTTAATTTAAGTTTATAGAGTCGTAATTTACATATAATCGTTTCGTACAAATGAAAATAGAGTTGGAGTGCGTAATATGTGATTTACTCTAGTGGAATATATGTGATTGAATGAGAGAGGTTAGTGTATAAATATAACAAATGGGTTGTATTAGAGTTGGGTATAAAGCTCAGCAAGCATCTGCAGTACCCAGGTGTGTCGGTTGATCTGATCTCATGTATTATAACCCTTCATGTTGTTGCTACGTGCTACGTATCGCAACTACAACTATATGTACAATCAGCGACCAACAAACAAACATGACCAACGTCAATAATATTTGTATCAATTAAATAAATAATAGGGTGAATCAAATGGAAAGTGCCAAATTTCGGGACTGTATACGACATAAATATATTACAGTAGAGTCGCGAAATAAATACATACAGAACATTTAAAATTCGCTATGGTATTCGATTGGAGTATTGCGGAGACTTGAGAGGTAAGGGACTGAATGAGGACGACACGCGAAAGAGAAATGAGTGGAAGAATGAATAGGAATGAATAGGAAAAGCTAAAGAAGAAGAATAAAAAGAAGATATCTATGTCAAATGAAATTTACATAGTTTGTTTATAAAGTAATTGTACTGGAAATATAAATCTTTTGCCAGAAAATACACAGGATTGTGTGCTGGCCACATCTTCCGTCCCTTTTGATAAGGAAGGTATTATCTTTTAAGTTTCTAATGAATAAGCAGGTTTTGGGGTCCCTAGAATACAAATTTACTAATTTTACGATGATGTCTGTATAATGTGTATACGTGCGTGTGTGTGTGTGTGTGTAAGTGTATGTAATGATCGTTTCAGATCGCATAACTCCAATACCACGATCCCAAAAATTATAATTTTTTCGTATTCCTCGAGTTTAGATCCATAAGCAGACGTGATAAGATTTTGGTTATAAATGGTCCACCGGAAGTGCTCTCAATTGCAACTTTTAACAGTTTTTCTTAAAAAAACGCAGTTAAATATCATTTACTATATTATTCTCTATACGATTTGATTGCATTTCATACTTCATAATCAATAGATATAGACTTAAAGAATTATAAAGATTTTAAATTTCATGAATCAGCTAACTATACTAACCATGGACACTGCTAATATATTCAGATAATACAAATTGACAGATGTTAGCATCAATGAAAAGTAAATGAATGTGGCAGAGATGAGAATGTTGCGATAGATGTTGGGGAAGACACGGAAAGATAGGGTAAGGAATGAAACGTAAGGAAAATGGCTCGAGTGATAAAGTTTCCATAAAGATACAAGAGAGATGATTACATTGATTTAAACATGTCATGTGTAAAGATGAAGAATATATTGGAAGAAGAATAATAGCTTAGTAATAGAAGGTGTAAGAAACTGAGGAAGACCAAAGATAAAATGGAAGGACTGACAGAAAAGGATCTGAATGAGGACGATACGCAAAACAGAAATGAGTGGAAGAAGAAAATAAAAAACAGTGACCCCTAACGAATAAGAAAAACTAAAGAAGAAAATGTCAGTGTCAAGTGTAATTTGCATAGTTTGTTTATGAAATAATTTTACTGGAGATACAAGATCGTTTGCAAGAAAATTTATGTATGGAATTTGTACATAATACACAGGATAGACGGAAGGTAATGTGCTGCCCACATGAGATTTTTTTTATATTTATAATGAAACAAAGTATTATGTGAATAAAGCTTTTTCATTAAAGATTACTAATTATACAAAATATTTCATTTTTAATTAAAGTGGTCCTTTTTTGTTTCCATGACCTTATACTATTTCGATTTATTTTAGCCTCCTAGAATCAAATCCTTAAAGCATGGACGTCACATTTAAAGAGACACTTGTCTCAATTGTCAATTTTGACAATTGTTCCATTACTGAAACATTGGGCTTTACTCATAGAACGTTTTCAAAAAAAAAATCTTATATAATATTTTATAACACTTAGATTCTTTTAGATTTAAATGCTCGAAATATACACACTCCGTTTTTGATTCTTAAAAACGAATATGGCTTTATTAAGATGTTTTCCTTTTGAGAATCGCTGGTCGTTCCGTTGTCGTTTACCAGCGACTAGTGCAGCTGGTTATAAAGATGGCTAGCAAAATTATTTGTCTTGTTGATAAGTATGTCCGTTCAGGTTGAGTCGGACTCTGAACATAATACCTTCATACATCCATGTTGTTAAACATACATCTTGTATTACGATCCACATATACGTACACAGTACGTACATAAGCTTTCTCTTATACCTTTGGGCTCAAGAGAAACTCACCCAACTCCAATTATTTCAAGAGAAGAGAGAAGATATCAATGAAAAAAAGTAAATAAGAAAACATCAAGATGGGGACCTACATTTCACAGTAAGTAGCATTGTACAAAGATGGATAAACATTGCTGGATCGGTTAATTTTATTCACAAATTTTAATAATGACGATAGTTTTTACCGTTGAAGCGGCTTCACCTTACGGATTGATAAAGCTAAAATGCACAAAGCACCTTAGTGCTATTTAAAAATTAGTTATAATAGGGCCCTCCGCCAATGTTTTTTTTTACCTTCCGTCACCTTAAGGTAAGGAAGGTATTGTCTGGTCAAAATATATGTATGTATGTGTGCATGTGTGTGTGTGTGTGTGTGTGTGTGTGTGTGTGTGTGTGTGTGTGTGTGTGTGTGCGTATGTGTGTGTGCGTGTGTGTGTGTGTGTGTGTGTATAGGACGATCGTTTGGGATCACAAAACTCCAATACCACGACTCCAAATATTATAATTTTTTCGTATTCCTCGAATTTAGATCCATATGCAGACGTGATTATTAGATTTTGGTTATAATTCGTCAACCGGAAGTACCCTCATTTGAAGATTTAACAGTTAAATTTGATTTATTGACATTAACGTTATTATAACTTAAAGAAAATATTCTCCATACGATTTGATTGCATTTTATACTTCAGATTCAATAGATATAGAGTTAAAGAATTATAAAGATATTAAATTTCAAAAATCACCTAGCTATGCTAACCATGGAAACTGCTAATATATTCAGATCATTCAAATTGACAGATGTCAGTATCAATGAAATGAAAATGAATGTGGCAACGATGAGGACGTTGAGATATATGTTGGGGAAGACACGGAAAGATAGGGTAAGGAATGATAAAGGAAATGGCTTGAATGATATAAGTTTCTAGAAAGATACAAGAGAGAAAAATTATACAGTGTGAGTTATGGACATAATTAGTAGCTGTCATTCTGATACGGGCCACCATATCTGATTGCCAAGGTTAGCAAAGTCACGTGACTGTTCGCGTAGCTTAGTAATAGAAGGTAGAAGAAACAGAGGAAGATCAAAGATAAAATGAAAGGACTGTATTGCGGAAAACTTGAGAGAAAAGGAACTGAAGGAGAACACGCTAAACAGAAATGAGTCGAAGAAGAAAATAAAAAATAGCGACATTTAACGAATGGGAAATGCTGGCCACATCATATTTTTTTAATTTTGTTATGAAACTTCGTGCACTCAGCCACGTGACTTCATTTATGAAATAATGCAAGAAATATAATATTTAGTTTTATAGGCATAGTTTAAAACAATGATATCTTTCATCTTTTATGATTAAATAATGAAATCACTTTCATTTTTGTGATCTCTTAGTCTTACGAAATTTTCTTGATGTATATTGACATTACAATACAGTATTACATTACAATTTTCACAATCATGTATCATTCTTGCAAATGTAAAACACAATATATTAGTTATGTCAAGGTCAATATCAAATTTGTTTACATTATTTCCAATAAAGGTAATTTGTCATGTATGAAACCAGACAATAAACATAAAAGAACCATTAAATGTAACAAAAAATCCGCATTCATAAATAAGAGTTGACATAAATTATATTGTTAAAAATTTGTTTATGCAAATTAATGGATTTGCGACTTATATGGGTATAAAAATAAGCATGAAATCATAACGAAAATCGCACAAATACATTCCGACATATCTTTAAGAACAAGAGACCGTTTCTAATTGGTTTGGAGATTTGTCTCAACTAATGACGTCAGATTTTGGGATTTATTTTACTAGTTTGATAAAAAACGAAGTATGACACATTTTGCAAATCTGATGTGGCCAGCACAATACCTTCCATTATTATTATTATGTATAAATTCCATACATAAATTTTCTTGCAAAAGTAAAAAATTATTTCATGACAAAACTATGCAAGTTGCACTTTTTCTTTAGCTTTTCCAATTCGTTAGGGGTCGCTATTTTTTTATTTACTTCTTCCACTCATTTCAGTCCTTCCATCTTATTTTTGGTCTTCCTCTGTTTCTTCAACCTTCTATTACTAAGCTAGTCATTCTTCTTCCAATATATTCTACATTTCTCCTCATGACATGTTCAAACCAATGTAATCGTCTCTCTTATTTTCTGAGTTATTTTTTTAATTCTTTCATTCCTTACCGTATATTTCCGTGTCTTCCCCAGGATCTATCTCAACATCTCTGCCACATTCATTTACTTTTCATTGATACTGATATCAATTTGAATTATCTGAATATATTAGCAATTTTCATGTTTATCATAGCTGGCTAATTTATGAAATATAATATCTTTATATTTCTTTAACTCTATATCTATTGAATATGAAATATAAAATGCAATCAAAGCGTATAGAGAACAATATACTCGTATTATTTAAGTTATAATAATATTTAACTGATTTTTTTCAAGAAAAACTGTTATAAACTTCAAATGAGGATACTTCCGGTTGACCAATTATAACCAAAATCTAATCACCTCTTCTTCTGGATGTAAACTTGAGGAATACGAAAAAATTATAATTTTTGGAATCGTGGTATTGAAGTTATGCGAGTCGAAACTTTCGTCATACCCACACAGACACACACATACATACAGACATCATCTTATATGGACCCTAAAACGTGCTCATTCAATAAAAGCTTATCATTGAATTTTTTGACCAAAGACAATATCTTCCTTACTTAAAGGTGACGGAAGGTAAAAAGAATCTTGAAAGGACGTTTTGAGGTCATAGAGGAAATAAAAACCAAAATCTGAAGGCTGCAGCAACAAAGTGCATTCCTCAACTGTTTTACAAATTGAATATAATATTGGCACAAATGCATTATACAGTCCATACGATGTAACTTGGCGAGTTGGGGCAATTCACATTATCACTGGGGTAATGGGAAAGTTATAAAATCCATAGGCGTACCGAAGAAAAATGAAGTTCAATAAAATTACGAATATTACAAAAAAAAATTATTTATACAAAAAAATATATTACAAATAAAATTTCTATTGCTATTGAGAAAAAAATGCACCAACGCTTATGTATGAATATAACTTCTTGGGTTGAAAAGTACCTGACACCCCGAGTTTGAGTGTATTAGGATGAAATTTGCTTTGTGTAAGACAATAAAACATTGTAAAATCACTATTTCACTTCTGAAGCTGTGCGGCATCGAAGTAAAAGTAAATATTTGACAAAACGCAACTTAGGAATAGTGAACTGAATTACATTCTTTTGGGTCGCCAAGTTAAATCGTATGGACTGTATATGATGGAGGATACTTTGAAGGTGATAATATTACTACTAATTACTTATTATTACTTTTTCAAACAAATTAAAATTGTTGTTATTGTATTTATAATAAATTAAATTTGTTGAATGAATAGTTTTCGGGTTCATGTAAACTCAAATAAAAAGTGAAAATAAATTGTTTACATCTAGCAATTATTCGCATCAAAAAGCATAAAATCAACAAAAACAAAATAAACAATTGCGTTACCTTGACATTGGTTTATTATATTCGCAATTAAGATGAAAAAGCTGGCAGAGGATGACCATTATTTAATTCAGTAATGTAAGCGTTACGTAAACGTAAATGGAAATTATTGTTTTTTGCGCATTTCAGAATGTATAATTATACACTGGACATTATTGTTATTAAATTGCGGATAATTTAGCGTTCAATACATGTATAATTACGTCACAAGTATTTGATATAAAGTCTATTAAATTATTAATAGTGGACCACACAGAAATCTTGCATGTTCTACGTGTATAAACATGGTTATGGCTAATAAAACAGCACTGAATTAATGCCTTAATATGTTTTACTTTTTTCATCATAATTATTTCATTTGAACACTTCAAAAATATATAAAAAATGAACTATGTATATACATTGAAATAATGTTGCATTTGATGGTGTCTTAATATGTATTTAAATTATAATACGAGTTTATCTATATTTTCTCTTAAGTTCATAACATTTATCAATTTGATGACAAATGATCTTGAAGTGTTTGGAATCAGCTGATTTGTGTTCGTTTGTCACTTTGCAAACAACAGTGTCACTTTGACAAGAATGATCTTGTGATTTATTTTGTTTTTGAACTGTAAAAAAGTTAGTTTTACCTCCCGCAATCCTTGTTAAGGGAGGTATAGGGATCGTGCTAAAAATCGCATATCGAGATTTTGGTAAATGAGCAAGTTTTAAGGTCCCTACAATCCAATTTATCATTTTCACGATGATGTCTTTGTATAAATACTATCGTTCAGAAATTTTTGAAACCTTGTATTTCTACCTTATTCTAATATGGAAAGAAGCCATTAAATTTTGGTGTAAATCAGATAACCGGAAATGACAATGGAAGCTCAAAATAGTTTTTCTTCAAAAAATTTGTTATTATAAAAATTCAAGTTTTTTAAATTTTCTACAGATTTGCATTAATACTTTTTGTATATATTTTATGGATAAATTTATAAAATTAACTATAATTTTAATACCGGAGGCTACGCTTTAAAGACAACTCCGTTGTTACACAGCTCAGATCTCAAATCTTTGTAACTGACATATATATGTCATTGTCAACAAATTAATCATTTCAAATAATAATAGTAACGTTTTAAAAAGAAAATAGTAAATGGAACAATAATTATATGGAAAGAAACTTAATACAGTTTCCTGCATAAGGAAATATGTAGCAATATAGGTAAGATAATAAAAATATATATCATCACGGCATATTACCCACTGCTGGATGAGCCAATCTGCTTTGTATACAGATGTCGGTAGTAGTGATAACTTATTTGTACCATTCGGACGTATACCAGGCGTCACATCACGCGAATCTGGGGAACCGAGTTTGATCGCGGCGCCAAATATTTTAGAATTTTAAATGGCACATAATTGACCCCTGTGTTGCACTCTCCACGCCAGCGATGAATCTATATTCTTTGCTGGTGTGTCAGATTTCCGCAACGTTGATGACATATTTGTACCGTGCGGACGTTTACCAGGTGTCACCTCACGGGGATATTTTTGTGCCACTTAAAATTCTTATAAAATTTCTAAAACACTAGCTTAGCTAAAACGTTTTAATGTAAAATTTTAACGGCACTTAGAACCTTTTGAATATAAATGCTATCAGCAGCAAGAAAGAGAAATCGAAAAGCAATTAACATTATTGAACTAAATACCAATTAACTATATTATCATTAATTAACTAGAGTAAAAACATCTTTTTAAAAGTCATATTTCATATTACAATTACATTTGTTAATTACATTTTATCTCCTAATTAATTTTTCTGCATTCAAATGTAGGCTCTTAAAGCAATTAATGTGTCACAAACAAATAAATCAGTTGGGAACATTTTTAAGCAGCAGGGAACTTCAATGACCTTCAGGTCTTGTACGACCTTTACTTGAAATGGTCCATTGACCCACTTGACCCTATAAGGAAAGAATTTTATCCTTATAAGGACTTTCAATGTTGATCTGAATGTGAATAGACTAAAATGAATAGCACAAGGTTTTCTAAATGATGACTAATTCCAAGAAAATTGGTTGACTAAGGTCTTAAAAGATAAAAAAATAAATACTTATGAGAGTTACTATGACATTTGTCTATTATTACGTTTTATTCAAATTGAATGAGTTTTACAGTTTTTGGAAAGCTTGAAGTACAAGAAAATAAATGAAACAACACGCAAAACACGTGTACGTAAGTAAAGGAAGTATTGTAATCGCGAAAAATTTCGGTTTTCAAATTTCAGCGGAAATATCCATTTTGATCATCCCTGAAATGAATCCATTTTGACTAATTTCGTCGTGACGTCCGTACGTACGTACGTATCTCGCATAACTCAAAAACGGTAAGCCTTAGAAAGTTGAAATTTTGTATTTAGGACTCCTATAACATCTAGTTGTGCACCTCCCTTTCTGGTTATTACACAATTTCCAGAAGTGGCACTTTACTTCATGTAATATATACTAATATATATAATAGATTTTAATGAAAAACTGTTTTAAATAATAAATAAAACTTTTCAAATTTAGTATACAAGACTTTTATATCAATCGAAATAACAAATAGATTTTGGTTAAAATAGGCTAACCGACTTGAAGTTGTTAACAGTTTTTCTTGAATAAAATGATTTTATTTTGATTTTAGAAATAAATGCTTCAAATAAAAGTTTTAGAGAATTAATTTCTGCGTCTAGCACATCAAGTATTATTAGCCCTTTGTATAAGCGAGATATGTAAATTTAAAAATTATATACTTTTTTGTTTTTGTAATAAAGCTTGCTATGGATTAGGATAAAACATAAAAAAATGTTCATGTCAAATTACGTTAAATAAGTGCAATTTTATGTTTCGTACAATAACAAATATTATATTTTTATTGTGAAATTAGTCATATTCATTGTTGTAATCAAATATTTCTTTGTTGTAATCAAAACTCTCTTTGAAAAGAACCGGGTTAGATTATGGTCGCTATATATCTTACTGTTTTGAAGTTAAAATTAATATTTTGTAATTTATTTATTAAAAAAATATGTATAGTTTAATAATCGTACAAGGAAGTCGTGTGGTGTCCACTTCAGATTTTTATGTTTAGGAACAAGAAAATTTTGCTGGAGATCATGTCCAGCGAATATGATGACTGAGGTGTCATTAACTAAGTTTACATGCAATTTTGAAAATGGTTTCATTTTTCAGTCAAAATTACGAAAAATTTAATTCGTTCATGATACAGATCTTTAAAAAAAATACTATACACACATTTTGGTAAAGGTAATTTTTTTCATTTACGAAATAGAAAAAAAAAACTTTAAAATTGTTAACCTTCTGCATATTCTCCAGAGAAACAGGAAAACTCTTCCACGTAGTAAAATTGATTTATTTTTATAATTAGTGCAGAAATAAAAATGTCCAGCTGAGCAAATTGCCCTAAGTTATGCGTATGTACAAATTATTTTATAATGCGATATGCATGGTTGCTCCGCTACATATAAAAGTGCAGGAATTTTAAACAACAGCTGTTGTCGGTTGTTGTTGTGCAGGTTGTTAAAGACCTAACAACATGAGAAATGGCATGCCACTTTCGTTTTCAAGATGTGATGATCTTTAATGAGGAGATATTGCTTCGAAAGTGAAGAATACAGTAAGAAGAACATAAATATACTGTCACGCTTTTCGTACATATTTGATAAAGCAATTTTATTCACAGACGGATTTTAAACAGTATATATCTGTAGAATAGATTCGAGTTCTTGTATTGAGCGAATATTTATTTGGGAACGTCAGACTTGCTATCATAAGACTAGAGGGAATTAATTTTTTACCTCCCGCTACCCTTGGTAAGGGAGGTATAGGGATCGTGCTAAAAATCGCATATCAAGATTTTGGTAAATGACCACGTTTTAAGGTCCCTACAATCCAATTTTAACATTTTCACGATGTTGTCTGTGTGTGTGTGTGTGTGTGTGTGGATAGATGTATGTGTGTGTGTGTGTATGTATGTGTGTGTGTGTGTGTGTGTGTGTGTGTATGTGTGTATGTGGGATGTTGAAAGGACGATTACTCAAAAATATTATAATATAATAGGCTATAATTGAAATATTATCGATCAGAAAAAAATTATATCTTGTATTTCTATCTTATTTTAATATGGAAAGAAGCGATTAGATTTTGGTGTCAATCGGATAACCGAAAACGGCAGTTTACTTGAAGCTCAAAATAGTTTTTCTTCAAAAAATATCTTTAAATGTTATTTTTTCGCAATTTGTTATTATAAAAATTAAAGATTATTCCATTTTGTACAGGTTTGCATTAATACTTTTTCTATATATTTTATGGATAAATTTATAAAATCATATAAAAATTATATCTCGGAGTTTGTGCTATAAACACAAACTCCCTGATTACACAGTTCAGCTCAAATGTATGTAACTGACAGATAAATGGCACTGTCAAAAAAAACACTAACATTTTCAAAAGAAAATTGTAAATAGAACAAGATTTACATGAAAAGGAACTTAAAATACATAATTTCAAATTAATAATAATGTTTTAAAACGAAAATTGTGAATAGAACAATAGTTAAATGGAAAGAAACTTAATATACATAATTTCTAGTATTAGTAAATATACAGGTATGTATTTAAATAAGAAAATAAATATATTATCACAGCATATTACCCATTGCTGGATGTGCACAGATTGTACCTACACAGATTTCGGTAATGATGATGACATATTTGTATCGTTCGGGCGTTTACCATGCGTCACCTGACGGGTACTAATTTTTGGCGTGGAGGGTGCATCACAGGGGTTAGTTATGTGCCATTTAAAATTTAAAATATTTGATAGTAGGAATTAAATCCGGTTCCCCAGATTCTCCACCAGACACTTAGGCACGCAGCCATGAGGAGACCCCATAGGTATATGTATTTAAATTAATAAAACTTAAATGGCGAGAGGTTTTGTGTTGGCCACATCAGTTTTTTTAGGTTGGTATGTGGTAAAGTATTTTAAAAGTTGCTTAGATGGACAATATCGCATCGAAATGAAATGTCAAATGAATTATTATGTGTTGCTTCAACATTTCGATTTGCAATGTTTTGTTTAAGGAGCTTAAAAATTTAAATCTTGTTGGTATAACTAGGAATTAGTCACGTTTGACATTTTAAATAAATAAATATATCATCACGGCATATTACCCATTTCTATAAGTGTTAATCTGCTGTTGACTATGGCTTGAAATAAAACAATGAATTAAAACAATTGTAACTATTTTTATTAAACGAAATATTTTTTTTTGTCATAATAATACAGAAAATAAGAATAAGGAACACTTAATAATAACAACAGAGTTAGATAAATTCATTTTATAATAAATTAATAAGGTACTACAATGAAACTTACTAATAATAAAGGTTAGAACAATTATTACTGAGTATTTACAGGTTGACATTTACCGTGTTACAATTATTTTTGTTAATTGTTTTATTTCAAGCCACAGTCATGGCTCACTATTCTCTTTTCGACTAGGTGTATAAAAAAGTGCCCGCCATTTTACTTTTTAATAATGTAACTTTGTAAAAAAATATAGTATGTTCCATTTGAAATTTCAAAGTTGATATTAATTACTAATAAACCGGAAGTGGTATCATGAATGTACATCCGTCATCAAGTAGCTTACATATTGCTGTATAAATCATGTTATATGAAAGAAATTACTAACTTAATAAATAAGCCTTATACTGAAAAATATAACAAACATAAAATCCTACATATTGCCTAATTTATTAAAATACAATAACAAATTGAACTATATCCATAAACGGATGTACAATTAATGTAAGTCATTTAATTATTTAATGATAAATGACTTATTATTTTCTAGATTATAAAAACTCATTATATAATGAAAATTAAAAGTACTGTTAAAAATCCTTGATATTAAAAATTAACGCAATCACTTTATCGAAAATCAAATCATTTATAAGTAAATTAACGAATAAATATCGACTACTACCATCATTACTGCTTCTATTACTCTAATTAAATTGTAAATGAATATTCATCTATAAGTAAAAGTAACACCTATCGAATAGCCAGCGAAGGTCAATACAATGGTAGATCAGAATGCAATAAACGACACATACATTTCTTACAACGTAATAGGAAGAAAATAACATATTAGAAAGAATACTACATTTGTAATTTATATTCAAAGTGCATCTTTATATGTCAAAAGAACTAATTCGTTAAGCATATTTCATTTTATGTAATTGTGGAAATGTCAAATAAGATTAAAACGTTAAAGAATAAATAAAAAAAGAATACTTGTTTCATATAAAAACAAATGTACTTACCTATTATTTATCTTAAAACTGTTTTAGCAAATGCCGACAGCTTTTTTTATTAAAGTATATTATAGAAGAAAAACTGTATGAACAAAGAATAAAAAATTGTTAATGAATATAAGTACACGTCTATTTATATTTCTAACTGTAAATATAAAAAAAAAATTAAAAACCTTTCTAACACTATTGAATTGTTATTTGATTCGGTAACCAACATAAAAACTTTTCATTTTTATATAGCATTAGAAAATACTGTAATTATATAAAAATAATAAATACGTACACTGCAACAAGAATGAGTAGGTACCTTATATTTCTTACATTCCGTCACATTTTAGGGTCCATATAATACGATTTACCATTTGTGTGTGTGTGTGACGAAAGTTTCGGATCACATAACTTCAATACCACGATTCCAAAAATTATATTTTTTTCGTATTCCTCAAGTTTACATCCAGAAGAATAGGTGCTTGGTTATAATTGGTCAACCAGAAATGCCCTCATTTGAAGATTTTAACAGTTTTTCTTGAAAAAACGCAGTTAAATATAATTTATTGACATTTAACGTTATTATAACTTAAAGAATATATTATTCTTTATACGATTTGCATTTTATAATTCATATTCAATAGATATAGAGTTAAAAAATTATAGAAATATTAAATTACATAAATCAGCCAGCTATGCTGACAGATGTCAGTATCAATAAAAAATAAATGAATGTAGCAGAGACGAGGATGTTGGGGAAGACACGGAAAGATAGAGCAATAAATAAAGAATAATAATAAGGGAAATAACTCTAGTGTTAAAAATTTCCACTATACAAGAGAGACTAATATATTGCAAGAAGAATGCATAGCTTAGTAATAGAAGGTAGAAGACACAGAGGAAGACCAAAAATAAGATGAAAGGACTGTATTGCGGAAGACTTGAGAGAAAAAGAACTGAATGAGGACGACACACAAAACAGAAATGAATGGAAGAAGGAAATAAAAAATAGCGACTCCTAACGAATGGGAAAAGCTAAAGAAGAAGAATAAGAAGATGTCATTGTCAAGTGCAAATTGCATAGTTTGTTTATGAAATAATTTTACTGGAAATTTAGAATCTTTTGCAAAAAAATTATGTATGGAATTTATACATAATACACAGGATTGACGGAAGGTATTGTGCTGTCCATATACATAATACATACAAAGCATTCTTAGATAAGTTTGTAGCAAGAAAAAGATTTACTCGAAACTGGATTATGTCGTCAAAAGGCGATAAAATCCGATCCTGCATCTTTGTACAAATTTTACGGACTTAAAGATTTTTGGTGCTAAGTTGCTAAGGTATTTCTTTGTAGTTTCATACTCCACGGACGTTTAAACGTTTTATGCCGATCCCTCAAATTTAAAAAAGTAAACTTTATGTGTCGTGACTTAACGTTGAAATTTCCAGATCAAATCGTATTCAATCAAATGAATTTTTTTATAAAAATAATATCTGATTGTTTTCTTGGCGTGGAGTGTGCCTCACAGAATTATTTTTATGCCATTTAAAATTCGAAATATTTTTTGATGTCGGTCGGGATCGAACCCAGTTCCCCAAAATCCCGACCACACTCGGACACATAAATCTTTCTTATATATCTGGAAATATTTATTTATTATTGCAAAAAATAATGATTATTGATACAATGTTCATTTAATTATGTAAAAAAATATCTGTGGTACACTAGCATTGAAATCTTTTGAATGAAGAATTTTTCATTAATCTTCTTCATAATTTCAGACATAACCTACATTTTAACTTGACACAAGAATTCATCTATAACATAATTTAGAAAGTAAAATCTGTGCCATAACATTTAGCTATTCACAAGATTATTACAAGAATTATAGACATTATAGCAATATCGAAATATATTAATATTTAAAATTATACCAGGAATAATCTTTTATGGGATCCAGGTTCGATCCCAACCGACGCCAAAAGAAATGTTTCGAATTGTAAATGGCACAAAATTGACCCCTGTGGTGCATTCTCCATGCCAGCAATGAATCCTTGTGAGGTGATACCTGGTAAACGCCCACATGGTATAAAGCAGATTGGCACACCCAGCAATGGGTAATATGCCGTTTTGATATATATTTATTTATTTATAATCTTTTTTATCCATTCTGCATCGATTTCAATAATGACTTTACTTGTATTTTAATACAAATCGACAGGCCATAGTCTATTCAAGAATTATACTGAGTTAATTAAAAACCTGGCCATAGGCGTATAACATGGGAAATCAGTTTTTCCTTGCGCAAAAGTTCCCAAATTATTTTAGACAAAAATTCTCCAAATAAATGTTGTATAAAATTAAATTTTGCAGCCGAATTAGTAATAAAAATTTAATTTGGACATTTCATAACCGAGAAAATCAATTTTAAATTGTTTTGGAGATAGCTGATTTATAGCGGTAGCCATGGAACTCAAACAAAATTACGAACAATTGTATGTCATCTTAACTGTCAAAAAAAGTATGTGTTTTGTGATTTTCTTTCAATAACATATTTCTTTGAAAGTATGGAACAGTTTTCTCATGAAGAAAAGCTTCAGATTATAAAATTTTGTTTGAGTTGTATGGCCACCGCTGTAAATCAGCTATCTCCAGGAAAATTTAAAATTAATTTTCTCGGTTATTAAATGTCAAAAAGAAAATATTATTACTAACTCGGGTGCATAATTTAATTCTTTATTTTATTTATTTGGATAATTTTTGTGTAAAATAATTTGGGAACTTTTGCGCAATGAAAAACTGATGTCACATGTTAAACTTCTATGGCCAGATTTTTAATTAACACACTGAATATATATCTGTACTGTACCAGTAAGAATGGCTACCAGTCGTCAACTTTCAAGCCCCGAATTTGAAAATATAAATAATAATTTTGTCATCGATTAAATTCGAACCTAACTATTCGCAACGTACATGCTCTTATATATATTTAAACAAAATGAATAATAAACAAAGAGAAGGTACAGAAATTGTTATTTCCTGCAAACACTTTTTGAGAGTAATTTGGTTATATAGATCATTTTGAACTTACATACTTCAGTTAATATTTTAATTATTACGTGGATCATATTTAGATAAACGAATATCTTTACTGGTACATTACTGCAGGTTTATATATGTTTGTATGTATGTACGTATGTATGTAACTCACATGTTTCATGTATTTGACAGTTTCAAAACATATATAAACATCTTACAATAATATTAATAAATACATAAATCAACGTTTGGCATTAATATCTTTCCGTTTAACGAGTTGTCATACTTATAAATAAACTCCAATAAACTACACCTTTCAATATCTTTCATTGACATTTAGAAAGTAAAATTCATAACCTATCATTCTCCTTCAACCCTTTACTAAACAATTCCCCAACCCTTCTAACCAAACATAATCAATTTTATGATCTAATCAACTTACAGATCTGATTCTGTGGTGTTTTGTGTTTCTTTTCACTGACACATACACAGATGATCTAGGGATCTATAGATCGATACTTTCGCGCACAAAGATGCTGTAAGACTGGCGACCTCGCGATTGCAACGCCTCTACCGGGCAGGTGCGAAGTGGGATCGGAATTCGTCGTTAGATATCGTTAGAAATAGCGAAGAATAGAATGGATAGATAGGTATTTTATATGAGATCTCTGAGCGATTTGCAGGAATTCGTATAATGATCCAAGGTAGTATGTATGGTTTAGATTGAAAAGCAAGGCTTCGAACCCGAACCTGAACCGAATCAAAACCGTAACATTTTGGCGAACCCATACCCGGAACCGAACCTCAAATATATTTTTCATTGAACCCGTCGGAATCGAACCGGGTTTTAAATTCGGGTTCAGGGTTAAGCTGTTTGTGAAAATTGTGTTCGTGTTCTTGTCTTGCGTAAATTTTGGCTCGCATTTTAAATTATTTCTATATAAAGATTGTTATTCAAAAAACATTAATTCACTTTTCATTAGGTCGAACCGAACTTGAACCCGGAACAAAACCGCAAATTTTATTAATGTTTGAACCAGAACCTCACCCGAACCCATCTCTCAAAAAATAAATTAACCTGAACATGAACCGAACCCAGTTTTTGGCGGGTTCGATGCCCTGTTAAAAAGTGAAGTTGGTATGAGAGCAGCAAGAAATGGAATAGGTGATCGTAAATAATTATTTTATACAAGAGTTATGGATGGTGATCAAAATTTGTTTTATAAACATAGAGTATGTTTATCATCCAAAATGAATGTTACAAAACACAATGAAACTGAAAGTTTAATCTTATTTTAGCAAAAATACCTCTCGCCACTTCCGTTTTTGGTTACATAAGTATAAGGCGCGAGCAGTCATGGGACATTGTTGGTCCTGACAAGCAGATGTGGAAGCCCGTGTCAGAATGACAATTAGTAATTATGTACATTGATGTCAAATGTCAGAATTTTTCATTCAAAATTTCAAGATTTGCTAAATTCACGTAGTTAATTTACTTGCCGAGGAAAATAAACCACATGGAATTGGAAAATCACTAAATTTACAATGAAAAATTATGATATTTGACATCTATGTACATAATTACTAGCTATCATTCTGACACGGGCTGCCATATCTGTTTGTCAAGGCCTACAAAGTCACATGACTGCTCGCGCCCTATTGTATTTAACATTTCTTGTATACTTATACTCTACACCAAAAATTCTCCTTATATCTATTCTTTATATTTAGATTTTTTATTTTTAAATTCATTCTATCAAGAAATTTTGTCCTACTCTTCTAATTTTTCAATATATGTTTCTAATTCATTGTCGGGATTGACAGTACTTTGTGTATATGTAATATACTTATAATTTTAAATATTTAACTATTAATACAATAAGAAATAATATAATGTATGCACTTCCCAGTTACAAATATTTAAATTTTTTAATTGGTTTCCATGACAGTATTTGGGCTGTAAGATTCATTACAACAGATTATTATAAAACTTTATTTCCTTATCTCTAAATCTATAAAAGATGTAATAAAATATTTATATGTATCAAATAGAGAATTTACTCTTGTTTAATACTAGCAAGAACAAAAATTTTCAAAAAATAATATGTAGAAGAATATTTTTAAGAATCTGCTTCCGGTTGTCCAATTATTACCAAAACCTATTCAGCTCTTCCCAGTAATGTCCGACTGAGAAATATGTAAACAGATATTAATTATTATAGTTTTTTAGAATCGTTCTTCCAACTTCCCCATACACACATACATAAACACACACACACACACACACACACAGACATCATCGTAAAAATATTAAAATCGGATTGTAAAACTTGCTTAATCATTAAAATCTGGATATGCGATTTTTACCATGAATCTAATACCTCTTTTAGCGAAAGGTAAAATATAGATAGATAACCAATTGAATCAAATTATTATGCTAAAAATACTGTAGTGTATTTTTTATGAGATCACGTTTGATTTAATAACACGAAAAATTATAGATTAATAAAAATTAACACCTTCACTAGGAACTGCGGAGAAAAAAATTCTAGTTCAACTGGGTTGCGATTTATTGAGATCATAATACACCAAGTCGACGCTAAAATAAGTGTGACCTTAACCTATGTAATAGATTTCAATCTTCAAATCATTCTTCTATTCAACATGCAAACCGCAATATGAATTTTAAAGAGTGAAGGTGTTAATTAAGATAAACTCTGCACTTTGAGAGTGATTCACAAAGTAATTTAAATTGCAGCGTTGTAGATATATTGTATAGTTACTTTTAATTACTATTAATATTAAACGAAAAAATATTTTTACCGTGTTAAAATTATTTTATTTCGAGCCACATTCATGGCTCACTATTCTCTTTTCGACTAGGTGTATAAAAAAGTGCCCGCCATTTTACTTTTTAATAATGTAACATATGGATTATTTTACATGATTGTAAAGCAAATTAGATGTACTTTTCAAATTTGTAAAAAAATATAGTATGTTCCATTTGAAATTTCAAAGTTGATATTAATTACTAATAAACCGGAAGTGGTATAATGAATGTACATCCGTCATCAAGTAGCTTACATGTTGCTGTATAAATCATGTTATATGAAAGAAATTACTAACTTAATAAATAAGCGAGATATTTGCTAGGTCCATTAAAATATAACACCCTGTAGAGATCATTTCTTAAATATGGGATACGAAATTAGTATTCGTTTAATAGAGATATGTTTATTAGACAAATAAATATAAAAATGCCGGTTCCCGTAAAATTGTCCGGTTAATAGAAGTGTCTGCTTATTGGAGGTGTCCGTTAAGAGCGGTTTTACTTAACATTGTAAAATTTCAAGAAGCCAGTAACGACATAAGTTCAAGTTTCATAAAAATTACAAAGATTCAAAAAATTTTCTAATGAAAATAGAGATATATTGAAATATATCCTACCTAAGTTGTAGTGGTTTGATTTAATTTCGATACCCTGGTCTCTCTTGTTTGGCTAGCTGCATCAATAATGGTACAATCTGAAACAAATTAAAACTAGAATTAAAAAATAATACTAATTAGTTTATCACATAATATGACAAATTTTATTCATGTTTTCTTTCACGATATCCCTCGCCAATGACGTTCGTAAATCTTTGAAATATAATGAAATAAATTTTTATTGATTAATCAATCCAACAAATTATTTTTATCTTTGAGAAAAACTGAAAGAATTCTGGAAAGTGCAAACAAAGCGATTGTGTGAGCATCTGGGAATGCTTATCCTATTAATGAGAGGATTTGTATGCAAGGTTAGAATCACTTGCATTTTCTAAAACGAGTTCAATGTTAATTTTTTCCCATTCCGCGACACAAATTTCACTTTCTTGATTGATCTCAGTTCTTGCCTTATGCGGCACAATTCTCTTGGTACTCGTTCATCAACATTTTTTATAAGAAACTTCGAGAAAGCGGAAAAGAAATAAAGACAAATGTTTCTTATTGCACAAATAAATTGGAATCTGAAATATTATTACAGGATCTACAATTACATAAAAATTAACATTAAAATATTTGGAAATTAAATTTGACACATCACTCTGAAATTAGCTACAAAGCAGTGCATATGTGCGTGTGTGTGTGTATGTGTGTTCGTGTGTGTGTGACCGCGGTTTCGGAAGCGATATCTCCAATACTAGAATTCCAAAAATTACAATTCTTGCGTATTCCTCTTCCTTACAACCATATGCAGACTTGATTAGATTTTGGTTAAAACTGGTCAACCGGAAGTATCCTGATTTGAAGATTTTAACAGTTTTTCTTGTTAAATATTATTATAACTTAAAGAATATATTATTCTCTATACGATTTGATTGCATTTTATATTTCATATTCAACAGATATATAGTTAAAGAATTATAAAGATAATAAATTTCATAAATCAGCCAGCTATGCTAACTTAACCATGGACACTGCTAATATATTCCGGTAATTCAAATTGACAGATGTCAGTATCAATAAAAAGTAAATGAATGAAAGAATAAGGAAAATAACTCTAATGTTTCTAGAAAGATATAAGAGAGACGATTACATCGGTTTGAACATGTCATGAGGATGAATATATTGGAAGAAAAATGAATAGTTTAGTAATAGAAGTTGGAAGAAACATAGGAAGACCAAATATAAGATGGAAGGACTGTATTTCGGAAGACTTGAGAGAAATGGAACTGAATGAGGACGACACGCAAAACAAAAATGAGTGGAAGAAGAAAATAAAAATAGCGACCCCTAACAAATGGGAAAAACTAAAGAAGAAGAAGATGTCAGTGTCAAGTGCAATTTGCATAGTTCATTTATGAAATAATTTTACTGGAACTTTGCTGACATTGTCAAGCAGATATGGAGACCCGTGTCAAAATAACAGCAATTAATTATATCCATAACTGACAAGTGTCACAATTTTTCATTCAAAATTTCATGATTTTCTTATTTCATGTGGTTTGTTTGTTATCAGGAGTATGGAATTCAGTTGCCGAGGAAGGGGAATCATAAAATACCAAAAATTTAGAATTTTGCAAGAAAATTTATGTATGGAATTTATACATAATACACAGGATTGACGGAAGGTATTGTGCTGGCCACATCAGATTTTTTACATTGACTGTTGAAACTTTCTTCACAAGTTTCTTGTCGTCCATCTTTACAGATGGTGAACGTCTCATAAATTCAATTAATCATTTCATTAATCTCTATAATTGATACGTACAACTAATAATTATTACTGAAATAAATGAAATCTTGCCACATATTAGAAAAACAAACACGTACATTAGAACCAAGCTTCGGGTTGTGTTTTTAAATCAAATTTAAATATCAAGGACCAATTTATAATTAAATGTGGGTTAGCAGCAATTTAAAAACCATTTCCAAATATATCTAGGAGCAATTCCTCATCGATTCGTTTAGTAAGAGCGTAAAATCTTAAATAAATTACATAGCTTCGTCTTCACGGCTCGTTAAACAGAAAGTCGGACTGGACTGTCTTCTTCATTCATATGGGACTCGGATTCGTCCACATTGTGAAACGAATCTAACGTGTATTAAATCTCACTCACGGTGGAACCTTAAACGATAAATAAATGGAGGAGGAATAATGCTGGTCATTTTGATATATCAAACCAAAGATTACAGATATCGAAATAAATTAACGCGGGTATTCGTTTCAGATGGTGATGCTGCCGTAACTAATACCTGTAATTTCATTCACACTATTTTCAAATTATAATAATAAATTTGTTTCGTCTTAAAGAATACGTGTTAGAAATAATTGTTTTGCTGAAGACATTACCAAGGAAAACATACAACAATATTGTAATAACACATCGCTCACCGGCTGCAATATTAGCACATTTCAAAATTTATAGTTTTGAGATATTAAAGAGTTTATAAATAAGTGTTAAATTTCCTTACAAGAAATTCAGTAGCTTCTTGCAAAATTTTGTTTTAGATTTAATGTAGTTTGTTGTCAAATTTTCAGTTATAGTTTAACTTGGTTTTTTACTAAAAAATCTGTTGTGGCCAGCACAATACCTCTCGCCACTTCCTTTTTTGGTTACATAAGTATAGGGCGCGAACAGTCATGTTACATTGTTGGCCTTGACAAGCAGATGTGGGGGCCCGTTTCAGAATGATAATTAGTCAGTATGTTTCATTCAGAATTTCAAGATTTTCTAAATACACGTAGTTAATTTGTCACCAGGAGAGTGGAATTTACTTGTCGAGGAAAATAAACCATATGGAATTGGAAAATCACTAAATTTAGAATGAGAAATTATGATACATCTATATACATAATTACTAGCTATCATTCTGACATGAGTCCCCATATCTGCTTGTCAAGGCGCCCTATTGTATTTAACATTTCTTGTATACCTACATTCTACACCAAAAATTGTACTTACATATATCTATTCCTTATATTTAGATTGTTTAATTTTAAATTCATTATATGAAGAAATTTTGTCCTCTTCTAATTTTTCGAAATGTTTCCAATTCATTGTCAGGATTGACTGTATTTTTGAAGGATATATGTAATAGACCTATAATCTTAAATATTTAACTACTAATACATTAAGAAATAATATAATGTATATGTACTTCCCAGAAAAACTCTTTAGTAATATCTATGAATTTCTGACACTGACATTTATCTGTCAGTTACAAACAGTTCAACTGGTCAACTATTTTCCATGGCATCCTTTCGGCTGTAAAATTTATTATAACGTTATTTTATTTATTATATTTCTTTTATCTCTAAATCCATAGAATATATAATAAAATATTTAAATGTATCAGATAGAGAATTTAATTTTCTTTAATATTACCAAGAAAAATTTTCAAAAAATATTATTTAGAAGATTTTTTTTCAAGAATCTTCTACTTCCGGTTGTCCAATTGTTACCAAAACCTTTTCAGATCTTCCCATGAATGTCCGATTGGAAAATACGTAATTAAACAATTTTTAAGTCTTATAGTTTTTGAGTAATCGTCCTTCCAACATCCTACATACATACACACACACACACACACACATATATCCACACACACACACACACACACAGACATCATCGTAAAAATGTTAAAATCGGATTGTAGGGACATTAAAACGTGCTTATTCAATAAAATATGGATATGTGATTTTTAGCATGAATGCAATACCTCTCTTAGCGAGAGGTAAAAAAAAAAATTATAAAAGTGCTGTTTTTGACATATACACAAAACGCATCAATTTCAGAAGTGGTACTAGTACCATCAAGGGTTGTTTACGTAAGTTATCTGCGTCAGTATTGCAGGATAATAGAATACGCTTAGGCAAGTATCAAATACGGCTTAAATCAATTTTGAAGTTTATTGATTTGTGCCACTATTGCAGCCGGCGAGCGACATGTTATAATATGTGGTGACTGTGGTCTATGAAAATAGATACATATAAACATTTTATGTTGTCTACTTTCATTTTTCGGTATATACGAGTATCTATAGCTTAAATTTAATTGTATGTCAATTTATTTTTTGTGAAAATAAAGAAACAACTAAGTTAAATCAATTAGAATCAATTCCAAAATAGAAGGACATAGAACGCCGATTGATGCTAGAATGCGCTTCTTTCTTGATCGATTTTTGGTGGGGATTGTTATGACTGGATTAGACAACGGACAGAATATTCTCTCAAAAATTTGTGTGAGGTATTGGATTCATGCTAAAAATCGCATATCCCGATTTTAATGATTAAGCACGTTTTAAGGTCCCTACAATCCGATTTTAATATTTTTACGATGATATCTGTATATGTATGTGTATGTATGTGTGTGTGGATGTATGTGTGTATGCGTATACTTAATATCTATTTAACTATGTATTTCTCAATCGGACATTACTGGGAAGAGCTGAAAAGGTTTTGGTAATAATTAGACAACCGGAAGTAGCAGATTCTTAAAAAAATTCTTCTGAATATTATTTTTTGAAAATTTGTGTTCTTGCTTATATTAAAGAAAAGTAAATTCTCTATCTGATACATATAAATATTTTATAATATCTTTTATAGATTTAGAGATAAAGAAATATACGGTATATAATAATCTGTTGTAATAAATCTCACAGCCCAAATAATATCATGGAAACCAATTGAAAAATTGAAATGTTTTTAACTGACAAATAAAAGCCAGTGTCAGAAATCCGGATATATTACTAAAGATTTTTTCTGGGAAGTACATACATATATTATTTCTTATTGTATTAATAGTTAAATATTTGAAATTATAGGTTTATTACATATACCCTTCAAAAATACTGTCAATCCTGACTATGAATTGTAAACATTTCGAAAAATTAGAAGAGTAGGACAAAATTTCTTCATAGAATGAATTAAAAATTAAAAAATCTAAATATAAAGAATAGATATAAGTAGAATTTTTGGTGTAGAGTGTAGTTATACAAGAAATGTTAAATACAATACGGCGTGACCAGCTATTTGACTTTGTTGGCTTTGACAAGCAGATATGGGGGCCCGTGTCAGAATGATAGCTAGTAATTATGTACACAGATGTCAAATATCATAATTTCTCATTCTAAATTTAATGATTTTCCAATTCCATGTGGTTCGTTTTCCTCGACAAGTAAAGTCCACACTTCTGGTGACAAATTAACCACGTGAAATAAATTTTGAATTAAAAATTCTGACATTTGACATCTATGTACATAATTACTAATTATCATTAGAAACCGTGCCCCATATCTGCTTGTCAAGGCCAACAATGTCACATGACTGCTCGCGCCCTATATACTCGTATACTTGTAATAAAAAATGGCGAGAGGTATTGTGCTGGCCACAACAGATTTTTTTAGTTAAACATATAAAATATCAAAAAAAATTGAAAATAATATACGAGTATAATTATAAGTCCATAAGTTTTCATGAAAAAAGCTTTAACAAAATTTTTTGAATTTGTATTGACGCTGAGTTGTACCGACCAATGGCATACGTTTACCCATCTTAATACCAGCCGTAACCACCCTTGCTTGATTCCTTATATTTCATAATAATATTTAGAATAAATTGATGAGAAAAATATGTAAATGAATGTGGATGAAATTAAAGTTCTTTTCTTATATTGTAGAAGCACGCTGGCAAGCATTGAACCAAAACAGATATCAATAAATAAAAATCCTTTATAAAAATCAACGTAGGGTTCTTATTGTATAAAACAAACAAAACATTTTAATAAATTTTTATATTGATTACAAAGAGAAGAAAACACCACCTCCTCCAATGCAGACTTGGTAAAAAAATGAATAATAATGAAATGTGAGCAAAAAGACAGTCGATCAACGGCAACAATGATCTGTGGTGTTGAGCATGATGGTAACAAGTGAACGAGTGAACAAGTGAAGAGCAGTGTAGAGCAGTCTTTGTTAATCATAGTTGGCCTTGCTTTGTCTGTGGACGCACTCCGCACCGCATGGCCATTTTTAGCGCCTTGAAAACTTTACTTATTATAATTAAATCTGAACGTCTGAATCTACCGCATCGCGAAAGCCTCATAGACGGGATTCAGGGCCGATTCAACCCTTAAACACCAGTTAGAAACATTAAAATGAATGAGCAAAATAAACCGAAGGAAATAAAATGTACGCAAAGAACTACGGTACTACCGTACTATATGAATTCCATATTCTGTTGGACAAATTGTAAAATGTAAAGGAAATACTTACTCTAAATATTTCGCTAAGAGAGGTATTGGATTCATGCTAAAAATCGCATATCCAGATTTTATTAAATAAGCACGTTTTGAGGTCCTTACAATCCGATTTTAACATTTTTACGATGATGTCTGTGTGTGTGTGTGGATGTATGTGTGTGTGTGTGTGGTATGTGTGTGGGATGTTGGAAGGACAATTACTGAAAAACTATAAGACCTTATATTTGTTTAACTACGTATTTCCCAAACGGACATTCATGGGAAGATCTGAAAAGGTTTTGTTAACAATTGGACAACCGAAAGTAGAAGATTCTTGAAAAAAAAATCTTCTAAATATTATTTTTTGAAAATTTTTCGTGGTAATATTACAGAAAATTTTACTTATTCTCTATCTGATACATTAATGACCAGTTGCGCCGCTTATAGTTAAATTTTAATTACTGGTTAAATTGACAAAATCGTATCGAAACGAAATGTCAAATGAGTTATTAAATATTACTGTCAAAATTTCGATACGCACTTTTTTTGTTAACCTGTAGTTAAGATTTTAACTATAAGCGGTGCAAATGGCCATTAAATATTTTATTATATATTCTATAGATTTAGAGATAAAAGAAATATAATATATAAAATAATCGGCTGTAATAAATTTTACAGCCGAAAGAATGCCATGGAAAATAGTTGAAAATTTAAAATGTTTGTAACTGACAGATAAATGTTAGTGTCAGAAATCCGGAGACATTACTGAAGACTTTTTCTGGGAAGTACATACATTATATTATTTCTTAACCTATTAATAGTTAAATATTTAATATTATAGGTACATTACATATACCCTTCAGAAATACTGTTACTCCCGACAATGAATTGGAAACATTTCGAAAAATTAGAAGAGTAGGACAAAATCTATATTGAGTGCCATCTTCTACACCTTTTCAATTATATTTCAGAAATGATCATTTTTATTGCAGTGCAGAATAGTTTACATATCATGTGCGGAAACGCTTGGTTCCCGAATGATGTTTGGCTTTGCTATACCATTCAAATGATTCAAAGAGAAACACCGGTGATTTAAAGTCCCGAAAATATTCGTACGCTGTTCATTCTTCTTCCAATATATTCTTCATGTTTCCTCATGACATGTTCAAACCAATGTAATCGTCTCTATTCTATCTTTCTAGAAACTTTATTACTCGAGCCATTTCCATTACCTTTAACTCCTTACCAAATTCATTTTCTTTTCATTGATACTGACATCTGTCAATTTGAATTATCTGAATATATTAGCAGTTTCAATGGTTAGCATAGCTGGCTGATTTCTGAAATTTAATATCTTTATAATTCTTTAACTCTGTATCTATAGAATATGAAATATAAAATGAAGTCTAATAGCATTTTTTTTAAAAATTTATAATTATTGAATGTCAAAAAATGATAGTTAACTGCGTTTTAAAAAAAACTGTTATAAGTTGCAACTGGGGGTACTTTCGGTGGACCAATTATAACCAAAATCTACTCAAGTCTGCATATGAATGTAAGGAACAGGAATAAGTAAAAATTGTAATTTTTGGAATTCTAGTATTGGAGATATCGCGGCTGAAATTATAGTCACACACACACGCTCACACATACATATAGACATCATCGTAAAAATAGTAAAATCGTATTGTAGGGACCCTAAAACATGCTTATTCATTGATAACTCACCACCGAATTTTTTGACCAAAGACAATACCTTCCTTACCTAGAGGTAAACGGAAGGTAAAATACTTAATATGTTTCAGAAAAAAAATAATCCTTATTGACTGATATCCAGAAAGTTTTTATAACTCATTCACCTTTTAGTTAAAAAAGGATATACGAATAAAAAACATTAGTAAAAGACATACTCAAATTTTCTGTTAGGTATTTCTTAATCTCCTGGCAACCAAATTAGTCTACTTTTTAGAAAGGTCATTTTCTATGTACTATTATTTTCATTGCAACATTCTTACGAATTTCAAGTATGAATTGTTCCTTTCAAATGACAAAATTGTCTAAATACTTAAGAGTTTTAAATCTCGTTTCCATCTTTGTAAATTCCAATGTATGTATTTCAGTTATTGAAGAATTCTTTCTCATGGTCCAAATAGTAATATATTCCCCCTGATTTCGTCCCTGGCGGTTCGGTTTCATAACAGGGAATTATCGCGATCCAAATGATGGCGGCTTGCCATCTCTGCACATTGTCACGCGGTACAAAAATTAAAACCAATACTCGATGATTACAGTATAACAATTTAATGCACGTGAAAAATCTAGATCAAGTGGACTTTTATTCTTCTCTTTCCTCTTCACTTGTTCTTTTTCCATTACTCATTTTTCTTCAGACAGATGACCTTGTCTACGCACACTGTGATCTTTATTCCAGGAGTTGTCACGAGGCGATTTGTCCTTCCACAGGATAACAAATTCAATAGTTAAACTTATAGTTACAATTTCAACATTTTAATGCTAAACCTGAAAGATCTGCATGTTTTAATTCTTTAAAATCAAGCTTATATTCACGCAGTTATTTAAAAGATGGGTGACCATATATGTCCACATATGTAAATATTACCGAAACGTGACTGATTCTTCTACAAGATATTGTAGTACATTAAAGGAGAGAAACGCATCTCTCCTGCGAGGACAATATTATGCACGACCAAGGGGAAAACATCCTATTGGAGAAGAAAATATTTTTTTCTACAGTCTACATAGAAAGTAGCCATTTGCGCTCTCTTTTGTCAAAGCAAAATGTCACTTTGCCGCTCTAGCGCGACAAAGTAGAAATAATCTGTTGTGGCCAGCACAATACCTTCTGTCAATCCTGTGTATAATGTATAAATTCCATACATAATTTTTCTTGGAAAAGATTCTAAATTTCCAGTGACACTGACATCTTCCTCTTTAGCTTTTCCCATTCGTTAGGGGTTGCTATTTTTGCGTGTCGTTATCATTCAGTTCTTTTTCTCTCAAGTCTTCCGCAATACAGTCCTTCCATCTTATCTTTGGTCTTTCTCTGCTTCTTCAACCTCCCATTACTAAACTACTCATTCTTGTTCAAATATAATTCTTCATTTCCCCTCATGACATGTTCAAACCAATGTAATCGTCTTTCTTGTATCTTTCTAGAAACTTGTAACACTAGAGTTATTTTATTAACGTATCTTTCCGTGTGTTCCCCAACATCTACTTCAACATCCTCATCTCTGCCACATTAATTTACTTTTTATTCATACTGACATCTGTTAATTTGAATTATATGAATATATTAGCAGTTTCCATGTTTAGTATAGCTGGCTGAATTATAAAATTTAATTTCTTTAAAATTCTTTAACTCTGTATCTATTGAATATGAAGTATAAAATGTAATCAAATCGTATAGAGAATAATATATTCTTTAAGTTATAATAATATTAAATATCAATAAATCAATTTAACTGTTAAATCTTCAAATGAGGCTACTTCCGGTTCACCATTTATAACCAAAATCTAATCACTTGCTCTTCTGGATGTAAACTTGTGAAATAAGAAAAAAATATAATTTTTGGAATCGTGGTATTGAAGTTATGGGATCCGGAACTTTTGTCACACACACACACAGACACACACACAGACACACACACATACATACATACATACAGACATCATCGTAAAAATGGTAAAATCGTATTATAGGGACCCTAAAACATGCTTATTCAGTAAAAACTCATCATTGAATTTTTTAACCAAAGACAATACCTTCCTTACCTAAAGGTGACGGAAGGTAAAAACGCTCGCTGTCCAGATTTCTAACTATACAATGTTGAGAAATGTCACTTCTTAATGGAAACGTTTAGTCAGGAATTAATGGCACTGTAGTGACACATTTACCACCTTTACAAATCAATATTGCATATAACTGCTCTGTCGGTATATTACATAACAAAAAAAAATGCCGCACTATTGTGAAAATAAAATAGGGCATTCATTTACAAATATGAAAGAATAAAATGTTTAGATTAGATTGAAGCAATAGGTCAAGAAGAATGGGAAATAATGATAAATTAAAATTAAGTATAAAAGACGTTTTTTCTTTATATTAATCCTTATTAATTGAGTAGTAGTGTAAGTACAAAGTGTACATTTTATTATTTTTTGTTATGGTGGAGGACCCCATCGTGGCGACTGTAGAAAAAATCTTGTGTGTGTTTCGAGCGCAAATGGACATTGTCGATTTCGAGACAACAACCTCTCAATCGACAATGTCCTATTTTGCGCTCTTAATACACAAATAGCTATTTTCACCACCAGCAGTAGAGACGCCAGAAAAATCCAGATATTAATGACAAAACATTGTTTTTCATTTTGAGCATGTTATGTTTTTGATGTCGTTATTGTTATCTTCTATTGGTGGACAAATCGGTATGTGTCGTTTTGTGGTGGACTATTTCTAACGCTGGGAGAGCTGGTGATCGCGATGAGCGTGTGCGGTCCACGCTGCCGGCTACACACACGCACGTACGCCGTTATTTACACAAAGCCCCAGCCGTATAGAGCCGTGCTGATGCTGATTCACGCATACGGTCAACACATCATCATCATCGCACATACGACGTATAAGAAAAATAATACATTCATTGGACATTGGAGATTACAAAATTAGAAACGAATCAATTAGAATCATATTGCAGACATCGTCCCAGACAAAAATATTTTAAAAAATCTGTTGTGGCCAACACAATACCTCTCGCCATTTTTATTTTATGTTGTATAGAGCGCAAATAGTCATGTGACTTTGTTTGCCTTGATAAGCTGATATGGAGGCCCATGTCAGAATGGCAGCTAGTACTAATATACATAGATGTCAAATATCATAATATTTCATTCAAAACATCATGATTTTCTATTAGAATATTTTGAAATTTTGAATGAAAAATTATGACATTATGACAAATGTGACAACCACTAGCCGTCATTCTGACACGGATCCCCATATCTGCTTGCCAAGGTCAACAAAGTCACATGACTGCTCGCGCCCTATAAGTAACGAATTTAACATTTCTTGTACACACAAATAAATGAAATTGTATCATATTCTTTCGTTCTATGAAGAATTTTGGCGTACTTTTAATATATTCAAAATTCTTCAAATTCATTGACGATATTAGCAGTATTTCTTAAGGATATATGTAATATTAATATATCTATGATTTTAAATACATATTTAATTAATAATACAATAAGATATATTAAATGTACTCGTACCTCCCAGTAAAATCTTCCAGTAATGTTATTAAAACTGCTGATTTTTGACATTTGCATTTATCTGTCAATTACAAACATTTAAATATCTCAACTGTTTTTAGGCAATTGTTAGCAGAACCCAGAACCTATTCAACTCTTCCCATTACTGTAAGATTTAGGAATCCGTTGTTACACAGGTCTTTAGTCTTATAGAATTTGAGAAATCGTACCACCAACAACCTCACACACACACACACACACACACACACACACACATACACACACATCATCGTAAAAATGCTATAATCGGATTCTAGGGACCTTATTCACTAAAATCTGGATATGTGATTTTTAACATGAATCCAATACCTTGGCGAGAGGTAAAAATCTGATTTGGCCAGCACAACACATTCCGTCAATCACACAGACACACACACACACACAAAAGAATCTGCTACTTCCGGTTGTCCAATTGTTACCAAAACCTTTTCAGATCTTCCCATGAATGTCCGATTGGAAAATACGTAGTTAAACAAATGTAAAGTCAAAGTTTTTGAATAATTCCAACGTCACACACACATATAGAAATACATCCACACACACACACACACGCACACACACACACACGCACACACACACACACACATACACACACATACACAGAAAGAGAGAGAGACATCATCTTAGCAAGAAGTTAAAATTATTTGAAAATGTGGGATGGCCCCAGCATTGCAAAAAGTAGTTTTTGTTTTGACATAAGTTTAGTTCAATGGCTTATTCATATTGTTTTCTTTAGAGTTAGAGTTCAGTTGTTTTTGAACCGATTAGACAAACATATTTTAGTTAAAAAAAGATATTTATTATTTTTGTATTAAGCCACAGACAGAGTTTTGAAAGTAATCGTATTATTTGATTAAGTAGTCAACAAATATATTCAAGCCCACTGTTTTCATGTTTTTATAAACTTTTATATTATCCTTTTTACCTCTCGCTAAGAGAGGTATTGCATTCATGCTAAAAATCGCATATCCAGATTTTATTGAATAAGCACGTTTTAAGGTCTCTACAATCCGATTTTAACATTTTTACGATGATGTCTGTGTGTGTGTGTGTGTGTGTGGATGTGTGTGTGTGTGTGTATGTGTGTATGTGTGTGGGATGTTGGAAGGACGGTTACTCAAAAACTATAAGACTTAAAATTTGTTTAACAACGTATTTCCCAATCGGACATTCATGGGAAGATCTGAAAAGGTTTTGGTAATAATTGGACAACCGGAAGTAGAAGATTCTTGAAAAAAAATCTTCTAAATATTATTTTTTGAAAATTTTTCGTGGTAATATTAAAGAAAATTAAATTCTCTATCTGATACATTTAAATATTTTATTATATATTCCATAGATTTAGAGATAAAAGAAGTATAATATATAAAATAATCTGTTGTAATAAATTTGACAGCCGAAAGAATGCCATGAAAAATAGTTGATAATTTAAATTATTTGTAACTGACAGATAAATGTCAGTGTCAGAAATAATGAGTAATGAATTAAAAATGTACTTGGAGAATCCCGTAGTTCTTGATCTGTGACTATTATGGAGATGACAAGACTAGGTTGAAGGACTTAAATTTGTTTCAAACATTATGGGACAATGTACACCAGTACTGTAGACTAGAGTAACTTTGAATTGCGAAAAAGCTATCAAATTCTTCTCAAGTAAGTTGTAAATATTGACAAAATCGGAGTGCAATCTATCCGTTACTTTATTAAAGGGAATTAAGGTTGTTTAGATATAACAAGTATGAAATAATAAAATGTAAAAGAAGATATATAAGAATAGATGCACAATCCAGATATATACATTTTAGACCGCCCAAAATTAATGTTTTTACTAGAAGAATATGAAGAGAAAGTAAACAAAGTTGTTCGAATTGAAAATTGCTGTTACCAGCCTAATATTTATATATGGCAAACTCTACTTTGTAATTTATTGTAACATAATTTATGGTAAAATATCTTCATGTTGAAACATGCTATTATTGAATAATAAAGAAGTTTATACGTCATAGATTTATATGAATATATTATTTGCATTTATAAAAATAATCTTTGCTTTATGCATACAGCCAGGTAAAATATACGGCGAGAGGTTATGTGCTGGCCACATCAGATTTTTAAGTATACATCATCAATAAAGAAACTTTGAAATCGCTTTGATAAATGTTATTATTTAAAAAAATTCTAGTCACATAATAATGTAATCTTTCGCCATCCTTCTTTGTTGAAAAATAAACTTTATCTCTCCGAAAACAGAAGACAGAGGGTAAACAACATTTATTTCTTTTTTCTTTCTAAAAATATCTTACAAGGGATTCGCCACGTATTCATTTGTTTTTGTTCTCCGGCGTGTTGTACGTAGGAGTGTTCTTCAAATGTCCTTTGACTTTCCGCTAATTTCATGCCGAACTTCAACTGTTAAATGCACAAATTGAATTGCCAAAAAAGGAATAAAATTGGTTCTCGTTATACTGGCGGGATTATATGGATTGTTTATTGTAATTGTTAATGAAATTTTAAAATTTAATATAGTTTAAATTTGCGTTCAAATCATAACGACCGAGAATATAAAATTTAATTTAAAATAAATTTAATACTTTTTAACGTGTTAAATGAGTGTGAAATTTGATATAATTTTAAAGAGGAAATATGTAGTTATAATTTTAAATTATTAACAGACCTGCTGACGCAAAATATAAATGAAAAATTCTGAAACATAATCTATAAATTTGTAGTAGGATCATATTTTTTCGTATTCCTCGAGTTTAAATCCATATGCAGACATGATTAGATTTTGGTTGTAATTGGTCCGCCGAAAGAACCCTCGCTCGCAACTTTTAACAGTTTTTCTTGAAAAAAAAAATCTGATGTGGCCAGCGCAATAACTTCCGTCAATCTTGTATATTATGTATAAATTCCATACATAAATTTCCAGTAATATTATTTCATATATTTCTATGCAAATTGCATTTGACACTGACATATTCTTCTTCTTTAGCTTTTCCCATTCGTTAAGGATCGCTATTTTTTATTTTCTTCTTCTATTCATTTCTGTTTTGCGTGTCGTTCTCATTCAGTTCCTTTTCACTCAAGTCTGCCGCAATACAGTCCTTCCATCTTATCTTTGATCTTCCTCTGTTTCTCCAACCTTCTATTACTAAGCTATTCATTCTTCTTCCAATATATTCTTCATCTCTTCCTTACCGTGTCTTCCCCTACATCTACTCCAACATCCTCATCTCTGCCACATTCATTTACTTTTCATTGATACTGACATCTATCAATTTGAATTATCTAAATATATTAGCAGTTTCCATGGTTAGCATAGCTGGCTGATATATGAAATTTAAAATAAACAAATATATCATCACGGCATATTACCCATTGCTGGGTGCGCCAATCTGTTTTGTACGCAGAAATTTAATATCTTTAACTCTATATCTATTGAATATGAAATATAAAATGAAATCAAGTCGTACAGAGAATAATATATTCTTTAAGTTATAATAACGTTAAATGTCAATAAATTATATTTAACTGTTAAAATCTTCAAATGAGCCTACTTCCGGTTGACCAATTATAACCAAAATCTAATCAGTTGTTCTTCTGGACGTAAACTTGAGGAATACGAAAAAAATATAATTTTTGAAATCGTGGTTTTGAAGTTATGCGATCCGAAACTTTCATCACACACACACACAGACAGACACACACACCACACACACACGCACGCACACACACACACACACACACACACACACACACACACACACAGGCATCACCGTAAAAATGGGAAAATCGTATTATAGGGACACTAAAACATGTTTATTCACTAAAAACTCTTCATTGAGTTTTTGATCAATACCAAAATTTATGAAAATCAGTTTTTCGTCATCATTTTTGACAAAACAAAGACACATCCAAGATGTCTCCCAATAACGCATCAAATGTAGTATTTAATCGAAGTCATATCCTTATAAATTATACAAATGGTGGCCTTCAAAATTCGGGCACCTGTAATAATAATTAATACTACAATTCTGACAGTTTATAACAAGAAATCAAAATCCATTTAAAACCATGACGTTCGGTTCATATAATTCTCGGATAAGTTCATTTACCCCAATTTTAAACACAAATGGAAAACATTTACATATTTTTATTTATTACGTCATAGTCATAGAGCAGGCAATGTTGTCTATATTTTATCTGCAATATAGACGCAAACTAGATATAAAGATAATATCAAATGGTGAAAGTTCTCGTATCTTTTGGACCACTTATTATCCTAATTACGCTAGTCAATCTGTAAGTTTAAGTGTAATTTATGAATCAAAATTGCTACTGATTTCGCCTACGTCCTTGTAACAAATACGGTGTGTTTAACTAATGTCGGTATAATGAACACTTGCTGTTATAAACTACACTCAGGAAGTGTTCGTCGAGTTTTTTACACCAGAAGATTGTTTATTAAAATTTTTCCTATCCTGGACGATAAATTTTAATAATTAATAACCGGCAATTATTATCGATTATTGGTAATTATAGTGTAAATGATATTTAGTGATTCAGGATTCATATATGGCAATTATAATTTGGAAAACATATGATTTTCTGTATATTTTTACCTCTCGCTAAGAGAGAGAGATTTTAATATTTTTACGATTATGTCTGTGTGTATGTGTGTGTGTGTATGCGTGTGTATGTATGTGTTTAACTACGTATTTCTCAATCGGACATTACTGGAAAGAGCTGAATTTTTTTGATAATAATTGAACAACCAGAAGTAGCAGATTCTTAAAACAAATCTTCTAAATATTATTTTTTAAAAAAAATTATTTTTGCTAGTATTAAAGACAAGTAAACTCTCTATCTTATACATATAAATATTCTATTATATCTTTTATAGATTTAGAGATAAAGAAATATAAGGTATAATCTATTGTAATAAATCTCGCCAGCCCATATAATGTCATGGAAAACAATTGAAAAATTAAAATATTTTAACTGTCAGATAAATGTCACTGTCAAAAATCCAGAGACATTACTGAATATTTTTTCTGGGAAGTGCATACATTATATTATTTCTTATTGTATTAATAGTTAAATATTTAAAATTATAGGTATATTACATATACCCTTCAAAAATACTGTCAATCCCGACAATGAATTGGAAACATATATTGAAAAATTAGAAGAGTAGGACAAAATTTCTTGATAGAATGAATTTAAAATTTAAAAATCTAAATATAAAGAATAGATATAATGAAAATTTTTGGTGTAGAGTGTAAGTATACAAGAAATGTTAAATACAATAGGGCGCGAGCAGTCATGTGACTTTGTTGGCCTTGACAAGCAGATATGGCGGCCCGTGTCAGAATGATAGCTAATAATTATGTACATAGATGTCAAATATCATAATTTTTCATTCTAAATGTAGTGATTTTCCAATTCCATGTGGTTCATTTTCCTCGACATGTAAATTTCATACTACTGGTGACAAATGAACTACGTGAATTTAAAAAAACTTGAATTTTTTTATGAAAAATTCTGATATTTGATATCTATGTACATAATTACTAATTGTCATACTGACACGGGCTCTGATATCTGCTTATCAAGGCCAACAATGTCACATGACTGCTCGCGCCCTAGACTTATATAATAATAATAATAATTTTTCTTTATTAATGGCATCCAAAAAATACACACCATTAAGGGCGAGGTTCAGCTAAAAGCTGTTCTACCACCTAACCCAATTTACAAGGAAACTATATACATGAAAATAATATTACTAGTATGAAAACAGTATGAAAGATTATATATAATTAAAACTTTCAAATCTGAAGTTAAGTTATTATATAGATGGGGGGCTAAATACGAAAATGAACCTTGGAATTTACTTTTCTTAAATGAAGGAACTTTAAACAAAGAAGAATATAACCAAAAACGGAAGTGGTGAGAGGTATTGTGCTGGCCACAACAGATTTTTTTAATAATTAATTACGTACTTCCTATTAGCTATTCGGGTAATGTACCCCAAAATTAAAATCTACCTAGCCATGAAGGAAAATAATTGAATGTAAAGAAAAAATTATTTAGTTGCTTCTGAAGTTGTTAGTATCTATTATACCTTTTTATGATCTGTGCTGCTATTAAATAGATATATGGGTTACACAAAAATGCTTTTTTTTCGTTTAAGGCAGTAAATAATGTGTTCTATTCTTAACCCACTGCCAAATACCAACACGCAATCAAGTAACCCTTGCCTGAGCAAAACAATCTGCAGTCGCCACAAATAACCCAGTATGTGGGCGACCAAACCTGACCATAACCAAATGGGGCAACCAGGACTTAAGTGGGCTTCCCTCACGTAAACATTGGCGCCTCTTACGGTCGTTTCAAGGACAAAACAAAGGAAGAAAACATAATAGAACGTTTAGTGATCATTTATGAGGATGTTTAGAAGTTTGCACTAAGTGACTGTTTGCGGTTTTGATAATATTATCGTACATAACAAGATGTCACTCAGAATATGATCGTTACTTTAATAATCTAAAGCCCATCAATGTTTCTCTAAGCCAAATTCAATGTGTTAGAAATGGTATAGGTGCCCTAAAATTCTAGACCTGTAGTTAAAAGAAAAGCCAAAGATGAAAATAATTTTATAAGCAAAAGTTTTTAGCATGTAGTTAAATAAAATGCAAAATACTATTTATTGAATAACTTTGAATCTTTCAATAAGACTTTTAGCTAAATATAACACATTCCTATGATATATGTATAACAGTACAAATTATATTTTTCTACAGTCTACATAGAAAGTAGCCATTTGCGCTCTCTTTTGTCAACGCAAAATGTCACTTTACCGCTCTAGCGCGATAAAGTAGAAAAAATTCTCGCTGTCCAAATTTCTAACTACACAATGTTGAGAAATGTCACTTGTCTACATTCTTGATTAAAACGTTTAGTCAGAAACTAATGGCACTGTAGTGACACATTTACCACCTTTTATTATTTTTTGTTATGGTGGAGGACACCACTGTGGCGACTGGAGAAAAAATCTTGTGTGTATTTCGAGCGCAAATGGACATTGTCGATTTCGAGAGAAAGATTTGGAGAAAAAAACTTGGGTTTGTATTTGAAGTCTGCGCCGCATCAAGCCCTTGGCAGGCCTTAAATGCTGTACCTTTAGAAAAAAAATCTGATGTTGCCAGCACAATACCTTCCGTCAATCCTGTGTATTATGTATAAATTCTATATATAAATTTTTTTGCAAAAGATTCTAAATTTCCAGTAAAATTATTTCATAAACAAACTATGCAAATTGCCCTTGACACTGACAGCTTTTCCCATTCACCGAAATGTTGGTATAGTAAGAATAAATGCTGTTTGACTGAACTTTCGAGTAATTGTTAAACCTAATTAAATTTAATGATCTAATTCCGTTGATATTTTAATGTGACAGTTTTGGGTCCAGATCTAGAGTAAATGATGTATATATTTTTCGCGAATTATTTCCTGATGCGATTTAACTGTAAGTTTATCTTTCTTACAGTTACATAGGGGGCGTTTTGGGTGTATCCAACGCACTTGTAACCGAATACGTCCGATCAAAACGGTAACCAGCACCACATATTCACAGTTCTTCATCAACTAGTTAGTGTAGGAGTGCAGTCACAGTCTACCATCCCACTAATATACTCAAATATACACGATTTGCTAATTCCTAATATCTGGGTGAAATTTATAATAAGCGGTTAGGTTAGATATTTGACCCTATACTTATTAGATTGCAGCAAGATAGGAAATTTTGGAGAAGATATTAAAATAATGGTATTTTGTTGGGAAATATCTACTGATGATCAGTTTTGAGTCATCGACTTTCACTAAAATATTGTTCATAAGTTTATGGATTCAATAAAACTATATATTCGAAATCTCCGTCATTTATAAGTTTTTACCTCTCGCTACCCTTGGTAAGGGAGGTATAGGGATCGTACTAAAAATCGCATATCGAGATTTTGGTAAATGACCACGTTTTAAGATCCCTACAATCCATTTTTAACATTTTCACGATGATGTCTGTGAGTATGTGTGTATATATGTGTGTGTGTGTGTGTGTGTGTGTGTGTGTGTATGTGTGTATGTGTGGATCCTCTTTACGCTCTAACTCAAATACTATTTTGAAACCTTGTATTCCTACATTATTCTAATATGGAAAAAAGCCATTAGATTTTGTTGTCAATCGGATAACCGGAAATGGCAGTTTACTTGAAGCTCAAAATAGTTTTTCTTCAAAAAATACCTTTAAATGTTATTTTTTCGCAATTTGTTATTATAAAAATTAAAGATTATTCCATTTTCTATTTTTTCTATATTTTATGGATAAATTTATAAAGTAATATAAAAATTATATCTCGGAGCTTATGGTTTAAACACAACTCCATGGTTACACAGTTCAGCTCAAATGTATGTAACTGACACATAAATGTCACTGTCAAAAAAAAATCATTTGAAATTATTAACAGTAACGTTTTAAGAAGAAACTTGTAAATAGAACAATATTTACATGGAAAGGAACTTAATATACATAATTTCAAATTAATAATAATAACGTTTTAAAAGAAAATTGTAAATAGAACAATGGTTATATGAAAAGGAACTTAAGATACATATCTAGTAAATATGCAGGTATGTATTTACATAAAAAAATAAATATATTATCACGGCATAATACGGCCGATTACCAAGCGTCACCTCACAGGCACTCATTGCCTGCTAATGAATAGCTTAGTAATAGAAGGTGGAAGAAACAGAGAGGGACCAAAGATAAGATGGAAGAAATGTATTGCGGAAGACTTCAGAGAAAAGCAACCGAATGAGGACGACCCGCAAAACAGAAATGAATGGAAGAAGAAATTAAAAAATAGCGACCCCTAACGAGAAAAGCTAATAGAATCTTTTGCAAGAAAATTTGTGTATGGAATTTGTAAATAATACACAGTATTGACGGAAGGTATTGTGCTGGCCACATCAGATTTTTTACCTTTCGTCACCTCTAGGAAAGGAAGGTATTGTCTTTGGTCAAAAAATTCGGTGGTGAGTTTTCATTGAATAAGCACGTTTTAGGGTCTTTACAATACGATTTTACTATTTTTACGATGATGTCTGTACGTGTGTGTGTGTGTGTGTGCGTTTGTGCGTGTGTGTGTATGTGTGTGTGTGTGTGTATGTGACCGCGGTTTCGTGCACGATATCTCCAATACTAGAATTCCAAAAATTACAATTCTTACGTATTCCTCTTCCTTACAACCATATGCAGACTTGATTAGATTTTGGTTATAATTAGTCAAAAAAAAAAAAAAATTGACGTGAGGATGACCCGCACAACAGAAATGAATAGAAAAGCTAAAGAAGAGGAAGATGTCAGTGTCAAGTGCCTTTTGCATGAAATAATATGGAAATTTAGAACTTTGTGTTACTTTTTAAGTAGGCGTTGGAAAAAATATTATATTTATTTGTATATTCTAAACATTCACTTTGAAATTCTTGAGAGAATTAAACGGATTAAAAAGACTATGATTTATTATATTTTGTCATTTTAAATTATGTTATTATCATAATCTAAAATATATCAAAATATAATCTTTAGAAAAAGTGAAAGCATAGTGCGTTATGAATTATTTCCTCAATTTAAAAATAATCTAAAATTTATAAGGCATTAAATTTCTCTTTATTTTGTAAACAGTTACCCATACAAGTATATAGGTGTAAAAGTTTAACTCAGTTATAATTTATAGCTGTGTGCATTAAATACAAATTATCAACTTAATCTACATTTAAGTGCTTTAAGCATAAGTTTGACAGCGTCTCAATTGAGCTTGATAAACTCTTAGCTTTCCTTATTTAGTTTAAATTTTTCCTATAGGGTACCGTTGGATTTATTTATTGATAGTAAATCTTATTATATGTATTTTTAATTGAATTGAAACATAAATTTCAATCAGATTTGTGCGAGAATATTGGAAAACATTTCTACTCAAAGTATACTATTTATAAAAAGAGATAGATAGTGTTTATGAATTATTCTCGGTCGTAATTTAAATAAATGTTCGTTCGTCTTTAAATGTGTGATGCAGTGAGCGTATAAATCTGAGGCGGCCGTGAAGTAAAATAGTGTGATACTCGCACGGGACAAAACGATTAAATCTAAAACGAAATGGCAAATTAATTAGAAATTATGTTGTTTGATGTCGATAAATCCGGTGCGGCTGCTGCATGGAGACAACTTCTCCATTCAGCCTACCTTAAATTAAACCCATTCCCTTCAAGACAACACCAGTGGCGTACTGACAAAATTTATAAAAAAGTCAAATATATTATTAAATTGAATGAAAGTTATATTTTAATTACTTCTGACGTCTCTAGTCATTGAAACTTTTATCCTTCGTTCCGTCAAAACTAAATTTTCAACATTTTTGATATTCCCGCCTTTTTCAAATTTGTTTACAACAAAATTTTACTGTAAAATTTGATAACAACGTATTTCCGACACAACTCAAGTCATCCATTACTGGGAAGAGCTGAAAAGGTTTTGGTAATAAGGTAGTAATTAGAAACCGAAAGTAGCAGATTCTTAAAAAAATTAAAGAAGATTAAATTCTCTATATGATAAATATAAATTTTATTATACCTTTATAGATTTAGAGATAAAGTAATATAAGTTATATAATAATCTGTTGTAACAAACGCACAGACACACATACGTACATACAGACATCATCGTAAAAACGGTAAATCTCACATCCCAAATAAGGTCATGGAAACCAATTGAAAAATTATAATATTTTTTTAACTGACAGATAAATGTCAGTGTCAAATATCCGGAAACATTACCGAAGATTTTTTCTGGGAAGTACATATATTATATTATTTGATACTGTCTTCAAAAATACTGTCAATCCCGACTATGAATTGGAAACATTTCGAAAAATTAAAATAGTAGGACAAAATTTCTTCATAAAATGAATTTCATATTAAAAAATCTAATTATAAAGAATAAATATAAGTAGAATTTTTGGTGTAGAGTGTAGGTATACAAGAAATGTTAAATACAATAGGGCGAGAGCAGTCACGTGACTTTGTTGGCCCTGACAAGCAGATATGGGGGCCCGTGTCAGAATGATAGCTAGTAATTATTTACAGAGATGTCAAATACCATAATTTTTCGTTCTAAATTTAGTGATTTTCCAATTCCATGTGGTTTATTTTCCTGGGCATGTAAATTCCACACACCTGATGACAAATTAACTATGTGAATTTAGAAAATCTTGAATGGAAAATTCTGACATTTGACATCTATGTACATAATTACTAATTGTCATTCTGACGCGGGCCTCCATATCTGCTTGTCAAGGCCAACAATGTCACATGACTGCTCGCGCCCTATACTTCTGTAACCAAAAATGGAAGTGGCGAAAGGTATTGTTCTGGCCACAACAGAGTTTTGTTTAATTACTACAAATATAAAAAAAAACTTAAATTATTGAATCAATTTGATTCTCGCTTCTCTGAATTATTTACCGACGAAGAGAAGAATATAGCAACTCTTTACTAATTTTTCAGTGACTGAATAGTAATTAAAACGAATCGATACTGAGTTGCAGTTAGAAATAATATTAAATTTAATGTTGCACTAAAAGACAAATACGATGAAATTTCTAATTTATTAAAAATTAAGGTGAAATTATAAATTTTTGGAAATTATTACTACACCAAATAAATAATACGAGTATTATTAGGTTAATTATTTATTATATTATTATGTAGCAGTGGAGCAGTCCACTTATCTTTACAATTTCGAAAACAAAATTTGTGCCATCTTATTTAAGTGGCCCTTTGGGAAAACGATTTTTTTTTGACCCGCGATTTATAAAGATTGCACACCACTGCCTTTGAGCTTAGATTACATAAAAACCTTCCCCTTATTTCAGTCATAGTATCGCTCCGCCTGACGTTGGAAATATAAGTTAACTAATGATGCATTCATTTTTCGTTATTTATAGATTTTTCATTCTTTTAGCCAGCATAACGCTATATAAAGATAATTAGATTTTTTTTTTAGATTTATGCATTCAATAAATGGTGGACCACTGAATATGGGTCTATGTATCTTTCTACAGAAGGAAAAAGGTCACTATGAGCAGGATTATATGAACCTTAGTATTCAATTGTGAAAATGAAAAATCTGTAATTATTTTGTAAAGTTTTTCCTTATGCGCCACTGTAGCTGAGCAGCTCCTCATCTTCTCATTAAATCCACGTTGGTTTGCTACTTGATGCTGGCGATGGTGATGTGTTTTATTCGCCACGTGTGCACTAACTCTACCACTGCGCCTGCGCTTCATTCATAGCCTACTGCGCAGATCGCCAGATAGAAACAAACGCACGGCTCATGTTCCCAGATCCGCGCCAAATGCAACAGATCCACACTAAAGATATTTCAATCCAACGTGAAATAAGATGGCAGTGAGAAAGAATAGTGGACTGGACACTCACACTTTGCAATAAATTGATTAGGGGAGACACAGGTGGCCCAAAAACGCGCCCTATAGGGAGATCTCGAGGAACTAACGAAATACTAAACCGGTTAATTAATTTCGATTATCCTCATATTTTTCATCATGTAAATACCACGGTCTGTGAGTTGTAAATGCAGGGTTCACTCCTATTGCTATTAGTTACGTATAGTTTGTGTTGAAAATGGGGAAGTTTAGCGTGATTGAAATTACATGTGAATTTTTTTTAATCGTAAATATATAAATAATTAAAACTTAAAATATCGTCGAACTTATGTGACGTCACAAGTGACTTATGCGCATGCCTAGAAAGGATGGTGAGACCTGACTTTTTAAACGTATGTTGAAACATTACACTACACACTTCTGGCTAGGTCACGTGGGTTTGTTTACGTTTTCACGGAGTGAGGTTATGAGTTTTTAGTTCGAAATGGAATTGTATTTGAATTCAAAACTATTATACGATACTTAATTTTTGATATTGAATACAATAATACACTAAACACTAAATGAACTAAATAGAACCAGTTGTGTTTGCACATGAAGAATAATAAAACTATAATAATCACAACACAGAACTGTCTTTGCTTATAAAAGTCAAAACATGTGGATGCCATTTTTAAAACTCCCTGTTGTCATGTGAACCCAGCGCGCACCTAGGTAGACTATACGTTCCCCGTGAACTTCTGTGACGTCATTAATTTGGAAAATAGCATTTTTTGAGAAATCTAGGCACCTTAGAGTGAAATACAATATAGAATATCACTTTTGAAGACATTCTTAATAAAATAAAAAAATTAAAAAATACATTAAACTTCCCCATTACCTATTCACATATCATTTTGCCACGCTTTGAGGTTTTTACCTGGATTCATGTTAAAAATCGCATATCCAGATTTTAATGAATAAGCACGTTTTAAGGTCCCTACAATCCTGTTTTACAATGATGTCTCTGTGTGTGTGTGTGTGTGTGTGTGTGTGTGTGTGTGTGTGAGTGTGTGTGTGTGTATGTTTATGTGTGTGTGTGTGTGTGTGTGTGTGTGTGGATGTTGGAAGTATGATTTCTCAAAAACTATAATACTTATATCTGTTTAACTATGTATTTCGCAATTCTCAGTTGGACGATTCCATGTAGATTATTATATATCTTCAGCGTAGGTACGTATTTTATAACACGCGTTATAGTAATATATAATTTCTCCGATAATATCTACCCTTATAAATCATATGCCTAAAATTATCCTTTCCAAAATGAAAATTAAACCTGAATGCCAACATTTTTTTCGTTTCAAATATAGTAGATAAGAGATAACATTATGGAAAATTCGTATTTCGCGTGATTCGGGCGTTGTATTGTGCATTTCTGCAAATCACACACGCGAAGTGACGTAACAAGGCTAATTTCTTAATAATACGAGTATCTTACATGCACGTATGTGTCGTGTTTGTGGTACTAATTATGTACGGAGAAAAAAGAATATAAGTTTGGTTTATTGATTTTGACGAACGATGAACTTAAGGTGAACGAATGAGGAACGATGGGGATATTTTTGGTGATACAGGTTGTAAACCTTCCTTTTCATATTCCTAACGTGCCGCTATAACAAAAAATCTGATGTGGACACCACACGACTTCCTTGTACGATTATTAAACTATACATATTTTTTTAATAATTAAATTACAAAATATTGACAGGCTTAAGCCAAGCCCGAGAAATATTTTGATATAGAACAAAAAATAATTCATTTACTACTATCATTCTTAAATTAACATTAATCTAACCCGGTTCTTTTTAAAGAGAGTTTTGATTACAACAAAGAAATATTTGATTACAACAATGAATATAACTAATTTCACAATAAAAATATAATATTTGTTATTGTACGAATCATAAAAATATAATATTTGTTATTGTACGAATCATAAAATTGCACGTATTTAACGTAATTTGACATGAACTTTTTTCAATTTTTTTGTCCTAATCCATAGCAAGTTTTATTACAAAAACAAAAAAGTATATAATTTTTAAATTTACATATCTCGCTTATACAAAGGACTAATTTAATAATACTTGATGTGCTAGACGCAGAAATTAATTCTCTAATTATTTGAAGCATTTATTTCTAAAATCAAAATAAAATCATTTTATTCAAGAAAAACTGTTAACAACTTCAAGTAATGTACCACTTCCGGTTAGCCTATTTTAATCAAAATCTATTATGTTATTTCGATTGACATAAAAGTCTTGTATATCAAATTTGAAAAGTTTTGGATTATATTTTAAAACAGTTTTTCATTAAAATCTATTATAGGCTTCATGTAAAGTGCCACTTCTGGAAATTGTGTAATAACCAGAAAGGGAGGTGCACAACTAGATGTTATAGGAGTCCTAAATACAAAATTTCAACTTTCTACGGCTTACCGTTTTTGAGTTATGCGAGATACGTACGTACGTACAGACGTCACGACGAAATTAGTCAAAATGGATTCAGGGATGATTAAAATGGATATTTCCGCTGAAATCTGAAAACTGAATTTTTTCGCGATTACAATACTTCCTTTACTTACGTACAAGGAAGTAAAAATCCCTTATTTTCGAAATTTTTCTTTTTTATTATTTTATTTATTCATTATTACGCATGTACTTTCGTATTTTTTTAATAATTTCAATAAATTCGATTGAGCTGGAATTCCTCTGAAAAGGTGTAGTACCAAAATGAATGATATTGTATTCTTCGGCCCGTATAACGAACCGTTTTATGGAGTGCTTTTATTTAAAATGACCTGACGATATGATACGAAAATAATGTAAAAGTGCGCTTCATTACATCGCTAGTGCGTTCGCAATACGGACCATCGTCATTATTAAAATCTCTACACCAAATGCAGAATTTTTAATTTTTAATTCGTGACGTAAGTATTCCTTTTCTGTTTTGTTGTTTTTGTGCGTGCGCAGACATTATGTTGTGGGCTGCAGACTTGCAGGTCTGTGTCTTAAGTCTCTCCATTTACGGAAGAGGTGTCCGTGCCGGACTCATTTACACCAGATGAATCACCCGCACTCAACTGAGATGGAGGTCCACACTTACCCAACAGGTCAAGTGCGAGTGTAAAAAACTAACATAACTTGAACTACTTTCAACACTTTATTCAAAACGAAAAAAATAAATTAAAGAGCTTACATAGATTCAAAAATAAAAATCTGTTGTGGCCAGCGCAATACCTCTCGCCATTTTCATTTTATGTTGCATAGGGCAGCAGTTATGTGAATTTGTTAGTCGCAAGCATATATGGAGGCCCGTGTCAAAATGGCAGCTAGTAATAATGTACATAGGTGTCAAGTATCATAAGTTTTCATTCAAAACATTATGATTTTCCAAATCCATGTGGATTACTTTCCTCGAAACATCAGAATGAAAAATTTGACGTATTACAATTGTGACATCTATGTAAATAACTACTAGCTGTCATTTTGACATGGAACCAACAAATCTGCTTGCCAGGGCCAACAATATAAGTAGGTAACGAATTTAACATTTCTTGTACACACAAATAATTGAAATTATATATCGTCTTTCGTTCTATGAGTAATTTGGCCTACTCTTCTAATATGTTCAAAATTCTTCAAATTCATTGAGGGTATTAGCGGTATTTCTTAAGGATATATGTAATATTAACATACCTATAATTTAAATACATATTTAATTAATAATACAATAATATTTATTAAATGTACTCATACTTCCCAGAAAAATCTGATTTTTGACACTGACATTTTGCATTTATCTGTCAATTACAAACATTTAAAAATCTCAACTGTTTTTTGGGCAACGAGTTTTATTACAACAGATTATTCTATATTATTATATACTATATCTGCAAACTTATACGAGATATAATAAAAAAATTAAATGTGTCAAATAGAGAATTTAATTTTCTTTAATACTACCAAGAAAAATTTTCAAAAAATAATATCTAGAAGATTTTTTTTTCAAGAATCTGCTACTTCCGGTTGTTCAATTGTTACCAAAACCTTTTCAGATCTTCCCATGAATGTCCGATTGAGAAATACGTAGTTAAACAAATATTAACTCTTATAGTTTTTGTGTAATCGTCCTTCCAACATCCCACACACATACACACACATATATACATCCACACAACACACACACACACAGACATCATCGTAAAAATGTTAAAATCGTATTGTAGGGACCTTAAAACGTGCTTAATCATTAAAATCTGGATATGCGATTTTTAGCATGAATTCAGGTAAAAATGCACAAAAGTGACACCTATGGTGTACTTTGCACGCCAGCTTCTAGTGCCCGCAATGTACGAATATATAATCATCATTACCAACATATGCGTACAAAGCAGATAGTTCTTCTTATATCAGACACAGATATGCTCTGGATATTACCCAAAATTATTGGCTGGCAACCTGCACCACGGAAATGCAAGTAAATTTGTCAGTACACCGACTGTACGAAAATGTTTATTTTCTATGATCTATGAGGTACTCTCTCCATAACAACTAGGTGTGCTCTAAAAGTAAAGACTACATCCTATAAATATTTTATTATTACTTCATCGAAAAAAAAAATCGGCGAACCTAGCAATAAGTAAAAAGTCAAAATAGCTTTTTTAAAATTTATATTATAATTATAAATAAATATGACATTTAAAATAATTGTTACTTTTGAAAAATGGTATAAATATGAATGTATTTGTAAAAAATATTTGAAAAAAAGTAATGTCAGAAGTGGGATTCGAACCCACGCCCTCAGAGAGGACCAGAACGCTCAGCCTAGAAACTAGGCAAGGGGAACCTTGAGTCTGGCGCCTTAGACCGCTCGGCCATCCTGACATATGGGATACAGATACATATCGCACACTCAGCATAAAATAAAAATAGAAAAAAAAACGAAATATATATTTATTAAAAATATATATTCCCGTTGAAGAAACTATCCCAACCGAATGGATTGAAGCATATTCATAAATTTATAATATTTATACATATATTAACAGACCTTTGGAAAATGTTTCATACTTTATTCATAGTACGAGCCTAACCCCAAATGTATTCGTACCCTCTAACTCTAATAAAAATATATTAACAGCAAGAAGACAACAGACACGTGCTATTTTTTTCAGTTCCAACAGTAAATAATATAAGAATAACAAATAGTTTGCAGAAAGTTTCGCGATAAAATATAAACATTTGCAATGTAAATTTCTTGTATTTTTTATTTAAATTTTATTATTTTGTCGTATGTGACAAACACGTGGCAGTTTCAACGCGTAAATATGCGTTCTAATTAAGTTATCAGTATAAAACATTTAATTTCAGATATTTTCCAACAAAAAAATTACATTTCATGTTGTTATTATTTAAATTTTATTGTAAAATCACGCAAAAACATACGTATGGTAGATATTTTAGGAACAGCATAAATCTACTACGTTCTAATTTTATAATTTGTAATTTGCATTTTTATACCATTACTTGGCAACCTTTATAATTAATAATAATAATAAATGCATCAAAAACTTGCATTTTTTCAAAATTCTAAAAAGTTATATTTTATAAAACATTTGTCCGTGACACAGAATTTGCAAAGAGTAGATTAATAATAATCATTGAATAACAAGGTTACTTATCTTAACAATAAAAATATTTGTAGATGTAACATTTCAAAGAATCTTGCGACGACAATACTTATTTCATCTGCCGAAATAGCTCAGTTGGGAGAGCGTTAGACTGAAGATCTAAAGGTCCCCGGTTCAATCCCGGGTTTCGGCAAACGTTTTTTAATTTATCAGATACTTAACCTTGAATGACATTGAAACCAAGTACGAATAAACATACATTACTGAGTTACTTAAAATAGATTTGTCATTAGATATAGTGACGCGTAACAAAACTTTTTGTATATATAATTTTTTGTTAGATCTACCTTTTTCATGTAAATGTATGCTTTCTTAAAAGCAACAATTAATAATTTTATGTTCCATTATATTATTGATTTATCATTAATCATAATGTTATATAATTATATTTTATATTTACTAAGAAAAACAAAAAAATATTTTCAATAGGTTACGAAGTTCATTCTCATATTTATATCTCTAAGTTTTCCATTTTTACTGATTATATTTACAGTATTTATTTCCGAAATGAGATTTCTAGGATATTAAATACATGTTTTATAATATTTTTAGAATGTTTTATTTAAAAATTTCCCCAGGTGAGGCTCGAACTCACAACCCCGGCATTGCTCACGGCTACTGCCTTATAAGTACCGTGCGCTAACCAATTGCGCCACTGGGGATATGGGAAATAGATCCAAACTTATTTATCACACACTAACAAACAATAAACTATCACTATATTATAGTACGAAATACGAAAAAAAATATTAATAATAATATACGTACAGTAAAATTTTTGAAAGATGTCCGATCAAGGTTGTCTACGAATTGTATGAATTCAGATTTTTGCTCCACCCATCATGACAAATTCAGTAGTGTCGTTTGCTTAGTTTTTATGAGGGTACGTAATATACTACTGTTATTTTATTATTATAAAAATATATATTACAGGAAAAGCATTCAAAATTCAAAAATAAGTCTACTAGTAAGTTTATAAGCAAATGTAAAACCAAATATGTTAAAAATAAGATACTGACACAATGTCAGTGTCAGTGACTCTGACAGAATATAACGTTAGACGTACGGCTATGAATCCAGGTAATGTATCTGAATTAATAAATAAACTTACGTTACAGCGAAAGTATTATCAACAACGAGCATCGTTTATAAATGGAATGTCCTAACTTAGTCGAAACAATATAAATTTTTGAAAGACAAGCGTTTATATCCATCCTTATTACACAGTCTTACAGCCTTTGCAAAAGAAAGAGATAAATGTATGCCTATTTGTTAATTCGTTCGTGATACAGGTGCCCTTGATCGGACATCTTTCAAAAATTTTACTGTACAGTAATTTTTTTGAAAAATGTCCGATCAAGGTCATATTCTAATTATATGAATTCAGATTTTTGCTCCACCCATTGTGACAAATTCAGTAGTGTCGTTTTGCTTAGTTTTTGTGAGGGTACATAAGATACTACTGTTATTTTATTATTATAAAAATATATGTTACAATAACAGCCTTCAAAATTCAAAAATAAATCAATTGGTAAGTTTGTAAGGAAATGTAAAACCAAATATATGAAAATTAAGATAATGACACAATGTCAGTGTCAGTGACACTGACAGAAGATAACGTTATTCGTACGGCTATGAATCAAGGCAATATATCTGAATTAATATATAAACCTACGTTACAGCGAAAGTATTATCAACAACGAGCATCGTTTTAAAATAGAATGTCCTAAACTTAGTCGAAACAATATGAATTTTTGAAAGACAAGCGTGTTATATCAATCCATATCGCACACGCTTAAAGCCTTTGTATTATTTTCTTCTTCCACCCATTTTTGTTTTGCGTGTCGTCGTCATTCAGTTCCTTTTCTCTCAAGTCTTCCGCAATACAGTCCTTCCACCTAATCTTTGCTCTTCCTCTGTTTCATACACCATCTATTATTAAGCTATTCATTCTTCTTCCAATATATTCTTCATCTCTCCTCATCACTTGTTCAAAACAATTTAATTGTCTCTCTTGTATCTTTCTATAAACTTCTAACACTAGAGTTATTTCCCTTATTCTTTCATTCCTTTCGTATCTTTCTCAACATCCCCTTCCCTGCCACATACATTTTCTTTTCATTAACACTGACACCTGTCAGTTAGAATTTTCTTAATGTAGTTGCTGTTTCCATATAGCTGATTTATAAAATATAATTTCTTTATAATTCTTTAACTCTATATCCATTGAATATGAAATATAAAATGCAATCAATTCGTATAGATAAAAATATTCTTTAATATTTATAATAACATTAAATGTCAAAAAATAATATTTAACAGTGACTTTTCAACAAAAACTGTTAAAATCTTCAAATGAGAGTACTTCCGGTTGGCCAATTATAACCAAAATCTAATCAAGTCTGCATATGGATGTAAGGAAGAGGAATACGTAATAAATCTAATTTTTGGATTCTAGACTTGGAGATATCGCGGCCGAAATTATAGTCACACACACGCACACACACACGCATACACGCACGCTTATTCATTGAAAACTCACCGATTTTTTTGACCAAAGACAATAACTTCCTTACCTGGAGGTGACGGAAGGTAAAAATGTTTATTTTTATGTTAATCATTATTTATTAAGTAATACTTTATGTATAAAGTGCATATTTTATTATTTTTATTTTGGTGGAGAACCCATTGATTTAAATTCAAATATGGACATTTACGTATTTTTCCAAATTGGATGGGAATATACCGCACACGCAAGCGATTAAGTAAATACGGTTCAGCTTGACAGCTCGCCTTCATATTTTATGATCTACTATTTTTTCCTTCGAGTTTTCGAGGGATATTTATGAAGTACGAGGAAAATTACAGAGAAATGTCTAAAAATATCAGAAAAGGTTGTTTAATTAACGCCTGATTTGCTGCGTTCCGCAATACACAAGAGTAAAGAAATTCAGATTTTATATCCGTAGAGATAGAGTACAATACAAAATCAAATGTAAAACTGCAAGTTGTTTATTTTCTTTTTTCATTTCCGAAATATTTGCATTCAAGTTTTATTTTGATCGCCCAATATTTTAATAATATCCCAAAAATGGGTAAAGATACAAACTAGACGATATCTTATTCAGTTTTATGTTTATGGAAAAAAATAAAGGGCTCCGATAGAATTATTGAGAACAAAACACATGGTTCATACTTTTTACCTCCCGCTACCCTCGGTAAGGGAGGTATAGGGATCGTGCTAAAAATCGAATATCGAGATTTTGGTAAATAACCAGGTTTTAAGGTTCTTAGAATCCAATTGTAACATTTTCACACATTATTCTGTGTGTATGTGTGTATGTGTATGTGTGTGTGTGTGTGTGTGTGTGTGTGTGTGTGTGTGTATAAGTTAACCTAGCTTGACAGATAAATCGTTATCATTTGTTATTTTTTTTAATTCCATGGCTATAGCTAGTAGTAGTGTAGAGTAGTAGTAGAGTAATTTTCATACCTAATTTCTGTCGTTATAAGGCAAACAAAATTAATTTTGCTTATTGATTCAGATGCAGAATTTTATGCCCTGCAACTTTTATTTGAAGCTTTTTTACCTAAAATAATTAGGGAAGCAGGAAATTAAAAAAGTCTGATTTTACATGTTAAGTCCTATGTTCGGCTGTATATCTTCCACCCATTTTTGGGTAAGGACTACAAAAATATAGTATCCATAGGAAAATAATTTTTGGTTATATAACCATGAAATAAATTACTTTCGTAATTAATTGCTCTACTTAAAAATCCAATTAATTTTTGTGTACAGTGCGCCAATGATTAATTAGTGAAACAAACACCAAATCAAGTCGCAATTTCGTCAGCTCGGCTTCTGCCTTTTGCGTTTAATTACAACCGTACAGCACTTTTCCAGCTTTGTAGTTATTGGAACAGTGTTTAATTATCTGTAACTGAACTACTCGCAACTACATCGATGATCGATTTTAAGTCTTTGACAGCTGATCACATATTACAGTTTAAATATAGGTCAAACCGTACATTTCAGCCAGTGGTGGAACGGGGTGGATTTATCGATTTTTATTATGTGGATACATTAAGCTTTCGTATTTTAAATATGACAGATATGAATTTCTCAATAGATGATACCATATTAATTTTAAAATAGAAATTTCTTATCCGGTTAAAAATAAATCTAAGTACATATTAAATTATTGTATCTGTAACTAAATGCAAGAGCTAAACCCACAAATGTATAATAATAAACACTCTTAACTTTAGAATAAACTCTCCATAAACGTTGTTTTAATACAGGGTTAAGAGATATTATCGGAATACCTAATCTGGAAATAGGAAATTATTTATTATTACCGCTGTAGATGTTACCAACATACTTATTGAATAAGCACATTTTAAGGTCCCTACAATCCGATTTTAATATTTTTACGATGATGTCTGTGTGTGTGTGTGTATATGTGTCTGTTAGTCTCTGTGTGTTTGTATGTATATGGATTTCTATACAACTAAAGACCTATTTAACTACGGATCCTCAATCTAACATTAATGGGAAGAGTTGAATAGGTTTTGGTAACAATTGGACAACCAGAAGTTGTAATTTCTTAAAAAAAAAATATTCTAAATATTATTTTTGAAAATATATGTTAATACATTAATAAAGATCTTTAAATTCTCAATCTGATACATTTAAAAAAAATATTATATCTTCTATAGATTTAGAGATACATTATTATATTAATATAGAATAATCTGTTGTAATAAATCTCGCTGCCCAAACAACTCCATGGAAACCAGTTGAGATATTTAAATGTTTATAATTGACAGATAAATGCAAAATGTCAGTGTCAAGAATCAACAGTTTTATTAACATTATAGAAAACTTTTTCTGGGAAGTAAGTACATGTAAAATTTCTTATAAAAATAATAATAATAATATTTTATCACGGCATATTACCCATTGCTCGGTGTGCCAATCTGCTTCGTACACAGATATCGGTAATGATGGAATATTTGTACCGTGTGGGCGCTTACCAGGCGTCACCTCACGGGCACTCAATGCTGGCGTGAGGTGACGCCTGGTAAGCGCCCACACGGTACAAATATTTCATCATTTACCGATATCTGCGTACAAAGCAAATTGGCACACCCAGCAATGGGTAATATGATATATTTATTTATGTGCATTTGTTTTATTTTCCATTGAGTCCCTCAATTAATATGTAGAACACGTTAACTAGAAAACGTCTATAATAATCCTATAAGAAATTTAAATTATTGTAAAAGTATATTTTACAAACTATGTACATAGGTACATACTTATTACTCAAGAATGTAATATATTACATTAGATATAGTTTAGTATAAGTGAATACATGATATGTAATCTGTGGTAAAACAATTTAGTTTTTATTTATCTTAAATTGCAGATAGTTTATAGATTATTGTAATAATATTTCGCAATAATATCCCCATACATACCATGTCATATTAGAAATAACATGTTCCAGTTAAAGTATATCTATAATATCTATCATACATAATCGCTGCTCTAGATACGAGATAAAGTATTATGTCTATAATTCTGCACAAATATCATTATAAAACTATGATCATCTAAGGTCATTTTATTCGTTGTACATTGTTAACAAACGAAGCATAAAATTAATTTCCGGTTTTAATAGAATTGACATTGATCCTATTCTATAAAATCTCAGACACAAATAAAAGTTTAATATCCATAACGTCTCTATATTGCAAAAAGTCAGTAAGAATCGGTCAGAAACAAAAAAAATAACCGCGAATGAAAAAACCGCAATTATCGTTGGAGGCAAAGAAAGAAGATAAAAAATATTAAATATAAAGTTTGTAAATATTTATCAATGAATATTAACGGTACAAATAATAATATAAATAATAAAATAATAATAATTTATAGTGTGTTATTAACATAATTTTAATTGCGTGTAGTATAAGTATAAAATGCAATCAAATCGTATAGAGAGTAATATATTCTTTAAGTTATAATAAAGTTAAATGTCAGTAAATGATATTTAACTGCGTTTTTTAAAGAAAAACTGTTAAAATCTTCAAATGAGGGTACTTCCGATTGACCAATTATAACCAAAATCTAATCACCTCTTCTTCTGGATGTAAACTTGAGGAATACGAAAAAAATATAATTTTTGGAATCGTGGTATTGAAGTTATGCGATCCGAAACTTTCGTCACACACACACAGACATACACACACACATACATACACATACACAGATACACACAGAGACACACACACACATACATACAGACATTATCATAAAAATGGTAAAATCGTATTATAGGGACCCTAAAACATGCTTATTCACTAAAAACTCATCATTGAATTTTTTGACCAAATACCTTACTAACCTAAAGGTGACGGAAGGTAACAAGTTTTAGCCTATAACTGAAACACAAAAATTGAAAATTTCTATGACGAGTATCAATTTTGTCTAAAAATATCTGATGTGGCCAGCACAATACCTTCCGTCAATTCTACGTATTTTGTACAAATTCCACACAGAATATTCTATGGGCGTTTACTTTTTAGGGGAGAAATGAACTGATCTTACATCGTACTGAACAGAACTGAACTACTTCTAAAAAGAACAGTATGTTTCTTAAAATAAAAAGTAGAAAATGAAAATATATAGCATTATAACACAATATTCTGCAGAATTAGTTTGTGGCTATATTCTGTTGTATTACGGTATGTGATTTGTTTTTGCCACCTTAAATTATTTTACATTTTTATATTTGCAGTAAAATCATTTCACAAAGATTTTATATAAATTTTATTTGACACTGACATCTGTCAATTAGTAATATTTGAATATTCAATTTCCATGGTGCAGCTTTTAGCAGCATTAGGTTACAAGATATTTCTTTGTAATTCTTTATCTCTAAATTCATTGAATATGAAGAAAAAAAAATAATGAAATTTAATAGAGAATAACATATTATTTTATTTATAATAACATAAAAGGTCAAAAAATGATATTTAGCAACGTTTTTTCAAGAAAACCTGTTAAAATCTTCAAATTAGGGTAGTTCCGATTAATCAGTCATAACCAAAATCTAATCAACTCTTGATATGGACGTACGAAAGAGAAATATGAAATTAGGTATAATTTTTGGAATTGTACTATTGGAGTTATCGAAGGAGAATTTTTTGTCACACCCACACACACCTAGTTTAAAAACAACGTTCTGTAGTGTGTTACTTTCAAAATAAAAAAATCTAGGAAGTGTTTACTGTCATCTTTTTTAATTTTATACATCCCCAAATAAAATTTGAAATTGTTCCGCTCTACGACACTGACAATCAGCGTCACTATACAATATTGTGGGTTGCGTGCGCACAGGGGTAGGGTTTACCGCGTATATCTATAAGGGCTGTAAGATGTTTTTTAGTAACATAGGACGCTCGGCGTCACCGGACGTCTTCCGCCGATCTAAAAATGACGTCTTTGTATTCTAACTAAAGTTCAAACTATTTACCATCATTCGAAAAGCTGTCAGTTCAAAATAAGTTAAGAAATTCAATTAGATTGGTGATGACAATAATCGTATTTTACTAATTTTAAAACAAGTGGCAGTTTTATGTATTGTTGTTAAAAAATAGAAAAAAATGTCGTTAGTTAAGTGTTGTTTTGATTCTACTGAATTACCAGAAGTGGTAGATACAGTGGTCAAAAAGTGCTCAGATTCTAGATGTAAGTATCTATAGATTTAAAAATTAAAAAATAAATATACATCTTTAGTACGCATATTATTCATTATTATTTTTATGTATATTATACTTTAATTTTAATGTTTAATGATATCAATTTTAGTTTAAATATTGTCATTAATGCAAAAAAATATTTTTTTGTTTATAAAAATTAATCAATGAAAACACAAAGTATATTTTGATTAAATGTGCCATATAAATTAATTAATTTTCCTTACAATAATGAAGCAATTTATATTCAATATTAATTAAATTCTACCAAATAAAACTTTCCCTCTAGTAAACAAATAAATGAAAATCAGTATTGATTCCTGTTTAACGCAACAGATGGCAGCAACATCCACGGCTATGGCTACTTGATAACAATGACAATGAAACTGTCATCAAAATGTTAAAAATTTAATGTGTTTGTGAGTCGTTTTTCAACAACACAGCAACATGTTTGCTGGTAATGTTTGCACAATGCATATGACTAACTTTAAATAGTTTTTAGTTTGCTAATCAATAGTTTAGCTATCGCCTATCACTCACACATTGACCTAGAGAAGAAGCTGTCTTATATAAAACAGTTATCATGTTTACATGCACTTTTAAAACAGATAAACTGCATTATGCATTCACTAATTCATTATCAATATGCACCCAGGTTGTTGCGGGTGCTGCAGTGCTCTGCGCCCCAGGTACAAACGATTAGTTGACAACATCTTCCCGGTAAATCCTCAAGATGGGCTCATCAAAGCTAATATGGAAAAGCTCACATACTTTTCACTCAGTTCCCCGGAAAAGCTCGACAGAATTGGAGAATATTTGTTCCAGAAAGCTGCGAGGGATATTTACCGACGACGACATGGGTATGAGACAAATAAGTGAAGAGAGTAAGGGTGTGAGATCTAGAAACACTAATGTAATATTTGGCGAGAATGAAGACTAGAATATATAAAAACTTGTTTTTAAAATCCAGAAGATATAAATGATCTGTAATGGTGTGATATTAATTCGATTTTTTAGTAAATATATACAAGGTTATGTGTGAATGAATGTCTTGAGACATTCTTCTATGGAACTGTGATAATATATTTGTGTTCTTTTTATTATTATTAATATTATTATTATTTCATACTGAAAAAAATCAGATTTTGTTTTAAAAAACAGATTGTTACTCGTTTTTATACGTAGGTACAACTATGGTAAAATGATTTAGGCAGAAGACTCACGTCATCAACCTGAAAAAATCTTAAGAAATATAACTTGTAGAAACTATTAGTTGTTATTTATTTTTTTAAAAAGAAGAAAACATATACTAGTATTAAATTATTTAACACAACATGGTCATTCTCAGTAGTGTCAACGTATGGTACGAAAATAAACTACAATTATTTCAAATAATTTTATATTTCGTAAAAGGAATAACGATTGACTTAGAAATAATTGTAAATATAATTATTATATACATTACTTAATACTAGTACTTTTTTTCCTCTTTTAAAAATAAATACCCAATAATTTCTACAAGTTATAGATCTTTTTATAAGGTTTTTTCAGGTTGATGACGCGAGTCTTCTGCCTAATCATTTTCACTATATGTATGTTTAAAAAAAAATACTTCAAATAACAGTTACAGAAAAATTAATTGTATTCAAATTTTATTTGATATATTTCTCAAAAATTTTACCGAAAATACATTCACCTTTACACACTCTAAATCCATAAGATTTATTATTACTCGTATTATTATTTCACTACATCCCGTCCGATGCTAAATATTTCGAATTTTAAATGGCACAAAATTGACCCCAGTGGTGCACTCTCCACGCCAACAATGAGGCCCGCACGGTACATATATGTCATCATTAACATTTTAGTGAACCCAGAACCGAACCTCAAAAATATTTTCAGGTTCATTTTGAGTTCGAAACGTAAGCGTTTTGTCTGTTTATGAAAATTGTGTTGGTGTTTTTGTCTCGCGTAAATTCCGGCTCGCATTTTAAATTATTTCTATATAAATATTGTTATTCAAAAAACATTAATTCAATTTTCATTAGGTCGAACCGAACTTGAACCCGGAACAAAACCGCAAATTGTGTTAATGTTTGAACCAGAACCGCACCCGAACCCATCTCTCAAAAAACAAATTAACCTGAACCGAACCCAGTTTTTGTCGGGTGCCCTGCTAGCAATAGATAATATGCCGTGATGATATATTTTTTATACTTTCCCAGATTTGTCATTATTGCCATGGAAGCAATGGACCAACTCCTCCTGGCCTGCCACGCTCAAACGCTAAACCTTTTTGTTGAAAGTTTTCTCAAAATGGTTCAAAAACTTCTCGAATCTACTGACCCACAACTACAAATATTGGCTACACAATCTGTATATACTTTAAACTTAAACACTCAACACTATTTTTAACTCCTACTGTTTATAGTTTGTCCGTTTTGCAAACATTGAAGAAGATACACCGTCGTATCACCGAAGATATGATTTCTTCGTGAGTAAATTTTCAGCGATGTGCCATAGCAATGATCCAGAGAAAACTACGAGTGAGAATATTAGATTAGCTGGAATTCGTGGATTGCAAGCGGTAGTGAGAAAAACTGTTTCGGATGATCTGGTGGAAAATATTTGGGAGCAACAACATATGGATAAAATTGTACCATCACTGCTTTTCAATATGCAGGTAAAAATATATTTTTTTATATTTTTCTATTCTATCAGGGAAAAGTTCTTGCGGTTTTTGTATTGGCATGTATTGTAGGGTACCTATATACTCAGGGTATGGCCATAATGTGGCTTGCGTTTCGTCCGCTTTTTGCGGGCCACTGTCATATTCGTTGTTGCGCAAATTATTTTGTATTTTCGTGGCTGTTTTATTTTAATGCAAAACACATATAAATATACTTCTAATATTTATTTAAAGTTTAAGTAATACTTTTATTTTATTTATTTGTGTATTTTCTTGAGATCTGACTACGATGACTGGCAATGTTGAAAACACATCAAAATTACCAATATTAAGCACAAACATTTAAATATTTAAAAGGTAAGTTTAGAATATATACTTATTATGAAAATAATTACTACAGTTATTAAATTTGATGTGATAATAACAACCTATATCCTATGCTCTACATAACCTCTAAATCTATGTCAATAATAATTGTGTATCTCTTAAATAAATGAATTTTTATTACCTTTATAGATTCATAGTGTGATTATTTAATATTCCTGTATAATATAAAATCACATTTCTTACAAATAAATAGGGAAATGTATTATCAGTATGTTTGACATTGGCCCGCTTATGGCGGCGATCTTGCCCCATGGCCATACCTGTATATAAAGGTACCTTAATGTATTGCTAAGCGATATGACCTCTGGTGGCAAAATAATAAACTACTGGTTGACTTGTTATTAAAATATGTAATATTAGAAATTTGTCAAATATGATTCGTATAAATTGACGTATATATTGTAATATGAGTAACAATTATTGCTGCTTACTTGAGTGCACATTGTCACCTTAGAAAGGCAATAAATAAAGTCACGAATTCACGCGCAAACGAAAATTTCGTGTTTACATTAAAAATATGCTTGACAAGATGAAAAAAGATAATAATACAGTGGATTAGAAAATTATAAATTAATATATCCGTTTGTACACTTTGAAGATTTATTCATTATATTTCAAAGAAAACTTTGTATCAAAACGAGGTTAGTTTTATAAATGTTCACAAAAATACCATTTAAGTTATCTTCACTTCCACGAATACATCCTATACTAATGTTCACTAGTGAATAATAAATATAATCATGAAATTTTGCTATTTTAATTATTTTTTGAAGATATCTAAAAAAGGAGTGGTTATACAATTTAAGTTAAAGTTTTATAAAAGTGTACTAGGAATTTACATTAAATTACCCTTAATGGATAATATAAAACCTACTACAAATTAATATAAAAAGAAAATTAAATATAATACAGTATTATGAGAAATACACAATTCTATAAATTATATGTTTGCCCATTAGATAGTAGGTTAACGTCATATCTTGTTCGACCTGTAGTTCAAAACTTCCCACCCCAGCGCTGCGATCTTAAAAATAAAAATCTGATGTGGCCAGAAGATAACCTCTCACCGTATATTTTACCTGGCTGTATGCATAAAGCAAAGAATATTTTTAGAAATACAAATAATATATTCATAAGTCTATGACGTATAAACTTCTTTATTATTCAATGAGCATGCCCCAACATATAACAATTTTCACATATACTTATAAAATCTATACGATATTTTACCATAAATTATGTACAATAAATTACAAAGTAGAGTTTACCATATATAAATTTTAGGCTGGGAATTTTCAATTCGAACAATGTTCTTGTTTACTTTCTCTTCATATTCTTCAAGTAAAAACATTAATTTTGGACGATCAAAAATGTATATATCTGGATTGTGCATCTATTCTTACATATCTTCTTTAACATGTATCTAAATAACACATTAATTCCCTTTAATAAAGTGATGGATAGATTGCACTCCGATTATTCTTATAACGATGTGTAATTTTGTCAATATTTACAACTTACTTGAGAAGAATTTGATAGCTTTTTCGCAGTGCAATGTTACTCTAGTCTATAGTGTTGGTGTACATTGTCCCATAATGTTTGAAACAAATTTAAGTTCTTTAACCTATACTTGTCACCTCCATAATAGTCACAGATCAAGAATTAAGAGATTCTCCAAGTAAATTTTTCTTTCATTACTCATTATTTCGATGAGATACAATTTTTCTGTATTTTACGTTGCAGAGTGGAGACCATCTTCACTTTCATCTTGTGTTTATAACATTTAAATATCGTCTTCCTTCAAGCTGTATTCTCGCTTATATCTATTCTTTATATTTAAAAAAACCGCACGAACTTATTTGGTTGCCTGATATTATTAAAAAGCTTAATTTAAAATCAATTTTTTTCTACCTTGCTGCCCACATGTTATTGATTAATTAGTGTATAATTTTTAGAATTCATGCTTCCACATCAAAGAACAAAACGGAGTCGAAACAGCCCCAGAAGATCAAACAGATCCCCCAATGTTGGCCGAAACTTGTATGCGTGAATTAGTTGGTCGGGCTTCTTTCGGGCATATTCGCTCAGTATTAAAGCCAGTTTTAAAGTATATTTCTCACATTTTCCTCCTCAAAATAGATACTAATTGTAACTTTTCTTAGGCATTTCGATAATCACAATTTGTGGGTACCGAACAAATTTGCTATACACACTTTCAGGATCATCATGTTTTCTATTCAAGCTCAGTATTCGTACACAGTAGTAGAGACACTTATGGGTCATCTGGATGAAAATGCTAAGTCTAGTCCTAAAATACGTACAAGCATTGCGGATGTTTTGTCGAAAATTATTGCCATAGCCGCTGGAGAAAGTGTTGGTAAGTATCCCACAAAAAAATCTTTCGAAACATGACATTTATTTTTATTGTTAACAAGGGAAATAAAATAAAATAAATAAATAAATATTTCATCACGGCATATTACCCATTGCTGGGTGTGCCAATCTGCTTCGTACACAGATATCGGTAATGATGGAATATTTGTACCGTGCGGGCGCTTACCAGGCGTCACCTCACGGGCACTCATTGATGGCGTGGAGAGTGCGCCACAGGGGCCAATTTTGTGCCATTAAAATGCGATGCAATTTTTGGTGTCGGTCGGGATCGAACCCGGGTCCCCTAGATTCGCGACCAGACACTCAGGCACACGGCCACGAGACCCCAAGGGAAATGAATTACTTAAATATTTTTATAAGTGTTGCAATAAGTTTTAATCGACTGGTAATGATGATTTGGAGAGGTAAAATAACGGAGATTCAGTCCTTGGTTAAATTTTTTTATTTAAAAAACAATACCGACGTTTCGGACACAAATAGACCATCCTTAGGGTTCTGGAAACACATGGAGGTACAAATGTCATGTTCTATAAATGTTAAGGTAAAATCATTTTAACATGTAAGTGACCATTACCTTAACATTTATAGAACACGACATTTGTACCTCCATGTGTTTCCAGAACCCTGAGGATGGTCTATTTGTGACCAAAACGTCGGTATTGTTTTTTAAATAAAAAAATTTAACCAAGGACTGAATCTCCGTTATTTTACCTCTCCAAAAAAAAAAAAAATTATAAGTGTTGAAAAAGATCAATTTATGGACTTCAATTATTAGCGAAATCCACTATTAAAGAATAAAATTATCTCTATATCTACGTCACAGAATATTTAAAAAAATATTATGGTTTAACGAATAATAGTAAAGACTTTCAAAATTACAAATCCCCTAAAGGTTTACATTAAATTTCATTAAAAACCTTATGTTTTAATTATTATTTTGCGCATAGTGCTGAAGATGGCTTTTACCGTTTGAACAAACTTATTTCCTGTGCGATTGCAGAAAAAAAATCCGATGTGGCCAGCACAATACCTTCCGTCAATCCTGTGTATTATGTATAAATTCCATACATACATTTTCTTGCAAAAGATTCTTCATTTCCAGTAAAATTATTTCATAAACAAACTATGGAAATTGCACTTGACACTCACATGTTCTTCTTTAGCTTTTCCCATTCATTAGGGATAACTAACTCAGTTCCTTTTCTCTCAAGTCTTCCGCAATACAGTCCTGCCATCTAATCTTGGATCATATTTTATTGTTTTTACTGTTAACCGCTGTATCACATCCGGTTTATCATATATAGTCAAAATCTAATATGTGGTTTCCATTGAGTTTTAAATAACAAATTTGAGAAGTTTTGGATCATATTTTAATATATTTTTTCACGAAAATCTGTTCAGAGCTTCAAGTAAAGTATCACTTCCGATTTATTAATTTTATCCAAAATCTAGTATGTTCCCATATTATATAGTTTTTAATTAAAAACCAGGACATCGAACCCGAGCCTAAATCGAACCAAAACCGGAACCACACCGTAACATTTTGGTGAACCCAGAACCCAAAGATATATTTTTCAATTGAGCCCGAGTCGGAACCAGTATTAAAATTCGGGTTCATTTTCAGTTTGAAATGTAAACGTAATTCTTAATTTTTACTGCCGATCATGGACTTCTTCTTGTTCTGGTTCTTGTCTTGCGTTTCATTATAAATTCCGGCTAGCATTTTAAATTATTTCTATATAAAGATTGTTATTCAAAAAACAGAACCTGAACTTAATACTTGAACCCGAAAGAAAACCGCAAATTTTATTAATACTTGAACCAGAACTGCATACGAACCCATTTCTCAAAAAAACAAATTAACCTGAACCTGAATCAAACCCAGTTTTTGGCGGGTTTGATACCCTATTAAAAACTGTTATGAGTTTCAAGTAAAGTACCACTTCCGGTTGTCCAATTTTATCTAAAATCTAGTCAACTTTTTATATTAACTTAGAAAGCTTAAATACGGAAAATATTTGGAAGTTTATTATAAGTTATCGTGGAAGAAAAAAATCGTCACACACATACAAACAGACAGACACACAGATAGATATCACTAAAAACTCGCTGTCGACTTTTTGGATCGAAAACATTACCTCCCTTACACATTTTATTTAATATCTGACATTTTTTTCATTATTATGAGGGCAGAAATACATGAAGAAATATATTTTTTAAATTTGTATTTTAGGTCCATCTGTGCTGGAAATTATCAATTCCCTTCTTCGTCATTTGCAATCCTCTGTCCAGCATGGCTTGAGCCAACACGACGAAAAGCTCTACCAAGAAGCTTTGATCAACGCGTTGGGTGAATTCGCCAACCATTTACCCGATTACCAAAAAATAGAAATCATGATGTTTATCATGAACAAAGTTCATTATCCTTTACCCGAAAATCATACACCAGCAGATACTCTATTCCAGAGTATATTGTTAAAGAGTTTGCTAAAAGTTGGTACAAAGTACCAAACTGTTCATTTGAACACAACATTCCCAGTTTCGTTTCTACATCCGTTGTTAAGGATGTCTTTAGCTGCTGATCCAGATATGAGATTGTTGGTGCAGAGGATTTTGCACACATTGATTGACAGACATAGAAATCAGGAGAAATTGGCCAAACCTACGTAAGTTTAATTTTTCATGACATCAATATTTAATAATGAAAAAATTGCAATTAAAGCTGTGTTCATTCGGACTGTGATTGTGATTTTTGTGAATCCTGATTAGTTTTATCTTGATCCTTTTCACTCCGCTACGCGTCGTTACCCAAACTTCCTTCTCACAAAATAATCAACAATTATGACATGAGTTCTTTATACTATTTTTTCTATTTTGCGCTTTTTATGATCTTTTTAAATAAAAAATCGTAAATTCAAAATTTAGGGAATTTTGTGTTAGTTGGTAATAATGTGACATTTGAAAATTCAATTGTTTGAATTTAAAATTGTCTCGTGTTGTTTACAATCAAATTCATATCAAATTAAAAATGAATACAGACGATTTTTTGTGTACTCCGCCTGAAATACGTGAAATTACAGAAAATACATTTTATAATTCCAAAAACAAACAATGAAAAAGTCAGGTTTCATAGTCATAACCAAATATAAAAAAATTACAAGTTACTTACATTTTATTGTATAAAATTAACTGAAAAGGATGTGGAACGTGTAAAACTATATAATTATACACATCTTATATTTAAAACACTATTTTCTTATAAATAAACACTTAATTCTTGTTGACATTTCTCCTCCGCCGCCATTTTGCTTTTGTCTGAACTACTACACAACCTGCGTAACTTTGGCTATGACATCAGCGCCAAAAAGCTTGAACTAATTTACCGACAGAGTTCATAAATAAATAAAAATAAATTACATATTTTAAATATCAACAATTAATACTGTTTTGAACTATTTATGCCCTAAATATATATAAACAAAAATAAAAACTTTAACAATCGTTAGTATCGTTTATTCAGTGAGGTTTGACATTTGATATTTTTTGACATAACATTTCAGCTATGCTACCAACTTTATAAAAATAAATTGTACTAGGCTGTTACAACACTCAAACGAGCTATTAACGAACCCCTTTGGGTGCTGTAATAGCTTTGTTACAGATGCAGAAACTTTTCAATTAACAATTTTATACAACAAAAAATGTAAATAAAAAATAATTTAACCATACAGTATGATAAATTAGATTGAACTTTTATTCCGGAGCGAAATCTTGGAGTGAAAATATTATTCTTGTTTGTTATAGGACAAATGTTGTGGAATTGGAGCTAACAGTCGAGAAATCATCTCGTCCCGATTTAATTTTCATTAATAAACACGGCCCAGTTATATACGACGCTTTGTACACCAGTCTTCAAATGGAATCAAATACTGTTGAAAATATGGAAGCTGTTTACACCACCCTCGCTTTACTCTGCGTTGAACTCGCTTGTAGCGAAACTGTCATTGATATGCTACAGCTCGTCCTAGGGTAATAAAAAATTATTTCGAATTTGCAGCATTTATAATTTTTTTGTTTAGTTTGCAAAGTTTGGCCCTCAACAACTCGACTCTCTCGAACGCACAAAAGTTCAACCTTCACGCAATTGTTGCCAGCCTTTTAATCTTAATCCCAAATGTTGTAAGTTTGCCATCTTTATCCGAATACGCGGCTAAAGTTATCGAAACGAGAAAACAAGACGCCTCGCATATGTTACCAGAACTTTTGGTACATTATCCGGCCGAATACGAACCCGCAAAAGAATTACGACATGTTTTAATTGATCAGGTTATAAATAAAAATCAACAATTTATTGTTGAGTAATAATTATTGTTAATATTGTAGTTGGAAGTATGTGAATGTCTCAAACTAAGCGGTTTGGATTCAACCCGTTTACAACAAGGTTCACCGTATGGTGCAGGAGGGCCAGGTGTTCTAGCTGGACCTCATCGTCATAGCTGGGTAGAAATGGGGGCCCGAGGAAGTGTTATTGAAATTACAAACGGGCCGCAAGATGTCGACAGTGTTTCTAGTTCACCCGGAATGACAAGGGTGAGAAATATTTATTTATTTATTTGGGTGAAGTTAATTAAACGATAAATAAGAAATAAGATAATAAAAATAACGAACACTATGAATAAACAATTGTAAACAATAATTGAAGACTAAGATTAATATTAAGGTACTACGATTATTTATGCAAACAATATTTATTTCACTATATTTATATCACTATATGTTCCAATCTTAGACTGCCGGTCGACATTTATTGGTACATTCGGGTATAAAAGTAATAAGATATTTTGAGATATAATACTAATTCTAAACTACAAATGTAAACTGTAAAACAAATTAATATATTTCTTTCTTAAAATTACAAAAGTAGTATTATACTATTTAAACTTTTCATGCTTTTCATGTAAAATACCAATTTAAAAAATATTCCCTTCGAATGTACGTCTGAAATTCCTTTAACCCATTACCCGCCAATGTCCAATTTTTGGGACGTTTTTTTAGTCTAAGATATTTTTAAACCTCTGCATTGGATTTAGTTTTTCACCACCTTACGAGGTTGTTACGACTCAAAATTAACCCTTTTTGCAACTAGTTGCGAAATTATATTTAGAGAACTTATTTAATTATTTTTAAAAGATTGAATTTTTTTCATATTTTGATATAATGATTTTGATCATAAATATTTTTTATATTGAATTTAAATATTGAATTAAATATACGGTAATTTGTTTGTACATTCTTGTTCAATATATTAGTACATTTTTCATATTACAAAACTTACATTTGCTATAAAAATAGGTTTCTTTTTGTTTACGTCCCAAAAATGGGACATTGGCTGGAAGCATGAGCATGTGGATTATAAGATTGATAGTTGTATTTGAAGTTAGGGTTAGTGTAGTTTTGTCTATAGTGAGATTATTTTACATTTTTACACAAAATGAGTTAAAAACAATTGCTTAGTGTCGTCGATATAGAAAAATTATTTGAAAGTGAGGAGTTTTTCAAAGATTTTGAAGAATGTAGTACAAATGAAGTTGATATAACCATAATTCCACCTGTACCAGATGAACAAACTGATTTAGAAAATTTTGATGAAAATAATCTTTCTAATGATGATAAGGTACATGATGTAGCAGGCACAATTGAACTATTTATGCCTACTGATGACGGTTTTAATTCTGATGATCAGATACCTTTATCTGTTTTAAAAACTAAATTAGGAAAACTAATAAGTCTGTAAATAAAACAAAAAGCAGAAGGAAGTAAATATCACAGACTGGAAAAGGATTTCACTGACATATTTCTACACAAACACTCCTTCAAAAAATAAATATGAAAATTTGTCTGTCTTACAAGAGAAAAGTGCCGTTGAAATATTTGAAGAATTTTTTACCGCCGATTTGCTTCAGTTCTTGACAGAACCAACAGAATTATAAGCTGCACAAAAAAATCAACAATTTTTTTTTTTTTGAATGAATACAAGCTAAAAACATTTTATTATTCAGCGGTTACCATAAACTGCCCCAAGAAGACTTGTACTGGGGGCAAGCTCCTGATGCTGGAGTACCATTCGTATATAATTCTATGAATGGAAGACGTTTTAGAGAAATAAAAAGATTTTTACGCCTGAATGATAACTCTAAAATTATAAAGGAAGACAAAATTTACAAACTTCGACCTTATTTTGAGAAACTAGCAACAAATTTTTTGAAATTTGGATTATTTCATAGTCATTTACCTATAGACGAAATGATTTATAATGTTGAATTTAAATTTATATATATGTATTTGTACTAAAACATCAAATTAAATATATAATATCTTTTTATTGTCACTAATAAAAAAGCTACCTTTTCCCGCCAACGTCCCAAAAATAGGACGGTTAATTACTCGTTAATTAATAATTAATTTTTTGAAATTTCAATGGAAATGTATTTCTTGTAACATATAGAATGCAATTCAATAGGACAATATAGTAACACATAACACTTTGAATTCCGGCGGGTAATGGGTTAACCAAAGATCACCTCTTATTCGCTAATACCAAGCGGGCGTTGTTAACTTAACTGATACTCCAACTGGAACGCTTGAACATGGTTGTCAAGTATAATGGGGTATTCCAGTGTAGTAAAATTTAAAAGAAAACACATTATAATGTTATTAATTAGGTTGAAAAACGACCGAATTCTGAAAAATAAACTCAAAATTGTTTTATTTAATATGATTTTCCATGTGTTTTATTTTAGCGCGGAAAAGATTCACGTGATGTATGACGTTCATTCGCTCTATAACATATGTAATGACGTACTTGTCTGCTTGTGGAAACAGAAGAAGCAGTGCGTTCACCATTGATGCTTTCTCGTTTCTCAGCTGATCTTTGTTTGTGTTTCTTGCTAGTTTTGATATGACAGTAACCAAATTCTTAACTAATAATACTTTAATATAGTTACAACTAAAATCCACGGATAACAAAACAAATAAAACAAATGAAAGTCATCCAAAACAAAATAGCATCTGACACTGTGAACAAACCAATTCCCCTCCCCTTACTCGCTCCAAGCCAAGCGACTAACAGCTGTAGTCTTTCCACAGATCACGTGATGAAGCGAATAGACGTCATACCATATAATTCAAATTTTTAAGCATAATTCAAAAATTCATATCTCGCGGAAATGACACAATAAAAAACTCAAATTTTCACATTTGTATTTCAAATTTATAGAAGTTTCAGAAAAAAAATAAAAAAAAATTACTGGTATACCCCATTCTACCTATTTATCGTATCTTCAGATTATAATTTTCTAGAGGCAATAAAATTAAATCTGGGTGGTAATTAATTTTTAAATTTTTACATAAAATCCGTTAATTTTTTGTTCTATAACATACCAGTTTTTCGATTAAATGTCGGTATAGATATAAAAGTTATAATTTAAAATGTTGTGTTTATTTTGCCATTTCCTATTATTCACGTGTTAAAAAGACCAAATTTAATTGCAAATATCTCAGGTACCGGCGTGGTCAATTGTTTTAAAACTTGGAGAGCAGGTAGATTATATTTAAATTAATTCTGGGTAAAATGGTTTCACGATATAACTACCTTCATAGGAAATGGAATATATACTAGAGGAGCACAAGTCCGAAATCTTAAAGCCGTGCGGGGAATGGTCCTCCATCTTGTACTGTGTTCCATTTCTGATTCGTTGTGCGCTTTTTTCTTGCGTTGACGTGTGCTATTTCGAAACTTTTGTGTTTAAATACCTCTTTTAACCATATTTATATAATAAATAATAACTATTTATTTTTAAAGCAACCCTCCCCCGTGAAACTAAGAATGTCCCGCATAGACAGTACTGGTCATTGGGATCATTTACTTGCCTTTGCCCAAATTCCTAAAAATTTCCATTTCCTGTCTTTTCCTGACAACGTAAATATGCTTTCCTTTATGTCTAATTTATTGAATATTGTAAAACAATAATTGCAGAAAACTCCGGAGGAAGAACTTACTTTTGAAAGTATGAAGAGAGTACTAACCGAATCTAACGACAATAAACGCGAAGAAGAAGCAGAAAAAAGACAACAAATCAGCGAAACATTTAGGACTGCTCCTTTCAACGAATTAATGCGACGCACTCAACCTAAAGTAAAAAAAATCTACCATATAATAATATTTTATGTTAATTGATGTATTATTTTCAGCATGACATGCTGCAGAATAAGCTAAACGAAATTTTCAAATCGCTTTCTAACAATCCAGATACAACGCGGAACTCAACCGATCAAAATAAGAACTCTACGGTTCCAGTATACGAACAACATTTCCCAGAATTGTTTGTCTATTAAATTTAAGTCAAATTATATTAATATTGTAACTTTGGAGTAGGTTATTGTACTTTTTTTGCGTAGAAAATTATATTGGATAATATAAAATATTATTCTAATTGTTATTGGAAATTTGTTATTATTTATGGATTAATGTTGCACTAAATAAAGTGATTCGTGGAGACAATTTGTTTTTATTATGACTCTATTTTTACCTCCCGCTACCCTTGGTAAGGAAGGTATAGGGATCGTGCTAAAAATCGCATGAGATTTTGGTAAATGACCACGTTTTAAAGTCCCTAGAATCCATTTTTAACATTTTTACGATGATGCTGTGTGTATGTATGTATGTGTGCGTGTGTGTGGATCCTCTTTACGCTCTAACTCAAATACTATCATTCAGAAAGTTTTGAAACCATGTATTTCTACCTTATTCTAATATGGAAAGAACTGATTAGATTTTAGTGGCAATCGGATAACCGGACATGGCAGTTTACTTGCTCAAGATAGTTTTTCTTCAAAAAATACCTTTAAATGTAATTTTTTCTCAATTTGTTATAAAAATTAAAGATTATTCCATTTTCTACAAGTTTGCTTTAATACTTTTTCTGTATATTGTATGGATAAATTTATAAAGTAATATAAAAATTATATACATAGATAAATGGCGGGAGGTACTGTGTTGGTCACATCAGATTTTTATTTCTTTTGATCCCGTTAAAATAGAAAGGTGGTAGCATGAATGGTGATTAGGGAGGACATGACTAGTAGTGTTATTTGCCCATTATTCAAAGGTAAAGGCAGGTCGAGTGAATGTACGACTTCGCGCGATAAGTTTGTTGAGTGTAGTAGGGAAACTTTTTGGCAAGGTTTTAATTCATAAGGTGCAAACCTTAATTTCGAAAATTAGTGACGTTCAGGGTTTGCTCTTCGTATTATTGTTGAAAAGTCACTTGACAAAAACAAGAAGGTGTTCTGTGGTTTTCTTGATTTAAAGAAAGTGTTCTTCGAGACACTTTGTGGTAGTGGTGGGTTTCGGATCTAAAAATATCCGGATAATTGAATGTTGAATTATCCGGATCGCGGATCCAAATCTCAGTATCGGATTTTGGATCCGAATCTTCGTATCGGATTTTGGAACCGGATATCGAATCTTGGAAACGGATCTTATATTCGAATATGAGTATGAGTATCAGATTTAGATATGGAATTTCAGAATCCGCATCGGTTCTCGGATTCGAATATTCTCAGCATTGAACCTTACATTCAAATATTAGCATCGGGTCTCATCAAAAGCACATAATAAATAAATGACATTCATGTCATATTAATATGTTACTTTATATGTGTAATAAAAATAATACAAAATTGAATTTTTTATTCACAATTTGCTAAATAGGACTGTGAAAATATAAATTATTTTTTTCTTTACATTTGCACAAACTACCTGGTTTTTTTTAGAGGGTATTATAAAATATATTACTGTTTGTTTACTAGCGTTTACAGACCGCTGTAAAGATAGACATTTATGTCATAAAATTACGAATATTTTCAATATTTATTCCATAAATAAATGAATATAGTTGTATTATTAAAATTCCAGCACTTGCTACAAATTCTCAAGTCAGAATAAATAACAGCGGGGGCCCTTTGTACCTGCGGGGCCTTGAGCTGCAGTCCATGCCTAAATCCGCCCCTGGTGCTAGTGCCTGCTTTGATGTTTGATGTATGGAAGCGAATGTTGGGCATGGACGGGAAAGCATAAAATGAGAGTGACTGCCGTGGAAATGAGGATTTACGTAGTGTATGTATGTAAGACGGAATCGCATGAGGAATAATTTAGAATATGATTGGTAACAATGTTATTAAGAGAGTTAGTATGAGTGAGTTGAGATGATTTCGCTACCGAAAATCGGTTACTTTTAAAAGTGAGGATTTGTTGTATGATGTTGTTATTATTATTTTCGGGTTGGTGCTATATATGTATGAATCGTTTATGGTTTATTTCAGAGAAAAATACTTCAAACAAAATAAACCATACACGATTGACAGAGTTAAAACACTGCTAGTCATTTCCTAATCACCATTCATGCTATCACTCAATGAATGTAAGTATTGATTTCAATTTAATGTTTGCGCAAATATGGATGTTAGTACAAAACAATTAAAAAGCCGCGAATAGCCGGCTGTAGCAGTTTCCATGGAGGAGAAAAAGAAGAAGTTTCAATCGATATATAAACCGGAAACACTAAACTTGGCCTTGGTTGTGCATTGACAAACAGCTTGGCGCACCTGCATTTGAGGTGCGCTAGAAAATTTATTTTCTCGTAACGTAATTTTATTAAACCTTACTTTTTTTAGTTAATTCGCGTTGACTACGTAACTTTTATCCTTATCATTTTCACAACATGGGCGTTGAGATTGAAAATATTTCACCAGGTGACGGTAAGCAAGAATTTCTATTTATACCGCATGACAAGAATCAAAACTACTTTAGTAACATTTTGCACATGAGAACACTAATCAATTCATCTCCATCAGAAAAACTTAATTACCAAACGTCATAAATTTGATCGTTTATACATTCTGAATTCCATTGCATAATTTATGATTGTCCTACCTTAGGTCAAACTTTCCCGAAAACGGGGCAAACCGTAGTGGTCCACTACACTGGAACCCTCCAAAATGGAGTCAAATTCGACTCCTCTCGGGACAGAGGGGTCCCGTTTAAATTCCGTATCGGAAAGGGAGAAGTCATCAAAGGGTGGGATGAAGGCGTAGCCCAGGTTTGTGCCCTAAATTTATATGTTCAAGCAAAAAAATATATATTTCATGATGATTACAACATCCTTGCGTGCTGAATTTGTTGATGAGCACCTGGCCGCTTACTATATGCTATAGTAAGACTGATGTCTGATTGAATTTAAATTTTTAAGCAGGTAATCTTCGCGAGGTAATGGAATATTTATTATTTGCAGTTGTGTGTGGGGCAAAGAGCCAAGCTGACCTGCTCTCCCGATTACGCGTATGGATCTCGCGGGCACCCTGGAATCATTCCACCAAACGCTACCTTAATCTTTGATGTTGAATTATTGAAAGTTGAGCCTTAAACAGCTCGTTTATTAAAGATTTTATTACTTTTCTAAGCACAGTCTTTGCATGTAACTTCATAGATTTTTTTGTATACAAATTTTTAACTGTTTATTAATAGATTTAGTTAACGTTAAAGGGTGTTAAATAGATTCTCAATACTGCATTTATTGAAAGACTGTGCCACTGTTCTTAAGTTTTACATAAATATATTACATCTTTATGATGTCAGGGCATCACAGGTGATGAATTCACTAGTAAAAATGAAAATGATTGCTTCAGTAACAAAATTTAAAGACAGTTGCTCTTAAATATATGTATGTGTTGTGTACGTCCCAATAAAAAAAGATTTGTGTGAACTGAAACGCGCATTCTTAATTATTCCAACACTACACTTCTACACATTTATTTAATTGGGGATTCCATATTTTTACCTTTCGCTAAGAGAGGTATTGGATTCATGCTAAAACTCGCATATCCAGATTTTAATGATTAAGCACGTTTTAAGATCCCTACAATCCGATTTTAATATTTTTACGATGATGTCTGTGTGTGTGTGTGTGTATGTTGGAAGGATGATTACTCAAAAACTATAATACTTAATATCCTCAATCGGACATTACTGGGAAGAGCTGAAAAGGTTTTGGTAATAATTGAATCGGAAGTAGCAGATTCTTAAAAAAATTCTTCTAATTTTTTATTTATTTTGTTCTTGCTAGTATTAAAGAAGACTAAATTCTCTATCTGATACATATAAATATTTTATTATAACTTTTATAGATTTAGAGATAAAGAAATATAAGGTATATAATAATCTGTTGTAATAAATCCAGAAACATTACTGAATATTATTTCTGGGAAGTACATACGTTATATTATTTCTTATTGTGTTAATAGTTAAATATTTAAAATACAGCCAATCCCGACAATGAATTGGAAACATTTCGAAATATTAGAAGAGTAGGACCAAATTTCTCATAGAATGATTTAAAATTTCAAAATCTAAATTCGGAGCCATAGGCTTTTGCTTCGATCTAATAAATTTGAAAAAAATTCAATCATGACAATTGCATCACTCAAGTTCAATTTCACATAGCTTTAAAAGAAATTAGACGTAACGTATTTAAAATAAAGACATAAGATTCGTAGGTAATTAACGTAACTGTATTTTATTTAATTTTTCTGTAATTATTAAGAAGATATAAATTTCATGAAATAAAAAAAAATATATGAAAACAATAATTTATTTTATTTTTACACTTAGTTTGAAAATTTAACTTATATTTATTATTCTTACAATTTGAAATCCAATAAAATTTAAAGTTACAAAATCGAAGCTCTGACAAAACCGCAAATTTTATTAATATTTGAACCCGAACCGCACACGAACCCATCTCTCAAAAAACAAATTAACCTGACCCTGAACCGAACCCAGTTTTTGGTGGGTGTAATACCCTGATTTCAATTATTTTATTTCTTTATTATTCATTAAGCATTTATTATCTTTTTTTTTTAAATAATTTGTTACCCATTTCTGGGTGCAATTTACCTTAGGTAGTTTTTGGTAATAACATGTATTTTTACCGCAAAACGAATATCAAACTACTTATGGACACAAAAAATTATTGAAAAGAATTTTCATTTGAATGAATTCAAATTCGATTAAATATATTTTCCGTCGACCGTTTATTAATAGGCTATCTTAATGTATAGAAAATCATTCATTAATGACCCCTATTAATGCTTGATTTTTTATTAATAAACGATTTATTGGCTGCGTTCACCACATGGCATGTATTGCTAACGCTAAGTTGTAGCAAAAAGGTAGACAGAATTAAGTCATACTTTTGACACTTACTAGCTAGGTATATTCACGTAGCATACCTTTAAAATGAATTTGAAAGAATAAAATTCCTCAAATAACATAAAAAAACCTCTTGCGTTGTGTAGCATTAAGTAAACTGAACGCACCCACTGAAAACAATTGATGACAAAACTTATTGATTTTCTGACGTAAAATTTGACGTTCGGTCAACCATTACTAACCTAAAAAAAATTGTCATGGAATAAAATTAGATTTTCCATTTAAGTAGGATACGGTCAACGAAAAAATATTGTAACTAACATGTGTGTTAATTGGCGATTAATGATCTCAACAATTAACGCGTTCGCTACGCTCACGCGTTAAAATGTCTCGATCATTAATCGCCCTCATTAACACACTTGATAGTTAAATAACTATTAATACAGTGTGTTCAAATAAAAACCTAACTCGGAGTAGGCTATGAATAAAGAAACGTATGTCAATTTAAAAGTATTTAATGAAATGTCAATTTGACACGAGATATTTCCAAAAATGTTTTCTAAAGAAATCCGACTTGAATCTTATTTTAGACGAGGAAATAAATTAGAAAACGGCGAATGGCAATATTCTGTTTTAGTCTTAATTATCATCTCTCCTTAAAATTACATTTCAAGATCAATTTTGACAATTTGACTTTTGAATTGAATAATGATCAGACATACGTTTCTCTGTTCATAGCCTACTCCGAGATAGGTTTTTTTTAACACTATGATTTACTTTTATTTGAATAAGGTTTAAGGATGGTTGTAAATATGCTGTCCACATCTTTTATTTACGTTTTACGTAACAAAACATCACACTTCACTATAGATATGCTATTTTATATACAGAATTAGCACCATTATATACAAACAAAATATATTCACAAAATACTTAAATTGACTAAAATCACAATGTGCTAAAATTAAGTACGGCGTGCAGTTAAAATTACTGTATCCTGCTGGAAACTTTATAAAAATATACGTCGATAAACTGATTTTATGTCATTTAAAAGGAATGGAATATTTTTGTTAGGCTACCTGTTTTGAGTTGTGTTAGTCTTGGTGTAACTCTTCGCTTTCATTATTGATTTCTATGTTTTCAATTTTGTTAGGCCTAAAAAATGGAATTCTATCTAATAGAGCTAACATTATACCCGCGGGTCTTCGTTGATGTTCTTTTATAAGGTTATTGATTGCTTCTGCAACCTGGAAAAAAAACATTGTCATTTTTACAATGGGGTCACTTAAAAAAACAATCGTTTAAAATAACATGAAATATGCGACTTTTCTTTCATAAATTTTCTAATAATCTTTCGCGGCTGTAAAATTCGTGACATCACGGTTTGTTAACACAAAACAAACTAACCTAAAATTGTGACAGGAGACAGCAGAGTTGAGAGTAAAGGTATGTAAATAAAACAATTATTTGAAATCGTCAATAAAGTGCACAAAAATCGTCATTAAAAGTTCAGAAATCGGCACTGAGTAATTCATTATACGACGATTTCATGAAATGTAGTGTTGCCAACCTTATATTTATTGTACATATAATTTGGGCAGACATACGTTGTACAATAGCAAATTTGTATGTAAAATGCCAAAAAATATGTGCAAGAAGAACGAATTAAATAATGCCGATGAAGAAATTTGAGATACGCATAATTTTGAGTATTCATTACTATAATTTCAATGTCCGGAGGTTTGCAACACTGAACATAAGTTCGTTTGTTTGACAGCAATTGACAGACTTGTCGTCATAACCTATAAAAATAAATATATCTTTCATTTTCACAAAATTTCGATTTTAAATAAATTTAATACGTACCTCGGAACTGAAGTTCCTTTTTATCACTCATATGATATGGTTTATTTTCCGCGGCCCTACGGCCTCGGCAAGTAAACTCCACATTCGTGATAAAAAATAAAACTTCAATGTCTTGATACATAATTAACTATTATTCAGGGCATCGAACCAAACCGTAACATTTTAGCGAACCCAGAACCGAACCTCAAATATATATTTTTCAATTGAACCCGAGACGCTACCGAACCGGATATCAAAATTCGGGTTTAGGGTTCAACTCCGGTTCAGGTTCATTTTCAGTTCGAAACATGAGCATAATCGTAATACAGCCGATAATTGATGCATTCGGCGTCTGCTTTGCTGCCTGTGTTCACCTTTCGTGAAAATTGTGTTCATTTCTTGTCTTGCGTAAATTCCTGCTCGCATTTTAAATTATTTCTGTATAAAGATTGATATGCAAAAAACATTATTTCAATTTCAACCGTCAAAGTCGAACCGAATATGGAACAAAACCGCAAATTTTATGAATGTTTGAACCAGAACCGCGCCCGAACACATCTCTCAAAAAACTAATTAACCTGAACCGAACCCAATTTTTGGCGGCTTCGATGCCCTGATTAAAGTAAATATCAAAAGTTGTATGAAATATGTTTTTAATTAACAATATGTTGCTGTCATATTCTTTCAAGAAAAAATAAATAAGAAAATGTGAAATGACCCCTTATTATGGTGACCTGTCAATTTTCCGACAACAAAATTTTCGAAAACAATGTTTCCGACACCATCATGAGATGGGGTCATCGTTGGTTAGTTTACGCATTGGAAAACACTGTGTCGGAATATTTGTTTGTCGGAAAATGTGTTTGTCGGAAACTTTGTTTTCAAAAATTTTTGTTTCGGAATATTGAGGGGGTACCCATTATTATTAAAACAAGTTGTATGTATTTTTGTAGAATCGGCAATATCTTACTTTTCCCTGGAGTTCCTCAGGCGATAAGTCAGGGTCATAAGGAATCGGTTTGCCGATATGTGTCCGAAGTTTAACTGGAAAACCGCCGTAAATTGGAGCCCAGGGGAATTTCGTTAAGGCATAAACTTTCAACCAAAATCGCCGTCCTATACTGACTGTTCTGAACGCTTCTCTTAAATTTTCCGTGAATACTGGAATTATTGGCTGGAAAAGACATATTTAGGTAAAAAATATAAATTTTTGAAAATATTCTCACCACTTTCGCGTCTATCGCAACTTTGGCAAATCCTAGCCTCTTCTTCCACATCAATTCATAAGAATGGCTAAACTGTGCTTCGTACACACCTCCCGGCGAAATAGCTAAAATATTATTTTCTTTTAAAATATCAGAACACGTTTGGACAGTACCAGGAATGACATTCATGCCTTCAGCAATTATAGAAAATCCTATAGTACAAAGCAATTATTAATTTATAAATTATTATTGTTTATATGAATTTACCTGGTATTTTAAAAAGAAAATAATCGGCTACTGTATGGATCAGCCTGTTTTTAAATAAGTATATTTTTGCTATTAAATAATACACATCGATAGGTACTGCGCCGTGGTAGTAAATAACAAGCGCTGGAGAATCAGAAGGTATATTTTCGAGGTTGCATACTTCGTAGCCTAAAATAAAACAATTATCTATTTATAATTTATTTTAATAGAGGTCCATAGCTTATGGACCGACCACTTTCAATATTATCAAACGTAATGCGTTGAATTTGTTCTCAGAAAATTGATAGTCATAGAAATTTTTGTTTTTGAGTTACAGGCTAAAACTTGCTTTTTGTTAATTTTGAAAATACCTCGTATCTCGCTTATTATGAAAAACATTTAAATAATTTTTATTCGGTGTCTTATGTAGAAGAATGTGGTGGTATCATTTGGGTTGCGTTATTATACAAGATGGTAAACCGGCACAGCCGAACATAGGACTTTAATATGTACAATCAGACTTTCCTAATTATCTGCTTCCCTAATTATTTTAGGTAAAAAACTTCAAATAAAAGTTGTAGAGCATAAAATTGTGTATCTGAATCAATAAGGAAATTTAATTTTTTATGCTATGTAACAGCAGAAATTAGGTATGAAAATGTCGAAAATCGCCTCAAAAATAGCAATAGCCATGGAATTGAGACAAAATAAATAACAAATGTATGTCGGTTTATCTGCCATATTAGGGTAATTTATTTTTATTAAGTATTATTTCTAATTTCTGTTTCAGTTAACAATTATCTGCTAATTTAAATTGATATTTGTGCACTTAAACAGAAATTACAAATAATAATAAAAATAAATAAACCTAGTTTAACAAATAAATCGTTAACATTTGTTAATTTTTTGTTTCAATTCCATGGCTATAGCTATTATTGGGGTGATATTCGAAATTTTTATACCTAATTTCAGCTGTTACAAAACACACAAAATAAATTTTGTTTATATTTCTGGTTTATCAATTTTAGCAAAAATCTAATATATCGTTTTTATAAATATATAATCTTAAATACGAAATTTGAAAAGTTTTGGAATATATTTTAACATAGCTTTTCATTAAAAACTGTTATGGGCTTCAAGTAAAGTACCACTTCCGGTTATTAATTTTACCCAAAATCTAATTAACTCTTTATATGATTGCAGAAAACTTAAATACGGAAAATAGAAATTTTTGGAAGTTTGATGTCATGGAAGAAAAAATCGTCACACACAGACACACTGACAGACAATTGTTAAAATAGTGAAAACGTATAACAGATTTCGAGTAATTATTTACACCTAATAGTAAATAATGTTGGATTATTGATTATTCCCACCATAAACAAATATAATACAGTTATAAAGACTGCAAGAAATAAATACAAAAACCAAAATATTTTAACTCATACGTCGGCATATTGTGAGTTTTTACCACAAAATAAATAAAAAAATTAATATCTATTTTTTTCAAATATACATGAAACCAGGGTATCGAACCGGAACCAAACAGTAATATTTTAGCGAATCCAAACCCAGAACGGAACCTCAGATATATTTTTCAATTGAAGTTGGAACCGAACCGGGTATTAAAATTTGAGTTTAGGGTTCAGCTCCGGTTCAGATTCATTTTTGGTTCGAATTGAAAACGTAATTGTAAAACTTAAAGCCAATCATTGATGCCTTCTGCGTCTGCGTCACTGGCTGTGTTGATTGTTCATGAAAATTGTGTTTATGTCTTGTTATAAATTCCGACTCACATTTTAAATTATTTCTATATAAAGATTGTTATTCAAAAACATTACTTCAATTTTAATAAGATCGAATTTAATCAGAGTCCGGAACAAAAACCGCAAAATTAATGCTTGAATCAGAACCGCAAACGAACCCACTTTTCAAAAAACAAATTAACCTGAACCGAACCCATTTTTGGTGGGTTCGACGCCCCGAATGAAACATATTCACTTAATTTTTAATCATAAATACTTCGATTATTATTGTATACGAAAATTGAGTGCCCGTGAGGTGACGCCTGGTAATCGGCCGCACGGTACAAATATTTCATCATTTTAATTTAAAAAAATATGTTAATTAAAATTCTTTTACGTCTTCATTCAACGTATTACAATTTGCATACAATACATTTTAATAAATCGACTCAAGGGTAATTTGAAACTATGTCTACGTTTGCAAAAAGTCCATACCATGCCAAATCCATCCATGAGCATCCCATAAAGCACTAACAGTCTTCCTAGCTGCGTTCCATCGATCATTTGCGTTGTAAGCCTGCCGCAAAGTATTCCAATGTAGCTTGTAAATGTATAAAATCAATGCTGTTATGTACAATAACAGCACAATAATTACAGGAAGCACAAACGTTACTAACAATGGAGTCAGAAGCCACGAAAGCCACAAAGTAAAATCTATATCAATGTAATTCACTGGAAAAAATGTTACATATAAGAAAACTGTTAAGAACTCCCGTAAAATGAAGTACCTTGAACCATAGATATTAAGTTAGTTATACCCATAAAATGGAAGTTTTATTTATTAATTTAGTATTTATGTTAAACTACCCTCACTTAAAGAAACCAATAAATTTAGAAAACTTATAAAGAAAATAAAATAAACTTACCTATAATACTCTTTAAAAATTGTGACATTTTCAACTGAATGTTATCATTGTATAAGGTTTAAAATATATTATTTTCAATTAAAAATTATAAATAATGCATGACCGAATGATTTGATGTTTTGTAGTTCTCATATTTTCACTTTTAAAATGCATTCCACCAAGTATGTTCAAATAATGCGTAAAGAAATAAATTTTGAGTCTTTAAAAGCTATCGAGTGATGTAATTGGCAACTAAAATAAATTTAAAAGATTGGTATTTTTCCTTAGAAAAGTTAAGGTCAACTTATTCTGTACTGAGAATACTATTGATTGAAATTACCTATAATTGTTCTATAATTACATTGTTATGTATAATTTTGAATGATAATCTAAAAGGAAGCTAAAACAACCTGTCAACTTTTGCCATTTACAACTTTACAGACCACCTGACAGCAGAAACAACCTAAACCTAACAGCAACAGCTGTTTGATGTTTTGCAGATGGCGTTTCGCCAAAATTTAAATAAAGTACAAAATAAAAACAATGCATACTACCATTAAAATAACATTAATTTCAGATTAAATGTACCTTAAACCACCTTTTCCAAATTTGCCTGGAGAATTTTAAATATTCATTTTTATCCGCTAGAAACTTTTTCCGTACCCACGTAACCCAAGATGTTTTGTATTTCGTTATGCATATGCATAATCACAATGCACAGTAGGTGGCGTTACCTACCTACATACTACCGCGAGCTAGTTGGCTTTTGATGACCTTTAACAACATTTTTTCAGAAATTGTAAAAAAATGTAAATAAAACTTAACATTGTGCCAATAGCAGTACATACATGGAAAGAAATATAAATTATTTTTATAATAAAGTACTTTTTTCTTTCTTAAGCTGTCAAATAAGTTGGTAATATGTTTTTTGTCTAGCAGTAGCATGGAGGTAGGAATAAATATGGAGGGAGTATTTGCAATCGCTAGTGAAGTCGCTTCCCCCTCTACATTGTGACTGTTGTCAGTTTGAAGTTACAAGGTTGTTGCTGTCATCCAACGTTTAGCATTGTTTGTTTTTAAACGTGTACGTGTATTGGAGAAGTGTTTACCGTTTGTGACTTTTTAATATATATCGTGTTTGTTTTATATTGACTTTTCTTAAGTGCTTTAGTAAAAATTAAGATTTTTATTCATGTGAATTATGAAATATTGTTTTATTTTAATACTTTAACTCAACGTATATTTTGTGTTTATAGCAGTTTAACAGAACAAACATTATTTGGACTTTATAATATTCTAGTTGAATCCAATAAGACAGAAGGAAAATCAGCATGTGAGAAAGAAAAAGAAATGAAAATAAGAAGAAAAATTTCCTTTTTTATGATTTTATATTTTTTTATTTATTTTTATATTATTTAATAATAAACAATTAATGAGTGTATTGAACAATTGTAATTTCGTATAAATACCTAGCCTAGATCTATCGATTTAAATAAATATTGTAAAAGATAACAGTATCGGTTACAGTTAAGTGGAATTTTAATTATTTATAATTTTTCTATATTGTAATTTCTTCTGAGTACATATTTGCTAAAAAAATATTTATGTTTATTGATATTACTAGAAATAAGAAATCTTAATTTCAAATATTTAATTTTATATTTGCCGCGTGAATTCCCACCACAATGTGACTGCAGCAGTACCTGCGTCCGTCCCCACAGGCCTGCATTCCCCTTGTCCTTAGCTAAAGTTTATGCTCCCTCCATATTTATTCCTACCTCCATGAGCAGTAGTCATCTTCTTGTACAAAACGTGTGCTTTTTGTGATACCTTCTTTATTTTTATAAAATAGTTAAATAGAAAATTGTAAGTAAAAGCATTGATTTACCTTCATCCTAACAAGTCATATGAGATATTTATCTTAAATCAACTACTCAGACTTTGAGGAAGTGCATATTTTCTTACATTTCTCTTTAATTGAAGAATGTAACTGTCATTTTTTGTTTACAGACCATTTAAATTGATAACCTAGTTGTTAAATTTGTCTATTATTTTGGGTGTGTTGTATTTTGTTTTTGTTAATTCGATATTTTAGTTATTTGCATGAGGATATATAGGACATATTATTAAAATGGGTTATTTTATTTAGAAATTTTGTATTTATTTAGTAGAATATCAAAGCCTTCCTCCCTTTATTTAGAAAGAGTAAATTTCGAAAACATTTTGATATTTTTATGGGCATGGTTTTAATATTACATCACGTGAATATGAACAATGATTGTTCAGTTTCCTGTGTCAAATTAGCATAGCTGTCAATTGTTATTTTAAAACAATAGAGCAATACAGTCTAAACTAAAACAAAACACAAACTGGACTTTAACCTAAAACTTAAATCGATACTCTAAAGCGTTATTATTTTTTTTATTAGTATTCGTGTGTCATCAATGTTTATAAATGTCTATGTGTAATCAGCTGGTGATCGGTGCATGTTTGAAGTATCTGTGTGAACAACAACATTAAAATGGTCAGCACTCGTCGAATGGAGTCAGGCGGTTCTTCGTCGCTGTCTCGACTGCCTCGGGTATGATACAAGTTTGTTAAGTGTGTGTGAATGATTTACAATACAAATGGTTCGGACGAACCCCAAAAACACAGCACACAACATTCGCCTGGTCCATACTCGCAACACTAACATACAGGCTGTATAGTAAGTTTTAGTCACATTTGAAACATATTTCTGGACCCTAAATTTTGAACAATACTGATAATAATAAATAATTGTTATTATTTATTATATTGAGACTTTTTACAAAGAAATACTAAGTTAAGTACTATAGCTGATAGTCTGGTAATATTTATTTTTTTGGTACCCAGTTTAATATGTATTTAATAGAATTAGGCATTAGAAACAAGAGACGACCAAAAGCGTTTTATGCGTCAAATTATTAGTATTTATTTTGACAATCATTACTCTGACACTGACGTAATAAAACGTTACGCTTTTGTTCGTCTCTTGTTTCTAATTCCATGGCAAATACTATTTTGTTAATTTTCAAATTTTATTTCTGCAGTTATGAATTAGCCAAAATGAATTTTTTTATTGATTCGGATGTAGAAATTTTTGCTTTACAACATCCATTTGAAACTTTTTGTCTAAAATAATTAGAGGAGCAATGCGCACGGCAAAACTGATTTCCCATGTTAAACGCCTGTGTTTCACTTTCCGTGATACACCCTGTATAATTCAAAATTGAGAGGACCTTGTTTACCTATTTTTGTTTTGCAAAATGATATATCGATTTTTATTGTATTGAATTTATGAAAATCTGCACTTACTGCAAATTTAGGTATGAAAATGTCGAAAATCTCCCAAAAAGTAGCTATAGCCATGGAATTGAAACAAAAAATTAACAAATGTTAAAAATTTATCTTTCAAGCTAGGTTAATTTATTTTTATTATTATTTGTAATTTTTGTTCAATTGAACAAATATCAATTTAAATTTACAGATAATTCTTAACTAGAACAGAAATTAGAAATAATACCTTACCCTAACATGACAGATAAACCGCTAGACATTTGTTATTTGTCTCAATTCCATGGCTATTGCTATTTTTGAGGTAATTTTCGATCCTACTTAATTTCTGCCGTTACAAGGCATACAAAACTATTTTTCCTTATTGATACAAATGCACAATTTTATGCTCCACAACTTTTATTTGAAGCTTTTTTACCTAAAATAATTAGTCAAGCAGGAAATTAGAAAAGTCACCATCCTGTATACATCTTTTTTTACTTGTGTTAGTATAAACGCCCAAATGAATTTTGTAATACACTATATTGTATCTTATTCTACAATATTTAATTTTGGTGCTCAAATGTCTCAAATTTAACTGGACTTACTGTACATAGATTCACAATCTCACTATAGTTTTTTAACTACTATGAACGGCATGGAAAACGAGCCATTTCATTTTTTAAAGAAAAATAGTATCAAATTTATATTATTATTGCTGTGCAATATAACTAAGAATTCCTGGAACTCACATTTCATTACCTCATAAAGATAATTAATTTACTTCTACTTCAATATTCATATTATTTAAGGCTCGATTTAAGGTGTTAACAATTACTCGAAATCTCAGTTAAACAGCATTTATTCTTACAACACCGACGTTTCGGTGCACACTTGCACCATCTTCAGGGTTTATAACATTCAATAAAATACAAAATTGTACATACAAAATAACAGACATTATGACACTTACAGTAAGATCTTACAAAATATTACATATCATGTACACAAAGTACATTCGTTTTTAAACATTCATTTTTACTCCTACAAAAAATTCATAAAGAGCACAATTTTTTCGGTTTTTGAGAGCAATTGATATGTATGTGCTCTTTATGAATGTTTAAGAACGAATCTACTTTGTGTACATGATATGTAATATTTTGCAAGATCTTACTGTGTGATAAAGATAAATTCCACGTTATTTTGTTTTTTATTGAATGTTATAAACCCTGTAGAAGGTGCAAGTGTGCACCGAATCATCGGTGTTGTAAGAATAAATGCTGTTTGACTGAGATCTCCAGGTCGAGAAGTTTCCCACATTCATATTAGTTGTCTATCGCGTATATTAGTTAGTTAGTTAGTTTTATTATTTATTTATCATTTTAACGCGTTCGTAACGTACCTAGCACAGAAATTGTAGCTTCCATAGTTACATTACTTGAAGACGGAAGAAGTAACGTTGCGTAGCTAGATATAGTTTGTTTCACGAAATTCAATTCAAGGTCATATGTACGAAGAAAATACACAGCATACAGCAGTAGCTTAGGAACATTGCATGTTAAAAAGAGAAAGATTATTTAACGTTTGTCTATGTAATTTATGTTGTATGACAGATATGCGTAAATGGTAACATTTCTTTCTAGCGTACTACAAATAATAATGACTGTTGTAATGTTTACCCAGTGACGACGTTTAAATCGAAGTATTATTCCATGGTTTATGTCAAGTTTATGTTTTTGTGTTTTGCAAAAACATAGATGAAGAACAAATCTTTGAGAAATGCATTATTTAAAAAGGAACATAATTTTCAAATAAAATACACATATTTTTTCAATTAAAATGTATCCGTAAATATTTCATTTTACACGCCTATGCATACAAAATGCAGTGAAGTTATGTGCAAGTAATATCAGATTGCTTATAAATGACCTTGAATACTCATCTTTCGTGACAAAAACTATACCTAAAATTATCTTTTAATAATGTATAGGTGTACCCTATTAATAATTTAGGTCCACAAAGAAAACAGTTTGATGTATAAACTTATAAAAAAAATGGTGAAATCCCCTATTATCTAAAAAAATGGCCATTTTTCCATGCCGGTCAGTGAAGTAATAGTCACATGTTCTTGTTTTACACCATTTTTATTCAAACCTAACATGTCCAACATTTCATATTGCTACACATATTTAAAAGAATGTATTATGATTCACCATACTTATGTATTCAGTGACACTGTATTTTACAAAATAAACTATGCATGTTTGTAAACATATGAGTTATATGTAGTGTAATATTAATATATGAGAGTGAAGTAGTGTAGAATGAACTAACAGTATTTGCAATTGAAGAAATGGCTGCATTTTCACCATTTTTTCTACGTAGGTGGTAGACGAAACGGGCGACAACTCAGAATCTTGCAGCAGCAGCGATTCAGCAGAACCGTCCCAAGAAGAAGAATCCTGGAGTTCTCAATGCCCGACAGTTAAACGAGAAAGACGCGCTATCTCGCCTAATTTTGTCGGAGGAAGAGTTAGAGAACTGCGTAACAGATTTGTGTGTAGCACTATTCCATATTGTAAGAACTCTCCAAATGTTTCTTCCCATTTGTTACAGTTTTATATTTTAGCGAAAAGACATCGAAATCAAGAAGTCAGAAACTGTCGGTCTCTTGATGGTCGAAGAAGAGTTTATTCCAGACACGAAATGCAGGATGATTCGGATGATTTTCATATGGAAAGGGATGATTCGGATGATATATTTACATCGAGACATAGGAGACATTCAACCGGGAAAATTTCTAGGAGATCTAATAGGAGTTTTAATAGGTCTTTAAGGCCGCTGAAGAATCAGTGTTACGCAGATCCGCATTCTTCTATGACTCAGAGTAATAGCAGCGGAGATGAAAAGCCTGAAACAGAAAGTACGGTTTTGATTATGAAATTATATAAGAAGAGCGTTCAAATTGCCAAAAAATTATTTACAAGAGGATATTCCAAACAATAGAACTACACGAGTGATGGCGATTGACGCGAAAAATTTAGCTTAAGTAGAGTGTACTAGATTGGGATATTTCATTAGGAATACGAACCTGGTGGAAAAATTTGGAACTAAAAACAAGGGAGCAATTTTATTTCATTCATATGTTTTTACATGCGCACGTAGTTTATATAGTGGAAAATAGATAATAGAACTAATATTTAAAATAATTAAACTACCATTATCCAGTATATGCTGTAAAACTGTCCCTAAGAAAAAACAAAACTGTGAACATAACCTAACAACTACTAACTAAAGTATTTAAAAATGAAAAATAATAATTAATCTACCGCTACAATTAATAAAACAGGATACAAGGAAATATACTCTACCTAAAATAATAATAAACAGTGAAAGAAAAGTCAAAATACAAGAAGAATCAAAGAAAAACTATTGACAGTAATGATTCGCTTATGGAAGTTACACAAATGTGCTTCCTTGTTGAAGGTTTGACGTTGGTACACAACGCCTTCTCTATGTAATGAAATATCCCAATACTTCACTATTGTTCTCGGATGGACAGAAAGAGACAACTAGAGATAGAGATATATAAAGTCTACTCTAAAGTTTGTCGAGAGATGTCTCTACGGTCATTATAATTGTAACATTTGCTTCTTTGTTTGGATTTTGGCAGTTGTGAAGTCGTTATGTTTTGTTTATTTTTTTGTTTTTCTGTGTTATTATTCTATAAATATGCCTTTTACAAATATTGAAATAAGGTGTACATAATTCTAAAAACTCAACACATTATTATTCATTTTGTACGGCAATGTACAGCAGGCATCTAATTTTGTTATAGACGTGTGCAGGGGTGCAGAAAAATGCATAAGACATGCAGAAACAAACGGTAACATTTTTAGAAATAATATAAAAACAATTGATTAATACTTCCATGAGAAATTTACCTACGGGCATTTTAGACTGTCTTCATAACCATATTATGCTGGATTCCAGGCGTCACCGCACGGGCACTCACTGCTGGCATGGGGAGCGCACAACAGGGGCCAATTTTGTGCCATTTAAAAGTCGAAATATTTGCCGTCGGTCGGGATAGAACCCGGTGCCCCAGATTCGCGACCAGACACTCAGACACGCGGCTATTAATTAATCATGGCATTCAATTACTCAATTTAATTTTAGACATATCAAAATCCGGATTCACCACAAAACGTAAATAAATTTAGAAAAAAGTACAAATAGAATAAGAAGCGTTTATACAAAAATCATATTGTTTAAAAATCAATAGAATAAAATAAATAATTATATACAATTATTTTTATCATTTTCTAATACTAATATCAGTTTGTTTCATGCATTTTATAATTGGTTTTCGTTAATAATAATTCAAATGGTTCAAATATAGTACAAGTTGTCTCTGTCCAACCGAAAACGTAACAAATGCTATGAAGTTTTATCTAGTGTATTGTGATCGTTGGAGTGTACACATAAAAATTGGAGTAGGGGTAGGGTCTGGTCTTCTGCGCATATATTTCTCTCGCCATTACTCGTGACGGACATTGTACATAAGTTTCAAATTTACAACTTTACCAAGTACATTTCAGAAAGCGTTATTTGTAATTCATAATCAGTAGATTCGGAAATACAGTTAAGTTTTTTGAACTACAATTGACGCTTTCTGAAGTGAAATATTGTGAATTACATTTAATGCGTTTAGAAATAAATTTAATTATGAATTAAAATTGATGATTTTTTAAATAAAATTGACTATTCTGAATTATAAGTGTCGTTTTCTGAACTAAAATTGGTCGTTTCTGAAATAATGAAAATGTGTAATTTTCTAATAAATTAATGGATACTTCGGACGCTCCGAAATTAGTTGGCTTCGTCGTTTGCACGTTATAGCTTATGTTTTATATTATTTTATTCGAAATGTCAATAGATTTTTAAGTAGGTTATGTATTTTGTCATTAATGGTTTTAAAAAAATTATTTTATTTTTGTTTTCTGCTATATACATAATATTGTTTCTTGAATTTTAAAGTAACACAAATGTCCGTTCCCGCTTTTTCAGTACGTAGAAGTACTAGACAACGTACTTTAAAGTACGACACATTTAACACAAGCTGGATTACAGATGCTCAAATGGTTCGTGGATACCCAAATTTAAAAATGGATTTTCTATCCGACCAAGACAGCCGCCATTCACAAGTACGGATTCTAATTATTTCAAAATTCTATAAATTACAAAATATTTTTTGTGTTTTAGGAAAATGGCCATCACGAAAAGCACAACGGGTTGCGAAGTTCTTCACGAAAATCTCGTGAAGTCGTGACTCGTAGCTCGAACCATCACAACGGCGAAGTTACCGGCAAACGTGAAATAAAAAAGAACATGAAATATATCTACGATTACGAAACCACGGAAGTCCGTACTAAAAGAGTAAGTTTGAGAGAACAACCGGAAGTACAAGAAGAAAAGGAAGTGAAAAAAAGCGAAACTGATGAAGAGCTACCTAGACCGAAATCCAGATCTCGAGGCAGAACCAAAGAAAGTTTAGATAATAATGATAATAGTAACAGTAATGATACGAATGATAAAGAATTAGTAAATGGTGAACAGACTGAGGAAATTAAAGAAATTAAAGAAGAAAATGAAGATGTAAGAGAAACTAGATCAAAGAAAGAAAACCAAAATGAAAAGGAGGAAGAAGCTGATTCAGAAAGCGATCACGAAATTCGTAGAATCAAAAAACCCAGACGTATTAATTATATGGACGATCCTAGATATTCTCCGCGAAAAAATAAAGGCCGAAAAACCAGTGAAAGTGAAAAATCTTCCGATTCTTCGGACGAAGATATAAGAAATCAGAGATATAAATATCAGTTACGGAAGCGAAAACCGAAAAAACCCGAGCAAATATCACGTAAGAAAAAAACGCTAATATTATTTAACACATTTGACATTTTTGAAAAATACAAATGACACATGAATAATAGTGTCCTATAACTCCATTTTTTCTATTTTCCGTAGTGGAAGTGCCCGTGCGCCGTTCCGACCGCTTAGTCCACAATTTAAGCGCCCGTCGTCGTCGCGATCGACGTCGAGATTCATCCTCCGACGCTTCGAGCGACGATCCAAGATCTCGTAAATCAAATAAAGGAAAATATAGCTGGAATACTGTGAATAATAATAAGACTGAAGGGCAACAGCTTAAATCGGGTCCTTGCGGACAGGCACCGGCACCAATTGCCCCGGAAACGTTGGACAAAAAAGTAGAAAGAAATTATATATTTTTTCAGGATTTATTGATGTTTTATTTTTATAGGTAAGATTTGAATCGGTTGGTGGATTAGATAACCATGTCAGATGTTTACGGGAAATGGTTGTTTTGCCAATGATGTATCCAGAAATTTTCAGACAATTTCAGATTCAGCCCCCTCGTGGTGTTTTATTCCACGGACCACCCGGTAAGAGAAAAAAATATTTTTATTATGGGCGGTTGTACAAAATAAATTCAGCGTTTTTATTGATTGATTTTACGGAAATATATAAATAAGTAATTTTCACAAATAAAATAAGCGATTTATCATATTGACAAAATGAATTATTCAATTCTATAAATATATTCCTACCAATGTTCATCAAAATATTCAGAAATATCCCTGAAACATTAATGATTTTCTCGAAAACGGGACAAGCTTTATTTAAAGATGAATGACCTACATTTTATTTCCGTATTTATAGCCAAGGTCATTGACCTCCGTATTTATATTTTGAATAATGGTAATAAAAAAATTATCCTTGGTAATATTGTTATGAAATTTAATGTGAGTATATTTCATAAGATAAAGAATTTATGGGTGTAGTAGTTTTGGGTGTATTCTCACCTATTTTTGGGTATGGTAAAGAACTTGTATAAATTTAGATATTTTCATAAAAATTGGGGGTTTTTATATATTTTTTCCGTAGAAACAAATGGTATAATTGCCAAATTGCTACCTATACCCTGTTTTGGGTATTATGTACCAACAATAATGGCCGGTTGGACCAACGTGATTTAAATTTTAAGTGTTCCTTAAAACGACAATATTGCATTGAAATGAAATGTCAAATACTTCATTTCACGCAGGGCATCGAACCCGAACCTGAACCGAACCAAAACCGTAACATTTTAGTGAACCCATACCCAGAACCGAACCGCAAATTTACTTTTCAATTGAATCCGAGTCGGAATCGAACCGGGTATTAAAATTCGGTTTCAGGGTTCAGCTCCGGTTCAAGTTCATTTTGAGTTCGAAACGTAAGCGTAATCATAATGCAGCCGATTATCGACCCCTGTTTTGTCTGTTTATGAAAATTGTGTTCGTGTTCTTGTTCTTTACGCGAGGTAAATGGGGTAGTTACCATATGTTAAAATTTAATGAAATTCTTATTTGTTTACAATATATGACTCATAATATGATATGTACTGTAATAAAATTCGCCATTTATTATGTATATACTTCAAAAAAAGTGACGTCTCGCTTACATACTTAAAGCCGTAAATGTCGCTAGTGTCGTTGTTTTACAGCGATGGGATGTGACATGTCAAAGTGACTGTTAATGGTGATACACTGACGCCGTTGACATAACCTTGTTTCTATTTGTTTCTTAGGCATTTATTCTATCTTTCTCGTAAGTAAAAAAAATATACATGATTATGGAGTCTTTAAAATAAAATAAATAAGTAAAAATACTTGCTAACTTGACAGCAATCTAACGTAACAAACAAGTTCCCCTTACCCTGCACGACATACGTCACAAAATATCTTTGTCATACTTCGAGCACGTCGGAACTAAGTTGCAACGGAAGCGGCAAGGGTAACGTCTCAGTGGCGGGAATAGATATGTCCGGTATTTTCAGAATTTTTTTCTCATATTAAAAACATAAATTGTGCAAAATAAAAGATATGGAAAATTTTAATTTAAAAATACTTGCTTCTAATAAAAAATCAAAAAAGGCGAAACTACCCTATTCCGGCTCGCATCTTAAATTATTTCTATATACAGATTGTTATTCAAAAACATTAATTCAATTTTCATTAGATCGAACCGCTAATTGTGAAAATGTTTGAACTAGAACCGCACCTGAACCCATCTCTCAAAAAACAAATTAACCTGAACCGAACCCAGTTTTTATCGGGTTCGTTGCCCTGTTTTCACGTAAGAAAAGAGGTTAAGATAGGGGTATAAATTTTGCGCTTCGATTGGTCAGAATGCAAACCTAGTTCACAAAAGCGAAAAAAATATCACCTATCAGTTATCAGTAATTTTATTTATTTATTTCCAAAGAATATATTATTAAGAACATCGCGCCTCTAGTGAGCAATGTTGAAACAAACCAAATGAAGTTTTGTCTAGTTATATTTCGTCGTTGTTTACAACTTCTGACGATGGCTTCATTGAAATTGACTTAGAAATTGTAAACTGGTGATACATGACGTAACGTAATATTTTTATTATAATCTTTGAACAAAAATATCGTCCAAATTTTTTTAACACGTTGACGTGTGTGTTATCTTCCTCGGAAAACTGATCACAAAATGTCGCTTAATAATAATAATAACAAATTTCGATATTATTACTTGCCTTCATGCTGATGTAACACAAGAAGCGCATTGGCCTTCGACTTCTTAAACCACATAAAACGGGATACAATTATACATTTCGCGCTGAAGTGCAGTTAGAAATATATATTTTTATATTAATATTTCTTTAGGAACGGGCAAAACGCTCCTAGCGCGAGCACTAGCCAACGAATGCAGTTTCGGCTCGAGAAAAGTCTCATTCTTTATGCGCAAAGGCGCCGATCTTCTAAGCAAATGGGTCGGCGAATCCGAAAAACAACTTCGTTTATTATTCGAGCAAGCTGCACAAATGAAACCATCAATAATATTCTTCGACGAGTTAGATGGTCTAGCTCCCGTTCGATCTTCTCGACAAGATCAAATCCACGCTAGTATTGTATCCACGTTATTAGCTTTAATGGACGGTTTGGACAATCGTGGAGAAGTCATTGTTATTGGAGCGACGAATAGAATTGATGCTATTGACCCTGCTTTAAGACGTCCTGGAAGATTCGATCGGGAACTATTTTTCCCTCTTCCGGCTAGAAAAGAGCGGGAAGAAATACTTAGAGTTCATGTCAGTCAATGGAATATTCCTCCGAATGAGAATTTGATTCAGCATCTTGCTGAGCATTCTGCAGGATATTGTGGGTCGGATCTTAGGGCGCTATGTTCGGAGGCTGTTATACAAGGTTTAAGAAGAACATATCCGCAAGTCTATACGACTGATTATAGGTTGCAATTGGATCCGACGCAAGTTAAAGTAGAAAAAATAGATTTCTTGCGCGCTAGGTCACTTTTAATTCCAGCTTCTCATCGCGTTACTCAGGGATTAGGAAGAAAACTGCCAGCTGTTTTAGAACCTCTATTCAAAAAACCTTTAGATACGGTTTTAAACCTTTTTAAGGATTCTTTTCCGCAAGGATTAGATCCAGCGCTTGCAAAGTATGCATAAAATTATTTGTATGTTTGGAACATATTGTAATTGTGTGTTTTTAGTATCAAAGTGTCACATAGCATGCAAACTGCCCAATTATTATTAACAGGAGATGGCAACGCGCAAGGACAAAGCATTTATTTAGCTCCAGCTATTTTATATCATATGGAACATGTTAATACGTATACATTAGATTTAGCCACATTATATAAGGAGAGTGCTAGAACTGCCGAGGAAGCTTGCGTAGAAGTAAGTAATACATTTTCAATAATCGACATACGCTCCCAATCACACATTCATAATCAATACATTTTTTTTCTTTTATAATTTCTTAATTTGAGGTTAAACTACTAAAAATTAATACAAAGGTATGGTTGTTTTTTATATAAAATCATGAAATCCGTCTCATTTAATAAATATAGTAACATACAATAACATGAAATATGCGACTTTTCATTCATAATTTACTAATAAACTTTCGCGGCTGTAAAGTTCGTGACGTCACGGTTTGTTACTCAGACAAAGACATTCCTCTCACACACATTTACGGTCCACGTGGTTTCCGTTTGTTGTTGTAAACAAACTAACCTAAAATTGTGACAGGTGATAGCAGAGTTAAGAGTACAGGTATGTAAATAAAACATTTATTAAAATAAATATCAAAAGTTGTATGAAATATGTTTTTAATTAACAATATGTTGCTGTCACAAAATCAAACTGACAAGTGATAACTCAAACATAGTTCCAAACAAAACCGGTAGAGCTACTGTCGCAACCGCTAAGCCGTGACGTCAGCGTCCAAGACTTTTAAAAAATCATCTCTGATTCTTAAGATTTGTAAAGTGTAAAACATATACCTACATATTTAATTTGGCCTATTCTTTGAAGAAAAAAATAAATTAGAATATGTAAAATGACCCCATTGCATTTAATATGTTTACATTATTTGAAAAATACCATATAAAATATGTGTACATGCTTCACTTTTTCCAAATATATAAACGTGACATCACGAAATTGTTGGTTTTTGCAACTTTTTAAAAATATCATACTTTAAAAGAATTTTATACTACAAAAAATGTAAATAAAATAATAATGTAATCATACAGTACATGCTTGTTCGATTTAACCAAAAAAAAAAACATTTTTTTTTTTCATGACTTCATTGACTCTTCATATTAATAACTATTCTGAAATACTTGAAATAAAATAGAGTATTCTGAATTGCAATTGACGATTTCTTTATTAAAATCATTTATTATTAATTACATTTGTTGCTTTAGAAATAATTTTCACCCATTATAAATTGGAAGAGATGTTTAATACGATTTATAAGTTTTCCCAACGGGTTTTTTCCTTTAATTATTAATAATCATTTTTGTACTAATTTCTTTTAGGTGTTTCGCGAAGCGCGCCGCAACGTCCCCAGCGTAATCTACATCCCCTGCATCGAGCAATGGTGGTCCTTAGTCGCCGAAACAGTTCGCGCAATATTCCTCTCTCAATTATCTCAACTAGACCCCAACATCCCAATTCTTTTCTTAGCCACTGCCAACGTTGAATACAAAGAACTCCCAGATCAAATCAGCACCATCTTCAGTACGTATCGTAAAGAAGTCCTCCACTTGTCCTCACCAGTAACTAGCCAACGAGAGGCGTTCTTCAAACCTCTTATAGTCACTGCCAGCACCAAGCCGCCAAAGAGGGCGAAAGAACGACCGAAGACACCGCCCCCACTGCCTAGGGCTCCGACGCCGCTGCCGGAGCCCCTCACAGAGCTAGAATTGAAGAAGATTGTTGAGAAGGAGGAGGCCACGTTGAGGGAATTGAGGATTTTCTTGAGAGACATGTGCAAGAAACTCGCCAGCAACAAAATGTAAGGCAAATAATATTTTTCCCGTTTTAAATAGCACAAAAACGACTTATATATGGTGATATATGTTTTCGAAATATTTTTTTCAGGTTTTACATGTTCACAAAACCAGTAGATTTGGAAGAAGTCCCGGATTATTTAAACATCATCAAGCAACCGATGGATTTAGAAACAATGATGACTAAAGTAGATCTTCACCAATATTCAAGTGCCCAAGAATTTCTCGCAGACATCGATTTAATTTGCATGAACGCTTTGGAATATAATCCAGCAAAGTATGTGATATATTTTTCCCTGTTTCTACACTTTATTAAATTAAATTTTGTTTAGAACTTCTGCAGATAAGCAGATCAGACATCGTGCCTGTTCCCTTCGCGATTATGCTTACGCGTTAATTAAAGCTGAAATGGATTCTGATTTTGAAGAGCACTGTAGGGAGATAAACAGAAAACGAAAGGAGAGAAAATCAAGTGTGACGCAATTTCTTCCGCCGTTTATACACACCGTGCCTAGCGAAGACGGTAAGATATATTTCAATTACTGAATTTAACTAAGTATAAAAAATCTGTTGTGGCCAGCACAATACCTCCCGTCAATCCTGTGTATTATGTATAAATTCCATATATAAATTTTGTTGCAAATTATTCTAAATTTCCAGTAAAATTATTTCATAAACAAACTATGTAAATTCGTTAGGGGTCGCTATTTTTTATTTTCTTCCACTCATTTCTGTTTTACGTGTCGTTCTCATTCAGCTCCTTTTCTCTCAAGTCTTCAGCAATACAGTCCTTCCATCTTATCTTTGGTCTTCCTCTGTTCTTCAACCTTCTATTACTAAGCATTCATTCAATGTATTCTTCATTTCTCCTCATGACATTTTCAAACCAATGTAATCATCTCGCTTTTATCTTTCTTGAAACTTGTAACACTAGAGTTATTTCCTTACCTATCTTTCCGTTTCTTCCCCAACATCTACTTCAACATCCTCATCTCTGCCACATTAATTTACTTTTTATTTATACTGACATCTGTCAATTTGAATTATGTGAATATATTAGTAGTTTCCATGTTTAGCATAGCGTTTCGTTCTCGATTTTAAGAGCCAATAGTTCTGTATATATTTTTTTACGAATTTTTGTACGCTATTTCTAAAACTGAATGCATAAACGAATGTATTTTTGTGACCCGGATGAAGAAATTTACCTACTTTGTAAATATTGTTTATTACTACAGCTGATGAAAACGAAACCGAAGAAGCCAAGGACAACTCAACTTCCGATGTTTTAAAAACAGTAGACACTTCCGCAAATTCCAGTCCTCACCCGCGCAAAAGAAAAGTTCCACTTTGGGCGCGAGGCCTCCTCAGTAATAGAAAACGTAAACGAACTAGTAGAAATGTTCTTACGGAATCGCATCAGCAAGATTCTGAAGCTCACCAAGATGAAGTAAAATATTTAATCGTTTTTAGATAGAGATATTTTATTGTTTAAAATGTTTTTGAAGGTTTTTAAGGCAGGGTCGTTAATCAAGTCATCATCAGGCGATGAATCAAAGGAAAATAAGCCCGAAGAAGAGCCGGGAATATGTTTATTAGACTCGAGTACTTTGTGTGAGGAACAAGCAATTATACCGCTTGGTACCGATGTACATATGCCGCTCACTGTTAACTGTGATATAGCTAGTTCTACTAAACTTAAAAGTCCTCTAAGGTAAGCACAAATCTTTAATTTTATCTTAAAAAATCGTCAGTTTTTAACTACGAGGTCTTGCTATTAAATAACGAGACTGCTTATGAAAAAGAGTATTATTTTAAAAAACATTTTATAATCGAATGCTCCCACACACCGTTCCATTCGTTTTTTCCATTGGTCAAAGCAACGTTGGAATTTTGTAAGAGCGTTTAGGAGCTCTGCTGCTTTTCGCTCCACCTCTTCCATCGACTCGAACCGGGTTCCTTTTAAGGCAGACTTGATCTCCGGAAACAGAAAAAAGTCACAGGGTGCTAAATCAGGCGAGTACGGCGTGTGTTCGAGCACTGGTGTGCTTCTAGCGGCTAAATAACGCTTCACAGACAGCGCGTTATGGACAGGTGCGTTGTCCTGGTGCAAAATCCACGACTTGTTTTTCCACAACTCCGGCCGTTTCTTACGAACTCGTTCTCGCAATGTTGCCAAAACTTTCAAATAGTAAGTTTGGTTTACAGTTTGACCCTCGGGAACCCATTCAGTCATCACGATGCCGTTGATGTCGAAAAAAACGATTAGTATGGCTTTAAATCTTCGGTGCTCTCTTGGCCTTCAGAAAACTGTTTATACCATTGGAAAACACGCGCACGAGATGGAGAATTCTCACCATAGGCCTTTTTCAACAACTCATAGCACTCAGTCGGAGTTTTTTTTAATTTAACGAGAAATTTCACATTGATCCGTTGCTCGTGTTTTTCGTCACACATTGTTATCGGCACGAGAAAAAAACACGTTCGTTTCTAACCGCTATAGAAAAAATACTACTACAGCGACAAAAACGTGTTTTCGTACCGGAATAGTAGACACTTCCAGCTATCCAACGCTGTATTCGTCCCCCCCCCCTCCTTCCCCTCTAGGATGCCTTCTGCGCGCGCTGTCTTGTTATTTAATAGCCAAACCTCGTAGAGTAGTAATTTTAATTCAAAATAGTCAATTTATTTTCAGAAAGCATCAATATTGTATTTAATTTTTATAAAACGTTTCATTGTTTATAAAAAATCTGTTCTTCTTTCTAGCTCTAATGCTAGCAGAAGAAGCAAAGCGAGCGAAACCCTCAGCCCTGCAATTTGGCCATCGTTTGCTGATTTAGTCGAAGACACACCTCAGGTAGAAGACCCAGACGCTGAAGACGTTACCACATCAGACCAGAAAGTCATAATCGAAGCGAAGGAATTAGATAAAGTTCTAGCACACGTTGTATCTATTACCAGAGGCTGTTCCATTCTTACGTTGATGGATTTGTATGGACAACTCAACAGGGTGGTGAATAAGTTTTGCAGGACGCATGAACGCAGCTCCCTTCCCCCGGTAAGTACAAATTTCTATCAATTGAAATTTAGATGATTTCATAGAAAAAAAAACTTATGTGGTCAGCACATCTTCCGTCAATCCTGTGTGTTATGTGTAAATTCCATACATTTTCTGGAAAAAGATTCTTCATTTCCAGTAAAATTATTTCATAAACAAACTATGCAAATTGCACTTGACACTAACATCTTCTTCTTCTTTAGCTTTCCTCATTCGTTAGGGGTCGCTATTTTTTATTTTCTTCTTCCACTCATTTCTGTTTTACGTGTCGTTCTCATTCAGCTCCTTTTCTCCCAAGTCTTCCGCAATACAGTCCTTCCATCTTATCTTTGGTCTTCCTCTGTTTCTTCAACCTTCTATTACTAAGCTATTCATTCTTCATCCAATATATTCTTCATTTCTCCTCATGACATTTTCAAACCCATGTAATCATCTCGCTTGTATCTTTCTAGAAACTTGTAACACTAGAGTTATTTCCTTACCTATCTTTCCGTGTCTTCCCCAACATCTACTTCAACATCCTCATCTCTGCCACATTCATTTATTTTTTATTGATATTGACATCTGTCAATTTGAATTAAATGAATATATTAGTATTTTCCATGTTTAGCATAGCTGGCTGATTTATAAAATTTAATTTCTTTAAAATTCTTTAACTCTATATCTATTGAATATGAAGTATAAAATGTAATCAAATCGTATAGAGAATAATATATTCTTTAAGTTATAATAACGTTAAATGTCAATAAATCGTATTTAACTGTTAAATCTTCAAATGAGACTACTTCCGGGTCACCAATTATAACCAAAATCTAATCACTTGTTCTTCTGGATGTAAACTTGCGGAATACGAAAAAGTTATAATTTTTGGAATCGTGGTATTGAAGTTATGCGATCTAAACTTTCGTCATCGTAAAAATGGTAAAATCGTATTATATGGACCCCAAAACATGCTTATTCAGTAAAAACTCATCATTGAATTTTTTGACCAAAGACAATACCTTCCTTACCCAAAGGTGACGGAAAATTATCAACATAAATTTCATTTTAGAATTAATTTTTCTCAAAAAATATTTTATCCGAGATAAGAAGAAACATATCTATGTGTGTGTTCCTTTTCAGGATTTAATGCGAGAGATATCGCGTTTCCAAGAACTTCAGAGTCAAATGCCCCCGCCATCTTCCCGCAGTGCTAGCTAGTATAAGAGGAAAGTACGAAACACTGCCATTTTATAACTTGTTATTTATTCATCAAATTTCAAATTTGCCCATTTATCGAACTACGATTGTATTGTACGAGATTGAAACCGTAATGATAAGCCATCTAATGTGTTGAATATATTTTTTTTACCATTTAATTTTAATGTGTTCGAAATTAGTGAATTAAAGATTTTAAGTATCACTGCCAGGCCTATCTAGTATTTTTGATACATGTGTTGGTTTATTTCGGTAAAATGTATATCAATTAAATACTGCCATGTTGGATATTTAGTATACGGTTTTTGGCTATTTTAGGAAGCTACTTTTCATTTATGCTCAGTAGAACCACAATTCTACTTAATTAATTCTTATCAGTTATAATTTATTAGTTTTAGTTTCTTGTATATACATATTTGGCTGTTTAATACACTTACTAATTTATATATTGAGCACCATCTATTATTTTATGTTAACCATTCCAGTTCAGTTCAGTACTGTTTTATTTTTTACCCATTAAATAAATTTTTATTGATGTTGAATGTTATTCGGTATATGCGAATGAGCAAAATAAAAATTCAGTATTTTTTTTTTCATAACTGTACTTATGTATATTTTCAATAAACAGTTTAATAAACATAAACATGTAATATAGTATTTTAAATGCGAGCATAAATATAATTCAATAGCCAAAGATACACGTATTGATATAGTTACGTGTAATTTGCACATATTTGTGAATATTACATGTAATTTGTTAATATTTATTTTAAATAAATGGTCCGAACTGCATTTTTCATATATTCGCCTTTTTATTTCACTTTAAAATTTGTTTCACTTATAGCAAACGGTAAGTATGCTTTTTAATATTTTCTATGTATAATTTATAGTATATTAAGTATCGGTAATTCCTTAACGTTCGTGTTGCTTATAACATTTTTTGTGCGATTGGAGTTTTTATTTTTTTTCATTATATGAAACTGAATATAGTAGGTAGATTTACAGTATGCTATGACTTTATTGTTTTGTTATGGTTTCATTGTTTGTTTATGCATTTGAATGTCAAGAAGTCAAGCTTAATTTAAACTATTCAACAAAGAAAAATAATTAAAATGAGTGACTCTGAGAGTGAGAATTTAAATATAGAAGAATCGTGGAATGTATTAAATTAATTATTTTCAAAGATTTTTGTAATATGCTTAATAAACGAAAAAGTTCTTCCTTTTTAATTTTGAATGAAAAAATAAGCTGTGTCGTCTATACACATAGACATCACTGGTATTTGTGCCGTCGTTTGAATTGACCAATCAAACGATAGAATTATTTTGAATTCTTCTGAAAGCAGCCAATCACAGTTTAGCAATGTACCAAAGACATTGTCTAGAGTGGTAAGGCACGTTAACAAAATTGAATTTTTTTAACAATTTTCTCTGGTTTTAAGGGTTGCTAAGAGCTGAAAAAATTATAGCTTATGTATTTAGTAATAATAAAAGTGTATACTAAGTGTCAAGGCTTGATATTGCCTAATAAAAATGTTGAAATGTCAGTGTAGTTCAGCGTTTTTCCGAGTGATGTCAGGAGTAGTCTCGTTTGAGATTTATTCATCATCTGATGAATTTTCTTGTAAAATTGGATTATTTTAAGTGTGTAAAGTGATTATTAAAGTGATAATAAATATCTCTAGTGATATTGTTTTAAGGTGAGTGGTTGTATAATTATTAATTTAAAGCTAAATAAGATATACCAAGAAATTTTGTATAAAACTAATGAATTTTGGGCTCGTATGCGAAAAATTCCTGGGCTGCGTTAATTTATATTATATTATAACTAAAAGTACATCAAATTAATTAAGTATAGGTGGTAATATATATAACAAAATCTAGTTTTGGTTTTTCCTTACAAAAATATTTATAATTTCTTCTATATCTATGTATATGTATATCTCTATGTGCAGATACCTGATAAAGTTAAGCCTCTAAGTAGTTCTTCACCTATTGTATTTCTTTTTAAAGTTTTCAGTCTTTTGCGTGCTGAAAATGTTCTTTCTACTTGAGCTGTACATACTGGCAAGGTAACTAACATCAAAAGAAGTATACGTATATTTGGACAAAAATATTTATTGTATTCTTCCAAGGCTTCTGAAGCAATTTTTGGTTTATTTTCAATATTTTGCCATTTGTATTTCCAAGTATTAAATTCTGCTTCAATTAAGGAATAGTTACAATTAATTACATCACTTTCATAAAACAATTACATTAGTAATAACGACATAAATAAATATAAAATAATTTTAAAAAGTAAAAATATTTGGGGGGGGCGCCACTGACGTGAAGGATTCATTATTGTAAAAATACCAAATACAAAAACTAACATTCAACGGACATTTACAATTATTAACAAACAAGATGAAAAAATACACTACTTCGACATTTTTCGTAAATACATCAAACTTCAACCATGCAACGTGAAATGGGATAATTTATTTTTGAACTATCGTAGAGGAAAATGTACTGTTCAAGTTGTGGGAAAAGGTACAATCGGGAGTTGGCCGCCAAAAATTACGAAATATCTTAATTTGCAAAATCCGGATAGTTACACTGGCCACTCGTTTCGGCGCACTTCAGCAACACTTTTAGCTAATAAAATAGTGTGGGTTAAAAAGACATGGTGGGTGGCGCTCTTCCACAGTAGCGGAAAGCTACGCCGAAAAATTCTACACGAAGACAGTGGAATAGCAGTGCAAAAGATTAATTCTTTGACTTCCGAAACATTTTCTGTGAATAATGCTAATAACGCGCAAACTAGTAGCATTTGTATTAATAATTGTTCTAATTGTACATTTAGTATTAACGTATATAAATAATATTTGTAAAATAATTGTTATTATTGTGAAACCAAATATGTGAAAAATATTAAATTAATTATTTTCAAAGATTTTTATGTAATATAATGCTTAATAAACGAAAAAGTTCTTCTTCCTTTTTAATTTTGACTGAAAAAATAAGCTGTGTCGTCTATACACATAGACATCACTGGTATTTGTGCCGTCGTTTGAATTGACCAATCAAACGATAGAATTATTTTGAATTCTTCTGAAAGCAGCCAATCACAGTTTAGCAATGTACCAAAGACACTGTCTAGAGTGGTAAAGCACATTAAAAAAATTGCATTTTTTTAACAATTTTCTCTGGTTTTAAGGGTTGGTAAGAGCTGAAAAATTTACGGATTATGTATTTAGTCAAAATAAAGGTATATACTAATTGTCAAGGCTTGATATTGCCTAATAAAATGTTGTAAAGTTAGTGTAGTTCAGCATTTTTCCGGGTGATGTCAGGAGTAGTCTCGTTTTGAGATTTATTCATCATCTGATGAATTTTCTTGTAAAATTAGATTTTTTCTAAGTGTGTAAAGTAATTATTAAAGTGATTATATATGTCTCTAGTGGTATTGTTTTGAGGTGAGTGATTGTATTATTATTAATTTAAAGCTAAATAAGATGTACAAAGAAATTTTGTATAAAACTAATAATTTTTGGGCTCGTATGCGAAAAATTCCTGGGCTGCGTTAATTTATATATATGTGACGGAAGGTAATGTTCTGACCTCATGATCTCATGAATGAACATGACCAGTTCTTACAAACCTTTCCCTTAGTTTTTCAAAAGAACGCGGATTTGGATCTCGTCTTCCCGGAACCCTTCTGCATAAATTCTTGATGCCAAAAGAGGGTTTCTTTCCGCTTCTCCAAGCCAAATAATAATCTGGCTAATGAAACTACTGTCATTACTGCAACTGTTTCTTATTCAAAAAACAATATCCATGGTATACTTGATTTAATTTTTAATTGAATATATAAATTTATAGAAAAATGGTGAAAATCTCCGAGATTATTGGTTTTCGGCATAGAATACCCTTAATAACATATGAAGATAATACAAAAATACACATAACTGAATAATAAAATATATGGGTGTTCCATTTGAAAATGACGAGTTATAGTCATTTGAAATTGAGTACATTTGATTCGGTTTATTGAACACGCTGTATAATTACATTTTTAAAAAAATATGTCAGAACATAAAGTATAATTACAGATATACAGAAAAGAAAATTCTTAATTTTTACTATTAAAATAACTTCAGTAAGCCTTTATAAAGCAATGCGTGTATTCGGTCTTTTTTAGAGAAAAAACGGAATAACTTGGCAACGCCGTGGAAAATTAAAACAAAATTCATATGTTCGTATAGGTGAATAAAATACAATTCAAAATATATAAAAATATATAGGTGTTCCATTAAAAAAAAGAAAAATAATTCTCGCCGAGCCGTAATGCAAGACCCTGTATATGTGAAAATAATTTTACGTTATGCTCTTTGAGTAGACGAATAAATTCTGTTAATAAACTTATGCTGTATTTCTAACGACATGGGAGATATCGAAGACGGCGATTCCGATGACACCTGTATATATATAGATGTCTTAAATATTAAATTAATTATTTGGAAAGATTTTTATATAATATAATGCGTAACAAATGAAAAACTTCTTTTTCCTTTTTAATATTGACTGAAAAAATAACCTGTGCGGTCTATACACAGAGACATTATTGGTATTTGTGTCTCCGTTTGAATCGACCAATCAAAACTAGAGATATTTTGAATTCTCCAGAAAGCAGCCAATCACATTTAAGCACTGTACCAAAGACATTATCGAGAGTGGTAAGGCACGTTAAAAAAATTGCAATTTTTTAAACAATTTTCTCTGGTTTTAAGGGTTATTAAGGGCTGAAAAATTTACAGATTATGCATTTAGCTATAATAAAGGTATATACTAAGTATCAAGGCTTAATATTGCCTAATAAAAATGTTGAAATGTCAGTGTAGTTCAGCGTTTTTCCGAGTGATGTCGGGAGTAGTATCGTTTTGAGGGTTTTGAGATTTATTTATCATCTGATGAATTTTCTTGTAAAATTGGATATTTTCTAAGTGTGTAAAGTGATTATTAAAGTGATAATAGATGTCTCTAGCGGTATTGTTTAGAGGTGAATGATTGTATTACTATTAATTTAAAGCTACATAAGATGTACAAAGAAAGTTTGTATAACGAACATAACTCCAGTTAATATATCCGAAACAATAAATGAACGTACGTGACAGCAACAGCATTATCAACAACGAGCGTCATTTTAAAAGGGAATTTTTGAAAGACAAGCATGTTATATTTATCCTTATCACACGCGCTTCTTGTCAATGCAAATATGAGAGATAAATGTGTTCCAACTTATTCTGTTCAAAATTGTAAGTCTTACAGATCTGTAAATCTGTAAAAAATGACAAAAACATATCTAATCTTGTTGATTAATATAAAATTAGTGGTTGCTATTTTGTTTAGTATCTGTATCTGAATTTACAGATGTTAACAGAATCCATCTATATATTAATTCGTTCATGCTACAGATGACCTTGATCAGGCATCTTTAAAAAAATTAAGTGTAGAAGCTTTTGAAAATATTGTACGTATGGAAAATATTTTGTTTTCTGAGAGATGACAATGAATTTTTGACTTCTAAATTTCACAAAAGCGAAAATTTCCGTATGGCGTTTGACAAATAAAATTTAGGTGACTACACTTTAAGAATTTAATTATAATTTTATTTTTTTATATTAGTTTCAGTTTTCTATTATCAAATTATTGTGAAAAATGGCTACTAAGAAGGGTAACCGGAATGAAGGAACATCAGTGACAAATTTCCACAATTTTGTGTCTTTTGCTGACGTCGGTGGTTTAACAGATCATATAAGAACGTTGAAAGAAATGATAATATTTCCGTTAGTTTATCAAAATGTGTATAACAAGTTTAAAATAAGAGCACCAAGAGGTGTTATATTTTACGGACCTCCTGGTACATTATATTCATAGAAAATATCCATTTATTTATTAAAATATATGCAGGTACTGGTAAAACGCTATTAGCGGGCGCTTTAGCAAAAGAATGCAGCAAAGAAGTCAATGAAAAAGTGGCATTTTTCAGCCGGAAAGGTGCAGATATTCTCAATAAATGGGTTGGCGAATCAGAAGAGAAACTTAGATCCCTTTTTAACGAAGTATATCACAAAATATATACCTTTGCCAAAATTATTAGGTACTTTTAAATAATGCAACTATTATTGATTTTTTTTTTTTTTAATATTTTAATAAATAAATCATCAATTACCCATTGCTGGATGTGCCGTTCTGTGCACAGAAATCGGTAGGTCATGATGACATAGGCGTTTACCAGACGTCACCTTACGGGCATTAATTACTGGCATGGAAATTGCATCACGGGAGGCCCTTTTGTGCATTTTAAAATACGAATTAATTTTGGCGTAAATGTACCATAAAAGACCTGCCAAAAAAAAAAACTAAGCTAATGCAGTTTATATTTGTAATAACTTATATTTTTTAACATTATATTATATACACAGATTGCATCAAAATAGTTAAAAGCTAATATCAAACACTGTAACAGATGAATTTTCTTTATTTTTCCGTAGAAAACTTTTTTTTAACTGTACCACTCGCACTAACACATACACAAGTGTCGTATTTCAATGTTGAAAAATAACTGTGGCAACGTCGCACCTAGACATTTATTGGTACATTCGGGTATAAAAGTAATGATATTTTGAGATATAATACTAATTCTAAACTACAAATGGAAACTGCAAAACAAATTAATATATTTCTTTCTTAAAATTACAAAAGTAGTATTATACTGTTTAAACTTTTCATGTCCATTTAAAAAATAATTCCTTCGAATGTACGTCTAAAATTCCTTTAACCAAAGATCACCTTTTATTCGTTAATAACAAAGCGGGCGTTGTTAACTGATACTCCATCTGGAACGCTTGTACATGGTTGTCAAATATAATTCTACCTATTTATCGTATCCTCAGATTATAATTTTCTATAGACAATAAAATTAAATCTGAATGGTAAATATTTACATAAAATCCGTTAGTTTTCTATAACTTACTAGTTTTTCGATTAAATGTCGGTATGGATATAAAAGTTATAATTTAAAATGTTGTGTTTATTTTGCCATTTCTTATTCTTCACGTGTTAAAAAGGCCAAATTTAATTGCAAATATCAAGTACCGGGTGGTCAATTGTTTTAAAACCTGGAGAGTAGGTAAATTATACTTCAGTGAGATGTACTTAAAAAATTAATTAATTCTGGGTAAAAAGGTTTCACGATATAACTACCTTAAAGGGCACCAATTTATTTAAAGCGTTCGTAATACTTTTGGCCACACTGCATACTTAATTTTTTATTAAATTATTGTTAACAATTCAAGGCAGCAGCAAATCATCCAGCTATAATATTTTTCGACGAAATTGATGGACTTGCGCCTGTAAGATCATCTAAACAAGACCAAGTACATGCTAGCGTCGTAGCAACACTTTTGGCATTAATGGACGGTTTGGATAAACTACCAGGCGTTGTAGTTATCGGAGCTACAAATCGAATCGACGCCATAGATCCTGCTTTAAGACGACCCGGAAGATTTGACAAGGAATTGTATTTTCCTTTACCAGCTTACACCGCCCGTCGTGAAATTCTAGAAGTATAGTCTTCATCAGTGACCTCTATATACAAAATTGATCAGCGTGTATCCACCAAAAAGCTCTAATTAAGTTTAAATAAAATAATTATCCTGCCAAACGGATATTTTTCTAGCATTGTTAAATTCAAATAATAATTGTGAAGCTGTTGATTACAACAATGGATATTTTGGTTATAGCTCATTAATATTGATTACCAGAATGAATTTTTATAACTGTAAAATTGTTGATTACAACAAACAAATTTGATTACAAGAATGAATTTAACAAAGGATATTTCATCAATATTTTAAATCTATTATTTTTCGAAGAATCGAAAATATAGTGTAAAATTTAAAGAGTGTGTTAATTTGCAAATTATACATTATGTGGGGCGCTGAAATATAACTTGCACAAAGGCGCCTTTTACCCATGGAGCGGCACTGGTCCTAAGAACAATATTTGTTTATAAAAGAGTGAATTTTTCATTCATTTGGTTCAATACAGAAGAATATAGAACGAACTGGCTCTAGCTTCTTAACTGGATGATTATCAAGAGCGTATCAATCAGAATATATCTATCATTTCAATTCTGTGTGCGCCTTTTAACAAAAAGCGCCTGGAGCGATTGCTCCTTTGCGCCATATCACCGCACGGCCCTGCCTGTTTTATTTGTAATTTAAAACAAAGTTAATTTTTATGACTCTCATTGTGTTTGTTCAATTTTTTTTTTTTTATTGTAAATTGGTGTTGGTGTGTACCTATTATTAGTCTTGACGACTTTCGGTACTCCTGGTACATTTAAATAAATAAATAAATAAATAAATAAATAAATAAATAAATAAATAAACAAATAAATAAATAAATAAATAAATAAATAAATAAATAAATAAATAAATAAACAAACAAATAAATAAATAAATAAATAAATAAATAAATAAATAAATAAATAAATAAATAAATAAATAAATAAATAAATAAATAAATAAATAAATAAATAAATAAATAAATAAATAAATAAATAAATAAATAAATAAATAAATAAATAAATAAATAAATAAATAAATAAATAAATAAATAAATAAATAAATAAATAAATAAATAAATAAATAAATAAATAAATAAATAAATAAATAAATAAATAAATAAATAAATAAATAAATAAATAAATAAATAAATAAATAAATAAATAAATGGCAGTTAAGTGGATACAGTCCTTGCCATTGTGAAGATATAGGAGTTCCGGTCCATTTTGTATATAGAGGTCAATGATCTTAATCAGTGATTCTCAAAGTGAGCGATACACCCATTTCTAGGTCCACGTCAGCTCTTGGACCGCTAAACCAAAACCATCATTCATATCATATCTTGCGGATATTACTGCTGGATACAGCGGTTCGGACATTCAAGCACTTTGTTCAGAAGCTGTTATGAGTTGTTTGAGAAGAAACTACCCGCAAATACATAATGGGAAGATAAATATACGAATGAAGAACTTAAAAGTGAACGAAAATGATTTTATGACTGCTAGGAATAACATAACGCCTTCGGCAAACAGAGAGGAAAATCATATGAGAAGATTGTCGTCCACCCTACGGCCCTTGTTGGAACGACAGTTGAACCAAGTTGTAGTGCAGTTGAAATCTATGAGCCCACATTTTACCAGCCCTGGATACAAGTAAATTACATGTTTTAATAGTATTTTACAGAGACTAAAAACGAAAAATATTTCGTTCAGTTCTCTTCTTTTCGTTTTCGTATTCGTTCACAGTAGTTAAATACCGGTTAATACTGGTTATAACTATTAATGAGTAACAATTGATAAAAATATAAGTATTTTTTTATTAAACATGAAAATAAAAAATACATACAGGGTGTTATATTTTAATGGACCCAGCAAATATCTCGCTTATTTATTAAGTTAGTAATTTCTTTCATATAACATGATTTATACAGCAACATGTAAGCTACTAGAAGACGGATGTACATTAATGATACCACTTCCGGTTTATTAGTAATTAATATCAACTTTGAAATTTCAAATGGAACATACTATATTTTTTTACAAATATGAAAAGTACATCAAATTTGCTTTACAATCATGTAAAATAATCCATATGTTACATTATTAAAAAGTAAAATGGCGGGCACTTTTTTATACACCACGTCGAAAAGAGAATAATGAGCCATGATTGTGGCTGAAATAAAACAATTCTAACCATAATAATACAGAAAATAATAATAAGGAACACTTAATAACAACAAAATGATTTTACAACAAATATTCAAAATGACTCGCAGCCTCTTCAATACATTTTTCACAACGTTTTGAAATAATAAGTAGGTACTAAGGTACTACAATGAAACTTGCTAATAATAAAAGTTACAATTATTACTGAGTATATACAGATTGACATTTACCGTGTTACAATTGTGTTAGTTACAAATACTTTTGAATTAGAAATATACAAATAAAAAAATTGTAGGTACACTTTTGGAGTGAAGCGCTTCTCCAGTAAACTTCTTTTATTAGGTGGCCCCAATCAGGGGCATAATAATCATATAGCCCCAGCTCTGTTGCATGCATTGGAGCACCTTCCATCGTACGTTATAGACATACAAGCTCTATATAAGTCTGCGAATCGTACAGCCGAAGAAATATGTGTACAGGTTAATACCTATTACCTTTGAATATATAATACATATAAGAACGGCAACGTAATGTATTTAGATTAAATATTTCGAGAGAAGGTGCCATCTATCCCTCCGTATACGAATTATTTCTGAGTTAGTTCAAAAAATATACATAATAGGTGGATGTTGCACAGTGTTGCCACGTAGCTAGAACAGCAAGTTAAGATTTTATAAAGGTTTTTAAGTTTGCTACTGTAAAACAAGTATACATGTACATTGAAGATTCAAAATATATTATCTGGTTATTATGAAACAATATTTTTGAATTATTGATTATTGAATACCTCTAACAAATAGTATCTGGCAATGCTGTCAGCACGATTTACCGTAGTTCATAGTTTTGTGGTAGGAGTCACTAGCTATCTATAACAATTTTGTGAATAAAAAGAGACAGATATAGTATCTTGCTAGGCCATATGCGTTGCCCTATATAATATGTATTATATATTCAAAGCTATTACTTCATTCAAGTTGAATGTGTTGTATGAATTATCGTTTGCAGAAATTAACACAAGCAAGGCTTAATCTTCCTTCGATTGTATTAACGTATAGATTAGACGAATGGTGGGATATTGTAGAAGAAAGTACAAGAGCAATTTTGGTTTCAATGTTCAAAGATCTTCACGCAGGGTTGCCGTTATTATTGGTTGTAACTGCTTCAAAAGATTTGCCAGCATGCGTATGATATTCAGAAACAAATATATCATTACTGAATATTCATATTTTGTTGTTTTTAGCTAATGAATTTCTTCAGTGAACCAGGGAGTGTAGTCTATGTAATGGAAAATCCAAATGAAGAAGAAAGAGGTTCTTTCTTTTATCCTTTGTTTATGGAAATTGCTTTAAATAAAATTAGGCCGAAGAAAAGTAATTATTATCAAGAGGAGTATCGTCCTATACACAACAAAAGAATGTTAAAATGTAATATAAGAAATAATAAAAGAAGAAAACGGTCGAAAGGGTACGAAAGTTCCAGTGAATGTAAGTCAGAATTTTTTGTCTAGTTTTAGCTTTCTTTAAACAGCATATTTTAAAATTAAACAACAAAACTTAAAATACATTAATATATTAATGAATATTTAGCTACTTAATTATTGAAATCTATGTATAATATTTCATATCTACTCATAATTTTGTTACAAATGCGTTGTAAACGTAGGCCTAGCATTAAACATTTCAATTCATAAATTCTGAACTCGAGATATCAAATTTATATATTTATTTATTTTTTGTGGGTAAAAAAGTTAAAATACAAACTACACACTAAAATACACAAAATTAACTCTTTTTTAACTGAACAGCTCATTAACAAGTCAAGTGACATATGTTTAAACAATTTTTTATCCCGCGCCTTCCATTTGCAAGCTTTTTTGAATCTGATTGGTCAATCGATTTGTCGATTATATTGATTTTCTCCTATTTACACGATACAACAACGTACTTTCTTACAACAAAACATTAAAAAATAATTCATAATTATCATCATAGATTACAGTAGTAGTCTCGTTTTGGATTAACAAATTCGAGAAAACTCATTTTCTGGCTAAACTAGCGACTTTTCGACAAAAATTGTTATATAGAAATTGTTTTTTAATTAAATAAAGGGGAGTTTTGTTGAAGCTTTTTTTATTTTCGCTTTTGTTTCAGAGATAATAAGTAGAACTAAAATTTGTTTATTATATGTAGGGAAAATTTAATACAAAGAAATTTTCTAAATAAACTTCTATTATTTTTTAATTTTACATATGTTTTAGCTAATAATTTATTTTATTCATATTTTGTTTTTGAGAAAATGATTTATTCATGTATGCATTTAAATCTCTACAGATAAAAACTGAATAAATAGAATTCATATATTAATAACTAAAATATATTATTTTGAGTAAATTTTATTTGAAACTTTTTTCGATTTAATGCCTTAGTTTTGTGATATTAATTTCTGAAAATACATATATAAATATTAACAAATGTCAGTGATTGTTTATAATTTTATGCTATAGATGGCCATACTGATATTGTATTGGATTTATTGATAAATAAAACGTTAATTTTTGGCTTTATTATTAATTTTTAAAAAAAGTTTATTTGAAGAAAATTATTCAGAATTAAATGTGCCATTATACTATGTCAATATTTATTAATTATACCAAAATTTCTGTTAACATAAAATTTGGAAATTAAGGTGCCGAGATATTTTTCTGTTGTGGCCAGCACAGTACCTCTCGCCATATTCATTTTATGTTGCATACGCCCGCGAACAGTCATGTGACTTTGTTGGCCTTGGAAAGCAGATCTTAATGTACGATTTTTAGTACGATCCATATACCTTCCTTACCAAGGGTAGCGGGAGGTAAAAATTGTTCAGGTTCAAGTTCAAGGTTAAATTGAGCTGAAGTTTAAACCGCCACTGAAAAACCGGGCATTATAGAGTTTTGTGTAATTCGGGTAGTCAAATATTGAAAACATCACTGACCTAATGACCATAAACAAAAAAAATCTGATGTGACCAACACAGTACCTCCCGCCATTTACCTATGTATATAATTTTTATATTACTTTATAAATTTATCCATACAATATATAGAAAAAAAATATTAAAGCAAACTTGTAGAAAATGGAATAATCTTTAATTTTTATAATAACGAATTGAGAAAAAATTACATTTAAAGGTATTTTTTGTAGAAAAACTATCTTGAGCTTCAAGTAAACTGCCATTTCCGGTTATCCGATTGCCACCAAAATCTAATCAGTTCTTTCCATATTAGAATAAGGAAGAAATATATGGTTGCAAAACTTTCTGAATGATAGTATTTGAGTTAGAGCGTAAACAGGATCCACACACACATACATACATACATACATACATACATACACACATACATCATCGTGAAAATGTTAAAAATGGATTCTAGGGACCTTAAAACGTGGCCATTTACCAAAATCTCGATACGCGATTTTTAGCACGATCCCTATACCTCCCTTACCAAGGGTAGCGGGAGGTAAAAAGAATGACAGCATATTTATGTAAAAAATAAATAAATAAATATTTCATCACGGCATATTACCCATTGCTGGGTGTGCCAATCTGCTTTGTACAGATATCGGTAATGATGGAATATTTGTATCGTGTGGGCGCTTACCAGGCGTCACCTCACGGGCACTCATTGCTGGCGTGGAGAGTGCGCCACAGGGGTCAATTTTGTGTCATTAAAATGCGATGTAATTTTTGGCGTCGGTCGGGATTTAACCCGGGTCCCCAGATTCGCGACCAGACACTCAGTAATATAGTTAAGCTACTATTTAGTAAATATTTAAAAAATATATATTCCTTAGCCTCTGGTGGGACGAAAAGAAAGTGCAATTTTAAAGAGATGCGAGTAAGAAAAATAATGAGGAGAGGCTTTTCCGACCAAGAAGTATCTGATGACGGCCTTCAAGATGCACAACAAACTACTTGGTCACCGTTATTTAATTTTGCTAAAAGACTCAAAAATTCTATTACAAACTTGGCTAGCGAACTGAAGAAATGTAGTAGCATAACAGAAGTGCCAGGAAATGAAACTGTTGAAGAAAATGAATTAACAGCGAAGAAGAGCTGCATTAGTTTGCAGAAATGTGAGAAGAAAACGTCGAAGGGGCCCTCAGAATGTGATTTCCATGTTTCTGGCGATTCTAAAAGTAAGATTACACTCTCAAACTTAATCATGTGGGTAGTGAATAATTTTTTTGTAGTTTCAAATGTGGAAAGAATTAAGTATTTATATCGTCGTACTGTTACAAAAACTAGTAAATGTATGGCTGTAGCACAACTGGAATTATTGTATGATATGTTAGCGACTTGTATCAATCGAGAAAACCAAGATGTATCAACAATGTTAGAGGTATTATATATTTTATTTTAATATATTCATAATTATTGTTATTTTGTTTGTATTTTGCAGAATATTTCAAGTATTTTGACTGATTTTGAAAGTAGAAGTCCGGAAGGAACAGCCAGTAAAGTATCGTAGAAAAAGTTAATGTTGGTATTCGTTTATTAATTTTATACGTACGGTGTCGCGTATTATACATTAAGAAAACTATAACATGTTTTAATAGTAACTTATGTTCACATTTATGCGGAAATTAAAATATAAATAATTATGTATACTTTATTATTTTTGTATTGTTTTCTTGAAATTAATTATTAGGGATTAGCTAAAAAATGATGACAAACCCCTTAAGTTGAGAAAACAAATAAAATTAAACTTTAAATAAAACATAATGGCCCGTACTACGATCACGGTTTTAACTAAAACGCTGTTTTAAAAAATGTCAAATTCAAATTTCAACATTTAATTTTGCATGTATGTTTGAAGTTCGATTTTTTAAAAAATATTTGTTTGAATACAAACTATGTTCTGCTTTTAAAACATATTTTAATAAATTCAATATTATTTATTATTGTTATTAAATAATGATATCTGACACTTCTTAAAACAGCGTTTTAGTTAAAACTGTAATCGTAGTACGTCCCAATATGACCAGAAAACAAATATTGGCGACGAAAATGACCGAATCGTTAGTGAATATATTATTTGTATTTCTAAAAATATTCTTTGCTTTATGCATACAGCCAGGTAAAATATACGGCGAGAGGTTATGTGCTGGCCACATCAGATTTTTTTACAATTATTTTACTACTCTAAATACTTAAAATTGAAACAACAAAAGCAGAAATATTTGTTTTGATCTTATAGTGAACACGAATTAAATAGCCATATTTAATAAAACTAAAGACCAGGCAATATTTAACATCTCGATAAATGACAATCAAACTTTAGTACATGGTTATATTTAGGTGTTAAATCGTCATTTGTTATTTGCTGAAGATGTAGAATTACCAACATAAATATGAAACACAGAAGTACTTTTTTAGATACATAACTTTTTCGGTGTTACCTAATTTTGCTGGTATATGTATATTTTTACAGTTAAAAATTATATTTTTTATTTTATTTTTATTTTAAATAATAATTTTTGTTAATACCTGTTGGTATTACGAAACCAATTATTAATCGTACGTTCATTATTAAATTATTCGCTAGCCAAGTCTGGCTCATTCAGTCACACTATTTCGTCGTGTACAGACCTACACCTCCAAGCCTTTTGTACATCGCATAAATACATCCTGCAAGATCCAGCAGCCCAGAGGCACGAAGAACGAGGACCACATAGGATTCTACATATTTAACGGTATTTATTGGTAAAAGGTTCATAGAACCTACAAAACAAGGTATGGTTTTACTTCCCGGCAAATTCCAAAATTAAAGCTATAATTAAAAATTCCTCAAACTTTAAAATTAAGTAAAAATGAATTGTAAGTACGTATTCTTTGAGAATAGCTGACAGCACGGTTCTCAACGAAAGGGTTATTACGAAGGATTGTTAGGACCTCCTAATATATCCATACCCTTTTCGTAAAATTTAACTTTTCTCAACGAAAGGAAGGTTGTTACGAAGGGTTATGAGGACCTCTGGCATGGTGGACATGTTGAGTAATCCGAGTATATCCATACCTTCTTAAATTTACTACGAATAATTACAGGGTTATTACGAAGGGTTATGAGGACCTCTGGCATGGTGGACATGTTGAGTAATCCGAGTATATCCATACCTTCTTAAATTTACTACAGATAATTACAGGGTTATTACGAAGGGTTGTTGGGACCTCTGGCATGGTGGACATGTTGAGTAATCCTGATATATCCATACCCTCTTCGGAAATGAGAACCATTTTCCCAAGATGCGTATTTCGTTTTGTTTTTACTTTGCACACAGTTTTAAAGTGAAGTGAAATTTTTAATTTTTATCAAAAACAAAATTTCAAAAATATTTTTTATTCACATTTTATTATTTTGTATTTACAGTAAAGTTACATAACGTACAATTTAATATTCAAAAATAATTTTATTCATTTGGTAACAATATTAAATTTGAATTATTTTAACAATACTTTAAATTTAATTGTTGTTCAAAAAATATACAGTTTTAAATTCAAATATTTTTTTCGTAAGTCAATGATATTACACTTTTCTCTTTGTAATGGGTTCAACTCCCAAATAAAGAATATTTTTTTACAAGTAGCCTCAAAATAATTTATGATATTTTAAATATATTATTTGTTGCGAGTTAAAATTCTGTTAGACTTAAATTTTTTAATTTAGTTTTTAAACAAACATTTATTTATAATTGTTGCTTTCGAGTTAATAATGACAGTTTAAAATAAATATATATCGTAACAATTATTGTTGAACTACGATTTTTTTTAAAATTAAACTACTTAATTTATTTTCAAAATTTGTAAAGCAAACAGATATAATTTTTAAATGTTTCATTGATTGTTGACAGATTTTTCCAATTAATTCATTTAATTATTTATTTCACTACTAATTACAATAAGCACTTAGCTTTTTATAAATTTAAATGTTAAACAATTCACTTGAAATATAAAAAACTGGGTATAAGGTGGCACAAAATGCTATGCGTAGATTTTAGATATAAGGGAATGACTGTGTGTTTGATTGAGCAAGCGAATTCTCTGTTGTAAAATTGCCCGGGAAATTTTATAGCAGGGACTAGCTTTAGTTAAGTAGATTAAGTTAGCCTAGTTATAAGATAGGTAGTGCCACATTTGTATCCAGTTTTTTTTTGCAAGATTATAACAATTTTTTATTTCACTATAATAATAAGTATTTATATGTTGTCAATAATATATGAATACTTTTAATTTAAATGTATTATCATTTCTGATTTTTGGAAGATCTGTCTGCGTGATATGTTTCATTTGAAATTGTATTGTTTTGTTTTACTCAACGCCTCATACCATAAACAAATAGTATTTTTAATAATTGATAAACAATAACTTCAATTATATTTAAGGAGATTTGAGCAAATCTCGTCTAAAAATTAATTTCCAACTTTGTTTTCAAATTTTGTAATTATTACAAAGACTGTCTTATATCACTATTTTAAAAATTAAAAAGACAAATTCACCATTTAGTTTTTTAGAAAAAGGCTTATAATGATTTCAATGTTGTAATACATAAGCTCTTATGGTAGAAGCATTTCCGTAGATACTTTTTTGTTTATTTTACATTGATATAATATGTTTTAAACTGAAAACTCATTATTATACTCGAGTTTATAATTCCTCCTTGCCATTCAAATTAATCCGAAATTAATGTTAATTTTTAATAATTTTTACTTTTTTCGTATACAATATAATTATTTTTGTACATTTTAGAATTCTGAAATTGATTGATAAATATAATATAATATAAAAACACGCGTTGTTGTCACATCATTTTCTTGGACCACATATGTTCAAAATACTGGTCATTTTAGTATTTTTTTTTGACCAATATATACGTATTTGTATTAATTACATGAGCATGGGTGCTCCATTTAGCTTCATATACAAAGAGAAAGTGTTAATTGTTGACTTATATACAAAATACTATTAATAATTAATTTATTTATTATGCTTAGATGTTAATAATTTATTTTGTATACTACGATTAATAAATTTGCTGGGAAGTACGCTGTATAGTGCAATGAACGTATTCTTTTTTTATTGGTAATAATATATATATTTGAATAGAAATATTTTAGAACCAAAAATAATAGTAAATTTGAAAATAATAGTAAATTCAAAGTTAGGTTCCCTCATTAGATGATCGAATGATTTGTGTATTGTATGAATCTGTGTGTGCAAAAAAAAAAATACGAATATAATAAAACAAAAATGTCTACCATTTATTGTGTGAATGTATTAGGGTCCTATCCTTCCCAACCCGGTATAAAATCAACATAGTTAGCTCGCGTATCCCGGCATGAGGTCCGGATCGTCCGTTCCGTTTATTAGCTCGTGTTATCCGGCATGAGGGCTGGGTCGTTAGGCCAGGTCAAATGGACCTGGACAACGTGGGACATGCAGCTTGCAGTTGTTCCAGAAGCAGAAAGAAGAACCCGCGAATTAAAGCCGAGAAATTTATCAATATTTTTGTTCGAAAACGCCGCGAATTAAAAACGCGAATATGGTCGATATTTTTGTCCGAATAAACGCGAACGCGAAGATTTTTTTTATAGGGATCTGGATAGCTATTTTATTAATGATAGTAAAACTACAAAATAAAACAAAAATAATATTGAATTATAGTTGCAGATAGAACTAAATTAATTAAACATATTTTTATAACAATAATATAAATAAAATTTGTTTAATTTATTTAAAGTAAAACTTTTTTTTTAAGTTGGATTGAATTGAACAATAAATTATAAAAATAATTTGTTTCATACCAAATGCATGATAAGTAATATTTGAAATATGTAGAATTGCATGAGAAATATAATTTTGATTTACAGTAACAGAATAAATTAAAAACGTTCATTGCCGTACAGCTAGGTTAAGTTATTTTTAAGGGGGCGCGTCGTCATCCTAATTTTAACTTCGCGATTCCTGGCATAAGGTCCAGGTCGTTAGCTCGAGTAACCGGCATAAGGTCCGGATCGTTTCGTTCCGTTTATATTAGCTCGGGTAATCCGGCATAAGGCCCGGATCGATTAGGCCAGAAACCAAGGATCTGGACAACGTGGGAACTGTAGGGCCTCAAAAGCCCAGGGTCTTATTCAGATGATCAAAATTTTTGATCGAAATATCGTGAACGCGAATATTTTTATAGAGATGAATTTATTGTTTTGTATCGTGAATATTTTTTTATTTAAATAAATTTAAAATAATATTTATAGTTTATATACAATAGTTTGGGATTTGCAGGGTTAATTTTTTGATATTTTTTTGATAATTCGTTCGCGAAATTCGATGGTACGGGATTGGGGATTGTTGCAATGTATATTCAGGGGATGTCAACATAAAAGGTCCTAGATTCTAGGATCTTTTATATATAATATTCTTTTCTGAATGTGTATGAATATATTTCATATGTGTTGAGAAAAGTCCATGTCCGTAAAAATTAATTGGCACCCCTGGTATACATATATTTAATGAGTGTCTTTTTTTTACAGATGGGCGTGAATATTTTGACGCAGTATGGCTACGTACTGTGAAAAAAGTCTAAATATTCATCCGAACTTTCCTAAAATCTCTTACAAAGAACAGTAAGAGGTTTTAGGTGAGCAACCCACCGTCCTTATGATGGTCCTACCACTGTCTGTCGTGCCCCTTGCCCGTAGTAAACGGACAACTATTGGGCGAGTCGTACGATAAGATGGGTTGCACTGGGCCAGATTAATGGCGGGGATAGCGAAGTCGCGTGCCCTTGCAAAACGTCACATCGAAGTATGTTACACGACGTGTGTCACATGACGTGTATTACATGGAGAGTGTGTGCCATGTAATCCATTTCATGGGATGCATGAACTGTAACAGCTATGGTGTGTATGAGTTTGCAAGGGACGCTCGTCCCCAAGCAGGCTTCGCCACCGGTGTCAGGTTCATTTCATTTCATTTTTTGTTAGGTTTCAGGCGCGGGCGATTCTATTTAGCTAAGATAAGATTGTTAGGGTTTTGTAAGGCATCCCAGTCGTGGTTTAGACTGGGGTGGCCCTGTCTTAAACTCCTTTGAATCGCAGGAGGGTTTGACAGGGTTCCCTGCCCATGTGGAGAGACCTTGTCGTGGTGGCAGGGCTTAACCATACCCTAAAAATGGGTTGGGACCAACGTCTCCACAAATAAACGAAAAAGAAATTAATATCGTCACAAAATAATTGTTTTTCCAAATATCAAAATTTTGTTTAATATTAAAATTAATTTAGAAAACAAATTAAAACAACTTTACTCTCATATAAATTAGAGTTACAGTTAAAGTCCAGCTAATATTGTCAAAACATTCTCCTTTTTCAAGTGGCGAAGTGTATTTTTAATTCTTTATATGAAATTTCATTATTTATAAAAATAACTTTTATTTCCTGCACAATCACTATCACCTAAAGTGAAATAGAATTTGGAATTGATAATTACAAAATTCTTATTTTAAGGCTTGAGATGCAATTCACGCAGCAAGTTTTTATTTATTTATTAACAATTGCATCTTGCTATACCTTGGTGTATTATAAATTTTCTTATAATATTCATGTTTACGTACATTGTGAAATTTTAAATTCTGCCAAATTTTCTTAAAAATTGTTTGTCTTTTCCAATAGATTCCGTCTGAATCTTTAGGTATAGGGATCATGTTCAAAATCGCATATCGACATTTTAATAAATGACCACGTTTCAAGATCCGTAAAATCCGATTTTAACATTTTCACAATTATGTCTGTGGGTGTGTGTGTGTATGCGTTAGGGGTCGCTATTTTTTATTTTCTTCTTCCACTCATTTCTGTTTAGCGTGTCATTCTCATTCAGTTCCTTTTCTCTCAAGTCTTCCGCAATACAGTCCTTCCATCTTTGGTATTCCTCTGTTTCTTCAACCTTCTATTACTGAGCTATTCATTTTTCTTCCAATGTATTCTTCATCTATCCTCATGACATGTTCAAACCATTGTAATCATCTCTCTTGTATGTTTCTAGAAATCTGTTACACTAGAGTTATTTCCCTTATTTTTCCTTACCGTATCTTTCCGTTTCTTAGTTCGTTGACACAGTGACAGTGACATATCTATCAGTTACAAACATTTCAGATCTGAATTGTGTAACCATGTGTATGAGTTGTGTTTAAAACGTAGGCTCCGGGATTAAAATTATAGGTAGTTTTATAAATTTATCAATAAAATATATAGAAAAAGTATTAATGAAAACCTGTAGAAAATTTAATAATCTTTAATTTTTATATAACATAAATTTCGAAAAAATAACATTTAATAGTACATTAAAACACAAGTATCATAAGGCAATCTGTTAACGTACGAGTCCAAGTTTGGAAAACGAGCCGCTAGGCGAGTTTTACAAAGGACGAGTGCGTCAACAGGCCTTATGATACGTGTTTTTTATACTATTTTTTCTATTGAGGTATTTTTACGATTAAATTTATTTAAATTGCGACGTCAAATTATGACTAGGTATTTTTTTGTTAGTTATGTTTATGTTGGTAACGCTTCTCGCTAACAATTGAAATTTCATATTTTGTCAACTATTGATTAATTAGTGTATTGCAAGGTGTATTGTATTTATGATTCAAGGTCTGATTCTGGTTGTGAAATTAATATTATATTTTTTTCTAGTCCTATCACCTAAAGAAAGTATAAAAATCCATAATTAAAAGTAATATGTTGAAATATTATCAACAACTTACCATTTTGAGGTTACCTGTCATCTGTCAGTTATGAAAGCATGACTACCAACTCGAGAACATGAAAGGCGCCAAAAATAGTACGCTTATAGATCTTCTAAACGTCGTGTTTGCAGTACAAAACAGTGCGTTTATAGAAACATAAGAACACCGAAATAGAAAAAGATATTTTTCGAAGAAAAACTATTTTGAGCTTCCAGTAAAGTGCCATTTTCGGTTATCTGATTTACTCCAAAATCTAATGACATCTTTCCATATAAGAGTAAGGTAGAAATACAAGGTTTCAAAATTTCTGAACGATAGTATTTGATTTAGAGCGTAAAGGAGGATCCACACACACATACATTCACACAGACATCATCGTGAAAATGTTAAAATTGAATTGTAGGGACCTTAAAACGTGGTCATTTACTAAAATCTCGATATGCGATTTTTAGCACGATCCCTATACCTCCCTTACCAAGGGTAGCGGGAGGTAAAAATAAAATTATAACAATATATTTGAACAATGAATTAATTCTTGAAATTTGAAATAAAATGATATTCTTTGAAAATTTAGGATTTCTTATACTTTTAAAATATATTATTATTATATTTAAAATAGTTACTCTAATTTTTATGTATTTTGCATGTTACAGGATTCTACACCACAGAATTGCAGGAGATTGAATGTGCGTAAAATCTGATTTCATAAAATTTCATCGTTGGACGTGAAGAAAAATTTGCTGGAAAACATAGATTGTTCTTTAATGGACCATATAATATTTCAGTACACCTAATTAATTAACGGTATTTCTAATTTTAAATAGGAATATGTAACTTGATTCATAGGTAACTGGAGACGAACCTGAAGAAATCATTTATTCATAGTAAGTCCAAAAATTATTTTATTTTACTTTACAATTTACATTACATAGCTTTCACATTAGAGTCGTTAAAAATATTGTACATGCCCCTAAAACGGTAGTAAAGAATATGTGTTGAAAACTAAAGGAAACAGATACCTGAAAAGAAAGGTTTTTTTTTAGATCATATTTATTTTACAAATTTATAAAAAGAATTCATAAAAACGTAAAAATAGTTATTCATAGAATTTGAGGTAATTTTTTTAAAGATGTCCAATCAACGTCATCTGTATCATGAACGAATTAACAAATTGGCATACATTTATCTGTCATTTGCAAAGTCTACAAATGTGTGCAAAAAGGATGGATATAACTCGCTTGTCTTTCAAAAATTCATATTGTTTCGACTAAGTTAGGACATTCCATTTTAAAACGATGCTCAATATTGACAATACTTTCGCTGTAACGTAAATTTATTTATTAATTCAGATATATATTACCTTGATTCATTTTTCACATATTTGGTTTTACATTTGGTAATAAACTTACCAGTTGACTTATTTTTGAATTTTGAATACTTTTACTGTAACATATATTTTTATAATAATAAAATAACAGTAGTACCTTATGTACCCTCATAAAAACTAAGTAAACGACACTACTGAGTGAGCGGAGCTAATATCTTAATTCATACAATTCGTAGATCGGGACATCTTTAATTTTTTTACTTTAGTTATATTAAAGTATTTTTTGAAAGTTTGCAATTTTCATAAGTAAAGCCTATGGAATATGTAAAATTCTACTAAAAAAAAATTGTAACATATTTACTATTTTATTTATTTATTTAATGAACATCATTTTAATATTACTGATATATTTAAATATTTATTCAGATTATAATATACATAAACAATATTCCGTATAACAAACATTTTTTATTTATTTAAAATAATTTGACGAATATTTCATTAATTGTTGATTGTATTTTATATTGTTGCAGATTTCTAGAAACGAGAAGACGTCCTGGATTGGCTGAAGGAGTAAGGAATGGACCTGATCCCTGAGTTGAGTGTTGGAGTCCTGCCCAAGAATTCCTGCATCGCGAAGAGAAACTCCGCCCTGGACTTACTTCACCCCTTATATGTGTTTGCATCCCTTTCCTCCTATTTACCAACAATATATACAAATAAACAATAACTACGTTTATATATAAAATAATATTAGAATTTATATATTCATAATCACAATTATCTGCTTCATCCTCAAAAGTTATTATTATTATTATTATTATCATTTTTAAAATTAAATAATACATATATACATAAACAAATAAATAATTACATTCATATATAAAATAATATTAGAATTATTAATATAATCTTCAACACAATTATCTTCATCATCATCATCAATACCAATACGGTTTATTATTATTATTAATGTTTTTAAAATGAGGTATTATTTACGTCAATACGCATACACACATACAGAAATCATCGTAAAACAGTAAATTCGTATTGTGGGGACTCTAAATGTACGAATATATATATTAAAAACTTATTTACGGTATATTTCCATTTACAAATATAATATTTTATTTAAATTCATACATATTTAAACACATCCAAAGCACAATAATTGATTTACAATAAATGTGTTTAATTTCAAATTTAAATATTGTTACATTTTATCCATATTTTGATTCAACCAATCACAAACAAGCAGTCTTGTACATTGACCTCGTTGTTGATAAAATGGCGAATTGGTTAATAAACATGTAAGTGCGTCGTGTTTATTCTGTGCTAAGTAAAGTTTTTTGTGCGTTATATTTATTGCGAATGGTGGTAAATGACTTTGAAGTGGTAGAACTTAATGCCCAGCTGTTATTTTCCAAGGTAAATGATTCTATTTTACAGTAAATGTATGAAATTATGAAATCAGCTGTCACTGTTTGTGCTTAATTTATCATAAAGCAATAAAAAATGTATGTTTGCAAATGAAATTATATCTAAATCAGGCTAAATAATAAAGACAACAATATTTTATTTATTTTTAGAAATATATATTTTTATTCACAATCATTATAGTAATATGTCGATTCCTAACCTTTTAAAATTTGGAATATGATCATTCCTAACTGTAATGACAATCTCTTGGGTAATAACAGATTTCACTTCCACCCCACGGGTTGGAAATGTTTATGTAGGGGTTGCCTAGCTACATTATAATAGATCCTTAGAGTAAAGTAGGCTAAACAAATTTTAATACAGCTGTCCAGAGCCATATTATCCAATAGGCTGACTAGGATAAAGCCTAGGGCGCCGTAAAGGAAATAGGCGCCTAACCCAATCTATTTGTTTTTATTAGATAATTATTTGTGATCCATCCTAAATCGTAGAAATGGGCTGATAATCAAGGAGATTTTAAATAAACTAAGAATTGTGAAAAAATCATGGACCTTGCTGGGATTTGAACCAAGCGCTTGCCTGTATTTAGTAGGATGCATTTTACTCGTATACCTGCCGAATACAACCAATGAGCGCTGCTAACTTCACAAATATAATAGTCAAAATCTTAGCATTTCTCTCGCATTTTATATCAAATTCTAACATGTTTACAAGCAATCAAAATGGATATTATTTTTAGAATATATTTTATCCTCCCGTTACAGACTGCACGCGAGAAAGGTTTTTTTCTACATTAAGACTAGTAAAATCTTTTTACGAAGTTCTGTAACGAATAACAAAACTGCTAATCTCTCATTATCAACTGTACGAGTAGAATCAGAAGTTATACAAAAATACAATTTTCAAGACATTCAAAAAATTTCAAATGTTAAATATAGAAAAGTCGTCTAATCATTATTAAGTTTCGCGTTTTCATAAATACATATGCATTGTCAACACATGTTAAGTGCATATTATAATATAGGCGTCAAAATGTTATCAGCCTAGGGCGCCCAGATGATTTAATCCGGCCCTGCAGCTGTCAACAATACGAATAACATTAAAGGTTATAATGCATTGATTTATTTTGAAAATTATTGATTTAAAAAGAGGATGATTGTGAATAAAATATAGGTACATACCTCGGTGGGAGTTTCGCCTCTCGGTAATATACATAAGCCCTCGGTTGTAATGAAACATATTTCACATCGAATGTAATATATTTTTAGCCATTTATTTTCAATTTGTATATTATTTGTATGTATATATGTATGTACAGTAAAATTATTGAAAGATATCCGATCAAGGTCATCTGTATTATGAACGAATTAACAAATTGGCATACATTTCTCTTTTTTTTGCAAAGGCTGTAAGCATGCGCGATAAGGATAGATATAACACGCTTGTTTTTCAAAAATTCATATTGTTTCGACTAAGCTAGGACATTCCATTTTAAAACGATGCTCGTTGGTGATAATACCTTCGCTGTAACGTAAATTTATTTATTAATTCAGATACATTACCTTAATTCATAGCCGTACGAGTAACGTTATTTTGTGTCAGAGTCACTGACTCTGACATTGTGTCAGTATCTTATTTTTCACATATTTGGTTTTATATTTGCTAATAAACTTACCAGTTGATTTATTTTTGAATTTTGAATGCTTTTATTGTAACATATATTTTTATAATAATAAAATAACAGTAGTATCTTATGTACCCTCATAAAAACTAAGCAAACGACACTACTGAATTTGTCATAATGCGCGGAGCAAAAATCTGAATTCATACAATTCGTAGACAACCTTGATCGGACATTTTTCAAAAAATTTACTGTATAAGTCGACAATATCATTTTTGTGTAACATGGCGTATTAGAAACACATTAATACATATAAACAGGTAAATATGACAATCAAAATGCAAGTATTATAGTGTATATTTGTTAGATCATAAAACAAATATTTTTAATATACATATGAAGCATATAAATTCAAAGGGATATAAGTGCCATTTTAAAGTGTTTTGCACGAAACAAGAACAACTACATCTTTTTTTTATTAATAATCTTATTCATTTTCTTGAAACACATCCAAAATAATCTCGACCCTTAGATTAATTCGACGTATGAATCAAAATATTGTAGCATTTTAATTCTCCTGGATCTCGAAATGTCATGTTTTTAAAGTATTCAACTAAAAGTGTTTTGCACGAAACGATAGCTGCATCTTTTATTAATATTATTATTTTCATCAAATACTTGCTGGGTACTTACGACTCTGAGGCTTAGAGTATGAGTCAAAATATATTAGTATTTATACTTGTTAACCCATACAACCTGTTTTTAATATTAGTTTCATTTTTGGCTGTAAATCTAGAATTTTATGACACAGATGATTTATAAGCATGACCTTCGCTCGTAGAATATTTTCATATAATCTTATTATATTTTTTAGGCTCTTAGAATTCCTTTCAATTTAAATGCTTCAATGGTGATGATTTTCTTTTATCATGTGCATATACGAACATGTCATTAATTATTTCAACAAATCATACTTAGTTATAGAGAAGGATTATTTATTTTTAAATAAACGGAACATATTTAATACAGTACTTTTTATACTAGAGGTTTTGAAAATTAATTCAGTAGGTGATAATAATTCTGCCATACTTTTTATCTTATTTTAAAGAGCTGTCATACTTTTCGACTAGGAAAAATGTATAAATCGTGAATAATTCGATAGAAAAACGTAATCAAACGATTCTAATAATAATAGGTGTATGAAACTACTCATTATTTTTGTAAATAAAATAAAATTATGAAAATGAATAGACAAAATAAAAAAAATCTGTTGTGGCCATAACAATACCTCTCGGCCTTTACGATGTGGTATATATAAGTATTGTATTTCACATTTCTTGTACACACAAAAAATCCTAATTACACCTAATCTTTATATTTCCTTATTTTCTATAATTTTAAATTCATTCTGTGATCAAGTTTTCTCCATTTCTTCTAAATGTTCAAGGTTTTTCCAAATCATTAACGGGTTTGGCGGTATTTCTAAAGGGCCATGTAATATAACTATAATTTTAAATATATTAATAATACAATAAGAAATATTAAATATCGTTCAAAGAAAAAGCCTTCAGTACTATCTCTGAATTTTTGACACTGACATTAGTGACATTTATCTGTCAATTACAGACATTTTAATTTCTCAAGTGGTTACCATGGAGATGTTTGGGCTGTGAGCAGGCTGTGAGATTTACTATAACAGATTATTTTATAGATTATAATATCTATATCTTTAAATGTATAGAAGGTATAATATTTTTTTTAAATGTGTCGTATAGAGAATTTTGTTTTTTAATATTTGTAATAACATAAATTTTCAAAAAATAATATTTACAAGATTTTTGTTAAAATACTATACTACTTCCGGTTGTCCAATTGTTACCAGAATCTATTCAACTCTTCCTGTTACTGTTAGATTGAGGAATCCGTAGTTACACAGGTCTTTAGTTTTATAGAATTTGAGAAATCGTACCTCCTTAGATAAGAATTAATATAAACTTTATTTTTTAAAGGCGTTTATTTCATTTTATTTCTAGTCTAAGTTAACCTCGTTAAATCTTTTATAAACTATGTGTAGGGGGGGTTATTAAAATATTAATTTTAAAAAAATGGGGGCAATTATAAATGTATAAGAAGTACTGTATTAAATTTATAATGATTATATACATAGGAAGTAGGTTGTATAATTTAAACTAATAATATAGAGCACATATCATTTTATTTTATGATACGTATAGATGACATAGACATAGATAAATTATTATAAATTGATATACATATGGCCAAATCCAATTATCTTAACATATATTTGTTAAAAGTCATGTTTTGTCATATGTATACACATATCTCTATTATAGTATGTTACAATATACTGTTACAATAAATATAATTAATAAAACATTTCATAAATATATCTTTTATCTATTTAAAATAATAGAAGCATGATAGATATATGTATAATATAGATATAATATAACTCGTACATATGAGGCCTTACAGAAAATCATTTAATATGCATAACGCATTTAAAAAAAAGTTCAGACTACAATGTATAATCAAAAATAATATCTGTCAAAATTACCATACAAAATTTTCTGTAACGCCCAATATAATATACATTTAAAAATGTTGTAAAACAATCTATTTTAATTTCGCTAAATCCAATATTATGTAATATGTTACACTACAATAAATACGAATGAAACAAATACAATCTATTATTTTACATTCCTATAGAATTCCTAAAATTACGTAATACAGGTAATCTGCAATTCATGAAACTACGAACGAGAGCACGAAAAAGCAATCTCCAAGATGTGACGTAAGTAACCTACAAACCACCAAAATTAGAGCACAAGATTCCTAGCCACCAAAATCAGATCTGTAGAGCGCGTGCGCCAAAATTCCAACCGAATACACAGCAGTTTACATAAGCACGTAGCCTACGGCAAAATTCCTACCTAGCAAAATCCTGGCCGAGCGCACCAGCAAGGCTTCTGGTCGACAAAATTCAAAAATCGTGTAAAATCGACGATTTAGAGCCGTAGCGGCCGAAAAGTAGCACTTTACTGCCGTTGCGAGCATTTTTGCGCTCTCTGACGGATTTTTAGCCGATCCCAAGGCATATACTCGACAAAAATAAAATTTTCTGGCTCTAGCAAGACCAAATTTAAAAAATCGCAGAATCGAAAGGCTGTAGCGAGACATGTGCCCCCAAAATTCAAATTACTGGCTATAGCAAGACGTTTGATCATCAAAATTTAAAAATCGGAGAATCGAAAGGCCATAGCAAGACGTGTGCCCACAAAATTCAAATTTACTGGCTAGGAAGACATCTGATCATCAAAATTTAAAAATCGTAGAATCGAAAGGCCATAGCAAGACGTGTGCCCACAAAATTCAAATTTACTGGCTAGCAAGACATCTGATCATCAAAATTTAAAAATCTTAAGAATCGAAAGGCTATAGCAAGGCATTCCCTCACAAAATTTAAAATTCAATCGCCTGGTGGTGGATTCATGAATCCTAGCCTTCCCACCACAGACTTCAGCCTTATATACAGCTGTTTGATGAATTTACAGCCATTCAGCGTGAGAGATGGAATCGTACCGGACACTCTGCTTCGTGAAATTACGTAATCGAGCTATGTAGAAGCTTTTGCTGGATTTCTAGCTAGCTGGCCAGCTGGCCACCAGAATCCGTCCCGCTAGACCGTAGGCTAGCGGGTCGGGCTGGTGGCTTGCTGGTTGCTAGCTAGGATGGAGTGAATATGCTCGGCTGGTTGCTGGGTGCAGGTAGCTAGCAGGCGGGAATCGAACTTGGATCTTTGCTTTGCAAGATTTTGTAGGTCGCCGTTCTGGTTTCAGATTGGCGGCCTACAAAATGCTTGCTAGCAAGCGGGATATGAATCTGGATCTTTGGAATACGATTTTTGATCGGTGTATTGGAATGAAATAGTTTGTTATTTATAACAAAGATTTATTTGTTGGAGATGTGTTACATAATAATGATATTACAATACATAATACATGAAATAGATTATTTTAACAATGAATAAATAATTTTTGATCTGTGTATTTGTGGTACATTATAAGACGTTCGTAGTTTCACAAATACAGAGATGATGATAAGTGCTCTGATTATGTCAAATTTGACTTTGAAAATGATACTATACATAATTGTTTATCTCATAGATATATGCATAAATAATGATAGAATATGTAGTCCAATTTTTATTTGAAATAAGTTTTATTGCGGCGTTTACATAACATATTAAGATGTACATTTTAATGATACAGTTTTGCGATATTTATATATGTACATAACTAGATAGTGTGGTCAATAATATGAAGTGTATATACAATTAGAAAAATGTAGAAATGTAAAGTGTATCATACATATTTTTAATGTGTGTGCAACAATACATTATCAATAGCAGCAATGCAATGACATGCATTTTTATAAATGATTTTACTATGTTATATAAATAACATACGTATAACAACGTAAAAGTATATCGTTTGTTCGTAAGATGAAAAAAGATAGTATGAATATGTGAATATACAATGTACAGTCTGTAGAATATTAATTAATAATATAAATTATATTACACCTACATTTATTTATTATGTGTTTGTATTCAATATAAGGATTATATTGTAGTATAGTGTGAAGAAATATGAACTCTTATGCGTTTTTCTGTACGATATTATTCTATATAAGCATAACAGAGTAAAAGTATGTATATGAATAATTTCCTAAGTGTATAAAGTATACTAATGATAAATAGTGTGAGTGTATGTACCTATGTTTGTTTAACGATAACATATGATTTTCTTTCCAAATGAAACAATATATTTTTTCTACGTCCATTTAGAAAATAAGCTTTTCAAGCTGTCAGTTTACAGCAATTAATAATTGAAGTTGACAGAACAACTTGCTGTTTTTATCATCTTTTTAAAAGGACGTAGAAAAAAGTACGTGTATGTCATGAGCGTAAAGGATCATTTTCCGCTCTACAAATGATTATTTTGCTAAGTGCGAATGTATTACGAAGTGTATGAAGAGGGTTAAATGTGTTTTTAATAAATATCATAATACAAATAAAACGGTTTTTCCTTAACCATGTTTTATTTAGAATGATTAAAGTTTCTCGAAGTATTAGATTACATGTGTGTACTCACTCGTATGTACGTAAGGGATGCAAATGATGGTATAAAAAATATATAGTTTCGAGATACTGAATTTTTAAAGTTTTAAATACCATTATAACGTACGTGATTGTTATATTACGTAATTTTAAAATTAAATACTCCAAGAACTAAGAGTGATAGCGAATTATCTTAATCTTACTTGGATTTACATGATTATTTTCTATATGAAAACGTAATTTCAGTACTTTGGATTCGCCGAAAACATTTTCAGTTTCAGTAATACTTGTTGAAAATAGCAAATTAAAAAATAAGTATATGAAAATCTAAAGGAAAAAGCGACTTGTATTTTTCAAATTTGGATGTAGAGGTTATTTTACTATTTGTTTAAGTCGCTTGAAAATTTTTCAGGAATCTTTTTTTCAAGACGTGTACATGTTTGTTGAAAATAGCAACTTTTAAAGTGAATATAATAAAAACTAAGAAAAATAGCGACTTGTACTTTTTAAATTACGATATAGAGAGGTTTGAATCAATAAAAAAAGTTTAGTAATGTTTTTTTTTACATGTATATGTTTATTGAAAATGGCAAATATGATCATGACTATCTCGAAAACTGAGAATTGGGAACTGTACTTTCCAAATTTGAATATAGAGAGCCTAAATTTGGTTATTCATTAGGCCTTTGTTCCTAGTTTACATATACGAAATTTCAATAATTTGAAAATAAAAAAGTGTTTACCGAATGAAAATAAACCTAAGGCTATATAGCCTTATTTTTGTTTTCTTTGGGCAAATTTTTTTTGCCGAATGAAAAAAAATCTAAGGCTATTATAGCCTTAGTTTTTTTTCTTTGGACAAAAACTTGTTTCGTTCGGCAATAACTTTTTTTTTCAAATTATTGAAATTTCGTATATGTAAACTAGGGACAAAGGCCTAATGAATAGCCAAATTTAGGCCCAATGTCTTTGATATTAAAAGAGTTATACAACATCGAAAGTTGAATTGGGAACTGTACTTTCCAAATTTGAATATAGAGAGCAATTTTCTATATGTATATATCTTAATTTCGAAACATTTAAATCGCTGAAAAAAAAATTCAGTAATGTTTATTTCAACACATGTACATGTTTATTGGAAATGGGAACTATGAAAGAAATATCTCTAAAGTTAAGAGAAATAGCAACGTGTTTTTTTTTTAATTTGGGTACCTATAGGCGGCAATTCTCTGCATGTATACTTACTTTCAAAATGTTTAAATCAGCAAAAAAAAACTAGTAATGTTTATTTTAAGATGTGTACATCTCTATTAAAAATAGCAACATTGAAAATAAATATCATGGAAACTAAGTGAAATGGACACTTGTACTTTTCAAATTTGAATGCAGTGAGTAATTTTCTATATGTGTACTTAATTTCAAAAGATTTAAATAGTTGGAAAAAAATGAGTAATGTGTATTTCAAAATGTATACATGCCTGTTGAAAATTACGATATTGAAAAAGAATATCGTGAAAACTAACAAAGATAGCGACTTCTACAATTCAAATTTGGATGTAGGGATTAAATTTCTATATGTATACTTAATTTCAAAAAGTTTAAATCGTTGAATTTTTAGCCATATGTAAATAGCAATTTTGAAATAAATATCACGAAGATAAAGAGATATAGCGACTTTACTTTTCAAAATGATATTAAGGAATTTATTTACTATATGTAGACTTGATTTTAGAATGTATGAATCGCTGACAAATTTTCAGTAATCGAATTTCAAGATGTGTATATCTCCATTGAAAAAAGCAAATTTTCAGAATGTAATGTTTGAACTTAGCTCTTTCGTTTCTTGTACTCTTCAAAACATATGTATGTTTGTGATGTATGTGATATGAACCTAACGTAATACGCTTTGAGATGTTGAAATTATGAAAATGAAAATATGTGAATTGTATATTGACATAATTTTATTCTGTTATTTAAATACGCTTATATGCAAGTATGTGTGTCTTAGACATATGGTACATCATATACTTTATAGGTGTGAGGTGGTTTTATTTATTTACATAAATTTTATAAATAACGACTTGAGGTGTACAAATTGTTGGGGTTGTTTTGGGGTGCGATGCTCTGACCATCTCCAACGTTGAAATCAGGATTCATGAACTGCAATTCGCTCGGGTGTTTATGCAGAATCGGTTATCGTACAGCTTATCTTTCTGCAACAATAGAAAATATACTCGAAAGTAACAAATATGAATTAGTGGTTAATGGTCATAGAAAATAATATGATTTTATTTGCAGATTATTAAGAATTGTTTCAATTATTCATAATTATTATTAAAAAAATGTCACCATTAGTCATAATATCGTACATATTCATCATTACGTATGGAACAAAATGTATGCAGTGAAATATATAGGACATACAATGATATGTGATATATTAAATAAAATACAGGCGTTTAACATTGGAAAACATTCTATTTTCATACATTATACATAAGAGTTTTACAGAATAAAATATTAGAAGATTGTATATGGTAGAAATATTAAATAGGTTAGGTAATTATCAATTAATGCAAACTATTTTCCATATAGTACGAAAAATGGTTTAAATATAACTTAATGTTAATACTATAAAGTAGTATAAAAATAAAAAAAAAACTCACTTTGAATAAATGAAATCGATGGATATATGTAACTCCAGGTCCTGCAGGTATCCCAACGTCCTCTCCAAGCACCAGGAAGTCGTCCTCGTGGTCACAGTACACCACCACACCACACACACGTTTTTACACTAGCACTGCAACAAACAAAATGAAAGAATCCATGTAATAGTCAGGGTGTTAGATAATTTGCCTGTAGAGTGAACAATTAAATAGTAATGAGTCATAAATAATAATTGCTTCGTATGTATTAGGTAATTTGTTCAGGGTGATTTGAATTTTATGAATGTAGAAACAACGCAAAAAAAATCAAGTACACAAGGGATGTAAATAAAGTTACATATGTATACGATACAACCAAATTTGAATTCTGCGAGATATTCCTGTATGTTACAGTATTTCAAAAAATTGGAATCACTGAAAAAAAAATTACACAATGCTTCTTTCAGGATAGGTACTTCATACTAAAAATCGCATATCCAGATTTTAATGATTAAAAACGTTTTAAGGTCCCTACAATCCGATTTTAATATTTTTATGATGATTTCTGTGTGTGTTTGTGGATGTATGTGTGTGTGTATGTATGTGGGGATGTTGGAAGGGGGAATTCTCAAAAACTATAATACTTAATATCTGTTTAACAACGTATTTCCCAATCGGACATTACTGGGAAGAGCTGAAAATGTTTTGGTAATAATTGGACAACCGGAAGTAGCAGATTATTAAAAAAAATCTTCTAAATAATATTTTTTGAAAATTTTTGTTCTTGCTTATTAAAGATGAGTAATTTCTCTATCTGATACATATAAATAATTTTTTATATCTTTTATAGATTTAGAGATAAAGAAATATAAGGTATATAATATTCTGTTGTAATAAATCTCACAGCCCAAATAATGTCATGGAAACCAATTGAAATATTAAAATGTTTGTAACTGACAGATAAATGTCAGTGTCAAAAATCCAGAGACATTACTGAAGATTTTTTCTGGGAAGTACATAAATACCTTATTTCTTATTGTATTAATAGTTAAATATTTCAAAAATACTTTCAATCCCGACAATGAATTGGAAACATTTTGAAATTTCTTCATAGAATGAATTTAAAATTATAAAATCTAAATATAAAGAATAGATGTAAGTAGAATTTTTGGTGTAGAGTGTAGGTATACAAGAAATGTTAAATACAATAGGGCGCGAGCAGTCATGTCACTTTGTTAGCCTTGGCAAGCAAATATGGGGGCCCGTGTCAGAATGATAGCTAGTAATTATGTACATAGATGTCAAATATAATTTTTCAATATAAATTTAGTAATTTTCCAATTCCATGTGGTTTAATTTCCTTGACAAGTAAATTCCACACTCCTGGTGACAAATTAACTACATGAATTTAGAAAATCTTGAAATTTTTAATGAAAAATTCTGACATATGAAATATATGTACATAATTACTAATTGTCTTTCTGACACGGACCCCCATATCTGCTCGTTAAAGCCAACAATGTCACATAAAATAAATAAGAATTTTTACATGATGGAAATATGTATGAATAATTGCCTGTGTGTATAAATATAAAGTAATGATTAATAGTGCGTGAGAGTGTATGTACCTATGTTTTTTTTAAGTGAAACTATAATTATTTCTACGTGGATTTTAAAAGGAGACTTTTCAAGCTGTCATTTTATAGCAGAAAATTGATTTTTAAATGAAATTATTCAGAATAAAATTCGAAACCAAAATGTCCTTTTCAACGGACGTAGAAAAAATCGCTGAAAACATTTTCAGTAATCTTTATTTCAAGACGTGTAAATGTTTAATGAAAATAGCAACTTTAAAAATGAATATCACGGAAACTAAGAAAAATAGCGACTTATACTTCTTAAATTTGGATACGGAGAGAAATTTTCTATATGTATTTCAGTAATTTATGTGTATATGTTTATTGAAAATAGCGAATTTGATAATAAATATCACGAAAAGTAAAAGAAATAGATACTTATATGATCCAAATTTGAATATAGGAAGTCATTTTCTAATGTATACCTACTTAATTTTGAAATGTTTTTTTTTTCATTAATGTTTATTTCAAGACATGTCCCTGTTTATTGAAAATAGTAACTTGGAGTATGAATAACATAAAAACTAAGAAAAATAGCGACTTATACTTTTCATATTTGGATATTGGGAGTAATTTCCTATATGTATACTTAATTTCAAATGATATAAATCGCTGAAAAATATTCAGTAATGTTTATTTCAAGACGTGTACATGTTTATTGAAAATAGCAATTTTGAAAATGAATATCACGAATACTAAGAGAAATACCGACTTGTACTATTCAAATTTGGATATACGGAGTAACTTTCTATATGTATATTTAATTTGAAAAGCTTTAAATCGCTGAAAATGTTTTCAGCAATGATTATTTCAAGACATGTATATGTTTAATGAAAATAGAAATTTTAAAAGTAAATATCACGAAAATTTTAATATATATAAAAACTTGTACTTTTAAAAATGATATTAACGAATATATTTACTATATGTAGACGTAATTTTAGAATATATGAATCGCTGAAATAAAATTCAGTAATGCTAGTGTCAAGAGACGTGTACTTACGTCAGTTTTAAAAATTAGTATCTCGTAAACTGAAAGAAATGGCCATTTGTACTTTTCAAATTTGGATGTAGGAGGATTTTATATACATATGTATACTTATTTTCAAATGTATGAATCTTGTACCCTTCAAATAATATGCATGTACCTATATGTGTTTGTGATGTATGTGATGTGAACCTATGCTTGAGATGTTGAAATATAATTATGAAAATATGTGAATTGTAATTATATAATGACATGATTTTATTCTCAGTTATATAAATATACAGGGTGATTCATCGGTCTGTCCTCTCTTTATAACTCTTTTATTTTAAGTCAAATGGAAAAACTCTTCAAATATAATTTATATAATATATTATTGTCTATCTACGTACTATATGCATTGGTACACAGAGTGCTCCGTTGAAACGCAACAATATATAACTTTATATTTCTTAATGGAACAGCCTATATATATTTATTTATTTTGATAGTAAATTAGATTCCCTTTAAAAAAGTATTAAGTAATAAGGGGTCCAAAATTATAGATTAAGAAGTTATTTACGTTCATAAAAAATAGTAGTTCATAGTGGGAAAAACTATAATTTAATACAAAATTTTGATTTTTTTTTATTAATACTTATTTTAAACATCAACATCAACGATGATAAACTAAGAGTATTGCTTGTTTAAATTCGAAACAATTGATCAAATTATCCATAGCTTACTGTGTTAATAATAACATGATACAAAAATATCATTCAACGAATAAAGGTAAATAACTTCTTAATTTATAATTTGAGACCCCTTATTACTTAATACTTTTTTAAAGGAAATCTAATTTACTATCAAAATAAACAAATATATATAGGCTGTTCCATTAAGAAATATAAAGTTACATATTGTTGCGCTTCAACGGAGCACCCTGTATACAAGTGCATATAGTACGTAGATAGACAATAATATATCATATAAATTTTATCTGAAGAGTTTTTCTATCTGACTTAAAATAAAAGAGTTATAAAGAGAGGACAGACCGATGAATCAGCCTGTATGTATCTTAGACATATATGTTTAGAGTAGATTTTTTACGTTAAAATGGTTAGATCATAGGTATAACGTGAAGTTTTATTTATTTATTTGTTTACATAAATTTAATAAATAACGACTTGAGGTGTACAAAATCTATGTTGGAGTTGTTTTGGGGTGCGATGCTCTGCAACAATGTGACAATCTCCAACGCTGAAATCAGGATTCATGAACTGCAATTCGCTCGGATACTTTTGCAGAATGTTCTGTCGAAGTATACAGCTTAACTTCTGCAATCTGCAACAATAGAAAATATACTGGAAAGTAACAAATATGAATATGGTTAATGGTCATAAAAAATATTATTTTATTTCAATTATTCATAATTATTATTAAAAAAATATATTAATATGAAAGAAAGTGCGAGAAATTCAATATTAAAAAGAATGTATTAATATTTCTATCAATTAATTATAGATTATACGATATATAATGTTTCAACAATAAAAAAAATGTCACCATAAGTCGTAATATCGTATATAGGTCATACAATGATATATGATATATTAAATAATATACAGAGTAAACAGTAAACACAATAATTCGTAACTTAGGCGTTTAACATTGGAAAACATTTTATTTTCAAATATTATCCGTGCTGTAAAACTATATGCGATGCTTTATACATAGTTTTACAAAATAAAATGTTAGAAGATTGCATATGGTAAATATTTTAAATAGATAATTATCAATTAATGCATACTATTTTCAATATAATACGAAAAATTATTTAAATATAGTTTTTGTCTATATAGAATAAACTCTCGGAATTAATGGTTAATATATCGAATAAAGAATACTACAACTACTATAAAGTGGTATAAAACTAAAAAAAAACTCACTTTGAATAAATGAAATCTATGCATGTAGCTCCAAGTATCCTAACGTCCTCTTCAAGCACCAGGAAGTCTTCCTCGTGGCCACAGTAAACCAGCACACCACACACACGTCTTTACACTAGCACTGCAACAAAGAAACTGAAAGATTAATCCATGTAACAGTCAGGGTGTTAGATAATTTACCCCAAGAAATACAAATCAACAATTTAATTATGAATTATTAAAAATAACAAACGCTTCTTATGTAATAGGTAATTCAGGTGTTTTGAATTTACAAATAGCGCGAAAAAAAATTTTGAATACACAAGGGATGTAAAATAAATTTGAACTCAATATACAATTCCTATTTCAAGTCTAATTTAAATAAATTAAAAATTAAGAGAGATAATGACTGATACTTTCCAATTTGGATTCAGGAGGTTATTTTCTATCTGGGTTTTCAAAATTTTGGAACCCCTCAACAAAATTTCAACAATGCTTGTTTCAGGATAAGTGTATGTATATTGAATTTCAGAACTTATGGATTTCTGAAATAAAGTTTATTAACGCTTGTTTCAAGATGTGTTCTTATACCTTACAAATTTGGATTTAGGAGTTTACTTTCTGAATGAATACTTATAATTTCAGAATATTTGTATCGCTGAAAAATTTTCAACCATGAAATCTATGTATCAATCAGTTTTTCAGTTAAGTACTGATTGCATTGTATAATGTGTACAATATTAAAGTATACAGGCTATTTCTTTAAAACAACCAGCGATTTTTTGGCGAACTAATGACTTGGGGAGAAAAATGTTATATACAAAAAATGATCAAGAATAAGAAGCTAATTTCTCAGTAATAACAAACCGAAAACTCAACCAGTGGTTCTCAAACGGTAGAATAAAATTATATTTTTTTCTAATTTCAGCAATATAAATATTGTATAGGATTGTATAGCAATTATTTCGAGAAAAATGGATTACTTAAAGCCTGATAGTAAAGGTACTTCTACAATCTATTATCAAACCAATACCATTTTAAGTTAGAATAAGTAAAATTAATTACAACTATGCTACAATTTTTTTTATTATAACGTTTTATTAACTATATGTGTGTTCTTTTCAGATGCAGCCGTGTGAAAAGCCGACATCCTGGTGTTGGAGACTTCGCGACTTGGAATCCCGACATTGTAACCTGCAACACCCAACAATGGTGCGATTTTTTACATCATTAGATCTCATATTTTCATGCACCACTCTTACATGGTTAAAGTTAGAATAACGGGCTATAAAAATTTGGCTTCAGCATGAAATTCTCTTTCTTTTTATTTAACGTATGATTTTTTACACATAGTTACAGATATTTCAGTCGGCTGAAACAGATTTCAGCAAACGAGATTTTTAACGGCTACAAACAATATTTTTAACTTTAGTACTTACTTATAATGGCAATGATAGGCGAATTTTCTCAACATATCCTCCGCTAGTACTTCATCACTGAACTGTATTTTCTTCGGCGATTTACACAGATTAGAATACACTCTCAAGTAATCATTACACAACACTCGCACCAATTAAATTAACAATTATAGCACTTTAATAAAACAAAGTTAAAATATACTAATGAACAAATAAATATAGTTTTAGCGTAAATCTTAATGCTTTATTTATATCGCGAACTATAAATCAAACAAGAGAGTGATTGTAATAAAAGTTACTGTTTTTCGGATCTTATAAACACTATACTATCGCAATACACGCACCCCATGTTCACTTCACCGAAGTCAGAAAGGAACTGAAGTCTCCCTTATAAAAATATAATATTAATATTATAACGTAACAACTAACACTAATTAAGTGTTAATTGATTACATCTTTTATACTTTGGCGCATAAAATAAACAATGTTTATGATTGTTTACAGGTTCCGCGAAGGGCCGTACTACACCCAGCGATAGGATACGGTAACTACAACACTGGATGAAGAAAATAGATGATTTTTAATAACAATAAATAAATAAATGCGTTTTTTTAACCTTTCCTATGTAATAACAAAAGAGACAGGGATATATCCTAATATTTAAGGATTTTTCCGAATTTTCCTATCCTATCCTTTAGTATTAAGTTCTCTAGATACGAAAATAACCATCCGATAGGAGTCCGCCCTTTTATAAAGGGCAAAGGGATTATTTGAGCCCTTAGGGAAAATTCGACCACAGATTTTAATTTTGCAGATCCAAGTAAGTTTAACAACACTTGTCCGGGCTTTCTAGCCCTTTTAGTACAGGAATTAGCACAGGCCCTTTGCCACAAACTTGAAGGGCAAATATGTTATAAACCAAAGGGTTTTCATCAATTCTGTGCAAACCAATGGAAAGCGCGGGTTCAAATCCCCCGATACGCTATTTTCCGCCCTTTAATCCTTTTTAATTAACGAATGTAAGCGTTAAACCCTTCGGAAAACTTTAAGGGTCCGTATCTCGGAAACGGCTGGGTTTTCAGCGATTTCCTTGAAATTTCGCGTTCCCTTAGCATTCTTTGAAATGTCGGGGTCGTAGAACAACATATTTAAGTTTCAAGGGCCTAGGGCCAAGGGTTTAAAAATCGCCTAATTGAAATTTGACAGCTTCGTTCTTTGCAAAAAATCAAACATTTCGATTCACCTTTAAATAAGAAAAATTGACTAACTCCGAAACTATTAGGGCTAGAAGGGCGAAACAAATTCTATTATACCAATTTCGACCCGTAGATTATGAATATGACGTCAGATTTTACCTAAAGGCTTATTTAACGGGCGAAGGGCTTGAAACGGCCCTTAGGAAAAACTGATCTTGGAATCGTGTTCTACGGTTTGAAATTAGCCTAATAAAATTTTTCCCGCCCTTCTAGCTCTTTTAGTAACGAAGTTAGCGAATGACCTTTGCCATAAACTTTAGGGCTAAGAATGTTGTAATACTAAAGGGTTTTCAACAATCCTGCGCAGGCCAATCGAAAGGGCGTGTTTATATACCCCAGATACGCTATTTTCCATCCCATTAGCCCTTCAAATAGACAAATTATAGCTACAACCCTTCGGAAAACTTTAAGGGCTCGTATCTCGGAAACGGCTAGGATTTCAGCGATTTCCTTGAAATTTCGCGTTCCCTTAGCATCCTTTGAAATGTCGGGGTCGTAGAACAACATATTTAAGTTTCAAGGGCCTAGGGCCAAGGGTTTAAAAGTTGCCTAATTGAAATTTGACAGCTTTTAATTGGAACATTTCGATTCAAAACGCTATACTATTAAATAAGAAAAATATACTGTAACTCTGAAACTATTAGGGTTAGAAATGCGAAACAAATTTTATTATACTAATTTCGACCCGTAGATTATGAATCTGAATGAGTCAAATTTTACATAAGGGCTTATTTAAAGGGCGAAAGGCTTAAAACGGCCCTTAGGAAAAAACTTATCTTGGAATCGTGTTCTACGGTTTGAAATTAGCCTAATAAAATTTGTCCCGTCCTTCTAGGTCTTTTAATTACGAAGTTAGCGAATGGCCTTCACCATAAACTTTAGGGCTAAGAATGTTGTATACTGAAGGGTTTTCAACAATTCTGCGTAGGCCAATAGAAAGGGCGTGTTTAAAAACCCCAGATACGCTATTTTCCACCCTATCAGCCCTTCAAATAGACAAATTATAGCTACAACCCTTCGGAAAATTTTAAGGGCTCGTATCTCGGCAAGGGCTGGGATTTCAGCGATTTCCTTGAAATTTCGCGTTCCCTTAGCAACCTTTGAAATGTCGGGGTCGTAGAACAACATATTTAAGTTTCAAGGGTTTCAAAATCGCCTAATTGAAATTTGACAGCTTGCGTTTTAAAAAAGTTGAACAGATTTTACAACATTTATTAATATGCATAATAGAGTTCTCATACTTCTCTGGTTGTCTCATTTAAACGGAATCAACTGTATATTTACTTCCCTGTCTCCTTGTTGCGGTATTTTCCTCTAGAATAAATAAGGGGTTGTTAATTAAAAACTTGTATTAGTTTAACTAATTTTTATTGTTTATTTGTAATACATTGTTGTCTTTATTATTTTCATCGCTTAAATTGTATTTTTAATTCTTATTCTTTGTATTTTATATATAAATATACTTACCCTTGTCCTGAAAAATTAGAAATAGGGATGTTAAAATAATAATTTGTATAAGTTTTACTTGTATTTATTGTTTATCTGTAATACATTATTGTCTTTATTATGTTCATAGCTTAAATTGTATTTTTAATTCTTATTCTTTGTATTTTATATATAAATATACTTACCCTTGTTCTGAAAAATTAGAAATAGGGATGTTTAAATAATAGTTTGTATAAATTTTACTGTATTTATTGTTTATTTGTATCTTACATTGTTGTATTTCATGTAAACTATCCTAATCTACAATATTTTATACAATAAAATATAAATTAAAATATAATTTGCTTATTATTTTTTATTCCTTCTACTTAGGGGATGAATTCTGCTGTGTTTATACATACGTACATCCAGGATTCTAAGTAGTTCCTAAAATGACCGTTAGTTGGCAGCACCTACTTCCGGTAAACGTTTTAATTAAGGCCTTTTGTGAATTTGGAATCATTGGTGAGACGTTAAAAACGAATAAAAACAACTGCATAAAATCTTATTTTTTATATTTTGGCAATTTTTAGTTAGTTTTATGTATGAACAATTGCAACATAGCCGTTTTAAAAACTACATACGTACAAGGGACTTAGAAAAAAATTCAAAAACATCTCATTTTTAATTAGTCTAAACACTAAAGGCTATTGAAAATTATGTATGTACGTCGTTATGTACACAAAAAATATATTTTTTGGTCGGTTTTACTCTACGTTTTCGACAGGTGCTGCCCACTGGTGGCCGTTTTAAAAACTACATACGTGCAGGGTATGGACTTAGAAAAAAATCAATTTTCTAATATAAAAATATATTTGTATTATAAGAAATTACATTTTTTAATATAAAAATATATTTGTATTGTAAGAAATTACAAGATTTTATCTTATAAAAATTAAAGTTTATTGGCATTATTACAAAGGACTATTTGAGAGTCATAAATTGTTAATAGATTTGTTAACAAACTTAGTAACAATTATGAACAGAAATGTAACAATTGAATTGCAAAAGATTTTAAGTTTAAAAATTCTGTTCATAATTATTTTCTACTAAATTTGTTAACAAATCTATTAACAATTTATAAAAGTGTCACAGGGTTTAGTTATAAAACTAAAACATTTGTTACCCTATAATTTGTTAGTATTCTGATTAAATTATTTGTTGTTAATTATTTTGCATCTTTATTCTGCAAATAAAAGTTTAACCGGAAGATTTAACTTTTATTTACAGAATAAAGATACAAAATAACTAACAACAAATAATATAACCAAAATAATTTTATTTGGTAACAAACATTTTAGTTTTATAGCTGATACGAAACTCTAAATTAATATTATATATTTTTAAAATAAAAAAATATATTAAATAGAGTTCCATTTACAATACTTATAGACTAATTTAACAAATTAAAACTTGGCATCCCCAAATAAGATTCCTTGTTCTCATTGTTAAAGATACAAGATTTCTTATTCAGTTTAAGACCGTTTGCGAACCTTTATATTAATTATATTATATATTTTTTTGGTGGTACCGCCTCAACCACCCACTCACCAAAATATATAATACTTATTAATATAAAGCTTCGTTTACAATAAACACTTAAAATCTAACTTTGTCCTGATCGCGTCAAAATACTTAATAATAATTACAATTTTTACTAAAACTACCTAACTTTAAAACTAATGTGATGGGTTTAAATAAAAATAAACAAAATTAAAAGATTGTTTTATTGTACAAACATTTTAAAGAAGTCGTTATGCAGAGGAAGCCATGGAGACGCACTGCAATCGGCACTGCAATTTCAGCAACAGCGGCGGTGGGGAATTCTTTTAACTTATAACTATCTTAAAACTATAAATGAAACGCTTTATTTAATAAATGGTATATATAGGGAGACACCACCCTCAATGCCACCCACGCTCCTTATATATATACCATTTATTAAATAAATACAATTCCGTATACAACAATACCTTATAATCTAACTTAAATTATTGTAGTTCCCCCCAAATTAAGTTTATGAAGTGCACAAAAAATCCTATCTTACGTTAATATCTTTTTCAAACAAAAGCAAATCTAAAAATGGTAAGTTACGTTAATTTTCTCTCTCTCAAAAAGCAAAAACAACCCCTGCCTATCTTATATCTAAGCTATCTTATGTCTACGCAAGCTATCTTATATCTAGACTATGTTAAGCTAAGTTGAAGTGAGAGAGAGATATACGATCTAAGACAAAAAGTGAGAATGCCGGGGTGATTCTCACAGTTGTTTACGTGGGGGCTAAGCCGACCCCAGTCGCGACCTCAAGGGTTTACGGCCTACACACGCGAGCAAATTAAGGACAAGGGAAGCAATTATGATTATTCCTCGGCTTGGATGCAATAAAGAGCTACTCCCGATGGCATCGCCCGGCCATTCCCGATACACCTAACACCGAACGCGATCAACCCGTGTGCTCAAACAAAGTTAAATCAAAGAAAAACTTTACTTTATCTTTAATAATTCGTTGCCATTAAAATTAAACGATGATTACGTTGCCTCCGGATGAGGAGAGCACAACGCCATAAGAGAGCTTCCTGTGTAAGCATTCAGGTTTGTTTAAAACTTTTCTCATTTGAGTCTAGCGGTTTTAAAGCGTCCAATCTAGAGCAGCGGCCAGTACGAACGATGGTCAGCACTGGTACAAAAGAATTAAACTGTCCCTAGAAACATTCACACAAGTGTGAAGCGATCCACCAGAATATAGGTTTCACATGGCGTTGTGAATTACTATACATATCAGTCCACTCAATTATGGAAATCGCGCACGAACCCTACCTAACTATCCCACTAACCGTGATGTTTAATAATAAAAAAGAAATAAGGAAACCCGAATCCACAAACAAGTTTCGAATCTCACACCCCCTACTTCCTGATTCTCTCACCATTTGACAACAAGCATGCCCCGACACACCAATTCATACAATTTTTTTTTTCACATTCACTCTCCCTAGATGCCGTCTGGGCAATCAAAACGCACGATTTTATGATGAATGTTCGTAAGGGAATGCACTTCAAGTTAAATAAATTTATTTTTAATTTTTAAAGAAAACGCGTGTTTGCTCAACGGCGCGATGAGCCAAAGTTTAATTAAGACCTGAAAATACATTTCAAAGAACTTAAAACTAACTTATATTCTATATTATTCACGTAAGAATGGCATTGTTCAATAATGTTTCGTTTATAAGTAGTTTAATTCGCTCTATAATCTGTGTTGACAACAACTAGAAAACTATATTTTTTTACATTGCGCAATGTTAATCTTACGTGAAGAAATCCTATACTATATTAATCTAGTCTTCTTGATGTCCGATTCCTGAAAGATATATACTAATCATATGTTTCCAGATATTTATTTTATTGATAAATAGTCAATATTTCAATTTTAAATTGTTTAAATATTATACAGACATTCATGAAAGTTATATTTCTTTCAATGTAGTACTCAAAATCGAATTTGAGTACAAGATATAATATTTAGACATTTATAATAGTCATATTGCATTGGCTAAATTCTCATGGTTGAATATAAGAACAAGTTAATAATTAGGCATATAGTCATAATCCTTTGACTATAAGTTCTCATGGTTGAGTATGAGAACAAAATATTTTATATTTCTCATGATTGAATAGGAGAACAAGTTAATAATTAGGCATATGTCATGTTTCAAGTAGTCTTTATTGACTAGTAACTAAATTTGAACTAGGTCATTTTTATTCCAAGTTTCAACTCTTGGATTATAAAGTATTGCTACATTACCAACAATATTAGCCAACAAAATAAATACATTTAATAATGATAAAAAGAATAAAAGTTAAATGCTTTTGCCATAAAGCCACAGATTTGTAAATAGTATGAAATCTAGTAAGATTCTTACCTTATACATATCTCCTGTTTCTCCTTAAGGTGCTCTGCCCTTTTCTGCTCCCATTTCCATGTTTCCGAAGCCCTCATGGTCATGCATGCAATCTGAAATAGAAATAAGTTACTTTGAGAATCTTTTGCAAGAAAATTTAGGTATAGAATGTGTACAAAACACACAGATTTGACGGGAGGTATTGTGTTGGACATATCAGATTTCTTAATATGTGTACATCACACAATTAATTAGCGGGAGGTACTATTGCTTTAGTGTTTGTATGTATGTATATAAAATACAGATTTGACGGGAGGTATTGTGCTGGCCACATTAGATTTCTTAATATGTGTACATCACACAATTAATTAGCGGGAAGTACTGTTACTTTAGTGTTTGTATATATGTATATAAAATACACAGATTTGACGGGAGGTATTGTGCTGGCCACATTAGATTTCTTAATATGTGTACATCACACAATTAATTAGCGGGAGGTATTGTTGCTTTAGTTTTTGTATGTATGTATATAAAATACACAGATTTGACGGGAGGTATTGTGCTGGCCACATTAAAGTTCTTAATATGTGTACATCACACAATTAATTAGCGGGAAGTACTGTTGCTTTAGTGTTTGTATGTATGTATATAAAATACACAGATTTGACGGGAGGTATTGTGCTGGCCACATTAAAGTTCTTAATATGTGTACATCACACAATTAATTAGCGGGAAGTACTGTTGCTTTAGTGTTTGTATGTATGTATATAAAATACACAGATTTGACGGGAGGTATTGTGCTGGCCACATTAAAGTTCTTAATATGTGTACATCACACAATTAATTAGCGGGAAGTACTGTTACTTTAGTGTTTGTATATATGTATATAAAATACACAGATTTGACGGGAGGTATTGTGCTGGCCACATTAGATTTCTTAATATGTGTACATCACACAATTAATTAGCGGGAAGTATTGTTGCTTTAGTGTTTGTATGTATGTATATAAAATACACAGATTTGACGGGAGGTATTGTGCTGGCCACATTAAAGTTCTTAATATGTGTACATCACACAATTAATTAGCGGGAGGTATTGTTGCTTTAGTTTTTGTATGTATGTATATAAAATACACAGATTTGACGGGAGGTATTGTGCTGGCCACATTAAAGTTCTTAATATGTGTACATCACACAATTAATTAGCGGGAAGTACTGTTGCTTTAGTGTTTGTATGTATGTATATAAAATACACAGATTTGACGGGAGGTATTGTGCTGGCCACATTAAAGTTCTTAATATGTGTACATCACACAATTAATTAGCGGGAAGTACTGTTGCTTTAGTGTTTGTATGTATGTATATAAAATACACAGATTTGACGGGAGGTATTGTGCTGGCCACATTAGATTTCTTAATGTGTACATCACACAATTAATTAGCGGGAGGTATTGTTGCTTTAGTGTTTGTATGTATATTTATGTATGTATGTACGTGTATTATCACTATTTGTGATCAGCGGGAGGTATTGTTGATGAAAAATATACTGTCACCTTTAAACTGTATTAGGGCGTTTTACAATCTATGGTTAAAATTTTAACTGTCAGTTAAATAAACAAAATTGAAACGAAACGAACTGTCATGACAAATTAATCATTGCTGTCAATAATCCGATTCAATATTGTTTATTTAACTTGCAGTTAAAATTTTAACCAAAGATTGTAAAACTGGCCCTTAGTTGATTTTTGTGTGACAAAGATAAATATATTGTAAGAGAGAGACAACACGTCATAGAATAACAAAGACAGGATGGAACACTCCCTCGCAAATATTTATTTTTGTAAGACAGAGAGCGAAATACATAACTATTTCATTCTAATGGACTCTTCTTTTTACTATAATTTTTATTGGGAAACAAAGTGTTAAGTCCGTGTGTGTACATATCTGTGTGACCTTGTAGTCATTACAGTGTTACGTACGTAGTGTTTTCGGTCCAAAAATTTTACTTGAAGCCCATCACAGTTTTTAATGAAGAACTTTATTAAAATATAATACAAAATTTTTCAATTTTAGTATTTAAGACTCTTGGATTATAAAGTATTGTTGCATTACCAACAATATTAGCGGTTCCAACCACATAAATACATTTAATAATGATAAAAAGAATAAAAGTTAAATGAAACACATTACAAAATTCGGGCTCAAAATTAAACGATTTATTTAAACTTATACGAGATTTTGATAAATGACCACGTTTTAAGGTCCCTAGAATCCAATTTTAACATTTTCACAATGATATGAATGTATGTATATACAGGGTGGTGACCGGCACAGCCGAACATAGGACTTTAACATCAAGTGGAACAACATATTATATTTTGACTAAAATTGATATACCGGAAGTGGTACTTTACTTGAAGCCCATAACAGTTTTTAATGAAAAACTATATTAAAATATAATCCAAAAATTTTCAAATTTAATATTTAAGACTTTTATATCAAGAGGAACAACATATTATATTTTGACTAAAATTGATAAACCGGAAGTGGTACTTTATTTGAAGCCCATAACAGTTTTTAATGAAAAACTATCATAAGATATAATCCAAAAACTTTCAATTTTAGCATTTAAGACTTTTATATCAAGTGGAACAACATATTATATTTTGACTAAAATTGATAAACCGGAAGTGGTACTTTACTTGAAGCCCGTAACAGTTTTTAATGAAAAACTATATTAAAATATAATCCAAAAATTTTCAAATTTAATATTTAAGACTTTTATATCAAGAGGAACAACATATTATATTTTGACTAAAATTGATAAACCGGAAGTGGTACTTTATTTGAAGCCCATAACAGTTTTTAATGAAAAACTATATTAAAATATGATCCAAAACTTTTCAATTTTAGTATATAAGACTTTTATATCAAGGGGAACAACATATTAGATTTTGGTTAAAAATGATATACCGGAAGTGGTACTTTACTTGAAGCCCGTAACAGTTATTAATGAAAAACTATATTAAAATATAATCCAAAAATTTTCAAATTTAATATTTAAGACTTTTATATCAAGAGGAACAACATATTATATTTTGACTAAAATTGATATACCGGAAGTGGTACTTTATTTGAAGCCCATAACAGTTTTTAATGAAAAACTATATTAAAATATGATCCAAAACTTTTCAATTTTAGTATATAAGACTTTTATATCAAGGGGAACAACATATTAGATTTTGGCTAAAAATGATAAACCGGAAGTGATACTTTACTTGAAGCCCATAAGAGTTTTTAATCAAGAACTATATTAAAATATAATCCAAAACTTTTCAATTTTAGTATTTAAGACTTTAACATCAAGGGGAACAACATATTATATTTTGACTAAAATTGATATACCGGAAGTGGTACTTTATTTGAAGCCCATAACAGTTTTTAATGAAAAACTATATTAAAATATGATCCAAAACTTTTCAATTTTAGTATATAAGACTTTTATATCAAGGGGAACAACATATTATATTTTGACTAAAATTGATATACCGGAAGTGGTACTTTATTTGAAGCCCATAACAGTTTTTAATGAAAAACTATATTAAAATATGATCCAAAACTTTTCAATTTTAGTATATAAGACTTTTATATCAAGGGGAACAACATATTAGATTTTGGCTAAAAATGATAAACCGGAAGTGATACTTTACTTGAAGCCCATAAGAGTTTTTAATCAAGAACTATATTAAAATATAATCCAAAACTTTTCAATTTTAGTATTTAAGACTTTAACATCAAGGGGAACAACATATTATATTTTGACTAAAAATGATAAACCGGAAGTGATACTTTACTTGAAGCCCATAAGAGTTTTTAATCAAGAACACATCTTTTATTTATTTTTACATAACATATATAGATATATGATTTCGTGGGTGTGTGTATGTTTGTAAAATTAATACAAAAGCAAGTGTGTGTAACTATAATTTAATAAGTTAAAACTTTAAACTGATACTTTAAAATGCAAGTCAACTAATTGTAATTAATGAAAACTGTAGATAAAAACTTTAAAACACACACATACATCCACACATACACAGACATCATCGTAAAAATGTTAAAATCCGATTGTAGGGACCTTAAAACGTCAATAAAATCTGGATATGCGAATTTTTAGCATGAATGCAATACCTCTCTTAGCGAGAGGTAAAAATATAATTGTGTTATAATTTGAGAACCACTAGTTAAAAAAATATTTTTCTTCAAGTGCATGTCCCTTTTGATCTACTACAACTCTTATTTGAATAATTTTTGTTCTATTTCCAATAATAAATAAAATAATTGAGGCGTCCTTTATCCGAGAAATACCGTGTATCATTTTGAATAAGAAAATACATACAAGGTTAGTCACAGGAGAGTTACTTTGAAAGTCCGTTGTTTGCAACCCCAAAATATACTAATGACCACAGACACTTGATACCATATTTAATTTTATTCGAATGAGTGAACAAAATAATTTGGAAGAAAACGCAATATGAGTTTATCAAAATAAGAGAACATGAAATTTGAAATTAATATCTTTATTAATTCGAATGTATTTAACGACTAAAGTCACTAATTCCGTGACGTCAGAGTTTAAAAAACTGCTTCCAAAGATTATTTCGTCTATATGCAAAAAGAAAATAATAGAAAAATTACTGATCACTGATGATATACCATTTTTACTTTCCGTCACCTATAGGTAAGGAAGGTATTGTCTTTCATCAAAAAATTCGATGGTGAGTTTTTAATGAATAAGTACGTTTTAGGGTTCCTAATATTACAAAATTGATGTCTGTATGTCGGTAAATTAAAACTTTAAAACGAAAATAAATTGTATATTAGAGGGGCTCTACCTAAAAAAAATCATTTTAAATGGGCCATCATTGCTATCTCGAGAACTATAAGAGCTCAAAGAAGGTTAAATGGACAAACAATTTCTATTTTAAGCCGGGTCCACGCTGAACCAAACGTTGTTAGCTAAAAGTATTTGCTAACATGTTCGCTAACAAATTTCTTAAGCAGTTGTAGAATGTTCTGACATTTTGCGGCGTAATAACAATACTTGCTAACAAAAATGTGTGTTCCAGGAATAGGCGGTAAACTTCAAAGAATCAAATGTTGATGCAGGTCTTGTGTATTATAAAAGTAAGTAGTGAATAATTTTTCTGGAAATTAGTGTTCTGGCGAAGAAGTATGGACCTAATTAAATTTATTAAATATTAAAAATTTGATGGTGACATTCATATAAAAACTTTAAAGCCACTGCCGTCTTCGATTTACAAATTTAACAAAAGGAAAACTATGTTTTTCTGAAAACTGTGGCGAACGTATTTTGTTATTGTAGTATGGACATTATACATGGTAGTGACCAGCACAGCCGAATATAGAATTTTGTGTATCTTGTAACGACAGAAATTAGGTATTATAACGTATATATATTATACAGAATGTTATATTTTAATGGACCCAGCAAATATCTCGCTTACTTATTAAGTTAGTAATTTCTTTCATATAACATGATTTATACAGCAACATGTAAGCTACCTGATGACGAATGTACATTCATGATACCACTTCCGGTTTATTAATAATTAATATCAACTTTGAAATTTCAAATGGAACATACTATATTTTTTTACAAATTTGAAAAGTACATCAAATTTGCTTTACAATCATGTGAAATAATCCATATGTTACATTATTAAAAAGTAAAATGGCGGGCACTTTATTATACACCTAGTCGAAAAGAGAATAGTGAGCCATGACTATGGCTTGAAATAAAACAATTAACTAAAACAATGGGCCACTTGCATACAAGAGGATTTTGAAAACTATTATATTTTTCAAGTTTAGTTTACTCAACTACATTATTTACATTATAAATTTTTCAAATACATTGTGTTATTATTTAATAACTTTAACATAAATGTATCCCTCCTATCTTGATGACGACAATACCACTAGCATTTGATTCGTTAATGTGAATGGGAGAGGTGAAGGGAAGATCGAGGATCAGACAACGTTCTACTATCTCCGTCTCTGTCTTCCCAAACTACAGAACTAGGACGTATGTCTTCCGTTATTGTGACGTCATAAAAAGAAAATATTTATTTTTAGCCGTAAGTGACAAAATTTTGAAAAAAGAAAAAATAGGGGGTCTTTTATTTTATATATATATATTCCAAAAAAAAAATTTGTTAGTATCAAGCAAGTAGCACATTGTAACAGGATAAATGTCAACTTGTAAATACTTAGTAATAATTTACCGTGTTACAATTGTTTTATTTCAAACCATAGTCATGGCTCACTATTCTCTTTTCGACTAGGTGTAAGTATAAAAAAGTGCCCGCCATTTTACTTTTTAATAATGTAACATATTAATTATTTTACATGATTGTAAAGCAAATCTGATGTACTTTTCAAATTTGTAAAAAAATATAGTATGTTCCATTTGAAATTTCAAAGTTGTTATTAATTACTAATAAACCGGAAGTGGTATCATGAATGTACATCCGTCATCAAGTAGCTTACATGTTGCTGTATAAATCATGTTATATGAAAGAAATTACTAAATAAATAAACGAGATATTTGTTGGGTCCATTAAAATATAACACCCTGTATAACGTGAGTATGGTAGAATCGTGGAAGTAGACATATAGACTAAGGTCCGGTTGTTCCATCTATAGTTAAACATTCGGTTAAAATTTACTCTATTGATAACTTCAGTTTGCGTTGTACCATTTACGGTTAAATGTTGCCAGTAAGATAAATTTTCGTTAACAGCAAGATAACTAACAGTTAGTCAAACTACCAGTTAAGAGTTTTATCCAAAGCATATCGTACCGAGTGCACACAAATGGAAACACGAAGTGAAGAGAAACGAAATATATGGTACGGAACGTTTGTGCTGTTTTGATGATTCAAGCTGTTTGTTAATAATAATTATTATAATAAATCAGTACAATAGTGATGATGAAGTATTGGATTTCATTTTTGATAATACAAATTTTCGAAAACAGTATATCCAGTACGAGAAAGATAATAATAATTTTGAAAAATGGGATGATTCAGAATTTTTTGAGGTTTCGAATGTCAAAGAATACAGTTCTTTATTTGTTAGATAAAATTAAAGACCAAATATTGTTCTAATTTTTTAAAGAAAGCATAATTTGAGAAATAAACACTTATTTGTCTACATTTGTTTTTCTGAATCACGAATTCCGCTTTATCTTCGATATGCCAGTTGTTGCTAGCTTTACGATTTTATTTTATTCTCATAGAACGAAAGAAGAGATACAATTCAATTATTTGTGTGTACATGAAATGTTAAATTCGTTACTTATAGGGCGCGAGCAGTCATGCGACCTTGGCAAGTAGATATGTAGATATGAGGATCTGTGTCAGAATGACGGCTAGTAGTTATTTACATCCACATGGACTTCGAAAATCATGATGTTTTGAATGAAAAATTATGATCAACAAAGTCACAGGACTGCTCGCGCCCTATGCAACATAAAATGAAAATGGCGAGAGGTATTGTGCTGGCCACAACAGATTTTTTTGTCTAATAACATATTTTGTAAAAATAAAAATTTGGTCACATATCCCATTGTGCACCGCATGCAAATACCTCAAAGGGAAAAGTTACCCCAGGAGGCCTCGTTGAAACTGCTCACGCCTTAACCACAATATATATAAACATGCACATGCACAAATACATATATAAATAAATACATAAGAAATCAACAATATATACGGACGAAATCGCGGCGACGAGCGGATGAAAAGGTAACATGAATAAAAAAATAAAAACACATTTTGTGCACATTTATTTATTTTTACATAACATATATCTATTAACTTCAATAGATACATGATTTCGAGGGTGTGTGTGTATGTATGTTTGCAAAATTAATACAAAAGTAAGTGTGTGTAACTATAAGTTAAAAACTTTAAACTAATAAAATGCAAGTGAACTAATTGAAATTAATAAAAACTGTAGATAAAAACTTTAAAACGCAAATAAACTAATTGTAATCATTTAAAACTGTAAACATATACTATAAAATGCAAGTAAACTAACTTCACTTTTTTTTAAACTGCAAAATAAAACTTTAAAATTCACATAATTATACTTTTTAATTTAACTTTTAACTGCAAATTTAATTAAATCTAGCTATAATTTAGTGTATATATGTTCCAATGGCACAAGAGCGCCTCCTTTGCAACAATCTCCATCCCAGCGATGAGTGTCCGTGGGGCGACGCCTGTTAAGCGCCATACTAGAAAGAGCTACTTGGATATTTAAGAAGAAAAAGTGAAAAAAAAATCAAAATCATGCGAGGGGGGAGGAGGCTGTTTTTGTCACCTGATGTTTTCTTCACCTTATATTTTCTTCACCTTATATTTTCTTCACCTGAAATCGCGAAAAATCTAATGTTCTTAAGATCTATAGTCGGTAATATAGATCATTGATAAAAGTAGTTTCGTTTCTAAATGAAGTGCCCATTTTTTATTACAAAACTAATAAAAAACATTGAATTGAAATTTAAAAAAATATATTAATATGTGTACAGTAGAATTTTTTAAATATGTCCGATCAAGGTTATCTACGAATTGTATGAATTCAGATTTTTGCTCCGCCCATTCTGACAATTTCAGTAGTGTCGTTTGCTTAGTTTTTATGAGGGTACATAAGATATTACTGTTATTTTATTATTATAAAAATGTATGTTACAATAAAAGCATTCAAAATTCAAAAATAAATCAACTGGTAAATTATTAGCAAATGTAAAACCAAATATGTTAAAAATAAGATACTGACACAATGTCAGTGTCAGTGATACTGACAGAAAATAACGTTATTTGTACGGCTATGAATCAAGGTAATGTATCTGAATTAATATATAAGCTTACGTTACAGCGAAAGTATTATCAACAACGAACATCGTTTTCAAGTGGAATGTCCTAACTTAGTCGAAAAAATATCAATTTTTGAAAGACAAACGTGTTATATCCATCCTTATCGCACACGCTTATAGACTGCAGAGGAGAGAGATAAATGTATGCCAATTTGTTAATTCGTTCATGATACAAATAACCTTCATCGGACATCCTTAAATAATTCTACTGTATGTCTATAAGTAATTATACAATGGGGTCCTCCACTACTTTTTTTATTTTTTCTATAATAAAGTCTCAATTGTTATTCGTTCAGTTGTAATAATTTTTAAAAAATTCTATGGTGTAGTCCACATTAACATAAATTGACCTATTTTCAGATTATAAAAATATATAAATTTGTTTAAATATTTAAAACAATTTCCGTGGTCAATAATTTAATAAATTAAATAGTGGGGTAGACACACCAAATAAAAACTCCACTACCCTGTTCTTAAATAACGCGGAAACCGACCCGAACACGAAAAAGTATCGGCGAAACATTAATTATATTTTACTAACTTTATATTTTATCCTAACTAAAAAATCAATAGCGATTTTAATAACTAAAATATTCCTAATTATTTGCTGCCTTCTTGTGGTTGTAGATTGGCATTAAAGTCTTTAAAGCCTTAGACAAAACTTTAGAAAAACCTTGCTGTTAATCAAAGGCTTAAACCAGCCTTTACCTTCCTGGAAACTTCGCTGAAACTCTGTATTGTAAACCGTACTTGTTTAAAAATACAATTGTTTTGGGAGAAAAATACCTATCACTGAACGAACAGATATTTATTTAAACTAACTCAAACATTAAAAAAAATTGTTTCGCCGATTTATTTACTACCTTATAACGAGTTACGACGCCCGGTATGTGTTAATAACATAGATAGACATGCATAATGTGCATCGGAAAAGAAATATAGAAGAAAAATGAATTTACATTTGTGTTATACTGAAAAAATAGTAAAAAAGCGACAGTGAAGAGAGGCACATAATATAACGACTTACATTGATGAACTCAGCTCAGCAACCCGCAAGATGTCTCAGCAACCCCCGAACGGCTCCTTGGAACACCAAACACCAATTCAGTAGAACTCTGAAACACAAAAATAATTTATTTTAAAATACAAATATTTCAATAATAAAACATATTATACGCATAAATAACTATTAAAACAGTTAGACTATTGTTTAAACTTACCATTGTTGCCAATTTACAACAATGTTTCATTATTAAAACAATTAAATAATGCACGATATTACAATAACATAGAAAATATAGCTGCTTGTGTTTGTTGACAAGAAACATAAGATAGGCGAGCCAGCAGTATCGTGAGTGATAATTAAATGGTATTAATTGGTTACGCTATTAGATGAATAAATATTAAAATAAAATATATTTTATTTTTTAAAATATCACCTATTTAAATCAAAATCAATACTATAGGAAATATAGGGGTGCTGATCAGCACACCCGAACATAGGACTTAACACGTAAAATCAGACTTTTGTAATATCCTGCTTCCCTAATTATTTTAGGGAAAAAAATTGAAAATTGATATTCAAACTTAGTTTTCCCTTTTGAATATGATTTATGCACTTTGATTCAATTATTCAATATTGAACTACGACTCATCGTTTACATAATGGACGACGCGTTGGAATAAATCATGCATTTTGTATTGAAATTTAACAATTTACCTTGTAAATGTAGCTCGGCATTTTGTTTCTACAGCGTCAACGTCATTTGAATTTGTTTAAAACATATCATTTTATAAATATAACAACAAAATAGACTATAAAAAACACAAGAAAAAGCGGACAGCAAACAAAGCACAATGTACACGCCGACATGTTCTCGCTGGAGATGGCCTAGTGTTGCCAACTGTGTTTCATGAACTTTTTTTACTTGCCGTTTCAAAAGAAAATTTACATAATATCTTTGCGAAATGATTTTACTAGAAATATAAAAATTATTTAATGTGGCAAAATCACATAAGGTAATACAACGGATTATAGCCACAAGCCAATTCAGCAGATTATTATGTTGTATGTTCTAATTCTCTACTTCTTATTTTTAAAAACATACGTGTCTTTATTATAAATAATTATGGTGTAAATAGTTTTAGAAGAATACGGGATTTATTTTCCATAAGAAGTATGAAAATATATTAAATTATCGATCCCGACCGACTCCAAAATTATGCCGAATTTTAAATGATACAAAAGTATCCCTGTAGTGAAGTCTAGTAAACGCCCGCATGGTACGAATATAATATTATTATCAGTATGCGTACAAAGCAGATTGGCACACCCACCAATGGGTAATATGCCGTGATGATATATATTTATACATTTAAAAAAAAAGAAATGTCTTGGCTATTGTTAAAAAAATCAAAACAATAAAAAATGTAAAAACAGTATTGTATATAACTTTAAATTCTGAACAACTTTGCACTAAACAGTTTTACCTCTGTGGTGCACTCTCCACGCCAGCAATGAGTGACTGTGAGGTGAGGTAATTGGCACCCCCAGCAATGCCATGGTGATATATTTATTTATTTATAAACAAGAAAACAAATATACTAATTAACAAAAAAAAAATAACCAAAAATAATAAAAGATGTAAATAAAATAATTCTGAACAATTTTGCACTGTATGGTTTTTCCTCAAAAGATCTATTTCAAGATCTGGATCAATAATCAGATTAATATTTTATAACTAGATCAAAATTAAATCGTTTGAAATTTGACCGAATTCATAAAAAATAAACACAATTTCGTATTAATATAAAACTAGAAATTATAAATATAAAACCAGAGCACATAATATTCATAGAAATTATTTCTATTAACACAAATTACATCGTTTGAATATTGGTAGACATATAAATATAAAAGAAAATTTTGCTATTCATACACAGTTCAATAAAATTCCAAAAGAAAATTTTGATTTTACTCACCGTTCAAAACAAAATTCTGCAAACATGCACTAAACAGTTCAACCAAAACCACGTGCTTCATAAAAAAAATTCTACTTGAAATATGTTGAATTCAGGTTCGGCAGGACTTCAAAAACTATATCACGATAATAATAAAGACATAATAACAATTATTATCATATTTCTGGCACGGTTTCATCAGTTTTTCCTTTCTTATCAGTTTTTGTATCTCGGAGCACGTGTCTGCATCATTGTTCATTGCCATTACGTAGCGTCTTTATCCAGATTGCTATGCTTTGAGGAAGAAGGCTAGGATTGGTCAAAATAGATTACGTCGCGTCACAACAAATTCATTTGAAATATGTAAAAATGTATTTCAAACGTAGGAAAAATGAATTTATTTTTGTTTTTGTAATGTGCGTTACAAATTATGAATTTGTTGTATATTAATATGTTACATAGCTATTTTAAAATATCTGTAATTTTATGGCAGGCAGGAAATTGAATTAAATACCGGTTAATCATTTTTGTTCGAAAATCGGTTTTCAAGGAGGGTTTAATAGTTGCCAAACCGGTTAATAAAACCAGTTGTTAAGCCTGATAAATTTTATATAACATAAATCTCGAAAAAATAACATTTAAAGGTATTTTTCGAAGAAAAACTATTTTGAGCTTCCAGTAAAGTGCCATTTTCAGTTATCTGATTTACTCCAAAATCTATTGGCATCTTTCCATATAAAAGTAAGGTAGAAATACAAGGTTTCAAAATTTTCTGAACGATAGTATTTGAATTAGAGTGTAAATAGGATCCACACACACATACACCATCGTGAAAATGTTAAAATTGTAGGGACCTTAAAACGTGGTCATTTACCAAAATCTCGATATGCGATTTTTAGCACGAACCCTATACCTCCCTTACCAAGGGTAGCGGGAGGTAAAAAAACAAAAAAGGCGAAACTACCCCTATTGAACGTCTAGGAGTCGCTTAATATAATGTAATAGATTATTTTTAGAAAAGGAAAAATATCAAATATAATTATAATATATTAACAACTACACATTATAGTACAACTGAATATTTCTCAAACTCTTCATTTCTTATCCGAATATTTCGCATAAGATAAGGAATTTTTTCATAATCTGGTAGTGTTGTCCAAGTGTTTAATGATATAGGAATTACAGAATATCCACTCGATTCTATCGTCCGAAACATTAGGGAATATATACTTCGTAATACTTCACAATCTAATTTGTAATAAGAGGGCTCACATCCGAAAATAGCAATCCTTAAAACATTAAAGAAAAGAATAATACTAGGAAACTACTACAAATACAAAATTACTTACACATGACTATCTGGTGGTATATGAAGATCCTCTAGAACTATATTGTTTTTATTTTCAGAAATATTAAAAGCTATCGGATATCCACCCTTTCTCATAACAACTACGTGATCTGTAACACAACTTATTTAGAAATATTTTATAATACAGTATCATATACATACGCAGTAAATGTCCTAATTTTGTTGTTACGTTTTGAAGTACGTAAGATTCTCCACCAAAACCTCTTTCTAAAGCAGGTTGTAATGGCCGAAATTTATTCTCTATTTCTTCTGAATAAACTTCTTTCATTGCTCTGTTTAAATATGAAATATTTGGTAATAAATGTTTGAATTCAGGTTTTAATGTGGAAATTGTTTGGTATAGAATTAGAAAATTTTCCAACAACGCAATTGTACCTACAATTTAAATATATACAAGTTAATATTAATTACATACTAATACATTTTTTTACCTCTCGCTAAGTGAGGTATTGGATTCATGCTAAAAATCGCATATCCACATTTTAATGAATAAGCACGTTTTAAGGTCCCTACAATCCGATTTTAACAATTTTACGATGATGTCTCTGTGTGTGTGTGGATGTATGTGTGTGGGACGTTGGAAGGACAATTACTCAAAAACCATAAGAATTAATATTTATTTAACTACGTATTTTCCAATCGGACATTAATGGGACGAGCTGAAAAGGTTTTGGTAACAATTATTGGACAACCGAAAGTAGCAGATTCTTAAAAAAAATCTTCTAAATATTATTTTTTGAAATTTTTTCTTGGTAATATTAAAGAAAATTAAATTCTCAATCTGACACATTTAATTTTTTATTATATCTCGTATAGGTTTAGAGATGTAGTAGCCAAAAAAACAGTTGAGATATTCAAATGTAATTGACAAATAAATGCAAAATGTCAGTGTCAAAAATCAGATTTTTCTGGGAGGTACGAATACATTTAATATATATTATTGTATTATTAATTAAATATGTATTTAAATTATAGATATATTAATATTACATTAATCCTTAAGAAATACCGCTAATACTGTCAATGAATTTGAAGAATTTTGAACATATTAAAATAGTAGGACAAAATTTCTCATAGAACGAAAGAAGAGATACAATTTTAATTATTTGTGTGTACAAGAAATGTTAAATTCGTTACTGCGCGAGCAGTCATGTGACTTTGTTGGCCTTGGCAAGCAGATATGAGAATCCGTGTCAAAATGACGGCTAGTAATTATTTACAAAGATGTCTTAATTGCCATATGTCATAATTATTCAAAATTTCAAAATATTCTGATGTTTATTTGTCATCAATAGTATGGAATATACATGACGAGGAAAATACTCCAATGGATTTAGAAATCATGATGTTTCGAATGAAAAATTATGATGCTTGACACCTATGTACATTATTAATAGCTGTCATTCTAGTACGGGCCCCTATATTTGCTTGCCAAGGCCAACAAAGTCACATGACTGCTCGCGTCCTATGCAAGATAAAATGAAAATGGCGAGAGGTATTGTGCTGGCCACAACAGATTTTTCTATCGTTAAAATCCGTCTCATTTAATAAATATAACTTGAAATATGCGACTTTTCATTCATAAAATTGCTAATAAACTTTCGCGGCTGTAAAATTTGTTACTCATACAAAGACATTCCTCTCACACACACACACATTTACTGTCCACGTGGTTTCCGTTTGCTGTTGTAAACAAACTAACCTAAAATTGTGACAGGTGATAGCAGAGTTAAGAGTAAAGGTATGTAAATAAAACATTTATTAAAATAAAAATCAAAAGTTGTATGAAATATGTTTTTAGTTAACAATATGTTGCTGTCACAAAATCAAACTGATAAGTGATAACCCAAACAATCATAATTCTAAACAAAGCCGGTAGAGCTCTATGCCGCGATTTTAAAAACATATTTAATTTGACCTATTCTTTCAAGAAAAAAAAATAGAAAATGTGAAATGACCCCATTGCTTATGAAATAGTTATTGATTTAACATTAAATATCTACAAACCTTTATCCATCAACCTGTTAATATAATCTTCTTCCAACGATTTTTCCAATATATTCGGTAAATAAATATCCAGCATTGCTAATCTAGTTGCAAATTTAACCCATTCAATTTTACGTCGATCATCCACCAAATTTTTATTTTCTAATATTCCTTCTTTCACAGATTCCCAATAAATAGGACGATAATCTGTAACTATAAAGGATGTATGAATTAAATTTATAATTATTAAATAAATTATACTTACGAGCAAAACCTGATACTAAATTAAAAACGGTCATTCCATCTGTTTTTGAAATTAATTTTTGATCGCCCTGACACAAAGTTGATAAATAGTCTAATAGGCCATTGTGTACGTATCCCTATTTAAAATATGAATATATTTTTCAATAATTATTATTTTCTAATACATACCACTTTGGAGAATTTTCGAAGTATCCAAATACTTTGTTTAAAACCTAAATCATTAATAATAACATGATCTGCTACTAAATTGAAATAATCTTTATTGAAATAATAATTATGTTTTGCATTATATCTATATGCAAGTTTTGTTAAAATTGTTTCTAACTCTGATATATTATAATCATTTCCATGTTGAACGATAATTTTCAAGATTTTTTTCACAAGGGGTCCATATGCTTCATTCGGTTTAAAATCACATATAGACCAAACTACACTAAAAGCTGCTTTTGCATTCATTTCTTTATTTGCCGCTATTGCATCCAACAGTAAACTTACAGTAGAATCTGATAAATTATTTTTCGCCGCATACTGAAGTAAATCTGTTAATTGACTTATATTATTATGATCCATTTTCATTGGTAGTTGAACTTCAAAAACAATTGGAAATGCGATCAAAAGAGCATCGCTCAATGGAGTTGTTTTAAATTGTTTTAATATAAAATCCACAAATATTATTTGTTGCAAACTCATATTATTTACATTTTGTCGAATCATTTGTAAAATAATTTGGATTATTGTACTATCTGAATGTGCACCAACAAATGATAATATTTTCAGAGCCTCAATTAAATCATTAATTTCTATTGAGCGCACATTTGATTTTAATGATAAACATAATGTTTTAAATGTAGGATTTGATATTATGTCATCTGATGATGAGCTACAATAAATATGAAAATTATTCGTTAGACAAAATGTCCGAATTTCGAAGGCCGCTAAGAGATACAACTTCGGATGGAACATTGCGCCTTGGGAGCCATCTTAGATGTGCTTTTGTTTTGTCAAAAATTCTCATAGGCTACTAGATAATGAAAAACTGATTTCAGTCGAAATTTTCTTTTTCAAATAATTCTTAAATAACTGATAATATGGATGTAATGTTTTTGGTGTGTTTTCAGTGAATAAGCACTAATTAGGGTCCCCACAACACGTTTTTACTATTTTTACAATAACGTCTGTCAGTGTGTCTGTGTGTGTGCGACGATCTCATATTAAACTTCCAAAAATTTCTATTTTACTTATTTAAACTTTCTGCATTCATATAAACAGTTGATTCAATTTTGGGTAAAATTGGACAACCGGAAGTAGTATTTTACTTGAAGTTTTTAATAAAATACTATAAATATAATCCAAAACTTTTCAATTTTAGTATTTAAGAATTTCATATTAATTGGAACGTATTAAATTTTGGCTAAAATTGATACACCGGAAGTGATACTTGTCTTGAAGCTCTGAACAGATTTTCGGCATCGAACCCGCCAAAAACTGGGTTCGGGTACATTAATAAAATTTGCGGTTTTGTTCCGGGTTCAGGTATTTGGTTCGACATAATCAAAATTGAATTAAAAAAGTTATTTTGAGTGGCCCATTTTTAAATGTCAACCTGTATATTAGATAATCCAAAACTTTTCAAATTTGGTATTTAAGACTTTTATATTAATGATAACGACATAGATTTCTAAAATTGATAAACCAGATGAGATACTTAACTGTGAGCTCTTAACAAATTTTCAAAAAACTAAAATATAATCCTAAATATGGTATTACAGACATTTTTATTAAATGGAACAACAACGATCAACCGGAAGTGATATTTTACTAAAGTTCATAAAATTGGCGGGAGGTCATTTACTGGCCACATCAGATTTTTTTAAAACAGAAACAATATTTAAAAATTATTTGAAAGTGAAAATTTCGACCAAATAAGTTTCTCCTTATTATCTAGCAGCCTATGAAACTTTTAGCAAAACAAAAGCACATCACCGTATCTCGTATAGTTTCCGAAATCCCAATGGTGGCCTTCGAAATCCAGACACCTGTATTTATAATTATTTCATACATACTTTTCTGATTTATGTAAATTGAATAAAGATCTGAACGCTTGTATTAAATGTTTACCATTCATAATTTTATGATGTGCTGAAATCATATCTAAAAGATGATGTGTAGTTTGTACACTTTTTAAATTATGAAGTAATATATCATGATTGATAACACTCTTTACATAGCCAATATCTACAAATAAGGAAATATACATCATTTATTATCAGTATCTACAAAATATTTACCTTTATTAGATAACAATCTATAAACTTGATGAGAATGATTTTTATTTGGAGCATGCTTGAGATATAAATTTAACGTATTAAAAAAATGTCTTGATAAACCAGACATTATACTGAAATTAAACATATATTTAAAAATTATAAAGTACATACACGTTCATGGAGTAGAAAGGAAATATTGAAACTCGCGGGCATTTTAGTTTCAGACTGTTTTCACAGATGACTGCTCGTGTTGTGGAAATTGCAGTCGAAAATGACAAGTAAAATATGTCTGCTTAGTAAATGACTAGTGTAAAATGAAATAGAAAAGAAGAAACACTATTAAATTTCATAACAGTGCTACTTTTAACGTGACAGTGAACACCTATACATTTTTTATCATTTTAACAAATTTTAAGTGACAATGGATGACGACGACCGAGAAGAAAGTAGAATTAAAAAATTAGGGTTTAAGCCTCAAAAAGAAATTATTTATAATAAGTTACTACCGTACGCTGATCAGTTAGATAGAGAGTCAATACAATTATATACTGATATAAAAACTAACCTAGCAAGATCTATTTTGTTACGGGAAATTCGTCCGGGATGTGTGTTATGGACTTCTAGACTAAATAAGTAAGTATTTATGATAAATGATTATTATACTAATGATTTCACTCACAATAGGTGAATTCTATGTTTATAAAATTTCTAAAATTCGCATGACAGTTTTCGCCTCATGCTAAAAATGAACTACGAAGAATTTGTTTTGTGTCTGAAATTAGCTACAAAAGTTCAAATGTCATAATAATAAGGTAAAAGGCGTTTGATCTTCAGTTTATTTTTAAACATATGACAAGAGCCAAAACAGTCGCACAATGAAAAGGCTATTTTTATTTCGGTAAAAGTTATAAATTATACGTGCAATTTCATACCTATAAAATTTGTGCATTGTTCTAAGGTGGGGGAAATGATGTAGCATATGGAAGCGCCATATTTAAATGCTTTCAAATCATGAATCGCAATATCATGACCATGAATAAACTATATTATTTTTAGGTATATGCGAGTGTATGGTCTTAAATTTTCCAAGGAAGATCACATTGCACTAATAAAATTAATGTATGAACTGGTTACAATACCAGATTTAGAACCTACCAGAGTAAATAAATTTGCTTTAACGTTAACTCATTTACTAAAGTATGTATAGAACTATTGATTAAATAATATAAGAAGATTGACAATTTTACTAAATTTGTGTACTACAGTTTTATTCTACAAAAGATATAGCCATTTCTGTAATACTACATACATGTCGCAGTCGCAATATTATTCTGGAGAAATTCAATTTAATAAAATATTTCACCATTTTTTTATTTATTTATTTATTTCATCTGATAAATTAAATAAAACGACTATTGATGAATATTCGACGAAAAAAATCCTATTCATAAGCGAATTATTGTCCCTCAGATTTTGAAAAAATAAATGGTCACGAATATGAGTTTCTATCTCAAACTGTTTTTTTTTCGTAAATATAATCATATTTATAAAAAATAAATTAATATTACAACACTATAAGTCTATATACTTTATAATTGCAAGTGTATATGTAAATGCGCTAAATATTCGGTATTATTGTTTGTTTCGTTTATTTCTGGAATTAACAATTCAAAACAAAAATATTTTGTTATATAGGTAGTTTTACTTGAGAATATAATTCATTAGTCTCGTGTCTCGTGACATGTTTTCCGCCAATCAACATTCAGAATCTCCCTAGTTACATTTATATCACAACGATGATAAAAAACAAAGAAATTATCACCGTATTTATAGTCGTTACTAAGGGATTTGTTTTCTTTATTTACGACATTGACAGTTAATTTTGAGTATAAAAATAAGTAATAACAATAACTCAAACTCCGAAATATTAAATAAAACTCCTAAGTACCATGTTTTAATACAATATGTATATCAAAAGTTAGGTTAGCAGCACACACAATGTGTTACAAAAATTCATTATATTCTCTCAATAAATATAAAGCTCGTGATATGATTAATAATCGAAGATATTGTTCGTGAAACCGAAGCAGCACATTTCACTCGAAATAATCATATCACTTGTTATATTACGTATGAAAATAATGACGGTTAACACTGTTACTGTTAACTACTTAAAATTTCAATTAATTCTGGGTAAAATGGTTTCACGATATAACTACCTTAAAGGACAGATTTGTAGGAGGAAAATGTCTCTTATTTTATTTTAAAAAAAAGCTAAATTATTTCATTACTAGTTTAACATTTATGATAAAAACTCAGTCGTTTAAGCCAAAAATAATTAATATAAATCTTTGAACGGCTAAATAGTAAAAGAATCAAGAATGGTAGCATAATATCCAGCGCTCAAGTCTATAAAGTTGTCAATCTATAAATATTATTTAATCAATCATAAAACTATTATTTAAGTAGTAAATATTTATAAATTCATTTCTATGGGCAGGAAAAAAGATCTAATATCACCTGAGGAATTACAACTACCATGGCGACCACTTTACGATTTATGCGAACGAATCATGTCTACAAGCCATACTGCTATAGGAATGTACCGATATTTCTCATCATTAGAGAACAATCTCGATTATTTAGTACATGCCGCGAGAATGTGAGATCTTTAATACAATTTAATAATCATTTATTTATCTATTTTTCTATTTAGTTATTTCCCCGCGAGCGCTACACAAGAAATGTTGGATGAATGGCGTCCAAAACTTTGTCCATTCGATAATGCCACCATAGTTAATGCTATAGAATATCTGGAATGGTTCTTACCAATTGCTATACCACCTTCCCAAGCACATCTGGGATACCATTTATGGTTGGAAGAGTTTATGTCTCTTTGGGAAGTGTGCCACAACGCTCCACCATGGGAAGGGGTAAATATTAAGAAATATTTATATTTTCAGCATATTAATACATTTATCCTTAGGATATGATGTGGCTTATAGCTCGTCTATCAGCATTCAATGTCGGTTATATTAATTGGGAACCTTATATACCGTTAATGTTCACTCGATTCCTTAGGTGTTTAGACTTACCTGTCAGTTACCGAAAGACTCAATCTCCAAAACACCATAAATTGGAAATAACTCCAATTGCTGTATGGATCGTTTCTACTATTGGTGGCGGTAGTTCTACTCTTAAGTATTTAGAAAAATTCATGCAAACAGTAGAATCTTATTACCATTCAGCCAATGCCGGAAGGTAAGAAATTAAAAAAGGTTTGTTCGTTTCACTATTTTGCTTTTACTGCAAAACGCCGCAGTTTTGACGCCGCTGCAAACAGCCATAAAGTCACTAAATTTCAATATTTTATTCGTGTCGTTGATTTTTCATTCCGGCTCAATTAAAAAAAAAAAAAAAACAGTTTAATTCTGGTGTTCGTTCCGGCAAAAATAACGTTTTTTATTTTATTTTCGGTTCAGTTTCGTGTGATTAATTATTATTAAAATCAAATCAATTTCTCTTTCGCGTAAGACAAGTGACTATACTGCGAGACCTCGCAAATGAAGAAGCAACAACTACAACTGAAGTGGAGAGTTGTTAACATGTACCATACAGAAATAAAGCGATATTTTTTTCGGTTCAGTTCAGATTTTCATTTCAAATTGGGGTAGTTACCACATGTTAAAAAAGTTATTTAAAATATTACATGATTCAAATCGACCTCTTCTCTGTGACGTCACGCTTACATACTTAAAGCCGCAAATGTCGCTAGTGTCGTTATTTTACAGCGATGAGAAAGTGACAGTTGATGGTGATACTGACGCCGTGGACATAACCTTGTTTCTATTTATCAACTGTAATACAAAACGTCGTTACAAACTTGCTCAAACAAAAATAAATAAGTAAAAATGCGTGCTAACTTGACAGCAATCTAACCTAACAAACAAGTTCCCCTTACCCCGCAAGACATACGTCGCAAAATATCTTTGTCATACTTCGAGCAGCACGTCGCAACTAAGTTGCAACGGAAGCGGCGAGGGTAACGTCACATTGGCGGGAATAGATATGTCCGGTATTTTCAGTATTTTATTCTCATTTAAACACAAAAATTGTGCAAAATAAAAAAAATATATAGAAAATTTTAATTTAAAAATACTTGCTTCTAATAGAAAAATGAAAAAAGGCAAAACTACCCCATTATTTTCACATACTTTTTTTCTCGTAAGTTTTAAGTTTGTGCAAATCCTTAGATTAATAATATAAAACACTGGATGTTTCCAAGAATTTCAAGTATCTATCTACATCTGTTCCTTAAATTTTGAATATTTCAGTATGCCTCAAATATGAAATGAACTAAAATTTATAAAATTTCGGTTTCGGAATCTATATTCCTTTATTAGGAATTAGAAGAGAGATTCCGTTTATAAGTATAACCGGTTCTAACCACTAGTCAAAACCCAGTGTTGCCACACAATTCACTCACGAAGTAACTGCAAAATTTTGACGCCGCATCTTTACAACTAACGTGAACAAACACAGATATATCGTCTTTTTATTAACTGCTAGGTCAAGTAGAACGCGGCGATAAACCGTAAACACAAAATAGCGAAACGAACAAACCAAATATTTTCCTAAACAAAAAACCTCAATCAAATAATTTGAAATCAATTTAGGTGGGCAATAAAACTGAGAGAATTATTCCGCAAATTACCGTTCTACTTTGTTCACCGTCTACACACTGAGCGTTACAAAAAACTAACTTGGGAGACTCCAATTCCAGATTCCCACAAAATAACCGAAGCAGAAATCGATCAGTTCGTCGATATAATGAAACCTATTGTAGTTCACGCTATTTATTCTCGCCAAGGAACCGCTGAAGTTACTCAAGCTTTGCAGCATTTAGCGACTTTGCGCCCTAATGTCATAGTGCCGTTAGTACTTGATAAAATCTACGCTACATTAGATTCCTTGACTGAGCCACACAAATTGACAGCATCTATGCAGTGTCTTGTTGCTGTAGCAAGACCGATGGTCCAAGGAGCGAAAAATGGATATCCAGATGGTCCGACTCACGTTATCCCACTTCTGATTGCTTTATTACCTGGAATAGATCCCAATGATGTTAGAAAATGTTTTGTCACTTTCCAATTTATATCTACTTTTATTTTAATGATTCCTTTAATTGATCAATCGGACGCTAGAGAACACTGGCCGGATTTATCTGAAGAAGAACATATAGTTTGCGAAGCCACTGCTGGATTTGAAGATTTTGTGCTTCAGTTTTTCGACAGGCTATTTAGTTTAATTGAAAATAGCTCGTTGGAAGTAACCAGACTCGAACAAGTGGATATGGATAAAAGAAGCAAGCTAGAATCAATGGCTGAAAATGCTTTATCATCTATTTGTAATGTAATTGCTACACAGACTTCGCCAACAATATTTAGATCTGCCTTAAAGAAACTGTTTTCATTTGTCACTGAACATATTTTGGAGACGAAAGTTTCTGGACATATGTTAGCAATAATGTGTCGCGCTTTCGCTAGAGTTAATCCGGAAGAAACATTGCGCCTTTTTGTTCCTCATTTATGTGACACCATTAATGGACTTATGGGTGACAGCGATGAAATACAAAAAGAAGAGATACTAGACAACGAATTATTATACAATTTGTTAATATTATCTGAGGCAAGTATTAATGATACAACACTACAATAATAAGAATTACACACATTGTGCAGCATATTTGAATATTAGTGGTCGTTGAATATGCAACACCAAAAAATATTAAAAATAAATAAATGAGATTTAGCACAGAAGTGATTAAATTTAGAATCACTGAGTTTAGTCTTTGAAGAAATATACATATTCAAACCTAATGGGGTATGGGACCAAATTTTTATTTATACATAATATGATACTAGATAAAAAATCTATTGTGGCCAGCACAATACCTCTCGCCACTTCCTTTTTTTTGTTACATAAGTATAGGGAGCGCACAGTCATGTTACATTGTTGGCCTTGACAAGCAGATGTGGGGGCCCGTTTCAGAATGATAATTAGTAATTATGTACATAGATGTCAAATGTCAGAATTTTTCATTAAAAATTTCAAGATTTTTTAAATTCACGTAGTTAATTTGTCACCAGGAGTGTGGAATTTACTTGCCGAGGAAAATAAACCACATGGAATTGGAAAATCACTAAATTTAGAATGACAAATTATATTTGACATCTGCTTGTCAAGGCCAACAAAGTCACATATATATTTAACATATTTTGTATACCTACACTCTACACTAAAAATGCTACTTATATCTATTCCTTATATTTAGATTTTTAAAATTTAAATTCATTCTATGAAGAATTTTTGTCCTACTCTTCTAATTTTTCGAGATGTTTTCAATTCATTGTCGGGAGTAACAGTATTTTTGAAGGGTATGTGTAATACACCTATTGTAATTAATTCGCTCGGAGGACATAGTTCTTATTATTTTTTTATTGTTTAGAGTTTATTTATTTATTCCTAATATTTTTTGGTGTTGCATTTTCAACGACCACTAGAGTATTTATAGTATTGTATAAAAATATGGGTACATCTAATATCATCAATGAAACACCATTATTTTTTTCTAAAATAATCCATAAATGGTTAAGAAAAAACTAATCAGCTGTTCATATTTTTTTATAATTTAGCAGGTGTTCCTAAATTTTTGAACGGGACTAAGTTTTTAAACAATTTAAATTAATGGCAATATTTTTGTAGATGTTAGACTGCAATGGTACAATCTTATTACAATACATTGATCGTTTGACGAATATTTTGGACCATACATTGCATCTTACATGTCAGCAAGGAAATCAAATGGCTAGTAAATTACTTGATTGTGTTTTAAACAGCTTAACCGTTGTTCAACCAAAAGAATACAAAAGTGTGCCTCCTCCTTTCTTTCAGCCTTTAAAAGATCATTTATCTATTAGGTAAAAAATAGTATTTATATTTAAATACTTTTTACTCAATTTTTGATTTTAAGGGATTGGGGTAAACCAGGAAATATATTTAAATTAGGATTAGAGTGGTACCAACCTGGTAAATCCGAAATACAGTGTGTTCAAACATTGTTGAATCGTTATCTTCCTCCCGAAATCGAGTGCCTTGAAGCTTATATAAGCGGAAACAAAACATTAACCAGAGAAGAGCTGAGAAGATCATTGAATATTGTCTTAGCTGTGCTAGGATCACAAACCGTTTTGCCGATGTGGCAAGAACCTGCTATTCAATTGTAAGTACATAAAATTATAATTAAATTAATTATTAATTAGGTGTTAACAAATTCTCGAAATCTCGACCATACATCATTTGATTCGTGTATCAAAATTCCTTAAATTCACTTTAGTGTAGTTTCAAAATCGTAGACCAATAGTTTATCTAATTTTTAGGAGTCCCAGTTTTTTAACAATGTTCTGATCAATAAATGGCAACAAATACAACGAATTTGTTTATTATAAATCCACAAATTCAAAAATAAAAATAAAATTAGTGACATTTTAAGAGTTTCCAATTTTTTTTTAATTTGTTAGTCTGTACATAAAAGTATTAGACCCGTATTTTGTATTTTCGCCGAATATTTTTTAATACGCCAGAAAAAAATATTAGTTTCAATAAATGAGGACTGAGTAAATAGACGGCGCGTGTAACGGCATCTATTGTACACACTGAGAACATACGTTTCAGAATTGCAGAAAAATAGTTTATCTACTTTCTAGCAGCAACTATTTAATGAATCCGGGTTTTGTGGATTTTAGGGATGCTCAGATCAATAAATAGCAACAAATATAACGAATTTGTTTATTATAAACTCAAATTCAAAAATAAAAATGGAGTTAGTGGCATTTTAGGGGTTTCCAAGGTTTTTTTTATTTGTTAATCTGTACATAAAAATATTAGACCTGTATTTTATATTTTCGAAATCAACGGCGCATGTGACATCATCTCCACTGAGAACATATGTTTCTTAAGAGTGAGACGGATATGTAACAAACGCGCTGGGAAAGTCAAAAATCAGCAGTTTTACTAACATTATTGGAAGATTTTTTTGGGAGGTACGAATACATTTAATATATCTTATTGTATTATTAATTAAATATATATTTAAAATTATAGTAATATTAATCAATGAATTTGAAGAATTTTGAACATATTAGAAGAGTAGGACAAAATTCCTCATAGAACGAAAGAAGAGATACAATTTCAATTATTTGTGTGTACAAAGAAATTATAAGTAACGAATTTAACATTTCAGCAGTCATGTGACTTTGTTGGCCTTACAAGCAGATATGAGGATCCGTGTCAGAATGACGGTTAGTAGTTATTTACATAGATGTCACAATTGTCATATGTAATAATTTTTCATTTTAAATTTCAAAATATTTGATGTTTATTTGTCATCAGTATAGAATATACTTGTCGAGCAAAATAATCCACATAGATTTGGAAAACCATAATGTTTTGAATGAAAACTTATTATATTTGACATCTATGTGCATAATTACTAGCTATCATTCTGACACGGGCTCCCATTTCTGCTTGCCAAGGCCAACAAAGTCACATGACTACTCGCGCCCTATGCAACATAACATGAAAATGGCGAGAGGTATTGTGCGGGCCACAACAGTTTTTTTTAAAGCCGTAGACTTGACTTTTGACAGAATTAAAACCCCTTTACGATTCTGTAAGATCTTATTTGCCCTTATAAAGGTATAAGTATATAGTGAGACGTCAATTTTTTAAGAATAAATGCAGTATTACTGAAATTTCAAGTAATTGTTAACACCTAATCTAAATTACAGTCGAGAAATTTATCCATATTTAATAATACATTTCTGAATGTAGGATTCCTTCGAAATTGGAGCCTTGGGCCTTTGAAATGATCATAGGAACAACACAAACAGTTACAATGCCAGATGGAAGAAATGTAAGAAAAGTTTTAACTGATTTAATGCATAGGTTACAGCAAAAGATACTTCAGTGTGCTGAAGATGACACCAAAAGTTTATTTACTTTGATATCTGTAAGTTATTTTTGTTATTTAATCTGCATTGTTTAAAAAATAAATCTGCAGATTTGGGATACTTTACTTATGAACAAATTCCGTCTGCGGGATTTTGAATCTCATTGGAAAAACTTCCACGTTATAAAAAAATTATTAGAAGACAGATTACGGGGAAATAAAGGACATTTGAGACAATTATTAGTTGATCGTGTGATGTTACACCAAGAATTCAGAACTGAAACTAGAAGTTGTACTTTTACTGAAACGCATAAACAAATCATTATAGATTTGTATTCGTTAAGTATCAGCCATTACAGTGAAGTAAGTTTGAATATTTATTGTTTAATTCACAAATAAAAATATGTTTTTCCAGGTAAGAATTAGAGCCCAGAAAAAACTATTTTCTTCCGTAGCAACATTCCCTTATTCATATACAGTGCTTACTCCTTACCTTCAAAAAAGTTTACAAGTTGATTCTAACGAAAATCATGAAGAATTTAAAGGCTGTTTATATATTTTACTTGGGCCCAAAAATACACCAATAATGACTCGACATGATTGGACATTTGTGAATTCTATTTGGCCATTGTTAGTCAAATCTAAACCGTCTGAAAAGCATTCAGTTATTAATTTAATTGGAGGAATTATGGAAGTTGTTCACAAACATTTTCCAACAATTTCAATCAATGTTGACGTACCGGAAAATTGTTTAGAAGCAGTTAAGGTTTTAGGGAAAAATAAACCGACATTTTCGAATATTGTTACCGAAGAAGAAATTAGACAAGGAATAACAACTTTAGAGGAAATTACCGAACGAAACAAGAATATGTATAAATTAGTTTTAAATTCTTTGCTTGAAGCTATCCAAACAGAAAATCTGTAAGTATTTATGTAAATTTATTCACAATTGGTTAGTAATTTATTCATTTCCAACGTTCAAAAAAGTTGTGTATATCTATTGTTTTTCTACTATCGTGCGGAAAATTTAAATGTCTCAAATTTAAAATGAGTGTGGTAAATAACGAATTCCCATACTAGTACAGGAAATAATTTAAATAAAGAAATATATTATCACGGCATATTATCCATTGCTGGGTGTTCTAATCTGCATTGTGCACACATTTCGGTAATGACGATGACATATTTGTATTGTGCGGGCATTTACCACAAGGGTTAATTTTGTGCCATTTAAAATTCATCGGGATCGAATCGGATTCCCCAGATTCGCGACCAGGCACGCGGCAACGAGACCCCATAGGTAAATGGCGGGAGGTATTGTGTTGGTCACATCAGATTTTTTGATATTTTTAATTAATTAATTAAACTAATCAGAATTCACAAAATCACAATCATAGCCCGAAGGAACACGGCTTTTGAAACTAGCGTATAAAATCATGACATCCGTTTCATTTAATAAATATAATAATATAAAATAACATGAAATATGCGACTTTTCATTCGTAAATTTGCTAATAAACTTTCGCGGTTGTAAAATTCGTGACGTCACGGCTTGTTACTCACACAAAGACATTCCTCTCACACACACACAACGGTCCACGTGGTATCCGTTTGCAAGCTAACCTAAAATTGTGACAGATGACAGCAGACTTAAGAATAAAGGTGTGTAAATAAAACCAATCATAATTCCGAACACAACCGGTAGAGGGCTGCTGCCGCATCCGACAAGCCGTGACGTCAACGTCCAAATATTTAAGGCAACTTTTAAAAAATCATATTTCTGATTGTAAGGTGTAAAACATACACCTACATATTTCATTTAACCTATTCTTTTAAGAAAAAAATAAATTAGAAAATGTGAAATGACCCCATTACTAATTTTCCGCACTTGTTACAAAATTAACTATTACGGCTAGCTAAATGTCAACTGCCATAGATCTATATCACAAAGCATATTAAACAAATTGTCAAATATTAATTAAAATTTAAAACTAAATGATTACTAGTTGATTGTGAATAATGGAGCATTTCCCGAGTAGATATGCAATACACGATTATTACAATATTAAATAATAATTTCAATATTAATTGCAGTCACTGGCGTTACCATACAATGGCACTGAGCTTCATTCGAGATTTAGTACATCCGAATATAAAATACCATGAAAATATTGTCAATTATGTACTAAATACTCTACTACACGAATCGCTAGATTTGCGCAAATTAGCAATACGTGCAACAATTTACGTTTTGAAACAACATAAACTAGTACATCCCAAAATTTCCATCGATCCTTACAGCATCAATAATTCCACTAGATCTTCGAAAACAATTCCTGGTTGTCGGTTGGACAATCAATGGGTTCAATATGATAGCAATACACGACCATTAAGTGCAATTGAATGGGATAAAACAAGATACCTACATAAACAATATCACGGATTTTATTGTTGGCCGGAGAAAATTGAGATATATGTTTCGTCTTCTTCGCAACCAAACACGGATAGACCAAGAGAAGAACTTTGTGAACAAGAAAGAGTAGTTGACGACTTTTTTTCGAATAAAGAACATATAGAAAAATTGATTAAATATTTATCCATGGAAGAGAAGAAAGGGAAGGATAAATTTAATGGATATCGGTTCATAATGTTTAAGGTAATCTGATTTGTTGATTCATTATTGTGAATTAAGGTAGTTGTCACTCGAGTGTACCTATTCAAAAACTTGTTCTATATTTAAAATAAAAATTAAGCTAATGCAGTTTATATTTTAACATTATATGCACAGATTGCATCAAAATAGTTAAAAGCTAATATCAAACACTGTAACAGATGAATTTTCTTTATTTTTCCGTAGAAAAGTTTTTATTTTGAACTGTACCACTCGCACTAACACATACACAAGTGTCGTATTTCAATGTTGAAGAATAACTGTGGCAACGTCGCACCTAGACATTTATTGGTACATTCGGGTATAAAAGTAATAAGATATTTTGAGATGTAATACTAATTCTAAACTACAAATGGAAACTGCAAAACAAATTAATATATTTTTTATCTACAACAGTGCGCTAATATGAAATTAGTACACCAATTTGAATGTCATTAAATCACCCATACGTATTAATAACGTAGGCTACAAATGAACATTTCAATGTTTCTCATTATGTCAAAAATTAAATGAAAAATATATTTTAAGATCAATTTAAACTGTTGTAGATAAAATATTGAAGGATACACATTTGATATAGCCTAATGAAACTTGCGTGATTAAAACACTCGGCTCATCGCCTCGTGATTTAACATCACACGCGTTTCATTATGAACACTATATCAAACTTGTATCCTTAATATCTATTCTTAAAATTACAAAAGTAGTATTATACTGTTTAAAGTTTTCATGATTTTCACGAAAAATACCAATTTAAAAAATATTTCCTTCGAATGTACGTCTGAAATTCTTTTAACCAAAGATCACCTCTTATTCGCTAATACCAAGCGGGTGTTAACTTAACTGATACTCCATCTGGAACGCTTGTACATGGTTGTCAAGTATAATTCTACCTATTTATCGTATCTTCAGATTATAATTTTCTAGAGGCAATAAAATTAAATCTGGATGGTAAATTTTTACATAAAATCCGCTAATTAGTTTTCTATAACATAGTAGTTTTTCGATTAAATGTCGGTATGGATATAAAAGTTATAATTTAAAATGTTGTGTTTATTTTGCCATTTCCTATTCTTCACGTGTTAAATAGGCCAAATTTAATTGCAAATATCTCAGGTACCGCGTGGTCAATTGTTTTAAAACTTGTAGAGTAGGTAGATTATACTTGAGATGTACTTAAAATGGTTTCACGATATAACTACCTGAAGTGTATTATTATTTTCAGAATCTATTTAGAAATTATGGCGATAAACACCTTCCTCTCTTCCTGCCATATTTGGAACGTCTAATTGGTAGTCAAGAAGAACAGGACCAACGATGCGCTGCGGAAATAATAGCAGCATTAATTCGTGGCTCGAAACACTGGCCTTATGAAAAAGTTGAGCATTTATGGAGTGTAATCGGTCCATTATTACGTACAGCGCTTTCCAAAATGACTGTAGAAACCATTGGTGATTGGGGAATTTGTTTCGCTACTGCTTCAGAAGGCCGGGACCCAAACAGACATCACTGGTTGTATGAATTATTAATGGAAAATCCGTTACGATCTGACGAATCTTCGTTTATTGAATGTGGAAGACTGTACACACTTCAAGGCGCGTTGAATCAACAAGTTTGGAGACTCTCTGAATTATTTGATCGGCTATTTATGTACCTTAAAGATTATTTAACGCATTCGTACCAAAATGTGCGGGAAAGAATTAGCAGCGTACTTACAAATATGTTTGAAACTGATATTGTTTTTCCTGGTTCAATTGAATTTGGAGAAGGCCGTTCAATTCGGGGACCACGCATTGCTGAGTTCATGAAGGAAATTGTGCCGCAATTAAGTATTTTGTATACTGCTGGCGTAAAAGATGTAAATCATGTGAATCATAATGATGTTGAACATACGACTAATATGATGAACAGTATACAGATATCTAATAGCGAGAAGGATGTCGCCATTCGGTTATTTAAAACTGGTATGTATTCCATTTCACATTTTCCATCCTGTTTGAATAATAAATAATATTTTTTAAGTTGTTTTTCATTTTATTTATTAATAATATTTTATTGGCTGCTATGTCAATGGTGGGATTCAGCCATAGGCTGTTCTTCCACTCAACCAATTCATTTATAATTACAAATAACCACCAGTTTACAATGCCAATACAATATAAATTAGAAATGATGTGGCCAGCACAATACTTTCCGTCTATCCTGTGTATATGTATAAATTCCACACAAATTTTCTTGCAAAAGATTCTAAATTTCCAATAAAATTATTTCATAAACAAACTATGCAAATTGCACTAGATACTGACATCTTCTTTTGTAGCTTTTCCCATTCGTTAGGGCTAGCTATTTTTTCTTTTCTACTCATTTCTGTTTTGCGTGTCGTTCTCACAGTTCCTTTTCTGTCAAGTCTTCCGCAATAGTCCTTCCATTTTATCTTTGGTCTTCCTCTGTTTCTTCAACCTTCTATTTGTAAGCTATTCATTCTTCTTCCAAAAATATTTTTTATCTCTCCTCATGACATGTTCAAACCAATGTAATCGTCTCCCTTGTATCTTTCTAGAAACTTCTTACACTAGAGTTATTTCCCTTATTCTTTCATTCCTTACCGTAACTTTCCGTGTCTTCCCAACATCTTCATCTCTACATTTATTTACTTTTCATGGATACTGACATCTGTCAATTTGAATTATCTGAATATATTAGCAGTTTCCATGGTTAGCATATCTGGCTGATTTATGAAATTTAATATTTTCATATTTCTTTAACTCTATATCTATTGAATATGTAGTATAAAATGCAATCAAATCGTATTGAGAATAATATATTCTTTAAGATATAAAAATAAAAAAATATATTTCATCACGGCATATTACCCATTGCTGGGTGTGCCAATCTGCTTCATACACAGATGTCGGTAATGATGGAATATTTGTACCGTGCGGGCGCTTAACAGGCGTCACCTCACGGACACTCATTGCTGGCGTGGAGAGTGCGCCACAGGGGTCAATTTTGTGCCATTAAAATGCGATGTAATTTTTGGCGTCGGTCGGGATCGAACCCGGGTCCCCTAGATTCGCGACCGGACACTTTTTTCTTTAAGATATAATAACGTTAAATGCCAATAAATGATCTTTAACTGCGTTTTTTCAAGAAAAGTTGTTAAAATCTTCAAATGAGGGTACTTCCGGTTGACCAATTATAACCAAAATCTAAACACTTCTTCTGGATGTAAACTTGAGGAATACGAAAAATTATAATTTTTGGAATCGTGGTATTGAAGTTATGCGATCTGAAACTTTCGTCACACACAGTCCTAAATCTTTATAGCTACACTGTGTATTCAAGTTTTTTGGGGGGGAGGGGGAAGTTTTTTTTTATTAAATTGTCCTGTTTATAATATTCTTCTTTTCAGTGTGCAAGTGGATAATCGGCAGCATAAGCCGTACAAACTTCGGCGCTATTTCCGAATACTACCAAATATTCCCTTTAGCATGTTTACTTCAAAGTTATGAGGCCGACGAAGAGCTCATAGTAGTGTGTTCATCCATGCTGGCAGTTCTTGCTCAATCCTTAACGCTCCCAAAACATGTACCTGTAGCCCTAGCCGCAATTCGCTCTGTAGCTGAAAGCAGATCATGGTCGGCACGGGCAGCCGCTGCCGAGTATATCCAAGTTTTTGTTTTCCACAATATGGCGAATATTCTCAGCAAAGATGAATGGGTTGAAGAAGTGAAGAATATTGTGATAAAGTTATTGGAAGATGATCAGCCGGAAGTTAGGATTCAGGCTAGTCAAGTTCTTGGAGGGTTGCTGCACTGTCAGTTTATTCCTTCTTCCATGGAACTTTTGGTAAGTAGTTTAAAAATTCCCTCTTTTGCGTGTAGGAGGCGCAGCCAGCCAACAAATCACAAGCAAGATATTTATTTTTTGTTTATTTTAGGAAATGTTCAAACGGAAAGCCAAAACACGTCTAAAAGTCCCAGCGCCAGTAGATAAGGAATCAGATTCTCAATCACGCCGTGCGCAACATCGAGCTGTAGCAGTGCGCGCAAGGCACACTGGAGTTCTTGGCATGTGCGCATATATTAACTCTCATCCGTATGACGTTCCTGATTACCTACCCGATGTGTTCTTGGAGCTTGGTGCACATTTAAATGACCCGCAACCAATACCGGTAAGAATAAGAATCTCATTTAAATGGATATTCCTTCTGTCCGAAATTATGGTTCACATTACGGGTTTACAATTTGTCTCAGCAATTAATGGGGTAGTTACCATATGTTAAAATTTAATGAAATTCTTATTATTTGTTTACAATAATAAGATATATACTCTAATAAAATTCTCCATTTATTATGTAAATATTTCAAATCGACCTCTTCTCTGTGACGTCACGCTTACATACTTAAAGCCGCAAATGTCGCTAGTGTCGTTGTTTTACAGCGATGAGAAAGTGACAGTTGATGGTGATACTGACGCCGTGGACATAACCTTGATTCTATTTATCAACTGTTATACAAAACGTCGTTACAAACTTGCTCAAACAAAAATAAATAAGTAAAAACACGTGCTAACTTGAGAGCAATCTAACCTAACAAACAATTTCCCCTTACCCCGCAAGACATATGTCGCAAAATATCTGTCATACTTTAAGCAGCACGTCGGAACTAAGATGCAACGGAAGCGGCAAGGGTAAACTCACAGTGGCGGGAATAATTGTGCAAAATAAAAAAAATATGGAAAATTTAAATTTAAAATTGCAATTTTCTCAACAAAAATAAAAAATACGAGTATTATTTTTCATAACTGTTTCGATTAAAGTTAAAAATGGGACAGAGGGAATGGTTTTTAATGAACATATTAACTGTTTAATTGTGTGATTTCTAGGCAACAATCCGTAAAACATTGGGTGACTTCAAGCGAACCCACCATGATAATTGGGAAATACACAAGCTTAAATTTACAGAAGATGAATTGGCAGTATTGAGTGATTTAACAGTGCCACCTTCATATTATGCCTAGATTTCATTATTAAAAATTATGCCCGCATACTTGTGTCTCCTATCATCATGCTCATAATAAAAATATATTTTTGACAAGGATTAAAAGCAATACAAACAAATTTATTGTTTACATGTTTAAAATTTTATACATTGCATTTTTACAGAATGTATTTTATTTAAACAGTATATTTGTTTGTCTGGTTTGTAATCCACAATAAAATTTTATATAAGATACGTAAAAAGTGATTATAATGTAATTTTTAAGCATTAAAGCTAATTTTCTAAATATTAGACAATAATTTAAATATATAACTGATAAAATTACATTCCTAGTTAAATTTTTATGTCTGAATTTTGCTTGTAGTTTTAGTTTTCCATTTATAACTTCAACTAATTGCGTATTAAATAATCTAAATATTACATTATCATCACAATTTAATGGCTGTGTCAACAATTATTTATAGAAAATATATTTCTTCTCCAAAGTTTATAGTTCAATCAACACAGACTAGTTAAATACAACCGAAGAAACTATAGGATAAAAAAGTTTTCAACAATTTTATGCACTAACAAAATAATACTGCAGTACAAAATTTGTACCAATTTATGACAAATCGTTGTTTTATTTTACCATTCTTTTATAACAGATAATTATATATTTATATTGGTTGAGGTGATCCTTAATGGTGTTATACATGTACATTTTATTTATTTTGATATTTTGTGTTTTTGTTAACATTTCAATGGTATAATTCCTTTTACTTTGTGGTATGTTTATCGTTAAGGTTTTATGATACGATGTACTTCTCATGTAATTAATTTTTCAATATATTAACTTTTCATCAAAGTTGTAATACCAATTTTATTTTTATAAAACAGTACAAATAAAAATTATATATTATTCAACTCATCTAACAAACTCTTACATTTCGACCTTAAAACTTTAATTGCCTCAATAAACAGCACATCTGGCTTTAATGCTCCAACAGATTCCACAGTAACTACAGACAAAACACAATAAACATATATAAAAAAATTATGTATTAACAATTACTCGACAGTCCTATACCAACGTTTCGGTGTATCCTTGCACCTTCTTCAGGGCAAGAAGATCTTACAAATTGTTACAATTCATGTACACGAAATATATTCGTACTAAATATTCAGTTAATTTATTAAACATCGTACAAAAAATTCAAAGAACATACACACATCCATTTGCTGTAAAAAACGACAACCGAATAATACGGAAAATAGCCGGAAATATCCTGTGTAAGGATTCTGGTGATTGATACGGGCTCCTATTGGTCGTCTGTACACCAATAATAATGTAGCAAGTTGTAGGAATATAAATAAAATGTAAGGAAATTAATGAAACGTTGGTATAGTAAGAAATGCTGTTTGGCTGAACTTTCGAGTAATTGTTAACACCTAATCCACATCACAGTCGAGAAATTACCCACAATATATAAAAAATAACTGAAAAAATACTTACATATGAAGTGGTCTCGAACTTTGGTCATTTCTACAGCATCTTTCAGGTCATCGTATCTGTAGACATTTCTGCTACTTGTATCGTATCTGGAATCGTTTACTACTGCTACTTTTCTTCCGTCTGCGCTACGTTTCAACCCAATAACGCCGGGAGAAAATGAACGTTGTAATTTTTCGGCTTGTTCACCTTCCACTTCGCGAGTTAGCCTAATGTCTGGTAACAGTCGGTAAGAAGCAGTGGCTGAAACCATAAATATTTTATTTTAAATTATTCAGTAGATGTTAATTTATATAAAATATTACTACTATTATTTGGTTTCTTACAGTTTTTGATTTACTATAATAAAATCTACACGTGACAATGAGGTCAATTAAATATGTAGGTGTATGTTTTACACTTTACAAGTCTTTAGAATCAGAGATACGATTTATTAAAAGTTGCCTTTAATTTCAAATATTTGGACGCTGACGTCACGGCTTATCCGTTTTGTTTGGAACTATGTTTGGGTTATCACTTGTCAGTTTGATTTTGTGTTGTTACAGCAACATATTGTTAACTAAAAACATTTCATACAACTTTTGATTTTTATTTTAATAAATGTTTTATTTACGTATCTTTACACTTAACTCTGCTGTCACTTGTCACAATTTTAGGTTAGTTTGTTTACAACAGCAAACGGAAACCACGTGTACCGTGTGGTGAATGTGTGTGAGAGGAATGTCTGTGTAACAAACCGTGACGTCACGAATTTTACAGCCGAAACAACGAAAAGAATATTTTTTACTTAAAATCCCGGTGAATCAGTTTTTAAAACAATTTTTTTGGCCAGATTCAGAATAATTTTAATTCAAAAATTGTCAATTGTAACTCAGAATAGTTAATTTAATTTTAGAACGCATCAAAAGTAATTCAGAATATTCAATTTAATTTCAAAAATATTAATTTTAATTCAGACAAAATAATTGTATTTCAAAATATATCAATAGCAAATTCATAAAACTGTATTAACCTTGATCTACATTAGCGATAAAGAAAGTTCCCTACGGTGCTTGAGTAAAATTAGTCAACAAATATGAGTCATAAACAAACAGAATGAAAAAAAAAGAATTATGCAACTCAAGACTACATAAATATAAAAACTAAAGAATTTTTTTATAAATTACTGTATAAATTACGAAGAACCAAACTAGAGCGACTATATTGATTACCTACTAAAGAAGTATTTTATTTTTATATGTTGCTTACCAACTGGCGAGAATTTGGCATGATCTCTTCCAATTCCTTTTACAGCTATAAGTTTCAAGTCTAATTCATGACCGGGTCTCATTTTTGATATCAAAATATCGTCATGAATAGGACCAACATCTTTTTCTTTACAAATTGAAGCTTGGTCCCCAATTGGGATCCATTTTATGTGCTTGCTATAAACATTATTATTTTTATACATATCATCAGCCCTTGTAGATTCGTTTCGAGCTTCATTATTCCATGTACATTTTATTTTGAGTTCGAATTCTAATGTATCTTGTTCACTACCCTCTCCACTACCTATAATTTTATTCTATATTAAAGTATTTATTACTGATAGTATTTTATACCTTCTGGCCTAAATTCAAATTTGCGAGGGTCGGCTTTTAATGGAATTAAGCCTAGTCTATGTACTAAAACCTCATCTTGTATAATAGAAGTGTTATTGTAAACAAATACTTTTTCTATGGCCATGCTTGGAACATCACTAAGCATTAATCTGCGAAAAGTATTTGCCAGAAAAGGATGTATTCCAATTAAATCAAATTCCATTTCCAAATCCTCATAACGTATAATAACAATTCTAAATTTACTTTTAAATGTTTTTATGTTCCATACATCGTCAAAAATTGTTGGTGCCGTCGGCACATTCTATCAATTTAATTATGTTGTAACAGCATAAACATTTAGATAAAAACAAGTATTACCTGTGAAACAGTATGTTCGTTTAGTATTACACGACTCTTTTCGTTAAACTTATTAACCATTTTTACGTTTTAATTAACATTCAACACTGACATTTATAACCTAACACAAACACGTGTGATGAAATTGTCAAACAACACAAAAACACAAACAACTCTCATCATATAGTTGGCAAAATTGTTGTTTTCCTTTTAGGAAAATTATGGAAATTGGTACAACTGATATTAGTTAGTTCTCGGAAAATGTGACACGAGTTGCTAACGCATGTCGCCTTGGTAGCTGTCGTGATTGTATTGTTCTGTTTGATCAGTCAGTTATTATTATTACTTAACTAAACTTTGTTGTGTTTTACTTAAATCAAATAAAAGCTAGTGTTTCCTTATGCAGATTTGTTTTTGTCGCCAAAATTAAGCCCCCAACGTCAATCATGAGTGATGATGACAGAGATATTGACATAGAAAGTGATGTAAGTTGCCATTTGTTAACAAATGTTCGTGAATGTAATCACAATTTGTGTTGTGTTTTGCAATGAATTTCTAAATTTTGTTTATTTACTTTTTATGCGCAAAAACTCGTGAAATTAATGTATTTTTAGGAGGGGGACGATTCGGATTCAAGATCTCAAACACAGAGACAATCTAGTAGTCAGTATTATTCACAGGTTAGTTCATTTTAATCACATGTATCTTATCTGTCATATGATAATTATTATTGAAATTATGATTAATTTTATAGTAAAAAATTATTTGTTTTGGAAAGTATAACCAATTAATTTGTACATAAAATTACGCAAATCCCACATTGTGGGTTAGCATTAGCATATACCCGAAAAACAAGAACTCAGCTGGTTCATTCCCTCTTTTAACAACATTCTTATTAACCTTAAATATTCATATAGCAAATAATTCTCACTCTTAACCAGGATTTCGAACCGTTATTTTTTTCGTTCCGGTTCAATTAAAAAGAAAATATATCAGTTCGGTTCCAGTTTTCGTTCCGCCAAATATATCGGTTTTTTACAGTTTTTGGTTCTGTGTGATTAGTTATTATTAAAATCAAACCAAATTTTCTTTCGCGTAAGACGAGTTGCGACTACGCTACGAGACCCCACAAATGAAGAAACAACAACGAAACCTGAAGTGGAGAGCAAGATTGTGTTTACGCGCGTGTTTGAATATGTAACAAAACTAAATAAACCGATATTCAGGTTAAGTTTTCGTTCCAACAAAACGGTTTTTTACGGTTCGAAGCCGTACTCTTCATATATTAAAGTGACCGATTTTCGGTAGCCAAGTACCAACATCTGGACTACAATAATATTTACTGAACAATCATCTTTCGCCGCCCTGTCCAATCCTAATTCTTTCGCCTCGTCCATATTCATACGAAATTGAGAACATTCTTACTACAATGACCGATTTTCAATAATAGTTACGCATCTTTCGCCACACATTCCTGTCTAAGCACACTTCTTTCGCCTCGGCCACATTCATAATTGCATTCATACATACTATTCTTCTCTTCCCACTTGGAAACTTTCCTTTAGCACACTGGACGGCCACGGAATCGAACATCCTCAACTTCAACATATAAACACAGTACAAAATATAATTATAATTACATGATGATTTTATGTTAAAAAAAGAGTGTAGAGTATGATTGTGCAGGCGGAGAAACGGGCACATCACAACGCACTGGAGCGGAAACGTCGTGACCACATTAAGGACAGCTTCAGCAGTTTACGAGACTCCGTACCTTCATTACACGGTGAAAAGGTGGTAAGTAATATCGTACCTTGAATTCATCCGCAAAATAAATACATTTATTATTCCAAAATAGGCAAGTAGAGCTCAAATCCTCAAGAAAGCTGCCGAGTACATTCAATTCATGAGAAGGAAAAACAATTCACACCAACAAGACATCGAAGATTTAAAAAGGCAGAATAGTCTTCTTGAATCACAAAGTGAGTTTTTTTGTTTTACTTGAAAAGAATATGAATAATTGTATATTATTCAACTAGTGGGTAATGATGACTGTAACTCAGGAAGACGAAATTTGTAACGGGCCCATAAACCATAATCGAAATACACATGACAAATTTATATAAAAATCGTAAAATACTTATTAATTAACTAGTAAAGCTAAATAATTTTAATAATAAATTCTTCAGCAAAATTATAACGAATTAAAAATTTCATGACCGTCACGAGTATCGATTTAATTCTATATGTCAGAAATATGAAAGATTAGAATCCCGTCTATAATTCTACAGTGCCCTGCCCATAAACTAACCATTTTCCATATCCATTGGTGAGTGAAGAGGGTGGAACTCTCACGAAAAAACATTAGCTGTTTTTTGGCTATACACTGGTTTGGAGTGTTTTGAAATATACTTTTTTCACGAATGAAAACGGTGCAAACTACAGCTACTACATACAGGGTGTATCGCGGAAAGTGAAACATAGGCGTTTAACACGGGAAATCAGTTTTTCCGTGCGCATTGCTCCCCTAATTATTTTAGACAAAAAGTTTCAAATGGATGTTGTAAAGCAAAAATTTCTACATCCGAATCAATAAAAAAATCATTTTGGCTACTTCATAACTGCAGAAATAAAATTTGAAAATTCACGGAATTACAATTTAATAGTATTAGCTATGGAATTACAAACAAAAGCGTAACTTTTTATCTATAGTGCAAACAATTGACGTCACCCTACGGCCGACCAGGGATAGGATAACGTTAACGAATTGTTACGTTATTTCATAACGTTATAAAAAAAAATCGTTACGTAACGTTATAAATAACTTAATAAAAAACGTTATGATAAAGTTATTTTTGTTTCGTTATTTTAATGTTATAACAACCGTATTTTTCTCAAAATTAAAAACAATGTATTAAAAAATAGACTTATCTTATTCTAGAAATGAAATAAAGTGTTCAACATTTAAATTTGACCACTAGTGACATCTATTAATTATAAAATACGAAATAAATTATCAGGAGATTATACTTTCAAACGGTAAAAATCTTGTAAAATTTGTAAACTTGGATAACGTTATAATGAAACATTATTTGTTATGTTACGGTTACACAACGTTATTTTGTAATTGTTATTAAAAAAAAATACTAAATGAAACGTTATTATAACGTTATCGAGTATCGTTACGTTACGTTTTCCATCCCTGCGATCGACAACATTGGTTTAAAATATTTTCGAAGTATTTTTATGTTATTGGATACTAAATTTCATGCATTTTTTAAATATAAACAAATATATAGCGTGTTCTATTTAAAAATTAAAAGTTGCCATCAATTATTCGAACACCGGAAGTAATAATCTTGGTATACCTGTTTTTTCAAACACACGTTATATGTATAAAAATTGGTTTATGGGTCCATTCGTTGGAGTTACAGCCATTACTCGCGTGTAGAATACTATACTTTATTTACATTGTTTCTATAGTTGCAAGTATGTGATTGGCTAACGCACCGTGAGTAATAAATTATAACTCGATCGTTTGGGCTTCGTAAGACTTTAATAAACAAATATGTATAATTCAACAAGAGCAGATAAAAATATTTCTGTTGCAGTACGGACTTTGGAGAAAGCCCGAGTAAGCGGCAACTTCTCCGTAGATACCAGCGACGGAAAAGATAGTACCGGTTACCCCCACGAAACAGAATCCGACACTTCGGATACCGAGACCACTGTGCAAGCCCGCCGTCCGAAAAAACTAAAAGTCTCAGGCGCACATCATTAGGGACATCGGTGACAATTCCGGAGCCGTGATTCTGACCAGTACAAATCGAGGTGTCCCAAGTTGATTCGTTTGACTGAACCTCGGACAGATAATCTCATGCCACCGTGAACAGACTTACTTGCTCTCATGTATTGTTGAAATGTGTGAACTGATTAAATGGTTGTCTGTGAGTGGATGCAAAATAGATTAGGTGTTATTCTAGTAATCGTTAGCTCTACTGGGTATATTTTTATACCGTTGATTGCTAGTATTTTTTAATTTTAGGTAACTATTCGGAAATCAGAATATCCGTTACCTAATGTTTAATATTTACTAATTTGTTTATTGTACATATTTTACTTATTATATATTATATTTTTTGGTCATTTTTGATCAATTCGGTATAGTGTTTCATGTTTAAAAAAAATATTTCAATATAAAGTTGAACTTTGTAAACCATTTATTTATGTTTTATTTTGGCACATGTACCATTCAATAAAGTGGTAAATATAACAATGATTGTACTTTTTTAAACATATCAAATATAGAAAATACCAATGCACTTTAAATAAAGTATTACTTCCGGTTAATGGTTTGTAAACAAAATTTAACTTGTTCCAATAAATAAAAAAATCTGTAATGCGGAATTTTGGGTTATGTTTTATTATGTTTTTCCTGAAAAATCTGTTGTTCCAAGTCTGGAGAGATGCCCCCCTAAAAATATAAACCGTCATTTTTTCTCTTTTTAACGATCTATAAGTTTGTACATCAAAAATGTGAAAAATAAGTTAATGAAAATATTTAAAAGTTAATTTCGTAAATGTCTATTATATTTTGTTGTTTCGTATTATTATATTTTGTTTATTTTCAAATACTGATATTTTTCAATTCTACGTTGAAAAGAGAAAAAAAATGGCGATTTATATTTTAGTAAAATAATTATAGGCTGCTATTTATGCGGCATTAAATTGTTCTTCACCTCAGCAGCTTCATCCAAAATATTCTTAGGAATGTATTTTTCATCAATTATAGCGAATAAGAATCTTAACGAAACCAGAAAAAAAATCAATTTCAATTTGTCACAATTTTGCTAGGATTTTCGAAAAATTGCGACGTAGCCTACTTATTTAAAACTCATACTACTACGAATTGCTGTATATTTCTTTTAATAATTTAATAACTAGAAATCAGTATGACAAAATTATGTAAGTACCTTAAACGAAAAGTGTCTTTAAGGTACTCACAAGTAATTACTGCCTCGGCCGTACACAATTTGCTCATACCTTAAAGATTCACTTTTCGTCCTAGTACATAAAATACTATTATAAGAGTCATTTTTTTCTATTGCATATAATAAAGAAGTTAAATGGGAGGCATCTTCCCAGACTCACCCTGTATAGTCAAAATCTAATATTTTAATTTAATATCAATCATATACGAGTTTCAAATACCAAATTTTAGAAGTTTTGGAATATATTTGTTCAAGAAAATCTGTTCAGAGCTTCAAGACCAATTCCGGTTTATAAATTTTAACAAAAATCTAATATATCGTTCTCATTCATATATAAAAGTCTTAAATACCAAATTTGAAAAGTTTTGGATATTTTAATACAGTTTTTCATTAAAAACTGCTATTCAATAAAGTACCATTTTTGGATGACCAATTTTACCCAAAATCTAATCAACCCTAATATGAATAATGAAAATAGAAATTTTGATGTATTATTGTGGACGAAAAAATCATAACACACACACAGACAGATACACATCATTGTACAAATAGTAAAAACGTGTTTTTGGACCCAAAACATTACCCTCCTGTACGTAAGTAAGGTAAGTATACAAATTCATAATATAGGTTGGCGGGAGGTGATTACAAGAGAGAGTGATAAAAATAAATTGATAAAGTGCTCGTTATTGCTTCAGAAAAGCTTTTAATGGTATTACATAATTAAATCATGCGTATCAATTTGAAAGTGCTCCATATGTTAAATTTTTGGTAACGTCACAAGATGGCTGCCCATACGATCTACGTGCTATAAGACAATGAATTTATATTTGAATTATTAGTCATAGATAATTTTAAATATCGCTTAATTTTTTAAATTACGAATACGCTTCAAACATTTCAAGTCAAATGGCAGCTAATCTAACGAACAAAATCGATTCGACTTCTGACAAAAATACAACAATGGAAGATTGTTACGAAAATTTGATTGTTGTTGATGTTGGTGCTAATTTAACAAATAAAAAATATACCAGGGATCTCGACTCCGTCATCCAAAGAGCAAAAGACGCAGGTAAAATAGATTAATAATGAAGTTTAGGTTATGTTTATTATTTACTCATCAAACAAAAATTCCTCATTTTGCAACAACAATGAGATGTTGTAATCAATATTTCTTTCATTTCTACAGGTGTTCAAAAAATCATGGTCACTGGGACCTCTGTAAAAAATAGCAAAGAAGCACTACGATTAACTCGAATTTATCCGGGAATAATATATTCGACAGCAGGTAAATATATTCTGATATTTTGTTGTATCATCAATAATTTGATTTATTTTGAAGGTATTCACCCTCATGATGCGAAATCGTTTACTGAAGAATCATGGGCTGAATTACAATCAGTTGCACAAAATTCGGAATGTGTAGCAATTGGTGAATGTGGATTAGATTACAACAGAAATTTTTCAGAACCTGACGAACAAAAACATGTGTTCCATAAACAGGTATTTTATAACGCCAACTATTTTTAAGTGTTAATAATTACTCGAAATCTCAGTCATACAGCAATTATTCTTATAAAACCGGTGTTTCGATATACACTTACACCTTCTTCAAATTAGATCTTATACACATAAATTGATGTACCCGAAGATCGGTTTTTTAAGAATAACTGAATCATCTAGGATCATAACCCCTTAAATACACTTTCGGTGAAAAATAAATTAAATATGTACATGTAAATGTTCTTACAACCGGCTTAGGAAATCTGTACGGTACAGCTTCTGCACTTGCTCACGGGCTGCCGGCACACATCAAGAGCGCTGAGTTAGAGGTAGTCAAGGTCATCACAATTTTGCTCGCTTGACACCATTTACGGAACTGCCACATCGTCTCGTCTAAGGCTCGTTGGAAAGCTAACGCTCAAGACAATTCTGTAAAACATTCGCTTAACGAATTGTTGTCATAATAAAATCGTTATATCTACTTAACGATAATCGTCATTTTCATATTTACACATTTAAAAAAATAATAACTTTGGGATCAAATTAAGAACTTTATTTCCTAAAACCAAATTTTAATTTTAAATGAAATATCTAAAATAATTCATATCACTCACAAAACTTCTGGGTTGGTTAGAACAGTTCTGATGGAAGTCAATTATCAGACTCATTCTTCTTCTTGTTGTGGGCTATGCTAGAGCTACTACTACCATCTGTAGAAAAATTGGGAATCTTGCGCTAGGAATACTTATTACATTTTAATATTACAATGCAAACAAATATAATATGACGTGTTTTTGAGATCACTATTCAACATAATACCAATTTTATTTTGACATGAATAAAAATACTGACTTATTGGCAAAACGTTTATGTAACGAATGATTTTTCCAGTCGTTAAAAAATTACGATATCGTTATCTTTTTTTCGTTATGTAGAATTGTTTACAAGAATAGCACTGTAACGATTATCGTTATAATAACGATATAACAATGTATAATGTCAGAAACGAACGTTTACAGAATAGGCCCATTATGTTATGTTATAATGATGCTTACAGAATAGCCCATACATCAGTTTTAAAATCAATTTTAAAAAGTAGCTTCAGGGTTACCAGTAAATATTTCAATGAAAAATGCAGTCTCTTTTTTTGATGTTTTTCCTGTGCCTTGTTTATAATTCGTGCTCTGTCAAAAGGAATTAAATCCACTGTATTCACTTTCAAATAAATAAATATATCATCACGGCATATTACCCATTGCTGGGTGTGTCAATCTGCTTTGTAGACAGATATCGGTAATGATGAAATATTTGCACCGTGTGGGCGCTTACCAAACGTCATCTCATGAGCACTTATTTCTGGCGTGGAGAGTGCACCACAGGGGTCAATTTTGTGCCATTAAAATTTGAAGTAATTTTTGGCGTCGGTCGGGATCGAACCCGGGTCCCCAGATTCGCGACCAGACACTCAGGCAAACGCTACTAACCCTAATATTTTTCAATTTGTGAGTTTATAATAAACAAATCCGTTGTATTTGTTGCTATTTATTGATTAGAACATTATTAAAAATACTAGAAATTAATTATGCGATTCTGAATATTTTATTATGATTCATTTGTTGTATGTCTGAGATTTCGAAATCAATACCACAGTCGAGAAATATACCCACATTTATATTTTTAATGATTATTTTTAGATTGAACTTGCATGTGAACTTCGAAAACCTCTGTTTGTCCACGAAAGAGAAGCCCACGAAGACTTATTAGAAATATTGGGTGAATATGAAGGACGTTTACCGCCAGTTGTGATTCACTGTTTCACTGGAACTTGTGAACAAGCTGAACGTTATTTAGACAAAGGTTTCTATATTGGTTTAACTGGATATCTGTGCAAAGATAAATCAGATAGCGGTGTTCGCAAACTTCTAACTGGAGGTGCTTTACCCCTTGATAGGTTACTTGTTGAGACTGATTCTCCATTCATGTATCCAAATACTCGCGCATCTAAGTTACCGGCAAATGTAAAGGACGCGCTAACTGAACGATCCATGACTTTCTTACATAGATATTGTACGTTTCAAAGAAATGAGCCGTGCTCTCTGCCGGCCATTGTTGAATTAGTAGCTGCATTCATGAATAAAAAGCCTGAAGAAGTAGCGTTAGCAACTGCTTTCAATGCGTTGAAACTTTTTGGTTTGTCATGAATGCGGAATATAAAAAAATTATCTCGCTGGGACTTGCCTTGCTTTCTGATCTATATTTTATTATTTTTAAATGAATGTATCTTGCCGTTTTAGGAACAAAAGGTAAAAAGGCATGTTGTCCTGGTGGTTTAGGTGCGACTGAGTGCTTTAATTGTTAGGTGGATGATATTCATATTTTATTATTAAATTTCAATCAAATTTTATATAAACGTTTTTAGAAGAAGCTGTATAACAGCCCAGGAAAAATTGTTAATTGTAGTTATTCCAATTTTATAACACTTTCTATCAACATAAAATTTATACGCTTTAAAAAGTGAAATCAATTTATATATTTTATATTGTTTTTAAAGTGCTGCAATGAAAAGTGCCTCGGGTAGAAAAAAATGTTTCAGATAGTCTGGTGCTAATTTTAACTTAGATTTCTATTAAAAAAAACCTCTAGTAGTTGGATCTTAAAGCCATTAGAGACTATTTATGTAAAAATATTAATTCGATTGTATTGTGAATGTTTATATATGTGCTCAAATTATATTGAAAATACTGTGCCTTATACGAGTCTGTGACTCTACCTGCTGTACCCTTATCAACAAATAAAACCAATAAATTATCTGCTTGTTTTATTCACATACCATATTTACACTTTATAAACATACAAAAATAGGTTGAAATAAATAAGTTACGTATGTTTATTTAACAATCACACTTTCCCTTCTTTTTAATATTATGATAATGAAGCATTAAAGAAATAAAGGGTGTATCATGACTAGTAAAAAAAACCAATTAATAGTATATTCCTTAAATCATTTTGAGTAAAAACTTATATGAACATCGTTCCTATTCCTTTTGGTTACGGAATTACAAGAGATCAAAGTGTCATAAATAATATTTTAATCAAGACACCACTTAATATAACTGATAATTGACGCCTTCGGAGTGTACGTACTACCTGTGTTGTCTGTGAAAATTGTGTTCCTGTTTCTGTCTTACGTAAATTCCTGCTCGCATTTTAAATTATTTCTATATAAAGATTGTTATTCGAAAAATTTAATACCTGCAGCCGGAACAAAACCGCAAATTTTATTAATGTTTGAACCAGAATCGCACCCGAACCCATCTCTCAAAGAACAAATTAACCTGAACCGAACCCAGTTTTTGGTGGGTTCGATGCCCTGCTTTGTTATATAGTATTTTTTTGTAACTATAATATAAAGAAAATAATGGCGGTGGTCGGTTTCACTGTTACACCCTGACCCTGTATTTATATTATTTCTTCAAAATGTATTCCTTGAAGTCTAATCCAAACTGACATCAACGAATTAGAGAATTATAAATTCTATAAATTATTTTCCGCAGCACTAAACCCATCCATTTCACAATAAAAAATATTAATTTCAGATTTGCTTTGTTGTTTCATTGTATGTTCTTTTGTTTTAAAAATAGGTAAGTATCTTGATTATTTTTTTAAGGCTGCTATTTTTGAAACTTTGATCCCTTGTAATTCCGTAACCAAAATGAATAAGATCTGTTATGTTAATATGATATTTTTTACTCGAAATCGAAAATACGCTATTAATTTTTTTATGCTAGCCTTGAACTCGCTGTATGAAGCAATAAATTATTTAGTTTCATGATTTAACACAGCGATATAAAATAGAAATTAAAAACAGTAAACCTTTAAATACATTGGTAAAATTATTTATTAATAAAAAGTTTTATGTATCAACGTTACGTCAAATACTATTACATAAACTGAGAAAAATTGCTGCCGATAAAGCTAATGGGACTGAAACAAAGCAATAAAATTTTCAACTCGTAGTTAGTTAAACTTATGAATTTTATCATGATCAACAAACCGATCTAAATCATTCAAATTTCCCCACCATAAACGTAATCGATTTTTCAATATCAAATTAAACCACGGCGTCAACGGAGCATCAAATCCAGAAGAAAGAGTATTCATATGATCTTTTGGAATAAAACTAATTTCACTTACTTCGTTTGAATTTGGTTTCAAATCCACATCGGCCAACAAAAATAAAATGTAATCTATTTCGTGTTCACCGTATTGCCCGTTCCCGATATCGTAATAATGAATTCGTGTTAAATATTTGAAACTTTCTAGAGGCATTTGGTCTTTTGGGATGCCTAACTCGAAATTTAATCTACGCTGGGCTGCTTTTTTAATCCCAACCGCGTCGTCTTCTTCATCTTCTCCAGGATAATCAGACACTGGATGGCTACAGCACGCATTTGTGTAACAATCTGGATATGTGATCTATGAAAATAAATCACATTTGCTAATAATATTTAACAATTAATTAATTATTACCTTAGCTGTTGATCGTTTCTGTAATAACATATCCCCTCTAGAATTGAATAAAAATACACTGAAGGCCCGGTGCAAAGGAATTTTGCCATCTTTTTGCACTGTGTGGCATTCTTGTTTCGTAGCTTTTCCAATAACTTTATCACTTTCATTTACCAAGTAACATTGTTCTTTGAAAGCTGCTGCTTGAAGCTTATCAAATGTTGGAACCGGTTTTGTTTGAATTGTATTTGAGAAAAATCGTCCTACAGTTTTCTGAACACCGGTCTTCAAAGTTTTGAAAAGCATTTCTGCGACTGAAAGATTAGCGGTTAAGCGGTTGTCAAATTATTTACGTGTTGTTAGGTCAAATGTGCTAACTTTAACTTTGTACCAAAAATAGAAAGTTATTTCAATATGTAAATAGGTGCATTTATTATCACAACAATGCGAGTTTTTGGCATAGTTTTGCTTTTTCTTTTGACATTAATTTTTGACACATGCCCTACCTCTACTTCACTTTGACTACCGATCTGCCATCTGTATTGCTTTTTTATAAATAGGAATGAGCACAGATTTCAAATTTATACTCACTACAATAAATAACAGAGAAAACTCCATATTTTTTAACTTCTTTATTTGTCATGGCGAATACAAGGCAAATACTTCAAAAATGCGTTTATGAAGTAAAAATTACTATAGAATTTTTTTTTTTATTTTATGCATTTGATTTTCAAGGCGTTCTTGCCTGCATCATTTTTTTACATTTTCGTGAATAAACCATTAAATAAATGCAATTTAGTTTTTTATCAAAAATACACAAATCGTATTAAATTAAAATTTATTGACTATATAAATTATGCATTATTGTATCTTTAACCCATATTTTAATGTTTTCGAAATGTAATATAAGTAGTGTATCATTAAATCATGTTAAATTGATTTTCTAAATATAATTCTTTTAAAGGAATAATATGTTATAAATATCTCTTAACGATTAATAAAAATGTTACAACTGTTGATTATAGTAGTCATCGTTTTTTTGTAAATAGGAATTCAATATTAAAACATCGCATGCCGGTTAATTTTTTTTAACATTCACGTGAATTTAAGTACAGTATGTTCAATAAAAACCTAACTTGGAGTAGGCTGGACAGAGAAACGTATGTCTGATCATTATTCAATTCAAAGTGAAGTTGTCAAAATTGATCTTGAAATGTAATCTTAAGGAAAAAAGATAAATTAAATATTTTTAAATTGACATACGTTTCTTTGTTCATAGTCTACTCCGAGTTAGGTTTTTTTCTGAACACACTGTATTAGGGCAGTGTGTTTCCTACCGGTTGAGGATGATTTTGGAGATCGAGATGAAGTCGAGATCTCCAATACATCCTATACCGGTAGAACACTATTTGAAAATTATTTTGACATTTAAAAATTTTTAAAGTAAGCTTCGATCGTTGTTTTTATTTACTTACCGCCTCGCCTACCAATCAGTAATTTGTAAATAAATCTTTCTGCCTTGGAAAAAACCCGATCGTGCAAAAATCATTAAAGACATTTTAGTTTTTTTCAGAAATACACAAATAACATATTAAATTAAAATTTAGGACGTGGTGATGTACCTAAAGTCCCGAACGCGGGACTGTGTTCAGAAAAATAAAATCCCGAAGAGGCGTGGCTTCACGTTCGGGACCAATTAAATCACGACGAGGCGTGGTTTAGTACTAGAAACGTTCGGGATTTGTGCAAAAAATAGAAAAAACCGAACGCGGGACCGTTGTTGAACTGAGTGGCTGATTGAGACTCTGAGGAACTGGGTTCGATTCCAACCGACACCAAAATAAGTATTTCGAATTTTAAATGGCACAAAAGTGACCCCAGTGGTGCACTCTCTACACCAGCAATGAGTGCCCGTGAGGTGATGCCTGGTAAACACCCACACAGTACAAATATGTCATCATCATCATCACCGAAATCTGTGTACACAGCAGATTGGCACATTCAGCAATGGGTCATATGCCGTGATGATATATTCGGGATTTTAATTTTTTCTAAACGATCCCGTGTTCGGGATTGTAGACACTTTCTAAAATTTATTGACTATAAATTATGTATTATCAGTAAATATACGCTTTATACTAAATAAAATATAATATTCACTGGTATTATTGTATCTTTAACATATAACTATAATGTGTTAGCATTAAATCATTTTGCTTTAAATCGATTTTTTAAATATAATTCTTTTGAAGGTAAATATATTATACATAAGTATCTCATAACGATTAATAAACTGTTGTTGAGTATAGTAATCGTTTTTTTTGTAAATAGGTAGTCAATATTAAAACATCGCATGCCGGTTAATTTCGTGTCTACGTTGTACACACATATCAACAGACATACGAACTTACGTGTAAACGCCATTTACCCGTGTTACCTATCGTAACTATGGAAACATGTATTTCACAACAAATACAACAATGCTATTTATTGATGTACTTAAAGACAGTTATGTTAGTACCTAGTTATTGTGTGAAATGTATGCTGACAGCAAACACGTAAATCAGAGCTAAAAATTCCAAAAGAATCGATGAAATGGATGACGATAATTCATGGGTTTTCGATTCTTTAATTTGTTTTTTAAATGGGCCGGTTTGGAACGCGCCATTGCAAAGTTTTATCGAAGAGAAATCAATCAGTAAACGTCGCAAATTGCAGGTGTTTTCAACTTTGATATTGATTTAATTTGTTTTTAGTTTTTGAACCTAGTGATAAGGATGAAATCGAGTACCGGAAAATACACGATGAATTCAAAAACTTGGTAATACATTCTACTTATTTAATTTCTTTAATTATTATGTTCATTTTCCAGGTTGATTTTATGTTAGGAAGTTATATGGAAGATATTGGTATAACACCAGAACAATTTGAATCAGCATGTAACAATGGAATGCATCAAAAACTTCCCGCGAGATTCCAAGAGGTACATAATTATTATTTTTATGCACTGGTTAATAATATTTTTTTAGAATTTATTTGAACAAATATGGGCGGCGAACGATTTTACAATTTTCAAACGGATGATGACTCAAAAAAATATTGAGCTTCAACTTCAAGCTTTGGAATTAATTGAGCAAAAATATGGAATAACTCCTCAACTTTTTTTACCCGGAAATGAAGAACCGGAAGAAGAAATATCCTCACCGAAGAAAGAAAAACAACCAGCTCCTCCTCCACCGCCTTCTCCTGCATCGACTGTGAAGGAAAAAGAAAAATCGATTGCTCCATCTGAAAAACAAGTTCTTGTAGAAGTTATTAAGTAAGTCATTACAAAATTTTAGTGTTTCAATTTCATTTTAAATGTTTTAGACAATGCGAATCTGAAGAACCCTTACCAGATTTGGATCCAGAAGAAATTTCCAAAGAAAAATCATTTTTGGAAGAAGAAAAGTCATTCTTGGAGAAGGAAAAAGAAATTTTGGAAACTAAATTTCAGTTGACTGGTGAACAAAAGAAACCAGAAATTAGTTTTAAACCAAGTGCACCTCCAGTGAGATATAAAAATATTTAACAATTTTAATTTTAAATTAGGTGTTAACAATTACTCGAAATCTCAATCATACAGTATTTATTCTTCCAAATTTATAAACATAATTTTATGTACATATAAATACGTTCGTTTATTTATGTACATGAATATGGCCGTATTATGGGTAATATATTTTTTTTATTAATCCACAAAAAAGATCTTTTTATCAGTTTTTCTTTTACAGGTTTAAACGTAGTTTTGACCATAATACGGCCATTAATTTGATTACGTCGATTTTGTATAGTGTGGTTCACTAAAGATGACTATTCAAGGTCATTTATAAGTCGTCTGATATATTACTTGCAGTTAACTTCACTACATTTCGCATGCATAGGCGTGCAACTTGAAATATTCATGGAAACATTTTAACTGAAAAAAGGGAACACATCGTCCTAATGTTCATACATCGCCCCGTTTATTTCTTATTTCGTTAAGTTTCGTAATGTTCAAATCTTGAGCATGAAGTTGGCGCAGATGAACTTCGTGCGCTCGCAATTTAAAAAGTACACTCCGGAGTACAAAATGTACATGAAAATTATTTATTGAATTGGAGTAGGTAGTTATTGTTAGTATTTTTTTAAAAAAATTGTACTGCGGAGTGTACTTTTTAAATTTGAGCGCGCGAAGTTCATCTGCGCTAACTTCATGGTCAAGATTTGAACGTTATGAAACTGAACGAAACAAGAAATGAACAGGGCGATGTATAAACATTATAACGCTTCATACCTAGCCGAAAAAAATAAGTGTAATATATTAGAAAAATATGTTTCCTTTTAAATAATGCATTTCTCAAAAAGACAAACCATGGAATAAACATCAATATCACTGGGTAAACATTAGCACAGAGAGCAGTGTAGTAGATTATTATTACATAAATTACATGGACACACGTTAAAGTCTTTCTCTTTCTAACATGAGAGTGACCTTGAATAACTCATCTTTGGTGAATCCAACTATATGAAGAGTTGCTATATGACTGAGATTTCGAGTAACGCCTAATCTACATCACAGTCGAGAAATTTACCCACAATTAATTTTAAAACACATATTTTTTCAGATAATTGATGATCTAGAAATGAAAAAACGACAAGAATATCTAAAAGCACAGAGAGATAAACTTGTCGCTTTGAAAAAACAGGTATTACACCTATAGTCTATTCACGCTAACGAGACCTAACTCTAATATTTTATTGCAGGTGCGAAAGAAACATTTGGAAATTGAAATCGGCAATTCGTCTGGAAATAAACGCCCCCAATCAGCTAAGGCGGCTGAGACAGCGCTCACAGGGCAAGTTGGGGTGCAACCTGAAACCCTGAAAATTCGCAAAGCTCTAGCCGAACGACTAAGAACTGAAGTAATTAACAAAGCTGATACTGCATCTGCTAAATAAATTAACTACTGACTATAATTACTTGTTGTGTAATGCTTGAAAAAAATAATCGAATGATCTTAAAAATTGTTGTTTGCTTGTTACGAATATGTTAGCACCTATTGTTTTGATATACGGAATCGTAGTTTTGTATTTTATTGAATGTTTTGTATGTTGAAATAAAATATAGAGGCCTGCATAATTCAGTTTTCCATTTACCTTTTTCCAGTATTAATTAGGTTTTAATTATGCATTGTAATTAAAATGTGAGAGCAAAACAATGAACATAGATTTAATTATAAAGGAGTGTAAATGGATATATTGATTAGAAGATACTGACCTGATCAATAAACATGTAGGTAAATAAAAAAGTAAATATACCTTACTTACTTTATAATATCTGTTTCAAAACTTTTCACTAAATTATTATGAGGTATAAATGTTACTTTCAGTCACTTAATAGTTAAAAAATGTATCAATTAGTAATTAAACTATATTTAAAAATGAACTCTTTATACGAGGGTCACGCTGGAATTATTGAAATTAAGGCATACGGTTCATATTCAAAATAATACTTTCTGCCCCGTAATTTTTGTTTTCGAGATCGTCCAGAACATGTTTTTTTTCTGATCACTTTTTAGACCGGAAAATACTTCTTTACTGAGCTAGCTCTGAAAATTGTCTATAAGGGATCAGAACTTTCTAATCCCTAGATGAATATGTCCATAGTGATCAGTTCTTTATTTATTTACTTCCTCGCAATAAAAAATAATAGTGATCAAAAATGGCTGAAGGTCACGTGACAATTTTTGTTCCAAAATAATGCCAATTTTCCACAATTCATCAAAACTATATTCCATATATGACAGATGCATGTCATTTTACGTTGATTCATTTGATATTTGTTTCGCATACCTTCGTGTAAAATATTTAAGTAATTTCTTTTCATTATTGCTTTTAATAAAGAGCGTGGCAAAATAAAATAAAAACGGTTCTTAGGATTATTCTTATAACAGCTAGCAAAATTCGAAAGGTACGCCCATGGAAATAGATGAAAAAAGTATTAGTATTAAGTAATGTATATTATTAATGATATTTACAATTATTTATAAGTCAATCGTTATCCTTTTTACGGAATATAAAATTATTTGAAATAATTGTAGTTTATTTTCGTATCATACGTTGGCACTACTGAGAATGACCATGTTGTGTTAAATAATTCTATATTCCGTAAAAGGAATAAGGATTGACTTAGAAATAATTGTAAATTAATTAATATATACGCTTATTTAATACTAGTATGTTTTTTCTTCTTTTTTTAAAATAAATAATAACTAATAATTACTACTAGTTATATATATTTTTATAAGGTTTTTTCAGGTTGATGACGTGATTCTTCTGCGTAATCATAGTATAGATTTTAATTTAATTTTTTTCAAGACCGCGAAATTTTTTTTATTCCCAACATGACCTGAAAGTGTCTTTACTGAGCTCATAAGTTTCCAAAGCTCGCCTCACTTTCAGGTCTTGTTACGTAAAATAGTATTATAGGTCAAACAAACATCTCACATTACCAAATTAGGTGAGTATGGCGGGTGTTCTATTATATTTATTTTTGCCGAAAACAGAAATGCTTTTCATTCATGCTAAAAAAATTGATTAACTAAGGCCCGGTATTTTCATCCCTGGCTAAACTGTTAACTGTCAGTTAAAAGGAAAAATGTTGCATCCAAAAACTGGCAGTAAAATTAACAGTTTAACTAGAGTTAAAAATACTGGTATAAGTTCAAACTTAACTTTTATAACTTAATTTCAAATGACAGATAAATAACTGTTTAAAAGGATTTACAAATTTTGTTAACTAATATTCTTATTCTCAATCATTCTAGCGTGACCCTGGCATAAGCTTATAAAGCACAACACAAATGAATTACTTATTAACTTACGTTTATTAATTAAATATAACAGGAGTACATAATTTTATTTTACATTTTTAAACTTTTTTTAAATCTCAATTTGATTGTTAATAATCTGACATGAAATTAAATTAAATGCACGTCGGGAGTTGATGATGGGAAGGCCTTGCATGGACCGAAACATTTACCTCACCACGTGTTTGTTTACTTCACACTGATTTGGTATCGTAACACATTGTTCACTATTATAGTACTCTTCTCTGGCAAACGAACCCCATAATTCGTGTTCAATTACTTACAGCCCTAAATTACATACATACAAGTACATTTATATCCGTAACTAAAATGCATTTGTTTGGACGTTAAAACCGCCGAACTATTCTAAATTTTAAAATGGGAATATTTATTCTAAATTTCAGCTGAAAATTTTGTGAAACAAATGCATTTGTTACATAAAAATAATAAGATTCAGCGAAGATATGTTGTTACATTTACAGTATAGTAGTTACGTTGGACCATGTTTGCGACAGATTTTATAATAAAATATATTATTATAGCCTATGTTTATTATTTATTTATATTATTATGTATAATTTTGTTTATATAAAAACACTTAGGAGATAGCTCTCTACAAATGACTTGGAGTCGAAAACGTTTGTACTTGGACGACGCAAAATGTCTAAAATCGTAACAGCTACACTGTAAAATATTTTTTTCTTACAAAGATGGCAAGCCTGCTAACAGAACAATAAAGTATGGAGTTCAGTTGCAATATTTATGATTTGGCAGTCAGACATCAATTCGGTGAAAGTAATTTCATATTTTAAAACCCTTTGGAAATGATCATGAAATAAATAATTCTAATAATTCCATTTATTATTTATTTACAAAATAAGAATTAATTTATTTTATTATAAAAACAAAAAGATATAACCTTGTTGGTAATTGAGAAAATCAAAAATATAAATTTACTACAATGTCACAAGTGGTAAAAAATAACGAATTACAACTGACTTTTTTTTTCACATGTAGCTAATGTGAACAAGTGAGATGCCTCTAATAAATGTTTCACCCTGTCCCTCTACTTAATAGGAAAACAGAGATTTTTTTAAACACCTCAAAAAGTCATAGGATTAAACGCCATTAAAATTTATCTTCACACATAATAAAAATTGTTGATAAACTGGAAGAAATGATCAACGTAATTCTATAACATATATAGAATTAATTGATTTATAAATAATAAACTTATTTTACATAAATTTTGTACTTTTTGTAATTGTCACTTTGTTTATTTTAATTATTTACAAATTGCTGTCTAATTTCTGAATTATGTGGGATACGATTTATATATACTGAAATAAATGATGAAAACAAGCAAAGTGACAATTAGAATTGCCAAAATTTTACCCCAGGAATGAGAAATAAGTGCCACAAGCATGGAATCAAAAATTAAGTGAATTAATCATATTCCTGTTGTAAAATAATGGGGGGTAAAGTTTATCAACAATTGTTATAGGATGTCAAAATCACCTAGAACGCCAAGAAGTTTCACAATTATTAAAATTATTTACAAATGGAACGCTGACGGACAAATAAATTATTAATATTTAACGGCACTTGTATCAATCAAGGAATATAAATATATACATCATTGAGATTTCGTAATGACTTACTATTCAAATATATTTTCGGTAGACATGTATTTATGCAAAATATTTTTTTTTGTTTTTATCATTCTTTCACGCTCTCTTTCTCATTTCATTACAATACCAACCTGTGAACATAAACAAAACATTACGAAGTAAAAAGTATAAATCACATTAAAAAGAAAACTACACTTGCTTACAATCTTTATAGACGATATATTTTTCGATATAATATACTATCGATTACCAATTTATATGATTTTTTATTACTTACTATAATTATAATCATATGACACGAGCATTGTATGGGGAGTGTGTTCGTGTTTCCGCCGCACTCGAGTTCATTTTATTGGCGTAGAAATATACATAGTGTATAAGATGATGAGTCCCGTGTGATCAAGCTGCTGCACGCGGCGTTAAGTACGTGTCGCTCGCTTAGTCACTGGTTTCACAGCACCGTGTCATCCTCACCATCACCAACAACGTCTGCACTCTGCACTCTGCACTAGTGAGATCACACACACACGCGCGCGCGCGTAGTTGCCTTCACACATACCTGCTGCTGTTGCTGTTGCTGCTGCAAGAAGCACCGCTTACCCGACTATGACAGACGTGGTCGTTTTGCGTTCTGCGACATCACTTCCCCGTCTTCCTCTTCCTCGTCGCTGTCGCCTTCGTAGTCTACTAGGCCCTGCACATCATTACATCCAACGTATTAGTCGTTCAATCACATTGCATATTTTCTATTGAACAATCATTATTTTTATGTAGATGGGTGTTTTACGTGTTGCTAAGTTGTGGTCTATTAGACCAGGGGTCCAAGTACGTGAATTCTCTACTGGGGGTACCTGAACCTATATGTATAAATTGTTTTTCATAATACTCGTGCAATTTAGACGAGTAAAAATCATAACAAATTTTAATATCTAAACTCGTAAGCTGTGTGCAATTATATTATTTTTTAGAAAAGTATTATCTATTTTCATTAAATTTTCGCACATCCAGTTTTGTTTATTCGTCTTTTGCTCGCAGGTACAGTTATAACTAGTGGTGGGATCCGGATCCGGATAGTTTCGGATCCAAAAATATTCGGATAATTGAATGTGGAACTACCCGGATCTCGGATCCAAATTCCAGTACCGAATTTGGGTCCGGATCTGAGTATCGGATCTTGAATCCGGATCCGAATATCGAATCTTGGAAATGGATGTATCAGATCTTAGATTCGAATATGAATATCAGATTTTAGATATGGAATTTCAGTATCCGGATCGTTTCTCGAATTCGAATATTCTCAGTATTGAATTTTATATTCAAATATTAGCATCGGGTCTCATCAAAAGCACATAATAAATTAGTGAAATTCATGTCATATAATTTGGATCCGGATCCATAAACAAAACATCGAATCCGGATCCAAGTCCAGATCCGGATTCGTAAACAAAATATCGAATCCGGATACGGATCCAAATTAGAATTATTTTTTTGGATATCCGCTTCAATATCCGAACGTCGGATATCCGAGGATCCGGATATTTTGAAATCCGGGTTCTCGGATCCAAGTTTTGTCGGATCCTCACTAGTTATAACCGATATTATTTCCTATTTTCATGATTTTAATAAATTGCCAAAAGTAGTTATACGATTAATAAATAAATTCTTTACCACGAACCTAAATAATTATTGCAGTAGTGTAGTTCATTATTGTTTTTCTTTTTAATTAAGATATGGTTCTTATTCTTATTTTTTACATTGTACCTATATTTTTCTTGAATCTTGATATTTATTTTACGAAGTTTCACGTCATCAAATGTACAGGGGTATGTCAGGCGTCACAGTGAGGCCAATGAAAAAAGTTCAGAACCGGTGCATTAGACGAAAATAACACAATGTTCGGGGTCAACCGGGTTAGCGTTAGACTAGCAAAATAATTGCACGGTTCGCTATAATCTCGCGCTGATATAGCGTCATGTTTAATAATATTTATTTCTGGTGTATCTTCTAAAATAAAAATTTCCATTTTGGGGTAGAATTCGCCTTTTTTTGATTTTATTAGAAGCAAGAATTTTTAATTTTAAAAAGTACTAGTATTAAGTATATATATTAATAATATTTACAATTATTTCTAAGTTAATCGTTATTTCCTTTACGGAATATTATTTGAAATAATTGTAGTTTATTTTTGAATCATACATTGGTACTACTGAGAATGACCATGCTGTGTCAAATAATTTTATATTCCGTAAAAGGAATTGACTTAGAAATAATTGTAAATTCATTAATATATACGTTTATTTTATACTAGTATATTTTTCTTATTTTTTAAAAAATAAATCACAATAATTTCTACAGTTATATTTTTTTTTATAATGTTTTTTCAGGTTGATGACGTGAATTTTCTGCCTAATCATTTTCACCATAACTATGATGAAGGTAAGTATATCAAAACGTTGCAACGTTGGTAATGTAAAAATATGTTACTTTAAATACGGCTGTATATAGTAAAAATGAATAGACAGAAGACGTACGTCATCAACCTGAAAAAAACTTTATAAAATGAAATATAACTTCTATAAATTATTGGATGCTATTTATTTTTTAAAAAAGAAGAAAAATACTAGTATTATATTAATGAATTTACAATTATTTTAAGTGTGGTTTTTCCTTCTTTTTTTAAAAAATAAATAACACCCATAAATTCTACATGTTGTATTTCATTTTATAAGGTTTTTTTAGGTTGATGACGTGCGTCTTCTGCCTATTCATTTTTACCATATAAATTATTTGTGTAATACAATATACTGCAGCAATGGTTAACTGTAAGAAAAGCTTTTTTCCAAATGAAATAATTTTTAATTATTATTTCGTCAATCAAAGTCTCTTTGCACAATATTTGAAGTATTGGTGTGTGTATGCAAGAAATATTTGGCAACACTGTGACATTTAAGTATAAATCTTGACCTTGAATGCATAGTAACCAAAAAAATTGTAAATTTTAAAACATGATTGAATTTAGCGGAAGAATGATCTGCATTGTAGCATAATTCAGTTTATTGAACTGTATACGGAGAGCAACAATATTATTATATAATAAAATAACTGCTTTTACGCGTTAAATAAATATTATCAATTATTATTATTTTAATCAATGACCTCGCATTTTTTCTGAAAGGTTATCTTTACGATCTATGAGTTATGTTAAATAATTTAAAAAAAAACATGTATTGTTTACCTTCTTGAAAAGCGCAGAAGGTTTTCCATCCTGCTGCTGCTGTTGATGCTGCAGAGTGACCGCAGCCGCGACAGGCTGGGCGGGCGTCGTCCCGCCTGTAGCCGCATTATTATTCAGCGCTGATTGTTTAGAGGGCAAGGCATTGTTTAATTTCGGCCCATTTGTCTCCACTGTTGGTGTCGTGGCTGCCGCTGCCACCGGCGAAGATTTCTTATTTCCTGCACCACCTCCACCGTCCATAATCTTTCCAATGGTGTCTAGATCTGGATCCAATTTCTTGGAGGAGAGGAGTTCGTTGGTAGCGGGAACCACAGCTTCGTTGTCCTCGAAGTCGTCGTCTTCGTTAAACCACATTTCTTCCTCTTCGTCCAATTGGCGCTGGTCGCGTCGGTAACGGCTTGTGCGTAATATTGACGGTACACTAACATAAAAAATATTTTATTTGAAATCGTCATTAAAATTCAGAAATCGGCACTAAAGTAATCCGTTTTACGACGATTTCATGCAAATGCAGTGTTCCCAACCTTATGATAATTATTGTACGTCAAATGACAAAAAAAAAAACTAACTAAATAATTCCGACGAAGAAGTTTGACATAAAACATATAATTTTGAGTGTTCTTTACGAGATTTGCAACATTGAGTGACAGATATGTAAACATTACCTATAAAAATAAATATTCCTTTCATTTTCACAGTTTTTCGATTTGAAATAAAATTGAATATGCATTTCGGCACTGAAGTTCCTTTTTATCATTCATATGGTTTATTTTCCTCGGCAGGAGCCTTGGCAAATAAATTCCACATTCGTGATAAAAAAAATGGAACTTCAGTGTCTTAATACATAAATAACTACAAAGTGATAAAAAAATAACTGATTTAGTTGGCAATACGATTCTGGGGATATTTTCATTCTACAATTTACACAACACCAGGTAACAGCGGAAATACTATTTGACGTCATTTTTAGAATAAACACAAAAATATTTGATTCACGAAAGATGAATTTATGAGCCGTCTGATATATTACTTGTAGATAACTTTGGATACATTTTAACTAAAAACATAAGTGTAATTTATTTGAAAATCATGATTCTTTATAAATAATGCCTTTCTCAAATATTTATATTCTTTACCTATGTTTTTGCAACAGAAAAACTTACTTTACATAAACCATGGAATAATAATTTGATTTAAACCTCAACGTCACTGGGTAAACATTAGCACAGAGGGCAGTGTAGTACATAATTAGATATCTGTAACTCTACGACATACGTCAAATAGTCTTTCTGTTTCTAACATGAAATGTTGCTAAGCTACTACTGTATGAAGTGCTGTGTATTCTTTCTTCGAAGTGACCTTGAATAGTCATTTTTCCGTTAATCCAAGTACAATAGAATTTCGAATGACTGAAATATTTTAGATTATAGCTGTGGTCAAATTTAATTTTTTTTACAGTAACTCAACCGTGTCCACGATAGGAAATAAATTTTATTTATCAATCTTACAAATTTCAAGTATTTTTTTTTATTGCCAACAGGCCTAATGAGAAGGGGGGATATGTTTCTTTTTCGAATCATTTGTTAATTTGTATTATACCATAACTATAATGAAAACGATTAGGCAGAAGACGAACGTCATTAACTTGAAAAAAACCTTATAAAATGAAATATAACTTGTAGTAATTATTGGTTGTTATTTATTTTCAAAAAAGAAGAAAAAAAGATACTAGTATTAAAGAAATGCATATATTAATAAATTAACAATTATTTTTAAGTCAATCCTTTGCGGAATATAAAATTATTTGACATAACATGGTCATTCTCAGTAGTGCCAACGTATGGTACGAAAATAAACTACAATTATTTCAAATAATTTTATATTCCGTAAAAGGAATAACAATTTTAACTTAGAAATAGAACAAGTTATATTTCATTTTATAAGGTTTTTTAATGTTGATGACGTGAGTCCTGCCAGAATCATTTCTACTGTAAGAAAAATGGTTGTTTTTTTCATATCTAAAAAATGGGAGGGGCCCTAAAAATGTTATGCCCCGGGCCCCGGTCTGTCTGCCGGCCCCTCTATTGCTAAATGAATCAGTTATTTTTGATCACTCTATATTATTATTGTCCTATGAACTATAATTTTATAGTTTGGTAAAAATAAAATCAGTGTTAATTATAAATAAACACATACTTATGAAAACGGGTTGTACATAGCTGGTAATTATGAGCTGCGTTGTTTTGCTAATTAAAATGAAGCAAGGATAAAAATAAAATTTTGAGAAATTTTAAAGTAAAAATAGAAGACTAACCTATCAAGGTTCCGTTCCCTGTCCTTCAGCATATCTTGATAATGGTCGTACCTGAGTTTTAAAGCTTTGAACGTCTGCACATATTCAATGGTGTCGAGCCGTTTGCCGTAGTTCTCAACCACATGCGAGCAGAGCGTCTTGATATCTTCTAACTTGATAAACTCAAACATCTCGATGATGGCAGAATCTAGAAGATTGTAACGACCGTTGTTACGGACAAACGCATCCACAACAGGTGCGAAAAGGTTCCCTTTGATAATATAACGATTGTAAAACTCATCCTTCAGCGCGATTAATTTACGCATGAAGCGCAATGCACACAGCACCAGGAACTTATGCGTAGATTTCATCAGAACTAGAATCCTACGTAGTAAATCTTTGTTTAATATACAGTTTTTTATGTGGTACGTGTGGTGTTCAACGCAAAATGATAATAATTCGAGAATCAATCCTAGTAATTGTACGGTACGGTAATCTTCTTTAGCGGGTTCTCCGTGTGCCGTATTTTCAAGTAGGGGCGCGATTAAAATATGTACGCTGTGTTTATAGAAAAAGTTGAGGAAATCTGATTTTTCTGATTTGTTTACTGATGCAAGCATGTTTTCTGGATCGAGTAAAATGCGTAAAACACCCATGAGTTGAACAGCACCGCCAAGTTCAGGATCCGCATCGCAGATCATCTGCTCCATGATGATATTCAAGAGCATATGATCTTCGTCGGTGTTGTTAGCTTGTTGTAACGTATAGGCTCTTACAACGGAAGGAGAAAACTCTACAATGTAAGTAAGGATGTCTATTGATGCTGTTTTCGTCTTTGGGTCTTCACTAGCCAAGGTAATCTCCAAAGCAGGGAGAATATCTAGATTCGTTAATGTTTTATAAAATGTTTCCTTCGCTTGTGGTTGAAGATTCTGTGAATAATTACAGAATTCTTTTAAGAATAAAACAAGGTCGCGCCGTTTTGATTCGGGGGTGCTTTCGTCCGTCAACATTTGAAACAATTCGACCAGGAATTTCTCATCCTCTTGCACTAGCGTGACAATTTCAATTTTGTTAAAGAAAATAAAACTGGACAAAGTAGATAACATATTATCTTCGAACACAGATGGCGTTGGCAATACAACATCTTGTATATATTGTACGCGAAATGTTTGATGTATTTTGGATAATAATTCTGGATTTCGGATCGGAATAGCCTCTCGGAACTTTGCTTGCTGACGTAAGTACTCTCTGTGTCGTTTCGGCGCGCTTTGTGTAGGTTCATACTCCAGGCATCCGATCACGTCGAATATTGTGTCCTCACTGAACATTACTTCAAATAATGCGTTCTTATTCAATAAAAAAATATTCTTGAAAATGTCATATAAATGGTGCAAGCCCTCAGAGTTCTCCAAGTCCTCGCACATGTGGAAGAGGTTTAGCAACTTCTTGATGTAGCCGTCGCTTTCGATGGCAGTGGCTAGCTTTTCTTTTCGTACTGGCGAACTCAAACAATTACTTATTAACTCGTTTATGTCTTCAAGTCGACTTAGTTCACAACTTGGAAGTTCGACAGGTGGAGCTGAATCTGACATATCATCGAAGCGTTCATCTTCAGATTCTTCAACGATGTCTTGTGTGATTTCTACTGAAGGATCTTTACCCTGTACTTGGCATATTTTCTCCCAAATTTCATCGCACCCTGCCTTTTCTTGGAAGCTCAATGCTAAATCAAAGTTATCACCTTCTGACCAGACTATCAAGGTATCTTGTTGCTTCTGATACGCAGTGTCTGGTTGGATTTTAGATTCTAATAATAAGGAGCCGTCTGATTCGGCTCGAACTAATAACGAAATACCCTTTAACCGATCTACATACGACGACGATACATGTCCTGTACCACGATCATCCCACTGTCTGTCCGCGTTTAGCGCATACAATTTCACTCTTCGTCGCGTGTCCGTCATCTCGAAATCACTTGTAGTACACACTTTTAATGCCAAGATTTCCACCACATCCCGTTAATTTAATTAATTTCTGAAAAAAAGACAGATTGCTATATTCGTGCAATGTGTTTAAATTTATTATTTTACACTATAATTATGTACTGTTTCAGCCCTAGTTATATATAAACTACAATTATTTTTTCGAGAAATACACTTTTTTAACGATGAACACTAACCTTTAACAATAAAAACCACGATAATTCATCAATCAGTCATCACTACCTTTGTAATACGAAATTTGGCTAATTTACTAAAGCTCTCATTGACGCTACATTGGTTTAAAACACACAGAATAAAATATAAATACTGAAAGCACATAATAAATAAATGTATTCGAATGTAATAAAAACTATTACACTACATACTTAATAAAAATCGAATTGTACAAATATACTGACGTTATTTCGCGAACTAGCAAAACATTAATTATCGCCATATTGGATCGGATTCACAACAACGCTCTACGGGGTCGACAAAACCGAATTCAAGGACAAATAATTATTCGCGGGCGTTTCAAATTCTAATAACATTCAAATATTAATAAATATAAGATTTTTTTAAATATTTTAAACAATATAAATATTTACAACCATTTTATTGTTGTTAAAAAGCAGCCATTATTATACAAATGATTGAGGGTCAATATTTTGAGTGAATGAATTTTCACGAAAATTATGTAACAATTTATAAAATAATAAAATCAAAATGTAAACTTACTTTTTCCAAAAAAATAAATAATATATTAGTATTAGTTATATCCAGTAAGATAAATTGACAAATAATGAACTTAACCTAAAATTATAACTCATTTTCTAAGCAACTGTTTACTAGAAAATGTCTAAAAAATATTTACTGAAACAAACAGAAAAATATTTTCAAAATGTGAACGGAAGAGATATAAAGTTAATAATAAATCATTACGAAACTAAAAGATCGTGTGTTGAAATTATAATTGAGGATGTTAATAAGGAAAAAACGAAACTTAAATCTATTTTAGTGTGTTTAATAGCTGTTATTAACATAATATCACTCTACTTAAATGTATATCATGAAGCTATTTTTTTTGTTATATTTACAGTAATAAGTTGTTTAACAGCTAAAGTGTTACTGCAAGTAAGATATGGTATGACTGAAAAAATGCTTAATATATTGTGGTTCACTCTATGTAATTTTCAGAAAAACTGTTAATAGTAAAATCATTAGGAATCCAATCCACAGTTTCACATTATTTAGGATCTCAATCTACAAATTTTATACCTTGGAATTCAATACAAAAAATATTCATAAACGAAGTTATTACATTGGTAACATAAAATTAATTCATATTACTGAATAATAATTTTTTTTATTTTAGCAAAGAGTTCTATATTTTTTAACAATAATGACTAAAAATGAGAATACGGAAAGTCTTGTACCACTATTTAAGGTTAGAATTTTTACATTTGTATGTTCATATTTATAAAATATGAGTGTTTTAGCATACTAAACCTCGGTTAAAATGTTTAGAAATCGTCTACAAACAAATGGAAGAAATACTTAGTTAACATTCATTACATAATAAATTGTACAGATCACAATTTCTCATTTTACTGTTTTGTTGTAAAACTTTATTTAGATTTATAAGATTACTTTTAATTAAAATAATCTGAAATAAAAACTTTATGAATATAGATATTGTGAAAATAAACTGCATTTTACATACCCTTTCTTTGTCCAATTCATCTAAATTATCCAATAAATTGTCGTCTAAAATAAAATCTTTTGGTAATTCAACCCTTGCATCTGATTTTAATTTCTGTTTTTCCTAAAAATATATCCATAAAACATTAAAAATATAATAATAAATTACTCCTACCAATAATTTTAAATCTATAGCACTGTTTTGTTCATAATATTTTGACATAGTTTTAGGATATTTGTTCCTCATATTTACTACATACAGTTGAATTTCACTAGTCTCTTCAGAAATATTTTCGTTTTCCATTATAAATTACTTAAAACTTTAGAAAGACGTTTTGTCAGTTAAATATTAAAATTTCAAATTGACAACTTTGTCAACAACAACAATCCAAACAAAATGTTGCCAACCGCAACCAGTGTTGTTCTAACTCAAAAAAAATGTACTAACATTTGGGGGAAAATTATACTAGAACAAACTATTAGTGAACTAAATTCAAAAAATGGTGGGAAAGTATGTGAAAATATCTTTATTGATTAACAATAATAATTATACATATTTTAATCAAATAAACGTAAATATTTATTCTTTGGTATGGTATGGAATACGACAGTTCGATTAAAATAAGATACCAAGATATACCAAACACATAATATATATTGATTATCTAGCATCTTATAGAAAAATGGTTATTTATAAAACAAAATTGTACTAGATATTAAAAAGAGGTACTAGCTTACTAAAAAAGTTACTCTGTGTACTAAATCTAGTACTTAGGAACAACACTGCTGCCAACCGTAATCCGGTACTTACCAACATAAGTTTTATTATTTTACTACATATAACGTACCTCAAAAGTATAAAAATATATATAATTTTGTAATTACGATTTGTTATATCAAATAATTTCACAAATTACAATTTTTTTATTGAATTTATACATATAATCATGAATTTCTAATGTTTGTATTGTTATCAAACGCATGCGTATACAATACAGTCTGTAATTGACAGAAAACCGAACAATCGCTAAATAACAATTTGTTAAATTGTTGGTTAAAGAAAGAACATAACTCATAAATCATTCTCACATACTTGTTCAGCGTAAACCTGTAATATATTAGAAAATAATAATCAAAACTGACACTCAACCAATTCCTTTTTTGCTTGTTGTATAATGCAAAGTTTTTCTTCGGCGTCAGGAATTTAGTTTTCAATTAAAAGTGGCGTTTTCTAGTCAAAATAGCTCATTTATTTCCGAAATTTCAGACAATATGGAAATAGATCAGTGTCCCAGTGGAACTATACTTATGCCAGGTAATTAATTTGAATTTTACGTAGGGTACCACTTATCTGATTACAATTCAAATGTAGGATCGTCTAGGACAGTGGCATTACCGCAAATAGATGAAAATAATACATTAGATGATAGGAAACCTAGAGAAAAATTGCTTGAAATGTTAGATGTACTTGAAACTCATGTAGAACGTTTAAGAAAAGAAGCTTCACGACTAGAAGAAGAGAAAGATGATTTATTGTCTTCATTAGATTCCATCCGTCATACCGACACGTTAAAAGACTTAACTGAATGTAAGTATGTATTTGTTACTTTAAAAGATTCAGAATTACTGCAGTAATATTAGGAATGAAAGAGATTTATGTTTTATTACATCTGTTGTTTTACCATATGGGAGAAGTTTTCATGAATTAATTTTAATTACATTATCTCTATATTATTGCTACTATTTTTTTTATTGCCATTTGAGAAAATCCTATATTTCAAAATTCATATGAATTAAGAAAAGTAGACTCATTTTTTGTTGTAACAAATAGCTGCATTATAAATATTAACAGTAACATTTTTGCACTTATTCCAAATGATAATTGAAAAAAATCTTGTTTTTCCCTACGAGTTGCACAAATACCTAGCCCGAAAGAAACCATTCATGCAGCAATCATCTTTCACTACATATTCCTATTCAAGTACACTTTTTTAAATGAAAAGGGATCTATAACGGACGCCGGCCATTAAGGATTATAACGGACGCACAAACAAAAAACAAAAGTGAAAAGGCGTTACTATAACGGCCGCCGGCCGTTAAGGTTTGTAACAAGCACCTGCAATTAAGGATAAAGTATTTCTAAAACAATCGCAGTATCGTGAAGAGCTTCATGGTATTAGGAAAAATTTTGAACGGCACACTGCCGATTTGCAAATAACGGCCTAATGACGTTAATAACTATTTGAAATTGTTGCTTCTTTTTAAATTCAAACAATAAGGTATTGACTATCGAGATATTGTTTGTGAGGAAATAAATAAGAGCTGATCTTTTTTATGATCTAAAAAGAAAGGATCTCTAATGGGGTAGTTACCATATGTTAAAATTTAATGAAATTCTTATTTGTTTACAATATATGATTCATAATAAGATATATGCTGTAATAAAATTAAAAAAATTACATGATTCAATCGATCTCTTCTCTATAACGTCACGCTTACATACTTAAAGCCGCAAATGTCGCTAGTGTCGTTGTTTTACAGCGATGGAATGTGACAAGTCAAAGTGATAGTTGATGGTGATACTGACCCCGTGAACATAACCTTGTTTCTATTTATCAACTATAATACAAAATTGACCCCTGTGGTGCACTCTCCACGCCAGAGATGAAAGCCGGTGAGGCGATGCTTCGTAAACGAAGAAACTGTGTTTATTATTAAAACATAGACTCCGGGATTTATAAAATTGATTATTTTATTAATTTATCTATTAAATATATAGAAAAATTATTAATGCGTGCCGGTAGAAAATTCAATAATCTCTAATTTTTATAATAACATAAATCGCGAAAAAAAATTACATTTAAAGTATTTTTGGAAAACTATTTTGAACTTCAAGTTAAGTGCGATTTCCCGTTATCCAATTTATACCATAAATCTAATGACTTCTTTCCATATTAGAATAAGGTCGAAATACACGATTTCAAAATTTTCCGAATGATAGTATTTGAGTTAGAGTGTCCCGAAGATCCACACACACACACATACATCATTGTGAAAATGTTAAAATCGGATTCTATGGACCTTGAAACATGGTCATTTATCAAAATCTCTATATCCGATTTTTAGCATGATCTCTATACCTTCTTTACTAAGGGGAGCGGGAGGTTAAAAAAGGTTGAGAAACACTGATCTAGATCATATAAAGATTGTGCAGATCTTGATTCAGTCCTTTTTAAAAGGATTTGTTGTAATAACCACACTTTATATGAAGTAGAATTGTGTAACATATATTTAGTGCTAGTAAACCGCTTTATTTTAATAGTTAGTAGCAAGTAAAATAGAACTGTATAAAATTAATTATTAACATTTTAACAGTTGAAAGAGATGATATCCTCCGCTACGCTGAACGCATAACAAATCGCTGCCATACTGTCGATGTCCATATCAAAATCCAACGAGACCAAACCCAAGAAGAAGCATTACATCAAATTAATCATTTAATTGATGGTTTAGTTGTTGGCCTGAGAGCAGACCCTGATGGAACAAAAGCAAAATGCCACTCCTATATGAACGCTTGTTCTTCGCATTACGTCCATGGAATCACAGACAAAAACTTCGAATCCGCATTACTCGGGTGTACACTTGATGATCAGAAAAGAGTAAAAAAACGACTGCAAGGCTTGTTAGCCTATTTTGAAAAACTTGATAGACAAATGTCCGCTTTGAACTGATTTATTCGATGTTCTATGTGCTTTTTAATTTCGCTTACGTATATTTTTAACTTTTTCAGTTTTTCGGAGTTCCTGCTCTAGTTGATAGTTAAGCAGCTGAATATTTAATGTTTTTCTTATTGCTTGACATAAATGAGATTAAAATTATAGCATTATTTTGCTTGTTTTGAACTTGTACTTAAAAAATACTTATTGATTAATCAATAAAACAACGATTTGTAAAATAATTGCACTAAGAAATCGAACACTAAAAAATAGATTCAATATATGTGAATAATAAACTGAATAAAATTTGAGCTGTTATTAATTATTAGCTGGAATTTTAAGAATAAACATTTTTGATAATAATATGTGATAATCGGCCGTAGAGGGATGGTAAGACTGTTGTAATTATACCACCTAATTAGGTATACTCGTTGTATTGCAACCAAATCTGCAAAAATTATAAGGTATTGTAACTATTTCAGTAATAGTAGATCTCTTGGAAAGAATAAAAAATTGTTGTTGTGATTTTTATTCAATTATTTGATATACACTTGATATAAAATTATATCTGCACAGAGAAAGGTAGTGGCCAGCTTTAAGCATAATACATTTATGGCACGACGATGTATATTATCCTACATACATATATCTGCTGTATTGTTACAAAAATGTGCAAATGTTTGAACATAAACTCTATTCTTTTTACTAAGTAGAATTTTAATTATTTGACAAGTTTAAAAAATGGCATTGTTTATTTTGAAAATGGCTTGTAATTAACAAAAAAAATGTCCACATTTTAAGTTTCAAATTTGTAAAAAGAATGCAGTTAATACATTCACGTTGTAAAAATTATAAATTGATTTACACTACCTGGGTTCCTTCCAGTAAAAATAATTTTGATACAACTTCAATTATGTACATTAATTCGTTGTACTCGATTCTAAGCTACGCTTATTTCGAGAATTACTGTACAAGTATTTTGTCTCTCTATTTTCTATATGCTGTTCATAAAACTATGTACAAATTTTTTATTTACTAATAAAATTTTGTTTCATATACCAGTTTTTTTCATTGACTATTTCTATCAGTCTGCATTTTCTTATTTCCTACTTTAATATAAATCAGCAATGATCTTTTATATCATCTAACAATTATAGATTTTTAATCAATGTTAACAATAAATATATTTACAAAATTTGTATCTGCATGTAAGATGACAATATGTAAATTCATCAGTTTCTTGAGTATACAAAACTATATATATTTTTTAAATTTTATTTTGAGATTCTACCAGTTTGATTAAATTGTATCCGAAATTAAATCTGTAGCCGGTTTATCATGAGCTGCAATTAAAATTACGAAACCTATTTTGAATATTTGTATAAATTACAATTTAAAAAAAATATCTACTAAAAACTGAACAGATATGAATGAATTATGGTCGCTTTTGAATGCATCGTAATAACTAACAAAGTTAGGATAACGCAGAAATAATTTTCGCGGAAAATAGATAAATATGTCTGTAAATAGACAAATTTTTATTAGTGATGACACGATTAAGATTGTGCCTGAGTATCTGGTCGCAAATCTGGGGACTCGGGATTGATTCCGACCGACGCTAAAATTACATCGAATAGGGTGACCAGACGTCCTAGTTCTCTTTTTTTGAGGTGTCCTCACGCGGTTTTACAGTGTCCTAGGATTTTAAAGTAATCTTATAATTAAAGTTATGAATTTTTTTACTGCATCATAATATCTTAGATACATATTAACTTTTTTCTTCAAGTGTACAATAATATTCATATTATGCTACTGTACACACACTATAGAAGATATTCATTTTAATACTAGTACAACAATGTGGTTCATTATTGTACTAGTAAAAAAATGTTAGCTTCTTAGTTCACCGCTGGCGGCAGCAGTCGTCATAGCAACACAGATCATATTGAAAATTGTTTTTTGACAGTTGTATCGTTTGTGTTTTGTAGTATACATAGCCAACTATGGCTAAAATTGCAAACTCTACAATTAAAACAATTCCAGAAAAATATAAAAAAATCCCCAATTTTCTTTGAAACACTTGAAGAAAAAATAGTATATGTTATTCGGAGCAGAATGTCCTTTTTGTGTTTTACCCAGCTTGCCTGGCCTCGGCTGACGTCTCGGCCGCAATAGCTGGGTTCAACACAAAAAGACCGCTTTCTACTCCTAATAACATAATATACTATTATTTATTGTAAACATGAATTTTATATTTCTGTTGAATTTAAAAAAAATGTTTTATTTATCGTCAGTTTTTGAAGAGTTTATTTTTGTTACCCATATTATTTTATTAATAAAATACTTTATGAAAATGTTCTGTATTTGTCCTCTTTTTAAAAATTGTGTTTTAGTTTTTTTCAATATGTTCTAGGCGGGAACGAAATAATATGGTCACCCTACATGTGGTGCACTCTCCACGCCAGCAATGAGTGCCTGTGAGGTGATGCCTGGTAAGCGTCCGCACGGTACAAATATTTCATCATTACCGATATCTGTGTATAAAGCAGATTGGCACACCCAGCAATGGGTAATATGCCGTGATGATATATTTATTTAATAATAATTTTGTCGGTAACACAGTTTGTTGATCATTAATAAATTCATTTTAATATGTATATTCCCCTAGTGCAGTGGTGGGGAAGCCAATTATCGATGCCTGTGTTGTTTGTTTGTGAAAATTATGTCTCGCGTATTTTTTTGCTCGCATTCTAAATTATTTCTATATAAAACACATTCAATTTTTATTAGGTCGAACCAAACGTGCACCCAATATCTGAATCCGGAACAAAACCGCAAATTTTATTAATGTTTGAACCAGATCCGCACCCGAACCCATCTCACAAAAAATAAATTAACCTGAACCGAACCCAGTTTTTAGCGGGTTCGATGCCTTGATTTAAACAAAAGTGCTATTGATGGCTAGATAGATGATCATATATAAATACCAAATTTACTTTCAAATATACAAAACCGGCCCTGAATCGGATACATTTATAATAAACATTTATTTCTGTACTTATATGAAACATACTTCAGAATCATTTCGAATTTTTATTTAATAATCACTTTATAATTGCACAATTATCAAAAATGCCAGCACCAAAAAATCACTGAAATTGCCACATTTTAATGACAATTTCCAATATTCTCCCTCCAAAATCAACAACACCGAAATAGTTCTGAAGAATAATAAAAAATCCACCAAATATTTAAAGTTAAAACATTACTGAATGTAACACCATTTACCAACTTTCTTTTTCGATCAGTGCTAATATTGCGTCAACAAATCCTGGATCTCCGTACATAGCTGCAAAAAGGACGGACGTTTGTGCGGATCAGCGTCCCAACATGGGTAAACAATTCGGACGTACACAGCTTGAGGGCATGTTACAGGGCAAGGAAAGCGGGCTCCGCTCTCTAAAGCAGCGAGAAGAACTTGTTGCTCTTGGCCACTGGTGTCAGGGGAACCAACACTGCCAGTTGTTCCGGAATTGGTTACAATGGATGCTGTTGCTAAACGGGGCTCTTCTCCATGGGAAAACATTTCGTATAGTGTCACACCGTACGACCAAACGTCTGACCTAATAAAAAAATTATAAATTAGATGTGGGGAATTTCTACTGTGATGGTGTTAATATTAATATGAAACGGAAAAAGATATGGGTTAACAGATATTTTACACCCAAAACGTAATTTCAAACAAAATTTGTATTTTATTTATAAATGGTAATTAATAACGATTTTTAAACCATTTTCAAAAAGGAAGGAATGGTACGCTTTTTTAAACTGTAATAAAAGTAAATACTTTTTTATATTAAAATAACTCAAAAATGTACTTTCTTTAACGAGCATAGATAATATAATTTATGCTAGCTGTACCAGTCGCAAATATTTGTAACAAACAATTATTAAATTATAAATTTCCAGTATATTCAATGTTTGGTACTCTTCTACAGTTTTTTTTTAACCACCAGATTCATACTAGTTTTTATTTTATGGGAGCACTCCCTAGTGCTTACTAATATTCTCGAATCCCGGTTATTAACAACGCTAGCTCTTGAAACTTAATTATAAACAAACTATGCAAAATTTTGAACTGTAACTACTTTTACGACAAGTCCAAGTTAAAAGAACATTTCTACAAATTTGGCGTCGATATGTAAAACGATATAGATTATTTGGAGATGAAAACAGGTAGTAACAATGTTTCGGACTTGTCGTCAATAATAAAATTTATTCATGCCGACATTTCGACTATACCATAGTCTTCTTCAGGGCTAGAATTGTTGAGTTGAAAAAAATTTACACATACGGATAACGGAAAACATAATTAAAAGACATTTAAAATTATGAACAGTTACATGACCGGAAAAAACTTTCATGCAGCCGACAAAGACAGTAAAACTTTTTCTAACTAAAGTTGCCGTCAAATAAATGTGGACTGGAATTCCTAGACTGTTGCTATGCACAGTAAAAAATTTGAAAGATGTCCGATTAAGAATATCTGTATCATGAACGAATAAACAAATTAGCATACATTTATCTCTCTCATTTGCAATGACTATAAGCGTGTGCGATAAGGATGGATATAACACGCTTGTCTTTCAAAAAATCATATTTTTTCGATGTAGATTGGACATTCCATTTTAAAACGATGCTCGTTGTTGACAATACTTTCGCTGTAATGTAAGTTTATATTAATTTCTGTTTCGCTGACACTGTGGCAGTATCTTATTTTTCACATATTTGGTTTTACATTTGCTAATAAAATTACCAATTGACTTATTTTTTAATTTTGAATGCTATTACTGTAACATATATATTTATAATAATAAAATAACAGTAGTATCTTTATATACCCTCATACAAATTAAGTAAACGACACTATTGAATTTTACAGAACAGGCGGAGCTAAAATCTTAATTCATATAATTCGTAGACGACCTTAATCGGACATCTTTTAATTTTTTTTACTGTAGTTATGTAAAAGTGGCAACACCGCAGAGCAAGAAATAGGGTGCGGAGAAGAGAAAAAGTTGAGCATATTTGACGGTAACTATAGTCATTGTTAATAAAATCATACTTTTAATGCCAATCCGTGAAAAAAGTAGTTTAGTTCCTAATTTTATTAACCAATTAATCTCATATTTTGAAGAAAAATTGTTTTAAAATTACGTTTTCGATTTCGGTTAACCGTTAATCATTATTTTTAGATTTGATATAAACTTACTTCGGTGAGAACTTCCCGTCTCGTAGACTCTCTGGAGCATACCATTTAATTGGCAAATCGCGATTAGTCTTTAAAATATAATATTCATTTGTACCCATTACTTGAGCCAGACCAAAATCTGAAATTTTAACATGAAATTCATCAACAACTAATATATTTCTTGCTGCTAGATCTCGATGTACTATATGTTTTTGTCCTAAATAATTCATTCCATCTGCGATATCTAAGGCGTAAGTTAATAACTGTTTAGTAGTTAATGTCTCTCGATAAATTTTTAAATAACTTTGTAGTGATCCATGTTGTACGTATTCCATAACTAAAGACACTTCTGGATCTTGATAAACACCTAAAATTTCAACTATATTTTGATGTTTTAGCGTTTTCATAATTGCTATTTCTCTTTCAAAATCTTGTATTCCAGATGCCATTGCGGAGCTTTTTAATTTCTTTACTGCAACTTGTCTTGGCTCGATGTCTTTATCCCCAACATATTCCAGTGTGCCCCGATAAACTTCACCGTAAAATCCCTGCCCTATTCTTCCTTGAAGAACGACGTTGTAATCATCATCTAATTCAAAGATGCTTTGCATTAAATTGATACTATCTAGGGAAGTTGCAGCTGTAGAAAAGTTAATATTAGTTAAAATTGTTGAGAGATCACAAGAATCAGCATCTTCGCTATTTGCGCCTAAATCTTGATTATAGTGAAGAAGTTGTATGAGACTACCGTTGGTGGTTCCTCCACAATAACTTGAAGATACTGACAAGTCGCTATCTACTTCACTCATTGCCGAAACCGACAAAAGTTCGTCTTTATAACCCAAATAAGTTTCGTCTATAAACAAATTATTTGTTATTTGAGTTTCAATGTTTGTTGAAAATACTTACCAGTTGTATTTGAAAATAAACTATTGGTAGATTGGTTTACGTTGTTGTCTTCTCGACTTTGGCTGCTTTTTAATGATCTTGAAAACACTTTTGCATAGGAATGCGTTTTTCTTGAGTTGAAAACTAAACAAAATATGAAATCATTTTATTATGACCGCGCAATAGGGGTTTCCAAGTCTTTTTAAAAATAATATTCATCAAAAGTAATATTACCTTGATATAATATTTGATTCACATCTCGCATAATTGCTTGAGGTCTCTTGCGCCTATGAGGATCTGGATCCCAACATTCTAACATCACTTGATAAATGTCTTCCGGGCAGTTGGGAGGCTTACTTAATCGTTTTCCGCTAGCGTAAAACTGCTAAAAATATATATTACAATTTGATAAATTTTCTATATAAATTAAAATACATACACGCATTGTATCTAACTGGTCAGCCGGGGGTAAAATTTCGCCATAAGTGAAAATTTCCCACAAAGTTGTAGCAAACGCCCAAACATCAGCAGTTGGAGATTGTTTGGCGTATTCTAAATTTGAATAATATTCCACTGGTATCCAATGTACGTCTTTAGCTCCGTAAGACATATGAATTCCAGGGTCTGATAATTTAATTTTAAATGTGGTGTCGTCGTGTTGGGCAGTGAGCAGTCGTCTACACCGAATATTTCCATGTATAATTCCATTTTCTTCTAAATGCCACAATGCTGATGCTAAATAAGACGCAGCTTCCACCAAATCGACAGTTTTTAATAACGTCCGATTCGATCGCAAATATTCATCAAGCGGTCCTAATCTCACATATTCCATGACTAAAGTTACAGGGCTTCTCAAAGTTACACCATACAATCGTACAATTGCGTTTGAAGATAAAAACGCCCAATGATCAGCCAATTCCATAAATTCTTTCAAATATTGATCACAATTATCGTGTTTTAAAACTTTCATAGCAACTTCTAACTTTTTGCCTTTCGTTAATTTCCACATACTACGATACACAACTGTTAATCCGTCTTTACTTTCTTTTTTTTGTCCTTTGTAAACTTGTAAATCTCTGGTATTTATACAAAGAGGTGTTCCAGGGAGCAAACAAGCTACACTTGTACTATCAGTGAGAGAATCAACCGAAATAGTCTCCGGTTGACATAAAAGTAAAGGCGACTGATCATATTCTGAAGGGGGTAAACATTCTTGTAGATAAATCAAAGAATCGGGATCACTATACGCGGACATGAGTTGTTGAATGCTTTTATAACGACGTAAATCATCGTTAAAAATAAATTCATCCTGACCAATTTTTTCTAATTTATACGATTTTGGTTTCAAACTATGTTTACTACAAACATCTATATAATAAGTATTGTATTTTGTTTCACTTTCGCGTAAAACAAAACAACCCGGTCTGTTAGCGCGCTTTTCTTCCAATTTTGCGTAAGAAAATTCTCCACCGACTGGACCGTGGCACTTAATAGAATACAATCGCTGAAGCGACGGAGTAGGAAGATCTTTACATAAATTAAAAATCCATTTTATCATTAACCGATAATAACCATCCAATAAACTAACAAATGAATGTAAAAGAGATAAGTTATGAAACTTTAGATAAGATGGGATACCATTTTTACGACTGATTTCAACTGTACCGTCATTTCGGATAGAAATAAAACACAAATCATTTATCGTGCATAATTGTTGCCAGTCTTCACGTTTGGAATCGTAGCAAATACGAATACCTGGTTCTGTTGGGTGGAACGGAGTCACTTTAACATAAACACTGCATACACTTCCATCTTGATCGGTAACTGCACGATATTCTTCGGCTAAATATTCTGGAGCCATTGCTTCTAGTTGTTTTAAATATTCAGCTTTCACGTACCAAGCATCGTGTCCACATTTTTTAATTTTTCCTAGCGAATCGTGAATTGGTTTTTTAATAAAAAATGAATGTCGTTTGATAACTTCTTTGGGTATATATTTTTTATAATCATTTTCTACTATATCCCGCGGTATGTCTTTTTCTAACATTACCCTGTACATATCTGCGACTCCAAGCCCAACAAGTTCCCTCCTAAACTTTTCGTAAATAATATCGGGAATTTTGTTATCCAAAACATCATTTCTTGCTTGATGAAAATAATAATCATAGGCTCGTATGTCAATCTTTTTAAGTTTGGAAATATTCGCCACTTTATATCGTATTCGTAAATCATATTTCACATTCTTTTCATTTAATTTAGCACTTAATGGTAGATATAATTTCGAGCCATGTTCTCTAAGGGCAAACAAATGCCGTGCAACTGGCCCAATACCCAATTGTTTACAAACAAAGAGGCTAACATCTTCAACTGTTGTTTGGTTCTTGGTAAATGGCACTTTAACGATTTTTGAATCAAAAACCGTATGAACAAGTATCACAATTTCTTCCATTGTATATATGTTATTATATTATCAACATTAACGAATCGTTATCTCCGATTACTGTTCTCATAACGACTAATTTAGGTTATACAGAATTATAATATTAATTTTCTACGTTTTTTTGCGATGTAACTTAATCACTATTTTATGATAAAATTGTCCCTGACACTTGTGATGTGATAAAAACGATGTAAACAACACATTCTATAAATCAAGCTTAATATGAACTTTAGATTAAATGTTGACTTTCAAACATTAACGATCACATTTTTTTTCTGTTTCTGTTAAATTATTATGTCGTCCTGTTCATGTTTTATGTTAATGCATCTTTAGAACAGGTTTTACAGATAAACTATTTTTAACATTTAAAAATTTGATAAGTCACATACATGTTACTAATGACGTACTTGCTAAATGATACTAATCCCACCAGATATTCGGAGTTTATTGAGATAATAGATGGCAGCACGAAATGGAAAACAAATTCTCTTCTAGACAAACCAAACAAAACAAAACACCGTGTTGTTTTGCTTCGGAGCTAAAATAGCAAATATTCACTTTAACATGACGTCATTTTCATGTCCTTCGAGTTGCTATCCTTGTTGAACACTGTACATTTCAAATTTGTGTTTCAAATATTCAGCATTGATTATATACAGGATGGTGACCGGCACAATCGGATATAGGACTGTAAAATTTCCTAATTCCTGCTTCCCTAATTATTTTAGCTAAAAAAGCTTCAAATAAATTGTAGGGCATAAAATTCTATATATGAATCAATAAGCAAAATTAATTTTACATGCCTTGTAACGGCAGAAATTAGGTTTGAAAATATCGAAAATCACCTCAAAAATAGCAATAGCCATGAAATTGAGACAAAAAATTAACAAATGAACGAATTATCTGTTAAGCTAGGGTAATTTATTTTTATAGTTTCCAAAATCATGTGTCGAGTTTGTGTCTGAGCCCGTTTGCTACACCCAAAACTGGGAATCTATAAATAAATATATCATCACGCCATATTACCCATTGCTGGGTGTGCCAATCTGCTTATTACACATATATTAGTAATGATGAAATATTTGTACCGTGCGTCACCTCACGGGCACTCACTGCTGGCGTGGAGAGAGCACCACAGGGGTCAATTTTGTGCCATGACTCAAATTATGCCCCAAAATTTGACTACTTTATATTTATAAACACGCTGAAAATATTAAATTTTAAAAATATTTTTTGTGTACCGTTTTTTCAAATTTTTACCCCTAAGGCTTAAGAAGAAAAATTACTTTAAACTATCCTTTATGTACTTTTAATAAGAGATTTTAAAAATCGTCCTCCATTTTCAAATTATGAATTTTTAAAGTCATTTCTGTCGTTATGACTGACAAAAATAATTTCGTATCTCAAAATCTAAAATTGTAAATTTGATAATTTGGGAGATGATTACATACCCATTAATAGGTGGAGATACAAAATCGGAAACCTAAATTTTTAAAATCTCCGGGTCGAGTTACTACAATAAACACAGGAGTTGTGAATTTTTAGTTTCATTTTTGAACAAGTGAAAATTTTCCACTGCATTTAATTTATTTTCGAAAACTTGTTTGTTTATAGATCTACTTTAATCGGAAACGTAGTAAATTTTTGACTTTGAAATGTAAGAAGCACTGTAATTAAATAGGAAAAAAATTACTTCATCTGCATAGCATTGAATTTTGAAGTGATTTGGGAAACAAAACTTTTTTGACATTTAAAAAGAATTAATACATAAATATATATAAAATAGGTTATAAAAATATATAAGAATAAATTGCTGTGATTAACACAATGAATAAAACTAGACTGGTAAATACATATTTAGAAATAAAGATTCGCAATAATATAACTTCCATTTTTAGTTTAAAAATTATGGACACAGTTGCACACTACCACAAAAATATATTGACGAAAATTTTTACATCCCCTACAGTAAAGGCAATACTCTTTTTTCTCGATTCCTTGGATTTATTCGGAAACAATTTTTAATATGTGATACAAATATGCAAATAACTAAATATTGTCGAAGTGAATACGCTTTGTATTTGGAAAGGAAAAACCATGTCCTAATGGCACCAAGCATAATTCATCCTCTGAGTACCATAAGAAAATGGTGGGAAATTTTTATGATATTTGTTTCATTACTTGTTTTATTTTTTATACCATTTGCAACCACGTTCAGTCTGTTACCATATATGTCAGACATCTATCAGTGGAAAGATTGTGTACGAATTCCACTGGATATCTGTTGCATTTTGGATATTATAATAAATTTTCGAACTGGATTTTATGACGATCAACGTGAAATAAATTTAAACTCAAAGGATATAGCTAAGTATGCTATTTATTTTTATTTAAAATTAATACTACTTTATGTATTATATTATAGGCATTATTTGAAACGATTTTTCATAATAGATTTATTATCCTCTATACCACCGATGTTTTTCTCAATAAATATTCGAAGGTATACAAATGATATTTACAGATTTTATGCTCATCTCACAATCGCTGGACTGAAATTTTTACGAATGTTTTCTTGCTTACGATATATGAATCATTTTGCTAAGGTAAAATGTACGATGTTACAAAAAGTAACAGCAAATTCAACAATGGGCGATATTATCGCGATATATAATTAATTTACAAATAAATAATAATGATCCTCATTTTCAATACAATTCTTATATTAAATATATTTCTGGTAACAGGAATACAGTAGTCATTAGGGCTGTTCGATCTTTAAAATTTATGATTGTTTTTTGATCCTCAATTTTGATTGATCAAAATCGATCATCGCTGATCCATAACGATCAGATCTATATAGTTTGTGATCATTTTGATTCATGAATCGATCTTTTTGTCAGATCGTTCACATCGATGTTTTTTCGTAGCCCTAGTGTTAATTTATTATTTTTGGTGCTGAAGAAATCTTTTGGGACCGAATAATTAAAATCGTCAAAGTCAGATAGCCATGGAAATGAAAAACAAATAAAACAAAATCTCATTCTGCCAGTTCAGTTTATTTTTTTGTTTTATTTTTTATATCCACGGCTAGCTGATTTTTGAAGATATCTTTTTATTTTCTGAATATTTAGTGCTACAAATATTCTAATACATGTAAATGAAGACTTTTAAGAGTAAAATATATTTCAAACACTTGTACTTTTGCTCTAAAAATATACAGAAAGGCCAATATCCACACATTTTAAAAATCGTATGTTAAACTCCTGTTTCGTTAAAATTTAATGTAAAAAATGTTATAACATTGTGGATTATGTTACAAAAATGTGATTATTGTTCACTGCTCTTCAATGGTGCAAATAGCAAAGAATAACGACCTTGAAGAGCTTGGAATCAGCTGATGTGTACGCTTGTCATTTTAGCAGCTTTGACAAGAACAATATTTTGACCTATTTTGATTTTATTATTTTAAAATTTTCATGCAGTAAAACACATCAATTAAAAGTAATAACTTTTAGCAGTTCATAATCAAAATGTCCATAATATTGTTCTTGCCAAAGCTGTTAGAATAACAAGCGTACACAAATCAGATGATTCCAAGCTCTTCAAGGTCGCTCGAGTCACGTGTCTGCCCGTCAGCTTGTTCACGACTGTCAAGTATCAACATTTTTTGTAAAAATATCTCTCCTAAACAGGAAGGCTGTTTTTTTTAAATACTGCCAATTTGCTGTTTCTTTTTGTATCGCTATTGTAATAAATAATATAATTTAAAAACATTACAGATGCTAAATATCAGAAATTATTACGCAAAAATTTTCCTTATAATAGTAATAATACTAATAGTATTTCATTGGGTTACCTGCATATCTATTGTAGTAAGCATTCTTAGTGTGAATTTGTATTTTGAAGAATTGCCTGTTTACAAGTGAAGTAAAATAATATTAAATTTGTTATGAACACTGTACTTATTTCTACATTAACACAGTTCATGGATCACACACAACAATGCATGGAACTCAACAACGCAAATGTTATACGCCACGGGTCTTTTTCGCACTTCATGCATATTGTCTAACGCAGAATATGAGCTAATGCATGATCATACAGTGGCAGACCAGATGTTAGTTTGCATTTTATGGATTATTTCAAGAATACTGTTCACAACATTTGTCAGTTAGTGCAAAACGAACATCAAATTTTTCTCATTTCTTTAAATTTGGTTGTTTTTTAGGTTTGCTGATACAAATTACAAGATCATTAACGTCGTCGCAAACGAAATACAAAGAAATGGTGTTACAGTTGATGCAGTATATGCATCATAAGCAATTGTCGCGATATACCCAAAATCGCTTAATATCTTATTATGAATTTCGATTTCAAAAGAGTTTCTTTAGGGAGCAAGAAATTCTGAGCACAATATCAGGTCAATTACGCCAAGAGATTTTAATGTTAAAATGTCTGAAACTTGTCGAAAATGTACCATTTTTCAAAGGATTGCCACAGTCTCTCCTTATGCGAATTGTATTATCTTTGCAGTTGGAAATATTTCTTATTAACGATGTTATAATTAAAGCCAAAGCAAAAGGATCATGTATGTATTTTATCGGTACTGGAACGGTTGCAACTTATACTGAAACTGGTAAAGAGGTATTTTTCAATTATACTAGCGGTCGTAGAAAATGCAACACCAAAAATTACTAGGAATATATAAATGAGATTCAGCGTAGAAGTTTCTTATTAGTAAATGATTAAAATTTTATTTTAAACAAAGAACAAGAGAAATTTAATAAATACTAATTCCTCCGTGCGAATTAATTAACACTACTGTACGCTGAGGCATGGATTACGCGGTATTTAATTCCATCTTCTTTCAACTGCAGTCCGCATTTCTTCCAGCGTTTGCGTCGGTGGCTGAAAACGCCCTACTGCTCTTCCTGAGATATATCACAAATTTTCAATTGGTGATAAAGCTGGAGAACGAGCAGGCCATGGAAGCACTGCTATTTTATACGGATTAAAAAATGTCTTGCGTTGTCTTACTGAAATATGGCTGTCGGATTGAATTGCATCATTGAATTGTACTATTGTACAAGTACATTTTCGATCTTTTTTAAGGTATCTCGAGTAATATTAACGATAGAGTGAAATCGTTTACACATTCCGAGAAAAGTTTAAGTCACCACAGGAATTTTCGATCTTCTTTTGTTTTTGAGCTACATGCAAAAACTCGTTTTCGCTAATTTGGAAAATAGCTCATATCTTATTTATTATGATATTATTTATTTTCTTTAAATGGGAACCTATGTAGAACATAGACTCATCTTTTTGTTTATTTTATAAGCGTTTCAATGATACTATTATACCATTTTTTTCGAAATCGGGCTATTTCATTACGAATGCGAACCTGGTGGAAAAATTTGGAACTAAAAACAAGGGAGCAATTTTATTTCATTCGTATGTTTTTACATACGCACGTAGTTTATATAGTGGAAAATAGATAATAGAACTAATATTTACAATTAATTAAACTACTATTATCCAATATGTGCAGTAAAACTGTCCCTAAAAAAAAAAAAACTGTTAACACAACCTAACAATTACTAAAGTATTTAAAATGAAAAATAATAATTTTTCTACCGCTACAATCCCGAAAATATTAATTAAAATAAAATTAAGAACATAATAGATATAGAATTAAAATAAACAAATGATGATCTATAATAGATTTTTATCATTTGTTTCTTGTCACCCCAAAAAATTAATAATTTGTTTTATTCATGTTTAAAACAAAAGAATGTGGTAGACTTGTCATACATCATTGAAAAGCTATAATATAGGCAAAATGATAACTCTTTTCAAAATAGGTTCCCATTTAAAAAGTATAAGTTTGTGTTATATCTCAAGAATTATTAAGTTTTCAAAAAATCTAATTACGCCATTTTATTCTACGCAAAACGGTACGAAATTTGTCTAAACAATTTTTCTCTATCACAATAAATAAGATTTGAGATATTTTCGGAATTAGTGCAAAACGAGTTTTTGTCTGTAGATTAAAAACAAAAGAAGAAAATTCCTGTAAAGATACCTTAAAAAACATCGAAAATGAGGCGAGATTTGCAGTCATAAGAGAATAATGCCTTGTGTAGACACATGAATGCAAACTACATTCCTTCTTTTGCCAGGACGTCGTGTAATTAGTATCCGAGAATCATTTTGGTATAAACAAAATCGCGATTCGTCAGAAAAGGTTATGCTATTCATGATTCCATAGTCGTCTTTCTATGCATCAGTGCAATCGCAAAGATCTATGGCGCGCATTTAAAATAAGTTTTAATAGTGCCCGGCGTGCGTGCAGTCCAAATTCCGCCATATGGTGACGAATACGTCATGTAGAGATGTCCTCCTATGGGCCACAGATCCTGTCTGCCGTCTCTCTGTACCTATGTCTACGCACTATATTAATATTTAATAAACAATTTTGTTTAGCGATTCACGCTACTAATAATAATCAATGTATGCTGAATCCCATTTATTTATTCGTAATATTTTTTGGTGTTGCATTTTCACCGACCGCTAGGTATATTTAGTTGTTTGATACGTAAATTTTTATATAATTGAATTTCTAGATTTTTCATTTACATGATGGACAGCATTTTGGAGAAATTGAGCTAGTAGCAGAAGGGAGACGCGTTGCATCTGTAGTTGCAATAGAACCATGCGAATTATATCGGTTAGATAGAAAAGATTTTATTCAAATAATACGACCGTATCCTGAGCTACTAACAGTCATAGAACAGATAGCAACAGAAAGACTTCAATATATAACAGCAATCGACAAGAAATATAAACATTTCTATAATGAAAAGCGTTCAAACAGATTGAATATGGTGTGACTAATCCAATACAAAACTAGTTATTATATCCGAATATCTATATAATTTAATCCTTGGCTACATAAAACTAATTCTAACATTAAATTAAATTAGAAACAGTTACTTAGGATACATAAATAAAAATGTGCTATATACAAAAAGATCACTGTCAGTTTAGAATGAAACCGACTGATAGAAGGGTCAGAGGAATGAGAATGCTTAGTCGTTGAGTTCTACCACCTCGGAGACGTTAGGGTGAGGCCTACGCGCAGGGGGTGGAACTGCCGGCGTCGGAATTCCCTGGGTCGGCGGGGGCACGTCTTGGCGGAAAGATACGCCGGATGAACTGCTCGCCGATTGAGATTGAGGTTGCTGCATCATGTTCTGGTTGTAGGTGCTGAACATCTGCGCCAGTTTGCTGTGAAGAACGAATATTTTATATACAAAATTCATCTATAATTTTATGTCAGTTGTACTAAAATATCAATAAAATAAATCATTACATTTACTAAAAAAAATAATTATTAATTCCAAATAGTTATTTATGGAGTAAGTTATTATAAGTGTTATAATTCTTAATCCGTGTTTGATTCGTAAAAGTTTGAATTCGACTGGGATGTACCAAACTTCACATATAATACGTTTTAAAATTATATGTATTTTTATTTATGTAATTTTCACCGCCTCCAGATCGGTAGATAATCACATCACTTACCGGTCAGTCACATCACTTACTGATCAAGTACTTCATCACTTACGGATCAGAATTTGTAAACGAAACTTACTGCCTTCGAAACCCTATCGGTAAAGTTTAAAAAAAACCTGATCGTGCAAAAATAACCATAAAATATAATTTAATTTTTTTGTGTTCTTACTTCATGTCGTTTGGAGTGAGAGGCGCCCCACCAGAAGCATTTCTTAGTTGCTGCAGGTATTGTTGGTAGAACATCTGCATTCGGCGCTGTTCTAGAACACGCATCTCATGTCTCTCTTCCACTCGACGGTACATCTGTTGACGAGACGGGATTTATATTAGAAATCTTCGAATTTTCACCGTTGTTTTCATAAAGTTGATCCTCAGCTAATAATTCACTCATTACACCCTGGAAATGTTACGTTACACCTATTGGAAACTAGAATTTTGGAAACGATTTCCACAAACGCCAATCTTCACACTGTTGTTTGTTACAATAAAATGATTTACTTTATCAAAACCTTAAATTCAATTCAAGAATGCAATTAATAACAATGTATCTGTAATAAATGACTAATGTAAAAAGAACTAAAGAGATGAATACTGTAAGGGTTATTATGTGTACAAATGAAATAAATAAATGGCGTACATGGTTGTAAAATAAAATAATAAGAATGATCGAAAATGTTCACAATATAATAATTGGGGAAGTTTAGCGTTTTTATTGGCTGGGGAATGTGTAAAAAACAAAATATACAAAATAGTGAAAAAAAGGGCACGTAATGGACTTTATTTAATCTTTCTTATTTTTAGAACTAAGTTTATATGCTAAAACGAACAAAATGATAGTTATTTTTATACAAGAATTTTTTATTATTATTGAGGAGCGGAGAGTGTTAAGACTCTTCCAAACCATCGCGAAATGTGCGCAGCGAAAGAAAAACTTTCGCTTCTCAAAATTGTCGTCGATGCGACACAAAACGAAGCGAGACGCAGTGAATAACAGATTTTTCATTCAATAATCAATTTTCTATAATATGTATACGCGCACTTTAGAGCAGCGAAGCGACTCGCCGGAATTCTTCGGGGATAATATTTTTCTCTGCTCCGCGCTTCGCGATAGCGCAGTTACTTAAATCAGAACGAATACGTCCGAGACCAAAATTTCACCTTTTCAACTATAATAACCAACGATCACACATATATTTGTGATCGTTGATAATAACCATAACAAAACAATACGGACAGGTTAGGTCAAAATGTCTAACACAGAAGGAAAATTAGTTATTTTGGTATGTTTTATTAAATCCGGAAATAGGGTTTCGAACTCAATTATTATATTGTCGTCCAAGCTGTCCATTTTTATGTGCATAAAATACAAAACTGAAACAAATGCGACCATTTCTCGTTGAAAATTGCTCGCAATTGCGCGTTGGTACTAAATATGATTCTTCGCCGCGCTTCGCTTCGCGTTGCTCGAGTGCGCGACGGCCTTAAAAAGTACAGGCGAAATTCTCGCGCAAACGTACGTGAAATTGTTGCGATTTATTTACTTTCGTTGGATGCACGGTTTTTGTTGCCGATTATTCTACTATTTTGAGTATATAAAAGCACATTTTAACATCAGCTATAGAAAAAAGGTATTTATTTTGTATCATTAATTGCTACTCCAGGCTCATATTTTGGGGGGAAAATTTATATAATATCAGCCAAGCTAAGCTCTCCTACTACGATTTATATTTCGATCTTTCTTCAAAAAAGTAAAAAAAAAAATGTGTGTTCACTTACACTATAATCGCCGCGAGTAACCTGTTCGCTAATTCTCTGCACAATAGCTGGAAGAATATTGTTGATTTGTGCTGGAGTCCACCCATTATTATCCTCCTGTACCAATATCCTCAACGTTTCGTACATTCCATTCCTGACCATAGTCTGCATTAAGTTGAATTTAGGCGCTTTCTTCTCATTCTCAAATTCTTCCCAAGCTGCTTGTCTCTCTTCTTCGTTAAGACCTTCATCGGCTTTATTCTCCAACAAAGAATTATGTTCATGGTATTTGAAGATGTGGGATCCGTGATTTTGAATCAAATCAGCGAACAGACGATCTTTTGGAACTAACGGTGTTGGGCGTTCTTCGTCAGGAATTGGATTGAAGCAATATAATTCTGCTAGATCGGTTTGGTTATAATGACGATCAATTTGCTGTTCGTCAATAACACGTTTAGAAATTGCTTGTTTTGTAACTTGGCGTTCGTAAATTTTGTTCTCCATTGTTCCCTAGTGAAATAATAATAATTATTGTAATATATGGTTTGAATGAAATTAAAACAGCATTTTGAATTTTTTACGGGTTTTTAACGGGTTTGTTTAGTCTAACGTATTTAAAAACCGTTTAAAAAATAAACTTCTCGAGTTTGGTTAACCATTCACCGTTATTTTTATTCATGGAAATAAATAATATAAACTGATATATATTTCATTTCACGCAGAAGTCTAAAAATGACTCCGTTGTGAATAAGAATAAAAGGAAACACTCACCAGGGTAACGAATCTGTAAATGTAACAAGGTTTGGTTTGTCCAAATCGGTAAACTCGATAAATACTCTGTATATCAAACGAGGGATTCCATGAAACATCAAAAATGACCACTCGATTAGCTGCAACTAAATTGATTCCCAAACCACCAGCTTTTGTGGAGATTAAGAACAAGCGAGCTCGAGTATTTGCTTCATTATTGAAGCTTTTACACCACGCCGCACGGTTATCGCAAGAACTTGAGCCGTCCAAACGGAAATAGTCGAGACCCAAAGCCCAAGAGCCACTGTAACCGCCAACTTTATCTAAAGCTGCGGTGTCACCACTCTGAGTTGCTTCGTCAACTTTGCTTAAGAAATACTCAATCAAGTTCAGGGAAAATAACGATTGGGAGAAGACAAGTCTATAAAAAAAATAATATAATTAAATTTTAGTTTATATATAGTCCAGTCAATGAAGATCAAAAAAATCTTTGCCTTATAAAAGGTGGGGTAGTTCTGATTTTAATATATGTTGTTTATGTCGGGACGCTGATGTAAAATTCAAGCTTTAGACGTTGGGGAGGGTCGACGCGAGTCGCCATCTTTGATATACAATACAAAATTAAAACTCCTATTTTTGTGTACATAAAAGGTTTCTTACATTTTTATCCGTCACCTTTAGGTAAGGAAGGTATTGTCTTTGGTTAAAAAATTCAATAATAAGTTTTTAGTGAATAAGCTAGTTTTAGGGTCCATATAATACGATTTTACAAATTTTACGATGATGTATGTATGTCTATGTGTGTGACGAAAGTTTCGGCTCGCATAACTTCAATACCACGATTCCAAAAACTATATTTTTTTCGTATTTCTCAAGTTTACATCCAAAAGAAGAGATGATTAGATTTTGGTTATAATTGGTGAACCGGAAGTACCCTCATTTGAAGATTTTAACAGTTAAATATCATTTATTGACATATTATAACTTAAAGAATATATTATTCTCTATACGATTTGATTGCATTTTATACTTATAGTTAAAGAATTATAAATATATTAAATTTTATGAATTAGCCAGCTATGCTAACCATTGAAACTGCCAATATATTTAAATAATTCAAATTGACAGATTTCAGTATGAATGAAAAATAAATGAATGCGACAGAGATGAGGATGTTGAGATAGATGTTAGGGAAGACACGGAAAGATACTGTAAGGAATGAAAGTATAAGGGAAATAACTCGTGTTAGAAGTTTCTAGAAAGATACGAGAGACGATTACATTGGTTTGAACATGTCATGAGGAGAGATGAAAAATATATTGGAAGCAAACCAAAGATGGAAGGACTGTATAGCGGAAGACTTGAGAAAAAAGGAACTGAATGAGGACGACACGCAAAACAGAAATGAGTGAAAAAACAGCGACCCGTAACGAATGAGAAAAGCTAAAGAAGACGATGTCAGTGTCAAGTGCAATTTGCATAGTTTGTGTATGAAATAATTTTACTAGAAATATAGTCTTTTGCAAGAAAAATTATGTATGGAATTTGTACATAATATACAGGATAGACGGATAATGTACTGGTCACATCAGATTTTTTGTACAAAAAAAATACAAGCTGTTATTTTTCATTCTAATCAAATTTTGATACGGGATACTGTTTTTGAGAAAACGGCTAAAAACACTTTTTCTGCACCTGTAATTAAAGATGGCGGCTCGCGCCGACCCTCACCAAATTAAAAACTTAAATTTTAGATGAGAGTCCCGACCTAAACAACATACATTAAAATCAGAACTACTCCACCTTTTGCAAGGTAAAAAACTATACTGACTAGACTAATAGTGATAGTTCATACGTACATTTTGTCTCCAATCTGTTCACACTGATGTAATATATCAAACAAAAGTGCAATTTTCGAACTGGATTTAATATTTTCAAGTACATCGCCTTGACAAAATTTGGACCACCATTCGTCATGATCTATTACTTCACAATCAGGTTGTTCTTCATCTGTACAAAATCATTATAATACACACATAAACAAAATTATGAAAACATAGCAATAACAATGTAGCTATAAAGTTTTAGGACGATAAAAGCTGTTATTTCATCAAAATTACAATTTATTCTGCAATATACAATATTCCTTCTAAATTTTGGAATACTAAACCTGGAATGCTGTTCCGTATAAATTTGATTGTATTCGCTTACTATAAATGTATTTTAAAAATTAAACTTACCTTGTCCAATGGGGTTAGATCTTGTTCTTCTTGCTGTAACCACCGGAGCTTTTTTCTCTGAATCACTGTCGCTTTCTGACGTTGATTCTTTTGGAGACTCAGATTTTTCTGATTCATTATCATCAATAAAGTCTTTTAAAGATCCTTCTGAATCATCCTACATACAATAAATTCAAGTAAATCAGACACATATATTTTATAATAGGAAGAGGAAGTGCTTGACTGCCGGCGCCGGTTGCTTTGAAAAAAATAATTGGTAGTCGATTGCTTTAGTTCACTGCGGCTGCAGATAAGGGAATGGGGTCATTTCAAAAACAAAAAATCGTGAAATCTGTCTTATTTAATAAATATAGTAATGTAAAATAACATAAAATATGCGACTTTTCATTCATAAATTTGCTAATAAACTTTCGCGGCTGTAAAATTGTTACTCATACAAAGACATTCCTCTCTCACACACACATTTACTGTCCACGTGGTTTCCGTTTGCTGCTGTAAACAAACTAACCTAAAATTTTGACAGGTGACAGCAGAGTTAAGAGTAAAGGTATGTAAATAAAACAATTATTAAAATATCAAAAGTTGTATGAAATATGTTTTTAGCAGAGCATCGAACTCAAACCAAAACCGGAACCAAACCGTAACATGTTAGCGAACCCAAACCCAGAACCGAACCACAGATATATTTTTCAATTGAACCCAAGTTGGAACCGAACCCGATATTAAAAATTAGGTTCTGGGTTCAGCTCCGGTTCATTTTCAGTTCAAAATGTAGACGTAATCGTAAAACTTACAGCTAATTATCGACGCCTACTGCGTTTGCGTTGCTCTTTGTGTTGATAGTTTGTGAAAATTGTGTCCACGTCTTGCGTTATATTATAAATTCCGGCTCGCATTTTAAATTATTTCTGTATATTGTTATTCAAAAAACTAATTCAAATTTCATTATGCCGAACTGAACCAGAACCCGGAACAAAACCCTAAATTTTATAAATACTTGAACCAGAATCGCAACCGAACCCACTTTACAAAAAACAAATTAACCTGAACTGGAACCGAACCCAGTTTTTGGAAGATACGATGCCCTGGTTTTTAGTTAATATGTTGCTGTTACAAAATCAAATTGATAAGTGATAACCCAAACAATCATAGTTCCAAACACAACCGATAGAGAGCTATTGTCGCATCCGCTAAGCCGTGACGTTAGCGTCCAAATATTTGAAATTAAAAAGACAACTTTTAAAAAATCATATCTCTGATTGTAAAGACTTGTAAGGTGTAAAACATACACCTACATATTTAATTTAACCTATTCTTTCAAGAAAAAAATAAATTAGAAAAAGTGAAAGGACCCCATTATTGGCATTATTTTTTTGTTTAGCTGGGAACCGACACCGGTAGCCAAAGCACTGCTTTTATAATAACTTACATCCTCCATATCCATATCTCTACGTAATTTTTCTTGATTACTTTTATCGAGTAAAACTCTCGGATGAATACAAATCCTCTGAAACTCTTGGAAGTCTTGGAACAAAAACGAAATGCCTTTGGCACTTGTGTTTCGAGCAAATTTAGTCAAATATTCTCTATATAAGTCAATTTGTACATCTGTTAATGTGATGAATAATACAAATTCATGTTTCGGAGGAAGGAATGGAGCGAGAACATTATAGTCTCTACGTTCGACTACTGCGTCCAGCATTTTATGCAGCACGTGCGCTCGCTTTCTCATGATTTGAATATCATGAGGAGTGGAATCAGTGTATTGGCCATTTGTAATTGGATTTACGAACCGGTTCAAATATTCTTTGTATGTTCCCAGTAAGTTTGGTTTGACGAATTGGACCATACACCAGTCTATAAAATAATGTAAAAAAAAAACATTTCGATAATACATTGACGTTTATATATAATAAGAAAAAAAATAATTGGTACGAGCATAACCCCAAATTTGTACCCTCTGAAAAAAATATATTAACAGCAAGAAGAAATAATTTTTTAGATTACAATAGTTAAGACTATATTTGGGTATTTTTTATTTTATGTATTAATAAAGTGTACTGCATTTAAATATGTTATTACCTAAATTTATCATTTTAACAATAATCTACGGGCAAATATATGACAACAGACACGTGCTAATTTTTTTAGTTCCAACAATAAATAATACAATATTTATGTTAGTATATTGATAAAACTGAAGGTAAAGAAAACTGACAATATATTCCATTAATTACTATATTCATTTTTATGTTTTTAGTAAAATTATTTGCAAAGTGATATTTATTTATTAAAGTACCACCTACAATTATATTAAAAACAAGAATAAATAAACTTCTGGATGCTGTGATTATTACTCCAATTCAACAAATTTTGATCTGGTGTATTAATAGAGTGTATTGAACTTGAATACATTGCTTATAATAATTTTTTTTAGGTTTAACAATAATTTATTTGCAAATAAACCATTGTCTGCATGTGACAAAATGTTTTTGTCTTTAATAATTCGCAAATAATTTTTATTAAAGTAATAAAATTTATGCAATTAATTGAGTATATTGTCAGTTACCTTTACACTCAGTTTTATAGAATACTAACAAATATTATATTATTTACTGTTGGTACGAACAATTTTGGGACGTCTTTTGTCATATATTTGCCCGTAGATTATTGTTTAAATGAGAAATTTAGTTAATAACATTGTATTTAAATCCAGTACACTTTATTAACCCTCGGAGTAATAAAAGTGGGTCAATCGTGACCCAAAATGTGCATTATTTACTGTATTCCTTACAATTATTTTTTTACGTTCCTGATTTTTCTCAAGTTCTCTTATTATGTTATCTTTTATTATGTTTGGTATTATTTGTATGAATATGAATTTTATTTCTTCTGATATTTCATAAAATGCTTGTTCGGTCACGTCAGACTCGTTTTCGGAATTAGTGGAATTGTCGAATACATGTTGTTTATTTGGCGCATCATATCGTTTGCTGTATTTGTAAATTACTTTCGGTCTTATTATTGACTTTTGAAAATCTACATGCAATTTTTTTGTCAAAATGTGGAGCAAACGGAGACCTCTGACTGAATCTGAGTTATTCAAATATGCAATGGTCGAGTTTGATGAGGAAGAAGAGGCTGTCGTGAAGCAACGGAAATAAGTAATAAGTACACGAAAGCAAATAGAAGTACCAAAATCAAAAACAAAAAGAGGCAGTTGTTTTTCATGCCGCGGTAATGACAATAAATACTCTACTAAATGTGACCATTGTAAAAGGTTTGTTTGCAATTTGCACTCAAACTGTAAAGAAATTATTGAAACTATATGTAAATATTGTAAAAAGATGAAGATGGTAAACCATCCTAAAAAAACATATTTAATTTCAACAATGCAATTATTATTATATTTTATGTTTTGTAAAAATATGTTTGTATTACAGATATGTTGTGAATATTTAACTAGAAATCAAAAAATATTTTTTCTTTACTTTTTTCTTATTTGTATCATTATAAACAGAAAAATAAATGAAAAATAAACAGTTCATGCTGTTATTTTATTCAAATTAACCACAAAAGCAAAAAATATCTAAAAAAAATAATTTAGACTGCATGGGTCACTGTTGACCCGTTTCCGGAAACAAATTTATCAAATTATTTCCGGACTCCTAGGGTTAATACATAAAATTAAAAAATGCCCAAATATAGTCGTAACTATTGTAACCTAAAAACTTATTTTTTATTGCTGTTAATATATTTATTTCAGAGGGTACGAATACATTTGCGGTTGGGCTCGTATAAATAAAATTATTATTTAAGCACAATTTTAAAATTTAATATAAGTTGTGGTTCTATTCCAAGAATCTTTCTGATAACGTTAATAGACACATAATTGACGTCATATGCAAAACAGAGATAGAACATCTAAATACAAACCAACCCCCTCCCGTTATATGCTCCATCTGTCATTCAGAATTATTTTATTGCATTAAAAATGAGTCTAAAACCAGATGTGTGATATAATTATCCATAATAATTATCAAATGAAATTTACGACGTTTGTATCGTTAAATTTGTACTGTAAATGACTGATGACAGTTCTTTGTTTGTACTGTCGTAACCATAGCAACCATTACTTTTAAGCAGCGCAGCTAGATAAGGTATGTGCGAATTGCACTTGTGTGTATTTATTGCACAATTGGAGTTGTTATTAACAAAAATCGTCGTGTAAAAGGTATTTAATTTAATTGAAATAAAAATTGAAGTGCTTCATCAACTATTTTTAGTATAATTCCTAATTGTACGGCGAAGGAAGAATATATCAATGAATTTTGGGTTTATTCTAATTTAAATTGAGGGAAATGGATTGAAACATTGTTTAACTTACATTCTTTTAAGTTGTTTTGAAGCGGTGTACCAGTCAGAACTATTCTTCTTTTAGTTGGTAACCGATTCATAGCAATACTAATTCCAGTCTTTTCATTTTTGAGTAAATGTCCCTCATCACAAACAACTAGATCTGGACCAGGTTCTAATAAAACTTTATTGAAACCATTCACCAATTTCTTGGGCATTCGTTTTCCTTTCGGGTTGCTAAGATTTCTAAACATGTCGTAGCCAATAACTAAAACTCCTCCAAATTTCATCCAGTCCTGCATTTGGTACAAACGTTCATAGTTTTGTTTGTATTGTACCAAATCAAATACGTTAACTTGTTCGCCCTCTATATCATCAAGCCATTTCTTAAATTCACTAACCCAGTTGAGAACTGTACTAAGAGGACAAACAACTAGGACAGTTTTAATGTTTGTTTCTTCAGTGTTAGTAAGTAGAGTATGAATCAGAGTTATCACCTGCAACAAACAGATTAAGATGTAAATAACACGATGGTTAGATTCATTAGGTTATTTTTTGCTGTGCTAATATACCGCTAAAAGGCACACAGGAAATGTCCTAAACATTATGTATATTTGCACTCTTCCAGCGTGGACACGACCCCTTGTGCGCATGCGACTATTGCCTTTGATTCATTATTGGCCTGCAGGCTTTATGCCCAAGCGCTAAACAAGGATTTTTCCACTTATTTATTTATTTATTTAAACCACTCAACAGGAATAACGTCCCAATTACAGAGGGTAATATTACAATATATAATACACACAAAAAAAAACTACTAATGGTAACAAAGTAGTACATAAAAAATAACATAGTATAATAGAGTGTAAACTGGATTTAAATACAATGGCCGCTAATATGAACAAGTGATTAAGGGTGATTAGCGAGCATTTGACTAGCATTGTTTTATCCCTGTCAATAGTTTATTTATTATTTTACAGAAAAATTCTTCAAATAAAAGATGTGTGCAATTATTTTTTCTATAACTTTTATTAGAAATATTTTTCTCTAAAATAATAAATAAACGATTGACAGGGATAAAACAATGCTAGTCAAATGCTCGCTAATCACCCTTAATCACTTGTTCATACTAGCGGTCAATGTTATTAACTAAATTTCTCATTTAAACAATTATCTACGGGCAAATATATGACAAAAGACATGTCCCAAATTTTTCGTTACAACAGTAAATAATACAATATTTATGTTAGTATTATCTATAAAACTGAGGGAAAAAGTAACTGACAATATACTCAATTAATTGCCATCTTAAATTTTATTATTTTAATAAAAAATATTTGCGAATTATTAGACGAAAATATTTGTCACATGCAGACAATGGTTTATTTGCAAATAAATTATTAAACCTAGAACAATTATTATAAGCAATGTATTCAAAATTTGTTGAATTGAAGTAATAATCATAGCATCCAGAAGTTTATTTACTCTTGTTTTTAATATAATTGTAGATGGTACTTTAATAAAAAAAATATAACTTTGCAAATAATTTTATATATTGTCAGTTTTCTTTACCTTCAGTTTTATCAATAATACTAACATAAATATTGTATTATTTACTGTTGAAACTAAAAAAATTAGCACGTGTCTGCTGTCATATATTTGCCCGTAGATTGTTAAAATTTAGGTACTAACATAATAAATTCAGTACACTGTATTAATACATAAAATAAAAAAAATATAATCTAAAAATTTATTTCTTGTTACTGTTAATATATTTTTTTCAGAGGGGGGTATTCCAGTGTAGTAAAATTTAAAAGAAAAAACATTATAATGTTATTAATTAGGTTGAAAAACGACCGAATTCTGAAAAATAAACTCAAAATTGTTTTATTTAATATGATTTTCCATGAGTTTTATTTTAGCGCGGAAATGTGATGTATGACGTTCATTCGCTCTATAACGTATGTAATGACGTACTTGTCTGCTTGTGGAAAAAGAAAAAGCAGTGCGTTCACCATTGATGCTTTCTCGTTTCTCAGCTGATCTTTGTTTGTGTTTCTTGCTAGTTTTGATATAACAGCAACCAAATTCTTAACTAATAATACTTTAATATAGTTACAACTAAAATCCACGGATAACAAAACAAATAAAACAAATGAAAGTCATCCAAAACAAAATAGCATCTAACACTGTGAACAAACCAATTCCCCTCCCCTTACTCGCTCCAAGCCAAACGACTAACAGCTGTAATCTTTCCACAGATCACGTGATGAAGCGAATAGACGTCATACCATATAATTCAATTTTTTAAGCATAATTCAAAAATTCATCTCGCGGGAATGACACAATAAAAAACTCAAATTTTCACATTTGTATTTCAAATTTATGGAAATTTCAGGAAAAAAAAATAACTGGAATACCCCATTGTAGATGGTACTTTAATAAAAAAAAATATCACTTTGCAAATAATTTTGTATATTGTCAGTTTCCTTTACCTTCAGTTTTATAAATAATACTAACATAAATATTGTATTATTTACTGTTGGAACTAAAAAAAAATTAGCGCGTGTCTGGTGTCATATATTTACCCGTAGATTATTGTTAAAATTTAGGTACTAACTTATTTAAATCCAGTACACTTATTAATACGTAAAATAAAAAAAATGCTCAAATATAGTCGTAACTATTGTAACCTAAAAATTTATTTCTTGTTACTGTTAATATATTTTTTTTAGGGAGATGAGCTCGTACGAAACTATTTGGGGTTAACTATCTTTTGCTTGGATCACTAATATTAATTTTAAGATGATTTCCATATCATTTAAGCGAGATAATTTTATTTTACATAATCTACATTTACGCCGGAAGCATCAAATTTATACTTTTATCTGTAAAGATTTCCGCTTACACATCAGTTTAAAACTACACAATATTAAATATACATGTGAAACTTCACCGTGTTGTGAAATGTTCGAGCAAAACCGTGTATGAAAACTTACCTGTAAAGTTTTACCAAGACCCATACAATGGGCCAAAATACACCCAGATCCTTCTGTTTTCTTCGTGCGTTCGAGTGACTCAAAACAAGCGGTCCACATAAAATGAACACCTTTCGCTTGATGAGGTTTTAGTTTTTTAACCAGATCTGGATGAACAGATAATAATTCTTCTTTTGTTTCCTCATTGAAATCTAATATAACTTTGTCGACTGTGGTATTCAGATCTAACGTATGGTCGTAGATTTCATTATACTAAAATAAGAATATTAATATTGCGAATTATAAAGCATATTTTTTTACGTACTAATTTTTGTCTTTCAGCAATACGTTTCTTTCGCTCTTCTTCTTCTTTAGCGGCCTCTTTTGTGGTGTCAGCTAAAGAATCTTTGCTCCAGACCTATAGAAATACGATAATGAATTCAAGGATGGAATAAGAAAAAAAATAGGAAAAAAATTATATATTTCTGAATATCACAAAAATGAATAATAATTTTGTCAAAGATTTAAAACTATTTTAATTTTGTAAATTATATATTCAGTCTTTCCAATTGCACATAACATACATTTCTAATTTTTTTTCTTGTGTTCTGTTCTTCCTCATCATTGTTCTCCTTCTTGTCTTTTTTATTTTCCCGTTCTCCTTCGCTACTATCGTCTGATTCTTTCATTCTTTTTATTCGCCGACGTACTGGTTTTTTTCTAAAATATTAATTAGTAATAAATGCATCCCAAAATATGAAATTAATTTACGTTTGTTCTTCTTCCGAATCGGAATCAGAAGATTTATAATCCTTGTCACTATCAGATTTTTTATTCCCTGTTTTTTCATCTTCAGACGATGAGGCATCAGATCCTAAACGTCTAGCTATGCGTTTAAGTTGTTTTTTAGTTTTACTGAAACAGAATAAGAAGTTTTTGGAGATTATTTTTCTCGGACAGTGTATTATTAATTTAAAAGCTGAAAATATGAAAATTAATTGCATTAGTTTTAGGAAATATTACGAACAGTAAAAAGAAAATGTAAAAATAATAGCACAAACTAAGATCTATTAAGTTGTAATCATTCAAAAGATCGTATATGTAACAGGGTACCTTTTTTTAGGAGCAATTGCTTCCTCTTCAGGTTCACTAAAGCAACATTTGATAAAATATTACTTGTAATTTTTATAGTACATTTAAAAAATATAAAACTTACCTGCGAATTTCATCATCCAACTTCTTTTTCTTGTTTCTAAATCGTATGAGTTCATCTTCAGAGTCAGTACAACTTAATTTTCCTCTCAGTAATGAATCATTTCTCCATTTGCTTTTATCTTTTTTCTTTTCTTTATCATTCTCCTTATCCTACAAGTTTATAATTAATAATTTTTATTTATATAATTCTATGGTACATACTTCGGAATCTGTCTCGTTGTCCTTTTTATTTTTAGATTTTTTCTTTTCAGTTTCGTTATCTGGAGAATCACTTTCAGATTTTTTCTCTTCAGTGTCTTTATCTGGAGAATCGCTTTCATCTTTTTTCTCTTCAGTGTCTTTATCTTTATCACTGTCACTTTTTTTATTTTCAGTATCTTTATCGGGAGAATCAGTTTCACCATTTTTCTCTTCAGTTTTCTTCTTTTCAGTATCTTTATCTGGAGAATCAGTTTCGTCTTTCTTCTCTTTAGTTTTCTTATCTGTAGCTTTTTTAGATTTTTTATCTTTATCCTCATTGTCTGAAGAATCAGAATGGATGTTGCTGCCTCCGTCTGAATCCAAAAAGTCCTACAAATATAATTGTATTAAAATCTCGCGAAAAAATGTTCAGTGATTTTTTACTTTTGGAATAATGGGTAAATCATCTTTTTTAGTGTCTTCTACAACAGGAGAGAGAAGTTCATTAGACATGTGAGAATCGTTATCTGATTTTCCGGATTGGTCTTCATTTTCGGTGTTTTTCTTTTGCTGGCGTTTGGCACGCTTCTTTACAGATTTTACTTCATTGTCTGATGAAGTTGGAGTACCCTTCTGCTGTCTTGTGCGTTTTAAAGACTTCATGTTTGTAAGTCTAGAAATAAAATTTATATTTGAAAATAAAATCTTGGAAGAAAAAAATGTATTTAGGGACTTGAACCAAACCGAAACAATAAACCGAAGCTGGAGAGAATCGGCTGTTTTTAAATAACCAAATCGGAGCTTAATCTATTCTGAAATTAAAAAAAATAATTTAAACTGGATCGCAAATATTGAACCGATTCAATACATGAGTTTAGTAATCAAAACTAAAACAAAAAAATAAATTTATTATTTTTTATTGAACCGGTTTGCGAAACAGACTAGAAAAGTATTTATGAACCGCGAACCGAAACCGAACCGTCATTTCCGGTTCGAGTCCCTGTATTTCCTGTTTTGTATGTTTAATTTAAATCAGGGCATCGAACCCGCACCTGAACCGAACCAAAACCGGAACCAGACCTTAACATTTTAGCGAACCCAAACCCAGAACCGAACCTCAAATATATTTTTCAATGAGTCGGAACCGAAACGGGTATTAAAATTCAGGGTTCAGCTCCGGTTCAGGTTCATTTGGAGTTCGAAACGTAAGCATAATCGTAATGCAGCCGATAATCGATGCCTGTTTTGTTTGTTTATTAAAATTTTGTTCGTGTTATTTATTGAAAAAACATTACTTCAATTTTCATTAGGTCAAACCGAACCTGAACCCGGAACAAAACCGCCAATTGTGTTAATATTTGAACCAGAACCGCATTCGAACGCATCTCTCAAAAAATAAATTAGCCTAAACCTGAACCGAACCCAGTTTTTGGCGGGTTCGTTGCCCTGATTTAAATAGAAAAAAAATACTATAGAAAATACTTTAGAATCTAAAAATCCAAATACAATAAAATATTAAATATTATTTTCTATACCGTATCAAAATCGAATGAGAAATACCTGTTTATCTCAGCATCCTCCTTGTCTTGAAGATATTTTTCCTTCAATTTCTCAACTGGAATTCTAGGTAAAGCAACGTAACATTCAGTTTTAAATTTAATGTCTTTTTTATAGTCATAATCTGGGTCAATCTCAAATTCTTTCTTCCTCTTATTATTTTGAGATTTATTCTTTTCTTCTACTTTTTTAGGTGCAACATAGGAATCAGAAGAATCGCTGTCACTATCTGAGGAATCACTCAATTCAACTACAGGTTTTTTTATAGCTGCGCGCCTTTGTCTTGCAACTCTAAAATGCTCGAATGATTTTTTGGTTAGTGCTGATTTTAGTTTCTCCCTTTTCCTGTTGAATCGAGATCTTCTTTTTTGATCTTCGCTGCTATCAGAATCACTGATTACTTCTATAGATTTATTTCCTTTGTTTTTCTTTTTACTTTTTTCATCGGAGCTATCAGAATCACTAATGTCGTTTTTAGATTTTTTAGTTGTAGCTTTCTTTTTGTTTTTACTTTTTTCTTTCGAACTGCTTTCAGAATCACTAATTTCTTCAATTTTTTGTTTAGATTTCTGTACTTTATCTTTCTTTTTACTTTTTTCATCTGAACTGTTTTCAGAATCACTAATTTCTTCTTTGAACTTATTTGATTTGCCTTTCTTTATATTTTTATTCTTCTCTTGAGTTTTTTGTGCACTCTTACGAGATTTTTTGCTGATTTTTACTTCAGATTCTGATTCAGAGCTAGATAATACTATAACAGACTCATTATGTTTTATTTCGGGTATTACGCTCGGATCTAATAATTTATTTATGTCAATACATTTTATTAATCCAATTTTTGGTTTGACATCCTTTTCTTCATTATCTACATTTTTGTTTTCTGTTATTGATTCCGAATTATCACTCATATCATCATTTTTATTTTTACTAACATCTACAGTAGATACATTTTCGGAGCTACTGCTAAGATTAAGAACTGGAGAAGATGTTTTAAAGTTCCCAAGAACAACTTTACACTCTGCTATACCTTTTGTTTTCTTTGAATTTTTGTTCTTTTTATCTGTATCACAAGGTTTATCTGTGTTTAAGTCCTTACTTTCTTGTGCAGAATTGGAAACATCTTCTTCAGTTCTTAGTTTATCAAATAATGAATCTGAGGGTTGTGTCTCTTCTTTTTTATCTTTATTATCCTTTCCTTTTCTTTTTCTTAGTATAGAACTTGGATCTACTAAATGAGAATCAGAATCGTCGTTCGCGTCATTGTCTGGTAGATTTGCGACACTATTTGTATCAGAATCTGAATCTGATTTGTTTTCATTGTTTTGTTTCTTTGATTTATCAACTGTTTTCTTTGTATTTTTATCTTCGTTAAGTTTTTTGGATTTTTTAGTTACAGAAATTGAATCTACTGAATTAGAATCTGAATCGTTCTTTGTGTCGGAATCATTTTCACTATTTTGTTTTGTAGATTTTTTCTTAGATTTATCATTTTTCTTTGTGTTTTTGTCTTCCTTACGAACTTTTTTTGATTTTTTACCTACAAATGAATCTGCTGAATGAGAATCTGAATCATTATTTGCGTCTTTCTTTTGAAGATTTGTGTCAGTTTTATCAAAATCTGAATCATTTTCACTGTTTAGTTTTATAGATTTATCTTTCTTACTTCTCTTCGTAGTTTTATCTTCGTTACGTTTTTTGAATTTTTTAGATAAAGAAATTGAATCTTCTGAATGAGAATCCGAATCATTTTTCGCGTCACTTTCTTGCAGTTTTTTGACAAAAGCTTCATCAGAATCTGAATCATTTTCACTGTTTAGTTTTGTAGATTTATCCTTCTTAGACTTTTCAATACTTTTCTTTATATTTTTATCTTCATTGCGGCGTTTTTTGGATTTTTTAGTTAAAGAAATTAAATCTATTGAATCAGAATCTGAATCGTTCTTTGTGTCATTTTGTAGATTCGTGTCACTAATTTTATCAGAATCTGAATCATTTTCACTGTTTAGTTTTGAAGATTTATCTTTCTTGGACTTTTCAATAATTTTCTTCGTAGTTTTATCATTATATTTTTTGGATTTTTTAGTTAAAGAAATTGAATTAGAATCTGAATCGTTCTTTGTGTCATTTAGTAGATTTGCTTCACTAGTTTTATCAGAATCTGAATCATTTTCACTATTTAGTTTTGTAGATTTATCTTTTCTAGACTTTTCAATACTTTTCTTCGTAATCTTATCTTCATTGCGACGTTTTTTTAATTTTGTAATTAAAGAATCTGAATCTTCTGAATGAGAATCAAAATCGTTCTTCGCCTCATGTTCTTGTAGTTTTGTGACAGTAGTTTCATCAGAATCTGAATCATTTTTACTGTTTAGTTTTGTAGACTTTTCAATATTTTTCTTCGTCTTTTTATCTTCATTGCGACGTTTTTTGAATTTTTTAGTTGAAGAAATTGAAGCTACTGAATGACAATCTGAATCGTTCTTCGCGTCATGGTCTTGTAGTTTTGTGGCAGTAGTTTCATTAGAATCTGTATCATTTTTACTGTTTAGTTTTGTAGACTTTTCAATACTTTTCTTCGTATTTTTATCTTGATTGCGACGTTTTTTGAATTTTTTAGTTAAAGAAATTGAATCTTCTGATTTAGAATCCGAATCTTGCAGTTTTCTGACAATAGCTTCATCAGAATCTGAATCATTTTCACTGTTTAGTTTTGTTGATTTACCCTTCTTAGACTTTTCAATACTTTTCTTCGTATTTTTATCTTCATTGCGACGTTTTTTGAATTTTTTAGTTAATGAAATTGAATCTTCAGAATGAGAATCCGAATCGTTTTTTGCGTCATTTTCTTGCAGTTTCTTGATAGTAGTTTCATCAGAATCTGAATCATTTTCACTGTTTAGTTTTGTAGATTTATCGTTCTTAGATTTCTCAATAGTTTTATCATTATGAAGTTTTTTGGATTTTTTAGTTGAAATTGAATCTACTAAATGAGAATATGAATCGTCCGTCGCGTCATGCTTTTGTAGTTTTGCGACAGTAGATTCATCAGAATCTGAATCATTTTTACTGTTTAGTTTTGTAGACTTTTCAATATTTTTCTTCGTTTTTTTATCTTCACTGCGACATTTTTTGGATTTTTTAGTTAAAGAAATTGAATCTACTGAATGAGAATCTGAATCCTTCGCGTCACTTTCTTTCAGTTTTGTGATAGTTTCATCAGAATCTGAATCATTTTTACTGTTTTGTTTTGCAGTATCTTTCTTAGATTTGTCGATAATTTCCTTCGTTTGTTTATCTTTTTGATCTTTTTTAGAGTTGTTAGAATCTACTGAATGAGAATCTGAATCGTTCTTCGTATCATTCTCTTGTAAATTAGAAACTGTAGTATTATCAGAGTCTGCATCTGAATTAATATCGTTATCTTGTTTGGTAGTTTTATCATTTTTAGATTTATGTCTAGTCTTTTCTTCCGTATTTATGTCTTTTTCGACTTGTTTTATTGTTATCTCTGAGTCTGAATTATCACTGTTTCTCTTGGCAGATTTATCTTTCGTATACTTATCTGTTTTATCCTTAGGTTCTTCTGTATCCGAAGAATTCACAATTTTTAATTTATTTAATGGTTTCTTTTTATTTTTTGTTTTATTTTTCGCCAAGTTTTTCACGTTAGAATTACTTTCATTGTCGGATTCAAGTTTTTCTTCTTCAATATCACTAGTGTTGGTGGTTGATTTCAAGTCTTTGTCTTTCGTTTTCATAGTTGCACCTTCTGTGTTTTCTTTATCAGAATCTAGATTTTTATCACACTTATTACCCTCTGATTCTTCATCTTTTTCTACACCAACTTCATCGAAAAGATCATCACTCGTTTGATTGTGTGTATCTGAATTTACAGAAATGTTATCACTTTGATCAATTGGAGATAACTTTTTCCTACCTTTTGGTGTTTTACGACTAGTTTCTGCACATGCAGATGTATCTTTCTCGGAATCCTCTACATTATCTTTCGATTTGTTTTCTAGATTTTGTTGTGCTAATCCTTCCGAATCGGAATTGGTGTTTTCACTATCAGATTTACATGTTTCTTTGTCTGTTTCGTTAATAAAAGATTTATGACTTTTCATAAAAGCATTATTTATATCGGTAACTGAATTTGTTAACGTGCTTATGAATTCTTTAAGTTTTTTTGAAAATTCTATGATATTAATATTCACACTAAGATCGATCTGTTTCAAATCATTGTTAAAATCATCTACGGATGTTGCTTTTGACTTTAAAGTAGCTAATTGTTCTAAAGCATTTTGAATAAATTTTGGAATATCTTGCGTTTTGCAGTCTTCATCCATTTTCTTCAGAGTTTTTTCTGCAATTCTATAAGGAGCTATGTAAATATCATGCAAAATTACTTACATTACACCCCCTTCCAGTATTGTAAACTGCAGATATTCAGGAACAACCTGGAAGGGGTAGTAATAAAGATTATAATTATAAACAATATTCGATTTTAAAATATGTAAATAAATAATAATTAAAAGAGTTACGTCGTATACTTTCCCGCGCTTAAAAAACAAATTCAAAGAAAAATTTCATAAAGTTTATAGGATGAAAAATGAACAATATAACTTAAACTTGAAGTAGGTAACTTTAGCAACAAATTTTCATAATTAAGTAATAATATATGCGCATATTTCACTTGAAAAATAAATATTACTCACCGACTTCAACAGATCACAACCGCCATATTTGACACTTTTGTTTTACTTTTACTTTTTCTTACCGTTCACCGTCCATTGCCCATTGCTTCTTCTTGGAGTTATTCTGTAGTTTTGGCGGGGATAACTGTTGTACGAATTAATTAACTGCTTAAATACATACTTGAGCACCATATGTATACATATTAAAATCTAGGGTAATAACTTCTGATTTCAAAATATAAATATTCCTTAATAAAACTCTTTTTATTAATGTTGGTAACAACCTTGGTAACAACGGTTACTCTGTCAAATTTAAATATTAACTGTCACTAAAAATGGCACGTGGTCGCGGCGGGCACAAGGGCAATAATAAGCGCATTTTTCATAATAATAATAAAAGGAATAAGTATAATTTGCATAATGTAGGGAAAATAAATAACAAATCAAATTATAAACGAAAACATCACGAATTTAAAGATGACATAGAAGAAAAGCGCCAAAAAATACAAAAAGCAATAGAACAATCTAAAATTTCTTCTTCCGAAAGTGAAGATGAAATTGAAAACCCTCTAACTCAATTATTAAACACGTTTGATGTAAAAGCATCGAATAAAAAAACTGTTGCAATTGATACAGATTCAGAATCTCTCAGCGACTCTGAATCTGAAGATAATTTAAATGATAACAATTTGGAAGAAGAAAGCGGAGTTGAGGATGAAAACCATCTATCAGATGAAGAAATTGCCAAAAATAAATTAGATGATGTGAGTGAAATAGAAACAGAAAATGAAGATTCAGAAGAAGATATAGAAAATGAAGATGTAGAAAATGAACATTCCACAGAGAAGGAGAATGAAAAAACAGTTGAAGATTTGATAGAAGAAAATGAAATTGACCCAGAAATCCAAGAAGAAGAAGCTAATTCACCAGAAGAAATAAAAGATCCATTTGTTCAACATTTTTGTTATGATTTGAGTGAAAATTTGGCTGATTCAATGCAAAATACTCCTAAAAAAATAATACATAATGTTGAATGGCCTTTACTGGGTAAATTACAATATTCAATACCAAAATGCGAAGAAATCTCAAACGTAAAATCTAATTTTACAATAGCAGAAGATAAAATATATGCTCCGTTAGGGAAAATACCAGCGAAAATAAATCCCCAAAAAGTAGATTTTTTTGATTTAAATATTAAAACACAAATTCATGAACATATTCTTCAAGCAAATAAAGAATTAGATGAAGATGAGGATGGTCCATTTACGGAATTTCAATCAGAATTATTTTCTGTAATAAATAATTATCAAGATTTGTATTTTACCGAAAGGACGTATGAAAATGGGGAAGAAATAAGATTTATTTATTGTTTACATGCAATTAACCACATTTTAAAAACAAGAACAAAAATATTACATCACAACGCTCGTTTATCCAAAAAGGACGATGTACCAGAAGAATTTAGAGATCAAGGACTTGTTAGACCAAAGGTAATATTTTTTATACTTACCTTAACTTTTATTATTAATTTTTTTAATAGGTACTAATTGTTGCACCATTCCGAAACTCTGGTTTAAAGATAATCGAAAATCTAATTGCATTATTAGTTCCATTAGAAGCTGGTCAAGTTATTCATAAAAATAGATTTGTGGAAGAATTTACTGGAGGGGAACTTTTTATGCCGAAGAAAAATCCAAAACCAGAAGATTATGAATTAAATTTTGCTGGAAATTGTGACGACAATTTTAGAATTGGAATACAAGTTACGAAAAAGAGTTTAAAGGTATGAGATTTTTTAATGATAAATAATGGGGTCCTCCACTATTTTTTTATGAAAATTTATCCAAACTGGAATCGATCTGTAGTTCTTGAATGTTTTTAATATTCTAAAACATACATGTTAATTTCATTTTTTTCCTCAAACATTGCAGTTTGGTATTACACATACCGACACATAATACTACACTTTATTTTTCTACATAGTCCCGTCCGAAATCAACACACTTGGTCCAACGTTTTTCTAACTTTTCGATTCCCTCCCGAAAATGGTTTTCTTTGAGGTCCTCAAAATAAGCATTTACTGCTTCGATGGCTTTCTTCATTGGATCGAAATCTCTTTCCAGCGAGGAACGTTTTGAGTTTCGGGAAAAGATGGATGGGGGATGATTTCAAACCTCAGTTCGGTCAATTTTTGTTGAGCAATACGACTTGAATGAGCTGGCGCATTGTCGTGGTGAAACAATTTTCTTTGCCATTCCCGGGCGTTTTTCTTGAATTGCTGCTTTCAGCTTGTCTAAAAGTGTGGTGTTTTTCCTTTATCAAGATAATCAATTAGCAGAATGTCTTTGGCCATCACCTTTCCCGCCGGTTGAACTGGCTGCGCTTTCTTCGGGGCCGACTCACCATGTCCAATCCACGCTTTCGACTGAATTTTCGTCTCTGGAGTGTAGTGGTGTATCCAAGTTTCATAAATGGTTATAAATCGACTTTTAAAATCGACCGGATTTTTCTTAAACAATTCCAAATTTTCGGCTGAAGATCGTGCCCGAATGCGCTTTTGCTCCGAACTAAGCAAATGCGGCACCCACTTGGCGCACATTTTTCTCATGTCCAGCACGTTCATATGGGATCCCTGTGGCTTCCTCAATCTCACACAGTTTCATTCGGCGATCTTCCAGAACTATATCATGGATTTTATCTACAATTTCCGGTGTGGTAGCCGATTTTGGACGAGCTGAATGTGGCTCGTCACAGGTGTGTGTTCGGCCACGCTTAAATTCCGGAACCCAGAAACTCACCGTCCCAAGGACAGCATCCAATCTGATCTTTATCTCCGTTGCCGTCTTTCTTTCCAAATAAAAAACTTGATCACTGCACGAACTTCGTTTTTATCCATTATCGATTTAACGCTAGGTAGATCGACACAGACGCTTTCCACGATTAGACTGATATAGTTTGGTTCACGAAAGATGACAATTCAAGGTCATTTATTAACCGTAAGGTATAATATTACTAGCAGATAACTTCACTGCATTTCGTATACATGACGTACAACATGAAATTTATGGATACATTTCAACTGAAAAAAATAAGTGTAATTTATTTGAAAATTATGTATCTTTTTAAATAATGCGTTTCTCAAGGATTTATGCTCTTCACCTATGTATTTGCAAAACCCAAAAACATAAACTTGACAAAAACAATGGAATAATAATTTGATTTAAATGTCAACGTCACTGGGTAACTATTAGGACAGAGGGCAGTGCAGTAGATAATTAGATATCTGTAACTCTACGACATACGTCATTATTATTTGTAATTTCTTGGGTAATTCCTTGACTGTTGGTATGTTGTAAAAGATTACAGGTAAATAATTGGAGTTGCAGTCTGGTGAACAATGTTTATTAGGATTTTTTTAACATGCCGACGTTTCGGTTCCAATTGAACCTTCTTCAGGGTTAGTTAAAGTGTAGTTGGTAAAAAACAATTCATTACATTCATTTTTTTTTACTTTTAATTTTCGTTTGTAATGAATTGTTTTTTACCAACTACACTTTAACTAACCCTGAAGAAGGTTCAATTGGAACCGAAACGTCGGCATGTTAAAAAAATCCTAATAAACATTGTTCACCAGACTGCAACTCCAATTATTTACCTGTAATCTTTTATTATTTGTAATGTGTTAGAAAGTAATGTCACCATTTACGTATATCTGTCACACAATATAAACTTCATAGACATACGTCAAATAATCTTTCTCTTTCTAACATGAAATGTTGCTGAGCTATTACTGTATAAAGTGCTGTGTATTCTTTCTTCGAACAAGTGACATTGAATAGTCATCTTTCGTGAACCAAAGTATAGACAGATTGTACTGAAATTTGTTGACCATAAGAAGAGTTAAACAAAACAACGACATATGATTGTTTTCAAAAAACCAAGTCCCTACTATAGTGGAGGCCCCCATTCATACGACCAATAAATTTATAAAAATGTAATCGCACATTTATATATTTTCATTTTATTTAGTTATACGCCGATTTTTATTCGTCGGACATAATTATCGCATCGCCATTAGGCCTTAGGATGATAATAGGCGCAGAAGGAGAATCAACACGAGATCACGATTTCTTAGCTTCAATCGAACTATTAATATTAGATCAAACTGAACTGTTTCTCATGCAAAATTGGGATCATTTAACTCACATCCTGGATCATTTGCATATTCAACCTAAACAAGCACATGGCACTGATTTTGCAAGGGTTAGAACTTGGGCGTTAAACGGCTGGAGTCGTTATTATCGGCAAACTTTAATATTTTCATCTTTTGCACTGCCAGAAATCAATGCGATCTTTAATCGGCGCTGTGCAAATTATGCTGGGTCAGTGAAAACAGCGAATTCAATTCAAACTGGCACGATTACAAATGTGCATGTGCAAGTTCCACAAGTTTTTAGAAGATTTGAAGCAGATGGTGTGTTAAAAACAATTGAAAGTAGATTTGATTTTTTTGTTAATAAAGTTTTACCGCAACATAGAGACACTCTAATGAAACATACTTTAATATATGTACCAAGCTATTTTGATTTTGTTAAAATAAGAAATTATTTTAAAAGAGAAGATATTAGTTTTGTACAAATCTGCGAATATACTAAGGTATTTATAAAATTTAATATATTCATTAGATTTTAAATATTTTTATTTTTCAGGATCCTAAAATTGCCAGAGCACGAGATTATTTTTTCCACGGAGAAAAACATTTCTTATTATATTCTGAAAGGTTTCATTATTTCAGAAGAATAAGGGTAAAAGGAATTAGACATGTAATATTCTACCAACCACCAATTTTTCCACATTTTTATTCCGAAATCTGCAATTTTATGACTGTAAGTGTTTATTTATTATAAATCTAGTAACAAAATTTACTTTGGTCCGTAAATATTTAAAATTTATATATGATTAACAGCAATAACTGTGGTTTACTACCATATTTATACATGAGATATATGAGAGATCTACAAATACAATCACGATGATTATGTTTCGAGGAACCCTCAAACTAACATGGGACGATGGAAATATAATTTAATATTTTTACATTATTTAAAAAGTAAATAAAGCGAGTTAAAATTCATACATAATTTGGATAGTATTTTGTTCAAACTATTTCACATAGAAAAAAAAAACAATTTATTGTTTCTTTTAATATTGGTAATGGGGTATTCTAATGTAAAATTTATGGTAAAAAATGTTACAACATTGTGGGTTATGCTAAAAAAATTATTCTGACGCTAAAAAGATATCACGTGTTCTGTGACAAATTTTGTGCATAAAACTACACCATTACAGTAAAATTTTTGAAATATGTCCGATCAAGGGCACCTGTATCACGAACGAATTAACAAATAGGCATACATTTATCTCTTTCTTTTGCAAAGGCTGTAAGAGTGTGTGATAAGGATGGATATAACACGCTTGTCTTTAAAAAATTCATATTGTTTCGACTAAGTTAGGACATTCCACTTTAAAACGATGCTCGTTGTTGATAATACTTTCGCTGTAACGTAAGTTTATTTATTAATACAGATACATTACCTGGATTCATAGCCGTACGTATAACGTTATATTCTGTCAGAGTCACTGACACTGACATTGTGTCAGTATCTTATTTTTAACATATTTGGTTTTACATTTGCTTATAAACTTACTAGTAGACTTATTTTTGAATTTTGAATGTTTTTCCTGTAATATATATTTTTATAATAATAAAATAACAGTAGTACCTTACGTACCCTCATAAAAACTAAGCAAACGACACTACTGAATTTGTCATGATGGGCGGAGCAAAAATCTGAATTCATACAATTCGTAGACAACCTTGATCGGACATCTTTCAAAAATTTTACTGTACCTTATTAGTGTTAGTTTTATTTCGTTGTATGTTGTTACAAGTTTTCTATTTCTATAATATTTCTAAATTTCATCAGCTCCTCCTATGTCACATCCGGTAAAAATAAAATTTTCAGGTAATTTTTAAATTTCATCTCAGTCAAATTCAATAACAAAGTCAGAAAATTAAAAAAAAATTATAAGAATACCTCATTAGGGATAGAAAATGATCGTAATTTATTAATTGGTAAATTACCATATTTTACCAAGAAAATTACCATGCAGAAATTTACAAATATGTATTTTTATATATAATTACAAAATTAAAAACATAATTATTTATAGTATATGTATAAGTACTAATGATACAGAATTACAATTCGTTAGAAAATATGCAAACATTTAACGGTAAAATAAAAGCATAATGTCGATGGCTTAAGCACGTTTAAAAAAAATTCTTCACAGTTTTTGAAAAAAAATAATGTTGCGTTTTCTAAATCTCAGTATCGGATTTTGGATCCGGATCTAAATATCGGATTTTGGATCCGAATCTGAGTATTGGATTTTGAATCCGAATTATCGGATCTTGAATACGGACTCAAATATCGAATTTTGAAAACGGATTTTAGTATCGGATCGTAAATTAGAATATTAGTATATCCTATTAATATGTTACTTTATATATGTAATACAAATTTGTATTTTTTTATTCATCATTTACAACGTCATAATGTTTATATCGCCTTGTTCATTTCTTGTTTCGTTCATTTTCATAACGTTCAAATCTTGACTATGAAGTTAGCGCGCTCACAATTTAAAAAGTACATTCCACAGTATAAATTTTAAATAAAAAAACTAATAACTCTATTCTGAATCAATAAATAATCATGTATATTTTGTACTCCGGAGTGTAATTTTTAAATTTTCATGATTTGAACGTTAGGAAACTGAACAAGAAATGAACATTAGGACGATATATGTGTTCCCTCATAAATTGGTTTAGAGTGGAAGGATATTCACTCATATGTACTGGTCCGGTTTCAACTTTTAATAACTTTAAAACTGGAGCAATATTTTGAATACGATGGACAATACAATACATTTGGTTGGATTTTAATTTTCACAAGAAATGGACATACAACTTTTTTTTTTCAAAGGGCCCGCAATCTTGCAAATGACAAAAAAAACTGGCTCTGGTTGAAATACTAACCCCTAAAATTTGAACAAAAATTCAAAGATGTCTTCAGATGATTTCTTACTTCGTGTAGGCTAGCGGCTAGCTCATTTCTGTTCCCGGTTAAACATCTTCCCGTTTTAGTTTGAGGCAACCTTAAATATATATACTGAAAGACAAGAGTATACTGTGTATAAAATTGTTGCGTTTTGCAGGAAGCAAACATGAACAAAAAAAGCGGCAGCGCGTCTAACATGACTGTGACGGTAATTTACTCCAAATACGATTCGCATCAAATGGCGTCCATCTTGGGCACTGAACGATTAGCTAAAATGGCGTCATCTTCAAATAACTTTCACATGTTCACTAGCTCAGACAACTAGCGACAGCGATAGGTATCTGTATATATTTATTATTTTTAATAATAAAACCTCTTTAAATCGTTTTTATAACTCTAGCAGTCGTTATTTAACCTCTATTGTATAATGTGTATCCTATTTTTCATTTTGGAATTTATATTGCGTTTCGTTTGATACTTCACTATCGTAATTAAATATTGCGTTATCCATCGGGATGTTGTTATCAATATCTATTTTAGTTTCTGAAGACGCTTCGTCGTATGATTCCGCTGATTCTTCAGTTGAAGTTGACAAAGATGGGACGGGTTCGGTGTCAAACGGAGGAGGAGATACTAAACTTTGCTGTAAGGCCTCTGACACTATTTCTGTAAAGAATATATTTATTTTAGTTTTGATTTATTGGTAAAGTATTATATTCGAAAATAGTTCTCATGTTTGTTGCTTAGTAGAAATGTTTAGAGTAATAATTGTTTACTGAAAATCTAAATATAGTCTCAATGAAACTAGCGTGTAAAAATGCATTCCATACACGAGAAAGTATTTAAAGCACTGTGATAAAATATTACCGTGACAATTGCATTTCACTTTGCCGTTGTTTGGATCCGTCGCCATTGCTCTATTATTTACTTTTGTATTTGGATTCCAAATAAAAATATAATACAATGATAACATAATTGCGGCTAAAGATACCGAAAATACATATGCCACAACGGTTAAAACTCTGACAAGTTTCTTCTTATGTTTCGGTTCGTATAATCTATCTTTAGCTTCTTCTCCAGCGAATTTTACATTTGTTTCTGCAGTTGTTGGAGATTTTATCCATGGGGACTGATCACTATTTGATTTAATACTGTTGCTGAGAGCCGACTTATAAGACATTATTTAGTACACTTTCACAATATTTATACTTATAGTTTCAAGTTCTCGAATCTTAAACTGGAGTTGGAATATTACATTGCAGTCTATTCTTAAGTTTGTTTATTCATCACGAACGGATTGAGTGATGTGAGATTCAGCTGTAAGATCAGCAGTAACACAACAATTGAAATAAATATTTTCAATTGTTCTTATTAAATATTGTTTATGATTTGTTATATTTAAATTTTAAAACATACCAACAATGCTTCAAATTTAATTGTTTACCAATTGTTATGTATCTTTTAATAGCGAATAATTCTTGTTTTGATATATGGTAGCGTTTTGAGTATTCTGGAAACAGATCAATAGTGGTCCATTTTACAAGGACTAATGCGCATGAACACACGTATTTATGTTTATAAAAAGTTGATTTTGTTTTTAATTGATTGGAAATACTGCAACAAGTTTTAATATATCCAACAACGTATAGTCGATGACCTATAAGCATAATCCCACTTCTGATCTATTTTAAAATTTGTTTATCAGAACGAAAAATGAATTATGAATTTTAAATCATCAGTGTTTTGAAGTGTATCTCCATGAAAATTTAATAATGTTTCTATTTTAAGTTACAAGGTGTAAAAATAATATATAAATATGTTCAAGTACTCTCATTCGCAGCACATATTTTACCGGAAATATAAATTTATTTTACTGGTGTATATTCATACGTTTGAAATATTTGTAATTTGATTCCGCGTGTATATATAAATGTACAGGGTTTATCACGAAAAGTGAAACATAGGCGTTTAATATGGGAAATCAGTTTTTCCGTGCGCATTGCTCCCCTAATTATTTTAGACAAAAAGTTTCAAATGTTGTAATCAATAGAAAAAATCGATTTGGCTGCTTCATAACTGCAGAAATAAAATTTGAAAATTCACGGAATTACAATTTAATAGTATTAGCCATGGAATTAGAAACAAGCGACGAACAAAAGCGTAACGTTTTATTACGTCAATGTCAGAATAATGATTTGATGTATAAAACGTTACGCTTTTGTTCGTCTCTTGTTTCTAATTCCATGGCTAATACTATTAAATTGTAATTCCGTGAATTTTCAAATTTTATTTCTGCAGTTATGAAGTAATAATACAAATTTCACAGTTTTACATACGTATAAATATACAATTTTACAATTATTACAGAGATATGTTTAGACTCTGGGTGTGTCGGCTTTATTAAAAACTGACTCGTGTGTGATTCGAACGCTGTACCACACGCACCAGCGTTGCCAAATTACGATAATTATGTTTTTTGTACGATATTTTTGACATGTGTACAGTCCATACGATGTAACTTGGCGAGTTGGGGCAATTCACATTATCACTGCGATAATGGGGAAGTTATAAAATCCATAGGCGTACCGAAGAAGAATGAAGTTCAATAAAATTACAAATATTACAAAAAAAAAAATATTACAAATATTGGAATGAATTATTTATTATATAAATCATATTATAATTAATTATTTTTTAAATTACTTAAGTTAAGAAAATACAATTTCTATTACTATTGAGAAAAAAATGCACCAACGCTTATGTATGAATATAACTTCTTGGGTTGAAAAGTACCTGACACCCCGAGTTTGAGTGTATTAGGGTGAAATTTGCTTTGTGTAAGGCAATAAAACATTGTAAAATCACTATTTCACCTCTGAAGCTGTGCGGCATCGAAGTAAAAGTAAATATTTGACAAAACGCAACTTAGGAATAGTGTACTGAATTATATTCTTTTGGATCGCCAAGTTACATCGTATGGACTGTACAATGTACGATAGTAAGTTGTATGATGTACCATAATTTGATAATATCATAAATTTATGTAATATGTGAATTTAAAATAATATTATTTTTCTTATATTGCCATTACTTAACCTTTTACACATTTGGCACTAAAATTTATATTTATAATTGAATACAACGGCCACGAGATGACTTAACATGTATAAAAATTATGACAGAATCAAAAGAACCCAAAAAAATATATTGTAAATGTATAGAGGTGATTTAAAACTCATACATAATTTGAAAAAACAAAATGTACGATATTTTTAAAAGTACGATATTTTTTTTCAAAATACGATAATTCTCATTGGTTCGTACGAAGCTTTTATTTTATAATTTGGCAACACTGACACGCACAAACTGACGACCGTCAGTTATGAAGTAGCCAAAATGATTTTTTTTTATTGATTTGGATGTAGAAATTTTTGCTTTACAACATCCATTTGAAACTTTTTGTGTAAAATAATTAGGGGAGCAATGCGCACGGAAAAACTGATTTCCCATGTTAAACGCCTATGTTTCACTTTCTGTAATACATCCTGTATATGAATGTATGTTTGCTGGCTAGTAATTTCAAGAATGACCTTAATCTAACACTTATAGTGATTCATATTATAAAGTATAAAACAAAACACAAAACTGATTAGAATTACACATTTATATTATAATACAATAATAAATAAACATGAATAAAATAATACAGACACATACAATTTAATTATTAATTATTCTAATTACCAGAAGTTTGATTTCGACTGGGAGGGTTCCACATTAAAACGTAGTACATTGATAACATGATGGCAGCTAAAGAAACAGCCAAAATATATCCAATCACCGTTAAAACTCGAATAATTTTCGGCGTTTGCTTCGGTTCATCATAAATTGCACTAGCTCTTGCATCATTTTCTTTCGGGAAGTTTTCTATCGAGACGTTTTGATCTTCGGAACTTCTGAGATCTTCTTGAGATGAAATTTCACAACTCATTTTTTAATATTTAGAAAACAGCAGTTGTTAATTTTAAATTAATAAAGTATAAATTAATAGCAACAAGATTTGCAGAAGACGCAATTCTGTTTCGCGTCGCTCTTCTATTTGAAAAATGTTTGTCGCTGTAGAAACTCCTGTCGACATGCGCTGAGTGTATGGTTCGAGCTTTGGCAGATTAAGAGGGGATGAATTATTTTTCCCCTAAGGATTTGTTTGATAAGTTATTGGTTGTGGACAGTGAGACAACGATTACAAGTGCTTGGTCAGCCAATAAGGAATCGTAACTTGATTATTAAATATTCTATTTATAATCGCCAAAACTAGAAAACAGATGTTTTTAATTTAATTTATAGTTGGAATGATCTGTTGAAAAATTATGAACGAATATTCAATATTGCAAATGTTTATTATTGTGTTCATCATCAAAGAGATGATTTTAAGAAAAATAATCGATTCCTTTTTATTAATACCGTCGCCAATGTTTTCTCGTCGTTTTATCAAGCACTGTCATAATATACAATATTGGAAATTTGATCTACTAAATGAATTACTTAATACAATCAATTTTGTTACAAACCGTTCAGTGACGTAAACTTGTTACGAAACACATTAGTGTAATACTTTTTTTTATTAATTGAGCAGTTTATAAATACTTTAAGTAAATATAATATATTTTTCTTAGAAATGTGTTTAATTGTTGGTTTGACTTACCCGCCTTCAGTGTATTGCCTTTTACGTAGAGACTAGCTGAAGTCTTGACTGAGCGATAGGAATATCATTGCTGCATAAGTCTATCTCACTCAATTTCCCATGTTTTGATTATGCGCATGCACTTGATATTTGAATTCTATTGGCTAACGCTGACAGCAGCCGCCAGCTGATGCAGCAAAACTGAACGTTTCCTGGATGAATAAATATTTGTAATATTATTTCTTCGTAAATATTGTACACAGAAAAATAATTTTTCATTAAACATGCATCACAATCACAATATAAACGCATTTCAATTGTCCAATCAAAATTTAGTAGAAATATTTTTCAGGTTGTTAAGAATAATGTTGCCAAACTTAGATAAATAATAGGAGAAGAGGAAATATAAGCCCAGATTTTTTTGAGAAATGAATAAAAAATGTTCAAACATCATTTATGTATTTAAAATATGGCCAGGCATTACCTTTTCTTTCATAAAAATGTCATTACAAATTTTATTTTCATGATAAAGTTCGAAATGAGCATTTTCAGCTGTCATTAATCCTGAAACATGATTCATGCTACCATCTTATGTGACGTCGCTAAACTACCAAACGTCAAAGTTTTTGAAAAATGAACGTTTCCTGGATGAATAAATATTTGTTATATTATTTCTTCGTAAATATTGTATACAGAAAAATAATTTTTCATTAAACATGCATCACTTAATCACAATATAAACGCATTTCAATTGTCCAATCAAAATTTAGTTGAAATATTTTTCAGGTTGTTAAGAACAATGTTGCCAAAATTAGATAAATATATGGAGAAGAGGAACTATAAGCACAGATTTTTTGAGAAATGAATAAAAAATGTTCAAACATCATTTATGTATTTAAAATATGGCCAGGCATTACCTTTTCTTTCATAAAAATGTCATTACAAATTTTATTTTCATGATAAAGTTCGAAATGAGCATTTTCAGCTGTCATTAATCCTGAAACATGATTCATGCTACCATCTTATGTGACGTCGCTAAACTACCAAACGTCAAAGTTTTTGAAAAATGAACGTTTCCTGGATGAATAAATATTTGTTATATTATTTCTTCGTAAATATCGTATACAGAAAAATAATTTTTCATTAAACATGCATCACTTAATCACAATATAAACGCATTTCAATTGTCCAATCAAAATTTAGTTGAAATATTTTTCAGGTTGTTAAGAACAATGTTGGCAAAATTAGATAAATAATAGGAGAAGAGGAAGTATAAGCACAGAATTTTTGAGAAATGAATAAAAAGTGTTCAAACATCATTTATTTATTTACAATATGGTCAGGCATTACCTTTTCTTTTATAAAAATATCATTAGAAGTTTTATTTTCATGATAAAGCTCGAAATGAACATTTTCAGCTGTCATTAATCCTGAAACATGATTCATGCTGCCATCTTATGTGACGTCGCTAAACTACCAAACGTCAAAGTTTTTGAAAATTGAACGTTCCCTGGATGAATAAATATTTGTAATGTTATTTCTTCTTAAATTTGTACACAGAAAAATAATTTTTCATTAAACATGCATCACTTTATAACAATATAAACGCATTTTAATTATCCAATCATAATTTAGTTGAAATATTTTTCAGGTTGTTAAGAACAATGTTGCCAAAATTAGATAAATCATAGGAGAAGAGGAACTATAAGCACAGATTTTTTGAGAAATGAATAAAAAGTGTTCAAACATAATTTATTTATTTACAATATGGCCAGGCATTACCTTTTCTTTTATAAAAATATCATTACAAATTTTATTTTCATGATAAAGTTCGAAATGAGTATTTTCAGCTGTCATTAATCCTGAAACATGATTCATGCTGCCATCTTATGTGACGTCGCCAAACTACCAAAGTCAAAGTTTTTGAAAAACTGAACGTTCCCTGGTGAATTAATATTTGTAATATTATTTCTTCGTAAATATTGTACACAGAAAAATAATTTTTCATTAAACATTCTATCATTTAATCACAATATTAACGCATTTCATCTGTCCAATCAAAATTTAGATGAAATATTTTTCAGGTTGTTAAGAACAATGTTGCCAAAATTAGATAAATAGTGGGAGAAGAAGAAGTATAAACACAATTTTTTTAACAACAATATGAAGAATTTACAAAGAAATAAAAATATTCTGACGAATTGCTAGCTTTCTATATTAATTTAAATAGAACTGAAACTATTAATTCTTTCAAAAGACGTTTTAATATTTTCAATTTTGACGTTTGATAGTTCAACGACGCCTGGATAGATGGCAATATGAGTCTCGTTTCAGGAATTAATAATAGCTGAAAAAGTTAATTTAGGACTTTATCTCGAAAATAATACAGATAAAATATAAATATCTGACGTCTGACCTTATTTTATACAAATATATGATGATTGAATGTGTTTTGTCTTGAAATTTTCCAAAACTGACATTTCATGGTTTACTGGCGCCATACAAGATGGCAGCATGAAACTCGTTTCAGGATTATTGTCAGCTGTAAAAGCTCTTTTAGAGCTTTTTCACGGAAATATAAATTAGATAAGGTGTTTTTATATATAAAAAATATATGTATGACCATGTTTGGAGTACATAAATGACATATTAGTATTTTTTATTTATTTCTTAAAATTTTTGTACTTATATTTCCTCGTTTCTCATTATTTTTGTTATCCAACTTTGGTAATATTGTTTATAGTTTCTTAGCGACTTGGGAAAAATTTCAAAATTCAAATTTGATTGGTGGATGATATTATATGTTTAATATGATTTATTTACAATTATTTAATATACAAACCAACAGAAACAGGCAATAAAACTAAAATTCAATTAAATATATCTGTACATCCTACACCTTATGGTACAAATATAAATCTATATACGCCATTGCATAAAACGCAAATTATAAAAAATATAATTGATACATTTTTAAATATTAGTTTCTATCATGAGACTAAGTTACTCTCGGAGAAAGACGATTATATTAGAAATAAGTTTAACAAAATTGTGTTATTTAGAAATCAATAAATATTTTAGAAATTATTTAATTCTAGCGACAAGCTAATCCCTATCTTCAGCATTGCAGTTTTATGGCAGTAAGCGCTCCAGAGTATTATAAAGCCTCACTGATTATTGATTTAAATTACCCGCTTCTAGTGTATTGTTGGATGGTGCTGCTATTTGCAAAAGAATTTAGAATTAATCTGTCGAAATTCGAACATAATATCCCACGTGAAGTTTTTCGGAATTCGAAGCCAAGAACCAAGTTATTAGTTCGAACTTCGAATTGAAACTCGGAAATTATCTTGATTAATTTTATACAAAAATAGATAATACTGTAAAAATTATATTTATGCTGTAAATATTGTGCTATAATAACTATTATAAATAGTAGAAAATAACAATTTCGATCATTATTAATGTCTTATGACTAGTTCAAAAACATCATTACTAACCTATATTTCGTAACGTGTTTCAAGATGAAATGATTCAAACGATTTGAAATTAAAGATGAGGAACATTCACGAACTGAAGAAAGAAAAATTTAATGACGAAGGGAAATCTACTCTTACATCTGAGGAACAGGTTTATATATTTTAAACCGTATTTGTTTCTGAAGCACTAATCATGCTCTTTAATTTATTTCAGAGTAAGGTAGAAAAATCAGTAGAAAAACTATTTGATACTTTCGTTTTACGAACATGTGTTGATAAAGAATTACCGAAATTATTTCGATGGGAACATGAAAATTTTCTCAAAAATTCTATCGTTTATTTGCCCGCCAGTTACGAAGTATATAAAAATTATATTAATTTTTACTAGGAATAATTGTTTTTTTTTCAGTGTTTAGATGCTAGCAGAGCGTGGCTGTGTTACTGGGTTCTTCATAGTATAAATTTATTAAATGTGCCATTGCCCAGCATTTTACAGTCACAGATTGTTAAATTTTTAACTAAATGTCAAAATCCTGAAGGAGGATTTGGAGGTGGACCTGGACAGAGTTCTCATTTAGCTCCTACTTACGCTGCCGTTAATACGTTATGTATTATTGGTACAGAGGAAGCCTACAATGCCATAAATAGGCAAGATGTTTTCTCCATCTTTGATATTTGATTTTATCGAAATTTCTACTGCAGGGAAGCTTTGCAGCGGTTCTTATGGTCTTTAAGATCTCCTGAAGGTGCTTTCAGCATGCACGTTGATGGCGAGGTTGATATTCGCGGTGTATATTGTGCTTTAGCTGTTGCCACTCTTACCAATGTTTACACGCCCGAATTGTTTGATGGCACTGCGGAATGGGTTTTTGGGTACGAAAAATTCTTTTCATATTCGGGAATTTCTGCTATTTTTTTGTTTAAACAGGTGTCAGACATATGAAGGAGGTTTTTCTGGGTGTCCAGGAATGGAAGCCCATGGGGGATACGCATTTTGTGGTCTTGCCTCACTTACAATGCTTCAAAAGGGGCATCTTTGTGACTTAAAAGCGTTACTTGTGAGTTTTATAATACTGCATGATTTGTAACGAGTTTAACATATTTTACAGTTTGATAGGAGTTAATTTTGAGTAAAAATATTCTGTCTACATCTTTTCTAATTTATTTCAGAAATGATCAAATTTATTTATAGTCAATTTAATTTCAGAAAGAGTCAGATAGTCAGTTTAATTTCAAAAAGAGTCAAATGTAATTCAGAATGGAAAATAATCGGATACGCAGTCTAGTGAAGATTATTTATTTCTTGGCCTACGTTTCGATTGTAACTATAGTCTTCTTCAGGGCTAGAAATGGTTAATTATTATCTAGCCCTGAAGAAGACTGTAGTTACAGTCGAAACGTAGGCTAAGAAATAAATAATCTTCACTTGATTGCGTGTCCGATTATTTTCCAATTTTCCATTATACTACCAGGCGATCATCGTATCCAGCCCGTCATTATACAGAATAGTCAGTTTAATTTCAGAAAAAGTTAAATTTAGAAAAGTACGTTTGACTTCAGAAGAGTAAAATGTAAATCAGATAGAATAGTGAATTTAATTTCAGAAAGAGTCAAATGTAATTTAGAATAATCAGTTTAATTTCAGAATGAGTCAGATGTAATTCAGATAGAATAGTTAATTTAATTTCGGAAAGTCATACAGTCAATTTAATTTGAGAGACAGAATAGTGCGTTTGATTTCAGAAAGAGTCAAATGTAATTTAGAAAAAGTTAAAATGTAATTCAGAATAGTCGATTTAATTTCAGAAAGAGTCAAATGTAATTCAGAATAGTCCGTTTAATTTCAGAAAAAGTCAGATGAAATTCAGAATAGTCCGTTTAATTTGTTATAGTTAAAAGTAATTAGGATAGAATAGTCAATTTAACTTCAGAAAGAGTCAACCAGTCAGTTTAATTTCAGAGATAGAATATTCAGTTTAATTTCAGAAAGTCAAATGTAATTCAGAAAAATATATAAAATATAAATATATCATCACGGCATATTACCCATTGCTGGGTGTGTCAATCTGCTTTGTACACAGATATCGGTAATGATGAAATATTTGTACCGTCCAGACGTCACCTCACGGGCACTCAATGATGGCGTGGAGAGTGCACCACATTGGTCAATTTAGTGCCATTAAAATTCGAAGTAATTTTTGACGTCGATCGGGATCTGACCCGGGGTCTCGTGGCCGTGGGCCTGAGAATCTGGTCGCGAATTCAGAAAAAGTTTAAAGAAATCAGAAAGAGTTAAATATAATTCAGAATAGTCAGTGTAATTTCAAAACGAGATAGAATGGTCAGTATAATTTCAGAAAGAGTCAAATGTAATTCAGAATAGTCAGTTTAATTTCAAAAAGAGACAGAATAGTCAATTTAATTTCAGAGTCAAATGTAGTTCAGAATAATCAATTTAATTAAATTTCTTTAATATTCTGACCAAATATTTACGAGTTCTGAAATTAAATTAATTGTTCTATTCGGAAATACAAGAAATTAAAGTTTTATTAGTAGCATAGTAAATTTAGGAGTTTAATATCAAGTTACCTTTGAAAAATAAAATAATGTTTTATTTTCTTTTTCAACGGTAACTTGATAATAAACTCTTAAATTTACTTGACCACTAATTTCGTGTATTTGCGCAATAAGATAGAATATATTTATGACATTTTTCACTGCCCAACAAACTGTTAAAGTTTGTTAAACTCGTTTAGAATCAAAACAATAACAGCATATTTTTTAGCGATGGACTGTAAATAGACAAATGAGATTTGAAGGTGGATTCCAGGGTCGTACAAATAAATTAGTTGATGGTTGTTACTCGTTTTGGCAAGGGGGCGCATTTCCCCTTTTGCACGAACTACTTTCAGCAGATGGTATTTCAATTTATTTATTAAAAATATTAAGTAGTTTAAATATATTATTTGTAGGAGCCACCGTAAATCCAAAATGTTTACTTTTTAACCAAGAAGCTCTTCAAGAATATATTTTAATATGTTGCCAGAATCCATCTGGTGGTTTGATAGATAAACCTGGCAAACCAAGAGATATTTATCACACTTGTTATGCTCTGAGTGGGTTGTCTGTTGCCCAACATCCTTATACCCCTGGTGGAGACAGGGTTATTGTTGGAGCACGCACCAACGAACTTGTAAGTATTTTTACGGTTGCTAACCGTTCCATTCACACAAAAAAATGATTGGATTTTTAGGAACAGACTCATCCAGTGTATAACATTAGCCCAGAAATGGCCAAGAAGGCAATGCTACATTACCGGCAGCTACCAGCCCCAATTTACCAAACGAATGGCAGTTGATGTTATGTTAAAGAAAATTGCCATAATTGCTAAAATATGTTCGATTTGATCATGCGCTACAGAGTTAGAAGATCAAGTGTAATCTTTTATATCTATTTTAATATACATGGTTTCCAAATTTGAATAAAATTATTAGGTGATTGTGACGATATTAAATTTATTTTATTAGTGTTATGTTCATTTTTACATTGAATTTGTGTTTTTTTTTATTTTAATGAGTGTTTTTTATGTATTTCACATTTGGAAATCATTCATATGTATTTGACTGTGAATAACGTCTTTATAAATTTACAATGCATTACTTTTGAATTATAAAAACATTTGTTTATTTGAAATTTTAAATAAATATACAAATTTGTCCTGGTTGAAACTAAAGTTGTCTTAATCGTGAACACAATGTTTAATATTTTTTTTTATGAAACTTCAGCTAAACTAATAGGGCGAATGTTTTCCCCGAGTCCTATAATCTTATTTATGCCCGTCTATTTTGGTTCTCAAAATGGGGTCATTTAAAAAAAATCGTTTTTTTATCCATCATAATATAAAATAAGATGAAATATGCGAGTTTTCATTCATAAATTTACTAATAAACTTTCGTGGCTGTAATATTCGTGACGTCACGGCTTGTTACACAAAGACATTCCTCTCACACACACACAACGGTCCTCGTAGTTTCCGTTTGCTGTAGTAAACAAACTAACCTAAAATTGTGACAGGTGACAGCAGAGTTAAGAGTAAAGGTATGTAAATAAAACATTTATTAAAATAAATACCAAAAGTTGTATGAAATATATTAAACAATCATAGTTCCAAACACAAGCGGTAGAGAGGTACTGCCGCATCCGCCACGCTGTGACGTCAGCGTCCAAATATTTGAAAATAAAGACATACATTAAATACCACCAGTCAATATATTTAAATTCTTTGAAAATAAATTTAAAATAAAGTGTGTATTAGGAACAAAATAATAACGTTATTAACCAGAATAGTTTTTTTATTTCGGTTATATCGTTTTCGTCCCAGCAATAAAATTAAGATTTTTTTTTAGTTTATTTCGTTTATCGTTTTTGTTCCGTTCGGATCTCCTTAGCATATATTTTTAAGTACTAATTTTAATATAAATGATGTATGGGCTAAGTTGTTACTAAGTGGTGGACCCCATGAAAATTGCATGTTTGAATTTACCGCGTTACGTCAGCGGCGCTATCATCGCTATTTTTGGCAATGCAAGTTGCTAAGCGCATGCCATTTCTCTCGGATTAATCTCAGCTCAGTTTAGTTTACTTTTGAACGTCTTGTGGAGAGGATTGTTATATTTTTATATGTATATTGAATATTTAGAAGTGCCTGTTTTATTTATACAACAAGAGTTTTTAACGTTCTTACAGTTCGCTTTAATAATTTCAAGTGCCTTGCGATTAAAGCATTAACATAGTGAGAGTAAAGTGCAATAATTGTTTGAAACTTTAGCTTCGCGGTTAGTTTACAATGAGTTGTTTGCAATAAATACAATTCTTTTGCCGGCGTAGTGTAAAGTGTAATTTAAAATAGCTATAAAACAAAAACTATGATTTCCGACGGATATTTGGTTGGCGACGGGTCCTGGACTCTTCGGGTCTATGTGACGGACCTCCAGGTCGAGAGGACTCTTCGTGTCAAAGGCGATCTTCACATCGGCGGAGTGATGCTCAAACTGGTCGAAGATCTAGGTGTGTATTCTTTGAAATATCTCTGTACAGATCGCATATACCTGCCTTTACAGTTATTACACCTGTTGCAAATGCTACTCTGTATTTATTTACCATGGAATGTGGAAGTGTGGAATGGAAACTCAATTGTTTTGGGTATTGTTAGGTGATTGTTATTTAGCTATGCACTTTTCAAAACTAATGAGAGAGATTAGTTAATCTGTTTACATAACCTAAAATTTAAATACAAAGTTATCTCATAACTTATCCAAACTTGATTTTAAATAAAAACTGGTTGGTGGGCTGGCAAGGTCGAATTACCTGTCTTCAAAGGACGTTTTGGATAACATCACCATATTTTTACTTATTCGGCAATATGATGATTTTATTATGTTACGGCTATTCTATTAATAAACATTAAACATTTATTGATGTCATTTGATCTACAAAACATATGTAAATGCGTATAAATTTGCAGTGTTTTAAAGTTTAGTTTGTAATGCTACAAGGCTAAAGTGATAATGATAAGTTTCGTCTTCACAATTGGTTAGAAAATTATCAAAGTGGGATTTTCTGTAATAATATTATAATCTTGGTTTCCTGCACAAAAGTGAATATTTTATCACGAAGCTATTAGACCAAAAACCAGTTTTGTAAAATATTTTTGTATTGTGGAAATAAAGGATATCCTCTTCCACTACAAATAAATGATGGATTTTACGTGACTGCTTATAAATTATAATTTTATTCCTGTAAGTTATTCCTGCCAAAATATTAAAATATTACTGGCGCTCGGAATAAAAACAACCTTATTTTAAATTCGGCAATGAGTCACCATCTAAGAAAAATACTCGACCTACATGAAACAAAAAAATCGACAATAAACATGTGTTTAAACAATTGAGAACTTGTTGTTAAATTCAGGTTAAATAGCTGGTAATCGTATGTAAGTGTATCAGGGTTATATAAATAGGTATTTTATTATTTTTTGCGCATTGAAAGTGTTGAGATCAGATGGATTAATCACTTTTGCGTGACCAGGGCAATGTCATATGATGAATGAGTCACGCCCCCGATTTATTAAATAAATAAAAATATAATCCTTTGCAATATTTCATGTTTTGATGACATACTATTTTTATATATTTGTTCACCATTTTACCTCCCGCTGCCCTTGGTATAAATCGCATATAGAGAATTTGATAAATGACCACGTTTTAAGGTCCATAGAATCCGATTTTAAATTTTTCACAATGATGTCTGTGGGTGTGTATGTGTGTGAGTGTAGATCTTCTGGACACTCGCTCAAATACTATCAATTGCAAAATTTTGAAACCTTGGATTTCGACCTTATTCTAATATGGAAAGAAGCCATTAAATTTTGGTATAAATCGAATAACCGGAAATCGCACTTTATTAGAGGCTCAAAATAGTTTTTCTTCCAAAAATACCTTTAAAAGTCATTGAATTATTGAATTTTCTACAGGCATGCATTAATTTCTCTATATATTTTATAGATAAATTAATAAAATAATCAATTTTATAAATCCCGCAGTCTATGTTTTAAAGATAAACACAATTTCTTAGTTACACAGTTCATATTTCAAATGTTTGTAACTGACAGATAAATGTCACTGTCAAAAAAATAGTCATTTCAAATTAATAATAGTAACGTTTTAAGAAGAAAATTGTAAATAGAACAATAGTTATTATGGAAAGGAACTTAATATACATAGTTTCCAGCATTAGTAAATATACAGGTATTTAATATATATATATATATATATATATATATATATATATATATATATATATATATATATATATATATATATATATATATCATCACGGCATATTACCCATTGCTGAGTGTGCTAATCTGCTTTGTACACAGATTTCGTAAAAAACACTTTCAGGTAATTTTGGGTACATTTTTTTTCTCGGTCCTCAAAAAAAGAATAAATAAAAATCTATATATGCCTTATTTTATTTTTTATTGTGAGGTAATATCAAATAAATAAATAAACAACTGATCGCCATGGAAACAGTCATGCACCCATATTTTCTCTCTAGACAATTTTCTAAGATGGCTCAGTTCAGTACAGAGGGAATTTCCGGTCTAAAAAGTGATCAGAAATCGCGAACAGTTTAATTTTCTATAAATTCTTATGTTAAATAGTCATAATGTTATCGTTTTCTGTCAGTATATTATTTAAAAATAACACGTATTATCTATTCATTTGTCATGTATCTGTCATGATGCGCTAATTTTGATATTCATTTAGTTGATGATTTTTTTAATTTTAAACTTTAATCAGCAACATGATTACTGTAATTAAAACCGGAAGTAGGAAGTTGAAAAGTCATCTATATTATCATAAAATGAAATCATTTATATCTAAAATATCGCGGTATTTTTGAATAAATACATATTTTTAGAATGAATGAATGTGTAATTCAGTGATACATATTTAATGGAAAATAGATAAAATATGGATAAAAGTTTATTAATGATTACTTGAAAATAATTTCAATGAATAATACTGACATAATTACAGATTCTGAGAAAATAATAAATAGTAATTGTCTGTTAAAAGCCACAAATATTGTCTACCAATGAGTCATTGCTAAAGATTCAGTCAAATGCAAATTTAGCAAATGTTATTTTATTTAAGTAAATGTAAGAAAATGGGGCATTTTGAAATAGAACTTAAAATGAAAATATTTATACGACGTGTGAATGTACAATTTTCAAAAATAAATAAATAAATATATTATTGGGTGTCATATTTTTGCTTTCTTTGTAATTGAGAGGCGTTCAATCGTTTTATGACAGCCTTTTGAATTAAAAAAAAATATATTCCAGGAAAAAATTAAATGGTATTGCGTTTGTTTTTTATTTAACATATCATCTGTTTTATATTTCTGTCTCTCAAGGGTGTAATTCATGTTACGCACGTGTTCAGTAGCTCACGTTATTTGGGCGCAGTGGAGCGTTCGTAAAACTATACAAGTGTGCTATGACGTCTGAGAATCTCCAGATCAAAGTTAGCGACGATACATGACCCGCCCCCTCCGGATCTGTACGACCATGTGGTTTACGTCAAATGAAAACTGATCAGGGAGACAGAGATAGAAATACATGCAGATGCTGTACTTGAAATTAAAATTGAGGTTATCTAATATGATAGAAAATGTTTACAAGTTGGACATATTTGAACTATGAGAAATTTTGTTTATAGTAGCTGCATTTTTACCTTCCGTCACCTTTAGGTAAGGAAGGTATTGTCTTTGGTCAAAAAATTCAATGATGAGTTTTTAATGAATAAGCATGTTTTAGGGTCCCTATAATACGATTTTACCATTTTTACGATGATGTCTGTATGTATGTATGTGTGTCTGTGTGTGTGTGACAAAAGTTCCGGATCCCATAACTTCAATACCACGATTCCAAAAATTATATTTTTTCGTATTCCTCAAGTTTACATCCAGAAGAACAACTGATTAGATTTTGGTTATAATTGGTGAACCGGAAGTAGCCTCATTTGAAGATTTAACAGTTAAATTTGATTTATTGACTTTAACGTTATTATAACTTAAAGAATATATTATTCTCTATATGATTTGATTGCATTTTATACTTTATATTCAATAGATATAGAGTTAAAGAATTAAAAAAAAAAAAAAATTATAAATCAGCCAGCTATGCTAAACATGGAAACTATTAATATATTCATATAATTCAAATTGACAGATGTCAGTATAAATAAAAAGTAAATTAATGTGGCAGAGATGAGGATGCTGAAGTAGATGTTGGGGACGACACGGAAAGATACGGTAAGAAAATAACAAGTTTCTAGAAAGATACAAGAAAGACGATTACATTGGTTTGAACATGTCATGAGGAGAAATGAAGAATTATATTTGAACAAGAATGAGTAGTTTAGTAATAGCAGATTGAAGTATTGAAGAAACAGAGGAATATCAAAGATAAGATGGAAGGACTGTATAGCGGAAGAATTGAGAGAAAAAGAACTGAATGAGAACGACACGCAAAAATAGCGACCCCTAACGAATGGGAAAAGCTGAAGAGGAAGAAGATGTCTGTGTCAAGTGCAATTTGAATAGTTTGTTTATGAAATAATTTTACTGGAAATTTAGAATCTTTTGCAAGAAAATTTATGTATGGAATTTATACATAATACATAGGACTGACGGAAGGTATTGTGCTGGCCACATCAGATTTTTTATTTTTCATATTACAAAGTTTGTGTCGTAGGAATATTATGTTTTCCAAACATGGTATTTTCATTAAAATATTGCGTAATGCGAATTCTAGATTGACCTTGACCTGCATTAATTTCCCGGCATGTTCTGATGTCATTTAATTAAATGAAAGTGCTGGCCGCTAGTAACTATTTAGTGTTCGTTTAAAATTACGCTTCATTTATAATATAAACAGACGTGAATTATTATACTACACTATTGCCATCATGTCAGGCCATGACAAAATGTATTAATTTATCTATTTACTCCGAGACAAATTGTTTTACAAGTTGGAACAGTGTTTTGATCATATCTTCCATTTTATTGACTTTGTTACGAGAAATTGTTTTCTAATCTATACGAAAATCAATGGCCCGTATTCGTAGACTTTGTTGAATACGTGCTATTGTTTTTAAATTTGTTACAACTAAGTTGATATGATATACACAGATTTTAAAAAGGCTTTCGACAGAGTAAATCATAGTGTGCTTCTGGATAAACTCGGCAAATATTTTCACTTTACAGCGGACCTTCTTCATTTTCTTTACTTCTACCTCAGAGATCGCGAAATGACCGTGCATCTTAATAACTTTAAATCAAACCCGTTCACTGTTACCTCTGCGCTCCCACAAGGACCAAACTTGGGCCCACTATTATTCACCCTCTTCATTATTGACGTAGTGAATTGTGTTCAACATTCTCAAATACTTTTTGTATACCGATGACATAAAAATTTATAAAACTATCAACTCTATTAATGACTGTATTCTCTTACAAAACGACATCAACATTTTAAAATGGTCCCACAACTCAAAATTGTTCTTTAATTACAACAAATGTTACTTTGTTAAAAAATACGTTTACACTTATGCATATCACATGGAAACTAATTCGCTTAAGAAAGTAACTCAGTTTAAGGATCTTGGTATTATATTTGACACAGAACTAACATTTAATGTATATGTTACAGTTAAAGTATCAACTTAGTCGCACTGACTAGTTGATGTATGCTTCCACTAGCTGTTTTAGTGAAAGTATACATTATTTTATAAAGTGCATACTTTATCTAGTTAATGTATTCATTGACTAGTTAGTGTATACATCTTCTTTTGTCACTGTCTACCTAAATCCGAGTTCTGTGCGTTAGGTATTGTTTCTGTTTGTTTTTTTTTTTATAAAATTTATACGCCTTGATTGTTGTCATATTGTGTGGGCAACGCAATAATTTATACTTTCATTAAAACAGCTAGTGAAAGCATACATCAACTAGACAGTGTATGCACTGACTGAAATGTATACTTTAACTGTAACATATACACATTGAGACTACTGTAAGATCATCCTACAAAAATCTTGGATTTGTAATTAGAAATTGTCGGTTTTTCTGTAAAACTACACTAAAAAGCTTGTATTGTGCATTTGTCCGCTCTAAGCTAGAATATTGTCTACAAGTCTGGAATCCAATATATCATAAATATATATCTCAGATTGAGTCTTTCCAGCATAAATTCATCAAATATTATTTTAAAATACATGGACAGTATCCTAACTTTACCCATGATTATAATGTTTTATTGCCTGAAGTAAACTTGGTGCCATTAAGTAGCAGAAGAAATTTACAATTATCTCTCTACTTATACAAATTAATTAATAATTGTATTGATGACCCATGTAGTCTTGAGCTAATACCACTTCACTTTCCACGAGTCACTTCAAGAAATAAAGTAACATTTTATATATCGTCGCAAAAGTCATTCTTTTGAGTTATAGCCATCGTTATACCACGCTTGTTGAATACTGTTTCACACTCTAATAAACAGGTTAATAAATGAAATAAAACTATAAATAAATGACAAATCAAATCATAACCTATTTTATTTAAATTTGTTTTATACACTAGCATATGTTTGTCATTAATTAGTATTTTTTAAGATAAATTAATTATTGTCCTATATTCTACAGATATTATAATTAATTATGATAATTTATCTGTTAATTTAATTAATAAAAATCTAGAGAATGTGTTCTAAATAAACTGAACGTATAAAAGGGACGCCAGCTTATTAAGATAACTCATAAAATATGTATAAAAATCGAAACATAACGTATAACGTATCTAGAATAAACCGCCTGTGAATAGATAATAAAGCAGTAAATATCTATAAATAAATCGACGTAACGTCTATTTATTTGAAGAGAAAGTTTGTGAAATCATTTGTCCTTTTAAGGCTGGGATTTTATGCGAAATAAATGACAGTCACATGTGTATAAACCACGGCCTACGCTTTTTATTATGTGATCGAAAACTGATGTAAAAATCTGAATAAACAAGAGATGTTGATCGTAAAATCGAAACATAAGCTGTGTCCTCCACTTATCAGTCTTTTTTTTATTATCAATACAGTTTTATCCATATTTGGATGTGGTTTTGTTTTCTATTTATGTTTATAGAGATTTATGCAGATGATATATTTGTCCCTACAGCGAATACCATTTAATATCTTATTTATATTCACATATGGAGAATATGTAATAGAACAATAAAATAAAACGATATACAGTATCCTCAAAAATATGTATACAGGGTGTATCACGGAAAGTGAAATATAGGCGTTTAACATGGGAAATCAGTTTTTCCGTGCGCATTGCTCCCCTAATTATTTTACACAAAAAGTTTCAAATCGATGTTGTAAAGCAAAAATTTCTATCTTTGAATTAATAAAAAAAATCTGATATGGCCAACACAATACCTTCCGTTTCCGTTTAATTTATATTTTATTCATGTAAATACTTATTAAATTTAAATAGCGGGTTCGATCCGGACCGACACCAAATATTTTGAATTTAAATGGAACAAAAATGACCCCTGTGGTACACTCTCCACGCCAGCAATAAGTGCTCGTGAGGTGACACCTGGTAAACGCCCGCACGGTACAAATATGTCATCATCCTTACCGAAGAAATCTGTGTACAAAGCAAATTGGCAGACTCAGCAATGGGTAATATGCCGTGATGATATATTTATTTTATTTATTTATATACTTACCTATATTCATTGCTGGTGTTGGTCAATTTTGTGTCATTTCAAATTCTAAAATATTTGGCGTCGGTCGGAATCGAACTTGTTCCCAAGATTCGCGTGAAGTGACGCCTGGTAAACGTCTGCTCGGAACAAATATGTTATCATTATTACCGACATCTGCGTACAAAGCAGATTGGCTCACTCAACAATAGGTAATATGCCGTGATGATATATGTTTTTATTATCTTATCTATATTTTTACATATTTATTTATGCTGGAAACTGTATTAAGTTCCTTTCCATATAATTATTGTTTCATTTACTATTTTCTTTATAAAACGTTAATATTATTTTTTGAAATGATTAGTTCGTTGACAGTGACATATATCTGTCAGTTACAAACATTTGAGATCTGAATTGTGTAACCATGTGTATGAGTTGTGTTTAAAACGTGGACTCCGGGATTAAAATTATAGATAGTTTTATAAATTTATCTATAAAATATATAGAAAAAGTATTAATGCAAACCTGTAGAAAATTTAATAAACTTTAATTTTTATATAACATAAATCTCGAAAAAATAACATTTAAAGGTATTTTGAGCTTCCAGGAAAGTGCCATTTTCGGTTTCTGAACGTAGTATTTGAGTTAGAGCGTAAAGAGGATCCACACACACACACATACACACACATACACAGACATCATCGTGAAACTGTTAAAATTGGACTGTAGGGACCTTAAAACGTGGTCATTTACTAAAATCTGGATATGCGATTTTTAGCACGATCCCTATACCTTCCTTACCAAGGGTAGCGGGAGGTAAAAACTGCAATATATAGGTATTGTCGTACTTCTTATAGTTGTCGTCTCGAGATCCCCATATTGGAAGCATTATCCTGCAAGTATTATTATCTGTTTTGTGTGACAGTTTGAGATGCACTGGTTCAGGAATTGAGATTTTTTTGGAGAGTAGATTGGATGTAACGATATGCAGTTAATATGCATGCTTGCATTCCTTTCTTGCGACGTAAGTTATGTAAAAACGCCGTACCAATCAGTGTGCGACCAGGTGTGCATGTATGAGTGCTTGTCATATGCCCTGTCCAATTAACTCGCACACTCATTTTCCTTTAACCCGCCAATGCATGGAATCTTTGCGCAAATTACATTTTCTACTCAACAACAACCATGTTACTAAATGATTACTTGTCGATATTAATTAACAATAGGAGAAAAATACAAGATTAATGAAATATTCATGACCATAAAAAATATGCTGAGATGCTAAGATTATAAATGAAGTAATGTTTATTTTATGGGCAAATGTTATACAAATTAATTGACTTTTTATTACATATCAATAAATGATATTTAACTGCGTTTTTTCAAGAAAAACTGTTGAAATCTTCAAATGAGAGTACTTGCGGTTGACCAATTATCACCAAAATCTAATCACTTCTTCTGAACGTAAACTTGAGGAATACGAAAAAAATATAATTTTTGGAATCGTGGTATTGAAGTTACGCGATCCGAAACTTTCACACAGACACACATACATATGTACAGACATCATCGTAAAAATGGTAAAATCGAATTAAATGGTCTCTAAAACGTGCTTATTCACTAAAAATTCATCATTGAATTTGTTGACCAAAGACAATACCTAAAAAAATAATAAAATATATCATCACTGCATATTACTCATTGCTGGGTGTGCCAATCTGCTTTGTACACAGATATTGGTAATGAAATATTTGTACCGTGCGGGCGCTTACCAAGCGTCACCTCACGGGCACTCATTGCTGACTTGGAGGACCACAGGGGTCAATTTTGTGCCATTAAAATGTGAAGTAATTTTTGCCGTCGGTCGGGATCAAACCCGGGTCGCCAAGATTCGCGACCTGACACTCAGGCACACGGCCACGAGACCCTTACCTTAAAGGTGACGGAAGGTAAAAACCTCAAAAATAAGACACCCTCCCTGTACATAAATTAGCTTATCTTATTTTAATTCTGAAAATACTATTTTATCATATATTCTTATAAAAATACATATCATTGTATTTATTATAATCAGAAAATGGAGTGGAATTTTTTTGTAACATTTCTGTGGTCTGTTTGTGGTTGAATTATAATTTTATCTTCGTCAAAATACTTAAAATATCATATATTTTACTTGGAATATACGTGGCAATATTTTTTATCAAAATTGTCGTGGTGAGAGCACTACAAAATTAGAAATAATTTTCTCCAACACTATTTTGGAAACTACACATTCCACAACTAAAAATTATGTTGGAATTAATATTCCAACAAACCGTGTGGAATAATTCCATACGCCGTTTGGAATTTTCAACCAGAACGGTCTGTTTCTTTGTATTTGACGTTCGTTTAAATTGAGAAAGTCGAGTGATTTTCAAAAAATGGAAAAAAAGAATTTCGCACCTTCGATTAGAACAGATTATAAGTGGTTTCAAAATTTGATGAGCACAAGTGACGCTGAACGTCCTGGACGCCCTATCGAGGTTTCTACTCCAGAATAATCCTCATCGCCTATATGGAAAAGGGTAAAACTATAACAGGTGCATACTATTCATCGTTATTGGACCGTTTGAACACCGAGCTGCAAGAAAAACGTCCACGATTGGTCCACAATCCTTTTCCATCACGACAACGCACCAGCTCACTCATCTGTGATTATAGCCGCAAAATTGATGGAATTAAGTTTCCAACTCGTTCCACATTCTCCCTGTTCTCCAGATTTGACTCCTTCGGACTACTACTTGTTCTCTAATATGAAGAAATGGTTGGCGGGAAGAAGATTTTATTCAAACGAGGAGGTGATTGCAGAAACGAAAGCCTATTTTGCAGGGTTGGACCAATCTTATTATTTGGACGGGATCAACAAACTGGAGCAGCGTTGGACGAAGTGTATAAGTCTAAAGGGAGACTACGTTGAAAAATAATAAAAAAATATCCCGAAAAATTAAGTAGTTTTCATTTTTGCACGGACTTTACAAACCACCCTCTTATAAAGGGTTTTTCACTCGGTTTTTCAATAGGGACGACGCATTTTGTTTTTGACACTTCTCAAATATTAGTGAAGTTGGCTTCGCAATTCTTTCACATTTTGAAACGTCAGTCTATGCCATTTAATCATGGAGAAATACACGTGTCAACAACGTTTGCAAATTGGGCTCTGGATCAGATGCAAGCTGACGACTTTCACAAGAAAATCATCTTTTCGGATGAAGCTCACTCGATGGTTTTGTCAACAAGCAAAATTGTCGCATTTGGACGAGTGAGGAGCCTGAAGTGATACACGAGACACAACTTTATCCGAAAAGATTAACTGTTTGGTGCGGTTTTCATTCCGGCGGCGTCATCGGCCCATTTTTCTTTTTTGATGAAAACGGCGCGCCAACAACCGTCAACGGCGATCGCTACAGGGCCATGATATCGGAGTATTTTTGGGACCAGCTCGACGCTATGAACGTGGACGATATGTGGTTCCAACAGGACGGCGCAACGTGCCATACAGCGTACGACACAATCGAATTATTGCAGACCAAGTTCGGCGAGCGAGTTATCTCACGCAACGGTGCTCGCGAATGGGAAAAGCTAAAGTGGAAGAAGATGTCAGTGTGAAGTGCAATTTGAATAGTTTGTTTATGAAATAATTTTACTGGAAATTTAGAATCTTTTGCAAGAAAATTTATGTATTGAATTTATACATAATACACAGGATTGACGGAAGGTATTGTGCTGGCCACAACAGATCATTTTAATAACTAGCCCACAAGTCTTTTAATTGAAAAAACAAAATGCGTCACTCTTAATGAGAAACCCTTTACTATTCTAGTTTTTGTCGGTCGGAATCTAATCTGAATCTTGTTAGGTAAAATCAACTATACAAATAAATTGCCATGTAACCAATTCATTTAATCATAACCGCGATTTTCTTTCATAACTAATGTACAAATACAAATCTAAGCCCACTTGTTCGCAAACATCTGTTCTGTTTTGTTACGTATGCAGTCCATATAAAGGCTGAACCTGTCCCCTGCCTATCATGGCCAGCGAGGCACCGAAAACTATTCCGGAGGCGAGAGCAGTACAACACCAGCAGCAGGATAACATAACCAAGCACCAGGACAGCACGTCATGTGCAAGTGTTGGTGTTGTTTTTAAATGTCACACCACGTAAATGGTAGCAGGCGATGCCTACGTAGAGAGCAATGGCAAACTGGATTAAATCATATAAATGATAAAAACATATGAGCGCAAAATCATAGTATATCGGGCGGTTTACATTTTCAACAAACAATTGTGTGTTGCACCTTAACATGGTCGTACATGAATGAAAAAGCCGTTAAATTTTCAAATAATCCTAGGTGTATTAGGATGTGTTGTGGTACGTAGGATTATTTGAAAATTTAACGGTTTTTACCTCTCATTAAAAGAGGTATTGGATTCATGCTAAAAATCGCATATCCAGATTTTAATGATTAAGCACGTTTTAAGGTCCCTACAATCCGATTTTAATATTTTCACGATGATGTATGTGTGTGTTTGAATGTATAGGTGTGTGTGTGTGTGTTTAACTACGTATTTCTCAATCACACATTACTGGGAAGTGCTGAAAAGGTTTTGGACAACCGGAAGTAGTAGATTCTTAAAAAAAATCTTCTAAATATTATTTTTTGAAATCTGATACATATAAATATTTTATAATATCTTTTATAGATTTAGAGATAAAGAAATATATGGTATATAATAATCTGTTATAATAAATCCCACAGCCCAAAAAATGTCATGGAAACCAATTGTAAAATGAAAATGTTTGTAACTGGCAGATAAATGTCAGTGTCAGTTTTTCTGGGATTATTTCTTATTGTATTAATAGTTAAATATTTAAAATTATAGGTATATTATATATACCTTTCAAAAATACTGTCAATCCCGACAATGAATTTGGAAACATTTCGAAAAATTAGAAGAGTAGGACAAAATTTCTTCACAGAAAGAATTTAAAATTAAAATAATATTTTCATACGTAATATAACAAGTGATATGATTATCATCGATGATATTCTCGAGTGAAATGTGCTGCTTCGGTTTCACGAGTAATATCTTTTATAATTAATCATATCACGAGCTTATATTTAATGAGAGAATATAATGAATTTTTGTAACACATTATGTTAACCTAACTTTTGATATACATATTCATAATGTATTAAAACATGGTACTTACGAGTTTTATTTAATATATCGGAGTTTGAATTATTCTTATTACTTATTTTTATACTCAAAATTAATTGTCAATGTCGTAAATAAAGAAAACAAATCCCTTAGTAACGACTATATATAAGGTGATAATTTCTTTGTTTTTTATCATCGCTGTGATAGACATGTAACTAGGGAGATTCTGAATGTGACTAATGAATTATTTTCTCAGTAAAATACCAAAATGAACCTATCTTTCAATCTTGTAAGAATCTAGTTTACATTGGACACGAAGAAAACACTATCTGAATCTAAACAAACTTTTTATAAAAAAATCCCCCTAACTTTATTCGTCCGTTATGAACTTCCTTCGATATTGTTCAGTTCACCAAAGTGTTGGTTTATTTTTATCTGTCAAATATCCGGCTCGTTATCGATGTTCCCTCCCTGTATTCCTTTTTGGGCCAGAGGGGAACGGGGAAATAACAAGCGAGGTTTTACAATCGCAGGTAACTAGATCGCGAAAATTGCCAGTTGTCAAGGAAAAGGAAATGATTCCACGAACATCAAAGAGTTTTTATTGGTGGAGGGAGCCAAATTGAGAATGATGACAGATTTGTGAAGATTCATTGTTGTAATTAATGGGCTGGTTATGACGATTTATGTGCCAAAATTTTGTTATGTCATTTCCGGATTTTTGAACTATTTTTGTGACATGGAAGTTTTAGGATGTATAGACCTCTGGAAATTTGTTTATTTTGGTACTACTTTAAATTTAGATTGCAGACTAAACGCATTTTATGATATACGCAATTTATATTGTATTTGTTCTTGAAGAAATAAGTAAACGAAATTTGTAAAAAAATCAAACATTACATTGTATTATACAAACAAGATTAAAATTTATATAGTATAATCTCTCCATAATTCTTTGAATTTAATCCACCTCTTAACATACTTTTGAATTCTGTAAGAAACTTATTGGTTTAATTTAATTGTAAGTATTTACATGCATAAAAATTAAATTAAACGGGAGGTATTGTGTTGGACACATCAGATATTTATTTATAAAAATCTGATGTGACCAACACTTTACCTCCCGCCATTTACGTATGGGGTCTCGTTGCCGCGTGCCTAATGTGTGGTCGCGAATCTGGGGAATCCGATTCGATCCCGATCAACGCCAAATAATTCGAATTTTAAATGGCATAAAATTAACCCTTGTGGTAAACGCCCGCACAATACAAATATGTCATCATCATTACCGAAATGTATGTATAAATCAGATTACCAAACCCAGCAATGGATAATATGCCGTGATAATATATTTATTTGTTTCTTTATTTAAATACATACCTGCATAGTTACTAATGCTAGAAATTATTTAAGTTCCTTTCCATAAAACTATTGTTCTATTTACAATTTTTTAAAACGTTACTATTATTAATTTGAAATGATTATATTTTTGACAGTGACATTTATTTGTCAGTACATACATTTGAGCTAAACCATGTAACCATGGAAATGTGTTTCAAGCATAAGCTCTGAGATATAATTTTTGTATTACTGTATAAATTTATCCATAAAATATATAGAAAAAGTATTAAAGCAAACTTGTAGAAAATGGAATAATCTTTAATTTTTATAATAACAAATTGAGAAAAAAATACATTTAAAGGTATTTTTTGAAGAAAAACTATCTTGAGCTTCAAGTAAACTGCCATTTCCGGTTATCCGATTGCCACCAGAATCTAATGGCTTCTTTCCATATTAGAACAAGGTAGAAATACTAGGGGCCGTAAAACATGGTCATTTACTAAAATCTTGATATGCGATTTTTAGCACGATCCCTATACCTCCCTTACCAAGGGTAACGGGAGGTAAAAATTGAGTGTTTTTTGGTTGACGACACAAACAATCTCACTTTGGTTGTTTTTGCATTAAGTTCCAGAAATATCTGTTATCGTAATTGTAGTAATTTCCTATTAATAAAATTTATTCTTAGCAATATTGTGATTTATTTCCAGTATAAAATTCTTTCTGAATCAGATGCTGAAAACAGAACACAGAAATAGACTTAAAATACTTGAAATATTTTTCGAATGGTTCTTATTATCAACAGCATATGTTGCATTGCATCTCTCTCTTAAATTTGTATTCCCCCATAAGACGTACATATTCTATCTCTTTCTAGATTGTAATGTAAAATGTGTATGTGTGTACTATAATATGTAATCCTCTTTTATTATAACGCAAGAATCTAACTAAAGTGCATCTGAAAGCTTTGGAATTTAAGTGCTTGTTTATGGAAGATTGGATGTGACATTACAATAGCGCGACATCTATTATAAGTTTTTTCTTGAGTAGTTTATTTGTCACATGACTGTATTTTATTGTATGAATGAAATTTGAAAGTCGAAATAGTCATAAACAAAATAATGTTTAAATTTCATAATCACGATTGGTTATAGAAACGAAAGAAGGAATGAAAAACATTATATGTACGTGACATTGCAAAAATTTGATACTGTGTGAAAATATCGAAAACAAACATTGAATCGGCCATTTTGAAATGGGGTCAACTCCAGTTTACACTTCCATGCTCTTTCGAATAGTGATGCTCAAATATTTTAGATTTTAAGTTATATCAAAGTTGTCATTTTCAAATAAAATAGAAAAGTTCAAAACTTTTCAACGATGTTTAATTTATCCATATAGTGAAAATATAATACCTGAAAGTATCTTATAAAATGAAATATAACTTGTAGAAATTATTGAGTGTTATTTATTTATAAAAGAGAAGAAAAAACAATACTAGTATTAAGTGATGTATATATTAATGATATTTACAATTGTGAGATGGCATAATGCGTAGTTTCTATGGCATGATATATTTGAATATAGACCAGAGGGGGCAGACGGCTAAATTTTGCTAAATTAGCAGAAATGCATAGCTAGTAGTTCTGTACCTGATGCTAGGACGACTCAGATGAAATATGTCTCAATGTTATGACACGTACAGCGTCACGCTTACGCGTATAAGTTACGCACGCTTTTCTTATAAGCATTATTTATATTTTTGTGTACATACTACCATCATTTTTACTTTAATATATTTACCTATTTAAAATAATCGGCGTTGATATATTTTAAATTAAAAAAACCCTGTAAAGTACAGTGAAGTGGAATCCACTTCCAGCCGTTTAGATCAGCAGTTCCGTGACGTACGTCTGGTACGGGGTACGTAAAATCCGTGCCAAACGTGATGAGTTGTTGCGCAGTAAGCAAAACTCTTTCTTTCTCTTTCTCGTTCCCTTGTTGCCTGACCTTTCTCTAGCTGTCTCTCTTCTTGATCTGCGCATTTCATAGCTCATGACATTTGGCACTACCTCTACTCTTTCTCCACATTTCGCCTGCAACCATTTTCGATCCAACCTGCCCGCAACGCAATAGAATAGGTGGTTCCTCAACCCTTCGATAACCACTGGAACAGGTTGTAATAATTCTCCCAGTCAACGCGAATGGGTTTTCCCCCGATGGGGGGATTACGTCATCGCTCTGGAATATTCTACCAGTGACAGCGTTCGTATACTCTTAAGTCAGGGGCGCACGTTACAATATCTAGAAAGTTTTCAAGAAAAAGTTATTAAGAAATATTGTTCTGCTACTGATTAAATTTAATGTACTTATTATTAAATTTAACGTAAAACATTAATTATATCAATGAAACAAATTAGCTTATCTTGTGCCAGATTTCGATCAGTTCATGTCTATTTCCTTCTGTTTTTCTTTGTCTGTAGTCTTGTTAATGTTAATTAGTTGTAATAAAACAGTGCGTAAACGAGCGTCCAGTCCCGCAAGACCCTTGCGCAAATAAAAACATTTTAACGATGTTTGTGGCCTGAACAAATCGCTTAGCCAGCGTGATTAAAATAATGGCTGCATTAATGATCACGAACTAGGGGACTAATCATAATGTTTACTGTTCAGCCTCATATGATTACATATCGCTACTGATTTTGCTAAACGTCAATGTAGGATGTAATCAGCTTTAAGTGCAAAAGGTGAGATGGTTTACAAGTTTTTATGCAAAAGATTGAAATAATACTATGTGATTAGAGTTTTTACTTATTTCCCGATGTAGTGGCTTTATTAATTAATTCTAGTTAAAGTTGCAATTTTCCTGTCACTTATTATGTTACTCTTTTACTTTTCTTTTGTCGTACGTAAAAAGAGCTAAAGAAATCGTGTTGAAATTGGCGGGAGGTAATGTGCTGGACACTCCTTAGTTTTAGTTAATATACAGATGTGATAAGGAATAGAGTATTGCCATTCGCAAGAGTATAAAAAATACCATACAGAAATTCAAATCAAAATCCAGTATTATTGTACTTGGAAGTTACTTGCAAATATATAAAAAAAAAATCTGATGTGGCCAGCACTTTACCTTCCGTCAATCAAATTGCAAAAGATTCTATATTTCCAGAAAAAATATTTCATAAACAAACTATGCAAATTACACTTGACACTGACATTTTCTTCTTCTTTAGCTTTTCTCTTTCGTTAGCGGCCGTCCTTATTCAGTTCCTTTTCTCTCTAGCCTTTCGCAATACAGTCCTTCCATCTTTTCTTTGTTGACCAAAGACAATACCTGCCTTCGCTAAAGGTGATATTTTAAATAAAAATTAGTAACTTTGTGATAGTTGCTTAAAAAATGTTGTTTGCACCTCGTCTTAAGAGTTCCTCATCAGATTTGCTTGCTGATTGGTGCCGGAATTTTACTAATTGATTATCTTGGTAAAATAAAAACTGTGACTGGACAATATTACGCCACACTTTTAGACCAGCTGAAAGCAGTAATTCAAGAACAACGCTTGGGAATGGCAATGTAAAAGATATTGTTTCACCACGAAAATGCGCCAGCTTATTCAGTTTGAATTACTCAACAAAAATTGAACGAACTGAGATTTGTAATCGTCCCCTATCCACCGTATTCGACCGATTTGGATCCCTCCGATTTCCATCTTTTCCCAAAATTCACAACGTTCAATACTGGAAAGATATTACGATCCAACGAAGAAGCCATCGATACAGTAAATGTTCATTTTGAGGACCTCAAAGAAATCCATTTTCGGGAGGGAATCGAAAAGTTGGAAAACTCTGGACTAAGTTTGTTGACATCAGAGGAGACTATGTAGAAAAATAAAATGTAGCCCATATTAATTTTTTTTTTTTGCACGATCGGGTTTTTTTAAAACTTTACCGATAGGGTTTCCAAGGCAGTAAGTTTTGTTTACAAATTACTGATCAGTAAGTGATGTGGTACTGATCAGTAAGTGATGTGACTGACCGGTAAGTGATGTGACTAGCTACCGATTTGGAGGTGGTGAAAATTACATAAATAAAAAATAAATGTATAATTTTTAAAGCTTTAACGATAACAAAACAACGATCATAGCTTACTTAAAAATGACAACTAATTTTTTCAAAATGTCAAAATAATTTTTAAATAATTCTAAACTTTAATTTGTTGAAGATATAACTAATCCTCAACCGGTAAGGTGCATTTCCTGCCGTTAATACTTAAATAACTATTTCTTCATAACTTTTCATTCCACTCTCGTATTAAAAACAAATTTCATAAGGTAATCTACACGAGCACAAGTTTTAGTTTTAGAAAGGCCCCTTCCCAAATTATAAGTAGATAACATGAACATGATAATATATTTATTTATGCTCTATCTTTAACAATATTTACTTATAATGCGACAACTAAGTAAATATTTATAGTTTGGTGCACATTTTTGCAAATGTTTTCCATCGTTATCATGTATACATTTACGACCTAACCTCTAGGTCTGAAGTAGGCTGCGTCAAGGATATCAGTCACCAAGACAGCGGCATTCATCAACATTATTAATAAGTGGCAGTGGCATACAATCGGAATTTAAATGCATACATGTCCATGTATGAAATTCTTCACATACGAAATATAACACTTACAAATATGTACAAATAAGTCATATTCAAAGTCGGAGAAATCTTTTATGTTTCTGTGAAGTTGATCTGTTTGCGTGGTACTGACCGCATTTTTCTATAACTTTTCCTCGGGGAATTTTACCAGCGTTTTACCGCCCACAAAGACATATTATGTATACTACGTTGCATTTTAATTAAAGAAAATAAAAATGGTTTAATTATCTTTTTAAATATATACAAGTGTCCAGGATAACGTGGTGACCATGGGGCTCTTGAGAACTATAAGAGATACGAAGTGCTTTTACAACCTTAATACACAAATAACTATTTCCTGTTATTTAGTTACCTTATTGTATCATTATCCTCATTGATAAAAAAAATAGAGTCATTTTGAAATCATTTTGTTTGGTTTTATGTATGTGAACAATGCATTTTTACCTCTCGTTAAGAGAGGTATTGCATTCATGCTAAAAATCGCATATCCAAATTTTATTGAATAAGCACGTTTTAAGGTCCCTACAATCCGATTTTAACATTTTTACGATGATGTCTGTGTGTGTGTGTGTGTGTGTGTGTGTGTGTGTGTGTGTGTGTGTGTGTGTGTGTGTGTGTGTGTGTGTGTGTGTGGATGTATGTGTGTGTGTATGTATGTAGGATGTTGGAAGGACGATTACTCAAAAACTATAAGACTTTAAATTTGTTTAACTACGTATTTCCCAATCGGACATTCATGGGAAGATCTGAAAAGGTTTTGGTAACAATTGGACAACCGGAAGTAGAAGATTCTGGAAAAAAAATCTTCTAAATAATATTTTTTGATTTTTTTTCTTGGTAATATTAAAGAAAATTAAATTCTCTATCTGATACATTTAAATATTATATAATATATTCTATAGATTTAGAGATAAAAGAAATATAATATATAAAATAGTCTGTTATAATAAATTTTACAACCGAAAGATTGGCCATGGAAAATAGTTGAAAATTATAATTGACAGGTAAATGTCAGTGTCAGAAATCCGAAGACATTACTGAAGACTTTTTCTGGGAAGTACATACATTATATTATTTCTTAATGTATTAATAGAATTGGAAACATTTCGAAAAATTAGAAGAGGACAAAATATCTTCATCAAAAATTAAACAATCTAAATATATATGGAATAGATATATGCGTAAGTAGAATTTTTGGTGTAGAGTGTAGGTATACAAGAAATGTTAAATACAATAGGGCGCGAGCAGTCATATGATTTTGTTGGCCTTGACAAGCAGATATGGGGGCCCATGTCAGAATGATAGCTAGTAATTATGTATATAGATGTCAAATATCATAATTTCTCATTCTAAACTTAGTGATTTTCCAATTCCATGTGGAGCAGAATTAAATGTTAAATATCTAAGGCATACAAGTAAATTTTAAACTCCCGGTGATAAATTAACTACGTAAATTTAGAAAATCTTGAAATTTTTAATGAAAAATTCTAACATTTGACATCTATGTACATAATTACTAATTATCATTCTGAAACGGGCCCACACATCTGCTTGTCAAGCCCAAAAATGTAACATTACTGTTCGCGCCCTATACTTATATAACCAAAAAAAGGAAGTCGCGAGAGGTATTGTGCTGGCCACAACAGATTTTTTTCCTGGTAGGTGCGATGATACGTATCATTAACTCGCTTTGTGTGTTTTGAGAATGCGTGTATTGGGTGCGTGATTGAAGGTTGGAGGATGTTTGCGGTGCAAATTTGTGGTTCGAAGCGTCATCCACTACGTATATAAGCACAGGATTTCCGCTTCGTTAATTCTTTGTTGTTCTAACTCTACTATCTTCAGTCTCAAGTAGAAACAACTCTTTCATGCAATATGTATGCAAGGTGGAGAAGATTATACGTAGAAATGAATCATTTTTATTCTACTTTGTGGTTTAATGCAAAAAATAACCCAATAACAATTCGCACATACTTCCAGTGTCAATAATACCGAGAGTACATTTTTGTTAAACTTTGATATTTTGTATTATTAATGAGTATTACAAATATCACTAAATCTGTGATATATATTGTATGTAGCTCTAAAGTCCTCCAAGAATTTCTATGTCATGACATTGTTTTACTAGAGTGAAATAAATATAAAATTGCACATTGTAACAGCACCAATATTTGGGAAAGAAAGTAGAGATATTTCCAAAGATATTTCGAAGTCGGAAAATCATACCAAAAATACAGGAAAGAATGTTGCCCATTTTGAAATAAAGCTGAAGAAATCATAATCACAGCAAATGAAAACTTTACAATATAAAAGTCGTTGTATGGAATGGACGGGGGTGTTCCAAAAAAATAACGGAAATTCATCGATTGTTCTACGACGGATTGCATCACGGATTTTTCAGTGATTTCAGACGTTCTGGAAGTCGAATAACGCCCCGGTTGAAGGTAATTTTCAGTTGATATTGGTTTCAGCTAAACCAATATCTGTCGACTCTGCGAAGAGGACGAAGAAACTTCGGAACACATTATATGTGAATATCCAGCTGTGGCTGTATGTAGATTTAGCCATCTTGGTAAAAGGAACCTCGCGGTAAAGCCGGATTTATAACGCAAACCGCAACGTAGTTTATGTAAAATACGAAGTAACGTAAGGACGTAAGCGAATTAAGTGATTTATATTAAAAAGTAGTTCCACTACTGCTAACCAATCAGGTAATAGTATAAAAATTTCACTTGTAATTCGATATCTTTCGTTTAACTTCGGCATCAAGTTTGAATATCGGTACTTCTGTCAAATCATAAACCGTTTGATAGGTTAATTGATGTTTGTTGGGTTTTGTGTTTATTTAGATTTAAAAAGAAAATCACGACGTAAGTTCAAATGTGGTTCAAACCAACCAAAAAACAACAAACAATCAAAACAAAATGAAGATGGAGAATGGTCGATAATAAAGATTTCTGCGCAACCGTGCGCAACGTTCAAAATTTTACATATTTTACCTTACTTCTTACTTTATTTGAATATAAATCATTACTAGCTCTAGTACACGCTTAACTTTTTACGTTACCGATACTGTTCACGTTACCTCTTACGTTCATTATAAATCCGGCTTAAATGAGATCGGGAAACTGACGCCTGGAGCAGTAATTGGCTCCATAAGAACTCTGGAACTACTTCCAGAAAACTAAGATAGGGTCATATTACGACAGGTCTTACAGGTCGCAGTGACAAAAGCGGTTAGCGCTTAAAGCCCACAACTTAATGAATGAACCCTACAAAAAATAAACCTAAAGTGTTCTGTTAAAATTTGGGTATTGGGAAGTATGCCTTTGCAAAAAAAAGTTTGGGAAACACTGATCCAAACAATGGGGCACAGTAATTTTCCGGCGTTAAAAAAAAGCAAAATCAGTTTTATCCTTTGGAATAGTTATGGAATTCAAAACAATTTTTTGAGATGCTAAAGGAATGTTATTGATTGACTATCTACCAAGAGATCATATACTTAATTAATGGGGAATATTAATCTAATCTTTTAATTCAATTGGATCAAGAAATTCGGTAAAAAAAAAAACGGGATTGTAAAAAATTAAATCATTTTTCATCATAATAATGAAAAAGGTTGAAAATTTGATACTGTCAGAATAAAGGATAAACTTCACAAAAGTTTGGGTTCCACTTTTCTCTTATTTCGCAACACTTGTTATAGATAATCTCCATGGCAACATTCACATACTCATTCATTCATACACTCCCTACATGATGACGTCACAAACTATGCTCATTTTCCTCCCACACATTCACAGTAAGGCGATTGCAAACATCAGCGTTCCCAGTGGCGTACGTTGCGTGGGCGTTCGGTGGGAGTCACGCACCGTTGTGCCCCTCTTTACCCCGCTGCCGTACGCCCATGGCCAGGTTGATGTACTTGACATGTGACGTAGAAATTGATATAGACTTATATGTACATTATCAAAGAAATTTTTATTGAGAATAAATAGAAAGGTAGATAAGCAATTAATAGCTGATATAATTATTTCTAACCTTTTTATTGATTGATTTACTTTCAATATGCGTGGGATGTTCATTGATAAATACTTCGTTAATAAAGATTAGTATGGTTACATGTATATTAGACTGTTTTCCTATATTTCGAGTGTGTTTTACTTGACATGCAAAATTTGACACTAAATAATACATTCATTTTTATGAAGGTTGTATTATAATGAACAGGAAACCAATTACACTATAATTAAAAACATCTTCTTTTAAATATTTTTTTAGTCAACCTTTCCTCTCAATGATTCAACTTTATAAGATTAATAAAACAATTGCACATCATGTAGACGTTTGCGCAGTGCATAACAATGAACGATTAAATTGAATTCAATCCGTCAAAATTATTTAATATGCATGATTGATAATATTCTCTACACAAGTACGAGTCTTGTATGGGGATCACAGTTGCCTTGACTTGATTCGTGGCTGTTTTGATGGGGTAATGACGCATGATGCATGATAATCTACAGCTAGAGGGCAGGGTTGCCCGCATACGAATATTAAAATCAGATTGATATTGAAAGGAATATTGTATTTTATAAGAACGAAAATATAAATAAAATCACACCATTTCTTATAATGTGGTCTATAATAAGCTCTTTATATACGAGCCCAAACTCATAATAATTCGGCCGATTTACATTTTCAAAAAAAAATCTGTTGTGGCCAGCACAATACCTCTCGACACTTCCGTTTTTCGTTACATAAGTATAGGGCGCGAGCAGTCATGTGACATTGTTGGTCTTGACAAGCAGATATGGGGGCCCGTGTTAGTAATTATGTACATATATGTCAAATGTCAAGAGTTTTTCATTAAAAATTCCAAGATTTTCTAAATACACGTAGTTAATTTGTCACCAGGAGTGTGGAATTTTGATATTTGACATCTATGTACATAATTACTAGCTATAATTCTGACACGGGCCCTCATATCTGCTTGTCAAATCCAACAAAATGACATGACTGCTCGCGCCCTATTGTATTTAACATTTCTTGTATACCTACACTCTACACCAAAAATTCTACTTACATCTATTATTTATATTTAGATTTTTACGGAAGGTATTGTCTTTGGTCAAAAATTCAATGATGAGTTTTTAGTGAATAAGCATATTTTAGGGTCCCTAAATACGATTTTACCATTTTTACGATGATGTCTGTATTTATGTATGTGTGTCTGTGTGTATGTGACGAAAGTTTCGGATCGCATTACTTCAATACTACAATTCCAAAAATTATATTTTTTTTCGTATTCCTCAAGTTTACACCCAGAAGAACAACTGATTAGATTTTGGTTACAATTGGTGAACCGGAAGTAGCCTCATTTGAAGATTTAACAGTGAAATTTGATTTCTTGACATTTAACGTTATTATAACGTTCTCTATACGATTTCATTGCATTTTATACTTCATATTCAATAGATACAGAGTTAAAGAATTTTAGAGAAATTAAATTTTATAAATCAGCCAGCTATCCTAAACATGGAAGCTACTAATTTATTCATATAATTCAAATTGACAGATGTCAGTATCAATAAAAAATAAATAATGTGACAGAGATGCAGTAGTTGAAATAGATGTTGGGGAAAGATAGGTAAGGAAATAACACCAGTGTTACAAGTTTCTAGAAAGATACGAGAGAGATGATTGTTTGAAAATGTCATGAGAAGAATGAAGAATATGTTGGATGAAGAATGATTAGTTTAGTAATAGAAGGTTGAAGAAACAGAGGAAGACCAAAGATAAGATGGAAGGACTGTATTGCGGAAGACTTGAGAGAAAAGGAACTGAATGAGAACGACACGTAAAACAGAAATGAGTGGAAGAAGAAAATAAAAATAGCGACCCCTAACGAATGGGGAAAGCTAAAGAAGAAGAAGATGTGTCAAGTGAATTTTGCATAGTTTGTTTATGAAATAATTTTACTGGAAATTTAGCAATTTAGCGTTAGGACTCGGTCGTTGAGAAGTAGGGACACTATATTGAAGGATTGTAAAGATATACTACAATAAAAATAAACAAATGAATAAACTAACAATTGTGTGCAATGTTTATGAAATAACCGTCGTATTTAAAATGTCATTTGTTTTTACGAAACAAAAGTAATCATTTTTGTAATGAGCACACACCATAGATAATAGAATAATAGATATTTATGCGGCTGTAAACTATTAACTCCTACATAATATTTAGTACCACTTGTCAGTTATAAATATCCTTTAACGATTAGAAGTAACTTTTAGTCATTATTCGTGTCTGGGTGATAGAATCATCGATAGGAACAATTGAAGATAGCTCACAGTTATTTTTAAACGAAATTGCTCGTGCCAAGTCAACTTTATTTGATCAGAACCGCAAATAGAACGAAACGAATTGCTAACGAAATTAATTTTTGACAAGATAAGTAGTGAGTAATTGTATAAGTTGTTAAAGTTGCGAAATGTTTCTACAGTGATGATTATTACTGTAAATAGAAATGCACTGTCATTTAATTTGCTTTATTGAGTAATCTAATTGTAGTATTTTGAAAGAGAAAGTATTTTTGGCAGAGAGACATGTTTTTAGAAAAAGACAACGTTTACTAACATGTACAACAAACAAAATAAAATATATTGGTGAAAACAAAGCATGTCTTCAAGTTTTCAGAAAATAAATTATACCACCATATTTTTTACCTCTCGCTAAGAGAGGTACATATTGGATTCATGCTAAAAATCGCATATCCAGATTTTATTGAATAAACACGTTTTGGAGTCCCTACAATCCGATTTTAACATTTTTACGATGATGTCTGTGTGTGTGTGTATGGATGTGTGTGTGTATGTGTATGTGTGTGTGTGTGTGTGTGTGTGTGTGTGTGTGTGTGTTAGGATGTTGCAGGTACGATTTCTCAAATTCTATACAACTAAAGACCTATTTAACTACGGATTTCTCAATCTAACATTAATGGGAAGAGTTGAATAGATTTTGGTAACAATTGGTCAACCGGAGATGGTAGTTTCTTAAAAAAAATCTTCTAAATATTTTTTGAAAATTTATGTTAATACAATAATAAAGATCTTTAAATTCTCAATCTGATACATTTAAAAAATATATTATATCTTATATAGATTTAGAAATATAATATATGAGTGTCTGGTCGCGAACCTGGGGACCCGGGTTCGATCCCGACCGACGCCAAAAATTACATCGCATTTTAATGGCACAAAATTGACCCCTGTGGCGCACTCTCCACGCCAGCAATGAGTGCCCGTGAGGTGACGCCTGGTAAACGCCCACACGGTACAAATATTCCATCATTACCGATATCTGTGTACGAAACAGATTGGCACACCCAGCAATGGGTAATATGCCGTGATGAAATATTTATTTTATTTATTTATTTATATATAATAATATAGAATAATCTGTTGTAATAAATCTCGCTGCCCAAACAACTCCAGTTGAGATATTTAAATGTTTATAATTGACAGATAAATGCAAAATGTCAGTGGCAAGAATCAACAGTTTTATTAACATTATAGAAAACTTTTTTTGGGAAGTAAGTACATGTAAAGTTCTTATTGTATTATTAATTAAATATTTAAAATTATAGGTATATTAATATTACATATATCCTTAAAAAATACCGCTAATACCGTCAGTGAATATAAAGAATTTTGAATATATTAGAAGAGTAGGAGAAAATCCCTCATAGAACGAAAGAATAGATACAATTTGAATTATATGTATGTAGCGACTCCAAAAATTGCTACGAATTGCACAAAATTGACCCCTGTGGTGCACTTTTCACGACAGCAATGAGAGCCCGTGAGGTGACGCCTGGTAAGCGCCCACACGGTACAAATATTTCATCATTTACCGATATCTGCGTGCAAAGCAGATTGGCACACCCAGCAATGGGTAATATGCCGTGATATATTTATTTATGTAACAAAATGTAAATGGCGAGTAGTCGTGTGTTGGTTACATCAGATATTTTTTAAGACGACATGGTATATGTAACACAATACCTATAATTTTCTTATTTATTACAATTCCGCAATCCTACTTTTTTGCCCACATCTACTTTTCCAATCAACCTGATCCTCCCCAGATGACACGGTGGGCCCCAACCTACAGCAATCAATAAGCCTGACCTGACCTTTGCGCCCACAAGCGCACCAGAGCACCAGCTTAGCTGACACTGACAGGAAGCGCCACCAGGAAGTCGTCATGCGATCATGTTTGATTACAATTGCTTTAGGATTACTCCCATAGGAAGTTAGCTTAATGTCCATAATACAGGAAATCAAATAATTGCATTATAACTGTTGTATATAGAAAGATATTAAAAGAAATATTCGTCGTTTCAGAGAGATGTTCAGTTAGAGAAAAATTAGTACTTACTTTTAGATTTGTTCGAACACAAATCAAGTTCTTAATTAAGAAAACATTTGTCAGTAATAATTGTAATTAACTACATAACAGATTTTGTTCTGTAGTTTTTAACTCTCGCTAAGAGAGGTATTGGATTCATGCTAAACAATCGCATATCCAGATTTTATGATTAAGCACGTTTTAAGGTCTCAACAAACCGATTTTAATATTTTTACATTAGAAGGACGATGTCTCAATAACTATAATACTTAATATCTGTTTAACTACGTATTTCTCAATAGGAGCTGAAAAGGTTTTAGTAATAATTGGACAACCGGAAATAGCAGATTTAAAAAAAAAATCTTCTAAATATTATTTTTTGAAAATTTTTGTTCTTGCTTGTATTAAATAAGAGTAAATTCTCTATCTGATACATATAAATATTTTATTATATCTTTTATAGATTTAGAGATAAAGAAATATAAGGTATATAATAATCTGTTGTGATAAATTTCACAGCCTAAATAATATCATGGAAAACAATTGAAAAATTAAAATGTTTGTAACTGACAGATAAATGTCAGTGTTAAAACTCCAGAGACATTCTGAAGATTTTTTTCTGGGACGTACATACATTATATTACTTCTTATTGTATTAATAATTAAATATTTAAAATTATAGGTATATTACATATATCCTTCAAAAATACTGCCAATCCTGACATTTCGAAAAATTAGAAGAGGACAATTTTTTTTCAAAAATTTCGTGTTTGTCCAATCTCGACAAGTAAATTTCACACTCCTGGTGATAAATTAACAACGTGAACTTAAAAAATCTAGAAATTGGACATTCAGACACGGGTCCCCAGATCTGCTTGTCAAGGCCATCAGTATTACATATTACAACAGATTTTTTATTTTATGAAATATACAATTATTGTTTCAAATACTAATATCAGATTTATTGGTATTTTCATATAATTTATTGTATGATTAAGAAATTGTTATGGTTGAAATATCAGAATTTACTAGTAAAATACTTTATCGATTTGATAAAATAAAAAAAAATATTGATTAGGTATATTGTTTTGATGTATTTATTATCAAATTACAAATAAGTCTTGAGATAAGTATAAAAATGTAAACATAATATTAAAATATACATTTTTATTACATTTTACTATAATGATTTTTTTCTATTCTTATTGTTTTCATTAAATTTAAGTTGATGTGTGGGAACAAGTTCAACAATACAAAAAGTATTATGGCCGTGACTTCTAAATGTGTTGTTGAGCATATGTTGACAAGAATAACAGAAAAAAACTTATGTATATATGGTATACATCATTGACACAAATAAATAGTGCATTCACAAGAAACTCGATGTACATAAATCATTATTAGTGTTTGATGGATAGTTTTGATCTAAATAAACCGGTGTGATAATTTATTACAGATATTCTTTGTAAGCAATTATAATATTGCTTGATTTAACTGTTTATACGACGTTAATTTTTTGAAATAATCGCATAAGAAAACCATTTTATCGCGTCTTAAAATTAAGTTTACATAGACACCAAAAGCGTTTTTTTTTTTGGCTAAAACATGTAGAATCGTATGAAGTTTTACGAGACAAATAATATTTGAGAAAAACTGTTTTCACATATTCAACACGGATTTTCCTTTAATTACCTGTAGCATTACTGTCGTAGCATCCACCATAATTTAACGAGTCGTTTAGGTATTTTCATCATAATTATGTTCTATTAGCAATAACAATGAAACAATTGTTTTTGACAAATGTGAGTTGTCAACTTTTTCAAATATATTTTGACAAATAAATCGATTAATAATTATTATAAAAGTTATAATCAGTAAAGATGCCTGTCTTTACGGATAGTGAGTATACAGATATAGTCAAATTTTTTGACTCTGTCGGGTACAGTAATAAAACTATAAATGAACTATAAATATCGCAATTATGATAAAGCGGCATATCCTTTACTTTCTGTAGTATAATACTGTTTGCATCGGCCCATATTTTTGAGCCGCTCTATTCATGGTAAAGCTCAGAGAAACGCTGCCAAAGCCCAGCAAATTTATTCGAACCGTTTTCCGAATCGTCAGCTTCTAAACGTTCGCACCTTTTTACATGTATTTAAATAAAATAAGTATTGATTTTCAGCCAGATTTTAGTACTCGAAGAATAGCACTACAACAAAATGTGGCATATGATAATTCGGAGGATATTGAAAGAACAACAGTTACATCATTTCGTCGACGCCTTCAGTCATTAACAATGATAGTGGCTATTTTGAACATTTATTGTGATATCATGTAGGCCTGCATTACTTTTAATCATCTTTATGCGTTTTCTTGTTCCGGTAATTGTAGAATTGTTCTTGGTCGACTACATCCTATAAATGTCCTACAATTTTTGGATTGTCTAACCTGTTATAACATAAAAATTTAACGTATGACTTTTTTGTTACCTTAGTCGAGGTATTCTGTTCTATTTCTTATTTTTCCCGATTTGTGTATAGTTTCACCATCTGATGATACTACAGTTATTTTATTATTATAAAAATATATGTTACAATAAAAGCATTCAAAATTCAAAATACTGACAAAATAAAGTTATTCGTACGTCTATGAATCAAGGTAATGTATCTGAATTAATGAATGAACTTACGTTACACCGAAAGTATTATCAACAACGAGCATCGTTTTAAAGTGGAATGTCCTAACTTAGTCGAAGCAATATGAATTTTTAAAAGACAAGCGTGTTATGTCCATCCTTATCGCACACGCTTATAGCCTTTGCAAAGGAGAGAGACAAATGTATGCCAATTTGTTAATTCGTTCATGATGCAAATAACCTTGATCGGACATCTTTAAAAAAAATAATACTGTACATCCTGTATAATATTATAGGTCGTGCCAAGTAGAAATGACCTGTCAATCATTTCTTGCGCATATACTGTGTACCACTATTTTTAGAGCGGAGTAGTCTCTCATTATCTATTTCATAGTGATACATGCACCTTTTCCGTGCGCCGCTTACCCAAAAAGAATTCTAGTGACTGCCCACTAGTCGCTCGTGTAAGTACTGTAATGACATAAATGCAAAACCGATGAAGACACAAGCGTTCAACTGACAATGGATGTAAACACTGTGTTGTGTCAGTGGCGTAGAAATAATTAGGCAATAATAGTATTTAGAATATTTAAATTAAGCTTAAAATCTAAAATATGTACAAAATACCTAAAAATAAATGAAGATCATTTAATATTCTCCATAAATTTGATTACCTTGTACACTAGCAATCTACTTTTACTATTTAGTACCATGTTTTCTAGTCAACTTCACTATACACAATAAATTTAAATCTTTAATAATATTATTCGGACGCCACTGAGACAAACCCGCTTAAGTACAGTGCATGCGATTGGCCCTTTAAGTAAGAAGGGCGGAGAATGCGTAAATGCGTTTTACGCGCAGGTCATTTCTACTTGGCACGACCTATAGTGACGGAAATCCCGAAAACCCGACCTTTGAGCCGGCCCAGCGTGTATGTTCCTACCTCAATCAAACCTTGGTCGTTCAATCAACGACCACCAGTTACTTAAAGTTGTCATCGATGGTAAAGATCATCGTTGGTAAACCACTAGGTGAAACATCGTGGGAAGCATCCTCGGAGCTTCTGTAATCCCCACGTGTTACAGTAGCTTCCTGGTTATACTGTGTAATGTGTGGGAAATGAGTTTTTTCTTCATATTAGCAATAAATTTTGCAATAATCTTCTAGGCAGAAACCCAGACAGTAACTAATAAATCAGTGGAAATCTTAAACCACTCATTAACATTAATCTTTGCAAAATATGGCTTCTGTAATTATCCTATGTTCTTAGTCAGTGATCAGGTAACTCGAGTCGAAGGTTATAAGGAGATTTGAGTTCTTTTTCCAATCGTATAGGGTTACAGTATATAGACGTAACTCACTATAACTATAGTAAGTTAAGGTATGATTACAGTAAGCAGAGTCAAACTACAGCCAAAGATAGCAAGGGAATGCTAGCGCCAGATTGCTGCGGTATTTGCCTGAGCATTTGCGTTCTTGTAATCGTCAGTCAACCGTTTAAATTTATCTCAGGCATTTTAATCTCATTTAGATAGGGAAAGTGTTTTGTTAGGTAGTGTTTTGATAAGTTATTCCAGGAATTGAATGCATTTTTGTGCGATTTGCAGTCTCACAACACTAGAAAAGAGGCAGTGTACCTCTGTAGCTTTGTAGGAACAAAAAATGTCAACATTTCATAATTTATAAAATGTCAATGTATAATTGGACAACCGGAAGTAGCAGATTCTTAAAAAAAATGTTCTAAATATGAAAATTTCTGTTCTTGCATGTATTAAAGAAGAGTTAAATTTAGATTTAGAAATAAAGAAATATAAGATATATATTAATCTATTGTAATAAATCTTACAGCCCAAATAATGTCATAGAAACCAATTGAAAAATTAAAATATTTGTAACTGACAGATAAATGTAAGTATCAAAAATCTAGACATTACTGATTTTTTCTGGGAAGTACATACATTAGGTATATTATTTCTTAATAGATATAAGTAGAATTTTTGGCGTTGTAGGTATACAAGAAATGCTAAATACAATTCTTTATTTGTAGTTGCTTTAATTAATCCCCGACTAGTTACAGTATTAACTATCAGCTGTGATTTTTGTAAAATAAAATATTTAACATGACTAGGTTTTCTAGGAATCAAATATAATATTTTACCGGTTTCTTAAAATGTTCAAATATTTCTTTCTACCGCCCCCCAAATCCCGCAGGAGCTTCCGCTGCCCCTCTGAACCCTTTCAGCGCGCTAGGGAACCACTGAAATAAAATATAGTTTTAAATTCGTCGATGTTATTCATTGAAAAAAAATATGTTGGGGTCGGCACAATACCTCTCGCCACTTCCGTTTTTGGTTACAAGTATAGGGCGCGAGCAGTCATGTGACATTGTTGGCCTCTTGACAAGCAGATATGGCGGCCTGTGTTAGTTACAAACATTTTAATATTTCAATTGGTTTCCATGACATTATTTGGGCTGTGATATTTATTACAACAGATTATTATATACCTTATATTTTTTTATCTCTCAATCTATAAAAGATATAATAAAATATTTATATGTATCAGATAGAGAATTTACTCTTCTTTAATAAAAGCAAGAACAAAAATTTTCAAAAATTAATATTTAGAAGATTTTTCTTCAGAATCTGCTACTTCCGGTTGCCCATTTATTACCAAAACGTATTCAGCTCTTCCCAGTAATGTCCGATTGAGAAATACGTAGTTAAACAAATATTAAGTATTATAGTTTTAGATAAATCGTCCTTCCAACACACACACACAGACATCATCATAAAAAAAATCTGTTGTGGCCAGCACAATACCTCTCGCCACTTCCTTTTTTTGGTTACATAAGTATAGGGCGCGAACAGTAATGTTACATTTTTGGGCTTCACAAGCAGATGTGTGGGCCCGTTTCACAATGATAATTAGTAATTATGTACATAGATGTCAAATGTTAGAATTTTTCATTAAAAAATTTAAGATTTTCTAAATTTCGTCAATTTATCACCAGGAGTTTAAAATTTACTTGTATGCCTTAGATATTTAACATTTAATTCTGCTCCACATGGAATTGGAAAATCACTAAATTTAGAATGAGAAATTTATACATAATTACTAGCTATCATTCTGACATGGGCCTCCATATCTGCTTGTCAAGGCCAACAAAATCATATGACTGCTCGCTCCCTATTGTATTTAACATTTCTTGTATACTCTACACCAAAAATTCTACTTACGCATATATCTATTCCATATATATTTAGATTGTTTAATTTTAAATTCATTTTTGATGAAGAAATTTTGTCCTCTTCTAATTTTTCGAAATGTTTCCAATTCTATTAATACATTAAGAAATAATATAATGTATGTACTTCCCAGAAAAAGTCTTCAGTAATGTCTTCGGATTTCTGACACTGACATTTATCTGTCAGTTACAAAAAAATTAAATTTTCAACTATTTTCCATGGCCATTCTTTCGGCTGTAAAATTTATTATAACAGATTATTTTACATATTATATTTCATTTATCTCTAAATCTATGGAATATATTATAAAATATTTAAATGTATCAAGAAAAAAATTCAAAAAATATTATTTAGAAGATTTTTTTTCAAGAATCTTCTACTTCCGGTTGTTCAATTGTTACCAAAACCTTTTCAGATCTTCCCATGAATGTCCAATTGGGAAATACGTAGTTAAACAAATTTAAAGTCTTATAGTTTTTGAGTAATCGTCCTTCCAACATCCTACATACATACACACACACATACATCCACACACACACACACACACACACACACACACACACACACACAGACATCATCGTAAAAATGTTAAAATCGGATTGTAGGGACCTTAAAACGTGCTTATTCAATAAAATCTGGATATGCGATTTTTAGCATGAATCCAATACCTCTCTTAGCGAGAGGTAAAAAGAGGGTTGAAGTGCTGAAGTCTATTTCCCAATAATCCAAGGGTGTTCTGCTTCTTTATTTATTTATTTCGATAATTCTTCCTTAAAGTTTCCTATAGAACACGTTATTGGCGCAACAAAGTTATTATAACCTAGTACCATTCATTACATTGTCATTTCCAAGAATGTAAATTTTTACAACGTCTAATACTCTATCTTGATGTTGATTATTATGATAAATTCCTTTTGTAATTACTCCATCATCTTCACATTTCTCATTTCTCGCATCTGTCAAGTTGAATGCCATGGCATGCGATGCCATCAAGAGATGCCATCTGAATTTGACCGACTTTTATTTCCTCGTACTGCGTACTGCCTACGCGTCCTCATTGCGAGTTCTGTTCTAATGCATCATGTACATATTTGTACAAACACACGTGGTGGTAACATATAGACTACTCTTCGGTGGTTCACTGAACTCATTTGAATTTCCGTATGAGCCTTCAAAGGGACGGCGCCGACATACATTTATGCCAGTGCAACTGTAAACCGAGGAATCTCCTAGATGGAAATGACGCCAGAAGATGGACTTTATAATCATTAGAATTTATTAAGGGAAACATTCGCTTATTGCATTGAAAAGTTTCAAAGCCTGTTTTACGGAATAGTTTTTTTTAGTCATCAACATAATACAAAAATATAATATTATGTAACAAAATCTGATACTTTTACAAAGCGAGCCTTAGACAAGCTTTGGAAGCTTGTGAGCCCGATAAAGATTCTTTCAGGTCATATTGGTTATATTTTTTTTGCGGTCCTGAAAGAAATAGTATTTTATGTACCTAGGACGAAAAGTGAATCTTTAAGGTATGAGCAACCTTGTATTACTAAACTACTCATTCTTGTTCAAATATAATTCTTCATTTCTCCTCATGACATGTGCAAACCAATGTAATCGTCTTTCTTGTATCTTTCTAGAAACATGTAACACTAGAGTTATTTTCTTACCGTATCTTTCCGTGTCTTCCCCAATATCTACTTCAACATCCTCATCTCTGCCATATTAATTTATTTTTATTGATACTGACATTTGATTTATATGAATATACTAGTAGTTTCCATGTTTAGCATAGCTGGCTGAATTATAAAATTTAATTTCTTTAAAATTCTTTAACTCTGTATCTATTGAATATGAAGTATAAAATGTAATCAAATCGTATAGAGAATAATATATTCTTTAAGTTATAATAACGTTAAATGTCAAAAAATCAAATTTAACTGTTAAATCTTCAAATAAGGCTACTTCCGGTTCACCAATTATATCCAAAATCTAATCACTTGTTCTTCTGGATATAAACTTGAGGAATACGAAAAAATTATAATTTTTGGAATCGTGGTATTGAAGTTATGGGATCCGGAACTTTTGTACCACACACACACACACACACACACACACACACACACACACACACACACACAGACAGACACACATACATACATACATACAGACATCATCGTAAAAATGGTAAAATCGTATTATATGGACCCTAAAACATGCTTATTCACTAAAAACTCATCATTGAATTTTTTGACCAAAGACAATACCTTCCTTACCTAAAGGTGACGAAAGGTAAAAACAAACAAATAAACCCATATTTCGTTTGTTGCAAGTCGTTAAATCTTTTTTTAAGTGTCCATTTGATATTTCCTCAAAAATGATGTGACAGGATCTTCCTTGTCTTGAAATATACAAAAAACACTTGTTTTTCTAAACACTGAATTTCTTTTTCAGCGCTATCTCTAATTCAATTCGCAGATAACTTACAGATAACTTTGTACATATTACGCTTGGAAAATTATAATGGTTCTCGAACCAAAATAGAGCAGACAGCACACATTCGTTTTCCAAATTTGTCTTGTTACAAGTCCACAAACCCACATTGCCACATTCTTAACATTTCCTTTTACGTTTTCTTTATTCTTCTCCTTATTCTCTGGAAGTGGTAGATACTTAGGAATGTATTGCAACGCATTGTTTATTCACCGAATATATGAGCTGTCAGGAAACCGCAAATGCCTCCAAGCGCGGAAACTGAACGTGAACTTCAATCGGCGCCTCCACAGAATTCTTATCTCAAATTTGCAAGACTTAGAATAGTCAATAAGATTGGAAATAGTTCATCATATTCGGAGAAGATAAATGAATAATGTCAATGTGAAAGATACATATTTGAATTGGATGGAAAGTGTATCAAAAAATAAATATTTAGTTAAACTGTGTTTGAAGACTATAAGTTATTTGTGTCGCGTAACATATTCTATTTTTTCTGGTTTATTTTTATATTGATACTTAACCTAATTTAAGTTATTCAGAGATTATTAGTTTTAAGATAATAATATAATTACAGGTTATTATGGAATGTCAAAACAATTATGGTAATTTGTTCAGTTCAAATGGATTTATAATTGAATTGATTCTTATGAAGTTAGATTGAATTTCAATCTCATTGATATGATAATTGAACGTTTTTAGATGAAAGATTATAATTTGAAAGATACCTCCTATTATTATTCAAATTTAACTAGATACTATTTCCGCATCTGAACACTGATACCTTGTGGACTTTTGGTTTGGTTAGGTTAGGTTTGGATCAGGGTCAACCGAAGAACGAAAAATAATAGTTTATATTTATTTGTAAAACTATAAAGATTTACGTGTCCAAAATCATATTATTATAGTAGACACTATTTAATCCGAAATACTAAATGTAAGGGGTTGTTCGGACTAAAGATTTGTACGGATTACTGAATTTATTACTTTATTTACGGTACTTCATACAACAAATAAGGCTGAAATTAAGAAATATAAACAAAAAATCTGGATATTTCCATTTTATGTTACATAAATAAATAATTAATAAATTAAGATCACGGCATATTACCCATTGCTGGGTGTGCTAGTCTGCTGTGTGCCATTAAAATTCGAAATAATTTTTGTCGTCGGTCGGTACCGAACCCGGGTCATAATTAACGAATATAACACTTCTTGTATATACAAATAATTCAAATTGTATCTATTCTTTCGGTCTAAGAGAAATTTTCTCCTACTCTTCATTCAAAATTCTTTATATTCACTGACGGTATTAGCGGTATTTCTTAAGGATACATGTAATATTAATATATCTATAATTTTAAATATTTAATTAATAATACAATAATATATATTAAATGTACTCGATTTTTTACAGTGACATTTTGCAATTATCTGTCAATTACAAACATTTAAATATCTCAACTGTTTTTTGGCAACGAGGTTTATTACAACCGATTTTTCTATATTATTATATAATATATCTCCAAACCTATACAGATTTAATAAAAAAATTAATTGCAAAACCTTTTCAGCTCTTCCCATTAATGTCCGATTGGGAAATACGTAGTGAAACAAATATTAAGTTTTATAGTTTTTGAATAATCGTCCTTCGAAGGACCCACATAATTGCCGAAACCTGTAAAACCATTATCAAAACCAACGATTTTTTTTGTTTTAGTTTGTTAAAAGGAAATTATATACTAATTAATTGCTTTTTATTCCTTTTTCCCTAATTATTAGGTGTATTTATTATTTTGGACGGTACTGTATTATCAAGATTCTCACGGACCTTGAAAACCATTGCAAAATGTACCTATGTATAATACTAGTAAATGGTTTTTTTTATGATAAGCAATCTCTGCAATATCTCGGTAATATTGCGGTTAATACCAACATGACATTTGCTGCAAAATGCGCAAACTTCCGTAGGATATTACGCAGCAGACAGAGAGAGATAAAATTCGGCGTCTCGGTAAAATATTCGTCGCGACGGAACCACAACCGAGACGAAAACACTTTTTATTCAGCGTCGTTGACTTGGTAACAGCTTGTTTTCAACATTACACAATCCATTATTAGGATTTATACTCTTGTTTCACATAAAATTCTAATTTGTGGGATGCTAATTTTACTAATTTGAGAATGTTGGCGTTAATTTTGAAATTACAATAAAAGAAAATAGACCATTTTTTGTAGGAGGCAAAACAAACTTTCTAAAATGTAAATTGGATTTGATAAATATACGAGCCCGAAATCATAGTTCGGCCGGCATAATATTTTACCTTAAAGTAAGCTTTGATCGTTGTTTTTAGTTATTTATTGCCTTCGCCTGATGATCGGTAAGTGATTAGTAATTTGTAATAGTTATTTAAGTATTAAGGGTAGTAAGTGCACCATACCGGTTGAGGATTAGATACATCCGATACCGGTAAGAAGCACTTAATGTCCGTAATACTTATTATATTTTTTGCACGATCGTCCCAATAATAACAAATTAAAGTTTAGAATTATTTAAAAAATATTTTGACATTTTAAACAAAATAGTTGTCATTTTTAAGTAAGCTATGATCGTTGTTTTGTTATCATTAAAGCTTTAAAAATTGTACATTTATTTTTTATTTATGTAATTTTCACCGCCTCCAGATCGGTAGGTATATAGTCACATCACTTACCGGTCAGTCACATCACTTACTGATCAGTACCACATCACTTACTGATCAGTAATTTGTAAACAAAACTTACTGACTTGGAAACCCTATCGGTAAAGTTTAAAAAAAAAACCTGATCGTGTAAAAATAAAGCTTACTGCCTACTGGCTTACCCTATCGGTAAACATTAAAAACAAAACTCGATCGCAAAAATATACATATATCACGGTATATTACCCATTACTGGGTGTGTCAATTCGTGCCAATCTGCTTTGTATACACAGATCTCGGTAATGATGATGACATATTCGTGCCATTTAAAAGTGGAAATAATTTTTGAAATCCGTAGGGAGCGAACCCGGGTGCTTAAATTAATTTTTACAAATCAGCAGTTGTACATTTTAGGTGAACTTGTAACATTTATACAAATTTAAATTCAAAGTTAGAGATATCGAAATATCAAGGACATGCTAAATTTTTGGTTATAATTCCAATGTTGATATTCATTTGAATATTGTTTTTTGTATTTTATAAATAAATATGTTGTCATTTCTGTTCGTTAAAATAAACTTTGTTTATAAACTATGTGCGTATTTTCAAAGTAAATAAGGTATTTATAGATTTCTTATATCTTATAATATTTAACAGACCGAGGTGCCGCATAAGTTGCCGTATCGTATATCGAAGGTCCCGGATTTGTATCCGGGTTGGGGTCGGGTTTGGATAGACCTGAACATTTGTTTTTACTGGCAGTTTACAGACAAATCAACCAGAGATGAAAATACAACAAATTGGACACGAGTAAAGAAATAAATAAATATACGTATTCCCCCTTTTTAACAGTTTTTTTCTTTCGTCTCTTCCTAATCCAACTTTTTTCCTCGCGTGGGCGTACCCCATCCCATCTCTCACTGTTAATTGCCCGTTGGACGTTCTGTGACAGCAGGACAGGGACAGGGCCAGGTCGTGATCATTGAGCCAGTGTAAGCAGGAGGACGTCGCGACGTCGTGGGCGCTTGGCTTTTTGCCAGCAGCGTCGGCGACGACCGACCGGATCTGACCCCATTTTTTAGCAGGATTGTTACCCGCAGCAGGAAATCATAGAGCGAGGGATGGGTTTATGGATTAAAGATACAAGCGAGAATTGAAGTTTGTATTGGTGAAGACTTCTTATTGTCGTAGTTATATATACTCTGCATATACAACTATTTGCAGTGAGTAATATTTATCTACAATACTGATGAATGTTTTTGTACCCTCGCTCTCTCCAATAATGCAGCTAAATAGTCATAATAGACCTTTTCAATAAATTAAATAGAAAATATGCGCAATGGAATCTGCATATATAGTAAGCCAACAAATTGTGGGAGTCATGGTTACGTTTTATCACATCAGGAGATCCATACCATTTGTTTTTACCTCTCGCTAAGACAGGTATTGGATTCATGCTAAAAATCGCATATCCAGATTTAATTGAATAAGCACGTTTTAAGGTCCCTATACAATCCGATTTTAACATTTTTACGATGATGTCTGTGTGTGTGTGTATGGATGTGTGTGTGTGTGTGGGATGTTGGAAGGACGGTTACTCAAAAACTATAAGACTTAAAATTTGTTTAACAACGTATTTCCCAATCGGACATTCATGGGAAGATCTGAAAAGGTTTTGGTAATAATTGGACAACCGGAAGTAGAAGATTCTTGAAAAAAAATCTTCTAAATATTATTTTTTGAAAATTTTTCGTGGTAATATTAAAGAAAATTAAATTCTCTATCTGATACATTTAAATATTTTATTATATATTCCATAGATTTAGAGATAAAAGAAGTATAATATATAAAATAATCTGTTGTAATAAATTTGACAGCCGAAAGAATGCCATGAAAAATAGTTGATAATTTAAATTATTTGTAACTGACAGATAAATGTCAGTGTCAGAAATAATGAGTAATGAAAGAAAAATGTACTTGGAGAATCCCTTAGTTCTTGATCTGTGACTATTATGGAGATGACAAGTCTAGGTTGAAGGACTTAAATTTGTTTCAAACATTATGGGACAATGTACACCAGTACTGTAGACTAGAGTAACTTTGAATTGCGAAAAAGCTATCAAATTCTTCTCAAGTAAGTTGTAAATATTGACAAAATCGGAGTGCAATCTATCCGTCACTTTATTAAAGGGAATTAAGGTTATTTAGATATAACAAGTATGAAAAAATAAAATGTAAAAGAAGATATATAAGAATAGATGCACAATCCAGATATATACATTTTAGACCGCCCAAAATTAATGTTTTTACTAGAAGAATATGAAGAGAAAGTAAACAAAGTTGTTCGAATTGAAAATTGCTGTTACCAGCCTAATATTTATATATGGTAAACTCTACTTTGTAATTTATTGTAACATAATTTATGGTAAAATATCTTCATGTTGAGACATACTATTATTGAATAATAAAGAAGTTTATACGTCATAGATTTATATGAATATATTATTTGTATTTATAAAAATAATCTTTGCTTTATGCATACAGCCAGGTAAAATATACGGCGAGAGGTTATGTGCTGGCCACATCAGATTTTTTTTTTTTATTATTCAAAATTTAATTGTAAAATGTGAGGAAAGGTTTTTACAACTTTAAAAATGCTCAGGAGATACAAAAGCATTTATTGAAACTAAAATGTTAAACGAAAGAAAGAGATATCTGTATTATGAACGAATTAACAAACTTGCATACATTTATCTTTCTCTCTCTTATGTTATAATTATTAGCGTTTGCGATAAGGATAACACGCTTGTCTTTCAAAAATTCATATTTCGAATAAGTTAGGACATTCCATTTTAAAACGAAAAATTATACTTTTTACGTATTCCTCTTCCTTACATCCATATGCAGATTTGATTAGATTTTGGTTATAATTGGTGAACCGGAAGTACCCTCAATTGAAGATTTTAATAGTTTTTCTTGATAAAACGGTATTAAATATTATTTTTGACATTTATTGTTATTATAAATATTAAAGAATATTCTTATCTATACGAATTGATTGCATTTTATATTTCATATTCAATGGATATGGAGTTAAAGAATTATAATGAAATTAAATTTTATAAATCAGCCATATGGAAACAGCTACTATATTAAGAAAATTCTAACTGACAGATGTCAGTGTCAATGAAAATAAAATGAATGTGACAGAGATGAGAATGTTGAGATAGATATTAGGGAAGACACGGAAAGATACGGTAAGGAATGGAAGAATAAGGGAAATAACTCTAGTGATAGAAGTTTCTATAAATATACAAGAGAGACGATTACATTGGTTTGAACATGTCATGAGGAGAGATGAAGTATATATTGAAAGAATGAATAGCTTAGTAATATAGAAGGTAGACGAAACAGAGGAAGACCAAAGATAAGATGGAAGGACTGTATTGCGAAAAACTTGAGAGAAAAGGAACTAAATGAGGACGATACGCAAAACAGAAATGAGTGGAAGAAGAAAATAAAACATTGCGACCCCTAACGAATGGGAAAAGCTAAAGAAGAAGATGTCAGTGTCAAGTACAATTTGCATAGTTTGTTTATGAAATAATTTTACTGGAAATATACAATATTTTGCAAGAAAATTTATGTATGGAATTTGTACATAATTCACAGGATTGACGGAAGGTATTGTGCTGGCCACATCAGATTTTTTGTATCTGTTCTTACTACTGGTATATTTATTCAAATTTAGAAAGAATAAATTTGTGAAAAATTAGAATAATTTATTATTATTTGTTAATTACTCTCTATGATATACGACCAGCTATATTCATAATAATAAATTATACATCAATAAATTAATAATATATTATACCATACTTGTCATTAATATAATAAATAAAATTTACTCAGCATCATTTCCATCTTAATTACAGCAAGCTTTCTCTCCGCGTCTATAAAATAATTTACACTTCTTCAGAATTTATTTCAATGTGTGAAAAGTACTAAAACAAATGTGTTTTCTATACAAACAACTTAAAAAATCTCATCTAACACATGTTGGTTGGATTACTTTGTCCTTCTTTTTATTTGCTACAGAGTATTTTCTTGAACGCATTCCAAATCTTTGTTTATTAGCAAAATTCAGAAATAGAATATTTCATAATGTTTATAAAGTAACCATGGAAACTGGGACATATGAAATTTAGTATTTAGTTCAGGTAGACGAGGAAATGTGTAAAATTTTATGGGTTACGATAATTGGAACATAAATAGGATATATGGATAGTTAAAATGTTGTAGCGAAGTTATGTCAAGGGAACCGAGATAATTTTTGGTTTTTCAACATTGGAAAACCACAAAGTTAAAATATTTTAATGATAAAGTATAAATATGTTTTGTATTTCTACGTATTTTCATATCTTTTCCATATAAAAGTTTTCTAGAATTTCTATTTATATTTTATGGTGTTCACAGAAATACAGTATCAGAATGAATAACTAAATATTATGGTTTTGTCCATATATGTACTTGAAAGTAACAATTCATATTGAACAAGTTTCAATAATAAATGATTTTAGTCCAAATGACATTTCAAGGATATTTAGTTATGAAAATGGTGAATTCATCTTTCAGAAATTTTGGGAGCAGCTATATAAGAAGAATACAAGGTCAGCTTCGAATCCGAAATGTCCATTTCATAATGAGGTCCTTCACTATATATTTTTAATAAATTACGTTTTGCTCATGGGGCATTGTTGGCATTAACAAGCAGATATGGGGGCCCGTGTCAGAATGCCAATTAGTAATTATGTACATAGATGTCAAATGTCAGAATTTTTCGTTAAAAATTTCAAGATTTTCTAAATTCATGTAGTTAATTTGTCACCAGGAGTTTGGAATTTACTTGTCCAGGAAAATAAACCACATTGAATTGGAAAATCACTACATTTAGAATGAAAAATTATAAAATTTGACATCTATGTACATAATTACTACCTATCATTTATACACGGGCCCCCATATCTGCCTGTCAAGGCCAACAAAGTCACATGACCGCTCGCGCCCTATTGTATTTAACATTTCTTGTATACCTACAATCTACACTAAAAATTCTACTTATATCTATTCTTTATATTTAGATTTTTCAATTTTAAATTCATTCTATGAAGAAATTTTGTCCTCTTCTAATTTATCGAAATATGTCCAATTCATTGTCGGGTTTGACAGTATTTTTGAAGGGTATATGTAATATACCTATAATTTTAAATATTTAACTATTAGTACAAGAAATAATGTACTTCCCAGAAAAAATCTTCAGTAATGTCTCTGGATTTTTGACACTGACATTTATCTGTCAGTTACATTTTATTTTTTAAATTGGTTTCCATGACATTATTTTGGCTGTGGGCAGTAACAGACTATTATATATTTCTTTATCTCTACATTTATATAAGATATAATAAAATATTTATATGTATCAGATAGAGAATTTACTCTTCTTTTCAAAAAAATAATATTTAGAAGATTTTTTTTAAGAATCTGCTACTTCCGGTTGTCCTATTATTACCAACACCTTTTCAGCTCTTCCCAGTAATGTCCGATTGAGAAATACGTAGTTAACACACATACACACACACAGACATCATCGTAAAAATATTAAAATCGGATTGTAGGGACGATTTTTAGCATGAATCCAATTCCTTTTTTAGCTACAGATAAAAATAACATTACCCATTGCTGGGTGTGCCAATCTGCTTTGTACACAGATATCAGTAATGATGAAATATTTGTACCGTGTTTGCGCTTACCACGCGTCATCTCACGGGCACTCATTGCTGCTATTAATATTCGTAATTTTTGGCGTCGGCGGGATCGAATCCGAGTCTTCAAATTCGCGACCATACACTCAGGCACACGGCCACGGGACCCCATAATAAAATTCTCTATCTAATATAAGTAAATAAAATATATATGGTCCTATTTAAAATAACAAAGTTGGTCCCCACAATATGAAAACCACTGAAGAAAAAAATATTTTACGCTCACTAAAATAGTATAGTAAAATAGAAATTATTAGCTAAATTAACCGACCTCTTAGCTCTTATAGTTCTCGAGATAGCAAAAGTGGACAAAATAAAGTGAACACTGTATATTATATCGGATACTGAAAACCGCATTACGTACCGCAATCTGTTATACTTTTCTCCAACTTTTGCTTTCCTCATATTACACAGCTTTTACAAACCAATAAAATCTGCCTAAATAAAACAATATGTCGGGCCGTGCAATATGGTTGCGAGGCATAGTTTTATTTTGCTTTGATTGCAGTGCACCTGCACATTGTTTGTGTGCGAGTACAGTAGCACAGAAACGGCGGGAGGTTATTTTTAGTCCGCGACGGCTGTCAAGTCTACATTTAGGACTGCGCCCCAGTCTACAAGTACGCGCCCCCTTCAGAACACAAACAAGAAAACATACCAGTCGACAGTTTACTTCATTCAAGCACGTGTGAAGACAGTTTATAGTAAATACGACTTGATAAATAAAATTCAACCAATAAAAATTGTTATTTATGTATTAAGGCACTGAAGTTGTACTTTTTACAACGAATATGGAAAATTAACAATATAAATGATAAAGGTTCTTTATTAGACATATCATTTTTTAAATACAGTAGAATCCGCTTATACTGGACATCAGGGAACCAAGGAAAATAGTCCATTATAGTCGAGTGTTCATCTCATCAGAATAATTAGTAATTAAACAAATGATTATTTATGGTATTTCCTTGTCATGTTTTTATTAAGAAAAAGTAACTAGATACAATATTTATTTATTTATAACCCAACAGGAAAAAATTCCCAATTACAGAGTAATATTAGTATGGAATATACAAGACAACAATGTTAATACAATTTTACAATTAATTATAACAAGTTAGTATGAAACAAAAATATTAGAAAAATACATAACCGAAATAAATTTGTAATTCAACTATTTTCAGGGTGATTTCTCAAGCGTTTGTCGATTTTGCCACTGAATTTAGAGATAGAATCGCTTAAGTCAAGTTCATTGCTAAATTTATTGAATAATCGGCACATAGGCCCGTACTACGATCACGGTTTTAACTAAAACGCTGTTTTAAGAAGTGTCAGATATCATTATTTTATAACAATAATAAATAATATCGAATTTATCAAAATAAGATTTAAAAGCAGAACATAGTATTCAAACAAATATTTTTTAAAAAATCGATCTTCAAACATACGTGCAAAATTAAATGTTGAAATTTGATTTGACATTTTTTTAAAACAGCGTTTTAGTTAAAACCGTGATCGTAGTACGGGCCATAGAGTTTATGGGACTAGAATAGTGACAATTTGTTCTTGAGAGATCACAGAGAAATAATATGGTTGAACGAGTATTACATGGCCGTGTATGAAAATTGAGTTCAGCTAAAAGTAAAGGGCTACTAATTAAATTGTTAATTAATTTATATAAAAATAGCAATTGACATTTGTTGCGCCTTACCGTTAATGGTTCGAGATCAAAGATGGTTACCAGGTCTTCATATTTCATATTCGGCCATGTGCGATACAAATGGTAATAAAGCAGTTTACAAAATTTTTTCTGTACGTTTTCAATTTTGTTTATATGAGTTGCATAGTATTGGATTCCAGACTATACAACCATATTCTAACTTTGATCGGAAAAATATAATGTTAATATGGTATTTACATTTTTGAACAACATGAAACTATGTACAGTAAAAATTTTGAAAGATGTCCGATCAAGGTTCTCTACGAATTGTATGAATTCAGATTTTTGCTCCGCCCATTATGACAAATTCAGTAGTGTCGTTTGCTTAGTTTTCATGAGGGTACATAAGATACTACTGTTATTTTATTATTATAAATATATGGTACAATAAAAGCATTCAAAATTTAAAAATAAGTCAACTGGTAAGTTTATTAGCAAATGTAAAACCAAATATGAGAAAAATAAGATACTGACACAATGTGAGTGTCAGTGATTCGTACGGCTATGAATTAAGGTATCTGTATTAATAAATAAAGTATTATCAACAACTAATATCGTTTTAGAGTGGAATGTCCTAACTTAGTCGAAGCAATATGAATTTTTGAAAGACAAGCGTGTTATATCCATCCTTATTGCACACGCTTATAGCCTTTGCAAAGGAAAGAGATAAATGTATGCCAATTAGTTAACTCGTTCATGATACAGACGACCTTGATCGGACATATTTAAAAAAAATTACTGTACCTACTCGTATATAGGTATACATAAGCACCAAAATAATAGCGAAAAATTTATTGTAATACATACATACTCGCATATATTTACCATTACATATTTTGAAAAAAGTCGGTTAGTTTTGTTTGGATCCACGGTTTGGCCATATATCTTTATCTAGAATTAGTTTGACTTTATTTTAAGTACCGAATCGCTTCGCTTGAAATGAACAAAATAACGAATTTGGGTTCATTATAGGCGAAAGTTTGTTATAATCGAGTTCATTTTAACCGAGGATTTTTCACGTGTTTGTACTGGGACTTTAAAAAAGGGTACATTATAACAGAGTTTCTATTACAGGCGAGTTCATTATAGGTGGATTTCACTGTACATATAAACCAAAAAATTGCAATTTAAATGCTTAATGAAGGTCATCAAATTTAATTTTCATTTTTGTCGGTAATGTGCTTTTAATAGTCCGACCGTAAAATTTGTAATTATTTTTGTTTCTTATAAAAGCTAAATATATATACAAAAGTACAATTTATGGCCTAGTAAAGTTTATAAAAATGTTTTATTGTGTCCTGTTAACTTTATAAACCCATAAACCTATTTCCTGAAATCTTTATGCATGTTGTTGCAGATTTAAAATGTCAGCCAGTGATATTTGAAATAAGATACAATTATTTATTATACAACATTAGGTAGGTTTTCATAATTTCCTTCAATTACAAAATACATCAAAGAATGTAATTGAAAACACACCCATACAGATGAAGATAAATTAAGTTGTATTTTTGTTTATATGTTTATCAGAAATTAGGTCAGTAGTAATGTACACTGTATGGTATTATTACATGTGGTTTGATTGAATACCAGAGCATAATAAGAACGGTATAAAATTACTGGGAATTAATTAATATTAAAGAAAATAATGTGCTATAAAGTTAAAGTAGGATTCCCACCACGTGCTTGAGACAGACTCGCCATGGTAATGACGTCATAGTCTGGCTAGAGTTGGCTTGAGTTTTCCCATAAATTTAATAAGTCTTGTATATTTGCCGTCAACATGGACAAATTATACATCGCTGGAAAGCAAAAAATATTTTCTTTTGGTGTAACTTTCTAATATGACGCCCATACAAATTATAACTTTGGACATCATAATTCGAAATCCAACAGTAATAAAAAAAGTTGAATATCGCCATTCGAAAGCACATAAAAAGTGTCGTGAATTATAATATTATGCTTGGATGTTATTAAAAAAATCTGATGTGGCCAACTTCTCGCCATTATCGGTAAATGATGAAATATTTGTACCGTCTGCGCGCTTACCAGGCGTCACCCCACGGGCACTCATCTGTGGTGGAAATTTTGTGCCATTAAAATTCGAAATAATTTTTGGCGTCAGTCGGGATTGAACCCGGGTCGTAATTAACGAATATAACATTTCTTGTGCATACAAATAATTCAAATTGTATCTATTCTTTCGTTCTATGAGGAATTTTCTCCTACTCTTCGAACATATTCAAAATTCTTTATATTCACTGACGGTATTAGCGGTATTTCTTAAGGATATATGTAATATTAATATGTATATCTATAATTTTTAAAATTTAATTAATAATAGAACAAGAAATTTTAAATGTTCCCAGAAAAAGCTTTCTGTAATATTAATAAAACTGTTGATTCTTGACACTGACTGACAAGATCTCAACTGGTTTACATGGAGTTGTTTGGGCAGCGAGATTTATTACAACAGATTATTCTATATTATTATATATTATATTTCTAAATCTATATAAGATATAATATTTTTTTTAAATATATCAGATTGATAATTTAAAGATCTTTATTATTGTATTAACATAAATTTTCAAAAATAATATTTAGAAGATTTTCTTAAGAAACTATCACTTCCGGTTGTCCAATTGTTACCGAAACCTATTCAACTCTACCCATTAATATTAGATTGAGGAATCCGTATTTAAACAGGTCTTTAGTTGTATAGAATTTGAGAAATCGTACCTTCAACATCCTAATTTTAGGTAATAAGAGAGATATGAATTTTTGAAATTCAAAATTTGTTGTGTGACTTGGCAGGTCTTCACTAGTGTTCGACGAACTATAACATAAATAAACTATATTTTTTCCTAATAAATTATATAACATTGAAACTGTTTCACCATTATTGTTTGACAATACTGATCATTTCACGGTAGGCGGGCAAAAAAGGCGCGCGAGTTTCGCTTTTAAAATCAGGCAACCAATCAAACTGCAAAGACTTGATACGTCATCCTAATTATATATCTGCTTCAATCACTTGCAGTTTGCGAACAAAATTCTTTCATTAATACTCTTTAATGTACGAATAGTTTCGCATTAGTATCTAAGATAGTTAAAATTTGACTATGGTATAGGTATCAGATCCCCATATTGAACACGTTATCCTGGACCTTTATATGTAATTAATACATAGTTCCGTGAGTGCAACATAATACTCCCGTCATTCATACAATAAATTCCCATCCTAAATGGAAGCAAAAACGTTTACTACGATATGTTTGAAAATTGAGCTGCCGGTCTATTTAAGTCTCGTTGACGAATGACGTAAACGTATGTAGGCTATAAAACTGCATTTATTTCATCAAAGCCAAGCTTTAGATTGGGAAAGTAGAACTCGTATGTCCATGAACAGCACACACGCATTTTATAAACAGAACGAATTTAGTTCCTAGATCGTTGGTTGGTGTTGGCGACGAGCAATAATCTGCCCACATTGTCTTACAAACATACTTACATACAAAACATCTCGAAGAGAGATCTCATCTTGATAATCAGTTAGAATCAGATAAAATATTATATAATTTGTTTGATAGATTTGTTTACTAAGTTTTAAACGAATGGGCAAACCTATTATGTAATATCATAATATGATTAATATTTATTTTCTACTGATTGTAAATATTGCATCTCTACATGTGTAGTGTAATCAACTGCAACCAACTCTACAAGCATGCATTGCGTGATTGTATCTTGCAAGATTTTTGGCGCCAAAGATATTAAACTTTGTAAATGAGGTTAATGTTCAGCAATTACAATAAATAATCAATAAGAATTATAGTTTCGCTATGCTTATTTAATTATGAAATTTCACAGAATCAATTGCAATATTTGCATGTATACAAACGTCAAACTTGAAACATATTTCCAAATAATACAAAAGTGCTTTGAAAGCCCGTGAGGTGACCCCTGGTAAACGCCCTTACCGGTATAGATAAAGTGGCGTATACAAATTGTTGTCAAAACTAATCAATTCTTGTTTATATACATAATTTAAAACACTTGAAACAAATAATTTCTTTTATATATTACAGACACATATTTTTTTTCATATTGTAACGTTTTATTTATTTGGGTGAAGTGTAATAAGAGAAATAATATTAATTAAAATAATGCGTTTATTAAACGATAAATAATTAGGATAAATATTAAAAGATAATAAAAATAACTAACACTATGATTAAATAATTATAAACCCTAATTTAAGACTAAGAATATTATTAAATACTTAAACACTAAGATTATTTATTTAACCAATATTTATATCACTATATTTATTTATATAACTACATTTATTTATGTTCACAACTCGTAGACTATTTATTTATATCACCCACTGTTCATTGGTCGTTGCTTCTATGTATCAGACTATTTATCGGGCTTTGGCGACGTGTTTATATAGCGCGATGTTCTTCTCGAACTTTCCGACGCCACGACATTGAATACATAGGATTCAGGCCACCGGTGTAGATAACACGTCTAAATGTATGGGTATTTCCGTCGCTCGGGAATATTCTACCAGTAGCTTGCGCCCGAATACTCTTAAGTCAGGGGCGCATGTTACAATATATTAAAATATATTTATTGTTATATTAATAGATAATTGCGAAAAATATATTGAATATAGTAACCAAATAAAATAAATGAATGTAGCTATTGGGGTTATTTTTACCATTTTTGGAATAATGCTAAAAATCGTATATCGAGATTTTAGTGAATAAGCACGTCCCTAGAATCCGATAATAACATTTTTACGATGATGTCTGTGTGTGTGTGTTTGAGAGAGAGAGGTTGTTGTAGATACGATTTCTCAAATTCTATTAGTCTAAAGACCTGTGTAACTACGGATTCCTCAATCTAATAGTAATGGGACGAGATGAATAGATTCTGGTAACAATTGGACAACCGGAAGTAGTGGTATGAAATGAACAGGGCGATGTATGAACATTAGGACGATACGTGTGTTCCCGAAAGCATGGGGAGCACAGACATTGTCCTAATGTTCATATATCGCCCCGGTCATTTTTTTTTTTCGTTCAGCTTCCTAACGTTGAACTCTTGACCATGAAGTTGGCGCAGATGAACTTGGGGTGCTCACAATTTAAAAAGTATAGAGTTATTGTTAGTATTTTTTATTTAATTTTTTTTACTGCGGAGTGTACTTTTTAAATGGCGAACGCGCGAAGTTCATCTACGGTAACTTCATGGTCAAGATTTGAACGTTAAGAAATTGAACGAAACAAGAAATGAACAGGGCGATGTATAAACATTATGACGCTTCATACCACCTAGGCAACAGCATGTAGACTTGTACAATGTTTCGAGGGCCATAACTCGCTTATAAATAGTAATGTTTTCACCGGATTTTTACGAATAGTCTTAGTTTTACTTATACTTTCAGATGAAATTATTAAAAAAGTAGTGGGGGGTCCCCCTATTGGTATCTCCAAATATTTTCTTGAAATATTTCTATGAATTGTTTGTTTCTCGTTTCTTCCATATTAAAACTTAGAATCCTATGAATTTAAATAATTCAACTATCTTGCATATTCTTGATTTTTTAAATGAATATTTTTTTCTAGATATTGCGATGGACTGGTCAGACCACGCACTTTGGTGGCCCGCCCGTAACAAATGGCTATCACACACCCGCCACACTCTTGACCAATATGGCGTCCAAGCCGACGCCTTACTCCACTTCACCCCAATGCACAAATGTCTTCGAGTTCAACTTCCCGATTTACGTTACTTAGATGTCCGCGCCGATTTCTCTATCAAAACATTTAACGCTGTCATGCATCTCTGCAGAGATCTAGGCGTCCGACATCCCGAAGAACTCAGTTTTTGCAAACCCTTGGAGCCGAATCATTTAAAATACAATTACAGTGACATGAAATCGCAGAAATCCAAACAGAATGGAGTGCAGAAAAATGGCCATTGCCCTCTTCCACCAGCAGATACAAATACTTTCATAGCGAATGCACAGCCCCGACCAAACAGCCCTGCAGGAAGCACAGGAAGCCTTGAAAGATCTTCGGCGCCTTTTATGTGTGCGCCAGTAACACCACATAGAAGCCCAGCAACGCCAAATCACGGACCACCGTCAGCTTCGACGCCTATAAGTTCTCCGGTAGGCACAGGAACATGGAAAAGAAGTAATGGTTTTGGAAGTGGAGAATTAAATGGAAGTTATTCACCAAATAACACAAGTTTAAGTTTGGAACAGTTAAATGGAGGTTTGGATAATACTTTGGCACATACACCACCAACACCAAGTCCTGAAGCGAAGAAAAGTTTGGTGCGACCGAAGAGTTTAGTAGAAAAAGCTCGAATGAATGTTGCGTAAGTAAAGATATCGTATTTATTTTTGTAAATTCTATACATACAACAGTCATTTTCATACATCAAAGCATCAATTTTATAATAGGCGTATTCGTAAAGTCAGTCGGAGCTATCCGACGGATCTGTTCGATGACGTCACAGATATATCAGATCCATCCGATAATCTGAGGTTATAGAAGAAGTTTAACTTGTTAAAATGGTTAAGAAAATATCGCATAAGTCTATCAATCAATTTCCCAAGTCTTGATTTTGAGCATACATGTAATATTTGAATCCTATTGGCTAACGACAATATCTAAGTTCTGATTATAAGACTAGCGCAAACTTTAAATTTAAATCTGAGAAATTAAGTAATGGACCTACTATTTATTTTGTGTGTCTTGAACATAAATATTAGTAATAATAACAATGAAATATTCTAGTGCTAAATTTGAATTAAATAATTTATTTGTTGTACTGTAAAAATAATAGGAATTCAATCTGGTCAAGATTAATTTATTTTGGTGAAGGTAAAAATAAAAAATAAAAATTATAAAATATTTATTGATTTCTAAATAACACAATTTTGTTAATTTCTAATATAATCGTCTTTCTCCGAGAGTAACTTAGTATCATGATAGAATCTAATTTTTAAAAATGTATCAATTATAATTTTTATAATTTGCGTTTTATGATTATCTAAAATGGTTTGTTCTTTGACTTGATTTAAAAATTCTGTTGTATTAAACACATATACAAAAAATCTGTTGTAGCCAGCACAATACCTCTCGCCACTTCCTTTTTTGGTTTCATAAGTATAGGGCGCGAACAGTCATGTTACATTGTTGGCCTTGACAGATGTGGGGGCCCGTTTCAGAATGATAATATGTCATTATGTTTCATTCAGAATATCAAGATTTTCTAAATATACGTAGTTAATTTGTCACCAGGAGTGTGGAATTTACTTGTCGAGGAAAATAAACCATATGGAATTGGAAAATCACTACATTTAGAATGAGAAATTATGATACTTACATCTATATATATAATTACTAGCTATCATTCTGACATGAGCCCCCATATCTGCTTGTCAAGGCGCCCTATTGTATTTAACATTTCTTGTATACCTACATTCTACACCAAAAATTCTACTTACATATATCTATTCCTTATATTTAGATTGTTTAATTTTAAATTCATTTAAGAGAAGAAATTTTGTCCTCTTCTAATTTTTCGAAATGTTCCCAATTCATTGTCAGGATTGACAGTATTTTTGAAGGATATATGTAATATACCTATAATTTTAAATATTTCACTATCAATACATTAAGAAATAATATAATGTATATACTTCCCAGAAAAACTCTTTAGTAATATCTACGAATTTCTGACACTGACATTTATCTGTCAGTTACAAACAATTTAAATTTTCAACTATTTTCCATGGCATCCTTTCGGCTGTAAAATTTATTATAACATTATTTTATATATTATATTTCTTTTATCTCTAAATCTATACAATATATAATAAAATATTTAAATGTATCAGATAGAGAATTTAATTTTCTTTAATATTACCAATTTTCAAAAAAATATTATTTAGAAGTTCTTTTTTTTCAAGAATCGTGTACTTCCGGTTGTCCAATTGTTACCAAAACCTTTTCAGATCTTCCCATGACTGTCCGATAGGGAAATACGTAGTTAAACAAATTTAAAGTCTTATAGTTTTTGAGTAATCGTCCTTCCAACATCCTACATACATACACACACACACACACACACATACATCCACACACACACACACACACACACACACACACAGACATCATTGTAAAAATGTTAAAATCGGATTGTAGGGACCTTAAAACGTGCTTATTCAATAAAATCTGGATATGCGATTTTTAGCATGAATGCAATACCTCTCTTAGCGAGAGGTAAAAATTGTTGAAATACATTAAGAACCATCTGTTGTTTTAGTTTTTTTTATTTTTAAACATTTGTTCTTAATTTTGCCTGAATACCCTTTTAGCCGTTTTACAAATAAATAATATATCTTTTGAGGGGTATAGGAGCCTCCCCCGATTTTTTATATTAACAGCTGGCAGCCGCTGTCAGCGTAACCCAATAGAATTCAAATATTACAGAATTAAATTTTTTTGATCCGATCACTCGGTTGACTGATCGGAGTGAGTTTACAAATGCGTCAGATTAACCCGATTGACTTTACGAATGCATCAGATTACTTCGGATCAATCCGATCGACTACGAAACGCCTAATGTTTTTATTTTCTGCAGATGGCTAGACTCATCCCTTTCCATTATGGAACAAGGCGTCCAAGAATTCAACACACTATGCCTGCGATTCAAATTCTCATCATTCTACGATTTGAACCCCAAATATGACGCTGTCAGAATAAACCAAATCTACGAACAAGCCAAATGGAATTTACTCAACGAAGAAATCGACTGCACAGATGAAGAAATGCTTATGTTCGCCGCGTTACAACTCCAAGTAAACTTACAAGCAACACAGCCCCAGCCAAGTTTGGACAACGGAATCATGTCTTCCCCTGCCGAAGACGACATCGACGCTGCCTTAACCGACCTCCAAGTGACCTTAGAGGGCTCCAGCATCAGCGCTGCCTCTGGAGACATCACCCAGGTACCAGAACTATTCGACAATCTTCGATTTTTAAAACCAAAACGATTTACTTTAAAAGCGTACAAGAGATACTGGTTCACATGTAGGGATTTGAATCTTATGTTGTATAAAACACAAGAAGAAGCCAGATCTCAAAATGGAGTCCCCGCTCATCATATAAATCTTCGAGGGTGTGAAGTTACGCCAGAAGTAAATTTGGCACAACAGAAATATGGAATTAAATTAGAGGTTCCTTCTGCGGAAGGCATGTCAGAAATGTGGATAAGGTGTGATAATGAGGAACAGTATGCGAGGTGGATGGCTGCGTGTAGATTGGCATCGAAAGGAAGATCTTTGGCTGATAGTTCGTACGAAACAGAAGTAAAGAACATTCAAAGTTTTCTACAGATGCAACACCCCGCACCCTCGCCTGCTATTAACCCTGCGTCGCTTGATATTAATCCTGACGATTATGTCGCGCCGAAGTTCGTTCGAAAACTCAAAGGAAAAGTAAGTAACTTTTCTACAATTAGTCGGTTTCTCATTGTGTAGTTTAAATATTTTTTTATCGATAAATGCTTGTTATTTTAATAATTTTACTTGACAACATGGTAACTCCCCATCTCAAGTTTATAATTTCACTACGTGGCGCATTGAAAAATGACGTCACAGTGCAATAAAATGTTTTAAATCGTTGTTTTCCGATATAAAAGTTTGTCGTATTTTACAGATTTGATGATAATAGTGGCATCTAGTTATTTTTATTTAAATTAGAAGGGTAGTGTTTAGAAGTTTAGATGTGCAAATATGCTGTCAGTTTATCAAAAGCAGGGCAACGAACACGCGAAAAACTGGGTTCGGTTCAGGTTAATTTGTTTTTTTGAGAGATGGGTTCGGGTACGGTTCTGGTTCAAACATTAACACAATTAGCGGTTTTGTTCCGGGTTCAGGTACTGGGTTCGGTTCGACCTAATGAAAATTGAAGTAATGTTTTTTGAATAACAATATTTATATAAAAATAGTTTAAAATGCTAACCGGAATTTATGCAAAACAAGAACACGAACACAATTTTGATAAACAAACAAAACAGGCGTTGATTATACTCACGTTTCGAACTCCAAATGAACCTGAACCCTGAACCCGAATTTTAATACCCGGTTCGGTTCCGACTCGGGTTCTATTGAAAAGTATATTTGCGGTTCGATTCTGGGTTTGGGCTCACTAAAAATTTATTAATTAATTAATTAATTATTTGATTTTGGGATTTAACTGAATTTTTAATATCTCAAAACTAACTTCAGGTGGAATATAGTCTTGTTGCCCAAACCCTTCAATTTATTTTTATGTGTATATTATGTTTTAAATTTGTTTATAGTTGGTGCAACGTATTCTGGAGGCACACGCCAACGTAAAAGATCTTCCATTAATTGAAGCAAAATTAAATTACATTAAAGCATGGCAGTCATTACCAGAATATGGTATTGCGTTATTTGTTGTTAAATTTATGGGCCAAAAGAAGGAAGAATTATTAGGAGTCGCGCACAACAGACTAATGAAAATGGATTTAAACACTGGCGACCATCTGAAGACGTGGAGATACAACACAATGAAGGTAAAATAATATTTTTAATGTGAAACTAATTTGTAACATTGTTTTTATTTTAGGCGTGGAACGTGAACTGGGAAGTAAAACACATGATGGTGCAATTCGAAGAACAAAACATCATTTTTAGTTGCTTGTCAGCCGATTGTAAGGTAGTCCACGAATTTATCGGTGGTTATATATTCTTATCAATGCGTTCAAAAGAAGCCAATCAAACATTAAACGAAGATTTATTCCACAAATTAACAGGAGGGTGGGTTTAGTGAAAATAAAAATATTTTGATGTAAATATATTCACCATCACACATTTGTAATATAACATTTTACGTTTTGAACGTTTTGAATAGAAAAACGTTGGAGGTCCCCGAAATGTTGAGAAAATAATAAATTAATATTTTCTTTAATGGTTTTTACTGTTAATACGTTAATTAATTATTAATATAAATTTTACCATCTGTATTGATACTAATTTTATTTATCGTTGCTTAAATGTTATTTGTATAAATAAAATATTTTTAGGAAGTTTTGCTATTGACTAATTATTAAAGAAAAAATGCAAATAATTCACAGCAATGTCAGTATAATTTCATCACTTGATATTACAGTTTTACATTTCTGACGATGATACTACTTTAATAATTTTATTGTATCTCAAATCTCGTATTTGTACACTTAACATATGTAATTATATACATAAAAAATATTGGTTATAAAATAAAGTTTTAATTATATTTAAAATAATGCATTTCCTTATTGTTTGGTTTAACATTGGAAATTGGTGGATGTCTTGTTTATTCCCGTGTATGCATTTGTTTCAAGTTGTTTGTGAAGTGAAAATGTGTTGAAGGAAGATGATGTGTATTACGTATTGTTTAAATAAATAGAAGAAAGTGCGTTAAAATTTCGTTGTATAATGTGAGTATGTTTTTCTTTTGTACTATTGAATAATGTTTATTGTGTTTGTTACATACATATTACATATTTTACAAAAGCTAACCTATAACTTTAGTTACATTATATGTACTTATTTGTACTTTCTATTGTGTTAACAATACTACCCTATTCTTATTAGAAAGTAAAACTAATATTCATAAAAATGATATAAAAATACATATTTGTACAAAATATATACATGTATTATAAGTTAGAATCATTATATTACGAAAACATTTTGTTTCACTACTTATATTTACAATCGGTATCTTACAATCAAAATGTTTTATATTCTTTTAGTGGTTAGGAAACTATTCAATAGAAAAATTATACAATCGCATGCTTGTATGCATTAGGTGTAGCATAAAGATCAGGTTCAATTCCAACAATTTAAACTTATATTATTTCCAATTGTCAAAAAACACAAAGTGATCATTGTTTGTGGTGCTGTCTCCACAACAGCTTTGAGAGCCCCTGCCGGGAGGTGACCCCTTATAAACTTCCTTAACGTAATAGAAGTGTCTGTAAATAGAAAAATCTGTTGTGCCCACCACAATACCTCTCGCCACTTCCGTTTTTGGTTACGTCACATAGTTAATTTGTCGCCAGGAGTGTGGAATATACTTGCCGAGGAAAATAAATCATATGGAATTGGAAAATCATTAAATTTATAATGAAAAATTATGATATTTGGCATCTATGTACATAATTATTACTAGCTATCATTCTGGCACGAGCCCCCATATCTGCTTGCCAAGGGCCAACATAGTCACATGACTGTTCGCACCCTATTGTGTTTAACATTTCTTACTCTTCTAATTTTTCAAAATGCTTCCAATTCATTGTCGGTATTGACAGTATTTTTGAAGTGTATATATAATATACTTATATTTTTAAATATTAAACTATTAATACAATAAGAAATAATATAATGTATGTACTTTCCAGAAAAAATCTTCAGTACAAGCATTTTAATTTTTCAATTGGTTTCCATGACACTATTTGGGCTGTGACATTTATTACAACAGATTATTATATACCTTATATTTCTATATCTCTAAATCTATAAAAGATATAATAAAATATTTATATGTATCAGATAGGAATTTATTCTTCTTTAATACAAGCAAGAACAAAAATTTTCAGAAAATAATATTTAGAAGATTTTTGTAAGAATCTGCTACTTCCGGATGTCCAATTATTACCCAGTAATGTCTGATTGAGAAATACGTAGTTAAACATATATTAAGTATTATAGTTTTTGAGAAATCGGCCTTCCAACGTACATACACACACACCACACACAGATATCATCGTAAAAATATTAAAATCATATTATAGGGACCTTAAAATGTGCTTAATCATTAAAATCTGAATATGCGATTTTTAGCATGAATCCAATACCTCTCTTAGCGAGAGGTAAAAAGTAGACATTCGTTAGATCATTTAAAAAATTTCAAAATGCGTCCCACATTACAGAAATGTACTGCGGGCAATGCCTTATAAGGAGCACGCGGAGACCGTAAAAGCAAATAAGATTGAATAACTAAGTATGCGTATAGGAATATTACATATTTGTTGCTGTAAATAACATCAGCATAGGACTGGATTTTCCATGAGTAATAACAGAAAAAATTGACGTTAAGTTTTTCCATATTAATTATCATAATAATTTAGAAGATATATTTGAAGGTGATTTAATTTAATAAATGTGTAACAATTATGTTCCCGAAATTAGTATTAATATTTATCAAAATTATTATTTTAAATTAGGTATAATTATTAGCAAAAGTCTTATGTATATTACAACCACAACATGGACAAAAAAGCCCTTCGACCTTGAGAATTCGATTATTCGTTCTTGGTGCTAATATTCCCCGTATTCGCGATGTGATCGTCATCGTCACAAACAGGTACAAGTAATGTCCGGTCGGATAACCTACAATTCGCTTCTAAACTTTCCAATGCGCTCTGCATTGGTCACGGGACAGAACGGAAAATCAGAATGTTTGCGTATTGATATTGCTTGTAAATTATTCCTTGTGGGATACCTTCTAGGGCACATGTCAACCAAAACGAATACGTAGCAACAATGTTGTTATGTTTTTTAAACAGCTGCATGAGCGGCTGTCTCTTTTATTACGATTGTAGAGATTATAAATTGTCTAATTTCTTTTAAATATGTAAAAGAGAATAACAGGAAATGGACATTTTGGGATGTCAATTAATTTATGTCGGGAAGTAGACTACTTATAAGTCAAAAGGAAAATTTAATAAATTATAAGGTTGTTATAATGGTTTTTATTAACGAAAGCATATCATTATTAAAAGTAACATGTATTTTTATACTTTACCGGGGCAATCAAAAATAAAAATCGGACTCAATAAACCAGCAAAAATTTAAACGAATATATATACAAAAAATCTGATGTGTATAAATAAAAAAAAAAAATATATTATCACGGCATATTGCTGGGTGTGCTAATCTGATTTGTACACAGATTTCGGTAATGATGGTGACATATTTGTATCGTGGAGGTGTCACCTCATTGCTTGCGTGGAGAGTGCACCACAGGGGTCAATTTTGTGCTATTTAAAATTCGAATTATTTGGTGTTGACCAGACCCCATAGATATTTATTTAAATTAATAAAAATTAAATGGCGGGAGGTATTGTGTTGGTTACATCATTTTTTTTGTTCTTGGTTAGTTTTACTAACATAATTAAACAAAAAAAATCATTTTGAAATTATAAATGCCTTTCATGAAAGTATGTACATTATTTTGATATCCATATGTTACATACGATAATCGATGTATAAATTAAATTCAAATTGTCTATCATAATAACAATAATTATCGTTTTAAAAGAAGTTTCGCTATTTTTGAGAAAGTTACTACATACTATACGACATCCGAACTATATGAATCGTAAAATAATCAATTAATCTTTAAAGATTTATTATCTCTAGAATAGTTTCTATTTATGATGCGTATAGAAATCTATTCAAAAAAGAGGTGTAGATTATAGTTTTCCTCTATCTTATTTTGGAAAGTCGCGGTAATAATGCCGAGAGTTTTTTTTTGTAATGTTGAAATAAAATAACATATTTTATTAGAACAAAACGAAGACGATCTCCGTTCACTCAAATTAAGATTCTTGTGTGAAGTTTTTAACAGCTCTGATTGCTATATAAGGATGAACTAGTTCTTGTGCGATAATTCACTTTGAAGACACCTGCACGGTAATACCTTAGCTTAGCAGCATTTGATAATTGATATCTTTATATAGTATTACAAACGCTCACTTATCACACATTTCACTAACAATAAAGCCATATTGAATAAGATGGTTTTTTATAAAAGGATATTTTATAATACCAACAACCATAGAAGTTTGTATAGAGTGCACATAGAATACAAAAATAGGTTATATAAAATCGATGCATTTTTACCTCCCGCTACCCTTGGTAAGGGAGGTAAAGGGATCGTGCTAAAAATCGCATATCAAGATTTAAGGTCCCTAGAATTCAATTTTAACAATTTCACGATTATGTCTGTGTGCATGTATGTATGTATGTATGTATGTGTGTGTGTGTGTGGATCCTCTTTACGCTCTAACTCAAATACTATCATTCAGAAAATTTTCAAACCATGTATTTCTCCCTTATTCTAATATGGACAGAACTGATTAGATTTTGGTGGCAATCGGATAACCGGAAATGGCAGTTTATTTAAAGCTCAAGATAGTTTTTCTTCAAAAAATACCTTTAATTGTAATTTTTTCTCAATTCGTTATTATAAAAAATAAAGATTATTCCATTTTCTACAAGTATGCTTTAATACTTTTTCTATATATTTTATGGATAAATTTATAAAGTAATATAAAAATTATATCTCGGACATAGTTTAGCTCAAATGTATGTAACTGACAGATAAATGTCACTGTCAAAAAAATAATCATTTCAAATTAATAATAGTAACGTTTTAAAAAGAAAATTTTATATAGAACAATAGTTTTATGGAAAGGAATTTAAAATACATAATTTCTAGCATTAATAAATATACAGGTGTGTATGTAAATAAAGAAACAAATAAATATATTATCACGGTATATAATCCATTGCTGGGTCTGCTAATCTGATTTGTACACACATTTCGGTAATGATGATTACATATTTGTATTGTGCGGGCGTTTACCACAAGGGTTAATTTTATGTCATTTAAAATTCGAATTATTTGGCGTTGATCGGGATCAAATCGGATTCCCCAGATTCGCGACCAGACATCAGGCACGCGGCAACGAGACCCCATAGGTAAATGGCGGGAGGTATTGTGTTGGCCACATCAGATTTTCTAATTTACAGAAAAACTTTTTTTGGTGTCCGGTTTTTTTTTTGCCACGAGTGTATTAACTACTATGGTAAAATTCGGGTTTGGAAAGTTCTTTTTTTAACTTTTAGAAGTATAGTCGAAATATAACAGCTTAATTATTATGTTTTAGATGTATTTATATTCTTATGGGTTTGCATTTACACATTATTTAACGATTTAATATTCATCTTTCTTGTACAACGTTGTAAAAACATATCTTATTCCGCATCTGCATTACGTTTTCATAAATAAATATGAATACACACAACGCACAATAACTTTAATAGATGCAATAAAGTTTGCAATATTGTTGTATAATAAATGTATGTAAATTTAATATTATTATAAGGATGACGTTAAAATCACTACAAAGAATTGATTTTTGTCGCATTGAAGAGAAGAAAATCCTTGAAACAACTGAAAGTTGATGGTACCTGATGAACTTGGTGTATTTTTCCGCATTGTAAACATATTGTTTTATCAATGTCATTAATTATATTTCATTAACATATGAATAATATGTTGACGGGTAATTATCATTACAAATGATACTTGATTATCAATTATCAGAAGTTCAATAAGAAAAATATAATTTTCAATTTGTTTAACATTATAATCATCTTATTCAATAAAATGCGGATATGCGATTTTAAGCATGAATCCAACACCTCTCTTAGCGAGAGGTAAAAATCAACGATGGTTTTACATCGGCAAAACCGGAAGTAGAATTCAGGATCTTTCCACACTCAAAAAATCTGATGTGACTTTATAAATTTATCCATAGAATATACAGAAAAAGAATTAAAGCAAACCTGTAGAAAATGAAATAATGTTTAATTTTTATAATAACAAATTGCGAAAAAAATACATTTTAAGGTATTTTTTGAAGAAAAACTATCTTGAGCTTCAAGTAAACTGCCATTTCCGGTTATACGATTGCCACCAAAATCTAATGGCTTCTTTCCATATTAGAATAAGGTAGAAATACATGGTTTCAAATTTTCTGAATGATAGTATTTGAATGAGACACACACACACACATATACATACATACACACATACACACAGACATCATCGTGAAAATGTTAAAAATGGATTGTAGGGACCTTAAAACGTGGTCATTTACCAAAATCTCGATATGCGATTTTTAGCACGATCCCTATACCTCCCTTACCAAGGGTAGCGGGAGGTAAAAAACTCATGGGGGCAAGTCGTATAGAAGAAATGGACCACTAAATAAGTAGATTCAGTACATACCTTGAATCACAATATCGTTCATTCAAAAATTTTCCGAAAATTTACGTGACATAAGCGAATGGCACTTTCAGAAATGCGTAATAAGTCGTCATATTGTCTTATGATATTTACCAATTTATTTAAATGAGTATACGAGTATGTATATTTTTGTTAATTAAATGCAATATTATGTATCAATTTATTTCAACATATAGTCTGTTTTCCTGTCCCGACCATTTAGTTTTAATTTTAAGCAATTAACACTTCTTAACACCTAAAGAATAATGAATATTCAATTAAAATGTCGGTAACATAAACTATCTTGTGATTACAAAATTTGCAATTGAATAAAAAAATTCAATTAGTTTTGCAAATCCTCAATGATTTCTTTATAAACGTCATTAAACTTTACAATTATCATTATTTTTTACTTTACTCTTCAACTTAACACATATTTATAAAATTGCAACATCTAAATTAGCAAACAAGCATTGCGCTAGCATTTCTACATTCTTGCAAACACTGCCTTTTTTCTCAAACAAAACAGACGATAATTCAATCTGAGAATGGCGTTGCAAAAGAAGCGAGAAGAAGGTTTAAGCACAGATGTAATAGTGTATTGTTTCAAGGAGGTAATGTATATAAGGAAAGATAGCTGTTGACAGTTTTTCTTGTTGTACTCGTATTAGACCAGGATATGAGCTATTGTTTTAGCGGAATATATTTGCGTGTATCTACATATGTGAGGCGATAATCGTTTTGTTATTGAGTTGATTCTTATTTTGTTTTATTGTCATTTCGATGCACTTATATAAGAATGTTTTAATGGCGCTCATCATCCAATAATTGAACCGTTAATCTTACATTATCTTTTCATGGTTTTAACGTGCATTGACGTTACAATAAGTATCTGCGACATTTTAAATCATTTTATTTTTTACCATCAACTTTTCTGGGTGTGATGATTTCCTCGAGTCATGAAATGTCTTTATTCTCGAGTATTATATTGTGATGAATTTATGACCAGTAAAATTCATCACAATACTCGAAAATAAAGACATTTTATCACGAAGGAGAAGGATTTTACAATATGACGTACCAATATTTTTTTACAATCTTGCTTACACTTTTTACATTGCTAAGAGAGGTATTGGATTCAGGCTAAAAATCTCATATCCAGATTTTAGAAAATAAGCACGTTTTTAGGTCCCTAGAATCCGATGTGTGTGTGTGTGTGTGCGAGGTAAAGACCTGTGTATTTACGGATTCCTCAATCTAACAGTAATGGGAAGAGTTAAATAGGTTCTGGTAATAATTGCACAACAGGAAGTGGTGGTTTCTAAAAAAAAATACGAAATATTATTTTTTGACAATATGTTACTATGTACAAATAATAAAAATAATTAAATTCTCAATCTGATACATTTAATTTTTTTATTATATCCTATAGGTTTGGAGGTGTAGTATATAATAATATAAAATAATCTGTTGTAATAAATCTCGTTGCCCAAAAAACTCCATGGAAACCAGTTGAGATATTTAAATGACAGATAAATGCAAAATATCAGTGTCAAAATTCAGCAGTTTTACTAACATTACTGGGAGATTTTTATGGGAAGTACGAGTACATTTAATATATCTTATTGTATTATTAATTAAATATTTAAAATTATAGGTATATTAATATTATATATCCTTAAGAAATACCGCTAATACTATCAATGAATTTGAAGAATTTTGAACATATTAGAAGAGTAGGACAAAATTCCTCAAAGAACGAAAGAAGACATATAATTTCAATTATTTGTGTATACCAGAAATGTTAAATTCGTTACTTATAGGGCGCGAGCAGTCATGTGACTTTGTTGGCCTTAGCAAGCAGATTTAAGAATCCGTGTCAGAATGACGGCTAGTAATTATTTACATAGATGTCACAATTGTCATATGTCATAATTTTCCGTTCAAAATTTCAAAATATTGTGATGTTTATTTGTCATCAATAGTATGGAATATACTTGTCGAGGAAAATAATTCACAAGGATTTGGAAAATCATGATGTTTTGAATAAAAAATTATGATACTTGACAACTATGTACATTATGATTAGCTGTCATTCTGACACGGGCCCCATATCTGCTTGCCAAGGCTAACAAAGTCACATGCTCGCGCCCTATGCAACATAAAATGAAAATGGCAGACTTTTTTGATAAGAAGGAAACCCGTTTACAAAATAAAATTAAGTTTATAAAAAAAAAGTAAAATGAAGAAATTGAAGATAACTATTTTTCAAAATGACCTTTACAATTTTTCTCCTTCTCATCGAAAGTCTTCCTGTAGAATTGCCCAATCTAATCTTGGTAAAAGGCATGTGTAGCTAATATTACACCTTTTTTAGTAATGTCATAATAAATGTGCGAAATGATAATGCAAAATTAAATATTGCCATTACTAGATAACATGTCATAGAAAGCGCATCATTTCGAGGTTATGTCAACCTAGCTTCATCTTTATAATAATTGCATAATGCAGTAAACAACCGTTAATTTCTTCCACGATCCGAATAGAAGCTGAAGATGACATGACAACCATCAACAGCTATCTTCTCTCTTGTTAATTGTCCATGAAGTAAGGTGCAATGCTTGTAAGAATGATGTCAGTCTGGCGGATTTTTTACATCAGAGTGTGCCGGTAATTTCTCTGTGAGGTAATCGGACAATTTACTGTCATATAATAAAGCACGATAAACACATTTTCTCGTTGTCCTTTACGAGTTTTATAAGTTAGAAAATTGAGATTTATTACCTTAATTAAATAGAATTATTTAGATAGGTATAGACTTGCGCTGCCACCAAAAGATACCAAGATTTTTAATGCATCCTTTTATCTTTTTCTTTAATTATTAGTTAGGGTATAATTTTGTAATCCCGACAATGAATTGGAAACATTTCGAAAAATTAGAAGAGTAGGACAAAATTTCTTCATAGAATGAATTTAAAAATAAAAAATCTAAGTATAAAGAATAGAATTTTTGGTGTAGAGTATAGGTATATAAGAAATGCTAAATACAATAGGGCGCGAGCAGTCATGTCACTTTGTTGGTCTTGACAAGCAGATATGAGGGCCCGTGTCAGAATGATAGCTAGTAATTATGTACAGATGTCAAATATCATAATTTTTCATTCTAAATTTAGTGATTTTCCAATTCCATGCGGTTTATTTTCCTCGACAAGTAAATTCCACACTCCTGGTGACAAATTAATTACATGAATTTAAAAAAACATGAAATCTTGACATGGGCTCCCATATCTGGTCGTCAAGGCTAACAATGTCATGACTGCTCGCGCCGTATAGTTATGTACCCAAAAACGGAAGTGGCGAGAAGTATTGTGCTGGCCACAACATTTTTTACCTCCCGCTCGCATATCGAGATTTTGGTAAATGACCACAATGATGGCTGTGGGTGTGTATGTGTGTGTGTGTGTGTGTGTGTGTGTGTATGTGTGTGTGGATCTTCTGGACACTAACTCAAACACTATCATTCGGAACATTTTGAAACCATATATTTCTACCTTATTCTAATATGAATAGAAGCCATTAGATTTTGGTGTCAATTGGATAACCGGAAATGGAATTTTACTTGAAGCTTCAAAATAGTTTTTCTTCAAAAAAATAATCATTTGAAATTAATAATACTAACGTTTTAAAAAGAAAATTGTAAATAGAACAATAGTTATATGGAACGAAACTAAATATACGTAATTTGTAGCTTTAGTAAATATGGAGGTATGTATGTAAATAAAAAAAAATAAATAAATATATCATCACGGCATATTACCCATTATTGGGTGTGATAATCTGCTTTGGACACAGATTTTGGTAATAATGATGACATAGCGTTTATCAAGCGTCACCCACAGTGAATTTTGTGCCATTTAAAATTCGAAATATTTGGCGTTGATCGGGATCGAATTCGGATTCCCAGATTCGCGACCAGACACTTAGGCACGCGGGCACGAGACCCCATAGGAATGTTTAAATAATAATAAAAATTAAATGGCGGGAGGTATTGTGTTGGTTATTCCAATTTTCATAATTATTGGAATTCGATTAAAAAATTTGAAAGTCGGCATAAATATGTAAAAAAAATCAGAATTGAATTGTGAAATCTCTTATTATATATCCTATCCTTTTTCGGTTATGTTCAAGGAATATTGAACATAAACATGATTTTTTTTATTTACCGGCTCCCAAATTGGACAACAATGATTATTTAAAACAGAATGTTACAGAATATTAGTTATACCACGCATGAACTTTTGACTCATACAAAACAGTTATTATAATTCATGTCATGATCAAATTTGCGAAATAATTTTCCGAGTCTCCAAAATGACGTGATGATATATTAAACTTACGATGTATATCAGGTAACGAGGTTATGTTATGATAGAAAATTGAATTGTATTAATCTAATGACGTCTCGCGTCTCGCTTTCACTAATTTGAATATGTAGTGCAAATTATTTATTTAAATACAAATACATTTCGTGGGATTGACCTTGTCTAGAACGCATATTCATCACGAGAAACATTTTTCTGTGACAGTCTCTTTTTCTTAAGTGTCAGTGAACTTTTGTTTCAATGATACATTGTTTTATTTTTATTGAATTTGAAAAGAGCCAAAAAAGTTGAAAGCATTTGTAACATTTACAGTAAAGGAAAAGAGGTTAAGATGTACTTTCAATTATGCAAATTCGTGGAGATTTGACAAAGATACAGTGAAATCATTATTTGATTTTTTCTAGTAGAGACGTATTAATTAGTAAATGAAAGAAATTTATTGTAGATAAATTGTCTATATTTACATAATTAACTGCCTATTATCCAGCAATTTTTCTACTAATTAACATAGAAGAACTTAATTTTTTCTTGTTCGCAAAACTGTTCTCTGTTGTAATAAGGAAGATATTGAAAGATATTTATCAAATTAATGGTTAATTACTACTATGGTAGATGTACAATATTAGCTTCTCTATTTCAACAATATTTAATAAAAACAAATAGTATTAAGTTATGCAACGAAACGTGAAAACCTGTACTTTGCAATAGTTAATATCATGGAGAATGCTTTAATAAGTTTCCAGTATAGATAAATCATACAAGTAACGAATAATTTTCTCTTACATAATTTTAAACAAGAATTAATTTTCAACGCGTACTCCTAATTATGTATACAAATAAATATTAGGATGAAATTTCATCTCCGGCTCCGGTGTTATTAAAAAAATATAGCTAGCTATAATTTTTTTGATTTTGTTTTTTTTAATATTTTGTAACAGATTGGAAATGACTTGAAATAAAACATTAAATAATAAAAATTGCAGAAGTTAAAGGTTTAAAAAGTCAAACATTTGTTTATTTTGTTCAAAAATGCCATCATGGTTATTGATAAATAAGAAATTGAATAAATTAAATAATGAATTTATGGTCTAAAAAATAAAAAAATTATATATATTTGGTGTCATTTGATGTAGACATTTTTTATCTTTCTATTTATGCCACAAACATTGTTGTCAGTTCAAATGGCGAGCAACAGTCTGCGATTTTCCCGTGTTAACGGACTATGTTCGGGTTTCAAGTATCACCCGGTAGACAGATTGGTGACCGCGACTCCGGGACATAGGACTTTAACATATAAAATCATACTTTCTTAATTTCCTGCTTCCCTAATTATTTTAGGTAAAAATGCTTCATATGAAAGTTGCAGAGTATAAAATTCTGCATTAATTTTGTATGGCATAAATTAGGTATGAAAATGTCGAAAATCACCTCAAAAATAGCAATAGCCATGGAATTGAGACAAAATAAATAACAAATATCTAACGGTTTATCTGTCACGTTAGGGTAATTTATTTTTATTAGATTTTTAATTTCTTATTTTACAAATAATAATGAAATTAAATTAACCTAACTTGACAGATAAATCGTTAACATTTATTAATTTTTTGTCTCAATTCCATGGCTATTGCTATTTTTGCGGTGATTTTCGACATATTCATACCTAATTTTTGACGTTACAAGGCATACAAAATTAATTTTGGTTAATGATTTTATTTGAAGCTTTTTTACCTAAAATAATTAGGGAAGCAAGAAATTACAAAAATCTGCTTTTACATATTAAAGTCCTATGTTCCGGGGTTGCGGTCACCACCCTGTATTACACGGATACCAACAGGTCAAGTTCAGAATTTACAAGTAATCTATGGAAACGAAGTTTGAGATGACAAAATTATATCCACAGCATAGATAAATGCCATGTGAGTATATTAAGTTATCAAGATTTCCATGACAGAGAATGCTTATGCATAATCGATAATTTTCAAGAATGAGGGAATTACAAAAGAATACTTTTGATTTCAGTAAAATTACCATATCCCGCATTTTCTCCATTCCTGCAAAAATAACTTGTAATATGTGGTGATTAGCGGCGCACCTGCGTTCACATTAACCATTAACCACTCACGTGCTTGTAACGCAACCAAGTAGGTCGACGCTCGTCCCGAGATACGAACCGTGCTTCTCCGGTTATGAAACACTCAACAAAGCAAAAGTGCAATACTTTTATTCTTTCTTGCAATGCAACGCACGCTGCGGCTGCAGAAATGCGAGTAATTTACGGCCAAAGTGAGGAAAGCAGGGAAATTACACGCTGAACACAATAGCGGAAAGATAAAATGAATTAAAGGTTTATCTAACACGTAAAGATACAATCAAACATGGTTTTTAACTTTTTGCAAGTTTTATGATAATGTAACTGTTACGCTGTATGCTGTAGGCTACTATGGTATGAGGATGGTGACAACAATCAGTTACCCATATTAACCCATTAGCGCCCACTATCCCCAATAATATGATACTAGACTCGATTAATTACTCCTACTTTACGAGAAAATAATTATTTAAAATTTGGGGAAAGGATACGTGACGTAAGCATGGTAGAATCGTGGAAGAAGACGAATAGAGTGGTAGGGAAAGATATAGTTATCGGCAGCTGTCGTCATGCCACACCTAGCACAACATAATCGGACGCTGATCGGTGGATCTATAACTATCTCTTTTCCTTCCAGGCTATCTGTCTTCTTCCACGATTCTACCATACTCGCGTCACATATCCCTTCTCCAAAATATTAAATTGCTAATAACAGTATTAATACCACCAACTATAAAATACCCCAACTGCTTATACAAATCTATGTCTATTTCTGCGCATGTACGACAGTTCACTAATTTGTTTTTGCGGCTCTGTCTGGACTGTGCAGTGAACACTTCCAAAAAATAAATATACGATCACGGTAAAATTACTCAGAATAAGAAAATCAGATAGACAAACAAAATTTACACTATTTTAAACAGTTATGTATCTGCTATTTGAAAATTGAAATTACTTTGTTAAAGTTCAGTTGGAACATAGTCGAGTCTATTTTTTTGAACTTAAAAAACATACAGGATGGAGTAGTGCAATTCATGATTATTTTCAAAGCATTCCAAAAGAAGATTACTTGAGAGCTTTTGAGAAATGGAAGAAAATAATGTATTATTGATTAATAAAAGAGGGGGGGGTCTAAGGTTAAATTATAACAAACTAATACAATTACCCTTTAACTTTAAAATTATAAAATAAGCTATATACGTATTTCGAGAACTAAATTCTCATCAGTAGTACAAATTTAAGCAGAGTAGCTAAAATTACTCAACATGTAAACCATGCCAGAGGTCCTAACAACTCTAAAAAACAAGGAAGAGAACTGGGATTATATAGGAATGGGAGTCACAGGTGAATGAATACCAATTATAAACTAAAATTATAGCGTCCAATGATATTCAAATTTAAAACATCCTATAAGGAAATAGAATTTTAGTTTATATTAAATCGAATAGTTTAGAATTTGGTATGGGACCGAGATCTGCGTTCATCAAATTATTTTTAAATTTATTTATTATTAAGCTCTCGTATGCATCTAAATATCTATCGTTATTAATATGTTTTAAAAGTTTAATATTAGAATTGTTAATTTTGTGATTATTAATGAATATGTTGAGCTACGCTAGATTTTTCGGGATTACCGCTTTTTAGATGATAAAAATGCCCGATGTAAACTTTATTACAATCATTACAGCTAATTTTATAAATACCGGATTTTTTTAAAGATGGTGTTAATGTTGTGAAATTAGAAACGGATTGGCGATGTTTAAATTTATCGATAGTTTTAACCGGAAAATCGTTATACTTGGCTATTTCTTTAATATAGTTTAGTTCAATATTAAATCGTTTTTTGTTTAGAGGAAACTTGGTCAATCTGTTTATTAAAATATTGAACGATGCTAATTTATGTTGCCAGAAATGATTGGAGTCTGCAGTTATAAATCTGTTAGTGTTAGTGGATTTTCTGTAAATATCAAACTCTAATTTATTTTTGTTTCGAATAACCAGTACGTCAAGAAATTGTTATTGAATAAATAAAATTATAAAAGGTATGAACCATATGTCTTTTCCATATAATTCTAGCATGACCTTCGTAATATAATAATAACCTAATCATTAATTTACATATTTTTAAAAATGCGGGTTGTTTCTCTACATTATGTTGTGAATATATTAATTATAACCAGTTTAATGTAGATTAAATGAACTCTTATTTCATTACAATTCAACGCAATTCTTTCTCAAATATTACTAAACAATGCGAGCATCATAACAATTATCATCAGTTTCGCAATAAATTTACATCGGTTTGCGCTATTTTAGTCCCGAAGTCTGTCTCATGATGCAACGGTCGGCTGGACGCTAGCCATATTTGCTACTTTTCTTTCCTTCAGGGTCACACAAGATAACGTTTGATTACTTTGAGTCTTCATCAAGGTTCTAATTAGATACCTTCAGCCATACAGAAATAATAATTTGAATAAATGTGCATTTGTGGGTTGGCTCGACCTGCTAGATTTGCAGGACTGTATGCAGGATTTTTTTACCTCTCGCTAAGAGAGGTATTGGATTCATGCTAAAAATCGCATATCCAGATTTTATTGAATAAGCACGTTTTAAGGTCCCTACAATCCGATTTTAACATTTTTACGATGATGTCTGTGTGTGTGTGTGTGTGTGTGTGTGTGTGTGTGTGGATGTGTGTGTGTGGGATGTTGGAAGGACGGTTACTCAAAAACTATAAGACTTAAAATTTGTTTAACAACGTATTTCCCAATCGGACATTCATGGGAAGATCTGAAAAGGTTTTGGTAACAATTGGACAACCGGAAGTAGAAGATTCTTGAAAAAAAATCTTCTAAATATTATTTTTTGAAAATTTTTCTTGATAATATTAAAGAAAAATAAATTCTCTTTCTGATACATTTAAATATTTTTATACATATTTTATAGATTTAGAGATAAAAGGAATATAATATATAAAATAATGTAATTAATTTTACAACCGAAAGGATGCCATGAAAAATAGTTGCAAATTTAAATTATTTGTAACTGACAGATAAATGTCAGTGTCAGAAATAATGAGTAATGAAAGAAAAATGTATTTGGAGAATCCCTTAATTCTTGATCTGTGACTATTATGGAGATGACAAGTCTAGGTTGAAGGACTTAAATTTGTTTCAAACATTATGGGACAATGTACACCAGTACTGTAGACTAGAGTAACTTTGAATTGCGAAAAAGCTATCAAATTCTTCTCAAGTAAGTTGTAAATATTGACAAAATTACACATCGATATAAGAATAATCGGAGTGCAATCTATCCGTCACTTTATTAAAAGGAATTAGTGTTATTTAGATATAACAAGTATGAAAAAATAAAATGTAAAAGAAGATATATAAGAATAGATGCACAATCCAGATATATACATTTTAGACCGCCCAAAATTAATGTTTTTACTAGAAGAATATGAAGAGAAAGTAAACAAAGTTGTTCGAATTGAAAATTGCAGTTACCAGCCTAATATTTATATATGGTAAACTCTACTTTGTAATTTTATACGTCATAGATTTATATGAATATATTATTTGTATTTATAAAAATATTCTTTGCTTTATGCATACAGCCAGGTAAAATATACGGCGAGAGGTTATGTGCTGGCCACATCAGATTTTTTTTAATTGTAATATAACTAACATATAATTTTCTCAAATATAATACTATAATTTTTCTGGTGATTACCTTCAAGCATAGATTTATCTAATTACGATTGAAAATTGTATTCTACCGTAGGAAAATAAAGTTATTGACATCATTATTACGAGAAATTTAGTGATCATATTGATCTTTGGTTTTAAAATCTTTTTTCTCGTTTTATCCATTTATCCGTTACCTTGTTATCTATGATAAAATATCTGTTGTGGCCAGCACAATACCTCTCGCCACTTCCGTTTTTGGTTACATTAGGTCGCGAGAAGTCATGTTACATTGTTGGCCTTGACAAGCACATATGGGGGCCCGTTTCAGAATGATAATTAGTAATTATGTACATAGATGCCAAATGTCGGAATTTTTCATTGAAATTTTAAGATTTTCTAAATTCACGTGGTTAATTTGTCACCAGGAGTGTGAAATTTACTTGTTGAGGAATATAAACCACATGGAATCGGAAAATCACTAAATTTAGAATGAGAAATTATGATATTTGACATCTATATACATAATTACTAGCTATCATTCTGACATGGGCCACATATTTGCTTGTCAAGGCTAACACAGTCACATGACTGCTCGAGCCCTAATGTATTTAACATTTCTTGTATACCTACACTGTATACCAAAAATTCTACTTATATCTATTCCATATATTTAGATTTTTTAAATTTAAATTCATTCTATGAAGCAATTTTGTCCTACTCTTCTAATTTTTCGAGATGTTTCCAATTCAATGTCGGAAGTAACAGTACTTCCCAGAAAGTCTTCAGTAATGTTTCCGGATTTGTGACACTGACATTTATCTGTCAGGTACAAACAATTTAAATTTTCAACTATTTTCCATGGCATTCTTTCGGCTGTAAAAATTATTACAACAGATTATTTTATATTTCTTTTATCTCTATCAAATAGAGAATATAATTTTTTATAATTACCAAGAAAAATTGTCAAAAAATAATATTTAGAAGATTTTTTTTCAAATTTTTGTCCAATTGTTACCAAAACCTTTTCAGATCTTCCCGTGAATGTCCGATTGGGAAATACGTAGTTAAACAAATATAGTCATAGTTTTTGAGTAATCGTCCTTCCAACATCCCACATACACACATACACACACACACATCCACACATACATGCACACACAGACACCATCGTATAAATGTTAAAATCGGGTTGTAGGGACCTTAAAACGTGCTTATTGAATAAAATCTGAATATGCGTTTTTTAGACGACCTCGATCGGATATCTTTCAAAAATTTTACTGTACGATTTTTTCTAGAAAATTGTAGATACTGCTCTGCAATATCCTTTTTTAATATAGTTACATCTAGCGCTTCTTTCGAGTTCAATGTCAACAACTACTCACATATCACCATGTAAAACAATCTCTAATCGATTAACGCGTGATCGGAACATCAGAACAGATGAAGTAATTGTTCCATAGCCCTCTTATGCTCTTCTTACAATTACAATTATAGCAATCACGAGTCACAATATCGTCTACGTGCCTGCCTAGTGCCTTCGTATCCTTCAAACTAGAACTCATATTCTTCTCATCTCCGCGTGATGCTCAAATAAAAATGTAGGTCAGTGATGAGCGAATGTGAGTGTGTGATGATATACGGACAATTGGACTGATTGCGCAATTGGCATTGATATGTTTAATTGAAGGATCTGTTCACCTGGATTTTATTGTATGGTGTTGAGCTTCATTTAATATGCTTTATTTATATGTGGATTGTATAGTTAATTTATTACAGAGATCTGTAAGGACGAGTAAACAAATTACTTAAGAAGAATACAGGTTGAACTAAATGCACAATTTATACAATATATAGTTGGAATACCATTGTTAAATACTTATGTCCTTATATAGAAATTACGAGAAATCTTAACACATTCTAAGAAATGAATGACATTGCTTGAACTACAGTATTACGAATATTAAATATATATATATATATATATATATATATATATATATATATATATATATATTACAAATATATTAATATAGTGTAAATAAAAAGAATCTGATGTAGTCGACACAAAACCTACCGCCATTTAATTCTTATTAGTTTAAATACATGCCTATATATTTACTAATGCCGCAAACTTTATTCAGTTCCTTTGCACGTTTTAAGATCCCTACAATCTGATTTTAATATTTTTACGATGATGTCTGTGTGTGTATATACATATGTATGTGTGTATGTATGTTGAAAGGACTATTTCTCAAAAACTATAATACTTAATATCTGTTTAACTACGTATTTCTCAATCGGACATTACTGGGAAGAGCTGAAAAGGTTTTGGTAATAATTGGACAATCGGAAGTGGTAGATTCTAAAAAAAATTCTTCTAAATATTATTTTTTGAAAAAATTTGTTCTTGCTTGTATTAGAGAAGAGTATATAAATTCTCTATCTGATACATATAAATATTTTATTATATATAATAAAAATCGGTTGTAATAAATCTCACAGCCCAAATAATGTCATATATTAATAGTTAAATATTTAAAATTATAGGTATATTACATATACCCTTCAAAAATACTGTCAATCCCGACAATGAATTGGAAACATTTCGAAAATTAAGAAGGGTAGAACATAGAATGAATTTAAAATTAAAAAATCTAAATATAAAGAATAGATATAAGTTTAAATTCATTTACTTTTTGTAATAAATAACCTGGAACATTAAGACCCAATAATTTTTTCGTCGCGAAACATCACCACTAGTTACCTACTTTTATTAACAGGATAAGCTTTTAGCTGAGTATTTGTCAATGCAAATTAAAATAAAACTAATACAATCACATATAAAGTAAAAGACAAACATAAAAATTATAATATTACATTAAATATTATTATTATTAAAATGAAATTGTTGAGTATGAAAAAACTGTTTCTGTTTTAATTTGTGCAACACTGACATTGGAAAGGGCAAGTGGTTTAAGAGTAGCGTGCAGTGTAATAATATATTTGAATTATGACTGGAAATCTCTACATTTATGAAGTATTTATACTTATAAGTTATTCTTTAGCTCCTAGCAAAAATAATTAAACGATCGTTAGAACATCGGAAATTACTATATAGGTACCAATAAAAAATAGTTAGTATTAGCAGTATTTCTTAAGAATATATGTAATGTTAATATGCCTATAATTTTAATACATATTTAATTAATAATTTAAAACGTGCTTATTCAGTAAAACTGGATATGCGGTTTGTAGCATGAAGCCCACACCTCTCTGAGCGAGAGGTAAAAATAGTGTTTGTAGAATAGTGTATGATATACGAGATAAAAGTAATTTTATTTTGTTCAAAGATTTGGCTTTTGGCCCACTCCGCTTTGCGTCGTGTTCCAAACTTTCTTCTCTCAGCTTTTATTACTAAACTGTAAATACGTATAACAGATATAAATTGTCTTTGAAATAAACAGAATTTCTGTTTCATGTTATTTATAGAAGAACAAGGAACTGATATGTACTTATTTAAATATTTACTGCTCCCAACACTATCTTCACTCACAATTGTCTGATAATTTCGTGTGAATGAATGCATTATGTATTGAGAAAGTTTAAACTTAGTATTTATCCGTTGAACTTCACATAGAAATTTCTAGCAGTAAATTTTGTACCTTTTATGAGTAAAATTTTCTTTATTAATGAGTTCCCCAACCTTATTCAGCGCCACAAACTTTTCTTTTGTATATACATTGTTGTTTCTCTTTCTAACATTCTAACAATCAAAACTAGTAGACTTGTCAAATTTACTTTTTTTAAAAATTCATTAATCATTGATTATGATCATGAAAGTTTTATTTGAAATTTGCATCCTAGAATATCATCAAAGCACATAATTTGTCTATAAAAATGTGGAATGTAACCTTCTACCCATTTCATACACATTTCAATGATATGTAAAACATAAAAATAATAAATACCTCTTAGCTCTTAGCTATGGTCGTTAAACCATTAAAAATATTTTGCAATATTCGTAAAATATAACAAAGATGACATTTAAACTTGTAAATTATATATAGAGCAAAATGTGAAACCGAAAAATTTGAAACAGTTTTATCTAAACAAGAAGATTGCTTGATAATTGTTTTATAGTTCAAAGTAGGTCATTTTCGTAACATTTTTTCTAATTTGTTATAGACAATAAATTAAGCGCCCATAGGTTATAAAACGATAACATTTTACCTTGAATTTCATACTAATATTTCTATAGTAAAATCATCGGTAATAGTCATATTTTATACGTAAATATTTGAAATGGAAAATGAAGAAATCTTTTACGGTAGCAATGAAACCACAAACAAATTATGTAATGAAATTTTCAGACATTTATACTTCTACATGTATGAAGTGATTGATGATGGATTTAAAACATTAAATGAAATTTTGTAATGAGGTTAAAGAGGTTAACAACACTCTGATGCTACTATAACAATAAATTTTGTTCTATTGTTTGATATAAGTTCACATTTTAATTTTTGTTGCTAAACAACAAAAGCGAAATACATACATTGCGCACGATTTATTTATTGTATTTGATTTACAATTTCAATCATTTATTCCATTACAAAAACCATACAATCTGTTTGGTTTTTAATTATTTTCTTTGAATTAACTTCATTTATATATAGATCTCAATGGGTAATATATTTTAAGTCTAGTACGATTTTAACCGGAAGTAACAGATTCTAAAAAAAAAAATTTCTAAATATTATTTTTTGAAAAAAATTGTTCTTGCTTGTATTAAAGAAGAGTATATTCTTTATCTGATTCAAATATATAGTTTATTATATCTTTTATAGATAAAGAAATATAAGGTATAAATAAATCTCACAGCCCAAATAATGTTATGGAAACCAATTGAAAAATTATAATGTATGTAACTAACAGATAAATATCAGTGTTAAAAATCCAGAGAAATTACTGCAGATTTTTATATTGTATTAATAGTTAAATATTTAAAATTATAGGTATATTACATATATCCTTCAAAAATTCTGTCAATCCCGACAATGAATTGGAAACATTTAATAGGGCGCGAGTAGTCATGTGACATTGTTGGCCTTGACAAGCAGTTATATAGGCCCGTGTCAGAATGATAGCTAGTAATTATGTACATAGATGTCAAATATAATTTTTCATTATAAATTTAGTGATTTTCCAATTCCGTTTGGTTTATTTTATATAAATAAATAAAAATATAATAATTTTGAAAATTTACCGTCGAATTTTTTTGAGACATTTACTTAATGACAAATATTTTGGTTAAATTTTTAAGTTATATAATTGAGAATATAATTTCTTAGTCACGTGACATGTTTTCCGCCAATCAACATTCAGAATCTCCCTAGCTACGCGTTTATCACAGCGATGATAAAAAACAAATAAATTATCACCGTATTTATAGTCGTTACTAAGGGATTTGTTTTCTTTATTTATGACATTGACAGTTAATTTTGAGTATAAAAATAAATAATAACAATAATTCAAACTCCGAAATATTAAATAAAACTCGTAAGTACCATGTTTTAATACAATATGAATATGTATATCAAAAGTTAGGTTAGGTTAGATTGCAAAAATTCATTATATTCTCTCATTAAATATAAGCTCGTGATATGATTAATAATCGAAGATATTGCTCGTGAAACCAAAGCAGCACATTTCAACTCGTCCTTCGGACTCGTGAAATCTGCAGCTCGGTTTCACTCGAGAATATCATCGATGATAATCATATCACTTGTTATATTACGTATGACAATTTCTTCAAACATCTATTGCCGAAATATTTTGATGATTGTAATGATAATGACAGTTACAATAAATAGAAACTTTTAGAGTCTTAAAATAATAGTTAATTAAAGAATATGTACACAATAATAAATTTCTCTTGAACGAAGACACAAAAAATCATTATTAAATATGTACACATTTTAATTTTTATCTCTAGTAAATTTCTCCACGAAATGTCGATGTCTATACAAATGTCAGACGTAAAGTACACTTTATATAGTATCTTTATTTCTCTATTGCGCAAATAACTCTATTTATAAAGCTATGTTTCTTCATTATGATGTCTAATATTATGCTTTGTAATGATTGAACATATTTTAAGAGAAGGTGGTTTAGACAGAGCTTTCAAAACGCGGAACTATAAAAGAGAAAGAAATTTTGTAAATTAAATTTGTAAAATTTAAAAATAACCGCAGAAAATTGTAGTACTTAATTATTACTTGAGGCATAAATTACATAAAAGAAATTGTTTTGCGTAATATCAAAATTGTTTCAGATTAAATTTGTATATTTTGTACAAAAGTGAAAAACAGAATTTCATTTTGAACTTTTGCATAATTATGTAAAATTAATCTAATTATATTTTAAACTGCAGTAATTTATTCATAAAATAATTACATTCTAAATTTTAATAGTTCTGGTAAAATTTGAAGACAGTATGACCTTTAGGTAAACTTTAAAATGAATGGGGCTTTTTGAAAATGTCAAATTACTTTTGCATTATTATAATTTATAACCTAGCTACATTATTAATAAAACCTGTAATTTAACTGTCATATTAGCAGAAAAGGAAAACAGTTATTATACGTAAATATGTAATTTTAAAATAATACATAATGTGTTACAAAAATTGAAAATTATTTCAATTTATAACAAACATACATTCTACATAGTCCCCTCTGAGGGCAACGTTTTTCTAACTTTTCGATTCCCTCCCGAAAATTATTTTCTTTAAGGTCCTCAAACATTTACTGCTTCGATGGCTTCTTCGTTGGATCCAAATCTCTTTCCAGCGAGGAACATTTTGAGTTTCGGGAAAAATGGAAGTCTGAAGGAGCCAAATCGGGCGAGTACGATCGATGGGGGATGATTTCAAACCTCAGTTCGGTCAATTTTTGTTGAGCAATACTATTTGAATGGGCTGGCGTATTGTCGTGGTGAAACAAGATATTTTTCTTTGCCATTCCCGGGCAGAAGGTCATGCAACCGAAAAATTAGCTTTAAATTAATAAACTACTTAAACTAAAAGGTTGTATCATTTTAAGCATTTTTTTTATTTTCTTTAATTATTCGTTATTAAATTTGAACAACTAACAACATAATAAATAGGGGAGCCAATATTTGAACATTTCTAAATTAATATTGTAATCGCTTTCTGTATATTATTAGCTATTATATACATAAATCATATTAATCTTGATGAATTCCATTTCATATATCATTCCGTTCTCATGAAACATTACCTCAAATTGAAAACCAAATCCAATTACTGGGATAAAATTGTAAAATAGCAACGATACATAATATTACAACAATGGCAATCATCAGGTGCAAATAAATCTTGAGCTGACGGGTCGTCAGAGTGTTAATGCAACACAATGGCGGCACTACACTAGACGTAATGTGTAATGCAATGCATCTTCTGTTTGGGAATGAGAAAGTTGGCGAGCAGAGATGCAGTCACGTTGATGTTTCAAGTGCTCTAGGTAAGATAATAAATAAAACAAAAGCATTACAACAAACAGACCAGCAATACCAACCAGCACATAGGATTATGGCGATGGCGCAACTATTATTTAATTGCATTTGCAGTTGCAGTGTGCTGTGGATGGATGGTAGTCTTCGTTTGTTGGACAATAAATATGAAGATGTGACATTAAAGGAATGATAATTTAATTTTTAATTAAATCTTTGTGAAATTGAAATGTTAACAGACAAATTACTTGCACTGGATTTACAAGCGGTTTCACAGATACGGGATACCGATATTATTTTCTTTATTATTGGGAATAGAAGAGAGTCATTTCAATAAAACTTGTAGTAGATTGAGGGAGACACTTATTGAAGACAATATTTTTTTTAAAACCAGTGGTTCTCAATCTATAATATAAAGATTTTTTTTTGGCTTATTCGCTTTTCTTCTATTCGCAATAATAAAGATAATAATCAAGGTGTACCGTATCAATGAACCAGCCTGTATATATATCACATTTGCTAGTTGTCTTTTTTTAACGTGAATTATAAATAAAATTACAAATAAAAAATCTGATTTGGTCAGCACATTACCTTTCGTTAATCCTGTGTATTATACATAAATTTTCTTGCAAAAGATCCTACATTTCCAGTAAAATTATTTCATAAACAAACTATGCAATTTACACTTGACACTGACATCTTCATTAGCTTTTCCCATTCGTTAGGGGTTGCTATTTTTTATTTTCTTCTTCCACTCATTTCTGTTTTGCGGGTCGTCCTCATTCAGTTCATTGTTTCTGAAGTCTTTCGTAATACAGTCCTTCCATCTTATCTTTGGTCTTCCTCTGTTTCTTCTACCTTCTACTACTAAGCCATTCATTCTTCTTCCAATATATTCTTCATCTCTCCTCATGAGATGTTCAAACCAATGTAATCGTCTCTCTTGTATCTTCCTTACCGTATCTTTCCGTGTTTTCTCCAACATCTATCTCAACATCCTCATCCCCGCCACATTTTTCTTTTCATTGATACTGACATCTGTCAATTTGAATTATCTGAATATATTAGCAGTTTCCATGGTTAACATAGCTGCCTGATTTATGAAATTTAATATCTTTATAATTCTTCAACTCTATCTATTGAATATGAAGTATAAAATGCAATCAAATCGTATAAAGAATAATATATTCTTTAAGTTATAATAACGTTAAATGTCAATAAATGATATTTAACCGCGTTTTTTCAAGAAAACTGTTAAAAGTTGCAAATGAGGGTACTTCCGGTGGACCAATTATAATCAAAATCTAATCATGTCTATTGAAGTTATACGATCCGAAACGAACGTCACATACACATACAGACACACACACACACACACATACCTTCCTTATCTAAAGGAGACGGAAGGTAAAAAAATATTTGTGAATGAATGTTTTTTTTCATATCTTACTTTGATAATGAGACAATGTAATTAATATTTCTGAATATCAATTCTCTTTAAGGAAATTATTTCGGTTATAGATATTTCAGGAGCATCTGAACAATATATTTTTCAAGTAAAGATGACTACGGTTAGTAAAAGGATGGGTGATCTTCTAAGAGAAAGAAGTCAAAAAAAAATTCTTACATATAATGGGACTTCTGAAACAGTGCACTAAATAAGTAATTGATTTTGATTCAAATATATAAATCAAATTAAATTCTGAGGTTAATTATTTACGAGATCACTTAAATATGACTTCTTGTTGATCTCTCCATAACTGGTTTTAGTATAACAGTAAGATGACGTCTAAACACTCTCTACTGTAAAAATATATCGTCATTGTCGAAATATATGAAAAATCAGATTTGCATTCTTAGCAATGAAAGACTACATTTATACAACTATAAATCAATACTACTTATGTAAACTTTTAGTGGGTGTGAATATTTTTGGCCAGGGTCAGAATCTTTGCATCGTACATCGGTCAAATGGACACAGTTCAAATAATAAATAATCAAATTTTAAAATGCATTAACCTTCAAAAAAATGTTTTATTTTAAGAATTTTTTTATCCTTGACATCATTATCATATTTAACCAGATAGATGGCTAAGTATATAATTATATATTTATTAAATTCTTAGATGTGTATGTACGTGCTCATAAGAACATTCATCATAACACTGACATTATCAACAAAAAATACTAGTTAGCATTATTTAAATCTTAAGATTCTCTAGATAATATATTATCACTGAAGAAATTTTGCAATGAAGTGTCAATAATTATTAATTTTTATTTGGTGATATGAAGGATAAAGCTGGCTTTACACCGGAAAAAAATAGCAAACATTGTTTTTAACAAAAATGTTAATAAATATTTTACTAAAATTGGTTTGACCGTCTTGTTAAATTATTAACAATGGAAATAACGAAATTGACAATTTTTTTATATATGGTTAAAAATTAAAAATAATATGTTATGTAAAATAATTAACAAATATGTTAATAAAAAAAATTCAGAAAACTTTGAAATTAAATTTATTAAATAGGGTATTGCAAAAAAAAAAATTCTGTTCAAATTTCTGTAAACACGGTAGTAATATTTTAGTGTATTGGAAAAGTTCTAAAAGGAAAATTTCAAACTGAGTTTCATTAATTTCCTTACATTTTATTTAAATTCCTACAACTTGCTACATTATTATTGGTGTACAGACGACCAATAGGAGTCCGTATCAATGATGTCACCAGAATCTTTATACAGCATATTTCCGGCTACTTTCCGTATTATTCGGTTGTCGTAATTTAGAGCAAATGGATGTGTGTATGCTCTTTGAATTTTTTTTACGATGTTTAATAAATGGACTGAATGTTTTGTACGAATGTATTTTGTGTACATGAATTGTAACAATTTGTAAGATCTTACTGTAAGTGTGATAATGTCCATGTTATTTTGTATGTATTACATTTTTGTTGTATAATTGTTGTAGACCCTAAAAAAGGTGCAAGGGTGCACCGAAACGTTGGTATAGTAAGAATAAATGCTGTTTCACTGTACTTTCGAGTAATTGTTTATACCTAATCCACAACAAAATTGTGAATAACATTTTTAATAACAAGTGTTATTAGCAATGTTCCGCTCGTTGTAAAGCCAGCTTAAAACAAAAGAGTACATTGTTATTTCTTGACGAGATTTGCATCTACTTCCGATGTGTGTCATATGTCAATGCATTTTGACATCACATCATTTTATGTAAAAAGTTTCTAACCTTGCGAGACCTCATTGTGTATGTTTTGTGTTACACCACTCCCAAATTTTCTTGTAAAGTCTAACTACACAGTAATTGTAGGACAAATTGGGAGAAAAACAATAATTATGTTGTAGTTTTGTCAAAAATATACATAAGTTATTTATGTCTTAAATATTTTGAATAAGTATTTCCATAAAACAACCTTGGATTAAATTAAAAAAATATATTAAAATAAAAATAATATAGATAAAGGAATTTGAACTATTTTATATACTACGGTTAAAATCTTACAATGAACAATTTTTGCTTTTAAAATGTACAAGTGTAAAAAACGCAGAATAAAATTAGCAATTTACGTACCACATATTTCAGAGTGCCATGGAACTGGTTATTCTTATGTTTGTTTAGCAGATCTAGTAACCAACAAAACATCACTTGTTCCATGGTACTGTAAAATTGTGATTTTTATTTGGCGTTTTTTCCTTCCGTCACCTTTAGGTAAGGAAGGTATTGTCTTTGGTCAAAAAATTCAATGATGAGTTTTTAGTGAATAAGCATGTTTTAGGGTCCATATAATATTGTCTGTATGTATGTATGTGTGTCTGTGTCTGTGTGACGAAAGTTTCGGATCGCATAACTTCAATACCACGATTCCAAAAATTATAATTTTTTCGTATTCCTCAAGTTTACATTCAGAAGAAGAGGTGATTAGATTTTGGTTATAATTTGATCAACCGGAAGTATCCTCATTTGAAGATTTTAACAGTTTTTTTTTTTTAATTTAACGTTATTATAATTTAAAGAATATATTATTCTCAATACGATTTGATTGCATTTTATACTTCATATTCAATAGATATAGAGTTAAAGTATTATATAGATATTACATTTCATATATCAGCCAGCTATGCTAACCATGGAAACTGCTAATATATTCAGATAATTCAATGTCAGATGTCAGTATCAATGAAAAGTAAATGAATGTGACAGAAATGAGGATGTTGAGACAGATGTTGGAGAAAACACGGAAAGATACGGTAAGGAAGATACAAGAGAGAGAGATGAAACATATATATTGGAAGAAGAAGCTTATTAATAGTAGTAGGTTCAAGAAACAGAGGAAGACCAAAGATAAGATGGGGGGGACGTTATAAGGACTTGAGGTAAAAGGAACTGAATGAGAACGATACGCAAAACAGAAACGAGTGGAAGAAGAAAATAAAAAAATAGCTACCCCTAACGAATGAGAACAGTTAAAAAAAATATGTCAATGTTAAGTGCAATTTGCATAGTTTGTTTATGAAATAATTTTACTGGAAATTTAGAGTCTTTTGCAAGAAAATTTATGTTTGGAATTTATACATAATTCACAGGATTGACGGAAAGTATTGTGCTGGCCACATCAGATTTTTATAGATAAAGTGCTACTTTTATACTTATTTACTGTTAAATTTTGTCCAGAACCAAGAATTTAATTTTTTATATTAATTAAATATTTCTTATACTTTAACCATGCGCTTTTGTTAAATCCAAGTTATACCTTGAATTAAAACGTTTTTGTTATTTTATTGTATAAAACAAAATAAAATATAACAACATGGATATAAGCTTGAAATACAATAAAAACAAAAATTCACTTTCTCGATAACCGATCGCAATAGCCAATTCAAGACATATCGTTTCTCATATGTATTACATATTTCAAAATCATCTAATTTATTTAGAGTTTCCTGTGCTTTATTTATACTATCTCGACAAACAAAAGGGAACAATGCGGAATATAATTACGATTATACAACATATCGTATCGCAATCTTACGCAGGATGTTAAATATTATAATTGACACGTTAAAAAATTATTTCAGTGCAATCTTGGCTTGTTAGCTAACACTAATTCGCTAACTGACGTCAGTGTAGTATAATTTTTTTAAAAGTTATATGCAAAAGAAAATTTATTTTGTAATATTTCATTCATACTTTTTTTTTGCTATTAAAGAGACTAAGTTATTTGCATATTTTTTAGTTTTTATGTGGGAAGAACAGTAATTTATAAAAATATATTTTGAAAACTTTTTTACTGAAAAATATAACAACTAATGAATATTTTATGATGCATACTTGTAATAATAATATGTGAGTTAATACATCAACAAGATAGTTGGTAATTAGTTATTTATGATACAAGCGAGTAAAGACATATTTTATTCACAAAAAGAAAGTTGTTTTTCTCATATTTTTTACCTGTCGCTAAGAGAATACTGGATTTATGGTAAAATCGCATATCCAGATTTTAATGAATAGGCACGTTTTAAGGTTCCTACAATCCGATTTTAATATTTTTACAATGATGTCTGTGTGTGTGTGTGTGTGTGTGTGTGTGTGTGTGTATGTATGTGTTGTTTAACTACATATTTCTCAATCGGACATTACTGGGAAGAGCTGAAAAGGTTTTGGTAATAAATAGACAACTGGAAGTAACGGATTCTTAAAAAAAATCTTCTAAATATTATTTCTTGAAATTTTTTATTCTTCTTTGTCTGATATATATAAATTTAGAGATAAAAAAATATAAGGTGGATAATAATCTGTTGTTATAAGTCTCACAGCCCAAATAATGTCTTGGAAACCAATTGGAAAAAAAAAAATGTACGTAGCTGACAGATAAATGTTTTAATAGTTAAATATTTAAAATTATAGGTATATTACATATTCCTTTCAAACATACTGTCAATTCCGATAATGAATTGGAAACATTTCGAAAAATTAGAAGAGTAGGACAAAATTTCTTCGTAGAATGAATTTAAAATTTTAAAAATCTAAATATCAAGAATAGATATAAGTAGAATTTTTGGTGTAGAGTGTAGGTATACTAGAAATGTTAAATACAAAAGGGCGCGAGCAGTCATGTGACTTTGTTGGCCTTGACAAGCAGATATGGTGACCCGTGTCAGAATGATAGCTAGTAATTTTGTACATAGATGTCAAATATCATAATTTTTCATTCTAAATTTAGTGATTTTCCGATTCCATGTGGTTTATTTTCCTCAACAAGTAAATTCCACACTCCTGGTGACAAATTAACTACATGAATTTCGAAAATCTTGAAATTTTTAATGAAAAATTCTGACATTTGACATCTATGTACATAATTACTAATTGTCATTCTGGGGCCCGGAATTGGCGAGAGGTAATGTGCTGGCCACAACAGATTTTTAATGTACTATTGCTTAACTCAAATGAATATAAAAGAAAGGACTTTTCCAAATGGAATTAGGAAAAGAAATTTGTATTTTTGCTTTGTATTTTTACAAATTTTTTAGTACATTCCGAACTTGTCTAACATATGTAAATAAAATGTAATTACTATTTATACGTTAATTATTATTTTTAATTAAATTGATTTGCAATTAAGTACTATATTATTTAGTACTTCCAATAATTATTATTTTACGTAATTTGTGATTGTAATTATAATGTTATATGACGTTTTGAAATGTTTATAATGCATTATTAACGATTTTTAAGTTTTTATTGTAATAAATGTAAGTAAGAACCTTCATGGTTTCATGCATGTCATAAAATCATCACAAATGATCCATCTATATAATAATAATTAGAATTAATTATTTGTATTACTAAAACTTGAAAAAAATTCATTACTATGTTAATAACAAAGTACTTGAATAATTTCAAGATTAGACGAAAATTTCCCCAAGAAAATTATCGGTACTATCCGTTTAAAATAAATCACTTGTTTCGTTTTGCTTTGTTGGTGTTTCTAAACCAATATTGTCACTCTGTACGCAACAACAAAAAGGTGAAAATAGCTTTCGAATAGCAAATATAAAAATATTAACTTTCTTTCTTCCATATTGAATATCTTCAAAACAAAAATGTAAAATATCAAATGTGGTGATGAGTTTTAACTAATGATTGTTCATATATCATTTTTAGAAATGTAATTTTAAGTCTTTTATTTTATATGATTGAATGTTTATTTTTACTCAAGGAAGAATTTGAAAGCTATAAGAGCTAAGATAATTTTATGAGAATATATTCTTTATATTTATAGTTTATTGTAATTTTTTTAATATTAATGACATTTTTTTGCATTTTTTTTAAATTGTTTATCAGCTATATAAAATATATTACAGGTACTTATAAACACATCCTGCATAAAAATATTCTTAGTGTTAAGTAGTACTTTATATTACAAGTACCAGACAATGTATAATGTATTAACAATATTTTATACATTATAAATGCAATGATTCAATACTAGTTTTTGTTTATTTTGAGCTCCAAGGTGATGATTAATAATAGTTGAGGTAGTACCGGAATCAATTGTTTTTCATTTTTATTTACTGTTACTTTTTTACCTTCCGTCACCTTTAGGTAAGGAAGGAATTGTCTTTGGTCAAAAAATTTAATGATGAGTTTTTAGTGAATATGTAGTGTTTTAGGGTCCATATAATACGATTTTACCATTTTTACGATGATGTCTGTATGTATGTGTGTGTCTATGTGTATGTGACGAAAGTTTCGGATCGCATAACTTCAATACCACGATTCCAAAAATTATATTTTTTTCGTATTCCTCAAGTTTACATCCAGAAGAACAACTGATTTTATTTTGGTTATAATTGGTGAACCGGAAGTAGCCTCATTTGAAGATTTAACAGTTAAATTTGATTTATTGACATTAACGTTATTATAATTTAAAGAATATATTATTTTCTATACGATTTGATTGCATTTTATACTTCATAGAGTTAAAGAATTATAAAGAAATTAAATTTTATAATTCAGCCAGCTATGCTAACCATGAAAATTGTTAATATATTCAGATTGACAGATGTCAGTATCAATAAAAAGTTAATTAATGTGGCAGAGATGAGGATGTTGAAGTAGATGTTGGGGAAGACACGGAGAGATAGTAAGGAAATGACTCTAGTGTTACAAGTTTCTAGAAAGATACAAGCGAGATGATTACATTGGTGAGAAACAGAGGAAGATCAAAGATAAGATGGAAGGACTGTATTGCGGAAGACGTGAGAGAAAAGGAACTGAATGAGAACGACACGTAAAACAGAAACGAGTGGAAGAAGAAAATAAAAAATAGCGACCCCTAACGAATGGGGAAAGCTAAAGAAGAATAAGATGTTAGTGTCAAGTGCAATTTGCATAGTTTGTTTATGAAATAATTTTACTGGAAATTTAGAGTATTTGCAAGAAAATTTATGTATGGAATTTATACATAATACACAGGATTGACGGAAGGTATTGTGCTGGCCACAACAGATTTTTTTACTTCTTATTTTTAACTCTAAACGCTAAAAATCGCATAATCCAGATTTTAATGGTTAAGCACGTTTTAAGGTCCCCAAATCCGACTTTAATTAATCATCTTACTTTCATCATTTTCTGCTAAATCTCTACAATTTTTATCATTAATTACAACTAAAAAAAAAATTACATTAATGGCATTTCAAATATCCCACGAAGACAACCTGTTGCTGTTGCACTTGACATCTATAAAAAGGATTTAAATGCACAATTAATGCAATAAATTTCACAGGATTTTAAAATACGAAGAATTTGTAGTTTATAATTAACTAACAGTCTGCAAGAAATATATGTAATTAAATGGAAATGTATATTTTTAATATTTCATGCTGTGCGCATTCACATACAAATTGCATTATACGAATTTTTATTATTTCATGCATATATTAACTATATTAAATATTACTTACTATAGACTTTAATTAAAGTATAAAGAGTTAAGTAAATATGAGGTTGTTTATTATTAGTATATTACATCCGAGGTGGATATGTTTCATTACAGCCTCGAGGTGAGATACAGCGCGAGGCTGTAATGAAACTCCCACCGAGGTATGTATACTAATAATATTTTTGACAGCTCTATTAAAATTTGTTAGCCTACTTATTATAGGGATCTATGATCTATGTTACTAGGCAACCCCTACATAAACATTTCCAACCCAAGAGGTGGAAGTAAAATCAGTTATTTGCCACCCAAGAGATTGTCAGTGCAGTTAAGAATGACGTCTTTCCCAACCTCTAAAAGGTTAGGAATAGACATTAATATAATGATTGTGAATATTAAATTTTACGCTAATTTAATACATACGTTTAAATTAGATAATTAGAATATGACAAGTAAAAGCTATTAATTTGCACGTTGTTTATTTTATTTCACTCTATTTACAACTACATACTAATAAGTACTTATTAATATATTCGTATCCTACCTACAGTTTAATATTTTTTGAACTATTTTTGGTTCAACTATAAATAACTTTCTTTCAATACCGAAATTGAATCGGCAGAACTAAATAAATATGTAAAAAATCTGATGTGGCCAGCACAATACCTTCCGTCAATTCTATTTTGTATAAATTCCACACGGATTTTTTTTGCAAATTATTCTATGGGCGTTTTCTTTTTAGGAGAGAAATGAATTGATCTTACCTCGTACTGAACTGAACTCAACTACTCCTAAACAAAACAGTATGTTTCTTAAAATAAGAAGTGGAAAAGAAAAACATATATACCATTATATTTATAACATAATAATCTACTGAATTGGCTTAGGGCTATAATCTATTATATTACCTTATGTGATTTGTTTTTGCCACCTTAAATTATTATACATTATTATATTTCCAGTAAGAAAAAAATAATAAGAAAAGATATTATGTAAATTTTATTTGACACTGACATCTGTCAATTAGTAATATTTGAATGTTCGAAGCCTCGAACCCAAATCTGCGAAAAAATCAGATTGATTGATACACATCAAGAGACGAATAATAAGCTGTGATGATCTTTTTTATTATTGTAAAATATACCTTCATCATATTTTGCATTATCAGTAATATTATATTATTTATAAAAATGAAAGAAATAAAGTAACAAAAAATATGTTTTCCAGTTTAGTATTAAAACTATTTATTGTATTGTCATATTGTCATCCTGGACTATGGAATATCCTATAATAAAAATTGTATGCAATTATTCTCAAACACATCACATCACGGACATTAATATATCACTTTTTAGTAGTAAAAAATCTGATGTGGCCAGCACAATACCTTCCGTCAATCCTGTGTATTATGTATAAATTGCATACATAATTTTTCTAGCAAAAGATTCTAAATGTCCAGTAAAATTATTTCATAAACAATCTATGCAAATTGTACTTGACACTAATTTCTTCTTCTTCTTTAGCTTTTCCTATTCGTTAGGGGTCGCTATTATTTATTTTCTTCTTCCACTCATTTCTGTTTTACGTGTCATTGTCATTCAGTTCCTTTTCTCTCAAGTCTTCCGCAATATAGTCCTTCAATCATATCTTTGGTCTCCCTCTGTTTCTTCAACCTTTTATTACTAAGCTATTCATTCTTCTTCCAATATATTCTTCATTTCTCCTCATAACATGTTCAAACCAATGTAATCGTCTCTCTTGTATCTAGAAACTTCTAACACTAGAGTTATTTCCCATATTCTTTCATTTCTTACCGTACTTTCCGTGTCTTCCTCAACATCTATCTCCACATCTTCATACTGCCACATTCATTTACTTTTCATTGATACTGACATCTGTCAATTTGAAATATCTAAATATATTAGCTAGCATAATGGCTAGCATAGCTGGCTAATTTATAAAATTCAATATCTTTATAATTCTTTAACTCTATATCTATTGAATATGAAGTATAAAATTCAGTCAAATCGAATAGAGAATAATATATTCTTTAAGTTATAATAATGTTAAATGTCAATAAATGATATATTTAACTGTTAAAATCTTCAAAGGAGGATACTTCCGGTTGACCAGTTATAACCAAATCTAAACAGTTGTTTTTCTGGATGTAAACTTGAGGAATACGAAAAAAAATATAATTTTTGGAATCGTGGTATTGAAGTTATACGACCCGAAATTTTTGTCACACACACACAGACACACACATATATACACACATCATCGTAAGAATGGTAAAATTGCATTATATGGACCCTAAAACATGCTTCACTAAAAACTCATCATTGATTTTTTTGACCAAAGACAATACCTTCCTTACCTAAAGGTGACGGAAGTTAAAAAAATGTATATTTTTTTTTAAATGCCAAAAACAATAATCAAATTGGTGTACACATAATAATAGCATTGTTGCTCTCCTGCAGATAACGATAGTGATAGTGGTCAAATGTCAGTCTCCCCGTGGGGTACGGGGGCAGAGCTCCTCAGCCTCCGTGGCTCCGCCGCCACCATCGTCGCCGCCACGCCGTATGTAGGTTACAGACGGTGTGGGGATGTAGGACAGCTATATACACGCCGCATCAGCCAGCCCTGCAGTTCATTCGTTAGTGTCTGAAGCTGAGCACGAGTAGAGATAGTAAGTAAGTACAGTGATAGTTACCTACCATCATCATCATCATATAACATAGCTATAAGAGTTTAGTTTGTAAATAGTGACTAGAGAATAACATACACAACTTATACCATGTTGAAACAACCACGAAGAAAGATTTTTTTGGTGTAAACTTCACGGAATCCATTGGGATTTGAACCCAGGGTCTTCCTATGTCTAGTAGGATACTCTACCAATTGAGGAATGAAATCTTTGAAATCAGTGGATTCTTCCGGACGTGTCTTTTGCTAGACTCAGTGAATGAGTTTTTCATAAAAAATCTTTCTTTATAATTTACACTTGAATCACTCAACATTAGTGTGTGGATCTTCAGGTTTCGCTACATGTAAAAATGATACAGAAACACACACGTATTTTTTTTACTGTGATATACGTAGTTGTCGGTCGCTAATTTGACAACTCCTCAAAACAAAAAGTAGAGAAAATTGATAAAAGAAAAAAAAATCCTGTCAAAAAAACAGCCTTCAGTGGTATTAAGGTTAATTACAAAGAAATTTTGTTGTAAATATAAAAAGTTAAGGATTAATCTTCAATCAAGTGGTATACAAAATTTGTTCCAACTCAATTAAAATTGAAGATTACATTAGATATTTATATACCGGGAGTTTATTTTATCAGTAAACTTAGGGTATGGTATTACCATAGTTATACGATATAAAATGATTGACAGTAATGTATTAAAGCGTTTATTTTATAAGTAAACATAGGGATAATTAACATAGACTGAAATAAATATTAAATTATGAATTAAAGAAACGAGCAATTATTTATGCTTATACACTTAAGAACTATATTAAACTAGTGAGGATTTTTTATTTTAACTTATCAAATACTCAAAATTGGCACCACTAACTTCCAAACAATATCCTAAACAATTATAAAAAGAATTAATAGCATTCGTTATTTGCCGGGGAGTAATATTTTGTGAAGCTGCACTAATTCTGTTTTTTAATTTTTCAATGTTCATTCTCTCACCATTGTACACATTTTTTAAGTATCCTCAAAGAAAAAAAAACATTTGGTGCAAGCTATAATTATTATACATTTTTCGAATTGGTGCTGGGCACGGTCTGGGTCGATTATTAAATGTAGCAGCAGAAAAATATGAAACGTATCTTAGGCTTATATTTGAATTATACCTGTTATAATCTGCAATTTTATTAAAAAAAAACCATTTTGAAATGTGACAGTTTGACGAGTCTGACAACTATTCCCTATGTTTACACATAAAATAAACGCTTCAATACATTGCTGTCATTTTGTAACTATGGTAATGAAACTACTCTGTTTACTGCTTAGTTGCAAATTTTGCTGGTTGCTATGGATATGTATATGTAGTGATTATACTAGCCGTCAAATAAGTGTGGACTGATGCTCAAATTGTTCCCCTTTCCGCACCGTGTGCCTTACTCTGCGGTGTTGCCGCTTCTTCGTAACAGCATTTTCAATATTGCCCATGAATTGGCAACAGTAAAGAAATCCCCTGTCCATACTAATTTGACGATAACTATAGTGATTAAAATAATTTGAATCCATCGATATCATTAAAGTGTTGATATAGTAATGACATTTCGATATATGAAGTGACACTTTAAAGGTGGGCGTTGGAAAAAGCCTTTTAATAATTTAAAGGGAGATGATAACAAAACAATATTAAGTGAAACATATTTTCATAAAATTGGGTACGTCAATATTAAAAATTCTTGATATAGTTTCACATTCAGAACTTAATTAGCTTCCACACTTAAAGAACAAAGCCCGATTGGTATCCATAAGCAAACTAGGTAGTGTCTAAGACCTATGAAATTATAAAGGACCTTCGAATATATTGGAGGCCTAGGAAAGGCGCTTAGAAGTTTTTTTTTAACTTCAAGCCTAACGAAAAGTTGTAGACACAGTGTTTTTTTTTCTATTTATGTCTATTTGTTTCTATTGAGAGGTCTAACCTGCTCTGTTTAAAAATAAAATGTTGTATGATTGAAATTTCAAGTAATTGTTAACACACAATCTGCAGATCTACACTAATCGTCGACTTTATATATTGAAATATTTCACACAATATGTGATAACGGGCACATTACCGTTCGTCAGTTTTATGTAATTTAGGAATACAAATTCCGTACAGAAAGTTTTTGGCAAAAAATTCTATATTTCCAGTAAAATTATAATACAAACGTACTGTCAATTGCACTTAACACTGTCATCTGTCAATTACATTTGACACTGACATCTGTCAATTAGAATTTTCTTAATATAGCACCCAGCTGCTTCAATGGTTATAACATAGCTGGCTGCTTTATGAAATTCAATTTCTTTATAATTTTTTAACTCTATATCCAGTGAATATGAAGCATAAAATGCAATCAAATCGTATAGAGAATAAAATATTATTTAATATTTATAATAACATTAAATGTGTATAAATGTTATTCTAGGGAGCGTAAAACGTGCGTATTCAACCACGGAATTTTTTGACCAAAGATAATACCTTCCTTACCTAAAGGTGACGGAAGGTTATTGGGAAGCATCAATATTATTGATTAGTATTGTAACACAGTATTATTAAACTTCTAAGTATAGAAGAGTCTAGATGGAAGTGTCTTTAAAAAAGACTAAATGTTGCGAAGAACTGGTAGTTTTAAAATCTTTTTCAAATTTTGTTAAACATTAAAATCAGTTAATTGAAAATACTTTTTTTAAGTTCTACCTCGAGTTCTACTTTACTTTTTTATTATTACTCTATGCACATATTCTAACATTCTAATTTTATTACTTACCTATTAAATGGAATTGGTATTCAGTTGAAATCTATTCTACAAAAATAAAATTTACTGTGCAAATTTACATGTTATTTATCTAATGGACGATTGGAAGACATTCTCTAATAGGCATTATTTCTGTATATAGCATAGTTAACCATTACTTTTATGTGATGAATATATCAACTACAACATACTTTCGTACATACACACATTCTTACACGTAAAAACTTTAAACTTTAAACAGTTATACCTAAATTATTTTCGGTTCTGTCTTTCAAATAATACAAAATATTTAGATATTATTTTATCAATCTTTCAAAAATTAATAGAAATTTGCATTTTTAAATAAATAAATATATCATCACGGCATATTACCCATTGCTGGGTATGCTAAACTGCTGTGTACACAGAGTTCAATATTGATATCTGTACCGTGCGGGTATTCATTGCTGGCGTGTAGAGTGCACCATAAATAATTTGTGTGCCTTGTAACGGCAGAAATAACGATTTATCTGTCAAGCTAGGATAATTTTATTTTATTATTATTATTTGTAATTTCTGTTCAAGTGAACAAATATCAATTTAATTTAACAGATAATTATTAACTGGAGCAGAAATTAGAAATAATACCTAATAAAAATAATATCAAGACAGATAAACCGTTAAACATTTGTTATTTATTTTTGTCTCAATTCCATGGCTATTGCTATTGTTGAAGTGATTTTCGACATACCTAATGTCTGTCATTACAAGGCATACAAAATTAATTTTACTTATTAATTCAGAGGCAAAAGAATTTTATGCCTTACAATTTTTATTTGAAGCTTTTTTACCTAAAATAATTAGGGAAGCAGGAAATTAGGAAAATCTGATTTTACATTTTAAAGGCCTATGTTTGGCAGCGCCATTCACAACCCTGTATATGTTATTATGATTATGTTTTAAAACAAATTTATTAATAAAAAATATCTCCAAATTTATATAAATAGGTAACAAATATCTGCTTAAATCTTAATATATTCTAATAAGAATGATACAACCTTTTTTAGTTTAAATTCTGTATATTTATTTAAATAACGACGTTTCGGCAATATAAACTATTGCCTTCTTCAGGAAAGAACAACAAATCAACAAATACAAATAAATAAATAATAACAAAACATAGCAACAGGTGACAATTACAACATATTTAATATAGGAAGCCATGCACGACTAAGATCTAGAAATATGAGTTCTTAAAGATTTTTTAATAATTGAATATATTCTATTATAAAAATATAAATATGTTAACATTTACAATTTGAAAATACTGCCCTACAGTAGGGAACGGATCCGTTTATTATATTAATTTTAACAGATGCGTTGAAATGTCATATTGTGATTAGAACTTATAGTATAAAATCTATAAAAAATCACTAAATATTGACTTTTACAATACCTTACCATACAATGTCAAAAAACTGAACATAAAAAAATGTTAAATTATCTCACACATAATGATTTTTTATTCTATTGACGCATATCTTCACTAAGATTTTTCAACACTGATATTCTACATGTGTAAATTTTATATTTTGTTATTTGACGTGCTAAAACATTGTATTTATATATTAAAGTTAATAAATATCTAATCTAATCTAATTAAGTAAAATTCTGTTTTTCATCTTTTTAATATTCCGTGTTGTCGTTCGTGTCGTGATGTCCCGTTGAAGTCTCTGAATTTCCTGCTGATCTAGGGCAGCTAACATTATCTACAGGATATTTTTGCTTCTACGGGACAGTTTTTTCTCCTGCAGACTTATAGGGCATAATTACCGTTTGTAACTGTGCAGTATACAGGAATGTTCGTTAGACTTAGTCGCGTGCTCGTCTCACCCAGCATTCAACTCTCTTAATTTTTTATTATTTGGGACGACTAACTGTACTTTTTGGTACTTTTTTCGGTAGTAATTTATGTTTAGAAGTCTAAGTGACAATTTTGCGCTAATGTTTTAATGATTCTTTTTGAATTTTGATGGTATTTATAAGTGCTACTTTGCTTTCGTTTTTGGATAATTGTTTTTAGTTGTTTTTGTTTGTTGCCACGAAAATTGGTTTTAATAATTTGTGAACACAGTGCTATGAGTATATTCATGCCTTTTTAAAATTTAAAATATCCCCAGATTCTAGTATTTTTACCGCTCGCTAAGAGAGGTATTGGAATCATGCTAAAAATCGCATATCCAGATTGTAGTGAATAAGCATGTTTTAAGGTCCCTAGAATCCAATAATAACATTTTTACGATGGTGTATGTGTGTGTGGACCAAAGACCTTTGTAACTACGGATTCCTCAATCTAACAGTAATGGGAAGAGTTGAATAGGTTCTGGTAACAACTGGACAACCGGAAGTAGTAGTATTTTAACAAATTCAAATTATTATTTTTTGAAAATTTATGTTATTACAAATATTAAAAAACAAAATTCTCTATCCGACACATTTAAAATTTTATTATACCTTCTATAGATCTAAAGATATAGATATATAATCTATAAAATAATCTGTTGTAGTAAATCTCACAGCCTACTCACAACTCACAACCCAAACATCTCCATGGTAACTACTTGAGAAATTAAAATGTCTGTAATTGACAGATAGATGTCACTAATGTCTGTCAAAAATTGAGAGATAGTACTGAAGTCTTTTTCTGGGAACGATATTTAATATTTCTTATTGTATTATTAATTATATATTTAAAATTATAGGTATATTACATGAACCCTTCAGAAATATCGCCAATCCCGTTAATAAATTGGAAAAACCTTGAACATTTAGAAGAAATGGAGAAAACTTGCTCATAGAATGAATTTAAAATTATAGAAAATACGTAAATATAAAGATTAGGTGTAATTAGAATTTTTTGTGTGTACAAGAAATGTTAAATACAATACTTATATATACCACAATAGAACGGGCGAGAGGTATTGTGATGGCCACAACAGATTTTTTTATATGGTAACCTATATAATTTTTTAATCCATTGAACAGAGATTATTTATATTATGCATATTATATAGGGTATATTTCGAGAAAAATGGTATTAAAAATTAGAAATAACATTACAATATTCAAGTAGAATGTTAATAAGTTAAATTAGCTCAAATGAACTTCTTGCTAATTAAGTAAATCTGTTGTTACAAGAAAAATCTTTTGTTTGTTATTATTGTTTCCTTGCTGAACGTGAGAAATGTTAATTATTGTTATTAAATTTAACACCTAATAATTATTGCACCGTCTCATGAAAGATGATACATTATTTTAATTGATAATAGTAAAAGTATAATTTTACAAATAAATACAAATTAGAAACTTTCGTGAGAAATTTTCCGTGATTACAAAGAAAAAATAATGAACAGTACTAGTTCATTTGTAAACAAAACGACTGGTCATGGGTTTAAATCTCACATCCAAGAACAATTAAGCAAAAAATATAATTGTATTTTTATTACACGAGAGGCATTATAAACTGAAAGTGCAAAAGATGTAAGTTTGGAGTCTCATGGAAAAAATTACATTCAATAATAATAAAAAAAAAATTAAAACCATTTATTATTATTCCAAATTTAATAACATGAATATAATCGAATCAATTTTCACGTTCTTATATTTAAATTATTTCTGTCAAAATTAGTTTTGCATTTCTTCCGTAAAATAAATTTAATATTGAACTAAATATAAATGGACGATTATAATACCGGCACTTAGGAAAATATAATTGATAATAAAATTAAAAATTACCCATAACCTTAAAATTAAGTGAAAATAAAAACCATATACGTATTTCGAAAGGGATGTTCTCATCTTCAGTAGTAAATTAAAACGGTAAAAAAAAAGTTTCTTCTTGAATCTTATTTTAGAAATGGAAATAAATTTAAAAAATGGCGAATGGCAATATACTGTATCCTTCTTTATTAATTTTCTCCTTAAAATTACACGTCAAGATCTATTTTGACAATTTGACTTTTGAACAGATTAATACATTTCTCTGTCCATAGCCTACTCCGAGTTAGGTTTTTTATTGAATACACTGTATATTAATATTACATATACCCTTAAGAATTACCGTTGATACGAATATCGTCAGTGAATTTGAAGAATTTTAAAAATTCCTTGTGTACAAAAAATGTTAAATTCATTACTTATGTCACATAAAATGGAAATGGCGAGAGGTATTGTGCTGGCCACAACATATTTTTTTATATATAGGAGAAAATGAAATTCCCTTTTGTAAAATTGAATCTCCGCGAATAAATTTAGTTAAAGTATGAAACAAAATATATGTAGGTTGCGGTGTCAAGAAATGGTAAAAGTGTTGTGGTAAAGCGTGCATTATTTGTTATGCATAGTGTCTCGTCGTAAAGTATGTAGTCTGTGCCGTTCTGTGGCACTAGGGCGGATGTGAAAGAATTTCGTTGACTTATTCCTATAGCTATGTATATTAATTCGGTAAAGAAACATATTCTTGTGTGAATAGTGGTTTACAGGAAAATATGACCAATTGAAACTGTTTCTGGAAAATAACAGTACGAGAAACGGAACATATAATAATCACACGTATAAAAACAAGAAATATCTTTTTGAATTTATTTTCAGAAATCGCCACTTTTTGAATGTTTTGTAACTATAGAAAATAATTATACATAATTTTTATAATCAGCTGAAAAATGCCATATTGTTATAGACAAAAATAATAATAAAGTGTAACTGTAAATCTGAGGAAATCAGCAATCTTTGAACCAATGTCACGTCATAAAATAAGGCAATATTTGAAGCGCTCGGGGGAACAAGTACTTTATTCCTCCGAGCGCTTCAAATATTGTCTTGTTTTATGACGTGACATTGGTTCAAAGGTTGCTGATTTCCACAGATTTACAGTTACACTTTATTATTATGTACCATAAGCAATATTTTTGTAAAAATCAAGTTAATCATACACAAATGCGCTTGGATATAGTCGCAAGCCATTCCACAAATATCTGAAAAAATAACGAAAGATAGCAATACCGCGTTGATAATATTTTGTTCCTCGCTTGAATATTTAGCTTATTTGAAATCAACAATGTCTCAAGCCACAGAAAATTCATCATGGCGGACAGACAACAAAATTGTTTGTGACTTAAGCAAGGGCGAAAAGGACAAGGATTTCGATTCGGAAGATAGTGTTAGGGACCCGAATTATTATTCAACTAACAGCAGCTTCGATTTTTCGTCTGCAAGCATATTATCGGTAAAAAAATAATAATGCGGCTTAAGACCATGTTTTTGTATATTGTATTGTGGTATATTCCATTTCACCTATTATACTGAAAAGTTGATATTTTAATACGTTCTTCACAAGTTTGACAATGCTACATTGTCTAATTATTGGAGTAATATTCCATCATGAAATATTACCATATCATATATCATTATTACGCTTTGGATATTGAAATATTGAAAATACTTTTACTGTGGCTTATGCCTTTTTTTTGAGTAAAAATTATTTCATGTCATATTTAGTACAAGGTTGAAAATTGTTACTTTCTAGGATATTATTATTTAAGTTTTATATTGTAAGCAAAGAATTTTGTATAATGTTATATTGTTCATTCAACATTCCTTTTATGTTAATACCTATCTTTCTACAAAAATTTTGAACACTGTACCAAGAGTGTACTTGTTGCATTGAAACAAAAACTCATGCCACAACATTTTTTTTATATGTACAAATATGTCATCATTACCGAAATGGGTAATATACCGTTACATCAATAATTTATGTAGCCCCCCAAAAAAGCAGTAATTAATTTCAGGATTTCACCAAAACTTTTCAAGTCCTGTTCCCCCGAGCGCTTCATTTATTGTAATAATAACCAATGTGAATGTTGACATGTCAGTAAATTCTTGAAGGGCTTTAGTGATAGACAGATAATCACAGAATCAGAGGCGGATTAACTAGTAAGCAAAAGTTTGGGCGTCAAAATTTGATGGGCGCAAAATTTCATCATATTTCATGAAATAGTAAAAATCTCAAAAAAGGTTACATTTTAAAAAATATTTTTGCTAATCTAAAAAGTCGGGATAGAGGTAGCAAGTATGAATATAGCAATGGTTACTGCGCCGTTATTGAAAAGGAAACCACTAAAAACTCATCATTGCATTTTTTGACCAAAGACCTAAAGGTAACGAAAGGTAAAAAACATAATTATAAAGTATAAACATTTATCATCCATTACATTTTCATCAGTACTATTTTTGCTATTCATCGTTTGATATAATTTATAATCTCAGCATTTAATTTATTTGCTCTAGGAGGAATAATAGCAATAATTAATGCCATGAATAATCAGTAATCTGCTATTACGAGTAGAATTGATTTCTGTCGGAGTCGTGCTTTACGCGTAGCTATTAATAAAGAGTAAAAGTGTTGATTCCCAGGCTGCCATAGGCATGTGCAAAGTGGATCCCTCCTACATTATTGTATTTTTCTAAATAGAGAATTACACATTATACACGAACAAACGAGACTTCCTGGATGGATATTTCTGATAGCTTCACCGTTCACTACTTCCTAACAATTAAAGTGAAAACCCTGGAAATCGCTTTACATAAGAACAGAAAACCTCTTTTTAACCATATAGGAATTAATGTTATCCATTACACGGACATTATAGAACACTTTGTGGATCGTTAAAACTCTTGCTTTCCTGATACATGCACATGAATACGAAATGCTATATTCATATCCAATAGTTATTTATGATGTAAGTGTTAAAAGTGATATTTTATTTTGTGAGAAGCAAGTTTAGAACCAAACCTTCGAACAAAATAAAATCATTTTTAACAAGTTTCAATATATTAATTTCAAAAATGGGAAACCATTTAATTATTAAGTAATCTAACTTGGATTGTAAAAACGCAAAGTATAACGATCGTAAAGCAACAATATTTGAGAAATAATAATAAAAATAAATAAAAAGAGAATTTCTCAATCGGACATTACTTGGAAGAGTTGAAAAGGTTTTGGTAACAATTGGACAACCGGAAGTAGCAGATTCTTGAAAAAAATGTACTAAATATTATTTTTTGAAAATTTTTGTTCTTGCTAATATTAACGAAAAATAAATTCTCCCGAGTTTGAGTGTATTAGGATGAAATTTGCTTTGTGTAAGGCAATAAAACATTGTAAAATCACTATTTCACTCTGAAGCTGTGCGGCATCGAAGTAAAAGTAAATATTTGACAAAACGCAACTTAGGAATAGTGAACTAAATTACATTCTTTTGGATCGCCAAGTTAAATTGTATGGACTGTACAAGAAATGTTAAATACAATAGGGCGCGAGCAGTCATGTCACTTTTTTGGCTTTCACATGCAGATACGGGGATCCGTGTCAGAATGATAGCTAGTAATTATGTACATAGATGTCAAATATCATAATTTTTCATTCTAAATTTAATGATTTTGTCAAGGCCAACAAAGTCACATGACTGCTCGCGCCCTATACTTATGTAATCAAAAACGGAAGTGGCGAGAGGTATTGTGCTGGCCACAACAATTTTTTGTTAATACATATTTAGATACATTTCAAAGTGTACATTTTAAATTTTCAAACAGCATCTCAAAATATTTATTTTCGAGATAATCATTCCCAAAATTTGTACTTAAAAAAAAACTATGTCATTTTGAATTAGTTACTGCATAATTCCTATTGTTGCAAATTTATAAAGTTATTAACAAATATTTATATTTCGTTTTACTTTAAGCTCATTTTATTTGCATATACATAGCCTACTGAAAAATAACTTTATTTATATTTATTTTTCTCAATATTTTTGTTTTGTAAGGATATAAAATAAATACATGATTGTACTCTGGTTTAAAAAATATAAGATTGTCTTATAATATTTTTTTTTTATAATATAGAAACTATTTGAGGTAGCTTGTTTTGCTGTGACATCTGTATAAATTTGTTTTTTCATATTACAGAATTTAACATAAATAAAAATAATGCAACTATGTATGTAGTAATAATAATAATAATGCTTCTTCTTTCAGTATACAAACATAATTTTTTAAAAGTTATAGATGTTGAAATTATTTCTGGAAAATTAAAACTTTTACGTAAGAAATGTTTAAACCGGTAGAATAATATATAGGTCATATATTGTTAACATAATTTCTATTGAATTTTGAAGAATGTCTTTTTCATGAGACACGCGTTAGATAACAAAAACAGTAGACAGTAACTCATATAATGAGTCTGAGCATCATTATTACTGCCTGAAGACGTGCGAAGACTCATTGCCCGTAATTACCAAATAATAGTGTTTTGAAAGTTGACATTTGCCCGTAATGATAAGAATTGCAGCAACGTATTACAACATCGAGATTGAAATACACGAAATATCATACGGGTACCGACATTTCAATTTATTTATTTAGAAATATCATTCAGCGTTAATGTTAATGGATATTTTACTGACGTGCTTCTGCATTTTAATTTTATTCATCTTAATTACTAAATTGCTAAATTATATTGTTGAAGTGTAATGTCAAGAGAAAGTTATTCATCTGTCAAAACAAAACAATTACGAGAAGAGTTTTAAGAGTCAGATGAAAACAGAAAAGTTTCTTTAAACAGAGCACTAATAAAATAAATAAATGTAATTTGCATAAACTGTAGACAGCGTGGAGCATAGGAGACAGTTTCTAATGCATTTTAAATTATATTATTTACATATGGGCATTATTTAAATTCGTGTAAACATTTTCTATTCTAAACAGACCTAATATATAAAATTATAGCCTAATTTTGATAATTTAAGTAAACGAACAAAATTATATATTTATCTTTGACTCTCTTGAATTTGAAATTTAATAGTGTACGGTTATGTTTCCAAAGTTAAAAAAAATCTGATGTGGACACCACACGACTTCCTTGTACGATTATTAAACTATACATATTTTTTAATAAATAAATTACAAAATATTAATTTTAACTTCAAAACAGTAAGATTATTGCGACCATAAAGGGAGTTTTTAAAGAGAGTTTTGATTACAACAAAGAAATATTTGATTACAACAATGAATATGATTAATTTCACAATAAAAATATAATATTTGTTATTGTACGAATCATAAAATTGCACGTATTTAACGTAATTTGACATGAACATTTTTTTTTTTTATCCGAATCCATAACAAGCTTTATTACAAAAACAAAAAATCTGATGTGGCCAGCACATAACCTCTCGCCATATATTTTACCTGGCTGTATGCATAAAGCAAAGAATATTTTTATAAATACAAATAATATATTCATATAAATCTATGACGTATAAACTTCTTTGTTATTCAATAATAGCATGTCTCAACATGAAGATATTTTACCATAAATTATGTTACAATAAATTACAAAGTAGAGTACTATATATAAATATTAGGCTGGTAACAGCAATTTTCAATTCGAACAACGTTGTTTACTTTCTCTTCATATTCTTCTAGTAAAAACATTAATTTTGGGCGGTCTAAAATGTATATATGGATTGTGCATCTATTCTTACATATCTTCTTTTACATTTTATTTTTTCATACATGTTATATCTAAATAACACTAATTCCCTTTAATAAAGTGACGGATAGATTGCACTCCGATTATTCTTATATCGATGTGTAATTTTAATAGAATAATACAACCTTTTTAGTTAAATTCTGTTTGTATTTATTTAAATTACAACGTGTCGACAATATAGACTATTGCCTTCTTCAGGTAAAAACATGAACTACAAAACAACAAATACAAATAAATAAATAACAAAACATAGCAACAGGTAACTAGGTGACAATTACAACAAATTTAAAATAGGAAGCCATGCACGACAACTTACTTGAGAAGAATTTGATAGCTTTTTCGCAATTCAAAGTTACTCTAGTCTATAGTACTGGTGTACATTGTCCCATAATGTTTGAAACAAATTTAAGTCCTTCAACCTAGACTTGTCATCTCCATAATAGTCACAGATCAAGAATTAAGGGATTCTCCAAGTACATTTTTCTTTCATTACTCATTATTTCTGACACTGACATTTATCTGTCAGTTACAAATAATTTAAATTATCAACTATTTTTCATGGCATTCTTTCGGCTGTCAAATTTATTACAACAGATTATTTTATATATTATACTTCTTTTATCTCTAAATCTATGGAATATATAATAAAATATTTAAATGTATCAGATAGAGAATTTAATTTTCTTTAATATTACCACGAAAAATTTTCAAAAAATATTATTTAGAAGATTTTTTTTCAAGAATCTTCTACTTCCGGTTGTCCAATTATTACCAAAACCTTTTCAGATCTTCCCATGAATGTCCGATTGGGAAATACGTTGTTAAACAAATTTTAAGTCTTATAGTTTTTGAGTAACCGTCCTTCCAACATCCCACACACACACATCCACACACACACACACACACACACACACACACACACACACACACACACACACACACACACACACACACACACACACACACACAGACATCATCGTAAAAATGTTAAAATCGGATTGTAGGGACCTTAAAACATGCTTATTCAATAAAATCTGGATATGCGATTTTTAGCATGAATGCAATACCTCTCTTAGCGAGAGGTAAAAAGTATATAATTTTTATATTTACATATCTCGCTTATACAAAGGGCTAATTTAATAATACTTGATGTGCTAGACGCAGAAATTAATTCTCTAAAACTTTTATTTGAAGAATTTATTTCTAAAATAAAATCATTTTATCAAAGAAAAACTGTTAACAACTTCATGTAATGTACCACTTCCGGTTAGCCTATTTTAACCAAAAGCTATTATGTTATTTCGATTGACATAAAAGTCTTGTATACCAAATTTGAAAAGTTTTGGATTATATTTTAAAACAGTTTTTTATTAAAATCTATTATAGGCTTCATGGAAATTGTGTAATAACCAGAAAGGGAGGTGCACAACTAGATGTTATAGCAGTCCTAAATACAAAATTTCAACTTTCTACGGCTTACCGTTTTTGAGTTATGCGAGATACGTACGTACAGACGTCACGACGAAATGGATATTTCCGCTGAAATCTGAAAACCGAAATTTTTCGCGATTACAATACTTCCTTTACTTACGTACAAGGAAGTAAAAAAAAATTAAATAACTGGAAAAACAATTAATTTATTTGAATCGATTGTAATCCAATATTTAAATATAGCATTAAAAGCATTCTATAAAATATGTGATATGCGATTTTTAGCATGAATCTAATACCTCTCTAAGCGAGAGGTAAAAATTGGATTTTTAATTATCAGATCCGCATCTACTGGATAACAATTTTACCAGTTGTTAATATCACCTTGTTGTTGAAAAAGTCCGAATAAAAATAATATTCTCAGAATATCTTTGAAATAATAACTTCATATTTCTGTTTGCAGATTGGCACACAAAGCAATGTGATAATATTCATTTCTTTTTAGATTTCTATCTGAAATTTCTACTAACAAAAACATAATCTAAATATTTTTTTCTAATAATAATAAAATTTTCTACAATAGAATTAGTTGCATTACATGCCAATTTCACCCAAATTACGTATATTTTCTCCCATTTCGTATGTAATGAACTGTAAACAACTGCAACAATCCATATCATTGTTTATTTTATGGCAGCTACAATGAAATCAATCAATTGTTAAATCAATCTGCGTGTAACAGGAATTGTTCATGTTGCATTAGAAACTGTTGTCGGCAGTTGTCATGTTAATGATGTTGTGATGTTTTATTATGGTAAGGTCAGCCAATGACAGGTCGATCCGTTGTTTGTTGGTTACCGTGGTTACCGGTTAACAATAAACACAAGTTCATTGATCTCGGATGCTCCGGTAGCTTATAACAGAACAGAACAGGATGGGATGAGGATGCTGTAAGAGCACGTTTACGTAAGATAGAAAATGATTTATTGATAATTAAAGATAATTAAAAAATGATTAAAATTAATAAATAAATGAATTAGTATTATCGCTTCCTTTATTTTTTTTACGCTAAATTAATACATATAATATTATAAGATAGTGGAGATTATAAATTATTTCTAAGGTCTAGTACCGTCAAAAAAAATTGTTATAAATTAGTAATTATGTACATAGATTCAAGATTTTCTAAATACACGTAGTTAATTTGTCACCAGGAGTGTGGAATTTACTTGTCGAAGAAAATAAACCACATGGAATTGCAAAATCACTAAATTTAGAATGAAAAATTATGATATTTGATATCTATGTACATAATTACTAGCTATCAATCTGACATGGATCCCCCTATCTGTTTGTCAAGGCCAACAAAGTCACATGACTGCTCACGCCCTATTGTATTTAACATTTCTTGTATACCTGCACTCTACACCAAATATTCTACTTATATCTATTCTTTATATTTAGATTTTTTAATTTTAAATTCATTCTATGAAGAAATTTTGCCCTCTTCTAATTTTTCGCAATGTTTCCAATTCATTGTCAGGATTGACAACATTTTTGAATGGTATATGTAATATACCTATAATTTTAAATATTTAACTATTAATACAATAAGAAATAATATAATGTATGTACTTCCCAGAAAAAATCTTCAGTAATGTCTCTAGATTTTTGACACTGGCATTTATCGGTCAGTTACAAACATTTTAATTTATTACAATAGATTATTATATACCTTATATTTCTTTATCTCCAAATCTATAAAACTTATAATTAAATATTTATATGTATCAAATAGAAAATTTAATCTTCTTTTATTCGCAAGAAGAAAAATTATCAAAAAATAATATTTAGAATATTTTTTTCAAGAATCTGCTACTTCTGGTTGTCCAATTATTACCAAAACCTTTTCAGCTCTTCCCAGTAATGACCGATTGAGAAATACGTAGTTGAACAAATATTAAATATTATAGTTTTTGAGAAATCGTCCTTCCAACCTCCACACACACATATATCTACACACACACACACACACACACACAAACAGACATCATCGTAAAAATATTAAAATCGGATTGTAGGGACCTTAAAACGTGCTTAATCATTAAAATCTGGACATGTGATTTTTACCATGAATCAAATTTCTCTCTTAGCGAGAGGTAAAAAAAACATATTTATTTATGTATACAAATAACTACTGCAAAATTATACAAATTTTATTCTTTTTTCATAAATTTTGATTGCGTTCTTTACTTTGAGCAACTTATTAATAAAATTCTTCAATCAATGAACAATTTTAAAATTCATATCAAATTCTTATTTACAGTACAGTTATTCACTGATGAATAAATTTTTAGTAACTAGAAATTTGATAGGTATAGGTACAACAGAAAATTCAAGTTTTGTCGAGGAATCCGTTTCTTATGAATCTCCAATTAGAGTTCATTGCTCTATAAAAACATGAATAAGATTTTTAAACTTTTGCTTGAAGAGTAATTTTCCTGGTTGAGAATTGACTTATTGGTGTCACCTTTTTAATCATATTTACATATTTATTAACGAAATTACTAGCTGTTAACTGCAACAGTTTACATTTATGATGAATTAGAAATAATAATCATAGCCTGATGGTGTGATATGATGGACGTATATTGCGTGGTTAAATTAATTCGAACTGTTTACAAGCAAAATAAATAACGTTTAGAATAAAAATTATACCAAATTAATACTTTAATCGTTGCCATTATAGGAGATTAATTTAATGATTGTCACGTTATAATAACGAAACAAAAATAACGTTATTTTGTTTTTTATTAAATTATACATAAAGTTATATGTAACGAATTATTTTTTTATAACGTTATCAAATAACGTAACAATTCGTTAACGTTATCCCGTCCCTGTTCTAAAGTCATTAGTTTGTCCAAAAAGCACTGGTTGTTATAAAGGAAATATGAATATCCTGTACACATAAATACGTATAGATACAGCGGCGTATATAAGGGGGAGGGGGCCGAAGGAAAAAAATATAAAATAAACAATTAAATGTATTTTAAATATCCACGCATTGTTTTGTCCAATCATTTCAATTTTTGATTTTGATCCACCAATCAAATACATATTTTCCAGGTCACTAAAAAGCTATAAACAATATTGCCAAAATTGGATAATTAAAATAATAGGAGAAGAGGAAGTGTAAGCACATTTTTTTTAAAGAATAAATAAAAAATGTTGAAACATCATTTATTTATTTAAAATATGGTCAGGCATTACCTTTTCTTTCATAAAAATATCATTACAAATTTTATTTTCATGATAAAGTTCGAAATGAGCATTTTCAGCTGTCATTAATCCTGAAACATGATTCATGCTGCCATCTTATGTGACGTCGTTAAACTACCAAACGTCAAAGTTTTTGAAAAACTGAACGTTTCCTGGATGAATAAATATTTGTAATATTATTTCTTCGTAAATATTGTACACAGAAAAATAATTTTTCATTAAACATGCATCACTTAATCACAATATAACTGCATTTCAATTGTCCAATGAAAATTTAGATGAAATATTTTTCAGGTTGTTAAGAACAATGTTGCCAAAATTAGATAAATAATAGGAGAAGAGGAAGTATAAGCACATTTTTTTTAACAACAATATGAAGGATTTACAAAGAAATAAAAATATTCTGACGAATTGCTTGCTTTCTGTATTAATTTATATAGAACTGAAAGTATTAATTCCTTCACAAGACGTTTCAATATTTTCAATTTTGACGTTTGATAGTTCGACGACGCCTGGATAGATGACAGCATGAGTCTCGTTTCAGGAATGAATTAATGATAGCTGAAAAAGCTAATTTGGGACTTTATCTCGAAAATAATGCAGATAAAATATAAATATCTGACGTCTGACTTTATTTTATACAAATATATGATGATTGAATGTTTTTTGTCTCAAAATTTTCCAAAACTGACGTTTCATGGTTTACTCGTCTGTCATTATTTTTGTTATCCAACTGTGGCAATATTGTTTATAGTTTCTTAGCGATTTTCGATTCAAAATTCAAATTTGATTGGTGGATGATATTGTTTAATATGATTTATTTACAATTATTTAATTTACAAACCAACAGAAACAGGCAATAAAACTAAAATTCGATTAAATATATCTGTACATCCTACACCTTATGGTACAAATAACTTTAATTTTTTTTGTATAATCCTGCGAAATATAAATCTATATACGCCATTGTATAGATATTTTGGAAATTTTCGATAAACAAATGAGATGAGGTGATGGTGATGTGATGATTATCCCATCTCTTCGTTTTCACTTGTTCCCCGATTTCCTTCCTCCGTTCGTGGCCGGCTTTCACCTGTCGTTGTGGGGCCCCGCGCTCGCGCTACCGCCTCGCGCTGCGCCCCGCAAACCCACATCCACAAGATGAGTCCGGTACGAGCCCCAGTGCCTTACAGTACGCCGCTCTCGGAGACTACCTGACCCAGATCAAGCGGACGCACCGTAACCGACCAACTACATACATTCAAATACACTAAATAATTAAATATTTAGAAGAAATATTATATACATACAAGATTAATTTAGGGTGCGACGTGTGAGGGATTTTATTTTGGATATGGCAAGTCTGCAAATCTTAATATAAGATTAACGGTTCATTTTACAAAATAATGTTACAAATGATTTTTCTACAAAATTAAATATTATATATGTAAATAATTTAGGCCTAGTATTTTCATGCCGAGTTAAAAAGTTAACTGTCCGTTACAGAAAATAAAACAAGTAAAATTTCTAAATTTAATGTATTTATCTGTAACCGATTGAAAAATAGACGTATTTCGGACAATTTCATAATAAGAAAGTAACACTTTCGGCAATTAGTTTTTTTTTGTAATCGTACGGGAAATAACTGTTCTCATCTTAAACTGAATGCGAGAAATATTTAATTCCTGCCCTAAAGATATCATGAAAACAATTGTTAAAATCGTTTAAATGTATAGCCACCCAAAAGTAGCTGATGATTATGTCAAAAATTTAGAATACATTTTGTAAACATTTTGTTTTATTTTTGTGGACGATTAAAGAAAAAAAATTGTTTGCAACACATGCAGAAAACGTGATTCTAAAACTTCATGCAAATTTCAAAATTCACTGCATTCGTTTCAAAATCACTAATTGTCCGCAAAATAATATATGTTGCTGAATAATGAGTCGATAAGTTTCACAAATTTTTGACATTTTCTAAGATTAACTGCTTATTTTACAGTCGTAGATAAACAGATATTTTACTGAATTTGACAAAAAAAAAATGTTAATTACATCCAGGAAAATTATTTCGAAATTAATGTCAATTATAAATTATCATCTACCAACCGATAATATAAAATATAATATAAATCATCATACTCTAAGGAAGGTCCTAAAATACTCGCATTATAATGGCATCTTAGAAAAATATTTTATTTGAAATCGTAACCAAAGTGCACAAAAATCGTCATTATAAGTAAGAAATCGGCACTAAATAAATTCAAGACGATTTCATGAAATGTAGTGTTCCCAACCTTATGATATTTATTGTACATATAAGATAATTTGTGCAGACATATTTGTACAATAGCAAATTTTTATGTAAAATGACAAAAAAGATGTGCAAGAAGATCGAATTAAATAATTCCGATGAACAAATTTGAGATAACACGCATAATTTTCAGTATTCATTACTATAACTTCAATGTCCGGTGGTTTGCAACACTGAATATAAGTTTGTTTGACTGACAGCAACTAACAGATTTGTCATCATAACCTATAAAAATAAATATATCTTCCTTTTCACCCTACGGCCGCGGCAACTAAATTCCACACTCGTGATAAAAAATAAAACTTCAGTGCCTTGATACATAAATAACTATTCCAATGTGGGAGTCAGTTTATATGCAACTCTTCTTTCATATATGGAAGTTATGAAGACTACCACAAAATTTAATGACAAAAGTAAGTGGCCAGGGCCGGCTTGAGGCTAAACAAATTAATATAATTTATTATTTTTTAAGTAAGAAAGCAGAAATAAAGAAAAATTAGCTAAGTATATTTTCATATGTAATATAACAAGTGATATGATTATCATCGATGATATTCTTGAGTGAAATCTGCTGCTTCGGTTGCACGAGCAATATCTTCAATTATTAATCATATCACGAGCTTATATTTAATGAGAGGATATAGTGATTTTTTGCAACATATTGTGTGTGCTGCTAACCTAACTTTTGATATACATATTCATATTGGATTAAGACATACGGTACTTATGAGTTTTATTTACTATATCGGAGTTTGAGTTATTGTTATTAAATTAACTGTTAATGTTGTAAATAAATAAGTGATAATTTCTTTGTTTTTTATCATCGCTGTGATAAATGCGATTGCACATCATAAAATTATAAATAAAATACAATCTGATTTTCATATTTCAGTACATTCATTTACAACAAAATGAAAGTATCTTTACAATAATTAAACATCAAATTATCTTTCTTCTTCGTGCTTATACTTTCAAATCGAAGATCCTCTCTTCGCTCATTTCATCTCATGGTACAGTAAATCATCTCTGAATGCCTACCACTCCCGTCAAATTCCTCGCGATCAACTTGCCACCTGGGTCACCGAACCGAACTACTTCCTCTTCATTCATAACAAACAGTCAACTCACCAGGTCACGTGGCAACGCCTGTTTCGCCGAAACCGCAAGGAATTCATCTTTCCTTGTCTTTGAACATGAATTCATCGTGGTTGACTGTAACAAACCGATTAACTAGTGCTCGTGAACTAGATACGAACTTTGGAAGCCTTTCTGGGTCAATTTTTTTTATTTAGAGGTTAGGAGAATAGATTTTATCATAATTTTATTTGGATATCTGATGAAAGTTGATTGTTAGCTTTAGAAAATTAATAAAATTGTTGCAAGAACGAAGAAAGTAATAAAAAAAATGAGTTGGCATTTGAAAAAATAATTTACCAGTAACGTAATACTCATAAATGGAAACTTTCCCACGGAATATGTATTTATTTAACAAAATCATGTAATAAAATGTATTTAAAAGATGTAATAGTTTGAGTATCACTGATGTAGAGTAATTGCCCATCAATTATGTAATACATACACTATACTATTTATAATTAATAATAGCGCTAAAGAAAGGAAGGTTCATAGTTTATAGTAGATTTAGAAAGGAACACTGATTACAGCAATACACTATGCATTCACTTATTTACAATCTTCTTCTATACTAATTTCCTATCTTTTGTTTCAGATAATTCAAAATGATTCGACAAATTTTGCTCCTTTTCTTTGGAGCGACGGTAGTCCTTGCTCAAAGACGTCTCGCCCTACCTGATCCTCGCAGTTGTGCCAACCGTAAGTTCTTACAGATAAAACCCCAAAAATGGTCGTCTACTAAATTAATGCCAGTTACTCCAACTATACATTCATTTCACGTAAGCAAATAACAGATGGCGCTTAAGAGCCGGCCCTTTATGCATTAAATAAATTTAAATTCGTGAAACTAAACTTCGTCCACTTCTAATTTTTTTATTTGTGCCATATATGAATATTAAAAATTACAACGTCGAAATCAAAAACATGGTTAAATATCACTTAATTCTGTCGATTTTATTTAGTAAATTACAACTTACAGATGTACATTCTGACCAATCAGATGGCCTAATTTACTTTTCCATCTAAAACACTATTTTCCTAGATGAAATGAACTATAGGCTTATATTTTATGTGGCCCTTGACCATTGAACAAAAATTGCTATAGTTTGGTTCACAAAAGATGTCTATTCAAGATTACTTGTTCGAAGAAAGAATACACAACAATTTATATAGCAGTAGCTTAGCAACATTTTGTATTAGAAAGAGAAAGATTATTTGACGTATGCCTGGGAACACACGTATTGTCCTAATATTCATACATCGCCCTGTTCATTTCTTGTTTCTGTTTCCTAACGTTCAAATCTTGACCATGAAGTTGGCGCAGATGAAGATCGCGCGCTCACGATTTAAAAAATACACTCCGGAGTACAAAATGTACCCGAAAATTATTTATTGAATCGGAATAGGTAGTTATTGTTAGTATTTTTATTTAAAAATTGTACTGCGGAGTGTACTTTTTAAATTGTGAGCGCGCGAAGTTCATCTGCGCTAACTTCATGGTCAAGATTTGAATGTTATAAAATAGAACGAAACAAGAAATGAACAGGGCGATGTATGAACATTATGACGCTTCATACATAGCCCTTTAAAAGTGAAAATCAATGCGCTACGCATTTTCTCACGATTTGGAATCACTAAACAAACGGATATGTCGCAATAGTTCCCATACTTAAAAGAGTATAAAAACGGTATTGTTATATGATTGTTGAGTAACGAGAAGCTAATAAAATGAAATGAACTTTCCGATTAAACATCTGCCCGATATATGAGCAGTAATTGCCCGCTATACTCATTGTTGTATACATTTTCACTCGATTCATATTAGATAATTCGCTTCCAGTTGCATAACTTTCGCAATTATAACAATTTAAACCTATCGTTCTATGAAATATAGGATTATAATTCCAACGCATTATATTGCACAACAAAATTATTATCTGGGACATAAACTATAAACGGTATACTATACATAACATTGTCATTAAAATGAAACAAGTTTTCCGTGTTTATATTATGTTTCGTAACAACGCCCATTTTCACTCAACTTGAACTTGATACTCAATTGGCTCTAGAAATGTCAATCTGTCAACTTAACCTACAAATTGTTTCCAGGTGTTCGCCACGCCACCTACAGAGACGCCCGCGGAGTAGCCCACTCCTACTTCTTCAGCTGGGAACACGGTCCCACCCGTAACCTCGAAGTCGACTGGCTCGACGCCCGTAACATTTGCCGCAGACATTGTATGGACGCCGTATCCTTAGAAACACCCCAAGAGAACGAATTTATCAAACAACGTATCGCTCGCGGAAATGTGCGTTACATCTGGACTTCTGGTAGAAAATGCAATTTCGCTGGTTGCGATAGGGCTGATCTCCAACCACCAAACATCAACGGATGGTTCTGGAGCGGTTCTGGGGTGAAGATTGGACCTACGACTCAAAGAAATACTGGAGATTGGTCTCATACTGGAGGATTTGGGCAGGCCCAGCCCGACAACAGAGAAGCTGCTCAGGTATGACAAATGTCAACAATACCCACTCGGTCCTAAATTATGGTATACATTTCTATAAAGACGTATTGATTATGGATATAAAATAATAAGTTTAGGTGCAATTTCTTCAAAATTGAGCTGCTCGGGTATGACAAATTTCAACAATACCCACTCGGTCCCAAATTATGGTATCCATTTCTATAAAGACGTTTTGATTATGGATATAAAATAATAGGTTTAGGTGCATTTTTTTCAAAATTAAACTGCTCAGGTATGATAAATTTCAACAATACCCACTCGGTCCCAAATTATGGTATACATTTCTATAAAGACGTTTTGATTATGGATATAAAATAATAGGTTTAGGTGCAATTTTGTCAAAATTAAGCTGCTCAGGTATGACTATTTTCAACAATACCCACTCGGTCCCAAATTATGGTATACATTTCTATAAAGACGTTTTGATTATGGATGGTTGTATAAATCGCGAAAAATACGAAGTCCAGAGGGCAGCAGCGTTCAATAAAAATTGTATATTAATCAATAAAACAATAGTTATTTATGTACCAAGGCACTGAAGTTCTATTTTTTATCACGAATTTGGAATTTATCTGCCGGGGCCTTTAGGGCCAAGGAATATAAACCATATGAATTTCAGTCCCAATTAAATTTTATTTGAAATCGAGGAAAATAAACCATATGAGTGATAAAAAGGAACTTCAGTGCCAAGGTGCATATTAAATTTTATTTGAAATCGAAATTTTGTGAAAATGAAGGATATATTTTTAGGTTATGATGATAAATTTGTCAATTGATGTCGGTTAAACAAACGAACTTATGTTTAGTGTTGCGAACATCCGGACAAGTTATAGTAATGAATACTCAAAATTATGTGTGATCTCAAATTTCTTCATAGGAATTATTTAATTCGTTCTTCTTGCAGATATTTTTGTCATTTTGCATACAAATTTGCTATTGTACAACGTTTGTCTGTCCAAATTATCTTATATGTTCAATAATTATCATAAGGTTGGCAACACTACATTTCATGAAATCGTCCCATAATGAATTACTTTAGTGCCAATTTCTGAACTTTTAACGACGATTTTGTTCACTTTAGTGACGATTTCAAATAAATATATTTATTATTGACAAAGTTTGGTTTCACAAATTTAAATTATTTATTTAATGGATATAAAAATGGTTGGTTTTCAAGCGCCATAAACTTATGGTAAAGAACCGTCAGGATTATGTATTTTTTATTTCAAATTTATTCTTCAGAATTATTTAGTTCGTTCTTCTTGTACATATTTTTGTCATTTTACGTACAAATTTATTATTGTACATCGCACCCTTACCCAAATTATCTTACATTTATAATAATTATAATGTTGGCAACACTGAATTTGCATGAAATGAATTACTTTAGTGGCGATTTCAAATAAAACCATAATTGAGACAGAGGAAGTATTTTTGCTTCACAAACTTTGTTAAATACGTTGAACTGTTCCGTCCTTCCGCGCATGATAAGATTGAATGGAAATTTTAATTACATAAACATAGGTAAAAATTTTCATTTTACATCGAAGGTCGAAACATTTTGTCGGTTTAACTATTTTTAATTTTAAATAATACAAAAATTATAATTTTTTAAAACAATCAAAACGCACATATTTTAAGTTATAAAAATCAAAATTCATCTTTCGTACTCCAAAATGACAAAAAACTTTCCGTATATTGATTCTTCGAACCAGCGCTCTTCTAAAATATAAAAACTTGCACAATATAATAACATTCTTCGAACAACAATCTCAAGTCTTGCAATAACAAAAGAAAACATAAGTTTTTGCGAAGTAGTCTCAGGTAAACAACATCGTCAAGGTCAGTGAAGCACGCGCAGTTTCATCATCAAACGACAACGATACATTCTCACGGTTTGTTCTTGTTTGGTTGTCAGGGTAACGATGAATCATGCTTGTCCATCTTGAACAACTTCTACAACGATGGCATCAAGTGGCATGACGTTGCTTGTCATCACATCAAACCATTCGTTTGCGAAGACAGTGAGGAGTTACTGAACTTTGTCGCATCTCGTAACCCAGGCATTCGTCTGTAAAAAATCCCAAAAATCCTTTGTCCTTCCTTTGTGAATAATCCCATTCAATAATTATTATTAGTGTAGAGTAAACACATCTATATGTACCTATTTTATTAATTAAATTATACTTTTTATTGTAATACATTTATTTATTATATTATAATCACAGTTTACAGGTTTAAGACAGTTCACCCAAGCAGAACTTATTAAATACAAATAAGGTACAGTTTGATTCACGAAAGATGACTATTCAAGGTCACCTCCATTGTAACTGAAAAAATAAGTGTAATTTGTTTGAAAATTATGTTTTTTTTAAATAATGCCTTTCGCAAAGATTAATGTTCTTCGCCTATGTTTTTGCAAAACACAAAAACATAGACTTGACATAAACCATGAAATAATAATTTGATTTAAATGTCAACGTCACCGGGTAAATATTAGCATAATTAGATATTTGCAACTCTACGACATACGTCATTATTATTTGTAGTGTGTTAGACAGTAATGTCACCAGTTTACGCATATCTGTCACACAACATAAATTACAAAAACATACGTCAAATCAACCACGAAATATAACTAGACAAAACATTCTTTATCCCTCTTCGCTGAATGTTTTGATTTCGGCTAGCCAGGAAGTGACAACTAGAGATAGAGATATATTTAGTCTAGTTCGATAGTTTCTCACTAGATGCCATCTAGTGTTAAAGTCAAAATTTAAGCGCCAATACGATCCACCAGCAGTTCGCCATTTGTCTCCAAATATCGAAAGGCAGAAATTTGCTACAAGATATTTTAACACCTTTGTATGATCATATACTTGATCGAGACAATCTGAACAATCACGGAACACAATGGGGAAGTTTAGTGTATTTTATTTTATTAAAAATGTCTTCAAAAGTGATATTCTATATTGTATTCTACTCAAGGATGCCTAGATTTCTCAAAAAATGAAATTGCAAGTGCGCGCTGGGTCACATGGCAAAAGGAAATTTTAAAAATGGCATCCACATGTTTTGAGGTTTATAAGCAGTGACAGTTCTGTGTTGTGATTATTATAGTTTTGTTGTTCTTCTTGTGCAAACGACTGGTTCTATTTATTTCAGTTAGTGTATTATTGTATTCAATATTAAAAATTAAGTATCGTACAATAGTTTTGAAAACAAATACAATTCCAATTCGAACTAAAAACTCATAACCTCACTCCGCGAAAATGTAAACAAACCCACGTGACCTAGCCAGAAGTGTGTAGTGTAATGCCTCAAAATACGTTCAAAAAGTCAGGTCTCACCATTCTTTCTAGGCATGCGCGTAAGTCACTTGTAACGTCACAAAAGTTAGATAGATATTTTAAGTTAAATTAATTTTAGATATTTATTTTTAAATTAGAATAAACCACGAAACGAAAGTTATTGTAAACAATGTAACAATAAGTTTTTTTTTCGGTATTTTATATACTAAAGTAGATAGGTACTGAATTAACCAACTTAAAATATGTTGGATTATTCGAATGTTGGTTTTAATCATAATATAGTAGTTTTATTTTTTTATTTCCAAAGAATATATTATTAAGATCACTTGCACCTCTAGTGAGCAATGCTCAAACTAGACTAAACATATCTGTATCTCTAGTTGTCTTCTGGCCACCCGAAATCAAAACAAACCAAATGAAGTTTTCTTTATTCAAACAAGTGACCTTGAATAGTCATCTTTCGTGAACCAAACTATAATTAAACTACATTAGAATCACAATACTTTAATGGCTTTTTAATTGAAATAACGAGTTATAATTATGTAAAAGAAACATTTTTATTCGAACTACTATTAAAGATCTAAGTGTGTCATGTCATAAGAAACAATCTCTAAATTAAACAATGGAGATAAAAACTACATAATAATTAAATGGGATAATAACAAATACCATGTATAAATCCGCAATCGAATGGATCATCAAATTCAAATTTTATATCTTTATTTAGAAGAATAGGGGAAAAATATTGTAAACAATATTCGCTGTTTGACCACTGCAAATATTCCGGCCACGTAATATCGATATCGTACGTTTTTCCCGCTTCGAACAATAACGGTTCCGATATTTTCACGGTATGAATAGTTCCATACATCAAAGTTTGTCTTAATGACAATTGAACGACTTTTTTACTCGTCACGTCAGTAACAGTTAAGTTTAAGTTCTCCGTATACTTAGACGATAAACATGTTTCAGGCGGGCGACGGGTAGGCAATACGAATCCGCTGATCAAAACGCATTTATTAACTATTAATTTCGTCGTTAACTTTGATTCTTCGTTGGCGTGATAAACGTTTCCAGTTTTGAGAATTCTTCGTAATCCTAGTTTATACGGCAGTGGAATATTGTTTCTTTCTGTGCTTATTAAACACAAGTTCAGACTTTGTAACTTAGATTTATTTTCCAGTGATTCATCTAATTTGCATGATCTCAGAATTCCTATTTCGTCATCTTTTAATACTTGAGTAAACGTTTTATTGTTTATTTCTTCAAGAGGTAGAGAGAGAAATCTTATTCGAGATAATACTCCTGATTCGATTAATACTGACCTAATATTATCTTTTGTGATGTTTTGATTCTTCCGACGGCATTCAACGGCTGCCCAATTAATTGCAGCATTAAGTAGATCTATTTCATTGGCATTAAAATCATCTAAGTCTAATAAATATCGAAGAGTAGACGGTTTCACGTGATAATCACCACTTAAAATTATTTTTGCGTGCATTTGAATGTTATTGAGGCAAAGGTTACGAACGCTGTCCTCGTTAAATAAATCAGCGAATTCGTAATTTAATAAAACATTTGAAGCATCCATGTGTTGCTTGATGTAATTCAGGCAATAATGGCCCAAATCTTCTATTAAATATTTTTTAGCAATGTAGACTAACGCCCAAGCGTTAATAATTGACGAAATTTGTACTGTATCGGTGTAAATAAAATATAACATTTGTTTAAATTCTGATGATGAAATATCTTGGACTTTAATTTCTGTAGATGCCAATGGTCCATACAACATCGCTTCAAAAACAGGGCTACTTGATGCCAAAATTATTTTGTGCGACTGTATTTTTTCATTCTCTATTAAAAAACTACAATCACTGAATTTTTTCGTTTCAAACAATGATAAATATCGTTTTTTCATATAATTTTCATCCATCTATAAATAATAAACAAGATACTGTCATTCATATTCAAAAATTTAAACTTACCCTACCTTTAATGATTTATCTTCGTACACTAGCATTCGCGACATAATTTATATTGACTCTATTGCTCAATAATTTGTTTATAAACGTTCATGCGTTATAAATACCCTTGAACTCCGCAAATATACATATTCAAGGCTAATTCATACCACCAATCAACATCAGTGTTGCCACTATTATGAAGCAAAAATCCCACAAAGATACAAGAAAAATTCCAATCAGTGTTGCCAAATTATAAAATGAAAGTATCGTACCAACGAATGAAAATTATCGTATTTCGAAAAAAAATATCGTACAAAATCATCACACTTTTAAAAAATATATCGTACATTTTGTTTTTTCAAATTATGTATCAATTTCAAATCATCTCTATACATTTATAGTAGATTATATGATTTTAAATTTTACACTAAACAGAATTCCTCATAATTACATTTTTTGGGTTCTTTTGATTCTGTTAAAAAAATTATACATGTTAAGCATAGTCAGTGTCAGAATAATGATTGTCAAAATAAATACTAATAATTTGACGTATAAAACGTTACGCTTTTGTTCGTCTCTTGTTTCTAATTCCATGGCTAATACTATTAAATTGTAATTCCGTGAATTTTCAAATTTTATTTCTACAGTTATGAACTAAACCAAAATGAATTTTATTTATTCGGATGTAGAATTTTTTGCTTTACAACATCCATTCGAAACTTTTTGTCTAAAATAATTAGGGGAATATGTTAAACGCCTATGTTTCACTTTCCGTGATACATCCTGTATAATAATAATACTTTATTGTTCCTCTGGACTATACAGTCCAGTATTCCATCTCAGTATTCATCAAAATTGGAGCCAAATTTACGCATTGTAATTACAGACTAGTGTGAAGTGTACATGACGTGTCATCTCGTGTAATTTTTATGTGCAATGTCAAGTATCATCTTTATTTGATTTGGAAAGCAGGTAGATAATACATTATATTTCACACTTACTGACTAGAATATACAAGTTTCGATGGCATTATTATACCTTTTTTATTTCGTCTGTTTAAATAATTTCATGACTGACCACTGGCAACACTGATCTCTCTAAATAGTAGATAGATATGCATAACATTCTTCAAAATTGTGTTCTTCGCATGAACAGTATGTTAGCCAATCAAAATTTCTATTCTAAATTCTATACAAATATATTTAATTGGCAGTGATGGTAAAAATCCCGCAAATCTAAGGATATTTATAAAATTATCCCACTGGTTGGCAACACTGATCAACACTTTCGATTATACCGCGAAATGTTCGTTTAAAATTTTATCCAATCACAAATAACCGGTGTTACCATTATGAAAATAAATAGGGATTTTTGCTGTCACAAGGCACATGGAAATCTAACCTAACATTTATTATTAAAAATTGGTTGTAAAGAATATGAATTCTTTAACAAATATCGTCTCAAAATTAAGTCGTGCTCTTAAACCATGTAATTCCATAACCTCCGTACGGCAATATGGTAAACAAATAAGAAATCAGTGATAATAAGTATTAATTTATCATACTTTTAGCTGCTGCTAAAAAGAGATTTTATCGTAAAACCGGTGTTTTATTCAGTGATGGAAAGTACGAAATAACGTTAGATCAAAGAAAATTAAAAACTCCTACAGGTAAACCATTTTACGTGCAAAGTGAAGCCTTAGCTCTAGCAGTTGCAGCGGAATGGGATTCTCAAAAAGATAAAATACAGCAAAGTAATATGCATTTGGTATGAAATTTAATTATATTTAATATAAATTTACTTACCGTATAAATTATTTTAGACGGCTTTATGCAGTACAGCATTAGATAACCCCAATCATTTAAATAAATTCGATATGGTGCAATATATTGTTAACTTTTTGGACACAGATACAATTCTTTTTCAGTCACATGTAAGTATAAAGTTTTGTATACGAGCTCAATCGTTCTGCCGGCTTATATTTTCAACGAATTATAAAATCTACACAAATGGTGAGAAATTTATGCAAAATTCTTTCGACTACATTATAGTTATTTAAGTATTAAGGTCAGTAAGTGCTTCGTACCCGTTGAGGATAATTTTGGAGAACGAAGTCGAGATGTCTAATACAAGTGGCGTAAAATTTCAAAAGAGTATAACCTTTTAAATTTTTAATATAAAAATAATCATACGTAATATAATAAGTGATATGATTATCATCGATGATATTTTCGAGCTTGTATTTAGTGAGAGAATATGATTTTTTGTAATACATTGTGTGTGCTGCTAACCTAACTTTTGATATTCATATTGTATTAAAACATAGTATTTACAAGTTTTATTTAGTATATCGGAGTTTGAGTTATTGTTATTTTTATGCTCAAAATTAACTGTCAATGTAGTAAATAAAGAAAACAAATCCCTTAGTTACGGCTATAAATAAAGTGATAATTTCTTTAATGAAATAAAACAATGTTTGGGTTTAGTTTTGCAAAATTTTTAATTATTTAAACGACGTTTCGATGGCGAAGTGCTGTCTTCATCAGGTAAATAACAACAAGTTTACAAAATGAGGGTAACATAGATCAAAAGTTAAATAAAAAATATACAAAGATAAAACAAAATTATGAACGAATAACAGGTAACCACGACTTATTAAACTCAAAACCTGTATTTAAATTAACGTTATTAGAAGATTTCAATGGCTTCTTTAATTAGTCTTCTCATCCAGTTATTTTTTCTTGCTAAAACCTTCGTGGTTTTTAAATCAATTCCATGTAATTCTTGAATGTTCAGCAACAACAAATTTATCTGGTTGATTTAATCTTATATGTCGTTCGTGTTCTTTTAATCTTGTTGCTACAGTTCTACCCGTTTGACAAATGTATACTTTACCACACTGGCAAGAAATCTTATAAATGCCAGCGTCCCAAAAAACTGACGCCATCACCTTTCCTGTCGATTGAACTGACCTCGCTTTCTTCGGGGCCGACTTACCATTTCGACTGAATTTTCGTCTTTGGAGTGTAGTCGTATATCCAAGTTTTATCCATGGTTATGAAACTTCTTTTATACTTGACCGGATTTTTGTTAAAACCAGAAGTGAATTTGTTTGTTGAAAATGCAAACCGGCCGAACTATTATGAGCCTGAGCTCGTACATTTTCTTACATTATTTTAACAGGAAGATGGAGATTTATACAAATTTCAAATTCAAGAATGGGATCCACTTATACAATGGTTTTGCGAAAGATTTCAAGTAGATTTACAAAAATTTAGGGGATTAGATCCAGTTTCAATTTCAGAAAAGACAAAAGCAACTATTCAAAGACATTTAATGTCTTATAACTTTGAAGCAATTCATGGTGCGTTATTTGAAACGATATTTATGGCCAAATTAAATTTATATTTTTCAGGTTATGTATTCGGTGTCGATACGTTGAAATCAGTAATTTTAACATTAGCGTGCGTTGAAAGATTTATCAATCCTGAGAAAGCAGTTTTATTATCCAGATTGGAAGAAGAATTTCAGGTAGAAATAATTTAATTTTTAATTTATTACAATATTAAATTTTGTTTAATGTAGTTGAGTTACTGGGGCCGAGTAGAATGGGCTCACGAATTAAACCAACAAGATTTGCAAGCCCGATTAGCAGCTGCTGTATTGTTTATACATTTTAATTCGTCGTCCACTTTTACAAAAATGAAAAGTGTGCTTGAACAATAAAAAAATATATAGTTGCTATTAATAAAAAATATTTATTTATCGAAACATTACAAAATATTTATTCCTCAGTAGAATTCATTTCACATATTTTGCGTTTATTATATTTTTTAAGTATTTTATCAAAATCCTTTTTGCTTTTGCATAAAATCGCGAGAGTTGGCGGCATAAATCCTAGTTGACTTAATTGTTGTATACGTAATTTCGTCGTTCCTTGACTATGAACTAAAATTCGCGGTACTCGACATACATGACTCGGGGAGTAACCTTGTTCATATAAGAAATCTAATATTTCTTTCATTTTTGATATATTCATCTTGGCAATCGCTGGATATTTGTCAGTTAAATATTTCGCGTTGTCTATACTGCATTCTAAACGCTTAGATAAATATTCTTCAACAGATGAATTGTTTCCGAGTATTGTTCTGTTTTCTATTTGCCGGGTAATACATCTAAAACAAAAGATTGTTAAAACAAAATTGAAACAAAAATGATCAATTTACCGTTCAAAAACTTTATTTTGACATCGTATCATCCATGTTTTAACTTTTAAAACATTCGCTTGAATTGCTTTTTCTAAACGGTCTTCAGCAATTTTCGGACTATATCGTAATGCCCAACAATCGTTTAAAATATTCTTAGGTTCTACGCCATAATGCAACAATACCTTTAATATGCTTTCTAAACGAAGTATTGGTATTCTAAGAACGTATGTATGGTCTATTATTTTTTCACTTATTTCTTGCGCAGGTAACTATAAATAAAATATTTTAGGGCCTTTTCATAATTTTATTTTCACTGTAACAATTTAAATTAAAGTTGTGTTCATTTTCATAATTATAGCATTTTACGTTAAATTAAGTGCATTATTTACACCAGTATTAAAATATGCCGCGTAAAATCAAATAACTTGTTCTACGTAATAAAATAGATGGCACTTGAGAGCCGACCGTTTTTACATGCATTAAATAGATAATTTAAATTCGTGAATCCAAACTTTGTCAATAATAAATATTTTTCTGTAAAAATGTAATATGTGACTTTTCATTCATAAATTTGCTAATAAACTTTCGCGGCTGTAAAGTTCGTGACGTCACATAAAGACATTCCTCTCACACACACATTCACGGTACACGTAGTTACCGTTTGCTGTTGTAAACAAACTAACCTAAAATTGTGACAGGTGACAGCAGAGTTATGAGTAAAGGTATGTAAATAAAACAAAATAAATATCAAAAGTTGTATGAAATATGTTTTAGTTAACAATATGTTGCTGTCACAAAATCAAGTCAGTGATAATCCAAACAATCATAGTTCTAAAAATCGTCAGCGTCCAAATATTTGAAATTAAAGACAACTTTGAAAAATTATATCTTTGATTCTAAAGACTTTTAAAGTGTAAACATACACCTACATATTTAATTTGCCCTATTCTTTCAAGAAAAAAAAAAAAAAATAGAAAAGACTCCATTCAATAAAAAATCATTTTCATGTACATTTTGTACTGCGGAGTATACTTTTCAAATCGTGAGCGCACCAAGTTCATCTGCGCCAACTTCATGGTCAAAATTTGAACGTTATGAAACTGAACGAAACAAAGATGAACAGCGCGATGTGGACGATGTGTGTGTTCCCTATTAGGCTTCATTTAAAAAAATAAGAATTATTAAAATCTATTGATATTTAACTTTGACAACAAATGTTATATCAAAGTCAAATATTAATAGATTTTAATAATGGGGTATTCTAATGTAGTATAATTTAAGACAATAATAGAATAATGTAAAAAAAGTCAAAATTTGTTTTTTCTAACGTGTTTTTTTTTAATTTATTTTGGCGCCAAGAAGGTATCACGTGGTTTGTGACGTACGAGCGACTGATGACATTTCTAAGAAATTTTATACATATAACTGTCCTGTTAACAGGAAGCAATTTTTCTATCATTGACACGATGTCAGCTGTTTTGTTCGTGTTAGTTTTATTATGTGTTTATAAGTTTTCTATATATTTCTTAAATGTCATCAGCTCCTTTACGTCACATCCGGTGAAATTCAAATTTTTAAGTAATATTAAAAAATTTAAATCTCGCTCAAATTAAATGAAACAGAACTAAAATTTTAGATTTATAATACAAATATGTGAGTTTCAGAAAATAAAATAAATTTATTAGAATACCCCAACTCTAATATTAGAAACTAGAACAAGTTATACTGGTGTACATAATGCTCTTAAAAATAAAGTCTTAAAGTAATTTTAATTAAAGTCTTAAAGTGACCCTGATTATGAAAACGGCCCTTAATGTTATTTACATACTTACTTACATTTAATATTTTGCTCAAAAAAACGATTCTGTTTCTATGCGGTATGTCTTTTTCTTCAACTCTCATGTTCATGACAATTTTGTGTAAAAGTGTTACATTTGCAAGTACTAAAGGTGCTATTAAATTTATGTCTACATCAAGTTCTTGTAAGTATTCTACTTTAGTTTCCAACAAATCTAGTGTTAATATAATTGGATACTGAATTAAGGTATCATTTGTTATTCCAGCTTCTTTGCAGATATTGTAATTTTTTTCTATTGCATCAGTTGTAATACTTTTTAATTCCGGACATTTCTTTATCAACTCTTTAACTTCGCTAGATGAAAGACCTAATATTTGTTGAAGTTTTGGAATAATATACTTGATAGCTGGGCAGTTTTTTGATTTATACTCATGCAAAGTTGCTACAGCTACTTCCTTGTATTGATCTTCGGTTGGTGTATTAGGATTTGTATTGGAATATTTACGATAAATAAGCTGTGATTGATTTATTATCGTAAATATTGAATTAAGATTCACATTTGTAAAATTTTTGTGGCAACGTGATATGAATGAATTTGATAATACTCTAGAAGAGAGTAATATTATATGCCGTGATAACATTTTTATTACATTTAATTCACAATAATATTATAAAATATAGAAAAATTATTATGAGAATGAGAACTGTTTTTGTTTTGAGGTTATTTATTTCTGCGAAGATATTTGAGGTTAAAATTTAAGATGAAAGGTTATGTTTATTTGAGGCTGTTCGTTTGATTGTAAATATTTAATTATATTATGAACTATACATTTAAATCTCATGCATTAGTAATCTAAATATTGAAATTATGTCCTCTAGGTATAAATAGTTTCTACAATAAATTTTTATATTAGGATGGGAAGGTAAATATTACTTACTTTTATTAATTTATTTAAATAAATATCTTATTTAATTCCTGTAGACATAAAGAGTGGAGAAAATTAGCTAAGAAAGCAAGACGAAAGCGTAAACGTAAAGAAATTGCTTCACAAAAAGCAGAAGCTGACGAAATAGGTAATGAACATAACGTAAAATTCAACTGTTTTTCAATATCCAATCAAATTTATAGAGAGAAACAAAAGAGAATCATCACCAACGTATATCAAAATGTGCGCTGAACAAGAGGCTTTAGAAAAATTTCAAGAAGAGGAAGAAACACGCTTAGCCAAAGAACGAGAAGAACAATGGTTAAAAACGGAAGAAGAAGCCCAAAAACAATGGAAAGAACTACAAATTAGATTAGTTCAACTCAGGGAAGAACGCGCCAAAGAAGAGGAACGCATTTTACAAGAATGGAAACGTGAACAACAAAAAATATTTGATGAAAAAGAAAGACGTAAAAAACTAAAAGAAGAAAATGAAAGAAAAGCTGAATTAGTTAAGAATAAAATAGATGAATACATTTCCAATGGTGGCAATATTCCAGACGAATTAAATGTTTCTATGGAAACAAATCCCAATAAACAACTTTGTCCATTTTTCCATAAGACTGCTACATGTAGATTCAAAGACACCTGTTCCAGAAACCATATTAGACCAGGAATTAGTAAAGTTTTACTATTTCCATCATTCTATTCCCATTTTAGTTTATTCCAAGGACGAGAAAGTGAATACGGAACTGATTCAATTCTTGAATACGATGACCGGGAAACTTACAATCATTTTAGAGAATTTTTCAATGACGTATTACCCGAAATGGAAAAATGCGGCATTGTGAATCAATTTAAAGTATGTCGAAATAAAGAACCACATTTACGAGGAAATGTGTATGTTGAATATGAGAGTACTAGAGATGCCTTGAAATCTTTTAAAATGTTTCAAGGACGGTGGTATGGAGGAAAACAGCTGAATGTTGAATTTTGTAACATTGAATCTTGGAAAACAGCTATTTGCGGTATATATATTTTATTTTTTTCTTTAATTTTTAATTAAATTAAATACATTATAAACTTAGACGATATTCTAATATTTTTATATTTTATTTTCTGAAACTTTTACATATTTGTATTATCAATTTTTAAATATTACTTGAAAATTTGAATTTTACCAGATGTGACATAGGAGGAGCTGATGACATTTAGAAATATAGAAATAGAAAACTAACAAAATATAATAAAACCAACACAAATAAGACAGTTGACAAGCTTCAAGCAGAAAAAATGTTTCTTATTAATAGTGTAATTTTATGCACATTTGTTAGAAATGTCACTCATACGTCACAGACTTCGTGATGACTTTAACGCCAAAATGAATTGCAAGAAATGAAATTTTGATTTTTTTTTACTTTCTATTATTTTTTAGCACAATGTTATAAGATTTTTCACCTTTAATTTTACTACATTAGAATACTGACTCGCGAAAAATAATTCAGGCGCGCTAACATAAAACTATACTTCATTTCACGTAAAAAAATAGTAGATGGCGCTTGAGAGCTGATCGTTTTAACATGCATTAAATAAATCATTTTTCTGTATACTCAACTGTAAACAACTACCTACCTTCTTAGCAACGAGTCCGGTATGTTCGTTTTTACGGCTTAGGCCGATAGTACATAGCAACGACCTTGACAACATCCGGAAGGTCTTTCAAAATTTACTATTACATTCATAATTTGTAAATTTTAGATAAAAAAAATCGTTTGATAAATTTGATTAACAACGCATCACAGCAAACTTGTTCAAAATAAACGCCGCTATTGATTAAATAATAATTATTCTAAATAATTAGCTTTCAAAATAGTGGTTGAGTGTTCAGAAAAAATGTATACGACACACGGCCGGTAGCTATATAATAATTATTAATTTACTTCGAATTTTAATGGCACAAAATTGACCCCTGTGTTGCACTATTTACGCCAACATTGAGTCCCGTGAGGTGACGCCTGGTAAGCGCCCGCACGGTACAAATATTTTATCATTTCCGATATCTGTGTTCATAACAGATTGGCGCACCCAGCAATGGGTAATATGCCGTGATGATATATTTATTTTATAATTTATGAAATATCTATAATGTACACTTTTTAGGTTTAAATTTTGGGAATAAATGTCCCAAAGGTAGCGCATGCAATTTTTTACATGTTTTTACAAATCCAGGTAGAATGTTCCAAGATGCGGATAGGGACTTACATCGAGAGTCTAGAAATAATTTTGAAAAGTATATAATTTTTTACTTCAAATTATATATGCAATTAAATAATAATTTACTTTATAGCGAATACAGAAGTAGAGAGTGGAGATGGTCTGAATCTCCAGAGCGCAATCTAGACGACAAAGAAAATCATAATAGTAGACGCTCACGAAGTTACCGAAAACATAAATATTATGGCAAAAGAAGAGAGAGAAAAAGAATATCTAGGTCTAGATCACGGTCGCGGTCTAAATCACCTTCAGTTCGAAGAAGAAAGAGGCGGAAACATTCTCATTAACATGATCTCTTAGCATGATAATTATATTTATGTACCTGGATACTTGTCAAGTTTACGTTTAATTTATTTCTTATTTTAAGTATGATTTTTTAGTAAATTGTACATAACATAAATATATTTTTATGACGAATTTGTTTTCTTAATACAGTTTCATAATCGATTTGTAATTTCATATTTCAGGCGTAGTATGGTCGAAGTCTAAAAATAGTTGTAGTTTTTGCAAGATTTTAGGGTTTTGGCGCCATCAGCGACATCACCGCCTAACTTATCTGCAATTGGTTTGACGTAGACGAATCATGAACGTATCATGTGCTCAGGCGGGTATAAAATAAATCGGGTATTAAATTATATGGATATTTGAAGCCGGTAAACCGTCCTTGAATCCACGTGGTTCCATAATGTTTTTTAATTCCGCTTGATACTACTATCTAAATTATAATTATTTTGTGTAATTTAAACAGTTTTCTTATCTACTGCATGTATTTGGTAGTATTTATGGTTATAACACTTTTGGATTTTACTTAAAGGGTTGACAAAGTTATGGAAAGACTTGATTGGAGACCTTTTTTATACGGTGGTTTGGCATCTTGCACAGCCGAATTCGGTAAGAATTCCTGTTAATTTTCAATGGATTTGCAAATTTGAGTTTTTAGGAACGTTTCCGATAGATACAGCAAAAACTAAATTACAAATTCAAGGACAGAAATTGGATTCCGCTCATGCAGAGTTAAAATATAGGGGGATGACAGATGTTTTCGTTAAGACATATCGGCAACAAGGTTTTCAAGCTCTTTATGCAGGGTGATTATTGTTGTCAAATCTTATGTTTTATGGTAATTATAAATGTTTTAGAATATGGCCTGCCGTATTGAGACAAGCAACTTATGGTACAATTAAATTTGGTACTTACTATTCCTTAAAGAAATTTGTAGTCAAACGCTATGGTGGTGAGAGTGTTAGTGTAAATCTTTGTTGTGCTGTAATAGCTGGTGCTTTATCTAGTGCTATTGCTAATCCAACAGATGTGCTAAAAGTCCGTATGCAAATTCGAGGGTCGCGCGGTAATGCAGGGTTGGTGGCTTGCTTTAAAGATGTTTACATGCAAGAAGGAATTGCGGGATTGTGGCGGGTATAAAATACTAACTTTTGTTTATTAACAATCGATAATAATTTTATTTTTAGGGTGTTAATCCTACAGCCCAAAGGGCAGCAGTTATAGCGGCTGTTGAGTTACCAGTCTACGATTTTTGTAAGGGTCATCTAATGACTATTTTTGGTGATAAAATACAGAATCATTTCATGTAAGGATTTATATTTTGTTTTTGTGTTTTGCTAATAATTAATTTTAGTTCCAGTGTAATTGCGAGTCTGGGCAGTGCTATTGCTTCAAATCCTATCGATGTTGTTAGGGTACGTATTTAATAAACTCCTGGACAAAATTAACGCACCACTTTATTCATATAATAACAATTTTAGAACATTATAGTAAAAATGAAATAAAAACTTATAAATTAGGTTTATCTAATCGTTTACAAACGAAACCTGAACTTATCAGTAGTTATACAAAAAGAGGTTCGAAAATAATCGAATATACAGTTCAGAGGACGAAATGTGTTTCATAGGTAACACATCGAGTCCGCAAACTTTATATTTAGATAATTTTCGAAGCTCGAGTTGTATATGTTAAGACTATACAACGAATCAACCAAATATATTAAACAAATTATTTATTAAACATGAGAAAATTATTATTCTTGCTACCATATTGATAAATTAGCATTACCCTATAAAAAAGTCGACAGTAATGGAAAAGTAATTTATCAACTAACGATAGCAACACATTGAATTGAATATAAACAAATTGTAACTAAGGACAGTAAAGTCGACTTACCGCATTAGTTCACCGCACATGGTCAAATACCCTAACAACAGAACAAATATATAAAAGTAAATAAAACATAAGTAGATTTAAACAATATGAACTTATTTATTTATAAAACATTAACGGTACAATTTGAACAATTTTGAACGTTAATTAAAGGTGGATTAACAATATTCGGAATGTTGACTGGGCAGAAATTTTCTTTATTGGAAAATAACCATTTGCTGTCAGTGGTATTTTTGTCACCTCCTTGCGCAGTTTTCCCAAAAATTGGATTATATTCGTCGGAGAACCATAGTTGTCTATTTCTTCCTTAAAATGTTGCATTAAACATTTACTTTCTTCCTTACCTCTCCAAGCCAATTCCACTGACAAAATATGAAAAAAATCTTCTGTAGGCCGTCAGGAGTTTCTTCATTAAACGTTTGCAAAATTTTTTGGTGCTCAGTTAACGTCAATGCTACTGAACTTTGTTTACGTTTACTAACTATACCTTGTAAAACTTTTCGTTTGCAATTTCGCGCATCTTTTGCCTTTTGAAATGCAACCCCTTTTTGAGAGTGTCCCATAGATGCTCTATAGGATTTAAATCGGGACTGTTCGGAGGCCTTACCAAGGGTAGCGGGAGTTAAAAAAGTGGTGCGTTAATTTTGTCAAAGTTTACAAATTTAATATATTTTTGACTAATTTATTGTATCAACAGACAAGGCTAATGAACCAAAGAAAGTTGAAAAATTCTACAGTCCCTGCGCATATTTACAAAGGTACTTTCGATTGTTTTTATAAAACATTTAAAAACGAAGGATTTTGGGCGTTTTATAAAGGATTTGTGCCAACTTGGTTCCGAATGGGACCGTGGAATATAATATTTTTTATAACGTTTGAACAATTGAAACAAATTTATTGAATTCTTAAGAGTATATATTGGTCATTAAATGAACCTATAGTGATATCTCATTGCACTTACAGATCTTAAAAGTACAATTTTATTTTAAGACATATTTATATATTTAATGCACAATAAAATTATAACATATGAAATCATTTATTCTACCTCATCCAAGGCAGATTTACTCCCTGGTGGAATGTAATGTGCCGATAAAGATTTTCCTCGATGATTAAAAGTATAAAATGATGGTACATTTCTTTGTGTCTCCCACGATTTGGATTCTAAATCTACAGTAGCTCGGATTTCTTTAAAATCTCCGGCTATACTGAGAATCGCATACATAACTACAAATAAACTTCCTATACCTTGAATTAATATCTGCAAAAAATGTTTATTTTATACAGGTGTTAATAATACGTGTTACAAATTTATAGGGTGTGTAGGAGATGAAATAGATACTAATAAACTTATTTAAATTACCTACCTTACTTTTAGTTGGCCTTTACCTATCACTTCAGTTATTAATTTTGTTTATTTTAAATTTTTGCAACGTTTTTTGAACGATTTATAAAACAAAAAGTGAAACATTAAATTTTACCCTCATACGGAATCCTTTATTTATGCTGTATTAAATTGTTCTCCACCTCAGTAGCTTCATCCAAAATATCTCGGCGAATGTATTTTTCATCAATTACAGCGAATAAGAATGTTAACGAAACCAGAAAAGTGACAAGTCACAGCCAACTAAAATTAAGGTAGGTAATTACTCTTTTCAGAGTCTGTGGCTCGAAAATGCGTTACCAGATATGAGTTTATAGTAAAAGCTAGTCTATTTTGCATCCCTTACATACCCTATAAATTTGTATTGTTAACGATTTAATAATTACATCAAGAGGTAATGTGGTAAATTCTTGTTCGGTTATTCGAAGATACATACGATCTGTAAAAAAAGTATAAATTCACTGAGTACTATATGGAATATAGATAATTACGTTGTGCTGCTGAATATGCGGAATGAAACAGAGATAAAAATCCAGTTATTAAGATCAATTTATGTAGAATATCAGATGCCATTGTATTTGTACGGCACAAAACAAATGCAAAATTCAGTTAACCTACAAATAGTTATTCAGTTGTCATGTTCGTCTTCTTCTTTATTGTTGCGTTGTACTCACCTTCAAATTTAACAAATAAAACATACGACGAACGTTAAATATATTGAAATATTAACGTTAATATAAGACAATGGATGATAAAAAATCTGAAGAGTTCTGTACTTCGTGCAAATTAATATCTATCGGTACTTTATGCGGAATAGGAGGTTATTTGTTTATGCTAGGGTCGAAAAATAAATCAACTTTATTTTATAGAATAAGTGGTGCAGGTAATTTTGTTTCAAATCAGTAAATTTAAAAATTATCATGTTATTTATTTCAGCCGTATTTTCACTGGGAATCGGTGAAATATTTGACTGGTCGCCATTTAGAAATAAAGAAACATAATCAGTATTTTATTAAGCTTTATTATAGTTTACATGCATTCCACAATAATCGAATATAAAAATGAGATTATTTTCCAACTTGACCAAGCTTCGTATCAGTTTTCGGATTTGCAGTAACAACTTGTACTGCAACAATTAATTCATTAGCAAGTGTTTGTAATTGTCTCAAATTTTGTATGTGAAGAAGTCGTAATATTTTTGCTGCTTTGTTAAGTACTGGATCTGTAGCACCCAGTCCAGCATCTGCATTTTCAAATGGAAATGGTGTACCCTATAAATATATTTTTATAATGTTTAAAAAATAAATCTATATGAAAAATTACCTTTACTATAATTTTGTTAGGATTTTCAAGTGCTTCGGTGCTTAATCTTTTACAAACTACTTTTCGTATGGCTTCTAAAGTAACCAAGTGGTTTGGGTGGGGAGATATTTTTATAAGTTTTGCCATATCATTGATTCCTTTTATAAAATCTGGGCTGCTAACTATAAAATTGTTTTAGTTTTATACGTAAAATAATATAAAATAACTTACAATCTAAGTTGTCTAACGGATTAACCGGAACTACATTAGGAGCATTTGTTTTGTCGCTTTCTTTTATTTTTTGGTTGTACTTATCCTCTGAAATAAAAATAAATGAATACGGCACAAAACAAAAGAATGAAATCTTACTATTGTCACAATATTCAAGCCGCACAGCATATCCTAAAATCCAATGTAATTCTTCCCCCGGTTTACCAGAAGTTATGGGACAAGCAATGTCATTTTTATATTTATCATACGCCTTATTCCATTCATCTGAATCCAATTGGCGCAAGCCTTGTCGATCTTCTATTTTGTAAGTTCTGATCTTTTGATCTTCAAGCCACAGAATTATGCTGCGGAATTCTTTCACATCTAAAATAGTAAAATATGATACATTTTGTAAAAAAACGCTGAAACATGCCGGTTTCTTACTGTTAATATTGACATTTTCTGCAGCTGGATAGTCGAGCGATTGCAATTTTCGCTTAAACATTGTCGTGTTTGTATTATACTTTTATTTCATGCAGTAATTCTTGTATATATTATGACACAAGTGTTTCTTAATGTCGTGATGTTTTTGGTTGTCTACCATACCATGTCAAGTATGCAATTTTATGTTGGTCATATTGTCGAATGATAAATCCGGGATTAATCAAAATCAACGTATTTATTAAAATATTTTATTAAAATAAAAAGCATAACAATTTCCCAAAGCTTTATTTAAACTAGTTTAATATTTTTTAATGAAAACTGTTTACAGTAAAAAATGGGAAAATTTATAACAAATATTTTACAAACAATATTAAAAAAAGCAAACTGATATTATTTGGTTAAATTTTGTATAATTTAATATCAATTTTGAAAAGTTATACTTGCTTTTGCGCATCTTTTATCTATCTATCTTCCACACAGTTTTATTCAACGCAACGCAAGCGCATTTAAGAGACAGTCAGACACAGTCGAGCGTGAGATAGTTTTTGTGACATCGGCAGTTTGATTCTGCACCACAGATAATATAATACCTACCTGCCACCTTCTGCACGAATCGTGTCTCTTTTAATAAGTTCTACTGTTTTTACATTAAATTTCGCGAGTCTAAATTTACGAATCATTTTCTTCAATAGTTTTATTCATTGTAAGTATTGTTTTATATTCTTCTTTCGCAATTTTGCCATCTTTTTTCTTATCGTGCGCCACGAAAGCAAAGTAAGTGCCGGCATGTTCATTTTCTCGATGCGGTGTCCTTGATTATTTGTCAATTTTTTTGTAAGAACGAAATCTAGGATTATTTAAATTTTCAAGTAATTCTTTTGATTTATAATTGAGTGCAGTAAGGAAAATTTGTATTATTTTATAAAAACTTGTTTCTACATATTGCCCTACATAATTTTTTTGCGTAGTAAACAGGAAAATGTAATATCGATGTTTATTGTTTAATTAAAAGTGAATTTTAATATTTTTTAAATATGTTTAGCGTAATGGATCTACAAAGTGCATTAGTATGCGTCCTGGTCTTCGTGGTTTCTGCTGCCTTACTACTTCTGATTTCTATGTTCGGCATGCGGGAAAAAAGCTATGAAGAAGCTCTTGCCGAACAAAGACAGTTAACAAGCGGATTACTTGGAACTGGTCAACGTTCCAAGCCCAAGGAAAAGAAACAAAAGAAGTCTGGTAAAAAAGTGAAGGAAAAGCTAGTTTCTACTGAGACCAACGATATTGTTGATGAATCTGAATCTACGGAAGTTGCTGAACCATCTGGGGGGCCAACCTCTGGCAGGTCATCTTCTCCATCGAAACATCATGTGGAATTTGAAGAACCTGCGGCAGTTGTTGCTGAGCCTGCGGTTCAGGCACCAACTACTAAGGTAAGAATATTTTCTTTCACTTGTTTTTCTCGCCTAACAAATATTGTTGCAGTCTTTGTTAATCTTTAATATTTATTTTGATTATCACTGTTTAAGATAAACTAATCTGTAAAAGTTCATATCATTTGTATTGTTTCATGTGCATACTGTAGATTTTTACGTCATTACTAATAATAAGTTCATTTTTTATTAAAACGGTTCCCAATTTCGCTGCCTTGACATTAAATTAGAACTAATAACAAGAAATGAGTAATTGTAAATTAAAAAAAAAAAGAATATAACAGTTAGTAATTGTACATCCCAAAGACTATCAGAACTAAAAATAAATTATGATAAACATTATCAGTGCAACATAGTTACAAATATATATTTTAATCTCATAAATAACTGAGTCAGTTAATTATTTTTTGTCATAAATTAATTACTACTTTTGATAAGACCATATGCGGAATTAATTTTGCTTATATAGAGATAAAGTTATTTTTGTAACAAGTGCGGGAAATGAAACGAATGCAGGTTTTCGAAACGTATACTTTCAATATTTTTTCTCATTTCGCGTTCACAAAGTAAATTTTATACAAATATTTTTGCCAAAAACTATTACAATGACCAATTTTGTTCAATTGTTTTTGGGGATAACCTAACAATACTCGTCACAATATATAGCAATTAGATTTTTTTATAGTAAATTATAGTAATTTATTTGCCGAGGCACGTATGGCTGAGGAAAATAAACTATATGAGTGATAAAAAGGAACTTCAGTGCCCAGGTGCATATTCATTTTTTTTTGAAATCGAAAAATTGTGAAAATGAAAAAAATATTTGTTTTTATAGGATATATATACATAACTGTCAGTCTGACATTCAATGTTGCCAATTTCGGACATTGAAGTTATCGTAAAGAACACTCAAAATTATGTTTTATTTCACATTTTTTCTTCGTATTATTTTAGTTCGTTCTTCTTGCACATATTTTTTGCTATTTTACTTACAAATTTACTATTGTATATTGTACATTTGCCCAAATTATCTTACATGTACAATAATTATCGTTGGCAACACTACATTTGTATAAAATCGTCCTTTAATACCGATTTCTGAACTTTTAATGACGATTTATGTGGACTTTAGTGACGAATTTAAATAAATGTACATATTTGTAGGTTCATAACATAGTAAATATAAATTTTAACTGGAACCTAAATTCTAAATAACTGTTGTCAATATGTCAAATGTCAAAATAAATTAAATTTTAAATATTTATTGAATCTGTCAGTGTTACCAAGCTTGATATTTTAATATTTCTTTGAATAATAATTTTGAAATAAAAGTACATTAAAGCGAAATAGGAAAAATATTATGAAAAACACGTATTACAATGTCCATTTGTAATACTTTGCGTCATTATAATAAGGATCATTGTAATACTTGTCAATCAATATACTATTTCACAATCATCTACTACTTGGTCGACTGGGCATGGTATTGTTAATCGATCATGACAATTGCTTTCATAACAAAACAAAAATCTAATATTTTTGTTTGTTTCCCACACGATCATATAAAAACAAAATTTTATATTGTCCATGTGTATGTTTATTTTTAATAACAAATATTACCTATTAGTAATCATAACGCTTTTTTGTAGTCAAAATTTGCATGTTCATCATTAGATATTTAACTATGAATGCAAGTGGGTTTTGATTATGGTATTACAGAAACGAAATAAAAAAGATAAGGTGAAACCCATCCTACTAAACAAAGAGAAAACACCAGTATCAGATGTGGATTCATCCAAAATTCCAGTGGCAAATCATTTCGACGTAATACACCCAAAAGATGATTTTGAATTATTACATTCCCATGTAAGTTTTCGAGAGTGGGTTGTAGTTATTAACAGAATAATAGTTATTTGGACACACATCATTTATATAAATTAACACATATGTAAGGTCGTAGGAATTTGTTTTGCTAAAGTTATTCAACTTACTAATAATTTAACCTTATATCTTCAAAACATTTCTGTTTATTTTGCTCATTTGATTAACAGAATATATAACAATTTTACATGTAAACATACAGTATTAACCATAAAGATAGCAACTTTTAAACAGTTTTAATTATTTACTTTCAAATGTTTTCGAAATATTATGCGAAGTTGGCGCAGACGAACTTGGCGCGCTCACAATTTAGAAAGTACACTCCGGAGTACAAAATGTACATTAAAATTATTTATTAAATTAGAGTAGGTAGAGTTATTGTTAGTATTTTTAAAAAAAATCGTACTGTAGAGTGTATTTTTTAAATTGTGAGCGCGCGAAGTTCATCTGCGCTAACTTCATGGTCAAGATTTGAACATTATGAAACTGAAAAAAAAAATGAATAGGGCGATGTATAAACATTATGACGCTTCAAACCTAGCCCCTTACAAGTCTTTAGATTCAGAGATATGATTTTTTATGTTGTCTTTAATTTCAAATATTTCAACGCTGACGTCATAGCTTCACGGATACGGCTGTCGAGCTCTACCGGTTTAGTTTAGAACTATTTAATGAAACTTTTGGTATTTATTTTAATAAATGTTTTATTTACGTACTGCACTTATTCTTTTAAAAACAATAATAATACTAATAATAACAATAATAATTTTACCTTTTGTATATTCTGCTATCACCTGTCGCAATTTTAGGTTAGAACGGAAACACGTGGAGCGTAAATGTGTGTGAGAAATGTCTTTGTGTGAGAATGAAACTGTGACGTCACGAATTTAGTCCGCAAAAGTTTATTAGCAAATTTAGGAATGAAAAGTCGGATATTTTATATTACTGAGACGGATTTTACGATTAAAAAAAATCTACTTTTTTAAATGACGTTATGTGTTGAAATTAAAAAATGCAAGTGGTTGCAATGTTTATGTCCAGTCTTAAATAAATTGAATAAAATTTATAAATTTTATAGAAGTTATTATAACGTAGAATTTTTTTTTTGGAACATTATTCCTGTATTTTATTTCTAAAATTCCCCCTCAATTTTAAAAAGTTGCTGTCTTTATGGCCAATACTGTATTTTTTAAAAGTAATTTAGTATTTTTTTTTGTTGCTAATAAAATTCTCGATTCCATTATTAGAATTTTAAATTTATGTTTACTTTAGCAGAAAGAGGATATCCCTGTTAAACAAGAGAAACCAGAAGTTGAAGTAAAGGTTTCTAAAAGCAAGTCAAAACAAACTGAAAAAGAAACAGGCGAGCAACAAAAACCAACTAAAACAGGAAACAAGGAAAAGAAACAGTCTCAACAATCTCAGCAACCTCAACAACAACCAGCCGTCGTTGAAGAAGTACGAACACCAGTTGCGGAACAACCCATTGTTGCCAAATCTGCTCCAGCTGTCCAATCTACAGTCAACCACACTAATGCTGTCAATACAGTCAAAGAGAAGAAGAAGAAAAAGAGTGAATTCAACACTCTCCAACAGATGAGTAAGTGTTGATGTTGTTCTTCCGAATTTATTTGTGCGTTTGATTTAAATGTCCATGCTGAAAATATTAATATTTTTTATAGCTGCAAGCGACAAACATGATGTCAACGTCAGCCTGCTAGTACCTCTGGTCCGTAAAGCAGATTTATCTCGTAGTGAAATCCAAATACTCATTGATCTGTTGTTAAACAAGCAGCATGAGGCGCCGGCCGTCATTGATGAATGGAGTGAGGTAAGATATTCAATTTTTTTATTTTGTTGTCTGAAATTTTTCTGCCGTATCTTCATTCGCTTGCTTCATTGTTAAATTACCCGAATAATAATAATCATATTTTCATTTTTCAATTAATGCCCCAAATTCCCTGTGTCCCCAAATTATGGTATACATTTTAATACGTTTTGATTGTGGATGGTTATATAATATAGGTTTTTACAGTTGCATATTTTTCGAAAATTAAGGTTTTTCATTTCAATATTATCAAAAAGTATTGATAATTAAGTGATACTCGTATTTTTCATAAAGATAGTTATTTTTTTTTCAAGACGATAATTTTTTTATCGATACGGAAAAAGTATTACTTCACGAGCAAAGTCGTGAGTCGATAATTAAATTTTATCGTCATATATAAAATACTTTTTTTTTCTATAGCATATTTTATAAAATTAGAATAATCAATTATAAATTATATTATAATTTAAGCACAATTTTAAAATCGAATACAAGTTGTGGTTCTATTTTAAGAATAGTTCTTACTGATACCGTTAATTGCACAACGAAGTTATTATTAATATTATTATTATTAATTTAAATAAAAATTAAAGTAGGAGGGCCGTCCAAAAACTAAAGATACCATGGAGTTATGAATAATATAGAAAGAGAATATTAGGATATTTCACTACGTAGAGATGGCGTTGTGTACCAACGTCAAACCTTCAACAAGGAAGCACATTTGTGTAACTTCCATAAGCGTATCATTGCTGTCAATAGTTTTTCTTTGATTCTTCTTATACTTTGACTTTTCTTTCAGTGTTTATTATTATTTTAGGTAGAGTATATTGCCTTGTATCCTGTTTTATTAATTGTAGCGGTAGATTAATTATTATTTTTCATTTTAAATACTTTAGTCAGTAGTTGTTAGGTTACGTTTTGTTATTTCTTAGGGAAAGTTTTACAGCACATATTGCATAATAGTAGTTTAATTAATTGTAAATATTAGTTCTATTATCTATTTTCTACTATATAAACTACGTGCGTATGTAAAAACCAGAGCATCGAGCCCGCCAAAAATTGGGTTCGGTTTTTTTCAGGTTAATTTGTTTTTTGAGGGATGGGTTCGGATGCGGTTCTGGTTCAAACATTCATAAAATTTGCGGTTTTGTTCCGGGTTCAGATATTGGGTTCGGGTTCGATCCGACTTAATGAAAATTGAATTATCTTTATATAGAAATAATTTAAAATGCGAGCAGGAATTTACGCAAGACTTAAAAACACAATTTTCAAAGCAGATGCCGAATGCATCAATATCGGCTGTTTCGAACTTAAAATGAACCTGAACCGGAGTTGAACCCTAAACCCGAATATTAATATCCAATTCGGTTGCGACTCGAGTTCAATTGAAAAATATATCTGAGGTTCGGTTCTGGGTTTGGGTTCGATGCCCTGGTAAAAACATACAAATGAAATAAAATTGCTCCCTTGTTTTTAGTTCCAAATTTTTCCACCAGGTTCGCATTCTTAATGAAATGTCCCAATACATTTTCTATAAATACGTATTGATTGTGGATGGTTATATAAAATAGGATTTTACAGAAATTATGGTTTTGTATTGATAATTAAATGACACTCGTTGTGTTTTAAATAAAGATAATTATTTTTTTCGTCATACCGTATCGTTACTATGATTTAACAGAATAAAACCCGGAATTGAAAAGGGATCTATAACGAACGCACTAACGAAAAACAAAAGTGAAAAGGAGTCTATAACACGCGTCTGCAATTAAGGATAAAATATTTCTAAAAAAAGTCACAATATCGTGAAGAACTTCATAGGATTCAGCCGCGTCCGTTATGTGCTTTATATCGGCCTAATGACAATAACTATTACAAGACGATATTTTTTTTATCGATAGGAAGAAATATTACTTCACGAACAAAGTCGTGAGGCGGGTTACGCCATTAAAATAGCGCCCGTTTCGAACATATTGAATTTTTAATTCATAATGAGTAATATTAGAATATTAATAATTGCATTTCTATTTTATTATAATCTATTTGCAACTAAATGAATGCTTAAATGGTCTATTTGGGAGAAACATAAACCCCATAATATATACCATAATTCGGGACAGAGGAAGTATTACATAATAAACAATTTTCACTACATTCTTTACCACTGGGAATGATTTGAATAGGTAAGTAATCTAACTTTGCATGAATTTTCTTCATGTCAGTCATGCGCTTAATTATTAAAAACATACAATAAAATGTTTGTTTTAATATTATTTTGCAACAATTAGGGACGAGCTGATCCAGTTCAAAAACTGAAACGTCAGTTGGCCGATAAAGAACGCGCTTTGACCGAAGAGCAAGAAGCATTAGCAAGCGCTCAGGCTAAATTGAGAGAAGTCCGAGCGGAACTTAATTCAGAACGATCTCGTCTGCTTCAAAATTACCGCAATTTGGAAGAAACTCTTCATGCGAAACACACAGAAGTACAGGCTGCTGCTGCTAGAATGCATACCCAGAATCAAAAATTGCAAAACGTAATGAAAAAATGAGAAATATGTTATCTTTTTGTTAAATTGGGTTGTTTATAGATGCAAGCTCAAATTAACGAAGAAGTTATGACGTCTCACAAATTACGCGAAGAATTAAGCGCCATGCAGCTACAACGTCAACAATTAGACATTCATCTTAATCAAAAACAAGAAGTAAAAACACATTTCTTTCTAAGTAATTAAACAATAACGAAACATTTATTTTAGACCGAAGCGTCATTCCAATCTCAACTCAGCCAACTGCGCAACGAACTCCAAGAACAACAAAACCTCAACGCCCAAATAAGTATGGAACTCCGTAACGTTCGCGAAAGCGGCCACGCAGAAAAAGAAATGCTTCATGAACGAATTCGTCAAATTGAAAGCCAAGCAGTGCACTTCAAAAATGAATCCGATCAGCGCCAAGAACTTGCCAGACAATTGGAAGAATCTCGTCGTGCTTACACTGAAATGGAACACCGTTTCCATCTCACGGAATCTGAACTGGCTGTTAGATATCAGCAACAGTTGGATGAAGGAATAAGAATGGAGCAAACTAAGGCGCATGATGATGTGGCGAGACTGCAGTCGGAAGTTTCAAGGTTGACTCATGTGCAGAAGCAACAGCAGGACGAACAGAGGAGAATCGTTACTGATGTAAGTTAAAATATTATTTGTTTACAATATATGACTCATAATAATATATATACTGCAATAAAATTCGCCATTATTATGTATATATTTCAAAAAAGTTATTTCAAATATTACATGATTCAAATCGTCCTCTTCTATGTGACGTCACACTTACACACTTTAAAACCGCAAATGTCGCTAGTGTCGTTGTTTTACAGCGATGGGATGTGACATGTCAAAGTGACAGTTGATGGTGATACTGACGCCGTGGACATAACCTTGTTTTTATTTATCAACTGTTATACAAAACGTCGTTACAAACTTGCTCAAAAAAAATAAATAAGTAAAAATACGTGCTAACTTGACAGCAATCTAACCTAACAAACAAGTTCCCCTTACCCCGCAAGACATACGTCGCAAAATATCTTTGTCATACTTCCAGCAGCACGTCGGAACTAAGTTGCAACGGAAGCGGCAAAGGTAACGTCACAGTGGCGGGAATAGATATGTCCGGTATTTTCAGTATTTTTTTTCTAATTTAACAACAAAAATTGTGAAAAAAATTAAAAAAGGCGCAACTACCCCATTGGTTGAAATCACATCAACAATTTGTCCTTTATTTTATACTATTTGGTCTTTAAACACTAGTAAACAAACAGTAATACATTTTATAATACCCCTCTAAAATAGCCAGGTAGTTTGTGTAAATGTAAAGAAAAAAGGAATTTATACTTTCACAGAGTCCTATTTAATAAATTGCCAATAAAAAATTCAAATTTTTATTATTTTTATTACAGATATAATATGAGATGAATTTCATTAATTTATTATGTGCTTTTGATGAAACCCGATGCTAATATTTGAATGTAAGGTTCAATACTGAGAATATTTGAATCCGAGAACCGATCCGGATACTGAAATTCTATATCTAAAATCCGATATTCATATTCGAATCTAAGATCCGATACTCAAACCGGTTTCCAAGTTTCGATATTTGGATACGGATTCAAGATCTGATACTCAGATTCGGAACCAAATTCCAATACTCGGATTCGGATCCAAAATTCGGTACTTAGATCCGAATCCAAAATCCGATACTGAGATTTGGATAGTTCAACATTTAATTATCCGGATATTTTTGAATCCGAAACTATGCGGTTCCCATCGCTTTATCAATGCCTCCTGTATAAAAGTCTTTGGGTTGCCGTCTCAGTCACATGCGTACCTCTTCTTCAACATCATTATCACTCGCGAAACGTTGCTGCCAAGATGCTTTTTGAGTAGACCAAACAGATGAGTCTGAGTTAATCGGGGTGATGCTGCATTATTCCTCTCGGGGTCGCCAGTCGCCATTTTATCACTGCCTGTGCAACCGCTCGGCAACTGTCACTTATAGTATGTTCGAAAATTGAACCAAGATGGTACCGGTAAATTTTTTCAGGTTATCGGCACTATTTTCGAACGCGGTAACTGAAATGTATGGTAAATTTTAATTACCGCGGGAACCGTGCTCAGAGCACGGTTTTTGTGGTAATTTATAGTCTAACCTAACTTTTGAAGTATACACACGTTGTTCTTTGGCATCATTTTAAGGTAAATTGTGTTTAAAAACAACTGAGTACTGTACATGGTTCAAAAAACAAATAGTATCCAACAAAAATATCCTGCGATGCAAACTAAAATGATTTTGACAGTTATTAATAACCATGAATACCAATGCGTTCGATTGGATTGTACTGCCACCTACTGACACATGGAAATAGCTCACTGCTATTTTCACTCAGCTTTCCCACATCAGTTTGTGACTTACTGACACCCTCGTACTTAAAATTCCTAAAATATTGACCACTTCAGCATTTAGCATAAAACGCTGCGAATTTGATAACAAATTCAAACTAAATTTGAATCATTTTGTAAGAAATATTTATGAAACAAGTTTCTTCAAAGACTAAACTCAACGATTCCAAATTTTAATCGTTTACTCTACGATAAGCAACTTATATACTTAATTTATAATAATTTTTATAGCTGCAGTCCCAAGTATCGTCCCTTCAATCTGAAAACTGTAAACTAGAGGCCGCAAATGGCGCAGCATCGGACGACAGAAACAAGGAAATTGAAATACTAAACCTACAGAATGAATTAGCTTCTCTTCGTGTACGCTTACAGCAACGTGAAAATGAATTCTCTGCTGAAATTGAAGAAGTGAAGAAAACTGTACGAGATTCCGAAGCTGAACTTAAATCTCAGCGTGAAAAGAATGATGTAAGTGTTTGATGCTTAACAGTAGTGTAGATTTAATTTGTTTTCTTTTAATTTGTACGTAAATAGGAGTTAAGGAAAAAGAATTGGAAAATGATGGAAGCATTGAATTCTGCAGAGGCTTCCCTGCGAAGTAAAGAAAAAAAGACAGTTACAGTAAAAAATAACGAAGTAAGTTTTTTATTATTTCTTTCTTTCTATTTGCTTCTTTATCATTTTCGTTACTTCCATCATTTTCTGTCTACACATAATCATAAAAATATAAACTTTCGGGGGTTTTTATTTTATTTTTTTGCGATTTTAGGCAAATTTAAAGAAATTAAAAATAGAGGAAGAAGAAAAATCTCGCAATTTCCTCCAGCGTTTATTCCCTGAAGTAAAACTGTCAAATTCCGATAAGTGGATGTCAGACGCAGAACGCGCAATTACAAATTACATCAACGAATTGCAAAATGATAAAGAAGATGTGGATGTTGCCCGTTTGCAAGCGCAAGTTGTCCAGTACAGAAATATTATTGAAGATACCGAAGGTATGTTGAATAAACTTCAATCTCATGTTGAACGTGAAGAAACCACCTGGAGGAAGCAGATTCAAACTAAAGATGAAGAAATTGAAGCACTGAAGGAGCATCATAGAATACAGGTAAGTTTTTTAAAAAAAAATATTTGCATGAATTTTTAGAATTTGTGTAATATTTAATTTGTCGGCATGTGCACTTTTGTTTTGACATATCAGCGTAGTTCATCTCACCCATTTCCGCTAAGTGGTAATCCTTCGCCTGATGAACACGGTGTGAAGTTTGCATTTGGTTGCATCGAACGTTCTTTGCCACTCATCACTGAAGAGGTAACTGTACCGTGATGTCTGCTGCTCTGTTTGTGGAGTCTATGCTTTTTATCAATAATTTTTACTTACCTTCGCTTTTCACAAGAATATTATACTTATTTATTTAACTTATTACATTTGAGGGCAGCACCACGTGTACACGAACTTCACAATGCACATTATACTCAAATAAATAAATTATTTCTATATTTCGTTTTTAAACTAAGAAGAGTAAATTTAAAATTAGTAAAATATTTGCTTCTGATTGCCTTGTTACACCTAAACATTTTTTTTTCATTTTGACACGTATTTAAAAAAATATTAACATATTTTTCACTGGGATATTTACAGTCGAAACAAACAGTTCATCTAAAAACTATTGGGGACTTATACAATTCAAATATTTTGGTCGCCATCTAATGTGTAAAAAAGTATTTAATAATTAGTTATGTAGTGAGCAAGATTTAGCTCTAATAGTATGTTCGAAAATTGAACCACGACGGTACCGGTAAAATTTTTCAGGTTACCGGCACTATTTTCGAACGCGGTAACTGAAATGTGTGGTAAATTTTAATTACCGCCGGAACCATGCTCAGAGCACGGTTTTTGTGGTAATTTATAATCTAACCTAACTTTTGAAGTATACACACGTTGTTCTTTGACATCATTTATAGATAAATTGTGTCTATAAACAACAGAGTACTTTACTTGGTACAAAAAACAAACAGTATCGAACAAAAATATCCTGCGATGTAATCTAAAATTATTTTGAAAGTTATTAATTACCATGAATAGCAATGCGTTCGACCGCTTACCGCGAAAACCGTAACCTTTCAGTTACCGTGTAAAATGACCACGATAACCGCGGTTGAATTTTCGAACACACTATAAGTTTGACGTTTATCACGTGATCCATATTTGGTCCCACGTGATCACAACAACCATTGTTTGAGAAGAAACATGAATATGTCTGAGACTGAACACGGAAGTTGAAATAATATGATTAATATAAATTGAATATGAATTAGTAATGTATTTACAGGAACCTGTGATAAAAAAGGAAGTTCAGTTATGTGCAAAATAGGAAAGTAGTAGCTAAACAGTCAACAATTATTATGTAAGAAAGTTATTTGGTGCTGTAGAGACATCGAGAAATGAAACTAAATTTGTCAATAATTGGAAACTAAATTATAATTTATTAAATTTATATATTTCACCGGCTTAATGTTCTTTATGATTTGTTAAATCCCACAGTTATACCAAAGTTGAAATACAGATATTTCCAATAAACGCCAAAGAAAACTAAATTTAATAATTTAACATCCAGAGACAAATTATGTATGACTTTAATAAGATTAAGACGTGTATATACACTAAAAGAAATTTCATTATTTTTTTCCGTCTCTCTCAACAGTAGAATTTGTAGTGTTTACATGGATTCAGTTCATGTTTTTTCAAATTGAAACGATGAAATCGAATTTGTTTTCCCTCCGTGAGAATCAGAAAGATTCGATTTCGCAATGTTTCATTAACAATCACTACACATAATAACTTAACTAAGCTTTGCTGACTAAATACAAATTATGGGATCAACGGGGAGGTGTTGAAGAGGGAAAGCATTTGATTGACTCGGTCATGGTATATCACCTCGCTCTTTCTAAAAATTTCTTGTCCCTTTCTAAATTATGTGGAGGGAGGTCCGCTGCCGATCCACCGCCGATGACGTCAAAATCATAAGTCCCCATTGCTGACGAAAAATGTACGGGTGTACGTTTGTAATTCTACAAGAACTAAATTAGTCCTCTTTTGTATTTGAAAATATTTTTAAATGAAGTTTTGCGATTTTTACAAAATTATAGGTTTTTTCCAACAGAAAGTTCACAGGAGTTCAAAACGTGGTTCAGAACTGCTTAAAATCCATGCGCGAACTTATAATTCGGGAATCTATTTGACTAATGTAGGAACGATGTAAAATCGGTTGAGAATTTTATTTATCCTAATCTCTAAAACCATAAAATAAAAAATAAAAAAATCTGATGTGCCCAGCACATTATCTTCCGTCAATTTTAAATATTTTGTACAAATTTCACACAGTTTTTTTTAAACGATAGTATAGGCGCTTTCTTTTTAGGAGAAAAATGAACTGATTTTACCTAGTACTGAACTGAATTGAACTACTCCTACAAAGAACAATATGTTTTTAAAATAAAAACTAGAAAATAAAAACATAAATTGTACATTGTACAGTTTTCTATTATTATAAAAACATATATTGCATTATATTTACAACATAATAATCTGCTGAATTCGCTTGTGATAAAATTATTTTACATTTTTATAATTCCAGTAAAATCATTTGACAAAGATATTATGAAAATAGTAAATTCGTATCCTAGGGACCCCCAAAACGTGCTTATTCATTATAAACTCACCATCGAATTTTTTGATCCTTACCTAAAGGAGACGGAAGGTAAAAATCTTATATTATTCATAAACAATTGAAGAAATACAAAAATGTATGTACTCTACATAAATACTAAAAAGAACATTGCCTAAACTCTATACACTTGAATAAATGTGAAATTGAAATACATCCATTTTAAGTTGGCTGCGTTCCACCATACATATTAAATAAGTAGAGTTTGTATCTAAACTCTATCATTCTATACAATCTTCAAGGTATATAGTGGAACGCAGCCATGTATTGGCTACGTTACACAATACATACTAAGTATATAGAGTTTGGCCTAAACTCTATACTCTACAAAGTGTATAGTGGTACGCAGCCATTTACAAATTGGCTGCGTTCCATTTTTCGCAACCATATTAGATTGTAGTGTTTAGGCTGTGTTCCTATTTAGTGTTAATGTAGATTAAATCGTATTTTGTCAATTTTTTTGTTTTTAAGCACTTTAAAATGTTTTTTACGTATTTATTTAGTGCGTAAATAATAAAGGTACCCGACTTCTTGGCCAAGTATTTAGCCAAATTCTTCGGTGACACATTTTGCCACAGACATCGCTGATTTTTGAAAAATATTAATTTACATTTTATTGTAAAATATTGTACATTGGAGTAGTTAAATACAATAATGTAAAATTTAAATAAGCAATAAATACAAGTAAAATTATGTAAACTTAAAACATCCCTATACTAAATATTATTAAAATTTAAAACACTTGGCACGTTTCACAAGATTTCAAGACAGGCCCTCTCAACCAGAACCACAGACGCGTTTCGCTCTTATTGGAGCTCAGTGGGGTGTACTGATGCCTTTAGGAGGCACTGAGTCCGGTTGAGTGGACGGATGATAAACATCCCACAAAGAATCTTATTCTTTCATTATCCAAAACTATTTTGTGTCTATCAGCCATATATTTTATTTTATTCGCCTTAAAAAATAAGTTCTTGGCTTCACCCTGTGTAACGTCTTAACATATGGGACAATGATGTTGGTATACTACATTTAAATTTAAGTTTACATTATATTATAATGGTAAACAGGCACAGGGCATAAAGGGAACACGAGAATCCGTGACATACGCGTAATTTTTTTATCCGTTTTTTAAGATCCTGTATATTGCCTTAGTTTTCGTTTTCTTTTTCTCTTTCTTTTTTCAGTGTTTCTGATACTAGCTTTTTAATACTGCATTTTTTTATTTATTCTCATACTTTAAAAACATAATGTAATACCACTTTCTACTTGAGTTACTCAAATGCTAAAATTATAAAATATTAATGAAAATACAAATATCAGTCAGTTACTCTTGTCTCACGTTTTTGAAACTTCTGGAAATAATTTTTGTTCACTAGATGTGTCTTTAACCTTAAGGTATAAATATATTGTTAGTAGAAATACTAGAAATAAAGGATGAATTGAAACTTTGAGACCTCTAAACCTTTGTTTTAAAATTATAAAAATAGATAAGAACATTGGGAAGGACTTTGAAGAGGATAGATGATATATGTATTTTCATTAATTTTTTGAATTTTTTTTATGATCATCTTATAGTGTATAAATGTTTGTATTTACAGCTTCAAATGAAGATCAGTGAATTGGAGGAAACCTTATTGAGCGAACAACAAACAAAACAAGAATTAAAGACTGAATGTGAATCATTGAGAGAAAGACTAAATTCTTTTGGACCAGTAACACATGTTAAGAATACGCAGCAGATAGACAGTAGAGAAAATTTCAATGGAATTGAACAAATTGTAGAGGTAAATTAACGATTCAAATATTATTATTTAAATAAATGAATTAAAATACAATTACTTGAAAGTTCAGTCAAACAGCATTTATTCTTATTATAGCAACGTTTCGGTGCACCCTTGCACCTTCTTCAGGGTCTACAACAATTATACAACAAAAATGTAATACATACAAAATAACATGGACATTATCACACTTATAGTAAGATCTTACAAATTGTTACAATTCATGTACACAAAATACATTCGTACAAAACATTCAGTTAATTTATTGAACATCGTACAAAAAATTCAAACAGCATACACATTCATTTGTTTTAAAAAATGACAACCGAATAATACGGAAAAAGCCGGAAATATCCTGTGTAAGGATTCTGGTGACATCATTGATACGGACTTCTATTTGTCGTCTGTACACTGGCTTGCAAAAAAATCGCGTACACCGTAAAAATCAATTAACCGAGTTTTTACTTTTTTTTAGCTATGTAAATACGATTTTTTTAAATAGGTTAATATCAAATGTCAATGAAGTTGTCACTGTCATGTCATTATTTTAGGTATCGTGGAGCTAGTTCTTCATTGTGCTAAGATAATAATAAATTACAAATATATTCTAGAAAAATTAAAGAACAACCAAATATTTATTTAAAATGGATTATAAATAAGTAAAAATTACGACTGAAACAAATTATGGACGAAGTAACATTAGTAATTTATCATCGCTCCATCAGCGTCCAGTACTTTATTTAATCTTAATGTTCTCCTATTGATCTGATTGACCACCCCTCTTCTAACTTAGAAAGTATTACAACTTTCTCGTTTTCCGATAATTTTGGCATCTTAATTGACACTATTGACACTGACTTGTGACAATGACAAGTTAACAATCGAGATCGACTCAATACAGCAAAAAACAAGTGTACGCGATTTTTTTGCAAGCCAGTGTACACCAATAATAATGTAGCAAGTTGTAGGAATTAAAAAAAAAATGTAAGGAAATTAATGAAACTCAGTTTGGCCTGAAATTCCAATACATTCAAACACACTTTTGATTTGGAAAATTTCAAAATTTTGGAGGAAGAGCAAAATTACTCCAAACCTATGTTTGTTGAAATGTTACATATCAGGGATGATTGTAATAACATCAATGCAAGAACTGATATTCAAGGAATTAACAGCGTATATTTTGGTGTATTGGAAAAGTACAAAAAGGAAAAGCCAAATTTCAGGACAAACTGAGTTCCATTAATTTCCTTATATTTTATTTTAAGTCCTACAACTTGCTACATTATTATTGGTGTACAGACGGCCAATAGGAGTCCGTATCAATGTCACCCGAATCCTTACACAGGATATTTCCGGCTATTTTCCGTATTATTCGGTTGTCGTTTTTTAGAGCAAATGGATGTATGTATGCTCTTTGAATTTTTTATACGATGTTCAATAAATTAACTGAATGTTTTCTACGAACGTATTTTATGTTACTACCCTGAAGAAGATACAAGGATGCATCGAAACGTTGGTTTAGTAAGAATAAATGCTGTTTGATTGAACTTTCGAGTAATTGTTAACCCCTATTCCACATCACAGTCGAGAAATAAAACCCACAATAAATGAAATATATTTTAGGAAAAGAATCGTTTAGCTGAACAGCTATCAAATGAACAGAAAAGGTGTCAAGAATTAACTGAAGAAATATTACGCTTAAAATCAAGTGAAATTTCAGTTCCTACTAAGGTAAGATTAAATCAATCACTCTAGTTGACAGATATGCGGCCGACAGCTTTTATACAATAATTTAAAATAAGAGTTTATTATTTTTGTGTTTGTTTTTAGGTTACGCAAAATCATACGTCGAACGGAACGGCATTAGATTCTGCAGAGGTAAGTTAACAATAATACTAATATTTATTGAATAAAATAACATATGAAAGTAACTAAATAAACAACAATCTATGCTTAATTAATTTGAGCTAACATAAATATGATTAATATTTGATGTTTTCTAAACGTTAATATATGTCATTAGATTAAATGTGCATTGCTTGCAAACTATTATTAATGAACAATTAATATTACTCTGCATGCCATTTTAAACTTGGTTTAAATGAACGCAGCTTCCCAATTCCGCCTCGTCTAGCTCTGTGTCTCCGACGACCACCAAGCCTCGAAAGAATAAAAAAAAGAAGGTACAAAAAGTATGTCAACATTACGCACACGGTATTTGCATGATTTTATTTTTTGCTTATCTTTTGCACTAATTTTGCTTAATATAATTTTTTTATTAACAAATGCATGCAGCTACTTACTAATATATCTTAATGTTATATTGTATGTTTGCACCGTACAATATTTAAATATAAAACAATGTTTTTCAAATAGAAACATATGAGGGCCGCCCTAAAATTAAAGATACATAAAAAAATATTCTTTATAAAAAATTCTATGATATTTTAGGGACGTTTTCTTGCAATTTCGCGTTGGTTCTATTCTACAAAAGCCGTGTTCCTTCGGACTGTGATTCACAATCTAAATCATCAAAGTAATCATGATTAAGAAGAAGTAGGTTTTTTCGTTTCTTATTCGTTATCCCCACTTTTTCATTTTGTGATCTAGTCAGCTTTCCATTTTCCCTTCTGAATCATCCTTTTTGAGTAATCACACGGATTCATTTCAGAACAAATTTAAAAATGGCTGACGATATGACGGCAATAGGTTTTCGAGCGTAGAAATTTATCAACGTGGAGTTTGTTGATCAAAGGAAATATGATTTTCCTACAAAAGCATGTAATGATCCACCATACTTTTGAAAACAGAAAATATGTTACATAAAAGATTTGTTTTAAGTAAATATGCTCCATATTACTTTTATATGATCCATTTTTAATGCCGACTATAACACTTTACAGTAGATTATTTTAAAAATAAAATAAGTTAAATTGCAAATGACATTTGATGTTAGGTGGTGTTTATATTATTCAAGTTGTTTTCTTGATATAATTTTTAAATCATGATTCAAAAGGATCACAATCACAGCCCGAAGGAACAAAGATTTGTATCTTTAATTTTAGGACGGTCCTCGTGTTAACAATAATTTTATTTGGATTTTCTCATTGCGAGTCAAGTCTTAACAGTATTTGTGTAAATTAAAATGAAAAACATTGAGTAGTTAAAAAATGGCAGACAGAAGTGCATATCAGCAAATAATTCTTTTTTAATTTACAGGCTGCCGTCAGTAACTAGCATCTGAAAACAAGTGAAATATACTTACTTTGGACTTATTTCGTTTAGTGATGGTGAATATGATTTGTAATATTAGTTCTCATATACACAAAACTGGACAGAGTAACGAAATATTAGATATAAGTTTGGGTGCGTATTTAGGTAAGAGAGGAATATAAAGTAGCTTTTAGGAAACAGCGCAGAATGTCTTTGGAATTGAATATAGCGTTTTGTATAATTACATATTTAGCAACGAAAATACGGCAGACATAACAATTTAGAAAAATTTGCATATGAATCAAAGACAACTGCCTGCACATTTTAAAGTATCACTTTTTTGCTTTAACTTTAAAGTGGTGTAGATTGAATTACATTGACTGATCTGTATAATGATAACTGTATATAGCGTTGAATTAGATATTACTATTATTAATTTCATCTGTGCTAATAACGTTGCATATAAAATAGACAGACATACAGAGGCCTATATTGCAAAGGTGGTTGGTAAGCGCTGTGCAATTTATAACAATTCATTTGTAATTTTTACACAATTTAAAATAGGATTGATCTTTTGAAATATTTAAGTTTTAATCAGCTAGGTACTGTTTTAATTATATTGGATTATATTCAAAAGCAAATAACGCCTCAATAATTTATTGTCAAGTTGAAATAATTTTCTAATACTGATATAACTATAACACCATAAATAGTAAATATTAAGTTTAATATATAATGCAATATTTATTACTTTTTTAACATTGTATTTTATATTTCAATTTTAAAGTCTACTAAAATATTATATATTTTTCTTTTCTACTAAATCATATTTAATCCCATGAAATAATTTAATAAAAAACATAACTAGTAAAATATATAAAATGCTTCTATATACAGGAAGTAAATGTATGTACGAATTGATACGCTTTGATATGCGTGACTAACTATAACAAATTTGAATTGAATGTTGCATTAGCTTATTGTTTACAGGTACATCATCTGCCGCTAATACTTAATTGCAATAAAAAATAAACACCCTTTCTAGATTACTTCTAGTTTCAGTAGATATGTTCATTTTATCTTGTCCAGTATTGCGAGGTCTGTTCGCCCTGTTCATTTCCTGTTTCGTTCAATTTCATAACGTTCAAATCTTGACCATAAAGTTGCGCAGCTGAACTTCATGTGCTCATAATTTAAAAAGTACACTCCGCAGTACAAATAAAAAATACTAACAATAACTACCTACTCATATTCCAATTCAATAAATAATTTTCATGTACATTTTGTACTTCGGAGTGTACTTTCTTAAATTGTGAGCGCGCCAATTTCATGGGCAAGATTTGAGCGTTAGGAAACGGAACGAAACAAGAAACGAACGGGGCGTTGTATGAACATTAGGACGATGTGTGTGTTCCCTTTTTTTACCAGTAATTCTCAGAATACGAGATACAGTTATTTTAAATTGGAACCTATTTTTTATTTGCTTATTTCATTCAGTATTTTTTTCTGAATTCAATGATATACATACATCATACCCTAATATATATTTGAAGTGAAAATTATGTTTATTTAAATCTGATTGTAATAAGAGTGCTATGAAGAAAATAAAATATCAAGCTTTTCTTCGTGAATAAAATTCATTTTTTGCCGTTTGACAGTAAAAATGCGATTTGTTTGGTTACTAAAAGTTTGTAAAATGTCACATTTACTGCCCAGGCAGTAATAGTATATTACCGCCTCGGTAATATAAGCCCTTGGTTGTAATGAAACTCACACCAAATTGTGTATACTATTTTATTCACAATCATCCCCTTTTTAAATTATAACCTTTAATTTTGTTATAGTTGTTAACGTCATTAGACCGATATAAAGCAAATAACGGACGCGGTTGAAGTTTATAATCAGCCAAGTTCGTTACTTGCATATCGGCCGTGTGGCGTTCAAAATTTTTCGTAATACCAAAGCTCTTCACGATACTGTGATTTTTTAAGGAATACTTTATTTTTAATTGCAGGCGCTTGTTATAAACCTTAACGGCCGGCGGCCGTTATAGACTCCTTTTCACTTTTATTTGTACGTTAAATCATAATAACTGTTTGGTATTAGAAAATATTTTTAACAGCTCTATTAAAATTTGTTTAGCCTACTTTATTAAAGAGATTCATGACAATGTTGCTAGGCAACCCTTACATAAACATTTCCAACCCGAGGGGTGAAAGTGAAATGTTATTTCTGTAAATCAAATATTTTAGTGCCTAAAAACAAAAAACTAGATATATCTGAAAAAGTATAAGCAGTATTTGTTTTGACATTAACTACAATCAACATTAAAACAATAATTCTATTGTTTTTTCACGGCACTCTTATTACAGTCAGATTTAAATTAAATTAACATAATTTTCATTTTTCTCAAATATGATATAACTCATTGAATTCAAAATACTGAATTGGTTAATGGAATAAAAAAATATTTTTTGCTCATTTTAATAGTCTAGTAGAATAGATTTTTTTTTGGTAATTCAACCGACCTCGTAGCTCTTGTAGTTCTCGAGATAGTAACAGTGGACAAAATAAAATGAATATTGTATAAATCAGTTAGTGATCCGTTGATATTGTATTTATTTCCATTATTTATACATTTTATTCATTCCACTATTAAAAATATTTACTCGTTCCTGAGAATGTGTCAACGTAACTTATTTGTAGAATAAAAATGGGAAGATAACATTATCTCAAGGAAAAATTAGTCAACTGTTTAGATAAAGATTTTATTACAATAATTTGGCAATATTTAGACTGCTATATGAGTATCTTCTTGTTTTTATAAATAATATTTTTAATTTAAGTTGAAGGTTTATTGTAAAACATGCAAAATAAGTAACATGTATATAATAGTTTATTATAATCAAAAAATATTTATATTTCATAATATAGTCCTTGGAAAATAATAAAACTGTTAACTATAACTACATCACGTTGGAATGATTTTTACATATCTTCATTTTTTTAGGAAATGATAAAATTTCACAATACTGCTTCAAATATTTAAGTGGTGGAATTTTATATACACAATTATAAAACAAAAATTGAAGGAGTTAAGTAGAAACAAATTTGTTCTAACATTTTCAAAAATAAAAATTGGCTACCGTTTATGAAACAATTGATTAGTTCTACACATGTTTGACAATCCAATTGATATTATGAGTCTGTCTGTTGCACAGAAAATCACACAGCCGCCTACGCGCCGAATGCCTTGAACGTAAACAAACGACACACGGGTACTGAGCACAACGCCGACCGTTCTCCGCACATCCCCCAACACCCCCGAAATCGCTCGGGGATCACATAGGCGTGTAGTCCAACTGCACATACATCTGCCGCACTCCCGCGGCCGAGAATATCATCTGCGTATGCGACACCACATACTTTGGATCCACCGATTTGGACACTTCTAATTTCAGGGCACCCACGTACACATCACTACATAAAGTCCAGAAATGCGGTTCTTGCACTGAATACACTCCGGCCAACCCTACAACTTTTTGATAACACTGAGGAAGAACATTATCTAGAGCTACTGGTTGTCGTTGCATTAAAATCAAAACTGAATCTTTTATAAGCGCCAAAACACTTAATGCAATTAAAACAGCGATGAATATGGAACATATAGGATCGGCAATCATCCAGCCAAACATCTGCATTAATACTGAAGATATTATAACACCCACGCTCCCTAAAGTGTCGGCTAATATGTGTAGGAACACTCCTTTCATAATTTGAGAATTTCCAAACGTCGGATCTATATCTATGTCGTGATGATTATGAGTATGTGAATTATGTGCGTGTCCGTGCGAGTTATGCGAATGTCCATGGCTTCCACCTCCATGGGAGTGGCCGTGTTGGAACGCATAAATACCAACCAGGTTTACCAGTAAACCTAACACAGAAACCACGAACAATCGTTCGTGTTTTACCTAAAAATATTCAATGTTTAATAATAATTTAATACAAAAAAAAAATCTTACTTCTGGTGGTTCAATGAGTCGCTCAACAGCTTCAGACATAATGAAGAATGAAATGAACAACAGGAATAACCCATTTACGAATCCTGCTAAAACTTCTGCCCGTACATATCCATAAGAATATTTATCATTTGCCCGCCATTTAGTAATTACAGAAGCAGCCAATCCTGCTAGAAGACCCGTGCAATCAAAGAACATATGGAAAGAATCCGAAATTAAACCTGATAAAAGTTAATCATTAATATTAAGCATAAAACAAATGAATGTAACAAACTTTACCTAAACTATTTGTCCATATGCCGTATAAAAGTTCCACAAAAGCAAATGACAAATTTAGAAGTAAAAATAAAAATAAATTCCTTGAATTTCTATCCGAGAATATAAGTCTCATCCACCCTTGAAGTTTCTCTTTTATTCTTGAGCCGATACCGCGGCCCATATTATCTTTATGTGATAATGGTAACATCTTGTTGATTGTCACTTATTTACGTGGAGAAAAGAGAAATAAGGTTAGATTTTATAATTTTAAAATATAAAAAATTATCAGATATAAAATATGAGCGACACAACATCCAAATCACAAAATTTAGATATAAATAAAACCAGTTTTATAAACAAATTATTTTTTTGTGCATACGTGTACTTTTCATTATATGGTCATTTAAATATTATTGCTTATTTAAATGCGACACTTATGTATAAAATTATTGGCACCTTTGTCAGTAATATAGCATTAGTAAAATTTACTAAACTATAAATTATATGAGCTTTGGAAGCTCCACCAGGTTATTTGCGGCGTTCGCCATTTTTGTAACACGCTGACAAATATGTCAAAAGATCTTAATTCCATGTTTTCCGAACAGGGGTCTCCACAATTTCATGGTGGCGCTGACTGTTTCCTGACCGTGCCTTTCCGCTTTCCGTCTTTTGATATCTCGCCATCATGGTAAGTGGACATTTGTTACACCGTAATTTTTATTGAAAAAGTGTTACAAATAGTACAAATATTATAATTTTCATATTTTAAATATTAATAAAGTGTATACAATTTAATCCTGTGTAGTTATTATCTTGAAGTGATAAATTCTTCATACTACACATGGCATGTGTTTTCACGTGTGATGCAAACATTAAACCGGAAAAATCTGTGACGGCTGAAACTGATTTAATGAGTCTGACAAATTTTGTTATAAAAACGAAATATTTAAGTGCTGTATTTATTAGTATTTAATAATGGTGTCGTTGTTTATAGCCGCCCAAGAAGGACGCAAAGGGGTCTGCGAAGCAGCCCCAGAAAACGCAAAAGAAGAAGGAAGGATCTGGCGGTGGCAAAGCCAAGAAGAAGGTAAATTAAATTTATTAACAGTTATAATATTTTTGTTATTTTGTATGAACTTGCAGAAGTGGTCCAAGGGAAAAGTTCGCGATAAGTTGAACAACCAAGTCTTGTTCGACAAAGCAACTTACGATAAACTTTACAAAGAAGTTCCACAATACAAACTTATCACACCTTCAGTTGTTTCTGAAAGGTTGAAGGTTAGAGGATCACTCGCTAGGAGAGCACTCCTTGAATTGCAACAAAAAGGTATGATTCTTTTGTTTTACATGAAATTATTGTTTATTTTAATGATGATAACATTAAACTAGAGTAAACCATGTTAGTACAAACTGATTTAATGAGTCTGATATCTGCATGAATAAATATTAACATTAAATAATTTAGAATAGTATTAATGATGGAATCTTCACCACAGGTCTTATTAAACAAGTTATTAAGCATCATGCTCAGCTGATTTACACCAGAACGACGAAAGGTGATGATCCAGTTGCATAAAGTTTTGTATTGGTGTATTTTAAATAAGTTTAATAAAATATTGTAAAGAATCGTATTATTTTATTAGTGTATAATTGTTTTTCTACGATCATACAAAAATAGGTACGGTAACATATATCATTTTAAGAAACAACAGTATTTTTGCGTATGCAAATGTTTTATTTTTGCATGTTGTATGTGTAAACAAATGAATTTTATATTTACACAAGATTAAGATTTTTCGAATAAATATACTTTTTGCAATCAGCTGGTCAGTAATGAAAATTAATATTTTTACCCTTGGCCTTTACGCTTCCGTTTAGTAGAAAATCATATGATAATCTTTGTTTTAATAATTTGTCTACCATCTGGCGGAATAGTATTGAACTTCAACAAGTTTTATATTCAACTGTTGGCAACATTGAAATTGAACGTTGTGGGTTGTGAATAAATATTTTTGAAAAAATGTTAGCAAATGTGATTTAATTTACATTTAAACGGTTTAAATACAAATTATTATACATATTTATTGAGATCATAGGCGCTTTATTTACATACGGGTGTAGCCCTTATCCTATCGTATTTATAGACTATAAGCTACAGATGTATAAGTTTATATAAATTTGAGAATGCCTAGAATTTCAGGGTAACAACATATAATAATTTGAATCAATTACAATGATATAGAATACCGGTTTATTGAAATCTATAAGACTTTGCTTTACAACATCAATTTGAATCTTTTTGTCTAAAATAATTAGGGGAGCAATGCGCACGGAAAAACTGATTTCCCATGTTAAACGCCTATGTTTCACTTTCCGTGATACATCTGTGTATAAAAATGTGTAGGATGTCCCATTTGAAACATGGAAATTAATGTCACTTGCGATTAAACCGGAAGTGCTACAGCATTATGCCAAATTCCAGGCCTAGGGCCTAGTTTATAAATATATCTTATATACTTATTTATATGTTTTGCAAAATAATTTAAAAATTCCTAGCGTCGGTCATATTTGAAATATGAAAAACGATGTGAAAATTTAAAAAAAATCTTATATAATACGTACAAAACAAATTATTTAACACAACAATCAAAACTAATTTTTATATCTCATTATTTTTTAATTAATTAGTATAATTACTGCTCCCCCACTATTACATGAATTTATTCGATCATTTTGTTTATTACGGTGCTAGGGTAAAGACGTGTGTATGGTGTGCTGGTGTATTGTGACTTTCAGGATGACTTCCTGATGCTTGGAAACAATTTTGGACACCTGCAGGACCTAGAGTTCATCTGGGTATTTCACCCTCATATATTTTACTATTTTATTTTGCAATTTAGATTTTAAATAGGAATATGTTTTGTAACTTGATACACAGACAAATACTTTTACACTTAGACGCTTAGACCTTAGCAGTAAAACTTCCTGGTGCTTGGAGGGACGTCTGGACATATGGAGGACCCACAAAGCAAGAATGGAGGACCTGGAGACGAACCTGGAAATATCATTTATTCATAGTAAGTTCAAATATTATTACTTTTATTTTACTTTACAATTTACAATACCAAAACATCTTTTAAAAAAATTGTAGTTGTAGATACTCCCTAAAACGGTAGTGAAGGATATGTGCTGTAAATTAAAAGAAACGGGTATCTAAAAACAGGTTTTTTTTTTGTTAATTCATAATAAGTTTATTTTACAAATTTACAAAAAAAAATCTGATGTGGCCAGCTGAATACATTCCTTCAATTCTAAATATTTTGTATAAATTCCACACAGAAGTTTTTGTTTCATAAAATAAGAAGTAGAAAATATAAACATATATAGCATTATATTTATTACATAATAATCTGCTGAAATGGCTTATGGCTATAATCTGTTGTATTAGAATACTTAATATCTGTTTAACTACGTATTTCTCAATCGGACATTACTGAGAAGAGCTGACTGCTCGCGCCGTATTATATGTAACCAAAAACGGAAGTGGCTAGAGATATTGTGCTGGCCAGAACAATTTTTTTTTCTGAAAAAAATAATTTCGTCAAATTTAGTTCTGTGCGCTAGGTTACAATTATCAAGTATTTTTTTAAAATTTGCAAGCGAAGAAGTAATAATTTTCACAGTACACCTTTAAAATATGTAACATCTGATTTGATTTTCGCAAAAACAATGTTTCCGCGCTTCCAATTTTGTGTTTCTTTGTTATATTTTAGCTAAAAGATATTAAATTTTTATTTTTAGTAGGTACCACCCTCCTTAATCTACATTGTACATATAATGAATATTATTTTCATGTTAGTAATATATTTAAATATTTATTCAAATTATAACATACATAAACAATAATTCGTATAACAAACATTTTTTATTTATTTAAAATAATTTGACGACTATTTTATTAATTGTTGGTTGTATTTTTTATTGTTGCAGATTTATAGAACGAGGAGACGTCCTGGAGTAGCTGAAGGAGTAATGAATGGACCTGATTCCTAAGTTGAGCGTTGGAGTCCTGCCCAAGATTTCCTGTATCGCGAGGAGGAACTCCGCCCTGGTGCCCTGGACTTACTTCACCCTTGTATGTTTTTGTATCCTGTTCCTCCTATAAAACGACAATATACACATAAACAAATAAATAATAACTATGTTTATATATAAAATAATATTCGAATTCATATATGTTCATAATCACCATTATTTTCATTAACACTGCTTATTATTAATCAATCATCAATATGGTTTATTATTATTATTTTTAATATTTATCTCATACATGAAAGACATATACTGGTTTGCGATAAACACAATTCCTTGCAAAAATTGATTTATAATAAATGTGTTTAATTTCAAATTTAAATATTGTGGCAATTTATGCATAATTTGATCCAACCAATCACAGACAAGCTGTGTTGTACATTGACCTCGTAGTTGATAAAATGGCGAATTGGTTGACAAACGTTTAGGTGCGTCGTATTTATTCTGTGCTAAGTAAAGTTTTTTATGCGTTATATTTATTGTGAATAGTGTCAAATGACTTTGAAGCAGTAACTTAATGCCCAGCCGTTATTTTCCAAGGTAAATGATTTTCTATTATAGTAAATTATGAAATCAGCTGTCACTCCATGTGCTAAATTATAAACCAGTAGACAAAATTAACAATATCAAATCCAAAGATCTTAATGTATGTTTGCAAATGAAATAATACTAAAATCAGCCTAAATAATAAAGAAAACAATGTTTTATTTATTTTTACAAATACATATTTTTAAAACTAATACATTATTCATTCAATACGATTACACTTGTTTATCCATGCTATTTTTAACTCGTTGGACAAAGTTTGAAATAAATATAGCAAAATATCGTTTTTATTTGATTCACAATTTATTTAAAATTATAAATTATATTATTTTACATATTTATCACAGATTTTGGAACATTATAACCAAATTTTTACATTTGATAAAAGCAGGAATTGAAATGATAATTATTACATTATTTCATCACCTACATTTTTTTCTAGGGCAGTAGATTAACATGAATTAATAATATAGTATTTTTTATATAGTTTGGTATAATTTTGTTCAACAAAAAAAATATTTATGGCTGATTTATAAAATATAATGTCTTTATAATTCTTTAACTCAATATCTAGTGAATATGATGCATAAAATGAAATCAAATCGTATAGAGTATAATATATTCTGTAAATTATAATAACGTTAAATGTCAATAAATGATATTTAACTACGTTTTTTCAAGAAAAACTGTTAAATCTTCAAATGAGGGTACTTCCGATTGACCAATTGTAACCAAAATCTAATCACCTCTTCTTCTGGATGTAAACTTGAGGAATACGAAAAAATTATAATTTTTGGAATCGTGGTATTGAAGTTATGTAAAATCGTATTATAGATTATAGGGACCCTAAAACATGCTTATTCACTAAAAACTTATCATTGAATTTTTTGACCAAAGACAATACCTTCCTTACCTAAAGGTGACGGGAGGTAAAAAGATATATAGAGAGAAAATGGGTTTAAGTGTATTTTTTTTGGTTTTAAAGTTATGTACCAATAACGTTAACTATAACATATTCTTTTATTTATGAACATTATTATCCATTATGTTTATGTATGGGGGTCACGCTAGAATTTTTGAAAACAAGACACATGGTTTGTATTTTTAAAATTTTATTTTAAATATGTAAAAGAATCACTTCACCAGTCTTTAAAAAAAATTATGTATTAATTACGATAGCTGCAATTTATTACTTTATTAATATACGTACCCATTTTGTTTAAATATGAGTCACGCTAGAATTATTGAAAATAAAACACATGGTTCATATTATTTAAAACTGTATTTTATACAGGGTGTACAAAAGAACGATAAGAATTTTTAATGGTATATGGTACTGACCAAAATGAGCAAAAAGGCTTAATCAATATGGGTCCGATCTTCAATAATTTCCAAAATAAGGCATTGAAAAATGAGTTTTCACGGGGTTTACCTTTGCTACTCGTATCTCGAAATTTTTTAGGCACCACTTCGATTAAATGAGACTTTATGTTTACCTTTTCAGAGATCATCATAGGTGTGCTTTTGTTTTTTTTTTTAAATTGTGGTGACCTTGGCCAATATTTAATTGTCAAATAACTTTATTAGAAATTGAAAAAATGTTTCATACAAAATCTTTTTTTTATTATTATCTATCTACTTATATAGACAAAATTTTGTTCGATCATTATTTTTGTCAGTTTTTCTTTTATTTTTCGTTTTTGTTGGAAACAGTTGAAGATCATACCTATGTTGATGAATTTTTTTTTACTCATTTTGATCAGTAGTGAATTTATTTTAATATGGAACGTATATGCGGTCAATCACTTCTGGTTATACATACATACATACATATGTATATACATACATAAAATCACGCGTGTCCCACTTAGTGGGTTCGCACAAACCCGATAATAATAAGAACAACATCAACATCATACAACAATCCTTACTCTTAAACATATTAAAGTGACCGATTTTTGGTAGCGAAATACCGCATCCGGATCACAATAATAGTTAGGAAACAATTATCCTTCGCCACATATTCCTATCTAAGCAGACTTCTTTCGTCTCGGCCACACTCATAATCGCATTCATACATGCTCTTCTTCTCTTCATACTTGGAAATTCTCTCTCTTTAAGCACCCTACCAATCACATCCATCCACTTACACACTGGTCGGCCACGCAATCGAAAACCCTCAACTTCACCAAGATATATACGCTTAACAAGCCGTTCACTCGCCATTCTCTCCACATTCCCAAACCATCTTAACTGACTCACACCAACTCTCTTAATCACATTGTTCCTAACCATACACTCTTCATACACTAAATTATTCCTCACGCGATCCCGTCTGACATACCCACATACACCACGTAAATACCTCATTTCCACGGCAGTCACTCTTTTTATGCTTTCCCGTCCATGCCCAGCATTCGCTTCCATACATCAAAGCAGGCACTAGCACTCCATTATATACAAAATAGACAGCAATGTAATAAGTGTTCATTTTAAAATGCAAGATATAAAATTTGTAGTTATGTATCAATATTTTCAATAAATTATCCTAACTCGATTAATAAAACATCAAAACTTTAATATAATAAATGTTCAAAAATAGCTATATTAACACTGAGGCAATATCCTAGTCGGTACTTTGTAATAGAATTAATTTTTTGACAGTAGTATGTAACCATGGAAATGGTTGACCATCATTTTTTACTTGTATATGTTCAAAATAGTTCACTTCAACAATAATTCACTCAACCATTCTTTCTTTTCATTTCTTAAAAGCTTCCAACCAATATTCTTGTGGAATGCTACATATACATTGAAGACTCATTTTCTATCGAGTTTGGTTTATTAACTATATAACATGTATAGTCTTATGTGTTTTATTTTTGATGTATATTTTTATTTTCAATTTTTTGTGTATTAAACATTGTATTCGTATAAAAATATTAGAATACGTGCCTGGGGCCCGATTCTTGAAATTTCACACATACATAAGTGAATATTGGTATTCTTGAATCGAAATCGTGTGGTCGTACGCGATAATTTCGTGTGTAATTATATCGCATGGGTGTGAATCACTTGAAAGTATCATTCGCACACGAAACTCTGTCATATTGTCACCGTCGCTTGAGTTTGGTGTATTAGTACTTTAAGTAGGTCATATAAATCAAATTATGATTTTAAACAATTCCGGGTACGTTTCATGATACCAATTATAAATCTAGGGTCTCCATGCACTTTGAGTATCATTATTATAACATCCGACAAATGTGTGCTCCTGCATTGTTAGAACGATGCAATGGATTGTTAAAATAGAGTTATGATTTATGACAACTTCGCTGACAGCTTTGTTGACAGTGACACTTAAAAAACAAATGATGGTATTCAAGAATCGGGCCCCTGTTATTGTGTATACAGGCTGGTGGCGGTTAGGGGTGAACATAAGGAGGGATTTTTCTGGTTATTAATTCAAAATACGTTTTCCATGTCTTTGCTACAATTGAATTATTTCATACTGAACTTATACTTTGGTACAAACATTTCGAAATGAGGGAGAAACTCCCATATATATCGCTTTGGAAGCATTAGAAATATGCAATAATATTATTTACCATAACCTATTCATATTTTTTGTTACTTTGGTATCATAGCCCATAACATCTTGCACAAGTGAACGTTCATTTTCGACTTTACTTCGCTCAAATCATATTTGCGAAATTCATTGTCTGAATTAAATTAAGTGGCTTGACTTTGTTAAATATTCAGAGACAGTTAACACCATCAACAGATTATATACACGACAAATTATGCAAAAAGAGTCGACGGCTAAAATAAAGTTTTTTTTCTTATATTAGTGGCTGTTAGGGGTGAACATAGGGATTTAACATGGTATTTTTGTTTTATACAATTTCCTGCTTTCCTGTTCATTTTACGTGGAGTGTAAAGTTGAACAGAATTAAAAGTTTTATACAAAACTACATTGTTTTAGTTTCTTTTTAATTTTAATAAGAAATTTCTAAAGTTCCGTTAATTAGTAGTAATATCCATGACATGACATTGTGCAAAATAATATTGTAATATGTAATAAAAATGCTTTTACTACTAATGTAACCTAGGCAACAGACAATTGCATATCCTATTGCAATATTGTAACATTATTTTGAATGTTGAATACCATTTTTCTCGAAATAATTATTATATAAACCTAAAAAATATTTATATCGTTGAAATCTGAAAATAATCTGTATCTAAATGGGCTAAAAAATTATATAGGGTATCATTTAAAATAATATATTTTTATTCTACCATTTGAGAACCGCTGATTGAATTTTCGGTTTGTTATTACTGATAAATTAGTCCCTTATTCTTTATCATTTTTTGTATATAACATTTTTCTCTAAAGTCATTAGTTTTCGCCCAAAAAGTTGTTTTAAAAGAAACTTATGTATACATCTTAATTTAAATTGAACTATAAATCTAGAAAAAAATTATTGGTAATTTATCAAAATTGATGATACCATCCAAACCCATATATCATCCTCATATTTCATCATCATCACATTAAATAATGATGATGTTCCAGGATGTTTTTGTGGAGTGTACAGTCATACGTTTGTTTCGCTGAGTGTGAGTGGATCTCGTTCATAAACTCTTCTGAGCTACTAGAATTTGATACATTTTCTCTGGTGGATGTGCAGTGTGCAATGTGCGTCGGATTTGGAAACTGGATTAACAACGACGACAGTGAAATATAAATACCTAAATAATAATTGCAGATAATATCGTTTAAAATAAATGTGTTGGTTTTATTTGTATGTGTACTGTGTGTTACCTACAGTAATTTTTTTAAAGATGTCCGATCAAGGTCATTTGTATCATGAACGAATTAACAAATTGGCATACATTTATCTCTCCTTTGCAAAGGCTATAAGCGTGTGCGATAAGGATAGATATAACATGCTTGTCTTTCAAAAATTCATATTGTTTCGACTAAGTTAAGACATTCAACTTTAAAACGATACTCGTTGATGATAATACTTTCGCTGTTACGTAAGTTTATTAATTCAGATACATTACCTTGATTCATAGCCGTATGAATAACGTTATTTTCTGTGAGTGTCACTGACATTGTGTTAGTATCTTATTTTTCACATATTTGGTTTTACATTTGCTAATAAACTTACCAGTTGACTTATTTTGAAGTTTGAATGCTTTTATTGTAACATATATTTTTATAATACATAATAAAATAACAGTAGTATCTTATGTACACTCATAAAAACTAAGCAAACGACACTACTGAATTTGTCAGAATGGGCGGAGCAAAAATCTGAATTCATACAATTCGTAGATGACCTTAATCGCACATCTTTCAAATTTTTTACTGTATACATATATATTATGTATATTGTTTATTTATCAATGTATGTGAAAAATATATATGCATATCTATACCTACCTATATAAATAGTATATGTGTACATAGTACATAACCTGAGATACTTATATACGAAAAAAATGTATACTTGTAATACATATCAAATATTATACAATCACATATTCCAACATTCAAGTGTTTGAGAAAGAAAAATCTTTATCCTATTTTTTTTTTATCAAAATATAAGATAATGCTTACCCTCTCGAAGAAATTAATATAGTTTGTTCATACTTACACTACAAAAGAACTGTACTCATATTACAATTTCTTTTTTTTATAATGATAAGTATTTAATAAGTAAGATCATTCTAAATTATTAAAAAATATACTAATTTCATATATTGATCTATTTATTGATTAAAACATTATTTACTCATATGTATTGCTGACGAATTATCATGTATTAAATAGACGTTACTTTCATATTCTTGAATGAAGTTTATAATTGCAAATACATATATCATTATTATTACCTTTTTCTAAGCTGTTAAAAGATTCAATTAATAAATGCATATATGAACATATTAAACAAATAAATCGCGAGAAAATAGCTGATAAAATGAACCAAATTTGACAATAAATCCTTGTTTTCCAAGATGAATTACTCAAATTACGTTAGTTTTCGACTTAGAAAATACGTACATATATGCTAACTATATTGGAAAATAGAACTTAATATGTGATTGTACATATCTGGTATTTATTTATTTATTGCTGTACTTAACATCCTGATACCTGATATAGTTTTTCTAAGACTTATAAATACACTAGCTATTTGCATTATAAAATATAATATACTTTTGTGTCTTGTAATAGCATCCAAAATATCTCCATCTCGATAAGTCTTAGAAAAAATGTGAAAATACGTACATAATGTAACCACGTGAAAAATACATATCTTAATATACATTTGATGATACATATTTCATTTTATTTATTTCTAAGTTCTAATGCATATCGTTATATATTAGATTTAAAAATGTATTATATGAATGACCAATAAACACAATAAAATGAATACAATCTTTCAATTCAAAATCCCAAATTTTCCATACCCAAATTTTTCAGGCAATCTGCAATTCATCTAAATACGAACTAGATCTAGAGCATCGATTTGCGATCGACAGCAGCTTAACGATTAAACAAGCAGCAATCTTGCGATTTAAAAAGTCCAAGTTCAATTCCAGCTACCAGCTAATTCGAGCCGAGAGCAGCGGCAAGCGAACCACAGCAGCTTGATTATATAATCGCGAATATATAGCGAGCGAAACCATGGCAGCTGATTACGTAATCGCCGGTATACAGAGAGCGATTCACGGCAGCTCGATTACATAATCGATGATACACAGCCTACAGCAAGGCTTCTGGTCGGTAAAATTCAAAAATCGTGTAAAATCGACGATTTAGAGCCGCAACGGCTGAAAAGTAGCATTTTACGGCCGCTACGAGCATTTTTGAGCTCTCAGACGGATTTTCAACGAATCCCAAGGCATATGCCTTGACAAAAATAAAATTTGGTGGAATCGAAAGGCTATAGCAAGACATGTGCCCACAAACTTTAAATTTACTAACTATAGCAAGGTATCTGATCATCAAAATTTAAAATTCGCAGAATCGAAAGGCTATAGCAAGACATTCCCCACAAAATTCAATCGCCTGGTGGTGGATTCATGAATCCTAGTCTCCCACCACAGATTTCAGCCTTATATACAGCTGTTTGATGAATTTCTAGTCATTCGGCGTGAGTGATGGTGTCGAACCGGACACTCTGCTTCGTAATCTTACGTAATCGAGCTATATACATGCTTTTTCTGGATTTCTAGCTAGCTGGCCAGCTGGCCACCAGAATCCGTCCTAGACCGTAGGCTAGGCCGGGCTGGTGGTTTTGCTGGTTGCTAGCTATGAAGGGGTGAATATGCTCGGCTGGTTGCTGGGTGCAGGTAGCTAGTAGGCAGGGATCGAACTGGGATCTTTGGTTTGCAGGATTTTGTAGGTCGCCGTTCTGGTTGCAGATTGGCGGCCTACAAAATGCTTGCTAGCAAGCGGGATATGAATCTAGATCTTTGGAATGTGATTTTTGGTCGGTGTATTGGAATGAAATAGTTTGTTATTTATAACAAGGATTTATTTGTCCGAGATGTGTTACATAATAATATGACAGTACATAATACATGAAATACATTATTTTAACAATGAATAAATAATTTTTGATCTATATATTTGTGATACGCAATTACTCGTATAAGACGTTCGCAGTTTCACAAATACAGAGATGATGATATGTGCTCTAATTACGTCAAATTCAACTTGAAAATGTTACTATACATAAATTCTTTATCTCATAGATATATGCATAAGGAATGATAGATTTTTAACTAGAATATGTAGTCTAATTTTTATTAGGAACAAGTTTTATTGCGACTTTTAGGTAACATATTAAGATATACATTGTAATGGTACAGATTTGCGATATTTATATATGTATGTACATAACTAGATAAATGTATTCAATATATGGGAAGTATATACAGTCAGAAAAATATAGAAATGTAAAGTATATCATATATAATTTTAATGAGTGTACAACAATACATTATCAACAATGCAATTATGTATACAAACACATATATGAATTTTTGTAAATGATTTTACTATCTTATCAACAGCGTAAGTAAAAGTATATAGTTCTTTCGTAAGATGAAAGATAGTTCTTTTTCTTTTAAGTGAGTGAATATATGAGTGTTTTCCCATAGCGTAAAGTCTATAGAATAATAAATAATAATATAAACTATATTATAAATTTATTTATTATGTGTTTGTATTCAATAAAATGATTGTATGGTAGTTTAGTATGAAGATGTATAAACACATATGCGTTTTTCTGCATGATTTTATTAAGGTATATTATTCTATATAAGCATAACAGTAAAAACATGCCATTTTTTACATATATCCAAGAAAATACGAATTTTTCAAAGATGAAACTATGTATATGAATAATATTCTAAGTGTATAAAGTAAGAGTGTACTAATGATAAATAGTGTGACAGTGTATGTATGTACCTGTGTTTTAACGATGACATGATTTTCTTTCAATGTGAAACAATATAATTTTTTCTACATCCATTTTGAAAGTAGGCTTTCCAAGCTATCAGCAGAAAATTGAAAAATGAAGTTGACAGAACAACTTGTAATTTTTCTGGTTCAAATCGGAATGTAAATTTTTAGTTGTGATAAATAAAAAATGAAATTATTCGCAGCAAGATTTGAAACCAAAGTGTTTTTATTATCTCTTTCAACGGACGTAGAAAAAAAGTATATGTATGTGTCATGAGAGTAAAGTGTCATTTTCCACTTTAGTTATAAAAATTACTATTTTGCAGAGTACGAATGTATTATGAAGTATTTTTCAACTGATGTATGAAGAGCGTTAAATGTGTTATTAATAAATATCATAATATAAATAAAACGGCTTTTCCTTAACTATATTTTATTAAGAACGATCAAAGTTTCTCAAAGTGTTAGATTACAAGTGTGTGCTCATATGTATGTAATGGATGCAAATGATGGTACAGAAAAATAGAGCTAAGTCCCCATAAATACTTGTATAGCTTCCAGATACTGAATTTTTAAAGATTTAAATACCATATTACTACGTGATTCTTATATTGTATATAGTAATTAAGTAAATAACTTTTACACTCGGTTATGTTTCAAAATATTTTATTAACATTATTAATGTACATTTCGGCTGTTACACCATCATCAGAATGTCGATACAAGTGTGTTTCTCCTTATTATATACCTACATAACTGTTGTAGAAGATTAAGGGATTAAAATATAGTCAGAAGTGGTGATGAGTATAATTCAAGTTGTTCGTTCATAAGATTATCACCGTTTATTACGGCCTTTTGAATTTCTACCGCCTCTAATAAATCTAATTTTAAACCCTTATTCTCCTTATGGATTATTTGGAAATTGTCTATTGAGCATCTGTGTTTGTTTTGTATTAGGTGTTTCGCTACATTTGAAGATTCTAATTTATTCCATTTCCAACTGGACAGATGTTCTTTGAAACGAGTATTAAAATTCCTTATGGTTTTTCCAATATAAGAGTAGTCGCAATCGTTGCAATTTATTTTATAGACTCCACTATTTTTCATTTTGTCTGATTCTTTAAATTTATTGTTAACTAAATTTGCTCGTAAATTGTTTTTATTGTAAAAAGCTGGATTAATGTTATGAGATTTTAACCGATTACCAATTTTTATGCTAGTATTACTTATGAAGGGTAGCTTTCTGTAAGTTTTATCATCTGTTTTTGGATTTGTTGCTGTATAGATTTTGTTTAAATATTTCCTTTTAAGTTTTCTATTTACAATTTTGTTGATAATATTTTTGTCGTACCCATTATTCCTTGCAATTTGATGAATTGTGTTAAGCTCAACGTTAAAATCGTTTTTTGACAGCGGTATGTTAATCATTCTATGGATCATACTATGAAAAGCTGCGGCTTTAGTACTCGGGTGATGGTTTGAACAAGATGGAATAACGGTATCTGTATATGTATCTTTTCTATATATGTTAAAATTGAATTTATTATTTACACGTGTTATTGTTAAATCTAGAAAGTTTAATTTTGAACTGTTTTCTTTTTCTATTGTGAATTGAATGTTTTTATTAATGTTATTTAGATATAATAGAAATTTGTCTAGTTGCCTGTCCGTGCCAGTCCAAAAACAAATGATATCATCTACGTAGCGATACCAAAATTTGATATTATTTATCAGGGGGTGGTTTTTATTAAGTAAGTACATCTAAAACTAATCCATTGCAATCTAGCCAACACCCTACATCCGATCGAATTCGACATGTTAGACAGCAAAATCCGTATGGAGGTACAAAACTTGTGCCACAAACAATACAATAAACAGCTCAAGAAAATACAAGCACTAATAGAAAATAGAAATAAATATAATGATCTACATCACCATAACAAAGTTACACATAGATTCCATGACAGAGTAGTCAATTTAACAAATTTTAAATTCGCAGAAGATGAAAACATCCTCTTAAACAAAGGATTACAGTATGCACTAGAAACACCATATCCGACGAAGATGCTTCAAAATTTAGCCCTAGACACGGACATCGCTATATCCACTACCATAAAAGACCCAAAAGTTAGTTCGGAAGAAAAAACAGTTTGTGCGCGAGTGATAAAAAGTGATTTTAAAAAACATAATATAAATGGTTCAAAACAATGTGAATATAAAGTAGTGAAATCAATTAGGAATAAGTTAAAAACAAATGATCTAGTACTATGTAAAGCTGATAAAGGCAATTCAATAACCATTCTTCACAAAAACGATTATGTTAGTAAAGTTAATAAATTCATCGATGAGAATAAATTAATAAAATTAAAATCAGATCCCACTCAAAAATTTCAAAAACAAGTAAAAGAAGGCCTAAAACTCAGTCCATCTATTATAAGTAATACTGATAAATATAAATTAATAAATCCTAATCCTTCAGCTCCGTTACTATATGGATTACCTAAAATACACAAAGAAAATGTTCCCATAAGACCTGTAGTTTCATATGTTCAAGCACCATCATACAAACTTTGCAAAATACTTAACCCCGTCTTACGAACCCATTTAAAGTTCAATCCAAAATATTCTGTAAAGAATAGTTTAGACCTTGTGAACAAACTTAATAAATTTGATCACAGTTCTAATGGGAAACTAATTTCGTTTGATGTCTCCAGTCTATTTACATCAATTCCAGTAAATGAAGTCATAAAAATCATAGAAGATAAATTACAAACATGTAATCCGGTTACGAAAGTTGAATTATTAACTTTATTAAACATTTGTTTACAACAGAACTACTTTAATTTTAATGATAACTTTTACAAACAACAGGAAGGCTTACCTATGGGAAGTCCCCTTTCTCCGCTTCTTGCTGAGATATTTATGGATAAATTCGAATCCGACTTACTTAATAAAAACCACCCCCTGATAAATAATATCAAATTTTGGTATCGCTACGTAGATGATATCATTTGTTTTTGGACTGGCACGGACAGGCAACTAGACAAATTTCTATTATATCTAAATAACATTAATAAAAACATTCAATTCACAATAGAAAAAGAAAACAGTTCAAAATTAAACTTTCTAGATTTAACAATAACACGTGTAAATAATAAATTCAATTTTAACATATATAGAAAAGATACATATACAGATACCGTTATTCCATCTTGTTCAAACCATCACCCGAGTACTAAAGCCGCAGCTTTTCATAGTATGATCCATAGAATGATTAACATACCGCTGTCAAAAAACGATTTTAACGTTGAGCTTAACACAATTCATCAAATTGCAAGGAATAATGGGTACGACAAAAATATTATCAACAAAATTGTAAATAGAAAACTTAAAAGGAAATATTTAAACAAAATCTATACAGCAACAAATCCAAAAACAGATGATAAAACTTACAGAAAGCTACCCTTCATAAGTAATACTAGCATAAAAATTGGTAATCGGTTAAAATCTCATAACATTAATCCAGCTTTTTACAATAAAAACAATTTACGAGCAAATTTAGTTAACAATAAATTTAAAGAATCAGACAAAATGAAAAATAGTGGAGTCTATAAAATAAATTGCAACGATTGCGACTACTCTTATATTGGAAAAACCATAAGGAATTTTAATACTCGTTTCAAAGAACATCTGTCCAGTTGGAAATGGAATAAATTAGAATCTTCAAATGTAGCGAAACACCTAATACAAAACAAACACAGATGCTCAATAGACAATTTCCAAATAATCCATAAGGAGAATAAGGGTTTAAAATTAGATTTATTAGAGGCGGTAGAAATTCAAAAGGCCGTAATAAACGGTGATAATCTTATGAACGAACAACTTGAATTATACTCATCACCACTTCTGACTATATTTTAATCCCTTAATCTTCTACAACAGTTATGTAGGTATATAATAAGGAGAAACACACTTGTATCGACATTCTGATGATGGTGTAACAGCCGAAATGTACATTAATAATGTTAATAAAATATTTTGAAACATAACCGAGTGTAAAAGTTATTTACTTAATTATCTGACATGTTTCAACGAGTGCCAACACACGCTTCTATCCAATTTATTGTATATAGTAATTTTAAAATTAAATAGTGCAAGAACTAAGAGTGATAGGGAATTATCCTAATCTTATTTAGATTTATAAGGTTATTTTCTGTATGTAAACGTAATTTCAGTACTTTGGAATCGCTGTAAACATTTTCAGTAACGCTTGTTTGAAGAGAGGTAAACGTCTATTGAAAAAAGGAACTTTTAAAATGAATATATTAAAAACTAAAGGAAAAAAACGATTTGTATTTTTCAAATTTGGATGTAGAGATAGAGGGTAATTTACTATATTTATACATAATTTCAAAAGGTTTGAATTACTAAAAAAAAAAAAATGAGTAATGTTTATTTTACGAAATATATAATTTGAAAATGAATATCACGAAAACTAAGAGAAATATGTACTTGTACTTTCCAAATTTGAATATAGGGAGTAATTTTCTATATGTACACTTAATTTCGAAAGGTTTAAATGGCTGAAATTCGTTTCATTAATGTTTATTTCCATGTTTATTCAAAATAGTAACATTGAAAATGAATAACATGAGAACTAAGAAAAATAGTGACTTATTTATCAAATTTGGATATTGAGAGTAATTTCCTGTGTATATATTTAATTTGAAATAGTTTAAATTGCTGAAAAAAATTCAGTAATGTTTATTTCAAGATGTGTACATGTTTATTGAAAATAGCAGCTTTTAGAATGAATATAACGAAAATTAAAAAAGATATAACGACTAGTACTTTTCAAAATGATAAGGAATATACTATATGTAGACTTAGCTCTATTGTTTCTTATACCCTTGAAATAATATGTATGTAATGTGTGCGTGTGTGTATGCGTGCGTGGGAGTGTGTATTTTTGTGATATTGTATCATAACATAACGTAATAATCTTTGAGATGCTGAAATATAATTATGAAAATGAAAATAAGTATTTTATAATGACATGATTTTTTTCTGTTATTTAAAATATGTTTATATGTATGTACATGTTTTGAATACCATTACTACTTATGTGATTCTTATATTGTATATAGTAACTTTAAAATTAAATAGTTCAAGTACTAAGAGTGATAGCGAATTATCCTAATATTAAACGTAATTTCACTACTTTGGAATCGCTGTAAAAATTTTCAGTAATGCTTGTTTCAAGACAGGTAAATATCTATTGAATTACTGCAAAAAAAACAGTAATGTTTATTTTACGAAGTATATAATTTTAAAATGAATATCACGAAAATTAAGAGAAATATGTTGTACTTTACAAATTTTAATATAGGAAGTAATTTTCTATATGTATACTTAATTTTGAAAGGTTTAAATCGCTGAAATTTGTTTCATTAATGTTTATTTCCATGTTTATTGAAAATAGTAACATTGAAAATGAATAGCATGAGAACTAAGAAAAATAGCGACTTATTTTTAAAATTTGGATATTAGGAGTAATTTCCTATATGTATATTTAATTTCAAATGGTTTAAATTGCTGAAAAAAAAATCAGTAATGTTTATTTCAAGACGTGTACATGTTTCTTGAAAATGACAGCTTTAAAAATGAATATCACGAAAATTAAATAAAGATATAACGATTTGTACTTTTCAAAATGATATTAAGGAATTTACTATAATGTTGATTTAGATCTATTGTTCCTTGTACCCTTCAAATATGTATGTAATGTGTGTGTCTGTGTGTATGTGTGTGCGTGTGTATGTGTTTGTGATATTGATGTATGAGAACATAACGTAATACGCTTTGAGATGTTGATTATGAAAATGAAAATAAGTATTTTATAATGACATGATTTTATTGTGTTATTTCTTATGTATGTATCTTAGGCATATGTTCATAAAGTTTTTATTAGCAGAGTAGATAATTTTTCATGTTAATGGTTAGATCATATACTTTATAGGTGTGAGTTGAAGTTTTATTTATTTATTTTACATAAATTTTATAAATAACGACTTGATGCGAGAGGTGTACAAAATCCATATTTGGGTTGTTTTGGGGTGCGATGCTCTGCAACAATGTGACAATCTCCAACGCTGAAATCAGGATTCCTGTACTGCAAAGCGTTCGGGTACTTTTCCATCATCTGTCTAAGTGTCGGTACAGGTACAGCTTATCTTTCTGCAACAATAGAAAATATATTGGAATGCAACAAATATGAATTAGTATAGGATAGGCTGGTTAGGGATATTGTGCATATTACACGTACACTTCATAGCAGGTCATTACCACAGGATTATCCCCAATTTAAACACGTAGAAATATAGAGATTCAATGGTCATTTTATTTGCAGATTATTAAGAATTGTTTGAATAATTATTATAAACAAAATATATTAATGCGAAAGAAAGTGCGAGATATTCAATATTAATGAAAAAAATGTATAAATACTTGAATAAATTATAGATTATATTGTATAATATGAACAAAGTATTTTAATAATGAGGTACAAGTTTACCAATAAAAAAATGATGTTACCATTTGTCGTAAAACCGTACATATTCATAATTACGTAAATATGAAACAAAATATATGTAGTAAAATATGTATATAGGACAAACAATGATATATATTAAATAATACACACGGCGAATACGAGGCGTTTTTAACATAAGAAAACCTTTTTTTAAGTATTATGTATGCTATAAAACTATATGCGATACTGCATTTAGCGAATAAAATGTTAGAAGATCGTATATGGTTGAAATATTAAATAATTATCGATTAATGCAAACTATTTTCGATATATTACGAGCAATAATTTAAATACAGTTTATATCTAATTAGAATAATCCCTCGGAATTAATGGTTAACATATCGAATAAAGAATACAACTATAAAGTAGTATAAAATTTAAAAAAAAACTAACTTTGAATAATTGAAATCTATGGATATAATTCCAAGTCCTGCAGGTATCCTAACGGTCTCTCCAAGCACCAGGAAATCGCCCTCGTGATCACAGCACACCATACACACGTCTTTATACTAGCACTGCAACAAACAAACTGAAAGAATTAATTCATGTAATAGTCAGAGTGTTAGATAATTTGCCCCTCGAAGTACAAGTCAATAATTAAATAATAACGAGTTATTATAAATAATAATCGCTTCTTATGTATTATGTAATTTATTCAGGGTGTTTTTAATTTTATGAATGTAAAAATAACACAATAAAATATGAGTATACAAGGGTTGTAAATAAATATATATATTTATGATACAATCAAATTTTAACGTAGTACAATTTCTTTTTCAAGTTTAATTTGAATAAAATAAAAAATGAGAGATATAATGACTGATACTTTTCAAATTTGGATTCTGCAGTTTATTTTCCATATGTAGGTATACATTATTTAAAAATTTTGAAACCACTGAAAATAATTTCAACAATGATTGTTTTAACCCCATGGGGTCTCTTGGCCGTGTGCCTGAGTGTCTGGTCGCGAATCTGGGGATCCGGGTTCGATCCCGACCGACGCCAAAAATTACATCCAATTTTAATGGCACAAAATTGACCCCTGTGGCACACTTTCCACGTCAACAATGAGTGCCCGTGAGATAACGCCTGGTAAGCACCCGCACGGTACAAATATTCCATTATTACCGGTATCTGTGTACGAAGCAGATTGGCACACCCAGCAATGGGTAATATGCCGTGATGAAATATTTATTTATTTATGATTGTTTCAAGACAAGTGTATAGTAAATTTTTCATGAAATATATTAAACACTAAGTGAAGTAGTAACTTAAGTTTTCCAAAGTTTCTGAGGGTTAACTTTGTATACGTATACTAAGTTTCAGAACTTATGGATTACTGAAAAAAAAGTTCGAACTAGGTGGATGGCCGTAGTTTCCAATAAAAATTGACCATAAAGTGCAAACAAATTACAACACTGTATAGTCAAAATAAAAATTTCGACTTACCAGAATTTAAAGAACAAAAAAATTTAATGTTACATTTTGAATAACTACGTAATACACTAGTAGTTAAAGCCCAAATTTTGTCAAGAATCACAGTAAAACCATATGACAAAAACATTATTGGAACCTACGACCTTATACCTAGTTCAAACTACAAAATTCGTTCCTCAAATCTTAAATTGAAAAAAGTTCATTAACGTTTGTTTCAAGATGTGTAGTTGTACTTTACAATTTTGAATATATATAACTATTTTGCAAAGTGCGAATGTATTATAAAGTATTTTTCAACTCGTACATGAAGAGAGTTAAATGTGTTATTAATAAATATCACAATACAAATAATAAAATGACTTTTTCTTAATTATATTTCATTTAGAACGATCAAGATTTCTCAAGGTATTAGATTGCAAGTGTGTACTCGTATGTATGTAGGGGATGCAAATGATGGTACAGAAAAATAGAGCTAAGTCCCCAATCCACTTATTTATATATTTTCTAGCTATTGAATTTTTAAAGTTTCAAATATTTACCATTGCTACATATGTGATTCTTATATTGTATATAGTAACTTAAAAATTAAATACTTCAAGCACTAAGAGCGATAGCGAATTATCCTAATCTTATTTGGATTTATACGGTTATTTTCTACATCTAAACATAATTTCAGTACTTTAGAATCGCTGTAAACATTTTCAGTAATGCTCGCTTTAAGACAGGCGAGAAGACAGATATATGTCTATTGAAAATAGTAACAAAAACAAAAGTAAAAACCAATTTGTATTTTCCAAATTTGGATGTAGAGAGTAATCTACTATATTTATTTATAATTTCAAATGGTTTGAAATACTGGAAAAAAAAATTCAGTAATGTTTTACGACGTGTATAATTTGAAAATTAATATCACGAAAACTAAGAGAAATATGTACTTGTACTTTGCAAATTTAAATATAGGGAGTAATTCTCTATATGTATACTTAATTTCAAAAAAATTAAATAGTTGAAAATTGTTTCAGTAATGATTATTTCAAGATATGTATATGCTTATTAAAAATAACTTTAAAAATGAATATCACGAAAATTAAAAGATATAGCGACTTATACTTTTCATAATAATAATAAGGAATTTATTTACTATATGTAGACTTAATTTTACAATGTATGAATCGCTGAAAAAGTTTTCAGTAATGCTAGTTTCAGGACTTGTACATCTCCATTGAAAATAGCAAGTTTAAAAATTAATATCTCTTAAATTAAGAGAAATAGTCATTGGTACTCTTCAAATTTAGATATAGGAAATTATTTTGTACGAGTATAATGTATAATTATTTTCAGAATGTATGAATAGCTGAAAAAAAAATCATTAAGTTTTCTTGTACCTTTGAAATAATATGTACATAAATGTACTGTGTATTTGTGATGTATGTGAACCTAATGTAATATGCTTTGACATGTTGAAATATAATTATGAAAATGAAAATATGTGAATTGTATAACATGATTTTATTCTGTCATTAAAATATGTATATATGTATATGTTCATAAAGTTTTTATTAGTAGAGTAGATGATTTTTTACGTTAAAGTGGTTTGATCATATATTTTATAGGCATGACTTGAAGTTTTATTTATTTATCTTACATAAATTTTATAAATAACGACAACAAAATCCATATTGGGGTTGTTTTGGGGTGCGATGCTCTGCAACAATGTGACAATCTCCAACGCTAAAATCAGGATTCCTGAACTGCAATGCGCTCGGATACTTTTACTGCACGCCTGCCTTGTGTAGGTACAGGTACAGTTTATCTTTCTGCAACAATAGAAAATATATTGGAATGCAACAAATATGAATTAGTAGCAATGGTCACAGAAAATAATACGATTTTATTTGTAGATTATTGAGAATTGTTACAATTATTCATAATAATTATTAACAAAAAATATTAATGTGAAAGAAAGTGCGAGATATTTAATATTAATGAAAAGAATTAATTATAGATTATATTGTAGAATGTGTACGATATGAAAGTATTTTTAATAATGAAGTACGTAATTTCATCAATAAAAAATGATGTTATCATTTGTTGTAATATCGTACACATTCATAATTACGTGCATATGAAACAAAATATATGTAGTAAAATAAGTATATAGGACTTAACATGATTTATATTAAATAACATATAGGGTGAACAAGAGAATAAATGACAGGTGTTTAACATAAGAAAACCTTTTTTTAAATATTATCTATGCTATAAAACTATATGCGGTGCTGCATACATATTAGCGAATAAAATGTTAGAAGATCGTTTATGGTTGAAATATTAAATAATTATCAATTAATGCTAATTATTTTCGATATAGTACGAGCAATCATTTAAATATAGTTTATTATTTATCTAGTAAAATAATCCCTCGAAATTAATGGTTAATATATTGAATAAAGAATACTACTATAAAGTAGCATAAAAGTAAAAAAAAACTTACTTTGAAAAATTAAATCTATGGATATAACTCCAAGTCCTGCAGGTATCCTAACGTCCTCTCGAAGCACCAGAAAATCATCCCCCTGTTCACAGTACACCCTACACACGTCTTTACACTAGCATTGCAACAAACAAACTGAAAGAATTAATTCATATAATAGTCAGGGTGTTAGATAATTTGCCCCTACAAGTACAAGTCAATAATTAAATAATAATGAGTCATTATAAATAATAATCGCTTCTTATGTATTATGTAATTTGTAGGATATTTTGAATTTTAAGAATGTAGAAATAGCGCGAAAAATTTTTGAGTACACAAGGGTTGTAAATAAAGATATATTTACGATACAGCCAAATTTTAACTCAGTACAATTTCAATTTCAAGTCTACTTTAAATAAATTACATACATTTTAAAATTTTGGAACCACTGAAAATAATTTTAACAATGCTTGTTTCATGAGGTGTGTATAGTAAATTTAATATTAAATATAACAAACAGTGAAATAGTAAATTATGTTTTCCAAATTTTCGGGAAGTTAATTTTGTTTTCAAGATGTGTAGTTGTACCTTACAAATTTGGATTTAGGGGTTCATTTTCTGTATTAATAATTATAATTTCAGAATATTTGATTCGCTGAAAATAATTCAATTATGTTTGTTACGGTATAAGTCTATTAACGAAGTAGAGCAACTTTAAATTAAAAATTTCAAAAACTGAGAGTGATAGCAACTTCTCTTTTAATATGCATTTAGTTGTTTATTTTAGAATTATACATTTAATACCTAGCATAATTGTTTTTATGTTTATTATAATATAAATATTATGCCTACTGAATATAGCAACTTGCGGTTTACATATTTGGATTGAGGGTGTTGTTTTCCATACATATTATAACATTCAGGAATTCGGATTGGTGAAAAAAATTCAGTAATGCTTGTTTCAAAATATAACTAAATGTTTATTGAATATATTAAGTTTAAAATAAAATACTCAAAAATTAAGTGAGATAGCGACTTACGGTTTACAAATCTGGATTCAGGGGGTTGTTTTCTATATATATATGATAAGTTTCAGGAATTCGAATTGCTGAAAAAAAAATCTGCGATGTTTGTTTAAAAATATAACTTAATGTCTATTGAATATATTAAGTTTAAAATAAAATACTCAAAAAGTAAGTGAGATACCGACTTGCGGTTTACAAATTTGAATTCAGGGGGTTGTTTTCTATATATATGATAAGTATCAGAGATTCGAATTGCTGAAAAAAATGCTTGTTTCAAAATATAACTAAATGTCTATTGAATATATTAAGTTTAAAATAGAATATTCAAAAACTAAGTGAGATAGCGACTTGCGGTTTATAAATTTGGATTCAGGGGGTTGTTTTCAATATGTATAAAACGTTTTAGAAATTGGAATCGCCGAATACGGAGTTAATTTCTAATAATTAATGGTTGAATTTAACTTTTTGTTTTCTGTACCCTTTAAGATGTATGTATGTATATGTAAGCTTGTATGCATAGTATGTGAATTTGTTATGTAAATAATGTATGAATATATATGCCTTAAATGTATTAAAATGAATAATATATGTTGCTTAATTACATGAATTGACTATGTACCGATGTATCTTGCTATATATAGTTATTTGCGAGTATTTAATGTTTAGGAGGCTAAGTTTTATTTATTTATTTACATAAATCTTATAAATAAGTCTTGTGGAGCACCAATACATGTTGGGTTGGCTTCAGTATGATGCTCTGTAACAGTATGATCATCTCCAACGCTGAATGCATGATATAGGCACGTCCTTTTGCAACTCACTCATATCCTTCTAGGGCTCGTCCTGGTCTGTAGTTCAACTCTGTTACATGTTTCTATAACAGTAAATATATAATTGAAATAATATTTGAATTATTGGTTATAGATAATAATATAGATTCAGAAATATGCACTCTCCACGCCAGCTATGAGTGCCCGTGAGGTGACGCCTGGTATTACCAGTGGTAAGCGCCCACACGGTACAAATATTCCATCATTACCGATATCTGTATACAAAGCAGATTGGCACACCCAGCAATGGGTAATACGCCGTGATGAAATATTTATTTATTTCAGAAATATGAAAGAACGTGCGAGAAATTCAATATTGAAAAGAATATTGAAATATAAAATAAAAATATTTAGTACGTACAATAATATATGAAATTTGTGTATGGTAGTAACAATAAATAATTCTAAATTAATTCAAATTGTTTTCCACACAATATCAACAATTATTATACAATTATAAGATATATCTAGAGCCGAAATAGTATTTAGAAATACTGGGTACTATAAAGTAGTTCAAAAATAAAAAAAAACTTACTATGAATAAATTATTCCTACACGAATAAATATAATAAATTTATATTTTGTATAAAATTCACTATTAGAATACGACAGACACATAGTTTTGAGTTAAACAGTTTAGAGAAGAAATGGAAATGTAATACCAAAAGGTTCATACTTACATGTATATGTGAAGACAGTGTATTTTCTTTATATCATCCGCTGTTTTATCATCATTGTAATATATCATCATCGGCGATTTTCACAGAGCAGTCAGTACACATTACGTAACACTCACACCAATTAGAATAACATGTATAGCACTTGATATTAATAAAACAATAAATCACACTTTTACGCACAATTGTAGTTATTTTAATAACAATAAAAACATTTTTTTTAAAAATATACATCAACCGTACCGTATAGTAAACTGACATTTACAACAATAAAATTTAGACTGAGGATTAAATAATAAACACCAACGGGCAAACAGAGACTTATGCAACATTTTAAATAATAATTAAAATTATAATAATTAGACATACGTTATAAAAGTTAAAAATGAATCTGGAATATTTCGATTTTATTGTAAATAATAATCAGTGAACATTTAAAAATAGTTTACTATTAATTTCTTAAATTTGGATTATTTATATAAAATTCAAACAAATTGAAAACTATTTAAAATTATTTAAATAATTGTAAGAAGAATACAGGGTAAATCTAATATTTTCAAAATATATCGCGAACTATAAGTTGTAGTAGAGAACGATTGCAATAAAAAGTCCTAAGTTTTTCGTTTGTTATTTACACTACACGATTATTCACAAACACACACCATGTTTACTTCACCGAAGCCAAATAGGAACTGAAGTCTTTATTTTAAAAACATAATATTAATAGTACTACGTAATACCCCCACTGTAATTAAGTGTTTATTTATTATATCTTTTGTACTTTGCCGCTCAAAATAAATAATGTTTATGTTTGTTTTCAGATTCCGCGAAGGGCCCGACTACACCCCGAGATAGGATACGGCAACTACGACACTGGACGAAGATAATAGATGATATTTTTATAGGAATAAATAAATAAAAGTGTTGTTTATTTACCTTCCCTGTGTAATAACAAAAGAGACAGGGAAATATCCTAATATTTAAGGATTTTTCCGAATTTGTCTATCCTATCCTTTAGTATTAAGTTCTCTAGATACGAAAACAACCATCCGACAGGAGTCCGCCCTTTTTCAAAGGGCTTAGGGCTTATTTGAGCCCTTCGAGAGAATTTGACCACGGATTTCAATTATGTAGGTCCAAGTAAGTTTAAAAAAACTTGTCCGGTCCTTCTAGCCATTTTAGTCCCGGAGTTAGCGCAAGCCCTTCGCCATGAACTTGAAGGGTAAATATATTATTATGCAGGTCCAAAGAAACCTAATAAAATTTGTCCGGCCCTTCTAGCCCTTTTAGTTCCGGGATTAGCGTAGGCCCTTCGCCACAAACTTGAAGGGCAAATATATTGTAAACCAAAGGGTTTTTATCAATTCTACGAAAGCCAATGGAAAGGGCGGGTTCAAATCCTCCCGATACGCTATTTTCCGGCCTTTTAGCCCTTTTAATTAACGTATTTAAGCGTTAAACCCTTCGGAAAACTTGAAGGGCTCGTATCTCGGAAACGGGTGGGTTTTCAGCGATTTCCTTGAAATTTCGCGTTCCCTTAGCATTCTTTGAAATGTCGGGGTCGTAGAACAACATATTTAAGTTTCAAGGGCGTAGGGCCAAGGGTTTAAAAATGCGCTAATTAAAATTTGACAGCTTCGTTTTGTTAAAAAGTTGAACAAATTCTCATTTTTTTTTGTTACATGTTTATGTTATACAGAATAGGTAAATATTATTTCAAATAAAATTAGCGTTTTAATGGTAGTTTGCAAATCGTTTCAGCTAAACTTGAAGGGCAAATATATTGTAAACCAAAGGGTTTTCATCAATTCTACGCAAGCCAATGAAAAAAGCGGGTTCAAATCCTCCCGACACGCTATTTTCCGGCCTTTTAGTACTTTTATTTAACGTATTTAAGTGTTAAACCCTTCGGAAAACTTTAAGGGCTCATATCTCGAAAACGGCTTGGTTTTCAGCGATTTCCTTGAAATTTCGCGTTCCCTTAGCATTCCTTGAAATGTCGGGGTCGTAGAACAACATATTTAAGTTTCAAGGGCGTAGGGCCAAGGGTTTAAAAATCGCCAAATTAAAATTTGACAGCTTCGTTCTTTCAAAAATCTGAACAAATTCTCATTTTTTTTTTGTCATGTTTTTGTTGTACAGAATAAAATTCGTAGATGTTATTTCAAATAAAATTAGCTGTTTTAATGGTAGTTTGCAAATCGTTTCTGCCTAGTTTTTCTATAATATTTCTTTAGTTTTAAAATAGCATTTTACAAAATTTATTAATATACATAATAGAGTTCTCATACTTCCCTTTGTCCCATTTACGCGGAATCACCTGTGTACATACTTCTCTGTCTCTTTGTTATGGTATTTTTCTCTGGAATAAATAAGGGGTTGTTAAATAAAAAACGTATTAGTTTAAGTATTTTTCATTGTTTATTATGTTCATAGCTTAAATTGTGTATTTGATTCTTATTTTTTGTTTTTTATATATAAATATACTTACCCTTGTCCTGAAAAATTAGAAATAAGGATGTTTAAATAATAGTTTGTATAAATTTTATTTGTATTTATTGTTTTTTGTATTTTACATTGTTGTATTTCATGTAAACTACCCTAATGTACAATATTTTATACAATAAAATATAAATTAAAATATAATTTGTCTATTTTTTGTTATTCCTTTTACTTAGGGGATGAATTCTGTAAATTACGTATGTAGTTCTTAAGACGGCCGCTAGAGGGCAGCACCTGTTGGAAAGCATTATGCCTACGCAACCAGAAACAAGCCGTGTTTATACATACGTACATACAGGATTCAATATAGTTCCAAAAATAGCCGTTAGGGGGCAGCACCTTCTTTCAGTAAACTTGTATAAACATACATACGTACATACATAATTTTAAATAGTTCCTAAAATGACCGTTGGGTGGCAGCAACTTCATTGATGGGACGTATATTTCAGGGTCTGAAATGGGAAGCGGATACATGGATGATACAATTTACCACGTAATGAAAACGAATAACAACATTTGCAAAAAAGCTTATAATTTTATTTTATATGTTGGCAATTACCAGTTATTTTGATGTATGAACAATTGCAACGTGACCGTTTTAAAAACTACATACGTACAAGGGACTTAGAAAAAATCATTTTACCTGTAAGTTTTAATTCAAAATGGATATAACATCTCACTTTTAATTAGTCTAAACACTAAAGGCTATCGAAAATTATGTATGTACGTCGTTATGTACACAAAAAAATATTTTTTAATTGCTTTTTGCTCTCTCGATGCTACCGTTATCGACAGGTGCTGCCATCTGGTGGCCGTTTTAAAAACTATATACGTGTAGGGACTTAGAAAAAAAATCAATTTTTTAATATAAAAATATATTTGTATTATAAAGATACAAAATTTAATATAACAAGAAATTTGTATTATAAGAAAACAATTTATCTTTTAAAAATTAAAGTTTATTGACATTATTATTACAAAGGACTATTTGACAATCATAAATAGTTAACAGATTTGTTAACAAATTTAGTAACAATTATGAACAGAAATATAACAAATGAATCGTAAGACAGAGTTTAAAAATTCTGTTCAAAATTATTTCCAACTAAATTTGTTGACAAATTTATTAACAATTTATAAAAGTGTCATACAGGGTTTAGTTATAAAACTAAAACATTTGTTACAATTGTTATTATTATGGTTATTTTATTTGTTGTTAATTATTTTGCATCTTTATTCTGCAAAGAAAAGTTTTTCTGGAGATTTAACTTTTGTTTACAGAATAAAGATGAAAAATAACTAACAACAAATAAAATAATCATAATAATTTTATTTGGTAACAAACATTTTAGTTTTATAACTGATACAAAACTCTAAATTAATATTATATATTTTTAGACTAAAACCGCCCAAATATATAATATATTAGAGTTCCGTTTACAATACTTATTGACTAATTTAACAAACTAAAATTTGGCATCCCCAAATAAGATTCCTTGTTCCCATTGTTACAGGTACAAGATTTCTTATTCGGTTTTAAGACCATTTGCGAACCTTTACATTAATTATATTATATATATTTTTGGTGATACCGCCTCAACCACCCACTCACCAAAATATATAATACTTATTAATATAAAGCTTCGTTTACAATAAACACTTAAAATCTAACTTTGCCCTGATCGCGTCAAAATACTTAATAATAATTACAATTTTTACTAAAACTACCTAACTTTAAAACTAATGTGATGGGTTTAAATAAAAATAAACAAAATTAAAAGATTGTTTTATTGTACAAACATTTTAAAGGAGTCTTTATGCAGAGGAAGCCATGGAGACGCATTGCAATCGGCACTGCAATTTCGGCAACAGCGGCGGTGGGGAATTCTTTTAACTTAACTATCTTAAAACTATAAATGAAACGCTTTATTTAATAAATGGTATATATAGGGAGACACCACCCTCAATGCCACCCACGCTCCCCATATATATATATATATATATATATATATATATATATATATATATATAAACACAATTCCGTATACAATAATACCTTATAATCTAACTTAAACTATTGTAGTTCCCCCCAAATTAAGTTTATGAAGTGCGCAAAAAATCCTATCTTACGTTAATATCTTTTTCAAACAAAAGAAAATCTAAAAATAGTAAGTTACGTTAATTTTCTCTCTCTCAAAAAGCAAAAACAACCCCTGCCTATCTTATATCTAAGCTATCTTATGTCTACGCAAGCTATCTTATATCTAGACTATGTTAAGCTAAGTTGAAGTGAGAGAGAGATATACGAGCTAAGACAAAAAAAGTGAGGACTCCGGGGCGGTCCTCACAGTAGTTTACGTGGGGGCTAAGCCGACCCCAGTCGCGACCACAAGGGTTTACGGCCTACAACGCGAGCCAATTAAGGACAAGGGAAGCAATTAAGTGATATTCCACGGCTTGGATGCAATAAAGAGCTACTCCCGATGGCATCGCCCGGCCATTCCCGATACACCTAACACCGAACGCGATCAACCCGTGTGCTCAAACAAAGTTAAATCAAAGAAAAACTTTACTTTATCTTTAATAATTCGTTGCCATTAAAATTAAACGATGATTACGTTGCCTCCGGATGAGGAGAGCACATAACGCCATGAGAGAGCTTCCTGTGTAAGCATTCAGGTTTGTTTAAAACTTTTCTCATTTGAGTCTAGCGGTTTTAAAGCGTCCAATCTAGAGCAGCGGCCAGTACGAACGATGGTCAGCACTGGTACAAAAGAATTAAACTGTCCCTAGAAACATTCACACAAGTGTGAAGCGATCCACCAGAATATAGGTTTCACATGGCGTTGTGAATTACTATACATATCAGTCCACTCAATTATGGAAATCGCGCACGAACCCTACCTAAGTATCCCACTAACCGTGATGTTTAATAATAAAAAAGAAATAAAGAAACCCGAACCCACAAACAAGTTTCGAATCTCACACCCCCTACTTCCTGATTCTCTCACCATGTGACAGCAAGCATGCCCCGACACACCAATTCATACAATTTTTTTTTTCACATTCACTCTCCCTAGATGCCGTCTGGGCAATCAAAACGCACGATTTTATGATGAATGTTCGTAAGGGAATGCACTTCAACTATATCAAGTTATTTATTATTATTTTTTAAAGAAAACGCGTGTTTGCTCAACAGCGCGATGAGCCAAAGTTTAATTAAGACCTGAAAATACATTTCAAAGAACTTAAAACTAACTTATATTCTATATTATTCACGTAAGAATGGCATTGTTCAATAATGTTTCGTTTATAAGTAGTTTAATTCGCTCTATAATCTATGTTGACAACAACTAGAAAACTATATTTTTTTACATTGCGCAATGTTAATCTTACGTGAAGAATCCTATACTATATTAATCCAATCTTCTTGATGTCCGATTCCTGAAAGATATATACTAATCATATGTTTCCAGATATTTATTTTATTGATAAATAGTCAATATTTCAATTTTAAATTGCTTGAATATTATACAGACATTCATGAAAGTTATATTTCTTTCAATGTAGTACTCAAAATCGAATTTGAGTACAAGATATAATATTTAGACATTTATAATATAGTCATATTGCATTGGCTAAGTTCTCATGGTTGAATATGAGAACAAGTTAATAATTAGGCATATAGTCATAATCCTTTGACTATAAGTTCTCATGGTTGAGTATGAGAACAAAATATTTTATATTTCTCATGGTTGAATAGGAGAACAAGTTAATAATTAGGCATATGTCATGTTTCAAGTAGTCTTTATTGACTAGTAACTAGATTTGAACTAGGTCATTTTTATTCCAAGTTTCAACTCTTGGATTATAAAGTATTGCTACATTACCAACAATATTAGCCAACAAAATAAATACATTTAATAATGATAAAAAGAATAAAAGTTAAATGGCTTTTGCCATAAAGCCACAGATTTGTAAATAGTATGAAATCTAGTAAGATTCTTACCTTATACATATCTCCTGTTTCTCCTTAAGGTGCTCTGCCCTTTTCTGCTCCCATTTTCATGTTTCCGAAGACCTCATGGTCATGCATGCAATCTGAAATAGAAAGAGAAATGAGTTACTTTGAGAATCTTTTGCAAGAAAATTTAGGTATAGAATGTGTACAAAACACACAGATTTGACGGGAGGTATTGTGCTGGGCATATCAGATTTCTTAATATGTGTACATCACACAATTGATTAGCGGGAGGTACTGTTACTTTAGTGTTTGTATGTATATAAAATACACAGATTTGACGGGAGGTATTGTGCTGGCCACATTAGATTTCTTAATATGTGTACATCACACAATTAATTAGCGGGAGGTATTGTTGCTTTAGTGTTTGTATGTATATTTATGTATGTATGTGTATTATCACTATTTGTGATCAGCGGGAGGTATTGTTGATGAAAAAAAATACTGTCACCTTTAAACTGTATTAGTTGATTTTTGTGTGACAAAGATAAATATATTGTAAGAGAGAGACAACACGACATAGAATAACAAAGACAGGATGGAACACTCCCTCGCAAATATTTATTTTTGTAAGACAGAGAGCGAAATACATAATTATTTCATTCTAATGGACTCTTCTTTTTATTGTAATTTTTGTTGGGGAACAAAGTGTTAAGTCCGTATGTGTACATATCTATGTGACCATAGAGTAATACAATAAAGGAATGTACACTTACTCGCAAATATTGTTTTTTGTAAGACAGAGATGGGAATATATAACAATTTCTTTCTAATTAACTCTTCTTTTTACTGTAATTTGTATTGGGAAACAAAGTGTTAAGTCCGTGTGTGTACATATCTGTGTGACCTAGTAGTCGTTATAGTGTTAAGGTACGTAGTGTTTTCGGTCCAAAAAATTTACTTGAAGCCCATAACAGTTTTTAATGAAGAACTTTATTAAAATATAATACAAAAATTTTCAATTTTAGTATTTAAGACTCTTGGATTATAAAGTATTGTTGCATTACCAACAATATTAGCGGTTCCAACCACATAAATACATTTAATAATGATAAAAAGAATAAAAGTTAAATGAAACACATTACAAAATTCGGGCTCAAAATTAGTCGATTTATTTAAACTTATACGAGATTTTGATAAATGACCACGTTTTAAGGTCCCTAGAATCCAATTTTAACATTTCCACAATGATATGTATGTATATACAGGATGGCGACCGGCACAGCCGAATATAGGACTTTAACATCAAGGGGAACAACATATTATATTTTGACTAAAATTGATAAACCGGAAGTGGTACTTTACTTGAAGCCCATAACAGTTTTTAATGAAAAACTATATTAAAATATAATCCAAAACTTTTCAATTTTAGTATTTAAGACTTTTATATCATGGGAAACAACATATTAGATTTTGACTAAAATTGAAAAACCGGAAGTGATACTTTACTTGAAGCCCTTAAGAGTTTTTAATCAAAAACTATATTAAAATATAATCCAAAACTTTTCAATTTTAGTATATAAGACTTTTATATCAAGGGAAACAACATATTAGATTTTGACTAAAATTGAAAAACCGGAAATGATACTTTACTTGAAGCCCTTAACAGTTTTTAATGAAGAACTATATTAAAATATAATCCAAAACTTCTCAATTTTAGTATTTAAGACTTTTATATCAAGGGAAATAACATATTAGATTTTGACTAAAATTGAAAAACCGGAAGTGATACTTTACTTGAAGCCCTTAAGAGTTTTTAATGAAGAACTATATTAAAATATGATCCAAAACTTTTCAATTTTGGTATTGAAGACTTTTATACCAAGGGGCATAACATATCAGATTTTGACTAAAATTAATAAACCGGAAGTGATACTTTGCTTGAACCCCGTAACAGTTATTCATAAAGAACTATATTAAAATATAATCCGAAACTTTTCAATTTTAGTATATGACTTTTACATCAAGGGAAACAACATATTAGATTTTGACTAAAATTGAAAAACCGGAAGTGATACTTTACTTGAAGCCCTTAAGAGTTTTTAATGAAGAACTATATTAAAATATAATCCAAAACTTTTCAATTTTAGTATTTAAGACTTTTACATCAAGGAAAACAACATATTAGATTTTGCCTAAAATTAATAAACCGGAAGTGATACTTTACTTGAACCCCGTAACAGTTATTCATAAAGAACTATATTAAAATATAATCCAAAACTTTTCAATTTTAGTATATGACTTTTACATCAAGGGAAACAACATATTAGATTTTGACTAAAATTGAAAAACCGGAAGTGATACTTTACTTTGAAGCCCATAAGAGTTTTTAATCAAAAACTATATTAAAATATAATCCAAAACTTTTCAATTTTAGTATTCAAGACTTTTACATTAAGGGAAACAACATATTAAATTTTGACTGAAATTAATAAACCGGAAGTGATACTTTACTTGAAGCCCTTAAGAGTTTTTAATGAAGAACTATATTAAAATATGATCCAAAACTTTTCAATTTTGGTATTGAAGACTTTTATACCAAGGGGCATAACATATCAGATTTTGACTAAAATTAATAAACCGGAAGTGATACTTTGCTTGAAGCCCGTAACAGTTATTCATAAAGAACTATATTAAAATATAATCCAAAACTTCTCAATTTTGGTATTGAAGACTTTTATACTAAGGGGCACAACATATTAGATTTTCATTAAAATTGATAAACCGGAAGTGATACTTTACTTGAAGCCCCTAAGAGTTTTTAATCAAGAACTATATTAAAATATAATCCAAAACTTTTCAATTTTCGAATTTGAGTACAAGATAATATTTAGACATTTATAATAGTTATATTTCATTGACTAAGTTCTCATGGTTGAATATGAGAACAAGTTAATAATTAGGCATATAGTCGTAATCCTTTGACTATAAGTTCTCATGGTTGAGTATGAGAACCAAATATTTTATAAAAAATTAAAGTTCCTACCAGTTCATCCATCGATGATCGTTTACGCCGTAGAAGATGTATCTGGAGCTCAGCTATCCTTCAGAAAATCTGCTTTAGAAGATTTGCAGTGTTGAAATCGAAAGTTGCCTCCAAATACTCCAAGTTTCTTGACATCTCAGACCAGCCAAAGGTCTGCCTATTAAATAATAATTATTAGTTTGTGGTGTTTTTTAAACCATTTCAAAATCTGTTGGGATTAAATTTCGTACGGCAAACGTGTCTTCATTAGACAAAATTTATGATGAATGTATCATGCGATATTTTATCCAACAGATTTTGAAATGGTTTAAAAAACACATTTGATAAAAAATAGTGCAGAGAAATTCATTTTGCTGTTTCAGGTAATCCTTATTGACTAGTAACTAGATTTTAACTAGTTCATTTTTATTCCAAGTTTCGACTTTTGGATTATACAGTATTGTTGCATTACCAACAATATTAGCGGTTCCAACCACATAAATACATTTACTAATGATAAAAATAATAAAAGTTAAATGAAGCACACTCAGAATTGTAAAGAAAATAGTATGAAATCTAGTAAGATTCTTACCTTATATATGCTGACAGCACGCTTGAATTTTTTAGTTGTGGGGCAGTAACTCCGTGTCTCCTGTTTCTCCTAAAGGTGCTCTGCCCTCTTCTGCTCCCACTTCCATGTTTCCGAAGCCCTCGTGGTCATGCAACCAATCTGAAATACAAAGAGAAATGAGTTACTTTAGTTGTTTTTGTGGCTTTCATTTTGTTCGTGTTTCGTGTATTACATATTATCGTTAGTACATCTTTAAAAATCGTTACAACTAACGCAAAAGTTGTTAACAATTAAAAATATAGGTATAACAAAATTGATGTTTGACTTTCCACATGATTTATTTAAAATTGTTGAATAATTGCAATTACAGATATTAATATTAAAAGTTAAAAATCTGATGTGACCAACACAGTACCTCCCGCCATTTACCTATGGGGTATAATTTTTATATTACTTCATAAATTTATTCATAGAATATACAGAAAAAGTATTACACCAAACCTGTAGGAAATGGAATAATCTTTTATTTTTATAATAACAAATTGCGAAAAAAATTCATTTGAAGGTATTTTTTGAAGAAAAACTATCTTGAGCTTCAAGTAAACTGCCATTTCCGGTTATGCGATTGCACCAAAAACTAATGGCTTCTTTCCATATTACAATAAGGTAGAAATGCATGGTTTCAAAACTTTCTAAATGATAGTATTTAAGTTAGAGCATAGAGGATCCACACACACACACACACACACACACACACAGACATCATCGTGAAAATGTTAAAAATGGATTCTAGGGATCTTAAAACGTGGTCATTTACCAAAATCTCGATAAGCGATTTTTAGCACGATAATTATACCTCCCTTACAAGGGGTAGCGGGAGGTAAAAATGTTTCTAAACCATTATTTACAACCGGGGGCGAATTCGTGTTACACATTATTAAAAATGCGTTTACTCTGTAACAATGAAACGGACAATATTTTATTTAAAATTGTTGTATAATTGCAATTAGAGACATTAATATTAAAGGTTAAAAATGTTTCTAAACCATTATTTACAACCGGGGACGAATTCGTGTTACACGTTTTATTAAATATGCGTTTACTCTGCAACAATGAAACGGACAATAATTTATTTATAATTGTTATGTAATTGCAATCAGACAATAATATTAAAAGTTAAAAATGTTTCCAAACCATTATTTATAACCGGGGGCGAATTCGTGTTACACATTATTAAATATGCGTTTACTCTGTAACAATGAAACGGACAATAATTTATTTAAAATTGTTGTATAATTGCAATTAGAGACATTAATCTTAAATGTGTGATCTGCTAAATTACTGGACTGGGATAAATGAAGAAAGATAACGATATTTTTGAAATTCAGTCAACATTGTTTCATTCGCTACTAGTTTCGACACCACATGTGATTTCCTCAGGGGATGAGGAAGACACATGTGTCATCGACAGGGACGTAGCCAGGGTGGGCCTGGCCCACCCTGCAAAAACTTTGGCCCACCCGTTTAAAAGTCAAATGAGAGAAAACAGATCACGCACATTATTTGAACTGCATTTCTTATTCCAAAACAATAATGGCCTTTATGGTAAAGAAACAGTAATATTATTTTATTCACAATCATTATAGTTACATGTCGATTCCTAACCTTTTAGAGGTTGAGAAATACGTCATTCCTAACTGCTATGACAATCTCTTGGGTAGGAAATAATATATTTCACTTCCACCCCGCGGGTTGGAAATGTTTATGTAGGGGTTGCCCGTTGCCTAGCAAAATTGTCATAGATCCGTATAATAAAGTACGTTTTACTTTAATTTATGAGTAAGTACATATTAAATTATATGTATAAGTATTATTTTTATTTTTTAAACACATTTTTACAGAAACGGCTTCATTTATTTATCGAATTTCAAAATACCAAAAAGAAAGTGTGTTTATAAAGAAGACGAATATAAAAAAGAAATGGGAAAACATGCAGCTTCACATCCCTTGAAAAATTGTAACTTTCAATTATAAGGCATTTGACCTTGAATGAAAAAAAAATTTCGCCTGCGGCGTTTATTTTTCTGGATACCTCGCCTCACTAAAGTTTTGGTACACAAACCGCCACTGGTTTTACAATCCTTTAAAAAATGTCTCAGTTTTGGTCACCCTAAGTACAAAATTTTTCTTAGTGGCCCACCTAAAAATATTTAGGTCCACCGCTGACCCACCCTACAAAAATATCCTGGCTACGTCCCTGGTCATCGAAACTAATCGGGAATGAAATAAAGTTGACTGAATTCCAAAAATATCGTTCTTTCATTAATATTACAAGTTAAAAATGTTTCCAAACCATTATTTATAACCGGGAGCGAATTCGTGTTACACATTGTCGCTGCATTTTTGAGGCGTTACAAGAACAGAGCAAGGAGGCCGAGAAAACGGGAGAGTTTTTGTTTTTTTCTTGCAGTTTTTTTGCCTGGATGAAATGTCATTTTTTGTGTGTATATAATTCATAAAATAAATTAATAATTTTGCTATTACTTCCGTTTCTCTTTATTGTTAGCTGTTTAGTGGGTCTCATGAAAAGGTGGGTGGTCCTTCGAAGAGGATAAAATTTCATAATTTGAGGTCGAAGTGGGATTTTCTGCGGTCAGCATAAGATAAGGACTCGGCTTCAGGATTCGCACAACATTTTGTCCTTCGAGCCGATAATTTGATGTCGCTACATATACGATATATGATAAAAGAACTGGGGGTGGAACAGACATTTGATAATTGATACTACTCTTCACATAAACACGGAACAAGATGAACTTCATCAATATGTCAAATCATTCTTCATTATGGAAAGTTTTGGTACGAAACTTATTGATGATAAGGTAAAATCTAAAACTGAAGAACTGAAGAATCATGGATCAAGCTAGTCGGTATATAAACACTGAATTGGAAACTGGATTATTATGGAAAGAAAATGAACCAAGTTTACCAGAAAGTAAAGTAAGTGTTTTGAAACGACTTTACTCGATAGAAAAGAAAATGGATCGTGATTTATTTATTTAATATAAAGATCTGCAGGTCAAAGACCCAATAACAGATCAAAACATATACAAAAATATAAATAAATAAAATAAATAAATATTTCATCACGGCATATTACCCATTGCTGGGTTGTGCCAATCTGCTTCGTACACAGATATCGGTAATAATGGAATATTTGTACCGTGCGGGCGCTTATCAAGCGTCACCTCACGGGTACTCATTGCTAACGTAGAGAGTGCGCCACAGGGCTCAATTTTGTGCCATTAAAATTCGATATAATTTTTGGCGTCGGTCGGGATCGAACCCGGATCCCCAGATTCGCGACCACACGGCCACGAGACCCCATAAAAATATAACAAAGATACATAATAAACATTACCGCAAAGAATGAAAAAAGTACAAATTAAACAAAAGAGTCAGCCAAAATTTTTGGACATTGATTCTTGCAAACAGAAATTGAAATATCAAAAACTTGCAGAAGAATATAATGCAAAGATACAGGAGTATTTAGATAAAGGATAAGCAAGAATGAAAAACCCCAAGCTATGGTATCTTCCCCATTTTCCAGTTTATAATCTCAATAAACCCGAAAAGTGGAGATTGTTTTTCGACGTAACTGCGAAAAGTAATGGTGTGAGTCTCAACGACTGGCTCCTGAAAGGACCAGATCTGCTCAATTTTTTATCAGGTATATGTTTAAGATTTTGAAAAAAGGAATTATAGAAGCTGTTTATCCTGGTTCGGATGGAAGAATTAGAGTAGTCGACGTTAATACTATAATGGGAATTCTTCAAACACCGGTTTCAAATATATATACAGTGTGTTAATTAAAAACCTGGCCATAAGCGTGTAACATGGGAAATCAGTTTTTCCTTGCGCAAAAGTTCCCAAATTATTTTAGACAAAAATACTTCAAATAAATGTTATAGAGAATTAAATTCTGCACCAGAGTTAGTAATAAGATTTTATTTTTGACATTTAATAACCGAGAAAATCAATTTTAAAGTTTTTTGAAGGTTGCTGATTTATAGCGATAGCCAACTCAAATAAAATTATCCACCGTTTTATAATCATAAGATTTTCTTCATGAGAAAACTATTCCATACTTTCAAAGAAATATGTTATTGAACGAAAATCACAAAACACAAACTTTTTTTGACAATTAAGATGGCATACAATTGTTCGTATTTTTTTTGAATTCCATGGCTACCGCTATAAATCAGCTATCTCCAGAAAAAAATAAAATTGATTTTCTCGGTTATAAAATATCAAAAATAAAATCTTATTACTAATTCGGATGCAGAATTTAATTTTCTACATTTATTTGAAGTATTTTTGTCTAAAATAATTTGGGAACTTTAACACACATATATATACCTGGTGGAATGTCGCTACATTTTTGACAAGACGTTGAAACAAATGGGCGAAGAGGACGGGAAAACGGGAGAGTTTTTGTTTTTTTCTTGCAGTTTTTTGCCTGTATTTTTTGTGTGTATATAATTCATAAAATAAATTAATAATTTTGACATTACTTCGGTTTCTATTTATTGATAGCTGTTTTATGGGTCTCACGAAAAGGGAAGTGGTCCTTCGAAGGGGGCGAAATTTCATAATTTCAGGTCGAAGTGGGATTTTCTGCGGGCAGCAGAAAATAAGGACTCGGCTTCAGGATTCATCGAAAAGGTAAAGGATCAAATTTGTGTTACACATGATTAAAAATGCGTTTACTCTATAACAATGAAACGAACAATAATTTATTTAAAATTGTTGTATAATTGCAATTAGAGATATTATTAAAAGTTAAAAATGTTTCCAAACCATTATTTACAACCGGGGGCGAATTCGTGTTACACATTATTAAAAATTCGTTTACTCAAAAACAATGAAACGAACAATAATTTATTTAAAATTGTTATATAATTGCAATTAACATTAATATTAAAATGGAAAATTGAAAAATAATCGGACACGCAGTCTGTGTAAAATTATTTATTTCGTGGCCTACGTTTCGACTGTGACTACAGTCTTCTTCAGGGCTAGAAATGGTCAATAGATGGTAACATGGAGAACCCCCATACGACCCATGAGTATAACAAGTTGTAATTAAATATATTTGCATATATCAAGTCAATTATTATTTACTGGAACGTAGAAAAAAAGAAAAAAACTTAACAACTTTTTTAATAATTATTAACTTTCAAAAAAAAATATTTAAAAACGTGTAACTTAATAATAATATTTTTTTTTATTAAAAATGCGTTTACTCTGTAACAATGAAACGGACAATAATTTATTTAAAATTGTTATATAATTGCAATTACAGACATTAATATTAAAAGTTAAAAATGTTTCCAAATCATTATTTATAACCGGTGGCGAATTCGTGTTACACATTATTAAATATGCGTTTACTCTATAACAGTGAAACGGACAATAATTTATTTAAAATCCTTGTATAATTGCAATTAGAGACATTAATATTAAAAGTTAATAATATTTCCAAATTCATAAAAATAAGCACAATTCCTTATTAATATAAAACTAGGCCACATATAAATATAAAGAAAAATTTTGTTATTCATACACAGTTCAATAAAATTCAAAAAGAAAATATGATTTAGACTCACCGCTCAAAACAAAATTCTGCAAACATGCATGAAACAGTTCAACCAAAACCACGTGTTTCATAAAAAAAAATGCTTGAAATATGTTGAATTCAGGTTCGGCAGGACTTCAAAAACTATATCACGATAATAATATAGACATAATAACAATTATTATCATATTTCTGGCACGGTTTCATCAGTTTTTCCTTTCTTATCAGTTTTTGTATCTCGGAGCACGTATCTGCATCATTGTTCATTGCCATTACGTAGCGTCTTTACCCAGAGTGCAATGCTTTGAGGAAGAAGGCTAGGATTGGTCGACATAGATTAGGTGGGGTCACGTGGTTCAACAACAAATTCATTTGAAAAATTTAAAAATGTATTTATTTCAGACGAAAGAAATGAATTTATTTTTTTAGTTTTTGTAATGTGCGATACAAATTACGAATTTGTTGTATATTAATTTGTTATAATAAGCTATTTTACAATATCTGTAACTTTATGGCAAGCAGGATATTGAATAAAATAACGGTTAACCTGTTTGAAAATTGAATTTCAAGGATGGTTTAATAGTTGCCAAACCGGTTATTCAAACCGGGTTTAAAGCCTGCTAAATTAACTGGTTTACGTAAATAGTTTAAGTCGCGTCTACACTACGATTCTTGGTTCATCATCTTCTTCCGGATTTTTTTTTAATTACATGTTTTTTACCTTCCGTCACATTTAGGTAAGGACGGTATTGTCTTTGGTCAAAAAAATCAGTGTGAGTTTTTAGTGAATAAGCATGTTTTGGGGCCCCTATAATACAATTTTACCATTTTTACGATGATGTCTGTATGTATGTACATATGTATGTATGTGTGTCTGTGTGTGTGACGAAAGTTTCGAATCGCATAACTTCAATACCACGATTCCAAAAATTATATTTTTTTCGTATTCCTCAAGTTTGCATCCAGAAGAACAACTGATTAGATTTTGGTTATAATTGGTGAACCGGAAGTAGCCTCATTTGAAGATTTAACAGTTAAATTTGATTTATTGACATTTAACGTTATTATAACTTAAAGAAGAATATATTATTCTCTATGCGATCAGGCCCGGCAGTTGGTGTTGAAACCGAGTGGGTAGTTGACCTGGGTGGGGGGTTCCCCCTCCCTCCTCCCCCTACCACCAACCGAAAATGTATTGGAACAAAAACTTTCTTTCATTTTGTTTAACCATTTAACGACTATAGTTAAATGATGTACAGTGAATAAAAAGGGATATTGACGGTTAGGAAATGAGGTATTTCTGGAATTCAGCTTTTATGAAATATTTTTCTCACCCAAAATCCCGAGTGGGTACTTTCCCCACTCGGAGTGTCTCGAGTGGGTACAACTACCCACTGTACCCATATTATCTGCCGGGCCTGTATGCGATTTGAATGCATTTTATACTTCATATTCAATAGATAGATTTAAAGAATTATAAAGAAATTAAATTTTATAATTCAGCCAGCTATGCTAACCATGAAAATTGTTATTAATATATTCTGATTGACAGATGTCAATATCAATAAAAAGTAAATTAATGTGGCAGAGATGAGGATGTTGAAGTAGATGTTGGGGAAGACACGGAAAGATAGGTAAGGAAATAACTCTCGTGTTACAAGTTTCTAGAAAGATACAAGAGAGATGATTACATTGGTTTGATAATGTCATGAGGAGAAATGAAGAGTATATTAGATGAATAATGAATAGCTTAGTAATAATAGAAGGTTGAAGAAACAGAGGAAGACCAAAAATAAGATGGAAGGACTGAATTGCGGAAGACTTGAGAGAAAAGGAGAGCGACACGTAAAACAGAAATGAGTGGAAGAAGAAAATAAAAAATAGCGACCCCTAACGAATGGGAATAGCTAAAGAAGAAGATGTTAGTATCAACTGAAATTTGCATAGTTTGTTTATGAAATAATTTTACTGGAAATTTACAAATCTTTTGTAACAAAATTTATGTATGGAATTTATACATATTACACAGGATTGACGGAAGGTATTGTAGTGGCCACAACAGATTTTTTTGTATTTCAATAGTTTAATTTATCGGAATAGAAATGCGGCTTCTATGGGATTAACATTTGATAAACAAAACAATTAGTTTTGTAAAATATCTCTGAAAAGATATTAAATAATTTCTTAAATAACTATTTTACAGTATTAATAGGAGATCGAAGTTCGTAGTTAGTTCTAGGGGTGCTGTATGTGAAGGTTAACTAGCGCAGAGAGTTTAAGCAAGGTACGCTAAAATTTAAGCAAGCTAGCGAATGAGCATCATCAATTAGATTATTTACAAGTTTATATAGATATAAACACGATTGAATTTTTATACGGCATCCCAAAGAAATAACAATGAACTCAATTAGACAATTGGAGTAACTACAAAGCGGCAATGGTGAAATTTATTTCTACGTTGAAAAATTTGAAATTACTAATTATCTTTTCTAAATAATTTAAACTATTCATTTAATACCGTACACCCAGAAAAAGGATTTAGAATTTCATCTAATGAGCAAAGATATTATATTACTGTTTGTTAAATATGTAATTATTGTATACATTATGTAAAGGGTAGACATAAATTATTGTATCACTCATTAATGTTTAAAAAATTCCCCAGAGCCGTAACTATTTTTAATATTGTGTACTATAATACTTATTAATATTACACATTAACTTATATATTTTTTTATTTTACTTGCACATGAAATAAACGTTTTGGTTAAAAAAAAAATGCGCAATAAGGGAAAAGTCTCCTTGGGGGTATGAGCCCCAATGCCCTCCTGTAGTCGGCGCCCGTGAGTAAATGTACTGAGATTAAAATAAATTACAATGATTTTAATAATAAAGTTAAAATCATTTCATAATGAAAAAATCGTTATTAATAAACGAGTTATGATCCCACAGACCAGACTATAAGTTGTAAAAAAAATTGAAAAATAATAAAATTTTACCTTTCTCGCGTAACATCATTATGAAATCCAGATCCTGGAGGAATCCCTGAAACCATCTTCAAGCATCAGAAGGTCGTTTTTGAATGGAAGAACACCGTATAAACGTCCGCATATTTCAATATCTGCAAAAGAAATAATTAAATTAATTTATGTACGTATTAGATAATCATTGTATTTATTCTCCAAAAACAAATCAAAAAATAAAATAATGACAAATTATAATTGACTTCTATGTATATTCTTATTTATTTTAAATGTATTTACTTCTTTTTACCTCCCGCTGCCCTTGGTAAGGGAGGTATAGGGATCGTGCTAAAAATCGCATATAGAGATTTTGGTAAATGACCAGGTTTTAAGGACCCTACAATCCATTAGATTTTGGTATAAATCAGATAACCGGAAATGGCACTTTACTGGAAGCTCAAAATAGTTTTTCTTCGAAAAATACCTATAATGTTATTTTTTGAGATTTGTTATTATAAAAATTAAAGTTTTTTAATTTTCTACAGGTTTGTGTTAATACTTTTTGTATATATTTTATGGATAAATTTATAAAATTATCTATAATTTTAATCCCGGAGCCTACGCTTTAACACAACTCCATGGTTACACAGTTCAAATCTCAAATGTATGTAACTGACATATATATGTCACTGTCAACAAACTAATCATTTCAAATAATAATAGTAACGTTTTAAAAAGAAAATAGTAATTAGAACAATAATTATATGGAAAGGAACTTAATTCAGTTTCCAGCATAAGTAAATATAAATATCCATTGCTGGGTGAGCCAATCTGTTTTGTACACAGATGTCGGTAATAATGATGACATATTTGTACCGTGCGGGCGTTTACCAGGCGTCACTTCACGCGAATCTGGGGAACCGGGTTCGATTTCGAGCGACGCCAAATATTTTTAGGATTTTAAATGGCACAAAATTGACCTCTGTGGTGCACTCTCCACGCCAGCAATGAATATAGGTAAGTATATAAATAAATAAAATAAATATATCACGGCATATTACCCATTGCTGGGTCTACCAATCTACTTTGTACACAGATTTCGGTAACGATGATGACATATTTGTACCCTGCGGTCGTTTACCAGGTGTCACCTCACGAGCACTTATTGCTGGCGTGCACGGTATTTAAATTTAATTTAATTTTAAGTATTTTCCCTTCACGCGAATCTGGGGACCCGGGTTCGATCCCGACCGACGCCAAAAATTACATCGAATTTAATGGCACAAAATTGACCCCTGTGGCGCACTCTCCACGCCAGCATTGAGTATTCCATCATTACCGATATCTGTGTATGAAGCAGATTGGCACACCCAGCAATGGGTAATATGCCGTGATGAAATATTTATTTATTTATTTTATGAATAAAAATTAAAATAAACGGGAGGTATTGTGTTGACCACATCAGATTTTTTTTATTTCTTTATGAAATATAATTATATTGATATATGTACTATTACAATCTATAATTACATACAATACATCACTAGTAAAATATATTTATATTTTCTTAAGAGTTTGAAGTGTTTTAGGATGACAGATTATGACATGTACAAGTTTTAAAAATACATCTTCCTGTTTTATATCCATTCAAAACACATGAGGCAGCACAGGCCTTATCACTCATTGAAACACCTCCAATTGAAAAATCTAGAATTGAAGAATCGCAAGTATCTCTTCGTTGTCGATTTAATCGTATCTCTGAAATAAAAATTCAGTACACACTTCTAATATGGTGAAAATGATTAGGCAGAAGACTCATGTCATCAACCTGAAAAAACCTTATAAAAAGAAATATAACTTGTAGTAATTATTAGTTGTTATTTAATTTTAAAAAGAGAAGAAAAAATATACTAATATTAAAGAAACGTATATATTAATGAATTTACAATTATTTCTAAGTCAATGTTTATTCCTTTTACGGAATATAAAATTATTTGACACAACATGGTACGAAAATAAACTACAATTACATATTTCAAATAATTTAATAATCTGTAAAAGGAATAACGATTGACTTAGAAATAATTGTAAATATCATTAATATATAAATTACTTAATACTAGTACTTTTTTCTTCTTCTTTTAAAAATAAATAACACCCAAAAATTCTACAAGTTATATTTCATGTTATAAGGTTTTTTCCAGGTTGATGACGTGAGTTTTGTGCCTAATCATTTGCACTATAGTTATTTGCGCAACATGATTCGTAAACAGTCATATTACGACATAAGATTGGAAAAGTATCAGCCAAGTATGATAACATAGAACAAATGTTTTTTTTAGATAATACAATTTTTTTTAAATGTGAAACCAAATATGTCATTAATAACAAAAAATAAAAATATATACCCCTGTCTAAGTCCATAGGAAGCGCAGTAGTCAAAACAATAAAACTTAAAAATATTATTATTGCTTTTCTCAACATTTTCATCAACTGGATATTATCAACTTAATTTAACAGTATTTTTACGCCGAGTAACTGACCCAATGTAACGTGATAAGTCTTTATATACATTGAAGCAATTTATTTCTGTAATTGATAATTATTTTATCATGGTAAATATGTCTTTATTATGTCTGGAGGTGATGACACCAATTTAATCATTTCTTTAATAAACATACTGTAGCAGTACAGTACTGAGAAAAAAATATAAACAATTGGATTATTAAGTAAATAAACTTGAAAATTTGATTATCTACTTAGATGTCTGCAAAGATATTGTGTTCGATCGATAAATACTCGTATGATATTATTATCAAAATCATAGGCGTAGCCAAGGACATGATTTTAAATGTTTAGCCTCTGCCTTCATCATTAAAAAAATTGATGTGGCCAGCGCATGACCTCCCGCCAATTCTATGTTCAAGTATCATATACAAATTGTACAAAAAATAGAGGTTACAGATTTAAAGATGGATAATATATCTCAAAACAATAAAAAAAGTTCATATAACCATATATATCCGGAAATGCCTAGTTTCAGAGCTATAGCGATTTAATATTTTATTTCTGACTTATACAACTCATACTTTTAACATTACAATAAAATCATAGTGGCCATTTACAATGGAAAACAATTGAAGATAGTCTTTTGTTTTTCCTTATTTGTCATAATTATTGTTATTGTTTGTTACAAACACAATTTTATCATTGTAAAGTATGAGTTGTAAAACCGTGTTGTGGGTACCTTAATTCGTGCTTATTCACTAAAAACTCACTAGAATTTTTGGACCGAAAACATTACCTCCCTTACCTATGGCGGAAGCTAAAAACAGAATTTAATTGACTTAAAGTACAATATATTTTATTTCCTATGTTTTTACCTCCCGCAACCGAAACCATTAGATTTTGATGCAAATCAGATATCTGGAAATGGCACTTTACTGGAAGCTCAAAATAGTTTTTCTTCGAAAAATACCTTTAAATGTTATTTTTTCGAAATTTATGTTATATAAAAATTAAAGATTATTCAATTTGCTATAGGTTTGCTTTAATAGTTTTCCTATGCATGTAACTGACAGATATATGTCGCGATTAACAAATTAAGAATTTTAAATAATAATAGTAACGTTTTAAAAAGAAAATAGTAAATAGAACAATAATTATATGGAAAGGAACTTAATACAGTTACAAGCATAAGTAAATGTAGGAATATAGGTAAGTATATAAATAAATATATCGTCACGGCATATTATTCCTTACTGGGTGTGCCAATCTGCTTTGTAAACAAATTTCGATAACGATGATTACAAACTTGTACCGTGCGAGCGTTTACTAGGCGTCACCTCACGGGCACTCATTGCTGGCGTGGTGTGTGCAACACAGGGGTAATTTTTTGCATTTAAAATTTTAAATATGGTATTTAAATTATTATTTTTTGTATAATTTATTGTAACTGTACTGTACTGTTATTGGGGCCTTGTCCAGTTGTATGGCCACTTTTGTAAATAAATAAATAAATAATTATTGAATCTCCCTCGAAAATTTTCTAGTTACGTCTATGATTACAATAAATATTTCGGTTTACCATGATTTGTGAACCCCTAAGCCTACTTTACAAATATATCACGAAAATTAAAAAATAATTATAAATAAAAAAGTTATTTTGAGTTGCCCGTTTTTTAGTGTCAGCTATTTCAAAACTACTAAAAATTGGTTCAATCTTTTTTGAAATCAAAATTAATTTTAAAACTTGTCACCTATACTAATTAAAATGTAATTAACATTCCGAACAATAGTGTATTATGTATGTAAATGTATTAACAAAAAAAAAATCTTTTTAAAGATAAAATAAGACTAGCTCTATACTTTTGCGCACAACTGTATTTTATTTCTTATCTTTTCGATTTGATATTAATTTTAAGCATTGTACAAATACGGCAATAATTTATAGAAAACTATTAAAAAAATATAAATAAATTAGAAATATGATTCCTTTAATTTATATTTTATACTTATTGATTCCATTTTTGTCTCTGACACCAATATCTGGAAAGGTAAAGTATATATTTAAAAGTGTAGGTAAGTATATAAATTTATACTTTTTTAGATTAATGGTAATGATAAACCATCTTACATTGGAGCTGTGGTAGATTATTCACCCTTTTTCAGTTCCAAATGAAAATATCATGCGAAATATTAAGGAATATGGAAAGTACATCCAAGACGCAAAAGAACAGGTAATCATACATTTAAAAAAAAAGTACAATTATATCACATATTTTTAAAGCATGTAGATATAATAGTTTTCCCTGAATACGGATTAACATCTACCATGATTACACAAAATAGTGTAATAGCGAATTTGTATTCATCAGAAATACCTCACCCATCAGCTCAAGTGAATCCCTGTCAAGAGAATAAGAAAATTGGGAAAAATCCCTCCAAATGGTCGAACGTAAGATAATATATTTTATGGCACACTGGTTTCTAAAGCAACGTTTTTTGAACGATTTATAAAACAAAAAGTGAAACATTAAAGGCCTAGAACAGGGATTCTGAACCAGGGGTTCATGTACCCCCAAGGGGTATCCTCTACAAGGGGTACCTGAACCTGTATGTATAAATTATTTTTTATAATACTCGTGCAATTTAGACAAGTAAAAATCATAACAAATTTTAATATCTAAACTCGTAAGCTGTGTGCAATTATATTAAATTTTAGAAAGTATTAACTCTTTCAATTTTCTCACTTTCAGTTTTGTTTATTCGTCTTTTGCTCGCAGGTAAAGTTATAACCAATATTATTTCCTATTTTCATGATTATAATAAATTGTCAAAAAGTAGTTATACGATTCGAAACATCTTATTAATAAATAAACTTTTCAACACGAATCTAATTAATTATTGCGTTGACCACATTAATTATCAAAGAATTATTATTTGTAGTTCATTATTGTTTTTCTTTTTACGATATGGTTCTTATTCTTATTATTTTTTTACTTTGTACCTATATTTTTCTTGAATCATATTTATTTTACTAAAAAAAAGTTTCACATCAGAAAATGAACAGGGGTACGTGAGGCACATTCCTCGTCCGTAGACAACTTGCTCATACTTTAAAGATTCACTTTTCGTCCTAGATACATAATAGTATTTTATGTATCTAGGACGAAAAGTGAATCTTTAAGGCATGAGCAAGTTGTCTACGGACGAGGAATGTGCCTTACGTACCCCTGTTCATTTGCTGACATACATAATTTTGTGTCATATGGGTTTCTAGTTATTAAATTATTAAAAGAAACATGCAGCAATTTGTAGCAGTATGAATTTTGTATAAGTAGGCTAAGTCGCAATTGTTCGAAAATCCTAGCAAAATTTTAACAGATTGACAGATTGAAATTGAATTTTTCTGGTTTCGTGAACATTCTTATACGCTATAATTGATGAAAAATACATTCCTCGAGATATTTTGGATGAAGCTACTGAGGTGCAGAACAATTTAATGCCGCATAAATAAAGGATTCAGTATGAAGATAAAATTTTAAAGTCCTATAACTTTACAATGATATTTTAAAGTTCTAGGACTTTAATGTTTCACTTTTTGTTTTATAAATCGTTCAAAAAACCTTGCTTTAGAAACCAGTATGACATAAAATACTATTCTATATTTATTTATTTTAAAATAATTACATTGTAGATTTTAACACGAATGTCATGTACTGCTAAACGCAATCAAATTTATGTTGCGTTAAATTTACCAGAACGCGTTATAGATAATAATAATAATATCTTGTTATACAACACTAACATAGTTTTTGACCGCAATGGAACTATAGTTTCTAGGTAACAGTATGTTTCTTTTATTCATATCGTATGTACGAAAATCTACTTTTAAAGTGACACTTTATCTTCTTAAAACTTGTTACTAAAGCTAAACTTTACTTTCGAGAGTGAATAAAAATTTCTTTAATTACTTGTGATTTAAAATATGTAAATACATATTCACAGTAACAAATAAAATTTAATACACGAATGTCATCTTTAATAATTGTAGTCAAACATACTTTAAAGGTAATGCATGTCCTAAAAGTTGAACAACATTATTACCTTCAGATAATTCAAATTGACAGATGTCAGTAACAATGAAAATAAAATGAATGTGGCAGAGATGAGGATGTTGAGATAGATATTGGGGAAGACACGGAAAGATAAGGTAAGGAATTAAAGGATAAGGGAAATGGCGTGAGTGATAAAAATTTCTAGATAGATACAAGAGAGACGATTACTTTGGTTTGAATCTGTCATGGGGAGAGATAAAGAATGCTAGGTGTTCGTTAAGGTGGATTTATAAATCGCACAGCGCACAGAAATAATTTAGCACAGCACAGCACAACACAGCATAGCATAGAATTTATTTAGGGGATTTATAAATCGCATAGAAAAATAGACTAAAGAAGTAGGTTATATATAGTTTTGTTAACATTTTTTTATTTTTAGAATTGTTAATGGACGTAGAAACTCATCTAAGGGCCAATCTTACAATCTCTGGTTAAAATTTTAACTTTCAGTTAAATAAACAACACTGAAACGAAAGAAACTGTCAAATGATAAATTTATATCGATATATTGTTCATTTATCTGGAAGTTACAATTTCAACTTGGCTTTGTAAAATTACCTAATTCTAATTTTATTTAATAATTAATATATTATTTATTAAATGCCTAATATGTTAAACACTCTCGTGGCGCTTATTTCAAATACTAAGTCGAACTATCACGAAATACCACGAACATACCCGACGCACACACAACGCACAGGGAAATGAACATTGGTCAATTCCTGTGCTGTGCTAAATTATGTTTTGTGCGCCGCTGTGCGCTGTGCGAATTATAAATGGATGTACGTATTTCCACATGTTCAAATTCTGTGCTATGCCATGCTAAATTATTTCTGTGCGCTGTGCGATTTATAAATCCACCTTTACTTATGAAACAGTTAATTATTAAGTATTACAAAACTTTAAGTAAATGCATTTTGTATAACAAAAAAAAAACTTTTAGGACATATTTTAGGTGTAGGGACAAAAATTCTATGTTCTGCGAGATTAAAAACAGCACACGAAGTGTAAACTTGTCCGCATGCGGATAAAATCAATCTTTACACACTTGTATAATAAATAACTATTATTAAATTAATTTCAGATACCGAAAATATAATTTATACAATGAAGCAGCTTTTAATACAACTATTTTACCAGAATACGAATCATTTACCACAGATTTTGGTGTAACTTTTGGTACAATGACTTGTTTTGATATTTTGTATGCTGATCCTACTTTATTCTTAATTGAAAATAAAGGGGTCACTGATCTTTTATTCCCAACAGCATGGATGTCCAAAATGCCGTTCTTAACAGGTATTTTAATTTATTCAACCATTGGCGTATTTTACAAAATTTAATTTGTCAAATCAGCTAATTGTAAGCGCTCCAAGGTCGCTCAAATCACGTGTCTGCTTGCGAGCAGACACGTGATTTGACTCGAGCGACCTTGAAATGTTTGGAATCAACTGAATGGTCACTTTGACAACAACAATGTCACTTCGATAAGAACAATGTTTTGACGATTTTGAACTGCTAAAAGTTTTCTTTTTTAATAATGTGCTTTACAAAATATTGTTCTTTTAATGTCAAAATGACAAGCGCACACAAATCAGCTGATTCAATTAAATTGTTTATTTTTAGCTATTCAAACTCAAGCAGGCCTTGTAAAAGCATATGGAGTCAATTTACTTGCATCAAATTACAATAATCCTTCAAGGAATTTAGGTGGAAGTGGAATATATTCTCCAGCTGGAATTTTAAATTATACAATTCCTATAATTAACGAGTCAAAAATGTTAATTGCCAATATAACAAAACTAAATATTAACAGTAATACATTTTTGAACAAAAATAATAAAATGACCAACAATCGCAAGATACAGAAAGATTTATACTTAGAAACTTTAACTGAAAGATGGGATGGATTTATTACAGAGTTGCTGGAATCAAACGCAGTCAATGACAAATTGATCTGCAAAGAAGATTTGTGCTGTACTTTTACTTTAAATGCAACAGGGGAATCTGATTATTACTACAGGTAACTATATTAATTAAATATTAAATTATAACGCACAAAAATGACCTCCACGCCAGCTATGAGTGCCTGTGAGGGACGCCTATTAAGCGCCCACACGGTACAAATATTCCATCATTACCGACATCTCTGTACAAAGCAGATTGGCACACCCAGCAATGGGTAATATGCCGGGATGAAATATTTATTTTCCGTCGACCGTTTATTAATAGGCTATTAATTAATGTATAGAAAATCATTCATTAATGACCCCTATTAATGCATGATTTTTTATTAATAAACGATTTATTGGGTGCGTTCACCACATGGAACACAGCATATATTGCTAACGCTAAGTTGTAGCAAAAAGGTAGACAGAATTAATAATCATGCTTTTGACACTTATTAGCTAGGTATATATTCACGTAGCATACCTTTAAAATGAATTTGAAAGAATAAAATTCCTCAAATAACATAAAAAACGCTTGTGTCATCTAGGATTAAGTTAACTGAACGCACCCACTGAAAACAATTGATGACAATAAGCAATACAAGAAATATCATTTCGTTAAATATTTCAGGGGAACAGGTATCTAAAACTAATAAAACGTTGAAATATTCTATCGTGACGGCTGGCTATTATTGGCCCAGAGTTATCCTAAAAAGGTTACTGACAAAATGAAACCTATGTAAAATCATTGCTGGATTAATAAGCAATACAAGAAATATCATTTCGTTAAATATTTCAGGGAACAGGTATCTAAAACTAATAAAACGTTGAAATATTCTATCGTGACGGCTGGCTATTATTGGCCCAGAGTTATCCTAAAAAGGTTACTGACAAAATGAAACCTATGTAAAATCATTGCTGGATTAATAAGCAATACAAGAAATATCATTTCGTTAAATATTTCAGGGGAACAGGTATCTAAAACTAATAAAACGTTGAAATATTCTACCGTGACGGCTGGCTATTATTGGCCCAGAGTTATCCTAAAAAGGTTACTGACAAAATGAAACCTATGTAAAATCATTGCTGGATTAATAAGCAATACAAGAAATATCATTTCGTTAAATATTTCAGGGGAACAGGTATCTAAAACTAATAAAACGTTGAAATATTCTACCGTGACGGCTGGCTATTATTGGCCCAGAGTTATCCTAAAAAGGTTACTGACAAAATGAAACCTATGTAAAATCATTGCTGGATTAATAAGCAATACAAGAAATATCATTTCGTTAAATATTTCAGGGGAACAGGTATCTAAAACTAATAAAACGTTGAAATATTCTATCGTGACGGCTGGCTATTATTGGCCCAGAGTTATCCTAAAAAGGTTACTGACAAAATGAAACCTATGTAAAATCATTGCTGGATTAATAAGCAATACAAGAAATATCATTTCGTTAAATATTTCAGGGGAACAGGTATCTAAAACTAATAAAACGTTGAAATATTCTATCGTGACGGCTGGCTATTATTGGCCCAGAGTTATCCTAAAAAGGTTACTGACAAAATGAAACCTATGTAAAATCATTGCTGGATTAATAAGCAATACAAGAAATATCATTTCGTTAAATATTTCAGGGGAACAGGTATCTAAAACTAATAAAACGTTGAAATATTCTATCGTGACGGCTGGCTATTATTGGCCCAGAGTTATCCTAAAAAGGTTACTGACAAAATGAAACCTATGTAAAATCATTGCTGGATTAATAAGCAATACAAGAAATATCATTTCGTTAAATATTTCAGGGGAACAGGTATCTAAAACTAATAAAACGTTGAAATATTCTATCGTGACGGCTGGCTATTATTGGCCCAGAGTTATCCTAAAAAGGTTACTGACAAAATGAAACCTATGTAAAATCATTGCTGGATTAATAAGCAATACAAGAAATATCATTTCGTTAAATATTTCAGGGGAACAGGTATCTAAAACTAATAAAACGTTGAAATATTCTATCGTGACGGCTGGCTATTATTGGCCCAGAGTTATCCTAAAAAGGTTACTGACAAAATGAAACCTATGTAAAATCATTGCTGGATTAATAAGCAATACAAGAAATATCATTTCGTTAAATATTTCAGGGGAACAGGTATCTAAAACTAATAAAACGTTGAAATATTCTATCGTGACGGCTGGCTATTATTGGCCCAGAGTTATCCTAAAAAGGTTACTGACAAAATGAAACCTATGTAAAATCATTGCTGGATTAATAAGCAATACAAGAAATATCATTTCGTTAAATATTTCAGGGGAACAGGTATCTAAAACTAATAAAACGTTGAAATATTCTATCGTGACGGCTGGCTATTATTGGCCCAGAGTTATCCTAAAAAGGTTACTGACAAAATGAAACCTATGTAAAATCATTGATGGATTAATAAGCAATACAAGAAATATCATTTCGTTAAATATTTCAGGGGAACAGGTATCTAAAACTAATAAAACGTTGAAATATTCTATCGTGACGGCTGGCTATTATTGGCCCAGAGTTATCCTAAAAAGGTTACTGACAAAATGAAACCTATGTAAAATCATTGCTGGATTAATAAGCAATACAAGAAATATCATTTCGTTAAATATTTCAGGGGAACAGGTATCTAAAACTAATAAAACGTTGAAATATTCTATCGTGACGGCTGGCTATTATTGGCCCAGAGTTATCCTAAAAAGGTTACTGACAAAATGAAACCTATGTAAAATCATTGCTGGATTAATAAGCAATACAAGAAATATCATTTCGTTAAATATTTCAGGGGAACAGGTATCTAAAACTAATAAAACGTTGAAATATTCTATCGTGACGGCTGGCTATTATTGGCCCAGAGTTATCCTAAAAAGGTTACTGACAAAATGAAACCTATGTAAAATCATTGCTGGATTAATAAGCAATACAAGAAATATCATTTCGTTAAATATTTCAGGGGAACAGGTATCTAAAACTAATAAAACGTTGAAATATTCTATCGTGACGGCTGGCTATTATTGGCCCAGAGTTATCCTAAAAAGGTTACTGACAAAATGAAACCTATGTAAAATCATTGATGGATTAATAAGCAATACAAGAAATATCATTTCGTTAAATATTTCAGGGGAACAGGTATCTAAAACTAATAAAACGTTGAAATATTCTATCGTGACGGCTGGCTATTATTGGCCCAGAGTTATCCTAAAAAGGTTACTGACAAAATGAAACCTATGTAAAATCATTGCTGGATTAATAAGCAATACAAGAAATATCATTTCGTTAAATATTTCAGGGGAACAGGTATCTAAAACTAATAAAACGTTGAAATATTCTATCGTGACGGCTGGCTATTATTGGCCCAGAGTTATCCTAAAAAGGTTACTGACAAAATGAAACCTATGTAAAATCATTGCTGGATTAATAAGCAATACAAGAAATATCATTTCGTTAAATATTTCAGGGGAACAGGTATCTAAAACTAATAAAACGTTGAAATATTCTATCGTGACGGCTGGCTATTATTGGCCCAGAGTTATCCTAAAAAGGTTACTGACAAAATGAAACCTATGTAAAATCATTGATGGATTAATAAGCAATACAAGAAATATCATTTCGTTAAATATTTCAGGGGAACAGGTATCTAAAACTAATAAAACGTTGAAATATTCTATCGTGACGGCTGGCTATTATTGGCCCAGAGTTATCCTAAAAAGGTTACGGACAAAATGAAACCTATGTAAAATCATTGCTGGATTAATAAGCAATACAAGAAATATCATTTCGTTAAATATTTCAGGGGAACAGGTATCTAAAACTAATAAAACGTTGAAATATTCTATCGTGACGGCTGGCTATTATTGGCCCAGAGTTATCCTAAAAAGGTTACTGACAAAATGAAACCTATGTAAAATCATTGCTGGATTAATAAGCAATACAAGAAATATCATTTCGTTAAATATTTCAGGGGAACAGGTATCTAAAACTAATAAAACGTTGAAATATTCTATCGTGACGGCTGGCTATTATTGGCCCAGAGTTATCCTAAAAAGGTTACTGACAAAATGAAACCTATGTAAAATCATTGATGGATTAATAAGCAATACAAGAAATATCATTTCGTTAAATATTTCAGGGGAACAGGTATCTAAAACTAATAAAACGTTGAAATATTCTATCGTGACGGCTGGCTATTATTGGCCCAGAGTTATCCTAAAAAGGTTACTGACAAAATGAAACCTATGTAAAATCATTGCTGGATTAATAAGCAATACAAGAAATATCATTTCGTTAAATATTTCAGGGGAACAGGTATCTAAAACTAATAAAACGTTGAAATATTCTATCGTGACGGCTGGCTATTATTGGCCCAGAGTTATCCTAAAAAGGTTACTGACAAAATGAAACCTATGTAAAATCATTGATGGATTAATAAGCAATACAAGAAATATCATTTCGTTAAATATTTCAGGGGAACAGGTATCTAAAACTAATAAAACGTTGAAATATTCTATCGTGACGGCTGGCTATTATTGGCCCAGAGTTATCCTAAAAAGGTTACTGACAAAATGAAACCTATGTAAAATCATTGCTGGATTAATAAGCAATACAAGAAATATCATTTCGTTAAATATTTCAGGGGAACAGGTATCTAAAACTAATAAAACGTTGAAATATTCTATCGTGACGGCTGGCTATTATTGGCCCAGAGTTATCCTAAAAAGGTTACTGACAAAATGAAACCTATGTAAAATCATTGCTGGATTAATAAGCAATACAAGAAATATCATTTCGTTAAATATTTCAGGGGAACAGGTATCTAAAACTAATAAAACGTTGAAATATTCTATCGTGACGGCTGGCTATTATTGGCCCAGAGTTATCCTAAAAAGGTTACTGACAAAATGAAACCTATGTAAAATCATTGCTGGATTAATAAGCAATACAAGAAATATCATTTCGTTAAATATTTCAGGGGAACAGGTATCTAAAACTAATAAAACGTTGAAATATTCTATCGTGACGGCTGGCTATTATTGGCCCAGAGTTATCCTAAAAAGGTTACTGACAAAATGAAACCTATGTAAAATCATTGATGGATTAATAAGCAATACAAGAAATATCATTTCGTTAAATATTTCAGGGGAACAGGTATCTAAAACTAATAAAACGTTGAAATATTCTATCGTGACGGCTGGCTATTATTGGCCCAGAGTTATCCTAAAAAGGTTACTGACAAAATGAAACCTATGTAAAATCATTGCTGGATTAATAAGCAATACAAGAAATATCATTTCGTTAAATATTTCAGGGGAACAGGTATCTAAAACTAATAAAACGTTGAAATATTCTATCGTGACGGCTGGCTATTATTGGCCCAGAGTTATCCTAAAAAGGTTACTGACAAAATGAAACCTATGTAAAATCATTGCTGGATTAATAAGCAATACAAGAAATATCATTTCGTTAAATATTTCAGGGGAACAGGTATCTAAAACTAATAAAACGTTGAAATATTCTATCGTGACGGCTGGCTATTATTGGCCCAGAGTTATCCTAAAAAGGTTACTGACAAAATGAAACCTATGTAAAATCATTGATGGATTAATAAGCAATACAAGAAATATCATTTCGTTAAATATTTCAGGGGAACAGGTATCTAAAACTAATAAAACGTTGAAATATTCTATCGTGACGGCTGGCTATTATTGGCCCAGAGTTATCCTAAAAAGGTTACGGACAAAATGAAACCTATGTAAAATCATTGCTGGATTAATAAGCAATACAAGAAATATCATTTCGTTAAATATTTCAGGGGAACAGGTATCTAAAACTAATAAAACGTTGAAATATTCTATCGTGACGGCTGGCTATTATTGGCCCAGAGTTATCCTAAAAAGGTTACTGACAAAATGAAACCTATGTAAAATCATTGCTGGATTAATAAGCAATACAAGAAATATCATTTCGTTAAATATTTCAGGGGAACAGGTATCTAAAACTAATAAAACGTTGAAATATTCTATCGTGACGGCTGGCTATTATTGGCCCAGAGTTATCCTAAAAAGGTTACTGACAAAATGAAACCTATGTAAAATCATTGATGGATTAATAAGCAATACAAGAAATATCATTTCGTTAAATATTTCAGGGGAACAGGTATCTAAAACTAATAAAACGTTGAAATATTCTATCGTGACGGCTGGCTATTATTGGCCCAGAGTTATCCTAAAAAGGTTACTGACAAAATGAAACCTATGTAAAATCATTGCTGGATTAATAAGCAATACAAGAAATATCATTTCGTTAAATATTTCAGGGGAACAGGTATCTAAAACTAATAAAACGTTGAAATATTCTATCGTGACGGCTGGCTATTATTGGCCCAGAGTTATCCTAAAAAGGTTACTGACAAAATGAAACCTATGTAAAATCATTGCTGGATTAATAAGCAATACAAGAAATATCATTTCGTTAAATATTTCAGGGGAACAGGTATCTAAAACTAATAAAACGTTGAAATATTCTATCGTGACGGCTGGCTATTATTGGCCCAGAGTTATCCTAAAAAGGTTACTGACAAAATGAAACCTATGTAAAATCATTGCTGGATTAATAAGCAATACAAGAAATATCATTTCGTTAAATATTTCAGGGGAACAGGTATCTAAAACTAATAAAACGTTGAAATATTCTATCGTGACGGCTGGCTATTATTGGCCCAGAGTTATCCTAAAAAGGTTACGGACAAAATGAAACCTATGTAAAATCATTGCTGGATTAATAAGCAATACAAGAAATATCATTTCGTTAAATATTTCAGGGGAACAGGTATCTAAAACTAATAAAACGTTGAAATATTCTATCGTGACGGCTGGCTATTATTGGCCCAGAGTTATTCTAAAAAGGTTACTGACAAAATGAAACCTATGTAAAATCATTGCTGGATTAATAAGCAATACAAGAAATATCATTTCGTTAAATATTTCAGGGGAACAGGTATCTAAAACTAATAAAACGTTGAAATATTCTATCGTGACGGCTGGCTATTATTGGCCCAGAGTTATCCTAAAAAGGTTACTGACAAAATGAAACCTATGTAAAATCATTGATGGATTAATAAGCAATACAAGAAATATCATTTCGTTAAATATTTCAGGGGAACAGGTATCTAAAACTAATAAAACGTTGAAATATTCTATCGTGACGGCTGGCTATTATTGGCCCAGAGTTATCCTAAAAAGGTTACTGACAAAATGAAACCTATGTAAAATCATTGCTGGATTAATAAGCAATACAAGAAATATCATTTCGTTAAATATTTCAGGGGAACAGGTATCTAAAACTAATAAAACGTTGAAATATTCTATCGTGACGGCTGGCTATTATTGGCCCAGAGTTATCCTAAAAAGGTTACTGACAAAATGAAACCTATGTAAAATCATTGCTGGATTAATAAGCAATACAAGAAATATCATTTCGTTAAATATTTCAGGGGAACAGGTATCTAAAACTAATAAAACGTTGAAATATTCTATCGTGACGGCTGGCTATTATTGGCCCAGAGTTATCCTAAAAAGGTTACTGACAAAATGAAACCTATGTAAAATCATTGCTGGATTAATAAGCAATACAAGAAATATCATTTCGTTAAATATTTCAGGGGAACAGGTATCTAAAACTAATAAAACGTTGAAATATTCTATCGTGACGGCTGGCTATTATTGGCCCAGAGTTATCCTAAAAAGGTTACTGACAAAATGAAACCTATGTAAAATCATTGCTGGATTAATAAGCAATACAAGAAATATCATTTCGTTAAATATTTCAGGGGAACAGGTATCTAAAACTAATAAAACGTTGAAATATTCTATCGTGACGGCTGGCTATTATTGGCCCAGAGTTATCCTAAAAAGGTTACTGACAAAATGAAACCTATGTAAAATCATTGCTGGATTAATAAGCAATACAAGAAATATCATTTCGTTAAATATTTCAGGGGAACAGGTATCTAAAACTAATAAAACGTTGAAATATTCTATCGTGACGGCTGGCTATTATTGGCCCAGAGTTATCCTAAAAAGGTTACTGACAAAATGAAACCTATGTAAAATCATTGATGGATTAATAAGCAATACAAGAAATATCATTTCGTTAAATATTTCAGGGGAACAGGTATCTAAAACTAATAAAACGTTGAAATATTCTATCGTGACGGCTGGCTATTATTGGCCCAGAGTTATCCTAAAAAGGTTACGGACAAAATGAAACCTATGTAAAATCATTGCTGGATTAATAAGCAATACAAGAAATATCATTTCGTTAAATATTTCAGGGGAACAGGTATCTAAAACTAATAAAACGTTGAAATATTCTATCGTGACGGCTGGCTATTATTGGCCCAGAGTTATCCTAAAAAGGTTACTGACAAAATGAAACCTATGTAAAATCATTGCTGGATTAATAAGCAATACAAAAAATATCATTTCGTTAAATATTTCAGGGGAACAGGTATCTAAAACTAATAAAACGTTGAAATATTCTATTGTGACGGCAGGCTATTATTGGCCCAGAGTTATCCTAAAAAGGTTACTGACAAAATGAAACCTATGTAAAATCATTGCTGGATTAATAAGCAATACAAGAAATATCATTTCGTTAAATATTTCAGGGGAACAGGTATCTAAAACTAATAAAACGTTGAAATATTCTATCGTGACGGCTGGCTATTATTGGCCCAGAGTTATCCTAAAAAGGTTACTGACAAAATGAAACCTATGTAAAATCATTGCTGGATTAATAAGCAATACAAGGAATATCATTTCGTTAAATATTTCAGGGGAACAGGTATCTAAAACTAATAAAACGTTGAAATATTCTATCGTGACGGCTGGCTATTATTGGCCCAGAGTTATCCTAAAAAGGTTACTGACAAAATGAAACCTATGTAAAATCATTGCTGGATTAATAAGCAATACAAGAAATATCATTTCGTTAAATATTTCAGGGGAACAGGTATCTAAAACTAATAAAACGTTGAAATATTCTATCGTGACGGCTGGCTATTATTGGCCCAGAGTTATCCTAAAAAGGTTACTGACAAAATGAAACCTATGTAAAATCATTGCTGGATTAATAAGCAATACAAGAAATATCATTTCGTTAAATATTTCAGGGGAACAGGTATCTAAAACTAATAAAACGTTGAAATATTCTATTGTGACGGCTGGCTATTATTGGCCCAGAGTTATCCTAAAAAGGTTACTGACAAAATGAAACCTATGTAAAATCATTGCTGGATTAATAAGCAATACAAGAAATATCATTTCGTTAAATATTTCAGGGGAACAGGTATCTAAAACTAATAAAACGTTGAAATATTCTATCGTGACGGCTGGCTATTATTGGCCCAGAGTTATCCTAAAAAGGTTACTGACAAAATGAAACCTATGTAAAATCATTGCTGGATTAATAAGCAATACAAGAAATATCATTTCGTTAAATATTTCAGGGGAACAGGTATCTAAAACTAATAAAACGTTGAAATATTCTATCGTGACGGCTGGCTATTATTGGCCCAGAGTTATCCTAAAAAGGTTACTGACAAAATGAAACCTATGTAAAATCATTGCTGGATTAATAAGCAATACAAGAAATATCATTTCGTTAAATATTTCAGGGGAACAGGTATCTAAAACTAATAAAACGTTGAAATATTCTATCGTGACGGCTGGCTATTATTGGCCCAGAGTTATCCTAAAAAGGTTACTGACAAAATGAAACCTATGTAAAATCATTGCTGGATTAATAAGCAATACAAGAAATATCATTTCGTTAAATATTTCAGGGGAACAGGTATCTAAAACTAATAAAACGTTGAAATATTCTATTGTGACGGCTGGCTATTATTGGCCCAGAGTTATCCTAAAAAGGTTACTGACAAAATGAAACCTATGTAAAATCATTGCTGGATTAATAAGCAATACAAGAAATATCATTTCGTTAAATATTTCAGGGGAACAGGTATCTAAAACTAATAAAACGTTGAAATATTCTATCGTGACGGCTGGCTATTATTGGCCCAGAGTTATCCTAAAAAGGTTACTGACAAAATGAAACCTATGTAAAATCATTGCTGGATTAATAAGCAATACAAGAAATATCATTTCGTTAAATATTTCAGGGGAACAGGTATCTAAAACTAATAAAACGTTGAAATATTCTATCGTGACGGCTGGCTATTATTGGCCCAGAGTTATCCTAAAAAGGTTACTGACAAAATGAAACCTATGTAAAATCATTGCTGGATTAATAAGCAATACAAGAAATATCATTTCGTTAAATATTTCAGGGGAACAGGTATCTAAAACTAATAAAACGTTGAAATATTCTATCGTGACGGCTGGCTATTATTGGCCCAGAGTTATCCTAAAAAGGTTACTGACAAAATGAAACCTATGTAAAATTTTTGCTGGATTAATAAGCAATACAAGAAATATCATTTCGTTAAATATTTCAGGGGAACAGGTATCTAAAACTAATAAAACGTTGAAATATTCTATCGTGACGGCTGGCTATTATTGGCCCAGAGTTATCCTAAAAAGGTTACTGACAAAATGAAACCTATGTAAAATCATTGCTGGATTAATAAGCAATACAAGAAATATCATTTCGTTAAATATTTCAGGGGAACAGGTATCTAAAACTAATAAAACGTTGAAATATTCTATCGTGACGGCTGGCTATTATTGGCCCAGAGTTATCCTAAAAAGGTTACTGACAAAATGAAACCTATGTAAAATCATTGGTGGATTAATAAGCAATACAAGAAATATTATTTCGTTAAATATTTCAGGGGAACAGGTATCTAAAACTAATAAAACGTTGAAATATTCTATCGTGACGGCTGGCTATTATTGGCCCAGAGTTATCCTAAAAAGGTTACTGACAAAATGAAACCTATGTAAAATCATTGCTGGATTAATAAGCAATACAAGAAATATCATTTCGTTAAATATTTCAGGGGAACAGGTATCTAAAACTAATAAAACGTTGAAATATTCTATCGTGACGGCTGGCTATTATTGGCCCAGAGTTATCCTAAAAAGGTTACTGACAAAATGAAACCTATGTAAAATCATTGCTGGATTAATAAGCAATACAAGAAATATCATTTCGTTAAATATTTCAGGGGAACAGGTATCTAAAACTAATAAAACGTTGAAATATTCTATCGTGACGGCTGGCTATTATTGGCCCAGAGTTATCCTAAAAAGGTTACTGACAAAATGAAACCTATGTAAAATCATTGCTGGATTAATAAGCAATACAAGAAATATCATTTCGTTAAATATTTCAGGGGAACAGGTATCTAAAACTAATAAAACGTTGAAATATTCTATCGTGACGGCTGGCTATTATTGGCCCAGAGTTATCCTAAAAAGGTTACTGACAAAATGAAACCTATGTAAAATCATTGCTGGATTAATAAGCAATACAAGAAATATCATTTCGTTAAATATTTCAGGGGAACAGGTATCTAAAACTAATAAAACGTTGAAATATTCTATCGTGACGGCTGGCTATTATTGGCCCAGAGTTATCCTAAAAAGGTTACTGACAAAATGAAACCTATGTAAAATCATTGCTGGATTAATAAGCAATACAAGAAATATCATTTCGTTAAATATTTCAGGGGAACAGGTATCTAAAACTAATAAAACGTTGAAATATTCTATCGTGACGGCTGGCTATTATTGGCCCAGAGTTATCCTAAAAAGGTTACTGACAAAATGAAACCTATGTAAAATCATTGCTGGATTAATAAGCAATACAAGAAATATCATTTCGTTAAATATTTCAGGGGAACAGGTATCTAAAACTAATAAAACGTTGAAATATTCTATCGTGACGGCTGGCTATTATTGGCCCAGAGTTATCCTAAAAAGGTTACTGACAAAATGAAACCTATGTAAAATCATTGCTGGATTAATAAGCAATACAAGAAATATCATTTCGTTAAATATTTCAGGGGAACAGGTATCTAAAACTAATAAAACGTTGAAATATTCTATCGTGACGGCTGGCTATTATTGGCCCAGAGTTATCCTAAAAAGGTTACTGACAAAATGAAACCTATGTAAAATCATTGCTGGATTAATAAGCAATACAAGAAATATCATTTCGTTAAATATTTCAGGGGAACAGGTATCTAAAACTAATAAAACGTTGAAATATTCTATCGTGACGGCTGGCTATTATTGGCCCAGAGTTATCCTAAAAAGGTTACTGACAAAATGAAACCTATGTAAAATCATTGCTGGATTAATAAGCAATACAAGAAATATCATTTCGTTAAATATTTCAGGGGAACAGGTATCTAAAACTAATAAAACGTTGAAATATTCTATCGTGACGGCTGGCTATTATTGGCCCAGAGTTATCCTAAAAAGGTTACTGACAAAATGAAACCTATGTAAAATCATTGCTGGATTAATAAGCAATACAAGAAATATCATTTCGTTAAATATTTCAGGGGAACAGGTATCTAAAACTAATAAAACGTTGAAATATTCTATCGTGACGGCTGGCTATTATTGGCCCAGAGTTATCCTAAAAAGGTTACTGACAAAATGAAACCTATGTAAAATCATTGCTGGATTAATAAGCAATACAAGAAATATCATTTCGTTAAATATTTCAGGGGAACAGGTATCTAAAACTAATAAAACGTTGAAATATTCTATCGTGACGGCTGGCTATTATTGGCCCAGAGTTATCCTAAAAAGGTTACTGACAAAATGAAACCTATGTAAAATCATTGCTGGATTAATAAGCAATACAAGAAATATCATTTCGTTAAATATTTCAGGGGAACAGGTATCTAAAACTAATAAAACGTTGAAATATTCTATCGTGACGGCTGGCTATTATTGGCCCAGAGTTATCCTAAAAAGGTTACTGACAAAATGAAACCTATGTAAAATCATTGCTGGATTAATAAGCAATACAAGAAATATCATTTCGTTAAATATTTCAGGGGAACAGGTATCTAAAACTAATAAAACGTTGAAATATTCTATCGTGACGGCTGGCTATTATTGGCCCAGAGTTATCCTAATAATAATAATAATAATAATAATAATTTTATTCCCAACAGAAACCATTTACAGGGAAATAGTGAGTACAAAAATATGTATGTTAATAACAATAATAGATAAAGAAAAAAAAAAATTTAGAAAAAAATATCTTCATAAGTGTTGACGGCATTTCGGCACATCACATGGACCGGTGAGTTGGCCAGGACATTGGTGTTTGCAGTTGGCAGATGGAAAGACCTGTTTTGTCTGGAAAGCAACCTTGGAACATATAAACAAATACACGACAATAACTGAGGGCAATCAATTTTGTTCGCTAGAAGCAATTTTAAAAATTTAGCTGACTGTAGTTCTCGTCTGATTTTAAGAGATGACATGTCGTGACGCTGCAATAACCTATTATGGTCTATACCGCGTTCAGGATATAATCTATCCTGTTTATATGACAGATATTTCAAGAAACGACGCTGTATACTGTTTAGTGCAGATGATTGGTAATCGTACGTAGGGTACCATATTATAGATGCATAATCGAGTTTACTTTGAACGAATGAATAGTATAAGGTTTTTAGTAAAGAAACATCATCGAAAGGTTTAGTCACTCTTATGATAAAGCCGAGAGTTTTACTGGCGGACGAGCAAATATTATTAGTATGCTCAGTAAATTTGAAATTATGAGAAAATGTCACACCAAGATCTTTCACGGAGGTTTTTTGTGTTAGACTAATATTGTTCATTTTGTATTGAAAATATATTGGCATGTGTCTACGAGAGTAAGTAACATAGCAGCATTTATTGACATTTAAAATGAGCTTGTTGTTTAGGCACCAAGTGGACATATAATCTAAATTTCTTTGTAAGGCCAAGGTATCGTCTGCTGTGTTAATGCTAGAATAAATTTTGACATCATCTGCATAAGCAAGCACGGGACATGAGAATGACTGTAATAATTCATTTATAAATAAAGTAAACAATAATGGACCTAAATTCGAGCCTTGAGGCACACCAGATGTCGATATAAAATGCTGTGAAGAGAAACCATTGTATGAAACAAAACAAATTCTGTCTGTGAGGTAAGAATGTATTAGCTCTACTAAATTTGGTGCAGCTCCATAAGTACTAAGTTTCCCTAGTAGCAAACCATGGTCAATACAGTCAAATGCACGAGAGAAATCTGTATATACTGTATCAATTTGTCCCCGCTGATCTAGCTCTTCTGAGACGAATTGGGTGAAACAAGCAAGGTTAGTTGTAGTTGACCGGCCTTTGACAAATCCATGTTGATGAAAAGAGATTAAGGACTTTGTGTTAAAATATATTATGTTATATATTACTTTTTCGAAAATTTTCGCAAAAGTGTTTATCACCGAGATTGGTCTGTAATTGTTAATATAAGATTTATCGTCTTTTTTGAAAACAGGCGTAATTACAGTTCTCTTCCACCGCTCTGGAAAAGTATGACTGAAAATTGACAAATTTATTATTATTGACATCGGTTTGGAGAAAGCATATCTGCAGTCTTTGACAATGAAACACGGAATGCGATCCTCTCCAGCGGAGGTTTTATTCGGTAATTTTGATATTATAGATGTTATGTCATCCTCGCTAATTGTAGATATGTTGAATGGTAGGTAATTTGACATATTTTGCGAGTAAGTGTATGACGAACTAGGCGAAAACAGCGTAGAAAAATGTTTCGCAAAAGCTTCAACGATATCTTGCGGGGAGCTATACGACATTGTGTCATCTTTAAGGATGGGAGGGATTCGAGTAGTGTCCTGTTTGCTGTTCACATATTTCCAGAATTCGGAAGGATTACTTTTGACAGATGCTTCGACACTAGATAGGTAACATTTATGTGCATAATTAATTTGTTGCTTAATGATGGTCCTTAGTCTTTTAAATTCATTTAAATAGTATTGACATTTAAATCTTTTCCATTTTTGTCGGTAGTATTCTTTGGTATTTAAATTATATTTAATTTCAGGTGTAAACCACACTGGAAATTTGGAATTAACACTTTTCCTTGATGGAACAGAATTTTCAATTATTTTATAGACTACATCATAAAATGCTTCTAATGCATCATTGACATTTTTAATATCATTAAGAAAGGACCAATCGTGTATGAAGAGATCATTATATAATTGTTGAAAATCAGCCTTTCGAAAATTATAGCGTATATTGTTATTGGTTGAAAATTTTGACACATTCGAATGGGATACATTGATGTCAAAAACTAATGATGGATGGTATACATCTTCCTTTACTAAAGAGAAGCACGCTGGCTGTACATTAATTGACTCAGTAATATTAGATAAAACTAAATCCAACATTTTTCCATAGATATTTGGAGTATTGTTGAGATTTTTAAGACCTAAGAAGCTACAAAAATTCTCAAGACAAGAATTTTTTCGTGAAGTGGTAAGTTTGTCGACGTAATCAGGAACGTTGAAATCGCCTACAAATATTACATATTCAGCCCCAGATAGGAACTCTTCAAGGGATTCAAAAAAAAGATTCAAAATTTGCAGTAATGGTATCAGGTGGGATGTAAATAGCACACAAAACGAATTTGTAATGACCTGAGTAACACTTGCAGGCTATAAAATCAATGAGTGGACAAATGTCTTTTAGAGATGTTGTATTAAGAACTTCAAACTTAATAACATTGGAGAAAGCAACAAGAATACCGCCCCCTTTGGACTTACTTACTTCAGAAATACAGCGATCGCACCTGACAATATTATAATTACCTGGAAAGAGTTCTGAATTTGACACGGAGTTTTGTATCCAAGTTTCCGACAGAATTATAATATTTGAGGATGTTAAACAACAGTTAATGTAAAATTCGTTAATTTTCGTATTTAATCCCCTGCAATTTTGATAATAAAAATTAATAGTAGTTTGGTTTCTGTTGGGCATAATTAGTTTTCCGAAACAATTCTCGGAGTATTGTTTATATATTTAATTTTCAAACTTTTTTCCCCTTCCGCAATACGTTTATCTAATTCTTTTTTTACGGACTTGTAGTATTCAATTTGCATGGGGGTTCTATCTCGAGAAACCGATATTTGGGTCCATTTATCTTTAGATTTAACTGATTTGAATTTACTGAAAAATTTGGATACATGGTCCGGTGAGGGTAGTTGTAGTTTAATGGGACGTGGACTACTTCTGGTAGCATCAAAGCGACCAAGGCGCGCAGGTTTAAGATTAGAATTTTCCATATTCAGTTCACAATCATCTAAAAGTTCTGTTACTAACTTAATATCATCCATTAATTGTTGTTGTTTAGAGGTATTATTTTCAGTGCATTTATATACCATGATATTACATGAACGTTTTTCGCGTTCCATAATTTCGGTAATAATAGTTTCGGTTATAATCGGGGTAGCCTGTTGTTTATTTGCTAGATTTTCATCAAAAGGTTACTGACAAAATGAAACCTATGTAAAATCATTGCTGGATTAATAAGCAATACAAGAAATATCATTTCGTTAAATATTTCAGGGGAACAGGTATCTAAAACTAATAAAACGTTGAAATATTCTATTGTGACGGCTGGCTATTATTGGCCCAGAGTTATCCTAAAAAGGTTACTGACAAAATGAAACCTATGTAAAATCATTGCTGGATTAATAAGCAATACAAGAAATATCATCTCGTTAAATATTTCAGGGGAACAGGTATCTAAAACTAATAAAACGTTGAAATATTCTATCGTGACGGCTGGCTATTATTGGCCCAGAGTTATCCTAAAAAGGTTACTGACAAAATGAAACCTATGTAAAATCATTGCTGGATTAATAAGCAATACAAGAAATATCATTTCGTTAAATATTTCAGGGGAACAGGTATCTAGAACTAATAAAACGTTGAAATATTCTATCGTGACGGCTGGCTATTATTGGCCCAGAGTTATCCTAAAAAGGTTACTGACAAAATGAAACCTATGTAAAATCATTGCTGGATTAATAAGCAATACAAGAAATATCATTTCGTTAAATATTTCAGGGGAACAGGTATCTAAAACTAATAAAACGTTGAAATATTCTATCGTGACGGCTGGCTATTATTGGCCCAGAGTTATCCTAAAAAGGTTACTGACAAAATGAAACCTATGTAAAATCATTGCTGGATTAATAAGCAATACAAGAAATATCATTTCGTTAAATATTTCAGGGGAACAGGTATCTAAAACTAATAAAACGTTGAAATATTTTATCGTGACGGCTGGCTATTATTGGCCCAGAGTTATCCTAAAAAGGTTACTGACAAAATGAAACCTATGTAAAATCATTGCTGGATTAATAAGCAATACAAGAAATATCATTTCGTTAAATATTTCAGGGGAACAGGTATCTAAAACTAATAAAACGTTGAAATATTCTATCGTGACGGCTGGCTATTATTGGCCCAGAGTTATCCTAAAAAGGTTACTGACAAAATGAAACCTATGTAAAATCATTGCTGGATTAATAAGCAATACAAGAAATATCATTTCGTTAAATATTTCAGGGGAACAGGTATCTAAAACTAATAAAACGTTGAAATATTCTATCGTGACGGCTGGCTATTATTGGCCCAGAGTTATCCTAAAAAGGTTACTGACAAAATGAAACCTATGTAAAATCATTGCTGGATTAATAAGCAATACAAGAAATATCATTTCGTTAAATATTTCAGGGGAACAGGTATCTAAAACTAATAAAACGTTGAAATATTCTATCGTGACGGCTGGCTATTATTGGCCCAGAGTTATCCTAAAAAGGTTACTGACAAAATGAAACCTATGTAAAATCATTGCTGGATTAATAAGCAATACAAGAAATATCATTTCGTTAAATATTTCAGGGGAACAGGTATCTAAAACTAATAAAACGTTGAAATATTCTATCGTGACGGCTGGCTATTATTGGCCCAGAGTTATCCTAAAAAGGTTACTGACAAAATGAAACCTATGTAAAATCATTTCTGGATTAATAAGCAATACAAGAAATATCATTTCGTTAAATATTTCAGGGGAACAGGTATCTAAAACTAATAAAACGTTGAAATATTCTATCGTGACGGCTGGCTATTATTGGCCCAGAGTTATCCTAAAAAGGTTACTGACAAAATGAAACCTATGTAAAATCATTGCTGGATTAATAAGCAATACAAGAAATATCATTTCGTTAAATATTTCAGGGGAACAGGTATCTAAAACTAATAAAACGTTGAAATATTCTATTGTGACGGCTGGCTATTATTGGCCCAGAGTTATCCTAAAAAGGTTACTGACAAAATGAAACCTATGTAAAATCATTGCTGGATTAATAAGCAATACAAGAAATATCATTTCGTTAAATATTTTAGGGGAACAGGTATCTAAAACTAATAAAACGTTGAAATATTCTATCGTGACGGCTGGCTATTATTGGCCCAGAGTTATCCTAAAAAGGTTACTGACAAAATGAAACCTATGTAAAATCATTGCTGGATTAATAAGCAATACAAGAAATATCATTTCGTTAAATATTTCAGGGGAACAGGTATCTAAAACTAATAAAACGTTGAAATATTCTATCGTGACGGCTGGCTATTATTGGCCCAGAGTTATCCTAAAAAGGTTACTGACAAAATGAAACCTATGTAAAATCATTGCTGGATTAATAAGCAATACAAGAAATATCATTTCGTTAAATATTTCAGGGGAACAGGTATCTAAAACTAATAAAACGTTGAAATATTCTATCGTGACGGCTGGCTATTATTGGCCCAGAGTTATCCTAATAATAATAATAATAATAATAATAATTTTATTCCCAACAGAAACCATTTACAGGGAAATAGTGAGTACAAAAATATGTATGTTAATAACAATAATAGATAAAGAAAAAAAAAAATTTAGAAAAAAATATCTTCATAAGTGTTGACGGCATTTCGGCACATCACATGGACCGGTGAGTTGGCCAGGACATTGGTGTTTGCAGTTGGCAGATGGAAAGACCTGTTTTGTCTGGAAAGCAACCTTGGAACATATAAACAAATACACGACAATAACTGAGGGCAATCAATTTTGTTCGCTAGAAGCAATTTTAAAAATTTAGCTGACTGTAGTTCTCGTCTGATTTTAAGAGATGACATGTCGTGACGCTGCAATAACCTATTATGGTCTATACCGCGTTCAGGATATAATCTATCCTGTTTATATGACAGATATTTCAAGAAACGACGCTGTATACTGTTTAGTGCAGATGATTGGTAATCGTACGTAGGGTACCATATTATAGATGCATAATCGAGTTTACTTTGAACGAATGAATAGTATAAGGTTTTTAGTAAAGAAACATCATCGAAAGGTTTAGTCACTCTTATGATAAAGCCGAGAGTTTTACTGGCGGACGAGCAAATATTATTAGTATGCTCAGTAAATTTGAAATTATGAGAAAATGTCACACCAAGATCTTTCACGGAGGTTTTTTGTGTTAGACTAATATTGTTCATTTTGTATTGAAAATATATTGGCATGTGTCTACGAGAGTAAGTAACATAGCAGCATTTATTGACATTTAAAATGAGCTTGTTGTTTAGGCACCAAGTGGACATATAATCTAAATTTCTTTGTAAGGCCAAGGTATCGTCTGCTGTGTTAATGCTAGAATAAATTTTGACATCATCTGCATAAGCAAGCACGGGACATGAGAATGACTGTAATAATTCATTTATAAATAAAGTAAACAATAATGGACCTAAATTCGAGCCTTGAGGCACACCAGATGTCGATATAAAATGCTGTGAAGAGAAACCATTGTATGAAACAAAACAAATTCTGTCTGTGAGGTAAGAATGTATTAGCTCTACTAAATTTGGTGCAGCTCCATAAGTACTAAGTTTCCCTAGTAGCAAACCATGGTCAATACAGTCAAATGCACGAGAGAAATCTGTATATACTGTATCAATTTGTCCCCGCTGATCTAGCTCTTCTGAGACGAATTGGGTGAAACAAGCAAGGTTAGTTGTAGTTGACCGGCCTTTGACAAATCCATGTTGATGAAAAGAGATTAAGGACTTTGTGTTAAAATATATTATGTTATATATTACTTTTTCGAAAATTTTCGCAAAAGTGTTTATCACCGAGATTGGTCTGTAATTGTTAATATAAGATTTATCGTCTTTTTTGAAAACAGGCGTAATTACAGTTCTCTTCCACCGCTCTGGAAAAGTATGACTGAAAATTGACAAATTTATTATTATTGACATCGGTTTGGAGAAAGCATATCTGCAGTCTTTGACAATGAAACACGGAATGCGATCCTCTCCAGCGGAGGTTTTATTCGGTAATTTTGATATTATAGATGTTATGTCATCCTCGCTAATTGTAGATATGTTGAATGGTAGGTAATTTGACATATTTTGCGAGTAAGTGTATGACGAACTAGGCGAAAACAGCGTAGAAAAATGTTTCGCAAAAGCTTCAACGATATCTTGCGGGGAGCTATACGACATTGTGTCATCTTTAAGGATGGGAGGGATTCGAGTAGTGTCCTGTTTGCTGTTCACATATTTCCAGAATTCGGAAGGATTACTTTTGACAGATGCTTCGACACTAGATAGGTAACATTTATGTGCATAATTAATTTGTTGCTTAATGATGGTCCTTAGTCTTTTAAATTCATTTAAATAGTATTGACATTTAAATCTTTTCCATTTTTGTCGGTAGTATTCTTTGGTATTTAAATTATATTTAATTTCAGGTGTAAACCACACTGGAAATTTGGAATTAACACTTTTCCTTGATGGAACAGAATTTTCAATTATTTTATAGACTACATCATAAAATGCTTCTAATGCATCATTGACATTTTTAATATCATTAAGAAAGGACCAATCGTGTATGAAGAGATCATTATATAATTGTTGAAAATCAGCCTTTCGAAAATTATAGCGTATATTGTTATTGGTTGAAAATTTTGACACATTCGAATGGGATACATTGATGTCAAAAACTAATGATGGATGGTATACATCTTCCTTTACTAAAGAGAAGCACGCTGGCTGTACATTAATTGACTCAGTAATATTAGATAAAACTAAATCCAACATTTTTCCATAGATATTTGGAGTATTGTTGAGATTTTTAAGACCTAAGAAGCTACAAAAATTCTCAAGACAAGAATTTTTTCGTGAAGTGGTAAGTTTGTCGACGTAATCAGGAACGTTGAAATCGCCTACAAATATTACATATTCAGCCCCAGATAGGAACTCTTCAAGGGATTCAAAAAAAAGATTCAAAATTTGCAGTAATGGTATCAGGTGGGATGTAAATAGCACACAAAACGAATTTGTAATGACCTGAGTAACACTTGCAGGCTATAAAATCAATGAGTGGACAAATGTCTTTTAGAGATGTTGTATTAAGAACTTCAAACTTAATAACATTGGAGAAAGCAACAAGAATACCGCCCCCTTTGGACTTACTTACTTCAGAAATACAGCGATCGCACCTGACAATATTATAATTACCTGGAAAGAGTTCTGAATTTGACACGGAGTTTTGTATCCAAGTTTCCGACAGAATTATAATATTTGAGGATGTTAAACAACAGTTAATGTAAAATTCGTTAATTTTCGTATTTAATCCCCTGCAATTTTGATAATAAAAATTAATAGTAGTTTGGTTTCTGTTGGGCATAATTAGTTTTCCGAAACAATTCTCGGAGTATTGTTTATATATTTAATTTTCAAACTTTTTTCCCCTTCCGCAATACGTTTATCTAATTCTTTTTTTACGGACTTGTAGTATTCAATTTGCATGGGGGTTCTATCTCGAGAAACCGATATTTGGGTCCATTTATCTTTAGATTTAACTGATTTGAATTTACTGAAAAATTTGGATACATGGTCCGGTGAGGGTAGTTGTAGTTTAATGGGACGTGGACTACTTCTGGTAGCATCAAAGCGACCAAGGCGCGCAGGTTTAAGATTAGAATTTTCCATATTCAGTTCACAATCATCTAAAAGTTCTGTTACTAACTTAATATCATCCATTAATTGTTGTTGTTTAGAGGTATTATTTTCAGTGCATTTATATACCATGATATTACATGAACGTTTTTCGCGTTCCATAATTTCGGTAATAATAGTTTCGGTTATAATCGGGGTAGCCTGTTGTTTATTTGCTAGATTTTCATCAAAAGGTTACTGACAAAATGAAACCTATGTAAAATCATTGCTGGATTAATAAGCAATACAAGAAATATCATTTCGTTAAATATTTCAGGGGAACAGGTATCTAAAACTAATAAAACGTTGAAATATTCTATTGTGACGGCTGGCTATTATTGGCCCAGAGTTATCCTAAAAAGGTTACTGACAAAATGAAACCTATGTAAAATCATTGCTGGATTAATAAGCAATACAAGAAATATCATCTCGTTAAATATTTCAGGGGAACAGGTATCTAAAACTAATAAAACGTTGAAATATTCTATCGTGACGGCTGGCTATTATTGGCCCAGAGTTATCCTAAAAAGGTTACTGACAAAATGAAACCTATGTAAAATCATTGCTGGATTAATAAGCAATACAAGAAATATCATTTCGTTAAATATTTCAGGGGAACAGGTATCTAGAACTAATAAAACGTTGAAATATTCTATCGTGACGGCTGGCTATTATTGGCCCAGAGTTATCCTAAAAAGGTTACTGACAAAATGAAACCTATGTAAAATCATTGCTGGATTAATAAGCAATACAAGAAATATCATTTCGTTAAATATTTCAGGGGAACAGGTATCTAAAACTAATAAAACGTTGAAATATTCTATCGTGACGGCTGGCTATTATTGGCCCAGAGTTATCCTAAAAAGGTTACTGACAAAATGAAACCTATGTAAAATCATTGCTGGATTAATAAGCAATACAAGAAATATCATTTCGTTAAATATTTCAGGGGAACAGGTATCTAAAACTAATAAAACGTTGAAATATTTTATCGTGACGGCTGGCTATTATTGGCCCAGAGTTATCCTAAAAAGGTTACTGACAAAATGAAACCTATGTAAAATCATTGCTGGATTAATAAGCAATACAAGAAATATCATTTCGTTAAATATTTCAGGGGAACAGGTATCTAAAACTAATAAAACGTTGAAATATTCTATCGTGACGGCTGGCTATTATTGGCCCAGAGTTATCCTAAAAAGGTTACTGACAAAATGAAACCTATGTAAAATCATTGCTGGATTAATAAGCAATACAAGAAATATCATTTCGTTAAATATTTCAGGGGAACAGGTATCTAAAACTAATAAAACGTTGAAATATTCTATCGTGACGGCTGGCTATTATTGGCCCAGAGTTATCCTAAAAAGGTTACTGACAAAATGAAACCTATGTAAAATCATTGCTGGATTAATAAGCAATACAAGAAATATCATTTCGTTAAATATTTCAGGGGAACAGGTATCTAAAACTAATAAAACGTTGAAATATTCTATCGTGACGGCTGGCTATTATTGGCCCAGAGTTATCCTAAAAAGGTTACTGACAAAATGAAACCTATGTAAAATCATTGCTGGATTAATAAGCAATACAAGAAATATCATTTCGTTAAATATTTCAGGGGAACAGGTATCTAAAACTAATAAAACGTTGAAATATTCTATCGTGACGGCTGGCTATTATTGGCCCAGAGTTATCCTAAAAAGGTTACTGACAAAATGAAACCTATGTAAAATCATTTCTGGATTAATAAGCAATACAAGAAATATCATTTCGTTAAATATTTCAGGGGAACAGGTATCTAAAACTAATAAAACGTTGAAATATTCTATCGTGACGGCTGGCTATTATTGGCCCAGAGTTATCCTAAAAAGGTTACTGACAAAATGAAACCTATGTAAAATCATTGCTGGATTAATAAGCAATACAAGAAATATCATTTCGTTAAATATTTCAGGGGAACAGGTATCTAAAACTAATAAAACGTTGAAATATTCTATTGTGACGGCTGGCTATTATTGGCCCAGAGTTATCCTAAAAAGGTTACTGACAAAATGAAACCTATGTAAAATCATTGCTGGATTAATAAGCAATACAAGAAATATCATTTCGTTAAATATTTTAGGGGAACAGGTATCTAAAACTAATAAAACGTTGAAATATTCTATCGTGACGGCTGGCTATTATTGGCCCAGAGTTATCCTAAAAAGGTTACTGACAAAATGAAACCTATGTAAAATCATTGCTGGATTAATAAGCAATACAAGAAATATCATTTCGTTAAATATTTCAGGGGAACAGGTATCTAAAACTAATAAAACGTTGAAATATTCTATCGTGACGGCTGGCTATTATTGGCCCAGAGTTATCCTAAAAAGGTTACTGACAAAATGAAACCTATGTAAAATCATTGCTGGATTAATAAGCAATACAAGAAATATCATTTCGTTAAATATTTCAGGGGAACAGGTATCTAAAACTAATAAAACGTTGAAATATTCTATCGTGACGGCTGGCTATTATTGGCCCAGAGTTATCCTAAAAAGGTTACTGACAAAATGAAACCTATGTAAAATCATTGCTGGATTAATAAGCAATACAAGAAATATCATTTCGTTAAATATTTCAGGGGAACAGGTATCTAAAACTAATAAAACGTTGAAATATTCTATCGTGACGGCTGGCTATTATTGGCCCAGAGTTATCCTAAAAAGGTTACTGACAAAATGAAACCTATGTAAAATCATTGCTGGATTAATAAGCAATACAAGAAATATCATTTCGTTAAATATTTCAGGGGAACAGGTATCTAAAACTAATAAAACGTTGAAATATTCTATCGTGTCAGCTGGCTATTATTGGCCCAGAGTTATCCTAAAAAGGTTACTGACAAAATGAAACCTATGTAAAATCATTGCTGGATTAATAAGCAATACAAGAAATATCATTTCGTTAAATATTTCAGGGGAACAGGTATCTAAAACTAATAAAACGTTGAAATATTCTATCGTGACGGCTGGCTATTATTGGCCCAGAGTTATCCTAAAAAGGTTACTGACAAAATGAAACCTATGTAAAATCATTGCTGGATTAATAAGGAATACAAGAAATATCATTTCGTTAAATATTTCAGGGGAACAGGTATCTAAAACTAATAAAACTTTGAAATATTCTATCGTGACGGCTGGCTATTATTGGCCCAGAGTTATCCTAAAAAGGTTACTGACAAAATGAAACCTATGTAAAATCATTGCTGGATTAATAAGAAATACAAGAAATATCATTTCGTTAAATATTTCAGGGGAACAGGTATCTAAAACTAATAAAACGTTGAAATATTCTATCGTGACGGCTGGCTATTATTGGCCCAGAGTTATCCTAAAAAGGTTACTGACAAAATGAAACCTATGTAAAATCATTGCTGGATTAATAAGCAATACAAGAAATATCATTTCGTTAAATATTTCAGGGGAACAGGTATCTAAAACTAATAAAACGTTGAAATATTCTATCGTGACGGCTGGCTATTATTGGCCCAGAGTTATCCTAAAAAGGTTACTGACAAAATGAAACCTATGTAAAATCATTGCTGGATTAATAAGCAATACAAGAAATATCATTTCGTTAAATATTTCAGGGGAACAGGTATCTAAAACTAATAAAACGTTGAAATATTCTATCGTGACGGCTGGCTATTATTGGCCCAGAGTTATCCTAAAAAGGTTACTGACAAAATGAAACCTATGTAAAATCATTGCTGGATTAATAAGCAATACAAGAAATATCATTTCGTTAAATATTTCAGGGGAACAGGTATCTAAAACTAATAAAACGTTGAAATATTCTATCGTGACGGCTGGCTATTATTGGCCCAGAGTTATCCTAAAAAGGTTACTGACAAAATGAAACCTATGTAAAATCATTGCTGGATTAATAAGCAATACAAGAAATATCATTTCGTTAAATATTTCAGGGGAACAGGTATCTAAAACTAATAAAACGTTGAAATATTCTATTGTGACGGCTGGCTATTATTGGCCCAGAGTTATCCTAAAAAGGTTACTGACAAAATGAAACCTATGTAAAATCATTGCTGGATTAATAAGCAATACAAGAAATATCATTTCGTTAAATATTTTAGGGGAACAGGTATCTAAAACTAATAAAACGTTGAAATATTCTATCGTGACGGCTGGCTATTATTGGCCCAGAGTTATCCTAAAAAGGTTACTGACAAAATGAAACCTATGTAAAATCATTGCTGGATTAATAAGCAATACAAGAAATATCATTTCGTTAAATATTTCAGGGGAACAGGTATCTAAAACTAATAAAACGTTGAAATATTCTATCGTGACGGCTGGCTATTATTGGCCCAGAGTTATCCTAAAAAGGTTACTGACAAAATGAAACCTATGTAAAATCATTGCTGGATTAATAAGCAATACAAGAAATATCATTTCGTTAAATATTTCAGGGGAACAGGTATCTAAAACTAATAAAACGTTGAAATATTCTATCGTGACGGCTGGCTATTATTGGCCCAGAGTTATCCTAAAAAGGTTACTGACAAAATGAAACCTATGTAAAATCATTGCTGGATTAATAAGCAATACAAGAAATATCATTTCGTTAAATATTTCAGGGGAACAGGTATCTAAAACTAATAAAACTTTGAAATATTCTATCGTGACGGCTGGCTATTATTGGCCCAGAGTTATCCTAAAAAGGTTACTGACAAAATGAAACCTATGTAAAATCATTGCTGGATTAATAAGAAATACAAGAAATATCATTTCGTTAAATATTTCAGGGGAACAGGTATCTAAAACTAATAAAACGTTGAAATATTCTATCGTGACGGCTGGCTATTATTGGCCCAGAGTTATCCTAAAAAGGTTACTGACAAAATGAAACCTATGTAAAATCATTGCTGGATTAATAAGCAATACAAGAAATATCATTTCGTTAAATATTTCAGGGGAACAGGTATCTAAAACTAATAAAACGTTGAAATATTCTATCGTGACGGCTGGCTATTATTGGCCCAGAGTTATCCTAAAAAGGTTACTGACAAAATGAAACCTATGTAAAATCATTGCTGGATTAATAAGCAATACAAGAAATATCATTTCGTTAAATATTTCAGGGGAACAGGTATCTAAAACTAATAAAACGTTGAAATATTCTATTGTGACGGCTGGCTATTATTGGCCCAGAGTTATCCTAAAAAGGTTACTGACAAAATGAAACCTATGTAAAATCATTGCTGGATTAATAAGCAATACAAGAAATATCATTTCGTTAAATATTTCAGGGGAACAGGTATCTAAAACTAATAAAACGTTGAAATATTCTATCGTGACGGCTGGCTATTATTGGCCCAGAGTTATCCTAAAAAGGTTACTGACAAAATGAAACCTATGTAAAATCATTGCTGGATTAATAAGCAATACAAGAAATATCATTTCGTTAAATATTTCAGGGGAACAGGTATCTAAAACTAATAAAACGTTGAAATATTCTATCGTGACGGCTGGCTATTATTGGCCCAGAGTTATCCTAAAAAGGTTACTGACAAAATGAAACCTATGTAAAATCATTGCTGGATTAATAAGCAATACAAGAAATATCATTTCGTTAAATATTTCAGGGGAACAGGTATCTAAAACTAATAAAACGTTGAAATATTCTATCGTGACGGCTGGCTATTATTGGCCCAGAGTTATCCTAAAAAGGTTACTGACAAAATGAAACCTATGTAAAATCATTGCTGGATTAATAAGCAATACAAGAAATATCATTTCGTTAAATATTTCAGGGGAACAGGTATCTAAAACTAATAAAACGTTGAAATATTCTATCGTGACGGCTGGCTATTATTGGCCCAGAGTTATCCTAAAAAGGTTACTGACAAAATGAAACCTATGTAAAATCATTGCTGGATTAATAAGCAATACAAGAAATATCATTTCGTTAAATATTTCAGGGGAACAGGTATCTAAAACTAATAAAACGTTGAAATATTCTATCGTGACGGCTGGCTATTATTGGCCCAGAGTTATCCTAAAAAGGTTACTGACAAAATGAAACCTATGTAAAATCATTGCTGGATTAATAAGCAATACAAGAAATATCATTTCGTTAAATATTTCAGGGGAACAGGTATCTAAAACTAATAAAACGTTGAAATATTCTATCGTGACGGCTGGCTATTATTGGCCCAGAGTTATCCTAAAAAGGTTACTGACAAAATGAAACCTATGTAAAATCATTGCTGGATTAATAAGCAATACAAGAAATATCATTTCGTTAAATATTTCAGGGGAACAGGTATCTAAAACTAATAAAACGTTGAAATATTCTATCGTGACGGCTGGCTATTATTGGCCCAGAGTTATCCTAAAAAGGTTACTGACAAAATGAAACCTATGTAAAATCATTGCTGGATTAATAAGCAATACAAGAAATATCATTTCGTTAAATATTTCAGGGGAACAGGTATCTAAAACTAATAAAACGTTGAAATATTCTATTGTGACGGCTGGCTATTATTGGCCCAGAGTTATCCTAAAAAGGTTACTGACAAAATGAAACCTATGTAAAATCATTGCTGGATTAATAAGCAATACAAGAAATATCATTTCGTTAAATATTTTAGGGGAACAGGTATCTAAAACTAATAAAACGTTGAAATATTCTATCGTGACGGCTGGCTATTATTGGCCCAGAGTTATCCTAAAAAGGTTACGGACAAAATGAAACCTATGTAAAATCATTGCTGGATTAATAAGCAATACAAGAAATATCATTTCGTTAAATATTTCAGGGGAACAGGTATCTAAAACTAATAAAACGTTGAAATATTCTATCGTGACGGCTGGCTATTATTGGCCCAGAGTTATCCTAAAAAGGTTACTGACAAAATGAAACCTATGTAAAATCATTGCTGGATTAATAAGCAATACAAGAAATATCATTTCGTTAAATATTTCAGGGGAACAGGTATCTAAAACTAATAAAACGTTGAAATATTCTATCGTGACGGCTGGCTATTATTGGCTCAGAGTTATCCTAAAAAGGTTACTGACAAAATGAAACCTATGTAAAATCATTGCTGGATTAATAAGCAATACAAGAAATATCATTTCGTTAAATATTTCAGGGGAACAGGTATCTAAAACTAATAAAACGTTGAAATATTCTATCGTGACGGCTGGCTATTATTGGCTCAGAGTTATCCTAAAAAGGTTACTGACAAAATGAAACCTATGTAAAATCATTGCTGGATTAATAAGCAATACAAGAAATATCATTTCGTTAAATATTTCAGGGGAACAGGTATCTAAAACTAATAAAACGTTGAAATATTCTATCGTGACGGCTGGCTATTATTGGCCCAGAGTTATCCTAAAAAGGTTACTGACAAAATGAAACCTATGTAAAATCATTGCTGGATTAATAAGCAATACAAGAAATATCATTTCGTTAAATATTTCAGGGGAACAGGTATCTAAAACTAATAAAACGTTGAAATATTCTATCGTGACGGCTGGCTATTATTGGCCCAGAGTTATCCTAAAAAGGTTACTGACAAAATGAAACCTATGTAAAATCATTGCTGGATTAATAAGCAATACAAGAAATATCATTTCGTTAAATATTTCAGGGGAACAGGTATCTAAAACTAATAAAACGTTGAAATATTCTATTGTGACGGCTGGCTATTATTGGCCCAGAGTTATCCTAAAAAGGTTACTGACAAAATGAAACCTATGTAAAATCATTGCTGGATTAATAAGCAATACAAGAAATATCATTTCGTTAAATATTTCAGGGGAACAGGTATCTAAAACTAATAAAACGTTGAAATATTCTATCGTGACGGCTGGCTATTATTGGCCCAGAGTTATCCTAAAAAGGTTACTGACAAAATGAAACCTATGTAAAATCATTGCTGGATTAATAAGCAATACAAGAAATATCATTTCGTTAAATATTTCAGGGGAACAGGTATCTAAAACTAATAAAACGTTGAAATATTCTATCGTGACGGCTGGCTATTATTGGCCCAGAGTTATCCTAAAAAGGTTACTGACAAAATGAAACCTATGTAAAATCAGTGCTGGATTAATAAGCAATACAAGAAATATCATTTCGTTAAATATTTCAGGGGAACAGGTATCTAAAACTAATAAAACGTTGAAATATTCTATCGTGTCAGCTGGCTATTATTGGCCCAGAGTTATCCTAAAAAGGTTACTGACAAAATGAAACCTATGTAAAATCATTGCTGGATTAATAAGCAATACAAGAAATATCATTTCGTTAAATATTTCAGGGGAACAGGTATCTAAAACTAATAAAACGTTGAAATATTCTATCGTGACGGCTGGCTATTATTGGCCCAGAGTTATCCTAAAAAGGTTACTGACAAAATGAAACCTATGTAAAATCATTGCTGGATTAATAAGCAATACAAGAAATATCATTTCGTTAAATATTTCAGGGGAACAGGTATCTAAAACTAATAAAACTTTGAAATATTCTATCGTGACGGCTGGCTATTATTGGCCCAGAGTTATCCTAAAAAGGTTACTGACAAAATGAAACCTATGTAAAATCATTGCTGGATTAATAAGAAATACAAGAAATATCATTTCGTTAAATATTTCAGGGGAACAGGTATCTAAAACTAATAAAACGTTGAAATATTCTATCGTGACGGCTGGCTATTATTGGCCCAGAGTTATCCTAAAAAGGTTACTGACAAAATGAAACCTATGTAAAATCATTGCTGGATTAATAAGCAATACAAGAAATATCATTTCGTTAAATATTTCAGGGGAACAGGTATCTAAAACTAATAAAACGTTGAAATATTCTATCGTGACGGCTGGCTATTATTGGCCCAGAGTTATCCTAAAAAGGTTACTGACAAAATGAAACCTATGTAAAATCATTGCTGGATTAATAAGCAATACAAGAAATATCATTTCGTTAAATATTTCAGGGGAACAGGTATCTAAAACTAATAAAACGTTGAAATATTCTATCGTGACGGCTGGCTATTATTGGCCCAGAGTTATCCTAAAAAGGTTACTGACAAAATGAAACCTATGTAAAATCATTGCTGGATTAATAAGCAATACAAGAAATATCATTTCGTTAAATATTTCAGGGGAACAGGTATCTAAAACTAATAAAACGTTGAAATATTCTATCGTGACGGCTGGCTATTATTGGCCCAGAGTTATCCTAAAAAGGTTACTGACAAAATGAAACCTATGTAAAATCATTGCTGGATTAATAAGCAATACAAGAAATATCATTTCGTTAAATATTTCAGGGGAACAGGTATCTAAAACTAATAAAACGTTGAAATATTCTATCGTGACGGCTGGCTATTATTGGCCCAGAGTTATCCTAAAAAGGTTACTGACAAAATGAAACCTATGTAAAATCATTGCTGGATTAATAAGCAATACAAGAAATATCATTTCGTTAAATATTTCAGGGGAACAGGTATCTAAAACTAATAAAACGTTTAAATATTCTATCGTGACGGCTGGCTATTATTGGCCCAGAGTTATCCTAAAAAGGTTACTGACAAAATGAAACCTATGTAAAATCATTGCTGGATTAATAAGCAATACAAGAAATATCATTTCGTTAAATATTTCAGGGGAACAGGTATCTAAAACTAATAAAACGTTGAAATATTCTATCGTGACGGCTGGCTATTATTGGCCCAGAGTTATCCTAAAAAGGTTACTGACAAAATGAAACCTATGTAAAATCATTGCTGGATTAATAAGCAATACAAGAAATATCATTTCGTTAAATATTTCAGGGGAACAGGTATCTAAAACTAATAAAACGTTGAAATATTCTATTGTGACGGCTGGCTATTATTGGCCCAGAGTTATCCTAAAAAGGTTACTGACAAAATGAAACCTATGTAAAATCATTGCTGGATTAATAAGCAATACAAGAAATATCATTTCGTTAAATATTTTAGGGGAACAGGTATCTAAAACTAATAAAACGTTGAAATATTCTATCGTGGCGGCTGGCTATTATTGGCCCAGAGTTATCCTAAAAAGGTTACTGACAAAATGAAACCTATGTAAAATCATTGCTGGATTAATAAGCAATACAAGAAATATCATTTCGTTAAATATTTCAGGGGAACAGGTATCTAAAACTAATAAAACGTTGAAATATTCTATCGTGACGGCTGGCTATTATTGGCCCAGAGTTATCCTAAAAAGGTTACTGACAAAATGAAACCTATGTAAAATCATTGCTGGATTAATAAGCAATACAAGAAATATCATTTCGTTAAATATTTCAGGGGAACAGGTATCTAAAACTAATAAAACGTTGAAATATTCTATCGTGACGGCTGGCTATTATTGGCCCAGAGTTATCCTAAAAAGGTTACTGACAAAATGAAACCTATGTAAAATCATTGCTGGATTAATAAGCAATACAAGAAATATCATTTCGTTAAATATTTCAGGGGAACAGGTATCTAAAACTAATAAAACGTTGAAATATTCTATCGTGACGGCTGGCTATTATTGGCCCAGAGTTATCCTAAAAAGGTTACTGACAAAATGAAACCTATGTAAAATCATTGCTGGATTAATAAGCAATACAAGAAATATCATTTCGTTAAATATTTCAGGGGAACAGGTATCTAAAACTAATAAAACGTTGAAATATTCTATCGTGACGGCTGGCTATTATTGGCCCAGAGTTATCCTAAAAAGGTTACTGACAAAATGAAACCTATGTAAAATCATTGCTGGATTAATAAGCAATACAAGAAATATCATTTCGTTAAATATTTCAGGGGAACAGGTATCTAAAACTAATAAAACGTTGAAATATTCTATCGTGACGGCTGGCTATTATTGGCTCAGAGTTATCCTAAAAAGGTTACTGACAAAATGAAACCTATGTAAAATCATTGCTGGATTAATAAGCAATACAAGAAATATCATTTCGTTAAATATTTCAGGGGAACAGGTATCTAAAACTAATAAAACGTTGAAATATTCTATCGTGACGGCTGGCTATTATTGGCCCAGAGTTATCCTAAAAAGGTTACTGACAAAATGAAACCTATGTAAAATCATTGCTGGATTAATAAGCAATACAAGAAATATCATTTCGTTAAATATTTCAGGGGAACAGGTATCTAAAACTAATAAAACGTTGAAATATTCTATCGTGACGGCTGGCTATTATTGGCCCAGAGTTATCCTAAAAAGGTTACTGACAAAATGAAACCTATGTAAAATCATTGCTGGATTAATAAGCAATACAAGAAATATCATTTCGTTAAATATTTCAGGGGAACAGGTATCTAAAACTAATAAAACGTTGAAATATTCTATTGTGACGGCTGGCTATTATTGGCCCAGAGTTATCCTAAAAAGGTTACTGACAAAATGAAACCTATGTAAAATCATTGCTGGATTAATAAGCAATACAAGAAATATCATTTCGTTAAATATTTCAGGGGAACAGGTATCTAAAACTAATAAAACGTTGAAATATTCTATCGTGACGGCTGGCTATTATTGGCCCAGAATTATCCTAAAAAGGTTACTGACAAAATGAAACCTATGTAAAATCATTGCTGGATTAATAAGCAATACAAGAAATATCATTTCGTTAAATATTTCAGGGGAACAGGTATCTAAAACTAATAAAACGTTGAAATATTCTATCGTGACGGCTGGCTATTATTGGCCCAGAGTTATCCTAAAAAGGTTACTGACAAAATGAAACCTATGTAAAATCATTGCTGGATTAATAAGCAATACAAGAAATATCATTTCGTTAAATATTTCAGGGGAACAGGTATCTAAAACTAATAAAACGTTGAAATATTCTATCGTGACAGCTGGCTATTATTGGCCCAGAGTTATCCTAAAAAGGTTACTGACAAAATGAAACCTATGTAAAATCATTGCTGGATTAATAAGCAATACAAGAAATATCATTTCGTTAAATATTTCAGCGGAACAGGTATCTAAAACTAATAAAACGTTGAAATATTCTATCGTGACGGCTGGCTATTATTGGCCCAGAGTTATCCTAAAAAGGTTACTGACCAAATGAAACCTATGTAAAATCATTGCTGGATTAATAAGCAATACAAGAAATATCATTTCGTTAAATATTTCAGGGGAACAGGTATCTAAAACTAATAAAACGTTGAAATATTCTATCGTGACGGCTGGCTATTATTGGCCCAGAGTTATCCTAAAAAGGTTACTGACAAAATGAAACCTATGTAAAATCATTGCTGGATTAATAAGAAATACAAGAAATATCATTTCGTTAAATATTTCAGGGGAACAGGTATCTAAAACTAATAAAACGTTGAAATATTCTATTGTGACGGCTGGCTATTATTGGCCCAGAGTTATCCTAAAAAGGTTACTGACAAAATGAAACCTATGTAAAATCATTGCTGGATTAATAAGCAATACAAGAAATATCATTTCGTTAAATATTTCAGGGGAACAGGTATCTAAAACTAATAAAACGTTGAAATATTCTATCGTGACGGCTGGCTATTATTGGCCCAGAGTTATCCTAAAAAGGTTACTGACAAAATGAAACCTATGTAAAATCATTGCTGGATTAATAAGCAATACAAGAAATATCATTTCGTTAAATATTTCAGGGGAACAGGTATCTAAAACTAATAAAACGTTGAAATATTCTATCGTGACGGCTGGCTATTATTGGCCCAGAGTTATCCTAAAAAGGTTACTGACAAAATGAAACCTATGTAAAATCATTGCTGGATTAATAAGCAATACAAGAAATATCATTTCGTTAAATATTTCAGGGGAACAGGTATCTAAAACTAATAAAACGTTGAAATATTCTATCGTGACGGCTGGCTATTATTGGCCCAGAGTTATCCTAAAAAGGTTACTGACAAAATGAAACCTATGTAAAATCATTGCTGGATTAATAAGCAAAGAAATATCATTTCGTTAAATATTTCAGGGGAACAGGTATCTAAAACTAATAAAACGTTGAAATATTCTATCGTGACGGCTGGCTATTATTGGCCCAGAGTTATCCTAAAAAGGTTACTGACAAAATGAAACCTATGTAAAATCATTGCTGGATTAATAAGCAATACAAGAAATATCATTTCGTTAAATATTTCAGGGGAACAGGTATCTAAAACTAATAAAACGTTGAAATATTCTATCGTGACGGCTGGCTATTATTGGCCCAGAGTTATCCTAAAAAGGTTACTGACAAAATGAAACCTATGTAAAATCATTGCTGGATTAATAAGCAATACAAGAAATATCATTTCGTTAAATATTTCAGGGGAACAGGTACCTAAAACTAATAAAACGTTGAAATATTCTATCGTGACGGCTGGCTATTATTGGCCCAGAGTTATCCTAAAAAGGTTACTGACAAAATTAAACCTATGTAAAATCATTGCTGGATTAATAAGCAATACAAGAAATATCATTTCGTTAAATATTTCAGGGGAACAGGTAAAGTATGAGTTGTAAAATCGTGTTGTGGGTACCTTAATTCGTGCTTATTCACTAAAAACTCACTAGAATTTTTGGACCGAAAACATTACCTCCCTTACCTATGGCGGAAGCTAAAAACAGAATTTAATTGACTTAATGTACAATATATTTTATTTCCTATGTTTTTACCTCCCGCAACCGAAACCATTCGATTTTGATGCAAATCATATATCTGGAAATGGCACTTTACTGGAAGCTCAAAATAGTTTTTCTTCGAAAAATACCTTTAAATGTTATTTTTTCGAAATTTATGTTATATAAAAATTAAAGATTATTCAATTTGCTACAGGTTTGCATTAATAGTTTTCCTATGCATGTAACTGACAGATATATGTCGCGATTAACAAATTAAGAATTTTAAATAATAATAGTAACGTTTTAAAAAGAAAATAGTAAATAGAACAATAATTATATGGAAAGGAACTTAATACAGTTACAAGCATAAGTAAATGTAGGAATATAGGTAAGTATATAAATAAATATATCGTCACGGCATATTATTCCTTACTGGGTGTGCCAATCTGCTTTGTAAACAAATTTCGATAACGATGATTACAAACTTGTACCGTGCGAGCGTTTACTAGGCGTCACCTCACGGGCACTCATTGCTGGCGTGGTGTGTGCAACACAGGGGTAATTTTTTGCATTTAAAATTTTAAATATGGTATTTAAATTATTATTTTTTGTATAATTTATTGTAACTGTACTGTACTGTTATTGGGGCCTTGTCCAGTTGTATGGCCACTTTTGTAAATAAATAAATAAATAATTATTGAATCTCCCTCGAAAATTTTCTAGTTACGTCTATGATTACAATAAATATTTCGGTTTACCATGATTTGTCAACCCCTAAGCCTACTTTACAAATATATCACGAAAATTAAAAAATAATTGTAAATAAAAAAGTTATTTTGAGTTGCCCGTTTTTTAGTGTCAGCTATTTCAAAACTACTAAAAATTGGTTCAATCTTTTTTGAAATCAAAATTAATTTTAAAACTTGTCACCTATACTAATTAAAATGTAATTAACATTCCGAACAGTAGTGTATTATGTATGTAAATGTATTAACAAAAAAAAAATCTTTTTAAAGATAAAATAAGACTAGCTCTATACTTTTGCGCACAACTGTATTTTATTTCTTATCTTTTCGATTTGATATTAATTTTAAGCATTGTACAAATACGGCAATAATTTATAGAAAACTATTAAAAAAATATAAATAAATTAGAAATATGATTCCTTTAATTTATATTTTATACTTATTGATTCCATTTTTGTCTCTGACACCAATATCTGGAAAGGTAAAGTATATATTTAAAAGTGTAGGTAAGTATATTAAATTATACTTTTTTAGATTAATGGTAATGATAAACCATCTTACATTGGAGCTGTGGTAGATTATTCACCCTTTTTCAGTTTAATATTAAGTCCAAATGAAAATATCATGCGAAATATTAAGGAATATGAAAAGTACATCCAAGACGCAAAAGAACAGGTAATCATACATTTAAAAAAAAAGTACAATTATATCACATATTTTTAAAGCATGTAGATATAATAGTTTTCCCTGAATACGGATTAACATCTACCATGATTACACAAAATAGTGTAATAGCGAATTTGTATTCATCAGAAATACCTCACCCATCAGCTCAAGTGAATCCCTGTCAAGAGAATAAGAAAATTGGGAAAAATAATCCCTCCAAATGGTCGAACGTAAGATATATTTTATGGCACACTGGTTTCTAAAGTTTTTGAATGATTTATAAAACAAAAAGTGAAACATTAAAATCCTAGAACAGGGATTATTTTTTATAATACTCGTGCAATTTAGACAAGTAAAAATCATAACAAATTTTAATATCTAAACTCGTAAGCTGTGTGCAATTATATTAAATTTTAGAAAGTATTAACTCTTTCAATTTTCTCACTTTCAGTTTTGTTTATTCGTCTTTTGCTCGCAGGTAAAGTTATAACCAATATTATTTCCTATTTTCATGATTATAATAAATTGTCAAAAAGTAGTTATACGATTCGAAACATCTTATTAATAAATAAACTTTTCGACACGAATCTAATTAATTATTGCGTTGACCACATTAATTATCAAAGAATTATTATTTGTAGTTCATTATTGTTTTTCTTTTTACGATATGGTTCTTATTCTTATTATTTTTTTACTTTGTACCTATATTTTTCTTGAATCATATTTATTTTACTAAAAAAAAGTTTCACATCAGAAAATGAACAGGGGTATGTGAGGCACATTCCTCGTCCGTAGACAACTTGCTCATACTTTAAAGATTCACTTTTCGTCCTAGATACATAATAGTATTTTATGTATCTAGGACGAAAAGTGAATCTTTAAGGCATGAGCAAGTTGTCTACGGACGAGGAATGTGCCTTACGTACCCCTGTTCATTTGCTGACATACATAATTTTGTGTCATATGGGTTTCTAGTTATTAAATTATTAAAAGAAACATGCAGCAATTTGTAGCAGTATGAATTTTGTATAAGTAGGCTAAGTCGCAATTGTTCGAAAATCCTAGCAAAATTTTAACAGATTGACAGATTGAAATTGAATTTTTCTGGTTTCGTGAACATTCTTATACGCTATAATTGATGAAAAATACATTCCTCGAGATATTTTGGATGAAGCTACTGAGGTGCAGAACAATTTAATGCCGCATAAATAAAGGATTCAGTATGAAGATAAAATTTTAAAGTCCTATAACTTTACAATGATATTTTAAAGTTCTAGGACTTTAATGTTTCACTTTTTGTTTTATAAATCGTTCAAAAAACCTTGCTTTAGAAACCAGTATGACATAAAATACTATTCTATATTTATTTATTTTAAAATAATTACATTGTAGATTTTAACACGAATGTCATGTACTGCTAAACGCAATCAAATTTATGTTGCGTTAAATTTACCAGAACGCGTTATAGATAATAATAATAATATCTTGTTATACAACACTAACATAGTTTTTGACCGCAATGGAACTATAGTTTCTAGGTAACAGTATGTTTCTTTTATTCATATCGTATGTACGAAAATCTACTTTTAAAGTGACACTTTATCTTCTTAAAACTTGTTACTAAAGCTAAACTTTACTTTCGAGAGTGAATAAAAATTTCTTTAATTACTTGTGATTTAAAATATGTAAATACATATTCACAGTAACAAATAAAATTTAATACACGAATGTCATCTTTAATAATTGTAGTCAAACAGACTTTAAAGGTAATGCATGTCCTAAAAGTTGAACAACATTATTACCTTCAGATAATTCAAATTGACAGATGTCAGTAACAATGAAAATAAAATGAATGTGGCAGAGATGAGGATGTTGAGATAGATATTGGGGAAGACACGGAAAGATAAGGTAAGGAATTAAAGGATAAGGGAAATGGCGTGAGTGATAAAAATTTCTAGATAGATACAAGAGAGACGATTACTTTGGTTTGAATCTGTCATGGGGAGAGATAAAGAATGCTAGGTGTTCGTATGAAACAGTTAATTATTAAGTATTACAAAACTTTAAGTAAATGCATTTTGTATAACAAAAAAAAAACTTTTAGGACATATTTTAGGTGTAGGGACAAAAATTCTATGTTCTGCGAGATTAAAAACAGCACACGAAGTGTAAACTTGTCCGCATGCGGATAAAATCAATCTTTACACACTTGTATAATAAATAACTATTATTAAATTAATTTCAGATACCGAAAATATAATTTATACAATGAAGCAGCTTTTAATACAACTATTTTACCAGAATACGAATCATTTACCACAGATTTTGGTGTAACTTTTGGTACAATGACTTGTTTTGATATTTTGTATGCTGATCCTACTTTATTCTTAATTGAAAATAAAGGGGTCACTGATCTTTTATTCCCAACAGCATGGATGTCCAAAATGCCGTTCTTAACAGGTATTTTAATTTATTCAACCATTGGCGTATTTTACAAAATTTAATTTGTCAAATCAGCTAATTGTAAGCGCTCCAAGGTCGCTCAAATCACGTGTCTGCTTGCGAGCAGACACGTGATTTGACTCGAGCGACCTTGAAATGTTTGGAATCAACTGAATGGTCACTTTGACAACAACAATGTCACTTCGATAAGAACAATGTTTTGACGATTTTGAACTGCTAAAAGTTTTCTTTTTTAATAATGTGCTTTACAAAATATTGTTCTTTTAATGTCAAAATGACAAGCGCACACAAATCAGCTGATTCAATTAAATTGTTTATTTTTAGCTATTCAAACTCAAGCAGGCCTTGTAAAAGCATATGGAGTCAATTTACTTGCATCAAATTACAATAATCCTTCAAGGAATTTAGGTGGAAGTGGAATATATTCTCCAGCTGGAATTTTAAATTATACAATTCCTATAATTAACGTGTCAAAAATGTTAATTGCCAATATAACAAAACTAAATATTAACAGTAATACATTTTTGAACAAAAATAATAAAATGACCAACAATCGCAAGATACAGAAAGATTTATACTTAGAAACTTTAACCGAAAGATGGGATGGATTTACTACAGAGTTGCTGGAATCAAATGCAGTCAATGACAAAATGATCTGCAAAGAAGATTTGTGCTGTACTTTTACTTTAAATGCCACAGGGGAATCTGATTATTACTACAGGTAACTATATTAATTAAATATTAAATTATAACGCACAAAAATGACCTCCACGCCAGCTATGAGTGCCTGTGAGGGACGCCTATTAAGCGCCCACACGGTGCAAATATTCCATCATTACCGGTATCTGTGTACAAAGCAGATTGGCACACCCAGCAATGGGTAATATGCCGGGATGAAATATTTATTTATTTACGTGAACAATTGTAATGAGAAAAAAAATATTATTTCGTTTAATAATAATAGTTACAATTGTTTTATTTCAAACCACAGTCATGGCTCACTATTCTTTTTTCGACTAGGTGTATAAAAAAGTGCCCGCCATTTTACTTTTTAATAATGTAACATATGGATTATTTTACATGATTGTAAAGCAAATTTGATGTACCTTTCAATTTTTTTAAAAAATATAGTATGTTCCATTTGAAATTTCAAAGTTAATATTAATTACTAATAAACCGGAAGTGGTATCATGAATGTACATCCGTCATCAAGTAGCTTACATGTTGCTGTTTAAATCATGTTATATGAAAGAAATTACTCACTTAGTAAATAAGCGAGATATTTGCTGGGTCCATTAAAATATAACACCCAGAGACAAATGCTATGAAGTTTTATCGATTGGTTTATACATCGCCCTGTTTATTTCTTGTTTCGTTCAGTTTCATAACGTTCAAATCTTGACCATGAAGTTAGCGCAGATGAACTTCGCGCGATCACAATTTAAAAAGTACACTCCGCAATACAAATTTAAAAATCTGTTGTGGCCAGCACAATACCTCTCGCCACTTCCTTTTTTGGTTACATAAGTATAGGGCGCGAACAGTCATGTTACATTGTTGGCCTTGACAAGCAGATGTGGGGGCCCGTTTCAGAATGATAATTAGTCAGTATGTTTCATTCAGAATTTCAAGATTTTCTAAATACACGTAGTTAATTTGTCACCAGGAGTGTGGAATTTACTTGTCGAGGAAAATAAACCATATGGAATTGGAAAATCACTAAATTTAGAATGAGAAATTATGATACATCTATATACATAATTACTAGCTATCATTCTGACATGAGTCCCCATATCTGCTTTGTCCTCTTCTAATTTTTCGAAATGTTTCCAGTTCATTGTCAGGATTGACTGAATTTTTGAAGGATATATGTAATAGACCTATAATCTTAAATATTTAACTACTAATACATTAAGAAATAATATAATGTATATGTACTTCCCAGAAAAACTCTTTAGTAATATCTATGAATTTCTGACACTGACATTTATCTGTCAGTTACAAACAGTTCAACTGGTCAACTATTTTCCATGGCATCCTTTCGGCTGTAAAATTTATTATAACGTTATTTTATTTATTATATTTCTTTTATCTCTAAATCCATAGAATATATAATAAAATATTTAAATGTATCAGATAAAGAATTTAATTTTCTTTAATATTACCACGAAAAATTTTCAAAAAATAATATTTAGAAGATTTTTTTTCAAGAATCTTCTACTTCCGGTTGTCCAATTATTACCAAAACCTTTTCAGATCTTCCCATGAATGTCCGATTGGGAAATACGTTGTTAAACAAATTTTAAGTCTTATAGTTTTTGAGTAACCGTCCTTCCAACATCCCACACACACACATACACACACACACACACACATCCACACACACACACACACACACAGACATCATCGTAAAAATGTTAAAATCGGATTGTAGGGACCTTAAAACGTGCTTATTCAATAAAATCTGGATATGCGATTTTTAGCATGAATGCAATACCTCTCTTAGCGAGAGGTAAAAAAATACTAACAATAACTCTACCTACTCCAATTCAACAAATAATTTTCATGTACATTTTCTACTCCGGAGTGAACGGGGCGATGTGTGAACATTAGGACGATATGTGTGTTCCCCCGGGACGTCTGGTCATTTTAATATTCGTAGAATACAAAAATTATAACTTGTGTATGAAATTAAGGAATGTGAAAAGTGCATTCAGTGCGACCTCCTTGTTCGGTGACCGTTCTGTCATGTAGTCAGTGAACACAGAAAAATGCTGAATGCGCCCATTGAATTTCGGGTTCGGGTGAACCCACATTGCAACAGAAATGTAAAGAAAATTATATATAATTTTTTTTGTTATAGATTAATAGTAAACAGCCAATTCAGATCATCTGGAGTAAAAAGACATCATGTACAAATGTGCGGTATTGTTGCTTGTGTTGATGAAAATGTGCAATCTTGTGGCAAAATATTAAATAATGTTAATAATTCAAAATTATTTACGAATGTTCACATTACTGGAAATTTTATAATGAATGGAAATTATGTTCAAATTCCTTCAATTGTTAATTATAATTTAAGTACAATAGCTTTTAATTCATACAGTTACAATATTATAAATGAAGATTTACAAAATACTATTTCACTAAAAATCAAAAGACCCGTTTATGAAATATTAGGAATTAGTATTTATGGTAGGTCAAGAGCAATATTATAAATTTTATATGCACTTGCAATAAAATTTTAAACTAAATATATATTTATTTTGTATCATTGAAAACCATTAAAAACATATTCAGTGACCTGTAAAGGTCACCGATTGATAAGCAAAATTTCATAATCATCATGTGTGGACATTGTTTATCTTACATATCTCATAGAATTTAAGTTTAAGTGCCATACTATTCTATTAAGCATTGAATAAATAATAGAAAACATGTTATCAAAATCAAAAATTGTTTTAAACAGACAATATTTTTTATTAAGACATCTACACTCGGGTTCGGAAAGTGTAATTCGTACACAATGTGACTATAATTCAGAAAAATTTAATGTAAGTTTATTTTTAGTTTCTAAGTTTAAAACTTAACCTTATTCTACTTACAGAATAGTTATAATCATATGTTAGAGCTAGTAAAAGAATTAAAAAATGTAACAAGCAGAGTATTAGAATGTGGAGGCCAAAAGGCCGTCCAAAAACATGTATCAAAAGGAAAATTAATGGTTCGAGAAAGAATCAACACCTTACTCGATAAAAACTCTGCTTTTCTTGAATTATCATCACTCGCAGGGCATAATATGTATGGAAAAGACATAATTAATAGTGGAGGAATTGTTACTGGAATTGGAAGAGTTCATGGGTATAATTTTTTTATGCTATCGAGTTAAACTACAATTATCTGTTCCAGAACTGAATGTATGATTATTGCTAATGATGCCACAGTAAAAGGAGGCACTTACTATCCTATTACCGTGAAAAAACATGGCAGGGCACAAGAAATCGCTCAACAAAACAAACTAACATGCATTTATTTAGTAGATAGCGGTGGTGCAAATTTGCCATACCAAGCAGATGTATTTGCCGATCGCGATCACTTTGGAAGAAGTTTTTATAATCAGGCTAACATGTCAGCTATGGGTATTGCTCAAGTAAGATTTTAAATATTACAAATCACTTACATTATATCCAACGCCGCTGTCTTGGCTTGTTTTTCGATGAGTCCATCGGTCGCTTTCCCTTTGAAATACATATTTTTCGCTTCTTAAGTCTATCACACACACACACATTTTATTCTGTAACACTTTACTGTCGTTTTCTCAATCATTTTAATACGATTTATAGACGTTCAACACTATTCTGCAGTAATTTAGTCAATAATATCGTTGTACTTCAATACATGGAACTGAAATGGTTTATTCTCTGTATCCGCGGTTCGAGCTTGTCTGTGAGTGGCACGCAGTATTGCGTAATACTTCACGTACTGCGCGAAATATTTGAAAAAAGCTTTAATTCATAAAATATATGACACAAATTTTCAATATATTCTTCAAACTATTAATAATATTGTTCATGAATTGTGCAAAATTACTGAACGAAAACATTTTCTACTACTTTTATTTCTTAAAATAAGGGCATCGAACCTGCCAAAAACTGGGTTCGGTTCAGGTTAATTTATTTTTGAGATGGGTTCGGTTCTAGTTCAAACAATAAAATTTGCGGTTTGTTCCGGGTTCAGGTATTGGGTTCAGGTTTAGTTCGATTTAATGAAAATTGAATTAATGTTTTTTTGAATAACAATATTTATATCGAAATAATTTAAAATGCGAGCCAAAATTTACGCAAAACAAGAACACGAACACAAACAGACATCACAGGCGTCGATAATTGGCTGTATTACGATTACGTTTCGTACTCAAAATGAACCTGAACCAGAGCCTAACCCTGAACCCGAATTTTAATATTCGGTTCGGTTCCGACTCGGGTTCACTTGAAAAATATATTTGAGGTTCGGTTCCGGGTTTGGGTTCGCCAAAATGTTACGGTTTGGTTGAAGCCTTGCTTAAAATTAAAACCACATTTTATTTTGTCCATTTTGTCATTTCTATATTTTATCTGTGAATACCCACGACTTGTTTTTTCATATAAGTATAAGCAACCACTTTTATTAAGTCTGCAAGAACTGTATTAACTCAATTTTTAACTTTAACTTAAATAGTTTTAGACACAAGGCCTGCATTATGAACGCACTTTTATAATAAAAGCGCTTTTATGGAGCGCGCTTTTCATGACCGGATACGAGGTCCAACGCCGGCTCAGGAAAATATACCGTCCCGAATCTAAATTAATCCCAACTAGCGCTAATTTTTGCTAGGTTTATTTATAAATAATAATTGTTAAATTCAGATTGCAGTAGTGCTTGGTTCGTGCACAGCAGGAGGAGCATACGTCCCCGCAATGGCAGACGAATCAGTTATAGTTAAAAATCAAGGAACTATCTTTTTGGCTGGCCCCCCTCTTGTTAAAGCGGCTACCGGAGAAGAAGTCTCCGCAGAAGATTTAGGCGGGGCAGAAATGCATTGCACTACTTCTGGAGTAACTGACCATTTTGCTTTAGACGACACCCATGCTCTTCACATTGCTCGGGATATAGTTAAGAATTTAAATAAAACCAAATTAAAGAAATTTGCGTTTTCTGAAGAATATGAAGCGCCGTTATATTCGCCCGATGATTTATATGGTATTGTTGATCCTGATTTGAGAAGATCGTTTGATATAAGAGAAGTAATTGCGAGAATATTTGATGGATCTAAATTTAATGAATTTAAGAAACGATATGGAGAGACTTTAGTTTGTGGGTTTTCAAAATTATATGGAAAAACTGTGGGTATTATTGGAAATAATGGAATTCTATTTTCGGAATCGGCCGTTAAGGGGGCTCATTTTATAGAACTTTGTACACAACGAAATATTCCTCTTATTTTCTTACAAAACATTACAGGTAAAAATGAAAATTTTAATATAAATTATAAATTTTATTTTATTATTTTTTTAGGATTTATGGTGGGGCGTCAAGCAGAAACTGAAGGAATCGCCAAAAATGGAGCTAAATTAGTTACTGCTGTTTCTTGTGCAAAAGTTCCTAAATTCACTTTAATTATTGGTGGTTCGTACGGTGCAGGAAATTATGGTAATTTAAATTTCCTTCCATCTTGTATAAAAATACTATCAAAATTCTTTATACATTTTGAGGAAATCGTGCCCAAATGAAAAATAAAATGTTGTAAACTTCTACAAAAACTACATTGCCAAGTCGTATTATTTATTAAAAAAAAAAAATTATAGGTATGTGTGGCAGAGCGTACTCACCCAGATTTTTATATCTGTGGCCCAATGCTCGACTTTCCATAATGGGAGGGCAACAGGCAGCCGGAGTATTATCGCAAGTTTCAATTAAAAACAAAAATAAAAATTGGACCCAAAAAGAAGTTGATGAATTTGAAAAACCAATTATAGAAAAATTTGAAAGTGAAGGATCTCCATATTTCAGCAGTGCTAGGTATGACTGACTATCGTCGCGTATATGGACCACGCTTTTATTTTATTTAAAATTTCGCGGGAAATCGATTAAATTGCTCACTAGGAAGCGCGCGAATCGCAAACAACGGCTACTAAAATGGACTTCCCGCGAAATTTTGAATAAATAAATAGAAGAAATATCCAATTTGAATTTATTAATTTTGTAGATTGTGGGATGACGGCGTAATTGATCCAAAAGATACCAGAAAAATTTTGGGATTAAGTTTGGCTGCCGCCTTGAACAATGCTGATAATGAAACTAAGTTTGGTGTATTTAGAATGTAAAAAAGATTTGTTAACTATTGTACAAAAGTTTATTTTTATAATATATTGTTGTATTTTAAACTAAATTAGTTAAATTATTACATCTTAACTGTATCTCTCTTTTCTATGTTCCGTAAATGTTTCTTTTTCATTCGTTTAAGTTTATTTGTATTTGTTATTACTTGTACTACTTCAGATTTTTTACGATTTTCTGCTTGCCGTTTAATATTATCCCTTCTTCGTTGTTTCCTCTGTTCTATTTCTCCTTTTCTAGACTCGATAATAGCTCGAGATGCTTCCTTTACCCTTTTGAGATCCTCTCGTAATTTTTGTTTCTTTTCAAATTTATCCCTGATTCCTCGTGTTTTAATGATGGATGAAAACTTTTTTTTCTCAGTTTTCCATATTCGGCCGGATTTCGGCTTTCCACGGGGAATGATCGGTTTCGAATCTGTTTTATCTTTTTTACTAAATAAATTGTAAGGTTGGATTATCTTGGTATGTGTTTAGCTAAATATTTTACCGTTTTTGTGTATTTTCTTCCTGTTGTTCATTGTTTTCATCTTCTTGTTTTATTTCCACTATTTCTTCATTTTTGTTTAACAAATCTTCCATTCTAACCACATTCGTCATGATTGTTACAAAGACACGTGAATCGTTTTATGATAGGTTAGGTGCCTTTTTGCGATTAACTATCTGCCATAACAAGCACAGTGTTGCCCTTTTTACCGCGAGGTGCAAAAAATCAAAATATTATTATTATATTATTCTGAAACGCGGAAATATAGAAGATTTTGCTTCTATATTATAGGAATATAGAAGATTTTCTATTAAATATAGGACTGGCAACCCTAGCCTCGTTTCGAATATGGGTTCGTTCTTACATCATTCTGTGATCATACCGTGTTTTGTTACATAAATGTATTTGTGAATATCGGGAGCGTTGATAGATTATAAACTACAGTTCCTAAATGCATACAGATCTTTCTTCGCACTTGCATTCCCCAGAATGCAATGAAATAATAAATAAATTAAGAGAATGCCACGTTCAGTTCCCATTTAAAAAATTCTTTGGTTATTGTAACGAATTAGACACTGCTATGGTAAAGTGTTTAAAACGCGAACGACAAGAAAGAAGTAGAAGAAATCGTGAAAAAGGACACATGTTACGAGAAAAAATACATGGTAAAAAAGAAACAACTTCATAACTTCTGATTGTTTTATCTGTACACCATTACCTCATTTAATAACCTAATCATGACCGGCACGGAAAATAATACGCCCAAGAATGAAGAAAAACCAGAACCAGAACAACTTTTTGAAGTTAAATCAGAAACAAAACCACGATTTAAGGAATTTCCTTCTGTGATAGAACGATACTACACTCCCATGTACTGTACAAATGTAAAAGGAAGAGAAATAGATCACCATTGCGTTTTATTTCATTCAAATAGAGTCTGCCTTTTAACAATAGCTCGCAGCCATCCAATAATCACCGAAAAGAAAACCGTAAGCAGAATCAACTATGTGACCAACAACGTCGACCGGAAACAAAACAAAGTCACCGGAAAAGGAAAAAAAGGTGCGCAAAAGTTGTTCCCAGATACTGTTTTATGTACGGTAGAATGTTCCGACGATACCTCATACAAAATATATAGTTGTATTCCGGGGAAACTTGTAGAAATGAATGAGAATTTATTCGAAAAGCCGAATTTATTGCAAGAAAAACCTTATTCTCACGGTCATATTGCTGTTTTTATTTCTGATTTGAATAAGATTGAAGAGTGTAAGAAACAAATGCTGGATGAAAATGCATATAAACAAATGCTGGATGAAGATAAAGGATTTAAAAAAGAGGTTGAGGAAAAGAAATGTAATAATACTTAACATATGTATAATTTATATTATAATAAATTTTTCAATTTGTTAGTAATAAGGCAATTAAATTTGATTTAATAAATATTTTAAAGTTATATTGTAGTTTCATTTAGTTCATCAAATAATAATATTTATAATTTCTATGCACTTCTGGTTCGATCTCAATGACGAGAGATATTAATTCACTTATCATCTAGAAACACAAAACAATAATGAAATAATATTTTTAAAATATTATTCCTTACCTGATCTTTTACATCTGAAACATTAGTAATAATTTCTTCAATTTTCTTTTTGGTATCTATATCAATTTTAGCCTGCATTTCCTCCTTTGAGCCCATTTTCTTAGTTTCATATTCTTTATATTGTTGTTCCCTCAACAGACGATATTTTTCAATTTCCTCTTTTGCTTCATCTCTTGCTTGTTTAACACGATTTTGTTTACCTAATTATATTCACATTTTTTTTGAGTATAGTAAAAAAATTCTTATTGCGCGCTCCTCAAATTTTCTAATAATAAATTTCTCAAAATAGATTTTCGGGATTCTTATATTTAATCAAGAAAATTACTATACTTATATTAGTTATTATTAAGTAATTATTATTGGCGAATATATACAAAAATTATTGTTAACAATTTTAAAATACGATAACTTACGTTTTCTGGCTTCGCCAACTTTTTCTGCAGCTATTTTTTCAGCTGCTAAAAGTTGTTGTATTCCTTGTGTTTGACAAGCCATATTTTTTTAAATAATATCAATAATATTACAAAATAATAAAAGTATATATTTCGCGTCCCAAAATAAAACTGAGTGCGATCTTAACTCGTGATGAACTAATAATAAATACATAATATATACAGTGGTGTCCGCTTATAACGAACCACTATCTGCCATCAAAAATAGTTCGTTATAGCCAAGGTTCGTAATACAACACGTTGTAAATTTGTCATTTATTGAATATTTGAGTAAAAAAATTAACAATAAGCATAAATATGTATAATAACGTATGTTAAACAAATACATATAATGTGGCCATGACCTCCGCCAATTCTTATCATATATAACCAATATATTGTTTACAATCATATACGAGTTTAAAATACCAAATTTGAGAATTTTTGGATCACATTTTAATATATTTTTTCAAGAAAATCTGTTCAGAGCTTCAAGTAAAGTACCACTTCCGGTATATTAAATTTAGCCAAAATCTAATATGTTGTTCCCATTGATATAAAAGTCTTAAATACTAAAATTGAAAAGTTTTGGATTATATTTTAATATAGTTTTTCATTAAAAACTGATATGGGCTTCAACTAAAATACCACTTCCGGTTGTCCAATTATACTCAAAATCTAATCAACTCTTTATATTAATACGTAAAGCTTAAATACGGAAAATGGAAATTTTGGAAGCTTGATATGAGTTATTGTGGAGAAAAAATGCGTCACACATCACACAGACAGACAGACATCATTGTAAAAATAATAAAAAATCTGCTGTGGCCAACACATTACCTTCCGTCAATTGTATGTATTTTGTACAAATTATACATATAAAGTTTTTTGGAAACGACTATATTTTTCTTGTAAATCATTTCACGAAGAAATCCAAGTTTTATTTAACTAATATCTGCCAATTAATAATTGAATATTCTGTTTCCATGATGTTGCTTTTACCAACATAGGTTGCAAAATTTATTTATAATTTTTATCTCTAAATATAAATTTAACAGCGTTTTTTCAAGAAATACTGTTAAAATCTTAAAATTGAGATACTTCCGGTTGACCAATTATAACCAAAATCTAATCAACTCTTCATATGGAGGTAGAAAAGAGAAATATGAAAGAATTATTTTTGAAGGTTAGGGCATCGAACCCGCCAAAAACTGGGTTCGGTTCAGGTTAATTTGTTTTTTGAAAGATGGGTTCGTGTTCACATAATAAAATTTTCGGTTTTGTTCCGAGTTCAGGTTCATTTGAATCCAATGAAACATGAATTAATGTTTTTTGAATAACAAATCTTTATTTAAAATGTGAACACAATCACAATTTTCACGAACAAACAACACAGGCAGCAATGCGGATGTCGAAGGCGCCGACAATCGGTTGTATTACGATTACGTTTCAAACTGAAAATGAACCTAAACTGGAGCTGAACGCGAATTTTATTACTCGGTTCGGTTCTGGGTTTGGGTTCACTAAAATGTTACGGTTTGGTTCGGGTTCGATGCCTTGGTTATAAGTGAAAAATCCATAGAAATATAGTTCGTTTTATACTAAATTTCGTTATATCCGGGATCGTCAAGTGCGGAAAAAATAGCATTGAACTTATGGCCCTTTCTTTCATGCCTTTAAACGTGGTTCGTTATAAGTATAAGCAAGATTTCGTTATAAGTGAACACCACTTTATTTTAAGTTTTAATAACTTGAAACTGTGATATGTTAAGAACTGAAAAATTAAGTGCTAGGCTTTAAGTTTTAGTAAACAATAGAAAATCAAAGAATATATTTATTCCTTTTATCCCTTTGATATATTTTTTGAAAGTTGAGCTCCTTTTGAAGAGAAAAATAAGAAGTACTTTAATTTGCGCATGAACACACGGTTAAAAGAGCTGAATTATTTGAAGGTTATTTAACCGACGGCGGTACAAATTATACTGCAGTGCACATTTCAATATCTTTTCAATATTACTGATTATTAAAGTAGAATATTATAAACAATAAAATAATGGAGATATCAGAAGAAAATCTGCGTACTTTAGGTGAATACTTGCATCATACTTTAAATCCAGATCCAAATGTCAGAAGACCAGGTATGTTTATATATTTTAAATAATGATAGTACTCATTAACATGCATTAATGGGTATATTATAATATAATAAACATGTAAATAATGATATTTATGCACATTTAACAACTATAATATATTTATTTAGCGGAAAAGTTTTTGGAAGGTGTTGAGGTCAACCAGAATTTTCCTTTGCTTTTATTGCACTTAGTTGACAAAACAGAGATTGATATGACCATTCGTGTAGCTGGAGCTATTGCTTTTAAAAATTATATTAAACGAAATTGGAAAGTTGTATGTAATTTATCAATCTCTAATAACAAATTTTTAAGTATACTTCATTATAGGAAGATGATGAGCCCGATCGTATTCACGAATCAGACAGAGCTGCGATTAAACGTCTTATCGTCACACTTATGTTAAGTTCTCCTGAATCAATTCAAAAACAGTTAAGCGATGCTATAAGCATAATTGGAAAAACAGATTTTCCTAGAAAATGGCCAGAATTGATTGATCAAATGGTTGAAAAATTCGCTACTGGAGATTTCCACATTATAAACGGCGTTTTGCGAACAGCCCATTCTTTATTCAAAAAATATCGATACGAATTTAAATCAAATGAATTGTGGACAGAAATCAAATTGGTTTTGGATAGATTAGCTCAACCATTAACAGATTTACTTTTAGCTACAATGAACCTAGCAACTCAGCACGCAGACAATGAACAGGCTTTACGAATTATTTACAGCTCTCTAGTTTTGGTTTGTAAAGTATTTTATTCGTTGAATTTCCAAGATTTCCCCGAATTTTTCGAGGATAATATGAATGTGTGGATGCCACACTTCCACACTCTTTTAACTGTTGAAGTCAAGTGTTTACAAACAAGTGTAAGATGATACAATATTTTGTAATGATAGGATTTTAATTTAAAAAAATTTAGGATGAAGAAGACGCAGGCGTCGTAGAGCAATTAAAATCACAAGTTTGTGATAATATAGCACTTTATGCTTCAAAATATGACGAAGAATTTCAGCCATATCTTCCACAGTTTGTAACAGATATTTGGAATTTGCTGGTTTCGACCGGTCTGCAGCCGAAATATGATCTGGTAAGATTTAAGTTTTCAAATAAAATACTACGAGGATATCAACGAATTGAATTAATATACAATTATTATTACGATTTATTTATATTTTCAAGTGGTAATTGTTTTCTATAGACCGCGAAAGTATGACGTCAAAACCGAGCGGGAATACAAATGTTGAAAATATGTTTCCGGTTCCTTAACTGCATTTTGAAAAATTTAAATAGCTATCATTTGTCTAATTTGAAAACTAGAAAATTTAATATGACTTTGTTTCATTTTTCCGATGAAATATAACTAGACAAAATATTCGTTATTCCTCCTCACTGAATGTTTTGATTTCGGCTGGCCAGAAAGAGACAACTAGAGATAGTGATATATTTAGTCTAGTTCGAGCATTTGTCACTAGATGCCATCTAGTGTTGAAGAAATTTAAGCGTCATTACGATGAAAAATAGGTTTATCGCTATAAAAATAAAAAACTATATGAATATATTAGTAGTTTCCATGTTTAGCATAGCTGGCTGATTTATAAAATTGAATTTCTTTAAAATTCTTTAACACTATATCTATTGAATATGAAGTATAAAATGCAATAAAATCGTATAGAGAATAATATATTTTTTAAGTTATAATAACGTTAAATGTCAATAAATCAAATTTAACTGTTAAATCTTCAAATGAGGCTACTTCCGGTTCACCAATTATAACCAAAATCTAATCAGTTATTCTTCTGGATCTAAACTTGAGGAATACGAAAAAAATAATATTTGGAATCGTGGTATTGAAGTTATGCGATCCGAAACTTTCGTTACACACAGACACACATACACACATACAGACATCATCGTAAAAATGGTAAATCGTATTATAGGGACCCTAAAACATGCTAAATAGACCAAGAAACGACATTTTTTAAATTTGAAAATATTCAGAAGTTTCTTCTCTATCGTTATGTGCCTAACTAAAATTGCCGTATTGCCTGGTGATCACATAACGTCATATTTACGTCAGCGATCGCTAGGCGATACGGAAATCTGTGCCCTGATTTTTAAACAAAAATCTGCCCTGTTTTTGAGTAACTTTCTGTAACGATTATTGTTTGTAGCTCGTATCAAATGCTCTTCAATTTTTGTCATCAGTGGCAGATAGGGCTCATTACCGAAACTTATTTGAAGATAACAATGTCCTCAGCAGTATTTGCGAGAAAGTTATTATTCCTAACATGGAATTCCGACGTAAGTTTTATTACTTACAAACAATAAAAATGAAATAACATTTAAACCCTATTTAGCGTCAGATGAAGAATTATTTGAAGATAACCCAGATGAATACATTCGCCGAGATATCGAAGGCTCCGATGTAGACACAAGAAGACGAGCTGCTTGCGATCTTGTAAATACTTTGAGCCAGAACTTCGAACAAAGAATAATGGAAATATTTGGACAGTATATTCAAGTTATGCTGGGGAAATATACAGAAAATCCAGTTCAGAATTGGCGGAATAAAGATGCAACTTTGTTTTTAGTTACATCTCTTGCTAGTAGAGGACAGACTAAAAAACATGGCGTTACACAAACGAGTCAGCTAGTCTCTATTCCTCAGTTTTGTTCACAGCATATTGTTCCTGAATTAGAAAGACCGGACGGTATGAAAGAAAAATGAGAGTTATTTTAAATATTTATCCTTTATTATTTTAGTGAATCAATTGCCAGTATTAAAAGCAGATGCAATTAAATATATTATGACTTTCCGGTCTGTTCTGCCGAAAGAAGTAGTTGTTAGTGCAATCCCACAATTTATTAGACACTTACAAGCAACGAGTTTAGTAACACACACTTACGCGGCTTGCGCTATTGAAAAAATATTAATTATCAGAAACTCTGATAATCAATTATTGTATGTAAATTTAAAAAAATCATAGAATAAATAATGTTTTGATAATTTTCAGAGTAAGAAGTGAAGAACTTGCCCCACTGGCGAGTAATCTTCTGTCTGGTTTATTTTCCGTTTTGGATAAACCAGGTTCACAAGAAAATGAATATGTAATGAAAGCAGTAATGAGAACTTTCTCAACTCTGCAAGAAGCGGTTATACCGTTCTTGGCAACTCTTTTACCGAAATTGACAGAAAAATTGCAAATTGTAGCTAGAAATCCATCGAAACCACATTTTAATCATTATTTATTTGAATCTCTTTCGCTGTCCATTAGGTAGATCAAATCATTAAATTTTATTTCCAAAAAATTAATGTTTTATTTTGAATTTGTTTAGGATTCTCTGTAAAAGTAATCCGCAAACTGTTTCACTTTTCGAGGAAGCGCTGTTTCCAATATTCCAGGGTATACTACAGCAGGATATTCAAGGTAATAAATATACTTTACAAATATAGAATTTAAAATATATTGACCGCACGGAAAACGGGCTATTTTTTTTTTAATTTTGTGTTTATTTTAAAATATTTTTCTATATAATCCCCCGCTCTGGAAACGCATTTTTCCCAACAGATTGGGAGCTTTTTAATCCCTTCATGGTAAAAACTAGCGGGACCCTCACATAGCCATTGGAGCATAAGCTCCTCCACCGCACGGTCGTCGTCGAATCGATGGCCTCCCATCGCTTCTTTGAGGGGCCCAAAGTCACATGGTGACAAGTCGGGATTGTAGCATGGATGTTCCAACGTTTCCCAGCCAATGGGGACTTATACAATTCAAATATTTTGGTCGCCATCTAGTGTGTAAAAAAGTATTTAATAATTAGTTATGTAGTGAGCAAGATTTAGCTCTAAGTTTGACGTTTATAACGTGATCCATATTTGGTCCCACGTGATCACAACCATTGTTTGAAAAGAGACATGAACATGTCCGAGACTGAACACGGAAGTTGAAATAATATGATTAATATAAATTGAATGTGAATTACTAATGTATTTACAGGAACTTGTGATAAAAAAGGAAGTTTAATTATGTACAAAATAACAATAAAATGACGCAAACCTATGTTTGTAAAGTGGACAAACATAATCAAACTTATTTTGGAAAAACAAGTACAGCAACTCAAGCAACTTTAATAAAGCTGTCTACTTATAAAGAGACACAAGTTTATATTAATAAAAACACATATAAAAATTGATAATAAGCAGAATAACTCCTTCCGTAAGAATCAGAAAGATTCGATACCACACTGTTTCATTAATAACAATCATTACACATAATAACTTAACCAAACTTTGCTGACTAAATAACAAATTATGGAATCAACGGGGAGGTGCTGAAGAGGGAAAGCATTTGATCGACTCGGCCATGGTATATCACCTCGCTCTTTCTAAAAATTTCTTGTCCCTTTCTAAATTATGTGGAGGGAGGTCCGCTGCCGATCCGCCGCCGATGACGTCAAAATCATAAGTCCCCATTCTGTTCAATTTTTGTCTCGTAGTGTTTGCTTGCTTTCTTTTCCTTCGATAGGACAATTTCGCGGCATCCAGTAAGTTGCAATAATATTGCGCATTAAATGTGCGTTGATCATGCGTTTATCAGTCTTCATGAGATTCCGAACCGCCTCGATGTTGTCTTCGGTAACGCTCATCCTTTGGCGGCAATCGTGGCTCTGGTTCTCAACCTTTACAGAACTCATGCCAAGCAAAAATACGGGTCCTTCAAACATGTTGTCCCCGCACTGGGCCTTCAACCGCCGCAAAATTTCGGTTGGACTAACGCCTTCCTTGGCCAAAAACTTAATAATAATCCGTTGCTCCACGGAGACATGCCATTTTTGTTCGCTCATGGTTTTCTTTAATACTAAAGAGACCTAAGTGAATTGGGGTCATGTCTACCCCCTTCCTAACAGCCCAAGCTACCTGCTAATCAACTCTATACGGATCTATGACCCCTTTGGAATTTAAAAAAAATCAGTCCCGTTTATATTTAATTTACCGTCGTAATATGTTCAAGAATTTACACCCAAAATAAATAGTGGGTACATTACTTAATTTCTCATATTTAAATTTAAAGTTTGCGCTAGTCTTCAATAATCAGAACTTAGATATCGTTAGCCAATAAAATTCAAATATTACGTGAAAATTAATATTTTGTATACCCTTGACGTCCGGTTTGTAAATGAATCTTTTTTTTTTCGATAGAATTTATCCCTTATGTATTTCAATTACTATCCCTTATGATGGAAATGACGCCTCCTGGAGCAGTACCAGAGCCCTACATGGCTCTGCTACCTTGCCTTTTAGTTCCTGCTTTGTGGGAAAGGCCTGCAAATTGCAGTCCTCTTGTAAGATTATTATGTGCATTTGTAACGCAGGCATCTACACAAATTGCCGCATCAGATAAAGTGGTGAGTGTTTGCGCTGTATATTAACAGAATATCTTAAAAATGATATCCGTGTTTTTGGAATTTAATTCAGGGGGCGCAAATAAAAAATTAAGAGTAGACAATTTTCTGATTATCACCTTCGCACATAGGATTTTTTTTGTCTTTTATCATCGCTGTGGTAGACATGTAACTAGGGAGATTCTGAATGTTGATTGGCGGAAAACATGCCATGCGACTTATGAATGAATGAAGTGAATTTTAATTTGAAACTATTGAAAATATATTTAGAAAAAAATATTACGACGAGGGACTTTATGCTATCGTTACAGTTCATGCTTCCCTGATAAATCGTGCGTATGTGTCTTCAAATTTGTGACAATATGTGTTTCTAATATTATTCGTATTTAATAAATGTTAATATTTGATTTTATCAATAACTTGACAAGAAAGGACAATCAGAAAATGTCTACTCTTAATTTTAGATTTGGTTTAGTCCTTAAATCAAATACCAAAGTATGGAAATCAATTTTGAGACACCTGTATATATTATTTATAATTTTTTCAATGTTTAGAGCGGACTTTTGGGCATATTCCAAAAATTAATCGCCTCAAAAAGCAATGACCATGAAGGATTTGTTTTACTTCAATGTATCATGCAACATTTCCCAGTGTAAGATATTATTACAAAATATATTTCAATATATACTAATAAATAAATTTTAGGGAAGGACTTACCGCTTACAATAAACAAATATTCTTCTTATTATTTCAACGATTATCGTCCTCCAAAACAACAAAATATGTGATTGCACTTATAGTATTTTTCTGTTTCTATTGCGTAAAATTTTCCCCAAATGATTTGGTAAATATTGTTGATGGAATTCAACAAAAGTAAGTACAAAATTATATTATTATAATGAAATTTTAATGATATTTTTTTAGTATGTTTGGAATGGTGCTAGAAAAAATTATTATCAGTGATTTGCAAAAAGTTTCTGGCGATGTTGAAAGGAAAATTGCAGCTTGTGGAGTGATTAAGCTTTTATGTGATTGCCCAGTAGTCTTCAGCGGAGTTTACCAGAAATTCTGGTGCCCTTTATTAGAAGTGAATATTATTTAGCATATTAATTGTATACAGTGTTATAAAATTATTATTTCAGGCTCTAATTAATTTCTTTGAAATGCCAATAGATGAAAGTACATTTGCAGATGATCATTTTATTGAAGTTGATGATACTCCTAATTATATGACTTCAAATGCGAAACTTAACTTTGCTAATAGTAACAAGTCGGACCCTCTGCAAGGTAAAATAACGAGATCATGCAAAAAATTATCGTACTGTGATTAAATTATTTTTTATTTACATTTTTGTTGCATAATATATTAAAGAACGAATGTCATAATTGTCATTTTATTTTGTGAGAAGGAAGTTTGGGTAACGACGCGTAGCGGAGTTGTCCAAACCTTCGAACAAAATAATCGACAATTATGACATGAGTTCTTTATACTATTTTTTCTATTTTGCGCTTTTTATCTTTTTAAATAAAAAATCGTAAATTCAAAATTTAGGGAATTTTGTGTTAGTTGGTAATAGTGTGACATTTGAAAATTCAATTGTTTGAATTTAAAATTGTCTCGTGTTGTTTACAATCAAATTCGTATCAAATTAAAAATGAATACATTTTTTGTGCACTCCACCTGAAATACGTGAAATTACGGAAAATACATTTTATAATTCCAAAAACAAACAATGAAAAAGTCAGGTTTCATAATCATAACTAAATATAAAATTTTTACAAGTTACTTACATTTTATTGTATAAAATTAACTGAAAAGGATGTGGAAAGTGTAAAACTATATAATTATACACATCTTATATTTAAAACACTATTTTCTTATAAATAAACACTTAATTCTTGTTGACATTTCTCCTCTGCCGCCATTTTGCTTTTGTCTGAACTACTACACAACCTGCGTAACTTTGGCTATGACATCAGCGCCAAAAAGCTTGAACTAATTTTCCGACAGAGTTCAAAAATAAATAAAAATAAATTACATATTTTAAATATCAACAATTAATAGTGTTTTGAACTATTTATGCCCTAAATATATACAAAAATAAAAATCTTAACAATCGTTAGTATCGTTTATTCAGTGAGGTTTGACATTTGATATTTTTTGACATAACATTTCAGCTATCCTACCAACTTTATAAAAATAAACTCCCTTACCAAGGATAGCGGGAGTTAAAAATGAAAAACCGTGCAAGACATTGTTTCAAATTTTGATTACGCATTAAGTTATATTTTTTGTTCACAGCTATTTCGGAACCGAGGCAATTCTTAGCTCAAAGTTTAGCTACACTTTGCGGCACAAGACCAGGTGTAGTCCCATCCATGGTGAACAATATTAGTGCCCAGCATCAAACAGCTTTACAAGGATATCTAGCTAAATTTGGATATCAGTTAGCGTAAACACGTACTATACGATTAAAATAAAAAGTGAAAAATGTTAAGGACTGATCTATTTTTAAATAAAATGAATTTTATATCCATTTATTAGGATTTATGAGATACTACTAGTTAATTATTGTCTTTTACTCTGTAATAATTTTTGTTTTAAAACTGTTAATTTCCTATTTGGAACCAATATTATTTAATTTTGTAAAAAATAAAATACACTAATCTTTTATATGTTGGCGCTTTTATTATGATTTTGAATATTCCTTGATAAAAGTAACCAAATAGTGACTTTATGGCGGGTTTGTAACCAACATGATGTCAGCTGATTCCGGATAACCGGAAAATATATCTGAAGTGATATTTGTTATGTATAAAGTAAAAAATATTTCGATTAAAACAACATTCATTTTTAAAATTATGTTACTGAGTTTTCATTGCGTTAATAAATTATTATAATCATATTAAAATCAGTTACAAAGATTGTGAAAATGATAACGGAAACATCAATAAAATAGAGGTTACCTTTTCGGGAAAACTTAGAATCGTTTGCATGTAAGTTTAATTTCTTTTATGTTCTTTATATATTTTTTGTTTATTGAGTCAAACTTATTAAAAATTACGGTGATTATGCGAGTCAGATTTGCTAAAATTACATTTTTAGTTGTGTTTGTTAATATTATTGCTCTGTATTATTCATGGAGATTAATTTCTAAATACGGGAATACGGTATCATCTCCGGTTACTGTAAACGTAAATAAACCCGTTACAAAGAACATAAATAAACATCTGAGTAAATCAATCACTGTAGTTCTCCGAGATTTTGAATTAAATGAAAACGATATTACGCTTACTGTTGAATCAATATTAAATATTTTCCCAAATATTCAAATTCTAATATTATGTGATGGAATTCCATATCCTCCGTTGGAATTGATGTTCTCAAATTATACAACAAAGAATGTAAAAATTGTAAATTTATCGTTCAATTTAAATATACCATATAAAGATCGTAATCCTATTTTTAATATAAAAACAAAATATGTATTATTCCTTCCTGATTCGACGAGGTTAACTTCTCGACAAGTTATTCAAGCAATGGTAACTGAGATCACGAAAAATCAAGATAAAATTATTGCCATTTCGTTTGTGAATTCCAATAATGTACAGTGTTTAATTCTTGATTTAAATATAAGACGGTGGACTTTAAAATATGATGGTGTTAAAAATAATACTTGTGATGCAATCAGTGGTAAACATGGACTTCTAATCGAGACAAGTTTACTTAAAAAAGCTGCAGATCCATTCATGTTACCTTTTCCTGAAGCACTGTATATTCAAACAACATCTCTTCACATAAAGGTACTTTTAAACAAATAGATTTTCTTTATGGGATGTGAAAATGGGGCAAGATCGCCGCCATTAGCGGGCCAATGTCAAACATACTGATAATTCATTTCCCCATTTATTTGTAAGAAATGTCATATACAGGAATCTAAAATAATCACACTATGAATCTATAAAGTTAATGAAAATTCATTTATGTAAGAGATACATAATTATTATTATTTTATTGATTTAGAGGTTATGTAGAGCACACAATATTTCAGCGTCTGAATCAATTTTTCCATTACAAAAATATAATTAATATTTTATTCGTTTAAAACAAGACTTATTTATAAATTTTTAAAAAGCTTATAAAATATGCAAAAAGATGAGACTATTTTCAACATAGGTTCCTATTTAAAAAATCAAAAGTTTGTGTTATATCGCGAGAATTGTTCAGTTTTCAAAAAATCTAATTACGCCATTTTATTCTACGCAAAAATCTGTACATAATTTGTCTTAACAATTTTTCTCTATCATAATAAATAAGATATATATATATATATATATATATATATATATATATATATATATATATATATATATATATATATATATATTCAAAATTAGAGAAAAACGATTTTTTGTCTGTAGATCAGAAACTTTGATCTCTATATACAAAATGGACCGGCGACTCCTATATCTTTACAATGGCGGGTGAATAACTGATTCTGGACAACCAAGCTTCAGTTTAACATTGCGTTTTATGCAACGAATGTGTTTTCTGTGCAAGAAATTCAGTTTTTCGCAAATGTATACATGTTACTTTAAAATGTAGCTGGCCAAAATTAATGTTAAGTGTATGAATTATTTACTAGTAAAACGAATCAGTCGTATTTGTAAATATATTTTGAAAAATATTAAGTTGAAATATGTATTTTTATTGGTATTTCATATGCCAATAATTTATCGTTGGAAGCCAAAGTACGTTAATCAGATGATAAATTTAATTGGATAAATAATGTAGATCCGTATATATTAACACGAGGATTATAAATACCTATCAAACATCAATATGAAATCAATAATTAATTATATAATTTTTAAACACTTATGGGAAATACGTTCGAGTTTTGTAATTTTGTTATTTAAAAAATAATTTCTCATGTTTTTTATACATTTTTTTAAAGAAAATTATATATATTAAATATAAGTACAATATATTCCTATCCGAGTATATATAAGTTGTTTTAAATGTAATGAAAGTGTACAGAAATAACTATAATTAGGTTGGTTTTAATTTAATAGCTTAACTCACTAAATAATAACAATATCCTCAAATATTTTTATGGAAAACACTCGTCATACATTCATCTTTACATACTCTAATCACTTTTTCCATAAGAAAACAATAAGTGCTGTAAAAAAACAATAAACACTTACAGGACGATATTTCTCCATAAGACGCAATGTTAACTGAAGGTTTGCTTGTTCAGAATCAGCTGTTAGCCGCCATGATGAAACGGCACGTGCAAGTGCCCCCATTTCAGTTCGAAACGTAATCATAATACAGTAATTTTTTTGAAAAATGTCCGATCAAGGTTATCTACGAATTGTATGAATTCAGATTTTTGCTCCGCCCATTATGACAAATTCAGTAGTGTCGTTTGCTTAGTTTTCATGAGGGTACATAACATACTACCGTTATTTTATTATTATAATAAGATGTTACAATAAAACATTCAAATTTCAAAAATAAGTCAAATGATAAGTTTATTAGCAAATGTAAAACCAAATATGTGAAAAATAAGATACTGACACAATGTCAGTGAGTCTATGAATCAAAGTAAAGTATCTGAATTAATAAATAAACTAACGTTACAGCGAAAGTATTATCAACAACGAGCATCGTTTTAAAGTGGAATGTCTTAACTTAATCGAAGCAATATGAATTTTTGAAAGACAAGTGTGTTATATCCATCCTATCGCACACGCTTATAGACTTGATCGGACATCTTTAAAAAAAAATACTGTACTTATAGCCGCAAATTGTATTAATGCTTAAACCAGAACCCCACACGAACCTATTTTTCAAAAAACGAATTAACCTTGAACCGAACCCAGTTTTTGGCGGGTTCGATGCCTTGATTTTCACATCCCAAAAAGTGAATGTGAGCCCAAATATATTAGCACTTATTTTGTAATTAATATTTTAAAGGTGAAACAAATGAAAGATCATTTATTACAAAATGGCAAACCTCTCCAACGCTCACATCACGCTCAATGGAAGCACAAATTATTAGAAGAATCAAGAAAAAAAGACATGTACGAAAAATTTTCAATAAAGAAAGTTGTCAGGGAAACAGGTACCGTCGAATGGTACGGCTGTACCCGAGAAACATCCAGATGTTTTGGAACAGTAGTAGACTCCATGCCATCTTATCTATTCATCGGAAAATGGACACCGCCTTGCTGTTTAGCAAACCTTCGAAATGTCGCCCGACACGTCTTCGAAAAACTGGACGAATCGGGCGTGCGATATTGGTTAGATGGCGGTAGTCTACTAGGAGCAATGCGAGGTAGTGACATCTTGCCGTGGGATTACGACGTAGACATTGGAATCAACCGAGATGATATCAGTCGTTGTGATTTATTATCAAAAGCAAGAAATAAACCTCTTGTTGATAACAAAGGTTTTGTCTGGGAGAAAGCAACTGAAGGAGATTTTTTTAGAGTGCAGTACAGTAAAATTAATCGAATATATGTAAATATTTTTCCATTCTTTTCTAAAAATGGAACAATGACAAAAGATATGTGGTTCACTAGTCATAAGAATATGGAGTTTCCAGATCATTTTTTGCATCCCATGTCCAGTATAGAGTTTATTAACCGACATGTACCTAGTCCCAATAATATTAGAGACTTTTTGGAATTAAAATATGGGAAAGATGTTATTGAAAATCCTCAATATCCAGATCCCAAAAAATTAAAATTTAATATTTAAAAACGTTAAGTTTATATAAAGTATTATTAATATTTAATGGCTTTATTTGTGATACTGTAGTACCTAATAATTTATAGAGGCAATATTTAAGTCTTCCTTTAAACACACTATTGGCATGTATTGCTAAGCTATATGACATTTGGCGGCAAAATAATTAACTACAGGTTGACTTGTTATTAAAGTATATTAGAAATTTGTTAAATATACGTATTTGTGTATCTAAATTGACATATATATTGTAATATGAGTAACAATTATTGTTGCTTACTTGAGTGCACATTGTCACGTTAGAAGGTTAATAAATTATGTTGTCACGAATTCCCGCGTAAATGAAAAGTTCGTGTTTACATATGTTCACAAAAATATTATTTAAGTTCCACGAATACATCCTATACTAATTTTCACAAGTGAATAAGAAATATAATCATGAAATTTTGCTATTTTAATTATTTTTTTAAGATATCGAAAAAAGAAGTGGTTATACAATTTAAATTAAAGTTTTATAAAAGTGTACTAGGAATTTACATTAATTTACTATTAATGGATAATATAAAACGTACTATAAAATAATATAAAAAGAAAATTAAATATAATACAGTACTATGAGAAATACACAATTTTATAAATTATGTGTTCATTTGACAGTAGGTTAACGTCATATCTCGTTCGACCTGTAGTTCCAAACTTGCCACCCCAGCGCTGCGATCTTAAAAATACTAGGGTACCTTTATATACAGGGTATGGCCGAGGGGCAAGATCGCCGCCATTAGCGGGCCAATTTCAAACATATTGATATTTCATTTCCCTATTCATTTGTAAGAAATGTGATATATTATACAGGAATATTAAATAATCACACTATGAATCTATAAAGGTAATAAAAATTAAGAGATACACAATTATTATTATGACATATATTTAGAGGTTATGTAGAGCATAGGATATAACTATTTATTATTTACATAATAAGTATATATTCTAAACTTACCTTTTAAAAATTTAAATGTTTGTGCTTAATATTGGTAATTTTTATGTGTTTTCAATATTGTCAGTCATCGTAGTCAGTATCTCAAGAAAATACACAAATAAATAAAATAAAAGTATTACACTTAAAATAAATATTAGAAATATATTTAAATGTTTTACATTAAAATAAAACAAATAGCCACGACAATACATAATAATTTGCGCAACAATAACGAATATGACAGTGGCCCGCAAATGGCGGACGAAACGCGAGCCATGTCATGGCCATACCCAAAAAATACATGCCAATTCTCAAAAATTCTGATTTTTGCTCACAATTTTTTCATTAACAAAAAATAGTTAATTATTTAATATTATTTATTTATAAGTAATAATACAAATAAAATACAAAATTGCTAATGTAGAAACTGTATTATTAATAGCATAGTTATTTGTTAATGATCTCGATGTTGTAAATTTTAAATACTACGTGCCAAGTGTTAGAGTATTCATTTCACATACAATTGTTATTTACTCATTTTGTTATATCGATGTGCCAAACTTTGTTATATAAATAAAAAATAAATATGAGATACACTTTTTTTAATCCTCTTCTACAAATTCTACGTCTTCAGGTGGAGTCAAAATGGGTGGTTCTCTTACAAGAGCTAGGAGTTTGTCAAGTTTCATGCATTGCAGAGTATGCTGGTCTAGATGTTGTTGTTTCTTGGGTGCTTTACACATTACTCTTAAATTAGGCGAGAGTTTCAGGGTATGAGTAATACCTCTGTAAAATTATGAGTATTGTTACTATAGTATATAGTTCCCGTCAGCTAAGAAAAAGCCATTCACGTCAACAGCGCAGAAACCAATTTTTGTCATTGCCCTTGGTTGGCAACTATTTGGTAAAGAATAAGATGACACGCCACTGCCTACAAAATGTGTGAGCTACGTCATCACTACGTCATTGCTTCGCGCATCTATTGATGACGTAAATGACTTTTTCTTAGCTGGCGAGCACTCTACCTATACGAGCCTTGTATCATAATAGTTCGACCGGTTTACATTTTCAAAAACAAATTATAAAACTTACGTCCACAATCGGTTGTTCCGAAAAACATTGATGCGGTGAGTGAACTGATACTGCATTTTGCATTGTATGTGATTTGTTTTTGCTACATTAAATTGTTTTACATTTTTATATTTCCAGTAAAATTATTTCACAAAGATATTATGTAAATTTTATTTCACACTGACATCTGTCAATTAGTAATATTTGAATATTGTTTCCATGGTACAGAATTTGGCAGCATTAGGTTGCAAGATATTTCTTTATAATTCTTTATCTCTAAATTCATTGAATATGAAGAAAAAATATAATTACATCGAATAGAGAATACAATATTCTTTAATATTTATAATAATATAAAAGGTCAAAAAATGATATTTAACAGCGTTTTTTCGAGAAAAACTGTTAAAATCTTCAAATTAGGGTACTTCCGGTTAACCAATCATAGCCAAAATCTAGTCAACTCTTCATACGTACGAAAGAGAAATTCTTTCTTCGAACATGTGACCTTGAACAGTCATCTTTCGTGAAACAAAGTATAGTCGAAAGAATTTTTATAATTTGTTGAAAATTTAGCCGGCCGAACTATTCGTCTTATAAGTAATTTTTATTACCTATTGTCTCCCACAATTATAATTGGAAGTTTATAATTGAAAGCCAATCGAGTTAATTTACTCTTTTTCTTAGAAACAACATTTTGTTTGCAAATTGGCTTATATTTATTTATATTCAAGTCAAATACATATACCATGCCCTTTAGAGTACACGCTGCAAAAACTGTACTTGAATACGGAGCCCATCTAACAGCACCTACTTGTGACCCTACGTCAAAAACGAATAAAGGTGTTCTGCAAATATAAATATGTTATTTTTATTTATATTCTGATTGAAACTTCTTACGGTCTTTCGTCCTCCCATATTTTTATACGCCAGTCTGCGCTACAGGATATGAAAATTTTGTTATCAAATTTATTATAGTCCATATCATATACGGGCATATGGTGTGCTTGGTATTTGAACAATACGGTTGAAGAGTATAGCACACTACATTTGAAAATGTATCCCACTTCTGATCCAATTAGATATATCAGGGGGTCAACGGGATGGAAGATCATACAACTTATAGAAGCTGCCAAAATATATTAATAATTATATAATTTCCCAAATTTGTCCCAAATTAAGGGGTGATGCCTAAAATTTGAGACTTATCGTGAGATTGAGTTATCCTTAGACATTAGTGGGACCAGCATACATTCAACATTGTTTTTTATTTTATTTTATGTATTAATAAAGTGTACTGGATTTAAATATTATGGCCGCTAGTATGAACAAGTGATTAAGGGTGATTAGCGAGCATTTGACTAGCATTGTTTTATCCCTGTCAATCGTTTATTTACTATTTTAGAAAAAAATACTTCAAATAAAAGATGTGTGCAATTAATTTTTCTATAACTTTTATTGGAAATATTTTTCTCTAAAATAATAAATAAACGATTGGCAGGGATAAAACAATGCTAGTCAAATCGCTAATCACCCTTAATCACTTGTTCATACTAGCGGTCCATGTTATTAACTAAATTTCTCATTTAAACAATAATCTACAGGCAATATACAAGGTGTTATATTTTAATGGACCCAGCAAATATTTCGCTTATTTATTAAGTTCCTATAACATGATTTATACAGCAACATGTAAGCTACTTGATGACGGATGTACATTCATGATACCACTTCCGGTTTATTAGTAATTAATATCAACTTTGAAATTTCAAATGGAACATACTATATTTTTTTACAAATTTGAAAAGTACATCAAATTTTCTTTACAATCATGTAAAATAATCCATATGTTACATTATTAAAAAGTAAAATGGCGGCCACTTTTTTATACACCTAGTCGAAAAGAGAATAGTGAGCAATGACTATGGCTTGAAATAAAACAATTAACTAAAACAATTGTAACACGGTTAATGTCAACCTGTAATACTCAATAATAATTGTTCTAACCTTTAGTTAATTGTGTATATAAAAGTGCCCGCCATTTTACTTTTTACTAATGTAACATGGATTATTTGATATTAATTACTAATAAACCGGAAGTGGTATCATGAATGTACATCCGTCATCTAGTAGCTTGCATATTGCTGTATAAATCTTGTTATATTAAAGAAATTACTAACTTAATAAATAAGCGAGATATTTGCTGGGTCCATTAAAATATAATAGCCTGTATATGACAAAAGACAAGTCCCAAAATTTTTCGTTCCAACAGTAAATAATACAATATTTATGTTAGTATTATCTATAAAACTGAGGATAAAGGTAACTGACAATATACTCAATTAATTGCCATCTTAAATTTTATTACTTTAATAAAAGTTATTTGCGAATTATTAAAGACGAAAACATTTGTCACATGCAGACAATGGTTTATTTGCAAATAAATTATTATTAACCCTAAGAAATTTTATTATAAGCAATATATTCAAGTTTTATACACTCTATTAATACACCATATCAAAATTTGTTGATTTGGAGAAATAATCATAGCATCCAGAAATTTATTTATTCTTGTTTTTAATATGTAGGTGGTACTTTAATAAATAAATATCACTTTACAAATAATTTTACTAAAAAAATAATATTTAATATAGTAATTAATTGAATATATTGTCAGTTTGCTGTACCTTCAGTTTTATAAATAATACTAACATAAATATTGTATTATTTACTGTTGGAACTAAAAAAATAGCACGTGTTTGTTGTCATATATTTGCCCGTAGATTATTGTTAAAATGATAAATTTAGGTAAAACATTATATTTAAATCCAGTACACTTTATTAATACATAACTATTGTAATCTAAAAAAATATTCTTCTTGCTGTTAATATATATTTTCGGAGGGTACGAATTTAGGGTTGGGCTCGTATAGGTTTAAAAATTTAGTTAAAATGGTTTGTATTTAATTTCTTGTTCACTTTTTATGACCATTCAAAACTAGGCTCAAATTTTAAGCATCACCCCCTTTGAGTGTTTTATATCGCGGTCATAATTTGGGACAAATATAAAATTTATCATGTGTACCATAATTTGCGACAGAGCGAGAACTATATATTACCTGTTAATTTGATAAAAGTCCCATCTGGTCCATGCGTAGGTGGTCTCGGTAAACTTAAAGTTATAATTGTTGTAAAAGACAATTCATTCAACATAAGTACCCAATTATTTATTTGTCCATCAGAACCACATGAATAAAAATTCATTTCGCCGTCACGCAAATCTGGCCCCCAATTTACTTGCCAAACTATGCCCCTATGTTTGCTACTAACAGAATTACTTTTATATTGAGGTTTTGTACAACTGGTTGTAACGTTGTAAATAAGAACATTTCCATCATATAATCCAACAGCGACCATAAATGGATATTTTGGATGGATATCACAACACATTACACAGCTATCAGTTAGGCAAATGTGTTCTGGATACGATGGATTTTTAATTGTGAACAAACCGACTGCTCCTTGAGCAATAATTTTGTAATCGACTAAAAGAATAAGTTTAGAGAAATATTTTTAATGGTGGATGTATACAGCGCAAGCCGTAACGTAACGTACCGTCGCCGTATTGTGACGTACCGTACAGTGGTGGGATCCGAAACCGAAAATATCTGGATATCCGGTTAATTGAACGTTGAAATTGAAGGTTATTCATTAATTCAGATACATTACCTTGATTCATAGCCGTACGAATAACGTTATGTTCTGTCAGAATCACTGACACTGACATTGTGTCAGTATCTTATTTTTCATATATTTGGTTTTACATTTTCTAATAAACTTACCAGTTGACTTATTTTTGAATTTTGAATGCTTTTATTGTAACATATATTTTTATAATAATAAAATAACAGTAGTATCTTACGTACCCTCACAAAAACTAAGCAAACGACACTACTGAATTTGTTAGAATGGGCGGAGCAAAAATCTGAATTCATACAATTCGTAGACAACCTCGATCGGACATCTTTCAAAAATTTTACTGTATATTTCCATTTAATACGAGTATAATAATCTAAACTTTGACAGTTGACACATGTCACTCATATCAGACAGTCACACAAGACAGACTATTCGTAATGCAGTATTTTTTATATTTATTTCCATTTAATATATTAGCTAAACTTTGATACATATTAGCATAGCTTACGTTACGTTACGGCGCGGTACGTTACGTTACGGCTTACGCTGTATAAATCCAACATATTTTTCTAATAACTTACGTGTTCCGAAACAGACAATAAATAAATCATAATACCAAGGATTCCACATAATATTGGTTACCATACTTTTTTTAGTTTTCTCATAAGTAAATTTCCATAAAGGCAGAAGTGTACCTTCATCTACTCTAAATTCATCGGAGGGATCTTCCCAAAATCGATAATCTTTTGCAATATCATCATATGTGTTTAAATTTACCATACGTTCTAAAGTTTTCCAGGCCACGAAAAGTTTAGCTATTCTTGCTTCTTCTTCTACATTAGTTTTCTGAACTCGTCGTGCTACTTTCTTCGCAGGGAGAAACACTTTCTTCTCTTTTTCTTTTTCTCTTTGTTGGATATTATAATCTTCTTCGTATGCGTCGTAAATGATCCACTGGAGAACTAAACTGCCGTACTCTTCTATTGGTGGTGGAATTGTTTGAGTTTCTTGGGACTGGAGATATTTTTAGAGTATAGTGGATGAAATAAATGGTAAGATACATGTTGTAAATCATTTTTCAAGTTGCAAGTACAGCATTTATGGCCGTATTATGTCAAAACTGTAAATGTATGCGTTCGGTATTTAAATCTGTCGAGCACTCTGAGCAAAAATAAATGTGCTTATGTTAGTTTTTTTCAGGGACTAAGAACGAAATGAGAACGAAAACGAAATAAACCGAAATTTTTATAAGAACGAAAATGGAAACGAAAACTCAATATATTTTTTTCGTTCATGATTGAAAATAAAATAATTAATAACGGTTACCGGTTTTAACCGTTATTTTATTTAATATTTTATTTTATTTACAGCAAATATTTTACACGCAAATATTATTCAATTTTCTTTCAAAGTAACTCTCCCGTAGCTAACCCTGTTACGTGTTAGGTTAAACGGTATACTCGTAGTTTCATCTATTGAACACTGATTGCGATAATTTTCATTTGCACATACTGTCGGTATTCGTCTTATTAGTTATGTTAAGTACTTATATAAGAGAACTAACATAAAGGAAGATTTACTTGAAAACATACTATTAGTTAAGTGAAATAAAATTTAATTAATGTTTTATTCTTTATTGTAAAAAATTCATGCCATAGCATAAGCTTGTCTTCTTATTTTTATATATGTATTATCTTTCCTTTATATGTATGTTATATTTTCATGTTTAATAAAAAAAAACGTATTATATTTCTATATTTTCATCAATTGTTACTTAATAATAGTTTTAACCGGTATTTAACTACTGTGAACGAAAACGAAAATATTTAGGTGGGAACATTAAGAACGGAAACGAAATTTTTCGGTTTCGTTGGGATAAGAACTGAACGAAATATTTTTTGTCTTTAGTCTCTGGTTTTTTTATAGATTTAAACTTAAGTTTTGACCATAATACGGCCAATATTTATACCGGCGTTTTGGTATACACTTATATCTTCTAGACAAAATTTGTTCCGATTTTTGCGTAATTAGATGATTTTTTAAATCGGAACATATGTTGAAAATATTCATCTTTTTGCTTATTTTATAAGTTATTCAATGATATATAACAAGTCCAGATCCGGATCCAAATCAAGACCTGGATCCAAATTCGAATTAAATTTTCGGATATCCGCTTCAATATCCGAACGTCGGATATCCGAGGATCCGGATATTTTGAAATTTGTTACCCTGTTTGGATTGTTGTACGTGAGAGCAGCACGTTCGCAGAAGTTAAACTGGTTGGTTAGTTTCTTTTTTGGGCCAGTAGTAACGGGCTCTTCATCATCATCTCCTTTACCTTCGAGTTCTCCTTCTCCTTCACCTTCACCTTCTCCTTCCCCCTCGTAATACTCGCCCTCTACTTCCCTGTCTCCTTCGCCCACTTCAGACACTTCTATTCCTTCGTCTATTTTCTCATCTTCATCTGGCCCATACGCTGTAGGTATAGTTTGGTTAACATTATTTGGCGATTGACTTGACTTGCTAATGGAAAAGCCTGGTTCTTCTCAGCAGGTATTAAGCCTAATTGTGTTCAGGAGCGAATTATAGTAATTTTTGCATTTCCTTTCTCGAGATTAGATTTCGGTTCTTTTTAGCAATGTAATCTTTTCAATACGGTTGTTTCTCAAAAAATATTTATAAATACCATTTTAGTTGTTCTCTAGAACGACATTTTAGACTCATTAGTTCAACAGTATTGTCGCAGTGAACATTGAAAATGTTGCAACCTGCGAACGAAAATTTTGAAAATACCACAACCGCGAATCAAAAACGCAAATATTTATCAGACGATGCAAAACAAATAGTTCTGAATGTTTAACTTTTTAAAAAGTGACGATAACGAGAGTGCGCCATTATCAAAAACTGTAGAAATGACTAAAGTGCCTTGTACTACAGTTAGAATTTTTTGTCAACAAGTGTTTATATTGTACAGTAAAATTTTTAAAAGATGTCCGATCAAGGTCATCTACGATTTGTATGAATTCATATATTTGCTCCGCCCATTCTGACAAATTCAGTAGTGTCGTTTGCTTAGTTTTTGTGAGGGTACATAGGATACTACTGTTATTTTATTATTATAAAAATATATGTTACAATAACAGCATTCAAAATTCAAAAATAAATCAACTGGTAAGTTTATTAGCAAATGTAAAACCAAATATGTAAAAAATAAGATAATGACACAATGTCAGTGTCAGTGACTCTGACAGAAAATAACGTTATTCGTACGGCTATGAATCAAGGTAATGTATCTGAATTAATATATTAACTTACGTTACAGCGAAAGTATTATCAACAACGAGCATCGTTTTAAAATGGAATGTCTTAACTTAGTCGAAACAATATGAATTTTTGAAAGACAACCGTGTTATATCCATCCTTATCGCACACGCTTAAAGCCTTTGTAAAGGAGGGGGGGAGGGTTCTGGTAGGGTTGGATGAAAAATGTATGATACAAAAAATGTATGCGCCGCAGCCGATTATTTGAAATTTTTCAAGGTCAAACGTGTTTTAATGCAATGTAAGATAATTTAGAGTTCTTTACAATGAAGCAAATTTAACAAATTCTTAAAAATTAAATCCATATTTAATGACGAAAACGCGTATGTACGCTCCAAAAGCGTATAGTTGCCCCTTTTACTAGACTTTATGATGCGAGATGGGAGCATAAGCAATAACTACAAAAACAGAAAATACATTGTAGCATTAAATTAAAATATTATATTGAGTAGTAGCAATATCATTCTATTGAACTGCTCAAAATAAAATGTTTAATAATTAAATGTTAATTAAATTGCGTTTCTCACAAAATACGGGACAATTGGGCGTCCCGAACAGTACTTTACGGGACACTTAAATGTTAGCTGAAATAGGGGACCATCCCGTATATACGCGACGCCTGGCAATCGTGTTCCCACCGGCATTGCGGCCCATTTTTGGTTTTCATTTTAAGTAGGTACATAATCCCCCAATTTTGTAAGAAAATTATATCCAGCTTAATATCAAACGTGGCAAAATATAACCGAAGGGAGGGGGTTGTACCCCCTAACCCCCCCCATATATACGTCGGTGTGGCCTCATAAATTTCTGTAATCCTCTTGCGGAATACTTGCTGAGAAGCCAATCGCCAAATAATTTTAACCAAACTATAAAGAAATAATAAAATGATGACTGTATTATTTCTGAATTGTACTAGCCTTCCTCGTCTCCTATTTCTGCTATTTGCTTCTTCGCTTCTTCGGTATCTCTGTGTATGGTTGTTCCTTGGATATTACATATGATTACCGTATTTCCTGGTGATGGCTGTGGAAGAAAACATCCTTGGGCGTAGTTGAATTCTATTAAGGTTTTGGGTAGCAAAGGATCTGTACTTGTAAGAACGCGGGCAATTTCTTCTTTTAATTCCTACAATAATATTATTTAAAAGGTGGAATAGGATAAATGGTTTAAGTAACAACCGCATCACATAATTGAACTTGATCTGGGGGCTTCAGAAGTTGTCTGGCTCGTTTCCATTCTTCAAAGTCATCTCCTCCTCCTCCTAAATCATGACGGGAGAATTGTTTTGATTTAGATCTATCAATTGATCTTTTCTATGGAAGATATTATTTTTATAGTTTTAATATAATTTTTCTCCAATATTTATTACCGGTGCTGATGCTGAAGGCATTAAAGAGGGTGCTCTCTTTAAACCATCCCCTTTAGGCATTTTTATTTAAAATATAAATTAAACTACACTTTAAACAGTATATAATATATTTTTAAGTAAACGTAGAAATATATTTAAAGTATATAAGTTGTAAATTGTCAAAACTTGTATGTAAATATTATTTCTGACATATATCAAAGATACAGACGAAATTGTTTATTTCCATGGCAATATTAGATATTGATTAAATATTTTGCGCTGTATTTGATCCAATAGGGTTGTTGCACGATTTTTGTATTTATATCCTCGTTATTTTGCTCATTTAATAGATATTTATACACCAAGTGAGTTAAGATGTTTATTCATGAAAAGTTTAAGCCACGAGCCTATAGAAGGAGTGGATTAAATTATTTGAGTAAATAAACATTCTTAACTCATGTGGTTTATATAATATTTTATCTTTGAATATATAATACAATACAAGAACGGCAACGTAATGTATTTAGATTAAATATTTCGAGAGAAGGTGCCATCTATTCCTCCGTATACGAATTATTTCTGAGTTAGTTCAAGAAATACATAATAGGTGGATGTTGCACAGTGTTGCCACGTAGCTAGAACAGCAAGATACGATTTTATAAAGGTTTTTAAGTTTGCTACTTTAAAAGAAGTATACATGTACACTGAAGATTCAAAATATATTATCTGGTTATTATGAAACAATATTTTTGAATTATTGATTATTGAATACCTCTAACAAATACTATTTGGCAATGCTGTCAGCACGATTTATCGTAGTTCAAATTTTTGTGGTAGGAGTCACTAGCTATCTATAATAATTTTGTGAATAAAAAGAGACAGATATTTTGGACAAAATAAAAAGCGTCAAGTCGTTTATTTTTAAATTAAAAACAAACTTAATTTTCTGTCATTTGTGTCGTGAAAAATAATAAAAATAAATCTATCTAATAAAGACTGTGGTGATTTTTTTGTGCCTAAAGTAATTTTAAAAGCATTATTGGTTGCAGAGTAGGGAGTAGTTTTTATCTAAAGTTTTTAGTGCAATTCTTTTTAATTCAATATTTTAAAAATATCTGTTGTGGCCAGCACAATACCTCTCGCCACTTTCGTTTTTGGTTAAATAAGTATAGGGCGCGAGCAGTCATGTGACATTGTTGGCATCGACAAGCAGATATGGGGGCCCATTTCAGAATGGTAATTAATAATTATTTACATAGATGTCAAATGTCAGAATTTTTCAATAAAAATTTCAAGATTTCTAAATTCACGTACTTGTCGAGGAAAATAAACCACATGGAATTGGAAAGTCATTAAATTTAGAATGAGAAATTATGATATTTGACATCTATGTACATAATTACTAGCTATCATTCTGACACGGGCCACCATATCTGCTTGTCAAGGCCAACAAAGTCACATTACTGCTCGCGCCTTATTGTATTTAACATTTCCTGTATACCTACACTCTACACCAAAAATTCTACTTATATCTATTCTTTATATTTAGATTCTTTAATTTTAAATTCATTCTATGAAGAAATTTTGTCCTCTTCTAATTTTTCGAAATGTTTCCAATTCATTGTCGGGATTGACAGTATTTTTGAAGGGTATATGTAATATATGTATATGTAATATACTAAATAATAATATTAATACAATAATAAATAATATAATGTATGTACTTCCCAGATGTTTTTGACACTGACATTTATCTTCCATTTTAATTTTGAATTGGTTTCCATGGACATTATTTGGGCTGTGAGATTTATTACAACATATTATTATATACCTCATATTTCTTTACCTCTAAATCTATAAAAGATATAATAGAATATGTATATGTATCAGATAGAAATTTACTCTTCTTTTATGCTAGCACGAATAAAAATTTTCAAAAAATAATATTTAGAAGATTTTTTTTAAGAATCTGCTACTTCCGGTTGTCCAGTTAAAAAATATTAAAATCGGATTGTAGGGACCTTAAAACGTGCTTAATCATTAAAATCTGGATATGCGATTTTTAGCATGAATCCAATATCTCTCTTAGCGAGAGGTAAAAATATGAACAAAACATTTTTTTTTTAGTTTATTATGTATTAATTTATATAATCTTTCACATAAAATAAAAAATAAAAATGTGCAACCACCACATTTTGGTACGAGATCAGAATGAAAATATATGTTAAATGAGTTTTTTTTATATTTTATTTAATGTCTTTAACATTATCAATTGATTTTTTTTGATATTTAATGCGAATCTCCAAGCTCAGCCAGTGGTGAGCTGAGTTAGCGTAAGTATTGATTTTCTACTGCACGTAAAATGGCTGATATGCTCGGCAACATATAACTGTATAACAGATAAAACAAGTGTTGTACTTTTATTAATTATAACAATATATCATATAATGTAGAAATAAATAAACCCAATTATTTAAACTTAAATCTCAATAATTTCGGAACTATAACATGACTTAGATGTGTTTTGTTATAAATAATAAGTAATGGAAGATAGTGGAATTGACAGTGGTGACCCAAAGCCAACATTCAAAAATGACGATTCCAAATTGTTCACTGTAAGAACAACCAGGGATCACAATAAGGTAATGTAAACAAACATATTGTTGTTGTAGCCAAGCGATAGTTCTTGTGGAAGCAATGGCAGCATTCCATCGCCACCTAGGCCAAATGCCAGCCAAGGATACACGAGTAAGCAACTGCAGCGAAGACTTGAAGCCCGGATAGAAAGTGCTAGGAGATTACATCGCACACAGGAGTACAAAAATGCACCGGGTTTGATTCCCATTCAACGATTGCCGATACCGGGAGGGAAGGAACAGCAGCCCCTAGTTGAGTGGGACACGGAAGACAGGTTGGTTGCATCATTTGTAGTTGGGGAAATTTCATTTTTTAATAATACTTTCAAGTTTGTATGACAGTATTCGCGATTCAAGATAACTAAACTCTATCCGGTGGCTAAATTTTGAATTAAAAATATACCTTAATTAAATAATTTAAAATTTCCTTTAACACAAGTTCCATGTTTTTAAATTTCTCTAAAAGGGTAAAATACAGTATCAGTGACAAATTAACAGCTCGAATATCCCAATTGTGACGTCACAACGGCGGGAAAAGATAATTTGAATCGCCAATTGGTTTGCACATTTTTACTCAACAAAAAAAATCTGATGTGGCCAGCACATAACCTCTCGCCGTATATTTTACCCGGCTGCATGTATAAAGCAAAGAATATTTTTTAAAAAACAAATAATATATTCATATAAGTCTACGACGTATAAACTTCTTTATTATTCAATAAGAGCATGTCTCAACATAAAACTATTTTCACATATATTTACAAAATCTATAGGATATTTTACCATAAATTATGTACAATAAATTACAAAGTAAAGTTTACCATATATAAATTGTAGGCTGGTAGCAGGGATTTTCAATTCGAACAATGTTCTTGTTTACTTTCTCTTCATATTCTTCAAGTAAAAACATTAATTTTGGGCGGTCTAAAATGTATATATTTGGATTGTGCATCTATTCTTACATAGCTTTTTTTACATTTTATTTTTTCATACATGTTGTATCTAAATAACACATTAATTCCCTTTAATAACGTGATGGATAGATTGCACTCCGATTATAACGATGTGTAATTTTGTCAATATTTACAACTTACTTGAGAAGAATTTGATAGCTTCATTGTTACTCTAGTCTACAGTGCTAGTGTACATTGCCTCATAATGCTTGAAACAAATTTAAGTCCTTCAACCTAGACTTGTCACCTCCATAATAGTCACAGATCAAGAATTAAGAGATTCTCCAAGTACATTTTTCTTTCATTACTCATTATTTCGATGAGATACAATTTTTCTGTATTTTACGTTGCAGGGTGGAGATCATCTTACATTTATATTTTTTATATATAAATTCATTCTTCTAATTTTTTAGATGTTTCCAATTCATTGATAGAGAATTTAATTTTCTTTAATATTACCAAGAAAAATTTTCAAAAAATATTATTTATCTTCTACTTCCGGTTGTTCAATTGTTACCAAAACCTTTTCAGATCTTTCCATGAATTTTCGATTGGGAAATACGAAGTTAAACAAATATAAAGTCTTATAGTTTTTGATAATCGTTCTTCCAACATCTCACATACATACATACACACATACATCCACACACACACACACACACATACACACACACACACATACACACATACACATACATACACACACACACACAGACATCATCGTAAAAATGTTAAAATTGCTTATTCAATAAAATCTGGATATGCGATTTTTAGCATGAATCCAATACCTCTCTTAGCGAGAGGTAAAATCATACTTCTTAATCATGATCACTTTGATCATTTATATTGCGAATCACAGCCACAAGGAACACGGCTTATATTATTTGAAGATTTAATTTTTGCAGCGAAGAAGACGTGGTGAATTTCTTCCCAATATCACGGACAAAGGATAGCAGACAACAGGAGCTAACGGACACATTCAGCATCGAAGAAATGAGCGTTTCTGGTGGGGAAGAAGAGGAAGAAGACCTTCATCTGGTGCCACCAACTCCCGTATATAAGAGATTCGGATGCTGTGGGGTACAATCTGATAAATGCTCGCTTATGTAATTTTTTCTCATTTCTTTACCATCACACTCTTAGAGTGAATATTCTGGCTGTGTTTTCGACAGTACATATTCATTTTATAATTAATATTATGAACAGACAGCTGAAATAGGTAGTTTTTTTAAATTTGTAAAATATTTTCTTGCACGAACATTTATTAATATTTACTTAGCATGATTCTTTCTCTATCTATTACTTACTTTCTTAATGAGTTTTTTAAGCAGAAATAACATGCCAATTAATATTAACAAAAATTACAAATTTATAAATGTGAATAGAAGCACTTAGTAGAGGCCTTTTCAGCACAAATTTTCAAAACGTAACTATTTCATCTTGTAACAAAGTAAATGTATAAGGGTGCCAAACAATAAGCATGTTTCTATCGAACTGTCTACTCTAGGTTTATGCTTGATTTAATACTAACTATGCTGTAATACTAACTATGGCATGAATATTAACTTTTTTAAAAGAATGCATTTTCCATCATTTTATACGATTTCCTTTTTCAAATCGATAACTTCCGAAATGATCACAGAGAATATTTTATTATTGATTTTGAAAATGTTTGTGCCAAAGTTACCGAGTTAAAGAAACAGTATTTGCCTACTTAGGTTTGGAATTATGATATAAAGATGTTTTGTTAAATAATCAAATGTGATTTATTTATTTATAATGAATGTTTATATATGCAATGGTATCAATAAAATGTTTGATGAATAAGTAACGTTTGTACATACAACACGTAGTAGACTCAAATTATTTATTAATAGTAAATTTTTTATATTTGCTGAAAATAAATAATTTATATCCTTTGTAGTATAATATGAATATACAGGGTGTATCACGGAAAATGAAACATAGGCGCTTAAATTGGGAAATCAGTTTTTCTGTGCGCATTGCTCCCCTAATTATATTAGACAAAAAGTTTCACCCTGTATGCACTGAAATGTGTTCTCAGTTATAAACTTATTTTTATCGATGAATTAATATAATATTCATAGATAAAAACGATTTGCATGTGTTTTCTTCTTTGAAAAAAAAAACATGTTAAAAAAAGGAAGAATTTTTCATTAACTATGCATGCGATTTAAAAATTACTAATAACAACTAACCTTTTATTTATTTTTTTTGTTTCTTGTTACAAAAATTTGGTTAGAAATTTTAAGGGCAAGTATCGCCTGACGATGACATGACGTAAAATTCACGTCATGCGGTCGCCAGACCCAGCACTGGCCAAAATGAGTGAAAAAAAATTAACATGGATCCACAAATTAACAATAATAGAAATATGAACGATTTTTTTGTTTATTTTGATAAAATTTGAGTACTTAACAATTGAAAATACACAAAAATGTCAGGAAAGTTGTAAGAATTAGAATCTTGGGTTGAGATATAAAAGTTTTGTACAAATTCCATACGTAAATTTTCTTGCAAAATATTCTATATTTCCAGTAAAATTATTTCATGGACAAACTATGTAAATTGCACTTGACACTAACTTGTGTCAATTAGAATTATCTGAATATATTATTAGCAGTTTCCTGGTTATAGCATAGCTGGATGATTTATAAAATTTTAATAACTTTATAATTTCTTAACTATATCTATTGAATATGAATAAAACCATTTAATCAAACCGTATTGAGAATAAAATACTTTTTAATATTTATAATAACATAAAATCGTAAAATAATGTTTAACTGAGTTTTTTCATGAAAAACTGTTAATCGGTTCAAATAAAGGTATTTCCGGTTGATCAATTATAACCAAAATTTAATCAACTCTTCATATGAATGTAAAGAGGAATATGAAAGAATTATAATTTTCTGAAATGTAGTGTTGGAGTTATCGTCGTTGAAAGAATTGTTACACACATACAGACATCGTAAATATCTACCCTAAATCGTGCTTATTCTCTAAAAACTCCTTACCTAAAGGTGACGGTAGGTGAAAATGATAATCTGTGTATATTTTAAAATTTTACTACGATATTAATTCTTTATAACTTAATTTAACCAAAAATGAAGAATAGAAAATAATTTATATTTTTGAAATGGTTAATTTCAACTAAGATTCTAATTCTTTACAACTTTCTTTTTAACGAAATTTTCAAATTTAAACATAAATGAGGAATAGAATATAGCTTATATGTCAGAAATGGTACATATAAGAAATTTTCTTATAACTAATTTTTCAAATTAACAAAAAATGAGGAATACAAAATAATTCATATTTATGAAATGGTTAATTTAAACTACGATTCTAATTCTTTACAACTTTTTTAAGTAAAATTTTGCCTATTTTTAATAAGAACTTATAACTTAAAATTTTCAAATATAACTAAAAATGGAGGATAAGACAATAGCTCATATTTCTGAAATGATTAATTTAAACGAAGATTTTAACTATAATTATTTGTGATCCACCCTAAATGTTTGAATCGTAGAAATGGGCTATATTAGATCGAAGAGAAGTTAAATAAACGAAGAAAGAAATTGTGAAATATTCATTCCAGCGATGTCAATGAATTTTTCCCAATTTCTTTCTTGGTTTATTTAATTTCTCCTCGATCTAATAAAGCCCATTTCTACGATTTGAAGATTCTAATTCTTTACAACTTTCTTAAGTATTATTGTCAACGATTTTTCATTACCGATATCTGTGTATGAAGCAGATTGGAACACCCAGCAATGGGTAATATGCCGTGATGAAATATTTATTTATTTTATTTATTTTATTTTTCATAATTTTCAAATTTAACCATGAGCAATAGAAAATAGCTCAAATCTCTAAGGTGGTTAATTTGCGGACCCATATTGATTTTTTACACATTTACTATATGCTCTTAAAATTTCCGACCAATAATTTGTTTTGCCACCAGATTTAAATTAATTAAATCCCATTAGTTTTTTAAATTTTCAGTTAGTATTTTAGAACCGATATAACCAGTTAAATTTAGTTCCCTAGTAAATTAAAAAAAAAAATGATAGCAATGATTTAAATGACACAAGAACAAGGAAATTGATTCGTATTTGTTCATTTTATTAAATTTATTGTGAAATTAATTTAATTGAATCATTATAATGCCGGCCTTTATAGTTGAGAATGAATTTAGGAATCATTTTTAGTTACGTATTTCTTGATATTTGGTGAAAATGGACCTGGTGAATTAGGGTTGTTTTTATGGCTTCTAGGGGTTTTAAAGTTTTTTGTATTATTTAATTAATTAAAAAAATTCTGGATCTGTACCGACTAAACATATTAAAATTTCCGAGTTAAATTTGCAGTGAAGGGATGTGTGAAACTCATCGCCGATATCAGTGAAAACTCCAAGTGTTGTATCGTTCATCTCCTGCTTTGTTTTAGTTAATATTATTTTAAGTGCTAAGACGTCTCAGGTTTTGGAGCATGTGGTTTGGTTTGGTTGATGGTCGATCTCATCGATATTTGGTGGTTGTGTCGTCTCCAACGGGCGTCATGCGCCGTGGGGCGTCTCGTGACGCCGGCCCGCTCAGTCAGCAGTCAGCAGCAGGCCGGTGCGTCGGCTGGGTCCTGCGAGCCGGGCGGGCTAGTGATGTCAACACCAACACCAACACCAAGAGCAACAGCAGCCCAGGCACTGGCACTGGCTCTCGCAATCTTCTACTTCTACTCTACCAGTGCACATGTTTATGTGTGTGTCAGTGAGGTGATCTCAGTGTTGTCCCCGGGGACATGCTAGTGGACCCCTTTGCCGGAACCCAATTCCTGGACATATGTCTGTCAGGAGTCTACATCGCCGGGTGTCAGGGCCCGGAGGATATGTGCAGCATTTCCACAACCAGTAAGTATATCTTCCCAAATAAAATCAATACCCAAAAACTTTTCATTACTATTTCTTACTAAAATACACTTATTCTATTTCAGTTTATTATAGCATTCATACTTTAACACCATTCTTGCGACTGTCATTACAAAAACATGCTTCATTTTCTATTTAAAACGTAATTATGGAAGATTGAATTTAAAAACAAAAAAATATGCTATGTAATTAAACAATTTATGCAGCTAATTTAGAAAATTTTGCATCCCTTTTATAAAATATACCCGCTTCTTTGCGGCGCAAAACGTGTTGTCCATCATATCCGTAAGAAGGAATATAGCATTAGTCATTAAATTCAAATTATAAACGGACATTAAATGGAGTTTAATTGATCAAAACGAAATAACGATGAAAATCCGCGTATAATTCCAACACTTGTGAGTCATGTAGTTTTTTGCGGAAGATCAGACGAAGCATTTATCAAAAAAGAATGAAATGAACATTAATTAATAACTTGTTTCCGCATTTGATTGATATTTCTTACGTGAAGGAATCATATTTTTGTACTCTTAGATTTTTCTACTTATTGATTCTTTGTTACGTAACTGTCTTTTATTGGAGATTTGGTTTATTCTACAAACACAAAATTTTGAAATATATTGAATTAACATTTAATAACGAAATTAAAATATCTTCATACATAAATATGTAATTTCCAATTTTATTGAAATAATTATCGGAAATATCGTAAATTTAGCAAATTGCAAATTTAAATAAAATTACAAATTTAATCCGTAAATAATATAGTCATATATTTTTTTTGGAATTAATATTAATACCGAAAGAAATTATGTAAATTATCAGTCAATAATGTAAATGACAACATTTCATATTGCTTATTAAGATATGTCATGAAATTTATTATAAAGCCACAGGTTGTTTGTTGCATGTCAACAAAATCATTTGAATGAACCTAATGAAATAAAGATGTATAAAAAATTATAAAAACAAACATCATAAAAATTACTTTTGTTTAATATAACGTTCATTAAACACAAATGGTTAGCATTTATTAGAAAACTGGATAATTGTTTCATAAAATATAAAAGAACGGATGTAAAAAAAGAAACAAGTACTTCACTATTTAAAAATATCATATACAGGGTGTCTCTCTGTAATAAACCAGCAAATTTTAACTGTATACCAAATTATAGTACTCTACATAATTTCGGAAATATAGTGAAAATGATTAGGCAGAAGACGCACGTCAAAATGAAATATAACTTGTAGAAATTATTGGGTGTTATTTATTTTTTAAAAAAGAAAAAATAATATACTAGTATTAAACAAACGTATATATTACTGAATTTACAATTATTTCTAACCCAATCCTTAATCCTTTTACAAAATATAAAATTATTTGACATAACATGGTTATTCTCAGTAGTGCCAATACAACAATTATTTCAAATAATTATACAGGATGTTATATTTTAATGAATCCAGCAAATATCTCGCTTATTTATTAAGCTAGTAATTTCTTTCATATAACATGATTTATACAGCAACATGTAAGCTACTTGATGACGGATGTACATGATACCACTTCCGGTTTATTAGTAATTAATATCAACTTTGAAATTTCAAATGGAACATACTATATTTTTTTACAAATTTGAAAAGTACATCAAATTTGTTTTACAATCATATAAAATAATCCATATGTTACATTATTAAAAAGTAAAATGGCGGGCACTTTTTTATACACCTAGTCGAAAAGAGAATAGTGAGCCATGACTATGGCTTGAAATAAAACAATTGTAACACGGTAAATGTCAACCTGTAAATACTCAGTAATAATTGTCCTAACCTTTAGTTAATTGTTTTGTGTTTGTAGATTGTGTTACCGACTTTCCGAGTACTCTGTCTTGCCGAATTCCGCCTAGCAGAAATTGTTGCCAACATAGTGAAAAAATGCACTAAATTCATTATTTTAAAATTAAATTTCATTCAATATTCCACCATTTTCTATTATTATTAGAAATAGGAGTATTTTTTCCAAAATTTCCCGGTCACTTATCTGGTGGAGACCAGGGAAATTGACGTTTCTGACGTTGCTTAGGCGACGCGAAACAACACATTATAATGCGAGTACAAAATAGTTATTTACATACCAAGTGCGGGAACGTTTAGTTCCCGGACGAGTTAGTTTGTTTAATGCTTTGTACGCAATAATACACTGTATAGTTGAAATCGCTAAAAAAAAAACACGAAGAGCGATATTTTCTGGTTTGGTTTTAAAAGAACATTTCGTATACAATATTTTGTTGATATTATGTCTTTCATTGTTTTAGTTATTCAATGAAAATATAAAATAGTAAAATTGATTCATAGACCGAACTCTATTAAGTTAAAACAACAAACAAATGACAGTCACATCAAAGACTGTTATTCTAGCGTTTTATTAAAATAATAACAGGAAACAAATACTTCATTAAAATAATTTTATATGCCAAGTATTGTAATAATATTGTCATCCACATACAAACAATCTTTTCATACATTTACATTGTTATTTCATAGGATGTATGATCATTTGATTGATAACTTGTGTTTGTTCACAAACAAATTACTTCTCGAGGACTTTTATAAACAGAGAATACGAAAAATATTGATGTATAAAAGTAGAACATCAACAGGAATTTCTTCGTTTAATGAAAAGGAAAACATCAATATAGAACACTGTATTATTTGTATACAGTTGTTTTCAAAACAGACAATATGAATAAATGTTGCAACATCTTTATATTTTTTAAGAAATAATAAATTAACTAATTAAAATGATGAAACATGTATCGTCAAATATATTTTTCTACAGTCTACACAGAAAGTAACCATTTGCGCTCTTTTTTGTCAACGTAAAATGTCAGTTTGCCGCTCTAGCGCGACAATGTAGTAAAAACGCTCGCTGTCCAAATTTCTAACTATACAATGTTGAGAAATGTCACTTGTCTGCATTCTTAATGGAAACATTTAGTCAGGAACTAATGGCACTGTAGTGACACATTTACCACCTTTACAAATCAATCTGACATATAACTGCTCTGTCGGTATATTACATAACCCAAAAAAAAAAAATGCTGCACTGTTGTGAAAATACAATAGGGCATTCATTTACAAAAACGAAAGTATAAAATGTTTAGATTAAATTGAAGCAATAGGTCAAGAAGAATGGGAAATAACGATAAATTAAAATTAAATATAAAAGACGTTTTTTCTTTATATTAATCCTTATTAATTGAGTAGTAGTGTAAATACAAAGTGTACATTTTATTACTTTTTGTTATGGTGGAGGACTCCACTGTGGCGACTGTAAAAAAAATCTTGTGTGTTTCGAGCGCAAATGGACATTGTCGATTTCGAGAGAATGCGTCGCGCAGCAACAACCACTCAGTCGACAAATAATCTTCTACGAAATTTGTGAAATTTAATACTTCGACCGGTAATTTTGTAACAATTATTACATCCCCTACTGCATCACATTAGCTATTTGTGTATTAAGAGCGCACAATATGGCATTGTCGATTGAGAGGTTGTTGCCGCCGGATGCAGAAGCGTGTCATTCTCTCGAAATCGCCAATGTCCATTTGCGCTCGAAACACATAAGATTTTTTCTACAGTCGCCACAGTTTAATATAAAGAAAAAACGTCTTTTATATTTAATTTTAATTTATCGTTATTTTCCATTCCTCTTAACCTATTGCTTCAGTCGAATCTAAACATTTTATACTTTCGTTTCTGTAAATGAATGCCCTATTTTATTTTCACAATAGTGCAGCATTTTTTTTTTTTTGGTTATGTAATATACCGACAGGGCAGATATGTCAGATTGATTTGTAAAGGTGGCAAATGTGTCACTACAGTGCCATTAGTTCCTAACTAAACGTTTCCATTAAGAATGTAGACAAGTGACACTTCCCAACATTGTATAGTTAGAAATTTGGACAGCGAGCGTTTTTTCTACTTTGTCGCGCTAGAGCGGCAAAGTGACATTTTGCGTTGACAAAAGAGAGCACAAATGACTACTTTCTATGTAGACTGTAGAAATAGTTATTTGTATATCAAGTGCTGAAAGTCTATCTTTGTCGAACCAAAACGACAGTTTGTGTTCGACAAAGGACTTTCAACACGTGTTATACACACTATTTTTTCTACTCCTGCAAGATAAAAAATAAGGAAATAAAGATATTTTTTAAAAATAACGACATTTATTTTCAATTTTTGTATTTATGATGCGTATCTATGACAACAACAAACATTCTATACAATATTTGTAAGTAAAATTCGTTGCTAGGATACCGAAGCGTGCTGCAAAATTTTGCAGCACTAGTGCTGCAAAGAGTTACTTTCAACATGAAAAACAAACCAGAAAATTGTATTTTCAGAGCAGGAGTAGAAAAAAATAATTTGACGTCCCATTATTTGCATTCATTGCAAATATTTTATAAAATAGAAATTGTAAAAAATATTTGTAAACCATAACTGTGTTATGTTTTCGAAATGACCCAAAACTTTAATTTTTGTCTGATATCCGCGCTGACGACTATTGTGTATACCGCATATAATATTGATGAATTGTCATTTGCAATTAAACCAGACTAAATTGTAATTGTAAAATAAATAGTTACAATCCTAATTTTAATCAAATAGAAGTGAATAGAGACTATAGTAAAGCCCTACAGTGTTATTTGTATTTGTAATTGTATCCGTTTATCTCCCTCTAAAGTCATTGCCATCTCTCTCTTTCCCATCATGATATTCTCCCTTTTATAGATTCGACCTCCAACAATCACAAAAAGGGGTACAACACATTTCAATTACTTTTTAACAAGTTAATTACTAGTAAAATTACATGCGGTTCCTGTAATATACACCTTCTTTAATCATTATACATTTATGCTATTTGCTTATAAATCAACGCGGAAATTACTTGATTACTTGATTGACAGATGAAAGAGTAAAAAAAGTCCAGACGAACAAACAATCAATATTTAAATGTTATGTCATCTTTATAAAAACATTTAACGAAAAATGGTTTTCGAATATGGATAAAAACTGAATATGTTAATTAAGATGTCAAGGTTTCTCAAACAATTAATAAATCAAGGTATTTGCTTTTATGTACTGAAATAATTATTTAAATTACAAGTTACGCAAGTACACTTTTTTGCCCGTGATAGTCGGGCCAAAAAAGTTTTACGTGTGTATTGTATTTTAAATTGTTTTCGTTATCAAACACAATTTAATCAAAAAATTGCCGCAAACTAATTTCCATTGGTCAATTTTATAGTATTGCGATTACAGAAAGTTGATTCCAATTCAAATTAAAAACAAAAAATCTATCGATATCTATATTTTTTGTACATTCAGTTTTAAAACCTGGTAACCCTAGTTACAAACATCATCCAAGTCCGTTATTTGCTTCATATAGGCCTAATGACGTTAATAACTATTATGTGGCAAGTTCTGTAAAGTTTATAAAGGACTAGTATTGTAATGTCTTTAAAGGACTAGTCCTGTAATGAGCTACTTCCCTAACTTTTATGTGATTTGTGGCAAAACGGTTTTTTTACTTCCCGTCACCTATAGATGTGTCTTCAATATGACGATTCCAAAAAATAAATTTTTTTCGTATTCCTCAAATTTACATCCAGAAGAAGAGGTGATTAGATTTTGGTTATAATTGATCAACCGGATGTACCCTTATTTGAAAATTTTCTTAAAAAAAACGCAGTTAAATATCATTTATTGACATTTAACGTTGTTATTATAACATTATTTGATTGCATTTTATACTTCATATTCAACAGATATAGGTAAAAAATTATAAAGACATTAAATTTCTTAAATCAGTCAGTTATGCTAACCATGGAAACTGCTAAGGATGTTGAGATAGATGTTGGGGAAGACACGGAAAGATACGCTAAGGAATCAAAGAATAAGCGAAATAACTCTAGTGTTAGAAGTTCCTAGAAAGATATAAGAGAGAGGATTACATTGGTTTGAACATGTCATGAGGAGAGATGAAGAATATATTGGAAGAAGACACTAACGAATGGGAAAAGCTAAAGAAGAAGATGTTAGTGTCAAGTGCAATTTGCATTGTTTATGAAATAATTTTACTGGAAGTTTATGTATGGTTTTTTTTTTCACTATGTACGATTTGTATAAATTTATTAGCGAATTGGCAACCGACGAAGCAAAAGTGCTATGTTGCTTGCTTGTGCATTTCATCCCAAATAAATCGTTTTTGTAAAATTATAATTTCCGTTCTGGAAAGTTTCATTTTCTCTAAAACTCGATGTCCTTTATAATATTGGAATGAAAACTTGATATAGGATTATACCTACACTGTAATAATCTATAATTTCAATTTTGTAATGCATTTTATATTTTTGGAGGGAAGTTAAATTAACAGCTTTGAATATATAATACATATAAGAACGGCAACGCATATGGCCTAGCAAGATACTATATCTGTCTCTTTTTATTCAGAAAATTATTATAGATAGCTAGTGACTCCTACCAAAAAACTATGAACTACGGTAAATCGTGCTGACAGCATTGCCAGATACTATTTGTTAGAGGTATTCAATAATCAATAATTCAAAAATATTGTTTCATAATAACCAGATAATATATTTTGAATCTTAAATGTACATGTATACTTGTTTTACAGTAGCAAACTTAAAAACCTTTATAAAATCTTAACTTGCTGTTCTAGCTACGTGGCAACACTGTGCAACATCCACCTATTATGTATTTTTTGAACTAACTCAGAAATAATTCGTATACGGAGGGATAGATGGCACCTTCTCTCGAAATATTTAATCTAAATACAATACGTTGCGGTTCTTATATGTATTATCTATTCAAAGTTAACAGTTTTAGATTAATCTCAAAAGGATATTTTATAAAATATCAATCGTAATGCGTAAATCAGAAAAATTAAACACATACGGATAATTATAATATTTTTCAGTAGATTAGTATCTGTTACCAACAATATGATGAAAATTAGAATAATTATTGAAACTAGACACGCAAAAATACATTTCTTTTTAAGTTAAAAGGCATAATAAGTTAGACACAGAAAAATATTACAACAATAACTTTGGAAATATCATAGAAAGAAATTTGAACAATTTGTTAAAATATTCCTATTTTTCCGTTGTTGACAGATATTATTTTCGAGAAATTAATATTCGTATGTTGTTTGATGCTGACGCTATTTCAAAGTTTCGTATTTCTTGAATATTTTATGGCCAATAGGGATTTATCCGCTGTTATTTAATTCATAAGTTAAATTACCCATTCGTAAATGAAATTCACCCAGTATGTAACTTTAATTTGTTCCGTAACTGTTATTTAGATAAAGTAGCTACATTAATAATTAGAAACAGTTTGTAATTGTAACAAAATGCCAGAATTGTATATACGAGATTGGATTGAAAAGTTTCCGGAATCACTGAGAAGACCTTGGTTTTTCCAAAACAATTTTATGTCGTTCTTTTGTTTAACTCTTCATATGAACTGTCAATAAATTTCAGTACACAGGCTTGCAAAAAAATGGCGTACACCTATTTTTTGCTGTATTAAGTCGATCTTGATTTTTAACTTGTCAATGTCACTAGTGTCAATTAAGATGTCAAAATTAATAGAAATTCAAATAAATACTTGGCTGTTCTTTCATTTTTCTGGAATATATTTCTAATTTAATAGTAGGCAAATTAAACACAATGAAGAACTTTCCCCACAATAGATCACATATGACAGTGACAACATTGTCAGTTTTTACATTATTTACTTAGCTAAAAAAATGTGGATTTTTTTGCAAGCCAATGTACAATCTGTCTATCAGTCTAATCGTGAAAAGCGATTGTGTTGATCTACCTAGCGTTAAATCGATAATGGATAAAACGACGTTCGTGCGGTGATGAAGTTTTTTTATTTGGAAGGAAAGACGGCAACGGAGCTCAAGACCAGGTTGGATGCTAGGGTTTCGCCACGTTCAGGTCGCCCAAAATCGGCTACCACACCGGCAATCGAGGATAAAGTCTATAATATGGTTCTGGAAGATCGCCGAATGAAAGTACGTGAGATTGAGGAAGCCTTAGGGATCTCTTATAAACGTGTAGTTCATATTATCCATAATGAGTTGGGCATGAGAAAAATGTGCACCATGTGGATGCCGTATTTGCTTAATTCGGAGCAAAAGCGAATTCGGGCACGAACCTTAGCCGAAAATTTGGACTTGTTTAAGAAAAATTCGATTTTAAAAGACGTTTCATAACCGTGGATGGAATTTGGATACACCATTACACTCCAGAGACGAAAATTCAGTCGAAAGCGTGGATTTGACATGGGGAATCGGCCCCGAAGAAAGCAAAATATGCTAGTAATATGGGCTATTGTCACTTGCAGTGGACTTAGTACAATGGCTTATCAATCCTGTTTTTATCAAAGTACCTATATTAGTAGCTTAATTCTCTAATTTGGCACCATCCATTCCTTAATAGCCTCTCGTTCTGTCTAGGATGACACATGGCACTTATATTTTAGCACTCGACCTTCATTCGTCCTATAATTGTCGCGAGACGGCCGTGCCATAAACCACAGCTCAATTGAAGCGTATTAAATTTATAACACAGGCTCAGCTGCCGATAGGGTCTCTACAACTGTCCCTAAATTGTACCTACTCTCTTAGGTTAGCTACGAATGAGTACGTTAAAACAATGTACAAGAAATTGCATGCTACACATAAGGCGATTTCGGGCGACATACCCGTTCACTTGCTTGGATTAGTTACGGTTAGTTATGGTATGATATGGGCAGTCATAGCGCCAAAAATCGTCTGGTTCACTTGTTGACACTGTGCTTGGAGGTTATGTATATTCTGCGACATTTAAAACTGTCAAAAATAGTGTCTGACAGTTAAAATGCACATCAATAAGAAAATTAAATTGTGTTTATATTTAGCACTGGAGGACAAATTAAATACTTCAGTGTTAAATAATAGTGGATTATTTATATTCTTTAATAAAAAGAATGATACTATTGTTCTATAATGTGTCTAATATACTGAAAAATAAACATAATAGAACACGAGACTTTTACGAAAAGTGCATATCTAAATATTTAAATTATGATTTTTTTATATACAAGCAAAGCATTGCTAAAAGAACTAGGAACATTAATACACAATAAAAAATCTAGTGGAGGTTTTATTTCGGTTCCTTTAGAAAAAGCAACGTTATCTGGCTACAGGCGACACTTTAATATCAACAAGCTATGGATTTAAATTGCTGAATCTTCAACATGCTTCATTATTCCTATAGGTTTTCCATAATATATTTTATAGCATACGTATCATCTACAAACTAATCATTATTATTTTAATTCATTTTTTAAACTTTATTCTGTACTTAAATTTTCATAATAAATTCGTTACTTCCAGAATATCGCATATTTCTACAATATCGAGAAAGATAGTTTATCCATATTTAAAATGTCTCAAAAAAAATATCCTATTTTGACATAAAGACCACGACACCGACTGTTCTAACTTTTGACATTTCAAAAGAAAATGACATAATAAAAAGAGATAGAAATAGTGAACCGGAGCTGACCCGGCTCGCAAACCCGTTCAGCTGTGAACACTGATCCAAGCATACCGGGTAAGCTGTTCCTAGCGCCCGAATGTGTGAACGCACCTGAACGCAACATACCGCAAGTGAACGGTTGTCGCCCGAAATCGCCTATAGGGATTGGGGGTATACGCCTATAAACTTTGTTTTGACAGTTTAGTACTATTGTTGGTTACCAAAATGTCATTCATACTTATAAAAAAATATCTAGACAAGACAGGCTTTTTTAAAAGCCATATTATAGATATTAAGGATACAGGTTTGATATAGCGTTCATAATGAAACGCATGTGATACACGTAAAGATACTTTACTCAAGAGAGTTGGACTATCAATATGACCATTTATAATTTTATAAAGAAAAATTAACAACAACAGAATGTGCGCCGACCCACCTAATTTTGAATACTTTTGACTTCCAACGTTAGTATATCTTCTTCCTTTGACTCTACAACAACTCTTAATTTTTCTTGAAATTTGATTTTCATTTATCTCACTTCATAAACGTAATCCAACATTTTACAGATGTTATTTTACGACAATCGTCGCTGCTAAACCTCTTAACGGTAAGCATTTTCCCCTTGCCTGATGATGGGAATTAATTTCCCGAAATCGATCGCACCATAGGAATGAATAATAAAAATATATAAAAAATTATTCAATATTAGTATACTTATTATTTCCTCTACTACTCCTAATAAAACTAACACTAATTTTGATTTGTGAATGGGCCTTAAGCGCTTGTAAATATTTTTTTCAAGAATTTTCTCAAAAATACAAAGTTTTGATATAGGACGATAGCTGTCAACAGAAATTCGAAAACCAGTCTTAAAAATGGGAGCAATTACAGGTGTTTTCCTTAGGCTGGAACATTGACCTTCAGCAAGCGATGTATTAAAAATAATAGATATATTCTGGTTCACGAAAGATGACTATTCATGGTCACTTGTTCGAAGAAAGAATACACAGCACTTTATACAGTAGTAACTTAGTAACATTTCATGTTAGAAAGAGAAAGATTATTGGACGTATGTCTATACAGTTTATGTTGTATGACAGATATATGTAAATGGTGACATTACTTTCCAACACATTACAAATAATAATGACGTATGTCGTAGAGTTACAGATATCTAATTATCTACTGCACTGCCCTCTGTCCTAATAGTTACCCAGTGACGTTGACATTTAAATCAAATTATTATTCCATGGTTTTTGTCAAGTCTATGTTTTTGGGTTTTGCAAATATATATAGGTGAAGAGCATAAATCTTTGAGAAAGGCGTTATTTAAAAAGAAACATAATTGTCATATAAATTACACTAATTTTTTTCAGTTTCGTGAATCAAACTTTAGTGGGCAAAAACATGTGGCACAATTTTTATGTATAGGAGAATTTCTTATGTTTTGGCAATAATTTTCCTTGTATTGTCAAGTTATACCTATTTCCTACGAAATCCAATTCACTCATTTCAAGACAACGGCATTTACACCCAAAACTTTTCCTTTGTTAAGTGAACTCGTGTACATTTAATTAGAGCAAATATTAAGAACTATTAATGCGAATTACTTAAATTAATTAGGTTAGTTCGGAAGAGAAATAATAAATTTGCTGTTAGTTTACAACTTTGACCTTTTTTGATAGTAACTTTCCTCTAAATCTTTCATCGTAAAAAGGAAATATATTATCATTTAAAGAACCTACATCCTATAAAAACGCAAGAAATTTCAAAATGACAAATCTACCGACTGTAAAAGCGTGGAAAAACAAAACAATAAAATAAAAGGTAAAGTCAACATTCATAAAAACAAACAGAGAACCAAATTCAGATGTAAGCCGACGGCTTAATGTTCAAATAAAACCTTTGGTGTGATTGGTTGCATGAAATGTCACCCGCCAATCACAACCGGAAGAATAAATAAATGTAGGGCGATTCACCGTCCACTGTTGGAGTCAAGCGAATGAATGACCACAAATAAACGAAGAGATATCAATGGGAAGACGGTTTTTCACTACAAATTAATTCAAGATAGGAAATTGAAAAGGGCACAAAAGAATTATTGGGCTATTGGCTTTAAATGGGGACATGAATCTGAATCTTAAGATAGTTATATCGTGAAACTGTTTTGCCCAGAATTAATTGAAATTTTAACTACATCTCAACTGAAGTATAATCTACCTGCTGTCCAAATTGACCACGCGGTAACTGAGATATTTGCAATTAAATTTGGCCTTTTTAATACGTGAAGAATAGGAAATGGCAAAATAAACATATTTTAAATTATAACTTTTATATCCATACCGACATTTAATCGAAAAACTAGTATGTTATAGAAAACTAATTAACGGATTTTACGTAAAAAATAGAAAATTATTTACCACTCAGATTTAATTTTATTGCCTCTAGAAAATTATAATCTGAAGATACGATAAATAGGTAGAATTATACTTGACAACCATGTACAAGCGTTCCAGATGGAGTATCAGTTAAGTTAACAACGCCCGCTTGGTATTACCGAAGTGATCTTTGGTTAAAGGAATTTCAGACGTACATTCGAAGGAATTTTAAATTGGTATTTTACGTGAAAAGCATGAAAACTTTAAACAGTATAATACTACTTTTGTAATTTTAAGAAAGAAATATGTTAATTTGTTTTGCAGTTTCCATTTGTAGTTTAGAACTAGTATTATATCTCAAAATATCTTATTACTTTTTTACCAGAATGTACCAATAAAGGTCTAGGTGCGACGTTGCCACTGTTATTCTTCAACATTCATATTTTAGTGTGAGTATATTGAAATACGACACTTGTGTATGTGTTAGTACGATTGGTACAGTTCAAAAAAATACTTTTCTACGGAAAAATAAAGAAAATTCATCTGTTACAGTGTTTGATATTAGCTTTTAACTATTTTGATGCAATCTGTGTATATAATATAATGTTAAAAATATAAGTTATTGCAAATATAAACTGCATTAGCTTAATTTTTATTTTGAACATAGAACAAGTTTTTGAATAGGTACACTCGAGTGACAACTACCTTAATACTAATATGAGTATGTCTGGAGATTTGTAAAAATCAGTGTATACAACACAATAAAACTAAATTATTGTTACTACTGTCCTTTTCAACCATAACAAACTTCTCTTGAATAAAATGAAGATACAAGTCTTTAAAGTCAGACCAATTAATGTTAATTAGCTGTGGAAAATTTTGAAAAAATATTTGGAAATCAGTTTCTATTAATGTTTTATAAAAACAAATTAATACACAAAATGCATAGTGGGTTTTGGAGGATGATGTAGATTATAATTTATAGTGTATTAAAACAAATTCGTTTGTAACAAGTTTTGCATCTCGTGGGTATATACACACAGTCACTCATGTGCAAGTGGAAATAATTACATAAATATTTTGTCAAGCTAACAAGTATCGTCATCGTTCCGTGGAACACATTGTGTCCCATATTTTCTCGCCGGTATCCCTATGTAAAATGCATGGCAGAAAATGAGCTTCGTTCCTAAACTAAGCACCAACACCAGCATTGTGAATTCCGTAAATAAACTTTTAATATTCTTTGACGGTATATGTATTACAAAATACGAAAACGCGCGTTGCTCCATATTTAATTTCGTCATTAGTCAAAGTATTTCTATTAAAGCCCAAAAATGAACGTACTTGTATTACATTTATTTTTGATTTTTGACACTTGGCCGGGACATATAAACCATGGGTACACAAAGGAATAATGAACAAAATTAAACTTACCCTTACTGGAGGCGGAAAATTTTATCGTACGAGATTGCGCTGGAAGTCCTGAAAAAAAGAATTACTTTAAAGATTTTGAATAAGACCATTTGTGGAGTGTAGATTTCATTAGATAGTTATGAATTATTGTAAAGAAAAAAACTTCAAACAAAAAATGCATATAATTAATTCATCTATAACTATTATTTGAGTATATTTCTCTGAAATAATCCATAAACAATTGATAGAGAAAAATAATGCTCGCTAATCAGTTGTTCATACTAACAGTTATTAATTATAATTATATATTTAGTAAAAGGTCCAATTTTCAATTGATTTTGCAAATAATTATCCGACTATAATTTTGCTCTGACTATAATAGGATATAGAGATTTGAATGAAATAAAATCTAAATAATATATTTTAAAAATTACCTTGTGGCATCAGGATTTTTTATACGCTGAACCAGATATTAAAATAAAAATTAGTAAAAAATCCCACCTACGAAGAAAAGAATTGTATTCGTTTAATATTTACTCATATTTATAATAATATTCTCACCAAATTTATGTAATACTTCCAAAATTACAAAAAAAATGTCATTTAAAATATGACACAAGTCAAAAAAAAATTATTAAAAATATTTACATTTGTTTAGGTTGCTTAGAAACAGAAATCTAAAGTGAAAAATGATTTGAAGCCTATTTTTGGCCAGAGTGCATACTAGTATTCATCCAAATTAATATGGCGTCCTTTTGACTAATCAACTATGTGAAAACTATTTTTATATTGTTTGCAGTGGCGTATATTGACACCTACATGAGACAAGTATGACCAGTGCCGGATTAGGGAAATATGGGGCCCTAGGCAAAGAGTTTACGTTGGGTCTCTAGATAGATATATGTAGAATTTTTGGTGTAGAGTGTGGGTAAATGTTAAATACAATAGGGCGCGAACAGTCATGTGACTTTGTTGGCCTTGACAAGCAGATATGGTGGCTCGTGTCAGAATGATAGCTAGTAATTATGTACATAGATGTCAAATAACATAATTTTTCATACTAAATTTAGTGATTTTCCAATTCCATGTGGTTTAGTGTCCTCGACAAGTAAATACCACACTCCTGGTAAGAAATTAACAACGTGAGTTTAGATAATATTGAAATTTGACATTTATGTAATTACTAATTGTCATTCTGGCAACTCCCCATATCTGCTTGTCAAAGCCAACAATGTCACATGACTGCTCGCGCCCTACACTTATGTAACCAAAAACGGAAGTGGCGAGAGGTTGAGGCACCGGGTTTTGAAACCCACTAAACCCTCTTAATATACGCCACTGACTGTTTGAGATAATGTTTTTGACTTGTATAAAAAAACTAAACAAGGAATTGAATTTTCGTAAATATTTAGACATCACAACGAAAAAAATTTGGACCACAAGCCCTGCTTTAAAACGTTGTTTTGAAACATGAAATTTCTAATCTATAATGTAGATTTTACAGCTTAGAAACGAAAAATAATTATTTTGTATAAAGAAACCACTGTATACAGTAGTACTCATTTTTACCTCTCGCTAAGAGAGGTATTGCATTCATGCTAAAAATCGCATATCCAGATTTTATTGAATAAGCACGTTTTAAGGTCCTTACAATCCGATTTTAACATTTTTACGATGATGTCTGTGTGTGTGTGTGTGTGTGTGTGTGGATGTGTGTGTGTGTGTGTGTGTGTGTGTGTGGGATGTTGGAAGGACGGTTACTCAAAAACTATAAGACTTAAAATTTGTTTAACAACGTATTTCCCAATCGGACATTCCCGGGAAGATCTGAAAAGGTTTTGGTAACAATTGGACAACCGGAAGTAGAAGATTCTTGAAAAAAAATCTTCTAAATAATATTTTTTGAAAATTTTTCGTGGTAATATTAAAGAAAATTAAATTCTCTATGATCTGAAAAGGTTTTGGTAATAATTGGACAACCGGAAGTAGAAGATTCTTGAAAAAAAATCTTCTAAATAATATTTTTTGAAAATTTTTCGTGGTAATATTAAAGAAAATTAAATTCTCTATCTGATACATTTAAATATTTTATTATATATTCCATAGATTTAGAGATAAAAGAAGTATAATATATAAAATAATCTATTGTAATAAATTTGACAGCCGAAAGAATGCCATGAAAAATAGTTGATAATTTAAATTATTTGTAACTGACAGATAAATGTCAGTGTCAGAAATAATGAGTAATGAATTAAAAATGTACTTGGAGAATCCCTTAGTTCTTGATCTGTGACTATTATGGAGATGACAAGTCTAGGTTGAAGGACTTAAATTTGTTTCAAACATTATGGGACAATGTACACCAGTACTGTAGACTAGAGTAACTTTGAATTGCGAAAAAGCTATCAAATTCTTCTCAAGTAAGTTGTAAATATTGACAAAATCGGAGTGCAATCTATCCGTCACTTTATTAAAGGGAATTAAGGTTATTTAGATGTAACAAGTATGAAAAAATAAAATGTAAAAGAAGATATATAAGAATAGATGCACAATCCAGATATATACATTTTAGACCGCCCAAAATTAATGTTTTTACTAGAAGAATATGAAGAGAAAGTAAACAAAGTTGTTCGAATTGAAAATTGCTGTTACCAGCCTAATATTTATATATGGTAAACTCTACTTTGTAATTTATTGTAACATAATTTATGGTAAAATATCTTCATGTTGAGACATGCTATTATTGAATAATAAAGAAGTTTATACGTCATAGATTTATATGAATATATTATTTGTATTTATAAAAATAATCTTTGCTTTATGCATACAGCCAGGTAAAATATACGGCGAGAGGTTATGTGCTGGCCACATCAGATTTTTATCTTTTTGGAAAAATTAATGATTGTTTGTTGAGATCGTGAGGTAAGATCTTGTTAGCTTTATCAAATTAAGAAAAACAAAATAATAAAAACGCGGCAAAACGAACAAAATGATTTCGTGCTTGAGTTCTATTAATACAACTGATTATTGCATTATTGTTAGATGCGACTTTCAGATAAACTTATCGTGTTGCCTTGTTGAATAAATCACGCCATTTTGGCATAATACATCCCTTGATGTCATATTTATTACGGACAATTTACGAGTTTTCAATTCTTTTTATACTCACCAATAAAATACGACCTACACATTAGAGTGTATTTTCTATTCATCTACAGCTAGTATAGTACTTTTTTATTTTCTACCATTTTTATTATCTTTTACAGTATTAAAAAATCTGATGTGGCCAGCACTTTACCTTCCGCCAATTCTACATATTTTGTACAAATTCCACACAGACAATTTCTTGTAAACGATTCATTATTAGTACCAAATATTTGAATATTCTATTTCCATGGTGCAGCTTTTAGCAGCATAGGATGCATGATAATTCTTTATAATTTTTTACCCTATCGCTAAGAGAGGTATTGGATTCGTGCTAAAATAGCATATCCAGATTTTACTGAACAAGCACGTTTTAAGGTCCCTACAATACGTTTTTTTGTACGATCGACGCAAAAAGAAAATTAAATTTCATTTCAAGATTATATTGACATGATTATTTAGTCAGTGTTTACATTGTGTTGATTGTATTTTTATTTGTTCTTTAATATATTTGATTTAATTTTTTTCAGAAACTTAGCAGCTCAAAATTACAATTATTGTTTGTATGAGTCTTTCCTGATGGCGTCAATATGAGATGTCATTAAAAGTTTAGGATCAAAGAGTATACCTAATTCTCGTATTATGGTCTTTACTTCCAGAGGAACATTGCTAATATGATAATTAAAGCTGATTAAATTGCGATTTCTAGTGAAATTCATAACATTTAGATGAATTATAAATAATTATGTTGACAATAAATATATAATTTAGTTAGATCAGTTTGTAATGCAAAACAGTCATTTATTTTTGTAATGGCTTTAAAAATTTTAAAGAATGTTCATTTGTTCAGTAATTGAACCTCTTTCCATATCTATCTTAGAAAAATCTCAATTCCACAACATAGAAAACAGTAGCTAATTCCCCATCTTCATCCCGCGTTGGCGTCGCTTTGCGGGGGCGGGGGCGTCTATTGATCAGCGAGGGCGCGGGTGGAGGGGGGCGCACGACCCAGTTACCGTCCCAACGCTCGACGCCCGCCAAGTGCCATGCTAGCGCTCCGGTGCGGCCACGGGGCGGCGTCAGCCGTGATCTTCTCTCTGACATTTGTCCCTTGCCGGAGCACCGGAGGCCTACTGTACTACAAGTACAGGCGGACTCGACATCGCGAGAGATAGTCTAATATAGGCTCATGGTTATTCAGTAAGAGGGCAAAGCAAGCTAGGATTTTTACAGAGTAAGGAAGATATTTTTACAAGTGTTGAATAGATCAATTTGTGTGACTCCAGTTATTAGCGTACTCTGGTGTTCCAGAAGGAAATGAACTTAACATTTACGCAATTAAATATATAAAAAAAATCTGATGTTGCCAGCACAATACCTCCCGGTTTTAAATTTTCATTACATACAAAGATATCCGATTAAGGTTATCTACGAATTGTATAAATTCAGATTTTTGTTTCGCTCTTTCTGACAAATTCAGTAGTGTCGTTTGTTTAGTTTTTATGAGGGTACATAAGATAGTACTGTTATTTTATTCTTATAAAACTGTGACAATAAAAGCATTCAAAATTCAAAAATAAGTCAACTGGTAAGTTTATTAGCAAATTTAAAACCAAAAATGTGAAAAATAAGATACTGACACAATGTCAGTGTCAGTGACACTTACAGAAAATAACGTTATTCATACGGCTATGAATCAAGATAATGTATCTGAATTAATATATAAAGTTACGTTACAGCGAAAATATTATCAACAACGAGCATCGTTTTAAAGTGAAATGTTTTAACTCAGTCGAAACAATATGAATTTTTGAAAGACAAGCGTGTTATATCCATCCTTATCGCACACGCTAGCCTCTGCAAATCTTTGAATCTATAGAAGATATAATAATTTTTTTAAATGTATCGGATAGAGAATTTTGTTTTTTACCTTCCGTCACCTCTAGGTAAGGAAGGTATTGTCTTTGGTCAAAAAATTCGGTGGTGAGTTTTCATTGAATAAGCACGTTTTAGGGTCTTTACAATACGATTTTACTATTTTTACGATGATGTCTGTATGTGTGTGTGTGTGTGTGTGTGTGTGTGTGTGTGTGTTCGTGTGTGCGTGTGTGTGTATGTGTGTGTGTGTCGACGCTGTTTCGTGCACGATATCTCCAATACTAGAATTCCAAAAATTACAATTCTTGCGTATTCCTCTTCCTTACAACCATATGCAGACCTGTATAGATTTTGGTTATAATTGGTTAACCGGAAGTACCCTCATTTGAAGATTTTAACAGTTAAAATTGAAAAAATCAGTTAAATGTTATTATAACTTAAGAATATATTATTGTCTATACGATTTGATTGCATTTTATATTTGATATTCAACAGATATAGAGTTAAAGAAGAATAACGATAATAAATTTTATATAAATTTCATAATTCAGCCAGCTATGCTAACTTAACCATGGAAACTGCTAATATATTCAGGTAATTCAAATTGACAGATGTCAGTATCAATAAAATGAAATCAATGAAAGAATAAGGGAAGTAACTCTAGTGTTAGAAGTTTCTAGATATAAGAGAGACGATTACATATTGGTTTGAACATGTCATGAGGAGAGATGAATATATTAATAGAAGGTGGAAGAAACATAGGAAGACCAAATATAAGATGAAGAGACTGTATTGTAGAAGACTTGAGAGAAAAGGAACTGAATGAGGACGACACGCAAAACAAAAATGAGTGGAAGAAGAAAATAAAAAATAGCGACCCCCTAACGAATGGGAAAAACTAAAGAAGAAGATGTCAGTGTCAAGTGCAATTTGCATAGTTTGTTAATGAAATAACTTTACTGGAAATATAGGATCTTTTGCAAGAAAATTTATGTATGGGGCGCGTGCAGTAACATGACTTTGACCCGTGTCAAAATGACAGCAATTAATTATGTCCATAACTGACAAGTGTTATAATTTTTCAATCAAAATTTCAATTATTTTCTTATTTCATGTGGTTTGTTTGTTATCAGGAGTATGGAATTCAGTTGCCGAGAAAGGGAATCACATAATACCAAAAATTTATAATCTTTTGCAAGAAAATTTATGTATGGAATTTGTACATAATACATCAGATTTTTAATATTTGTAATAACATAAATCTTCAAAAGAAGAATTTTGTTAAAATACTACTACGGTTGTCCAGTTGTTACCAGAACCTATTCAACTCGTCCCATTATTGTTCGGTTGAGGAATCCGTCGTTACACAGGCCTTTAGCCTTATAGACATGAGAAATCGTACCTCCAACAACCACATATACAAACACGCACATACACACATCCAAACAAACACACATACACACACACAGATATCATCGTGAAAATGTTAAAATCGGATTGTAGGGACCGTAAAACATGGTCATTTACCAAAATCTCGATATGCGATTTTTAGCACGAACCCTGTACCTCTCTCACCAAGGGTAGCGGGAGGTAAAAATCTTACAGCAGAACGAATAACAATTAAGACTTAATGTCAAGATATTTCACAGCATACAAACGTTTTTTTTTAAGTACGAAAAGAATTTAATTTAGCAAATTGGACTATCTCAGTGTAAAGAGTTTTTTTACAGTCTTCTTCGTTGCCACAAACCTTCCCTGTGGTGCTTTATCTACTACACTTACATTACATTACATTGAGGACGAGTCTATTTGTCCACAATGTTTATTTCGTACTCTACCCTTTGACTACTAACACCGTAAAGATATTATTTCACGTTAGTTCTACTACATTTGCATTAATTTGATACTATATTATAATTCTAGTAACATTATAATAGAAGAATAAGTTTGATTTATTTATAAAAAAATACCGAATGAATCTGTGTAATGTCATTGTCACCCACATATTATTATGTGAGTATGTGGTGCATTATTTATAGCGTCACAAACTCGGAAAATCTCATAGGGACAAGAAATGAATGATATATTCATTTATTTTATTTCTTTTGTTATATACAGATCTAGAGAACACGTAAAAAATTCGGTCGTCAGAAGTAGGTCAGTACGGCCGCATTAATATTTTATAAAGTAATGTTTCGCTGTTTAGGATGGTGTTTAATATATTTCTCTTTCACATTTGGTAAATAGGAAATAATAATACAGGTTTTTTTTTAGAAATTTTATACCTTTTGTTCCCACTTGTAACAGATTTTCTGGAATATTTATTTCTTTTCTGACAGTATGAGACATAAAAAATCTGATGTACAATACCTCCCGTTGTATTTAATTTTTATTCATGTAAATACTTAAAATTAAATTTAAATACCAGATTCGATCCCGACCAACGCTAAATATTTCGAATTTTAAATGGCACGAAACTGACCCCAGTATTACACTCTCCACGCCAGCAATGAGTGCTCGTGAGGTGACGTCTAGTAAACGCTCTCACGGTACAAATATGTCATCATCGTTACCGAAATCTGTGTACAAAGCATATTGGTACACCCAGCAATGGGTAATATGCCGTGACGATATATTTATTATATTTATTTATATGGCACAAAATTAACCCCTGTGGTGCACTCTCCACGCCAGCTATGGGTGCCCGTGAGGTGACGCCTGGTAAGCGCCCGCACGGTACAAATATTCCATCAATACCGATATCTGTACAAAGCAGATTGGAACACCCAGCAATGGGTATATGCCGTGATGAAATATTTATTTATTTATTTATTTATATACTTACGTATATTCCCACATATTTACTTATGCTGGTAACTTAAGTTCCTTTCCATTTAATTATTGTTCTATTTACTATTTTCTTTTTAAAACGTTACTTATTTGAAATGCTTAATTTGTTGACAGTGACATATATCTGTCAGTTACATGCATTTGAGGTTTAAACTGTGTAACGATGGAGTTGCGGTTAAAGCGTAGGCTCCGGGATTAAAATTATAGCTAGTTTTATAAATTTATCCATAAAATATATAGAAAAAGTATTAATGCCAACCTGTAGAAAATTTAATAATCTTTAATTTTTATGTAACATAAATCTCGAAAAATTAACATTTAAAGGTATTTTTCATCAAAATCTAATGGTTTCTTTCCATATTAGAATAAGCTACAAGTACAAAGTTTCAAAATTTTCTGAACGATTTGAGTTAGAGCGTGAAGAGGATTCACACACACACACACACATACACACACATACATCATCGTGAAAATGTTAAAATTGGATTCTTGGGACCTTAAAACGTGGTCATTTACCAAAATCTCGATATGCAATTTTTAGCACGATTCCTATACCTCCCTTACCAAGGGTAGCGGGAGGTAAAAAATATTTTAGAAAACAAAATGAAATATGTAAAAACTATGTTATTTACTATTATAATTGTCAATGTTTTCAAACACATTTAAGTTTTAATTGAACAAATGAGAAGCAAATATTACTTACTTAAATGCGGTATGTGAAGCAAGATAATTTTCAACAATTCGGAATTGTCTTTGTGATATACTTTTCACAAACACTTTGTAATATATTTTTCACTAATACTTTAAAACTTTCAATAATAAAACAACATCTCAATAAAACATAATTACCGATAAACACATACCGACATTGGCCAAACTAAACTGTCACTCGGCAGTGTTGCCACCGGTATGAAAATGAAAATCTTTTCAATGTATAATATTAATATATAAATTAATATTAATTTAACTGTTTATTGATAGTAAAATTATTATTTTTACATACAATATGCACGGAGAATTTTATAATTTATAGGTTTCAATTTAATATTTCGAAATTAATTATATTTTATACTAATGGTCACACTGCAACGTTAGTTTTGAACTGAATATGAAAATTTTAATTGACACTTTTATTTCATTATTTCTCACTACAAATTCAATATACTATATATATTAAAAATTTACAAAATGTATTTAATTTATGTTGCAAAAATATACCTACTTAACAACTTTGATATGAAAACTTTAACTTGCACTTAATACTTTGAAACGCAGTTTTTATTTTTAGGTCATAATTTAAAATTAAAGTAACTTTATTACTTAAAATTAGTTATAAAGTCGTTTCGAATTTTGAATTCCGAGCAACGCCTGGTATATTTACTAGTTGTTAAAATACTTAAAACAACCTTACAAAATTAAAAATGTGTTTATGCTACAAAAAAATACGAATAATAAGTTTATTTTATTTATTTGTTTATTTAACCGAAACGAAAACCAATACAATATTTTCAAAAACCGTTACCGATAACCGAAACCGAATTTTTATTAATATAAAAACTGTTAACCGTTACTCCAAAATTTTACGGATAGCCATCTATAATATTTAAATCAAAATTATTTTCTAATTTCTCAATTATCTTATTTTCCTTTTTTTTTTTCAAATACATTAATAAAATCGAATACATCGTTGAAAAGGGAAAACAAGATGGTTTATATTTAAGTAAAATAATTATAGGTTGCTATTTATTAATTAATAACTACATCTGCCATGTATGTAAAATAATAAAACTTTAAACTTTTGTATGAGCCATTTATTTCTATTACTTATAATAAAAAAGTTAGGGAGGGACATCTTCCCTCACCCTATATAATACGTATTTGTTGTTTACGTAGTTTTTATAGTGTTTAGAGTAAAATATTTTGAGTTGCAAGATGCATAAATAAAGATAAGAATTATGCGAAAGAAAATAAAAATAGATCCTTTCGCTTGTCAAATCCGTGTTAGAAACTGCTGATCAAGACAGCGTTGAATTCGTATCTCAGGCTTCGTTTTACGTTATCGTTATATTTGCCACGCCGATTTAACGTGGTCACTCCTTTTTATAGCAGCTTTTTTCTTTTATGAAGTAATTTCGTGTTGATGGCTGTGTGATTTTGCTGATCTAGATTAGCTGACGATCAAATTAAATCTGTTGCAGTTACTGGCATCACATGCTGATTTACTATTATCTTGCAGGAATGCAATATTAGGAGCACAAAAGCAAATTTACATTTTTGAGTAGCAATAGGACGAAACATTCTGACGCTTACTGGAATCCGCAGAATTACATAATATAAGAAAATTATGAAACTTTTTCATTGGAAAATAGAAAATATTAACAGTTACAAACGCGGAATTGTTTAAAAAAAATTAAAATCTCCATAGGGCGTAATTTCTCTAAATATACCTCAACCTAATATATAAATATTTAATATTATGAAAATATTTCTATTTTTATTAATCATTGCATAAAATTCAGTTAATTTTTATTATAAAAAATCTGATGTGGGCAGCACAATACCTTCCGTCAATTCTACGTATTTTGTACAAATTCCACACAGATTTTTTTTGCAAAGTATTCTATGGGCCTTTTTTTTAGGGGAGAAATGAACTGATCTTACCGCGTACTGAACTGAACTGAACTGGGCCCTTATTCTTGAGCGTTCGTAGTTACATTCGTATTCGTATACGCATTCGTTTTCATGTTAGTAGTGATAGTAGTCTGTGTTTCAAAAATAATATTATATATGTCAGTGTCAGTGTCAATTGTATTGTCACATTTATTCAGATCACTTACAAGTTAAGAGTTCACTTTAATCACATATTTATTAACGATTAATAAATATTTTTTTAACTTGTAAATGATGTGAATAAATGCTGCAATACAGTTGACACTGACAATGACATATCCAATATTGTTTTTGAAACACAGACTACTGTGACTACTAACATGAAAACGAACGTGAATACGAATACGAACGAAATGAAGAAGGCTCAAGAGTACGGGCCCTGAACTACTTCTAAAAAGAACAAAGATATTATGTAAAATTTATTTGACACTTACATCTGTCAATTAGTAATATTTGAATATTCTGCTTCCATGGTGCAAATTTTAGCAGCATTAGGTTGCAAGATATTTCTTTATAATTATTTAACTCTAAATTCATTGAATATGAATAATAAAATATAATTAAATCGAATAAAGAATAACATATTCTTTTATTTATAATAACATAAAAGATCAAAAAATGATATTTAACAGCGTTTTTTCAAGAAAAACTATTAAAATTTTCAAATTAGGGTACTTTCGGTTAACCAGTCATAACCAAAATGTAATCAACTCTTTATATGGACGTACGAAAGCGGAATATGAAAGAATTATAATTTTCGGAATTGTAATATTGTAGTTATCGAAGGAGAATTTTTTGTCACACACAAACACACACACTGACACACATATACACACCCACATACAGACATCGTAAAAACAGTAAATTCGTATTGTAGGGATTCTAAAACGTGCTTATTCATTAAAAACTCACCATCGATTTTTTTGATTAAAGATCTTCGGAAGGTAAAATAATAATTATGTGATTTTCCTACCTTATTTGCTGTTGTAGGCCGCTTTCCCGCAGATTCCCTCGATTTCCAAGTGCAGCTTACCACAAAACACTGTAAAAATAAAATAAAAATATATTAAACAATAAAAATTTACTTTTTAGTTTTGTTCAATTGTTCAAGAATGTTTTGTATACCTTTAGTCATATATTTCTCTGTTTTCAAAGAAACTTATGTGAACATAACCCAAAACACTAACACTTTTCCAATATAAAATTTATATCATTAGAAAGAGAATTTAATTCTAAACGCAATGTATTATATTGTAAAATACATATTTTCAAATTTGCAAAGAATTTTTGATAAAAATCACGATAGAAACAACGACATTCGTTTACTTTAAAAGCAAATGAGTGACTGGACATGGCCCGCTGTGTGAATCTTCGTACGAAATACGGGAATTAACAAGCCAACTACGTTAAAAGAAATTAATTTCTACATATAATTTTAATATTGGCAACAAAATAATAATAAATAAATGGAATGGAAAGATATTAATAAAAATTTCAAATTTAATATTTTAATATAAGAAAATATTTTTTTTACTTTTTAATAAAGTATGATAGGTAAATAAAAAATATTAATAATGAGTATAACAAAATAATATTTCACGAATTCATATTTTTCAATAATATTATAAATTCTGACATATTACAACGTATTATTGAATATGAAAAAAATGTAAACATTACAATTACCTACTTAATTCTAATAGGTTCTCGTTTGTAGTAACGTAGATATGTTGTTCACCGTTTAATAGCAGAATAAAGACTGTTTCATTTATAAAAATGATTGCCATAAAAATACTGTGTAACGATTATTACCGTTCATTTATAAATAATAACAATGACAACAATAAGGCAATAAATTATTTGTATCTGGTGTTTTACCAAAATTTGGATTAGTAGAAGTAGTGGAGCAAAATACAGCAAAATATTTCCGGTGTTATGGTATCAGTGATGTTTTGTGTGTTATTAGATCTGTCAAACAGAAAATAATTCCACTTCAGTTCCATGACACTGTGAAATATGATGTAAATTGGGAATTTTATTTTGTATTTTTTCGTAAACTAAAACAATGGTTATTGAGTTTAGTCTCATATTGTACAATTTTTAATTCTAAACAAGTTTTTTATTTACAACTTTTCTCTAAAATTAATAAGTTAATAAGTAACTACAGCAAATTAAAAAAATCTGTTGTACCCAGCACAATACCTTCCGTCAATCCTGTGTAATATGTATAAATTTTCTTGCAAAAGATTCTAAATTTCCAGTAAAATTATTTCATAAACAAATTATGCAGATTGCACTTGACACTAACATCTTTTTCTTTAGCTTTTCCCAATTGTTAGGGGTCGCTATTTTTTATTTTCTTCTTCCACTCATTTCTGTTTCGCGTGTCGTTCTCATTTACTTTCTTTTCTCTCAAGTTTTCCGCATTACAGTCCTGTCTGTGTTTCATCGACCTTCTATTATTAAGCTATTCATTCTTCTTCCAATATATTCTTCATCTCTCCTCATGACATGTTCAAACCAATGTAATCGTCTCTCTTGTATCTTTCTACAAACTTCTAACACTAGAGTTATTTCCCTTACTCTTTCATACCTGGCCGTGTGTTCCCAACATCTATCTCAACATCCTCATCTCTGCCACATTCATTTACTTTTCTTCTGTGAATTTAAATTATCTAAATATATTAGTAGTTTTCGTGGTTAGCATAGCTGGCTGATTAATGAAATTTAATATTCTTTAACTCTATGTCTATTTAATATGAAGTATAAAATGCAATCAAATCGTTTAGAGAATAACATATTCTTTAAGTTATAATAACGTTAAATGTCAATAAATGATATTTAACTGCGTTTTTTCCAGAAAAACTGTTAAAATCTTCAAATGAGGGTACTTCCGGTTGACCAATTATAACCAAAATCTAATCACCTCTTCTTCTGGATGTAAACTTGAGGAATACACACACGCATATATACATACATACATACATACATACATACATACATACATACATACATACATACATACATACATCATAGTAAAATCGTATTATAGGGATCCTAAAACATGCTTATTCACTAAAAACTCATCATTGAATTTTTTGACTAAAGACAATACCTTCCTTATCTAAAGGTGACGAAAGGTAAAAATAATTATGAATAAAAAATGATTATGAGTGGCCCGTTTTTCAGTGTCATTCTGTATACAGTCACAGATATTATCGTGAAAAGTGTTAAAATCGGATTCTACCCACCTTAAAATATATGTACTAAATTAGCAAAATCTAGATATGCGGTTTTTAATACGATCTGTATTCCTTTCTTACCTAAGGTAGCGAGGTAAAAAAGGACAATTTTTGTCACGCTAATGATTCTAATTTAAATCTCTATTCATCACTAGATAATTATAATCGTCGGACGTATAAATCACTCAAAAACTACAATAAAACCAAAATTCAATTTGTTCGTCGGAGTTCAAGTTAGATCATACTTTTGTGCAATTAAAATATAATTGCTGTGGCTGCAATAAAAAATAGATGGAGTGGAGTTACAGAGAAAAGGAGCATTTGGAATACGAATAGGGGGTCGAGAACAAATGAGGTACTTAATCTGAAGACATACCGCTGCGATGAGGACCGCGATATGACATAATGTGCGATTCATGTTTCCACCCACTATATGAGCTTTTTCACACATGGATGTGTCGGCTTAATGCGCCGGTCGCTTCCGGAAACTGTACATGTTTTCGTCGGAGGGTGGAATATGAACTGCTAATATTTAGGGCAAGTGTGGTACATTAGAGGAAAAAATTGTAAAAAAACTTTGAGGGGTTGAAGACTTTTCTATAAAGGAAATACATGTTTTCTTTTTTATTTTGAACTTCTAGGATACGTTAAAAAATAGAAATAAATGGCTATTTTTACCTCTCGCTAAGAGTGGTATTGGATTCATGATAAAAAAACGCATATCAAGATTTTAATGATTAAGCGTGTTTTAAGGTCCCCACAAGCCGTTTTAATATTTTTACGATGATGTCTGTGTGTGTGTGTGTGTGTGTGTCTGTGTGTGTGTGTGTATGGGTGTGTCTATGTGTGTAGGGATGTTGGAAGGACGATTTCTCAAGACTATAATACTTAATATATGTTTAACTACGTATTTCTCAATCGGACATTACTGGGAAGAGCTGAAAAGGTTTTGGAAGTAGCAGATTCTTAAAAAAATTCTTTTAAATATTATTTTTTGAAATTTTTTGTTCATGCTAGTATTAAATAATAGTAAATTCTCTATCTGATACATATAAATATTTTATTAAATCTTTTATAGATTTAAAGATAAAGAAATATAAGGTACATAATAATCTATAATAGTGTCAAAAATCCAGAGACATTACTGAAGATTTTTTGTGGGAAGTACCACCATTATATTATTTCTTATTGTATTAATAGTTAAACATTTAAAATTACTGGTATATTATATATACCTTTCAAAAATGAATTGGAAGCTTTTCGAAAAATTAGAAGAGTAGGACAAAATTTCTTCATAGAATGAATTTAAAATTAAAAAATCTAAAAAAATAGTGTAGTGTGTAAGAAACGTTAAATACAATAGGACGTGAGCAGTCATGTGACTAAATTTAGTGACTCTTCAATTCCATGTGGTTTATTTTCCTCGACAAGTAAATTCCACACCTCTGGTGACAAATTAACTACGTGAATTTAGAAAATCTTACATACATACATACATACATAAAATCACGCGTGTCCCACTTAGTGGGTTCGCACAAACCCGAAAACAATAACAACAACATCAACATCATACAACAAATCCTTACTCTTAAACATATTAAAGTGACCGATTTTCGGTAGCGAAATACCGCATCCGGATCACAATAATAGTTAGGAAACAATTATCCTTCGCCACACATTCCTATCTTTCGCCTCGGCCACACTCATAATCGCATTCATCTTGAAATTTTTAATGAAAAATTCTGACATTTGACATCTATGTACATAATTACTAATTGTCATTCTGACACGGGCCCGCACATCTGCGCCCTATACTTATGTAGCCAAAAACGGAAGTGGCGAGAGGTATTGTGTTGGTCTCAACAGATTTTTTGCCTTGCTAAACAAATGTATTTGTTAATTATTAACCGAACAAGGACTCTAGTATGCTAAAATCATTTTCAAATTTAAAAACCTTTTTTTTATATAAATTTGAAGCGCATGAATGGATGAACGATCTAAAAGACTATGAGTGAAAATAAATCAGAAACAAAATGAAATATAGAAAAGAAAAAACGGTTGCAAATTGTTTCATTTGTATTCTTTCAGTTTTTCATTATTTTGTTTGAAATGGTTTTTATAACAAACTAGAAAACGATTCCCAACAACCTGTACTTTATAATTAACGAACAACAATGAAAAATTAATTTTCCTAGAACGAATTTTAATTCTACCTTCGCCATTTTCTATATTACGTATGCTGAATTCATTCCGAACCTATTTCAGTTGAAATGTCAGTTTCACGGACTCGTCTGTTTCATTTTTCAATAATCTGAGTAGTATATATTTTAGTAGCAGCGCGCGAGGTGCAACATATCACGTAACATCCATTCATTCATCACAAATGCGATGTGTAGGCATTTAGACTCAGTTTTTGTTCTGAATATGAAGAGCTAATAGGCATAAAATGGGATCCGTTACAGAATCAATATTTGTATGAGTGTTGCCGAGCTTATGAAAGCACACAGTCGGCATATGTTGCTACCATAGCTTTCAAACTTTGCAGTTTTGCCGTTTTGCCTTCCAGAAGTGAAGTCAGCGTATATAAAGGCATTTTCGGTTTATAATGGATAAATATTTGTTACTCCAAAAGTTTTTTTTGCATTTATGTATGATGTTGATATTGACGATTTAATGCAGAAATGTGATTTGGGTGTAAAATATTTTTGTGAAATTTATATGGAATACAAATTAAATTCTTACATGAAGTGTGAAATGTAAGCCATATAATATGTATATTATACGAATAAATTATATTTTTCCAATATACAGAGTGTTTCACAAACTTTAAGGTTATATAATAATGACCATGATGGTTAAAAAATTTGATGTGGCCAGCACATTACCTTCCATTCCATACATAAATTTTCTTGCAAAATATTCTATATTTCCAGTAAAAATATTTCATAAACAAAATATGCAAATTGAATTTGATACTGACATCTTCTTCTTTAGCTTTTCCCATTCGTTTGGGGGCGCTATTTTTTATTTTATTCCGTAATACAGTCCTTCCATCTTATCTTTGATCTTCCTCTGTTTCTTCAATCTTCCATTATTAAGCTATTCATTCTTCTTCCAATATATTCTTCATCTCTCCTCATGACATATTCAAACCAATGTAATCGTCTCTCTTGTATCTTTCTAGTAACTTTTATCACTCGAGCCATTTCCTTTATTTTTCATTCTTTACCGTATCTTTCCTTGTCTTCCCCAACATCTATCTCAACATCCTCATGTTTGCCACATTCTTTTCCTTGACATTGACATGTGTCAGAATTTTCTTAATATAGTAGCTGTTTTCATGGTTATAGCATAGCTGGATGATTTATAAAATTTAATTTATTTATAATTCTTTAACTCTATATCCATTGAATATGAAATATAAAATCAATTCGTATAAGTAAGAATATTCTTCAATATTTATAATAGCATTAAATGTCAAAAAATAATATTAACAGCGTTGTTTCAAGAAAAACTGTTAAAATCTTTAAATGAGGGTACTTCCGGAGGACCAATTATAACCAAAATCTAATCGTCTTCGTATGGATGTAAGGAAGAGGAATAAGTAAAAATTGTAATTTTTGGAATTCTAGTATTGGAGATATCGCGTCCGAAATTATAGTCATACATACGCGCGCACACACACATACACATACAATTAGATTTTGGTTGTAATTGGTCAACCGGAAGTACCCTCATTTGACGATTTTAACAGTTTTTCTTGTAAAAATACAGTTAAATATCATTTATTGACATTTATCGTTATTATAACTTAAAGAATATATTATTCACTATACGATTTGATTGCATTTTGTACTTCATATTCAATAGATATACAGTTAAAGAATTATAAAGTTATCAGCCAGCTATGCGAACCATGCAAACTTCTAATTTATCAGATAATTCAAATTGACAGATGTCAATATTAATGAAAAGGAAATGAATGAGGCAGAGACGAGGATGTTTGAACATGTCATGAGGAGAGATGAAGAATATATTGGAAGAAGTTTGAATAGCTTAGTAATAACATAGGAAGACCAAAGATAAAATGGAAGGACTGTATTGCATAAGACTTGAGAGAAGAAGAATTGAATGAGGACGACACGCAAACAGAAATGACTCCTAACAAATGGAAAAAGCTAAAGAAGTAGATGTCAGTGTCAAGTGCAATTTGCATAGTTTATTTATGAAATAATTTGACTGGAAATTTAGTGTCTTTTACAAGAAAATTTAAGTATGAAATTATTGACACAAAATATAATACATTCTTTTTTGTATAATTGACACTATATGGCATTCTAACTACGACGTTTATCCATTAAGATTACTCAACGTGTCAACCACGACAGAGGTCCAAATTGTTCTGTTGTTTGAAACAATGTACTTATTCTCACTTACATAAATAAAAGCCTGAATGCAGACTCATTGTGCGGAGAAAAACATATAAAAACTTATTTTGTTAAGTGGAATATCATTCTAAAAGCGAAGCCTGAATAATGAGTAGAATGAAAATGAGTTTCTTGTTTTCATGTGAAAAATAAGTGCGAAAAGAAAAGAAAAGAAATAAAGAGTGCAGAAAATCAATTTATTTAGTACACTTTCAAGACTTCTTTTTCTCTGCAATTTTATTATCATTATTCCTGCGTTTGAAATTGCGTTTCTTTGTTACTTCTGAACAAAAACAAATTAATTTATTTCTAAACAGAGTAAAAAAATAATTCCAGTATAAATCTCTGTTCGCAAGAAGAATTTATTGTTAATTACTGTTCGATAAACCAATTTGTGAAAAAAATCCATCGTTTTTGCATTCGTTATTCTGTTCCCGATGCGATATTGGAACCCTTTTGTCACTGGCTGTGTCGGGCGGGGTTTTTGCGCGAGGTGTTTTTGTTTCGTCGCTGGACACAATGGATGAGGTAGCCATGCCTTCTGCGATGTCTTCTACGTCCGTGTCAGACGTCATTTATCAACTTTTTTTGTTTACCATATTGCTGCGTTTATGTTACTTTGGCAGTCGGTGGTTGCTATGTTGACGAAGTTGTTTGTTGGGAACTTTCATATGTTTTGATGTTATGATGTTTCCATTCAAAATGTGATGTCGTTACCAAGAAATATTGGCGTTGTTATGTATTTTGAGAAGTATTTACTGCGATTTATTTGGTCTTTTTTCAAAAAACATTCATGCAATGTTGCAAGGAGAAATAGAAATTTTTAAGTACTGACGTTGAAATAATTTAGTAATTTGATATTTTAATTGTTTCTTGACATGTTTGAAATGAAAAATATAACAGTAAATTACTAGTACTAGAAAAGGTAGCATTTTAAAGCTGAAGGTCGAACATATTTTTAAAGTTTACTTTGTTTGTGCGTTTAGTATGAATGCAATTATGTGTGTGGCCGAGGCGAAAGAAGTCTGCTTAGATAGGAATGTATGGCGAAGGATGATTGTTTCCTAACTATTATTGTTATCCGGATGCGGTATTTCGCTACCGAAAATCTGTCACTTTAATATGTTTAAGAGTGAGAATTATGAGTGTGGCCGTGGCGAAAGAAGTCTGCTTAGATAGAAATGTGTGGCGAAGGATAATTGTTTCCTAACTATTATTGTGATTCGGATGCGGTATTTCGCTACCGAAAATCAGTCACTTTAATATGTTTAAGAGTAAGGATTTGCTGTATGATGTTGATGTTGTTCTTATTGTATTCGGGTTTGTGCGAACCCACTAAGTGGGACATGCGTGATTTTATGTATGTATGTAAGTTCTTAACTTGATCCCAAGGTTATTATTTTTTAAAATAAGTTATAGAATACGGATACAAAGATAACGATTATCGTTAGGTAGACATAACAATTTTCATAATAACGATTTTGTTATGATAACGATTCGTCAAGCGAATATTTTACAGAATAGGCCTGTAAGCCTGACCGTCAAGGTACTAGAGGGTTAAAGAATTCCTAAAAGCGGAATCTCCATCGTTTCTAGGATATCCAGTTTCGGTCCTTTATTATCTTTCTGCAAAATTGCATTTTGTTCAAAAATATTTGCTCGTAAACGATTTCGTTCATGAACGAAAACTTAAAGAATAAGTACATAAGTAATGGAATTGCTATCATTGAAATTATTGGTCACCCTGGCATTCCTGAATCGTATAAAACCCGTTTTTGGCACAAAATTAATAAATCAAGCAGAAATGTTTAATAGATTAAAATAAAAATTAACTATCTCATAATCCCGCTAAAATGCTCGTTCAACCTCCCCCAACATTAAGTTATCGTCCCATGCAGTATCTCCAGTCACTTTTAATACCGATCTCTACCAGCGGTTATCATAAAATGTATTTGACAGCTAAACTACTTGTCGTATCTCATGTTCGGAACTCCTGCTGGCTGCTGCCTCCATGCCGATCAGTTCCGAATGCGCAAATCGGATCACCTCGGAGTGATCTGATCCCATTTGAACGGATGGCGGGACGCAGTCACGGTTCACTTGTTTTATACTTTCAGGGGTGGATGAGGAGATGGAGACAATGGAAGACTTCTGTATGGGTTGGCTCTGCGGTTGGAAAGAATTGAGTATTTGTAGGAAGATCAGGATTGGATTTGCCAACAAATCAACTTATATGGCTTAGATAGGCTCAAGTTCAAAGCTTAAGGTGGTTCGTACATGATACTCGCGTACAAAAGTTTCGTTGAGTAAAAGAATTTATAAAAATATTCTAAATTTTTAATAGTTTAAAAAAATATGTTGTGGCCAACACAATACCATGTCATTTCTATATACATATATTCCAGCAATATGAATCTGGAGATATTTTTATAGTAGACAACGTTTACCAGAATTCACAGTATTTGAACACATATTCATGAGCGTGGAGAGTGCACCACAGGGTCACTTCTGTCTGAGAAATTATTTGTAAATTATTAGTTTCGACCGGATTTGATCTTGGGTATTTAAAACTACAACCGTTCGCATGGTCACGTGATTAAAATCTTTTCATTATTAAAGTTTTGTGAATAATGTAATCGGCGACTAATTCTCAAGCTTTAAGTTGAAATATCGATTAGAAAGTTCCATGAAATTTTCTTCATGAATACGTAAAACATATGACGGTAATTGTTACGTTAACAAGTAATCGATATTCGTTGTAAAAACTAGAACATATGTTTCTATTTTAAATGGAATAAATCGTTTTATAGATAATGGAATGAGTTTCGATTCGGAAATAATAATACAGTAAAATCCCTCGTAACGGACAACTCCAATAAGCGGACACGTCCTAATAAACATATTTCTATTAGGAGGACACGCTGTTGAAAGGACACGCTGTTGAAAGGACACGGACTCCAATTTTTGATCCCATTTTTAAGAAATGACCTCTCACATTCGGACGTTAGTTAATTATGTAAATAGCATTATACCGGGAATTCCACTCTTTACGATATATTTCGGCTTAAGTCAGAAGCAGTCGTTCTTATTTCTTATTACAGTGTGTAATTCTATACACACGACTACGTATTGGGTTATGTGTTAAAGTCACATTTTATGAATATTTGCTTTAAGCCTATTTGATTTGATTTAAAATTGAAATATATTTTTTTTTATATTAAATTTTAATTCAAACATACTTTGTTACACGGATGGTTCAAAACTAGAGTCAGGAGAAACTGGAGTGGGTGTATTTGGTCCAGGTTACCAAATAAAGGAATCCACAGGCACCAGTCCTACCATCTTTCAAGCAGAGATCTACGCCATAAATCTCTGTGCTCAAATAAACCTAAACAAAGGTCTCAAAGGAGCAACAATCAATATTTTGTCAGACAGCCAGGCTGCTTTAAAGGCACTAAGTGCCTTCAATTGTGAGTTAAAGCTAGTCTTGAATTGCATGAACACCCTACAACAACTGAAATGAAAAAGCAGAGCATTCAGAGATGCACAACATTGTCCATTTAACCGACTTCGTAGCTCTTATAGTTTCCGAGGTCCCAATAGTAACCCAATTAATTTGGGATACTGTATATTAGTGATTAGTACTGAAAGCGAACATTTCTATGTACATTTACACGTTCAATAAATATGACAGACAATAATGGAATCCTTTAAGTGCGGGTGTATATAAATTAAGGTTTATGTTCTATATCTCTCATTGCTCGAAGCGCGGAAAATTCCAAGTTAGCAGGAATAGCAGGAAACCAAACTCCCATAACGGAAAAAGCCGCAGGAGCCGTGAACAGCCGCCGGTAATAAAGCCGTTTTGGCAGGCAATGTTCATTGCTTGGCAAACTCCACAGCGAACTCCCACAGATAAGTAACCGAATGGATATTTTTAATTGCAAATTGTATGTAATTAATTATGCTGTGCTCTTGTTTTGTCACGATACGAGGAAGAGAACAAGAGTGCAGTGCAAAGGTAATTGGGTCAGGAGTATAGGTGCCGCAAAGTGATATCCCATCCTTAATTGGAAATTTTGCGAAGTTTAATTATAAAAAGACGATATTGAGACGCCTTATGAGGAAACTTCAATGGAATTTTATCAAACAACGTCGTATGAGCGTACCTTTAATATCACAAAAAATTGGATTTTAGGACTATAAACTGACTGAGACAAAGGATTAAAGTATTTCTAATACATTCATTTTCCACCGGGCATGTTCATCACTTGTCCGGAACATATATATGATCCTTTGAAGCTCAAAGGGTTACGCAGAATTGGTTAATAATCTCATACAAATTTCTCACAATGTAATTGGAGGGACGTTTATTTTTAATTTAATACTCTTCGAAATAACGTGTGTGTGAGTGTTCTAAGCCAGTGTTTCTCAACCTTTTTATTAACAAGGACCCCTTGCAAAGTATGTCGAACTTGGCGGAACTCCAAGTAACATTTTAATTCGTAGAAAGTAAAAATAGCATAATTATAGAAAGTCTTTAATACTTATAAATTTTTGCTTTCCGTCATTTTTAGGTACGGAAGGTATTGTTTTTGGTAAAAAAATCGATAGTGAGTTTTGGCACGTTTTGGGGTCCCTAGAATTTACTAATTTTATGATGATGTCTGTATGTATGTGTGTACGTGTGTGTGTATGTGTGAGTGGTGTGTATGTGACGATTGTTTCAGATCGCGTAACTTCAATACCACGATTCCAAAAATTATCCGTTTTTCGTATTCCTCGAGTTTAGATGCATATGCAGACGTGATTAGATTTTGGTTATAATTGGTCCACCGGAAGTACCCTCAATTGTAACTTTTAACAGTTTTTCTTGAAAAAAACAGTTAAATATTATTTATTGACATTTAATGATTATAAATTTTAAAGAATATGTTATTCTCTATACGATTTGATTGCATTTTATATTTCATATGCAATAGATATAGTCAACTATGCTAACCATGGAAACTGCTAATTGATTCAGATAATTCAAATTGACAAATGTCAGTATCAATGAAAAGAAAATGAATGTGGAAGAGACTAGGATATTGAGATAGATGTTTAGGAAGACACAGTAAAATAGGGTAAAGATTGAAAGGTAAGGGCTCGAGAGATAAAGTTTGTGAAAAATACGAAAGAGACGATTACATTGGTTTGAACATGTCATGAAGAGAGATGAAAATATTGGAAGAAAAATGAATATCTTAATAGAAAATAAAGAAACAGAGGAAGACCAAAGATAAGATGGAAGGACTGTATTGCGGAAGACTTGAACGAAAGGATATGAATGAGGACCACACGCAAAACAGAAATGAGTGGAAGAAGAAAATAAACAACAGTTACCTTAACGAATGGGAAAAGCTAAAGAACAACAAGATGTCAGTGTCAAGTGCAATTTGCAGTATTGCAGAGAATAGGGCATAGTTTTAACTTCTCTGATTGGCTGAAATTTCAACCAAGAGACAAGTTTACCCAATGTAATTTCGGCTATTTAAATTGGCGCTGATGGGAACGCCATTTGTTGAATGCGTTAAATAGAAAAGAGCATAGAATCTTTTGCAAGAAAATTTATGTATGGAATATGTACGTAATACACAGGATTGACGGAAGGTAATGTGTTGGCCACATCAGATTTTTTTCAAATTGAAAAAGCATCTATAGTGTATGTTTTTTTAAAAATATATTGGGTACTTGCGTACCCCTTAGACTTAGCTCATGGGCCCCAAGGGGTCCGGCATCCCCCGGTTGAGAAACACTGCTCTAGGCTACTGTACAGATAGATCGATGGTGACCGCATGTTCTCGTCTGCATTCTGTTATTTATGACTTTAGTAATTAATCGCGTTATGTGTTTCCACATGTCTATGAAAATTGGAAAAAGTGTGTCTGGCCCCCTTGCTGACTTAATACTCATAATCCTTTTACATTTTATGCGAGATTTATGTGGCCCCGTATATTTTGCCTGATTAATGTATGTGAACTTTTTCCCCTCACCCTCCAACCATCAGGCTGAATGGTCATTTGATATTTAGAATGATAAAATGATGAACTGAATTACTAGCGGGGAATTTAATGTCAATGAGGAGGTGCTGGAAGATTATGACACGATTTTTCACGCTGTACCGACGCTTTATAGCTCGCGCGTCAAAAATCGCATATTGAGCTTTAGTAAAGAAGCACGCTTTAAGGTGAAATTGATAACCCAACTAATGAAGACTATACAGGGTGTTCATTTTAAGTGGTACACTATTGCTATCTCAAGAACTATAAGAGCTACGACCTCAGTTAAATTACCAAACAATTTTTATATTATAAGACTATTAAAATGAGCGAAACAAGATTTTTTTAGACCAGTGGTTCTCAAAATACGGAGTGCAACTTTCTTATTTTAAATGTCAATCTGTTTTTACCTCTCGCTAAGAAAGGTATTGGATTCATGCTAAAAATCGCATATCCAGATTTTAATGATTAAGTACGTTTTAAAGTCGCTACAATCCGATTTTAATATTTTTACTGTATGTATGTGTGTGTGCCTGTGTGTGTGTGTGTGTGTGTGTGTGTGTGTGTGTGTGTGTGTGTGTGTGTGTGTGGATGTATGTTATGTGTATGTGTGTGTATGTATATGAGTCGGTTGGAAGGACGATTTCTCAATAACTATAATACTTAATATCAGATTCATAAAAACATCTTTTAAATATTATTTTTTGAAAAGTTTTGTTCTAGCTTGTATTAAAGAAGAGTATATTCTCTATGTGAAACATAAATATTTTATTATATCTTTTATATATTTAGAGAAAAAGAAATATAAGGTATATAATAATCTGTTGTAATAAATCTCAATAAATCTCGCACAAATAATGTCATGGAAACCAATTGAAAAAGTATTTTTTTTGTAACTGACAGATTAATGTCAGTGTCAAAAATCCAGAGACATTACTGAAGATTTTTTGTGGGAAGTACATACATTATATTATTTCTTATTGTATTAATAGTTAAATATTTAAAATTATAGGTATATTACATATACCCTTCAAAAATACTGTCAATCCCGACAATGAATTGGACAAAATTTCTTCATAGAATGAATTTAAAATTAAAAGATCTAAATATAAAGAATAGATGTAAGTAGAATTTTTGGTGTATGGAGTGTAGGTATATACAAGAAATGTTAAATACAAAAGGGCGCGATCAGTCATGTTACTTTGTTGGTCTTGACAAACAGATATGGGGGCCCGTGTCAGAGTGATAGCTAATTCCATGTGGTTTATTTTCCTTGACAACTAAATTCCACACTCCTGGTGACAAATTAACTACGTGAATTTAGAAAATCTTGAATTTTTAATGTACATAATTACCAGCTATCATTCTGACACGGGCCCCCATATCTGCTTGTCAAGACTAACAATGTCACATGACTGCTTGCGCCCTGTAATTATGTAACCAAAAACGGAAGTGGTGAGAGGTATTGTACTGGCCACAACAGATTTTTTTAGTTACAATTTAACATATTGTAATTCTTCTTTAAAAATTAGTGGATTATATCTTTAGTAATTCCTATTTTTATCTTCCTAATTCATCATTATTATCATGGTTCTGTGACAGTACCCCTCGCAATAGATCACCTAGCCGAATGTAAACAGGATCTAAGCATCAAACAATGCGGTTAGCCGGTTAGCGTGTTGTACTTAGCAAACCGAACATTGATTTTAATTATAGTGCAGGATCCGGAAACGCATGCAACGTGACGTCACTGCCACCCAACCCCCAAGTGCAAATCGCAAGAAATGAACACATTTTATCCTTTCAGCGTAGGCAGGATGATTTATGAATGAGGAGATATATAGATCATTTGCTTTTGTTGCACGCGCTGGTACTAAAATGTATGCATACGTATACGTAACATGTCTTATTTTAGATGCTTTTTGCGAAGCGTTTTTCTTTTCCAGGAAGGACTATTGTTGGATTAATGCACTGTTTGATTCAAAGTATGAGAGAATAAAATGTTACTGTCTTTTTTTTTCTGAAGATGGACGGGATTTCCTTTTGTAAGATATTCGTGTAAAATTATTATTATTATTAAAGAAAATGATGATATGTGTTTCATTATAGAGGATTTTATATTGTGTGCCTACGGATTCCTCAATCTAACAGTAATGGGAAGAGTTGAATAGGTTCTGACAATTGGAAAACCGGAAGTGGTAGTTTCTAAAAAAAAATTCTAAATATTACTTTTTGAAAATTTGTTACTACAAATATTAAAGATAATTAAATTCTCAATCTGACACATTTTTTTACCTCTCGCTAAGAGAGGTATTGGATTCATGCTAAAAATCGCATATCCAGATTTTATTGAATAAGCACGTTTTAAGGTCCCTACAATTCGATTTTAACATTTTTACGATGATGTATGTGTGTGTGTGTGTGTGTGTGTGTGTGTGTGTGTGGATGTATGTGTGTGTGTGTGTGTGTGTGTATGTATGTAGGATGTTGGAAGGACGATTACTCAAAAACTATAAGACTTTAAATTTGTTTAACTACGTATTTCCCAATCGGACATTCATGGGAAGATCTGAAAAGGTTTTGGTAACAATTGGCCAACCGGAAGTAGAAGATTCTTGAAAAAAAATCTTCCAAATAATATTTTTTTAATTTTTTTCTTGGTAATATTAAAGAAAATTAAATTCTCTATCTGATATATTTAAATATTTTATTATATATTCTATAGATTTAGAGATAAAAGAAATATAATATATAAAATAATCTGTTATAATAAATTTTACAGCCGAAAGATTGGCCATGGAAAATAGTTGAAAATTTAATTTTTTTGTAACTGACAGATAAATGTCAGTGTCAGAAATCCGGAGACATTACTGAAGACTTTTTCTGGTAAGTATATACATTATATTATTTCTTAATGTATTAATAGTTAAATATTTAAAATTATAGGTATATTATATATATCCTTCAAAAATACTGTCAATCCTGACAATGAATTGGAAACATTTCGAAAAATTAGAAGAGGACAAAATTTCTTCATAAAATGAATTTAAAATTAAACAATCTAAATATAAGGAATAGATATATGTAAGTAGAATTTTTGGTATAGAGTGTAGGTATACAAGAAATGTTAAATACAATAGGGCGCGAGCAGTCATGTGATTTTGTTGGCCTTGACAAGCAGATATGGGGGCCCATGTCAGAATGATAGCTAGTAATTATGTATATAGATGTCAAGTATCAAAATTTCTCATTCTAAATTTAGTGATTTTCCAATTCCATGTGGTTTATTTTCCTCGACAAGTAAATTCCACACTCCTGGTGACAAATTAACTACGTGTATTTAGAAAATCTTGAAATTCTGAATGAAAAATTGACAATTGACATCCATGTACATAATTACTAATTATCATCCTGAAACAGGCCCCCACATTTGCTTGTCAAGGCCAACAATGTAACATGACTGTTCGCGCCCTATACTTATGTAACCAAAAAAGGAAGTGGCGAGAGGTATTGTGCTGGCCACAACAGATTTTTTATTATATTTCGTATAAATCTCGTTGCCCAAAATGAGATATTTAAATGTTTGTAATTGACAGATAAATACAAAATGTCAGTGTCAAAAATCAGCAGTTTTAATAACATTACTGGAAGATTTTTCTGGGAGGTACGAGGACATTTAATATATATTATTGTATTATTAATTAAATTATAGGTATGGTAATATTACATATATCCTCAAGAAATACCGCTAATACCGTCAATGAATTTGAAGAATTTTAACATAGTAGGACAAAATTTCTCATAGAACGAAAGAAGAGATACAATTTCAATTATTTGTGTGTACAAGAAATGTTAAATTCGTTAATTATAGGGCGCGAGCAGTTATGTGACTTTGTTGGCCTTGGCAAACCGATATGAGGATCCGTGTCAGAATAACGGCAAGTAGTTATTTACATAAATGTCACAATTGTCATGTCATATTTTTTCCCTTCAAAATTTCAAAATATTCTGACGTTTATTTCATCCATAGTATGTAATATACTTGCCGAGGAAAATAATCCGCATGGATTTGGAAAATCATAATGTTTTGAATGAAAACTTATGATACTTGATACCTATGTACATTATTACAAACTGTCATTCTGACACGGGGCCCCATATTTGCGTGCCAAGGCCAACAAAGTCACATAACTGCTCGTGCATTATGCAACATAAAATGAAAATGGCGAGAGGTATTGTGCTGGTCACAACAGATTTTTTTATTTGGAACATATTTCTCTTTTACTGATAGCATAATATACGTTGCGTTAAAAAGAAAAACTCGAACAAAATTAGATCTTAGTCGTTATTTAGTATTATATGCTTCCCAGAGGCGTACCAAATGTCCCATTAAACCGAAGCCCTAGGTCTTATGCTTAGTTCTCGAAATCCCAGTGGTAAGAGCTCTTTACAAATTATATTGTGGTAGTGAACAAACAAGAAATAGGTAGGTTTGATTACACGAATTTAAATTATTTCAAATAAAAAATATGGTTAAATAACATTTATTATGGTAATATGGTATTTAATATTTTTGAAATAATGTATAAGTTCGTAGATTTCTTTTCGAGAATTTTGCAGAATTCATGAAAATAATCTGATGGTTATGAGATGATTACGAGATATTAGTAATTTGTTTAATACCACACCGGATGATTTATTTAGAAAATTGTATAAATTTCTTAAATATCTGGCGCACGAATTATTTTTTGCAAATAAATACAATCCGATTTTAACATTTTCACGATCTTCTTTGGTCCTCCTCTGTTTCGTCTACTTTCTATTACTAAACTACTCATTCTTCCAATATATTCTTCATCTCTCCTCATGACATGTTCAAACAAATGTAAACGTCTCTTTTGTATCTATCTAAAAACTTCTATCACTCGAGCCTTATTCTTTCATTCCTTATCCTATCTTTCCGAGTCGTCCCCAATATCTATCAACATCCCCATCTCTGCCACATTCATTTTGTTTTCATTGATACTGCCATTTGTCAGTTAGAATTTTCTTAATATAGTAGCTGTTTCCATGGTTATAGCCTAACTGGCTGACATAAGATTTATATTTTTAATTTTAATATTCTTTAATATTTATAAAATCATTAAATGTCAGAAAATAATATCTCACAGCGTTTTTACCTTCCGTCACCTTTAGGTAAGGAAGGTATTGTCTTTGGTCAAAAAATTCAATGATGAGTTTTTACTGAATAAGCATGTTTTAGGGTCCCTATAATACGATTTTACCATTTTTACGATGATGTCTGTATGTATGTGTATCTGTGTGTCTGTGTGACAAAAATTCCGGATCCCATAACTTCAATACCGCGATTCCAAAAATTATATTTTTTTCGTATTCCTCAAGTTTACATCCAGAAGAACAAGTGATTAGATTTTGGTTATAATTGGTGAACCGGAAGTAGCCTCATTTGAAGATTTAACAGTTAAATTTGATTTCTTGACATTTAATATTATTATAACTGAAAGAATATATTATACTCTATACGATTTGATTACATTTTATACTTCATATTCAATAGATACAGAGTTAAAGAATTTTAAAGAAATTAATTTTTATAATTCAGCCAGCTATGCTAAACATGGAAACTACTGATATATTCATATAATTCAAATTGACAGATGTCAGTATGAGTAAAAAGTAAATTAATGTGGCAGAGATAAGGATGTTGAAGTAGATGTTGGAGAACACACGGAAAGATACGGTAACAAAATAACTCCAGTGTTACAATTTTCTAGAAAGATACAAGAAAGACGATTACATTGGTTTGAACATGTCATAAGGAGAAATGAAGAATTATGTTTGAACAAGAATGAGTAGTTTAGTAATGGGAGGTTGAAGACGCAGAGGAAGATCAAAGATAAGATGGAAGGACTGTATTGCGGAAGACTTGAGAGAAAAAGAACCGAATGAGAACGACACGTAAAAATAGCGACCCTTAATGGGAAAAGCTAAAGAGGAAGCAGATGTCAGTGTCAAGTGCAATTTCAATAGTTTGTTTATGAAATAATTTTATTGGAAATTTAGAATCTTTTGCAAGAAAAACTATGTATGGAATTTATACATTATACACAGAATTGACGGAAGGTATTGTGCTGACCACAACAGATTTTTTAAAGAAAAAATGTTAAAATCTTCAAATGAGGGTACTTCCGGTTAACCAATTATAACCAAAAACTAATCAAGTCTGCATATGGATGTAAGGAAGAGGAATAGGTAAAAATTGTAATTTTTGGAATTCTAGTATTGGAGATATCGCATATATATATTTTGTTTTGTATGTTAATATTTATATATAGCAGCAGCATATGTTTGTATTAATATTTTCGTCGTTATGTATTTTACAACAGAAGTTGTTATTTGTAAACGAAAGTGAAAAGTCACAAATAAAATTCTTCCGAATTATTCGTTTAAATTTTCTTCTTCGATGATCCGAAATTGTTAATGTTAATAAAAGTACGTTGTACTTTTCGTTCAAAAATATTAGATCATTATCGATTTTGTTCATGAACGAAAACTTAGAGAATAAGTACATAAATCGTTACTAGTTTACTATTACTATATCTATGTTGTATGTGCGATACATACAGCGTTTTACAATACATGTTTATGTATATATAGGTTGGTTTATTTCCGTACAAAGTACCAATCACATTCCACTCGAGTGGTATTCCATCATTTCACTTCACGCTTGTATTCCCTCATCGTTTCTGCTGCTGCTGCTATCTTCCATATCCCAGATGCACATCGCGTTACACTTCGTGTTGCATCCTGCACAGAACACTGATACCGCAGTTGTAACATGGCGGACTTCCGGTGATACGTCATCTTCATTATCATTACCGGACTTGTCAATACCTACAGGTTCTTTTGTTTGAATTGTCAAGCGCGGGAAAAACCAGGAAATGTTGTTTTGTTTTTGTGGAGCAAAACAGTGTTGCATGACGGAAATTGAGAGAATTAGTTTTTTGAAGAGGCGAAATGGATATTGTTCAGAATATATTTTATATCAAGTATTTCTGCATTCTACACATGCAAAATTAAATATTTTGCTTAATACTTTTTGTAAGATCACTGGTTAGAGCCCTTAAATGTCAAATACACTCATTTTCTTCAAAATCTTCAGAATTTTCCGAATCCATTTTTACCTTCCATCACCTTTAGGTAAGGAAGGTATTGTCTTTGGTCATAAAAATCAGTGGTGAGTTTTCAATGAATAAACACGTTTTAGTGTTGCTACAATACGATTTTACTATTTGCAACTTTTAACAGTTTTTCTTGACAAACAAAACAGTTAAATAACATTTATTGACATTTAATGTTAATAAATTTTAAAGAATATATTATTCTCTATAAGACTGGATTGCATTTTATACTTCATATTCAATAGACATAGAGTTAAAGAATTATAAAGAAAATAAATTTCGTAAATCAGCCAGCTATGCTAACCATAGAAACTGCTAATATATTCAGATAATTCAAATTGTCAGATGTCAGTGTCAATGAAACGAAAATAAATGTGGGGCAGAGATAGATGTTGGGGAAGACAAGATGGGGTAAGTAATTAAAGGATAAGGGAAATGGCTCGAGTGATAAAGTTTCCAGAAAGATACAAGAGAGATGATTACATTAGTTTGAACATGTTATGAGGAGAGATGAAGAATATATTGGAATAAAAATGAATAGCTCAGTAATAGAAGGTAGAAAAAACTGAGGAAGACCAAAGATAAGCTGGAAGGACTGCGAAAAACTTGAGAGAAAAAGGAACTGAATGAGGACGACACGCAAAACAGAAATGAGTGGAAGAAGAAAATAAAAAATAGTGACCCCTAACGAATGAGAAAAGTTAAAGAAAAAGATGATGTCAGTGTCATGTGCAATTTGCATAATTTGTTTATGAAATAATTTTACTGGAAATATAGGAACTTTTGCTTTGCTAGAAAATTTATTTATGGAATTTGTATATAATAAACAGGATTGATAGTGACCCATAACGAATGAGAAAAGTTAAAGAAGATGATGTCAGTGTCAAGTGCAATTTGCATAATTTGTTTATGAAATAATTTTACTGGAAATATAGGAACTTTTGCTTTGCTAAAAAAATTATGTATGGAATTTGTACATAATAAACAGGATTGACGGAAGGTAATGTGCTGGCCACATCAGATTATTTTGTTATGTATCAACATAGGCTCCAATGAGTATTACATTGAATCTATTTTACTTTCCGAATAAAACATAGTTCTTCTTGTAAAGTGGTACATGCATTATCCTTTCCTGACTTTATAGTAAAATATGAACACTATAAAGATATTGAAATTTTCCCTTTTTGCAAACCTCGTAAGTTGCTTGCAGAAATATTGTACTTCACACCACACGTGTGTGATATGAGTTGAGTTGACCTATTTACGTTCCTCTGTAAGTCAGCGATGCTAAAAATTTCCTCGTTTGCATAGCGCATTGATTTTAAAAAAGAAGAAAATTTTTCAGTTATCTAAAGGTATGTTATCCGATCGTTGCTTAACAGATATGCTGATATGCATAAGATATTCCATTTCACAGAGCGCTTGCTTCAACGAATAGCGAAACAGTTTCATGCATTATAAAATATATTTATTATAAACCTCAAAGTAAATATAGTTTATACCACCATGATATGGTTTAGGTGTTAACAATTACTCGAAAGTTCAGTCAAACAGCATTTATTCTTACTATACCAACGTTTCGGTGCACCCTTGCATCTTCTTCAGTGTCTGCAGATGGACATTATCACACTTACAGTAAGATCTTACAAATTATTATTATGTACACAAAATACATTCATACAAAACATTCAGTTAATTTATTCAACGTCGTACAAAAAATTCAAAGAGCATACACACATCCATTTTCTCTAAAAAACGACAACCGAATAACATGGAAAATAGCTGGAAATATCCTGTGTAAGGATTCTGGTGACATCATTGATACGGATTCCTATTGGTTGTTTGTACACCAATAATAATGTAGCAAGTTGTAGGACTTTAAATAAAATATAAGGAAATTAAACTCAATTTTCCTTTTGAACTTTTCCAATACACCAAAATACACGCTGTTGAATATCAGTTCTTTCATTGATGTTATTGCAATCATCCCAAATATGTAACATTTCAAGAAACATACGTTAAATAATTTGTTGAGAGAGGACGCGATGAAATTGGTGCTTGTTGTGATGGGGTACTCTTGAAGAGACCGATAAATGTGGTCAGGGGATCTTTGGGAATAATTTGGTCGCCGATGTGTGCTAGTTCATTTAGCGTTACCTAGGGTGCAACACGAGGAGGCGAACTAGCTATACACTCTTTATACAGGTGGTCCATGAGGATAAATACTTTTTACAAATTTAATGTGTATTATGGGTCATCTTCAAGAGATTGGTACTCCTGTTAAAAATAGAATATTGCGTACCTTTGATTGCATTTATTTTAATAGAAAAACATAGTAAACCAATTGGTACATAATATTTAATAATCTGGACTATATACGAATAGATACTAAATAAAAATAATAAAAATATAAATAAACCAAATAAATATCTTCATATTTCTTCTTCTTTTTTTAAAAGGTGCTCGAAACAGTTAATCCAACTTGATGTTCCGGTTTGTGTTCATTTTGAAAGGTACTCTGCCCAGAAATCAATACTTTGGTATTTCCATCATTACTTTGAAACAAAGGTACTGAGGCCTGTACAGTACCCTTAGGAGGTTCTCCAGAAGTCTTGGTACCGCTAAGAGAAGCTTCCAGACCGCTCGGATGGGTGAGACCAGATCCAAGAGTGCTGGTACTGCTAAGGGTGTTCATTTTGGAATCGAAGGCTCTAGTGTGGGAACCGAAGGCATTGACGTTTTTTGAAAGCTAAAGAATAGAAGGACTTATTAATACACAGATTGACAATAAACACAAAATGAGATTAGGCTTTCGAATTTCTTTGTCCGAGTCTGGGACATAATTTTCACTTAAACCTTGAGAAGTTTTTTTCTCCAGAGTCCTTTAATTTATTGGCTATGATGTTATGTTTGACAATACGCTACTAGTGATTAAGTAAATCCCTTAGATTTTTTTCTCTGTTTTATTGCTGGGTATGTCAATCTGTTATTATCTCTCGCTAAGAGAAGTATTGTATTCATGCAAAAAATCGCATATCCAGATTTTAATGATTAAGCACGTTTTAAGATTCCTACAATCCGATTTTAATATTTTTACGATGATGTCTGTGTGCGTGCGTGTGTGCGTGGATGTATGTGTGTAGGGAGGTTGTAAGGACGATTTCTCAAAAACTATAATACTGAATATCTGTTTAACTACGTATTTCTCAATCGGACATTACTGGGAAATGTTAAAAAGATTCTTCTAAATATTATTTTTTGAAAATTTTTGTTCGTACTTTAAGAAGAGTAAATTCTTTATCTGATGCATATAAATAGTTTATTATATCTTTTATAGAGTTAGAGATAAAGAAATATGTTATATAATATGTTTGTAACTGACAGATAAATGCCAGTGTCTAAAATTCAGAGACATTACATTTTTGTGGGAAGTACATACATTATATTATTTCTTATTGTATTAATAGTTAAATATTTAAAATTATAGACATATACCCTTCAAAAATACTGTCAACCCTGACAATGAATTGGAAACATTTCGAAAAATTAGACGAGGACAAAATTTCTTCAAAGAATGTATTGAAAATTAAAAAATCTAAATATATACATTTATGTAGAATTTTTGATGTAGAGTGTAGGTATATAAGAAGACAAGCAGATATGGGGGCCTGTGTCAGAATGATAGTAATTATGTATATATATTTTGCATTCTAAATTTAGTGATTTTTCAATTCCATGCGGTTTATTTTCTTCGACAAGTAAATTCCACACTCCTGTGCCAAATTAACTATGTGAATTTAGAAAATCTATGTACATAATTACTAATTGTCATTCTAACACGGACCCCCATATCTGCTTGTCATGGCCAACAATGTCACATGACTGCTCGCGCCCTATACTTATGTAACCAAAAACGGAAGTGGTAAGAGGTATTGTGCTGGCCACAACAGATTTTTTACACAGTTGTCTGTAATTATGATATATTTATACCTTGCGTCACTTCACGGGCACTCAATGTTGACGTGGAGAGTGCACCATAAGGGTCATTTTTATGCCATTTAAACTTCGATATAATTTTAGCGTCGATCGGGATCAAATGCGGATCCCTAGATTCGCGATCAGATATTTGGAGTCGAAATAATGAATATTGTATCAAATATCTTCTTCCTTACCAGTACTTTTCCAGCCAAAGTGGCTTGGGTTCCTTGATGTTGCACAGTCTTTCCTTCCAGTCCGACTTGAGCCTTTTCATTAAACAATGGGGTAGATCCAGAATACTGGAAAACATTGGGTTGTCCAGGAGTTATAGTTTTACTAATGCCTAAATTAGCTCCATTTTCATGGGTATACTTGGTGCCAAACGTTGTGGACGCTGGAGAATTGGACTTAAAGTTTTTGTCCCAGTTTCGGGTGTGAGTTGCGTACACGTCGAGGTTGTGGCTGGGGCGATTCAGGACGTTTAAGTTGGCGCCTAAAGTGCCAGTACCACCTAGAGAGAGAGAGAGAAAGAAAGAAGAAAAAATAGATTGTGAATTTTTACCTTCCGTCATCTTTAGGTAAGGAAGGTATTGTCTTTGGTCAAAAAATTCAATGATGAGTTTTTAGTGAATAAGTATGTTTTAGGGTCCCTATAATACGATTTTACCATTTTTACGATGATGTCTGTATGTATGTATGTATGTATGTATGTATGTATGTATGTATGTATGTATGTATGTATGTATGTATGTATGTATGTATGTATGTATGTATGTATGTATGTATGTATGTATGTATGTATGTATGTATGTATGTATGTATGTGTGTGTGTGTGTGTGTGGTGTGTGTGCCTATGTGTGTCTGTGTGTTTGTGACGAAAGTTTCGGATCGCATAACTTCAATACCACGATTTCAAAAATTATATATTTTTTGTATTCCTCAAGTTTACATCCAGAAGAACAACTGATTAAATTTTGGTTATAATAGGTGAACCGGAAGTAGCCTCATTTGAAGATTTAACAGTTAAATTTGATTTATTGACATTTAACGTTATTATAACTTAAGAATATATTATTCTCAATACGATTTGATTGCATTTTATACTTCATATTCAATAGATATAGAGAATTTTAAAGAAATTAAATTTTATAATTCAGTCAGCTATGCTAAATATGGAAACTACTAATATGGCAGAGATGAGGATTTTAAAGTAGATGTTAGGGAAGACATGGAAAGATACGGTAAGGAAATAACTCTAGTGTTACAAGTTTCTAGAAAGATACAAGCGAGATGATTACATTGGTTTGAAAATGTCATGAGGAGAAATGAAGAATATATTGGATGAAAAATGAACAGCTTAGTAATAGAAGGTTGAAGAAACAGAGGAAGACCAATGATAAGATGGAAGAATTGTATTGCGGAAGGCTTGAGAGAAAAGGAACTGAATGAGAACGACATGCAAACCAGAAATGAGTGGAAGAAGAAAATAAAAAATAGCGACTCCTAACGAATGGGAAAAGCTACAGAAGAAGATGGTAATGTCAAGTGCAATTTGCATAGTTTGTTTATGAAATAATTTTACTGGAAATTTAGAATCTTTTGCAAGAAAATTTATGTATGGAATTTATACATTATACACAGGATTGACGGAAGGTATTGTGCTGGCCACATCAGATTTTTATTTAATTATTTACGAAAATAACAAGAGCTTCTTTCAACTTCCGAGGCTGACTCCAGTCAGATATGAACCCAGGTCTTCAGAACCCCAACCGTTTTACACGAACAAAATAAAAATACCAACATGAACTTACCAAGTTTCTGCGTGTGGCTCAAATCTCCAAACAACCCGGTCCCAACACTATTCTTGAACTCCGCACCTCCTTTAAAGGTAGCCGGACTGAAATCAAACCCTCCAAAAGGTTTGTTACCAGCCTGACTCGACCAAATTTTGTATCTAAATTTTTCGCTGTGTGGTCCAAATGGCTGGATGTATGAATCTTCAGCGAGTTGTCTTCGCATTCTTACCAAAGTTCTTGGGGGTAGGACTTCGACTGGCACTAGGATATCGTCTTCGGGGTAGAATTGGAAGTCGTCTTCGAAGCAGAACACCGCAGAAGCGAGGAGAACGATTGCGAATAATTTGAACATGATGAGAAAGATTTTTTTGTTGTAGTAAGTGTACTGAATTGTGTAGTGAAATACTGTGATGGTGAGATGAATATGGACAAGGGTTTATATAGTATGTTTTTGTTATTTTTTATTAATTTGGGATTTACTTTAAACTTAAAAGTATTTTAGTTTTCCCTACTGTAAAGTACCAGAGGAATTTTATGCTATATTTAATATTTTATCTCAAACATACAGTGATTGAGTAATGTGTCAATTAGTTTTTTTTTTGCGGTACAACGGCTGCTGCAGCACGTGTTTGTGAATATTCAAACATATACAGTTCTTATCTTTGTGTGTTTATATGAACTAATGTTTTAATATGAAGGTTATTTACTATTTACGGAGTTATCAGATTTTTTGTTGCAAAAAAGTTAATGTGATATTATTAATTTGTTTGAAGTAACATTTAAAAGTTTTTTTCTATATAAAAGGTAATTTTTTGGTGTGATAAAAATAGAGAACAAAGCCTATGGCATAAAAAATCTGTTGTGGCCATCACAATACCTCTCGCACCCTTTCCATGTAATAACACCTAATCTTTATATTTACGTATTTTCTATAATTTTAAATTCATTCTATGAACAAGTTTTCTCTATTTCTTCTAAATGTTCGAGGTTTTTCCAATTCATTAACGGGATTGGCGGTATTTCTGACGGGTTTATGTAATATACCTATAATTTTAAATATATAATCAATATTACAATAAGAAATATTAAATATTTTACCCAGAAAAAGCCTTCAGTACTATCTCTAAATTTTTGACACTGACATTAGTGACATTTATCTGTCAATTATAGACATTTTAATTTCTCAAGTAGTTACCATGCGGAAATGTTTGGGTTGTGAGATTTACAACAGATTATTTTATAGATTATATATCTATATCTTTAAATCTGTAGAAGGTATAATAAAAAAATTAAATGTGTCGGATAGATAATTTTGGTTTCTAATATTTGTAATAACATAAATTTTTAAAAAATAATATTTAGAAGATTTTTGTCAAAATACTACTACTTTCGGTTGTCCAATTGTTGCCAGAATCTATTCAACTCTTCCCATTACTGTTAGATTGAGTAATCCGTAGTTACATAGGACTTTAGTCTTATAAAATTAGAGAATACACACACACACATACACACACACACACAGACATCATTGTAAAAATATTAAAATCGGATTGTAGGGAACTTAAAACATGGATATTCACTAAAATCTGGATATGCGATTTTTAGCATGAATCCAATACCTCTCTTAGCGAGAGTTATTTGAATAAGTAATAAAGTATCTTTAAAATTAAATGAAAGAAGTAAAAAGTAAAATACTTGGTGCAATATTTTCTTAAAAATTAATGAAGATGCACATATTTTAAAATATTATTAAGTACCACCTATGCTTCATATTACACTTATAGAATTAGAGTTATTATATTTAAAATTAATACCAGTATATAATTTAACTAAATGACAGTGATATTAATATTCTCTTTGCAAATCTAATTTGGAGAAGGTATTTGTCTGGATCTTGATAATAGGATTAATTTAAAATTAACGTGCTTAACCAATAAAAGCAACAGTGAAACAGCACCAAATGCATAATGAAAGCCGTGCTGTAAATGGCTACTAAATTGTCGCTAAATTATTTAAACCTCATTTGAAGAGAAACACCAACTTTTTGATTACCTACCTTACCTCGAGGTAACTGCTTTAGTTGAAACACATTTTCAGAAACAATGTTCCAATTATCATTAAAATAATCACTTGTCGTTTAGAATCACATTTCTCTTCCGATTAATTTAACAAATACCAGTATTATTTTGACATCTCTTATTATTCCTGTTATTGTGCTGGTTAACAATAAGGTAGAATCAAAAAGACTAAATACTTTAGAGAGAGAGAAAATATACGAACATGTAAAATTTTACTTTTAATAACAAAATAAATAATGACATACCTACATTCTAAGAAACGACTAATGTCAAGTAGCTTTAGCTCTCAGCAAAAAGAACTTTAGAACTATGACAGATATCCTTACTGATTATTGTCTTCTGAAATACCATCTATGTAAGATTGGTGTACCTGAAAACAGTATTTGCGAAGAGGACGAATAAACTTCGGAACACATTGTATGTGAATGTCCAGCTGTTGCTGCAAATATACTCAAATGTCTAGCGTTAGTCTCTTCTCTAGGGTCTAGGTAAAAGATACCTTACGGCAAATAAAATCAGGATATTGACACCTGGAGCGATAATTGGCTTTATGAAAAGTCTGGAATTGCTTCCAAATAACTGAGGTAGAGCCATATTACAACAGACCAAAAAGGATACAAATGATACAATTAAATAATGATAATAAACAAAATTTGCGTTGATAACTATAAGACTAACTAACTAATAAAGAAATATAAATGTCAAATGCCATTTGCAAACGTCAACTTTAATTTTAACAAAAAAGGATAGATTAATTTGAAAAAAAATCTAATTTGGCCAACATAGTAGCATTTGTCATTTAATTTTTATTAATTTATATATATATATATATATATATACCTACATATTTACTGATGCGTGAAACTATATTATGTTACTTTGCATTCGTATAACTTTTGTTTTATTTACTATTCAGTTTTTTGACAGTGATATTTATTTGTCAGCCACATACATTTGAAATCTGAACTCTCTAGCTCTAGGATTAGTAGCTGTTTCCATGGTTAGAGCATAGCTGGTTGATTTATGAAATTTATAATATCTTTATAATTCTTTAGCTCTATATCCATTGAATATGAAGTATAAAATGCAATTAAATCGTGTGGATAATACTATATTCTTTAATATTTATAGTAACATTAAGTGTCAAAAAATGATTTAACAGCGTTTTTTGAAGAAAAACTATTAAAATCTTTAAATGCGGGTACTTCCGGGTGATCAATTATAACCAAAATCTAATCATCTTTTCTTTTGGATGTAAACTTGAGGAATACGAAAAAATTATAATTTTTGGAATCGTGGTATAGAAGTTATATGCGACCCGAAACTTTCGTCACACAGACACACACACACACACATACACAAATACATCCTCGTAAAAATGGTAAAATCGTATTATAAGGACCCTAAAGCATGCTTATTCATTAAAAACTCATCATTGAATTTTTTGACCAAAGACAATACATTCCTTACCTAAAGGTGACGGAAGGTAAACAAATATTAATGCATACCTGTAGAAAATTTAATAAACTAATTTTTATAACATAAATCGCAAAAAATAAGATTCAAAGGTATTTGTCTAGGAAAAACTATTTTGAGCTTCAAGTAAAGAGCTACTTCAAGTTGTTTGATTTTCACCAAAATCTAATGACTTCTTTCCATATTAGAAATGGGCAGAAATCATTGTAAAAATGTTAAAATCAGATTCCAGGGTCTCAAAACCTGGTCTTTTACCAAAATCTCGACATACGATTTTTAGCATGATCCCTATACCTCCCTTATCAACAGTTGTGGTAGATAAAAAAAAAACTCGAGAGTAAAGACATTATATCTACATGCAGAAATTACCACACGAGGTGTAAGCCATTTCTTTTTATGGATAAAATATGTTTTTACTCACTTGTACCATAAATCACTATTACATTATTCTTGTACATGTACAATATGAAAAGGAGGGCGAATATGGGAGGCTAAGAGAGTAAAGGGACAATTATTCGATCCCTCCTTTTATTATTTATGTTCGAATCTCATATTCAACGAACTGATGACGCATTTATAGAACAGCGGATACGTTTTTTCTCCAAGCAATTTTAATGCCGGAAGCACTTACTTTTCGTACTTCTACGGAAATTTCTAAAAGAAGAAAGAACGGTAGAGCAAAAGAATGTTCATTCATTTTTCATTTCTTTTCGCTTAGTGGTGACGTGTTGTTTATCTTTATTTTAAGAGTGGCCGAACGATACACCCAGAGGCGTAAATTGTTTAGTAACAGAAACGTTTCTCTCACTTTTTTGTTTCCGCATAACCATTTTGTGAATACTAAAACTACCTTACAATAGATTTCTAGTATTTCAGTAAACAGGATGTTTTGTGGTAGAGATAATTTCGTAGCGAGAAACAATATATCATAGTCACAAATGGAAAGTAAATATGCTACTGTTTTATGGGCTGGAATATAAATGTGATTGATTTATGATTTTAATAACTATCAATAAATTATTCTTTTTCGATCTGAAACCTACGAGCAAATGTGCGGCTGCATATAAAACAAAATTTATAAATAGAATACATTTGTGCATTTACATTGCATTTTTACATATATATTTTTATTCTGTTACACGTGTAAAGGGTAAATACTTTAAACCTGAACATTGTCCTTTAACACGAGAAAATCGTTCTTTGCAGACTGTTGCCCCTCGTTTCAACTGACAACAATGGTTGTGATACCAATAGAATTATAAAAAAATTCTGCATCAAATGACACCAAATATATGTAATATCGATAGCCACGGCATTAAAAAAAAAATATGTTGTGGCCAGCACAATACCTCTCGCCACTTCCTTTTTTTTTGGTTACATAAGTATAGGGCACGAACAGTCATGTTACATTGTTGGCCTTAACAAGCAGATGTGGGGGCCCATTTCAGAATGATAATTAGTAATTATGTACATAGATGTCAAATGTCAGTATTTTTCATTAAAAATTTCAAGATTTTCTAAATTCACGTAGTTAATTTGTCACAAGGAATGTGGAATTTACTTGTCGAGGAAAATAAACCACATGGAATTTGAAAATCTCACATCGGCCCCATATCTGCTTATCAAGTCACATGACTGCTCGCGCGCTAATGTATTTAACATTTCTTGTATACCTACACTCTACACCAAAAATTCTACTTATATCTATTCCTTATATTTAGGTTTATTCATTTTAAATTCATTTTATGAAGAAATTTTGTCACACTCTTCTAATTTTTCGAAATGTTTCCAATTCATTGTCGGGAGTAACAGTATTTCTGAAGGGTATGTGTAATATACCTACAATATTAAATATTTAATTATTAATACATTAAGAAATAATATAATGTATGTACTTCCCAAAAAAAGTCTTCAGTAATGTCTCCGGATTTCTGATAGTGACATTTATCTGTCAGTTACAAACAATTTAAATTTTCCATGGCATTCTTTCGGCTGTAAAATTTATTACAACATATTATTTTATATATTATATTTCTTTTATCTCTAAATCTATAGAATATATAATAAATTATTTAAATGTATCAGATAGAGAATTTAATTTTCTTTAATATTACCAAGAAAAATTTTCAAAAAATATTATTTAGAAGATTTTTTTTTAGAATCTTCTTCTTTTGGTTGTCCAATTGTTACCAAAACCTTTTCAGATCTTCCCATGAATGTCCGATTGGGAAATACGTACAAATATAAAGTCTTATAGTTTTTGAGTAATCGTCCTTCCAACATCCCACATACACACATACATACACACACACACACACAGGCATCATCGTAAAAATGTTAAAATCGGATTGTAAGGACCTTAAAACGTGCTTATTCAATAAAATCTGGATATGAGATTTTTAGCATGAATCCAATACCTCTCTTAGCGAGAGGTAAAAAAATGCTTAATGACCCCGTTACAATAAGTACTGAGTCTATTTGTCCGTCGTAATGCCAAGATTCAAGAATAACTTGCTCTGTTTTATTAATGAATTTAATTAAAAATAATTCTACGTTGCCAGATATCTGTTTCCGATTCTCATTAAATATTTTAAATATATTTGGAAAAATAATAACCGATCGACGTGAAATCTGTCGACGTTTGTTTTTATTGACCTTATACTTGGATAAAAGTAGAACTTCGACTTGTACTGGTTCAAGTACTTTAGCTATGCAGCATGATATCGATAATCGATATAATAAGTTAATACACTGTGTGCTCCACCGGTTTTTATAAACTTAGAACACTTGCTCGGCGCTGTTAATTGATTTCAGATACTTGTGTTATTTACTGGTGCTATAGTTTTAATTACTAATATAATTTATAATAACTTATTAGGAAGAAACTATAACGGTAAATTATGGAAAATTTTATGTAATAAAACTTGGAAACTTCATATGAGCTATTAAATATTACTTATTTAATATGTTGCTACATCATCTGGAAGGAATTGTATCAAGTTACTTGCTTTTGCATAATTGAATATTATGGCAAATTTTCAGTAGAAAGAAAATGAAAACTTACACATACGAGTTACAAAAATGCAATATGGTTTCAGGTGCTGCTTAACTATTGAACAGGAGTGCTGTGAATAAATTCACGAATAGGTGCTCCGGGCATATTTTGGACAATCGTATGGTTTTCAGACTTGACTTTTACATTGTCTTCATCGTCTTCGCGTTTGTTTCTGTTTGTTCACTTGTTTCAATCTAAAGTTATTTGTGCGGTATCGTTGATATGTTTCATATCTTCGTTTATTTACTTCTCAAAAATTAATGAAATCAACTAAATGTTAAAATATATAATACATATACCGGGAGTCCCAATAATTCCTTGATATAGATTTTTAAGATCGGAAAACAGTTTTTTGTAAATAAAAATCTGTTGTGGCCAGTAAAAAACCACTCGCCACTTCCATTTTAGGTTACATAAGTATTGTCTTTAACATTTCTTTTATATCTAAACACTACAACAAAAAATCTACGCATACCTATTCCTTGAATTTAGATTTTTTAATTTTTAATTCATTACTGGGAAGAGTTGAAAAGGTTTTTGTAATAATTGGACAACCGGAAGTAGCAGATTCTTAAAAAAATCTTCTAAATATTATTTTTTGAAAATTTTTGTTCTTGCTTGCATTAAAGAAGAGTAAATTCTCTGATACATATAAATATTTTATTATATCTTTTATAGATTCAGAGATAAAGAAATATAAGGTATATAATAATCTGTTGTTATAAATATCACAGCCCAAATAATGTCATGGAAACCATTTGAAAAATTAAAATGTTTGTAACTGACAGATGAATGTCAGTGTCAAAAATCCAGGGACATTACAGAAGATTCTTTCTGGGAAATACATAAAGTACATAAATTATATTATTTCCTATTGTATTAATAGTTAAACATTCAAAATTATAGGTATATTACATATACCCGATAAATTAGAAGAGGACAAAATTTCTTAGAATCAATTTGAAATTAAAAAATCTAAATATAAAGAATAGCTGTAAGTAGAATTTTTGGTGTAGAGTGTAGGTATACAAGAAATGTTAAATACAATAGGGCGCGAGAAGTCATGTCACATCAAATATCATAATTTTTCATTGTAAATTTAGTGATTTTCTAATTCTATGTGGTTTATTTTCCTCCACAAGAGACAAATTAACTAGGTGAATTTAGAAAATCTTGAAATTTTGAATGAAAAATTGTGACATTTGACTGCTCCGCCCTATACTTATAACCAAAAACGGAAGTGGCGAAAAGTATTGTGCTGGCCACAACAGATTTTTTTAAAGAGTAAAAATTGTAGAATTTTTAATAATTTATCTTCTATTTCTTATTATAATCACTCGCTCAATGAGAGAGGGTATCCGATTACGAACCAAATTTGTATTATTATTTCATTCTTACTATTATTATATTAATAATAACGATAATAATAACAATACAACTCGTGTATGACAGCTTTTTTTTAGTTTATAGTTGCCTGCACGAAACAGGTACCTTTTCTCGTTGAACGAAGTATAGAAATAATATGTATTATTGTAATAAATACACAGAAAATAATTGACAATAAATTATTACAATAATTAAAACTTTGATTTACTAATAATTTATTATATTTTCTTTTAATTTTAATAAATTCGTAACTCCTGAGTCCTGCTAGTAAAAAATGTTTCCGTATTTCAAAATCTAGAAGTAACCGTAATAATCAATTTATAATTGCAAAAAATACATTGTTAGTAATTCGCAAACAACTTAATTGTTCAAACAAATTTCTTGTTAGTTTATCATTTACACGTTTTCCTCTTCAAATAACTCAGATTAGAGTATATAATCCTATAACCCATTTATTCATAAGGATTACGAGGTCCAACGTGAGATGATGCTTTTGGCTGATATTCAATTTCGTTTGAATATCACTGTTTATTCCGCGTATGCATTTGAATGCAGGGTATGAATATGCAGAATTCCGAGTTTGCAAAACATGTAAAAAGCGGAATGCGAATTGCGCGAGGCAGTCGCAAGTTTCAGAAGCGAATCTGCAATACGCAAGGTGTCGTCCTTGTTCATCCTGTTTTTGTATGATTGTTTGTCCTTTCTAAAAACAAAATGTTTTCCCAGACTGAGGAATAATAAGCGACTACTGGTCGCCGAATAGATTTCATCAGTTGCGCACACTGAATATTTGAAAAATGTTTACCACCACCAGTGGGGCTGTGATTTATGGCTGGTGATGGCGTTTACTTGAAATTTATTGTTAATTTTCAAATAGCACAAAAATGTTTTATGTGGTGCTCTTTCTACGACAGTTTAAGAACCCTTGGGTAATGGCACAAGTTTTTTTTCTAATTCCGTTTACATTTAACAGTTACAAGATAAAATATATTGAATTTTCGTTGTTACTGTTTCGCATTAGTGCGATTTAATTTCTTTTTTCACAATTGTTTAGAAAATAAGCTGTTTCTGATCACATTTAGACCGGAAATCCTTCTTTACTTAATTTAAAAACAACATTAAGAAAGGACAATACAAAAATGTAGTTTATTTATTTTTGTGTTGTTCTTTCTTAATGTTGTTTTTAAACTAAGTAAATTTTTTTCACCTTCTGAAGAAGGCACATCCGGTGCCGAAACTGGTAGAGGCCGAAAAATAAAAATTTGTTTGACTGCTATCTTGTAAATTTTATTTCCATATGTAAAAATTGTATGCATCACGGCTTAAAAGTACTTATCTTTTTACCCTGTGTTAAAATGACGTATATTCTAGAGTTAAGTATTATTTCATGTTTATTATTATACATTTGTGGGTTAAGCTCTTAATAAACTATATCTGTGTTAAAAGGGGGTTATTCTGAATTTAACCTTTATTTATTATTACCGCTGTTAATGTTATAGTTTACATTTTAATGTGTTAAAATAAATTAGGCAAATAACCGCCATAATACATGAATAAATAAGTTACAATGTCAATAAAAATTCTAATAGTATGAATATTAAATAAATAAATAAAAACCGCGAATGTTGTATACTTTAAAAACAATTTACATAAGTACATATTAAAACTAGTTTAACTAAAGTAAATAGTCAGCATGTACTATCTTATCATTTCAATTTACAAAGCAGAGCAAATTGCATTTTAATTGTTGTGTAACAACAAAGCTACAAATGTTGACACGATATGGAAATGTAACTAAACTAACTACTATTGCCCTAGTACACTAATGTTTAAAACAAATTTTACTTGCAAAAATAATGCTTCAGCAGAATTAATATCTACGAAAAATAGAAGAAAAAACTTTGTTTAAATGCATGTGTACCAAATAAGTAACTATTCTAGAAGCCAAAAAAAAAAAAAATGAACTGCTGAAACTATGTTACGAAGACTAGCGGTCATAATATACAAGTATACGCCACCATCATTGAAATTAAATATTTGAGCAATTATTTCGAAATAATAAAACAAAAAAAAATTAGGAATAAATTTGGGAATGGAATGGAACTTGATTGTATTTCAGGTAAATATATCTGGGGAGTAAAAACGTGTGGATAAAAACCGCAACTAGCAAAACCACGGCGGCCAAATTCCCACGAATCAATTATAACCTGTAGATTTTTTGCAGAAACTGTAGTTTGACAATCTGTCAGACAGTTTAAATGCAAGAAAAAATCTGATGTGGCCAGCACGATACATTCCGTCAATCCTGTGTATTATGAACAAATTCCATACATATTTTTTTTGCAAAAAATTTTAAATTTTCGGTAAAAGTATTACATAAACAAACTATGCAATTGCACTTCCCATTCGTTAGGGGTCGCTATTTTTTATTTTTCTTCCGCAATACAGTCCTTCCATCTTATCTTTGGCCTTCCTTTGCTTCTATTACTAAACTATTCATTCTTCTTCGTCACTCTTGTATCTTTCTATTCCTTACAGCATCTTTCCGTGTCTTCCTCAATATCAATCTGAACATCCTCATCTGTACCACATTCATTTAGTTTTCATTGATACTGACATCTGTCAATTGAAATCGTGGTATTGAAGTTTTTTTTATGTACTGTAAAATTAGTAATATGTGACTAGTGCCTTTGAATATATAATACATATAGCTACGCATATGGCCTAGCAAGATACTATATCTGTCTCTTTTTATTCACAAAATTATTATAGATAGCTAGTGACTCCTACCACAAAACTGTGAACTACGATAAATCGTGCTGACAGCATTGCCAAATAGTATTTGTTTGAGGTATTCAATAATCAATAATTCAAAAATATTGTTTCAAAATAACCAGATAATATATTTTGAATCTTCAATGTACATGTATACTTGTTTTACAGTAGCAAATTTAAAAAACTTTTAATTTTTTTATCTTGTTGTTCTAGCTACGTGGCAATACTGTGCAACATCCACCTACTATGTATTTTTTGAACTAACTCAGAAATAATTCGTATACGGAGGAATAGATGGCACCTTCTCTCGAAATATTTAATCTAAATACATTACGTTGCCGTTCTTGTATTGTATTATACATTCAAAGGTAGTGCCCTTTTAGAAATAATCAATTCAAATGTTTTTACTCCCTCGTATTATAAATTATTACTACAATTTAAATTTATACGTTTTTACATCTTTAAATTTTAATCAAATTGCTAACCATGTACATAACCTAATCGTATAGCAAAAATTCATAGCATAATAAAATTTAAATATTGCATGAATCCACCATAAACCCTTAACCTTACTTCCGCAAAAAATTACAACGTTTATTATTAATCATAGCAATGACCTCCATAAAAATCCTCCTTGTAGCGTTTTGAATGACAATATAAGGGCACTTTACCGATACCAGCCCTTTCGGCGGTTGGGCTACCTAGTACGAACCAATAAACGAGCAGGGTTGGGGTCACGAGCTGTCATTCGTTTCTGTCGTCGGTTGGAGGGTAGCGTTAATGTCGAACGCCCACGGCTACGGTTTCATGCAAGATTGATGATTTTGACAGGCCAGAATTTTAAATAAATCTTTATTATTTACTACATATTTCAAAGGAGAGTTCAATATTGGATAGTATACGCAATTTTAAACATTTTCTAAAATAAAAATAAATAAAATAAATATTTCATCACGGCATATTACCCATTGCTGGGTGTGCCAATCTGCTTTGTACAGATATTGGTAATGATGGAATATTTGTACCGTGCGGGCGCTTACCATGCGTCACCTCAGGGGCACTCATTGCTGGCGTGGAGAGTGCGCCACAGGGGTCAATTTTGTGCCATTAAAATGCGATGTAATTTTTGGCGTCGGTCGAGATCGAAACCAGGTCCCCAGATTCGCGACCAGACACTCAGGCACACGGCCACGAGACCCCATAAAACATAATTTTACTTAAATTTCTACAATAATGTAACAATAACAAAAGATTATAAGTCGATTTTTGACCTTCCGTCACCTATAGGTAAGGAAGGTATTGTCTTTGGTCAAAAAATTCGATGGTGAGTTTTTGATGAACAAGCACGTTCTAGAAAACAATATTTTTGTTCCGTTTTTACAATGATGTCTGGATGTGTGTGTGTGACAAAAATTTCTCCTCCGATAACTCCAATACAGTAGAACGCCGATTATCCGAACGTCGATTAATCAAATCGCCAATTATCTTAATCGGTCCTAAGCGTAATATAAAAAATTAAAACCAAGTATGTATGTATGTAATTTTTGTTTTTTTTTGCTACTACATATGTTGTACCTCTATTATTGTTGTGAATTTTTATACATACTTTGTATTTTTGTTAAGGCCTGATGGGGTTGCAACTTACTCTGATCGAGATGTTCAAGTGAGCGTTATTGTAGAACTGTGTTTGTTAAACTTAATAAAGTTTATTCTATGTGTGACAGTTCGTAATTCTTTATTACCAGTCTATGTCCGATTATCCGAATTTTCGATTATCCGAATCGACCCCGGTCCAAATTAATTCGGATAATCGGCGTTCTACTGTACTACAATTCCAAAAGTTATAATTCTTTCATATTCCTGTTTCGTACATCCATATGAAATGTTGATTAGATTTTGATTATAACTGGTTAACTTGAAGTACCCTAATTTGAAGATTTTAACAGTATTTCTTGAAATATCATTCATCATGCTGCAATGTACGAACAGTTTCATACCCAGCATTTTTCCAACGAGTCAATTAATTAGTGCTTCCAGCCCCCGTTGAAATTTCTAAAAGATCTTCCCACCTTTTGAATTAAGAAGTTAAGCAAGGAATGCTCCACTCTTTGCGATTAAATGAAATACCTTGTTCAGCAGTGCATTTAAGATAAATATCCTTTTGAAAAATTAAAGAATGAAACCCCTATTACTCTTGTCCGTTGGTTTATTTTCTCTTGAAATTGAATTCCATAATTAGCGAAGATATGTGTGTTTTCTTCTATTCTCTTGACTAACCGATGCTATTTGCGTCGAGAAATTCTTATCATGTATTTTTATTGAGCAATTTGCAGAGCTCTGTTGCCTGGCTGGCGGCAAGCTTCTAGGAATGTTGCCAAAAGAATATCCAGCATAGCTTTCGACCCCTCGACAGACGGTATGCTACGGTGGAGGTTGTCTTCGGCCCGTGCTTGTTCGTTCTAGATACTCTGACATTCGGAAATAATTTTTGTTTGTTCCTTTTTGAGGAAAAAGAATCCTGTTGTACTCATTTAATTCTTATAAATTCATTATATTCGTGATTCTACTTCTAATATTTAATTAAAAATATGTTCTTTGTTTTGTAGAATTTTCATCTACTTTATGTTTTCGAAACAATCGCTTCTTGTTATTTACTGTTAGTTCATAAGATCTGTGATATTTTTTTATAATTATTGTACGGAAAACTTTAACGTTTTAAACTAAACAGTATTTCAGTAATGCAAATATGGTTATTTAAGTAGTAAGGGCAGTAAGCGCTTCCTACCGACTGAGGATGAGAAAGAGCACTTACTGACCGCAATGCTTATTATGTTTTTGCAAGATCGACGCAAAATTAAAAATTAATAAGATTTGAAAATTATTTTTACATATTAAAAAAATTTAGTTGTTATTTTTAAGTAAGCCTGGATAATTGTTTTTACCTCCCGCTATCCTTGGTAAGGGAGGTACAGGGATCGTGCATAAAATCGCATACTGAGATTTTGGTAAATAACCACGTTTTAAGGTCCCTAGAATCCAATTTTAACATTTTCACGATGATGTATGTGTGTATGAGTGTGTGTGTGGATCCCTCTTTACGCTCTAACTCGAATACTATCATTCAGAAAAATTTGAAACCTTGTATTTCTACCTTATTCTAATATGGAAAGAAACCATTAACTTTTGAGGTAAAGGAGATAACCGGAATGGACCTTTAAATGTTATTTTTTCAAGATTTATGTTTCATGAACAAGCATTATTTTAACTCAGTGTATAAATATCTATTAATGTTCATTTAAAGATAGCAAATTAATTTTCTATATTTTATCACTTGTAATTCCATTACGACAGCTGAAAATATATTACATAATCTATTATCTATTTGCATTTTGATGATAATAAACTACGACTTTAAAATGTCTACAAAAACTTCTTTCGTTCAATGAATTTTAAATAAACCAGCATTTAAATTTAAATTTACATTTAAATTGTTTCCGAACGATAATTATAGGATTACTAGGGTCTCCACATAGAAAGACAAATATTTTTCCCGGGCAAAATGATGTGGAAGAATTGAAAGAAATAAGCGGAGACCCTTTGCGATATATGATCAAAGGTTTTGGATTTAACTGGTTGACCACAAATGTTTATATTTTCTTCTGATCATTGGCTACTGCAGAAAATATAACTTTGTGGGTTTATATATCAAAGGAATGGAATACTACCCTTACATTTGTGATGAAACTCTGTCTCCAAATGGACATTTTATATAGAATAAGTAGAAACGAAAATAAATTGCAATATAACACAAATAAATACAGGGTGTAACTGCTAAACGAGCCACCTCAAATAATTTCTATATTATTAAAGACACAATAAAATACTATAAGAAGATCAAGGGGGACATCCGGTTGGGCAAGAAAATATTTTTTTAAATCAGTGGTTCTCAAATTACAACACAAAGTTATATATTTTTTTAATGGAATGGTACATATTTATTAGGTCTATTCGTAGAGTATGTTTTTTTTCTAAATTCAACCATGTAATCATTTTATTACGTAACAAACATAATGAGAAAAATTCAATTGAAATTCAAATAAATTTTATATTTATAGTTATTTTTGAGCAGGCTATATATGAAAAACAATTGAGCTTAAAATCAGCACAACAAATATGGTCAATTATATATTATAAAAAAAAGTTCAAACGACGAGGAAAAACAAAAGACTATCTTCAATTGTTTTCCATTGTAATGTTAAAAGTATGAATTGTATATGTCAGAAATAAAATATTAAAATCGCTATAGCCCTGAAATTAGGCATTTCCGGATATATGTTTATATGAACTTTTTACCTCTCGCTAAGAGAGGTATTGGATTCATGCTAAAAATCGCATATCCAGATTTTATTGAATAAGCACGTTTTAAGGTCCCTACAATCCGATTTTAACATTTTTACGATGATGTCTGTCTGTGTGTGTGTGTGTGTGTGTGTGTGTGTGTGTGTGGATGTGTGTGTGTGGGATGTTGGAAGGACGGTTACTCAAAAACTATAAGACTTAAAATTTGTTTAACAACGTATTTCCCAATCGGACATTCATGGGAAGATCTGAAAAGGTTTTGGTAACAATTGGACAACCGGAAGTAGAAGATTCTTGAAAAAAAATCTTCTAAATATTATTTTTTGAAAATTTTTCTTGATAATATTAAAGAAAAATAAATTCTCTTTCTGATACATTTAAATATTTTTATACATATTTTATAGATTTAGAGATAAAAGGAATATAATATATAAAATAATGTTGTAATTAATTTTACAACCGAAAGGATGCCATGAAAAATAGTTGCAAATTTAAATTATTTGTAACTGACAGATAAATGTCAGTGTCAGAAATAATGAGTAATGAAAGAAAAATGTATTTGGAGAATCCCTTAATTCTTGATCTGTGACTATTATGGAGATGACAAGTCTAGGTTGAAGGACTTAAATTTGTTTCAAACATTATGGGACAATGTACACCAGTACTGTAGACTAGAGTAACTTTGAATTGCGAAAAAGCTATCAAATTCTTCTCAAGTAAGTTGTAAATATTGACAAAATTACACATCGATATTAGAATAATCGGAGTGCAATCTATCCGTCACTTTATTAAAAGGAATTAGTGTTATTTAGATATAACAAGTATGAAAAAATAAAATGTAAAAGAAGATATATAAGAATAGATGCACAATCCAGATATATACATTTTAGACCGCCCAAAATTAATGTTTTTACTAGAAGAATATGAAGAGAAAGTAAACAAAGTTGTTCGAATTGAAAATTGCTGTTACCAGCCTAATATTTATATATGGTAAACTCTACTTTGTAATTTATTGTAACATAATTTATGGTAAATATCTTTATGTTGAGACATGCTATTATTGAATAATAAAGAAGTTTATACGTCATAGATTTATATGAATATATTATTTGTATTTATAAAAATAATCTTTGCTTTATGCATACAGCCAGGTAAAATATACGGCGAGAGGTTATGTGCTGGCCACATCAGATTTTTTTTATTGTTTTGAGATGTATTATCCACCTTTAAATCCGTTACCTCTATTTTACGAACACCTGTATATAATATTAAAAATAATAATTCTTATTTTTTCTTATTTCCGTCATCTTTAGTTAAGGAAGGTTATATCTTTGGTCAAAAAATTCAAGGATGAGTCTTTAGTGAATAGGCATGTTTTAGGGTCCCTATAATACGATTTTACAATTTTTACAACGGCACACACACACACACACACACACACACACACACACACACACACACACACACACACACAACACACACATATATCTACAGACATCATCGTAAAAATGGTAAGATCTTATTATAGAAGAACTGTTTCTCACAAAAATAATCTAATCACAAGTTATTACATTTTAAAGTTTGACTTTCTAAAAAAAATCTCAATGGTTTCTATGGAGTTGTTTGGGCAGTGAGATTTATGACTACAGAATATTCTATATATTATAAACTTTTATTTCTAAATCTATTGACGATATAATAAAAGTTCAATATTATTCGTAATAACGTCATCATAATCATTGAAAACTCACCAACGAATTTTTTGACCAAAGACAATACCTTCCTTACCTAGAGGTGACGGAAGGGTTGGTACATAAAATAACTCATTTACCCTACTACTTGAGGATGAGAATCAAAGAGCAAATGGATGTGTATATGCTCTTTGAATTTTTTGTACGATGTTTCATAAATTAACTGAATGTTTTGTACGAATGTATTTCGTGTACATGAATTGTAACAATTTTTAAGATCTTACTACCCTGAAGAAAGTGCAAGGGTGCACAGAAACGGTATAGTAAGAGTAAAAACTGTTTGACTGACCTTTCGAGTAATTGTTAACATCTATCGGCAAACATTAAAAAAAAACCGATCGTGTAAAAAGTAATTATACACATTGTAATTTATTTAATATAAAATTGAACTGAAGAAATTTCACTGTAAACCCTAGCTTTCTATCCTTTAAATATTTGAAGAGATCATAAATAGAACATCCATTGATTTTCTATTATGACCATTCCTAGTACCTCACATATGCTCAATAACAAAAACATTAATTTAAATTATCTGCAGGCAACAGCAAGAGCATAATTCCCTAAAAGCGCGATTGTTGTTTGTGACATTTTCCAGAGCAACAAAATGAAGCTCTTGGAACTATCACAGAAACAAACGAGAACCACTAGCGACAAGCGAACGAAAGATAGTAGAATCAGGTGACAGGAGGAAGAAGGAAGGAGCAAAAGGTGAAATGATATGTGCGAAAAGGAAATTTAAACGTCTTCACCCGTGATGTCTGAGTCTGAGTGCTCTCGTCTGCAGAATGATATATTACTAGTTTAATGACATCATGCTCGAGCTCTGGATTGAGAATAGGATTAAAAATAGAGGAGTTACGACAGGGCTTTAACTTCATTACTCTATACACACACACACAATATGCTACAACTGCCGTTAAGAGGGAAGATAAATATCCTTGTCAAAATTAACTAAATAAATACGAAACAATGAGCGATACGAAGCTTTTGCAGCCGGCTGCTACAAAGAAGAAGCAAAAATAAAACAATTTTTTCAGTAAATTAATAGAAGAATCTTGAATAATTTAAAAAGTTTTATTAAAACCGTATCAAACGGGTTTTAAATAAACTTTATAAGTTAAAGAATTTAACTGATATGGGTCATGCAAAAATAATAGTGAATAAAAAAATCTGATGTGGCCAGCACAATACCTTCCGTCAATCCTGTGTATTATGTATAAATTCCATACATAAATTTTCTTGCAAAAGGGGGTTCTAAATTTCCAGAGTAACTATTTCATAAACAAACTATGCAAATTGCGCTTGACACTAACATCTCCTTGTTTAGCTTTCCCCATTCGTTAGGGGCGCTATTTTTTATTTTCTTCTTCCACTCATTTCTGTTTTATGTGTCGTTCTCATTCAGTTCCTTTTCTCTCAACTCATAACATTTTCAAACCAATGTAATCATCTCGCTTGTATCTTTCAAGAAACTTGTAACACTAGAGTTATTTCCTTACCTATCTTTCTCAACATCTAGTTCAACATCCTCATCTTTGCCACATTAATTTACTTTTTATTTATACTGACATCTGTCAATTTGAATTATATGAATATATTAGGAGTTTCCATGTTTATCATAGCTGGCTGATTTATAAAATTTAATTTCTTTAAAGATCTTTAACTCTATATCTATTGAATATGAGGTATAAAATGCAATCAAATCGTATAGAGAATAATATATTCTTTAAGTTATAATAACGTTAAATGTCAATAAATCAAATTTAACTGTAAAATCTTCATATGAGGCTACTTCCGGTTCACCAATTATAACCAAAATCTAATCAGTTGTTCTTCTGGATGTAAACTTGAGGAATACTAAAAAAATATAATTTTTGGAATCGTGGTATTGAAGTTATGCGAAACTTTCGTCACACACACAGAGACACACAGGTACACGCACACACACACACGCACACACACACACACACACACACATACATACATATATCATCGTAAAAATAGTAAAATCGTATTATAGGGACCCTAAAACATGCTTATACACTAAAAACTCATCATTGAATTTTTTGACCAAAGGTATAGGTGACGGAAGGTAAAATATCTGTTGTGTCCAGCACAATACCTTTCGCCATTTCCATTGTTATATTTAATATTTCTCGTACACAAAAAAATCTAATTCTTTATAAACAGATATTTTCATAATTTTAAATTCATTGTATAAGTTTTTTCTAGGTACTCTTCTAAACGTTCGAGATTCTTGCAAATTATTAATACAATAAGAAATATTAAATGTACTTCCTAAAAAAGTCTCAGGTAATGTCACTTTATTCACTAAAAACTCATCATTGAATTTTTTGACCAAAGACAATACCTTCCTTACCTAAAGGTGACGAAAGGTAAAAATCCATTCCTGGTACAATTACGACTGTTTGCACTTCTTCAATCTTAATCACATGGCTTAATTTTCAATATAAAAATCAAAACACAGATTTCGGTGATTGTTATTCTCGTCAATTCTCGTGTTTCATCTTCTTCATTGATGAAATAGCTGGAGTCGAGCGGATTATGGGATCGAGGCGCGAGTTGAATTTCCGAAGTGAGCTTACGAGCGGTATGATTGATGCTACTGTGACGTCACACTGATCGATTCGCTCCTGCTGGAGAACTGAGAAGAGCCGTTCATCTTGCTCTATTTCATTATCGTCGGCACTCCAGATTCGAACTTGGATTCCGGATTGTGGGAAGGATTATGAACAAGTTTTACTTTAACAAGAAAGGCTTTATTTGGTTTCACCAATGGAGAATTTAAGAAAATATGGCGTTAAGTACTGCGATACCTTCAGAATGCAGTAATATATAAGATAAGCTTATTTTTCGCGTCTATGATTATCTAATTTCAGAGATAGATTTACTCTGTGAAACTTTTACCTGCAACGAGTAACGAATTATTAGAATGAAAAAACTTTCAACATTTTTTTTATATTTTATTATTATTAATAATAATAAACCTTTATTTACTTATCAGAATACATCCCAATTATAAAGTAAAATGAAAATATATACAAAAAAATCTGATGTGTCTTGCAAAAGATCCTATATTTCCAGTAAAATTATTTCATAAACAAACTATGCAAATTGCACTTGACACTGACATATTATTTTTCTTCTTCTTTAGCTGTTTCCATTCGTTAGGGGTCGCTATGTTTTATTTCCTTCTTCCACTCATTTCTGTTTTGCGTGTCGTTCTCATTCAGTCCTTCTATCTTATCTTTGGTCTTCCTTTGTTTCATATACCTTCTATTTCTAAACTATTCATTCTTCCAATATATTCTTCATCACTACTTATGACATGTTCAAACCAATGTAATCGTCTCTCTTGTATCTTACTATAAACTTTTATCTATCTTAAAACTTTTTTTAGTTTTATTTCTGTTTATTTTTTTGTTGATTTGTTGTTCATTCCCTGAAGAAGGTAGTAGTTAATACTGCCGAATCGTCGGTATTTAAATAAACAGAAATAATACGAAAAAAGATTTTCATTTTAATTGAAATATGAGTTCTGAAAGATTTTTTAATAATTTTATCTATCTATCTCAACATCTTCATCTCTGCCACGATAATTTTTTTTTCATTAACACTGACATCTGTCAGTTGGAATTTTCTTAATATAGTAGCTGTTTCCATGGTTATAGCATAGCTGGCTGATTTATAAAATTTAATTTCTTTATAATTCTTTAACTCTATATCCATTGAATATGAAATATAAAGTACAATAAATTAGTATAGATAAGAATATTCTTTAATATTTATAATAACATTAAATGTCAAAAAATAATATTTAACAACATTTTTTTTTTAAAATACTGTTAAAATCTTCAAATGAGGGCACTTTCGGTTGAGGAATTATAACCAAAATCTAATAAAGTCTGCAAATGGATGTAAGGAAGAAGAATACGTAAAAATTCAATTTTTTTGAATTCTATTGGAGATTTCGCAGCCGAAATTATAATCGCACACACACACACACACACACACACACACACACACACACAGACACACAGACACACACACATACACATACAGACATCATTGTAAAAATAGTAAAATCGTATTGTAGGGACCCTAAAACGTGCTTATTCATTGAAAACTCACCACCGAAACGTATGTATGGATTTTATACATAATACAGAGTATAAACGGAAGGTAATGTGCTAGCCACATCAGATTTTTTAATTGTGGTATTGTTGTTATCGGATCCGATGTGTTGAAGGGTGTTCTGTATGAAACATTTTTATAAATAACAATCTCTATCCCTGAAGAAGACTGTTGTACAGTCGAAACATCGACCAGGAAATAATTAATAATAAGACTGCATGTCCGATTATTTCCCATTCTTCATTCTGAAACCAGTCGATCATCAGTTCAACCAAATATCTACAGTTTGCCCTTTATCTGTGGAACAGCCAAAACCAATTTAGTAAATGCATTTAATCCACAATTCATAGTTTTATGCATAATTGCTATTGAGTATTAATTTTTAACAATGTTCGGTAGAATTTCATGATGATTAACTACTAACTCATCCAGCCATAGTCCGTGGATTTGCCCCATTGGGATGTGGGCGGCAAGCTGTCACAACAACGCATATTGCTCGGAATTTATGACAACAAGCATCGCAGTTAATCTGTCCGAGAGCAGGACAATTAACATTGCAACATGTATTGCATTAGAATACATTATCACAAATAAACCATGAAATTTTTAGGGCTTTAAATACAAGGATCGCAGCTTTAAACGACGAAAATTTTGATATAGACATTAGTTCATTATCTGATGGTGTTTTTGTGTTTATTTAATTACGGTCATTGCTCAACATGTGTTTCATTTCAATTACAGTTGGAAATTTATACTTTCACTTGTAAAACACGATATTTGGCCGCAAAACTTATCAATTTTTTTTAAACCACTTGAATAACATTCATGAAAATATTAAGGTCGCCATAGAAGTGAAAGAAAATGGAATTATTCTCTTCCTGGATGTATTACTGGAAAGAAAAGAAGATGGTTCTTTACTACATTCAGTCTACAGGAAGCCTACGCACACTAATCAATATATTAATGCCAATTCATATCATCATCCTTCTCAGAAATATGGTACAATTAAATGCCTAAGGAGAAGAACTTCAGAAATTTGTTATTCAGACAAATTAAAAAATCTGTTGTGGCCAGCACAATACCTCTCGCCACTTACTTTTTTGGTTACATAAGTATATAACAGTCATGTTACATTGTTGGCCTTAACAAGCAGATGTGGGGGCCCGTTTCAGAATGATAATTAGTAATTATGTACATGGATATCACTTGTCAATTTTTTATTCAAAACTTCAAGATTTTCTAAATGCACGTAGTTAATTTGTCACCAGGAGTGTGGAATTTACTTGTCGAGGAAAATAAACCACATGGAATTGGAAAATCACTAAATTTAGAATGAGAAATTATGATACTTGACATCTATATACATAATTACTAGCTATCATTCTGTCATGGGCCCCCATATCTGCTTGTCAGGGCCGACAAAATCATATGATTGCTCGCGCCCTATTGTATTTAACATTTCTTGTATACCTACACTCTATATAAAAAAAAAAATTTAAAAAATATTATTTAGAAGATTTTTTTTCAAGAATCTTCTACTTCCGGTTGTCCAATTGTTACCAAAACCTTTTCAGATCTTCCCATGAATGTCCGATTGGGAAATACGTAGTTAAACAAATTTAAAGTCTTATAGTTTTTGAGTAATCGTCCTTCCAACATCCTACATACATACACACACACACACACACATACATCCACACACACACACACACACACACCCACAGACATCATCGTAAAAATGTTAAAATCGGATTGTAGGGACCTTAAAACGTGCTTATTCAATAAAATCTGGACATGCGATTTTTAGCATGAATGCAATACCTCTCTTAGCGAGAGGTAAAAAAGAGATGGAAGTAATTAAGAATATTTTTATGAAGAATGGTTTTTCTAAATCTTCTGTCGAAAAAGATTTGAAACCGAAAAGACCTATTAACAATGCTAATGAAAGGAACGTCTTGTTTGCTTCGCTTCCTTATGCCAAAAATTTCACGGACAAGATTGGTAGTATTCTTCGTAAGAAGAACATGAAGATTTCGTTTTCTCCATATGTTAAAATTCGACATATGTTGAGACAAGTAAAATAAGTCATCAGGGATTTATCAGATTCCATGTGTCTGCGGGAAAGTTTACATTGGCCAGACTGGTAGAACTATTTCAATAAACACCAGCGTTCAATCAGATTGAACCAGCCGGAAAAATCTTCAGTTGCAGAGCATGTCCTGGAAGAATTCCACCGTATAAAATTCGAAGAAACAAAAATACTAGCGAGACAAACACACCTCAACAACAGGTTAACTAGAGAAGCCATTGAGATTTTCAAAAACAAGAATAATAACCTCAATCATTGTGGCGGTTTAGATCTTACTCGAGTATGGCTTCCTATATTAAATATATTGTAATTTGTCACCATGGTTACCTGTTGCTAATGTTTTTGTTATTATTTATTTTTATATTTGTTGATTTGTTGTTTATTCCCTGAAGAAGGCGGTAGTTCATGCAAAATAATAAATAAATATATTATTAGGGCATGATAATGCCATATTTGTATCGTGCGGGCGTTTACCAAGCGTCACCTCACGGACACTCATTCCTGGCGTCGTGAATGCACCACAGGGGTCAATTTTATGCCATTTACAATTCGAAATATTTGGCGTTGATCAGGATCGAATCCAGTTCCCCAGATTCTCGATTAGACACTCAGGCACGCGGCCACTAAACCCCACAGGTATATACTGAAATTAATAAAAAATAAATGGCGGGAGGTATTGTGTTGGTCATATTTTTGTAGATTTATATTTTTGTCCATGAATAAACTGGTTAAGTGCTCAAATGTATCTTCGAGTGCTGTACATTGAAAAATGGACATTAAACTATGTGGAAACAATTGCTATTGATTTAGCTGAGTTAAAAACAAATATTGTTTTATCTCCACATTGAAATAAAACGGTTATATCTCATCGAACTCAACAATACAAATTTTGCAGTGGTTGTGTGAAAAATAAAACTACGGATTTGTTTCGATAAGTGATGATATTGTTCAACTGTTGAACGGAAACTGAATGGAATCAAATTTTCCTGGATTTTTTAAAAATAAATAATGTAACAGTTTAAATATGAAGCGTATTGATTTTCATATCATTCAGAACGGATATTACGGAAATCTGATCGGATTGACGTTGCATATATCTTTCTTAGAACAAAATGGAAACGTTTTAAAAATAGAAAATGAAACACTTGGTAAGATTGCGTTTAGCAGAGTAAACTATTTTTGGAGCAATCCAGATTTATTTCATCTATATCCTGTCAGTTTCCAGTTTACATTTTCAACACTAATTCGCCAATATAATACACATATTTTCTAAGCGGAACAGAGAAACTCGTCTCTCTGGACTTTCAATAAAAACTTTTATCATAATTTGTATTTTACGAAATTTAAATCAAGTGTATTATGTTTACGAAATAAGTTTGATTTTTCAAATTTATCTGATTGTATTTCACAAAATAATTATTTGTATATGAAGGCCGTGAAATCACTCTTTAGCGTTCCGAGAGACAAATTGTCGCCGAGGCCTCTTGCGGCCCAAGCAGGACAATCTCAAGGGCGCTAAAGGATTTCGCGGACAAGGTGTATAGACTATTTTTTGTTCAACCGAAAAAATATGTAATTACAAATTTTATTGTATTTAAACAGTTTAATTTATTAAAATATAAAGGCTGCTATGATGAGATTAACATTTGATAAACAAAACAATTAAGTTTGTAGAAATCGATGAAAAGAAAACTATATTACAATATTTATTGTATTTAATTTAAAAAAAATTGTGACCAACAAAGGACCTTCCGTCAATTCTATGTATTTCACGAACTATTCAAATTGTACTTACATCTGTCGATTAATAAAATATTTTCTGTTGTGGTTTCCATGGTTAGATTGCAGCAGCATAGTTTGCAAGATTTATTAATTTCTTTATATATTTTTTTTGCCTAAATTCATTAAATATGAAGGAGAAAATGTAAAATAAATCGTAAAGACTGTAAAATATTCTTTAATAATTATAATAAACTTTATGGATAATATGTAACTGCGTTTTCCGAAAAGAAAAAAAACAGTTAAGATCTTCGAATAAGGATACTTCCGGTTTACCAATTTTAGCCAAAATCAAATCACTTCTTCCTACGGACATACAAAAGGGGAATATGAAGGAATTATAATATTTGGAATTGTAGTATCGTAGGCGAAATTTTTGTCACCTACACACACACACACACACACACACACACACACACACACACACACACACACACACACACACACACACACACACACACACACACACACACAGATATCATCGTAAAAATAGTAAAATTGTATTCTACGGACTCTAAAACATGCTTATTCAATAAAAACTCATCATCAAATTTTTTGACCAAAGACTGTACCTTCTTTAAGGAATGTAAAAACCAAACCAAGAAACTTATTGTTGTTATATTTTAGAAACGTTACTATTATTCATTTTCATATTATGCGTCATGTCAATTCTCAAGTAGCAGAGAGAATATAATGAATTTTTGTAACACATTGTGTGTGCTGCTAACCTAGCTTTTGATATACATATTCATATTATATGAAGTACATGGTACTTACGAGTTATATTTAATATTTTGGGGTTTGAATTATTTGTTATTACTTATTTTTATACTCAAAATTAACTGCCAATATCGTAATAAAGAAAACAAATCCCGTAATAATGACTATAAATATGGTGATAATTTGTTTGTTTTTTTATCATCGCTGTGATAGATATGTAAATAGGGACAGTCTGAATATTGATTGGCGGAAAATATGTCACTGGACTAATGAATTATTATATTCTCATATTTATTTTACTGCTACAATAACCATTTCTGGTTCAGAATTAATAGGTACTTCTTTAATTCTATATAATGGTTCACAAATGTTGAGTCATTTTTTTTATGAGCAAATTATTTATAATAATCTTTTCTTTTAGTTTATAGTAAAAAATAAAGCTTTTGTATATAAATATTTTATGTAAAATGTGTTTATTTTCAAAGATTTTTATTCTCTATTTAGTATAATCCGAGTCTAATAAACCGGCCTTATCTTTGGATAAACAGACGGTAATAACTTTAAAGAAATCTATTTCTACACTGCATACATTTAATTCAATTTGGTGCTACTTACATGGCAGAAGAACTTTAATAAAACGTCTTCTTAATCGTTAAACACGAAGCTAAACTGTCATTATGATTTATTCTTACCACTTTTCACAACTTCTGTAGCTTCAGATATGAAAATACAAGCGAAACGTCAGAGGTACGAAATTTCAAAATACCTTATGTCACGCGATGCCGACGACTAAAAGCTCTAAAGTTCACAAGCACGCGATTCCGCAGCTTTCAACCTCAGCTGGGAACGAAACGCGGATGCAAAAAGCTTCGTTTGAAGCACAACTTGTGCGGTTGTGGAATTTGTTTAAATTAAATTCAAACGATAGATAATTCATCGAAAAATCGTTAATTTAAAATACAAACCAATGTGAAGTTTAATCTGTGAATTATGATGATAATGTAATGAATGAGCTAATATACGAACTCATAAAACGTGAAACATATTCCAATATTGCGCTCCAAACGAAAATTATTATTTATTGTGCTATTAGGTACAGGAAAAATTAACAGATATGCATGCACTTCGAACATTTATTCAAATACATCACCACACTGTTAGAATTATTGTACTACGATGTCTGGCTATTAAATAACGAGACGAGAAGGCGTCCTCGAGGGGGGGGGCGAAACGAATGCAGCGTTGGATAGCTGAAAGTGTCTACTATTCTGGTACGAAAACAAATTTTTGTCGCTGTAGTAGTATTTTTTCTGTAGAGGTTAGAAACGAACGTGTTTTTTTCTCGTGCCGATAACAATGTGTGACGAAAAACACGAGCAACGGATCAATGTGAAATTTCTCGTTAAATTAAAAAAAAAAACTCCGACTGAGTGCTATAAATTGTTGAAAGAGGCCTATGGTGACATCATCGATACCGGCTCCTATTGGTAGTTTGTACACTAATGATTGTGTAGCGTTGTTGTAGGAATTTAAATCCGTTTTGAACTTTCCCAATACAACAAAAGTCCTTGTATATCAGTTCTTGCATTGATGTTGTTACAATCATTTTTGATATGTAGTATTTCAACAAACATACTTTTGGAGTAATTCTGTTCTTCTTCCAAAATCTTGAAATTATCCACATCAAAAGTTTGGTTTTGTGCGTTATTATGTTATGTTATTAGAGTATTGAATGGGCGTTTTAGCTTTTATGATAAATTATATGTTCCCCACTCAATTTTAGTTGAAAATAAAAAGTTATGACCAACAAAAATTTGATGAAAGCTTTTGAAGCGTCGTACCATAAAAACCGCTTCTATTGAAAATAAAACCTTGTTAGCAGCATAAAAATAATCAGAGTGTTAATCAGACGTCTGACAAATGACTTTATTACTCGAAAAGAGCAATTTAAACGGTCTTCAGTTGCTGACATATCATTAATTCACACACAGTTCTCCTCATGAAAGCAGATTGAAAACTGAACACGGCATTCGCTTCGCAGGCTGCGGTTTAAAACAAAAGCTAGACATGGACAACGCAGGGTTCCCTTAGGAACATAGAGTTCCCTCTGGAATCCAGAAAGTTATCGCAATAGACGAGCAGGATGCATACAAAATTTATAACGGAATTATAACACATTTCTTGTGTCTACACCCTGCACCAAAAATTGTATTTATACCTATTCTTTATATTTAGATTTTTTAATTTTAAATTCATTCTATAAAATGCGAGCAGTCGTGTGACTTTGTTCACCTTAAGTAGATACGGAGGCCCGTATCAGAATAACAGCTAGTAATTATGTATATAGATATCAAATGTCATAATTTTTTATTCAAAATTTCAAGATTTTCTGAGTTCAAGTGGTTCATTTGTCACCAGGAGTGTGGAATTTACTTGTCGATGAAAATAAACCATATGGAATTGGAAAATTATGAAATTTGCAATGGAAAATTATAACATTTTACAACTATGTAGCTGTCTTTCTAATACGGGCCCTCTTATCTGCTTGTTAAAGCCAACAAAGTTGTATGACTGCTCGCGCCCTGTGAAGATATTTTGTCCTACTCTTCTAATTTTGATATGTTTCCGATTCATTGTCGGGATTGTATTTCTGAAGGGTAGTATATCTATAATTTTAAATATTTAACTATTAATACAATAAGAAATAATATAATGCATGTACTTCCCAGAAAAAGTCTTCAGTAATGTCTCTGGATTTTTGATACTGACATTTATTTGTCAGTTACAAACATTTTAATTTTGTATTGGTTTCCATGGCATTATTTGGGCTGTGAGATTTATTACAACAGATTAATATAAACCTTATATTTCTTTATCTCTGAATCTATAAAAGATATAATAAAATATTTATATGTACCAGATAGAGAATTTGATCTTATTGTACTAATAAGAACAAAAATTATCAAATAATAATATTTAGAAGTTTTTTTCAAGAATCTACTACTTGCGGTTGTCCAATTATTACCAAAACCTTTTCAGCTCTTCCCAGTAATGTCCGATTGAGAAATACGTAGTTAAACTGATATTAAGTATTATAGTTTTTGAAAAATCGTTCTTCCAACATCCACACACACACACACACACACACACACACACACACACACACACACACACATACACACACACAAACACACACGTGCATACATATACACAGACATTATCGTAAAAATATTAAAATCGGATTGTAAGGACCTTAAAACGTGCTTAATCATTAAAATCTGGATATGCGAATTTTAGCATGAATCCAATACCTCTCTTAGCGATAGGTAAAAAACTAATGGAAATTCTCCTCAAGGCAGATACCGTAATCATTTATTCTTTTCGAATTATACAGGTCTGATTTATGTGATTTATGTGGCCTTGTTCGGTTTTTTGGTTTAAAGTTCGGGTGCATGAATATTTTATCTGGGAAGAATGTAGGTGACTATTATTGTCAGTTATTGATTTCTAACGCTATTAAATATTTCATTTAATTTATTATTAACTAATCAATCGCGAAGATAAACCATCACTCGCTAGTATTTAGCATTTATTCGAACGTTTTGAACTGAAAATTTCTATTTCATTTCTCTAATTTGGAAATTTAAATTACTCATAAAAGCACAATTAATTAATAATAAATTAATCATAAAGTTTGATTTTCCAAACTTACAAGATCTTCTTGTTAGTTTTCTTCACATTTATCTACATTCCAATTAATGAAAATATATAATGTGACGTGCGCTCCTGAGAGTATACGTGCGCGCCGCTGAAAGAATGTACCAGAGCGATGACGCGATCCCCGGCGACGCACCAGCTAGAGGTTAATTACGCCGTGACCTCATTCTTTTGTATACAGGTCATTGTCGATTCAGAGGGTTCTAGAAGTATATAAGCTGTATAAATACCGGCCGAAAGAAAGTGGAGATATGTTCTTAACAACCCTCCAATCCAAACCATCTAGTCCACAGCCTAACTTCGGTACTGCCAACTTCAAAATGTCATTCTCTAGCAGATGATCCTTCAAGTCACACAGCGAGCTCCATAGACTGCGATGGCACGAGCGTGGTCTTTAAGTCTTCCGATACGCAGTGGCCGAGGGAATAATCTGAGGACACGGTAAATAGGTCTCTATGTTCTTCTGTCGTCACGCCATACCGCGCCTTGTGACCAAAGGAATACTGTTCCATGAAGTCTTCAAAGATGTCAAGCGGCATAGCGTCAGTCTTTAAGACAAAATTTGGACGACTACAAGCACTGGCCAACCAAGGTTCATCCGTTGGGAGGACGCTACGACTGAGGAATAACAATACAGAACAGCAGCGGTATATCTACTACCTGGTCACAAAACCACGCTCGTACCAGAAGCCGTCATATCGCTGTCTATGGAGCTCGCTGACATTTTGAAGTTGGCAGTACCGAAGTTAGGCTGTGGACTAGATGGTTTGGATTGGAGGGTTGTTAAGAACATATCAGACTATCCCCCCGCTTTCTTTTGGCCGGTATTTATACAGCTTATATATGGGAACGGAAAATACTTCGAAGAATTTACGGAGGCAGGAAAACAAAGGAAGGGTGGGAAAGGCGCACAAATAAGGAGTTATATGAATTATTTGGAGAACCAAGAATAAGTGAAGTAGTGAGGATACGAAGATTGCAGTGGCTCGGACACCTAGAGAGAATGGAAAGTACAAGAACGGTAAAGGAAGTAGGATGGAGAATACCAGGAGGTAAAAAGAAAATAGGAAGACCGAGAAGGAAGTGGAAAGATGCAGTCCTGGAAGATATAAAGCAGAAGAAAATCAGGAAATGGAAGGAAAAAGCACAAAATAGGAAGAGCTGGAAGGAAATTATAAGGCAATAGGCCTAAGGGGCCTGGGAAGAAGCCTATATATATACTTCTAGAACCCTCTGAAGCGACAATGACCTGTATAAAAAGAATGATGTCACGGCGTAATTAACCTCTAGCTGGTGCGTCGCCGGGGATCGCGTCATCGCTCTGGTACATTCTTTCAGTGGCGCGCACGTACACTCTTCTCTCAGGAGCGCACGTCACAATAATAATGGTATGAACATTGCTACAGTATTTTGTACAAATCTGCAAATAAAATACAGAAATAGTCAACATAAAAACAACTAGCTTTGTTTACGAATTGGAAAAACTACTTTCTGTTGTTATAAATCTCCCATTTAGCAACCAATAAAACGCCCTATATCCTCCCTCCAACTTTTTCATTGCGATTAATCCAAACAAACCGTGAAATTTGTAATCCGGTTACGAAGTCGTATCGACTTCCCGCCTAATGCATTGTACACTTTCGCAGTTATAACAGCAATTTATGTTGTTCGGAATCATACGGCCCATTTTATATCGTGCGCGTATTATTACACGGAATTATGTGCACAGGAGATTCAATAAGAGCCTGTACGCGTGGTAGTTTTGAACTTTGAAACTGAACTAAATGTCGAAGTTAGTTAATCGATTGAGAATTTGATGATACTTGAATGATAGGATGTGGAAAGTTATTTGGTAATGTTTCGCTAATTAAGACTGGATGAACTTATCTTTATCGTATGATATAATTATTTCTCAGGGGTAATAGTAATTAGCTATCAAATATAATTACATATAATACTGATAACTCAATAGTTATATACTAGTAGAAAACTGGAAGTAATTAGTAGAAATTATCCTTTTAAGCTGTATCCAACATCCAATTTTTAGTTATTTGTCAACGTACTTGATTGGTGAAAATTTTTAGTGAACACAGAAGAAATATTATTGAATGAGTTACTTTAAAAGGAGGAATTATTTTTGCATGTAACTTTATTCCTGTTGTAAGGAGGTGAATAGAAAATTAGATGGGCGATTTCTTTCAGAAGTTAACAATAGAATAGCAGAGTAAGTCTCTAGTATACTAAAATAATGGGAACAAAAGAAACAGAAAGTCTACGGAGTCTTTTTCTGATTCAACAGTTGATTTACGTCTTACTTCCTATTCTATTTAAGACATTATAATCCCCGAAGAATATGTGTCCCCAACTTGTATTTAAGGCTAAAAAACAAATATAAATGTCGCATCATTTTATTTTATTTTAAATAAAATTGAATAAACAGGAAAAAAATTGAAAAATTGGAAAAGGAGAAGGATACATAACAATATGTCAAAATTATCTTGGCGATTGTAAAGAAAAATAACGATAGATATGTGAAATTTCCGTAACGATTTTTTTTGGAATGTCAACCCGTGTCAGAACAACACTTATTTTTTATTAAGAAATACGTCAAAACGAAGCTTTATCGATATTAACTTCCTATATCGATATATTTGGTTTGAACATGTCATGAGGAGAGATGAAGAATATATTGGAAGAAGAAAGTATAGCTTAGTAATAGAAGGTTGAAGAAATAGAGGAAGACCGAAAATAAGATGAAAGGATTGAATTACGGAAGAATTCAGAGAAAAGGAACTGAATGAGAACGACATGCAAAACAGAAATGAATGGACGAAGAAAAAAAATAGCGACCCCTAATAAATGAGAAAAGCTAAAGAAGAAGCAGAAGATGTCAGTGTCAAGTGCAATTTGTATAGTTTGTTTATGAATTTGGAGACTTTTGCAAGAAAATTTATGTATGGAATTTATACATAATACACAGGATGGACGGAAGGTATTGTGCTGGACACATCATATTTTTTTAATTTACTAAAAAACATAATTATTTTTAAATAACATTTACATTTCTACATACGTTTTCAACGTAACATTAGGCATATATTGATAGAAATCGAATTTTCAGTACCTCGCAAGTAGCCCAATGCATAAACGTTTTACGTTTCTTGGTACTTTGACAGTATTGAAAACGAGTACTCGGTTTATTTTTTTTTTCTTTTGTTACTGGCAATACAACCCACTGAAAGACATTCATAGAGTCTCGTGGTCGTGTGCCTGAGTGTCTGGTCGAGAATCTGGGGACCCGGGTTCGATCCCGACCGACGCCAAAAATTACATCGCATTTTAATGGTACAAAATTGATTCCTGTGGTGCACTCTCCACATCAGCCATGAGTGCCCGTGAGGTGACGCCTGGTAAGCGCCCACACGGTACAAATATTCCATCATTACCGATATCTGTGTACGAAGCAGATTGGCACACCCAGCAATGGGTAATATGCCGTGATGAAATATTTATTTTATTTTATTTGAAAGATATTCAATTTGTTGGGTAGGTGTAACTATATTACACAATTATTAGTTTTAAAGTGATTAGGGGTAAAATTTCGAACAGAATTTCCTTAAACACAAAACGCTTCATCGTAATTTAATTTGCCGTATATCCTGCAAGCAAGTGTATCGGAAGTTTTCAATTTATGTGATAGGTTTGACGTTTATAACATTCAATAACTGTAACACGATTATAATAAAGTTACTGTGTACGACCAACCATTAATCAAAATTATGGTTAGAAGTGAAAAAGCGCTATTTGTTGTACGTATATAAAAGCCGTAATTTTCCACATGCCAATATCTATTATTAAGTTAATAAGTGTAGGCATTAAGCTGTTGATTTCGTTAAAGATTAATATATTGATCTTCTATAATCATTTGTAGTAGTTTCTCTCGAGTTAGCGGTGCATAGCGATACTTATCGAATGTAAAATGAATGATTTTAAATATTAAAAACGCATAAGGGTTGCCAGTAAGAAATATTGTTCCCCAAAGGAATCATTTATTTATAGACTGAAATATTTTCTTAAATTCAAAAAAATAGAAAATAAAGTTACAAATGCAATCATTAATGGTTTGGGATTTATTTTTCATTATTTTACAAAGTTAGAAAAATGTAATATACAGGGAAGTATATCTGTATTAACGTAAAGTCTGATTTTAATAGAAAAACATCTGTGGGCAGTATATTACCTTCCGTCAATCCTGTGTATTATGTACAAATTCCATAGGGCGCGAGCAGTCACGTAATTTTGCTGCCTTTGGCAATCAGATATGGGGGCTCGTATCCGAATGACAGCTAATAATTATGTCCATAACTGACAAATGTCATAATTTTTATTCAAAATTTAATTTTTAATCCTGATAAGAAGTAAACACATGAAATAACAAAATCATGAAATTTTGAATGAAAGATTATGACAATGGTCAGTTATGGACATAATTAATAGCTGTCATTTTGACACAGGCCCCCATATCTGCTAGCAAAGGGTAGCAATGTCAAGTGACTGCTGGCGCCCTGTACATAATTTTCTTGTAAAAGATTTTTAATAAAATTATTTTATATATAAACTAAGCAAATTGTACTTGACACTGACATCTTCTTCTTTAGCTTTCCCATTAGTTAGGGGGCGCTATTTTTTATTTTCTTCTTCCACTCATTTCTGTTTTTCGTGTCATCCTCATTCAGTTTCTATGGTTAGCATAGCTGGCTGATTAATGAAATTTAATATCTTTATAATTCTTTAACACTATATCTATTGAATATGAAGTATAATATGTAATCAAATTGTATAGAGAATAATATATTCTGTAAATAAATGATATTTAACTGCGTTTTTTTTAAGAAAAACTGTTAAAATCTTAAAATGAGAATACTTTCGGTTGACCATTTATAACTAAAATCTAATGGCTTGTTCTTCTGAATGTATACTTGAGGAATATGAGAAAAATATAATTTTTGGAATGGTGGTATTGAAGTTATGCGAGCCGAAACTTTCGTCGCACAGGCACACACACACACACACACACACACACACACACACACACATAACCACACATACATACATACATACATACAAACATCATCGTAAAAGTGGTAAAATCGTATTATATGGATCCTAATTCACTTAAAACTCATCACTGAATTTTTGTTCAAAGATAATACCTTCCTTACCTAAAGGCGACGGAAGGTTAAAATAAACTTTTGGGGAAAATTGGAATCAAAATAGTTGACCGGGGTATAACTTAGGTCTATGACTTAATTACGCATATGACTGCTAATTAATTCTTCTTTTTACTTGAACACAATAAAGGAATCATTGACGCTATTATACTTACTGGTACAGACTTTTTATTTAATTATTTCTTGTTCAGATTTCTTTGAAGATGTGTTTCATATTTTATGTCAGAATAAAATTCTTGCCATATATTTTAAAATGAAATATCTGAAAAGTTTAGCTCATTTAAAAAGGCTTATAAAGATTGTAATCGAATTTGCCAGGAAGTTCGTTTTAAAGAATGAAATATTTTTTTCTTATTGTGTTAGTGAAGAAGTTTTGAAGTTTTGTGATACTGGAAATTTCCCATTTATAAGTGACGCGCAGTCATAATTTGGCTTTAGACCCTGCTGAATCAGCTTCAATTTTAGGATTTTTTTGCGAAAATGATTTTTTTATGATTGCAGAATTTCCATTTCGTTAAGTCAAGTCTATTCCTTATTTTGAAATCAGTGAAGTTTTCTTTAAAACGCGAAAATTATATGAAATCGTCTTCTCGATGGTTGATATTATGAAAGAAATTGAAATTCGTGTTACATTTTCTGAAGTATATTGTTTACAAATTAGAGTATAGGAATACATGTGGCTAAAATAAAAGAAGCAGTTTTATTTGAATTAAAAGGTGAAATGTGAAATGGTGAACTAAAACATTGTTTTATGAAGCTTTCTATTTTGATTGAATGTGATTGATAGACGTTTTAATAATGGTTATAAAGAAATAAACAGATTGAATAAAGTTTTTTTACTTATTATTATTTATTCAAAATAAAGTTATGCATGTCTTTTTAAAATTTCAAATGTACAAATATATGAATGAAAAATAACCATATGATGCAAAAATATAAAACTGAGATAAATGTACTTATTTTTCCACGAGAATTGCATAATATTTAGTTCATTCGACTACGTAATCCAAGTGTCCAATTTCATCTGATGGAATAATAAAAACTTTCATGCATTTTAAAACAATTCATTTATGTCCACCTACAAAACTCAATCAAAATGACGTATCAACGAATCTTGAATGAAATTTCTTTGTGAATAAATTTAATTTTAAAACCGCTTTCAAGGAGGTGAATTAAAAATTCTGTAACATGAAAGGCGTTGTAAATATCTGTAATATTGTTAGGAAGATTTTAATTTTTGAAGCGTTGATGGACTTCTATACTATATATTCTGAAAAGATTTACTCTTTACAGTTACAAGAAAATTACTTGTAGGAATATTAATATGGAAAGGTAAATGAAAAATTGTTGTGGCCAACACAATACCCCTCGCCACTTCCGTTTTTACATAAAGCACGAGCAGTCATGTGTTATTGTTGGCCTTGACAAGCAGATATGGGAGTCCGTGTCAGAATGACAATTAGTAATTATGTAAATAAATGTTAAATTTCAAGATTTTCTAAATTCACGTAGTTAATTTGTCACCAAGAGTGTGGAATTAACTTGTCGAGGAAAATAAACCACATGGAATTGGAAAATCACTAAATTTAGAATGAAAAATTATGATATTTGATATCTTTGTATATAATTACTAGCCATATCTGCTTGTCAAGGCCAACAAAGTCACATGACTGCTCGCGTCCTCTTGCTTTTAACATTTCTTGTATACCTACACTCTACACCAAAAATTCTACTTACGTCTATTCTTTATATTTAGATTTTTTAATTTTAATTCATTATGAAGAAATTTTGTCCTCTTCTAATTTTTCGAAATGTTTCTAATTCATTGTCGGGATTGACAGTATTTTTGAAGGGTATATGTAATATACCTATAATTTAAATATTAATACAATAAGAAATAATATAATGTATGTACTTCCCAGAAAAAAATCTTCAGTAATGTCTCTAGATTTTTGGGCTGTGAGATTTATTACAACAGATTATTATTTACCTTATATTTCTTTATCTCTAAATGTATAAAAGATATAATATAATATTTATATGTATCGGATAGACAATTTACTCTTCTTTAATACAAGAAAGAATTTTTTTTTGCAAAAAATAATATTTAGAAGATTTTTTTAAGAATCTGCTACTTTCGATTGTCCATTTGTTACCAAAACCTTTTTCGATTAAGTAATGCGTAGTTAAACAGATATTAAGTATTATAGTTTTTGAGAAATCGAGCTTCCAACATCCCCACAGACATACACACAAACATACATCCATACACACACACACACACACACACACACACACACACACCTTAAAACGTGTTTAATCATTAAAATCTGGATATGTGATTTTTAACATGAATCCAATACCTCTCATAGTGAGAGGTAAAAACTTAATTACAATTATGGTAAAACTCAATAACAACACTGCTGAATATTTAGTTGACACATCTAAAGAATAAAAAAATTAAATCCTTAGAGAAGTTGGTTTTATTGTGTAAAATATAATTTAATGCTGTCAAATGTACAGATTGTTTTATAAAATATCTAAACTTAAACTGAATTTAGAGATCTTATTCTCCTTACAAAAAATCCTGACAATATTTGTGAACTAAAAACACCATTTTGTTCAGAATTGAGAGCATTTGAAGTGTGAATGTATACGGGGCTTTGAAAGGCTTGAATAAGTGGTAAGCTTAAAAATAACGCGCTTATATACAAAAGAAGCCAACAAACTTCTTTTAAGAAATGCTTACGCTACTTACTGAATTTCAGTCTAAAATGGAATGGTTCAGCCGAAGAGAAAGATTCTGTTCTTTAATTAAATATAAAACGGAGAAAATTATAAATTAAATAGAAAGTAATTAGGACTTTTTCACAATTTAATCAACTTTAAAATTATAACGTCCAAAGAAGAATTTCCTTGTTGACGTAAATGAGTTGCTGTTGCTGTTGCTATCTGGGTCTAACAGGTTTCAATACAAATCAACGGCAGGTGTGAATGGCTTGTCAGTCATTGTTTAAATTGCTGACTCAGTTGAATAGATTCAAACAATGAGATGATGCGATAACGCTATAAACTTTATAACAAAAGTTGCAGTAAGTCTTTGCTTCAAAGGAAATCAGATGTTGTAGAAAATCAATTCGTTTAATTTAGTTTTTAGCTTGTTGCATAATGACATTATATTTCGTTTTTATCTAAGGCTCATTTGTAATTTTACAATCGATAGTATATTTTTTGTTTTAATTAACAGTTAATAGACGTTATGATATTATATACAGTGTGTTAATTAAAAACCTGACCATAGGCGTTTAACATGGGAAATCAGTTTTTCATTGCGTAAAAGTTCTCAAATTATTTTAGACAAAAATAAATGTTGTAGAGAATTAAATTATGCACCCGAATTAGTAATAAGATTTTATTTTCGACATTTCATAACCCAGAAAATCAATTTTTAATTTTTCTGGAGATAGCTGAATTATATCGGTAGCCATGGAACTCAAACAAAATTACGAACAATTGTATGCCAGTCATGGAAACCAATTGAAAAATGAATGTGTTTATAACTGACAAATAAATATCAGTGTCAAAAATACAGAGACATTACTGAAGATTTTTTCTGGGAATTACATACATTATATTAATTCTTATTGTATTAATAGTTATTTAAAATTATAGGTATATTACATATAACCTTCAAAAACACTGTCAATCATGATAATGAATTGGAAACATTTCGAAAAATTAGAAGAGTAGGACTAAATTTATTCATAGAATGAATTTAAAATTAAAAAATCTACATATAAGGAATTGACGTAAGTAGAATTTTTGGTGTAAAGTGTAAGTATACAAGAAATGTTAAATACAATAGGGCGCGAGTAGTCATGTGACTTGGTAGGCCTTGACAAGCTGATATGGGGCCCATGTCAGAATGAAAATTAGTAATTATGTACGTAGATATCAAATATCGTAATTTTTTATTTTAAATTTAGTGTTTTTCCAATACTATGTGGTTTATTTACCTCGAAAAGTAAATTCCTCACTCCTGGTGACAAATTAACTACATGAATTTAGAAATTTGAATTAAAAATTCTGACTTTTGACATCTATGTATATATTTGCTAATTGTCATTCTGACAGGGGCCCCCATATCTGCTTGTCAAGGCCAACAATGACACATAACGCCCTATACTTATGTGACCAAAAACGGAAAGGGCGAGAGGTATTGTGCTGGCCACAACAGATTTTTTTATATTCTATAAACGTCAGTTACTTATAGAGTTATAGAACAATACATAATAGCGCTATATGTATATAATGTTTGCTATAAGCTATAAGGGACCTGACGTCACTAGCTGTATGAAGTACAAAACTAAATAATATATAAATCGTATCGTTATTGCATCATGATCACATCGCTAATGTAAATCAAACCTAAGTAATAATTTTGTATATCAGTCACGAAGTTTCATAAAACCTCTTACAAAGTATTCAATACAAAACGAATTAATAAGAAACTCTAATATTGAAAGATTTAAAACAAAGAAGTCTTCCTGGTTGGAAACTTTTCAAATTTGCTCACAATCAGTTTCTTAGTGAAACCCATAAATCCTCGTCCGTTGCAGGTCATGACTGCGATTAGCTATAGTTTGAACTGAGTCGAGCATATTTCACATTCACATTCGGTAAACAATCGGGCGGTTTGACAGCACTGAATTCCAACCTGCTGTGATTATTTCACGCATTTGTCTTCCTCCAAAGCCAACTCAACTGGGGAAGTTTACTTTGTTTACAACTGTTCCTGACAGCCATTTACCCTACAAGATGACGTTTGTTTCATGGATTGCTAAATGGACATAGCAGCAGCAGACAGCAAGCAGGAGTTGTTTTAGTTGACTGCAGGTTGCGCGTAGTGATGGGTCAATGAACAACAACTTAGTTTCGAACAAATATAGCTAATTCCAACAATTAGGATTCAGAGAATAATGCCCGGGTTACATTATACAGGATGGTGATAAACATTCCTTAACTTAGGAGTTAACATGTAAAATAATACTTTCGAAATTTCTTGCTTCCCTAATAGGGTGGCTATGTGAAAATAAACAAAATGTTACTTATTTATTATTACTTACCTATTATTTACTTATTTATCTATTTATTTATTATTACATAGCCACCTAGAATATTTGAATAAAAATTATTTTCCATATATCCCAATTATATTATTTATCTCCAATTTTTTTAAATACATTAATAAAAAATCTGATGTGGCCAGCATAATACCTTCCGTCAATCCTGTGTATTATGTACAAATTCCATACATAAATTTTCTTGCGAAAGATTATAAATTTTTGGTATTATGTGATTCTCTTTCTCGGCAACTAAATTCCATACTCCTGATAACAAACAAACCACATGAAATAAGAAAATTATGAAATTTTGAATGAAAAATTATAACACTTGTCAGTTATGGATATAATTAATTGCTGTCATTTTGACACAGGTCCCCATATCTGCTTGCCAAAGTCAGCAAAATCATGTTACTGCACGCGCCCCATACATAAATTTTCTTGCAAAAGATTTTATATTTCCAGTAAAGTTATTTCATAAACAAACTATGCAATTGCACTAGACACTGACATCTTCTTTAGTTTTTCCCATTCGTTAGGGGGTCGCTATTTTTTATTTTCTTCTTCCATTCATTTTTGTTTTCCGTGTCGTCCTCATTCAGTTCCTTTTCTCTCAAGTCTTCTGCAATACAGTCTTTTCATCTTATATTTGGTCTTCTTCCACCTTCTATTAATATATTCATCTCTCCTCATAACATGTTCAAACCAATGTTTATATCTAGAAACTTCTAACACTAGAGTTACTTCCCTTATTCTTTCATTGATTTCATTTTATTGATACTGACATCTGTCAATTTGAATTACCTGAATATATTAGCAGTTTCCATGGTTAAGTTAGCATAGCTGGCTGAATTATGAAATTTATATCAAATTTATTATCTTTATTCTTCTTTAACTCTATATCTGTTGAATATTAAAATAAAATGCAATCAAATCGTATAGACAATAATATATTCTTTAAGTTATAATAACATTTAACTAAGTTTTCCAAGAAAAACTGTTAAAATCTTCAAATGAGGATACTTCCGGTTGACCAATTATAACCAAAATCTAAAAAAGTCTGCATATGGTTGTAAGGAAGAGGAATACGCAAGAATTGTAATTTTTGGAATTCTAGTATTGGAGATATCGTGCACGAAACGGCGGTCACACACACACACACATACACACACACGCACACACGAACACATACACACACATACAGACATCATCATAAAAATAGTAAAATCGTATTGTAAAGACCCTAAAACGTGCTTATTCAATGAAAACACCACCGAATTTTTTGACCAAAGACAATACCTTCCTTACCTAGAGGTGACGGAAGGTAAAACTAATACATCGTTGAAAAGAGAAAAAAATGGCTGTATTTTAGTAAAATAATTATAGGTTGCTTTTAAAAAATAAAAGTTGATAGTTGTATCTTGTAAACCTGACTTTATAAAAAGTATGTACATCTGCCATAAAATAGTACATATAAAATAATAAAACATTTATATGGCCATTTTTTTCTATTACTTAAAGGGGGGGAGGGGGCGTCTTCCCAGACTCACCCTGTATATATTTTTATTTTTTACTTCTTATTTTAAAAAGTATACTGTTCATTTTAGGAGTAGTTCAGTACAGTTCAGTACGAGGTAAGATCAGTTCATTTCTCCCATAAAAATAAAACGCCTATAAATTTTTCCCCTCTTGTAAATTCAATCCGGGAACATACTATATATTTGTTTTTAGAAAGATTGTTTCTTTAAAATAACTATTCTATTTCTTATTCTTGTATACGTGTTGATTGCTTTTAACAAAAATACTTCATAATTGCATTTACTTACACATTGACAGGTAATCGATGAAAATTTTAAATCTCACTAATTAATAATTCAATATTGTGAACAGAAACCTTTATCTACCAACATTAACGAAATTAACATGATAATTTGGTATAAAGTATAAAATAAAAGCTTTAAGTAATATTGATCTTTCTAAATTTACAGAAAGGTTTAAATGGTAACAAATTTTGAATGAATAAAAGGTCAATATTTAACCTTTGCACTGCAATTAAAATATTAGGGACAGAAATATTTCCAAAGATTTTAAAATAGACTACGAAAGGAGTTCAATGATATTGTATTTAATATTGTCAAAGTGATTAACTTACGATGTATATTATTATAGCATATATAATAGTTATTATTATGTATTTAATAGAAAACAATAATTTTAATACGTAGGAAATAATAAGATAATATACAACTTTAGTCATTAGCAACATTTTACTCTTTAGCAATAAAACTGCATTTATTGTATTGGAGCTATTGACGTTTTTTGTGTGGTTACATGAATCGGTTTTATGTTTTCGTAGATGACTCCGATCAATTCAATATTTATAATAACATTAAATGTCAAAAAATAATATTTAACAGCGTTTTTTCAACTTTTAAAAATTTCAAATGAGTTTACTTCCGGTGGACCAATTATAACCAAAATCTAATCAAGTTTGCATATTGATGTAAGGAAAAGGAATACGTAACAACACGTACACACACATACACGCACACGCACACATACAGACATCATTGTAAAATAGTAAAATCGTGCTTATTCATTGAAATAGTACGAAGCTTTACGGAAAACAAACAGTATGACTAGAACCGTAACTCGATCAACGCCAAGTCCGTTAAAGTCGCAAGTCGCTAAAGTCGCAAGTCGCAGGTGAAGTTAAAACTCATCACCGAATTTTTTGACCAAAGACTATACCTTCCTTACCTAGTGGCGACGAAAAATAAAGAATCTTGAACGGCAAGGAAGGTTTTGATTATTGCAAATTGAAAATGTGTAAAGGACTAATGATTTTTTTTCCAGAAGTTATTCATTTGTAATTTTTACTGTTCACATAGGTATAATTGAAAAATTAAATAAAAATGTTCCTTTTGGTTTAATGAGATAAATAATAGAGTTGTACTCGACCCTTACGCTTCGCTCATTTATTTATTAACAGTCATATATTTAAACTGAAAGTAGTATTCCTAAGTCGTATTAGTTAAAAAAACCTCGCATATAAATATCCCTTTAGCGCTTTAGCGTTAATCAGATGAGAAGTTGAGAGAGCAATTACAATAATTATAAGAAGCAGAATCAGATAGGAGTTTTTAGTTGACATTCGCACGAAAGGGCCCCATTCATCTCCCAGTATCACAAATAAACTTCATTATGTCACAACGCTAGCAAGTAGAGTAGAATAAGTGATGTTTTTGTAGCTTTCTGGACACATGTCAGATATTAATTGTTGTTTATGTTTCGCAGAAATGGAGAGAAAACTTTACTTATCACTAAGGCTAGGTCGGCAGAGCAGTCGGTTATATGGAGGTATGAGAACCAAATATACGTGTTGTGTTATTGTGTGTTGTGTACTTTTTGTTCTTTGTCCATTGTTGCATGCTTTGGTGTTGGTAGGGGAAAACAAATGTTTTTATTTCACGTTGTGTTTGTAATTATGGCTTTTTACTAGTTGGTGCATTGTAAGCACAAAAGATATTACACATCTGTAACAACTTATCAAATCTAAAAGTTTTAGCACTGTTTGTTTTAACCATAATCACACTTTTAGGAATTAAAGTACAATTTAATTACACTTACAAAAGAACTTCATTTAAATAAAGTTATTGCGTTTTCAGTAATTCTTTTTTTAATGTCAAATATAATATTCAATTAAAATAATACTACCTTTTAGTTTTAGTTATGTTTATTTTTATAAAAACCGACGTTTCGGCAGCATGAACTACTGTCTTTTTCAGGGTATAAATAACAAATCAACAAATATATAAATAATACTACTTATATTTAGATTTTAAATTCATTCTATGAAGAAATTTTGTTCTATATTCTTCTAATTTTTCGAGACGTTTCCAATTCATTGTTGGGATTGACAGTATTTCTGAAGGGTGTATGTAATATACTTTTATATATTTATAAATATACATTGTGTTTGAAAAAGTGGTTACACCCTGTTTTCTCGCTTATTATTACAGATACACATATTGCTTATCAGACATGATTTAATCGGTGCAATATTTGTGATTGAAATATGTATAAACTGTAATTGTAGAGCTTCCGGTATAACCGGAAGTGACATCAACTTTGTGAATTTAAATACAACCTATACTATTTTTTTATAAATTTGGATTGCATTTTTTGTCGTCTTTCCAACAATAGTAAATTTATTAGTGTTAACGTTATTCATTTGTTAAAAATAATTATTTTCTTTTGCACGATTTTTATCGTTGAGATGTAATTTAATACTTATGTGAGAGGGCCATGACAGTAATTGTTTTCATGTCCTATAAGCAATATATACAGGGTGAGTCACCGAAATCGCCGTCTTCGATATCTCCCTTGTCGTTAGAAATACAACATAAGTTTATTAACAGAATTTATTCGACTACTCAAGGAGCATAACGTAAAATTATTTTCACATATACAGGGTGTTGCATTACGGCTCGGCGAGAATTATTTGTCTTTTTTTAAATGGAACACGCTATATATTTCTATATATTTTGAATTGTATTTTATTCACCTATACGAACATATGAATTTTGTTTTAGTTTTCCACGGCGTTGCCAAGTTATTCCGTTTTTTCTCTAAAAAAGACCGAATACACGCATTGCTTTATAAAGGCTTACTGAAGTTATTTTAATAGTAAGAATTAAGAATTTTCTTTTCAGTATAACTGTAATTATACTCTATGTTCTGACATATTTTTTTTTAAATGTAATTATACAGGCTGTTCAATAAAGCGAATCAAATGTGCTCAATTTCAAATGACCATAACTCGTCATTTTCAAATGGAACACCCTATATTTTATTATTCAGTTGTGTGTATTTTTGTATTATCTTCATATATTATTAAGGGTATCCTATGCCTAAAACCAATAATTTCGGAGATTTTCACAATTTTTCTCTAAATTTATATATTCACTTAAAAATTAAATCTAGTATGCCATTGATATTGTTTTTTGAATAAGAAACAATTGCAGTAATGACTGTAGTTTCATTAGCCAGGTTATTATTAATAACAGTGGGATTAAGTAAATTAATTTATTAATATGAGTCTCTTGCAAGAAGAACTTACGAATATGATGTATGCTGGTCAGGCCAGGCGTCACCTCACGGGCACTCAATGCTGGCGTGGAGAGTGCGCAAGAAGAGCTTACGAATATGGTGTACGCACTTGAAGAAGCGGCAACAAACCCTCTTTTGGCATCAAGAATTTATGCACAACGGTTTCCGGGAAAACGACATCCAAATCCGCGTTCTTTTGAAAAACTAAGGGAAAGGTTTGAAAGAACTGGTCATGTTCAGAGGGTTTCTTTCCGCTTTTCCAAGTGCGTACACCATATTCGTAAGTTCTTCTTGCGAGAGACTCATATTAATAAATTAATTTACTTAATCCCACTGTTATTAATAATAACCTGGCTAATGAAACTACAGTCATTACTGCAATTATTTCTTATTCAAAAAACAATATCAATGGCATACTAGATTTAATTTTTAAGTGACTATATAAATTTAGAGAAAAATGGTGAAAATCTCCGAAATTATTGGTTTTAGGCATAGGATACCCTTAATAATATATGAAGATAATACAAAAATACACACAACTGAATAATAAAATATAGGATGTTCCATTTGAAAATGACGAGTTATGGTCATTTGAAATTGAGCACATTTGATTCGCTTTATTGAACAGCCTGTATAATTACATTTAAAAAAAAATATGTCAGAACATAGAGTATAATTACAGTTATACTGAAAAGAAAATTCTTAATTCTTACTATTAAAATAACTTCAGTAAGCCTTTATAAAGCAATGCGTGTATTCGGTCTTTTTTAGAGAAAAAACGGAATAACTTGGCAACGCCGTGGAAAACTAAAACAAAATTCATATGTTCGTATAGGTGAATAAAATACAATTCAAAATATATAGAAATATATAGCGTGTTCCATTTAAAAAAAGACAAACAATTCTCGCCGAGCCGTAATGCAACACCCTGTATATGTGAAAATAATTTTACGTTATGCTCCTTGAGTAGTCGAATAAATTCTGTTAATAAACTTATGTTGTATTTCTAACGACATGGGAGATATCGAAGACGGCGATTTCGGTGACTCACCCTGTATATATATCTGTAATAATAAGCGAGAAAACAGGGTGTAACCACTTTTTCAAACACACTGTATATCCGTATTATTCGGTTGTCGTCTTTTAGAGCAAATGGACGTGTGTATGCTCTTTGAATTTTTTGTACGATGTTTAATAAATTAACTGAATGTTTTGTATGAATGTATTTTGTGTACATGAATTGTAACAATTTGTAATACCTTACTGTAAGTGTGATAATGTCCATGTTATTTTGTGGGTATTACATTTTTGTTGTATAATTTTTGTAGACCCTGAAGAAGGTGCAAGGGTCCACCGAAATGTTGGTATAATAAGAATAAATGCTGTTTGACTGAACTTTCCAGTAATTGTTAACACCTAATCCACATCACAGTCGAGAAATTCCCTCAATTATTAATAAATTTATTTTTTGAAAGAAAACCGTGTTAAGATCGATACACTAATGTTATCTCTGTGTATTAATGAAGAATATAATAATTTCATTTTATTTTATTTTCATATTGTGGACCTTTGTTGACATATCAGTACGGTAATAATATTACTGTACAGATACGGTTATTACTTAGTTACTAGCCTACTCTTGCATATGTAAATAAAGGCTTAATATCCTGAAACCGGTAAATTATATTAAATAAAGAATATATTTGGCAATACGTATATAATAATACGTGGTAAATATTTATAGCATATTGTCAGCGCCAATATTGAAAATCTACTGTCTCGTTAATTTGGTTAAAATTAATCTGGAATATTACGTGCAGAACATACACAGCTGACGGTACGTCATGTAAGATATTCCGTTGTTGATAAGATTTCGTACTAAAGCTTGATTAAGTATATAATTAATTTTGTTTTCTTATACGTCAACTGTCGTTTACAGCGTTTACGTTCAACATATTCAAGACCGACTATAATTAACTTTATACTTCACTGTACGCACTTTTATATTTGGATTATCAATTTTTAATATTGCTTTGTTAATAATTATTTATTCAGTGTGTGTGATTTCGATGTTATCAATAGATTATTATTAAGCTAAGTTACATTTTCAATATTTCATATTTTTTTCCATATAATTGATGTGGTTGTTGGTATACAGGCAAGTGGCGCCACCATCATGATCGTGACATGAAGAACTAACGTCGTTAATCATCCCCTATGGTATCATATTTCGCATGTTTTCTTTTTTCAATTTTTATTCTTCTTTCTCATAAATGCCGCAGATTTTTCAGTAAACTGCGTAAATTTGTCATCTTAAACTTTCGAAATATTCGCTTTAGTAGATAGTTTTAGCGAAATTTAACTCACAATCGCATGCGTTCAAGATTCATTATATTTTTCATAAATTATTTTCAATTTATTGCACATTTCAGCAAGCACATTAATTCTTACATAAGTATTTGTCACATTATTTATATTTAAAATAGGTCATTTTGTAAATAAACTTTTGCTACATATTTTTTGATACTATGCTTTGTCGCAAAATTTGTTGTGGTCAGCACAATATCTGTCGCCACTTCCGTTTTTGATTACAAAGCATAGGGCGCGAGCAGTCATGTGACATTGATGGCCTTAATAAGCAGATATGGGGGCCATGTCTGAATGACAATTAGTAATTATCTACATAGATGCCAAATGTCAGAATTTTTCATTAAAATTTTCTAAATTCACGTAGTTAATTTGTCACCAGGAATGTGGAATTTACTTGTCGAGGAAAACAAACCACACGGAATTGGAAAATCGCTAAATTTAGAATGAAATATTATGATATTTGACATCTATGTACATAATTACTAGCTATCATTTTGACACGGGCTCCCATATCTGCTTGTCAAGACCAACAAAGTCACATGACTGCTCGCGCCCTATTGTATTTAACATTTCTTGTATACCTACACTTCACACCAAAAATTTTAATTACATCTATTCTTTATATTTAGATTTTTATATTTTAAATTCATTCTATGAAGAAATTTTGTCCTATTCTAATTTTTCGCAATGCTGCCAATTCTTTGTCGGGATTGACAGTATTTTTGAAGGGTATATGTAATATACCTATAATTTTAAATATTTAACTATTAATACAATAAGAAATGATATAATGTATGTACTTCCCAGAAGAAATCTTCAGTAATGTCTCTGGATTTTTGACACAGATATTTATCTGTCCGTTACAAACAATTTAATTTTTCAATTGGTTTTCATGACATTATTTGGACTGTGAGAATTTATTACAACAGATAATTATATATCTTATATTTCTTTATCTCTAAATCTATAAAAAATATAATAAAATATTTATATGTATCAGATAGAGAATTTACTCTTCTTTAATACAAGCAAGAACAATTTTTTCAAAAAAAAAATCCCAGTACTGTCCGATTGAGAAATACGTAGTTAAACAGATATTAAGTATTATAGTATTTAGAAATCGTCCTTCCAACCTCCCCACATACACACATACACACACATACATCCACACAAACACACACACACAGACATCATCGTAAAAATGTTCGGATTGTAGGGACCTTAAAACGTGCTTAATCATTAAAATCTGGATATGCCATTTTTATCATGAATCCAATACTTCTCTTAGCGAGAGGTAAAAAGGAAAGAGAATATTTCTCTATCTTTTTCGCCTATCTTATTTACATTTGTCAATTGGTACTTTTACAAACAACCTTTACTATTGAAGCATATCTTGAACTTCGCCAATTGAAGTTTAAACTCATAATTGACTTTCCTTCTTTGTTAACAAGTTACATATTTTGTCATATCATTTGCTCCAAATCTTTTCACATCTTTATTGCCTTACTATGTCGCATTGTTTGAAACTGCATTGACAATCGACTATCAACTGTTTGTCAAACTAAACAAATGAAATTGGAGACGCGTTAAAATTACAATTCCAGCGTCAAGCGTCATTTTTTTGGCGTCATTTTGTTCTTCTGCTGCAGAAGCGACTGTATCGAGCCATTGGCAATATATTACTGTTGACGGATATCACAGAGGAAGAAAATAAATAGACCAGAGCAAGTATTATTGTTTCTTACAAAAGATACTTTAAGTTATCTCCAAATAATTGCACAAGAGGTAAATTTATTTCTGAAAAGAAATAGATTCATTGCCTACTTTTCAAATTATAGTAAACAATTTGTAGAAATTTATTATAATTACTATGCATTTTATTTTTTGAAGTAAATCTTATATAAACATCAGAAGAAAACATCTTTTCCATTTCTCAATCTGTGTCAATTCATCCGTCCATATAAATAAAATCCTTACTGTCACCATCCATATCTTTCCATTTTGACATTTTCACTTTTTTCCTGGAACATTGAGCTAGTTTACACCTATCGTTTAGGCCGCGTCCTATACCCTATATTCGACCTATACCTTATAGGACGCCATGCTGTAAACATTTAGTAGGCCACCTGACCTAGCTTAGGTCAGGTCTCATTTTCATGTGACCTGACCCAGTTTAGGCCACGTTTTAAACTGCGTGTAAACGCCTTAGTGACCTAAAGTGTTAGATGAAAACCCTGTAGGTGGCGGTTAACCCATATTGTGATTTTGTTGACATCACATTTTGTAGGTTGTGTAAGTTAAATTAGTTGAATTATTACGGAAAAAAAACTCATGTTCCGAAGCTGAATCTCTTGATCCTTGTGAAATTCACAATGATGCAGACGAAGAAAGTCAATAAGAGCACATATTTCTCTAGTGACATCGCGTTAACATATCAATAAAACAAATTAAAGATTGAATGATATTTGGTGATGCTTACATAACCTGAAATACTTGTATCAACCTGGCATATAAAACTGCAGTTTAAAAAAAATAAGTGCGATTGTATTTCAACAGATGGCATTGACTCGAGGACTATATTACATCTATATTAGACCTAAATTTATCATAGGTCCCCATGGTGTAAACGATTTGTAGAAGACCTATTATAGGACAAGGTATAGGCCAGGTCGCATGAATAGGATTGGGTGTAAACTAGCTCATTAATCCAGTGAATAGGCGCACCCATTCGTCCGACACGATGACGATCCAAGTTGTCTGTGACAAAACAAAACTTCCAGCCTACTACGCGGTTTACAATGATTTACGCAGGCATTTGTTTGATCAGTTACCGTGATGAGTGATTGATGTGGTCCTGAACATTCGATGATACAGCATTTTGAAGAGTTGCCGCTGTTGTTGAATGAGATAACAAAAAAATTGACGGTGGGGCGACGCTTTTTGTTTTGTGATCAAAATTTGGTAATTAAAGGGAGAGTAACTGATGTTAAATTATTGTATATTGATAATTGTATTTCTGACATTTTGACTGCTTGTTTTCAATTCATTCTTATTATTAGAGGAAAGGGATGGGGAATTGAACTACGAGGCCTGTCTAAAATGAATTCGATTTTCAATTTTCCCGCGAAATTGATGACAATAGGGCGGCGCTACTTTATACAGTGGAGGAGGACACCTTCAACCGCATTTTTCAATTTTCGCTTCGTCATCGGATTCCGATTCGTAAACATAGAAAATATTGACGCTTGTATATAATAAATTTATAAATTATATATAAATTATCTTTGAATTGAATTGGGACGTTAGTTTAATACTTTCGCTTCGTGACGTACGCTTGCAGGCGAATATTTTGAGACACGCATGCTACCAAATTTTCGCTTCGAGGCGAAAATCGAAAACAAATGCATCATTTAATCTAAAGTGCGTGCTGTCACTATATGAGGATATTAATATAAAAATGTGACGTGAGCAACACAATACCTCCCGCCATTTACCTATGGGGTCTCGTTGCCGCGTACCTGATGTCTAGTCGCGAATCTGGGGAAACCGATTCGATCCCGATCAACGCTAAATAATTTGAATTTTAAATGGCATAAAATTAACCCTTGTGGTAAACGCCCGCACAATACAAATATGTCATCATCATTATCGAAATGTGTGTATAAATCAGATTAGCACACTCAGCAATGGATAATATGCCGTGATAATATATTTATTTGTTTCTTTATTTAAATAAATACCTGCATATTTACTAATGCTAGAAATTTAAGTTCCTGTCCATAAAACTATTGTTTTATTTACAATTTTCCTTTTAAAACGTTACTATTATTAATTTTAAATGATTATTTTTTTGACAGTGACATTTATCTGTCAGTTACATACATTTAAGCTGAGCTATGTAACCACGGAGATGTGTTTAAAGCATAAGCTCCGAGATATAATTTTTATATTACTTTATAAATTTATCCATAAAATATATAGAAACAGTATTAAAGAAGACCTCTAGAAAATGGAATAATCTTTAATTTTTATAATAACAAATTGCAAGAAAATACATTTAAAGGTATTTTTTGAAGAAAAACTATCTTGAGCTTCAAATAAACTGTCATTTCCGGTTATCCGATTGCCACCAAAATCTAATGGCTTCTTTTCATATTAGAATAAGGTAGAAATATATGGTTTCAAAACTTTCTGACTGATAGTATTTGAATTAGAGCGTAAAGAAGATCCACACACACACACACACACACACACACATACATACATACACACATACACACAGACATCATCGTGAAAATGTTAAATTTGGATTCTAGAGACCTTAAAACGTGGTCATTTACCAACATCTCGATATGCGATTTTTTGTACGATCCCTATACCTCCCTTACCAATGGTAGCGGGAGGTAAAAAGTGACCCCTGTGGTGCACTCTCAGGCCAGTAATGAGTGCCCGTATGGTGATACTTGATAAATGCCTGCACGGTATAGATATATCATATCATACCGATATCTGTGAACAAAGAATTGATTGGCACACCCAACAATGGGTAATATGCCGTGATGATATTTTATTATTACTCGTACATACATTTTGTTTGTTACTATGGAACAAAAATTGACATATTTGTATAATTTAAATTCATTCATTATTATATTCCATATGTTTATTTCTACATATATGAAATGGTTATTACTATCTAGAGAAATGTTAACAATTTCAATTTGGCAGAGAATTCAAAGTTATAGTACATGTTATATGAACACTATTGCACATTCAAACTGTACGTACGGCTTTCAAAGTTATTTAATGAAAATTTCCCACATACTCTCACTAGACATAGAACAATTATTTAAAAACAATCATAAAAACGTTTCAATTCATTAATCTCGTCTCAACTGTGAATAATGTATGGAGTATGACTCGACTTCCTGTTGAAAATGCGGCATTGAACGGGTTCATCTTGAAACTTCCGGCTTGTCTTTATGTGAAATCGATGGCAAAGATGTCGGGAATGATCTTCGACACGAATTCGAGGAAGTTTCCAGTATCACTGAACGCATTTCAGCTAATGAAGTGAAAAGTTTCAATGGACTGCATGAAGTCGCATTTTAGACAAATATACAAACAGCCGAATATTTTGGTGCTTGACTTTAATGAGAAAACATTCACGATGTAGGGATAGCTTCTTTTATTAAAGGTTTTTTGATCTTTCGAGGGAAAAATCAGCATTTAACAGCAGATTAAAATGTGGAGAAGAAAATATTACCCACTTTTTATTTTTACCTTCCGTCACCTTTAGGTAAGGAAGGTATTGTTTTTGGTCAAAAAATTCAATGATGAGTTTTAACTGAATAAGCACGTTTTAGGGTACATATAATACGATTTTACCATTTTTACGATGATGTCTGTATGTATGAATTTTTTTTCATTTAGAAAGTTCCGGATCCCATTACTTCAATACCACGATTCCAAAAATTATATTTTTTTCGTATTCCTCAAGTTTACATCCAGAAGAACAAGTGATTAGATTTTGGTTATAATTGGTCAACCGGAAGTAGTCTCATTTGAAGATTTAACAGTTAAATTTGATTTATTGACATTTAACGTTATTATAACTTAAAGAATATATTATTCTCTATACTATTTGATTACAATTTATACTTCATATTCAATAGATACAGAGTTAAAAAATTTGAAGGAAATTATTTTTTATGATTCAGCCAGTTATGCTAAACATGGAAACTACTACTATATTCATATAATTCAAATTGACAGATGTCAGTAGTGTCACTGACACTGACATTGTGTATCTTATTTTTCACAAATTTGCTAAAAAACTTATTTTTGAATTTTGAATGCTTTTATTGTAACATATATTTTTATAATAATAAAATAACAGTAGTACCTTATGTACCTCCATAAAAACTAAACAAATGACACTACTGAATTTGTCAGAATGGGCGTAGCAAAAATCTAAATTCATACAATAAGTAGATGACCTTGATCGGACATCTTTCAAAAATTGTACTGGACACAGATTTAAGTAATTACCAGGCATCACCTCACGGGCACTCATTGCTGGCGTGGGAGTGCACCACAGGAGTTAATTTTGTGCCCCTCCTAATATGTGGATCTAAGCTGAAGCTTGTCTAACTTTACCGATAAGGTTTCCAAGGTTGTAGATTATATTTATTAATTACTGATCGATAAGTGATTGTAATCGCTTGCCGATCAGGAGACGAAGCGTTAAGTAAATAAAAACAACGGTCAAAACTTTAAAAATGACAACTAAATGTTTTTAATTAAGTCAAAATAATTTTAAAATTTTATTTTTTAAAATTTTGTTCGTTGATCATGCAAAAAACTTAAGCATTACGGTCAGTATATGCTCATCTACCGGTATTGGATGTATTGGAAATCTAGACTTCGTCTCGATCTTCAAAATCATCCTCCTATCCTCAACCGGTAGGAAGCACTTACTGCCCTTAATACTTAAATTCCTTTCGTAAATATCTTTCAAATTTTCTTAATTTTATACCATTAATCTTACCATCAACGATCACATTAATTATGTAAAATTTGTTGACATGATGGGTAATTTTTTCCGCACTTTATTGCCAAATTTTTTGCGTACAAGACTAATGACTTTTTAAAAAGATTGTGAAATCATTCAAACTCAATTACAAGATAAGTACTTGGTCTGAATTGCCTGATATTATTGACTAATAATTAATGATGAATTTATTAACTTTCCATAAAGCAACGAATTTCACTTAGGACGCCATGTTGTTTTAACAATGGTGTGATTGGTGTATAAGGACCCTATTGAAATTTATTTGCCCGGTTTCCTGGTATGAAATATAAAATATCTCTAAAAATGCATCAGAGAATAAATAAAACCGTAAAAACTTCATGAGTTGATTAGATTAAAATTGTCAACAACAGTGAAAGAAATGAAACGTGTTTTATGTTTTGCTTTTTGTTGTTCGTTAGCTTTTTATAGATAAACTGCTATTTTCCATGACAAAAACATTCAGCAGATGTAAAAATATATAGTGTTATATTTTTACTGCGTTTAAGTTTCATAATTCACAATTTTATTTTGAAAATTAACATTTTATTGCAGAAATTGAGAGAGTAGTTAAAAATGTAATATATTGGAACAATATTTTCTACCTACAATTGCAAAAATATAAAATCCTATTTTCGCGCCAAAAATGCGGCGCGAAAGTTGCCTTTCCCTGACTCGTCACGAAAACATTTAAACGTTTTGTAAATTTTTTTATTGAATATTAATATTTATTGGAAAGAAGAAATTACTGGATATCGGTCAAATAATCATTTATTTTCCGCCTCTACCGGTTTCGACACCATATGTAACTTACATGAAATTGAAGAATTTAAGTAACATTAATAAATACATACAACTATTAATAAATAACATAATTTACATGCAATGGTTGTCAAAATTTTAAAAAATAAATAAATTCATATCCGATGTGACCAGCACATTACCTTCCGTCTATCCTGTGTATTATATATAAATACCATACATAAATTTTCTTGCACACCCAGTAATGGGTAATATGCCGTGATGAAATATTTATTTATTTTATTTTACATAAATTTTCTTGCAAAAGATTCTATCTTTCCAGTAAAATTATTTGATAAACAAACTATGCAAATTGCATTTTCTTCTTTTGCTTTTCTCATTCGTTAGGGGTCGCTATTTTTTATTTTCTTATCTTTGGTCTTCACCAGTTTCTTCTACCGTCTATTACTAAGTTATTCATTCTTTTTCCAATATATTCTTTCTCTTTCCTCATGACATGTTCAAACCAATGTAATCGTCTCTCTTGTATCTTTCTGGAAACTTTACCACTCGTTTCTCTACCCTAATTTTCCGTGTCTTTCCCAACATTTATCTCAATTTCCTAGTTTGGGCCACATTCATTTTCTTTTTATTGATACTGGCATCAGTCAATTTGAACTATCTGAATATATTAGCAGTTTCCATGGTTATAGCATAGCTGGATGATTTATAAAATTTAATATCTTCATTCACACTCTATATCTATTGAATGTGAAGTATAAAATATATTGTTTAAAATTTATAATCATTAAATGTCAATAAATGATATTTAACTGCGTTTTTTCAAGACCAATTATAACCAAATCTAATCAAGTCTAAGGAAGAGCAATACGTATTACGGCCGAAATTATAGTCACACACACACACACACACATACACACACACACACACACACACACACACACACACACACACACACACACACACATACAGACATCATCGTATAGTAGTTGTAAAATCGTATTGTAAGGACCCTAAAACGTGTTATTCATTGAAAACTCACCACCCAATTTTTTAATCAAAGACAATACCTTCTTTTTCTAAAGGGACGGAAGGTAAAAAAAACTCAAGTAGTCGTCAGATAAAATTAGATATATTTTTTAATAACTTTGAATTAACAATAGCACCCTTTAATTTAAATTAAGTTGTAATTTGTTTCGCAGGTCGTTTCTCAAATTGCCGCTAGATTTTTTAAGTCACATTGGCCACTTGTATGAACAGTGATTAAGGGTGATTAGCGAGCATTTGACTAGCATTGTTTTGTCTCTGTCAATCGTTTCTAGATTATTTTAGAGAAAAATACTTCAAATAAGAGTTATAGAAAAATTAATTGTGCGCATTTTTTATTTGAAGTATTTTTCTCTAAAATAATCCAGAACGGATTGACAGAGATAAAACAATGCTAATCAAATTCTCGCTAATCACCCTTAATCACTTGTTCATACTAGCGGCCATTGCTTCTTATTGTCGTGAATTTGAGATCGATTTCTATTCTTGATGGTGATAAAATATGTTAATTTGCTTCACCTATATTTCAATAATAACGATATACTCTTACATTATCGTACAAAATTATTTTTACGCGACAAATAATTGACGTGAATTAGTAGCTTCGAATCAATATTACAAATTTCCATGAATTTCTAGAACTAAATAGCATCTTATGCACCTTAATCGATCTCCGCTCGAATTGGCCTCGCGATGTTATGAATATTAGATTACAATCCACCAGTGGGCAGACAACTTTCTCGCACTGTTGTTAAAAGTTAATGGTAATGTCGAGTATAAAAGCAAACGCTTTATGTTTATCTGCAACATTCTCTTCAGCTTCAGCCCACATCCCAAAAGAAGCACTATTCAGTGTCAGGTTGGAATTTGAAATATGTACGGGCTGAAATATTTAAAAGGAATTTGAAAGATATGTTTTACTATAACGTCACGGGAAAATTATCAAGATGAGGAAAATTTTAGTTATTTACACTCAAAGAGGAAACAACGTTACTGGATGCAACAAAAATAAAGCATTGGGGCTGGATCTAAAAAAAAATTGCATAGCTGGAATGTTGTGGCGTAGTTGATATAGGATGGTCCTTTTATTGGAAATAGAGGATCGACAGCAAACGTAAACTATTCACGAGTGTCCCACTTAGTGGGTTCGCACAAACCCGAAAACAATAAGAAAAACATATTAAAGTGACCGATTTTCGCTAGCGAAATATCGCATCCGGATCACAATAATAGGAAATAATCATCCTTCGCCACACATTCCTATCTACGCAGACTTCTTTCTCCTCGGCCACACTTATAATCGCATTCATATTACACACTGGTCGGCTACGCATTCGAAAACCCTCAACTTCACCAAGATATATACGCTCAACAAGCCGTTCATTCGCCATTCTCTCCACATGCCCAAACCATCTCAACTGACTCACACCTATTCTCTTAATCACATTGTTCCTAACCATACATTCTTCATACACCAAATTATTCCTCACGCGATTCCGTCTTACATACGCAAAAACACCACGTAAATACCTCATTTCCAAGGCAGTCAATCTCTTTTTATGCTTTCCCGTCCATGCCCAGTATTTGCTTTAATACATCAAAGCAAATACTATCACTCCATTATATACACTTAACCGAGTATCCCTTGGTACGTTAATGTTTCGTGCAAACGTACTCAGAACACCCATTATTTACTCCTTTAAAACACTAACACTTTGGATTTATATATAATATAAATTTCAAATTTCCGGGAAGTCAATCAAATTTCTGCTAAATGTCAAATTACTTCATAATTTTGTTATAACAAATACTTAGCGATCAACGCTAACTATGTTTATGTCTGTAAACAAACAATTTTCTAAAATTTATTAGGTTATTTTTACCTCTCGCTAAGAGAGGTATTGGATTCATGCTAAAAATCGCATATCCAGATTTTATTGAATAAGCACGTTTTAAGGTCCCTACAATCCGATTTTAACATTTTTACGATGATGTCTGTGTGTGTGTGTGTGGATGTGTGTGTGTGTGTGTGGGATGTTGGAAGGACGGTTACTCAAAAACTATAAGACTTAAAATTTGTTTAACAACGTATTTCCCAATCGGACATTCATGGGAAGATCTGAAAAGGTTTTGGTAATAATTGGACAACCGGAAGTAGAAGATTCTTGAAAAAAAATCTTCTAAATATTATTTTTTGAAAATTTTTCGTGGTAATATTAAAGAAAATTAAATTCTCTATCTGATACATTTAAATATTTTATTATATATTCCATAGATTTAGAGATAAAAGAAGTATAATATATAAAATAATCTGTTGTAATAAATTTGACAGCCGAAAGAATGCCATGAAAAATAGTTGATAATTTAAATTATTTGTAACTGACAGATAAATGTCAGTGTCAGAAATAATGAGTAATGAATTAAAAATGTACTTGGAGAATCCCTTAGTTCTTGATCTGTGACTATTATGGAGATGACAAGTCTACGTTGAAGGACTTAAATTTGTTTCAAACATTATGGGACAATGTACACCAGTACTGTAGACTAGAGTAACTTTGAATTGCGAAAAAGCTATCAAATTCTTCTCAAGTAAGTTGTAAATATTGACAAAATCGGAGTGCAATCTATCCGTCACTTTATTAAAGGGAATTAAGGTTATTTAGATATAACAAGTATGAAAAAATAAAATGTAAAAGAAGATATATAAGAATAGATGCACAATCCAGATATATACATTTTAGACCGCCCAAAATTAATGTTTTTACTAGAAGAATATGAAGAGAAAGTAAACAAAGTTGTTCGAATTGAAAATTGCTGTTACCAGCCTAATATTTATATATGGTAAACTCTACTTTGTAATTTATTGTAACATAATTTATGGTAAAATATCTTCATGTTGAGACATGCTATTATTGAATAATAAAGAAGTTTATACGTCATAGATTTATATGAATATATTATTTGTATTTATAAAAATAATCTTTGCTTTATGCATACAGCCAGGTAAAATATACGGCGAGAGGTTATGTGCTGGCCACATCAGATTTTTGATTTTATAATAGTAGGTACAGTATGTTATTATTTGACAGTTGTGGATAAAGTATAGTATTCTATTCGCACGTAATGACTATTACTCACTCACTATTACAGTTGTGGATAAAATATTTTAGAAAACATATCTTGTTATGTGTCATTAGAACGACAAAATGTCCGTAATATTAATAAAATTTGCGATATTTTATGTTAGTTATTATTTGTATCATAAATTAACTAAATAAAATGAAATTGAAGCGGGTATGTCAACTGATGGGGCTCGTATTTCTACGTATTGATTATAGAATTATGCCCACAGATGAAAGTTTTGTGTAGATTAAATGTATTTCTACTATAAATCGCACAGTTCCATGCGAAGCATTACTTGTTATTTATTTTGCAGTACTTAGAACAGAATAGGCATAAATGTACATCCTAAACGCTCACTTAGCTACCTCTTAGCATAATAGCAAATGACTATGAATTGGTGTAAAGTTGTATTAATAATGCACTGGCAGTACACGTCGCTACATCGCTACGCATGCTACACAATATATACAGAATGTTCATTCATTCGTCTTCCACAATACCATTTGCTAAATCCGAGTATATTTCTTCCCATCTAGTATACAAATGACTCTATTCACTAAATTACACATTCTCATATTACGCATGATGTATGACGAAATTAAAAATTCTTTTTCTGGATTAAATGGACTAGTTCATAAACTCTTGAAGTACTCAAATTTATTTTTTCTACAAACACTATTAAAAGTTAAATTAAATATTTTAGCGTTTGTTTCTAATGTTAAAAATCTGTTGTGGCCAGCACAATACCTCACGCTATTTTCATTTTATGTTGTATAGGGCGTGAGCAGTTATGTGACTTTGTTGGCCTTGGCAAGCAGATATGGAGACCCGTGTCAGAATGACAGCTAGTAATTATGTACAGCAGAATATTTTGAAATTTTGAATGAAAAATTATGACATATGACAATTGTGACATTTATGTAAATAACTACTAGCCGTCATTCTGATACGGATTTTTATATCTGCTTGCCAAGGCCAACAAAATCACAGGACTGCTCGCGCCATATAAGTAACGAACTTAACATTTCTTGTACACACAAATAATTGAAATTGTATCTCTTGTTTCGTTATATGACGAATTTTCTTGTACTCTTGTAATATGTTCAAAATTCTTCAAATTCATTGACAGTATTAGCGGTATTTCTTAAGGATATATGTAATACCTATATACATATATACATACATGTAATATTAACAAATCTATAATTTAAATACATAATTAATTAGTAATACAATAATATATATTAAATGTACTCGTACCTCCCAGAATTTTTTTATTTTTGACCTGACATTTTGCATTTATCTGTCAATTATAAACATTTAAATATCTCAAGTGTTTTTTAGGCAACGAGATTATTTTTTTACAACAGATTATTCTATATTGTTATATACTATATCTCCAAACCTATACGAGATATAATAAAAAAATTAAATATTTCCAAGAAAATTGTTCAAAAAATAGTATTTAGAAGATTTTTTTCAAGAATCTGCTACTTTCGGTTGTCGAATTGTTACCAAAACCTTTTCACATCTTTCCATGAATGTCCGATTGGGAAATACGTAGTTAAACAAATATTAAGTCATAGTTTTTGAGTAATCGTCCTTCCAACATCCCACACACATACACTCATATACACATACACACACACACACATACATCCACACACACACAGAGACATCATCGTAAAAATGTTAATATCGGATTGTAGGGACCTTAAAACATACCTACTTATTCATTCAAATCTGGATATTTGTGATTTTTAGCATGAATCCAATACCTCTCTTAGCGAGAGGTAAAAATTAAATGTGTAAGATTCAGAATTTAATTATGTTTTCAAAAAATAATATTTAGAATTTTTTTTTAGAAACTAACACTTGCGGTTGTCCAATTGTTACCAGAACCTATTAAACTCTTTTCATTACAGTAAGATTGAGGAATTCGTTGTTTATTTATTTATTTTTTATATCCTCGTATGAGAACAGCTTTAGATTTTTATTTATTCTTTTTTTTTCAGGACCCCGAAATTTTTTTTGTTATACTATTTTGAATGAATAAAATTTAAAACAAAATTGAAGTACCAATTAATCTAACAGTAGTGAAATTGAAAGTTTTGGTCTGTTAAAGGTTATAAAATCTATTCCCATCGTGTGTAAATTTCCTCTCTTCGAATATTTATACGTGGGTTTAATTCGATAGTATCTAATCTAGGCTACGGTCAGTCAAGGCGACAATCGTTATCTATTTTTACCCAATTGCATGTCGTTTTAGGACGAGTCTACTGGACTTTGCTCAACCAACACTGATTCCAGTATGTTCCTCGTACAGATCGATGGGGTGTATTTGTTCTGCAGACTTTAATCCAGATCAGAAGATTTTTATTTCTTTGCCAAACACGAGTTTTTTTGTTGGTTTTAGGTAGTTGATATGGACATGGACATCAATAAGTTAAAGAATTTTTTTTGTTTTATTTTATTTTCTGTGTTAATATTTATTCTGTATCTCCGAATTGATTCCCACGTCATTAATTTCTGATGCAAGAATTGCTAAACTTTTATCTAGCATCTTTGTCGTACACATGACATGTATGAGACTTTTATTCGCTATCTCATTATCGTCGGTGTTTCGGAGGGGTATACGCTATCTCCGTCCAACCGATGGCAAAAATTTAAAAAGAAACTGTATTGTAACCGCGGTGACAAATGTGATTTTCAAATATTTGAATTATTTGAATAATCATTTCATTCTGTCATTCATGTGATGAAGATGATTTTTACCTTCCGTCACCTTTAGGTAAGGAAGGTATTGTCTTTGGTCAAAAAATTCAGTGATGAGTTTTTACTGAATAAGCATGTTTTAGGGTCCCTATAATACGATTTTACCATTTTTACGATGATGTCTGTATGTATGTATGTATGTGTGTCTGTGTGTGTGTGACAAAAGTTCCGGATTCCATAACTTCAATACAACGATTCCAAAAATTATAATTTTTTCGTATTCCTCAAGTTTACATCCAGAAGAACAAGTGATTAGATTTTGGTTATAATTGGTGAACCGGAAGTTGCCACATTTGAAGATTTAACAGTTAAATTTGATTTATTGACATTTACTATTATTATAACTTAAAGAATATATTATTCTCTATACGATTTAATTACATTTTATACTTCATATTTAATAGATACAGAGTTAAAGAATTTTAAAGAAATTAAATTTTATAATTCAGCCAGCTATGCTAAACATGGAAACTGCTATTATATTCATATAATTCAAATTGACAGATGTCAGTATGAGTAAAAAGTAAATTAATGTGGCAGAGATGAGGATGTTGAAGTAGATGTTGGGAAAACACGGAAAGGTACGGTAAGAAAATAACTCTAGTGTTACAATTTTCTAGAAAGATACAAGAAAGACAATTACATTGGTTTGAACATTTCATGAGGAGAAATGAAGAATTATATTTGAACAAGAATGAGTAGTTTAGTAATGGGAGGTTGAAGAAGCAGAGAAAGACCAAAGATAAGATGGAAGGACTGTATTGCGGAAGACTTGAGAGAAAAAGAACCGAATGAAAACGACACGCAAAAATATCGACTCCTAACGAATGGGAAAAGCTAAAGATGAGGAAGATGTCAGTGTCAAGTGGAATTTGAATAGTTTGATTATGAAATAATTTTACTGGAAATTTATAATCTTTTCCAAGAAAAATTATGTATGGAATTTATACATTATACACAGGATTGGCGGAAGGTATTGTGCTGGCCACAACAGATTTTTTGATTCTGGCGTCGATAATTTGTGTTTCGTTATGTGTTGGTAGTTTTGTTAATTCTTGGTATTTTATTGTGCATTTTGCTATTGCAAAGACGGTGTATCTAAGATTGCCGACAATACCTTCCGTCAATCCTGTGTATAAATTCCGCTGAATACGATGACCGACTGGTAGTAGAATGAAAATTGGGAAATAATCGGACACGTAGTCTGTGTAAAATTATTTATTTCCTGGTCTACGTGTCGACTTTGACTAAAGTCTTCATCAGAGCTATAATTGACAATTTCTAGCCCTAATGAAGACTTTAGTCAGAGTCAAAACGTACGCCAGGAAATAAATAATTTTACACAGACTGCGTGTCCGATTATTACTCAATTTTCGTTATTATCGTTACTTAACTTCGAACGTTATTTAACGTGGATTTCAGAATCCCACTGTAAAGTTGGTATTACTAATGAAGGCTAGGTAACTCGGTATTAAATGGTGGAATACTTGAATAACATATTCAGTTTTTGTATATTTAAAAAATTTTAAACTAGCCTGAACTATAATGAATCTGGTCTCCTATGTTATAAATAGAGCAACTGTTCGACATATTTATGTCTAAAGCAAGCATGAAATTGAACTTTACCGCGATAAGTTATAATTCGTGTAGAACAATATAACTCTCATATAAAGCAAATCTGAGCATTTGTTTTCATCGACATCTGAACCTGTAAAGTTGCCTCTTGAGGAAACAGACATAGAACGCCCGCCAAATCCTTACTTATTTGTTCCTATTTGCGGAATATTTCCCGAAGATTCGCTCAGGTGGAAATACTTTTAAGCCGATTTACCATAAATCTCACAAACTTGCGAAATTTACGACAAGTACTTCATATCCAGCTAAAAATATACAGACATAAAGTTTTGTAATGTTCCATTGCTGTTCTACATAGATGTACAAACTTTGAAGAAAACACTTAGCTACTCAAGAAGGCATCAAAAAACGGACTTGTTTTATTTATGATTCTTAAAATAGGAACATGGTTTAGTTTATTTAATCAATACTGCATACATGAATGAACCTCACGGCCACGCTAGTTACCTACAAAGAAATTGGTGCACGGTACACGAACTTTTTAAAGGCATATTCTGTAAAACATTGTTCTTCGACCTACTTTTTCTCATAATTTTACTATGCATGTTTACCGTCAACGGTGGTGAAGGGACTAGTGAATAGTGCACAACGTTTTGGTACGGTTCAGGTCGCAACTTCAGCAATAAAAAAATCTGTTGTGGCCAGTACAATACCTTCCGTCAATCCTGCGTATTACGTATAAATTCCATACATAAATTTTTTTGCAAAAGATTCTAAATTTCCAGTAAAACTATTTCATAAACAAACTATGCAAATTGCACTTGACACTAACATCTTCTTCTTTAGTTTTCCCCATTCGATAGGGGTCGCTATTATTTATTTTCTTCTTCCACTCATTTCTGTTTCATTTAGTTCCTTTTCTCTCAAGCCTTCCGCAATACAGTCTTTCCATCTTATCTTTGATCTTCCTCTGTTACTTCAGCCTTCTATTACTAAGCTATTTATGCTTCATCCAATATATTCTTCATGTCATTTTCAAACTAATGTAATTGTCTCTCTTGTATCTTTCTAGAAACTTCTAACACTAGAGTTATTTCCCTTATTCTTTCATTCCTTACAGTATCTTTCCGTGTCTTCTCCAACATTTATCTCAACATGCTCATGTCTGCCACATTCATTTACTTTTCATTGATACTGACATCTGTCAATTTGAATTATTTGAATATATTCGCAGTTTCCATGGTTAGCAAAGCTGATTTATTAAATTTAATATCTTTATAATTCTTTAACTCTATTGAATATGAAGTATAAAATGCAATCAAGTCCTACAGAGAATGATATATTATTTAAGTTATAATAACGTTTAAATGTCAATAAATAAAGAAAAACTGTTAAAAGTTGCAAATGAGGGTACTTCCGGTTGATCAATTATAAGCAAAATCTTATCATTTCTTCTGGATGTAAACTTGAGGAATACGAAAAAATGATAATTTTTGGAATCATGGTATTGAATTTTGCGGTCCGAAACTTTCGTCACACATACACACACACGCACATACACACACACATACAGACATCATCGTAAAAATAGTAACATCGTATTGTAGGGATCCTAAACCTTGCTTATTCACTAAAAACTCGTCATTGAATTTTTTGACCAAAGACAATACCTTCCTTACCTACAGGAATAAATCTTACAACACAAAATAAATTAGGCCTACCTTTTACAGCGTTTTCAGAATGTGATGAAATTAAATGGCTTGGAACTTACATACCTGAAACAAAAAAAAAAACAATTAATAAATAAATTACTAACATTGTCCGTTAGTGAGATTTTTTGAAAATTGAAGCCTACCGAAGAATGCCAAACCATTAATAAAAAAGAAAAATAAATCATGACATTGATTTATACATAAATGAGTGTTCGATATCGGTTCGCGTGTTGAGAAACGAACCAAGTCTGTGTCTCTGAAGTTATAAAGGTGCGTGCGCTCCGCTCGCCCTCTCATTATTTTTAGTGTCAAGAAACGGGCCAAGGTCCACATTTACATGCAGACGGATTCTTCCACCTTAAAGGGAACACCTTTTCCGTTTTTCTGATCGGGATGGTCTCTTATCGGAGTAATTAGTCAAGGCATGCGAATCTAACTGCGCTTGAGCAATGCGAATCGTTGATCATAAATTACTTTGGCTGTTTTGCTCTTGCAAATATCTTTTATTGGTGCACCATTGTAGGAAGAAATTAATTGGCGTTATTGTAAGCAATATAGAACATAGTGAAGTACTGTATTAATAATAATAATACACTATTTGTTTATTAGAGGAATTGTGATCTAGATTAAAATTATTTTCTATTTTTAAATTACATAAAAGTGATCGCTACGGTGCCCTCCACACGATATCTATGAGGGCCGGTTTAAATCCTTCGTAACCCCCAAGAGGTCCTTTGTTCATTTTTTTTTATTCATATTACCTCCCGCTACCCTTGGTAAGGGAGGTATAGGGATCATGCTAAAAATCTCATACAGAGATTTTAATAAATAACCACGTTTCAAGGTCCATAGAATCCGATTTTAACATTTTGACAATTGTCTGTGCGGGTGTATATATATATATATATATATATATATATATATATATATATATATATATATATGTGTTTGTGTGTGTGTGTATGTGTGTGTGTGTGTATGTGTGTGAGTGTGGATCTTCTGGACACTCTAACTCAAATACTAATCCAAAAAAATTGAAACCTTGTATTTCGTCCTTATTCTAATATAGAAAGAAGCCATTAGATTTTGGTATAAATCGGATCACCGGAAATCGCACTTTACTAAAAGCTCAAAATAGTTTTCTTCCAAAAATACCTTTGAATGTCATTTTCTACAGGCATGCATTAATAATTTTTCTATATATTTTATAGATAAATTAATAAAATAATCAATTTTATAAATCCCAGAGTCTATGTTTTAAAGATAAACACAATTTTTAGTTATACAATTCATATGTCAAATGTATGTAATTGACAGATAAATGTCACTGTCAATAATTATTTCAAATTAATAATAGTAACGTTTTAAAAAGATAATTGTAAATAGAACAATAGTTATATGGAAAGGAACTTTATATACATAGTTTCCCGCATTAGTAAATTTTCAAAATAATTTATATTTTTTTGCTAATTTACTTTTTGTCTAGTTAATATATATGGCAAATAAGCGGCTCAATTATGTATGATATAAATTTAGGGTCTGATCAGAGCATCAAGTAACAAGTAGCAAAATATATTATTCAACTAACAAAAGGCTATTCAAATTATTAAAATTTTCTCTTCTTTTGGTTGTAATAAAAACAGAAATAAAAATATACTTGTTATTATCTGGATTGACCGACTAAAACTAGTATAACCTAAAAAATAAATCAAGAAAAACTTTGACAATGACAAGACCATCTCTAGCCAAATAATATAACCAGATATTTCTGGATAAATCTTACTCTCGAACAAAGCCAAATCTTTGCTCATGTACCTAGCTATTTCAAAAGAAACCAAACCGATTATCTGTTACTAAGAAGCAGAATAAAAGGATCATTTTTTGTGTCTTTTTTCCTTAATTTCAAGGAACGGAATACATTATTCTTATCCCTAAATTTTCTTTGTATCTTTTCCAGTGAAATGTCAAGAGTTTTAGGAAATTATTAAGTGATTGTCATGAAACAGGGAAAATTATTTGCTACATGAAAAACTATAGATTTTTCAGTTTCTACTTTTTATAAAATAGGCGGGAAGTCGAGAACTAGTAACTTTCCAGGATGTGTAGATGTGTGTACATTCCGTGATGCTTATTATATTTTTTGCGCTACCAACAAATTAAACTTAAAAATTTATAAAGTACGGCTGTTTAATCCTTGTCAAACCACCAAACCGACTTTAAAAAAGTTAGGTTGTTTTTTACCTTCCGTCACCTTTATGTAAGGAATGTATAGTCTTTGGTCAAAAAGTTCGATAGTGAGTTTCTAATGAATAAGAATGTGTGTCTGTGTTTGAGAGAGTGGCGATCGTTTCGGATCGCATAACTCCAATACCACGATTCTAAAAATTATAATTTTTATATGGGTTATAATTGGTCCACCGGAAGTACCTTCAACTATAATTTCGGCCGCGATATTTGCATTACTATAATTCCAAAAATTATAATTTTTACGTATTCCTCTTCCTTACATCCATATGCAGACAATATATTTTAACAGTTTTTCTTTAAAAAACGCAGTTAAATAAATTTAATGTTATTATAAATTTTAAAGAATGTATGTTATTCTCTATAAGATGAATTATACAGGGTGTTAATAAAAAAACTTTACACACTTTAGCAGGTGATAGTAGAGATGAAAACAAGAAAAAAATTCTAATACACTTAGGTCCAATACTCATTGGTTTTTAGAAAATTTATGTATGGAATTTGTACATAATACACAGGATTGACGGACGGTATTGTGCTGGCCACATCAGATTTAACAACTAAGGACTCTAGGTGTTTACGATCAAGTGCGTGAGTCTCTTCGACGACGGCTGCAACTTTGTTTACAATTGATCGTAAACACCTAGAGTCCTTAGTTGTTAAATCTGATGTGGCCAGCACAATACCTTACGTCAATCCTTTGTATTATGTACAAATTCCATACATAAATTTTCTAAAAACCAATGAGTATTGGACCTAAGTGTATTAGAATTTTTTTCTTGTTTTCATCTCTACTATCACCTGCTAAAGTGTGTAAAGTTTTTTTATTAACACCCTGTATATAAAGATATATAAATAAAAAAAATGTTTCATCCCGGCATATTACCCATTGCTGGGTGTACCTATCTGCTTCGTAAATGAGTGGAAGAAGAAAATGAAAAATAGTGACCGCTAACGAATGAGAAATACTAAAGAAGAAAATATCAGTATTGGCTACAGACTAAGTGTCACGTTTGAGTCCGTAACCGAAACAAGTAACTCGAAAAGTCTTTATTTTTCGAATATAATTTCTCATTCTGCACTAAATTAAAATGTTTGTGCATGATTTATTTTAATTTCCACACGGTTATCCATATTAAGTAATATTAATTATGTGAGCTATAAATCTTGTGAACCGGAGAGAATTTACGGGCATGATACCGGGATCATGTACATAGCTGCTCATAATAGTCATGGTGGTTCCAGTCCCATAAAAAAACCAAATATAATTAATATGTGGGGAACGGTGAATAAATCTAGAAAACGTAATTTCCTGTGAGTTTATTAAGGACGCCGGAAGTGCGTGGGTGTGGCAACGCGCCAGAACAACTGTCAGCTTCAGGTTACGGGGTTTTTGCTATTGTGCGAATCCTTACACAGGGCCGTAACTAGCTACCCTTATTGTAAACTTATACAATAGGGAGATATTTTATACAAAAACACTCATATTGATAACTTTCCTAATGTACTGATTGAAAACTTTGATCAATAATAAGAACAACGAACCGAATTAAGTATTCTTCTTTAAATAAAGCTTATCTAAAAGTTTTCAAAATAAAGAGAAATGTTGATGTATTGATAAGACCAGTGGCGTATATAAGGGGGAGGCGAAGGGCCCGGGCCCCCCCAAATTATTTTTACTTTTTAAAATTATTTTATATTTATTATGTCTTACTAATGTAATTTTTTATGAAAGTGATCTAATTAATAGTAATTATTCCTTAATTGAAGCAGAATTTAATACTTGGAAATACAAATGGCAAAAAAATATTGAAAATTAATAAAATACCAAAAATTGCTTTAGAAGCTTTGGAAGAATGCAATAAAGATTTTTTATCCAAATATACGTATACTTCTTTTGATGTTAGTTACCTTGCCAGTATGTACAGCTCAAGTAGAAAGAACATTTTCAGCACGCAAAAGACTGAAAACTGTAAAAAGAAATACAATAAGTGAAGAACGACTCACAGGCTTAACTTTATTAGGTATCTGCACATAGAGATATACACATACATAGATATAGAAGAAATTATAAATATTTTTGCAAAGAAAAAACGAAAACTAGATTTTGTTAATGGTTAATGATTGTAATATTACATGTTAAAATGTTTCGAATTACTGCGATATGAAAATTTTACCATTGTATTTCCTTATCTCGGTATAAAATAAGTATATATTTTATTAATTATTCATATTTCTTATCGATTTAATTAAGAAAAGAATAAAAAATAATTAAATGTATTTTAAATATCCACGCATTGTTTTGTCCAATCATTTCAAATTTGATTTTGATCCACCAATCAAATACATATTTTCCAGGTCGCTAAAAAGCTATAAACAATATTGCCAAAATTGGATAATTAAAATAATAGGAGAAGAGGATGTGTAAGAATAAAATTTTTGAAAAATGAATAAAAAATGTTGAAACATCATTTATTTATTTAAAATATGGTTAGGCATTACTTTTTCTTTTATAAAAATATCATTACAAATTTTATTTTCATGATAAAGTTCGAAATGAGCATTTTCAGCTGTCATTAATCCTGAAATATGATGCATGCTGCCATCTTATGCGACGTCGCTAAACTACCAAACGTCAAAGTTGAACGTTTCCTGAATGCATAAATATTTGCAATATTATTTCTTCGTAAATATTGTACACAGAAAAATAATTTTTCATTAAACATGCATCACTTAATCACAATATAAACGCATTTCAATTGTTCAATCAAAATTTAGATGAAATATTTTTCAGGTTGTTAAGAACAATGTTGCCAAAATTAGATAAATAATAAGAGAAGAAAAAGTGTAAGCACAATTTTTATAACAAAAATATGAAGGATTTACAAAGAAATAAAAATATTCTGACGAATTTCTTGCTTTCTGTACTAATTTAAATGGAACTGATAGTATTAATTCCTTCAAAAGACGTTTTAATATTTTCAATTTTGACGTTTGATAGTTCGACGACGGCTGGATCGATGGCAGCATGAGTCTCGTTTCAGGAATTAATGATAGCTGAAAAAGCTAATTTAGGCCTTTATCTCAAAAATAATACAAATAAAATATAAATATCTGACGTCTGACCTTATTTTATACAAATATATGATGATTAAATGTTTTTTGTCTCAAAATTTACCAAAACTGACGTTTCATGCTTTACTGGCAGATGGCAGCATGAAACTCGTTTTAGGATTATTGTCAGCTGTAAAAGCTCTTTTGGAGTTTTTTCACGGAAATAAAAATTAGATAAGGTGTTTTTATATATAAAAAGTATATGTATGACCATGTTTGGAGTACATAAATGACATATTAGTATTTTTTATTTATTTCTTAAAAATCTTGTACATATATTTGCTCGTCTCTCATTATTTTTGTTATCCAACTTCGGCAACATGTGTTTATAGTTTCTTAGCGACTTGGTAAAAATTTCAAAATTCAAATTTGATTGGTGGGTGATATTGTAAGGTTAATATGATTACTTGATTACTGAAACTGATCTCTCTTTTAAAAAGTCTTGCTTTGAAGGAGCTGCATAAATTACTATTCCATATTATTTCTTGAAATAAATTACAGGAAATAATATTCCTTTCACAACTTTTCCTGCATTTTACAGTCTTCTAATCTTACAGCTTTCAAAGTTTCACACAGTATTATCTTCCGTTTAATAGTTCCCAGCTAAAGTAAAATATCCTCGTCCTAGTCCGGTCCTGCCGGACCCTTGCTTCTGCTCCTGCTGGTGTCGTAATGTGCGCTCCACTTGATTCCTGCCTGTGACGCCCCCGCGTTAACGTTAAACGTTATGTATGACGGTGTTAATGTCCCGACTTGCATCTGACCGCTACTTTTACCTGGCTAACCGCTTTATTAGGGATACCTTTACTGTTTATTTTATTGCTAACTACATTGTTTTATTACAACTAGGATTACATGGTTGTACGGTTTCGGGAAATGACCAGGAAGTTAAAGTAAAACGGATTAACGAAACGATTGAACATAAGTACATATTCGCAAGTTTTTAATGGTCTGGCATGGTAAGTGGGTATTAGAAGACTTAAAAATAAATGTTTTTTCGCGCTATGTATTTTATCCATAGTTAATAAACCTGTAAATGGTATATACCATTTGTTTTCTATTTCCGCGACGTCAAAATATTCTAAATTTCCAGTAAAATTATTTCATAAACAAGCTATGCAAATTGCACTTGACACTAACATCTTCTTTTTTAGCTTTCCCCATTCGTTAGAGGTCGCTATTTTTTATTTTTTTCTTCCATAGTCATTTCTGTTTTACGTCGATCTCATTCAATTCCTTTTCTCTCAAGTCTTCCGCAATACAGTCCTTCCATCTTATCTTTGGTCTTCCTCTGTTTCTTCAACCTTCTATTACTAAGCTATTCATTCTTTATCCAACACATTTTTCGTCTCTCCTCATGGCATGTTCAAACCAATGTAATCATCTCTCTTGTATCTTTCTACAAACTTCTAACATTAGAGATATTTCCCTTATTAGCCGCCTCGGTGGTCGAGCGTGTTGAAGCAGCGTGCCTGGCAGCGCTCAAAGCGACTTCACCGCTCGGACCCTAGGGTCGTGGGTTCGATTCCCACCAGGGGCTTGGATGTCTGTGAGTGTCTTCTAATACATTATTATAATATGTACATATGTAACAAAAATTGTAAAAACAATAAAATAAATGTGTTAGATAGGGCTATAACTTTAGAAAAAAAAAGTTGAAAAGCCGACAAAATATTATTATTATTATTTCCCTTATTCTTTCATTTCTTACAGTATCTTTCTTGTCTTCTCAAAATCTGTCTCAACATCCTCATCTCTGCCACATTCATACTTTTCATTGACATTGACATCTAGTTAGCATAGCTGGCTGATTTATGAAATTTAATATCTCTATAATTCTTTAACTCTATATCTATTGCATATGAAGTATAAAATGCAATCAAATCGTATAGAGAATAATATATTCTTTAAGTTATAATAATGTTAAATGTCAATAAATGATATTTAACTGCGTTTTTTCAAAAAAACCGATAAAATCTTCAAATGAGGTTACTTCTGGTTGATCAATTATAACCAAAATCTAATCACCACTTCTTTTGGATGTAAACTTGAGGAATACGAAAAATATAATTTTTTGAATCGTGGTATTGAAGTTATGTGATCCGAAACCTTCGTCACACACACAGACACGCATACATACATACAGACATCATCGTAAAAATGGTAAAATCGTATTATATGGACCCTAAAACGTGTTTATTCACTAAAAACTCATCATAGAATTTTTTGATCAAAGACAACACCTTCCTTACCTAAAGGTGACGGAAGGTAAAAATAGGTAACTTTGTGTAAAAGAAAATAATAACATGTATAATTCTCTTGACAGTTGTCAAACAGGTATATCATGTTTCGTTTTCTACTTATACCCGTAGCACAAAGTGTCTCATCCGCATATGTCAGCAATCTGCAGATAATCCTCAACCACAATAGTGTACCTTTCCGACTATCGTCAACCTCTGCACGATTCAGTAAAACTTCTGAATGTGAAAAGGTTAACTCGAACTCGGAACTTGACATAAGCCCGGTGTGTTGTTTAATTATATATGGGGAGAGATATCGGTGTACCTCGCCAGCATACTGCCAGCATAGGAGTTTGTGATTCTGCTTCGTATGCCAGGTAATCGCATCTTTGTCCGGATATATTTTACACAAAGCATTTGTGAATATATAAAGCTTAATATGGAAATTTTACCCGAAAGATTGGAAATGTAAGACAATAATTTACATGGAATGATAATTCCTAATTTAATTATAAAGATTTAGGATTGATTCTCTGTAACAGCGGTCTTTAGGAACCAGCATGCAACCTATTTTTGACTAACTTTCATCAACATTCCCGTCAAGTTTTATTAATATTGGCACAGTTTGTTGACCTTGTAGATCTGTCTTGTCATAAATGCATTCGTCGAACAGCGGTACGCAATTAAATGTTTGGGGATGCTTCAAGGACTAGTTGTAACGTTCGTGGCTGTCAAGAGCGATTACGCGATGAGCAACATGAAAAAAAATAATTGTAACGATGATCACTAGGTTTGAATTTAATTTTCGTGTTTAGCGTTGTAGTCTTGTGGTTAGCAAGTTAGTGTTTTGCTAAAGTTTAGTTATTCAAATCGAACTTCAAATCCCACAAGTGAAAATGTTGTTTTTGTATTTTTATTACTTTGTATTTTGGTGATTACGCATACAATTGATTATATTGTGTGTCGTTCCTTGTAAAATGTATTGTTGTATTTTGTTTAAAGATGCTAATGTTCCCAAATTTGTTATTTATATGTCAGATGCCGAGTGGTTAGCATGCTCGACTGGCGCGCTAGGGATTAGTTCGATTACTAGAATTACGTATTTTTAACAGTTTTTCGGGGTATAAATACGGGTCCGTACAACAGTTTCGGCAGAGTGTGTGCTCTCTCAAGAGAGCTTTAGCTGTTCTTCGAGCCTAGACGGTGTGTGCCGTCTACTGCGAACTTGGTGAGTGCCGCGCGAGTAAGTTAGTTGTGACCTTGGCTGCCTCTGACTCAGCGCTGTTGGTGTGTGCCGACAGATCGTGAGAGAGTACAGAAGGTGTACTGTACTGGTGTCCGTAGCCGGTTGTTTCCGAACCATAATCGCGATTTTCGATGAGTGTTGGTGTGCGCTAACACGATCCTGTTTCTGTTCTGAAATCGCGATTGTTGATGAGTGTTGCTGTTACCGTTTTTGTTTCGTTTCCCATAACTTTGGCGTGTGCCATTGTTAATCTTCCAAACCATTGTCCTGTAACTCTGGTGTGTGCCATTGTTATCCATCATTTGGATGCTGCCGTCTATCAAGGCATATTTATTAAATAATTATAGAAATGGAAATAACAGAATATGGTTAAATTTCTACCATTTCTTCTTTGGGAAATTTATTAGTTCTTAATTAACTATTTTTTCTAACTCTTTAACAAAGATTTCATATTGCCTTTCTATCGTTTTCGAAGCTCTTTTTTATCCATTGTCAAATTCAGCAAGTGAATAATATGTCAAATTTAAATTGCAAACAAATTTAATCTGTCAAAATCAACATGATGTTAGATAATCTTTAAATCATGATAACCATAATTTATAACGATATGATTAGTAGAATACGTTTTTGACATTTGTCGTCATTAAAGTCGTTCAACCAAATGCTTAGCGAAAGTAGTTTGGTGATATCGCTATACATATTTTTAGTAGAATAGGCTTGCAAGTCTTCCAGAATGCCTTGACTACACTGTAGGACCGAGACAAGCACTTTGTGAATTTAGAAAGAATTTATATTGAAGAATAATGAATAAAATTGTGATTTTGATGATATAATAGTTTTTATTTTATTTATAAGGGAAGTCCTAAAACTAACGCGAAAAACTGTACAAGATTAATAGATGTAAATAAATTTAACATCACACCTTTATTCGTCTAAGGCGCGGTTGTGTTCTAAGTAACTCAATAACGATTCCTTCACCTTCCTAACACCTCCATTACCAAATTAGCTATCCTTTATTCTTTGCGGTCACATTTACATGTTTTCCACAATGAATAGATGTCGGAGTGTAATCGTGAACGACTCTGTGCTTGATTCTGGTGAGTAATTGTGACTGAGGCGTCTCCAAGCGTCGCGACGCATTGTTCCACGCCAGGCACAATGGCCAATCACGCCTCTAGGTCTCATCGCGCTGCAACTGACACTAATACAGCTATGTATTAGAGATCTCGACTTCGTTTTGATCTCCAAAATCATCCTCAACCGGTAGGAAGCACTTACTGACCTTAATACTTAAATAACTATTACAAATGTTTAGAATTCAATAGGTGAGGTCTGGCCTTACCTGCTTCATTTGACGTACTATAAGTTTAACTCAGATAATTTATATTTTCATCCAACGAGATCATCACATCCATAGAATCATATTTAAAAGAAAAGCATGACAACATCATACAATTGTTTACAAAGCATAAAAATCCAGGCCGGATGAAACAGCAACACCCCGTGTCGGTTCATTTTATTAAATTCTTGTATACGAGCAGTTCACATCCTTTATCCGTAGCGCTCACATCGACATCTGCGAGCTGGGAGCAGCCTAGTAGCCTAGCAGTAACGCTTTGTGTGATACGATTCCCTTCATTCCATCCGAACAATCACTAAATATGCTTTCTGCCTTGCTCTTGCTTACAGCGATTATTAAATGGAAAAGCAGGATATCTGGCACCGCAATCCTACTGTTGTGTTGTGCTGGTCTCGCTGTCGTCGGTGTTGGCTGTGGGGATGTTTGGTCTATTTCTGCTCCACCACGCAAGGAGATTAAAGAGGGAGAATGGATGGACAGTGACCGGAATGCATTCTTGGAGGTTATTTACCTGGAAGAGAGATAGTTGCGACGCAAGACGGTGGTTAGAATATATAAAAAGCTTCAGTCAGTTACCGGCTTTGTAACATTCGCTACCTTAAAAACGTTTAAATAATAATTTTAAAAATCTGATGTGGCCAACACAATACATGTAAATACTTAAAATTCACACACATACACACAATCATCGTGAAAATGTTAAAATTGGATGCTAAGGACCTTAAAACGTGGTCATTTCTCAAATTCTCGATTTGCGATATTTAGCACGATCCCTATACCTCCCTCCCCAAGGGTAGCGGGAGGTGAAAATTAATTAATTACGAAGATGACTTGTTCGTAGAAAGTTTTCTACTTAGTCATGAAATAGACAATCGATTATTGATTATCATCGATAAACAACATTTAAAAATATTATAAATATTGAGCAACTATGCATGAATACATCTCGGAATAGTTTCCTGTAACTTCTGGTGTACCACAAAGATTACATCTAGGACCTCTCCTTTTCCTAATCTTTATTAATAATATTAAGAATTGTTTTGCCAAGTTTATTATGTATGCTGATGACCTTAAAGTATATAATGTTGTCAAAACTGCATTCGATTGATCTGCCATTCAATAAGATCTTGAGAAACTAAGCTCTTACTTCAAAAGGAATGATTTAACGCTCAATTTTAATAAATGAGATATTGTCCTACTGAAGAGTCAGGGTAGAATTATCAAAAATTAAATAATAATTAGTGTACACAAAAAAGAATACAGAAATTCTATCAGAACAATAAATTCAAAAGAATTCTAATTAGTGAAAACGTGCAACACGTTAAAAAACTTTTTAAAAAAGTTGAACTTCATTTTACATGTAATTAATATTAGCATATGAATTGTGTGCACTCGTGTACCTAGTTTTTAATTTCTATTTCGGTGCAAATTATTTTTGACAAATTTGAATAATTTATTCCTGCTGAAATCTGTAGGGAACAAATTGTGGCAATAAACGATATCACAGTAATTGCAATTATGGGTAGGGGATATAGGGTATTAGTCAATACGGGAATAATACCCAATACCTTTTATGTTTTAAAATTCGAGCCAATTATTACAAATAATTTGATAACCCTGACAATTATTAATTACAGTTTAAAGTTAACTTTCATTTTTTATGCAATTTTTTTTCTAATGTTCACTGTACCAACAGGACTTAAATTTTAAGCGACCTTTAAACAAAAAAAAAATCTGTTGTGTCCAGCACAATACCTCTCGCCATTTCCATTGTTGTATTTAATATTTTTGCACAGACAAAAAAATATAATTCTTTATAAAAAGATATTTTCATAATTTTAAATTCATTGTATAAGGAAGTTTTTTTGTACGTATTCTTCTAAACGTTCGAGATTCTTGCAAATTAATAATACAATAAGAAATATTAAATGTACTTCCTAGAAAAAGTCTCAGGTAATGTCAGTTTTAAAACCGCCTAATAGGGATTAAACCTGTACATACTGTCCATACGATGTAACTTGGCGAATTGGGGCAATTCACATTATCACTGCGGTAATGGGGAAATTATAAAATCCATAGGCGTACCGAAGAAGAATGAAGTTCAATAAAATTAGAAATATTACAAAAAAAAAGAAATTATTTATACAAAAAAAATATTACAAATATTGGAATGAATTATTTATTATATAAATCATATTATAATTAATTATTTTTTAAGTTAATTAAGTTAAGAAAATAAAATTTCTATTGCTATTGAAAAAAAATGCACCAACGCTTATGTATGAATATAACTTCTTGGGTTGAAAAGTACCTAACACCCCGAGTTTGATTGTATTAGGGTGAAATTTGCTTTGTGTAAGGCAATAAAACATTGTAAAATCACTATTTCACTTCTGAAGCTGTGCGGCATCGAAGTAAAAGTAAATATTTGACAAAATGCAACTTAGGAATAGTGAACTGAATTACATTCTTTTGGCTCGCCATGTTACATCGTATGGACTGTACAGAACACTGAATTTTTGACACTGACATTTTGCATTTATTTGTCAATTACAAATATTTAAATATCTCAACTGGTTTCCATGAATTTGTTTGGGCACAGAGATTTACTACAACCACTATTACAACAAATTATTTTAAATATTATATTTTTTTATCTTTAAATCCATGGAAGATATAATGGAACATTTAAATTTATCAAATTGAGAATATAATGTCCATAAATTCCAGACATAAATTTTCTTGCAAAAGACCTTATATTTTCAGTAAAATTATTTCATAAACAAACTGTGCAAATTGCACTTGATAGTGACATTTTCTTCTTCTTTAGCTTTTCCCATTCGTTAGGGGTCTTCATGTTTTTTTTAAATTTATTTATGTATGGAATTTATACATAACGTACAGGATTGACGGAAGGTATTGTGCCGGCCACAACAGACTTTTTGACTAAATATAAATTTTTCGTCTCTATTCCATCTTCCTTTTCCAAATCACGGTATAACTCCATCATCGAATATTTCCCGTAAACACTCAAGCACTCTTCTCTTCTCGTTGTAATTTTATTAAACGAATCTTTCCGTTCCGTCACGTCTTGTTGAGTGAAGGTGAGAACTCCGTAGCACAGATTCCTTCTCGAGGGAGCTCTCGTCTTTCGCCCCGTGCGAATTTCCTATCAGGATTAGCTCGAAACAACGACAAGGACATTTGCTCCTTATTCACTTATAGTTGCGAAGTATAAGTAAATACGGAAAAGTTTTCACGAATCAAGTATTCTAAATAAGCGTAATTGTCTTAAAAATTGAATTGGTTTAAATTTCGAATTTTTAAAATTTTGATTTGATTTAGATTTTAGATGATCGAGAAATTGATTCAAATCTTGTGAACTCTCGAGTGTTTTTCTGATTCTTTATTAAACAGTGTTTCATCAAATGTTCGCTATTGAATTTATCCTCTTCAATGCTCTGTAAAAGATATGCTAACAGCCGGTTACATGAATGTAACTTAAATTTCAAGTGTTACTTAAGGTAGTTGTCTCGCGAGTGTACCTATTCAAAAACTTGTTCTATGTTCAAAATAAAAATTAAGCTAATGCAGTTTATATTTGTAATAACTTATATTTTCTAACATTATATAATATCAAACACTGTAACACATACACAAGTGTCGTATTTCAATGTTGAAGAATAACTGTGGCATCGTCGCACCTAGACATTTATTAGTACATTCGGGTATAAAAGTAATAAGATATTTTAAGATATAATACTAATTCTAAACTACAAATGGAAACTGCTAAACAAATTAATATATTTCTTTCTTAAAATTACAAAAGTATTATTATACTGTTTAAAGTTTTCATGCTTTTCACGTAAAATACCAATTTAAAAAATATTTCTTTCGAATGTACGTCTGAAATTCCTTTAACCAAAGATCACCTCTTATTAGCTTGTTGTTTTTTACCTTCCGTCACCTTTAGGTAAGGAAGGTATTGTCTTTGGTCAAAAAATTCAATGATGAGTTTTTACTGAATAAGCACGTTTTAGGGTCCATATAATACGATTTTACCATTTTTACGATGATGTCTGTATTTATGTGTCTGTGTGTCTGTGTGTCTATGTGTCTGTGTGTCTGTGTGTCTGTGTGTGTGTGACAAAAGTTCCGGATCCCATAACTTCAATACCACGATTCCAAAAATTATAATTTTTTCGTATTCCTCAAGTTTACATCCAGAAGAACAACTGATTAGATTTTGGTTATAATTGGTCAACCGGAAGTAGTGTCATTTGAAGATTTAACAGTTAAATTTGATTTATTGACATTTAACGTTATTATAACTTAAAGAATATATTATTCTCTATATGATTTGATTACAATTTATACTTCATATTCAATAGATACAGAGTTAAAGAAATTTAAAGAAATTAAATTTTATAATTCAGCCAGCTATGCCAAACTTGGGAACTAGTAATATATTCATATAATTCAAATTGATAGATATCAGTATCAATAAAAATAAATTAATGTGGCAGAGATGAGGACGTTGAAGATATTGGGGAATACACGGAAAGATACGGTAAGAAAATAACTCTAGTGTTACAAGTTTTTAGAAAGATACAAGAAAGACGATTACATTGGTTTGAACATGTCATGAGGAGAAATGAAGAATTATATTGGAACAAGAATGAATAGTTTAGTAATAGGACGTTAAAGAAACAGAGAAAGACCAAAGATAAGATGGAAGGACTGTATTGCGGAAGATTTGAGAGAAAAGGAACTGAATGAGAACGTCATGCAAAAATAGCGACCCCTAACGAATGGGAAAAGCTAAAGAAGAAGAAGATGCCTGTGTCAAGTGCAATTTGAATAATTTGTTTATGAAATTATTTTACTGGAAATTTAGAATCTTTTGTAAGAAAAATTATGGAATTTATACATTATACACGAGAATGACGGAAGGTATTGTGCTGGCCACAACAGATTTTTTTGTATAACAATTTATAAGTTTGATACTAAATTCAAACATGTTTTACTTATCAAAAGGTTTTACTGTTTTATTGACTTTACTTTTCATTTCAACCAAATATCGCCACCCCAAAATATGCCGTTCTGGGCAGTTATCTTACTTGCGCCGTTGCGCCTGCCTAAATCATGATTAGTAAGAATAATAGTTATCTTTATGCCAAAAAAATATTTATCCACTAGTCGTATTGTCATTCACAAATAGAATTGTCGGTGTAGCGTAAAGTTATCATCACATCTCGGATATTTAACAACTCCGAGATCTCCGGAATGACGGCTTGACTGCGAGATATATTTCCTCCTCGATGTGCTTATTGGATTTATAAACTTACTCCCTTTTACTGAAATGGCTATTTACGACTTGAATTCCGTTTGCTGTTATGCATTCTGCAGTTATAAACCGTGAAATGGAATAAATTCTAACTTATTCTAAAAGCCGAGAGCTTGACGCTAAATTTTATCGTTTATGTTAATTATCTCGTCCAAGAGGTTTACTTCAGAAAGCAGTTTTGTGTTTAGGTAATGAAATTTTGTGTCTGCAGATGAATTTGATTGGAGACTTAACGCTTTTGTTTACATCGTTCTTGCCGGAGCATAAAGAATGCTGTTTAATTTAGTAGGTACAATTCAAACAAATGAATTAAACAAGGAAGTGGTGAAGTAGGTAGCACGATGGATGACCTCATTCGAATAATTATTTCATGCCCTACCTAAATTATTTTTACACAAATTTAATAAGAATTTTGTTAGTTCAAATGGATATAATTATGTACTTCTGTGTGCATGAAACAGTATAAAACAAAATACTTAGGTGTTTTGCAGAAAATTTTAAATAATATTAAGAAAGAACAACATAAATGTGTTTTTATACACTATGTATTAATAAAGCTCGACACCCAAACGGATAAAAGAGGTGAAGATTAAGTAAAGTAAAAAATCTGATGTGGACACCACACGACTTCCTTGTACGATTATTAAACAATTAAACTATACATATTTTTTTAATAAATAAATTACAAAATATTAATTTTAACTTCAAAACAGTAAGATATATAGCGACCATTATCTAACCCGGTTCGTTTTAAAGAGAGTTTTGATTACAACAAAGAAATATTTGATTACAACAATGAATATGACTAATTTCACAATAAAAATATAATATTTGTTATTGTACGAACCATAAAATTGCACGTATTTAACATAATTTGACATGAACATTTTTTTTATTTTTTTGTCCTAATCCATAGCAAGCTTTATTACAAAAACATAAAAGTATATAATTTTTAAATTTACATATCTCGCTTATACAAAGGGATAATTTAATAATACTTGATGTGCTAGACGCAGAAATTAATTCTTTAAAACTTTTATTTGAAGCATTTATTTCTAAAATCAAAATAAAATCATTTTATTCAAGAAAAACTGTTAACAACTTCAAGTAATGTACCATTTCCGGTTAGCCTATTTTAACCAAAATCTATTATGTTATTTAGATTGACATAAAAGTTTTGTATACTAAATTTGAAAAGTTTTGGATTATATTTTAAACAGTTTTTCATTAAAATCTATTATAGGCTTCATGTAAAGTGCCACTTCTAGAAATTGTGTAATAACCAGAAAGGGAGGTGCACAACTAGATGTTATAGCAGTCCTAAATACAAAATTTCAACTTTCTACGGCTTACCGTTTTTGAGTTATGCGAGATACGTACGAACGTGCGAACGTACGTACATATACGGACGTACGTACGTACAGACGTCACGACGATATTAGTCAAAATGGATTCAGGGATGATCAAAATGGATATTTTCGCTGAAATCTGAAAACCGATGATATATTTATTTTATTTATTTATATACTTACCTAGATTCATTGCTGGCGTGGAGAGTGCAACACAGGGGTCAGTTTTGTGCCATTTAAAGTTCTAAAATATTTGGCGTCGGTCGGAATCGAACTCGTTCCCAAGATTTGCGTGAAGTGACGCCTGGTAAACGCCTGCACGGAACAAATGTCATCATTATTATCGACATCTGCGTACAAAGCAGATGGCTCATCCATCAATTCAACACTTCACATTAATGTTGTTGTAAAATCTGGATAAGCGATTTTTAGCAGAATCCAATACCTTTCTTAGAGGGAGTGATCTACTTTTGCCGTAGATATATAATCATTTAATTTAATTTCACTTTTATTACTAATCTGCAGTTCATAAAAGATCCTATTTATAACTTCACTAACTTCAGTAAACTGCTAAAATAATGATAAAAAAACAATCCTTGTAAATTTGTCCACGTAGTCTGCAGAAATTCATATTTGCACAAAAGACTAGATGAAAACTTCATACGAACGTAAACCCGCCAACTTTCAGTACTTACCCAAATCCGCTTACTACATTTTAACGCAAACAGTATTGCTCCGTCCAGCTATTAGTGGTAACTTTGAACAGTTATGAGAACCATAACTGCTGCGCGCAGCAAAAAATAATGAACCGGACAGAAATGGAACGTAGATAGCGGCTGGAGCCAGGAGACAGGACCGTCTTGTAGCTTTTAACAGCGATATAATCTTTTATTTGATGTTAGTTACATACGATATAGGACAAACTTGAAATTCCAATATACTAATTTGTAATTTCATACTGTCTCTAGGAACTATTTAAATATCCTTAATAAAGAATAATCAATTAATTTAGGAATCGCTTTTTCGAAAAGATGTTTTAGATAACATAAAATAATTTCATAACGTTATAAAAAAAACTAATTCTACTCTTCTAATATGTTCAAAATTCTTCAAATTCATTTGAAGGTATTAGCGGTATGTCTTAAGGTTATATGTAATTGTAATATTAACATACTTATAATTTAAATGCATATTTCATTAATAATACAATAATATATATTAAATGTATTCGTACCTTCCAGAAAAATTTGGTTTTTGACACTGACATTTTGGATTTATCTGTCAATTACAAACAATTAAATATCTCAACTGTTTTTTGGGCAACAAGATTTACTACAACAGATTATTTTACAGGTATTATTATATCCTATATCTCCAAACCTATAGGAGATATATTAAAAATATTAAATGTGTTAGAGAGAATTTAATTTTCTTATTATTACTAAGAAAAAAATTCAAAAAATAATATTTTTTTTTCAAGAATCTGCTACTTCCGGTTGTCTAATTGTTACCAAAACCTTTTCAGATCTTCCCATGAATGTTCGATTGGGAAATATGTAATTAAACAAATATAAAGTCTTATAGTTTTTGAGAAATCGTCCCTCCAACGTCCCACACACACACACACTCACATACATACATCCACACACACACACACAGACAGCATCGTAAAAATATTAAAATCGGATTGTAGGGACCTTAAAACGTACTTAATCATTAAAATCTGGATATGCGACTTTTAGCATGAATCCAATACCTCTCTTAGCGAGAGGTAATTATATAGTGTTATAGTGAAATACGGTTACATAACGTTATTTTGTAATCATAACGTTATTAAAAAATAATGAAACGTTATTATAACGTTATCGGGTATCATCGTTACGTTACGTTTTCCATCTATGATTCAAATGTATCCATAAATATTTCATGTTGCGCGCCTATGCATATAAAATGGAGTGAAGTTATTATATCAGACGGCTTATAACTGACCTTGAATAGTAATCTTTCGTGAACCAAACGGTAATAAATATATTTAAAGTATATTTTCTGCAATAATACGGTTCTGTCCAGAAAATGGAACGCACAACAAGCAACTTTGGTCATGACCCAAATGCATCCGGAGTTTTAAAATCTGTAAAATACTCTGACATTTTTAAGTGGAAAATATTACCATCCTTTGTAAAAGTGGAATGTGTGGCATTGTTTGTAGTTTCTATATACTAGAAATTTTGCTGTATCTGGAAAATTCTACAACTTTTAAAAAGAAAAATATAACTAAATATAATTTCTGTAATGTACTTACGTAGCTACTCTTCACTACAAAGTTGGAGATAGTAAATGTTTTTACTAGAATTTATTCAGTTTGAAATTAGATAATGTAAATATTTTTTCAGTATATGAGTAATTAAATTGAAAATGTTTTCATAATTCCAATAAAATATAAATGATATACATCGAAGCTATTTGTAACTTATTGAAAACGTATTAAATTATTATTTTATTTGTACGAATAGATTATAACAAAGAAAAACCTGATTATAACAATATAAATCTGGTTACAACAATGAAAATTACTGATGGTGTAAATAAGTGATTGTAATATTTTTTTGTTTCTACATTTGCTGTTTAGTTTATTATTTAGATTTTTTAAAATTAAAGAACCTTCTTTGCATCATATACTATGAGTCGCTAATAAAGTATTATTTTGTTTAAAGTACAAGTAATTTCAATTACAATACTTGAAAACATAAATTGTGAAGCTCAAGAAACACAATATTTCGGAAGTTCTCTTTTGTGTATGAATGAAAAGGTTGTTATGTAAAGCATTTGAACAAAGAAAAAATATGATGTGGCCAACACAATACCTCCCATGTAATTTAATTTTTATTCATGTAAGTACTTTAAATTAAATTTAAATAGCAGGTTCGATCCCGACCGACGCTAAATATTTCAAATTTCAAATGGCACAAAAATGACCCCAGTGTTGCACTCTCCACACCTAGTAAACGCTCGCACAGTACAAATATGTCATCATTGTTACCAAAATCTGTGTACAAAGCAGATTGGCACACCCAGCAATGGGTACATATTTACTTATGCTGGTAACGGCATTAAGTTCCTTTGCATATAATTATTGTTATATTTACTATTTTCTTTTTAAAACGTTACTATTATTATTTGAAATGCTTAATTTGTTGACTGACATATCTGTCTGTTACATGCATTTGAGATTGTGTAACCATGGAGTTGCGATTAAATCGTAGGCTCCCGGATTAAAATTATAGATATCTTTATAAATTTACCTATAAAATATATAGAAAAAGTATTCATGTAAAAATTTAATTTTCTTTAAAAATCGAGAAAATAATATAGAAGGTATTTTTCGAAGAAAAATTATTTTGAGTTTCCAGTAAAGTGCCATTTCTTTCCATTTTAGAATAAGGTAGAAATTGTATGAAGATGTATCACCATCATTTCCAATACGAGTGGGTGTTCATCAAGGATCGGCTTTGTCCCCCCTTTTATTTATTTTATGTATGAATACTGGAACTGCTGATCTACAGAGACCCCTCCCGTGGACACTCCTTTATGCGGACGATGTTCTTCTATGCGACGTAACACGGCAAGATTTGAAAATTCAGGTACAGCGGTGAAAAACACGACTACATGAAAATGGTATGCGTCTCAATATCACAAAAAGTGAATATTTGGAGTGTGGTCCTTAGACAAATGGTAGCATTGTCCTCGATGGTGAACAATTAACCAAGACCACCCAGTTCAAATATTTAGGTTCTGCCATTTGCTCTGACGGTGAGACTACTGCCGACGCCAAAGCAGAGTCACCGCTGCCTGGATGAAATGGCGTCAGATGACTGGGATCCTGTGTGATCGCAAAATGCCAGTCCATCTAAAGTCAAAAAATTATAGAACGGTGGTGCGCCCCGTAGCCCTATACGGAGATGAATGTTAAAATTGGATTGTAGGGACCTTAAAACGTGGTCATTTACCAAAATCTTAATATGCGATTTTTAGCACGATCCCTTTACTCCCTTACCGAGGGTAGCGGGACGTAAAAAAAATTGATACAAGCTATAATTATTACAGATTTTTCGAATTGTTGCTGGGCAGGCTCTGGGTCGATTATTAAATATAGCAGCAAAATAAATACATCCTAAACTTGATTATTTGAATTATACCATTTTATAAAATGCACTTTTTCTTCAATTGTATAAAAGAAATTTTTAAAATGTGACAGTTTGACGAATCTGACAAATATTCCCTATGTTTATTCATAAAATAAACGCTTCAATATATTGCTGTCATTTCACAACTACGGAAATTAAAATACTTTTTGTTTACTAAGAAATAAATCACAATTTAGTTACTGTGAAATAATCTACAAATTTTCACAATGTGGTATAGTAACTAATGATTTTATTGTTTCCCTTGTGGTGTTATAATCACATAATGGTATTGTCAAAGCCTCCTTTGATGACATATTTAATTACTATGAATTATTGCTATAAATAATAGCGCATTATGTTAATATCAAATCAACGAGCATAATTAACTTTTATGTATCAGTTAATTATCGATATTAAAAATAATTTAGGTTTATACGTTGATGTATTATAACAATATAGTAAATACATAGTAATATTTATATATTTCTTTATCTCTAAATCTATAAAAGATATAATAGAATATTTATATATATCAATTATATCATATAGAGAATTTACTCTTCTCTAATACTAAAGAACAAAAAAATTCAAAAAATACGAGGGGCATTCAAATATAAACGAGCCTTTTACTTCTGAGGGCCTAGGAAGTGTGTCGGAGGTAGGCGAAGCATCGGAAAAGGTAGGGGGGGATCCGCTCCAGATGACTCAAGGCTCAGCTGACCGCCCGACCGATTTCGTTAGCTGTCCTCACAATGAGCGAAAAAGAAGTTCATCCGTCGATTGCGCAACTCATAATTATAAAGTTTTTAACGAAGGAAGGCGTTAAACCAGCTGAAATTCGGAACCGACTGCGTGCACAGTTCTGGGAGAATACACTTTCATGGCCACGAGTGCAAGCCTGGTGTGCAGAGTTCAAAGAAGGGCGTGAAAAAGTAGAAAATGAGAGTCACCGAAGACGCCAAAACTCGCTTGTAAGCCAGGAAGGTGATGTCAACTGTGTTTGGGATTCTCAAGGAGTTTTACTCGTTAATTTTCAAAAAGGCGCCGTCAGCCCATCCGAGACATCCTACTCCTGCATAACAATGCAGGACCCCACACTGCAGTCCTAACAATCCAAAAATTGACTGAAATGCACCGGACTACACTTGACCACCCTTCCTACACTCCTGATTTTCACATGTTTGGACCTCTCAAGGAAGCACTTGGAGGAGAGCGTCTTGCGAACGGTCAAGAAGTTGAACAGTTTGTGCGCAATTTGTTGGATACCCGCCAGAAGTCATTCTTCGAAACGGGCATAAAAAAATTACCTGTTCGATGGGAAAAATGCATAACTAAGGAGGGGAACTATATAGAAAAATAATTATAAAGTGTGATTTCTGCCTAAATGTAAAATAAATTTTCTTTTGCAAAAGGATCGTTTATATTTGAATGACCCTCGTAATATTTAGAAGATTTTTTTAAGAATCTGCTATTTCCGGATGTCCAATTATTAACAAAACTTTTTTACTCTTCCCAGTAATGTCCGATAGAGAAATACGTAGTTAAACAGATATTAAATATTACAGTTTTTGAGAAATCGTCCTTCCATCGTCAACGTCCCACACATATACACACACAGATATCATCGTAAAAATATTAAAATCGGATTGTAGGGACCTTAAAACGTGCTTAATCATTAAAATATAGATATGCGATTTTTAGCATGAATCCACTACCTCCTTAGCGAGAGGTAAAAAGATGTTCACTTTTCTCTTTATTCTATTGTTTATCACCTGTCCTATGTCTCTCAACATTTACCTAGTTAATCTAAATTCCAAAAGATAGTAAATACGAGACATAATCAAGTTTATAATGAGATTTAGTTAAACTAGAGTATATGACACGACACACAACACAGTTGGCGATACGATCACAATTTATGTATGAATCGTTATCTCTATCTGTGTAACGAATATCTTAGCTGGATGTGATGCTGGAGCAAATTAATATCCGTCATTCTATCGGCTTTCTGCTCTCGTGTCGTGTCCCTTGGTTAGCAAGCCTGACGCCTGTTCAAAGCAAAACGCGTATGTGCCCTAATGAAGTTAGCCACTTAACCGTTGACGTATTATTAAGACTCGGAATGTGTGTTAGTTACATAGATACTACTTCGTTTCTATACAGATTGTCATTTCATGACTAAGGCCTCTAGATTCTAGATAACAACCTGTTTGATATATTTCTACTGAATTATTATAAATAAATATAATACCACGGTATTATATTATCATAATGTCAAACATTTTGTGACAAGGCGAACAATAGCAAATATATTTATACACTCTTCGAAATTATAATTTCAGGGTCAATATTTCAAGTTTGTTATCTGTATTAGACAAAATTCTGTTTAGAAATAATTATCATTTTTCCCAAAGCGATTTGTTTAGAATGACTGTCAACGGACTAGACAGATATTTGTTGACAATAAAGTCTAGAAGTTATGATACCCTCTTCATCCCCTCAGAGATAATCCTCTCACGAAAGTAACGTTTTGTTTTAAGTAGTCTATTTTAGATATTTGTGTCGACGAGACATGTAGTCTATGTTTTAAATTCTGGCGCGGGCTAAACGTCCGCCTGCTGAGTTACAATGTAACTATTTAGTTTATTTCATTTACAGTAAAAATTTTGAAAGATGTCCGATCAAGGTAATCTGTATCACGAACGAATTAACAAATAGGCATACATTCATCTCTTTCTATAAAAGTGTGCGATAAGGATGGATATAACACGCTTGTCTTTCAAAAACTCAAATTGTTTCGACTAAGTTAGGACATTCCATTTTTAAACGATGCTCGTTGTTGATAATACTTTCGCTGTAACGTAAGTTTATTTATTAATTCAGATACATTACCTGGATTCATAGCCGTACGTATAACGTTACTTTCTGTCAGTCACTGACACTGACATTATGTCATTATCTTATTGTTAACATATTTGGTTTCACATTTGCTTATAAACTTACCAGTTGACTTATTTTTGATTTTTGAATGCTTTTACTGTAACTCCTGGTGATTTTGGAAATGGTATGATCTGTAATGATCCTTTTTAAATAGTCTATGTACAGTAGCTTTGTTTACAGCAGTAGCTTGCCCAATCTCTCTTAATGTTAATCTGTTCTTATTTTGTATTAAAGTCAGAATTTCATGTTTTTTTCTGCGCAGTTAATATATTACAGGATCTATTCCTACTGTTATGTGCAGGCTCGATGCAACCATTTCCTCTAAAGGTATTCACTATTCTCAAAAATTTTGCTGCACTTGGTCTAGGCCTGTCAGGAAATATAGCGCAGAACAAGTCCGACACTAGCCTTAAACTTGGATTAAAATTCGTATAATACCACTTTATAATCTGCACCTTATCTTCCACAGTATAAACCATTGTATTTCAAATTGGTTTTTTAACACTGACAGAGTAGACAAATGTCAAAATTATCCCCTATGTTTCATTTTAAATGAGACAGGCAAATACATTGCTGTCAATTAAATCGTAACCATGGATATAATAAATCCCATGTTTCATGTTAAAAAATACTCACGGTAATAATTATGTATATATATATATATATTTATAATAATAAAATAACAGTAGTATCTTACGTACCCTCATAAAAACTAAGCAAACGACACTACTGAATTTGTCATAATGGGCGGAGCAAAAATCTGAATTCATACAATTCGTAGACGACCTTGATCGGACATCTTTCAAAATTTTTACTGTAGTTATGTTTAGTTTAGTAATCAATAATAATAAGTTTAAGAGGTTAATAATTGATTAGTGTTAGTGTAAATATGTGTAAATAAAGAAGTTAGTAATATTAATAATGTCTGTGGTCATAAGTGTGTCCATCGGTCATCGGCCATCAAAGATAAGTGTAAGTGTATGTGTGTTCGTCCTTCGGTTAATCAAGTCGTGGTCATTCGTTGGTAAAAGAATACCGTTTTCACATTTAACTGATAAAAAATCTGAAGTTGATATATTTCAAACTTTTTCTTATACAATCTAACCTCATGCACCTTAAGAATTATAATTACAATGGTGCAACATAAAAAGCATAAAATAATATAGCAGTACTAATTAAAATGTGAAATGCAAAGTAGGAAAACTTACTTTCAAGATTTTCAATGCATATAATTTAAAACATTATCTTGCGAAGTACAGGATTTCATATTTTCTATTTACAATGCTAATACGGCGTTTCAAACAAACTCTGATGTATATTATTTATTTTCATACATTTGTATTCATAAGTACTCCCTCATATCAATTTTATTTCAGTGCAGTACGTCTTAAAAACTTTATAGTCATTATTAACATCAAGATTTTCAAGTATAACAAATAATACATTTTAAATTATTTTTTCTTGAAATTAATAAAAAATAAATGGCGGGAGGTATTGTGTTGGTCACATCAGATTTTTTTTTCTCACTTTCTTCGCATTTATTTATGGCTTCACGCAGAATGATTTTGGAACTAGAAATGACTGGGAAATAATATTTAAAGTACGGTGGTCCACTATGGTTCAACCACATGTAACGTATATGTACTCGTATTTATTTATTATAGCAATACAGTTCAGTGTTCAAGTACAGTTTGTATTTTACGGTAAAATTTTCCATAAAATTGAATTGAATAATAATAAAACCCGGAGTATACAAGCCTAAGACCAACAAAACCTTAAACATATTCCTCCCTAACTACCCCATCTTGTACGAAAAAGAAAAAATATGCCGGGTCTCCATGGCATCCACATGCGCAGTTGTTTTGTATCTATAAATAAGCAGTTAAGATAGCAAGCTGTTATGACCTCTTTAGTGTCTGCGATGGCTGATAAGGAGTTGTAGGAGGATGTCTGCCACTCGCTCGAGCTTTTTTTACAGAGCTTTCACGGCAACGTCGTTGAGAGTGAGTGTACAGGGTGCTATAGCGTGTTCATCGTGTTCCCTGCTCGATAAAGTCTGGATTTTATAGCGCAACTTATACGGAGTAAAGTAATCCGTAAAAGATCAGGACTGATTTTTATTTCACTGATCAAGTTAAGATAGAAATATATTTTTACTTCCTTTTACGTAAGTAAAGGAAGTATTGTAATCGCGAAAAATTTCAGTTTTCAGATTTCAGCGGAAATATCCATTTTGATCATCCCTGAATCCATTTTGACTAATTTCGTCGTGACGTCTGTACGTACGTACGTATCTCGCATAACTCAAAAACGGGAAGCCGTAGAAAGTTGAGAATTTGTATTTAGGACTCCTATAACATCTAGTTGTGCACCTCCCTTTCTGGTTATTACACAATTTCCAGAAGTGGCACTTTACATGAAGCCTATAATAGATTTTAATCAAAAACTGTTTTAAAATATAATCCAAAACTTTTCAAATTTGGTATACAAGACTTTTATGTCAATCGAAATAACATAATAGATTTTGGTTAAAATAGGCTAACCGGAAGTGGTACATTACTTGAAGTTGTTAACAGTTTTTCTTGAATAAAATGATTTTATTTTGATTTTAGAAATAAATGCTTCAAATAAAAGTTTTAGAGAATTAATTTCTGCGTCTAGCACATTAAGTATTATTAAATTAGCCCTTTGTATAAGCGAGATATGTAAATTTAAAAATTATATATTTTTTTGTTTTTGTAATAAAGCTTGCTATGGATTAGGACAAAAACATTAAAAAAATGTTCATGTCAAATTACGTTAAATACGTGCAATTCTATGATTCGTACAATAACAAATATTATATTTTTATTGTGAAATTAGTCATATTCATTGTTGTAATCAAATATTTCTTTGTTGTAATCAAAACTCTCTTTAAAAAGACCGGGTTAGATTAATGTTAATTTCAGAATGATAGTAGTAAATGAATTATTTTTTGTTCTATATCAAAGTATTTCTCGGGCTTGGCTTAAGCCTCTCAATATTTTGTAATTTAATTATTAAAAAAATATGTATAGGTTAATAATCGTACAAGGAAGTCGTGTGGTGTCCACATCAGATTTTTTATTTTCAGGTTTGTTTTTATAGGCTCATAAATTGTTTTACAGGGAAATATAGAATAGTTTCATAAAGCAAGAGGTTAAAAAAATTAGGACTGCTTATTTGGGCACGTATTCTTGAGCGTTCGTCATTTCGTTCGTATTCGTATTCGCGTTCGTTTTCATGTTAGTAGTCACAGTAGTCTGTGTTTCAAAAACAATATTGGATATGTCATTGTCAGTGTCAACTGTATTGCAGTATTTATTCACATCATTTACATACATACATGTCAAATGTCATAATGTTTCATACTAAATTTTGTGATTTTTCAGTTCCATGTGGTTTAATTCCACACTCCTGGTAACAAATTAACTACGTGAACTTAGAATATCTTGAAATTTTGAATGAAAAATTCTGATATTTGACATCTACGTACATAATTACTAGCTATCATTCTGACACGGGCCCCGATATCTGCTTATCAAGGCCTATAAAGTCATATGACTGCTCGCGCCCTATACTTTTGTAACCAAAATGGACGTGGCGAGAGGTATTGTGCTAGCCACAACAGATATTTTTCAATTATAATACAAACATTGAATTCGACTGACACAAATGACTCTGAAAATAACTAAACGTCCAAAATGGCTCAAATTTGTACAGGTATATTTCAAAATATAAACAATTGTAGTATACGAATAATTTTGATGTTTAACGACATCTACATGTTGAAACTAAAAACTTATCAAAAACCCATCGTATAACTCATACTTTTTTATGCGTTCAGGTATACACATGAATTGTTATTAAATATCCTAGACAACCTGAAATAATATATCATTGTACGTTACATTTTCTAAATTGCCCCTCTAAACGCTCTCATTTTTCTTTCTTTTGTAATTCCTTCTTCTTGCTTGAGTGAGAAATGCGCACCTCTATGTGTGTTGAACTCTTGGACATATCTCACTTCTGGATTAGTGCGAGTGGGGCGTTAATACAGAAGAATGACAAGTTATTTAATGAACGGTACGCCACGGTTCGACAGCTTTGTGGTCTGAACTGAGTGCAGAGTTCAAGTGGAGAGCGATCGACAGCAGGATATAATGTCCTGCTAGGAGAAATGTAGCAGCAGGAAATGGAAAAATGGACAAGCAGGAGTTACGGCAATTTTTATTGTGGAAAAAGGTGGAAAATGTAGGAAAATAAAAGGATTTTAATGCAAATGCACTAATTGAAGATAAAGATATCTTCAATAAATAATGTTTTGGCTAAATAGCGTTCGAAAATTTACTATTCAGAATAAAATTTCTAATCGATTATTATTAAGTTAATTTAAATATAAAATCACATAGATATTACTGTCGGAAAATATATTTTACAGTATTTGTTAGTACCGAGAAACCTCGTTTAACGCACAAATTCGATTTCTACAAATACTTAACTAAGCGAGGAATCGTTAAGTGAGATATCAAATTATATGAAAATTATAAGTTTCATTGCTGGTGAAGATAAGCAAAAAAAAAACTGTTATGGCCAGCACAATACCTTTCGCGACTTCTGGTTACAAAAGTATAGGGCGCGAACAGTCATATGACTTTATTGGCCTTGATAAGCGGATATGGGGGGCCGTGTCAGAATGATAGCTAGTAATTATGTACATAAATGTGGAATTTACTTGTCGAGGAAAATAAACCACATGGAATTGGAAAATCATCAAATTTAGAATGAAAAATTATTATATTTGATCTATGTACAGAATTACTAGCTATCATTCTGACACGGGCTCCCATAACTGCTTGTCAAGGTCAACAAAGTCACATGACTGCTCGCGCCCTATTCTATTTAATATTTGTTGTATACCTACACTCTACACCAAATATTCTACTTATATGTATTCTTTATATTTAGATTTTTTAATTTTAAATTCATTCTATGAAGAAATTATGTTCTACTTTTCTAATTTTTCGAAATGTTTCCAATTCATTGTCGGGATCAATATAATGTATGTACTTCCCAGAAAAAAACTTCAATAATGTCTTTGGATTATTGACACTGACATTTATCTGTCAGGTACAAGCATTTTAATTTTGATAGGTTTCCATGACATTATTTGGGCTGTGAGATTTATTACAACAGATTATTATACACCTTATATTTCTTTATCTCTAAATTTATAAAAGATATAATAAAATATTTATATGTATCAGATAGAAAATTTACTCTTCTTTAATACTAGCAAGAACAAAAAATTTCAAAATATAATATTGAGAAACCTTTTCAGCTCTTCCGTGTAATGTCCGATTGAGAAATACACACACACATACACACACACATCGTCGCAAAAATATTAAAATTGGATTGTAGGAACCTTAAAATATGCTTAATCATTAAAATCTGGATATGCGATTTTTAGCATGAATCCAATACCTCTCTTAGCGAGAGGTAAAAATAAAACTGAATTTGACCGAAAAAATATTGTTTCTATATACTTCGGAAAAAACTATTGCAATTATAGTAAAAGAAAATAAGAAATATTTGCAGAATATTTGTGCTACGTTGGCGTTTTATAGCCATTATGTAGGAAGTAAAGAAGTGCAGTTTTCAGTCTTGGAAAGATTTTACAACAATGAAACGGATTTACTGTAAGCTCACACCGAATGCAGGTTGTTCAAACTATATCCAAACAGTTTATCAACTCGATTTTATTCCATTTCGTATAGAAAACATTCAATGGAAGTGGAACAGTTGACGTTATATAAGGTTCAATAATATGATCGTATTTTTCGTAAAATATGATTATTACTTGCAAACATGTTCTTAGATTTGTTAGTATTTTAGCAAAAAGAAATGGCATAATAGAGAAATATTTACGCGTCTTGAGAATAAAAGCAACGAAAACAAAACTGCTCTTGAACAGAAGTTTCTTTACAATGAGATTTACATCTTGGCTTGTATTACCGCCGGAAGCTCTGTTCGTTTACTTTGAAATTTGAACCACTTATCAACTTTTTATTGATATTATATTAACAGTTTGGAGACAAAATTACTTGCTAATAAATTATAATTTTAATATACCTATTCATTCCTATCTTTTACTCCTAAATGTTTCTATATTCAGGAGTTTTTCGAAGTTGTTTATTGCAAAAAAATGATATGGCTTTAAACAGTCATTTATCTGCCATTTGAAAGTTGCGAAAGTTAAATTAGTTAGAATTTAGTTAATCAAATATCGTTGTGAAATTAACCAGAAAGTATATTCTTCAATTTTTTACCTCTCGCTAAGAGAGGTATTGGATTCATGCTAAAAATCACATATCCAGATTTTAATGATTAAGCATGTTTTAAGATCCCTACAATCCGATTTTAATAGTTTTACGATGATGTCTCTGTGTGTGTGTGTGTGTGTGTGAGGTCGTTGGAGTAACAATTTCTCAACTTCTACAAGACTAAAGACCTGTGTAACTACGGATTACTCAATCTAACAGTAATGGGAAGAGTTGAATAGGTGTGGTAACAATTGGACAACCGGAAGTGGTAGTTTTTTAAAAAAATAATTCTAAATATTATTTTTTGAAAAATACAGATAATTATATTCTCAATCTGAGACATTTAATTTATTTTATTATATCTCGTATAGGTTTGGAGATATAGTATATAATAATATAGAATAATCTGTTGTAACAAATCTCGTTGCCCAAAAAACAGTTGAGATATTTAAATGTTTGTAATTAACAGATAAATGCAAAATGTCAGTGTCAAAAATCAACTGTTTTGCTAACATTACTGGATGATTTTTCTGGGAGGTACGAGTACAATTAAATATGTATTTAAATTATAGGTATGTTAATATTACATATATCCTTAAGAAATACCGCTAATATCGTCGATGAATTTGAAGAATATTGAACATATTAGAATAGTAGGACAAAATTTCCCATAGACGAAAGAAAAGATACAATATCAATTATTTGTGTGTACAAGAAATGTTAAATTCGTTACTTATAGAGCGCGAGCAGTCATGTGACTTTGTTGACGGCTAGTAGTTATTTACATTGATCTCACAATTGTCATATATCATAATTTTTCATTCAAAATTTCAGAATATTCTGATGTTTATTTCTCATCAATAGTATGGAATATACTTGTCGAGGAAAATAATCCACATGGATTTGAAAAATCTTAATGTTTTGAATGAAAACTTATGATACTTGACACCTATATACATTATTACTAGCTATCATTGTAACACGGGCCCCCATATCTGTTTGCCAAGGCCAACAAAGTCACATGACTGCTCGCGCCCTATACAACATAAAATGAAAATCGCGAGAGATATTGTGCTGGCCACAACAGATTTTGTGAAAAGAAATACTGGTACTTGTGTAAATTGTGTTGAGTGATGTTAACACCTTCCCAAAAGCTCGGGTCGTTTTGGACGCCTGGCGTCCACACGGCGTCGGATCAATACCCCAGGAGGCGACGGAGGTACGCGCTTCGCAGACAAACGAAGCTGTGGCCCGCGATGTTGCGAGTGCAAGTGTCCGCGTTCATTCAGGACACGAGAACTCGCAAGGTAGAAATAGATAGAGGAAAAAAGAGAGACAGAGGGCGTATTAACGAAAATGGAATTAGTTAAATTATTTTTGAATTTATGTTCAAGAATAGGTGATATAAAGGAAAATTACTATTAGATTAATACAAAATACTACATACATATATATATATATATATATATATATATATATATATATATATATATATATATATATATATATATATATATATATATATATATATATACAGGGTGATTCATCGGTCTGTCCTCTCTTTATAACTCTTTTATTTTAAGTCAGATAGAAAAACATTTCAGATAAAATTTATATGATATATTATTGTCTATCTACGTACTATATGCACTTGTATACAGGGTGCTCCGTTGAAGCGCAACAATATGTAACTTTATATTTCTTAATGAAACACCCTATATATATTTATTTATTTTGATAGTAAATTAGATTTACTTTAAAAAAGTATTAAGTAATAAGGGGTCTAAAATTATAAATTAAGAAGTTATTTACCTTTATTCGTTGAATGATATTTTTGTATCATGTTATTATTAACAAAGTAAGCTATGGATAATTTGATCAATTGTTTCGAATTTCAACAAACATTATTTAGTCTGTCACTAAATTTTAATAGCCTCTTTGTAATTAGTGTAATGTTTAAAATAAGTATTAATAAAAAAGAATCAAAATTTTGCATTAAATTATGGTTTTTTCCACTATGAACTACTATTTTTTATGACGTAAATAACTTCTTAATTTATAATTTTAGACCCCTTATTACTTAATAGTTATTTAAAGGGAATCTAATTTACTATCAAAATAAATAAATATATACAGGGTGTTCCATTAAGAAATATAAAGTTATATATTGTTGGGCTTCAACGGAGCACCCTGTATACAAATGAATATAGTACATAGATAGACAATAATATATTATATAAATTATATTTGAAGAGTTTTTCTATCTGACTTAAAATAAAAGAGTTATAAAGAGAGGACAGACCGATGAATCACCCTGTATATATATATATAATACATAATTATTACCGTGAGTATTTTTTAACATGAAACATGGAATTTATTATATCCATGGTTACGATTTAATTGACAGCAATGTATTTGCCTGTCTCATTTAAAATGAAACATAGGGGATAATTTTGACATTTGTCTACTCTGTCAGTGTTAAAAAACCAATTTGAAATACAATGATTTATGTTTATACTGTGGAAGAGAAGGTGCAGATTATAAAGTGGTATTATACGAATTTTAATCCAAGTTTAAGGCAAGTGTCGGACTTGTTCCGCGCTACATTTCCTGACAGGCCTCGACCAAGTGCAGCAAATTTTTTAAGAATAGTGAATACCTTTAGAGGAAATGGTTGCATCGAGCCTGCACATAACAGTAGGAATAGATCCTGTAATATATTAACTGCGCAGAAAAAAACATGAAATTCTGACTTTAATACAAAATAAGAACAGATTAACATTAAGAGAGATTGGGCAAGCTACTGCTGTAAACAAAGCTACTGTACACAGACTATTTAAAAAGGATCATTACAAATCATACCATTTCCAAATTCACCAGGAGTTAGTTATGGACGATACGAAACGAAGAATAAATTTTTGTGAAAGAATGTTTGAAAACGTTAATAGCAATCCAGATTTGCTGCAAAATATACTTTTTACGGACGAAGCAACTTTTTATTTTCATGGCGAGGTAAATTCACAAAATTGTCGGTATGGGTCATTTGTATCATAGTACAAGGACTCAACGACCCGAGAAAGTTAACGTTTGGGCTGGCATAATAGGAACCCACATTATTGGGCCATTTTTTATTAATGGGAATATTACTGCTCAATATTTAAATATAATACTTGTGTCAAATTCATCCCCTATGTTTCATTTTAAATGAGACAGGCAAATACATTGCTGTCAATCAAATGTCAAGTCGTAACCATGGATATGACAAATTCCATGTTTCATGTTAAAAAATCTGATGTGGCCAGCACATAACCTCTCGCCGTATATTTTACCTGGCTGTATGCATAAAGCAAAGAATATTTTTATAAATACAAATAATATATTCATATAAATCTATGACGTATAAACTTCTTTATTATTCAATAATAGCATGTCTCAACATGAAGATATTTTACCATAAATTATGTTACAATAAATTACAAAGTAGAGTTTACCATATATAAATATTAGGCTGGTAACAGCAATTTTCAATTCGAACAACTTTGTTTACTTTCTCTTCATATTCTTCTAGTAAAAACATTAATTTTGGGCGGTCTAAAATGTATATATGGATTGTGCATCTATTCTTATATATCTTCTTTTACATTTTATTTTTTCATACTTGTTATATCTAAATAACACTAATTCCCTTTAATAAAGTGACGGATAGATTGCACTCCGATTATTCTTATATCGATGTGTAATTTTGTCAATATTTACAACTTACTTGAGAAGAATTTGATAGCTTTTTCGCAATTCAAAGTTACTCTAGTCTATAGTACTGGTGTACATTCTCCCATAATGTTTGAAACAAATTTAAGTCCTTCAACCTAGACTTGTCATCTCCATAATAGTCACAGATCAAGAACTAAGGGATTCTCCAAGTACATTTTTCTTTCATTACTCATTATTTCTGACACTGACATTTATCTGTCAGTTACAAATAATTTAAATTATCAACTATTTTTCATGGCATTCTTTCGGCTGTCAAATTTATTACAACAGATTATTTTATATATTATACTTCTTTTATCTCTAAATCTATGGAATATATAATATATAATATATAATATAATTTCTACTTCCGGTTGTCCAATTGTTACCAAAACCTTTTCAGATCTTCCCATGAATGTCCGATTGGGAAATACGTTGTTAAACAAATTTTAAGTCTTATAGTTTTTGAGTAACCGTCCTTCCAACATCCCACACACACACATCCACACACACACACACACACACACACACACACACACACACACACACACACACACACAGACATCATCGTAAAAATGTTAAAATCGGATTGTAGGGACCTTAAAACGTGCTTATTCAATAAAATCTGGATATGCGATTTTTAGCATGAATCCAATACCTCTCTTAGCGAGAGGTAAAAATACTCACGGTATAATTATAATTATTATACTGATGTCTATATTAAAAAATCTGATGGGGCCAGCACATTACTTAAAAAAATCTCTTGTGGCCATGACAATACCTCTCGCATCCTTTCCATTGTGGTATATAAAAGTATTGTATGTATTTAACATTTCTTGCGCACACAAAAAAATCTAATTACACATAATCTTCATATTTACGTATTTTCTATAATTTTAAATTTATTCTATGAACAAGTTTTCATCGTTTCTTCTAAATGTTTGAGGTTTTTCCAGTTCACACCAAAAATTTTACTTAGGTATATTATTTGTATTTATATTTCTTAATTTTAAATTCATTCGATGAAGAAATTTTGTTCTACTCTTCTAATTTTTCGAAATGTTTCCAATTCATTGTTGGGATTCACAGTATTTTTGAAGGGTATACGTAATATACCTATAATTTTAAATATTTGGCTATTAATACAATAAGAAATAATATAATGTATGTACTTCCCAGAAAAACATCTTCGGTAATGTCTCTGGATTTTTGACACTGACATTTATCTTTCAGTTACAAACATTTTAATTTTTTAATTGGTTTCCATGACATTTGGGCTGTGAGATTTATTACAATAGATATACCATATATTTTTTTAATTCTAAATTTATAAAAGATATAATAGAATATTTATATGTATCAGATAGAGAATTTATTTTTCATTAATACTAGAATAAAAAAATTTAAAAAATAATATTAAAAAGATTTTTTTTAAGGACCTGCTACTTCCGGTTGTCCAATTATTACCAAAACCTTTTCAGCTCTTTCCATTAATATGCGATTGAGAAATACGTAGATAAACAGATATTACGTATTAAGTCCTTCCAGCGTCCCACACACATACACACACATATATCCACAAACACACATACATCATCGTAAAAATATTAAAATCGGATTGTAGGGACCTTAAAACGTGCTTAATCATTAAAACGGGATATGCGATTTTTAGCATGAATGAAAAATGCTTTTAAATAAAAAATAAATTGAAATAATAAAAAAAATCATGTTCCCGTGGAACAATACAAAGCAAAACAACCATAAATAAACGTTGTACTCTCAAGTTTTAATAAGAAAAACAAAACAGCATGCCAATCTTTTTACAAATGTGTGCAATACGTACTATTGGTTGTAAATAATGCAAACAAAGGAACTGATTTTTAAATTTCAAAGATAAGTAATTAATACCTACCTTCTCTCGCCAGATGTAGTATGTTCTCCAAACATCTGCAATAACAAAAAAACATGTTTAGTACTTCTGAATTCATTAGCATAATATTTGTAATATTTTAAATCAATGAACCCTTATAAGTTTATAGATATTTCAATACGGTATGCAAAATCAATGACGTTATTAACAAATTTATTTCATCAAATCTCGATAACAAATATTAACATTTTACAAGTCTATATTTAAAATTTGTAAACTACACGTGTTCTAAACACTGTTACGTTGGGTGTAAAGCCAGCTTAGAGATTCATCAAATTAAAATCCATCTAAAAACAAAGCAAATGAAACAAGGAAGTTTAACACGGAGTAGGCTGCGATGAATGCAAGATAAATGAATGAAGCTACAACTGAAGTTGGCTTTGCCCGGCATAAAAGAAGAAAAACATCATCGAGGATGAAAGCTCTTCATAAGCGAGCGAGAGATGCTCACGTGATGTGAACAAGTGGCGCCACAAGTGTGAGTGCGGTGCACATCGACAACTCTGAACCTGATGATGAATATTCATTTACAGCAGAACAGATGGAAAGGGTGTTAAGGGAATTTTGTGTATAGCTTCGGTTTTATATTTTCGTACATCGTGATTTAGAATTATTGAAAGGGGATGAATATTGACGATATATTCGATAATTAAATACATACCAAAATTCCTACATATTTACTTATTCTGGAAACTGTATTAAGTTCCTTTATAATTTTTGTTCTATATACTATTTTCTTTTTAAAACGTTACTATTATTAATTTGAAATGATTAGTTTGTTGACAGTGATATTTATGTCAGTTACATAGATTTGGAGTCTCGCAGATCTGTTCGCGAATCTGGGGCACCGGATTCGATCCCGATCGACGCCACATGTTTCGAATTCAATACTCAAATCTGTGTACAGTATTTTTTTTTAAAAGATGCCCGATCAAAGTCATCTGTATCATGAACGAATTAACAAATTGGCATACATTTATTTCCCTCCTTTACAAAGGCTATAAGCGTTAATTTAAATTATAGATAATTTTATAAATTTATCCATAAAATATATTGAAATAGTATTAATGCAAACCTGTAGAAATTTAATAACCTTTAATTTTTATAATAACATAAATCTCGTAAAAATAACATTTAAATATATTTTTCGAAGAAAAACTATTTTGAGCTCCAAGTAAAGTGTAAATTCCGGTTATCTGATTTACACCAAAAGCTAATGGTTCTTTCAAAATTTTCTGAACGATAATCGATGATAAGTTGTCGACCCAAGTGAGTTGTTTTAGCGAGACTGTAGCGTAGCTAATAATTTTTTTGCTAGATATTTGTAGTTGAGTTAAAATTTCGTATGTCCTTTTCAATATACAATATACAGTCCATACGATGTAACTTGGCGAGTTGGGGCAATTCACATTATCACTGCGGTAATGGGGAAGTTATAAAATCCATAGGCGTACCGAAGAAGAATGAAGTTTAATAAAATTACGAATATTACAAAAAAAAGAAATTATTTATACAAAAAAAAATATTACAAATATTGGAATGAATTATTTATTATATAAATCATATTATAATTAATTATTTTTTAAATTACTTAAGTTAAGAAAATAAAATTTCTATTACTATTGAAAAAAAAATGCACCAAAGCTTATGTATGAATATAACTTCTTGGGTTGAAAAGTACCTGACACCCCGAGTTTGAGTGTATTAGGGTGAAATTTGCTTTGTGTAAGGCAATAAACATTGTAAAATCACTATTTCACTTCTGAAGCTGTGCGGCATCGAAGTAAAAGTAAATATTTGACAAAACGCAACTTAGGAATAGTGAACTAAATTACATTCTTTTGCCTCGCCAAGTTACATCGTATAATCGTTGTAGTTATTATTGTAAAATATAAACTCCATTTTAACCATCAATAACTCTGGTATTTAGTTAAATTTAATCAGGATTTTCATTTCATACAACAATTTTTTTGGTCAATAAAATTCTTTTGCTATTCAAGATTTTGAATCAGAATATTTCTTTTAATTTTTGAAATTATCGATATGAATAGCATGGCGCCATTTTAATAAAAAAAATTATAATTTACCTTCCTGTCGCTTATTTCTTTTTTTTACCATGTTACTCGAGACTGAGACTAGACGCCCGGTACTAAATCTTTGTACAATTTATTCGTTGTTTCTAAGAATTATAATTGTAACATGTTAATTATTTACCCTGTTAATTAATAAATCATTTTAACACGATTATTATGTAAATAGTCTGGGTGAGAAACACTTTTGCAAGTCAGTAATTTGCCTGCCATTATATCCTTATAGAATTTTGAAGAATAGAATGAAATCTGCAAGATGACGATGTAATCCACACCTTCACTTTTCCTTTCATTTTACAGTTTTTTATTCGTTTTTCATTCGAGATTACTTACGTCTACTACGAGAATATTTTTGCTTTTATTCGCAATATGAGAAAGTAGCTGTACAGCGAAAATAAGATGGTAAATGGAAAATAACGCCTTATTATTTTCTTATGTGCTAATGCCTTTTAAAGGACAGGTTTCCAGCACAACGAGAATTTTTTACCAACTACTTATTATGGTATATTATTCATTTTAATCTCGCTTCTCGCATTATCTGCAGCTTTGCGCATTTCACGCTACGGAGATCTGTACGATAGTGAAAATAATTGAATGTAACAGTGGCGGAATTTCAGCAATTTTATTGGGGGGGGGGGGCAAAATCGGCGGGAAGGGGGGTTGTTTTTAAAGAGCTACATATTTACAAAACTATTTTTTATGTAATACTAATTATACTTGAGTGTATAGATTTAAATAAATGCTCAAACCCTCAAAATATTGAAATATTTTTACCTCGCGCTACCTTTGGTAAGGGAGGTACAGTAATTTTTTTGAAAGATGTCTGATCAGGGTCCGCCCAATCTAACAAATTCAATAGTGTCGTTTGCTTAGTTTTTGTGAGGGTACATAAGATACTACTGTTATTTTATTATTATAAACATACATGTTACAATAAAAGCATTCAAAATTCAAAAATAAATCAATTGGTAAGTTTATTAGCAAATTTAAAACCAAATATGTGAAAAATAAGATACTGACACAATGTCAGTGTCAGTGACACTGACAGAAAATAACGTTATTCGTATAGTTATGAATCAAGGTAATGTATCTGAATTAATAAATAAACTTACGTTACAGCGAAAATATTATCAACAACGAGCATCGTTTTAAAGTGGAATATCCTAAGTCGAAACAATATGAATTTATTGAAAGAAAATCGTGTTATATCTATACTTATCGCACAAACTTATAGTCTGTGCAAAGGAAAGAGATAAATGTATGCCAATTTGTTAATTCGTTCATGATACAGATGACTTTGATCGGACATCTTAAAAAACAACTGTACAGGGATCGTGCTAAAAATCGCTTATCGAGATTTTGGTAAATGACCACGTTTTAAGGTTCCTAGAATACAATTTTAACAATTCCACAATGATGTGTGTATATGTGTGTGTATGTGTGTGGGTCTGTGTATGTGTGTGTATGTATATGTGAGGAGTGTGGACCCTCATCATTCAAAAAAATTTGAAACCATACATTTCTGCGTCATTCTAATATGGAAAGAAGCCATTATATTTTGGTGTAAATCAGATAACCAGAAATGACATTTTTCTCAAAAATATCGTCATGTAAGGGTATTGAATGAGCAAATAGAAAATATATGTTTTCATTTAAAATAAAAAAAGTTAGGCCCTGTATTTTGAGAACCAATCGTCAAAATAAATATTTGTTTCTTTAAATTTGTCTCGTGAAATAGAAAATGTGTGCCCATATAACCATTTTGTAGCTCTTATAATTCTAGAGATAACGATGGTGGCTCATTTTAAATGAACATGTGTATAATGACTAATATACGTCATTCGAAAGCCCGGTAAAAATAAAAATCCCAGGCAGTCAGGAATTTGATTCTATTAAATGATGATTGTATTTGTATTATAATGAAGAATATTGTTAATTTAAAACATTGAAACAAATTTGTTGATTTTAGTAATTTGTTCAAATGAATATTAAGAAAATTGTAAATGAATTTAAAACATTTACTTCTTTCATTTGAACAGTTATAATTAAAAACTACCAGTTTTAATTATTTAAATTTGCCAACTATTGCAAAAAACTAATTAGAAACGGCAGTGTTTAAGCATTACATTTCCTGTAAAACCATTTACACTTTTCCATCTAAGTGTGCGATGTAAAGAGTTGAATCCACCTCCACGCCAACTCGATACTCGCGCAATTCGGTTTGTTCTGCGTTTCGCTACCGAGCGCCACTTGTCGGGTTGTTTCACTACCGCGACTTACAAAACTCCCCCACTGTCTGTTGTCTCGCTTACTGCATCGGATGCTGACAAAGCTTAAATTTAACTCGTGCTTTGAATAATACAATTACCGTTAAATGCTGTTTGGAGTTTTTAAAACTTTACTCATTACTTGAATTTATATTCATTATTGTTTCTTACGTCCATCTGTTTTCTAGGAGGATTATTAGAGTTGGAAGCGATGTTTTACTGCTATTAACATTCGCGGGAATGCGATTATTTTATAAAATAATAAAAAGATACATTGTAAAATGTCAAATTATGTTAATTAATTTTGTACGGAGACTTGTACTGAATTAGTTCGTAATTAAATATAATAATGATCTCATAACTTTTATGAGACACAAGGGGGTTATTGTTTTCTAGTAGGAAGAAATACTTAGTAAAATTATTTCATTATAAAAGCAAAATTATTTTATGGAAATACGTGCAATTTCGACTATCCGGGCCAACCGGAACCCAGCTTATGCCGGATAATTGAAAAGAACGGATAATCCAAACATTTTCATTATTTAATACATAATTTATATTGGCACAATTTTCAACATTTTTACCTTCCGTCATTCGATAGTTAGTTTCTAATGAATACGAAATTACTAGTTTTACGATGATGTTTGTATGGGTATGTGTGTGCGACTCTGTGTGTGTTTCGGATCGCATAACTCCAATACCACGATTCCAAAAATTATATTTTTTTCGTATTCCTCGAGTTTAGATGCATATGCAGCCGTGATTAGATTTTAGTTATAATTGGTCCACCGGAAGTACATTCATTTGCAACTTTTAACAGTTTTCTTCAAAAAAAAAAGTTAAATATTTATTGACATTTAATGTTATTATAAGCTATGCATACCATGGAAGCTGCTAATATATTCAAATAATTCAAATTGACAGATGTCAGTATCAATGAAACGGAAATGAATGTGGAAGAGATGAGGGTGTTGAGATAGATGTTGGGGAAGACACGGACAGATATGGTAAGGAATTAAAAATAACGGAATCGAGTGATAGAAGTTTCTAGAAGATACAAGAGGGACGATTACATTGGTTTGAAAATGTCATGAGGAGAGATGAAGAATATATTGGAAGAAGAATGAATAGTTTAGTAGTAGACGGTAGAAGAAACAGAGGAAGACCAAAGATAAGATGGAAGGACTGTATTGCGGAAGACTGGAGAGAAAAGAAAGTGAATGAGGACGACACGCAAAGCAGAAATAAGTGGATAAATAGCAACCCCTAACGAATGGAAAAAGTTAAAAAATAAGAAGATGTCAGTGTCAGGTGCAATTTGCAAAGTTTGTTTATGCAATAATTAAACTGGAAACAGGCCAGGTACGCAATGAACACAAACACGATCTACAATCTAGATACTCCCAAAAACGACATAAAACAAATTATAAAATCACAAGTCAATGAAAATAGACTACAAAAATGGACAGAAACAACAAATAACAAACTTAGAGACATCAAAGCACACATTCAACCTTGGACAGTAAACGAAACAAGACGTAATCAAATAATCTATACTAGATTACGAATAGGGCATACAAAAGTTACACACAAATATATATTGGAGAGAACAACCCCTCCAATGTGCAAGACCTGCAATACAAGAGTTACGGTGAAACATATAATCACAGAATGCAGCAAATACACACAAGAACGCAGAAACCACAACATCCCGAACGACATAAAAGAAGCACTCAAAGAAGACCAACACCAAGCAGAAAAAGTCATACAATGTATAAAATCAATAACCATATATAATGAAATATAAATACATATACGTGTAAAATTATATTGTACCAACGCTATGACCACAGCTGTTAAAGCGTTTTCTTTCAAATAATAAAAAAAAAAACTGGAAATTTAGAATCTTTTCAAGAAAATTTGTGTATGCAATTTTTACATGGTAACGTGCTGGCCACATATTTTTTTTTAAATAACATTTTTGCGCATTTCAAAAATTGTAGAATTAAGTACCTATATCAAATTATGATGAACTTATCGACAGTTAAGTTGATCTTAATTCAGAATTGAATAAAATGTTTAGCATCCTGTCTATTTTCTCATCCATCGTGAATCAAATGGAAAATAGTTAAAAATATATCTCGAATCTTCGATTTTTTGTTAGCTAAAATTGTATGCTCTGTTCTACAAATATTAATAATTAAAATTTCCCAAACCTATTATATTAAATATTTTTTTCCTCTTTCAACTATTTTATGTTTCTTTTTCTTTAATTTCTAGATCTTATTAAAACTAAAACTAAAATAAAATAAAGAGATGTTAGAGACAACTTAAATTTAATTTCTTAGTTTAGTTTATCAATTTATGAACCGTTTATAACAGCGGCACGCTTCAAATAACTATTCCATCATTCACTTATATTCCTCCCGCAATAAATTGCCTTTTTCTCGGTCACTACGATCCTCCAATGAAACAGAAACAAGAACAGTCGCACTTTAACCGGGTCAAGGCAGCTGCATCGTCTAAGGGGAGCTTGAGCCCTTGGTAACATTCCACCTCCCATCCTGCTCGAACCACCCCCGCCCTAACCTGACCTTTCAACCGGGGGAGTGAGGAACACACCCCCAACCGACGAATTTTGCAATTTCACGTTTAATTAAAGATACTGGCAATTAATTTCAGATCATTGCACATAGGTACTCTGTTGGTGTCTTGTTGATTTTTGGGGTGGTTTTTTAAAGAGGGTGATTGGTTTGTGGCAGGGAGGGGGATTTAATGTTATTAAATCATATTAAAATGAATTTGCTACTTATATGCAATAAAGATTGTGTAATAGCTTTGAATATATAATACATATAAGAACGGCAACGTAATGTATTTAGATTAAATATTTCGAGAGAAGGTGCAATCTATCCCTCCGTATACGAATTATTTCTGAGTAGTTAAAAAAATACATAATAAGTATGTACATTGAAGATTCAAAATATATTATCTGGTTATTATGAAACAATATTTTTGAATTATTGATTATTGAATACCTTTAACAAATAGTACCTGGCAATGCTGTCAGTACGATTTACCGTAGTTCATAGTTTTGTGGTAGGAGTCACTATAGCTATCTATAATATTTTTTTGAATAAAAAGAGACAGATATAGTATTTTGCTAGGCCATATGCGTTGCCGTTCTTATATGTATTATAATTATATTCAAAGGTAATAGTTATAAAAAAAAACAATAGCCGATCGAGTTGTCAAACTTTTGACAATTCTGCATGGCAGCCCTTGACAAAACATTTCATTTAATACCAAACACGACATATTTCTGAGGACTTATCTTCCCAGCACTCCTTGTCCTTGGATTCTTCCTCTACACCTCGTCTATCTCGTCCTTGATGTTCTTCCTCTCTTTCTCAACCTTTTAGTCGTTTTTAGTAACTTCAGAATTTTTGTAAAATCTATTCGTGTCTCTGAGGGTATCATATGGCATCCATATCAAAATATCAACCCTGCACGTATGCTTGCAATAACTTCTAGACTTGTCAACAAATAACTGTCTAGTCCGTTGACAGTCATTCTAAACAATTTGCTTTGGGAAAAATGATAATTATTTCTAAACAGAATTTTGACTAACAAAGATAACAAACTTGAAATATTGATCCTGAAACTATAATTTAGAAATGTATAAAAGTTATTTATTTGTTATTGCTCGCCTTGTCACAATATCTGGAGTTCCTCAGGGTTCTAATTTAGGCCCACTACTTTTTAATTTTTTTATCAATGATGTCTCTAACATCTTGCAGTGTGAAAAACTATTATTTGCCGATGATTTTAAAATCTTTCAGCCCATTTCCTCTGCACAGGACTTTAATCTACTTCAAAATGATTTAAACTAAATTTAAGTAAATGTACGGTTATTTCATTCTGTCGTAAATTGTCGCACATATAATTACTCCATTCGAGATGTTTCCTTGGCCCGATCACATAAAGTAAAAGATCTAGGTGTTATTTTTGATTCAAAATTCACTTTTTCCGATCATATACAGGACATTTACAATGGGGCTATGGGGATGCTAGGATTTGTTATTAGAAATACTCGCACTTTTCACGATATAGTTGCTATACGTTCCCTTTACCACTCATTGGTACGGACCAAATTAGAATATTGGAATATCATTTGGAACCCGATTTATGAGGTACATCAGGATCTCATAGAATCAGTTCATGTACTTTAAAACGTCTACTCCATATCTTACTCTGACCTTCTGTGTATTTTGAATCTAAAAAGCCTTTTTGTACGTCGAGAAAATGGTCATGTTCTACACTTGTCTAAACTTATCAATGGCTGTATGGATGATCCCCGTTCTCTTTCCTGTTTTAATGTCCACGCTCCTTCTACTAGAACTAGAAATATCTTCACCTTTTATTTATCTGCTGCTAGAACTAACTTATGATATCATCTATTTATAGAATGTGTCATATATACACTATTAAGTTCTCTAAGGTTGATATCTTCCAGTTAGAGTTTAGAAAATTCTCAAACTACATCACCAAATATTGTTAAATTTGTTGTTCTTTACTACCCTTTATTTGGGCTTGGCCTGTTGGGTGGTTGTAACTAAATAAATAAATCATCTATCACCAGCCAGCCCTTTTCCTGAAATACCCCCTCTCCCTATAATATTTCTGCTCTATTTCCTGTGAATCCCCGTCATTGCCTAACCCCTAAAATCCTGTTCATCACCATATTAATTAGCATTTCCCGCCCAATTTTCCACGTATTTCTCATTTTTCTGTTGCGTAACAGCGTGGGCGTATGCGGGTCGCTACAGTACTCGATTAGTTCACCAAACCCCCGCTCAACACTCACGCCACCCTTAAGTGCACTTCGCTGCGGGTAGGTAGCGACACTAGCGGAGATTTTGAAAGCAGGAATTGAAAGTGTTTTCAATGGTTGACTTGTTTTTGTTTCTGACTGAAAATATTTTTCATTTTTTTAATGGCTCAAGATTAAAAAGATTTATGGCTATTATGTTGTTTTTAGATGTGGTTTGTTGTTTCGCGTCTTACTTCCGGTTTTCAAAATATTGCAGGATGTTTTTGATAGTTTTGTGCGAGGTTTTACCATTGGTGATATTACTGAAGTTTTGTTATAGTTTATGCAATATTAATGATGGGAGTTTTATAACAACATATTGTAGATATCGCTGAAAAGTTGTTTAAATTGGCAATAAAAATGCAAATTAAGTTATAGATTATTATAGTTTCAAAAACATATTTGCTTTAAGATTTTTTTATGGTCTTAAACTTTTAAATTATCATGAATACAAATAAAGAATCTGATGTGACCAACACAATACCTCTCGCCATTTACCTATGAGCCTGATGTCTTGTCGCGAATCTGGGGAATCCGATTCGATCCCGATCAATGCCAAATAATTCGAATTTTAAATGGCATAAAATTAACCCTTGTGATAAACGCCCGCATAATACAAATATGTCATTATCATTACCGAATGTACAAATCAGATTAGCACACCCAGCAATGGATAATATGCCGTGATAATATATTTATTTGTTTCTTTATTTAAATACATACCTGCATATTTACTAATGCTAGAAACTGTGAATATTAAGTTCCTTTCAATAAAACTATTGTTCTATTTACAATTTTCCTTTTAAAACGTTACTATTATTATTTTGAAATGATTATTTTTTTGACATTGACATTTATCTGTCAGTTACATACATTTGAGTTGAACTATGTAAACATGGAAATGTGTTTAAAGCATAAGCTCCGCGATATAATTTTTATATTACTTTATAAATTTATCCATAAAATATACAGAAAAAGTATTAAAGCAAACCTGTAGCAAATGGAATAATCTTTAATTTTTATTATAAGAAATTGAGAAAAAATAGATTTAAAGGTATTTTTTGAAGAAAAACTATCTTGAGCTTCAAGTAAACTGCCGTTTCCGGTTATCCGATTGCCACCAAAATCTAATGGCTTCTTTCGATATTAGAATAAGGTACAAATACATTGTTTCAAAACTTTCTGAATGATAGTATTTGAATTAGAGCGTAAGAGGATCCACACACACATGCATACACACATACACACAGACATCATCGTGAAAATGTTAATATTGGATTCTGGGGACCTTAAAACGTGGTCATTTACCAAAACCTCGATATGCGATTTTTAGCACGATCCCTATACCTTCTTTACCAATAATAGCGGGAGGTAACAACTAAGTATTTTCAATACTTGTTCGGGACATTTATGACTCATTGTCACTCGAAATACTCCTATACCCTATATACTTAATGGTTCGATGAATATTAAGTATTGTATTCTTGATACTATCAGTAACAGAAATTCCTGGTTTTCAGTCATTGTACTATGCATCAATAAATAATTCAGATTTATATCCAATCAATACAAATTACCTTCCAGTATTCCAGCGGATATGGAAAGTCTTTGATACAATCAATAACAAACAAGAAATGGTCTGGGTTCGCTGAACTGTCTGTCGGACCGCGGCGTCGATATTTTGACCACGACGGCTCGACGCCGTCTCGGTGCACAATGACTCTTGATTGCCGCCCGCTTGTCTGATGTTTCTAGGTGCCTAGCGATGCTACCAGCGTGCAAAACATGCGCTTGTTTGCGGAAATAAATAACAATTGAAGGGAAGTTTTTCTCGACTAAGCAGGTTTTCGAAATGAAAGATAATAAATTTGGAATAAAGTTACTGTTTTTATATACACGGTGTTATTTAAGTAAGCGTACAACGTTTAAACCGATGCTAGAATTAACCCCATAGATAGTAATAATTTTTGTTGTACATGTTTTCTACAAGAACTGAAGCCCCTTAAAACTAATCAATTACGCCAAAGTTTAAAATTTTGTAAAAAGGTAAACACTAATATGTTCTCCGGTAAAAATGATGCATCTGTCACAACAATTGACATACGTGCACGATAATTGGCATTTTGTGAATATCAAATAAACAAAATATAAATTGTAAGCCTGTGCAAAAAAACGTTTAATGTCAGTTGTAGAACAGCTTAGTTGTAGAAGGTAGAAGAAACAGAGGAAGACCAACGAGAAGATGGAAGGACTGTAATGCGGAAGACTTGAGAGAAAAGGAACTCAATGAGGACAACAGGCAAAATAGAAATGTGTGGAAGAAGAAAATAAAAAATAGCTATTCCTAACGAATGGGAAAAGCTAAAGACGAAGAAGATGTTAGTGTCAAGTGCAATTCGCATAATTTGTTTATGATATAATTTTACTGGAAATTTAGAATCTTTTGCAAGAAAATTTATGTATGGAATTTATTATTTAAAATAAAAAAAATACTTCTATTTTTAAAACATTATAAAAAGCTTTAATCTTTGTCTAAGAATATTTGATATTGAATTTCAATTTTTCCACTACATCTGTACTGGCATATTTCCAATTATTCGTAGTTCAAGTTTAAGGTCAAAGTTTAAAGTTGAACAAAACATAATACGTATTTCAATATAAATTTTATTTCAACCAAGTCAACATTTGATAAATTTAGCAATAAGTAATGGGGTAGGTACTATACCATGGTTAAATTTGAATTATCTTAGATAATAATGTGAAAATATATGAAAATTAATGAGTAAAAGATTTTTTTTTTAAATTAGTTCGCACAGATGAAGTAAAATTATTTCATAAACAAACTATGTAAATTGCACTTGACACTGACATCTTTTTCTTATTCTTCTTTAGCTTTTCCCATTCGTTAGGGAGGGGTCGCTATTTTTTATTTTCTTCTTCCACTCATTTCTATTTTGCGTATCGTCATATTAAAATCGCTATAGCTCTCAAACTAGACATTTCCGGATATATGTTTATATGAACTTATTTTATTGTTTTGAAATGTATTATCCACCCTTAAATCCGTGACCTCTATTTTTAAAACATCCTGTATATTGGTAGTAGTACAGTAACACGGCATAAATAACAGAAATTATCAATTCATATAATTTTCCAGAAATCCAAATTACCCAAATATTAAAAAGAATAGAAGACTTATCAGTATAAGTATTTTTGTATGATCACAAATATATTATAGATGTATTGAATATTGACTATCCTTGATTTAATGACACTTTAATGATATGCATTGATAAGTATACAGAAGCACTTCTTGTAGTTCAAGGTTACCAATCAATATTTAATTACTTATGAATAATATATTTCAGGGTGCGTAAAATCGTGTAGAATTATTGTTACTTGAAACTCAACAATAATAATTATTGAGAAAGCATTAATACCATTATACCATTATAAGTGGACTTGAATAAATATATAGTCCACGACACTGCGATCAGGGTGCCTGTGAATTTTAGATTGTTTATGAAATATGTTGATGTTTATAATGAAATTTATTGAATATGTATTGTGTTCCGTGCAGGGTGCGTCATTTCCAGAGACCTTTACATTATATATGTATATTATGGACGGGAAACTTGTTTAGATTTTGTGTCAAATTTCTATGCAAACCGCAAAGTTATTGTGAAATTTGAATTTAATGTAAATTTAGTTTAAACAATTTGAGACTTACTGAGTAAATTAATATAAGCATAACATAAATTTTAACGAACGAATAATGGTCAGGAGAATAATAATAATAATTCATAATCCAACAAATAACATAAAATACACAAAATCAATTGCATCATTAACTTGGAAGAACAACCAAAGTCAATTTTAGGCCAAATTGGCTACATATCCATTGACGATTAGTATGAACAACTGTAGTAGAAAAATCTGATGTGGTCAGCAACTTCTGTTAGTTCTATATATTTTGTACATATTCTTGCAAAAGATTCTATATTTCCAGTAAAACTGTAATACTATATTTTATACTGATATCTGTCAATCAGAATTATCTTAATATAGTAGTTGTTTCCATGGTTATAGCATAGCTTACTGATTTATGAAATATATTTAATTTTATTTAACTCTGTATCAATTATCAATTGAATAAGACATATAAAATGCATCAAACTGTATAGAGAATAAATATATTCTTTAATATTTAAAATAACATAAAATATAAAATGATATTTAACTGCGTTTTTTCAGGAAAAACTATTAAAATCTTCAAATTAGGGTACTTCCGATTGACCAATTATAACCAAAATCTAATCAACTTTCCATAAAGTTATAGAGAAGAGGAATACGAAAAAAATGTAATTATTAGAATTGTAGTTGAAGGAGAAAAGATCGTCTCACACACACACACACAAAATCCATATAACTATTGTTCTATTTAATATTTTCTTTTTAAAACGTTACTATTATTAATTTGAAACAATTAGTTTTTTGACAGTGATATTTATCTGTCAATTACATACATTTGAGATATGAACTGTGTAACCAAGGAGTTTAAAGCGTAGGATCCGGGATTTAAATTTATAGATTATTTTATAAATTTATCCATAAAATATATAGAAAAGTATTAATGCAAGCCTATAAAAATTTAAGTATCTTTAATTTTTATAATAACAAAAAATGCGAGAAAATAACATTTAAAGGTACATTTCGAAGAAAAAATATTTTGAGCTTTAAGGAAAGTGCCATTTCCGGTTATTTGATTTACATCAAAATCTAATGGCTTCTTTCCATATTAGAGTATGGTACAAATATCTGGTTGCAAAATTTTCTGAAGGATAGTATTTGAGTTAAGCGTAAGAGGTTCCACACACACACATACATACACCGACACATACACACCTACAGACATAATCGTGAAAATGTTAAAATCGGATTCTAGGGATCTTAAAACGTGGGAGATAAAATATTAATAATATAATACTCGTTGATTAAGCCCTTTCTGACCTCTATAGTCAAAAAACTTGACTTACGCAGCTAAAAATATAAATATCTATTGTTTATGCTACAATCATTTTATCCTAATATTTTATTAAACATTGCGCACAAAACATCATGTTTAGTTATAATATGTCCCTAGATACTAAATTACCATCGCATATTCAACAATTCTTTACTATTTTACACTCCCAAGAGTAATTATAACATGAAAAATATTTCCCGTGCAACAGATAAGATACGATATTATCACAAATACGTGCGTGCGTTTTAAAAAGAGATACATTTTTGCTATTTTACGTGGCGGTGGAATTTTTCACGAGTATGTTAATTTGAAGTTGTACACGAACCGAACGAGAGAAATGTCAACGGTGCGTGGAAAACGTGACCCCCTACTGACATGTACGCATTCCTGTCGTTTCAAAAGAAGAGGGACAAATAATGTGAAAGGGAAGAGACAGATGGCAGGGCTGTAGTTTTATAGCAGGAATGAATTGGGATTATTGGCTAAAAGGAATGGATTAACACAATTAAATCTAAAGTTTTCTCAGACTGAAGTAGCTTCAGATAATGTATGTAAAAAATAAAAATCAAGACTAAAAAATCTGTTGTGGTCATCACAATATCTCGCGCCCTTTCCATTGTGGTATTTACAATATTGTTTTAACATTTCTTCAAATGATCGAGGTTTTTCCAATTCTTTAACGGAATTGGCGTTATTTCTGAAGGGTTCATGTAATATACCTATAATTTTAAATATGTAATTAATAATACAATAAGAAAATTTAAATATCGTTCCCAGAAAAAGCCTTTAGTACTATATCTGAATTTTTGACACTGCCATTAGTGACATTTATCTGTCAATTACAGACATTTTAATTTCTCGAGTAGTTACCATGGAGACGTTTGGGCTGTGAGATTTACTACAACAGATTATTTTATAGATTATGTATCTATATCTTGAAATCTATAGAAGGTATAATAAAAAATTTAAATGTGTCGGATAGAGAATTTTGTTTTTTGTAATAATATAAATTTTCTTTACCAGACTCTATTCAACTCTTGCCATTACTGTTAGATTGAGGAATCCGTAGTTACACAGGTCTTTAATGTTATAAAATGTGAGAAATCGTACTTTCAACAACCTAATACACATACACACATATCCACACACACACACACACACACAGACATCATCGTAAAAATGTTATTATCGGATCCTAGGGTCCTTGAAACGTGCTTATTCACTAAAATCTGGATATGCGATTTTTAGCATGATTCTAATACCTTTCTTAGGGAGAGGTAAAAAGGTTTCAAGCATATAAAATGTTTTAAAATAAACTTCATATGAAATGCATTGCATTTTATGCATCGCTATTAAAAGTCAGACTTCACGTACCCGGATTAATGCGTGTAGCTACTATTTCACGCTTTGAAGTAGAAAAATTCTTTATCTTTAATAGCCTGTAATAAATAAGTTGATTAAAATTACGTCTTGATTTATCTTTATTAACGTATCAACTATAAAACTGTATTTTAGTTATTTTAAATACTTTGGGATACTTTAAGTACCAAAATGTATTTTAAGTAATTTTTATGGAAAAAATGTATTTTAAATACAGTACTTAAGTATTAGTTTTAATAAGTATTTGAAGTAAAGTATTGTAAATACTGGATGTATTTAAAGTAATACTTCCAGTACTTTTACTTTAAGTGTTTCTCACCTTTGCTTGTATGCAAGTATTTTGCAAGTTCCAGATTATAAAGAATATTAAAACTTTGATATTGTCAAAAAGTTTTCTTACTTTTATCCAAGGCAAGAATAAACTTATACTGTTTAAATTATAATTAATATTATACTGGAAAACGTGAGATATTTTGTTAACAATATATTGACTTTAAAAAGACAATTAGAAATTTTAGAAATCTTCGTAAAAATAAGTAGTAATATAACAGTTTCCACAGTTTGATTAACGTTTTATGTACATTATATTTTATTAATAATTTATTAATTTATGACAGAATATCACAGAAATTGTAGAGAAACTCCAAAAATAACGTTTTTTAGAATTTAAATCTAAAACGCTATATGCTATATTTAAATGTTTATATCAGCACAACAACAAAAACCCTTCCTCCCTATTTCACCCCAGTCCCTGCATTTGCCGCTATGTGGCACCGCCATCACACCCTCCGCGCGGGGGAGTTCCTGTTCCTGCTAGCTAGCGCGCCACGCCACCGGCACGCTTCAGTCCGTCGGCAGCCATCGTCGGCAGTGTGACGTCAGCGACACCGTGGCGAGGTACGGCTTAGCGCGCCTCGTGGCTGCTCGCCACGCCATCTGGCGGCTACGCAGGTCCGGGTCGCAGCCGTCCCCTGAGCCCGACAGGCAGCAGGATTCCGACCAGGAGAACTCACCATTGTACGAAGCAGTAATACTCAGAGGGAGAGGATGTCACATGCAGGTGTAAACCAGTGTTGAAACGGTTCAGGTAGATCAGCAGTGTTATCTAGATGGCAGCAGGAATCAAAATATTATGCAATGGAGTGTGGATGGTATACTGTGTGTCAAATTGGCAATAAGGGTATGAATGGAAATTATGACAATTCGTTGCACCAAATGATAAATTTATTTTAAAAGTTGACAGCAATTTTATTTGACAGGCTACATTTATTTCTATTGGTTACAATATTTAGCAATATTTCTAAAATATAAAAAGTTTCTTACAAATTTGGGGAGATTATTATTTACATGAAAGTCACGCTGCAATTATTATATCAATTTGAAAATAATTTGATAAGTTTAAAATTCCCAGTAATGTCTTTGACAGGTTTGGCAGTTTTTACTCACCAGAAATTAATTTTATAACTTTGGCAGTTTTTAAGCCTTTGGAATTAGTTTAAAGTCATTACTTTCAACATATTTCAAATAAAATTCTAAAAAATATGAACCATGTTTCTTACAATAATTCTAGCGTGACCCTCGAATATATTTAATCAAAGATGAAAGGAAACATGTTTATGCCACTATCAAATTTAATTTGGCCGACTATATGTAAGAAAAGAAAGAAAAACGGGTTTTTTTTTGTAATAGAAGAAGTCAAAACAGTTACTATTCTCGTCCTTGACTTACGAATCTGGGGACCCGGGTTCGATCCCGACCGACGCCAAATATTACATCGCATTTTAATGGCACAAAATTGACGCCAGTAATGAGTGCCCGTGAGGTGACGCCTGGTAAGCGCCCGCACGGTACAAATATTCCATCATTACCGATATCTGTGTATGAAGCAGATTGGCACACCCAGCAATGGGTAATATGCCGTGATGAAATATTTATTTATTTTATTTAAATATGTAAATCAATTTCGTTTAATAATTTTTTGTATATTTTTAAATAATAATATGTCAAACCGTCAATCTGTCACTTTAATATGTTTATAAGGATTTGTTGTATGATGTTGATATTGTTCTTATTGTTATCGGGTTTGTACGAACCCACTAAGTGGGACACGCGTGATTTTATGTATGTATGTATGTATATATGTATGTATGACTATATGTAATTGTTTTGTGTGTTGGAGCCATTGTATAACATTTTGTACACTATTTTATTGCAATTTAGAAGGTCTTGCTGCATCTATATTTCTTTTGTGATTCTGTAATTATTTTGAGTTTGTAAATTTGTAACTGTGTCTCATTTAGAGCTGTCGCTCTCGAGAACTATAAGGGATACTATGTCGGTTAAATGGAAATTTGTGTACTCAAAAATTCTTTAATATTTTCTAAATTTTATGTAAAATTTAAGTATTATAACTGAATGAAACATGTTATAATTTTAAATTTGTAGTTTGAAATCTCCCGAAAATGAATAAAATGTATTTCGAATCAACACTGGTTTATATAAATGGTACATTTGATTTCCTCCTGATTGTGTGTTTAGTCTTGTATGCCATGCACTTGCACTCTCACTGGCTTCAGCTTCAGCTTCAGCTTCAGCTACGCTTCTGGCTCAAGAGGACGAAGGCTGCCTGTCGTTTTATTGATTGAGTAGTTTTTGAACAATGCCACATGCACACTCCGCTTTAAAACAGACATGACAGACATGACACAAGAGTTAGGTAGAGGTGAAACGATTTATTTATCTATCGTACATAACAAAACTTTTAAGAATTTTTTTATTGAAACATTGGCAGGGTTTGGTCTTGTAAACTAAGGAAATAATCTAGTTTTACAGTACTGTTAGGGGACCATTATCTTTAATGTTTGTAACTGTTGTTCGTTTTGGTTTTGCCAGCCATTACCGCATACTTATCTGCTGAGAAATGTTTGAGGAATTGTACTGTCTATCTCTGTTTTCTCTTCTTATTATTCTGCAGCAACTGGAGATTCGTGTCTATTTGGTTTCATTATTTTATTCGTCATATTCCCGTATGGTCGTCTGCCGAATCAAATTAACAATTTTCTCCAAAACTACACATTCCACAACTCAAAATTATGTTGGAATTAATATTATTCCAACAAACTGTGTGGAATAATTCCGTACGCCGTTTGGAATAATTCCGCACGGTTTTCGACGAATCATAATCTATTTAGCCGCATATTAACGCGGTATATCAAATATTTTGGTTCGGTTGATATGGTTATGACTCTTTGTTTTATATTTATTTATTTCTGTATTCGCGTTTGACGTTTTAAAGTTTTGAATATTTTTAGAGTTTTTTGTTAACTTTTGCAGGTTTTTGGAGTTGTCCAGAGTAATAAGTTTATCTAAATATCACGAGACTAAGTTACTTTCAGAGAAAGACGATTGTATTAGAAATAAGTTCAACAGAACTGTGATATTTAGAAATCAATAAATATTTTAGAAATTATTTCTTTTACTCTTTAACTTCACCAAAATAAATTAATCCAGACCAGTTTGAAAACCTGTTATTTTTACAGTACAACAATGTTAATTATTTAATTCAAATTTAGTACTAGAATATTACATTGTTATTTATTATTACTAATATTTATGTTCAAGAATTTACACACAAAATAAATAATAGGTACGTTACTTAATTTCTCAGATTTAAATTTAAAGTTCGCGCTTGTCTTCAAAAATCAGAACTTGGTCGTTAGCTAGTCTCTACGTTACCAATATATTAGTTAATAGGTATATGGTCATAACTGAACACAAGGATTGTGCGTCGTGGGTAAACTACTTGATTGTACATAACCACACTTTTACTTTTACACGGTACATAATGCACAAATCACTGCTGTCTTGACATAGTCTTTTACATAATATTTATTCATTTTTATATTGTTGTACATATTTACATAATGATTATGCCCTGCGATTCAAATAAATATACATCTAAAGAAAATGAATCTTGTACCAGTCGTATTGAAATCTGATTGATTTTTCTATTCTTATCATAAGAACATTGTCAGAAACAGAATATACACTAAAACGAATTTAAAACATTTGTAAAATAGAATTTTATAAATACAATACAATAATATAATGGATTTTCTACGCATTACAGTGGAAATAAATTAAATTTATGCTAAAAAAAATGTTTAGAATGAAAAATATTTATGTAACGCATTTTGTAACTATGTATTGTATCGTAGAATATTTAATAAAACTCTGACAATACCTTCTATCAGTTCCATTTTATTAGAAATATATCCAATTTTTTTACCGCTTGTTAAGAGAGGTATTGGAATCATGCTAAACATCGCATATCCAGAATTTAGTGAATAAGTACGTTTTAAGGTCTCTAAGTATTCGATAAAAACATTTTTACGATGATGTCTGTGTGTGGATGTGTGTGTGTGTGTGTGTGTGTGAGAGAGGTAGTTGTATGTACGATTTCTCAAATTCTATAAGACTAAAGACCTTTGTAACTACAGATTCCTCAATCTAACGGTAATGGGAAGAGTTGAATAGATTCTGGTAACAATTAGACAACCGGAAGTATTAGATATTAAAAAGCAAAATTTTCTGTCCGCCACATTTAATTTTTTTTATTATACCTTCTATAGATTTAAAGATATATATAATCTATAAAATAATCTGTGGTAGTAATTCAGCCCAAACATCTCCATGGTAACTACTTGAGAAAATAAAATGTCTGTAATTGACAGATAAATGTCACTAATGTCAGTGTCAAAATTTCAGAGATAGTACTGAAGGCTTTTTCTGGGAATGATATTTAATATTTCTTATTGTATTATTAATTATATATTTAAAATTATAGGTATATTACATGAACCCTTCAGAAATACCGCCAATCCCGTTAATGATTTGGAAAAACCTTGAACATTTAGAAGAAATGTAGAAAATTTGCTCATAGAATGAATTTAAAATTATAGAAAATATGTAAATATAAAGATTAGGTGTAATTTGATTTTTTTTGTGTGTACAAGAAATGTTAAATACAATACTTATATATACCACAATGGAAAGGGCGATGGCTACATCAGATTTTTAATTTAGTTGAAGTTTCATATTCTAGACTCGTACAACATTTAATTTTCTAGAAACCAATTACCGTGTTACATGAGGGCTTACTGTATTCCCTTCCTCTAAAATGTTAACTTTTCCTATTAAATGTCCAGTTTTCCCGATTTTGTTTAGGGGTTTAATGGAAAAATAAACTCTTTATTATCCAAATTTAATACTATTGATAGGTTGTAATGAACGTACCACCGTTCGAGCCACTGAAACAAGCCATGTAATCGTTACTAACGAGTTACTGATTGCTAATAGCAATTTAAATGTTTCAAATAGAAACTTAATAATTAACCGGTCGAACACTGCCAGTATGTCTGCGTGTCGTCAATACAAACCTATAATTAGTTAATTCATAACTGAACTGAATTGTGACTGAATTCTAACATGGCATGTGGACTGAAATTACTGTAAAGCTTATAGAGAATTTGACAGTAAAGCATTGTTATTATTGTCATTTAATAATGATATAATGAAATAGGACATGCGACTTTTTCAATGATTTGTGTATGTAATAATTAAATTGTAAATTTATTTATGCTTCATGCATAATATTCTTTTGAGGTAAATTTTAATATTCATAGTATAATACTTAACAATATTTTACATATAATCGTACTCTTTTAATTTATTCTTATTACAATACTTGTGTATTTAAATCTGTACAGGGGCGGACTGGGATTTTTATTTTTATCTGGGATTCAATCGACCGGCCTTAATTTTACTGATCTTGTACTCATGTACAGTATTCTCCATGTAAAAATGGCATTGCGCAATAAAAAGTGTATGACGACATAAGTAAATTGAAGTAATTTCTTTTTATCGCATGCCATGGAGGCAAATGAAACTCACCCTAATTAGAAATGAAATATTTTGAATGATTAGTATTTTTTATTGAAAAAGCTTTAATTTATGTTAAAGTTTATTTCATTATAAATAAATCTGACAAACACAATACCTCCCGCCATTTAATGTTTATTAATTTAAATACATAAACCGATGGGGTCTCCTAGATACGTGCCATTTTAAATGGTACAAAATTGACCCCTGTGTTGCAATCTCAAACGCCCGCATGATACAATTTTTATTTTAAATCGTTACTGTTATTAATATGAAATGATTATTTTTTGATAGTGACATTTATCTGTCAGTTACATACATTTGAAATATGAAATGTGTAACTAAGAAATTGTGTTTATCTTTAAAACATAGACTCCTGGAGTTATCTATAAAATATGTTGAAAAATTAATACATGCCTGTACTCAACAATCTTTAATTTTAATAATAACAACAGTTATGGCAAAACCATGTCTCCGATGGTTTTCAGATTGTAATGTTTTTAAGTTTGAATCATATTTTTTGGCACCAAATTTCCAGTTTGTCCAAGATGACCCTCTTTTACAAATTATAAGGTTAAAAGAGTAATTGAAGCACAAAAACAACAGAATTTTTTTAAATAAACGACAATAGGGTAGTGTAAATAAGATGGCACTTATGATTTACCTATATACTACCGTTATCTATAAGTGTTAGAAAACTTGACCGGTGTAACTAATATAATAATATAAATGTGATTTTCGGTACAGTCCATACGATGTAACTTGGCGAGTTAGGGCAATTCACATTATCACTGCGGTAATGGGAAAGTTATAAAATCCATATGCGTACCGAAGAAGAATGGAGTTCAATAAAATTACGAATATTACAAAATTATTTATACAAAAAAAAATATTACAAATATTGGAATGAATTATTTATTATATAAATCATATTATAATTAATTATTTTTTAAATTAATAAAGTTAAGAAAATAAAATTTCTATTGCAATTGAGAAAAAAATGCACCAACACTTATGTATGAATATAACTTCTTGGGTTGAAAAGTACCTGACACTCCGAGTCTTAAGTGTATTAGGGTGAAATTTGCTTTGTGTAAGGCAATAAAACATTGTAAAATCACTATTTCACTTCTGAAGCTGTGCGGCATCGAAGTAAATGTAAATATTTGACAAAACGCAACTTAGGAATAGTGAACTGAATTACATTCTTTTGGCTCGCCAAGTTACATCGTATGGACTGTACATGGGCCTTTATACACGCTGGGCTTATTTTCCGCAGGTATCTTAGCTTATAGAAACTGTTTATAAAGCGACGTACACATGTACCTATGTAGTAACTATGTTCAGGAAATAATGTCAAAAGAAATGATCGAAAAGGGCATTTGCGTTTTCTGATGCAAAAAATATTCTGAAGTACCTATAGACGAAATATGATCGTGCAATACAATTTTTATTTGAACAAATACTGTTCATTTCTTATATTATTTTGGATTTGTGAAATAATTTAAATTTATTATAATTAATTAAATAAAAAGCAGAAAGAATCGCGCGTGATAAGCACATCGTCTAATTAAAGCAAGAGTTCGTTATACTAATTACCTGTGTGCTGAAGGATTCTCTGTATCGCTCTTTTAGCTACAGGCGTGTATTTGTTACGGATGAAGTTTTACCCGCTTGCTTTGTTAGCAACGTAAGGCTTTATTAACGACAAGTGTTTACCTTTAAGGGCGCGAATGTGAAACAGCTGCGTAAACTGTTTTTTACTTTGACTCAAAGCAGTATACAAAAGATTCCATGGGTTCAAATTTTTTTTTGAGGCTTAAATATGTAGAATTTTTTTACAAAATTTTCAAATGTTACATGGTTTTATGTAAGTAACCAAATGTATGGCAGTATGGCGTTTTAAGGATATCAAATAAACAGAACATAAATTGTACGCCTGTGCAAAAAATAACATCAATTTTGAAAATCAACATTTATTTTTTTTCAAAATTTTGAACTATGACGTAATTAGTCAGTTTCAAAGAGCTCCAGATATTACAGAAAGCATATAAAACAAAAATTATTGGCAGATTAGTTAGTTAGTTAGTTAAATAATAAGAGAGACTGTACTACGGTAGACTTGAGAGAAAAGGAGCTAAATGAAGACGAAACGCAAAACAGAAATGAGTGAAAGAAGAAAATAAAACATAGCGACCCCTAACGAATGGGAAAAGCTAAAAAAGATATTAGTGTCAAATGCAATTTACATTGTTTATGAAATAATTTTACTGGAAGTATAGAATCTTCTGAAAGAAAATTGATGTATGGAATTTGTACATAATACACAGGATTGACGGAAGGTAATGTGCTGGCCACATCAGATTTTTTATTACAAGTAATAGAAAAAATGACTCATATAAAAGTTTTATTATTTTAAATATACTATTTGATGGCAAATACAGATCTTTTATAAAGTTATGTTTACAAGATACAACTATTAACTTTTATTTTTTAAATAGCAACCTATAATTATAAATATAAACCGCCATTTTTTCTCTTTTCAACGGTGTATTAGTTTTTGTTATGTAGGTTATAGGTGATTATGTGAAAATATAACAAAATGTTACAATGTTAAACAATTAAATTAATATAAACAAAGTATATATTTGTTACTTATTTATTTATTCATTTATTTATTTACACATAGCAACCTATAGGTTGCCATTTAAAAAATAAAAGTTGATAGTCCTATCTTGTAAACTTGACTATATAAAAATATCTTTATCTGCCGTCAAATAGTATATTTAAAATAATAAAACTTTTATATGAGCCATTACTTTCTTATTACGTATAATAAAAATGTTAAAGAGGGGGGGGGGGGGCTCTTCCCAAGCTCACCGTGTATAGTAAGGAAGAGAATTTTTTGATTTTTTTCAGAGGCAATCTCTAGCCTGAAGGATACAAGCACCGAAGGAAAAATAGCAATATTTCCTGAAGTATTATTTTACATGAATAAAGAATTTCTAACTTATATTGTGTCACATTTTGTAGCCTTTGAATCAATGCATAAGACAATAGAAATTTATTGATTGTTAGTTGAAAATGACTTTCAATAATTGTAATTTATTTCTGTTCTAAAGAACCTCAAAAAATAGTTGATGCTATCGCGGTATAAGTAAATTTATTCTGTCCTTTCTTAAACGGAAGGTTAGATGCTTAGACTCAATTGACATTGGTTGATCTTGCATTAGGCCGTAAGAAAAGTTGTCAATTTGTGTATATTAAAACTATTCTGCAAAGAACATTGCTGGATCTTTAGAAATGTTTTATAAATTATAAATGTCCATTGATTTCAGAGTTTGTCGGTTTTCACTCTCCACTAATTAAATTCATTTGTCTCTAAAACAGCGAAACAGGTGGTCTTCCTGTCCCATTCTTCATAAATATAACCGGAAGCTATTTATTATTTCGGCATGAAATCGCCTGAAAGGTGAAAAGATGATGGATCAATTTTAATCTGTGTCAAGGCTTGAATTTGATTTCTGAATTACTGAGTTACATGAAGTTAGGATATGTAAATGAGGGGAAATTGGTTTATTCGTGTTTTCATATCGGACGATCGAGGAAGAAAATTTTACACTATTTACATTTCGCAGTTTAGAAAAATAAATTTTGAAAGCATGACTTGAAAAATATTTAAAAAAATTATGTAAATGAATGGAAATACTTGTTTATTTAAATTCTACGAAAATAATTCAACGACAAACAAAAATGTATACGTGTCTTTCATTTATGAAGTTTTTACGCATTTCAAATTTAATTACAAATTTTTCAGGTTATTTCCATAACTCACTATTGCCGGGACAAACGGTAATGTGTACAAAATTTCGATTTCGAGTTATACGCATTTAAAGAATAGTACTACATAAAAATATTATTTTTTTTGCTTTTTTGACGTTTTTTAATGAATATATTTTTTGGCAATATATTCAGGAATAACGTATACAAATTTGATTGATTTATAACCTTTGGTCCATTTAAATTATTGACTAATGATCGTTATTTATAATTAGTTTTTATTAATTATATTGAAAAATAATCGTTACATATTTATTATCATTTAAGAAAGATATAAATAAAAATTTGGATATAAGTTGCAAGTTACAAGTTATACAAATTAATCAACAACAATATCAGTGATCCGAATTTGCTGTCTCAATTAAATTTCTTTGTGCGACCTTGCAATACTCGAACTTCAGCTATCTTTCTTTTAAACTTTTCGAAAACTAATTATCATCTCAATTCGCCAATCCACAGTATTTGCAATAGTTTTAATATCTATGGCGACAGTTTAGATTTTTCTGAAAGTTTTTTAATGTTTAAGAGAAAACTTGCTGAATTATTGCCTAGCAATTTGTAATTTCGATTGCTTTATTCATTTATTTTTTTTCTCTCAAATTTTTGTCCTGTGTATTGGATTATTTACATTTAATTTTGCCTCTATTTGAATTTATAGTTATGTTCGTATCTTTCTTCGCTATATTATTAATGTTTATTTTTGTTTAATGGTATTTATATTTGGGTATATTTTTGTATTATCGCTAAATACTCTCTGTATATTAGTTACTTGTTTTATGTTATTATTCTGTAATTGGGAACTAGTTCCTGTTGAATAATTACAATAAATAAATAAATAAATAAATAAATAAAAAGTTACAAATAAATAATCTGATGTGGTCAGCACATGACCATCCCTCAATTCTATGTATTTTATATAAATTACTCACAGATAAGGTAGTCTTGCAAAAGATTATATATTTCCAGTAAAATTATTTCACGAACTATGCAAACTATACTTGACACTGATATCTGTCAATTAATAAAATTATTTTTTACCTCTCGCTAAGAGAGGTATTGGATTCATGCTAAAAATTGCATATCCAGATTTTAATGATTAAGCATGATTTCTCAAAAACTATAATAATTAATATCTGCTTAAACGTATTTCTCAATCGGATATTACTGGGAAGAGCTAAAATAGTTTTCGTTGAGTATAGAGTAAGGCCATGGTGATCCAGATTTTGAATATTCTTTATTTATTTCAGAACTTAATGCTATTAAGTCACTCATAAGCTTAAGATGGGTGCGGTTTTTATCAAATTGTATTGCATTTTCGACCTTTATTATATTGCTTTATTACTTTTTTATATTTATAACTTCTAATAGTTATGACAAAATGTTAACCGACGTTGGATTTTTCCATACAAATTTTATTAATGCTGAAAATGAACCACTTAGGTTCGAAACGTCCGATGTTCTGAAATAAATAAAGAATATTAAAAATCTGGATCACCAAGGCCTTACTCTATACTCAACGAAATTTCCAACTGATCCTTCTCGACTCAACTGAAATAGTTTTGGTAATAATTGGACAACCGGAAGTAGCTGATACTTGAAAAAATTCTTCTATATATTGTTTTTGAATTTTTTTCTTCTTGCTAGTATTAAAGAGTAAATTCTCTTTCTGATACATTTAAATATTTCATTATATCTTCTATAGATTTATAATAAAGAAATATGAGGTGTATAATAATCTGTAGTAATAAATCTCACAGCCCAAATAATGTCATGGAAACCAATTGTAATATTAAAATTTTTGTAACTGACAGATAAATGTCAATGTCAAAAACCCAGAGGCATTACAGAAGACTTTCTGGGAAATACATACATTATACTATTTCTTATTCAATTAATAGTTAAATATTTAAAATTATAGGTATATTACATATACCTTTCAAAAGTACTGTCAATCCCTATATGAATTGGAAATATTGCGAAAAATTAGAAGAGTAGGACAAAATTTCTTAATAGAATGAATTTAAAATTAAAATATATATATATATATATATATATATATATATATATATATATATATAAAGAATAGATATAAATAGAATTTTTGGTGTAGAGTGTAGGTATACAATAAATGTTAAATACAATAGGGCGTATGTTACGTTATTGGCCTTCACAAGCAGATATGGGGGCCCGTGTCAGAATGATAGCTAGTAATTATGTATATAGATGCCAAATATAATTTTTCATTCTAAATTTCGTGAGTTTCCAATTCCATATGATTTATTTTCCTCGTCAAGTAAATTCCACTCTCCTGGTGACAAATTAACTACGTGAATTTAGAAAATTTTAAAATTATTAATAAAAAATTCTGACATTTGTCATTTATGTACATAATTACTAATTGTCATTCTGATACGGGCGAGAGGTATTGTGCTAGCCACAACAGATATTTATCGATCGGAGAAAGAGCCTATTTTCAAAACAGGCGTAGAAAAATAATTTATTACAAAATTACTTAGTTACATTTACAAGGAAATTTTACCAGTATTCTTTAATCCATCAAATATAAGTATTTAATATTTTATTTCCAATAAAATTATAGGATAATATTTCTGCGTAATATTGCAGTATTCTCCACATAAGTATATTATTAGCTAAATTGTTGGAATCAACTATCGATTCTGTGTCTTCGTCGGTACATTTTAAACTTTAATATGTTAATTTCAGTGAGTCTGCTTTCGAAGTGCATTTATTATAATTATCTCCCTTCCTGAATTTTTCAACGCGGTATGGATTTTCAATTTTCGTGTGAGGTAACAGCTTAATATAGTTTTATCTCTAAAAGGAATTTATTAGCTGCGTTGACGGTACACATGCTGATCCATCATAAAAATTAAAATTGCAAATTGCGTGTTTACTGTTCATAAAATCTTGTTAGCCAGGGACGTACATAAAACTTGATTCTTTTACTAAATCAGGGGTGAATGCTTAGTCATTTCACATAAAAGGGGGTAGGGATTGGAACATTTGCTGACAACAGTTGTGAGAAATTGATTTGCGATGATTTATTGGACTTAAATTTCAACAGGATTCTGATATTTTATTAATACCACAATAGTATATTTTTTGTAAAGTAACAAATTCATGAAAAATACAAATATGTATATCTAATTACCTTCCGTCACCTTTAAGGTAAGGAAGGTATTGTCTTTGGTCAAAAAATTCAATGATGAATAATCACGTTTTAGTTTCCATATAATACGATTTTACCATTTAATATCTGTATGTATGTGTGTATGTGTGTATGTGTGTCTGTCTGTGTGTGTGTGTGTGTGTGTGTGTGTGTGTGTGTGTGTGTGTGTGTGTGTGTGTGTGTGTGTGTGTGTGTGTGTGTGACGAAAGTTCCGGATCGCATAACTTCAATACCACGATTCCAAAACTTATAATTTTTTCGTATCTTCAAGTTTACGTCCAGAATATGTGATTAGATTTTGGTTATAATTGGTCAACCGGAAGTACCCTCATTTGAAGATTTTAACAGTTTTTCTTGAAAAAAACAGTTAAATATCATTTATTGACATTTAACGGTATTATAACTTAAAGAATATATTATTCTCTATACGATTTGATTGAATTTTATACTTCATATTCAATAGATATGGAGTTAAAGAATTATAAAGGTATTAAATTTCATTAATCAGCCAGCAGTAGCAGAGATGAAGATGGTGAGATATGTTGTGGGGAAAACACGGAAAGATACGATAAGGAATGAAAGAATAAGGGAAATAATTCGAGTGATATAAGTTTCTAGAAATATACAAGAGAGACGATTACATTGGTTTGAACATGTCATGAGGAGAGATGAAGAACATATTGGCAAAATGACTGATTGAAATTGATTTTTTCTGGTTTCATGAACATTCTTTTTCGCTATAATTGATGAAAAATACAATCCTCGAGATATTTTGTATGAAGCTACTGAGGCGAAGAACAACTTAATGCCGCATAAATAAAGGATTTAGAATCTATGCAGGTAAAATATTAAAGCCTAGAACTTTAAAATATTTTAAAGTTCTAGGACTTTAATGTTTCACTTTTTGTTTCATAAATCGTTCAAAAAACGTTGCTTTAGAAATCAGTATGACATAAATTCAATTATCTTCGTTATTTCAATGGTTGTGACCATTAACGAATTAACTACCTTAACTACGTTATTGGTTACGTGGTGTCTGACTCCGTTCGCCATTAATTTTAGTTTCTGGTTAATTTAAAAAAATGTATATAATTAAGCAAGAGCAGCCATCGGCTACCTGTGCATAAACTATACTACAAACAAAGTTAGGAAGATATAGAAACAAATACAAAATATTCAAATTATTACAAAAATAAACAATTAAAATCGCTGGAGTCTCACAGACTCCACGTCACCACTGCAGGGTTAAAAATGTACTGCAGGTGAGTTTAATCAAACGAGTTCGATCATTTTGTTCAACCTAACCTAATTTGTTCTCTTCCGCTAACTTTAAACCACATAAATTTGTTGGAAACTAGGTCAACTAACCCCAAAAATACTCTATAGTTTTACCACTACCTTCAAGATTTTTTCAATTTAAATTCTGCAACATCTTACCACTCCTGCTTTATCCTGCTATAAATCATCCTTACTACCCCCACATTCCAGCGAGAGACACATATATAAACACGTTGGACAGGACAGCAGGACTGCAAGAGAGATAGCAATATAGAGAAACATAATGGAGTAAGAGAGAAGGAAAGTTCATTCACGGTGGAGCGACCTCGACCGGCCGGCAATATCGATTGGGGGAACAGAGGGTTGGTATCGAACAAGGGATGAAAAATGTAGATGTACTGAAGAAGGGATGACAAGGGAACTGGGGTAGTAGGCATAAGTGGAAAAGGAATTGGCTTGATTTATTTTCTTTGTTGTGCTCAAGATAGATTAAAAACTAAGTTGTAATCAATATACCTGTTTATATATAGTTTCATTTCTGTGAAGTTTGCTATGCCTAATCTACATCTGAGTAAACTAAGAACAATAGAAGTAGATAATAACTTGAGACAATACTACCAAGGGAACAAGGAACTTTCCCATAACAGAACGGATTCTATATTGTCAGATTAGATTTACTTTTTCATACTTTCGCTGATGTCTACACGCGCGACAATGGATAAAATTTTAATATTTATTCTCCACAGACGTTACACGCCCAAAAAAGATTTTTAACTTGACCTAAATAACATATTTTCACGACAAAGTTTCAAAACACGATATGTTTTCCAAAGGTGGTTTGGATTCGGGTATCCTTCGGAACGACGTAACTAATGTAGAAAAAAAAATTTCAACAGCACAACAAAAAGATCACACCGAGAATCAAGTGGGTGGAATTTAAAAGGATAGAATTATTTTTGAACATTTATTTGTAAAAGGATAAAATATTTGCTTAAAAACTTTCACATATTGAAAAGGTTTCTTATTTTGTTAAGGGTCAATTTTAAAATTCCAGATAAATAATAGTATTTTTTATGCCACACTGATTATTAATTCTTCAATCAAAAGAAATATGCAGCAATTCGTGGCAGTATGAATTTTGAAGAGTATGTTCAATACAAAACCTAATTCGGAGCAGGCTATGAACAAAGAAACGTATATCAATTTAAAAATATTTAATTAAATGTTAATTTAACACGAGATATTGTCAAAAATGTTATCTAAAATAAAGCTTTTCTTCTTGAATTGTACTTTAGAAATGGAAACCTGTCCATTTCCGTGCAGTGTTGTCGCTTCTTCATAACTTAGCATTTTCAATATTACATATGAATTGGCAACTGTGAAGAAATCTCCAGTCCATACTTGACTGCAATAATAAGTAGAAATATATTGAGCATCGCCTCAAAACTAACGTTAGCCATGGAATTAAAACTAAAAAAAAATCTGATGTGTCCAGCACAAACCTTCCATGAATCCTGTGTATTATGCATAAATTCCATACATAAATTTTCTTGCAAAAGAAGGTCTTTCCTATCCTTGAAATCCCCTAAAGTCACCGAATCCCCCCTATCATTCGTCGGTCTTTTACTCAAATATCCGCTTTCCAGTGTCTTTTAAGCTTGATGATAACGGTCTCGGTTGGCTTGTGTGCTGTGTTCGTGGTACAATAATCGAATTACATGGCATTCGTTGTGGCACAGTGACGATGGAGACACTATGTGATTTTGCTAATGCCCTATTGCTAGAACCGCTAATGAACTTACGTTTACCAACCCACATAATAACAAATATATTTTCGCTAATTAATTATACCTTAATCGAAGCTTAATAACTTAATGGATTATCGGGTAGATTTCGACGCGAAATACCAATAAATCATAGTTCGCAGTGTCGGACTGGCCGCCGGGCAATCGGGCATATGGATTAGGTGTTAAAAATTACTCGAAAGTTCAGTCAAACATCATTTAGTCTTACAATACCATAACGTTTCGGTGCACCCTTGTACCTTCTTCAGGGTCTATACAACAAAAATATAATACATACAAAATAACATGGATATTATCACTGTTACAGTAAGATCTTACAGACTGTTACAATTCATGTACTCAAAATACTCGTACATTCGTACAAAACATTCAGTTAATTTATTAAACATCGTACAAAAAATTCAAAGAGCATACATCATTTGCTCTAAAAAATTATGACGGAATAATATAGAAATAGCCGGAAATATCATGTGTAAGGATTCCTGTTTGTCGTCTGTACACTAATAATAATGTACCAAGTTGTATATGAATTTAAATAAAATGTAAAGAAAATAATGAAACTCAGTTTGGCCTGAAATTGCCTTTTCCTTTTTGAACTTTTCCAATTGCTGCTATTGCAGTCATCCCTGAAATATAACATTTCCAGAAACATACGTTTGGAGTAATTCTTGTTCCAAAATCTTGAAATTATCCAGATCAAAAGTGTGTCTTAATGTATTGGAATGTTCAGCCAGAGCATTATATGTTTGTCGTGTTGTTCTGTGTTGATCTGCAATGTTCGCTCATCCGGATCTTCGAGTAACGTTTGGTCGTTCCAACGTATGTGGCTTTACAGGTGTCAGTGGAACAATGAACTTTATAAACCACGTTTGATTTGTCGTTCTTGTCCACTGGGTCCTTGAGTTTGCAGTAAAGGATACCGACTTACACGCAGTAGCAACGTTCAGTTTGTTTCCTAACATTTTATTTAAATTAGGCGCTAATAATTATATATTAATGATAAAATTGGATTCTACGGACCTTAAAACGTGGTCATTTACCAAAATCTCGATATGCGATTTTTAGCACGATCCCTAAAAAGATTATGAACGCAGTTAAAAATTGGACTGAAATAGTAACAATAATTCCAATATTTTCCACTTTGTTTTATTATTTTGTTTATTCATAGCCATCTATATTTACATTTCAAATTTGTAACAGTTTTTCTGTTTCCTTTGTCCAATTTCCTTTATTTGCATATCAAACAACTGACTGTGCAAAACAATCATGTTGTGCAGCCAACAAAAACAAAATCCTGCGCAGTATAATGCTCGCCAATCGTATTTGTTACCTCATGAAACAAGCGAACGGTGTAGAGTTACAATGAGTAAAATATGAATGAATAAATGGGAATCAAGAACTTCTGTTTGTGCCTAAATATTGATCGGAATTTGAACGGGACGTTTAGCACGCAGTTACTGGGAATGATATGGACTTTAAATTGATTATTGATTTTTGATTACCATCGTTTATGTACCAATAAGTTCGCAGGGAGATTTTTTTAAAGGGATTACTTTTATGATGGGATACAGTAGGGAATTGAATTTTAAACTGGAAATTGAACATAATTTTCCATAAAATACAATTTTCTATTTTTATTGCGAGTAGTACTTTACGTTATTTATGATTTGAAATGCGTATTGCATTTTTATCTCTCGCTAAAAGAGGTATTGGATTCATACTAAAAATCGCATATCCAGATTTTAATGATTAAGCACGTTTTAAGGTCCCTACAATCCGATTTTAATATTTTTTATGATGTCTGTCTGTGTGTGTGTGTGTGTGTTTGTGTGTGGAGTTATATGTGTGTGTGTATGTGTGCGGAGACGTTGGAAGGACGTTTTCTCAAAAACTATAATAAGTAATATCTGTTTAACTACGTATTTCTCGATCGGACATTACTGGGAAGAGCTGAAAAGGTTTTGGTAATAATTGGCAGATTCTTAAAAAAACATATAAATATTTTATTATATCTTTAATAGATTTAGAGATGAAGAAATATAAGTTATATAATAATCTGTTGTAATAAATCTCACAGTCCAAATAATGCCATGGAAATCAATATAAATGTCAAAAATCCAGAGACATTACTGAAGATTTTTCCTGGGAAGTACATACATTATATTATTTCTTATTGTATTAGTAGTTGCATACTTAAAATTACAGGTATATTACATATACCCATTAAAAATACTGTCAATCCCGACAATGAATTAGAAACATTTCAAAAAATTAGAAGAGTAGGACAAAATTTCTTCATAGAATGAATTTAAAATGAAAAAAATATAAATATAAAGAATAGATAAAAGTAGAATTTTTGGTGTAGACTGTAGGTATGCAAGAAATGTTAAATACAATAGGGCGTGCGACCAGTCATGTGACTTTGCTGGCCTTGATAAACAGATATGGGGGCCCGTGTCAGAATGATAGCTAGTAATTATGTACGTAGATGACAAATATCATAATTTAGTGATTTTCCAATTTCATGTCGTTTATTTTCCTTGACAAGTAAATTCTACACTCCTGGTGACAAATTAACTACGTGAATTTAGAAAATCTTGAAATTTTTAATAAAAAATTCTGACATTTGACATCTATGTATATAATTACTAGTTGTCATTCTGACACAGACCCCCATATCTGCTTGTTAATGCCAACAACTGCTCGCGCCCTATACTTATGTAACCGAAACGGAAGTGGCGAGATGTATTGTTCTGGCCAAGATTTTTACTATAGTTTTGCGTATTTTTTAATTTATAGTTTCATATTTGCTACGTGCTTTCTTAAATGTACGCTGAAATATGTTGTAACTTGTACCTTCCAAATGTTTTTGCTCATGTCTATATCATTTTCATAAATTGTCGGCAGACAAATATTTTGTCGCGTAATAGCCGTGTGTTGTTTGTGTTGTGAATATTTGAATTTATTTACAAAATATGTATCAAGTTTTATGTACCTTACAAAATAATGTACTAATAACGTGTCCCAGTTTCGTATTTTAAATTTTATTCCAGTTTTAAAATAACTACGCAAGTGTAACTCTCTCACAAACATATTGCAAGAGGGAAAACAAATAGCCCATCTTGAGACTTATTTTACTAAATTGCTTCCGAAGTGGAAGCGAAAAAAAGAAGTAGAAGAGCTATTGCCTTCCTGAACAAGAAGAAAAACAAGTAGTTGGAAATTTAATGGAATTAGTTCATTAACCATTTTAATGAGATATTTTAGATCTCATTATATATAGAATATATTTATAGCAGAATTATTTACATTTATTTAAAAACTTTTAACATATTTTTTAAATACAACCTTTGAATATATAATACATATAAGAACGGCAACGCATATGGCCTAGCAAGATACTATATCTGTCTCTTTTTATTCACAGAATTATTATAGATAGCTAGTGACTCCTACCACAAAACTGTGAACTACGATAAATCGTGCTGACAGCATTGCCAAATAGTATTTGTTATAGTGTTTGTTATCAATAATTCAAAATTATTGTTTCATAATAACCAGATAATATATTTTAAATCTTCAATGTACATGTATACTTGTTTTACAGTAGCAAACTTAAAAACCTTTTTAAAATCTTATCTTGTTGTTCTAGCTACGTGGCAACACTGTGCAACATCCACCTATTATGTATTTTTTTAACTAACTCAGAAATAATTCGTATACGGAGGGATAGATGGCACCTTCTCTCGAAATATTTAATCTAAATACATTACGTTGCCGTTCTTGTATTGTATTATATATTCAAAGATACAACTTTCAAAATATAGTTGAAATTAAACTAAGATGAATTTAAAATTTATCAGTAGTACTAAGTTTTGATAGAAATATACACACAAGCACATACTTTTCACTATTTATGCTTATTCACTAAAAACTTATCATTGAATACACACACACACACATACATCCACACGCACACACACACACACACACACACACACACACACACACAAACACGCACACACACACACACACACGCACACACAGACAGACATCATCGTAAAAATGTTAAAATCGGATTGTAGGGATCTTAAAACGTTCTTATTCAATAAAATCTGGATATGCGATTTTTAGCATGAATCCAATACTAGTCTTAGCGAGAGGTAAAAATTAAATTCTGGCCCTCGTATATATTAAATTTTACTGTTGTATGCTCTATTATTTTTTTTAGATGTCCTTTGTTTCCTTCAAAATTTTCACCCTCCGCATTCTGCGTAAGCATTCTGGCATTTGTTTCACCTCCCAATAAAACAGAACTTATAGCCATAGCTTGTAGGCATCCTACGCGTATTTTCGATTAATGCCACGTGGCGCTAGGTTGCACGTTGCGGTTGTGGGAAGCGTAGGCTGCGCCAGCCGGTATCTTCCGTTTTCTGAATAAATGCAGAACTCTGGCTACAACTGTAGAAGTGATGAGTGATTAAAAATATGAATGAAAAGAGATGAGATGAAATAGAAGAAGTATGAGTGGGATGAATAATTATAGGTTTTATACGACTGTTAAAAATGGAGAAAAGTTTAATGCATTTTTATATAAAAATATTTTCCATCTACATTTTCATATTTTACTTTATTTTTTGAGTTTGTTGACTAAAGAAATTTTTACTAACTTGAACGAATGTGTAAAATTACTAGAGGGTGCTAACATTTCCGTACTGATTAAAGATAATGGTTCACTCAGTTAGGACTAATATTTTAATGTGTGGTTAAAAATAAACTACCTGCTAATTAACTGTGTAATTTTTAACAGGCAGTTTAACCAAAGATGGAAATATCGGGCCTTAGACATAGATTTTGTTTGAACTACCCGTTCTCTAGAACAATTTACTCCTTAGTCCTACATACATAAATGATTTAAACAGTTATTTGTGTATATAAAGCGAAAAGTAATATTTTTTCGCTTAAGGAATAAATTGCCAATCTTACTTATGCAAAAATACACTTTTGGTAATATTTTATTATTTGGGATTGGTAAGGCTTAAGGCATTTGATCGGATACACAACCCTACCCTTATTTCTAAATTAAATAAACTTGGAATACATAGTTCATTGTTGCTTTGGATGAACTCATATATTATTTCAGCTTGTGGTATGTAACGGGTTTAAATCTCGAATAATTTCTATCACGTCTGGTGTACCACAAGGGTCTCATGTGGGTCCATTATTATTTAAATTATTCATAAACGACATATCCATCTGTTTCAAAAACTCACGTTTCCTATTATATGCTGATGATTTAAAGTTCTGCAAGATTATTGAAAATTAGGTGTTAACAATTACTCGAAAGTTCAGTCAAACAGCATTTATTTTTACTATACCAACGTTTCGGTCCACCCTTGCACCTTCTTCAGGGTAGTAAGATCTTACAAATTGTTACAATTTATGTACACAAAATACGACAAAACCGAATAATTATTCGGTTGTGTGTATGCTCTTTGAATTTTTGTACGATGTTTAATATATTTTAATATCATTAAAAATGTAGCAATGTCAATCATTATTTTTCCATGATATGTAATAATTTTAAACTATATATAAATAGTTACAGTATATTTTATAGTAATGTCAATTCTGCAAGAAATTCTAAATCAATCGCTTCCGTGTTAAATTCCAACTATTTCTCAACAATTATTATTCTTGCACGTAAAACTGTAGGTTATTAACCTAAAGAGTAAAAAACTAGGCATGCGATTTTATATTGTATTCATTTTTACGTGATTAAAAATTTTACTCAAGATTATAATATTGGAAACATGGAAACATGAACTTGTAAATACGGAACACATAAGTAATAACTGCTCAAAAATATATAAACAAGAATATGAACGTTAGACTTTGTTGTCATTCACACTTCAAATACTAATTATTAAATATGGTCTTTGAATATTTATATAAATAAAAATATGCAAGTTTATATTCTTGCCACAAAAACCCACAACCGCAAAAAGCCTTTTATTTTTTACTAGCTTACGCTTTTACCAATAAAATTGCTATCCGCGTTAGGACGAGTGGGCGAACGAACAAGTGTTTGAATAGCTTTTGTAATGAGTGTTTTATTCTATTTTCTCTTTTTTGGCTTTCATTTACATTATTTCTTTACAAAAAAATAGGTGATAATTTCCTTTAAGGGACTTTTTTTTTGGCATAATACGAGCCCAATCCCAAATTTATTCGTACCCTCTGAAAAAAATATATTAACAGCAAGAAGCAATAAATTTTAGATTTGGGCAATTATTTTATGTATTAATAAAGTGTACTGGATTTAAATATAATGTTATTAGCTAAATTTATCATTTTAACAATAATCTACGGTCAAATATATGACAACAGACCGTGCTATTTTTTTAGTTCTAACAGTAAATAATACAATTTTTATGTCAGTATTATTTATAAAACTGAGGGTAAAGGAAACTGACAATATATTCAATTAATTACTATATTAAATTTTATTTTTTTAGTAAAATTATTTGCAAAATGATATTTATTAAAGTACCACCTGCAATTAAAAATAAGAATAAATAAACTTCTGGATGCTATGATTATTACTCCAATTCAACAAATTTTGATATTGTGTATTAATAGAGTGTATAGAACTTGAATACATTACTTATAATAAAATTTCTTAGGTTTAATAATAATTTATTTGCAAATAAACCATTGTCTGCATGTGACAAATAATTCGCAAATAATTTTTATTAAAGTAATAAAATTTAAGAGGGCAATTAATTGAGTATATTGTCAGTTACCTTTACCCTCAGTTTTATAGATAATACTAACATAAATATTGTATGATTTACTGTTGAAACGAAAGGTTAAACAACAATGTTTATAGAGCGGGGAGTGGTGCAAGATGACGAGCTTAAGGAAAAACTTGTAAAAAAGAAACACAATTCCATTTGTGTTTTTGTGCGTATTTTAATAAATATTTGTAAATACGTGAAGCTAATTTCGTATGGAAAATATGAATGAAAAAGATGGTAACACCACGCAAATAAAGATATTTCCAGTCGTAATTTAATGAATGACAAACGAAAATTGCGTGAAAAAGCGCAGGAAAAATTAAAATGTATAACTCCATTTAAAACGGCTAAAGACAGAAAGACTGAAGCTATTAAAACTTGTCCGTCCTCCGCCGCAAAAACTTTTCCACGATCAGAATTACAAAAGTTAACGAGATTAAAAATGTACGGTACGTTTTTATGTTATTAAAGGCCTTAAGTGGTTTACATTGTAATGTGTATAAATGTATTACTCCCCAGAGATTTGCGAGAGCTTTGGGACTCTATTGGTGTTGCGAGCTATATTACATGAGTGAATTTCATTAAGTAATAACTACGCAAACATCTTATAACACTATAAATTCAAACACTAAATTCTCCTATAAATTTACCGTAACATGACTCATTTACCCTTCTATTTACACAATAACAATTTTGGTATGTTAATAAAATTGGTTGTGGCTAGCACAATATCTCCCACCAAAGTTATTGTCTTTGGTCAATGATGAGTTTTTATTTATTTATTTTATATTTGTAAATATAAAAACGAATGAGTTGAACAGTACATATAAGAAATTTAACAAGTAACTTATTCCAAAAAATATTTCGTGAATATACTTTTAAATTTAGATAAGGAGTCGCCAAATATGTCAATGTCAATAGTACATGATACATTGTGTTACACAGAGTTGTCTTATTGGAGATTTCAATTCATAATTAGTCCTAGTTATTTTACAATGAATGGGTACTTTATTTCTTGAAGTGACGCGTGGAACGTGAAATGGTATTAGCTCAAGACTACATGGGTCATCAATACAATTATTAATCAATTTGTATAGAGAGATAATTGTAAATTTCCTGCTACTTAATGACACCAAGTTATTAGTGAATAAGTACGTTTTAGGGTCCATATAATACGATTTTACCATTTTTACGATGTTGTCTGTATCTATCTCTGTGTGTGTGTGACGAAAATTTCGGATCGCTTAACTTCAATAACACGATTCCGAAAATTATATTTTCTTCATATTTCTCAAGTTTACATCCAGAAGAACAAGTGATTAGATTTTGGTTATAAATGGTGAACCGGAAGTACCTTCATTTGAAGATTTTAACAGTTTTTATATATTATTCTCTAAACGATTTGATCGCATTTTATACTACATATTCAATAGATATAGACGTAAAGAATTATAAAGATAATAAATTTTATAATTTATCCAGCTATACTAACCATGGAAACTGCTAATATATTCAGATAATTCAATTGACAGTTCAATGTAGTAAGCAGTTCAAGCAAATGCTAGGTAAGCAAACGAGACTTGTTGCTTAGTACACTGAAAGATTTGCTAGCTATATGACGAACTGATATTCACAAATGTCATCGAGAAAGTTATACAGTTGTCAAATATAACATGTGTATCTCTCATATCCCTTTTATTGGTCTGAAAAGTTATAGAAAATGAATTTATAGATAGGTACAGTTATTTGCAGATAGTAGAATTAATTTTGAACGTTTTTTAGGTCTAAGAAAATATTTCATATTTAACAATGTTATGAACATTCATCACAAAACTTTGAAAGCCTTTTTGACATGCAAGTGATATAAACACACCATAAAATGAGATAGAAACAGTTCAAGTTAAATTCATGTATTTATAATTTTCATTTCCCACCATTATATTTCATAAGTTAGCAAGAAAAGCGAGAAATTTGGCGCTTTAACAAATTTTACTTCCGATTGCTTGTTTTCCTGGAGCTTATTGAACGCACCTAATGAAAAGTAAATGAAAGTGCGAGGCCCCCAAGCGTGGGGCCCTGGGCAAGGTGCCCCGGACGTCCATGATTCCAGACTGTAAGTAGGGAAGCAGGCTAATATTTAAGGATAACATCTTTACAAGAATAATTGAGTATATCTTCATCGCTAAGTGTCGCATTAATAACAGAAAAATATTTATCTTCTTGAAACGCCGAAAAAAATCCAATTTACTCTTCTGTTTTCACAGAATGATTTGTTATTCTTCTCCTTCTTCCCCACCATTTCTTTCAGATATCTTTATTCATTTTGCAATTTTTAAAACATTTCATCTCAAAAGCAATATCATCTCTTGCAACAATGTATAACACTTCCATTAAAATTTACGGTCCATTTCAAGGAGTCAAGAGCAAGAACAAGGTGACACCTTGAAGGTGTTTATGATATAAAAGGGGTATAAACTTCCCCGCATTGAAATTTTAAGTGTGGTCATTGAGAGAATCGTAAACAAGTGTCGCTCCCGCCATCAAAGTTTGAAATTACCTGGTGTGGGTGTTTTGCTTCCGTTGTAGAGTCGTACGGAACCGGAAAGGGATTTAGTTTACTACTTGTCTTTCTTTCATTGGACCAATAGTTTATTTTCACGCACAATTTGACATGCAATAAAGTCAGGTTATGGACGCATTTATTGCTGACCAGTCGTAAAAGATAATATGACAATTAGGTCAACGGAATTTTAATTAAAACATGGAATATAGGACGAAGGAAAAAAATTCATTCATTTTGAATAAAATCCAGTAAATTTTATCGCCCGCTAATCTACATACATACAGTAAAATTTTTGAAAGATGTCCGATCAAGGTCGTCTACGAATTGTATGAATTCAGATTTTTGCTCAGCCCATCATGACAAATTCAGTAGTGTCGTTTGCTTAATTTTTATGAGGGTACGTAAGATACTACTGTTATTTTATTATTATAAAAATATATAGTACAGTAAAAGCATTCAAAATTCAAAAATAAGTCAACTGGTGAGTTTATAAGCAAATGTAAAACCAAATATGTTAAAAATAAGAAAATGACACAATGTCAGTGTCAGTGACTCTGACAGAAAATAACGTTATTCGTAAGGCTATGAATCAAGGTAATGTATTTGAATTAATAAATAAACTTACGTTACAGCGAAAGAATTATCAATAAAAAGCATCGTTTTAAAGTGGAATGTCCTAACTTAGTCGAAACAATATGATTTTTTGAAAGACAAGCGTATTACATCCATCCTTATCGCCCACGCTTATAGCCTTTGCAAAGGAAAGAGATAAATGTATGCCAATTTGTTAATTCGTTCGTGATACAGATGACCTTGATCGGACATCTTTCAAAAATTTTACTGTAGGTAAGGGATGTAATGTTTTTGGTCCAAAAATTTAATAATGAGTTTTTAGTGAATAAGCACGAAGTAGAGGTCACAACAAGTTTTTTCTATTTTTACTATGATGTCTGTGTCTTCCACCATAACTCATATTTCAAAATTCCAAAACAACAAATTAGATTTTATTTATAAACGATCAACTGGAAGTGTGTGTGCGTCTGTATGTGAGGTATGTGTGTGTGTGTGTGTGTGCGGTGTATGTGTATGTGTGTGTGTTGTAACGATCGTTTCGGATCGCATAACTCCAATACCGCAATTCCAAAAATTATGATTTTTTCGTATTCCTCGAGTTTAGATGCATATGCAGACGTGATTAGATTTTGGTTATAATTGGTCCACCGGAATCGGAAGTACCCTCTTTTGTAACTTTTAACAGTTTTTCTTGAACAAATTCAATTAAATATCATGTTATTGCATTTTATACTTCATATTCAATAGATATAGAGTTATAGAATTATACAAATATTACATTTCATAAATCAGTCAGCTATACTAATCATGGAAACTGCTAATATATTTAGATAATTCAAATTGACAGATGTCAATATCAATGAAATAAAAATGAATGTGGCAATGTAGGGTGTTGAGATCAATGTTGGGGAAGCCACGAAAAGATACGGTAAGGTATGAACTGTTAAGATTATAATTTATTTGATTCAGAAACACAGATTAACTTCTACTATATTTATTTTTATTTAAATTCTACATTGACAATCCATCAATCATAATAATATTTTTTCTATTTTTATTTTTTGTTTCATATCCTACTATATATACATTTTATATTTCATGGCTAAGTATTATTAATAAAAATTATATATGCTTGTTGTTCATAACAACATGAACGAACAAAGGAAATAACTCTAGTGTAAGAAGATTCTAGAAAGAGGAGAGATGAAGAATATATTGGAAGAAGAATGAATAGCTTCGTAGTAGAAGGTAAAAGAAACAGAGGAAGATCAAAGATAAGTTGGAAGACTTGAGAGAAAAGGAACTAAATAAGGACGATACACAAAACAGAAATGAGTGGAAGAAAAAAATAAAAAATAGCGACTCCTAATGAATGGGAAAGGCTAAAGAAGAAGATGTTAGTGTCAAGTGCAATTTGCATAGTTATTTTTGAAATAATTTTATTGGAAATTTAGAATCTTTTGCAAGAAAATTTATATATGGAATTTGTACATAATACACATGATTGACGGAAGGTAATGTGTTGGCCACATCAGATTTTTTAAATATTTATGGCACAAGTGACTGACCAAGGTAGTTTGTTGTTTTGTGTACCGAAGGTCCTAGGTTCAACTTACATTCCATTTTAAATCTATCTCGAAAACATACAAGAATCAAAATCCTCTACTAATCTAATTAAAGAAAACTAATTCCTTAACTATCCCTCTTCTATTGCGTGTTACCAGTAATAAAATTCCAAATTAGATTAGAATCAATCAATAATCCAATCCGAAATAAGAATAAAATATCATTAAGCAAATTACCAATAGTTTCATTCATGCTATCAGATAGATATCAAGTTGGCTGTTATCGCCTAACGAGAACTATTGGTTTAGCGCCCTATAGATTCGCAATGAACGACTGGAGCTTTGCAGGGGCGTTATTACGTCACACAGGTCACGTGGGGCTAGTGTCACAAGCGGTCGATGAGGTGGGTTTGATTTTTATACGAGGGAAGAACATTGTTTGTCGCTTCGATAGAAAAGAAGAAAAGATTGCACATTTGGTATTCTCCAAGTAGGAATAGCATTGCGAAATAATATTTCGTTTATAAATAGTTCAGAAATATTTCAATCCCCTTTATAAACTAATACTTATTAGGAAATTATATTTTTCTGCATCAAAAAACGCACATACATACAATACCATTTTTCTAGTCCTTTTCTATAGTTTAAATTTTGGGTAAAAGTGAAAAACATTGGTAACATATGAATGTGTAAATATTTAACATTTAAATTAATCTATTTTTAATTTTTAAGAACTTTTCTTACAACTAAATGCTTAATTTTAACCTAGAATAAACAAAAATGACAATTTTAAATCAATTTTCTTCAACTTTGAAATGACCCCATTTGTTGAAAATGTAAACCGGTCGAACTATTATAAGTTTGGGATCGTAGTTTTCTTTAAATTTTATACCCAAGTATTGTTTTATTTGTATATTATGAACTCTGAAAGCTTCTTTTAATATTGAAAATAGAAACATTAACATTTTGGTTATTCCGTTTATAGTTGTATTAACAAGAATAAATGATTGTACTTACCGTCAATGGGAAATCTTCATCCTTGACCCCTTCGTTTAAAAAAGCACATACACAAAATTTTGTATTTCACTTTAAATATTAGTTTATGTTTACATTATAATTTAATACACAGAAATATACGTCCATCCACAGCCAAATTTCACAACAAACTAGTAGCTACCTTGCAATTTTTAACTTGTTCTATTAGGAACAAGATAGCACTGATTACGGTGTAGAATGGAATGTCTTTTAAAAAAATACTCTAAATAGTAATCCAAAGATAATATTATTATACAACAGATGCAGGATTAGCTTTTACAACAAAATTAAATTTTTAGATTAATAAAAAAAAATAACCAATATCAATTCATACTGTTTGTGTTTATGTAAATAAAAATATAGATAAATATATCATCACGGCAAATTACCCTTGCTGGGTGTGCCAATTTGTTTTGTACATAGATGTCGCTAATAATGATGACATATTCGTATTATTTATTTATTTATTTAACACAAAGATCAACAGATCAAAACCCCAATAACAGATCAAAACATATACAAAAATATAACAAAGATACAAATATAACATAGTTAGCCAGAATTTTTGAACATTGATTCCTGAAAGCAGAAATTGGAATATTAAAAATATCAACCTGATTATGAACTGAATTAAAGAGCGTGCACATAGGAAATAGCAAAGATTTTAAAAGCATATTTGTAGAAGCTCTACGCAATTAAAAGGTAAAAGCATTTATTGTGACTAGTTGTGTTTGAAGAAGCGTGGAAGGGAAGGAAAGGGATTCAGGGTCATCAACCAAATTATGAATAATTTTGTATAAGAATATTAAATAGGCACATTGGCGTCGTAGGGAGAGTTTAACAAAGTTGAAAGACTGAAGTACTCGTAAAGAAGTATATGAATTATGCGAGCGTTTGCCAGACGTCACCTTACGGGCATTTTTTTTTGAAAATTCTAAGTTGTCCAGTCTTGCTAAGCGAGGTATTGGATTCATGCTAAAAATCGCATATCCTGATTTTAGTGAATAAGTACGTTTTAAGGTCTCTAGAATCCAATTATAACATTTTTATGATGATGTTCGTTTGTGTGTGTGTGTGTGCATATATATATGGATGTTGGAAGGACGGTTTCTCAAATACTATAAGACTTAAGACATATTTAACTACGAATTTCTCACGAATTTCTCAATCTAACATTAATGTGAAGAGCTGATAAGGTTCTGGTATCAATTGAAACACTTAAGTGGTTTTCTAAAGAATTCTAAATATTATTTTTTGAAAATTTATGTTATTGCAAAGATAATTAAATTCTCAATCTGACACATTTAAAATTTGTATTATTACTCCTATAGATGTAGAGATATAATGTATAATAATTATTCTAATCTGTTGTAATAAATTTCGCTGCTCAAACAACTCCATGGAAACCAGTTGAAATATTTAATGTTTATAATTGACAGATAAATGCAAAATGCCTGTCTCGAAAGTCAGCAGTTACTGATATTACTGAAAGATTTTTTTAGGTATACCGCTAATACCGTTAAAGTTTTTGAAGAATCTTGAACATATTAGAAGAGTAGGACAAAATTTCTCATAGAACAATAAAATAGATGCAATTTGATTTATTTATGTGTAAAAGAAACGCTAAATTCCTTTATACGCGGGCCACAACAGATTTTTTATATTTTTATTTATATTTTTAAAAATTTGTTAAATAATATGTTTATATATTGACCCCATTTGGGGTCGTAACTGTCCAGGCCGAAGTAATAAATGTGGCTGAATCCCAGAAACAATTTCATTTCATCATTCGAAAATTTTAATATTTGCAACAATTTAGATATGAAAACTCATGTTATTTATTATATTAGTAACACAGTTAAAATTTGGTCTACATGAAGTTCATATGTTAACATACAATGTGCAAATGGCCATAAATGATTAATTTGGTCATACATCATGTTATCATGACCGCATTTGTATTTAATTTATAGATTTCAGTAACAGCAGATTGTATTGATACTTGTCCATAAATTTACAGGCGATGAAATTGTTGCTCTTTCGTTGCTCACAGTGAAATAGCTTTTTAGTAGTGGAACGCACTCCTGTTTTAATTTTTATCTAAAAATTTTCACTAATGAAAAAGTGACAAATTTCGTTTGACGGAAATTTTTAATTACAAATTTTTGTCGAAACAGTTTTAAATTTAATTAAACGAATTTTTAATCGAGTATTTAATATACTCATAAATTTAGTTTTATGAGAAATAAAAATAAAATCTGCACTCTAATATCTTGTAAATATGTAATATAATTAATTTATCCTATACAAGTTGAATACGCGAATCCGTTATACATTTAACAATGGAAAACACTTTATTTCAAATATTATCGGTCCCGTGAAACTTTATATGGGAGTAGTTTAGTTGTTCAAATCTGTTGTCACCAGCACAATACCTCTCGCCACTTCCGTTTTTGGTTACATAAGTTTAGGGCGCGAGCAGTCATGTGACATTGTTGGCCTTGACAAGCAGATGTGGGGGCCCATGTCAGAATAACAACTAGTAATTATGAAATTGGAGAGTCACTAAATTTAGATATTTGACATCTATGTACATAATTACTCTGACACGGGCCCACATATTTGCTTGTCAAGGCCAACGAAGTCACATGATTGCTCGCGCCCTATTGTATTTAACATTTCTTGTATACCTACACTCCACAACAAATTTCTACTTATATCTATTCTTTATATTTAATTTTAAATTCATTTTATGTAGAAATTTTGTCCTACTCTTCTAATTTTTCGAAATGTTTCCAATTCATTGTCGGGATTGACAGTATTTCTGGAGGGTATATGTAATACACCTATAATTTTAAATATTTAACTATTAATACAATAAGAAATAATATAATGTATGTACTCCTCAGAAAAAATCTTCAGTAATGTCTTTTTAGTTTTTCAATTGATTTCCATGATATTATTTGGGCTGTAAGATTTATTATAACAGATTATTATGTACCTTATATTTCTTTATCTCTAAATCTATAAATAATATAATAAAATATTTATGTGTCAGATAGAGAATTTACTCTTCTTTAATACTATCACGAATAAAAATTAAAAAAATATGTATATTTAGAAGATTTTTTTTAAGAATCTGCTACTTCTGGTTGTCCAATTATTACCAAAACCTTTTCAGCTCTTCCCAGTAATGGCTGATTCCAACATAATCGTGAAAATGTCGGATTAAATCATGCTTATTTATTAAAATCTGGTTATGCGATTTTTAGTATGAATCCAATACCTCTCTTAGCGAGAGGTAAAAAATAATTCAAAATTGTGAAACTACAATTTACTCATATCACATATATTTTGCCTGAAATAATATAAATTTTCAAACCACAAATTATTATTTCTTTTATTTCCCAATGGTCGGTTGCACCAACTTGGCTTAAATTGATAATGTTGCATCGAAATGAAATGTCAAATGAATTATTATAATATATTGCTGTCAAAATCTAGTTTTGCATTTTAACCTGTCGCTTCCGTTGGTAAGGGTTGGATCGAGTTTTTGGTAAATGACCACGTTTTAAGGTCCCTACAATCCGATTTTAACATCTTCACGATGATGTCTATGGGTATGTATGTGTATGTGTGTATGTGTGTGTATTTGTGTGCGTGTAGATTCTCTGGGTACTTTAACTCAAATACTGTCATTCATTTTGAAACCATGTATTTCTACCTTATTCTACGGAGAAAAGAAGCTCTTAAATTTTGCTCTAAATAGGCTAGCCGGAAATGGCATTGTATTTGAATAACATATTCAGTTTAGGTAAGCTTAAATCTATGTTTTAAACTAGTCGAAAGAAAATTACCGGCCGAACTAATATGAGTTTGTGTTATAATGTTACTAAAAACAGAATCTTTTACAAGAAACTTTCTCTACGGAGTTTGTACAAAATATATACAGTAAAATTTTTGAAAGATGTCCGATCAAGGTCGTCTACGAATTGTATGAATTCAGATTTTTGTTTCGCGAATTATGACAAATTCAGTAGTGTCGTTTGCTTAGTTTTTATGAGGGTACATAAGATACTACTGTTATTTTATTATTATAAAAATATATGTTACAGTAAAAGCAATCAAAATTCAAAAATAAGTCACCTGGTAAGTTTATTAGCAAATGTAAAACCAAATATGTGAAAAATTAGATACTGACACAATGTCAATGTCAGTGCCTCTGACACAAAATAACGTTATTCGTACGGCTATGAATTAAGGTAATGTATCTGAATTAACAAATAAACTTATGTTACAGCGAAAGTATTATCAACAAGGAGCATCGTTTTAAAGTGGAATGTCCTAACTTAGTCGAAACAATATGAATTTTTGGAAGACAAGCCTGTTATATCTATCCTTATCGCACATGCTTTATAGCCTTTGCAAAGGAAAAAGATGCCAATTTGTTAATTCGTTCATGATACAGATGACCTTGATCGGAAATCTTTCAAAAAATTTACTGTACAACTGACGGAAGGCAATGTGCTGGTCACATCAGATTTAATAAAACAAATTGACTAAATATTTATTCTTTCCTATTTTTAGCTCTTAATTTTACATATTGATTGAGTATAAATAGCTTTCATAATTTTGACATATTGACATTGTATACAAACAGAAAATTAAGGGAGATATGTTTCAGTTCTTCGAACCTTATCAAATATTAACCTCTTGTCAGTTTTCATACAAATGTGAATATCTAAGTTCCAGGAAATGACAAGCTCTCGATTCTTGGTAAATCGACGGAACAAGAGATTAAATATTCATAGTCGCTTTGTACGTGGCAACTACCGATCATGTTGCTCTTAACATTTATACATTTCTCAGAATGTAACCACTTACAAAAATATACTTATACATGTTTATTTATAACCACAATATCAATATTGAATATTTGTAAGGAACACGAATAGCATAATCTTTTATCACAATAGGTTTCGGTGGAAATACATATTGACTTGGCACCTCCAGCATTATATAAGGTACCGAGTATTTCAAGAACATATTTTAAGTAATTTTATCAATTATTTCCTTACATTAGTGTTAAAGAAATGTAATAACATAGCAAATTATATTTCATATCTCTCAAAATATGTAAAAATAAATTAAAAAGAGTATGGGACAAAAACGATAAAAATTGTAGGTATATTATTCTTTGCCTTGAACAATTGAAAAGGGAAATAAAGCGTAAATTTTTCCAATTACTCCCACATATTTTCTTTTGGCGTGCAATTTATCGTGTAATTAAGTTGAAATACTTTGGTGAATTGAAAAATGGTGTAGATTGGAACAGTTGTACTGGAATTTGACCTCATTATGGGAAATATTTCCAAACCTACAGCACCTGTAGTAGTACTGGATAATTAATAGGCCAATTCTGAACAAACTATGTCTTACAGATCTGTACATTTGTAAAATAAACCTGACAAAAATGCATCTATTATTGTTGATTAATGAATTAAGAGTGGCAGCTTCGTTGCGATTTTGTTCATTATTTGTGAAGAATAGAGCCATAAAACTAAAAGATTAAAATAATACATATATCTTACGAATTATTACCAATCTGCTTCTTTTGCATGAATATCTATACAGTTGAAGCAGACAGTACTACAAGGAATATGTAAAAAAAATACTTTTTTCTACAGTCTACATAGAAAGTAGCCATTTGCGCTCTCTTTTGTCAACGCAAAATGTCACTTTGCCGCTCTAGCGCGACAAAGTAGAAAAAACGCTCGTTGTCCAAATTTCTAACTATACAATGTTGAGAAATGTCACTTGTCTACATTCTTGATGAAAACGTTTCGTCAGGAACTAATGGCACTGTAGGGACACATTTACCATTTTTACAAATAAATTTGATATAACTGCTCTGTCGGTATATTACATGACAAAAAAAAAATGCCGCACTATTGTGAAAATAAAATAGGGCATTTATTCACAAAAACGCAAGTATAAAATGTTTAGATTAGATTGAAGCAATGGGTCAAGAAGAATAGGAAATAACGATAAATTAAAATTAAATATAAAAGCCATTTTTTCTTTATATTAATCCTTATTAATTGAGTAGTAGTGTAAGTACAAAGTGTACATTTTATTATTTTTTGTTATGGTGGCGACTGTAGAAAAAATCTTGTGTGTTTCGAGAGCATAGAGACATTGTCGATTTCGAGAGAATGCCGCGCGACAATGTCCTATTTTGCGCTCTTAAGACACAAATAATTGACATACGTTTCTTTGTTCATAGCCTGCTCCGAGTTAGGTTTTTTATTGAACATACTCTACAAAATTCATACTGCTACGAATTACTGCATATTTTTTTATGGTGGAGGACCCCACTGTGGCGACTGTAGAAAATATCTTGTGTGTTTCGAGCGTAAATGGACATTGTCGATCGAGAGAACCTCTCAATCGACAATGTCCTATTTTGCGCCCTTAATACACAAATAGCTATTGTTTAAACCTGCCGAATTTTAAGTCTTCATTTAAAATTGCCCCCTCTTTGGTGTTACATCACCATCTCCATGCGTCCGCTTCCTAGTGCACTTGCACTGTATGACCTCGTCCTCGACATCGGAGTCTCGCGGGGTCGTGTGACGCGCCGATCAATACCGCCGCCTTCTGGTGCCGCCTCCACCACCCTCGCACCCCCGGGCCCTCACGTGACCTGAACCCACACCGTGGCCAACAAACAGTTGGGGGTTCCCCAGTGCCTAAACCTAATGCAACAAGAGAAGAACGGAGAAAATTGGAGGAATATTAAGTAGATTCATTTTATAAAAAAAATATAATTTTTGAATGAAATAATACTTTACCAACAATTCAAGAAAAACAAAAAAAATAAACGAATTTAAGTTGTAAGCGTGTGATGTTTTATTAAATAACATATCTGAAAGAATATCAGTAGAAATTTACAGTAAAAATAGTTGGTATATTAGGCAAATATCAATATTTAATTCCACCCTTACGTTTTAAGAACGATTTTCTTCAAAATATTTATTTGAATACAAACTATGTTCTTCTTTAAAATAATATTTTAAAAAAATCTGATGTGACCAGCATATTACCTTCCGTCTATCCTGTGTATTATGTACAAATTCCATACATAAATTTTCTTGCAAAAGATCCTATATTTCCAGTAAAATTATTTCATAAACAAACTATGTAAATTGCACTTGACACTGATATCTTTTTCTTCTTTAGCTTTTCCCATTCGTTAGGGGTCGCTTTTTTATTTTCTTCTTCCACTCATTTCTGTTTTGCGTGTCGTTCTCATTCAGTTCTTTTTCTCTCAAGTATTCCACAGTACCCTCCTTTCATCTTATCTTTGGTCTTCCCCAGTTTCTTCTACCTTCTGTTACCAAGATATTATTCTTCATCTTTTCTCATGACATGTTCAAATCAATGTAATCGTCTCTTTTATATCTTTCTAGATACTTTATCACTCATTAATACTGACATCTGTCAATTAGAATTATCTGAATATATTAGTATAGTTGGCTGATTTATGAAATTTAATATCTTTATAATTTTTTAACTCTATATCAATTAAATATGAAGTATAAAATCAAACCGTATAATATGAAAAGAATAATTTACTCATTAAATGTCAACAAATGGTATTTAACAGCGTTTTTTCAAAAAAAATTGTTAAAAGTTGCAATTGAGGGTACTTCCGGTTTACCAATTATAACCAAAATCTGATCAAGTCTGCATATGGATGTAAGGAAGAAGAATGCGTACAATTGTAATTTTTGGAATTCTAGTATTGGAGATATCGCTGCCGAAACTATAGTCACACACACACGCACACACACACTCATATAGACATCATTGTAGTCGTAGTAAAATCGTATTGTAGGGACCCTAAAACGTGCTTATTCATTGAAAACTCACCACCGAATTTTTTGACCAAAGACAATACCTTTTTTGCCTAGATTTGACGGAAGGAAAAAAATCATTTCCTAGAACGATAAACCGATATATCTATGAAAACTTTTAAATATTTTAGTAGATGTCACTATAACATAGTTGACAATTGAAGATAATAACAGAATAATTGCCGTTTTAATATTTCATATTTCTTTGTTTTCTAAAGTAGTATAAAATATGATAATATAAAATTCTATATTTATTTGTTCCATTGACATTGATATTCGTGAAATATGTATCCGTCAACAAATAGCGGTAAACTTAACTGGTCGTCTATTCTTGGATCGATTCGTCAATAATTTAACGGAGTAATAACAGAGTAGCAGATTATTGTCGCATGACTATTGACTGTAGAATTTTCAGGGTATTGTTTTCTGTTGTCACTTATCCTTGAAACGGAGAATGGTACTTAGATTTGATTTTAATGAAAATTACTATGCAAGTGGTATAAATTGATATTCATCGTTTCAGTGGAACTTTGAAAAGATCGAAACTTTTAAACTAGGTTAAAAGGATACTAATTATTTGAATTTTTCTTTTATAGTTTATAATTGACGATTAATGGCCGGTTACACCAACGTAACTTAAATTTTAAATGTTCCTTAAATTGACAATATTACATGTCTAATGAATTATTTCGTACCGCTGTCAAAATTTTGATTTGCATTTATTTGTTTAAACTAATTTGAAAATTTAAATTTTATTTGTGTAACTGGTCATTATACTCAGTTCACAAATATAAATTCATATCGTTTTCCATTAAATGATTTGGCACGTATCCTAAAAACCAAACACCGAATAATAGTTGCTTGGCAAACAATTTATATACTTGGAAACTTTCTCTCATTCTCTAATCATATCGATATAAACAATATTTAAATTACACTCGGCAAAGTTTACAAAATTTCAGTCTCTGAATCAACCTCTCTGTCATTTATCAGAGACTGGCCCACTCAACCAGAACCACAGACGCGTTTCGCTGTTTTTGCAGCTCATCAGTGTAGTGTACTGACGCCTCTGCGATGGCTCTACATGTAGTTAGTTACCTCTGCAGGCTTGATATCTTTGTGGGATGTTTTATCATCCGCCCGCTCAACTAGTCTCAGTGCTTCCCAAGAGGCGTCAGTACACCACACTGATGAGCTGCAAAAACAGCGAAACGCGTCTGTGGCTCTGGTTGAGTGGGCCAGTCTCCTTGGCGGTTTAACCCACGTTTTAAATTGTAGAAAATTACGCCATAATATTTAATTTATCTCTAAATCCCCATTTTTTTTCGTATCGTTCTTTTCAATTGTTTACGAAGTGAATTTTTGTGTGGCCCAATTCTGTCGAGCATGCATGTTTAACAAGGGGCAGGAAAAGTGTGTTATATATGGCCGTTTGGGAGGCATTAACAGACAAATTAGCGCAGTTTATTGTTGCTGCCCAAGTTGTTCTATCCCAGCCCCTTTAAGCCGGCTTCGCGAGAAGGTTGAAGTTGGCCCTGAACAATGACAACTGAGTTGAATGCTTTATTCCAGAATAAATTATAGACTGTGTTTTAAATAATTAATTTGGCATATATTAATTAATGGCCTTTTGGGGGCAATTAAAATTATTGTACACGGTTGTACAGTTTATGTAGAACATATATTTATTTTAAGAGGTTTTATTATTGGTTATGAAATAAACAATAAATAGTAATTTAGAATTAGATATGAAAACAAATCAAAACAAATTTATAAACAAATACAGAACTATGAGGGTGAATTGAGAAATAAATAAATTGTAAATACAATCAAACAAACAATAATATTATTGTACAAAATTAATTTTTATATTCCCAGTTATGTTTGAACGAAACTTGTGAAATTAAAACAGCATTATTTAATACAATGTGTACCATTTTATTCAAAAACAAATTTGTTGTTTTTAATTATTTTTGCAATTACCCCCATGGCGCTGAAATAATAATGATATTACATTTTATTTATATATTATCTTTCATCTGATATCACGGTAGGCGTGTTTCAGCCCTTCCCTAGGGAAAGGTAGTGCTTTTCAAGAAGAATGTACCAGTACACTCCCCTGGGATTATTTTAAACTTTAATTAACATTATTCACGCGTTGCTCAGTATTTGCATTGCGATTCTTTTACTGAGATTAGAGATTAGCGTCACGGCACGAACAAGTGATAAGTGAGCTTTTTGTTTAATTAATTATTAAATTATTGTATGCCAAGGTTGCATGAATTTTTGACCAAGTACGAAAAAATAAGTTAATTTGAAGTAGTTTTATCCCACAATAACGCTATAGATTCATCCAATTTAAATGGCTGCTATTTATTTGATCATTTTTTTGAATATATGATCAGTATATATGGTCCTAAATTATAATAACAAATTAGCCATAGAACACTATATGGGATATTTGTTTATTAATTTACTAACTGATTTTCTTTTGTTTCAGGTAAGTCCATTGGCTAGTATTCGACATACATTCTAAACAGGTAGAAGGTATTCAACATTTTTGCAATAATATAACCAATATTTTTTTTATAATTTTAATTATATTTTTTGTAATCACTTATAGGTACTTATGAATATTATAAATGCGGGTACAATTACAATACAAAATAATATTTATAATAATGCAGCAATTAATTGTTGACAGCTTCTTACCGTGTTCCGGTGTTCCTTCGCCAAACCTCCCTGTCCATGGCATCGTCTTCATGCAGATCACAGTTCTCCATGGTTTTTCTGATGTTATCATTCAAGGATCTACGAGGCCTACCAAGTTTTCTATTTCCCTGTGGTTTCCAATGAAAAACATTCTTCAGACATTCTCAATAAATGTCTATATTCTATCTACCACTATTTCTGCTGCCTGCATTCTATTTTGTATTTCCTCGTGTGTTTTCCTCTCCAGTCTTGAAGTTCTCGAGCTCCTTCGCAGATAGTCCATCTCTACTAATAATATTCTTCTTCTTAAGTCTGTATTTAATGTCCAAATTTCCGATCCATAACATGAAACTAATTCCACTAATGCTTCGCCTACACTTTTTTATTTTCATTTTTTATACTTCATATTCAATAGATACAGAGTTAAAGAATTTTAAAGAAATTAAATTTTATAATTCAGCCAGCTATGCTAAACATGGAAACTACTACTATATTCATATAATTCAAATTGACAGATGTCAGTATCAATAAAAAGTAAATTAATGTGGCAGATATGAGGATGTTGAAGTAGATATTGGGGAATACACGGAAAGATACGGTAAGAAAATAACTCTAGTGTTAGAAAGATCTTTTTAGAAAGATACAAGAAATGAGGAGAAATGAAGAATTATACTGGAACAAGAATGAATAGTTTAATAATAGGACGTTAAAGAAACAGAGGAAGACCAAAGATAAGATGGAAGGACTGTATTGCGGAAGACTTGAGAGAAAGAAAGAGTTGAGTCCTTCTAAGATTATTTTGCTATCGATAATTCGGTTTTTAATTTCCTGGAAATTTAGAATCTTTTGCAAGAAAATTTATGTATAGAATTTATACATAATACACAGGATTGACGGAATGTATTGTGCTAGTCACAATTTTTTTTATTTTTTGTAATCACTTATATGTACTTATGAATAGTCGACCATTATTAATCATTCAAGTAACTAAAACTAAAATATGTGGATATGCACGAGTTTTACTATTTATTTTATCCAGTTTCTTCAATGCAATGATAAATTCAAACGCTATTCAATGAAAAATTACATTACATCCCATACATTACCGCCACAACCATTCAATGGCGAATTTAAACCAATTCAGCTTTTATGAAATAAATTTCCTCTTTCAATATTTCTTCTGTAGGAGGTGTGCGAATTTTGAAGTATGACTGAGGTAAATCGATAAAGAAATATAAACGATTCTGACAATTGCCGTCAAGGGAATGAGTTTTTCTATTGCGCGTCGTACGACTATGCGAACTCGAAGGCAGCAAGCATATCGATGAAACATTAACATTGTAACCAACACGACATGTTGCTATTTTTAGCGAATGATGGAGGACTCAATACGTTGGATTTTGGATAAATAAGTGCTCAATAACAATAACATATTTTTGTTTTTAGACAAATTTAATATGTTTACTTTACAAAATTTCAACAAAAAGAAAGAACATAAGAACAATTGATTACTTGATAATAGACCATTTTTGGATTCGTTGCAAACTAGGAAAATCTAAAAATAATATCTGGATAAGAAACATACATAATTAAAAAATCTGTTGTGGCCAGAATAATACTTTTCGTCATTTCTATGTATTTTATATAAATTCCACGCAGAAAGTTTCTTGTATTTTGTTTATGAAATTTAATTAGTTCATAAATTTTTATCTCTAAATACATTAAATATGACGAAAATAATGTAATCAAATCCTATGGAGAATAAAATTTTCTTTAATATTTATAATAAAATTAAAAGTAAAAAAAATGGCATTTAACTGTGTTTTTACCTCTCGCATGTTAAGCATGTTTTAAGGTCCCTATAATCCGATTTTAACATTTTTACGATGATGTCTGTGTGTGTGTGTGGATGTATGTGTGTGTATGTGTGTGTGAGGATGTTGAAATGACGATTTATCAAAAACTATAATACTTAATATCTGTTTGACTACGTAATTCTCAATCGAACATTACTGGGAAGAGCTGAAAAGGTTTTGGTAATAATTGGACAACCGAAAGTAGCAGATTCTTAAAAAAATTCTTCTAAATATATTTTTTAAATTTTTATTCTTTAGTATTAAAGAAGAGTGAATTCTCTATCTGATACATATAAATATTTTATTATCTTTTATAAATTTAGAGATAAAGAAATATGTTATATAATAATATGTTGTAACAAATATCACAGCCCAAATAATGTCATGGAAACCAATTGAAAATTTAAAATATTTGTGACAGATAAATGTCAGTGTCAAAAATCATTACTGAAGATTTTTTTCTGGGAAGTACATACATTATATTACTTCTTATTGTATTAATAGCTAAATATTTAAAATTATAGGTATATTACATATACCCTTCAAAAATACTGTCAATCCCGACAATGAATTGGAACATTCGAACGAAAACGATCGTCACACATACACCTACACACACACGCACACACACACATACAGACATCATCGTAAAAATAGTAAATTTGTATTCTATTTACTTCAAAACGTGCTTATGCGTTAAAAATTCACCTAAAGGTGACGGAAGGTAAAAAAAATGTTTGTTTTTCTTTAATACTTTAATATTAAGGAAAACCTTTAGAACTCTTTAGACATCTGAGAGCCTAGTTTTTTAAGTAATCTTTCCACTGTTTATAACTTATTAATAATTACTTAAAAATAATAATTTCTCATTTGTTTTTAAATATTTTTTCTACTCTAAATATTTGGAATTGAAACAACAAAAGCAGAAATGATTGTTAACACTTGATATATAGTGAACACGAATTAAACACCCATATTTAATAAAACTAAAGACCGACCAATATTTAACACCTCGATAAATGATAATACATATTTATTAGGTGGCTATATTTAAGTGTTATATTGTCGTTTGTTATTTATTGTAGGTATAGAATTATCAACACAAATATTCCTCTAATTTTTCCGGTGGGTGTATATAGATCGAGTTCAGCTATTTTATTCTTCTGATAGTTAAATAATATGTTTTTCTCAAACAATTAGTAAATTACCCGTTTGTGATATGTTTGTGTTTTGAACAATGTTCCTATAAAACTTTCACCATTAATTTGATGTGTTATTTGCAGCTAAATTAGTTCTGTAATCTGTAACTGCAATTGTGTTTGTTTACGGGTAACTTCAGCAAGCTTGCATTCGATTGGTTCTAAATATATTTAGCCGAAGGTCAAACACCTATTTGATTTGTATCTGAATTTGAATTAATAGTGCAACACTCCTGAATATTTCATTAGTTACTATTATCGATTTAGAGGGCGACTAGACACGCACCTGTACTATAAAACTACAAAGATCTCAGCGTGTTTACCTAAAATTGCTTATTGCCTGTAAGATTTTTTACAAAATACGAGGTTAGAATGTTTTCCCTCTATTTGGGGCATTTTGGCAACAGAATATTCCTATGACACTTCGTAAATACCTTGAGAGTTCAAATTTATAAATTTGTTGGTTTAATGTAAATAAGATTATGATTTTTTTTTTTCTGTAAATTTTGATAAAAAGAAATTGATAAATAGATAAATAGAGGTACTTCAATATTGTCTGACGGATACGTTACATTTCCAAAACAAATTTTGATTTTATATTCGCTGAAAGTTCATTAATGCGATGAAAGTAAAATAAAATGTATATTTATAATAAGGAAGTCTAATTGTGTGCAACACTATTTTTTTACAAACTGCTCTTATTCGTAAAGAAAAAATCTGTTGTGGCCAGCACAATATTTTTTTTTCGAAGTATAGTTTAGCCAGCACCTTAATTTTCAAATTTAAAAATTTTATGGTAACAGAAATTTTGGTATAATTAATAAATATTGACGTAGTATAATGAAACATTTAATTCTAAATAGTTTTCTTCAAATAAACTTATAAACAATCACTGACATTTGTTAATATTTATATATGTATCTTCAGAAACTAATATCACAAAACTAAGGCATTAAATCGAAAAAAGTTTCAAATAAAATTTACTCAAAATAATATATTTTAGTTATTAATATATAAATTCAATTTATTTAGTTTTTATCTGTAGAGATTTAAATGCATACATAAATAAATCATTTTCTCAAAAACAAAATATGAATAAAATAAATTATTAGCTATAATATATGTAAAATTAAAAAACAATAGAAGTTTATTTAAAAAAAATCTTTGTATAAAATTTTCCCTACATATTATAAACAATTTTTAGTTTTACTTATTATCTCTGAAACAAAAGCGAAAATAAAATAAAGCTTCAACAAAAATCTGTTTTATTTAATTATAAATCAATTTCTATAAAATATTTTTTGTCGAAAAGTCGCTAGTTTAGCCAGAAAATAAGTTTTCTCGAATTTGTTTATCCAAAACGAGACTGCTGCTGCAATCTGTGATGATAATTATGAACTATTTTTTAATGTTAATAAATAGTTCATAATTATCATCATAGATTGCAGTGGTAGTCTCGTTTTGGATTAACAAATTTGAGAAAACTCATTTTCTGGCTAAACTAACGACTTTTTGACAAATATTGTTATATAAAAATTATTTATAATTAAAAATGAAGGCGAGTTTTGTTGAAGCTTTTCTTTATTTTCGCTTTTGTTTCAGTGATAATGAGTAGAACTAAAATATGTTTATTATATGTGGGGAAAATTTTAATACAACGAAATTTTCTAAATAAACTTCTATTATTTTTTAATTTTAAATATGTTTTAGCTAATAATTTATTTTATTCATATTTTGTTTTTGAGAAATAGATTTATTTATGTATGCATTTAAATCTCTACAAATAAAAACTCAATAAATAGAATTCATATATTAATATCTAAAATATATTATTTTGAGTAAATTTTATTTGAAACTTTTTTTGATTTAATGCCTTAGTTTTGTGATATTAATTTCTGAAAATACATATATAAATATTAACAAATGTCAGTGGTTGTTAATAATTTTATGCAATAGATGGCCATACTGATATTGTATTAGATTTATTGATAAATAAAACGTTAATTTTTGGCTTTATTATTTATTTTTTAAAAAAGTTTATTTGAAGAAAATTATTCAGAATTAAATGTTTCATTATACTATGTCAATATTTATTAATTATACCAAAATTTCTGTTAACATAAAATTTTAAAATTTGGAAATTAAGGTGCTGAGATATATTTCCAAAAATCTGTTGTGGCCAGCACAATACCTCTCGCCATTTTCATGTGACTTTGTTGGCCTTGGCAAGCAGATATGGGGGCCCATGTTAGAATGCCCCCTTGTTAATCCTGAAGCCACCAAATGCTGGAATCTTTCTCGAATATGTGACCCCGTAATAATAATTTTACAATTATGTTTCTATTCCGAGACTTGTGTAAACAAAACTCCAACGCTACTGTTTGCTCTATTTATAAATCCATATTTCATATCTAAATTTCTTCTTGACTCGATTGCATGTAGATTGATCGAACTGAAATTGAAGCAACCCTAACCTGAGTCTCTAGTTTGCGTGTTGTCCGCTGTTGGTGGTGCCGCCACCACAAGGGTATTTATCAGACTCTGTTGGAAAGACGATAAGGTGTGCCCCATGCCCTGCAATTATTCAATGTAGTTTTCTTTCGTCGTTAATGTAGCTGCGGTTTTTGTACAGACGAATCAATCATGGAAGAATATGAAATATTGGGAAGGGTTATCAAGGTTAGCTATTTTTATGAAAGAACGAGGGAAGGCTTTTTAGGACTACGCATTTTTGTAGGATGCATATTAAAGATGGTTTCAAGACAGTTGAACTGCAAATACATATTATTTTTCTATTAGATAATATTGAAAATTTATTGCACGAGAATAAATTTACAAAGTGCAATACAAAATTTATATGCATCTATGTAAATCAAACACATTAGTATTTAATTATTCATAAATTATTAAGGAAATTAGAATTTTGAATTATATTATCCTTGTTCGTAACATTTAATGTTATTATATTAAGCTATGTACGTACAGATACAACTAAACAATATTTTCTGGTCCATTAATTATAAATTCAAACTAGAATATAAATCTAATATAATATAGGGTGTTTATTTTAAATGCGCCACCATTGCTTTCTCGAAACCTATAAGAGCTACAAAAACGGTTAAATGGGCAAACGAAATTTTTTTTTGATCAGTGATTTAAGCAAAATGTATATAAAATTTTATATTAATTTGGATAAATATGGATATAATAATAGTGCGACGAATAGAAAAAATGAATACGGGTTGTTTTTTACATAGAATTGCAATGCCATGAAAGAAGTACATGAATATTTCGTTTGCATTGACATTTATGAACAAATATATATAATATTCCTTTATAATATAAGTATTTCCTTTCCTATTTAACAAGTTAAAATTCGTAGGTAGCTCTCAGCTAACTACCCTTGACCGCTTCCATCATTAGTTAAATTACCGCGAACTACAACCACATTATTTTGTTAAAACTTCTTTCTTTTTTTGGTTCGCATGTACCGGAGGGTCGCGTGAGGGCATACGCCCTCTGGCCCGCTGACCTCCCAGGTCACCCGACATCTGATTTGAGGGTTTGGGGCGCCTGCTTTCTGTATCTGCTTGACTCACGCACCGGTGTGAATGATACGTAATCGATAAAAATATAAGCCAAAAACACTTGCTACTCCACTGGCCGAGATTGAGAAAAAATATAAAATAGATTTTGTCGCAGAAAAAAATGTTTAAAAAAAAATTGAGAATTCGAAAAAGTTATTAAGAAATATTGTTACTCTCAACGAGTTCTACCACTGGTTAAATTTAATGTACTTATTTTTGTTACACCCTCTATGTTAATTGTGACAGGTGTGATATTTTTACAGAGAACACAATTTATACTTTTTATAAAATTTTGAACTTTGAAGTAATTGGTCAATTTTAAGAGGCTCCAGTTCTTATAGAAAACATATAAAACAAAAATTATTGCCAGAATTAATATCTATAAGGTATGGGGTTAGTTCTACACAGGGACGTAGCCAGGGGTGGGCCAGGGTGCGGGCCAGGCCCACCCTGCAAAAATGTCCCGGTTTTGCAATTTTTAAATCTGGTCACCCTAAGTACAAAACATTTCTTAGTGGCCCACCTAAAAAAATTTTGGCCCACCGTTGGCCCACCCTACAAAAATATCCTGGCTACGTCCCTGGTTCTACATACTATCGGTTAAGCATTGTAAGCTTACTTAAATAACATTCTGTATAACTCGTTTCAGCTTTCAAACCTCCCCTATAATTTTTATTTCAGTCCCGCTAATTTCCCTGTGCTGTAACCTCTAACGTTTCACACTACCACAATTGATTCCTCGCTGGCCGTCACGAGCTGGATAGCCCTGAGCCAGTGTGCTCGACGGGCTGTAATCACAGGCGCGACCTTTACCGCCTGAACTCGATGCGTTGCCGGTGTTATTCGGATGCCGGGGGCGGCGTCGAGGCCACCGCATCAAATGTAGGTGACCTTTTCAGCCATAACCGGCTGCGTACACGCGTAAGAATAACCACCCACAAAAATTTCGTGCTAAATGGATTTTTGATTTTTTCATTAGAAGCAAGTATTTTTAAATTTAAATTTTCCATATTTTCTTATTTTGTACAATTTTTATTTTTAAATGAGAAAAAAAATACTGAAAATACCGGGCACATCTATTCCCGCCACTGTGAGTTACCCTTGCCGCTTCCGTTGCAACTTAGTTCCGACGTGCTGCTCGAAGTATGACAAAGATATTTTGCGACGTATGTCTTGCAGTTGATACATATATCTAATTATAATCATAAATGCCTAAGAAGCAAATAGAAACAAGATTATGTCCGCGGCGTCAGTATCACCATCAACTGTCACTTTGACATGTAAAACAACGACACTAGCGACATTTGCGGCTTTAAGTATGTAAGCGTGACGTCACAGAGAAGAGGTACGTTAGGTATTGGAACCAGGATAGAATAGAAACAACTGGGATGGTTTGGATAGACACATAATGAGGATGGAATCGAACAGTGTAAAAATTAGTAGAACTTTGAAGTATGAACAAAAAATCTGATGTGGCCAGCACATTACCTTGCGTCTAGCCTGTATTCTGTGTTTTATGTACAAATTCCATACATAAATTTTCTTGCAAAACATCCTATATTTTCATAAACAAACTATGCAAATTGCACTTGACACTGGCATCTCCTTTAGTTTTTCTCATTCGTTAGGGGTCGTTATGTTTTATTTTCTGCTTCCCCTCATTTCTGTTTTGCGTGTTGTCCTAATTCAGTTTCTTTTCACTCAAGTTTCTGCAATACAGTCCTTCCATCTTATCTTTGGTCTTCCTTAGTCTCTTCTACCTTCTAATACTATAAGCTATTCATTCTTTCAATACATTCATCTTTCCTCATGACATGTTCAAACCAATGTAATCGTCTCTATTGTATCTTTCTAGAAACTTTATCACTCGAGCCATTTCCCTTATCTTTCATTCCATATCGTAGTTTTCCGTGTCTTCCCTAACATCTATCTCAATATCCTAGTCCCTGCCACTTTAATTTTCTTTTCATTGATACTGAAATCTGTCAATTTGAATTACTTGAATTATATTCGCAGTTTCCATAGTTAACATAGCTGGCTGATTTTAAAAATTTAATATCTTTATAATTCTCTAACTTTATATCTATTGAATATGAAGTATAAAATGCAATCAAATCGTATAGAGAATAATATATTCTTTAAAATCATTAAATATCAATAAATAATATTTAACTAAGTTTTTTTAAGAAAAAATATTAAAAGTTGCAGCTGAGGGTCCTTGTGGTGGACCAATTATAACCAAAATCTAATCACGTCTGCATATGTACTAAACTTTCGCTTTAACTAATAGGTTCATTGTAAGTTTAAACTAAAAACATAATTTAGCGCAAATTTGCCTAACGATGACTTACCCCGTTTTGGAAAATCACTCTTCAATTGCAAAAAGCTCGTACGTTAAATGAAATTAAAACAGTATCCATTACAAAGCAATCTCCCGCAAAGGTACTTCAAGCAGCGAACAAGAGAACCATCAATTAGCTCCCAATGACAAATGCTCGGGATATTTCATTCTTTTGTTTCGGAAGACGGGCGCCATGTGTGGAGCGGGCCAGAAAATATTTTAATCCTGAAATGGTTATTTGTTCCCACTCGGGATGAGTTTGAAACCGATAGAGATCACTTCATTCAAGAATCATTTGTCTGTCTGAATTGCACCATCCACGACCCAAAAACAATTCATGAACTCGTGAAAAATTGATTCTAACTCTCCGTTCAAGTATTCAATTCATATTAGAGCATGCATTGTCGAGAATATCATTTACATATATACATATGAATTGTCATATGAGTGTAGGAGTATGAAACATTATTCATATTGATTATTGAATTAGTCAGGTTATACTTTATGTATATTTCGATTTGTAAGATTACAAGGTATATTTACAGATTTATTTATAAGACGAATAATTGTAAGTAAACACAGATTTACAAACTACAGAATTTTTTACCTCTCGCTAAAAGAGATATTGGATTCATGCTAAAAATCGCATATCCAGATTTTCATGATTAAGCACGATTCATGGTCCCTACAATACGATTTTAACATTTTTACGATGATGTCTGTGTGTGTGTGTGTGTGTAGATGTATGTGTGTATGTGGGTATATATGTGGGATGTTAGAAGGACGATTACTCAAAAACTATAAGACTTTATATTTGTTTAACTACGTATTTCCCAATCGGACATGCATGGGAAGATCTGAAAAGGTAACAATTGGACAACCGGAAGTAGAAGATTCTTGAAAAAAAATCTTCTAAATATTATTTTTTGAAAATTTTTCTTGGTAATATTAAAGAAAATTAAATTCTCTATCTGATACATTTAAATATTTTATTATATATTCTATAGATTTAGAAATAAAAGAAATATAATATATAAAATAATCTGTTGTAATAAATTTTACAGCCGAAAGAATGCCATGGAAAATAGTTGAAAATTTAAATTGTTTGTAACAGACAGATAAATGTCAGTGTCAGAAATCCGGAGACATTACTGAAGACTTTTTCTGGAAAGTGTGCTGAGATGTACATACATTATATTATTTCTTAATGTATTAATAGTTAAATATTTAATATTATGGGTATATTACACATACCCTTCAGAAATACTGTTACTCCCGATAATGAATTGGAAATATATCGAAAAATTAGAAGAGTAGGACAAAATTTCTTCATAGAATGAATTTAAATTTAAAAAATCTAAATATTAGGAGTAGATATAAGTAGAAAATTTGGTGTAGAGTGTAGGTATACAAGAATTGTTAAATACATTAGGGCGCTAGCAGTCATGTGACTTTGTTGGCTTTTACAAGCAGATATGGGGGCCCTTGTCAGAATGCTAGCTATAGTAATTATGTATATTGATGTCAAATATCATAATTTCTCATTCTAAATTTAGTGATTTTCCAATTCCATGTGGTTTATTTTCCTCGACAAGTAAATTCCACACTCCTGGTGACAAATTAACTACTTGAATTTAGAAAATCTTGAAATTTTTAATGAAAAATTCTGACATTTGACATCTACGTATATAATTACTAATTATCATTCTGAAACGGGCCCCCACATTTGCTTGTCAAGGCCATCAATGTAACATGACTGCTTGCGCCCTATACTTATGTAACCAAAAAAGGAAGTGGCGAGAGGTATTGTGTTGGCCGCAACAGATTTTTGTAATTGAATTTCATCCTCTCCATACTCCTGGAACAAGTTTTGCAACAAAATGTAAATCCGATTTAATATGCTGAAGATAAGTAATACATTATTTATTATTCAGCACCTATATCGCGAAGTAAGTCAGTAGAAATGTTTGCATCCATTTCCATAAATTTAAGACAAGTTCAGATGATGAAAATGTACCCGAGAAAACGACTTCAAATGCATACGAATACACGGCGCACTTGCAACGCGTTATATTTTTATTACATGTACAGAATCATTGTCTTACAACAGAAGCGAGAGGAATAAACAGAAAATAAAGTTTTATTGATTATTTGTGGGGTAAATTATTGTGGAGTTCATGTATTATGGTGTTGAACCACTTCTTGAAATTACGGAAAATTTTGCTGAGGACTACTACACAAATTTATATTTAGAAATATCTGATATGGCCAGCGCAATACTTTCCGTCTATCCTGTGATTATATACAAAATCCATACATAAATTTTCTTGCAAAAGATTCTTTGTATCCATTATTTCATAAATAAACTATTTAAATTGCACTTAATACTGACATCTTCTTCTTTAGCTTTTCCCATTCGTTATGGGTCGCTATTCTACTCGTTTTTATTTTGCGTGTTGTTCTCTTCAGTTCCTTTTCTTATTAATCAAAGTAAATACTCCTTAATTTATTAAAAAAAAACTTTACTACCATGTTATATATGAAAACTAATGTAAAATATAATTTAAAATTTTAAATATATCCTGCAGATATGTAGTTCTAAATCAACGAATTCCATTCCACATCTCCTTGAAGGTATTAATTCTTGCAATCCTGAATTAATAATAACCTTAAATCAGTTTCTCTGTATCTGGAATCCTGCTAAATCTCTCGTCCTTGTATCCTACATGTAACATGTTTGATCATGTAAGTTCTAACGTACAAGGACTGTACTTGGAGGACATTAGAAGATTATAAAATATATATAATGTGACAAGAATATAACATGTGTAATTATCATCGCAATATTTGGTTTTAAATACAATTAATATTATGTAGCTCAATATTTTTGTTTATTTCATACAATGATTGCTAATCACTTGATTTGTTCGCGTGACTGGGTATTATTATTAATATGTTTTAACAGATTTCAGAATCAATAGTAATTATAATAAAATGAACTTAAATTATAGTTTGTGGTTTATTACAATTTGAATGTACGGCACAATATTGCCAGTTTTACGTAATGCAATTTAATTACAATTTTCGCATATTTGTATTTGGTCTATAATTGTTAATAAATTAATGGAATTTATGTAGCAATAATTAAGGGATGAAATTATTATACACCTAAAATTAATTGTATTTAAATAAAAATAACAATAGAACACGAAATATAAACAATATGAATTTGTATAATAATATGCTTGAATATCTGATAATGGTTTATGTAGAAACGTTCTATAAACAAATATCTTTTTTTAGAACAATTATAAATACAAATAATCAATATTTGTTTTACAGCGGTATTACTTTCAACTAACTAATGTATGCAACTCCTAACCAGTACTAACAGGTCGACATAGCGATTATGTTGGTTGCAGTTAGTATTTAGTGTACTCTTATATAAAACATGTACTAAAAAAATTAGCACATGTCTGTTGTCATATATTTGTCCGTAGATTATTGTTAAAATGATAAATTTAGGTACTAACATTATATTTAAATCCAGTACACTTTATTAATACATGAAATAAAAAATTGCCCAAATATACTAACTATTGTAATCTAAAAATTATTTTTTTCTGGCTGTTAATATAGTTTTTCTAATTAAATCATTAATTATGTTGTTAATTCCCCAAGGCTATTTCACATTAAATAATAAAGAACTCATACGAGTATAAATGTTTCCTATCCTTCATCATATTCGCTTTTCTTTATCCTTCCTTAACATACTCATATTTCCTTTCATCTAACAAAAGCTAATTCCTTCATAACCTTCTTCCTTGGCTTTTTGGGTGCTTGTATAGTGATTTAGTGTTCTCAGCCCTTCTTGGTAGAGTCGCCGTTTCTGTGTAGCTGTTTGCGTAACTTTATTTCCTTCCCAAATCTGCATACATCCGTGTTTTGACTTGACAGATGGACGCGAGATAACGCAACCATTTTTTATTATAAATGGTGAAATTATGTACAAGGAATAAATTAAAGGGATGAAGAGATTGCGGGTTATAAATTATCCTTTTTCCGGGCGGATAAAAATTGCGAATTTTATTGACAAGGTTATAAAAATCTGATGCGGTCGGCACATTTTTGCGAAAGATTCTACATTTGTTTTCATAAACAAACTAAGTTAATTGCACTTGACACTGACATCTTCTTCTTCTTTAGCTTTTGTCATTCGTTAGGGGTCGGTATTCTTGATTTTCTTTTTCCGCTCATTTCTATTCGACCCCGACCGACGCCAAAAATTACATCGCATTTTAATGGCACAAAATTGACCTCTGTGGCGCACTCTCCACGCCAGCAATGAGTGCCCGTGAGGTGACGCCTGGTAAGCGCCCGCACGGTACAAATATTCCATCATTACCAATATCTGTGTATGAAGCAGATTGGCACACCCAGCAATGGGTAATATGCCGTCATGAAATATTTATTTATTTATTTTTCTATTTTCGTGTCGTCCTCATTCAGTTCTTTTTCTTTCAGGACTTCCGCAATATAGTCCTTCCATTTTTACCTCTCGCTAAGAGAGGTATTGCATTCATGCTAAAAATCACATATCCATATTTTATTGAATAAGCACGTTTTAAGGTCCCTACAATCCGATTTTCACATTTTTACGATGATGTCTGTGTGTGTGTGTGTGTGTGTGGATGTATGTGTGTATGTATGTAGGATGTTGGAAGGACGATTACTCAAAAACTATAAGACTTAAAAATTGTTTAATTACGTATTTTCCAATCGGACATACATGGGAAGATCTGAAAAGGTTTTGGTAACAATTGGACAACCGGAAGTAGAAGATTCTTGAAAAAAAATCTTCTAAATAATATTTTTTGAAAATTTTTCTTGGTAATATTAAAGAAAATTAAATTCTTTATCTGATACATTTAAATATTTTATTATATATTCTATGGATTTAGAGATAAAAGAAATATAATAAATAAAATAACGTTATAATAAATTTTACAGCCGAAAGGATGCCATGGAAAATAGTTGACCAGTTGAACTGTTTGTAACTGACAGATAAATGTCAGTGTCAGAAATTCATAGATATTACTAAAGAGTTTTTCTGGGAAGTACATATACATTATATTATTTCTTAATGTATTAGTAGTTAAATATTTAAGATTATAGGTCTATTACATATATCCTTCAAAAATTCAGTCAATCCTTACAATGAATTGGAAACATTTCGAAAAATTAGAAGAGGACAAAATTTCTTCATATAATGAATTTAAAATTAAACAATCTAAATATAAGGAATAGATATATGTAAGTACAATTTTTGGTGTAGAATGTAGGTATACAAGAAATGTTAAATACAATAGGGCGCCTTGACAAGCAGATATGGGGACTCATGTCAGAATGATAGCTAGTAATTATGTATATAGATGTATCATAATTTCTCATTCTAAATTTAGTGATTTTCCAATTCCATATGGTTTATTTTCCTCGACAAGTAAATTCCACACTCCTGGTGACAAATTAACTATGTGTATTTAGAAAATCTTGAAATTCTGAATGAAACATACTGACTAATTATCATTCTGAAACGGGCCCCCACATCTGCTTGTCAAGGCCAACAATGTAACATGACTGTTCGCGCCCTATACTTATGTAACCAAAAAAGGAAGTGGCGAGAGGTATTGTGCTGGCCACAACAGATTTTTTATTTGGTCTTCCTTTGTTTCTTCTACATTCTATTAATAAGCTGTTCATTCTTCTTCCAATATATTCTTCATCTCTCCTCATTACATGTTCAAACCAATGTAATCGTCTCTCTTATATCTTTATAGAAACTTCTATAACTCGAGTCATTTCCTTATCCTCTTCCCCAATATCCTATCTCAATATCGTAGTCTCTGCCACATTCATTTTCTTTTCATTGATACTGACCATCTGTCAATTTGAATTGTCTGAATATATAGTTATAATAACGTTAAATGTCAATAAATGATATTTAACTGCGTTTTTTCATGAAATATTCAAATGAGGGTACTCCCAGTTGACCAATTATAACCAAAATCTAATCACCTCTTCTTCAGGATGTAAACGTGAGGAATTCGAAAAAAATATGATTTTTGGAATCGTGGTATTAAAGTTATGCGATCTAAAACTTTCGTCACACACATACACACACACATACCCTTCATTTATTGATTATGAATAAAAAAATAGAATTAAACCGTTTAGAAATAAAATATTCCTTAATATTTATAACATAAAATGAACAGTTAAGAAATTCAAATTAAGGTACTTCCGGTTGATCAATTTGTTACGAAAATTTAAGCAAGTCTTCATTTGGGTGTAACGATCAGGATTATGAAAAAAATGTAATTTTTCAAATTGTAGTATTGGAGTTATCGCGGCCGGAACGATCGTGTAACGCACACACATACACGCACATGTGCACACACACACATTTATATATACAGACATTATCGTTCATTGTAGGGACCCCAAAACATGCTTATTCATCAAAAACTCACCATCGATTTTTTACCAAAGACAATAGCTTCCTTACCTATAGGTGACGGACGGTAAAAAATGTAAACAGCAAATAAAATGATCTTATTTTGATATTTAATATTTTATTGGATCATTGAGTATCCAGAAAAAGCCAACGACATTAATCTTATTTTGGAAATTCTTGTATTCGACCTGCATTTTTTTTTTAAATAACCAAACTGTTACAGGAAATACTGTAAATACATATGTAGGTCTTGTTTTAATAAGAATATTTTTTAAATTAAAATATTTCCTTTATATTTTTAATGTCTATCATCTATTTGCTGAAAACTGTTAAGACTTTCCAATTTCAGACCTGTGATCTGTAGGTGTTAGGAAATTGCGCAGCTGGTAACCAATTTTAATTTTCCGATTACGGACGTATAATTTCAGGGTTAGTTTACAAATTAGCGCATCGCTGCATTAAATTGTATACAATTAATTACCTGTAATAAGATAACATCGGAAAGATGTTGTTTCAGTTCAGCCCTCTGGTGCTGAAATTCTGTATTGATCGCTAGGGGTGCACAGGGTACCTACACCTATGCTGCCATCTCGCAACCAGTGGCAGGACTAACTTCAAAGCTGTGCTTAACACCGGCCAAATTTATGAAAATTTCCTGCAAGTTTTCAGGATGCTGAAATTTTCGTACATTAGGCGTTTTCAAAGCGACAAATAGGCTATTTCAGCTCAATCAAATTAAAAGACATTAGTAAAATAAACTGAAAGTATGTGCTTCATTTTGTAATGTATTTAGCCTGTTTTGTTACATTTATTGTAACTTTTTTGTTACTACTAACACCTTATTTTAAGTAATCGTCTATACAGGGTGATTCATCGGCCTGTTCTTGTTTAATAACTCGATTATTTTAAATATTATGGAAAAAAATTCAAACGAAGTTTACTTTAAATTAAAATGTCTATAAATCTTGTGATCTAAGACTACAACGACCTACTATTAAACTGATGTCAACATGTTGATTAGCGACATGCAGTATCCAGGTTCCAACTATTTTTTTTGTGAACTACTTGTATTCCACAATTATTTTATTTCAACAATAGTTCTGTGTTAATTTCCCTCTTCATTTCTCCTTCTATAAAATTTAAGTAAAAAATCTGTTGTGGCCAGCACAATACCTCTCGCCACTTCCTTTTTTTGGTTACATAAGTATAGGGCGCGAACGGTAATGTTACATTTTTGGGCTTGACAAGCAAATGTGTGGGCCCGTTTCAGAATGATAATTAGTAATTATGTACATAGATGTCAAATGTTAGAATTTTTCATTAAAAATTTCAAGATTTTCTAAATTTACGTAGTTAATTTATCACCAGGAGTTTAAAGTTTACTTGTATGCCTTAGATATTTAACATTTAATTCTGCTCCGCATGGAATTGGAAAATCACTAAATTTAGAATGAGAAATTATGATATTTGACATCTATATACATAATTACTAGCTATCATTCTGACATGGGCCCCCATATCTGCTTGTCAAGGCCAACAAAATCATATGACTGCTCGCTCCCTATTGTATTTAACATTTCTTGTATACCTACACTCTACACCAAAAATTCTACTTACGCATATATCTATTCCATATATATTTAGATTGTTTAATTTTAAATTCATTTTTGATGAAGAAATTTTGTCCTCTTCTAATTTTTCGAAATGTTTCCAATTCTATTAATACATTAAGAAATAATATAATGTATGTACTTCCCAGAAAAAGTCTTCAGTAATGTCTTCGGATTTCTGACACTGACATTATCTGTCAGTTACAAACAAATTAAATTTTCAACTATTTTCCATGGCCATTCTTTCGGCTGTAAAATTTATTATAACAGATTATTTTACATACTATATTTCTTCTATCTCTAAATCTATAGAATATATTGTAAAATATTTACATGTATCAGAAAGAGAATTTATTTTTATTTAATATTATCAAGAAAAAATTTCAAAAAATATTATTTAAAAGATTTTTTTTCAAGAATCTTCTACTTCCGGTTGTCCAATTGTTACCAAAACCTTTTCAGATCTTCCCATGAATGTCCGATTGGGAAATACGTAGTTAAAAAAATTTAAAGTCTTATAGTTTTTGAGTAACCGTCCTTCCAACATCCCACACACACACACACATACACACACACATCCACACACACACACACACACACACACACACACACACACACAGACATCATCGTAAAAATGATAAAATCGGATTGTAGGGACCTTAAAACGTGCTTATTCAATAAAATCTAGATATGCGATTTTTAGCATGAATGCAATACCTCTCTTAGCGAGAGGTAAAAGTCTGATGTGGCCAGCATATTACCTTCCGTCAATCCTGTATATTATGTACAAATTCCATACTTAAATTTTCTTGCAAAAGGTCCTATATCCTTCACACTGATATCTCCGTCTGCTTTAGCTTTTCCCATTCGTTAGAAGTCGCCATTTTTTATTTTCTTCTTTCTGTTTTGCGTGTCGTCCTCATTCAGTTTCTTTTCTCTCAGGTCTTCCGCAATACAGTTCTTCCCTCTCATCTTTGGTCTTCCTCTGTTTCTTCAACCTTCTACCACTAAGCTGTTCATTCTTCTTCCAATATATTCTTCATGTCTCCTCATGACATCGCCTCTTTTGTATCTTTCTAGAAACTATTGTTCCGTATCTTCCCCAACATCTATATCAACATCGTCATCTCTGCCACTTTCATTTTCGTTTCTTGACACTGACATCTGTCAATTAGAATTTTTGTAATATAGTAGCTGTTTCCATGGTTATAACTTAGCTGGCTGATTTAAGAAATTTAATTCTTTTATAATTCTTTAACTCTAATATCCATTGAATATGAAGAATTAAACGCACTTAAATCGGATAGATAATAGTATATTCTTTAAAATTTAAACATTAGGTATTAAAAAATGATTTAACTACGTTTTTTCAAGAAAAACTGTTAAAATATTCAAATGAGGGTACTTTCGGTTGACCAGTTATGATCAAAATCTAAGCACCTCTTCTTTTGGATGTAAACTTAAGGAATACGAAAAAAAAAAATATTTTTTGTAATCGGGGTATTAGACATATATGCATACAAATATCATCGTAAAAATTGCAAAATCGTATTATAGGGAATCTAAAACGTACTTATTCACTTAAATGTCATAATTTTAGCAGTAAATCTTTTCTAAGAAATTGAATGCAAAATTTAAAAAATGTGCTAATATCTCGCCAAAATTGTTCTTATAAGGAACATTATCATATTAATATATGAAATGGAAAATTTCTACTTCATTTAAGTAACAGCGTTACATCCTAATTCATCCGACATTTGAATTTTGTTTTTTTTGTTACCAAGAAAAACAAACTATAACCAGAAATTTCCTATTTTCCCGTCGTGCACTAGTTTGCAACTTCCTACAACTCTATAACTACTTCATTACTGAATGTAGAACATATCTTACAGCTTTTAAGCTCACAGTTGCCCCATCTTCGCTGGGAACCGAAGGAAGAAAGCAATTTTCAGTTGACTGCGCTTGGTTAGCTGCAAGGTTGAGTTCAGCCACTGTATTTCTGCTCTGATTCGCGCTTTTCCCGCGGCGTCGGAGTCTCACCTGACCTTTGACCTCACCCACCCGCCTGATCTGAATAAGCTGAGCTTAAAGCTGTGGGTTCTATAGTAGGTAGTACTAGTGGGTGGATAGTAAAGGTAAATGGGAATAATTGAATAAGAGAGATGCGGTTTCAACGTGGAAAAGGATTTATTTGTCTTGTAAACATATTCTAGGAGAGTTTAACGTTTAATTTATAGTGACACGTCTGGTAAATATCAGTCTCTGTGCGTGAATTTAGAGTAAGGTGAGGCCTAATATTGAAAAAAAATCGGTTCAAAGTTAAAAATTTTGAACGCTACATAAATAATCAACACACAATTAGATATTATACCTACTCGAAAGTAGGTTTCCCGTGTTGGATCAAATTAAGCCGCAGGCTCCACTCCTGGTGGTGCCCTTCCGTCAATTCCTTTAAGTTTCAGCTTTGCAACCATACTTCCCCCGGAACCCAAAAGCTGCCCGCCAAGTCATCGGAGGAACTTTGACGGATCGCTAGCTGGCATCGTTTATGGTTTGATGATTGATTAATGAAAACATCTTTGGCAAATGCTTTCGTTTTAGTCCGTCTTGCGACGATCCAAGAATTTCACTTCTAACGTCGCAATACGAATGCCCCCATCTGTCCCTATTAATTATTACCTTGGGGTTCCGAAAACCAATAAAATAGAACCAAGGTCCTGTTTCATTATTCCATGCAAGTCGAACAGCATTTATTCTTACTATACCAACGTTTCGGTGAACCCTTGCACCTTCTTCAGAGTCTACAACAATTATACTACAAAAATGTAATACATACAAAATAACATAGACATTATCACACTTACAGTAAGATCTTACAGATTGTTACAACTTATGTACACAAAATACATTTGTACAAAACATTCAGTTAATTTATTAAACATCGTACAAACAATTCAAAGAGCATAATACGTAAAATAGCCGGAAATATTCTGTATAAGGTATAGTAAGAATAAATGCTGTTTGACTGAACTTTCAAGTATTTGTATATATCGGCAGGGATCGGTTTGCTCGGGCGCCATTTGTGACCGATCACTGCCGACAGAGAGGACTTGATCATGATGGCGCCGCCATCAACCGGGCCAGCGTAAAATTCTAACTGACAGATGTCAGTGGCACTGAAAAGAAAATGAATGTGGCAAAGATGAGGACGTTGAGATAGATGTTGGGGAAAAAGGATAAGGAATGAAAATAAGGGAAATGGCTCGAGTGATATAAGTGTATAGAAAGATATAAGAGAGACGATTACATTGGTTTGAACATGTCATGAGGAGAGATAAAGAATATATTGAAAGAATGAATAGATAATAGTAATAGAAGGTAGACGAAACAAAGATAAGATGGAAGGAATGTATTGTGGAAAAGGAACTGAATAAGGACAACACGCAAAACAGAAATGAGTAGAAGAAGGAAATAAAAATAGCTGTCCCTAACGAATGGGAAAAGCTAAAGAAAAAGATGCCAGTGTCAAGTGTAATTGCATAGTTTGTTTATGAAATAATTTTACTGGAAATATAGAATCTTTCGTAAGAAAATTTATGTATGGAATTTGTACATAATACACAGGATTGACGGAAGGTCAATCAGATTTTTTATTTATATATTTATGATAATAATTAATCTCTCCAATATCATATGCAAACAATAATAGTCCTATATTTGAATACAAAATGTTACTTTGGTATTAGTATTTAATTAAAATAAATTTGAAGCAAAATCAAAGCCCAGTGAAACATAATATTGAAAATGTTTTATGTCAATATTTTCTGTCATATTTTCAATCATAATAGAAATGCATTATTTTGTTTTCAAACAATATTGGAAATTCCATGACCAATATGATATTTAATATTTGTAGGCTTCGACTGGAAACGATGGGGTTTCATTCAAATCCAATACATATTTGAATTTATTAAATCTACACTTAATTACATATGCAAATATTAATTTTAATGCTAATTAACTGATTTGATAAAATTTACATACCTATTCAAAATGTTCATCTCAGTATTCCATACGAAATTTCATTTCTATGTTTGTTATTTTCAACACGGAGGATCTTATATTCTGTATTTGTTTTGATGTCTTGCGCAAATGTTATTTTTTGTAAATTTTATGAAAAGTTTTGTTCTATTTAAAACTTTCATAGTGAACTTGATCTTTGTTTCTTGCTTTAAAAATAAAATAGAAAACAGATGCCGAGTTACATGCTTCTTGCATTTCGTTAACGAAATAATAAAAAAAGGTTGAGATTTATTTTAACTGTTTCTAAGAAATCTCTTTTCTTATTTAACTGTAAATAAATCTTCTATTCTTCTGTCCCTGTTCGTTTAATAGCGGAAAATCTATATAAAAATACCGGTTCCCGTAAAATTGCCCGTAAAGGTATCCGCTTATTGGAGGTGTCCGTTAAGAGAGATTTTACTGTACGCTACTACTGTAAATTAAAATGAAATTGCTGATCATAGTTACAACTGATTTATGTTATAATTTTACGTTTGATTACTAGTTCAAAGATTGTACCTGCAAGTAATTTTATTTTTATGTTGTAATACTCGCCAGACTTTCAACTTTTATAGAGTTTCCATTACTGAACCAGTTCTGCTTTCCACATTTACAGCAAAAATCACGGGTGATGGCGTAAACCCGCGCATACTAGGCCACTCCTTCCTTAAGCACGATTGGTGCGAAAAATGTTAGTAGCGTGCTCCATATATAACTTAAATAGAGTTTAAATATAAAAATAAATAATGTTGCACTTCAAAATAATAAACAAAATTGAAGTTATAACAATAAAAATAATACAGGGGCGCGTAATAAATGATAGATTACAATAATAATACTAATTTATTAACACTAAAACGCGTGCAAGTCTACAAAAGAAGAGGTACAACAAATTAACTCAATAAAAAAGAAAACATAATATGTACATACAATGTTGTCTTTTCTTATTATTGTCTTTTTGAGTTTCTAAATTTTCCAGTTTAACTTTTATCTTTTTTGTTGCACTTGCAATACTTTCAAGTTACCGTTAAAGTGTTCCTGTTCAATACAATGTACAGCAAAACCAATACTAAATTTGTTATTATTTATGGACTTTTGATATAAAATTCTTTGCTGAAATTACCGGCGTGTATCAAATTGAATGTGACCCTTGTAATGGCCAAAGCGAAAAGTAATTAAAGAACATCAAAAGTCCATACGCCAATTGTTAAAATATGTTCACCAAGTGCCAACCAGAAATGCAATCCAGTATATGGATATTAAAATACTACTTAACAATGCTACGCCACTGACTCGAAACTAATTTTGTGCTTAGCCATCTGGAGTAAGGGTAAGGTCGCAGTTTGATCTTCTGCGCATATCTTCTTCTCGCCATCACGTTTGGCGATTGAATCTCCCATTAAGCCTGACGTATCTGTATTCTCAATTCAAACTAAACTTGCCTATAAACTCCCTCATTCAAACGAACTCCACTTTTGACGATTCGGGTGTAGGTATCGAATTCCCGTGTTCTTCCTTAGGGATATGTTAGCATTCTAACGCCCTTGACCTTCACCGCAGCGCCGTGCGGCGCAAACTAGGTGAACTACAACTCTGTGATTGGATATAATCCATAGTTTTTATACGAAATACGATGTTAGAGTTATATAAAATGATTGCGGATTGGACGTGCCTTGACTTTTGATTCGCGGCTGTTTCAAGGCACTCTTCCATTTGTTTTGATTTAATGTGAAGTGCTACACAAGGCGTATTATTCTTAATTAGATGGCATAGTCTTTATGCTTAATTTTTGCACTGAGAAATTTATTGTTTTGTAGATAAAAGCGCAAAAGCAGAAAGTTGTAATTTATTGTTCTCATAAAGTAGTTAGAACATACTTTTCTTTTCCTCAAAAATGTAATTTATTTCGTCTTTATTTTTCTATTCTTAGATGTTCTATTAATTTAATTTTATACAGGATGTTAATATATTTTTACCTTCACTCACCTTTAGGTAAGGAAGGTATTATCTTTGGTCAAAAAATTCAATGAGTTGTTAGTGAATAAGCACGTTTTAGAGTCCATATACGATTTTACCATTTTTACGACGATGTCTGTATGTATATATACGTGTGTGTGTGTGTGGCTGTGTGTGTGTGACGAAAGTTTCGGATCGCATAATATCAATACCACGATTCCAAAAGTTTTTTTTTGTCGTATTCCTCAAGTTGACATCCAGAAGAAGAGGTGAAGATTTTAACAGTTTTTCTTGAAAAACGCAGTTAAATATCATTTAACTAACTAAAAGAATATATTATTCTCTATACGATTTGATTGCATTTTATACTTCATAATCAATACATATAGAGTTAAAGAGTTATGCTAACCATGGAAACTGCTAATATATTCAGATAATTCTAATTGACAGATGTCAATATCAATATGAAATAAATGAATGTGGCAGAGATGAGGATTTTGAGATAGATGTTGGGGAAGACGCGGAAAGATACGTTAAGGAATGAAGGAATAAGGGAAATAACTCTAGTGTTAGAATGAATAGTTTAGTAATAGAAGGTTGAAGAAACAAAGGAAGACCAAAGATAAGATGGAAGGACTGTAGTCTTCCACAGACTTGAGAGGAAAGGAATTGAATGAGAACGACACGAAAACAAAAATGAGTGGCAGAAGAAAATAGAAAAATAGTAACCTCTAACGAATGGGAAAAGCTAAAGAAGAGGAAGAAGATGTCAGTGTCAACTGCAATTTTCATAGTTAATGAATTAATTTTACTGGAAATTTAGAATCTTTTGCCAGAAAATTTATATATGGAATTTATACATAATACACAGGATTGACGGAAGGTATTGTGCTGGCCACATCAGATATTTTTGTTTTTAAACACTTTTTGGGATACGTTGGAGTATATTATTCAGCAATTATTTTTCTTCACTGAAAATTAATTATCCATTTCTAGCAACCCCTACATATTAATTTAAAAAATTTGAATTGCTAATTGTGCCGCACTTTGGCCCCAAATTCTTAATGAAAAACAAATGTAACACTTAATTCTTTACTCTTGTTTACATATAAAATCCCGCAATCTGTATCTAGTTGGCGTAGACGGTATGCAAATTCAGATGTTTCCTTCTGGAGCTGTCAAATATATTCCGCTAATGAATTATGGATCTCCATTTGAAGAAAGCGGCTCACAGTGAATGCTTATTGCAATTTGTTGCAGTAATTGAAATATGCAATCTTGCAATATTCTATTTTGCTCGTATTTCAATGCCAAAGCATCTGGAATATGCCGATTGTGTTGTTTATTTTATAGAACATTGTAAAATTTGGAATGTATTGCTGTTCAGCGTAATTGCTTATTGTGTTTGAAATATTTCACAGCAATTAAACAAAGAAATATTTCGTAACTGTAATTAAAGAGTTCGCAGAATTTTGTCTCAGAATAATTACCTGCTTTACATGAATGCTCTTTCATAAATTTACAATTGAAGAAAATTTATTTGCTTTACACTTGTTCTGAAATTATCTTTCATTTTTACCTCTCGCTAAGAGAGGTATTGCATTCATGCTAAAAATCGCATATCCAGATTTTATTGAATAAGCACGTTTTAAGCTCCCTACAATCCAAATTTAATATTTTTACAATGATGTCTGTGTATGTGTGTGTGTGTGTGTGTGTGTGTGTGTGTGTGTGGATGTGTGTGTGTAGGATGTTGGAAGGACGATTACTCAAAAACTATAAGACTTTATAATTGTTTAACTACGTATTTCCCAATCGGACATTCATGGGAAGATCTGAAAAGGTGTTGGTAACAATTGGATAACTGGAAGTAGCAGATTCATGAAAAAAAATCTTCTAAATAATATTTTTTCAAAAATTTTCTTGGTAATATTAAAGAAAAATAAATTCTCTATTCGATACATTCAAATATTTTATATATATATTCTATAGATTTAGAGATAGAAGAAATATAATATATAAAATAATCTGTTGTAATAAATTTTACAGCTGAAAGAATGCCACGGAAAATAGACAAAATTTAAATTGTTTGTAACTGACAAGTAAATGTCAGTGTCAGAAATCCGGAGACATTATTGAAGATTTTTTTCTGGGAAGTACATACATTTTATTTCTTATTGTATTAATAGTTAAATATTTAAAATTACAGGTATATTACATATATCCTTCAAAAATACTGTCAATCCTGACAATGAATTGGAAACATTTTGAAAAATTTAAAGAGGTCAAAATTTCTTCATAAAATGAATTTAAAATTAAACAATCTAAATATAAGGACTAGATATAAGTAGAATTTTTGGTGTAGAGTGTAGGTATACAAGAAGTGTTAAATACAATAGGGCGCGAGTAGTCATGTGACTTTGTTGGCCTTAACAAGCAGATATGGGGGCCCGTGTCAGAATGATAGTTAGTAATTATGTACATAGATGTCAAATATAATTTCATTCTAAATTTATTTATTTTCCAATTCCATGTAGTTTATTTTGCTCGACAAGTAAATTCCACATTCCTGGTGACAAATTAACTATATGAATTTAGAAAATCTTGAAATTTTTAATGAAAAACTCTGACATTTGACATCTATGTACATAATGTCATTCTGACACGTGCCCTCATATCAACGCCAACAATATCACATGATTGCTCGCGTCCTATACTTAAGTAACCAAAAACGGAAGTGGCGAGAGGTATTGTGTTGGCCACAACAGATTTTTGTGTTTGTGCTCTGAATCGAAATTTGAACTCAAATCCAAAACCGATGAACCATTATAATTTTATTTTTCTTGAACCAAAACTGAATCTCAACGACATTTATTTTTTGAACCTGAACCGGACTTGAACCATAAATATGTTCCGGTTCAGGTCCGTGGTTGGAAAGACATTTTTAAAATGCGCATGCGTCTGATGTACATATGGCAGTCTGGATTATCTAGAATATAAAATTTCCAAAAATATGCGTTTAAGCATGTTCATTTTTGTACGTATGTTGTAGTTGTTACTTGTTAAACATAACATTTTGCAATACTTTACGTAATTTTAATCTTTGTGTTTACACCGTAACTATAAAATTTATTTCCATGTAATGAACCTCTTTACCTGAATAAAGTTTCCGAGTTTCACTTGTTGTAGAATCGTTTAAATTCAAATAATCAAACTGTATAGCTGCGTAAAATTTGTTTGTAGTGAATGTTGTGATTTACGACCGCATTCCTAATTTAATTCCCATTTAACTACGCGTGGTAGTAATGGTAAATGGTTAGTAATTAAACATTTCGTATATTTTAAATATAGTTAGTGACTGACTTTAGTAATGTGAGCATGTGGTCTTTAATTGCAAGTGGAATAAGAAGCCGGTTATATTATTGGAGACGTATTTATCATATAAGGTAAATCATTTTTCTTTTTATATTGGAGTACTTCTTTGTACAGTGCAAATTTTTGTATAGAACTATACTTTTTAACTAATACTATGCCTTGTTTCTCCAAAGCACATAACGTGTTGTCTTTCATTCGGTGGAATGCTTCATAGCCCCTATAAATTGTATAAACCGTTTCGTTCGGATACGAGAAATTACTTTCAAAAATCATGCAGGGTACTGTAGGTACAAATACCCAATAATTTTTCTACAAGTTGTCGGTTAATTTTAGTGAATAAGCACGTTTTAGGGTCCATATAATACGATTTTACCATTTTTACGATGATGTCTGTATGTATGTGTGTATGTAACGAAAGTTTCAGCTCGTATAACTTCAATAACACGATTCCAAAAATTAGACTTTTTTTTGTATTCCTCAACTTTACATCCAAAGGAAGAGGTGATTACATTTTGGTTATAATTGGTCAACCAGAAGTACTGTCATTTAAAGATTTTTAACCGTTTTTCTTGAAAAAACTCAGTTAAATATTAATATCATATATTATTCTCTATACGATTTGATTGCATTTTATACTTCATATTCAACAGATATAGAGTTAAAGAATTATAAAGATATTAAATTTCATAAATCAGCCAGCTATACTAACCATGGAAACTGCTAATACATTCAGATAATTCAAATTAACAGATGTCAGTATCAATGAAAAGTAAATGAATGTGGCGCAGATGAGGATTTTGGAATAAATTGTTAGGGAACTCTACTGTTAAAAGTTTCTAGAAAGATACAAGATAGACGATTACATTGGTTTGAAGATGTCATGAATGATAAATGAAGAATATATTGGAATAAGAATGAATAGCTTACTAAAGAAGGTTGAAGAAACAGAGGAAGACCAAAGATAAGATGGAAGGACTGTATTGCGGTATACTTGAGAGAAAAGGAACTGAATGAGGACGACACGCAAAACAGAAATGAGTGGAAGAAGAAAATAAAAAATAGTGACCCCTAACGAATGCGAAAAGCTAAAGAAGAAGATGTCAGTATCAAGTGAAATTTACATAGTTTGTTTATGAAATAATTTTACTGGAAATTTAGAATCTTTTGTAAGACAATTTATGTATGGAATTTATATATAATACACAGGATTGACGGAAGGTATTGTGCTGGCCATATCAGATATTTTCATTATGTGACTATCAAAGATCTTAACTGAATAACAATTAAACATTTCGGAAGGATCACAAATAATTATTATCTATATTTATACTCGTATATGCACTTCGGTCGTATTCGGTTTCGCTCACGTTGTGAGAATAGGATATTTCTGATACAAACTTCTTGAATAAACTCAGTCAAGTAACAATAAGAACATTTTCCATTAATTTGGTTCGCAGACTTTTATTGCATCATCGTTATCTAATCGAATTTGATGAAGGAAGACAAATCGATACATCAAAACGTTTATAATAAATTCCCTATCATCTTAAAAGGAAACAACTCGCGCCAAATCGAATCCTGAATCTGTCAAAAATCCCCCATTTATCTGTTCTCCCACGCAGTAGGCTACGCAACAAACGAACGTACGTTTCTCTTTTCTCGTTCTCGCTTCTCGGCATTATAAAGCAGCGGCGCATTAATAAATTGCCCGGAGAGTTTTATGTGGCGTTCTGTGTTGGCAGTGTAGCCACTATTAGCGGAATGAGGCATTGCTTTCCCCAGATCCACCGAGAATTCCTACCCATACATCACTACACTCATCCCTGGTTGCTACGCCACTGGATTGCAACAGGCTATTAATAATTTACAATGAACCAGGTGGGCAAAAAAGAGTTCAAATATGCGAAAGTGGATATAGGGTATTATTTTTGTTCTTATAATAAACAATTTGAGTTCGAATCCTGTGTATTATGTACAAATTCGATACATTCATTTTCTTGCAACAAATTCTAAATTTCCAGTAAAATTATTTCATAAACAAACTATGCAAATTGGACTTGACACTGACATCTTCTAATTCTTTTTTAGCTTTTCCCATTCGTTAGGAGTCGTTATTTTTTATTTTCTTCTTTCACTCATTTCTGTTTTGCGTGTCGTTCTGTTCCTTTTCTTTCAAGTCTTTTGCATTACAGTCCTCCCATCTTATCTTTGGTCTTCCTCTGTTTCTTGAACCTTGTATTACTAAGCTATTCATTCTTCTTCCAATATATCTCTCCTCATGACATGTTCAAACCAATGTAATCGTCTCTCTTGTATCTTTATAGAAACTTCTCACACAAGAGTTATTTTCCTTATTCTCTCCTTGTCAATTTAAATTATCTGAATATATTAGCAGTTTCCATAGTTAGAATAGCTGACTGATTTATAAAATTTAAAATCTTTATAATTCATTAACTCTATATATATTGAATATGAAGTATAAAATGCAATCAAATCGTATAAAGAATAATATAATCCTTAAGTTATAATAATGTTCAATGTCAATAAATCATATTTAACTGCGTTTTTTCAAGAAAAACCGGTAAAATCTTCAAATGAGAAAATTTCCGGTTGACCAATTATAACCAAAATCTAATCACCTCGCTCTTCTTCTGGATGTAAACTTGAGGAATACGAAAAAATTATAATTTTTGGACACACACACACAGACACACATACTTACATACAGACATCTTCATAAAAATTATAAAACGTATTATATGGTAAAAAATTGCAAGAAGTAATGTCAGGTGTAACTTTGAGCAGAATATCAGACATTTTTTTAAAAAAATATTGAACAATGTTTCATTCAGTAAATTGGAGAACAAAATGAAATGAATTTCAAATATTATTTTTCAAGCAAAATAAACAAATTTTTCAGACTAAAAAAAACTTTTTGCTGATTTATTAGCTTATTATCATTTTTATATTGACAAGTGTTGATACCATATCATTGCTCTTTTGACCAAGAGAGCAGTGGTAATGATAACTATATATTTGAAATATAATTAAAATTACAAAGTTGAGTCAACTTCCATGAAGCCATCACCAGAAGTCGACCAGCACAACAAGTAACCACAGACGCGTTTCGTACTTATTGGTGCTCTTCAGTGTGGTCTCTGTCCGGTCCATAGTGAGTGGACTCCTGGAGCAGAGACAATGACTCGTTGTGCTGGCGGTGATCATTTAGCTGTACTGTTATTGGACCTTGCCCTGTTGTATGGTCACTTTTGTAAATAAATACTTATCAAACTTTTTGTTATCGTGTAAAACGGTACATAATATCCGTTTATATTAGGAAGTAAAAACAAATCATTTATGGACTCTTAACAGTATTTTTTACGAAATGTATTGGTTTAAGAAATTGTGCAATTTTAAATAGTCTATAGAAATATGTAATCTATTTTATAATAATGGTTCCTCATTTATGAAATATTTACTATTGTGTCATTAATGACTACAGGCACATATTTAAATTCCTCGTTAAGGAGTCATTGACTTTTATGTCATTTATAAAATTTTGGGTTTAATTTATTCCTGATATCTATAATTGCTTTTAATAGTGAATTTTTTATATATTAGTCATATATTGATATCCTGATTCAGTAAATTCCATTTTTAATTAAAATGGTACAGTGTAGGTATTACAAATATGTGTTTTTCAAATCACATAGTAAATACTTTCCTTATTGGGTAACAATTTTAACTGCTATTGTTTAGCAAAGCTTGTTATTAAATTGTTTCAGTCAGCGATATTCAAACAATGAAATTAATATACCATATTGGAATTTAATCTGTATAATTTTAATGTAACGGTTAGTAAACAGAAGCGCACTAATATATTTCAATAAAATGAGCGGTTATATGTTTATTAAATTTTGATGTTTGTGAATGCACCAACAAACAAAAAACACATTTGTCATATGTTTTATTGTTGAGAGCCACTGAAATGGTTCTAACTTGCAACGGTCAGTATGTTTATGATTTGTGTAAAGTACACATCAGTGATTTTAAAATTATAAGTGTTTTTGTAAATTCAACGAGATTTGTGGACACTATATGAATTTTGTTGCCAAATAAAGGTAAAAATTTTTTATTTTCTCATTTTTTACAATAATTAATGATTTGCTCTCATTAAAAACATTTTTAAATCAAACAAACAATAATTTCGATTACGCAAATATATTTTTTTATGGTTATGAACAATTTTCAGTAATCAAATACATAGAAAGTGTTTCAAATCTATTTGCATTAATTGAAAACTCACTTTACATATTTATCGATTAATTTCTTGATCGATATCTACATTTGCTTTTAATTTTATGTGGTAAAACCGTACTTAGCGATAATTTGTACCACATGTATTACTTGTGTATATGTAATTATTTATTAATAGTTTTTGCATCTTTCAAGTATCTGGGTCGCATGAAAATCCTGTCGAAGGTTGCTCATGTTCAATTGAAATCAATCAACAACTATTGATATTGTATGCAGATTGTTTATAACCTCAAATTGCAACAAACACTGACGTATGACAGAAGCAAAAATAGTCATTCATACAATAAGTTTTTTTACCTTCCGGCACCTTTAGATAAGGAAGATTGCCTTTGGTCAAAAAATTTAATGATGAGTTTTTAGTCTCTATAATACGATTTTACCATTTTTACGATGAAATCTGTATTTATCTATGTATGTGTGTGCGTGTCTGTGTGTGCGTCTATATGTGTGTGTGTCTGTGTGTGTGACGAAAATATCAGATCGCATAACTTCAATACCACAATTCCAAAAATTATATTTTTTACGTATTCCTCAAGTTTCCATCCAGAAGAACATGTGATTAGATTTTGGTTCACCACCAGAAGTAGCCTCATTTGAAGATTTAACAATTATATATGATTTATTGACATTTAACGTTATTTTAACTTAAAGAATATATTATTATCTATACGATTTGATTGAATTTATACTTTATATTCAATAGATATAGAGTTAAAGAATTATAAAGAAATTAAACTTTATAAATCAGCCAGCTATGCTAACCATGAAAATTGTTAATATATTCAGATAATTCAAATGGACAGATGTCAGTATTAATAATAATAAATGAATGTGACAGAGATGAGGATGTTGAGACAGATATTGGGGAAGGCACGGAAAGATACGGTGAGGAAAAATTCTAGTGTTGCAATTTTCTAGAAAGAAAATACATTGGTTTGAAAATGACATGAATGATAAATGAAGAATATATTGGAATAAGAATGAATAGCTTATTAATAGAAAGTTGAAGAAACAGAGGAAGATCAAAGATAAGATGGAAGGACTGTATTTCGCAAGACTTGAGAGAAAAGGAACTGAATGAGAACGACACGTAAAACAGAAATGAGTGGAAGAAGAATAAAAAATAGCGATCCCTAACGAATGGGGAAAGCTAAAGAAGGAGTTGTTAGTGTCAAATGTAAATTGCATAGTTTGTTTATGAAATAATTTTACTGGAACTTTAGAATCTTTTGCAAGAAAATTTATGTATGGAATTTATACACAATACACAGGATTGCCGGAAGGTATTGTGCTGGTCACAACAGATTTTTTAGTATTAAAACTGCTTCGTTGCCCTGTTTTATTGGAATAAATATTGGAAAACCATATAAAATTTAATTTATTTGTCGTTATTTTCATATAGGTAATAACAATAGGTATATTTTTATTATTAAATGTAAAATATTTTAATTAAAAATGTTGACCTATTCGTATATTACAAAAAAATCATTATTAATTGTGTCTATAAATAAAAATATTATTATTAAATACATATAATAACATGATTATTTACAATTTGATATTTTTCAGTGATATATTTTTATAAACTTTTATACGTTCCTATAGTTTAAATATCCTTAATTTTAATAGGTAAAGTGTCGTGTAAGTGAAGTAAAGACCTAATATAAATCCTTTTATTATCCTTGCAATCATGTTAGCACAAATGAATCGATTACAAGGAGACATTGATAAATGGACAAAGGTGTCTTGGTCTTGACATTTGCCTGAAATACATTGCCCTATTTCTACAGTATAGTAGGGCAATTTTAAATGCATTTTACACCTACGTAGATGTAATTTGAGCTTTGTGACAAGGAAAATGAAAACAATACTACTTATTATAATACAGTTTAGTACGAGATGCTATCAACAACTCAATTGTTATGTTAAAACGATGACCTTTTGTGATTAATGATTTTAATCATTTTTATATAGCGTTTGAAAATAAAATACGATACGCATTTAAAAATTTAAATATTTTATCAGAAACATAAATAAATTTTTAAATATGGAAATTTATTTTAATTTTGTTTATTTTAAGAATAATGTGGTTATAAAATATTTAAACGATATAGCGTGTAATCCAATTTTATGGAAATAATTATCACGCAATCAAATAAATAATTTATTGGAAAATAATAATATATTTATTGTTTTTACCTTCCGTCACCTTTAAGTAAGGAAGGTATTGTCTTTGGTCAAAAAATTCAATGATGAGTTTTTAGTGAATAAGTACATTTCTGTGTGTGTGTGACAAAAGTTTCGGATCGCATAACTTCAATACCACGATTCCAAAAGTTATATTTTCAAGTTTATATCCAGAAGAACAACTGATTAGATTTTGGTTATAATTGGTGAACCGGAAGTAGCCTCATTTGAAGATTTAATAGTTAAATTTGATTTATTGACATTTAATGTTATTATAACTTAAATAATATATTATTCTCTATACGATTTGATTGCATTTTATACGTCATATTTAATAGATATACACTTAAAGAATTTTTAAAAAAATAAATTTTATATATCAGCCAGCTATGCTAAACATGTCAACTACTAATATATTCATATAATTCAAATTGACAGATGTCAGTATAAATAAAAAAATAAATTAATGTGGCAGAGATGTGGATGTTGAAGTAGAGGTTGGGGAAGCCACGGAAAGATAGGTAAGGAAATATCTTTAGTGTTACAAGTTTCTAGAAAGATACAAGCGAGATGATTACATTGGTTTAAAAATGTCATGAGGAGAAATGAAGAATATATTGGATGAATGCTTAGTAATAGAAGGTTGAAGAAACAGGGGAAGACCAAAGATAAGATGGAGGGCTGTATTGCGGAAGACTTGAGAGAAAAGGAACTGAATGAGAACAACACGTAAAACAGAAATGAGTGGAAGAAGAAAATAAACAATAGCGACCCCTAACGAATGGGGAAAGCTAAAGAAGAAGATGTTAGTGTCAAGTGCAATTTGCATAGTTTATGAAATAATTTTACTGGAATCTTTTGCAAGAAAATTTATGTATGAAATTTATACATAATACACGGGATTGACAATTGTGCCGGCCACAACAGATTTTTTTTCTCTAGACAGTTTTACACAATATACGGTATTTTTTTTTTAAATGATGTCCGATCAACGTCATCTGTATCATGAATGAATTAACAAATTGCCATACTTTTATCTCTGTCATTTGCAAATACTACAAGCGTGTGCGATAAGGATGGATATAATATGGTTGTCTTTAAAAAATTCATATTCTTTCGACTAAGTTAGGATATTTCATTTTAAAACTATGCTCGTTGTTGACCATACTTTCGCTGTAACGTAAGTTTATTTATTAATTTAGGTGTATCATTCTCTTTGGATGCTACTGTATATTCAAGTAACATATATAAGAAAAGGGATTAAATTATAAGTAAAGAAAGTGTGTAGCTTAAACTATAAATGTCATATACTTACTCATAATGAATTAAGTAGTTAGGTGTTATAATTAGCCAATCCAAATGAGATTTTAATCTCCACTCCCTTGATTGCATTCATGCTATCTCTCTCACTCCTTCTAGTAGTTTGTATACTCAACTGAACTTTCTTATTAATGGTACTACTAACTTTTAATTATATGAAAATGTATGTATGAATAACAAAGACTCTTATGGAAAACAGAAAAATTGTCCTCCAATTTTTATTAACAAAATTTTAGGGAAATTCATAGATAAAAGTCAGGTGAGGCATCGGACAGCTATACGAATATTCCTAAAAAGATATTTTTCGAAAAATTACATCAAAATCTAATGACTTCTTTCCATATAAGAGTAAGGCAGAAATACAAGGTTTCAAAATTTTCTGAACGATAGTATTTGAGTTAGAGCGTAAAGAGGATCCACATACATACACACATACACACACATACACACACAAACACACACATGCATACTGACATTATCGTGAAAATGTTAAAATTGGATTCTACATCTCCCTTACCAAGGGTGGCGGGAGGTAAAAAGGAAGTTAATCTAGTTAATGACGCGTCTTTTTTAATTTATATTTTATTTTGTCTTTTATCATTTTATTGTAGAGTTTACTAAGGCCTTTGATGTCTGTTTTATATTTTCATTTCTAATGTTTGTATTTTTTGGTAATTTTTTATCTGTTTCTAATACAAGCATTTTCAAAGTCATGTTCCATTAAGGCGCATTTATTCTCTAGGTTTTCTTTCTATTCATTCATTTTGTGCTCCTCAAGCCTTATCCTTAAATACCTTTTAGTTTGTTCTGTGTATTTTGCTTCGCAATCTTTGCACGTATCTCATATAATATATTCGAAACTTGGTTTCCGTTAATTTTGTCTTTTATAGTAATGTATAAATCATTTATTGTTTTTGTTTGTTTGAAAGCTTATTTTGAAATTTTCCTCCTAATAACCAGAAATAATTGAACATAAATATAACAATTATTAGGTGTATCAATATTTTTTGAAGGTACTGTATTTTTATAAATTGATACCGTCTTCAATTATCGATTGATTCTCTACCAACATTTACTTCAACCTGTTCCAAACACTGTTTGTAACAATGTTAGTGTCTTTACACTATAAACTACATCCAGTGCTCTAGCGGCGGTTAGGCTAATTAGGTTAGGGGCACTTGAGGCAAGCGCAATTTGACGCCCTGTGATGCTCTGGGCCTTGGATTCTCTTGGTACTCGCCACATAACAGGGAGTTATTGACGACAACTAAGACTAGATGATCCTGCTCCATTTGATTGTTATATCCAATTAGAGGGATAATGGATTGTGAATGTTGACAAAGATTCGTTGTCACTTGTGATAAAGATGGTCAGATGTTGGCATTTCGCAAAACTGGTGCTAGAGTCTCGAAAAATCATAGCCAAATTCTTGCAACAATCCTATTGAAACAAAAGTTTATTTGAAATTTAACTATAAACTATAAACAAATTTTCAGCCACATAAATCTAATGTGATTCACGCAATGTTAAAGCGTCCATATCATCGTCGACCCGGTTGTTTTGAAATAGTTAAAATCGATGTTGGCCATGATGCATCGGACATGCACCGAAACTCATCGTGTCACGAGATAATCCGGAGTTGTCGTTTTTTAGTTCTAGGTCGACTGATCCAACGGAACGATATCTTTTTCGCGTGGACGGCTACAAGTTTAGAATCATTCATATGCTAATAATTTTAATCAAATATCGTATCACAATACTCTGCATTTATTGTGAGCTAATTAACATTTTTTTCTGCATATTTATTTGTAATTTAATTACATTGTTTCATTTTACAGCACGTGACAATTAATGGGACATATTGGTAGGATTTGTTCGATGTTTTAGAGAAGCAAATTAAAAAATCTGTTGTGGCCAGCACATTACCTTCCGTCAATCTTGTGTATTATGTACAAATTACATACATAAATTTTCTTGCAAAAGATTCTAAAGTTCCAATAAAATTATCTCGTAACCAAACTATGCAAATTGCACTTGACATTGATATTTTCTTCTTATTTAGCCTTTCCCATTCGTTAGGAGTAGCTATTTTTTATTTTCTTCGTCCACTCTTTTCTGTTTTGCGTATCGTTCTCATTTAGTTTCTTTTCTCTCAAGTCTTACAGTTCTTTCATCTTATCTTTGGTCTTCCTCAGTTTCGTTTACTTGCTATTACTAAGCTGTTCATTCTTCCGATATATTCTTCATCTTTCCTCATGACATGTTCAAACCATTGTAATCGTCGCTCTTGTATCTATCTAAAAACTATTACTCGACCCATTTCTACTATTCTTCCACTCCATATTCTATCTTTTCGAGTCTTTCCCAATATCTATCTCAACATTCTCATCTCTGCCACATTCATTTTAGTTTCATTGATACTGACATTTGTCAATCTAAATTATCTGAATATATTACCAGTTTCCAACGGCAAAACTGGCTGATTTATGAAATTTAATGTCTTTATAATTCATTAACTCTATGCCCGGTTGCAGAAATGTTCATCCACGCTTTGTTTAATTAACGGACCTTCCAAATGAGCAAATTCGAATCAGTTTCCTTGTTCTTATGACGCGTTGCAATTGTTCATTTTGATGATCCGTTAATTAAACAAATCGTTGATGTACGTTTCTGAAACAGGGCATATATCTATTGAATATGAAGTATAAATCACATCGTATAGAGAATGACATATACGTTAAAATATAATAACATTAAATGTCAATAAATGATATTTAACTGCATTCTTCAAGAAAAACTGTTAAAAGTTGCAAATTAGGGTACTTCCGGTGGATCAATTATAACCAAAATGTAATCACGTCTGCATATGTCAAATATAATAATTTTTCATTCTAAATTTCGTGATTTTCCAATTCCATGTATCTAAACTTGAGGAATACGAAAAAAATATAATTTTTGGAATCGTGGTATTGGAGTTATACAATCTGAAACAATCGTCACACACACACACACACACACACACACACACACACACACACACACACACACACACACACACACACACACACACACACACACATACACACACACAGACGCACATACACACACTCACACATACAGACTTCATCGTAAAAATAGTAAATTTTATCCCGAAGACAATACCTTCCTTACCTAAAGGTGACGGAAGGTAAAAATTGTCCCGAAATAATATTTTAACTAACACGTTTGTTAATTTGCGGTTAAAAATCTGAACAATCAACGCGTCTCGATTATGAATTGCCCTTATTAAATAACTATTGATTTAATTTAGGTGGTGAAAAAAGGTTATAAATTATTCGAAACATTACCCTCATTATTTTTTCTAAAATGTATCCAACAATCTACAAAAACACATTAATTATTGATTAACATTAATTTCATAGGTCATACATAAATACTTGTAACGCATTTTATATATGGTTATTTAATACTCATATGAACAATATACCTATGTAACAAATGATTCTTACATCGGTCAAACGATAATTTAATAATTCATGAACATATATGTATTGATTTCGGATTAACGTATATGGGCATTTACACAGTTAAGGGCCACATGTTTTATTCATTTTGTACCTATATTTATTTGTAGATATAAACGTATACTATATGTAAAGCAATGATAAAATAATAATCTGTTTATATTTATTACAATTTATATTTATAGTGTTTCAATTTGTATAATCTAAATATTAAATATGCAATATATAATTTACAATATTATGCACATTTAAATTTATGTGAAGCAATTATTTCGTTGCTTTAATTCGGCTATTTAAACAGCGCGATGCAAGATAGAGAATTATTTCTGCTAAGTTCATTGTGTGTGAAAATTTAATGTGTTTGTATTATGCTCCTATTCTTTCAACAAAAGCGCCAAATTTATTGTTCTATAAAACCTTCAAGTACCGAATACGAATAAAAAAAGATTTCATTTTCATTGAAAGATAACAAAACTCTTGCTTTGCATAAATTAGTAAAAATTGCAGTAATTTATCTTTGTTTGACAAAGGAATATATTCTACATTTTAAATAAAAGGACGAATGAAATGTGCTGCTTCGGTTTCACAAGCAATATCTTCGATTATTAGTCATGTCACGAGCTTATATTTAATGAGAGAATATAATGAATTTTGTAACACATTGTGTCGTAACCTGCCGCTCACTTAGCAATGATCTGGATTCCGTGGTAGTTGGTAAAAGAAAACACCACAATTACTTCGAATATGATATAATTTAACCAATGACAACAAAGTTAACAATTATAATTCTTGTGTGTGGCAAGGTAGCAAACTAAAATGGGCACCCGGTTGATGACCTCCTCCACACGTTTTCTTTTTCTTGTTCGTTTTTAAGGCTGGATTCTTTCACCGGAATTTGGCATCTTCCAGCACCAATCTAGTGGACTTCTCGGAGTCCGGTCCACTTCTAGGTGGGTCTGCTTCCAACGAAATGTCTGGGACGTCCTTAGGCCTTCGAATTTAGTTGTTTCCTCGCCAACCGTCTGCCTTTCCGCCATCTATCTGCAGCCCACTACCTTGCCGACACACTGACATACAATATTTAATTCTATAAATAACTACTGGGGGGACCTGTCCCAGTGTGTGCTGCTAACCTAACTTTTGATATACATATTCATATTGTATATTCGTAAAAAATCTAAATTTATTCACATACATCAATCTGAGGACAGATAGTTGATCGCAAACACTAAATTTTGTCTACAACACGACAACGGCTCGGCTTAATCCAGCATTGACAGTTCGATTGAATTATGTGTGTTCACATTGTCAAAAATGTCGTGAATATATGTATGCATGTATGTAAAAATAGTCTGTGTGGTAATCATGCGCATATTGATACGAAATTAGTGAACGAGATGAACAATGTAACAATTTGTAAACAGATGTGGGTATGATCGTGGATATGCGAATACATATGTGGACACTTTATAAGTATGCATGAACGTGGAGTCAGTAGTGTATCTAGAAAATAAATTTTGGAGGGGTCAACTTCAATTGCAATTTGTTATAATTTACTTACACGAAGGTAAATAGTAATAATAATTACAAAATACAGGGTGTCTTTGAAATAGTGGGATATAACTTAACCACAGATTCCTGAGCTCAGAATAAGATGATTTAACTAAAAAAATCTGCTGTGACCAACACAATACCTCCCGCCATTTACCTATGGGGTGTCGTTGCCGCGCGCCTGATATCTGGTCGCGAATCTGGAGGATCCGATTCGATCCCGATTAACGTCAAATAATTCGAATTTTAAATGGCTTAAAATTAACCCTTGTGGTAAACGCCCGCACAATACAAATATGTAATTATCATTACCGAAATGTGTGTACAAATCAGATTAGCACACCCAGCAATGGATAATATGCCGAGATAATATAATTATTTATTTCTTTATTTAAATGGAATAATTTTCTGGCGCCGCCTATGGAATGTCCCGTTCTATCGATACTATAAAATATTAATGACGCTTTCAATTTAATTTAATTACTAGCAACCTGTCGTGTTAAACATGTTATATAACATTCTTAAGCGTAACCGTGGTTTCATTATAAGAATTGTCGTCTTCTCTTACTATAATAGGACTTCTAATGATTGCAGGAATGAACACGAATTCATCCAGATGCATTTAAAGGCTTTTATAGGAACTATTGGAAAAATTCCTAGTGGTTTATCTGGGTTATCTACTTAATTATCTAGTTCTAGATCGAGTTACATTCCACAAGCGGTGATGTGTGTCCTAAAATTTTAGGAACTTTCTATTTTCTTATTTTGTAGAGGAATTCTTTATAAAAATGCCTCTATTGAACTTTTTTTAAAATTTATATTACATATATCATGAGATTCAACGGCCATCGCACTTACTTCTCATAATGTCCACGTTCCGCTATGTAATAAAAGTGGTAGAAACTGCAATACTAAGAAGAAATATTTACACATAATAAAATATTCTTGAGCACATTTTATGGCAAGGGTGACATCAGTGCATTATAATGAAGTAAGCAATGAAATGTTTCAAGCAAGAAAATAGAAACGTTTCTATTTTTTGTGCTATGGGAGTCAAACTATTAAAGCATTCATCCATAAAGTGACGCACCCATGAAAATGCTAGGTAAGGGGCTATCGAATTCCGCAAGCCACAAAATAACATTGAGAATATAATTCATTGGTCACGTGATATGTTTTCCGCCAGTCAACATTCAGAATCTCCCTAGTTACATGTCTATTACAGCGATGAAAAAAAAAACAAAGAAATTATCACTTTATTTATAGTCGTTACTAAGGGATTTGTTTTCTTTATTTACGACATTGACAGTTAATTTTGAGTATAAAATAAAACAATAATTCAAACTCCAATATATCAAATAAAACTCGTGAGTACCTACAGTAAAATTTTTGAAAGATGTCCGATCAAGGGCACCTGTATCACGAACTAATTAACAAATAAGCATACATTTATCTCTTTCTTTTGCAAAGGCTGTAAGACTGTGTGATAAGGATGGATATAACAAGCTTGTCTTTCAAAAATTCATCTTGTTTCGACTAAGTTAGGACATTCCATTTATAAACGATGCTCGTTGTTGATAATACTTTCGCTGTAACGTAAGTTTATTTATTAATTCAGATACATTACTTGGATTCATAGCCGTACGCATAACGTTATATTCTGTCAGAGTCACTGACACTGACATTGTGTCAGTATCTTATTTTTATCATATTTGGTTTTACATTTGCTTATAAACTTACTAGTTGACGTATTTTTAAATTTTGAATGTTTTTCCTGTAATATATATTTTTATAATAATAAAATAACTGTAGTATCTTACGTACCCTCATAAAAACTAAGCAAACGACACTACTGAATTTGTCATGATGGGTGGAGGAAAAATCTGAATTCATACAATTCGTAGACAACCTTGATCGGACATCTTTCAAAATTTTTACTATACTGTGTTTTAATACATTATGAATATGTATATCAAAAGTTAAGCTAACATAATGTGTTACAAAAATTCATTATATTCTCTCATTAAATATAAGCTCGTGATATGATTAATAATAGAAGATATTGCTCGGAAAACCGAAGCAGCACATTGCACTCGAGAATATCATCGATGATAATCATATCACTTGTTATATTACGTATGAAAATGTGTCTAATAATAATTCATCTTTCTCCGTTATTTTTACTCGTTTAGAAATAAGTATGGTATCGCTATCTACTTTTTTCGTTTCCACTTCTTCCATCCGAGTTATTAATTTACAACAGTTATTTTTAACGTTCCAAAACTATGAATTTAAATATTCTCAACGTTTTTTCATAATTTAAACCATGTGACGAAGAATCTAATGTTAGTATGCTGCTCCAATTTTCAAGAAAATGATTTACATAAACAATGTTATTAAATCCTCTTCGTAGCTGAATCAGTAGTTAAAAATAAGAGGTGTCCAACGAAAATACACCACTTAATACTAGTATTAGTTGTATTTCTAAACAAAATACTTTAATTACAAGTACGTCACTGCGTACGTAGAATGATTTCGTCACAAAATGATGATACGTTCATTACTCAAAATATTTACGATTATTATCGTTGTGCGCTTCTTTAATTAAGGTTCATTTAAGTGAGTATCATATAGAGTTCTTGAAATATTAGTATTATTTAAAATTTTAGCATGCAAACATCTGCAGCAAAAATTACATATTTGTTTGAATATTTAATTCTCGCCATTTTCATGACAGCTAGTAATAATGTACATAGGTGTCAAGTATCATAATTTTTCATTCAAAACATCACGTTTTTCGAAATCCATGTGGACGTAAACAACTACTAGCCGTCATTCTGACACGAATCCTCATATCTACTTGCCAAGGTCAACAAGGTCACATGACTGCTCTCGTCCTATGAGGAACGAATTTAACATTCCTTGTACACACAAATAATTAAAATTGTATCTTTTCTTTCGTTCTAAGAGGACTTTTGCCTACTCTTCTAATATGTTCAAAATTCTTTAAATTCATTGACGGTATTAGCGGTATTTCTTAAGGATATATGTAATATTAACATACCTATAATTTAAGTACATATTTAATTAATAATACAATAATATATATTAAATGTACTCGTACCTCCCAGAAAATTCTTCCAATAATGCTGATTTTTGACACTGACATTTTGAATTTATCTGTCACTTACAAACTTATACATATTTCAACTGGTTTCCATGTAGTCTTGTGGGCTACTAGATTAATTACAACAGATTTTTCTATATTATTATATACTATATCTCCAAACCTATAGAAGATATAATAAAATTTTAAAATGTATCAAATAGAGAATTTTACGTTATTTAATACTAACAATAAAAAAATTCAAAAAAATAATATTTAGAATTTTTCATTTAAGATACTACTACTTCCTGTTTTCCAATTGGTACCAAAACACATTAATGTTAGATTGAGGAATCCGTAGCCAAAAAGGTCTTTAGTCTTATAGAATTTGAGATATCGTGTCTCCAACAACCTCACACACACACACACACACACACACACACACACACACACACACACACACACAGACATCATTGTAAGTGTTAAAATCGGATTCTATGAACCTTAAATCGTGCTTATTCAATAAAATCTGGATATGCGATTTTTAGCATGAATCCAATACCTCTCTTAGCGAGAGGTAAAAATTGGAATGCATATGAATTGCGGCATGAAATTGTTTTTGACATTGTTGAACAAATGTAAATTTATTAAAAACAAAGTTAATACATTTTTATGAACGAGTGAAATCATAAAAATGTTAAAATCTGGTTCCCTAAATACAATTTTTGGCACAAACCCTATACCTACCTCTTTGACCTGAGGTATAAACAGGAGGTCAAAGATACCTATCTATGATTGTCTTCACAATGCACATCAGTTTAAAAATAGAAAAATTCCGATTTCCCTGAAGAATACAACTAAACACTTTACATCTGAGAATCGATTCATACTAGTATATTCACCAACACTGAGTTTCTTCTTCCTCGAAAACATTTCATACAAACCGCACGCGTGTGGAAATTGAATAAACTCTTTCAAGTTGAGGACAAGATTACCGCATATTCAAGCCGAGGATTGGTTCAAATTCAGTGAGTCTTGTCGCCACAAAATGATAAAAAATCACCGACCCCATCGGGCGCTGAATGATTGATGCCCCATTTCCAGGACCGGACTTCAGGAGGCTGCAAATGAAGAAGTTTCTATGAGGATTTTCATGAATCAGCCAGCTATGCTATAACGACATAACCATAGATTCTGCGGCATATTCTAATAATTCTAATTGAAATACGTGAGTGTCAATTGCAATAATTAACATGGTATGTTTTTAAGACGCGGAATGATAAAGTAATGAATGAGTGTATAAGGGAAATGGCTCGACTGATAGAAGTTTTTATAAAGTTACAAGAGAAAACAGAGGAAGACTAAAGAGTAGATAGAATGACTGTATTACAGATGACTTGAGTGAGGATGACACGCAAAATAGAAATGAGTGGAAGAAAATCAAAAATAGAGCCCCGACGTACAATTTTCAGTTAAATTTGATTTATTAACATCTGAAATTGTTTTCATTTAATTTTAGTTATTATTTAAATTAAGAAATGTATTTTAAATGTACAGTAAAATTTTTGAAAGATGTCCGATCAAGGTCATCTACGAATTGTATGAATTCAGATTTTTGCTCCGCCCATTCTGACAAATTCAGTAGTGTCGTTTGCTTAGTTTTTATGAGGGTACATAAGATACTACTGTTATTTTGTTATTATAAAAATATATGTTAGAATAAAAGCATTCAAAATTCAAAAATAAGTCAACTGGTAAGTTTATTAGCAAATGTAAAACCAAGTATGTGAAAAATAAGATACTGACACAATGCCAGTGTCAGTGACTCTGACAGAAAATAACGTTATTCGTACGGCTATGAATCAAGATAATGTATCTGAATTAATATATAAACTTACGTTACAGCGAAAGTATTATCAATAACGAGCATCGTTTTAAAGTGGAATGTCCTAAGTTAGTCGAAGCAATATGAATTTTTGAAAGACAAGCGTGTTTTATCCATCCTTATCGCACACTCTTACTTTGAAAAAGAAAAAGATAAATGTATGCCTATTTGTTAATTCGTTCCTGGTACAGATGACCTTGATCGGACATCTTCCAAAATTTTTATTGTAAAAGAATAATTTCATAAGAATTAGTTTTGGGAAAAATAATATACTTCTAGTGGTAATTCCCAAGCTTACACTCCAATTTTTTCAAATAAGGAAATGAAATAGAATATATGAATTTTATTGCTTGTAACGTTTTAACCTTAACATTATTTTATACTACCATTATATCATTTTATACCAAGACCAAGAAGCAGAAAAATAAAAATTGCGGTAGTATCTCGCCGATCTACTACAAAAATATTTTTCCACGGAATCAAATTTCCGATATCAATATTTCAAATCGAGTACATTTTCGCTTTCCATATTTACATGCATAGGAAAAAGCACATTTTGCCGAATGAATAATTTTAGTTTTTTAAAAGATACAAGTAGATCTATATTTCTCTCATATATAATGTGAATAAATAATATTCATTTATATTACCAACCAAATTTCGATAGACTCACATACATCACAAGTTTCTAGATTCATATTTTAATATATTCAGAAATGCTACCTTATACTAATGTTGTTTGTTTATTTACTTTATTATTCAGTTTGATTTGAAAACAAAATATCGTACAATACCTACTTGTATCAAACATAAACAAAAATTCATTCGACAAGCTTTAATTGCTTTATAATTGGATTTTTTATCAAAGTATAGCCTATAAAAGGGACATTTATCTTATAGTTGACACCGAACTATTTGAACAGTAAATACATCGGTTAAAAGAATAGTGTCCATAACAAGTGTATATAACAAACTTTACAGCTTATTTCTCATTTTAAATAAATTGTGGGTAATTTCTCGACTGTGATGTGGATTAGGTGTTAACAATTACTCGAAAGTTCAGTCAAACAGCATTTATTCGTACTATACCAACGTTTCGGTGCACCCTTGGACCGTCTTCAGGGTCTACAACAATTATACAACAAAAATGTAATATTTATAAAATAACATGGCTATTATCACACTTACAGTAAGATCTTACAAATTGTTACAATTCATGTACACAAAATACATTCAGTTAATTTATTATCGTACAAAAAATTCAAAGGGCATACACACATCCACTTGCGACAACCGAATAATACGGAAAATAGCCGGAAATATCCTGTGTAAGATATAATAAGAATAAATGCTGTTTTGTATATAATACACAAGATTGACGCTGGCCCGGTTGGTGGCGGCGCCATCATGGCCAAGTCCTCTCTGTCGGCAGAGATCGGTTTGCTTTGGCGCTATTTGTGACGCAGGCCCGGTTGGTACTACTACTACTACTACTTCCGGTTTTCCAATTGGTACCAAAACCTATTCAACTCTCTCCATTATTGTTGGATTGAGGAATCCGTAGTCAAACAGGTCTTTAGTCTTATAGAATTTGGGAAATCGTGCCTCCAACAAGCTAAAACACACACACACACACACACAGACATCATTGTAAAAATGTTAAAATCGGATTCTATAGACCTTAAATCGTGCTTATTCAATAAAATCTGGATAAGCGATTTTTAGCATGAATCCAAATCCCTGTTTTAGCGAGAGGTAAAAATTAATTGATGCATATGATATGTTGTCTTTATAAAAAAATTATATTGTATTTAATACCTATACATACGAGTATATAACGACAATATATTTCCCCAATTATATGAAAATTATCAAAAAAATTAAATGATGCATTTGAGTTGTAGTCAAGTGACAAATTTACGACTATATTATGTGTTTAGGCATGTGACTGAATCAAATAGCTCTTAATTAACAATTAACGTCATTGTTATAATCATCTGCTGCACGTGAGTGCGTATTTATTAGTAAAATAATACTCAAAGTTAGATATTCCAGCTATGAATTACCATACCATCCATAACCAGTTGTACACATTTAGTAAAGAGGACGGTGGATACATATACAAACACACGCACATACACCAATTATTCATATTACACTTAATTAAGTTTATAGGAACGCTGAGCGCTGCAGTTTCATCCGGTTTTTATTATTATTGTTATTGCAAATATTGGAGCGACGAGCGAATCATTGTGGCGACTCGACTGTGACCAATGTACTCGAATCGAGTTGTGCTGTTGTGTTTCATGAACGACATGTATGGCACGGCAGATCATGGTCGAACAAAACGAAACGACTCTTGCACTCATAAACATATGCTTTATGAGTTTTGTGACATATAGAACATAATTATACATTTTTTATTGCGTTCATATTAAAGTAGTTGATAATAATGAGGAATTCTATTATTGATTTTATTTTATTTTCTGAAGTTACCTTTTGCTTGAATCATAAATATTAAATTTTATGATGTTTCTCATTGTATTTAAATTAATTCAAATTTTAAATGATAGCGAGAGAATTAAAAAAAAATCTAAATTATTTTCTTGCACTTCGCAGCTTCACCGTTAATAAAGGCGTAGAAACAGGTGTTACAAATCATAGAAAAATTTAATTAACGAAGAAAGTTTTTGTGAAAAATTAATGGTCCTCATTGGCATTTGAACCCAGGACTCTCTTATATGTAGTAGGATGCTTTAACCCAACGTTCCACAACCTTTTTACCCCTCGCTAAGAAAGGTATTGGATTCATGCTAAAAATCTCATATCCGATTATATTTTTTTTACAATAATGTCTCTCTCTCTCTACGTGTGTGTGTGTGTGTGTGTGTGTGTGTATATGTGTGTGTGTGGGTGTGTTAGGATGTTGTTGGTACGATTTTTCGAATTCTATAAGACTGAAGACCTGTGTAACTACGGATTCCTCAATCTAACTGTAATGAGAAGAGTTGAATAGGTTCTGGTAACAATTGGACAACAGGAAGTGGTAAATTCTAAAAAAAAACATATTAAGGAAGGTATTGTCTTTGGTCAAAAATTTCAATAGTGAATTTTCAATGAATAACTACGTTTTGAGGTACCTACGATACGAATTTACTATTTTACGACGAGGTCTGTATGTGTGTGAGCGCGTCTGTGTGTGTGTGTGTGTGTGTGTGTGTGTGTGTGTGTGTGTGTGTGTGTGTGTGTGTGTGTGTGTGTATGTTTCTATGTGACGATTGTTTCGGATCAGATAAATCCAATACCATGATTCCAAAACTTATATTTTTTCGGATTCCTCGAGTTTAGATCCATATAAAGATATCATTAGATTCTGGTTATAATTGGCCCACCGGAAGTACCTACATTTGCAAATTTTAACAGTTTTCATTTACTTCACATTTAATCTTATTATATTTTAAAGAATATGTTATTCTCTATACGATGTGATTGTATTTTATACTTCATATTTAATAGATATAGAGTTAATGAATTATAAATATATCAGCCAGCTATTCTAACCATGGAAACTGCTAATATATTAAGATAATTCAAATTGACAGATGTCAGTATCAATGAAAAGAAAATAAATGTGGCAGAGATGAAGATGTTGAGATAGATGTTGGGAAAGACCCAAAAGGATAAGGTAAGGAATTGGTTTGAATATGTCATGAGGAGAGATGAAAAATATATTGGAAGAAGAATGAATAGATTAGTAATAGAAGGTGGAAGAAACAGAGGAAGATCAAAGATAAGATGGAAGGATTGTATTCCGGAAAACTTGAGAGAAATGAAACTGAATGAGAACGACACGTAAAACAGAAATGAATGGAAGAAGAAAATAAAAAATAGCGACCCCTAACGAATGGGGAAAGCTAAAGACGAAGATGTGAGTGTCAAGTGCAATTTGCATAGTTTATGTATGAAATAATTTTACTGGAAATGTAGGATCTTTTGCAAGAAGGACTGACGGAAAGTAATGTGCTGGCCACATCAGATTTTTTATTAATACATCAATGCATATGTCTGGTTTTATTTTGTTGTTTTTATATATGTTTTTTTAGTTAATGAAGAGTGCTGAATTCAACCTAATGTCTGCCCTGTTCGTATTTTCTATAAATGTTGCACGATTTATCAATTTCATTGATACGTTGTAAACACATTTCTCTATTTACAGGGTTGATAAAATGATTGGACGAGCAGTCTTCTGTAACAATTTACTTGTATGTTAACGTTTCAATTACTACCGTAATCTTCTTCAGAGCTTGACATAGATATAAATTGTTGTAGAAGACTGCCAGTCTGGTAATTTCATCAACCCTCCAATGAATTTAATTGGTCGATTATTGTTTTCATGAAATCTTTCAATTTAGTCCAACAATTTTGTCAAATTTTCATTGATTCTTGAATCTAACATAACTCAAACTTTTCAAAACTATTTCAAAATAATTTTTGACAGTGGTCATTGTATGATTGTTAAACATGTCATCTTTCAAAGAATAATATTTTCTAAAGAGTGAAAAAACCATAATAATAAATTTTATATATTCATCTTACAAATATTATCTCTGTATGCAAGTATTTGAAGTATAATACGTGGTAATTTGTTCACAAAATATCCTTTCTAGCTGCAAGATTTATTCCTTGATGCAAACTTGAAAAACTTATATAAATGACATTTTTTGACTGGATTCCAATACTTCTTTACGATATTTGCATTGTTGGGAAGAAGAAGTCCAAAGCAATATTTCAGCAGTATTTGCAGGCGATGTGCATTTGACACTTGCCTTCGGCATAGCCGCCTCTATTTCACGACACACTAGCAAGGGATTTACAAAGCGAGCAATAAACACATATTGTCTATGTTTATATTCTTTCTACACCACTGTAGATGTATGTTTGACATTTCGAAGGCTTCCAGTTGGATTGAAAGGATTTTACTACTGTAGTAGAAAGGCGTAAAAGACGAGTCATTTTATGTGATAGTATACAGGTTGACAAAATAAGATAATTAATGGATAACAAGTTTTAGTTATCCTTACGTTATTCTTAAACGAGTACATATCTATATGTACTTAATATTAGGTGCATTTATGCTGGCTAGGAGAAAATATGTAATAAAAATACTCCAAAATATATTGGAAAAGTTTTAGATGTTTTATACGTTTGAATTTTTTATTAAAGTTTTATACATACTCAATAGATAAGTAACCGATTTATTTCTTTTATATTGAAGAAGAAACTGATGGTTTTTACATACAATAGTTTAGTAATATAAGGTGGAAGAAACATAGGAAGACCAAATATAAGATGGAAGGACTGTATTTTGGAAGACTTGAGAGAAAAGGAACTGAATGAGGACGACACGCAAAACAAAAATGAGTGGAAGTAGAAAATAAAAATAGCGACCCCTAACAAATGGGAAAAACTAAAGAAGAAGATGTTAGTGTCAAGTGCAATTTGCATAGTTTGTTTATGAAATAATTTAACTGGAAATATAGGATCTTTTGCAAGAAAATTTATGTGTAGGGTGCGTGCATTGCCGTAACTTTGCTGACTTTGGCAAGCAGATATGTGGACCTGTGTCAAAATGACAGCTATTAATTACGTCCATAACTGACAAATGTCATAATTTTTCATTCAAAATTTCATGATTTTCTTATTTCATGTGGTTTATTTATTATCAGGGGTGTGGAATTCAGTTGCCGAGAAAAGAAATCATAAAATACAAAAAAAATGAAATTTTGAATGTAAAATTTTGACGTGAGGATGGGAAAAGTTAAAGACGAAGAAGATATCAGTGTCAAGTGCCATTTGCATGAAATAATATTATTGGAAATTTAGAATCTTGTGCAAGAAAATTTATGTATGGAATTTGTACATAATACACAGGATTGACGGAAGGTATTGTGCTGGCCACATCGGATTTTTATCCAGAGATGTAAGCAATGGGTATTTAGCATGCTAAATTTGGACGGGATCGCGTGAAGAATAATTTGGTGTATGAAGAATGTATGGTTAGGAACAATGAGATTAAGAGAGTTGGTGTGAGTCAGTTGAGATGGTTTGGACATGTGGAGAGAATGGCTTGTTAAGCGTATATATCTTGGTGAACTTGAGGGTTTTCCATTGCGTGGCCGAACAGTGTGTAAGTGGATGGATGTGGTTGGCAGGGTGCTTAAAGAGAGAAAGAAGCGAAGAAGAGCATGTATGCGATTATGAGTGTGGCCGAGGCGAAAGAAGTCTGCTTAGATAGGAATATGTGGCGAAGGATGATTGTTTCCTAACTATTATTGTGATCCGGATGCGGTATTTCGCTACCGAAAATCGGTCACTTTAACATGTTTAAGAGTAAGGAGTTGTTGTATGATGTTGATGTTCTTATTGTTATCGGGTTTGTGCGAACCCACTGAGTGGGACACGCGTGATTTTATGTATGTATGTATGTATGTAATTTGGAGTTTACATCGTTGTACACAATTTTCCATTATCTTTTGTGGTTACCCATTTAAGTTAAATTTCCTGTTTCTTTTGACCTCGGCGATTCTGGTTCAACATTATACAGTTTAGGATACCATAGGGAGTGTGCATGTTCGTCTCGGTCAATTTCTCTCGTGTTTTCCAAAAGCCCGGAAGCCTTTAGGATTTTATTTAATTACAAGTTGTTTTTACGTATTCGTTGTACGAGAAAATGAAATATTGAACGCAGTGGATCCATTGTTTGTTGCCTTTTGTTCAATTGATACAGGTTTTCATAATTAGCGTACATGTATGTATATAATCGACAGTGTAATATAATGGTCTAATTGTGCTTTTTCATCTACATATATTTTTATTGAAACGTAGTTGTAAAAAAATGTTGCAAAAAATTGTTACAGTGTATGAACTGCAACAATAAATTGCGATTTTTTTCTGATAGTAAAAAAGGTGATTTGTTATAAAAAAGATAATTCAATTTGACGAATAGTTTCTTGTTTAACAATTTCCGCGATATTTAATCATGTAATAGAAAAACACTATGTTTAAATTTTATTGTAAAGTTTAATCAGTAACTTGGAAACAATGAATCAAACTTTACTTAAACTCTAAAAAAATCTGTTGTGGCCATCCCAATACCTCTCGCGCCCCGTATTATTATTTTAATTAACATTTATTGTACAGACAAAAAATTCTAATTACACCTAATCTTTATATTTACGTATTTTCTATAATTTTAAATTCATTCTATGAGCAAGTTTTCTCCATTTCTTCTAAATGTTCGAGGTTTTTCCAATTCATTAACGGGATTGGCGGTATTTCTAAAGGGTTCATGTAATATACCTATAATTTTAAATTTATAATTAATAATACAATAAGAAATATTAAATATCATTCCCAGAAAAAGCCTTCAGTACTATCTCTGAATTTTTGACACTGACATTTGTGACATTTATCTGTCATTTATAGACATTTTAATTTCTCAAGTAGTTACCATTGAGATATTTGGGTGTGAGCAGGCTGTGAGATTTACTACAACAAATTATTTTATAGATTATATATCTATATCTTTATATAGAAGATACCTATAATATTTTTTTTAAATATGTCGGATAGAGAATTTTGGTTTTCAATATTTTAATGTTTAGATTTTTTTCTTGAAATACTACTACTTCCGGTTGTCCAATTGTTACCAGAACCTATTCACCTCGCATTACTGCTGGATTGAGAAATCCGTAGTTACAAAAGTCTTTTATAGAATTTGAGAAATCGTATCTCCAACAACTTCACACACATCCACACACACATACATACACACACAGACACAGACATCATCGTAAAAATGTTATTGTCGGATTCTAGTGACTTTAAAACGTACTTATTCACTAAAATCTGGATATGCGATTTTTAGCATGAATCCAATCTACAAAAAAATTCACATATCCAGGTTTTTCCTCGAAGAAAAATGGATGTAATAAATGCCCAGCTTCACAAAAGATACGAAGTTTTAATCAATGAACAATCTTTAATATTAAAAACTTCTGGCTAAAAACGGCTTTCTTCGCTTTCTCGAGATATTTAAGAGTTTAATTTTTTTTTTAAATCAAAACATTTCTAAGAAATTATGAATTTAACAGCCTAATTTAAAACCAAAAGAAAAATATCTGGTGTTATTCTAATGAAAACAAATTAATGCATAAATTATTTTTTGTTTGAAATTCAAATTATAGATTTGTGTCATATATAAAATATTAGTGAGTATGCAAATTCCTCAACCGGTTTGTTAATAAGTCACATGTATTCAATTTTTTGCTCCGAATACTCAACTGCCTTGTAAAGCACCTACATAAGAAAAAAAAACCACACGTGACTAATATTGAAATGGAGAAGGTGAATTTTCTTATACAATAATCATTAGCCGAAGAAACCTTAAACAAATGATACTATTTATTTATACTGTGGACAAAAACTTGTTTCGGAACAATAAACATTGTTTTGTTTTTGCCTTTGGCACTAATCTGGTATTATTCATAACTGACGAATAAATAATTAATCATCAATTTTTTCTACTATCTTTAATTTTTGTTCGCCTGTCTAAGATATTACGGCTCAAACGAAACTTTTTTGTCAGCAAAATTTAAACAATATGGATAAAATTTGCTTGGCTTTTGACCCCAAGGGTTACCTGTTAATTATAAATATTTGAATTTGTCAACTGGTAACTACATCATCTGCTTCTTCGTTAGCTGTTCCCATTCGTTAGGGATCGCTATTTTTTTATTATCTTCTTCCACTCATTTATGTTTTGCGTGTCGTCCTCGTTCAAATCCTTTTCTCTCAAGTCATTCGCAATACAGTCCTTCCATCTTATCTTTGGTCTTCCTCTGTTTCTTCTACCTTCTAAGCTATTCATTCTTCTTCCAATATATTCTTCATCTTTCCTCATGGCATGTTCAAACCAATGTAAACGTCTCTCTTGTATCTGTATAGAAACTTCTAACGCTCGAGTTATTTCCCTTATACTTTAATTCCTTATCCTATCATATATGCCATATTCATTTACTTTTCTAACGCTCGAGTTATTTCCCTTATACTTTAATTCCTTATCCTATCATATATGCCATATTCATTTACTTTTCTAACGCTCGAGTTATTTCCCTTATACTTTAATTCCTTATCCTATCATATATGCCATATTCATTTACTTTTCATTGATATTGACATCTGTCAATTTGAATTATGTAAATATAGTAGCAGTTTCCATGGTTAGCATAGCTGGCTGATGTATGAAATTTAATATCTTTATAATTCTTTAACTCTATAACTATTGAATATGAAGCATAAACACATCGTATATATTTTGAAAAAATTATAAAAAATGGTATTTAACTGGGTGTTTTCAAGAAAAACTGTTAAAAGTTAAGAGTACTTCCGGTGGAACAAATATAACCAAAATCTAATCACCTCTGCATTTGTATCTATATTCGAGGAATACGAAAAAACTGGAGTTATGCGAACGATCGTCACATACGCACACACACACACACACACACACACACACACACACACACACAGACACACACACACACACACACACATACACAGAGACGCATACACACACACACACATACACACGTACATACAGACACCTAACGGTGACGGAAAGTAAAAATTAATACTATATTCCCTATATTTCGGATTTAATGTAGACACCCGATAGAAGTTATTTATAAAACATACATCTTTAAAATGGTCTATTAGTTAATGGGAAAATTTACTTGTAATATAACCGACTTTATGTATCTTAAGGTAATCGAAATCCCAATGGCGAGAGTTGAAAAACGGATACCATTTTTTTTTTGTTTTATAACTCGTTTTGTGACCAGCATTTATTTGTTATTATGTATTCCAAGTTGGCATTTGTTTTGATCAATATGGAGTTATGAAGACAATTTATAGATTAATTACTAGTAAATTGCTTGACATTCCAGTACATATATCAATTTTTTTTCTGTTGCTATAGCAACTATTTTATTGTTCATCCGTACCATAACATCAATCATAATTATATGATTATTTATAATTATATATGTTACTATACCTACAAGCATTTCTACATACATTATTCTAATTATGTTGTAATGCACTCTTATGTGAACTAACACTAAATCTCCGCAACATTTTTTTCCACGTAAACATTTTAATTAAAGTGGTAGCAACCTGGTTTTTCCAATATTTTTTACAATATGAGTATATTTACTTTTCCAATTCTGTTTTTACTCTTCTGGAATTTCACTAAGGTAATAACTTCTGTTATGAATCGAACCTTCGCATCTGTATTTGTAACATAACCTTAAAAGTGCAGACGGCAGGTCACTGCCACAGCAGGGACACGGGTATTTTGCGTTGATTTAAAAAACTAGTTCAGATATATGACACGTAACCGTGATACACAGACCTGAATAACAGGCCCTGACTTAGTACGGACGCAGATCTAAGATGCGATTAGTCTCAAAGACATAAATAAGATTAATTGTTCAGTTTAGATATTCATTTTCTCATATATGAAGTATTACTAATATTAACATTTATTAATAAAGTTGTTCACTGATATTATTAATTAAGATAACCAATATTAGTTCAGGGTTGATTTAATTTTATGTAAACAAATAAACATTTAATGCAAATTGAGGGTAAATTAGGTGTTAACGATTACTCGAAAGTTCAGTCAAACAGCATTTATTCTTACTATACCAACGTTTCGGTCCACCCTTACACTTTCTTTAGGGTCAACAACAATTATACAACAAAAATGTAATACATAAAAAATCTGTTGTGGCCAGCACAATACCTCTTCCCATTTTCATTTTATGTTGCATAGGGCGCTAGCAGTCATGTGACTTTGTTGGCCTTGGCAAGCAGATATAGAGTGAGTTATTATTAATGTACATAGGTGTCAAGTATCATAATTTTTTATTTAAAACATCATGATTTTCCAAATTCATTTGGATTATTGTCTTCGACAAGTATATTCCATACTATTGATGACAAATAAACATCAGAATATTTTGAAATTTTGAATGAAAAATGATGAGAATTGTGACATCTATGTAAATAACTACTAGCCGTCATTCTGACACAGATCCTGATATCTGACTCCTCGCGCCTATAAGCAACGAATTTAACATTTCTTGTACATACAAATAATTGAAATTTTATCTATTCTTTCATTCTATGAGGAATTTTGCCCTACTCTTCTAATATGTTCAAAATTCCTCAAATTCTTTGGCAGTATTAGCGGTATTCCTTTAGGATATATGTAATATTAACACACCTATAATTTAAATACATATTTTATTAACAATACAGTAATATATATAAAATGTACTCGTACCTCCCAGAAAAATTTGATTTTTGACATTGACATTTTGCATTTATCTATCAATCACAAACATTTAAATATCTCAATTATTTTTTACGCAACGAGATTAATTACAACAAATATAAAGTCTTATAGTTTTTGAGTAACGTCCTTCCAACGTTCGACACACATACACACACGCACACACACATACATCTACACACACACCCACACACACACATCGTAAAAATATTAAAATCGGATTGTAGGGACCTTAAAACGTACTTATTTATTAAAATCTGGATATGCGATTTTCTTACTAACAGTAAGATTTTACAAATTGATGAGCGAACACCGCAGATCAACACAGAACAACACGGCAAACAAATATGCTCTGGCTGAACCTTCCAATACACTAAAACACACTTTTGTTCTGGAAAATTTCAAGATTTTGGTGGACGAACAGAATTACTCCAAACATATTTTTCTTGAAATGTTACATATCAGGGACGATTGCTATAACATCAATGCAAGAACTGATATTCAAGGACTTAACAGTGTATATTTTGGTGTATTGGAAAACTTAAAAAAGGAAAAGGCAAATTTCAGGCCAAACTGAGTTTCATTACTTTCCTTACATTTTATTTAAATTCCTACAACTTGCTACATTATTATTGGTGTACAGACGACCAATAGGAGTCCGTATCAATGTCACCAGAATCCTTACACAGGATATTTCCGGCTATTTTCCGTATTATTCGGTTGTCGTTTTTTTAGAGCAAATGGATGTGTGTATGCTCTTCGAATTTTTTGTACGATGTTTAGTAAATTAATGATGTTTTGAACGAATGTATTTGGTGTACATGAATTGTAAGAATTTGTAAGATCTTACTGTAAGTGTGATAATGTCCATGTTATTTTGCATGTATTACATTTTTGTTGTATAATTGCTGTAGACTCTGAAGAAGGTGCAAGGGTGCACCGAAACGTTGGTATAATAAGAATAAATGCTGTTTGACTGAACTTTCGAGTAATCGTTAATACCTAATTAAATTCAGAGTTTACTATCCAAGTTATATTGGTGCACCAGCCTTAATCCCGTATAACACGGTTTCGCGTTACACGAGATTTCAATGAACCTTACTATAGCGTTCTTTCGTAATTCTTAAATAAGTATGCCTTTTATGTCCGTAGTTATAAAGATTTTTATTGTGTACTAGACCTTTCGAGAGAACTTTAGATATTTTTTTGGCATCATCAAAGGTTTAAGGAATTTAGTTGATATACGTGGTATTTTTCCGAAAATGGAACAAGCAGCATGTTGCCGGTGTTGTGTTGCTTGGGCCGTTTTTCACGTAAACGACTGGAAATTTATAAATATTTCATGTTAGACGCCAAGATATCCTGCTAACTGCGCTCTGTTTACGCAGGAAAAACTAGGATACCGGGATATCGGTCCTGCTGAGCTTATTATGCAACAAGCCGAATGGAAGAGGAATATGATAAATAGAGAATAAATAATGTGGAACGAATGGAAATTAGAATTTGCTTTTTACTTTTAATCACAATTGTTTCGATAATAGATTTTATTGAAATAATATAATTTATATATGGAAACTGGGTAGTAAGTTTTATAGTCAAAATTTTACAGGTTCAATTGAAAAATATATCTGAGGTTCGGTTTGGGTTTGGGTTCGGTTCAGATTCTGGTTCGATGCCCTGGTAGTTAAACAGGTCCTTAGTCTTATAGAATTTGAGAAATCGTACCTACAACGGTCTTTCTCTCTCTCTCTCTCTCTCTCTCACACACACACACACACACACACACACACACACACATCGCCACACACACACACACACACACACACACACACACACACACACACACACACACACACAGACATCATCGTAAAAATGTTATAATCGGATTCTAAGGACCTTAAAACGTGCTTATTCTATATACCTGATATGGCTTATTAGGTTAATTATGAATACAGTAAAATTTTTGAAAGATGTCCGATCAAGGTCGCTTACGAATTGTATAAATTCAGATTTTTTGCTCCGCCCAATATGACAAAATCAGTAGTGTCATTTGCTTAATTTTTATGAGGGTACGTAAGATACTAATGTTATTTTATTATTATAAAAATATATATTACAGTAAAAGCATTCAAAATTCAAAAATAAGTCAAGTGGTAAGTTTATAAGCAAATGTAAAACCAAATATGCTAAAAATAAGATAATGACACAATGTCAGTGTCAGTGCCTTTGATATAACATAACGTTATACGTACGGCTATGAATCCAGGCAATTTATCTGACTTAATAAATAAACTTACGTTACAGCGAAAGTATTATCAACAACGAGCATCGTTTTAAAGTGGAATGTCCTAACTTAGTCGAAACAATGTGAATTTTTGAAAGACGAGCGTGTTATATCCATCCTTATCGCACACGCTTATAGCCTTTGCAAAAGAAAGAGATAAATGTATGCCTATTTGTTAATTCGTTCATAATACAGATGACCTTGATCGGACATCTTTCAAAAATTTTACTGTACAGAAAATTTTTTAAAAGATGTCCGATCAAGGGCACCTGTTTCACGAACGAATTAACAAATAGGCATACATTTATCTCTTTCTTTTGTAAAGGCTGTAAGAGTGTGTGATAAGGATGGATATAACACGCTTGTCTTTCAAAAATTCATATTGTTTTGACTAAGTCAGGATATTCCATTTATAAACGATGCTCGTTGTTGATAATACTTTCGCTGTAACGTAAGTTTATTTATTAATTCAGGTACATTACCTGGATTCACAGCCGTACGTATAACGTTATATTCTGTCAGAGTCACTGACACTGACATTGTGTCAGTATCTTATTTTTAACATATTTGGTTTTACATTTGCTTATAAACTTACTAGTTGACTTATTTTTGAACTTTGGATGCTTTTCCTGTAATATATATTTTTATAATAATAAAATAACAGTAGTATCTTACGTACCCTCATAAAAACTAAGCAAACGACACTACTGAATTTGTCATGATGGGCGGAGCAAAAATCTGAATTCATACAATTCGTAGACAACCTTGATCGGACATCTTTCAAAAATTTTACTGTACATAATTTTCCCTTACGTTTTTGTTATTTATTTCTTTAATAAAAAATCACTTCAGGCATATCACTGATTTCGGTGTTCAGTTTATTATATATTACCCATTGCTTGTTGTGCTACTCTGCTTTGTACACAGATTTCGGTAATGACGAAGACTTATTTGTAACGTGTGGTTGTTTACCAGCCGGCACCTATCGGGAACTCATTGCTGGTATAATAATAATGATAATAATTATTTTATATATACCAAGAAGTATTTATTCATCAATTTATTGTAAATTATTTCAATTTTATTATTGGTCAATTTTCTCGTTCACACAAATATCTACCGTAATTATTCTCACGATACTTACAATGTTTTGATGATTCCACGATCATAGTTATTTCAAGCGAATTAGGGAGATCATTATTTGTAAATTGATGCCAATTTTGTTAGTAATCATTTTTCTTGTTCGTACAAATTTTTAGTTTTCCACGAGTTCACGATGAGTGTACTTATAGACAAGAAATATTAGCAATTACTGAATTATTTCGTGTAAAACTGTTTTCTATTTAACACTACTTTGTAAATAGATCACAGGCGAATCTGGGTAAGAGAGACTTGGATAATTGGGAAACTTCTGCTGCTGGAACTAATTGTGAAGTCTTGACATTTTTGCACCAGAAAACGTCTGTTAGTGAAATTGTCAAACCTCTTTAACTGAGACTGAATTCGCTGTTTTGATTCCTTCAATGTTTTGATTCTTTTGATGTTTTGATTCTTTCGTTTAGCTATCGATGATAAAGCACAACTTACCAACAATTTAATTGAAAAGGTCCAATCGAAATCAGCGAGTGAAATGTTTAAGGTTGTGTTTGAGTATAATAACGACAAAGCATATGAAGAAGAACAGAGTTTAATGCGACCAAATCTACTCCCTATCAAATCATTCAAAACAATGAGAAGGTTAAGTTGCAATGTGTTGAATGGCAAGACAAATTAAAAACAAGTATTAAATATTTCTACTTTTTAACATGGTAGAATCGTTAGGGCAGTCAGGACCATTTACGCAATACCTTAGTCTGTACGGCCTCGCCTGTACCATAATTCAATTATTGTACTATGCAATGCCAGAATCCAAACATAGAAAGCTTAACGTTTACTCATTTTTTAAATTAAATATCGAAGTTAGTTGATTTTTACCTCTCGCTAAGAGAGATATTGGATTCATGCTAAAAATCATATATCCAGATTTTATTGAATAAGCACGATTTAATGTCCATAGAATCCGATTTTAATATTTTTACAATGATGTCTCTCTCTTTCTGTGTGTGTGTGTGTGTGTGTGTGTGTGTGTGTGTGTGGATGTGTGTGAGTTTGGATGTGTGTGAGTGTGTGTGAGGTTGTTGGAGACACGATTTCTCAAATTCTATAAGACTAAAGACTTTTTTGACTACGGATTCCTCAATCTAACATTAATGGGAAGTGTTGAATAAGTTTTGATACCAATTAAGAAAACCGGAAGTAGTAGTATCTTAAAAAAAAAGTTCTAAATATAATTTTTTTGAATGTTTTTATTTTTAGTATTAAAGAACGTAAAATTCTCTATTCGATACATTTTAAAATTTTATTATTTCTTCTATATATTGAGATAAAAAAATTAATATATAAAATAATCTGTTGTAATAAATTTCAGAGCCTAAACAACTCTATAGTAGCCATCAGATGTTTGTAAATGACAGAAAAATGTCATTTTATCAAAAACCAACAGTAGTTAATTAACCTATTTGGGCGGTATTAGCAGCGCAATTCTAAAACTTGACCTTAAGTATATTTTAACTGAACAATGCCAGAATTGTCGAAATCACAAAACACAGAAAGCTTAACGTTTATTCATTTTTTAAACTGAATATCGAAGTTAGTTGATTTTTTATATGCTTCTTGGGAAGGTTAACAGTCTGGGAATCAGGGAAACTCAGGGATTCAGGGAAAGTTGGGGAATCAGAGAAAAGTCAAGGAATTTTAATACTTGTCAGGAAAAATTTGACCCAAGATCTCCATGTATCTAGGTAGAACGTCGTAGTAGATGTAGAAGGGTTGTGGGTTAAAATCCTAGTGAGGTCCATGCACTTTTCGCAGATTCTTCTTCGGTACGAAGTAGTATTTTTTTAAAAGTAAAGGCATATGATTGTGTATATTGTTGTGAATGAATGTTGTTGTGTTGTTCCAGAGACGTTGGCGGTGGAGGTGGCGGCGGAGGCGGTGGGTGCGGCGGTGGTGGGGAGCGGGAGGACGTGGGGGCGGGCGCGCGGCGGTGTCGGCGCGTGCCCAGTCTGCGCCTGGCGAACGGCCGCCTCGGTGTCGGCGCGGCTCAGTCCGAGGAGGAGATTCGCTCGCCACCGCCGGCCCAGCACCGGCTCGCCAAGGATGACTCCATCAAGATCAGCATCGAGAACACCAACACGTGCACAGACTCGCTGGTGACCGCGCTCGATGACGAGACGCTCCTCATAGCCGACTTCCTCTCCAACGACATGAACTACAAGGGTGGCAGTGGCAAGGTCCACTTCGGCGTCGACGATGTCTCGCTGTACGGGACGCCCAAGGAGGAACCGGGGCCGACGCCGCTCGGCTCCGCCGAGGCCGGCAAGCAGAGCTTCATCAAGAACCAGCTCCAGGCCCTTTTCCAGCCCACCGACAACAAACTCGCCATGAAGCTCTTCGGCTCCAAGAAGGCTTTGATGAAGGAGCGCATCCGACAGAAAGCTGCAGGACACTGGGTTATACATCCCTGCTCAAGTTTCCGGTAAGTCCTTTACACATGCAACAAGTTCCCTATCCGCCGGTACGCGGTACCCTACAGTGCGATACCTACTACCCTCTTACACACCAGTGATAATATATATGTGCTACATTACAAAGTGGTGAATACGTGAATATTCCATACATAGAACTTACGACAAAAGTTTAGTTTAGTGTATACGAAAAATCTGTGACTTAATGCAAAAACAACCAATGTCAATATTGGAAATGAGTGATTACAGAAAAAATACTGAGATTATCGTTCTGTAATATTTGACATTCTCAACAATAAATGTCCTTAAAAATTTTACTACATGTCTGCTTTGGTTATTATAATTACAAATACAAAAAGTATTTTCTTCTTTTATGATATAACATTGGTTTAAAGTTGAACAATACCATTTAAAGATTGTTTTTCAACTGTTAATTTCTGTAACAATTAGTTACCTTGAAGATTTAAATATAACGAAGACGGAGAAATATTCACGGACCTTTCTGGAATTTGAATCCAGGATCATTCTGTATCTAATAGGATGCTGTACTAACTGAGCTACAAAGACCTATTAAAGTCAATGTAGCAAAAGATATGTGAAAAATTCATTATTTTCATTGAAATTTTGTAGCTTAGTACAAAATCCTTACTAGATATAGGAGAGTCCTGTTTTAGGCCCGGTATTTTCACTTCCGAATAAAGATAAATTTAACCTTCGGATAAATATTTTTGGTGTCTTTACACTTGCACATAAATTTATTAAAAAGAATAACATGTGTTATTCGCGGAATAAATTATTTGGTAGTTGGGTAGTGAATAAAGGGTTTATTAGTATGTTCATTACATTTCTATGTATTGCAAATATATTAACAATTATTCAATATTTTTTATGATTATGATACTTTGACCTATGAATTAGTAAATAATATCACATCAAGGAATTTTTTGACAGACTCCGATTATGAAAACAAGCAGTTCTCAATTTATTTTTACACATTTGTCTTCGTATTTGATCTCAAACAGTGGATAGGTAAATTTGACGCTGGATATTGGATACTTGTTGAATACAATGAAATTCATTTACTTCGAACAGAAAGGAATATATAAAAATTATAAGGACAATTTTACAATATACATGAATAAGATAAACACTCGGTTGTTTCACAAAATTAAAGAAAATTCTTTATTGTACAATTTATACTATTTTAGCGGTGTAGATTTGGGTTTCAAGAAATGGGGAATGTACGAAATCTAACTGTCCGTTCATTAAAGGGGTGTTATTGGAAATGGCTTCCAGGAGAAGTAGTCTTACTAAATTATTTTCGACATGTAAAATTGATACATTTTCAAAATTACAATTACTTTAATTTTTTAAAAGAACCGACTGTTTTTCTTATTCATTTTGAAAAATGTTTCACCTAGTGCCAACAGGTTCCTCTATTGATTTTACAATATACATATTTCGTTTACCTGCAATAGATGGTACATTTGTTAAATTACAGTTTCCCGGGGCTAAAAATGCAGAATAATATAGATGACATTAAGGATGTCAAATAAAATTTGACAAGTACGGATTCAAAAGTTGACACATTTCATCCTTGTCTGTTTAACGTAGCAACTGAAAACTCCATCCTTCTCCACTGACACAAATTCATTCTACAAGGTTACCAATTCACGAACGTTGAAATTATTCGACAGATAATTTTTGTTTTTGTCAAATGTGTGAAAAGACTCGAGTTATTCGTTGAATAAATAATAAAGAATAAATTTATTTAACGAATACTTATTCGAAACTTTATTCGGAAGTGAAAATACCGGGCCTAAATGAATTCCTTGAATTTTTCAAATATTCTTTTCCGTTATTTTGGTCAGAACATTGGTTGATCTTGCATTAAACTACAGAATTAAAACCATGTACCACATGCTCTAACCGAAAAATGTGCTTAAGCACATGTGGTGGTATTGTTGAATAAAAGATTATCAGAATAGGTATCTATTAAAGTGTATGAGTCGGTTTACATTTTCAACAAATTATAAAACCTACACAAATGGTTAGAAATTTCTACATAATTCTTTCGGCTACTTTAAATATAGACTTAAAACTGTGGGCCAATGATAAGTGATAATAAGTCAGCCAGCATCTTCTAGTCCAGACTTAGTTTCTTCCGAGACCCTTTACCTTTGGCATAATGAAAGACACTTTCTTAAAAATCCAGTACGTACAGTAAAACCTATCTTGTGAGGCTTATGGAATAATACTCACAGAAATATTTGCAGGACTAGGGATACAATGTCTAATAGAATTAAAGCTGGTTACTAATAACCCAATACCTGAATAAAATATTCAGTTTTTGTAAGTTTAACATCTAAATTTTAAACTAGCGGGAAGAAATTTGTAGAAATTTCTCACTATTTGCGTAGGTTTTATAATTTGTTGAAAATATAAACCGCATGAAATATTATGGGTTTGGGCTCGTACAAGTTTAGTTACAATTTTAAAAAGCATATAGTACTGACCAAAACGAGTAAAAATATTATAAAATTGATGATGCCAAAGTATAAAAAAAGGTATTTGGGAAAAGGTTTTTAAAATAAAAAGTTAAAATGTCTTATTTACAATGTTCTTTTTTAATTTGACAGACAGGTTTCGATCATATACATGATCATTTTCAAAGTTCGGTAGAGACTACAAAATACAAAAATTAACAAATATGGTACAATGCACATGACAAAAATAAATGCAATAATACAAAAAAAATATTGGAAAACAAAAAAATACTTACACATTACAAAGCACAGAAAAAATACTACGGAAAAAGGTAAATGCATATTGAATAGTGAAAAAGTAAATCATTAAATTCGTACAACTAGTAATGAAAGAATAAAGGAATCAACAGGATCTTCAATATGTAGTTTCCTATACTCGAAAACTATAAGAGCTACGACTAGGATTAAATGAGACATTTTGTTTACCTTTTGAGAGGTCATCTTAGATATGTTTTTGTTTTTAAAAATAATCAATGAATTGTATTTAAAAAAAAATGTTGTGGCGACCATAACCAATATTTAATTTTTAAATGTTAATAAAAAAAATATCTATTTAATCTATTTAATGACATATCTTTGTCGGTATTTCTTCGATTCGTTTGTTCGTAGTTGTGAAACACCCTGTACATAAAGATTAAACAATAATACTTAGAATATGAATGTAGAACGTCAAAATAAGAATCTAAATTAATAAAAGAAATTCCGTAAATTCTTCATTGAAAGTGTTATTGACTTGTGATGTTACGATAAAAATAAATGCATTGTTTCGTTGTTCCTTTCACTTTATTTTATCGAAACTCAACAAAATTTGATTTCAATTGTTAGTAATAAATATTCCAATCAAGATTTAACTAAAAATTTCAATTATTTTTATGCACCATTAAATTAATGTCGGTCAGCCACGTGCATTTTCAATAATGAGTTCAACGCTTGTCTCTTGTCTCCGAGTTAGAGGTCATCATTGAGAACAAAATATTTACATTTGTTTATTAAATTTTAATTGTTTGAGTGCAATAAAATGAATCACACTTAATATTTATGAACTATTATATGTAGATCAGTTAGTAGGCTGGAGCTGAAGAAGTCAACGTTTCTTAAATGAAGTATTTGTTAGCATTCCTCTAAACTTGTTTTGTCTTGTTTTAAAGTCTTATTTCTTTATTTTAAGTTGGCCGTAAATAGGAACATGTTGCAATGAATTACATATAAAAAAAATATTATCTTACATAATATATATTTTTACTTCCTTGTACGTAAGTAAAGGAAGTATTGTAATCGCGAAAAATTACGGTTTTCAGATTTCAGCGGAAATATCCATTTTGGTCATCCCTAAATCCATTTTGACTAATTTCGTCGTGACGTACGTACGTCCATACGTACGTACGTATCTCGCATAACTCAAAAACGGTAAGCCGTAGAAAGTTGAAATTTTGTATTTAGGACTCCTATAACATCTAGTTGTGCACCTCCCTTTCTGGTTATTACACAATTTCCAGAAGTGGCACTTTACATGAAGCCTATAATAGATTTTAATGAAAAACTGTTTTAAAATATAATCCAAAACTTTTCAAATTTGGTATACAAGACTTTTAAGTCCATCGAAATAACATAAAAGATTTTGGTTAAAATAGGCTAACCGGAAGTGGTACATTATTTGAAGTTGTTAACAGTTTTTCTTAAATAAAATGATTTTATTTTGATTTTAGAAATAAATGCTTCAAATAAAAGTTTTAGAGAATTAATTTCTGCGTCTAGCACATCAAGTATTATTAAATTAGCCCATTGCATAAGCGATATATGTAAATTTAAAAATTATATATTTTTTGTTTTTGTAATAAAGCATGCTATGGATTAGGACAAAAACATAAAAAAAATGTTCATGTCAAATTACGTTAAATACGTGCAACTTTATAATTCGTACAATAACAAATATATTTTTATTATGAAATTAGTCATATTCATTGTTGTAATCAAATATTTCTTTGTTGTAATCAAAACTCTCTTTAAAAAGAACCGGGTTAGATTATGGTCACTATTTATCTTACTGTTTTGAAGTTAAAATTAATATTTTGTAATTTATTTATTAAAAAAATAGGTATTGTTTAATAATCGTACAAGGAAGTCATGTGGTGTCCACATCAGATTTTTTATTTGCATAATGCCGATTTCTATTTATAAATACAAATTGATATAAGAAAATAAAATAAAATTTTAATACTATGTATATACCAGCATGAAGTGAATTTTATATTGGTAATTAAAATATATACTAAAAGATATCGCTGCCTATATACCGCGTATCTTTATATTTCTTATATGGATATCTGCTTCAAATCTGTTGTAGGTACGTACAGGAAATACAATGTTAATTATTTTTATTCACAATCATTATAAAAATATGTCGATTCCTAACCTTTTAGAAGTTGGGAAATACGTTATTCCTAACTACAATGACAATCTTGTGGGTGGGAAATAACAGACTTCACTTCCACCCTACGAGTTGCAAATGTTTAGCAATATTGTCATAGATCCTTATAATAAAGTAGGCTAAAAAAAATTTAATTGAGCTGCCAAAAATATTAACAAAATTAAAAGTTGTAACCGAATGATTTATTCTGAAAATTATTGATTTAAAAAGATGATGATTGTGAATAAAATAGTATACATACCTCTGTGCGAGTTACATAACAGCCTCGCGTTGTATCTCTTAATGTACATAAGCTCTCGGCTGTAATGGAACATATCCCACATTGGATGTAATAGGTACCGTGAGTATTTTTTAACATGAAACATAGATTTGTCATATCCATGGTTACGACTTGACATTTGATTGACAGCAATGTATTTGCCTGTCTCATTTAAAATGAAACATAGGGGATGAATTTGACAGAAGTATTATATTTAAATATTGAGCAATAATATTCCCGTTAATAAAAAATGGCCCAATAATGTGGGTTCCTATTATGCCAGCCCAAACATTAACTTTCTCGGGTCGTTGAGTCCTCGTACTATGATACAAATGTAGATTTTCCCTGGACCAATACCGACAATTTTGTGAATTTACCTCGCCATGAAAATAAAAAGTTGCTTCGTCCGTAAAAAGTATATTTTGCAGCACATCTGGATTGTTATTAACGTTTTCAAACATTCTTTCACAAAAATTTATTCTTCGTTTCGTATCGTCCATAACTAACTCCTGGTGATTTTGGAAATGGTATGATCTGTAATGATCCTTTTTAAATAGTCTGTGTACAGTAGCTTTGTTTACAGCAGTAGCTTGCCCAATCTCTCTTAATGTTAATCTGTTCTTTTTTTGTATTAAAGTCAGAATTTCATGTTTTTTCTGCGCAGTTAATATATTACAGGATCTATTCCTACTGTTATGTGCAGGCTCGATGCAACCATTTCCTCTAAAGGTATTCATTATTCTTAATATTTTTGCTGCACTTGGTGTAGGTCTGTCAGAAAATGAAGCGCGGAACAAGTCCGACACTTGCTTAAACTTGGATTAAAATTCGAATAATACCACTTAATAATCTGCACCTTCTCTTCCACAGTATAAACCATTGTATTTCAAATTGGTTTTTTGACACTGACAGAGTAGACAAATGTCAAAATTATCCCCTATGTTTCATTTTAAATGAGATAGGCAAATACATTGCTGTCAATTAAATCGTAACCATGGATATGACAAATCCCATGTTTCATGTTAAACAATACTCACGGTATACTATATTTTGCTGTAGTTACTTACGTATTAATATTAGAGGAAAGTCGAAAGTACGCATAGGAAATATAATGTAAAATTTTTCATTTTGCTATGGTTTCTTTCCTATTAATTGTGGAACATTTCTGTAACCAGATGACAATTGTCATTTAAAATCGTCTACATACCTACAATATTGAAGATACTGTTAAAATAATGTGTGCTAAACAGTGACACAAATTTGCAGTCCAGGTTTTAAATCGTTCTTCTAAAACCGCAAAAAATTCACGCCGAGTGTCCTGTGCTTTTTGCGTCCTCTTTTCAAAATGAGTTATTCGTTCAGTGAAACGTGTTTCATGTGGTGAAATAACGAACGGCCGTGATAAGTTCACTGCCAAATGTAAATTAAAATTGTTTCGCTACTTGTGTAAAAACTGCCATAAATTATTTTCCTATTCGTTCATCAGTACAAAATCAATAGCAATGAACTATTTCCATTTAACCTCGCCGTATTTAGTCATAAACTTTTATGGTTTCCTAATAAAACAAAGTTTATTAGTCGTGTGTAAAATTCTGCACTAGTTGGATGCAATTGCGTTGAATCAGTTTGTTATGGAGTTGTAATTATTAAATAGCTATTTACTTAAACTTGCATAATTAATCCTGCAAGATCATTGAAACTAAAAATGGTTTGCGCAACTTGTATTCGACCAATATTTAAACAAAAATTTGGCGTATCGTTTTATTTTAAATTATCAAGAAACAAATTATAAAACCTACGAAAATAACAATCAAGCATCTGGTGATCCACACCTATTTACCTAGGAAAATTTCTTTTAAGCGGAAGCGGAAAAAGGCGGGCTCTATTAATTTTCTACTTGTATTGCTATAACAAATAATCAATAGGATTTAAAATTAAAACCTTCAAAAATTGGAAAAAATTTGAATTAGACTTTATTTAAAAAAATTATTTGTTATAGTTACAGATCATCCTTTTTTTGTAAGCCTGGTACTAACTTAAAGATTTTATTTTATAACTTATACCGTGACATAAGCATCAAAAGTAGAGTAGCAAATCTTACGTATAAATTTGGTAATAAAAAAAGTTTATTAGCCATGTGTAAATTCCGCACGAGTTGTGTTGACGCAATGTTAGTGTATCAGTTGATTATGCAGGTTGTAATTATTTGTCATTAGTGAAGCGTCGAGCATAAATCTTGGAAGCTATTTGCACTTTGATTGGAATTGCAGTTATTTGATGTCAGAATCAAAGGAGGCAAGGCCACGGTGTGAAGGCATGTCGGAGGTCCAGAATTTCAATAAACTACAGCTTTACGGAGCTGGATTTCCAGAATCGATGCGATGATCTTCAATGTCAGGGTCGACTTACACAGCGCTAACAAACAAATCCGTCTTTTATCCAAGACTTTCTATTTCACTACATCATTCTGACAAACGGACTGGAACATAGCTTCGCAAATTTAGGGGGTTAATTAAAACAAAAGTAATAAAAAATGTTATAGCTTCTTTTGAAATATGTTCACACGTCTGTTGTGGCCAATACAATACCTTCCGTCTTTTCTACGTATTTTATACAAATTCCACACAGAAAGTTCTCGAGTGAAACCGAGTTGCAGATGATTTTTTGGAAGACGCACCCTTTTTGTCAATACAAATAAGGGAGAGATAAATGTAACTTATTAATTCGGATACAGATGACCTTGATCTTTAAGATATTAAACTCTACTCTATTTTCGGCACTGACATTTATTTATCAAATACAAACATTGGAATTTCTCAACTGATTTCCGTGGAAAAGAATGGGTTGCGAGATTTATTACAAAAGATTATTGTATATATTTTTATTTCTAAATCTATAGAAGACATAACAATAGTATAGCCTGAGCGCGCAGCTCGAGAGCTACAAGCACCGAAGAAAAATGGGATTTTCTCCTGAGATGTAGTATTCAGGTGACTCTGAAAAACGGGCCACTCAAAATAACTCTTTTATTTATATATTATTTTATAATGTATGTTATTACACACACACACACACACACACACACACACACACACACACATACACTTCAAGTCTAAAGTTTCACCCCTCTTTAAAATATGCAAGATTTTTCTTGATTTACCAAATCTCGGGTATAAAAAGCCGTATATTGTCCAGTAAAATCAGTTCTTCCGAGACGAGCTCATCATCTGAGCTCCTTGGCACCTTGGCTAGAAAGTCCGAGTTGTAGACTTCTTCCGAGAAGAGCTCAACATCTTAGCTCCTTGGCTAGAACGCCGATGTTCTAAGTCGAGTTTGGTGATTGTATTTCGTCGCCTTTTGTATCTTCGATACCTTACGTAGAGGAGTCCGTTTGTACTTTATCTTTTATTAGATATTTTCATTTGTTATTTTCCTTTTACTTACCGCCGTTAGAGACTGTGCTATTGCCGTATCACGGGAGCACAGTCCCCTAGTAGTTTAGTCGCAGTACCGTCACAGATTACACAAAGAGTTTATATTATTTATTTATTTATATTTCATTTACATAATTTGGGAATAATGAACTAATTGGGTAAAATAACTACGTGTTTTTCTGAGACAAACCCTGACCTACCTCGGCAAAGAGCTACCCAGCAATCTATCCTCTCTTTCAGAAACCGCCGCTGAAGGCGCCCGAGCAAACCGATCCCTGCGGACAGAAAGTACTGGCCCATGATAACGCCGCCAGCAACCGGACCAGCATCACAATATTTATAATTTTCTCTTACGTTTTTGTAATTTATTTTTTCAATAAAAAAGCACTTCAAGCATATCGTTTAATTTATAATTTTACGTATAAAAAATTATAGGGTGCCCCATTTGAAATATGTCACTTATAGTTAAATCAGAAGCGCTACCATCATGCCAAATACTATCATTTGTGATACCGTAAGTTTAGTTTTCAAATATACCAAGACAATTAAAAAATAATTATAAATAAAAAAGTTATTTTTAGTGGACACAAATCACAAAAATTCGACTATCATCTTAGACAATTCAGTGAATTAAAAGTATAGAGTTTCTGAGACTCACACCTTGACAACGCAGACTTATAAACAAAGTATTAAACCGTGATGATAACGTAATTATTATATTATTTTTAAATGTGCGTCAGATAAAAACCATCAGAAATATTTATATGGAAACAGGTACTAATAAAATATGTCGTAAATTAACATAAAATAATTTTGTAAAGAACGGTGAACGATACAATCTTCTGGTTAGCTGAGAATACTGTTTGTGGTAAAGGATCCATTAAATATTCCGATATATATCCGCTTATATAATCATTACAAGCAAGAATAAATGCATGGAAATGCCCTAGGTTCGAAATTTATTTCTAAGTTTACTCATTCGAATAGAGATCGTATTTTTTTATATTTTCACGCATTGTCACGCGATCCCATGACAGTATAACACTTATTGTGTAAAATATTCATTATTACAATTAAATGTTTTTCTTCTTAAATGAAAGATGTAATTTCAGTATTCGACAAATTTGATATCATTGTACAAACTAGTTTTAACTTGTTATCTAGTTCATTTCTTGTATAGATTAATCGAATATTATTAAAAAATGTTAAAATATTCAACAAAATTTTGTAGGTCAATAATTAAAACCATTAATCAATATTAGAAAACAACTCTAAGAAATTTTTTTTTTTAGAAATGAGCGTCATAAATGCAGTGTCATTAGCTAAACTGAAATGTAACCAAATATCTAATAACTTCTCCTTGAGCAAATGAGACTATTTTTGTCTGGTAAATTGAAGAATGTGTATTTTATTTTGTTGATCTACAATTCGTAGAACAGGCACGTACTGAGTTATAAACTCTGAAAAACTTCCTTGCAAGTTGGCGGTAGTTTTAAAATAAGTTTTAAAAGTGCTCTTTGCACATGATACGTCATTTGCAAATTAAATTGTGACAGAACTTTTAAATTTACATTTCAAACATGGTGTGTACTTCTATCTTGTATTTACGTCTCTCAAATGTGGGAGGTAGAAACATACGAATTAGAGTTAAAAGCATTTGATTACTACAACACTCCTTACTAATTTGGAATTATTTGCATGCACTAACTTTTATAACTAACTTGTAGTTTAACTATATAAATTCATTTTGCTCATTTAAAATGTTTCTGTTATTAAAAGCAACAGTTTAGATGTTCTGATATACAAAACATGATTAAACTAGACTGCTCATAAAACAAAAATATTTAGTAGATGAGATTGGGGCATGATCACGAGCTAAAGAAAAATCTCATGTAACGTATCTATCTTATAAACAAGAACTAAATGATTATTCAAAAAAATAATAAATGCGTGTCCTCCTCATTCATTTTCTTTTCTCTCAAGTCTTCCGCAATAGAGTTCCTCCATCTTATCTTTGGTCGTCCTCTGTTTCTTCTACCTTCTATTATTAAGCTATTCATTCATCTTCCAATAATATCCGTTTCAACATCCTCACCTCTGCCACAATCATTTTCGTTTCATTGATACTGATATCTGTCAATTTGAATTATCTAAATATATTGGGAGTTTCCATGGTTAGCATATTATTTTTTTTTATATTTTATTCTTAATCTTAAGATACAAAACTGTACATAGAGAGCGTCAAGATAAAAGTAATACATATAACATATAACAGGACATTTGTTCAAATTGTATTAGTTGGAGGGACGTAAACTTGATCCTGCTGGAGAAAGGGAATGTTTAAAGTACTCCTCAATACTATAAAAACATTTATCTAGAAGATAGTATTTTAGTTTGTATTTAAAGGAATTATATGATGAAATTACACTAAGTTCCTTTGGTAATGCATTGAAAATTTTTAATCCCGAAATATTTGGACAATTAGCTGCTATGTTGCTTTTAACATTTGGTATTCTAAACTGATCTTTTGCTCTCGTATTGAAAGCGTGATGGTCTTTATTTAAGGTAAATTTACGTTTGTTATTATGGACATATTTACATATTTCTAAGATATATAAACAGGGTAATGTGAGAATTTGTAGTTGTTTAAAAACAGCTTTACAAGATTGTTGGTTATGTAGCCCTGCAATGCATCTTACAGCTCGCTTTTGAATTATGAATACTTGTGTGGCCCAGGATGAAGTGCCCCAGAGGATTATTCCATATCGTAGCATACCTGCCTGATGTATGAAATTTAATATATTTATAATTCTTTAACTCTATATCTACTGAATATGAAGTAGAAAATGCAATCACGCCGTATAGAGAATGACATATTCTTTAAAATTTACAAACATTATATGTCAATAAATAGTATTTAACTGCGTTTTTTAAGGAAAACTGTTAAGAGTTGCAAATGAGGATACTTCCGGTTGATCAATTATAACCAAAATCTACTCACGTCTACATATGGATCTAAACTCGAGGAATACGAAAAAATATGATTTTTGGAACCGTGGTATTGCAGTTCTGCGATTCGAAACACATATACATAACATACATACATACATACAGAAATCATCGTAAAAATAGTAAATTCGTATTCTAGAGCCCCCAAAACATGCTTATTCATTAGAAACTCATTATCAATTTTTTTGACCAGACAATACCTTCCTTACCTAATGGGGACGGAAGATAAAAAAGATAACAAAGATGTATTCATTTTGTTAAATTGTTCCTAATTCGTTCTACTAGTTTTTTTTTTAAATATTTACTCCATTTGTACCTCATTATCTTTATTTCAATGTACTATATTGAAAATTAAATATAACCAATAATATTAATGACAAATAACTAAATTTCCTGTATTGTTACTCGTGGCTAACATGCCTTACGAATCGTGAGTAATTTTTTCTATACGTACGTAATAAGCTTAATCTTTCGCATTTTCACAGTTTTATATCCTCCTGAAAAGTATTTGCATAAAAAATTCTTGACTTTGACAAGTTGTAATGTACACTTCATTTAAGATTTGAAACGAAACATGTATAAAATGATCATTTAAGTCCAGCCATGCATAAAACAAATTAGTTCTTATAGCAAGCAAATTGAATATGTATAACGTTACAGTAAATTAATTAAACAAGTGAGTAACTTTTCCGTCTGTGTTTATTTTTTCGTATCAGACCGGCGTCTAAATAATAACAGACTAAATATGTATTTTTGTTTTCGTTTATGAGTTAAGTAATATATTTTTTTGTAATATGCGTGATGATAATCAGTGCTGTTCAATTAAAAAGACAAAATAAGTCGACATTGCACAATTAGTAATCAGTTCGCATGTCTTAGGTCGTTTAAGACTCGTGTTTTGTTTTCCAGCGCCTCCTTTACTTACATAGAATTAATCATGTTCATTTTAACTCTATTAATTACACATTATTAACGCTTGTGACTCAGCAAATAGGAATTTATATTAGCTTGCACAGATTTTTCAAATTAACCTAGAAATTATGTAAGTAATTCAGATTGTGCATAATATGAAACACTGTGAACTACAACCAATTGTTTCTCCGCGTTATCCTGGGCATTCTGTATAGTTACAATAAATTAAATAAACAATTCAGATGTTATTCGTATTTCTTTGATTTGGTAATAAAAATATAAATCATTTGCTATTTATAAATAAGTCTCTTGGAGACATAAAAAGTTCACAATGAAATTGTAAGTTTGAAGGCAATTAAAACTAAAAGTTAGGAAACTATGTACTTGTTTACACCTAAATCACGTTTAGACAATAAATTATAACAACAATTGAAGAAATATTATTGGATTTTATTACAATCGTGACAAACAATTTTTATTAACAAATATGTTTAATATTTGGATTAAAATCTTAAAAAGAAAATTTGCAATAGCCATTTAATACACATATTGGTAAAATTGGGAAACACGAAAAAGCGATGAATTTAAAACAATATGAAGCTTCTGTTTTTCATATTTACATCTACAACATTAGTATATTGTTGGAGTAACGATAATCGACTGAAAGTTGGTTGAGAGAAGAAAAAATAGTCTAAAGATGTTTAATTTTGATTTAAAACCGACGTTTCGATCATCTTCATGGGGTCTCGTGGCCGTGTGCCTGAGTGTCTGGTCGTGAATCTGGGGACCCGGGTTCGATCCCGACCGAGGCCAAAAATTACGTCGCATTTTATAGGCACATAATTGACCCTTGTGGCGCACTCTCCACGCCAGCAATGAGTGCCCGTGAGGTGACGCCTGGTAACCGCCCGCACGGTACAATATTCCATCATTACCGATATCTGTGTACGAAGCAGATTGGCACACCCAGCAATGGGTAATATGCCGTGATGAAATATTTATTTATTTATTTTATTATTTATCTTCAGGGTTAAATCAAGTCAGAAATAAAAATGTTTTAGCAACAAAACGTTAACAAACATGGATGATTTCACATAAAAAAATCATCCATGTTTGTTAACCTTTTGTTACTAAAACATTTTTATTTCTGACTTGATTTAACCCTGAAGATGATCATTGTATTATAGATATGTCGGTTTTTAAATCAAAATTAAACATCTTTAGACTGCGTTCCGACTATTTTTTTCTTCCCTCAATAGTATATTGTGTTATTAGGACTAAAAGTGACGAGCGAAGCGAGTCGGGCAATTGCACGCGAGGCATACAAAGACACTTTTACTCCGAATGACATTTTATTTTTTCTTCAAACGCAGATATTTAAAGAAAAATATCTACTACTGACGTTACATTTTACGTAAATTACGTTTGCGATTTCAATTGCTCTGTAGCTATGGATACTTATTTGTCCAATTGTTGTAATCATTGAAGTGAAAAATTTTACGTTTTGACGTTAAAATAAAAACTGTGCAATTTTATATCCTCCTTGTGTGCAGTTATGTCGGAATTTTAAGTATTATAATGTACACCCCCTGAAGTTGTTCATTTGGATGGAAATCTAATAGTGTGGCTGAAAGATATGTCCAGGAATCACTGCAAAACAATATAAACTTTTGTTATCACTTTAATTCTAAGTATTCTTATGCTCATTACCGTCGCTGTAATTGTAATTTGTAAGTTTGCTGTTTTTAATATTTTACTTAAAAGTAAACTCTGTTTATATTCATAGGTTATTTATTTAAATTTGACAGCTATTGATGATATTTAGTAGCTTTATTCTTAGATTACTTAGTTTGTTATAGTAACATTTAGGGCGATATTACAGGTTTCTTTTATACAAATTACTTCTTATTCGTTGATTCTGTATAGTTTCTATGGATATACGCCGCTGGCGTAGAAATTAGCTATTTGTTCTTCGGCGGCGTAGAAATTAAACTTCTACCTTGTGAATCAAGTCACAAAAGATGCTATTTTTATGACGTTTGAAGAAAAATAATTTTATTTCATTATTTACCTTCCGTCACCTTCAGGTAAGGAAGGTATTGTCTCTGATCCAAAATTTCGATGGTGAGTTTTGATGACTGTATGTGTGTATGTATGTTTGTGTGTGTGTGTGTGTGTGTGTGTGTGTTTTGAAGCCGATAACTCCAATGCTTCAATTCAAAAATTATATTTTTTATATTCCTCTTTCTCGAATTACTTCGTTTTTCGACTTCTCAAATTTTCCAATGAATTTTCTCGGTAAAATATTACCAAAATGATAATATTACTTGAAAGAATATAACCTAGCAATTTCATATTATTAGCAGTTAGTAGACAATGTTTATAAAACTTTGCAAAATATTTACACTAACACCTGACAGTATATATACATTATAATTCAATCTATCAACAAAGCATGGACTTGATCAACTTTTAAGTTCTCATATGAATCATAACTTTCTTTAAATTCAATTTAAAGTTAAATAAGCAAACAATAGTAAAAACAAGACAAACATAACATTCCACAAATAATAAAATTTATGTTTATGTAAATATAAACAAATAAAACTGCATTGCGGTTAAAATTCGAAAAAACTGCATTTGTGCAAAACCTTGTTCACGAATTTAAGATTTGTAAAAACTAATACAAGAACGAGAACAATGACATAGAATACGTAATGTACAGGCGCGACACTGTAATATTAAAAGTGTTTTTGTATGCAAATTACCAATTTGCAAATCAAATTTTATAATCAAAACAAATATCGCGGTAGATGAATTAGTTAGGTGTGACAAATTGACTTCAATCAGATAATAAGAATATCCTTCATCCCTGAAAAAATAGTTATTTGATACTACGGATTCCTCAATACTTAGATCATGTGTTGAAATAAAAATACTAAGAAAATGAATAAAAAAATGTTACAAAGTACTTAGCATAGTATGAATATGCAATTGAACAATATTCCAGTAGTTATGTGTTAAATGTAAATAATAATAATAATGTTTCCTCTACACATGATTTTTTGTTCAACTTAATAAAGAAATATTCTATACAAGTATTCCAATAAAATTCTTAGTGTCAGCATCTGTACTACAAAAAGAGAAAAATAAACAAGCTGGAAATCCAGTCAAATCTGACTCAGAGTAGTTTGAAGCATTTTTTTAGTGACTTTGTGAATGAAGTGTTTTTATTATATCTCAACATAAATACCGGGAATACTTGTACTTGTAACGATCATTACTTAAAGTCTTAATTGTTTATAGTTAAATTAATTATTGTTTCTTGAATGTTGAAGGATCCTATTATGGTTTCTTTTGGTGAATTTGGGGCCTTAGTGATCCTCATGAATTTGGATAATACTTTATTTGTTACATATACAAGAACGTGACGTTTCGATGTGGGTGGCCATGTTGGCAAATATAGTTCATAGTTCTTAATTAAAAAAACAAATTTCAATTTTCACAATTTTTTTCTGTATTTCTTAATTGGTAAGTGATGATCTAAATATCTATTGATTGGTTCATTATTTTTAATATTGTTTTATAGTCTGATGATGGATACATATAGTATCCGAAACGTCACGTTCTTGTATATGTAACAAATAAAGTGTTATACAAATTCATGAGGCTTACTAAGGCCCCAAATTCACCAATAGAAGTTAAATTAATTCTAATTATAACTATAAAAAAATATTATTTCGTTTAATAATGATAGTTACAATTGTTTTAGTTCATTGTTTTTACCTCTCGCTAAGAGAGGTATTGGATTCATGCTAAAAATCGCATATCCAGATTTTATTGAATAAGCACGTTTTAAGGTCCCTACAATCCGATTTTAACATTTTTACGATGATGTCTGTGTGTGTGTGTGTGTGTGTGTGTGTGTGGATGTGTGTGTGTGGGATGTTGGAAGGACGGTTATTCAAAAACTATAAGACTTAAAATTTGTTTAACAACGTATTTCCCAATCGGACATTCATGGGAAGATCTGAAAAGGTTTTGGTAACAATTGGACAACCGGAAGTAGAAGATTCTTGAAAAAAAATCTTCTAAATATTATTTTTTGAAAATTTTTCTTGATAATATTAAAGAAAAATAAATTCTCTTTCTGATACATTTAAATATTTTTATACATATTTTATAGATTTAGAGATAAAAGGAATATAATATATAAAATAATCTGTTGTAATAAATTTGACAGCCGAAAGAATGCCATGAAAAATAGTTGATAATTTAAATTATTTGTAACTGACAGATAAATGTCAGTGTCAGAAATAATGAGTAATGAAAGAAAAATGTACTTGGAGAATCCCTTAATGCTTGATCTGTGACTATTATGGAGATGACAAGTCTAGGTTGAAGGACTTAAATTTGTTTCAAACATTATGGGACAATGTACACCAGTACTATAGACTAGACTAACTTTGAATTGCGAAAAAGCTATCTAATTCTTCTCAAGTAAGTTGTAAATATTGACAAAATTACACATCGGTATAAGAATAATCGGAGTGCAATCTATCCGTCACTTTATTAAAGGGAATTAGTGTTATTTAGATATAACATGTATGAAAAAATAAAATGTAAAAGAAGATATGTAAGAATAGATGCACAATCCATATATACATTTTAGACCGCCCAAAATTAATGTTTTTACTAGAAGAATATGAAGAGAAAGTAAACAACGTTGTTCGAATTGAAAATTGCTGTTACCAGCCTAATATTTATATATGGTAAACTCTACTTTGTAATTTATTGTAACATAATTTATGGTAAAATATCTTCATGTTGAGACATGCTATTATTGAATAATAAAGAAGTTTATACGTCATAGATTTATATGAATATATTATTTGTATTTATAAAAATATTCTTTGCTTTATGCATACAGCCAGGTAAAATATACGGCGAGAGGTTATGTGCTGGCCACATCAGATTTTTTTTTTCAAGCCACAGTTATGGCTCACTATTCTCTTTTCAGGTGTATAAAAAGTGCCCGCCATTTTACTTTTTAATAATGTAACATATGGATTATTTTACATGATTGTAAAGCACATTTGATGCACTTTTCAAATTTTTTAAAAAAATATAGTATGTTCCATTTGAAATATCAAAGTTAATATTATTACTAATAAACCGGAAGTGGTATCATGAATGTACATCCGTCATCAAGTAGCTTACATGTTGCTGTATAAATCATGTTATATGAAAGAAATTACTAACTTAATAAATAAGCGAGATATTTGCTGGGTCCATTAAAATATAACATCCTGTATATTTATATAGAATTTGTATATAATACAAGGGATAGACGGAAAGTAATGTGCTAGCCATTTTTTAAATAATTTTACTATTGTCTATATTGCCCAAGCCATTTGAAATATACTATTTAATTGAACATTTTCTGATATTTACATTTTTATTCGTTGTTAAATTCTGCATTTATTTTATATTCTCTTAATTTTTTTTCTAAAAAAATTAGAATGCAATGTAAGTCGAAATGACGTAAGTCGACTGTAAATTGCAATTATTACAGATAATATAATGAATTTTTTTTCTGGTTATAATAAAATAGCTTCTATTTATTGGGTCAATATTTTTAATAATAAAATTTTAACTTAAGCAAGTCTAACCTAATCAAATAAAACTTATCACATGAAGTTTTACTTCTCGATAAATTTCTATTTCAGTCCAAATATTATCTGTTTGTGTCCTGTTTTGAACCTTTTAATCACAAATTCTAGTTATTTTTGGTTATATTTAGTGTAATTCCTTATATTTTTTATAAACGTTCTTAACATGTTTTTCACATAACGCATAGTACAATTTTTGTATAATTTATTTATTTAAGAAAAGATTTCAAATCTAGGGGTATAAATTACAAATTATAATACATAATTTCTTTTATGTTTAGCCCAATTTTACTTGCAATTTAACTGGGCAGGTACACTAATAGTGTTTAGTTTTAGTTAAAATTCAGTTATTTGTAAAATTAGTATATGTTTTTCACTTAATTCTCTTTTATCTTTAACATCTTTCATAATAATTTAACAAATTTCTTACAGTTAGAATGTCAGCAATTCAATGTTCCTTAAATTAATTATTATCTTTTTCTTTATCAATTTATTCTTGTCTGCAAGTTATGGTGTAGGTCAAATAGTCCTCGAACTACACAAAACCCATTCATTTTTTATCCATCTTGATGGAGAGATATTATCCGATTTAATCTCCGAGAATCTGAGATCATTTATAACGAGCAGAATTATCGTTTTGAAATGTCAGTCACACTGACACTTATGTGAGATTCCATTGCATATCATTTGCATTGCTCAGCTTGTCTTATTCTAACGACTAGCTTTTATTCGCGGAGAAATATCTTCTGGAATATCTCTTCGAATTTAATAACTTTAATTCAGTTGCTGTTTGAATTAGCGAATAGCGACTCGTATTAGTATAAAGCAAGTTTTACTCAATACAAACAGCTTTAAAGATTGACGAAAAGTTTTACGACCAATGAAAATGTTTTTGAGGGCTTTTGCACTTTTATATTACTATTAAAGTTTGCATAATTTTGAAACGGCCGCCCAAAATGACTCCTCCATTCTAGCATTTTGGTATTTAACATTTTGTAACAATAGTGCTATTGCGAAACGGGCTTTTATACTATATTCTTATGATGTTAAACATAATTATTTACAAAAGTGCTTTATAAATGTGGGTTTGTAATGATATTTTATTACATAAAACCTACAAACGAAAAAAGGTAGAAACACTTAGATCATTATATGAACCAGGGAATGTAACAAAAAAATACTGGTTAACGGTTAACCGATATCAAAAACGTTAAGATATTAACGGATTTTGTTAAAAAAATAGAAAACCGGTTAATTTATCAGTTAAACAATCTATTAAAAATTAATAAAAATATATAAAAGGTAAAGAGTTTAATTCATTTTATGCATATTTATTTATAAATATGGAACATAAAAAAATATAAAATATTTTCGAACAAAATAAAAAGTAATTCTATCATATCTTACATAAGAAAAAAATCTGATTACTTTCCGTGAATCCTGTGTATTATGTACATACATAAACTTTCTTGGAAAAGATTCTGAAATTCCAGTAAAATTATTCCTGTTTAATATAGTCCTTACATTTCATCTTTGGTCTTCCTCTGTTTCTTCTACCTTCTACTACTAAGCTATTCAATTGTCTTCCAGTATATTCTTCATCTTTCCTCGTGAGATGTTCCAATGTAATCGTTTCTCTTGTATCTTTCTAGAGACTTCTATCATTCGAGTTATTTCCCTTTTATTTTCATTCCTTTTCCTATCTTTCCGTGTCTTCCCAACATGTATCTCCACATCTTCATCTCTGCCACATTCATTTATTTTTGCACTGATACTGACATCTGTCAATTTGAATTGTTTGAATATATTAGCAGTTTCCATGGTTAGCATAGCTGGCTGATTTATAATTTTAATATCTTAAGTATATATCTATGGAATATAAAGTATAAAATGCAATCACATCGCATAGAAAAACTGTTAAAAGTTGCAAATGATTGTACTTCCGGTGGGCCAATTACAACCAAAATATAATCACGTCTGCATATGCATCTAAGCGCGAGGAATGCGAAAAATGTATAATTTTTGGAAATTTTTGGACACACACACATACACACACACACACACACATACATACATATAGACATCATTGTAAAAATAGCATTCAATAGAAACTCACTACCGAATTTTTTGACCAAAGACAATACCTTCCTTACCTTAAAGTAACGGAAGGTACAACAATATTTTTAAATTACTTTAGATTACACTTAAGTATCATATTAAAAGTATTCTTGTACAAAAAGAAGAGAACGAAAGGAATAAGGAATATTTTAATTTATTTTTTGCAGAACTAAATTTTATAAAAATAAAGGTTATTGTTCACTGAAACCGGTTTTAAATTTTTGGTTAAAAATTACCGTTATTTTTAGCTGTAAATATAACTGTTCTCGATTTTTCGTGCAAAATATCGGTTACCGGTTTCCTTGTTTTTATAAAATACAATATAAAAAAACAAAAATTTGTGAAATAACTAATTATCAGATGTACGAGTACACTGGCTTGCAAAAAAATCGCGTACACCTTAAAAATCAAGTAACCGAGTTTTTACCGTGTTTTGGTTAATATCAACTGTCAATGAAGTTGTCACCGTTGTCACTGTCATGTCATTATTTTAGTTATCGTGGAACAAGTTCTTCATTGTGCTAAGTTACTACTAAATTACAAATATATTCTAGAAAAATTAAAGAGCAACCAAGTATTTATTTTAAATGGATTATAAATAAGTAAAAATTATGACTCAGACAAATTATGGACGAAGTAACATTAGTAATTTATCATCGCTCCATCAGCGCCCAGTACTTTATTTAATCTTAATGTTCTGCTATTGATTTGATTGACCACCCCTCTTCTAACTAAGAAAGTATTACAACTTTCTCGTTTTCTGACAATTTTGGCATCTTAATGGACACTAATGACACTGACTTGTGACACTGACAATGTAACAATCGAGACCGACTCAATACAGCAAAAAACAGGTGTACGCGATTTTTTTGCAAGCCAGTGTACTATATAGAAACTGCAGTGCACAAAATTTTGGACCACTCAACTTTTATCAGTATCTACAGTTACAGCGTCTGCAAGAAATCTGTAATCAGCATGTTATAAAGTTACAAACGAGATAGATAGCGGTATTTATCTGGGTACGTATTTGGTTCTTTACTTCTTACTACATATTGTACGCATATGCAATATTATAGTCTGACTAGAACATTTTATAAATAACTGTTAAAATTACTATACATTCTTTATATAAAACATTTTTAACAATGTTGTTGATTGTAGCAATAAAAATTGGTTCATTTTTTAGTACATTTCGATGTAGGACTAATTATATTCCTTCTTTATATGTAAATGATCAGTCAATAACCTTTTAAATAATATCAAGTATATATGTTTACACTCTATCAAAAAATATTTATAAAGGCATTTTTGACCTTTATTATTTGATGTTTATGTTATTTGACCTAAATATGTCAGCAGATTATGATAATTATGTGTTTGATTAATATAACTGAAAAATTAAAATATGTCAATATGTCATTCGCAGCATAACGTCACGTTATATTTTTTCGGTGAATTTAATATTTTTCAATACGAGGGAAATTTAGATACAATATACGAGTACCTACCTATAACACAATTTTTTATTTGGTTATTAATTTTAAGGGAAACTTCTAAATATTAAACTTGTTCAGAATTAAAAACTACAAATTGATTTTTATATATTTGTTATTTGCATTTTGGTAAAAGAAAGTATTTCTGACACATTTTGTGGCTCTAAATCTTGTTAAACGTGTGTCCATGTATTTTTTATCGCGAAAATCATATATAGACTAGAAAGTATGATTTAGAAATCAGTTTATTAAATATTCACTTTTTAATTCTTCAACTTCTAGAACAAGTTTTTCCCACTGACAATATTACTTTTGCAGACGTCAGATCAAAAATTCAAAGAAAAATAAAACGTAGGTCCATTCTTTACAAATAGTAAAAACAACTGGAAGACGATAGTAGTGAAAATCTCTCATCCATAAAATAAATTACTGATATCCACTAGTCTGTATATCTATCCATTTTTAGAGGCCAAAAATTACTTCGAATTTAATGCCACAAAATTGACCCCTGTGGTGCACTTTCCACGAAAGCAATGAGTGCCAGTGAGGTGACGCCTAGTACGCGCCCACACAATACAAATATGTCATCATTTATCGATATCTACGTACAAAGCAGATTGGGTAATATGCCGTGATGATATATTTATCTATGTAACAAAATGGAAATGCCGAGAGGTCATGTGTTGGCCACATCAGATTTTTTTATGTTTGGCCATTTTCAATTATTTTGGTTTAAAAATAGTAAATAAGAGAGAAAAATTGTAATACGGCCAAAAATAATTTTCTTTGAAGTAAAATTTGTCAACAAGATATTACTGCTTATGTAATTGGCCCAAAATATTGAAAAATGTGACACCTTTTATCAAAAAGCCCAAGATTTAAAAACAAATTTATCTATTCCTTTATACTGTGGATTTAATAGTCAATTTATATTCTGCTAAAATGATTTACATTACATTAGAAATGGATATAAATTTCTCGCATGTTTAACGAACGAACGCATTCCAAAATTCCTTCCATTTTGTATTATAAATACATATTGTTTCTAATAATTCCTGAATGCGGTTCTAGCAACAAAAGCTCCAAGGAATTCTCCGGTTCGGATTCTCTCCGCAGAATTGTTTCCGTTTTCTATTTAGGTCCCGTGACGTCATATCCACACCTGCAGCGTGATAACTGTGTGTAACTTCTTTCCTAAATGGATCTTTCACTAACTTCGACCTCATCAACTTTTCAGGAGAGTACGTAGCTTATTTGCTGCTTTTACGGTAGTTTTACTGGATCAACGCTACGGTTATGGTCAGGGCAACGTGAATTTTTCATCCGCCAACTTCTAAATTAAATTAGATAGTGGTTTAACGCATTTAGATGATTAAGGCCCTGTATTTTCATCTCTGGTTAAACTGTCTGTTAAATGTTAGTTAAAACGAAAAATGTTGCAAATCAAGGCAAAATATGTCAATTACAATTTGGGCTGTAAATTACCACTTCCGGTTTTCCAATTGTTACCAAAACTTCTCTCCCCATTAATGTTAGATTGACGTAATTAAACAGGTCTTTAGTTATATAGAATTTGAGAAATCATACCTCCAACACACACACACACACACACACAGACAGACAGACAGACAGACAGACAGACAGACAGACAGACAGACAGACAGACAGATTGACAAACATCATCGTAAAAAATGTTAAAATCGTATTCTAGGAACATTAAAACTTGCTTATACAATAAAATGCGGATATGCGATTTGTACCATAAATCCAATACCTCTCTTAGGGAGAGGTAAAAATCCAAGTTGTTCCCTTTGCTTTTTGAACCATTTGTAGAGATTTCAGTTTTTTGGTTGTACAAATTGAATAATTTAATGGGATAAATTGAAAAAAAAAACTTAATTTTTCTTATACAATCGAATAACGAATTCCACTTATTTTTTGTCATATCTCAGAAATGGGTAAAATATTTTGTCGGCTTCAGTAGCTCCATGGTTAGAGCAACGGATCAGTCATGTGAACGCTCAGAGCCACGGGTTCGAATCCCGGTAAGACATGGATGTTTGTAGATGTGAAACAATTCTATAATAGTGATTTAATTTTTAAGGTTTTTTAAAATCCGAAGATTTAAAATATTTTGGTGAAAATTGGTATATTTTGTTTTTGTGGGTTACACTTGACTGAGACAAAAACTGTACGTAGTTATAATAATCTTTAGCCATCTTTAACACTTGTCAGGGTCATTGGGACTAGCATGGGTTAATGCTAGACTAATTCAAAAATTAAAGCAGTACAGATTACAGAATAGTTAGAAATAAGTTATAGCATGTTATAGGTTATAGGTATGCAAGTTCAATGTTTGTTTTAATTACATTATTTGGACTAAACGTAAACCAGTTACACTTAATTTATATTGACCATTAATTTTACATACATAATTAGTTTTAGCTGTAAAGGGGTGTATTTTTGGATTGTTTCTAATTTATTATCGCTCATTTATATATAACGTTTGTAAACTTTAGTCAATATTCTTTCACTATTGATTATCTTTCACCAAACGACTCTTACATATATTAAATTAATACAAAAATATCTAGTGACATTTCTAAATGAAATACACGTTTCAAAATTAATGTATGTTTAACCGTTTTCTAAATAGTTACTCGTTGCTATATTAGTGTTAATTGAATATGATTTATGAACAGTTAATGTTGATACATATGCTATTGTTATTGCTTAAACATACCGGAAGATATTTTTGGATGTAGTTCAATAGAAATTGAATAGATGCATTAAAATATTTCAAACATTTTATAACATTTTCTTGCTGGATATAAATACATACGGATAATAAATGTTATAAACTAAATTAATGTAGGTATTTTAATTCGTTTATATAAAGCTATATTTATAATATGATGAATGAAAGTTGAACTTGAAATCATCAGTTATAATTTATTGTCCTAACATTATGTACACAACATATTACTTATCTAATTTAACTTTATTAGAACACATGTCATCTTCGAATTAAGAAACAGACGAAACAAAAAAAAAACTTATGTCACGAGTACACATACACTTGACACACTGGTGCTTTTAATATTCTGAACATTATACTTAGCAAAAATGTAAAATAAATTACAAAACAAAACTGTTTTTTATCGCTAATTGATAAGAAAATGTAAAAAAATAATTTTAGATAGTAGTAATTGAAGAAAAAAGATTAATATTTAAAACTGGGATTATGAAAATCTCTGAATTTTATATCAATTTTATTTTGTATTACATTAAGCTAAAAATATTAAAATCCAGTGATTCCCAGTGGATCGTAGGATTTGCAAATTTTTATTATTTATGTAAACTTCGACATACTGTATGTAAAAAAAACGGATTTATTTTTTTGTTTAAATCATAGTTTTAATGAGATTAACTGTCATTATTAACTATAGTTAACTGTCAAAAACTAGCTAATAGAGCCAGAGTTTTTGCAGACTGGACTAAATTAAAAATCTGTTTTGTCCAGCACAATACCTCTCGCCATTTCCGTTCTTGCATGAGTATAAGGCGCGACCAGTCATGTGATGTTGTTGGCCTTCACAAGCAGATATGGGGGTCCGGGTCAGAATTATAACTAGTAATTATGTACATACATGTCAAATGTCAGAATTTTTCATTCAAAATTTGAAGATTTTCTAAGTTCACGTGTTTAATTTGTCACCAGGAGTATGGAATTTACTTGTCGAGGAAAATAAACCACCTGGAATTGGAAAATCACGAAATTTAGAATTAAAAATTATGATATTTGACATCTATGTACATAATTACAAGCTATTAGTCTGACACGGGCTCCCATAGCTGCGTGTCGAGGCCAAGAAAGTCGCATGACTGCTCGCGCCCTATTGGATTTAACATTTCTTGTATATCTATATCTATTCTTTATATTTAGATTTTTTAAATTTAAATTCATTCTATGAAGAAATTTTGTCCCAATCTTCTAATTTTTCGAGATGTTTCCAATTCAGTTTCAGGATTAACATTATTTTAAATATTTAACTATTAATACGATAAGAAATAATGTATGTATGTACTACCCAAGAAAAAATAATAATTAGAATATTTTTTTTAAGAATCTGCTATTTCCGGTTATCCAATTGCTACCAAAACCTTTTCAACTCTTCCTATTAATGTCCGATTGAGAAATACGTAGTTAAACAGATATTAAGTCTTATAATTTTTGAGAAATCGTCTTTCCAACATACACACACACACATACACACACACATCCACACACATAGACATCATCGTAAAAATGTTAAAATCGGATTGTAGGGACCTTAAAACGTGCTTAATCATTCAAATCTGGATATGCGATTTTTATCATGAATCCAATATATCTCTTAGCGAGAAGTAAAAATATGAATCAAATATGATTAAAGATAGTCAAAACTTTACATTTGTTACTTTTTGTATACAATATAAAAATTTAAATGCCTTGTAGTCAGAGTTGCATCGAAAAACAAGTTTTTATTCGATAATAATAACAAGTTTATAAGAAAATATGATAATAATGTACATAAAACTCAACATTTATATTCGTTATACTATGATTATAAAAGTACTCGTAAACACATCTATAAAGTATCAAAAATGTTCTTCATTTACATTTATCTCCTATAAATAATAAAAATTTATTGAATTGTAACCGTACCACATCAAAATGAGAACGAATCCTTGTACAGAGGTCTTATAGTCACACACGTTTTACAGCCATAAAGGTCTTTTAATTGCTATGGTGACACTGACATTGGAAAAGAAGGACAATTAACTTTCTCTATTTATAGATGTTCTTTTTTCTCCACAGTCGACTTGCTTAGAACTGTGTTGTTTCCTCAATTGTTGCTACTTTGTTGACTTTGTTTTAATCCTTCTTTCACCGCGTGTATTGTCTGTGCGAATAGTTTTTCATACAGAACCGGAAGACGGAATATGCTTTGTTAAAAAGAAACTGGTAAAGGATGACTGTTACCACTGCAAAGCAAACAGGAAGGAGCAAAAGCACCTTTTGTTTTTGCTTTCAAGATGGGGAAACGTTTTCATTTCATTAAAAGTGGAATTAGCATATTCTTGATCATTCCTTTTACATTTTTATAAAATAAATTGAATAAACCAGATTTTTGTAAAGTACCTAATGTTCCGACGGTTTCTCACACCCCACAATTTTATAACAGAAATTAATTATTAGTACAAATATATCTTAATAATATATAATCGTGTAATAATTACTCGAAATCTCAGTCAAACAACATTTATTCTTACAACGCCGACGTTTCGATGTATACTTGTACGTTCTTCAGGGTCTATAACATTCAATAAAACAAAATAATACATACAAAATAAAATTAACACATATAGTCAATTTTTTTGACTCTGTCGGGTACAGTAATAAAACTAAAAATCTGTTGTGGCCAGCACAATACCTTCCGTCATTCTCGTGTATACGATAATGTATAAATTCCATAATTTTTCTTACAAAAGATTCTAAATTTCCAGTAAAATTATTTCATAAACAAACTATTCAAATTGCACTTGACACTGGCATCTTCTTCTTCTTTAGCTTTTCCCATTCGTTAGGGGTCGCTATTTTTGCATGTCGTTCTCATTCAGTTCCTTTTCTCTCAAATCTTCCGCAATACAGTCCTTCCATCTTATCTTTGGTCTTCCTCTGTTTCTTTAACGTCCTATTACTAAACTATTCATTCTTGTTCCAATATAATTCTTCATTTCTCCTCATGACATGTTCAAAACAATGTAATCGTCTTTCTTGTATCTTTCTAAAAACTTGTAACACTAGAGTTATTTTCTTACCGTATCTTTCCGTGTATTCCCCAATATCTACTTCAACATCCTCATATCTGCCACATTAATTTACTTTTTATTGATACTGACATCTGTCAATTTGAATTATATGAATATATTACTAGTTCCCAAGTTTGGCATAGCTGGCTGAATTATAGAATTTAATTTCTTTAAAATTCTTTAACTCTGTATCTATTGAATATGAAATTGTAATCAAATCGTATAGAGAATAATATATTCTTTAAGTTATAATAACGTTAAATGTCAATAAATCAAATTTAACTGTTAAATCTTCAAATGAGACTACTTCCGGTTGACCAATTATAACCAAAATCTAATCAGTTGTTCTTCTGGATGTAAACTTGAGGAATACGAAAAAATTATAATTTTTGGAATCGTGGTATTGAAGTTATGGAATCCGGAACTTTTGTCACACACACACAGACACAGACACACATACATACAGACATCATCGTAAAAATGGTAAAATCGTATTATATGGACCCTAAAACGTGCTTATTCAGTAAAAACTCATCATTGAATTTTTTGACCAAAGACAATACCTTCCTTACCTAAAGGTGACGGAAGGTAAAAATGAACTATAAATATCGCAATTGTGATAAAACGGCATATCCTTTACTTTCTGTAGTATAATACTGTTTGGCATCGGCCCATATTTTTGAGCCGCTCTATTCATACATGTTAAAGGACTGTAAGGCTATTTTCTTATACATACCTGGTAGACGTTTGATTCAATGCATGAATAGAGCGGCACGAAAATATGGGCCGATGCCAGACAGTATTATACTACAGAAAGTAAAGGATATACCGCTTTATCATAATTGCGATATGTATAGTTCATTTATAGTTTTATTACTGTACCCGACAGAGTCAAAAAATTTGACTATAGTAAGATTTTACAAATTACTACGTATCATATTTTAAATTTTGGCAGTTCTTTACCTTCCGTCACCTTTAGGTAAGGAAGGTATTGTCTGGTCAAAAAAATCAATGATGAATTTTAAGTGAATAAGCACGTGTGTCTGTGTGTGTGTGTGGGCGTGTGTGTGTGTGTGTGTGTGTGTGTGTGTGTGTGTGTGTGTGTGTGTGTGTGTGTGACGAATCGCATAATTCCAATACCACGATTTCAAAAATTATATTTTTTTCGTTTTCCTTAAGTTCATATCCAGAAGAAGAGGTGATTAGATTTTGGTTGTAATTGTGAACCGGAAGTACCCTCATTTTAAGATTTCTTGTAAAAACGCAGTTAAATATCATTTACTGACATTTAACGTTAAGGTTGAAGAAACAGAGGAATGGAACTGAATGAGAACGACACGCAAAACAGAAATTTGCATAGTTTATGAAATAATTTTGCTGGAAATTTAAAATCTTTTGCAAGAAAATTTATGTATTAAATTTATACATAATACCGATGATGACGGAAAGTAAGATTTTTTATCGTTGTTGGTTGAAGCTTTTAAATTGTATGTTTCTGATATTTTATATTTTTTGTTGGATGATGTAATTTTATCCGGTTTTAAAATATGCCATCTATCAAAACAATACATTACAAAAAGTTTATAAATGTATAATTTACAAAAAACTAATCAAAAATTATAAATGAGCCAACTTTTCGCGAAATCATTTATAGTTTTTTATTTCACAAAAAGAAAATATTGATATTTTACCATAATTTAACAATAAACTGATAGAAATAAATTTGATCTTTCGTAATTAATATTCACTTATACATATTTTATAATATCCGGTAAAAATGTGAAAAATGTAGAAACGAAAATAACTTTTTGCATATAAAAAAGTACATTTGAGTGAATAAACGTACAAATCTCTCTGAAAATCAATGGGATTTAAACAAATTTGTTAGCAAATGCGTTCTGCTGACAATTTTACTTTTTAATAGTCAGCATGGCTGCAGATTATATTGGAATTTTATACGAATATCTCCATTTGTCAACAATCAACATGCATTTTTTAAGAGCTAGTTGGCCTTGATTATTTGTTGACGGAAGTTTTGAAAAAAGAATCAAGTTTTAGTTGATTACATGTCGTAAAATTGTATAATTTGTACAATTGTTGCAATGAGCTAAGAATTTAAAGTTTATTATTCGTTAATGGCGTTTTATGGTTCCTAAGAAAAGTTGACAGTTTCTTTTCTAGTTACGTAATATGTAACAGAAAAATCTAATGTGCCAACACAATACCTCCCGCTATTTAATTTTTATTATTATTTATACATACCTATGGGGTCTCGTGTCTGGTCGCGAATTTGGGAATCCGGATTCAATCCCGATCAACGCCAAATATTTTGAATTTTAAATGGCTTCAAGTAAAGTGCTATTTTCGGTTAGAAATATATGGTTTCAAACTGTACCGAATGATAATATTTGAGTTAGAGTGTCCAGAAGATCAACACACACACATACACACACACGTGGTCATTTACCAAAATCTCGATATGCGATTATTAGCATAATTCCATTACCTTCCTTACCAAGGGAAAGAATTTTTATCTTTTATTGAAATAACAATAAAAATATGTTTTCTTTTTATATTGTAAGTATTTGTTTTGTATATTGTATTGTAATTGAAAACAAATCGATGTCACTATCACAAAATAAAATAATGGTAAGATTCTGGAGAAGAAAATATGGATAATACATAATAAATTGGATCAATAGTTATATTACTATATTATGCAAAGGAACTTAATGCAGTAGCCCGCATTTGTAAATATGTAGATATAGTTGGAGAAAGAAATATTTGGAACTCATTATAGATTCTGCCAATAGGTTGTTATAAAGTTTTATGGACTTTGCGGTAATGGTACTCAGAGCCAGGTAGAGTTTTCTGTCCTGGGCCGTACCCGAAATTTGCATTCAAGATGTACTTTTAAATCTGTATTAAAATAATAATTCGTTTTAAGTGTATTTCTTCTAACGTCAATTTGTAAAGTAAAAAGAGATTAAAATATTATAAGATGTTTCCTAATTATGTACTTTTAAATCTGTATTCAAATAACAATGCGTTTAAAATACACTTTTCCTAACATCATTATTAAATACGGCCCATTTCTTACCCTAAAATTGATGCCTTCAAGTTCGAATAATTTATGAGTCCTGACCACAAACAAACCCAACCGTCCATAAAAGATTGTAAACCCTGCATAAGTCAGTTCCAAATATTTCTTCCTCCAACTAAATGTATTAAAGTTAGCAAAAATTAAATGGCGAGAGGTATTAAGTTAGCCACATCAGATTGTTAATTTAGAATATTATTTCATTGTTTGTATTATACATACTTTTAAAATCAAAAACCACCTGTTACAAGCTTTAGGTCACTTTAAAAATTGCAAGTTATGTTGGTTATATTAGAATAACGGTGACAGCTTAAATTTTTTATTGGTTTTCATAACGTGATTCACAATAAATTATTTGCAATGAAAAATGAAATAAGGAGACAATCTTTCGGATTAAAAAATTGTTCGGATTATCGATGTTGCACAATTGTATTTTAGTCATCATCTAATATGCAAATTAAATATTTGTACCATAAAACTTTTCAGCAATTTTTTGAAATATAATAGCGTAATTATATTTACAAATTATAGTACAAAATACATTACTGAAACTACTAAACAAAACAATAAAAAAATTCTGTTTATGTTTCATCTGCGTAATAATAACAATACCATTGAAACTCGCACACGTGTTAACGACCGTCTACCTGGAACATGTAATAATTATCATTAACCCGGATTTGTTTCATGATTTCATCATTTCATCCTCGCTCAATAAATCCAATCGACAATGTCATTGTTATTGTGTTCAACAACACAGTTACACTTACAAACATTGCTCATGGCTTTCTTTGACATTTTTCTTCACTAGTCAATTTCGCGGTGATTGATTGAAATATGTTTCTGAATGATATTCCTCCCACAAACGGCGAAGGATAATTGTACATCTGTGGTTGAATACGCGGCAGATGCAAATTTGTGACAGAGGGTTATTTATCTTTCAAAAAAGCACTTGTCCTAGAAAACGAAATACGAAATGTGTGTCGTGATAAATTATTATCAAATCAACACAATAGACACCGGAAGGAGTGTATCAAATTCAATGGCGGCTTGTGTCTTTTAGGAATGAGGAGGGAAATTTTGTACTCAAAATTATAAGCCCTACTTAGTCAAAAAATTCATGAACAATGCTAGATTAAAAAAACTGTTGTGGTCAGTAAGTATAGGCCGCGAACAGTCATGTTACATTGTTGGCCTTGACAAGCAGATGTGGGGGCCCGTTTCAGAATGATAATTAGTAATTATGTACATAGATGTCAAATGTCAGAATTTTTCATTAAAAATTTAAAAATTTATTAATTTGTCACCAAGAGTGTGGAATTTACTTATCGAGGAAAATAAACCACATGGAATTGGAAAATCACTAAATTTAGAATGAGAAATTATGATATTTGACATCTATATACATAATTACTACCTATCATTCTGACATGGGCCCCCATATCTGCTTGTCAAAACCAACAAAGTCACATGACTGCTCGCGCCATATTGTATTTAACATTTCTTGTATACCTACACTCTACACCAAAAATTCTACTTATATCTATTCCTTATATTTAGATTTTTTAAATTTAAATTCATTCTATGAAGAAATCCTACTTTTCTAATTTTTCGACATGTTTCCAATTCATTGTCGGGAGTAACAGTATTTCTGAAGGGTATATGTAATATACCTATAATATTAAATATTTAACTATTAATACATTAAGAAATAATATAATGTATGTACTTCCCAGAAAAAGTCTAAGGATTTCTGACACTGACATTAATCTGTCTGTTACAAACAATTTAAATTTAAACAGATTATTTTATATATTATATTTTTTTATTTCTAAATCTATGGAATATATAAGAAAATATTTAAATGCAACAGATCTTCCCATGAATGTCCGATTGGGAAATACGTAGTTAAATAAATATAAAGTCTTATAGTTTTTGAGTAATCGTCTTTCCAACATCCCACATACACATACATACACACACACATACATACATTCATACATACATACATACATACATACATACATACATACATACATACATACATACATACGCACACACACATACACACACACAGACATCATCGTAAAAATGTTAAAATCGGATTGTACGGACCTTAAAACGTGCTTATTCAATAACATCTGGATATGCGATTTTTAGCATGAATCAAATACTTCTCTTAGCGAGAGGTAAAAAACTACAAATATTTAAGTTGTAGTTACTTATTAATGTTTACAAACATATTTTTAACAAATATTTATTTACACCGGATATGCGGTATCAACATTTTGTTCACACTTCCGTAATAGTAGTGTGCTAATCTAAATTGTGATCCGATAAACTGACAATTGATAAACAAACATTGTTTTAGAGGACACATATTATCAACAATAATATTTTGATTAAAAATATTGCTTCCTACTATGTAGTTTGTAGTTCTTATATTGATTGCCGATTGGTATAAATAATTTGGTAGGTTAATTTCGGAATGTTTAGACAAATATTTATACGTTCACAGTTATGGAGATAAAATCGTATAATATTTTCACACAACACATGTTTAGTATAAACATAAGTAAACAAATACTAAAATTGCTATTCTTTTTTAATCTCTCGCTAAGATAATTTTGTTCTTAATTTACGTACATGGAGAAGAAGGAAGGTAATCCGAACTGCGGAATATTTTTTTCCATACACAACAACTAGCACGTGTGATTAATGGAAAAAAATCTGATGTGGCCAGCACATTACCTTCCGTCTAGCCTGTGTATTATGTACAAATTCCATGTATAAATTTTCTTGGAAAGGATCCTATATTTCCAGTAAAATTATTTCAAAAACAAACTATGCAAATTGCACTTGACACTGACATCTTCTTTAGCTTTTCTCATTCGTTGGGGTCGCTGTTTTTTATTTCCATCTTCCACGCATTTCTGTTTTGCGTGTCGTCCTCATTCAATTCCTTTTCTCTCAAATCTTCCTCAGTTTCTTCTACCTTCTATTACTAAGCTATTCATTGTACTTTCAATATGTTTTTCATCTATCCTCACGACATGTTCAAACCAATGTCATCGTCTCTTTTGTATCTTTCTACAAAATTTATCAGTCGAGCCATTTCCCTTATTTTTAATTTCTTACCCTACCTTTCCGTGTCTTCCCCAACAACTATCTCAATATCCTAGTCTCTGCTACATTCATTTTCTTTTCATTGATACTGACATATGTCAGTTTGAATTATCTGAATATATTAGTAGTTTCAATAGTTAGCATAGCTGGCTGATTTATAAAATTTCCTTCCTTACCTAAAGGTGACGGAAGGTAAAAAAACATCTAATTTAGCTTTAATTTCCAACCCTAAATTGGCGGGAAGTGATTATCATTTCAGCCCAAGATTACAAGTTGTGCGTATACATTGTTTATTAAATAATACTAATACTTAATTTAATACTTCGGCGACTGGCGAACAAAGACGGAATGAACGCCCGAAATAAATAATCTTTTATGTATTTAATAAAATAACACAGCAATATGAATATTTCAAAACATTCTAAATTGACTTTATTTACACACTCATTCAGTAATCCGAACAAATCGTTAGTCCGAACACCCCCTTACATTTAGTATTTCGGATTAAAGTTTATCTACTGGATTTAAATTGGATACAGATTATAATACATAGTAGGTGAAATTTTAATCTTAGTGTCTAAATAAATATCATACTCTACTACGTTAATCAGAAATGATAGTGAAAACACTTTACTAGACAATTTAAGTATTTACGTCAGTTCCAAATTAACACAAACTCACCCATATTGTCTATGTAGAATAAACTCTTTAAACGAGTTAACGTCCTCCAAAACTCGAAAATCAAATTAATTTTGTAAATACATCAAAAGTAATTGAATTATAAATTACAAATTAGCCATGCAAATTGTTCTCTTACTACTATCCTTAGCTTAACATGCGCGTACGCACATTTCCGGAATCCGGAAACATGGTAGACACACACAATTACAAGCAATGCATTGCTATTAATATTCATACGCTTGTATATGTATTACCATATGGGTTAATACATAGGGTATGGCAGTGTATACAAAATTATATCTATCATAGTAATGATAGGTTATTATATGTGGTTAAGGGATGTTGAAAAAATTGTTTTTGGTTTGAAGAACTTCCGCTTTATGGAGATTTTTAGTATGAAATTTTAATGGGTTGTTATGTACGAACATTAAAAGTTTTAATATTATTGTCGTTTTTATATCAGTTATTAAGTTTATAGCTGGGAAATACAAATTTTGGTGATGTAAATGAGTCATTGAAGATGTTCTGGAATTTTTATTTTAAATTCTAATTACAACTAATCTTTATATTTACTTATTTTCTATAATTTCAAATTCATTCTATGAGCAAGTTTTCTCCATTTCTTCTAAATGTTCGAGATTTTTCCAATTTATTAACGGAATTGGCAGTATTTCTGAAGGGTTCATGTAATATACCTAAATTTTAAATATGTAACTAATAATACAATAAGAAATATTAAATGTCGTTCCCACAAAAGCCTTCAGTACTATCTTTGAATTTTTGACACTGACATTAGTGACATTTATCTGTCAATTACAGACATTTTAATTTTTCAAGTAGTTACCATGGAAATATTTGGGCTGTGAGCAGGCTGTGAGATTTACTACAACAGATTATTTAATAGACTATATCATTCATTAAGTTATAAACCAATAAGAGTGTGTGATTTTCCTTAGCTACCACGTATTACAGCGGTTATTATTGAGTAACCATGGTGAACGAATATACGAACCTTGGTATATTCGAATATACCTACCTTCGTATATTCACTTATAAGTGCGTTTGGTTATTTTGTTCTATGTACTCAGAACTGGCAATGTCATTTTTAATTATATTTACGGACATGATCTTTTTCATTCGATCACAATATCGAGTATACTAGTATAAATGAATCTGTAGTTAGACTTTGAGGAGGAAAATCGTGCGTTGTATGCTTTAAGTAGACATTTAAAATCACACTGACTGCTCCAAGTGCACCGAAACAAATAATTGAACGCATCTATTGTTTGACAGAAAGGAATTATGGAAGTAAAAATTTGACAAGTAAACAAATAATTATTTGGATCACAAATCTAAAAACTGCACTGTTGCTAGTTTATTTGAAATACAAGCATTTATTTTAAAATACGAGCAATTCAATGTAATATTACATACTACTACAACTATATTCAAAAAGATAAGTTATGTGGCATACAGTTTGACATTTCTGTCAAAATAAAATAGACCACAGGTCTACGTTAAATTTACTATTTACTTTTTAATTTATTTTTTATTCATGATATAGTCTACTTGTATACAACTCGACAATAGAAAATTCTCGAAATACTCAACGAGTTGCCTATTGGAAATACCACTCGACCTTCGGTCTCGTGATGTTTCCAGGCAACACGTTTCGTATAATCGAGAATTTTCAATCGTCTTGTTGTATAATATATGATTATATTATATATATATATATATATATATATATATATATATATATATATATATATATATATATATCTTTAAATCTATAGAAGGTATAATAAATTTTTTAAATGTGCCGGAGAGAAAATTTTGGTTTTTAATGGGTATTTGTAATAACATAAATTTAAAAAATAATATTTAGAAGATTTTTGTTAAAGTACTACTACTTTCGGTTGTCCAATTGTTACCAGAACCAATTCAACTCTTCCCATTAATATTAGATTGAGGAATCAGTAGTTACATAGGTTTTTAGTCTTATAGAATTTGAGAAATCGTACCTCCCACAACCTCAAACACACACACACACACACACACATACATCCATACACACATATACAGACATCATCGAAAAATATTAGAATCGGATTTTAGGGACCTTAAAACGTGCTTAATCATTAAAATCTGGATATGCGATTTTTAGCATGATTCCAATACCTCTCTTAGCGAGAGGTAAAAAAAACTGAATTGTGAATTTAAATGCACTTTTTCATATATTATTTTCAAAGTATGTAGGTATATGAAATTTTTATTACCATTGATTTACAAATACAGATACCACCATCATAAATACGTGATAATTTATGAAAGATCATAAATATAGTTATCAATGATACATGTATATTTTTTACCTTGTAAATGTATGGATCTATTTGCAATAATTTATTTGAAATTTTCAATGCCACTTAAATTGACATTATCGTATATAATTATCACATGATTTATTTTAACATAAAACATATGTAGATATGTACCTACTTTTTTTATTAATTGAATTAGTAGCATGATGTATAAAAAGTACTTGGAATTACAACGAACCTATAATAAATTTCAGATTTATTTAATCACATTACTATGACGTAACTTTTTGCTATTTTAGCTGCACTTAACACTAATACTGAACTAATCATATTTAGGTAGGGAAGATAATGTCTTGGATTAAAATATTCGATGCTGAGTTTAAATGAATAAGCCCGTTTTAGGGTTACTATAATACGATATTTCTTGTTTGTGTGTGTGTGTATCTGACGAATATTTCTCTGTTGATAACTCCAGCAATACAATTCTAAAACTATAATTATATTCGTCTTCTCTACATCCATATGAAGAATTTAACTTCTTAACAGTTTTTCTTGAAAAAAAGCAGTTAAATGTCTGCTCGCGAATCTGGGGATCTGGGTTTAATCCTGATCGACGCAAAAATTTACTTCGAATTTTAATGGCACAAAACCCCTGTGGTGCACTCTCCACCCCAGCAATGAGTGCCCGTGGAGTGACGCCTGGTAAGCGCCCGCACTGTACAAATATTTCTTCATTACCGATATCTGTGTACAAAGCAAATTGGCACACCCAGCAATGGGTAATATTTAATTCTCCACATGGTTTGATTACATTTTATACTTTATATTCAATGGATACAGAGTTAAAGTATTATAAAGATATTACATTTTATAAATCAGCAGATAGACAGATGTCAGTATCAGATACGGTAAGGAATGATAGAATAAGGGAAATAACTCTATTGTTAGAAGTTTCTAGAAAAATGAAAGAGACGATTACATTGGTTTGAACATGTCATGAGGAAAGTTGAAGAATATATTGGAAGAAGAATAAATAGCTTAGAGCCAGTTTTATAATCTCTGGTTAAAATTTTAACTGCCAGTTAAATAAACAATTTTGAATCGAATTAATGACAGCAATGATACATCTGTCATATGGCAGTTCATTTCGTTTCAATTTTGTTTATTTAACTGACAGTTATAATCTTAACTGGGGATTGTAAAACTGGCCCTTAGTAATAGAAGTTGGAAGAAAAAAAAGAAGACCATAGATAAGATGGAAAGACTATTGCGGAAGAGAAAAGGAACTGAACGAGGACGACATACAAAACAGAAATGAGTGGAAGAAAATAAAAAATAGGGACCCCTGACGAATGGAAAAAGCTAAAGAAGAAGATGTCAGTGCAAGTACAATTGGCATAGTGTGTTTATGAAATAATTTTACAGGAAATTTAGAAAATGGAATTTGTACATAATACACAGGATTGGCGGAAGGTAATGTGCTGGCCACATCAGATTTTTTCCTTCATGTAGTAGTCTCTTCTTGTATGAGATTTGTCTAAAAATATATTTAAATTATAAAAATGCTTACTCGTATCTGTATGTGTAATTTCTCTCTTTATTTTTCTATACAAGTATTTAATTTTACGACATTCTTTTTGTTCAGTTTCAACATTCCTGTATTCCAAACAAGTTTTCATTTTACATTTCCATTATTTGTTTTACCTTAAGCCCGCATCAGTCTGACTGTAGTTGCATCTTGCGATTGGCAGAATCTATCGTACCGAACAACGTCCACAAATACAAGTTCAAGTTATGCATTTTAATGAGCAGCATATGTAATGCTTGAGCTGGGAATATGCCCACTGTATGTTGTGTATGACAAAGCCACCAGTAGATAGGATGCCATGTCTTTGTATGTGTATGGAACATAAAGACAATATGTAGCTAGCGTGGGTTAACTCGTGATGGGGTTTCATGGTAATTTCAAGCATAAAACGTTGAGCAAATTACTAATATGGAAGCTATATATCACTGATTTATTGCAATATTGGTGACTTAAAAACTGCCAGAGCATAATTATTATAGGGCGTGAACAGTTATGTGACATTGTTGGCTTTGACAAGCCGATATGGGGGCCCGTGACAGAATGACATTTAGTAATTATCTACATAGACGTCAAATGTCAGTATTTTTCATTAAAAATTTCAAGATTTTTTAAATTAACGTAGTTAATTTGTCACTAGGAGTGTGGAATTTACTTGTCGCGGAAAATAAACCACATGGAATTGGAAAATCACTAAATTTAGAGAGAAAAATTATGATATTTGACATCTATGTATATAATTACTAACTATCATTCTGACACGGGCCCCCATATCTGTTTGTCAAGGCCAACAAAGTCACATGACTGCTCGCGCCCCATTGTATTTCACATTTCTTGTATACCTACACTCTACACCACAAATTCTACTTATATTTAGATTGTTTAATTCTAAATTCATTCTATGAAGAATTTTTGTCCTACTCTAATTTTTCGAAATGTTTCCAATTCATTGTCGGGATTGACAGTATTTGAAGGGTATACATAATACACCTATAATTTTAAATATTTAACTATTAATACAATTAAGAAATAATATATGTACTTCCCAGAAAAAAAAATCAGTAATGTCACTGACTGGATTTTTGATACTGACATATAAATATCAGTTACAAATATTTTAATTTTTCAATTGGTTTCCATGACATTATTTGGGCTGTGAGATTTATTACAACAGACTATTGTATACCATATATCTCTAAATCTATAAAAGGTATAATAAAAAAATTATATGTATCGGATAGAGAATTTACTCTACTTCAATACAAGCAAGAACAAAAATTTTCAAAAATAATATTTAGAAGATATTTTTAAAAATCTGCTATTTCCGATTGTCCAATTATTACCAAAACCTTTACAGCTCTTCCCAGTAATGTCTGATCCTTCCAACATTCCCACACACACACACACACACACACACACATACACACACATACATTCACACACACACACTCCACACACTCACACACACACACACATACAGACTTCATCATAAAAATATTAAAATCGGATTATAGGAACCTTAAAACGTACTTAATCCTTAAAATCTTGATTTGCAATTTTTTGCATTAAACCAATACCTCTCTTAGCGATAGGTAAAAAAACTCGGTATATGTATGTTATATAAGGTAATCGCAACCTATACTAACTGTATTTAATGCGGATTTAAACGGAACGCATATATTTGATAGTGATTCGTTCTAACGTTCTTTCCGTAGCTTATCATTCGTCTTCCTAGCTGTAAATGTTTAGTTATTTTCTCCTTGGTTGTCATCTCCTGGTATTTTATAATAAGCCTGTGTTTAACGAGCTGGTTCATGTGTCTCTAAAAAAAATTAACGAATTGGATTATTGTATGAACAAACAAAAAATATATTTGCTTATACATTTATTGCAAAGACAAACGTATCAAATATTAAGGAAATACCTTATTCTACAAGGAAACATTATTTTATTTTACAAATACATAAATTTCTCAGAAAAATACAATTAAATATCTAAAGATTATAAAATTATAAACATTTTTAGAATGATTTAAATATTTCTAAATATATGCTCATTTGTCAAATAAAATTTATGCATCCCAACCGCAAAATGCATTTGCACAAGTAAACACTATTTTACATAACCACAACTGTCTCATAAAATCGCATTACATAGTTCGCAAATTCTACCGAATGCATACATGATACTCTATTCAGAAATAATAAACAACGATAGTTGATTAAACAAACGCTATCTAAACTAGCATTGTAATTATGCTAATTTATTAAACTACCGCGCGATGGAAGATGTAAGACACATAGGAAGTGTTTATGTTTTTGTTTTAGTCTAAAGCGAAAACTTTAAACTGTCATCATCAATCACTGCGAGAGATAGTTATGTAAATCTAGTCTTTACCGCTTAACTCACTGTTATTGATTTATGGCAACCAACATTTATTAAAATGTAGTTCAGTGTCAAAATTATTGTTTACATGCTGAATACCTACACGCTTATTGAAAGCAAATATTTGCTAAATAGTATTTGCTTCGCTGCTCTAAATTTCGAAGAAGAATTTTCACGGTGTATTGAAATAACTTTAATTTAATAAAAATATTTTTCCCTGGAACAAAAAATATAAATGGTAAATCTGATGTGGCCAGCACATTACCTTCCGTTAGTTCTATATATTTTGTACAGTGTGTTAAATAAAAAAACAACGTATGTCAATTTAAAAATGTTTAATTAAATGTCAATTTAATACGATATATTGCCAAAAATCATTTCTCTTTAAAATTACATTTCAAGTTCAATTTTGACGATTTGACTTTTGAATTGAATAATGCTCAGACATACGTTTCTCTGTTCATAACCTACTCCGAGTACAAATTTCATGAAGAAAATTTCTTTATTGCCAATAAAATTAAAAGACAAACACACTTGATAGTGACATCTGTAAAATAGTATTATCTTATACCGTGTGAATATTATTCATTAATATTCAAAGTAAGTCATTTATTTAGCAATAATAAATCAATTGAATAATTATGATGTAACGTCAAAACTGACAGTATTACAATAAATATAACCTAAATTGTGTCAGTTTCGTTATTCAACAAAATTCGAGGTATAAATAGTTATTTAGCAATACTAAACGAATTGAATAAATACGATATAAGTATAATGGATGTAATATAGACACCTCTTTATCTTGTCGAAAAGCAATATGTGGCAATAATTGTCGGCAATCTTAGAAACACCGTCTTTGCAATAGCAATAGTCAAAGATAGCGTATACTCCTCCGAAACACGTTAATGAGATAGCGAATAAAAGTCCCATATATGTCATGTGTGTACAACAAAGATGCTAGATAAAAGTTTAGTAATTCTTAAATCAGAAATTAATGACGTGAGGATCAACTCGGTGTATATATGTATAAGTACACTACATTTGAACAGTTGTTATCTGCAACTATCGACGCCCTAAAATTCCATATTGCTTTGGATTAGTATGCGACATAACCAATGTATATTTATTACATTTTAATAGAGGATTAGTTTCATGTTTGCTCTGTTTTCTAGCAACATATTAACCTATTTATTTAGGAATGTAATTCCAAAGTTAAACAGATTTCAACGAAAACTACTTAAGCGAAGCTATTAAGCACTACATACAATCCATGCATACGGTATTATATCACCGGGACTAATGGCAAATCAAATAAATACATCTGGGTTTTCAACGCGGAAACAAATTATACTGAACTTTACTACGGGAAACGCAAAAGCGCATAGGGTTCTATATCTGACGTCAGAGCCATAAAGGCAGCACATGTAGACTTTACACGTTTCTAATATAAAACGCAATACACTTTAAATTATTACTGGAACTGCTCCATTTTCCCTTCTCATAAAGACATAAACACGATCATTTTACATGTAACATACAGTAAAATTTTTGAAAGATGTCCGATCAAGGTTGTCTACGAATTGTATGAATTCCGCCCATCATGACAAATTCAGTAGTGTCGTTTGCATAGTTTTTATGAGGGTACGTAAGATACTACTGTTATTTTATTATTATAAAAATATATATTACAGGAAAAGCATTCAAAATTCAAAAATAAGTCATCTAGTAAGTTTATAAGCAAATGTAAAACCAAATATGTTAAAAATAAGATACTGACACAATGTCAGTGTCAGTGACTCTGACAAAATATAACGTTATACGTACGGCTATGAATCCAGGTAATGTATCTGAATTAATAAATAAACTTACGTTACAGCGAAAGTATTATCAACAACGAGCATCTATAAATGGAATGTCCTAACTTAGTCGAAACAATATGAATTTTTGAAAGACAAGCGTGTTATATCCATCCTTATCACAAACTCTTACAGCCTTTGCAAAAGAAAGAGATAAATGTATGCCTATTTGTTAATTCGTTCGTGATACAGGTGCCCTTGATCGGACATCTTTCAAAAATTTTACTGTATGTAAGTACATATAGTAATCGAATAGCACATTACACCATACGGTCTCAGTAAACTAGAAAACACAAACAAACTGTGCTAAAATAGGCTGATAAAATTCGATAGTGAGTTTCTAATGAATAAGCATGTTTGGGACCCCTAGAATATGAATTTTCCGTGTGTGTGTGTGTGTGTGTGTGTGTGTGTGTGTGTGTGTGTGTGTGTGTGTGTGTGTGTGTGTGTGTGTGTGCGTGTGTGTATATGACGATCGTTTAGGATCGCATAACTCCAGTAACACGATTCCAAAAATTATATTTTTTTCGCATTCCTCAAGTAATATCCGTATACGCAGACATGATTAGATTTTGGTTATAATTGGACCACCGAAAGTACCTTCATTTGCAATTTATAATTTTTATTTGAAAAAAAGCAGTTAAAACATTTACTGACATTTAATGTGGGGTCTCGAGGCCGTGTGCTTGAGTGTCAGGTCGTGAATCTGTGGACCCGGGTTCGATCCCGACCGACGGTACATATATCCTTAAGAAAAATCACTAAGACCGTCAGTGAATATAAAGAATTTTGAATATATTAGAAGAGTAGGAGAAAATTCCTCATAGAACGAAAGAATAGATACAATTTGAAATATGTGTATGTGCAAGAAATGTTAAATTCGTTATTTATGACCTGGGTTCGATCCCCACCGACTGCAAAAATTACTTCGAATTTTAATGCCACTAAATTAAAAGTTACAAAAATTGTCATGCAAAATATAACAGCTCACAATTATAAACTGTTCATCACGTAATTCTTTGTTATTATTGTGAATAATTTGAAAATAATTTGAATGATTTATATATCTTTAAAATTGTAACACTAAAGACGAATTTAACATTATTTTCATTGCTATTCAGTTCTGGGAAATATAAGAAAAAACTTGTTTTCGTATTTATACCGGGAAAAGGAAAGTAGGTGGAAGAAATCTTTGTTCTCGGAGAATCCGAATCATGAATTGAGTTAAACAAACATTGTCTTAACACTGTCAGTATTTATTTTTCACGGTAAAATAACACGACCTATTGTTTATTGTACCATCCTTTTACTTGACTTATTTGATGTTCTTGCAAGTTTTTCTTGAAAGAAAAATATACAAATTTTGATCAATAATTTATTTCTTCTTGAAATCCACTGCATTTGTGGGAATATTTGAAAGAAAATTTATGTTTTAAATACTTTGCAATGGGGTATTTACATCAGATAAGCATGAATCATGTTTCAGTAATGACAAATTGAGATTTTTCAAACTCTCCTGGAATTATTCCTGGCATATCGTTTATCATAGATGTATTTATTTTTCAAATTTTTATTTCTCAGTTCAATTAATCTTTCTTTGATTTCTATCACTGCAGAATATTCATCATACAAAATATTTTTACTCTATTGTTTTCTAAAGCTGGCATCTATTTTTCACCTAGCATTCTTAGCAGCATTCTGTCATTACTTTTTATTGTTATCTGCATTTTAATGGGAGGTATTGTTTACATTTCATGCTTTTATAAATTTCAGGGATTTGGAAATTCAAATTCTGTTTTCATTAGTGATGCACATAGCAAAATTTCTTTTTTTTTGCTCAGTAATTTCTTGTCTCGTAAACTTTCTGTGGGCTTTCTTCTTGTCTTGATTGCAAGACTCTTTCTTATTTCTTCCTCTTGATAGATGGGGGATTCACCAAGTTCTTTAGTAGTGCCATCCAATAATTTGAACAAATTTATAAAGGTTATTATTTTGCCGAGAAATGTAACACTGCCTCAAACCCTACTTCTAGTATAGAAGAAAGTACTTTCAGCATCTACAATAAAGACGATTTAAATTTTGGTCAGATATTTCATTAAACCAATCATAAAATAATTTCTTGTATATCTGGATAGAGACAAGAACCTAATGATTATTTCAGCTTAGTGCCGATGAAAACACAAAATGCTCTTGGCATGAGTGCATGTACCCTATGTTTTCTAAATTGGCTAAGGGCTAAGGCCATATTCATTACTACAGCAACATATGTTCCATCGGAAAGACTGTTTTCAAAATAACCGCTGATCATTCGAAAACACCGAAATCTATTGAATTTTGAATCAGCTAGAAGCCTACTATGCATAAATTCATGGAACACTGTGAGCGATATAAACAGTTGGGCTAATAATACCTCTAGGTAAGAAAGGTATTGTCTTTGGTAAAAAAAATCGGTGGTGAGTTTTCAATGAATAAGCAAGTTTTAGGGTCCCTATAATACGATTTTACTATTTTTACGATGATGATGATGTGTGGGTGTATGTGTGTATCTGCGTGTGTGACTGTAATTTCGGCCGCGATATCTCTAATACTAGAATTCCATAAATTACATTTTTTACGTATTCCTCTTCCTTACATCCATATTCAGACTTGATGATTAGATTTTGGTTATAATTGATCAACCGAAAGTACCCACATTTGAAGATTTTAATAGTTTTTCTTGAAAAAACGCTGTTAAATATTATTTTTTGATATTTCTTATAAATATTGAAGAATATTCTTATATCTGTGCGAATTGATTGAATTTTATATTTCATATTCAATAGATATAGATTTAAAGAACTATAAAGAAAGGCCACCTATACTATAACCATGGAAACAGCTACTATATTAAGATATGAAATAATAAGGAAAATGGTCCGAATGATAGAAGTTTCTAGAGAGATACAGCAGAGACGATTACATTGGTTTGAACATGTCATTAGGATAGAGAAGAATATATTAGAAGATGAATACAAGGTAGAAGAAACAGAGGAAGGACTGTATTGCGGAAGATTTGAAAGAAAAGGAACTAAATGAGAATGGCACGCAAAACAGGAATGAGTGGAAGAAGAAAATAAAACATAGCAACCCCTAACGCATGGGAAAAGCGAAAGAAGTAGATGTCAGCGTGAAGTACAATTTGCTTGGTTTGTTTATGAAATAATTTTACTGGAAATATAAGAACTTTCGCAAGAAAATTTATGTATGGAATTTGTATATTAACAGAAGGTAATCAGATTATTTAAACTTGAACGAGCCTTAATACTGTACCGAAAGGTTAAACAATAAAATAGTGCCTTAAAATACATTATAATTTTGTTTTCCGAGTTCCAGCAGCCGTAAAATCGGCATATTATAACATTTATATTTTCGTGTCTTTATAAAACAATAAATCTTGCTTCTTGCAAGTATCTTAACAAGAAATCTTGTTCTTGCTCCATGCTAATATGTCTTATTTCTTGCAACTAACCTCTTGTTCTTTTTCTTGCAGCAAGAATAAAACAAGAACAAAAAAAAAAAAGAAAAACATGAACAAGAATCTCGTAAAACACTAGTTTTCATCAATTTTTAATTATTAAGTCTATTGTTTCTGTAGACTGCCGAAAATCGATCACTTTAATGTTTAATATGTAAGGAGTGAGGAATATTTGCTCTATGATGTATAGTTAGTAAGAATGCTCTTAGGAGGGTGGAGTGATCTTATGTATGTGACTAGGCGAAAGAAATGTGTTTGAACAGGAATGTGTGACGAAGGATGATAGTTGCGTAACTGTTACTGTGGTCCGAATACGGTATTTCGCTACTAATGGGGAAACTTTACCCTAAATTAACCGACTTCGTATCTGTTAAAATATTTGAGATCCCAATGATGACGCATTTAAAAAAAAACATAAGAATCTTAATAAAATAATTTGCAGCTAATGTTATTGTTTCGTAAAATTTAGTATCCTTCGAATTTAAGAGTTTAAAAGACATATGAAGTGAACTTTTGGATTCACACTTTAAAATCCTATCCATTTCCCTTTAACTGGAAAACTGCATTTCATCCAAACGCCTCCTTCAGGGCACCTCGTGTAAAATTCATTTTTTAATCTGTGTAAACTAGGTTGTTTGCAGATTTTCATGGAATGTGATTGCGTAATTTGCAAAGCGTTGCAATGTATGCAGAATAGCAGACGACGATGCGAACGCCATCACTTGTTTCGGTAGCGACTGTCGACTGTCGCGGTCTTGTAAACAAACGCGGGTAATTAAATCATATGCTCTGTTGTACAGTTTGGTTTTTAATGGCTTTAAGCTCATTGTACCCCACTAATGAGTTTATTGTTTTTAATGATGTTTTCATATGTTTATGGGTTCATTAGAAAGGGATGTGGATGTTTTAGGGGAGGATACTTAACAGCTAAAAGGAAGGGATGATTTCTAAATATTGTTATTAAATCGTTTAGAGTACGAGGACATTGAAGTTTGTTACGGATAAATAAAGTTTTTAAGTCTTGTTTATTACTTTGAATTTCAATTAATGCAGGTACACATGATTTTATGTTTATGAATCTGTAAAATATTACTTACCTCGATGAAGGTAAGTGCATACCAAAACATCGGTTTTGTAAAAGCGCTTTTATTATAAATGTGCGCTTGGAATACGGACTTAAATATTCAATCTTTGTCCAAAACCCAGATTGGTCTTTTTTTAACATTATTATACCCACAAATGGGTCGAGTTTCCACTTATGTCGGGCCTAATAGAATTTTACCAGCGTTATTACAGCTACAAAAACCTAATATTTTAGTCAAACTTAAGAATATTTGAGTAAACAGAGGTTATTATTTAAAGTATATATATATATATATATATATATATATATATATATATATATATATATATATGTCATTACGGCATATTACCCATTGCTGGGTGTGCCAATCTGCTTTTTCTAAGGTTCGTAGAATCCGATTATAACATTTTTAGCATGATGTCTGTGTAGGTGTATGTGTGTAACTACGGATTCCTCTATCTAACAGTAATGGGAAACAGTTGGATAACCGGAAGTAGTAATATTGTAAAAAAAATCTTCTAAATATTATTTTTTGAACATTCATGTTATTAAAATATTAAAAAATAAAATTCTCTATCCGACACATTTAATATTTTTATTATATCTTCTATAGATTTAAAGATATACAAAATAATCTATAAAATAATCTGTTGTAGTAAATCTCACAGCCCAAACATCTCCATGGTAACCAGTTGAGAAATTAAAATGTCTGTAATTGATAGATAAATGTCGCTAATGTCAGTGTCAAAAATTCAGACATAGTACTGAAGGCTTTTTCTGGGAACGATATTTAATATTTCTTGAATTGGAAGAACCTCGAATATTTAGAAGAGTAGGAGAAAACTTGCTCATAGAATGAAATTAAAATTATAGAAAATATCTAAATATAAAGATTAGATGTAATTAGAATTTTTTGTGTTTACAAGAAATGTTAAATACAATACTAATATATCCGGCAATGGACACGGAGAGAGGTATTGTGATGGCCACAACAGATTTTTTGTTTTATTTTAGCAGTAGATGTATTTAATATTTTGTTATATTTTTGGCATTCATTTTATGAAACTTCATTTCATAATATGCTATAGAATTTGCTGCAAACATGATTTTAATGAATAAACCGCTGTTTAGCTCATAATGTCATCCTTGTGAACCTCATTCATTCCACAATCGAATTGGACAAAAACAGGAAATTTAATTCTTAATTATGTCACTAGGCGTAACGAAATGTTCAACATAATTATCCGGACAATGCAGTATTTCCACCAATGATCAAATTTTTTCTCTCTCTCAATGGTGACAATAGAAATATTGACACATTTTATGTATTCATCTCAAATATGGAATAATGTGAGAGTGACATATAATTTGTCAAAGCGGTGTATGCCTGTTTCACTTCCTGTCAGAAATGTCGCCGGTGAATAATTCGGCATGGTATGGATTCATGTTTTCAAACTAATAATTAATTCGTAATATTCTTCCATAACGCTTCAGTACTTTTAATTGAACAGTATAACGATATTAATGGTTCCACCGGATATGACTGGGATTTGTTCGTCAGCCCTGTTGTTAAAATGGCGACAATATTTAGAGGTTATAATTTTTAAGGTTACAATTTAACTTCTAGAATTTACTTTCTATTCAAATATTAATTAAGGTAAAACAATGGACAATTTCTATCCGTTTCGGTAGTAATTATAATAATAATAAAATATTCAAATAAGGGTACTTCCGGTTGACTAATTATAGCCAAAATCTAATCAAGTCTGCATATGGATGTAAAGAAGAGGAATTCGTAAAAAATGTAATTCTATAGTATTGTAGATATCGCGGCCAAATTTATAGTCACACATACACTTACAGACACACTCAAATACAGACATCATCGTAAAAATAGTAAAATCATATTGTAGGGACCCTAAAACGTGTTTATTTATTGAAATCTCACCACCGAATTTTTTGACCAGAGGTGACGGAAGGTAAAAATTTCTTCGTCGTTAACACAATACGAAACCTACACTCAAAATATTATAATAAGTTTATGTAGTTTATGCTCCTTCTTCTGAGTTTAATAGTCTCTTAAAATAATATGAAATATTCCCGAGCGTCGACAGAATTACTTGGTGGGGGGTCCACTTAGACGTGTACAAGTGCATGCCTTTAAACCTTCATTCGGCGCTTATATTATTATCCATTAAAATTTAATGCTAGCATATTATCCACTAAATTTAATTTGAGATTTACTTTCTAATTACATTGCATGAGGATAAACCTCATGCAAAATCCAAGTTTCTTTTTAAATAATTTTATTTGGTAAATAAAAGCAGTACTAAAAAAATTGCAACGTCTTACGTATGTAAAAATTAGTGATAGCGAATTTGAATTTAATTCCCTGTTTTATTTATTATCGAACTGCTGTAATATTTTTTCTTTTGGCTGCAACCCAAAGAATTTGATTCATAAGATAGATGATTTTTAAACTACAGACTACAGAATAGTTGAGTTTAAGTTGTTAAGGCTAGGTTGATACGAACGATATATTTTCTTTTTCAACAGGCTGCTCAGGAAAAATGACAAACGACTGAATTTTTTTCCTACTTATTTGCATATTCTTTCCATATAAATTATACAGCCGAATGGAAAACGAAAATTTCTTAATATAAAATATATTTATTTTTAAATTGAAAAGAATGTTGATATCTTTATAATTTTTGTATAACCATTTTAAACACAGATCAACGATTTAATAAATTTTGTCATACTGGCTTCTAAAGCAACAATTTTTTGAAAGATTTTAAAATGACATTTTGCCACGTAACCGGCGGGGGGGGGGGTTCACTGAAATTTCGACAATGTCATTGATACCAGCAGGAGACAAGAATGTAGTTATTACAAATTTTGCTCGCAGTTAAATTCTTGCTAAAAATACTCGCGTATTGACAATATCGCGTGTCTAACAACCAGCAAACACTGATTAACAAAATTTATTTACTTTCACTTCCTAATTATAGAATGATCCAAGAAAAACTTATTTACCAAACAATGAAATAACTACTGAGTATTGATTAATAATAAATGACATCTAATAATACTCCAAAGCAGGAACTCAGAGCAAATATAATAAAATATACTTTGCTGTCGTCTATTTTTATAAGACTAAATGATTTTTCAATACTTGAGCCATGCCGGAAAATGTAGCAATCATTTTCAAAATACAAATTACTACATTATTGGAAAATCATAAACTGAAAGCGGATATTTTTCAAGCAAGGATAACATGAAAGTATAAATAATAGTGCTCATGTTTAGATCCATAAAACGATATGTTTTTTCTTTTTGTCATTTGTTTTTTCCTAGCGTGATAATTACAACTTGTGAACAAATTGTTTTTAGGTTTTAATCGACCACGTGGTTCAGATATCATTACGGTGCACACATTAGCTTTTTCTTAGTAAAAGAAATTAATTAATTGATTTAATTACATACATGGTGCGACTCATATTAATTGCGTCATGTTTTGCTCTCATTTAAATATGTTCATTTCTATTATAACTTAAGTATATCGTTCAGCAAAAAGGTGAATTTACTATTTATATAATATATGTATTTGTGCCTGTATGTACATGTGTTATTTGGTGTGCGTTTGTGTGTATCATGATTTTATTGATGCAAATAACTCCAATACTACAATTCTAAAAATGTGCTATGGTCAGCATAATACCTGTCGCCACTTCCGTTTTTGGTTACATAAGTATAGGGCGCGAGCAGTCATGTGACATTCATGGCCTTGACAAGCAGATATAGGGGCCCGTGTCAGAATGACAATTAGTAATTATGTACATAAATATCAAATGTCAGAATTTTTCATTAAAAATTTCAAAATTTTCTAAATTTACGTAGTTGATTTGTCACCAGCAATGGGAAATTTAGTCAAATAACTGATCACGCCCTATTGTATTTAACATTTTTTGTATATCTACATCCTACACCAAAAATTCTACTTATATCTATTCATAATTATAAATTCACTCTATGAACAAATTTTGTCGCACTCTTCCAAATTTTTGAGATGTTTCCAATTCATTGTCGGGATTGACAAACGTAGTTTTTGAGTTATGCGAGATACGTACGTCCGTCCGTACGTACGTACGTACGTACAGACGTCACGACGAAATTAGTCAAAATGGATTCAGGGATGATCAAAATGGATATTTCCGCTGAAATCTGAAAACCGATTTTTTTCGCGATTACAATACTTCCTTTACTTACGTACAAGGAAGTAAAAAATATGTGTGTACTTCCCAAAAAACAAACTTCAATAAAATTTCTGATTTTTGATACTGACATTTATCTGTAAGTTACAAACATTTTCATTTTTCAATTGGTTTCCATGACATTATTTGGGCTGTGAGATTTATTACAACAGATTATTATATACCTTATATTTTTTTATCTCTAAATCTATAAAAGATATAATAAAATATTTATATGTACCAGAGAATTTACTATTATAAAAAAATTCACACACTTTCGTTGTCCAATTATTACCAAAACCTTTTCAGCTCTTCCCAGTAATGTCCGACTGAGAAATACGTAGTTAAACAGATATTTAGTATTATATGTTTGAGAAATCGTCCTTCCAATGTCCCACACACATACACACACACATACATCTACACACACACACACACACACACACACACACACACACACACACACACACACAGACACACAGACATAATCGTAAAAATATTAAAACGGATTGTAGGGACCTTAAAACATGCTTAATCATTAAAATCTGGATATGTGATTTTTAGCGTGAATCCAATATCTCTCTTAGCGAGAGGTAAACATAAATAGTATTCATACACACTTCAATTTACTTTTGCACGAACAGAAATATTAAAAATTATGAATAACTACATTTTCTCTATCGGTAAAAAAAGTAATCTTGTCTCCTGCGATGTTATTTGGTCTTAATTCATAAATAATTAGTGTAAATGTGTTGAAGCATCTTTTATCTGATCTCATAAATTTGTGGAAGTTACGTGAGAGGAATTAGAGTTGATGGAAGATATAAAATGTTTTTCTGTAGCGTCATCTATTATGCACTTCACGTTTTTTTCCTTGTCACTGCTAAAATAGGCTCTGCATTTTTTAGTTCCTTTAAGCCTGACGTATTTTTATGACATAATTCCAGTATTAATTCTGAACCTTGGATAAATGCATCAAGGGGCTTTTGTTTGACGTTTATATTGTATTTACCTTGCAAAGTTAACCTCTATTATGCCATGCTGTTGTGGAAATATATTTATAAGAATTATGGGAATATGCTTGCAAATAAAAAACTAAAATGCATATTTTTCATAATAATGTGTACATACGTTTATTTTCTGGCAGTTTTAGTCCAAGGCGACCATTGCAATTTTTGCAAGTTCATTTTGAATTATTAAACCTTGGTTTTTAGTTACCTACTATCGACAAAAATTCATTTAGAACATAATTAATACTCAATGTTAATGCAGGCTCAACTAGATTTGGAGCGAATACAGTTATAAGTATTTTTATAGGTCTTTTCGGTTTCAGGCATTATTCGATAGATGATCTAGAAAAACCATTCTGCATAAAACTTTTATTTATGAATCAGGATCACAATATTAAAAAATCTGTTGTGGCCAGCACATTACCTTCCGTCAATCTTGTGTATAATGTATAAATTCCATACATAATTTTTCTTGCAAAGGATTCTAAATTTCCAGTAAAATTATTTCATAAAAAAACTATTCAAATTGCACTTGACACTGACATCTTCTTCTTCTTTAACTTTTCCCATTCGTTAGGGGTCGCTATTTTTGCGTGTCGTTATCATTCAGTTCCTTTTCTCTCAAGTCTTCCGCAATACAGTCCTTCCATCTTATCTTTGGTCTTCCTCTGTTTCTTCAACATCCTATTACTAAACTATACATTCTTGTTCCAATATAATTCTTCATTTCTCCTCATGACATGTTCAAACCAATGTAATCATATTTCTTGTATATTTCTAGAAACTTGTAATACTAGAGTTATTTTCTTACCGTATCTTTCCGTGTTTTCCCCAACATCTACTTCAACATCCTCATCTCTGCCACATTAATTTACTTTTTACTCATACTGACATCTGTCAATTTGAATTATATGAATATATTAGCAGTTTCCATGTTTAGCATAGCTGGCTGAATTATAAAATTTAAATTCTTTAAAATTCTTTAACTCTGTATCTATTGAATATGAAGTATAAAATGAAATCAAATCGTATAGAGAATAATATATTCTTTAAGTTATAATAACGTTAAATGTCAATAAATCAAATTTAACTGTTAAATCTTCAAATGAGGGTACTTCCGGTTCACAAATTATAACCAAAATCTAATCACTTGTTCTTCTGGATGTAAACTTGAGGAATACGAAAAAAATATAATTTTTGGAATCGTGGTATTGAAGTTATGGGATCCGGAACTTTTGTCACACACACACAGACACACAGACACACGGACACACAGACACACATACATACAGACATCATCGTAAAAATGGTAAAATCGTATTATATGGACCCTAAAACGTACTTATTCACTAAAAACTCATCATTGATTTTTTTGACCAAAGACAATACCTTCCTTACCTAAAGGTGACGGAAGGTAATAAAAAGTTTGTCATGATAACAAACCTGGTTTTACAAATTTAGCGTGTTTAAAAATTTGAATTTTGAATCACTCGTTGCTCGGGTACCCGTGACTAATGAAACAACCATTTTACAAACTTAACACTAACATCTAAGTATCAATTTAATCACTATCGTAGATAAATGACATTATTTACATTTGTGTTTACTGGAAATTATATTTATAATATTTATATATTTCATTACGTTTAATTGAAAATGGAAATAGAAAAAGAAAAAGTGAATAACGTCAATATATTACAAAACAATAATGACAAGGACAACAAAAATGTCATTTGCACAAATGCAGTTTACGGTCAACAATATTTTACATCACAGATTGAGAACTCTTTGTGTTTAACGGGATTTATCCTAGTACTCTTTTGAAAAATACTAATAGGCAATGAGTTTGACAATGAACTACTCAAAACTTTCAAGTGTTTAAGAAAATAAGCACTCTAGTCTAAACTAAAATTATCTGGCTTTTAAATGAGTATCACAGTGTCAGTATTTTGCATTATTAAAAATTGTAACATATATGTTAGTACTAATCATCAGAGATATGGTTACTAATTAAAATAGCTGAATTAGTTACAAATTTACAGAACTTCACCATTAGTATCTGTTAAAACTTCACCAAACATTCCACCAACTAATTATCTTTCTAATGTATCTGACAAGCTTATGAATAATAAAACAATAAATCGCTGTAAACGACTTGAGTTTGTTTACTATTTCCTCGACTTTAGAAACGTGTATAAATATTTAATTCGTAAATAACCCAGATTAACTATAGCTAGCTAGTCCACACTTGAAAGCGTTGAAATCAGAATCAATGAGCGATGTTGACCCGTGACACAATCAGCTTAGCTTGTCCTACTATCATTTGTTTGTGTGAAGAATTGTTTACTGTGTGAGTGTTGATGACAAATGCAAACAACAGAGAATCGGAAGGTGGATTGATTGGAAGCGTTTATTTTTTACGGTAGCAAATGTTTGCAGACTATATTTCCCCAGATTTTTTTGTTTTGGTAAGGTTAATCAAAATTTTAAATCGTTCTGCGTTCTGATAATTGTTAAGCAGGAAGTAGTATTGGAACTTTTATTAAACATTATTCAATGAGTAAAAAAAATCAAAATGGAAGATTGGAAGAGAGACCTTGAGGGACATTTAATCCACATTTTGTTAAATAAAACTTAGCAGTTCGAGCGTGACATGACTTCATACATACAAACAGATTCATTGGCGCCAGTTTAATTTGTTTAATGTTGCTGGATTAACTTGAAATCAGGAAATTCTAGTTCATGCTAAGTCACCCAAAAAAATCCTGTAGCTATTGCAAACTGTACTGTTTAAACTTTAAATGTAAAATATCTGATGTGACCAGCACATTACCTTCTGTCAATACTGTGTATTATGTACAAATTTCATAAGGCGCGAAGAGTCACGTGACTTTTCTGACCTTGGCAATCAGATATGGGGGCCTGTATCAGAATGACAGCTATTAATTACGTCCATAACTAATAATTTTTCATTCAAAATTTAATTTTTTGCTATTGTATGAATTCCTCACTCCTCATAACAAATAAACCACATGAAATAACAAAATCATGAAATTTTGCATGAAATTTTGTATTTATTTTGACACGGGCCCCCATATCTGCTTGCCAAGATCAAAAAAGTCACGTGACTGCTCGCGCCCTATACATAAATTTTCTTGCAAAAGATCCTATATTTCCAGTAAAATTATTTCATAAATAAACTATGCAAATAGCACTTGACACTGACATCTTCTTCTACTTTAGCTTTTCCCATTCGTTAGGGGTTCTTTCACTCATTTCTATTTTGCGTGTCGTCCTCATACAGTTCCTTTTCTCTCAAGTCTTCCGCAATACAGTCCTTCCATCTTGTCGTTGGTCTTGCTCTATTTCTTCTACTTTCTATTACTAAGTTGTTTATTCTTCTTCCAATATATTCTTAATCTCTCCTCATGGCATGTTCAAACCAACGTAATCGTCTCTCTTTGAGGGTACTTCCGGTTGACCAATTAGAACCAAAATCTAATCATGTCTGCATATTAAACTCGAGGAATATGAAAAAAGTATAATTGTCCAACTGTGTGTAGCACACATGAAACCAGAGAGAATGGTTCTTTTTTGAAGAATGGTGGTTATAATTTTAAGAGCCTTTGTACTCGTAAATGAGGAGAGTTTTATCGTTTTATACTTCAAGTATTGAACTAAAATAGGTGTCGAAATAAATCACTTTGAGACTAAATTTTAAAATGTATATTGAAGAGGAAAAATATTGAAAAATATTTTAGCTGGTTAACTTTTTTGAGCATTTTGTTATCGCCCACTTACTATCCTTAAATGCACCCCCCCTTTTAACCTTGAGGCCATTATCGCCCCCTGGGATCTATCAAGCGCCCAAAAGGAGTGATATCGGCCACTTTAAGAATCACTGTTTTATATTATTATATGGAAAGAAGAATAGACTAGTAACATAAGATTATTTTGAAAAGTTTCTCTCTAACATTTTATAAAATGTAGAGCTAATTGGTTAAACGTCAGAACAGTAATTGAAACCAAAAAACTTCATGAAATATCTTCGTAGAGATATAATTATAATAACAATCTTAATCATGTAATAGTGAAGGAGAAAAATGATGAAAATTAGATATCATTTCGTGTGTATTGTAGCACAGCGAAACATAAGCATGCGCCTGCAGCAAACAATGGGCGTAAATTGAAAGAAAAATTTAGAGAGATTCTTTCATTAAAGGCAACGCGCATTCGTTTACAATAAGTAAATGAGCGACATTATGGGTCAAGGTTGATTTTAACAAATGAGTCGAACTGATGCCGTGATCTTTAACATGTTTTCGTCTCATTGTGTCACATTGAAAAGATATTCATCATAAACATTTTTTGTTTCTGCATTTATAAAATTAATATTGTAATAAATATTTTATAAATTTATTTATTATTAAATAATAATGTAGCAAGTTGTAGGAATTTAAATAAAATGTAAGGAAAAATAACGAACTTCAGTTTGGCCTGAAATTTGCCTTTTCCTTTTTGAACTTTTCTAATACACCAGAATATACGCTGTTAAGTCATTGAATATCAGTTCTTGCATTGATGTTATTGCAAACATCCTTGATATATAACATTTCAAGAAACATACGTTAAGTAATTCTGCTCTTCTTAAAAATCTTGAAATTTTCCAAATGAAAAATGAGTTTTAGTGTAATGGAATGTTCATCCAGAGCACATTTGTTTGCCGTGTTGATTTGTGTTGATCTCATCCGGATCTTCAAATAACGTTTGGTCGTACCGACGTCTCTTTACAGTTGTCAGTGGAACAATGAACTTTGTAAACAACGTTTGATTTGTAGTTCTTGTCTAATGGGTCCTTGAGTTTCGTCAAAAATTAAAAAAAATAATTGTAAATCGTTTATTAATCATCGTATGCGTTTTATAGTTATTTAACTATCAAGTGTGTTAATGAGGGCGATTAATGATCGAGACATTTTAACGCGTTCGCTACGCTCACGCATTAATTGTTGAGATCATTAATCGCCAATTAACACACGTGTTAGTTACAATATTTTTTCGTTGACCGTATCTTACTTAAATGGAAAATCTAATTTTATTCCATGACAAATCTTTTTAGGTTAGTAATGGTTGACCGAACGTCAAATTTTACGCCAGAAAATCAATAAGTTTTGTCATCAATTGTTTTCAGTGGGTGCGTTCAGTGTACTTAATGCTAGACAACGCAAGCGGTTTTTTATGTTATTTGAGGAATTTTATTCTTTCAAATTCATTTTAAAGATATGCTACGTGAATATACCTAGCTAGTAAGTGTGAAAAGCATGACTTTTAATTCTGTCTACCTTTTTGCTACAACTTTGCGTTAGCAATACATGCTGTGTTCCATGTGGTGAACGCACCCAATAAATCGTTTATTAATAAAAAATCATGCATTAATAGGGGTCATTAATGAATGATTTTCTATACATTAAGATAGCCTATTAATAAACGGTCGACGGAAAAGTATATTTATATTTTAAAATCTAAATTATAAATTGTAAATTCGTTAATTAAATTCATCATAAACCAGACCTTACTACTAGTGAGTGACTACAGGCTAAATTTTGCTTCGGGGGTGGGGGTGGTTTATTCCCTCTTGAACTACTCATCCAACATAGTCTTTCTCAATTTGACTTGAGTAAAATAAAGGTTTATGGATAAAATATTGTAGTTACCAATATATATTATGTTTAAAAGTTTATCTTAAATAATGAAATCACTAATATATTGTTTTTTTTGCAGGTGAGTTTCTATTTTTATCTGGTGTTCAAAAATCTACATTTACATGTAAGTTACTTAAGTAGTTATAGTAAGGTAGTAATCCTGAAATATGGTTGTAAAAATAATTTGAATACTTTTTATTAAAAAAGCTATGTTGTTAAACGTTGTTTAATTATAAATCTAAAAAGTTTACATTTACTTGGCTTAAGTTCGAAAAAGTGTGAACTACACTATTATTGGCTTTTATTCAGTTAACTTTGAAGCTCATAACTGTCAGTGATGTTAGAAACAAAACTATAAAGTTTTAGATGTGGTACCTTATTCTTATATATTTAATTTTAAAATTTTATTGTTTCAAACACAAACATATTTTCCATTATAAAAAATAAAGTCTTGTTTTTGTCGTTTTATTCAAAATCAAATATTGAAAGGAAAATTGGAAACGCTGTAATGGTGCCATCAAAGCTACAAATTTCCGTAAAATATTTCAGATCTTCCTTCGTACGTGTCTCGTGAAAAGGTCTCATTGGTAATGAAATTTAAAGCCTAACTGCTGGAAGTTTCAGCCACGGCCTACTATGAGAAAAGAACTGACGAGAAACAAAGGAAATTACTCAGAAAGAAGAAAAAAACTAGTGTTAATGGTACATCATTTAGGAAACGATATTGCGGTATTTGAGTTATGAATTTTCTAGCAAAAAGTTTGATCTAGCTTTAATATATCTTATAATATTAGCGTTGGTGGTTCCAAGTATATTTTGATGGTATTCGATGGATTTCGACGTATTAGGGACAAAAATATAGCGATAGTTAGTGCACTATTTGCTATTTAAATTAGTAAGATGCAGTTAATAATAATTTTTACTTTAAATACTGTACTGAAATTATGGCAACAATACTAAAAACATAATTATATTCGTTGTTACACAGTTACACTTAAAATTATTTAAAAATCTGATGTGGCCAGCACATTACCTTCCGTCAGTTCTATGCATTTTGTACAAATTCCATGCAGAAAGATTCTAGCAAAGGATTCTCCAGTAAAATTATAACACAAATAAATTATAACTTTCTTAATATAGTAGCTATTTTCATAGTTATAGCATAGATGGCTTTAGATGGCTTTAAGTAATTTAATTGCATTGAATATGAAGTATGAAATGTAATCAATTCGTATAGAGAAATATTTATTAGGTGTTAACAATTACTCGAAAGTTCAGTCAAACAACATTTATTCTTACTATACCAATGTACTTCTTCAGGGTTTACAAGAATTATACAACAAAAATGTAATACATACAAGATAACATGAACACTATCACACTTACAGTAAGATCTTACAGATTGTTACAAATCATGTACACAAAATATATTCGTACAAAACATTCAGTTAATTTATTTTACATCGTACAAAAAAATCAGAGTATACACACATCTATTTTCCTAAAAAACGAAAACCGATTAATACGGAAAATAGCCGGAAATATCCTGTGTAAGGAATCTGGTGACATCATCGATACGGGCTCCTATTGGTCGTCTGTACACCAATAATAATGTAGCAAGTTATAGGAATTTAACGGAACTCAGTTTGGCCTGAAATTTGCCTTTTTCTTCATAATAACATTAATTGTAAAGAAAATGATAGTTAACAGCGATTTTTTAAGAAAAACTGTTTAAACCTTCAAATGAAGTTATTTCTAGTTGACCAATTCTAACCAAAATCTAATGTTTACATATGGATATAAGGAAGAGGAATAGGTAAAAATTGTAATTTTTAGATTTCTAGCTTTGGACTTATCGTGGACAAAGTTATAGTCACACACACACATACACTCACACACAGACATACATACAGACATGATCGTAAAAATAGTAAAATCATATTGTAGGGATTCTAAAACGTGCTTATTCATTGAAAACTCACCATATCGGTGACGGAAGGTAAAAATATGGAAAGCAAAATAACTAAAGCTATTCGATATGGTTTGCTTCAAATTATAATTAACTTATGTTAACGATTACAAAATGATCATAAAAATTGGGATTTGTTCTTCTAATTATGGCTCAAAAAATAACCAATCTCAATTTTTTGAACAAAATAAGTTTGATTGCATATCACTTTAAAATTGAAAATCTTATACACATTACATAGTTCGTCTGGAAATCCGTATTAATTCAATTTCAGATACTCTTTAAAGGTTTCCTTATGTAAGTTCGCTGACTTGAAAAAACACATCAATACTTTACAATACATATTTTAAAATAGTATTCATGTTTTCAAAACAAAAAACTGCATACAATTTTTGGAAGAATGAATAATGATCATAAAATAAAAATAATTTTTCATAATATACTTGAGACGAAGAATTTGAAGATTAATATTCTTGAAAGGCGTTATTACAAAATCGTAATGAAATAACAGTTTCATAATTCCTAATGCACTTCTTTATATTCGTTTCATATTCTTGTTTTGCGGCAATTCATCTCCTGGTGGATCCCGGCCGACTAATCCATTAAAATGTTTTTTATTTATGTAAGGTTAAAGGTCATATACTACGCATTAGTGTTACCCGGTGATGCCGTAGGAAAAACTTGTATCACTACCTCACGTTGCATATTAAAGCCATAAAACCGCGTTCTTCACATGAAAAATTGAGAAAATTTCCTAGACCGGGCCGAAAGTATTAAGATAAAGATTTTCATTTCGTTTTTACCTTCCGTTACCTTTAGGTAAGGAAGGTATTGTCTTTGGTCAAAAAATTCAATGATGAGTTTTTAGTTTAGCACGTTTTAGGGTCCATATAATACGCTTTTACCATTTTTACGATGATGTCTGTATGTATGTATGTATGTATGTGTGTCTGAGTGTATGTGTGTGTGTCCGATTCCAAAAATTATAATTTTTTCGTATTCCTCAAGTTTACATTCAGGAGAAGATGTGATTAGATTTTGGTTATAATTGGTCAACCGGGAGTACCCTTATTTGAAGGTTTTAACAGTTAAATATCATTTATTGACATTTAACGTTATTATGAGGAGAGATAAATAAATAAATATATCATCACGGCATATTACCCATTGCTGGGTGTGCCACTGAGCTTTGTACACAGATATCGGTAATGATGAAATATTTGTACCGTGCGGGCACTTACCAGGCGTCACCACACGGGCACTCATAGTTGGCGTGGAGAGATAAAGAATATATTAGAAGAAGAAAGAATAGCTTATTAATAGAAGGTTGAAAAAACAGAGGAAGACCAAAGACAAGATGGAAGGACTGTATTGCGGAACATTTGAGAGAAAAGGAACTGAATGAAACGACACGCAAAACAGAAATGATTAGAAGAAGAAAATAAAAAATAGCGACCCATAATGAATGGAAAAAGCTAAGGAAGAAAAAGATGTCAGTGTCAAGTGCAAATTGCATAGTTTGTTTATGAAATAATTTTTAGAATCTTTTGCAAGAAAATTTATGTATTGAATTTATACATAATACACCGGATTGACGGAAGGTATTTTTTTATAGTTTTCAAAACAAATTAACCTAAATTTAAACGATAATAATCCTACGGTTAATTTCCTCCCGATGAGGTCGTTTACCAGGCATCTAATATTTAAATATGTCACGATATGATTTGTCGGTTTTAGATAATATCAAAAGTATATTTATAAAGTGGTTTAAATTTAGAAAACTTATTTACTAAAATTAGAAATTAACATTAATATTTAAAGCAATCAACAAGATCAAAGATATCCTTGAGTATTTTTGTAAATATCCTGGTCAGGTGCATATTTTTGCATTCTGTATCGTTATTCATCGCAGAAATATTTTGAATTCGGTGTCAAATATTCTAACAAAAGTGCATTGCAGATATTCAGCATTTGTAGAACACGTGTGTTTGAAATATTTTCAAATTAAACATATTTAAATAATGTATATGATGGGCAAAGTGTAGGAATGCATTTGAATGTGTAAACATTAGTTCATTGGTATTCAGTCCAAGAGATACGAATGTACGAGTTATGTAAATGTTGACTTTTTTATTCTGCAGCTATTTGGGCCTGCTACATATTTTCAAAAGTATTACATATGCCTTTACTTTATACCCTTTCAGGAGAAGTTAATACATGAGGTAATTTTATTTTAAAGTATATTTACAGTTTTAGAAAAATAAATATAAAAAATTAAAAACATTTTTTTATTAAAATGTACTAAGGAAAAATATTTTTTCTTATTTTTTCTGCCTCGGTAAATAAAAGTTTGGGTATCAATATTAAATATATTTATAGTACGTAGAGTAATAAAAATATTTATACGGTTAATCATGGAATTAAAACAAAAAGACCAACAAATTTATGATGTAACTGTTTACGGCTTTTTATCTCTCGCTAAGAGAAATGTTGGATTCATGCTGAAAATCGCATATCCAGATTTTAGTGAAGTTTTAAGGTCTCTAGAATCCGATTATAACATATTTACGATAATGTTCGTGTGTGTGACAAATACTACAAGACTTAAGACATATTTAACTACGTATTCCTCAATCTAACATTGATAGGAAGAGTCGATAAAGTTTTGATACCAATTTCCAAAAAAATCATTTCTAAATATCATTTTTAAATTTATGCTATTAAAAATAATAAAGATGAATTTTTATTATATCTACTATTGATTTAGCGATAAAAGAAATATAATATATAAAATATCTGTTGTAATAAATCTTATAGCCGAAATAATACCATGGAAACCAATTGAGAAATTAAAATGTTTGTACCTGACAGATAAATATCAGTGTCAGAATACATATATTATTTCTTATTGTATTATAAATATTTAAAATTATAGGTATATTACACATACCCTTCAGAAATATTGTTAATCCCGACAATGAATTGGAAACATCTCGAAAAATTAGAAGAGGAAGATAAAATATCTTCATATAATAGATATAAGGAGAATTTTTTGGTGCAGAGTGTAGGTATACAAGAAATGTTAAATACAATAGGGCGCGAGCAGTCATGTGACATGTGACTGCCACCATATCTGCTTGTTAAGGCCAATAAAGTCACATGACTGCTCGCGCCTTATACTTAAGTAACCAAAAACGGAAGTGGCGAGAGGTATTGTGCTGGCTACAACATATTTTTACCTCTCGCTAAGAGAGGTATTGCATTCATGCTAAAAATCGCATATCCAGATTTTATTGAATAAGCACGTTTTAAGGTCCCTACAATCCGATTTTAACATTTTTACGATGATGTCTGTGTGTGTGTGTGTGTGTGTGTGTGTGTGTGTGGATGTGTGTGTGTGGGATGTTGGAAGGACGGTTACTCAAAAACTATAAGACTTAAAATTTGTTTAACAACGTATTTCCCAATCGGACATTCATGGGAAGATCTGAAAAGGTTTTGGTAATAATTGGACAACCGGAAGTAGAAGATTCTTGAAAAAAAATCTTCTAAATATTATTTTTTGAAAATTTTTCGTGGTAATATTAAAGAAAATTAAATTCTCTATCTGATACATTTAAATATTTTATTATATATTCCATAGATTTAGAGATAAAAGAAGTATAATATATAAAATAATCTGTTGTAATAAATTTGACAGCCGAAAGAATGCCATGAAAAATAGTTGATAATTTAAATTATTTGTAACTGACAGATAAATGTCAGTGTCAGAAATAATGAGTAATGAAAGAAAAATGTACTTGGAGAATCCCTTAGTTCTTGATCTGTGACTATTATGGAGATGACAAGTCTAGGTTGAGGACTTAAATTTGTTTCAAACATTATGGGACAATGTACACCAGTACTATAGACTAGAGTAACTTTGAATTGCGAAAAAGCTATCAAATTCTTCTCAAGTAAGTTGTAAATATTGACAAAATTACACATCGATATAAGAATAATCGGAGTGCAATCTATCCGTCACTTTATTAAAGGGAATTAGTGTTATTTAGATATAACATGTATGAAAAAATAAAATGTAAAAGAAGATATGTAAGAATAGATGCACAATCCATATATACATTTTAGACCGCCCAAAATTAATGTTTTTACTAGAAGAATATGAAGAGAAAGTAAACAACGTTGTTCGAATTGAAAATTGCAGTTACCAGCCTAATATTTATATATGGTAAACTCTACTTTGTAATTTATTGTAACATAATTTATGGTAAAATATCTTCATGTTGAGACATGCTATTATTGAATAATAAAGAAGTTTATACGTCATAGATTTATATGAATATATTATTTGTATTTATAAAAATATTCTTTGCTTTCTGCATACAGCCAGGTAAAATATACGGCGAGAGGTTATGTGCTGGCCACATCAGATTTTTTGTATTTGACTTGCTGAATTGTGCAAATCCTTAAGATTATAAGTTTATAAATGTTATTGTAATTCGTTAATACTCCTTTTTGTCAAATATCATCTATATGTTGTGATTATACAAAATCAAATACTGATACACATTTTTAGTATTCTCTACTAGGTGACACCTACTTTTTTTCTTATGTTATAATAAAAATTAAAATGTGTTTTCATAACTACAAACTATACTACTTATACGGTTTTTTTGGCTTAAAAAAGTAAAGATGTTTAAACAGAAACGACCCGGACACATAACAGAACTTCTATTAATAATTAATTATTTGTAAATTACGCATTCAGTAGCAAATGACTTAATTTAAAGTAAATTTATGCTAAACACTGCTGTTGTGCCACAAATTAAATTGCTGAGATCATTATCATATAAAATGTTGATCCGTTAACATAATTGCACAAGAAAATTTGAATAATAATACAAATGCGCCTGTACGTTTTCCCATCACAAACTCTCTGACGCGTATCTTTTTACTCCACATCAGGTTTGAAATCTTTTTGAAGAGATTCTCTCTCTGTTTACATTCACAAAGGTTTTTTCGCTGTTTAGTTTTTGTCGTGAAATATTCTGGTAAATGATGACCAAATGGAAATTTTTGTATCTGGGTATCTGGAATTCATTCATAATAATGAAATACTTAATGGATAAAAAAATGTTTATAATGTAAAAATTAATGAAACGATTGTTATTATGTCAATGTCACAATAAATTTAAGAATGTTGCTTTCGTTGTTCTTCCCGAAGTTTCAATTTCGAAGAAATAATTCTGAAATTGAGGTCTAATATCGTAAGAAAAAAGACATCTGAACACACTGTGTCACAGTATATTACGATTTTATTCGATTGGTCCCTTGTTTCTAAAATTTAACTTACTTCAGAATCGATTTTGGTAAAAGTTGATATAAAAATAATTCAATAAATCTTAGAATATCGTACATCGTTTTAACAAAAATCTGATGTAGCCAACACATTACTTTCCGTCAATCCTGACATCCTGAGTATTATGTACGAATTCCAAATTCTATACATAAATTTTCTTGCAAAAGATTCCATATTTCCAGTAAACTTATTTCATAAACAAACTATGCAAATTGTACTTTAGCTTTTCCCATTCATTCGTCCTCTAGTTCTTTTTCACTCATGTCATCCGCAATACAGTTCTTCCATCTTATATTTGGTCTTCCTTTGTTTGATCTACCTACTACTACCAAGCTATTCATTCTTCTTCCAATATATTCTTTATCTTTCCTCATGACATGTTCAACCAATATAATCGTCTCTCTTGTATCTATCTAGAAACTTCTCTCGCTCGAGCCATTTCCCTTATTCTTTTATTCCTTATCCTACCTTACAGTGTCTTCCCTAACATCCATACCAACATCCTCATCTCTGTCATATTCCGTTTCATTGACACTGATATCTGTCAATTAGAAATTTCTTAATATAGTATCTGTTTCCATGGTTAACTGGTTGATTTATAAAATATATTTTCTTTATAATTCTTTAACTCTACATGTATTAAATATAAAATACAATCAATAATATTTATTATGATACTCAATGTCAAAAAATAATATTTAACAGCGTTTTTCCAATAATAACCGTTAATATCTTCAAATGAGGGTACTTCCGACCGACGCCAAAATATTACTTCGAATTTTAATGGCACTAAATTGACTCCTGTGGTGCACTCTCCACGCCAGCTACGAGTGCCCGTGAGGTGACGCCTGGTAAGCACCAGCACGGTACAAATATTTCATCATTACCGATAGCTGCGTAAAAAGCAGATTGGCACACCCAGCAATGGGTAATATGCTGTGATGATATATTTATTTATTTATTTATTTATTTATTTTATTTATCTAATCAAGTCTGTACATACATGTAAAGAAGAGGAATAGATACAAGTAGTAATTTTTGGAACTCTAGTGTTGGAGATATCGCGGCTGAAATTATAGTCACACACACATATACACACACACACACACACACACACACACACACACACACACACATACACAGACATCATCGTAGTAGTAGTAAAATCGTATTGTAGGGACCCTAAAACGTGCTTATTCATTGAAAACTTGCCACCGAACTTTTGATCTAGAGGTGACGGAAGGTAATATAACAAAATTGTAAAAAAGGACGGTATTGTCTTTACTAAAAAAAAAATAGTATTTAATTTTGAAAAATAAGCACATTTAAAGTGATGTCTGGGCGTATGAGTTTTTGGACAGGAAATGCTGACTCCTTCCTTGATAACTTGGTTCCGATTTTCTTTCTTCCGCTTCCCCTTTTCCATCCATTTTCCCTTTAATTATCATTTTCTCCTTAGAACACGTCTAATCTAATAATCATTCCTCTATCTTATTTCCCCAAAAAATTTTCGTCGGTAATAGTTCTACGGTGAAGGACTCCAATTCGTCTACATTATTTAACAATAATTACTGGAAAATTCCACATTTTCCCTTTATTAATCCATCACCATCATACAATATCCTCCTAAATTCCAACTCCAGCACACAATTCCAAATTCCATTCGCTGTACGCGGCATCACCATCACTCGCTGTTGTTTGCAACTTGGTGACAATGGCAGTGAAACGGACGCATATCGCGTATCCCGGTGTTGTGGAGTGCACTTGATGACACGCTTATTACCGCTTGAATGTCTCTCTGCGACTGTCTCCAACAGGACAGCGCGACCTTTCATAACAAATTGATTTGCTTTGGATGAGTTACATTCACATATAATGTGGAATGGGTGTTGTCACACGATGAATAACAACTGTTTAATCATACTGCAAGTTACGATTTAATTAAATTTGAATACTATCAATAGTCTAATAGCTCACTTAATTTAACTTAGAATAGAGCAAACAGGTTAAAAACAACACCAATATACAAACCACGTCTTATAAGTTGGGCCATTTGTTAAAAATATATTTATCGATATTTAAATAATAGAATTTATAATATTATTAAAGATATTTAGCCCATTTCTGTAACCGAGTTATTTCGCAAATAGTAACCACTTTTCAATATTTGGTATGCTGTAATTCGAAAGTCTTTATAAAAATTGAAACCAGTTATTATAAAAACTCTAATTCATAGCATCGTGGTAGTTAAGATGGTACTTGTTACAAAAGTATTTTTGAGATAAACATATGCTACAAAGTAACTTAATCCTATGTTATAATAAGAAATAATCTGTAGTTATAAATAATAAAAAATATTTATAAGGGGTAACAAAATGGTTTATTCGTTTGGTTATAATTATTATATTATTTAACCTGTTAACAGAAAATATTTTAAAATAATAACAAGCATGGTCTTGTATTTGAACAAATCATAAGAACCAAACAAACTTATGGTGTAAAAAAAAGGTAAAAGAAAATGATATAAATCCAGTTCAAAAACAATACCTTCCATCAATCCTGTGTATTATGTACAAATTCTATACATATTGTGTCTTGCAAAAGATCCTATATTTCCAGTAAAATTATTTCATATACAAACTATGCAAATTGCACTTGACACTGATATCTTCTTCTTCTTTAGCTTTTGTCATTCGTTAGGGGTTGCTATTTTTTATTTCCTTCTTCCACTCATTTATGTTTTCCGTGTCGTCCTCATTCAGTTCCTTTTTTCTCAAGTCTTCCGCAATACAGTCCTTCCATCTTATCTTTGCTCTTCCTCTGTTTCTTCAACCTTCTATTATTAAGCTATTATCTATTCATCTAATATATTTAAATCGTAGAAAAGGGCTATAGTAGGTCGAGGAGAAATTAAATAAACGAAGAAAGAAATTCGTTTATTTAATTCTCCTCGACCTACTATAGCCCTTTTCACGATTTAAACATTTAGTGGGGTCCACAATAATTATCATCTAATATATTCTTCATTTCTCCTCATGACATTTTCAAACCAATGTAATCATCTCGCTTGTATCTTTCTAACACTAGAGTTATTTCCTTACCTATCTTTCCGTGTCTTCGCCAACATCTACTTCAACATCCTCATCTCTGCCACATTAATTTACTTTTTTATTTATAGTGACATCTGTCAGTTATATGAATCTATTAGTAATTTCCATGTTTAGCATAAATATAATTTCTTTAAAATTCTGTAACTCTATATCTATTGAATATGAAATATAAAATGCTATCAAATCGTATAAAGAATAATATATTCTTTAAGTTATAATAACGTTAAATGTCAATAAATCAAATTTAACTGTTAAATCTTCAATTGAGGCTACTTTCGGTTCACCAATTATAACCAAAATCTAATCAGTTGTTCTTCTGGATGTAAACTTGAGGAATACGAAAAAAATATAATTTTTGGGATCGTGGTATTGAAGTTATGCGATCCGAAACTTTCGTCACACACACAGACACACATACATACAGACATCATCGTAAAAATGGTAAAATCGTATTATATGGACCCTAAAACGTACTTATTCACTAAAAACTCATCATTGATTTTTTTGACCAAAGATAATACCTTCCTTACCTAAAGGTGACGGAAGGTAAAAAAATATAGTAAAATTTGATTCTAGTAATCTTGAAAGGTACTTATTGATCAAAACATAGATTTGCAATTTTTGGAACGATTCCTTTACCTCCCTTACAGTACGTAAGCGGTAAAAATAGCGTTTTGTAATTACTGTATCAAACATCCTAATCACGCTTTCTTTAAAATACTGTCGGACCAATTTTTACTGGCGTTTCATTAACCCATCTAATTAGCATATTTCCTTAATGACTATTCCCAATTAGTAAAACTTGGATTTACATCATTCCATAAATAACTCTCCCATGCGACAGTAGCAAAACTTTCCCGGTTCAAGTTCAAGTTTAAAATGCCATAAATATGCGAACGTTCTCGCACACAAGAGCGAATTGTTTTAAATATTTGAAGGAACGCGCCTACGCCAATGCAATTGTGCAGGCATTGTGACGTCACAGCCGGTATCAACGGCCAGAAATGTGGAACAAAGCCAACTCGCATGGTTAATAGTAACAGAGAATGGGACATTGGTGTTAAAAAATTAACGCCATTTCTGAAACGATGAACTAACTGTGCATTTTGGTGAATTGAAACAACGAATGTGGAATTTTTAAATGCGTTCAATTTTACGATGCTCTATTTCAATTTTCCAAATTCGAATTCTCATTTTTATGTTCGGTCCCGACCGATGCCAAAAATTACATCGCATTTTAATGGCACAAAATTGATCCCTGTGACGCACTCTCCACGCCAGCAATGAGTGCCCGTGAGGTGACGCCTGGTAAGCGCCCGCACGGTACAAATATTCCATCATTACCGATATCTGTGTATGAAACAGATTGGCATACCCAGCAATGGGTATTATGCCGTGATGAAATATTTTTTTATTTTTTTTACCTTCCGTCACCTTTAGGTAAGGAAGGTATTGTCTTTGGTCAAACAATTCAGTGATGAGATTTTACTGAATAAGCATGTTTTAGGGTAACTATAATACGATTTTACCATTTTTACGATGATGTCTGTATGTATGTATGTGTGTCTGTGTATATGTGTGTGTGCGTGTGTGTGTGTGTCTGTGTGTGTGTGTGTGACAATAGTTCCGGATCCCATAACTTCAATACCACGAAGAAGAACAAGTGATTAGATTTTGGTTATGATTGGTGAACCGGAAGTAGCCACATATGAAGATTTAACAGTTAAATTTGATTTATTGACATTTAATATTATTATAACTTAAAGAATATATTATTCTCTATACGATTTGATTACATTTGATACTGCATATTAAATAGATACAGAGTTAAAGAATTTTAAAGAAATTAAATTTTATAATTCAGCCAGCTATGCTAAACATGGAAACTGCTAATATATTCATATAATTCAAATTGACAGATGTCAGTATGAGTAAAAAGTAAATTAATGTGGCAGAGATGAGGATGTTAAAGTAGATGTTGAGGAACACACGGAAAGATACGGTAATAAAATAACTCTAGTGTTACAATTTTCTAGAAAGATACAAGAAAGACGATTACATTGGTTTGAACGTTTCATGAGGAGAAATGAATAATTATATTTGAACAAGAATGAGTAGTTTAGTAATGGGAGGTTGAAGAAGCAGAGGAAGACCAAAGATAAGATGGAAGGACTGTATTGCGGAAGACTTGAGAGAAAAAGAACCGAATGAGAACGACACGCATAAATATCGACCCCTAACGAATGGAAAAAGCTAAAGAGGAAGATGTCAGTGTCAAGTGCAATTTGAATAGTTTGTTTATGAAATAATTTTACTGAAAATTTAGAATCTTTTGCAAGAAAAATTATGTATGGAATTTATACATTATACACAGAATTGACGGAAGGTATTGTGCTGGCCACAACAGATTTTTTATTTTTATGTTCATAATATCCAAAATCACAAGCCTTCTAAGTATTAAATTTAAAATATTAGTCAGTGAACATATTTGTTGTCACTTTTTCAGCGGTGGTGCGATAATATAACCCATTTAAGAGGAAAATAATAAAATATATTTTCCTAGATATTACATATTTCACTTCGAGGAAAATATTTATTTACCAAGGAGAACCAATATTAGAATCAATTTTGCTTGGAAGAAAACAATTTCGTTCCCGTGTTTCAACTTACCATTCTGCAGATTGTTTGTAGCTAACATCAGTTCCAACTTCATACATACATCAATGCCAGTCGATATTTCCCCAAAAACATGAACTATGAACTTTTGCGGGGAAATACATTTCCAACCTGTCATAAGTCAGTGACGTAACCTCGGGTTTGGATTCAACTTCGAAAAACAAAAATAATTTCACTCCGACTTGAGGAGCACTTTCGATTTAACTGCAATTTGAGAGAAACAAAAAAACACCTGTGTTTTTATTTTGTTTTTAATTTGGTGTAAAATTTATTTCATGTACAAAAAGAGCCGTGTTAATGGTGATGAAATGGAACTGATATGTTAGAGGAAAATATACTTTTTTTGCATAAATTCTAAAGCCCATTTCAAATAAACATTCGCTAATGAATCTCGCACTCAGTTGGCTAGGCTTTTTAAAAATTAAATTGAAGTATCCAAAACATTTACAACAAACATTTTAACATGTTTTTAATAATGTAATGGAATTTGTACTCGTATTTGTTAAAGTATACCGAATGATTCATCAATGTGTTTTTTTAATAACTCGATTACTTTAAATATTATGAAAAAAAATATCAAACGAAGTTTATTTTAATTTAAAATGTGTATAAATCTCCCAACATATATTCCGTTTTTGCTATACAGGGTTACACTGAAAAATGGACCACTCAAAAAAACGTTTTATTTATAATTATTTTTTAATTCTCTTTACACAAATCTTGGTAATTGGCATGATGGTAGCACTTCAGATTTGACCGGAAGTAACAGTAACTTTGACATTTATCTGTAAATTACAGACATTTTAATTTCTCAAGTAGTTACCATGGAGATGTTTTTGCTGTGAGATTTACTACAACAGATTATTTTATAGATTATATATCTATAATATTTTTTTTAAATGTGTCGGATAGAGATTTTTGTTCTTAATATTTGTAATAACATAAATTTTCAAAAAATAATATTTATAAGATTTTTGTTAAAATATTACTATTTTTTTTAGTCTTATAGAATTTGAGAAATCGTACCTCCAACAACCTCACACACACACATATCTACACACATACACACACACATACACACACACATACACACACACACACGCACACACTCACACACACACAGCGACATCATCGTAAAAATGTTATTATCGGATTTTAGAGACCTTAACCTCTCAGCGAGAGGTAAAAAATTACGTATTTTTCTCAAAAAATATCACTATGTGAGGGTATAAAAATATTATATCACTGAATTCAGAATAAAATTCTCTAACGAATGAGCAAAAAAAATATGTTCTCATTTAAAATAAAAAAGTTAGATATAATATTTTGAGAATCTTTGGTCGAAAAAAAAAATTTTTATTTTCTTTAAATTTGTCTTGTGAAATAGAAATTATTTGCCTATTTCACAATCTTTGTAGTTTTGATAGTTCTCGAGATAGCAATGGTGGTCCATTTAAAATTAACACCCAGTATGCCGGGTATTATTCAACTTCGGGTAAAAACTTAAAAGGCATATATTACTAACCAAAATTAGTAAAAAAAAGCTTATATGATCATATATCTTAGATTATCTTTTAACTCATTTTAAAAAAGTTGTGCAAGTTTAATTTTCACTGGTGTACCAGAGAGATAATAATACACAGCGCACGGTGAAGTTATTCTATTAAAATATTCTAAAGAAAAGTTAGCCAGAGTTGTGCAGGTACCTAAACTGATGAATAAATTTTAATAATTTAAGTGTAAACCGCTCTTTTAATATTCCCCTGAACGGAAAATGGATTCTGTATGAGCTCCAATACCGACAAAATCCAGAAGAAAAAGAACTGTATCAAAAGATATTCATGCAAGAAAAGAAGTTAGAGGATAAATAAGAAAGTATTTTTTATTATATCTTCACAAAATACATGAAAATTCAATACATAGCTCGTAATGGGTATATTTTTGTATTTTATAATTTTTGCCCAACAAACAAATAGAACATACCATATTTTTTTACAAATTTGAAAAGTACATGAAATTTTCTTTACAATCATGTAAAATAATCCATATGTTACATTATTAAAAAGTAAAATGGCGGGTATTTTTTTATACACCTAGTCGAAAAGAGAATAGTGAGCCATGACTATGGCTTGAAATAGAACAATTAACTAAAACAATTGTAACACGGTAAATATCAATCTGTAAATACTCAGTAATAATTGTTCTAACCTTTATTATTAGCAAATTTCATTGTAGTACATTATTAATTTATTATAAAATGAGTTTATCTAACTCAGAAAATGTTCATATGCTAGATGAGTATTTTCAAAGTTAAACAATTAAACGCATAGCTGCAGGACTTTATCGACAAGAATATTCACATCACCGTCATCCAAGTGAATCGCTTTTTTTGAAACTAGTAAATAAACTACGAACCACAGGTTTATTTGAAAGAAGAAAAAGAAATATCCTAAATGAAGATGAAAAAATCTGATGTGGCCAGCACATAACCTCTCGCCGTATATTTTACCTGGCTGTATGCATAAAGCAAAGATTATTTTTATAAATACAAATAATATATTCATATAAATCTATGACGTATAAACTTCTTTATTATTCAATAATAGCATGTCTCAACATGAAGATATTTTACCATAAATTATGTTACAATAAATTACAAAGTAGAGTTTACCATATATAAATATTAGGCTGGTAACAGCAATTTTCAATTCGAACAACTTTGTTTACTTTCTCTTCATATTCTTCTAGTAAAAACATTAATTTTGGGCGGTCTAAAATGTATATATCTGGATTGTGCATCTATTCTTATATATCTTCTTTTACATTTTATTTTTTCATACTTGTTATATCTAAATAACCTTAATTCCCTTTAATAAAGTGACGGATAGATTGCACTCCGATTTTGTCAATATTTACAACTTACTTGAGAAGAATTTGATAGCTTTTTCGCAATTCAAAGTTACTCTAGTCTACAGTACTGGTGTACATTGTCCCATAATGTTTGAAACAAATTTAAGTCCTTCAACCTAGACTTGTCATCTCCATAATAGTCACAGATCAAGAACTAAGGGATTCTCCAAGTACATTTTTAATTCATTACTCATTATTTCTGACACTGACATTTATCTGTCAGTTACAAATAATTTAAATTATCAACTATTTTTCATGGCATTCTTTCGGCTGTCAAATTTATTACAACAGATTATTTTATATATTATACTTCTTTTATCTCTAAATCTATGGAATATATAATAAAATATTTAAATGTATCAGATAGAGAATTTAATTTTCTTTAATATTACCACGAAAAATTTTCAAAAAATAATATTTAGAAGATTTTTTTTCAAGAATCTTCTACTTCCGGTTGTCCAATTATTACCAAAACCTTTTCAGATCTTCCCATGAATGTCCGATTGGGAAATACGTTGTTAAACAAATTTTAAGTCTTATAGTTTTTGAGTAACCGTCCTTCCAACATCCCACACACACACATCCACACACACACACACACACACACACACACACACACACACACACACACACACACAGACATCATCGTAAAAATGTTAAAATCGGATTGTAGGGACCTTAAAACGTGCTTATTCAATAAAATCTGGATATGCGATTTTTAGCATGAATCCAATACCTCTCTTAGCGAGAGGTAAAAAGTGCCCGCCATTTTACTTTTTAATAATTTTTGTAAAAAGATATAGTATGTTCCATTTGGAATTTCAAAGTTGATATTAATTACTAATAAACCGGAAGTGATATCATGAATATACATCCGTCATCAAGTAGCTTACATGTTGCTGTATAAATCATGTTATATGAAAGAAATTACTAACTTAATAAATAAGCGAGATATTTGCTGGGTCCGTTAAAATATAACATCCTGTATATATATATATATATATATATATATATATATATATATATATATATATATATATATATATATACATCTCTCTATCAATTTGACTTCCGTACATAGAAACATGCATTTGGCGTCTATGGGAAATACTGGTCCTAGGCGTCTACTTCTTCGAGTATATAGAATGTTTCACCCCACCTAATAATGTGAGCATAAGGATATTTCGAAAAATTCGTATTTAAAGAAAACAATATACACGTATATTTGACTTCCGTACTTTATACGGGTTTTTGCCGTCCCGCGTATATTTTTGTACGTATTACTGACAATTTGGCATCCAAAATTAATATACGTTTACAAAAAGCTATCAACCGGGCATCCTGCACTGTTGCCAAATATTGTGTACTGTAGCACCAACATGGAATACGAACATAGTCGTCTAACATGGGATCATGATTTTTTTTAAATTATATTTTTTACTAATATTTTGAAAATTATTTGTTCAAATTTGATTTACATGCAATTCTTCAATTAAATCAAATAAAACAAAATTCGTTCTGCATGTTTAATAAAATAGGTGTGCAGATATATATTTAAACGCCTTATGTGCAAAATATTTTAACATTGGTACGTAAATGTCACATATATTTGTTATTTTATTAAAATAAATAATTTTGCTCTTCCTCTCTGTGGTTTTGTCTTTTTTATCTTCCGTTACCTTAGGTAAGGAAGGTAATGTCTTTGGTCAAAAATTTCGTTTTACTATTTCTACGATGATGTCTGTATATACTCGTATGTATGTGTATGTGTGTGTGTGTGTGTGTGTGTGTGTGCATCTCTCTCTCTGTGTGTGTGTGTGCCTGTGTGTTTGATTGTGTGTGTGTGTGTGTGTGTGTGTGTATGTTCGAAAAATGTTCTCTGATAATTTCAACAACTGCAATTCCAAAAATTATAATTCTTTCATTCTTTCCTTTTGTACGTCCGTATGAAGACTTGATTAAACTTTAGCTATAATTGGTACATCGGAAGTACTCTGATTTGCAGTTCTTAAGAGTTTAAAAAAAAAAACAGTTAAATATCTCTTTTTGACATTTTATGTTATCACAAATATTATAGATATATTAATCTCTGTACGATTTGATTAATTTTTTTTTCTTTATATTCAATGTATTTGGAGATGAAAAATTATAAAGAAATTAATATTCATAAATCTTGCAACCTACGTTGCTGTAAGCACAATGGAAATCAAATAGAAACAGTATATTTTAGTAATTGACAGATGTCTGTGTCAAGTATAATTTGCATAGTTTGTGAAATAATTTTACTGGAAATATATAATCTTTTGCAGGACACTACCTTGTCTGTGAGTAATTTATATAAAATACATAGAATAGACGGAAGGTCATGTATTGGCCACATCAGATTTTATACAAATTTATGTCTGCTTCCGACATACTGAAAATTTGAATTAAAATAACCAAATGCTTTTAGAATAGGTTAACATACTTGCACTGGGGTTTAGAAGATTTAGTATATTTTTTGATTGTTTTACAGCCACAAATTAAATATTTAGTTTAGGTGTTCCTAAATAGATACAAGTTACAAGGTTCCTTTTGAAACAAAATTTAACCGTAGGTACATGAATTATTAAATAAATATTATGATATAAGGACTACTCGTAGAAATGAAATAACTTCTTTGATAAAAACATTTTATGACAATGACAAATTTTAAATGAATTATTTTTTTCTACGTTCCGTCGCCTTTAGATAAGAAAGATATTGTCTTGGTCAAAAAATTCATAGTCAGTTTTTAACGAATAAGCACAATAGGTAAAAATCGAAGACGATCCAAAACACGTGCAAGCAAAGCAGCTGTCAACAAGTAAGTGAACATTCAAAATGGCCGAGCTTGTCGACATAAGTGAGAGACATGAGTACCAACATAAAGCCACAAAAAGATCGAAATTCGAATATACGTAACCCGCGAAAATTCAAAATTCGCGATAGTTTTTGAACACACCTCGTATGTACCTCAGCGTATAAGATATAAAAGAAATATTTTTTTTCTTCCATATCTCAAAAATATTATTCACATAGATACCTACATATGTGTCATTTGCAAGTAAGAAAACTACCATCCATATTTCAAGCATTTTGATCATATTAAATATTTGTTTTGTCAAATTAAGTTTGTCTATCCTATAATAACAGTATTTTTTAATGAAATGTATATGTGTATCACATGTAATATTTAACGCTGTTTTTGCTACACCTTAACTTATATGATCGCAGTTCAAAAGACAGAAATAAATTTTCAAATTTATTTTTGATACAAATTACAATACAGATTTTGAATTTTTAAAATACTGAACTTTTTATTTCATTATACACCAATAAAATTTAAGCAGCAATAATGTTGCGAAGTGCTATGCACATCTCTACATAGTATAAAACTAGTGATACACCTTGGCTTCACCTAGGAGAAATATTGAATTTACCTCCAAAAGTTTTATTTAACCGAGATCTTATAACATTTTGCAGAGATAAGTCGGCCGGGTGGGCGCGCTTCCAATAATATTTCCGAAACTATAAATACCGTATTTAAAATTTTATATTTAAGTAATTTTCAGTTTTTATCTGATAGTGTTCTAAAGTTGTTAACCATTGTTTTATATTCTTGTCTATTTTAAATTTATTTTAACCCAATTATTTATTTTATCTCATTTATTCTTCTATTCAATTCTGAGGAATGTTTTATCTATAATTTAATATATTGTGTTTTCTATGTAATGACATCCTAAAGAGACATTGATTAATCTTGAAGATGGTTATTGTAATGACAGAAACGTTGGTGTAATATCAATAAATTTTCTTCACTCAGGTTCATAATAATATATAAAAATAATTTGGGCGAGGTTTTTCTTTATCAGTAATAAATGCTTATGATTATTTTTTATAAATGTTTATCGAGATGTTTATAAAATTATTGTAGTAGCAGGTGTAGATGTATTTTAATACATAATTGTGTAATAAAAAATAATTTTAAATTTTACAAGTCACGCATTTACAAAATACTTATAACAGTATAATAACGTGCGAATGGAAATGCACGAGCAATACGATATTACTTTCGAGCGAGATATTTTTTAGACGATTATAAAAATAAAGTATTTTCAAGAATTTTGTTTCAATTGACAATACTTACTATTTTCATTTTTTCAATTAATCTACCATAGCAACAAAGAAAGCAAAGCTACCTGGCTATGTTGATTTGGTATTTAAAGTACCTACGTGTGACGAGCTTAAAAGCACGACACGAAGCGTAGTGTTTTTTTTACGTCATTTATGCTTTGTAAGCACTTATGCCCGTATATTATAGGCTATTTTCTTATACCTGCATATTTATACCTGATTTGCGAATTCGGACAATAATTTAATCAGTCTAATAATTATTTTACATCTGTTAAACTGAAAAACTCGAAATTACTTTCCAGCATAATGAAAATTAATTAAAAATTGTTTAAATTATTTAGTATTTTTTAAGATCCAAAAATAATTTCCTATTTCGCGTTTACAAAGTTTCATATACTGAATGAAGAAAATCTAATGTGGTCAACACATTACCTGCCGTCAGTTTTATATATTTTTAAATCCTTCTTGCAAAAGATTATATTTTTAGTAAAATTATTTCACGAACATATTTGACCCTGACATATGTCAATTAGTATAATTTGAATATCCAAATTGTTTCCATTGTGATGCTGCATAGACTGCAAGATTTATGAAACTTAATTTCTTTATAATTATTTTTCTCTTCCAAATATAATGAAAAATTGTAACCATGTAATATAATATTCGTTAATGTTTATAATAAAAATTATAATCAAAATCTAATCAGCTCTTCATAAGGGTATACAAATGAGAAGTACGTAAAAAATTGTAATTTTTGGAGTTTGCAGTTATCGAATAACGATTATCACACACACATATATACAGACATCATCGTAAAAGTAGTAAAATTGTATTCTAGGGACTCTAAAATGTGCTTATTCGTTAAAAGCGGACTATGCATTTTTTGACCAAAGACAATATCTTTCTTGTCTAAAGGCGACGGAACGTAGAAAAAATAATTCATTTAAAATTTGTCATTGTCATAAAATGTTTTTATCAAAGAAGTTATTGCATTCCTATACGACACAGTAACAAAATATCGGAACAATAAATAAATATAAAACTATTTTTCATGTTTTAATGAATAAACTTTCGTCGTTTATATGTGGAAATTTTTTTTTTAATTAAGAAAATACGTTCTTAACCTTCGAGTTCTCAAAAAATAATTATTTTATAAAAGTACATTATTTCTGCAAATTATCTTTATAAAATAAACAAAATAATATGGAAAATAATAGACATCTTTATAATTTTACTCAGTGTTGACTAAATTCTTTAAAAATAATAATTTCTCAATATAATATTTGATTATGCTATCATAACTAATTCAGGTTCATATTCTTTAAACATTTAAAGTGAAGAAATACTGAAAACTAAACGAATGAGTTACACATGCCATGTTGCCAAGTGTATGGACGTCAAATTGGCGGTGATTTTCGATTTTCAATATACGCCGGCGTATATTATGATGCGACGACAGCGCCATACACGGAATTTCGATGAACTAAATATACGGCTGTTAACAACAAAACAGTCATTTGACGTCCAAAATAAAAATTTGCAGGTAGACCCCCTACATCACGCAGATGCTAAAAATGTGAGAAAAACTGATTTGTAATTTGGCGTCCATATTCGGACGTCACTTTACGAAGGACGTCAAATTGTTGGGGATCTGGCAATGTACGGACGTTCGGTTGTTAGACTGATGAATATATATATATATATATATATATATATATATATATATATATATAAAGAATAGAGAAAAGAATACAGAAAATTTAAGAAAAGTTTATTTAATTAATAATGTTTATAAGCAATTTAAAAACTATAATATGTATTGTATTAAAAAATATATTTTTATAAAATTTGAGTCATAATAATTTTAACACTTTAATAACACGAATACATTATTGATTATAAACTTTATATTTAAAGTACAGGTAAATATTAAATGTTTACATATTTGGAGGAGTAAATTTATTTAAAATATTTTTTATATTAAAAGATTTATTTTTTCAGCTTCAACAAGAATTTTGAAACATTCTTTGTCGTTTTGTGTATTAAGAAACAATCATGAATTATCATCTGGTTAAAATATATTTCAAAATAAAATGTTTAACTGGAAATGAATAACAAACATATTTTTCTTTTCTACGTTTGAATTAAATAATATTTATATTTCTATGAAAATTGAGCCATGCAAGTTTAACATTTAAGTAACAATGTTCAATTTTCAGAAATTATATATTTTTGTTTACTTATTTGTTTGAATACATTTTCTCATAACAAATCAAATTATTTAGACAGCTTCATCAAACATCTTCACAATTCAATACTCGATTTATCAAAATAAACTGTTGAACCTTCACCGAAATCATCTAATAACACATCCCCCATTCTCCGTGTGAGTCAAAAGCTATTTACGTCTTTTTAAGTGCTGAGAGAGCGGCAGCGATTCCTTTCAAGATGGAGTTTCTCGATTCTTCAAGAGACACTTGTCGTTCAAGGGCTTCTGCCTGCCTCATTTGAGATTCCGCCAAACTCTGCAGTGTCCTCGAGTTATCCTCTAAAACCGACACGAGTTTCGATGAAGTTTTTACCTGCGTGCGACACATTTCTCTAACAGAAAGGGCGGTTTTTTCCACGCACTTGGCCACCCGGTGGATTTCTCGAACGTTGTTACGGTCGTAGAAGACATACTTCTTTTTATTTGAAGAACCCATTGAAGACACATTCGCCAATGTAGACACATTCCCTACTTGAATTTCGTCAAGAGCATTTGGAAGTTCTATTAATTTTGTTTCTAATAGTTCGCCTATATCTTCATTATTTATTTCTTGTTTTATTTCATGTTCATTCCATTCTATATCCACCTGTTCTTCATCTTTTGTTTCTTGAGTAATATTCGTACTGTAATCAGGTATGGTAACATTGTCATTGTCAGATATCGCGAGAAGTCTTTGTTCGATGCTGCTGAGCTTTTCCTTTCGGGATCTGCGCGAAGCTTTTTTCCGAGTGTTGTAACGCCAGTCCTGCCAAGCTTTTTGCCACTTGCCCGGAGTTTTCGGCTTTCCGGGGAGTTTGTTCAAAATACGAGAAATCTGTACCCATTTCTCTCTACGGTAAAATATGTCGTAATGTGCTGATAGTTTCTCGTTTCCGATTTCGGGGTGCTTTTCCATGAATTGAATCATAGCTTCTTTTTGATGCAGGGAAGCGCGCTTTATTCGCTCCTGCAACAGCAGGAAAGTCAATTAAAACTTTGTGGAGAACGAAAACAATGATAACAAAATATTTTTTCCATAGTCTACATAGAAAGTAGCCATGTGTGCTCTCTCTTAACACAAAATGTCACTTTGCTGCTCTAGCGCGACAAAGTAGAAAAAACGCTCGCTGTCCAAATTTTAAACTATACAATGTTGACAAATGTCACTTGTCTACATTCTTAATGGAAACGTTTAGTCAGGAACTAATGGCACTGTAGTGACACATTTACCACCTTTACAAATCAATCTGACCTATAACTTGCTCTGTCAGTATATTACATAACAAAAAATAAATAAAAAAAATGCCACATTATTGTGAAAATAAAATAGCGCATTCATTTACAAATTGAGAAATTAAAATGTCTAATAGACAGATAAATGTCAATAATGTCAGTGCCAAAAATTTAGAGATAGTACTGAAGGCTTTTTCTAGGCAAGATGTTTAATATTTCTCATTGTATTATTAATTATATATTTAAATTTATAGATACATTACATGAGCCCTTCAGAAATACCGCCAATCCCGTTAATGAATTGGAAAAACCTCGAACATTTAGAAGAAATGGAGAAATCTTGCTCATAGAATGAATTTAAAATTATAGAAAATACGTAAATATAGATTAGTTGTAATTAGAATTTTTTGTATGTACAAGAAATGTTAAATACAATACTTATATATAAAACAAAGAAGAAAGGGCGAGAGGTATTGTGATGGCCACAACAGATTTTTTTTGTAACAAAATATAGAATCTTACAAAAATAACTTACTATTTAAATATATGGGGTTTCGTGGCCGTGTGCCTGAGTGTCTGGTCGCGAATATGGGGAACCGGGTTCGATCCCGACCGACGCCAAAAATTACATCGAATTTTAATGGCACAAAATTGACCCCTGTGCAAATATTCCATCATTACCGATATCTGTACAAAGCAGATTGGCACACCCAGCAATGGGTAATATGCCGTGATGAAATATATTTTTTTTCTATTTAAACATTTAACTTAAATATTAGTCAATATTAGCTGAACTGTTTCACAGCCTGCCTGATATGACTTAGCATGTTCAGTACTATTCATAATTTCTCTTACGTTTATGTTTACTTCTTCATCATATCGTAATTTTACACAGATTCCAAATATATAAAAATATATAGACCGTCCAATTTGAAATATGAAAGTTAATGTCACTTCCGGTTAAACCAGAAGCGCTACCATTTTGCCAAATGCTATGATTTGTGAGCACCAAGCCTAGTTTACAAATATATCAAAAAAATTAAAAAATAATTAATAAAAAAAGTTATTTTAAGTAACCTCTTTTTCAGTTTCGCCTGTATTATGCAAGTATAAAGAAACATTAAAGAAATTTTAAAGGGCAAAGATAGGATTTTGTGACGCAGGAAAAAAATGTATGTCCAATCTTACAAAATTAGTATCATTTGGGTTGCAGAAGATGAGTCAAATAAACAACCGATTAAATTATTGAAACATTTGCGTCATAAGACAAATATTTTGATGCGCGTAGTACAGTACCGCAATCTACTCGTGAGTCAAAAACATCCTCCCGCACGTAACGAATTTATCGATTCGCGTTTCGTTTTCGCATATATCCACCCCAAATCAAGCACAAGACACTCACCTGCGAATAATTCAACATTGTCCCGCACTAAACAGCAACACTACCAAATATTTAAACAACAACAACGCTGCGAGGTGCTCGTTTCAGCCTTGAGGAGAATTCGTTCTCGTTTCGAGACGTCGAACACCGGTTCTGTGTGGTCCGGAGCTGGCCGAGAGCCACCGACTGCCATATTCGGGTGGATATCGATTCGACACGCGAGATAATGTAATCTTCTCGGCGTCGAGACGAGAACGAAAAACTACGTATTTACAGGTGGAATAAGGTCACGAATTTGATGAAAGGTGCCTGTGGATGGAAAAAAATGAGAATGTAAATAAACTTCCTGAGTTGTTCCAGAGTTCCGGATGGTGTTTTCAGCGCTGGACGCTGTTTGTTTGTTGGTTATTTTGTTACCATAGAGACTAGAAAATTGACAATAAATTTCTTAATTTATTTATTAAACTACGAAACTGTGATACACGTGTAGAAAATATGAATTTGTAAATACTTAAAATTAAATTAAATTTAAATACCTAGGTTTGATCGTAATCGGCGCTAAATATTTCGAATTTTAAATGGCACAAGAATGATCCCTGTGTTCACTCTCCACCCCAACAATGAGTGCCCGTGAAGTGACGCCTAATAAACTCTCGCCCGGTACATATATGTCATCATCGTTAACGAAATCTGTCGTGACGGTATATTTATTTACATATAAATGACGGAAGGTATTGCGCTGACCACAACAGATTTTGTTTTAATTTGAGATAATCAAAGAAACAACTTTCTAGTTTTCTTATTTTTATGGATTTTGGTTACTGCGAGAAACAGTTTTATCCAACAGTTGGACATCCTTGAAAGATCAATAATTTTTCATAATGTGTAATAATTGTTAATTGTATTATCTTCATTATGCACTTAAAGGAAAGAATAATCGGAGCATTTAAGAAAATGGGTGTAATAAAAAATAAAAGGTTTTTAAATTCTTAATGAGTATATCGCAGCAGTTGTTTTGCCACTAAAGTAGGTACTCTTGAAAAAGCTAATTAAAAGGAAAAAATATGGCAAAAGTGGGAAATGATTATAAAAAAGTTGAAAAGAATTAAATTAATTTCGCCACAAACGTTACACAAAAAAGAAAATTAGAAATATTAATTATAAAATTATATTCAACTTTAATAAAAAATTTACCCCTTTGATAATAATGATGAAAAAAATTAACAGACTAGATATAATTATTATAAAATTTACAAATAATAATATTTTAAGTTCTGTTTAGTTCGTGTGAAAAAGTGAGGCATTATGAAAAAAAAAATAATAGTTTCATAATAGATCATGCTAAAAATCGCATATCGAGCTTTTGTGTGTGTGTGTGTGTGTGTGTGTGTGTGTGTGTGTGTGTATGTGTACGTGTGTGTGTGGTTCCTCTTTACGCTCTAACTCAAATACTATCATTCAGAAAATTTTGAAACCTTATATTTTCTACCTTATTCTAATATGGAAAGAAACCATTAGATTTTGGTGGCAATCGGATAACCGGAAATGGTAGTTTACTTGAAGCTCAAGATAGTTTTTCTTCAAAAATGTATCTTTGAATTTGTTATTATAAAAATTAAAGATTATTCCATTTCCTACAAGTTTGCTTTAATACTTTTTCTATATATTTTATGGATAAATTTATAAAGTAATATAAAAATTATATCTCGGAGCGACCAGACATCAGGCACGCGGCAACAAGACCCCATAGGTAAATGGCGGGAGTTATTGTGTTGGTCACATTAGATTTTTAGATATAAGAATGAGGAATACGAAAAAAAATTAATTTTATGAATTGTATTATTGGAGTTATTGCGGCCGACACGATCGTCACACACACACATACAGACAATACCTTCTTAACCTAAAGGTGACGGAAGGTAAAACCGGAATAAGGGAGTTTTTGCTATAAGCCTTTCAGTATTGTTCTGGATTTAAATTTGATTGTGAATGTACTTTCATATGAGGTAAATTTTGAACAGCACTGTATGTCGTTAGAAAGAAAGGTGACACAAATCGTTATTGGAGTTAATTTAAAACTCTTCAAAATTTTTGCTTTCACCAAATATATTCCGATTCTAAAATTATCATCTTCCGAATATTCGGATTGGGTTTATAGACTTATCGGTCAAGTTAGTAAGTTTAGCAACTGATTATGCATAATGTATTCCATTAAGGTAATGTTTGGTTAGTTTATTCCCGAGAGGAACGCAGAAGACAACCACGGAATAATACATAAGTAAGTTGCTGGCATCGTTGCCGCTACGAGCGCGAACACCAGCTCAAGCATGAGTATGGGCAGTCCTCTAAGGGATCGTAATGTACCCGCTGTCGATCAAGATCGCCGTGAACAAAATTCCGCAGGTGTTCGCCCATATCATTACAGTTATTAACGTCATGCACCTCAGATTTCGGGCCATTGGGGCAAACGTGACTTTATAATTTGTTCAGAATTTATTTCGCATAAAATTCCGAGTAGGTACTATGATTAAGGATTTAGAGGAATTACATTTACAGCTGATGCTGATGCAAGATTTAACAATTATTTAAAATATTAATGAGAAAATGTTTCCGAGTATGTTTCTGATATTTTCTGTAGTATAAATATGAATTTTGATTTTATTTATTATAGCTTAACCATTTAAATTCCATTTTTTTCTTGTATGTTAAAGTTTGTTGAAGATTTCGTAGGTAAAAAACAATAGAACTGTTATCAAATGAATGAGCGAACCAAGATTTTGAATTTTTTTGGATCAACCCAGCATCTATTATAATTTAATTAAAATATGGCTATAATAAGAGTGCCACGAATGGAAAAAAATGAATACATGTTGTTTTTACCTTCCGTCACCTCTAGGTAAGGAAGGTATTGTCTTTGGTCAAAAAAATCGGTGGGGAGTTTTCAATGAATACGTTTTAGGGTCCCTACAATACGATTTTACTATTTTTACGATGATGTCTGTAATTGTATGTGGTGTGTGTATGTGTGTGTGTGTGCGTGTGTGTGTATGACTATAATTTCGGTCGCGATATCTCCAATACTAGAATTCCAAAACAATTTTTACATTTTCCTTACATCCATATGCAGACTTGATTAGATTTTGATTATACTTAGTCAACCGGAAGTACCCTCATTTGAAGATTGTAACAGTTTTTTAACATTTAATGTTATTATAAATATTTAAGAATATGTTTATCCATACGAATTGATTGCATTTTATATTTCATATTCAATGGATATAGAGTTAAATAATTATAAAGAAATCTAATTTTATAAATCAGCCAGCTATGCTATAACCATTAAAGCAGTTACTATATTAAGGAAATTCTAACTTATTGATGTCAGTGTCAATGAAAAGAAAATTAATGTAGCAGAGATGAGGATGTTGAGATAGATATTGGGGAAAACACGGAAAGGTAGAATAAGGAATGAAAGAATAAGGGAAATAGAAATTTATAGAAAGATATAAAAGAGACGATTATATATTGGAAGAATGAATAGCTTAGTAATAGAAGGTAGAAGAAACAGAGGAATACCAAAGATAAGATGGAAAGACTGTATTGCAGAAGACTTGAGAGAAAAGGAACTGAATTAGGACGACACGCAAAACATAAATGAGTGGAAGAAGAAAATAAAAAATAGCGAACCCTAATGAATGGGAAAAGCTAAAGAAGAAGAAGATGTTAGTGTCAAATGCAATTTATATAGTTTGTTTATGAAATAATTTTACTCGAAATATAGGATCTTTTACAAGAAAATTTATGTATGGAATTTGTACATAATACACAGAATTGACGGAAGGTAATTTGCTGGCCACATCAGATTTTTTTTTAAAGTTTTAAGTCTACGAAATTAATGTAGAGTTAACAGTCTATATGTTCAGAAACATGGATTTGAACCATGGACCATTACTTTGCCGGAGTAACGATCTGCCAACTGAGCTATGGCCCACCTATCCAATGGCAGTCATTATCTTCCATTTTAGCCGCTAAGTAATGGTCAATGATTCAAATCCATGTGGCTGACATTATCTTTTCACAATTTCATAATTTATTTCGTTTCAAGTCTACGTTTACAATAATCGAAAGGGTTTGGTAGAAAATTTTCATCATTTGTGTAAGTTTTATAATTTGTTGAATATGTAAATCGGCCGAACTATTATGAGTCTGCAGTCATACAAATAATTTCAAATCAACATAACTTACTTATCATTACAGTGTGACTAAAATTCTATCTTCTTTTATTTTCTATATCGACTTTTCGTATTTTTTTAAACATATTTTGCCCGTATCCATTGTAAACTGTTAATCATCCTTGATTAAGGTTAGTCATGGCGATTAAATTATTGTGTAAATACTACATAGTCATTGTATTTTATTCATGCTAACATTGGTTTTTCTTTTTCAGGTGAGTTTGCTTCCTGCTCTTTATTCTATGACTTCAATAATATAATTCTACTGGTTAAGGTATGTTACAATTGCGATTGAATTAGTTTTTTGTGAATGTCAGTATCGATATCCAGCTTAGCTTAAATTATTTCGTTTAAATCGATACCTGTGCGGTCGGTAACAAGGCCATTGGAATTCAGTTATTTAAGTCTCCTATTTAATTGAATTTTCAAGTCAATTACAGATATAGGTACAGATACAAGATCAGTATTAGATCTAATCTAGTAATATATTGTCAGTTCCAGTATCACTATTAGGATGATGTAAATAAAATTGGATACCGATCGGTATTGGTAAACCAAAATGTACAATAGTTATTTAAGTATTAAGGGCAGTAAGTGCACCTTACCGGTTAAGGATTACATCCGATACCGGTAAGAAGCACTTAATGCCCGCAATGCTTATTATATTTTTTGCACGATCGTCCCAATAATAACAAATTAAAGTTTAGAAAATTCAATAATCTTTAATTTTAATAGTAACATAATCGCGAAAAATAAAATTTAGCGGTATTTTTGGAAGAAAAACTATTTTGAGCTTCTAGTAAAGTGCGATTTCCAGTTATCCGATTTGCACCAAAATCTAATGGCATCTTTCCATATTAGAGTAAGGTCGAAATACAAGGGGAAGGTAACAATTCAGCTTTCTCATATCATTGTAGAATAAATCTCGAACAATATGAATAACTAACTATGAAGCAATTATTTTTGCATTTTGCAACATGAATTTAAAATCGTTTAGAAGGGTAGACTCGAAGCAAAAGAAAAGAAAAATCACAATGTCGCCGCCGGCAAACACAAAGTCCATAAGAAATTCTCAACAGTTATTGGCGAATCTTTGGCAAACGACTTTCAATGTCGCTAATAAACTTCACCAACAAAACCCAAAGTCTACTGAGGAAAATATCTATTTTCTACTCTCGTACGATAAATTTCATGTAAGCTTCTTTGCTACTGAAAGACCGTTTGAATTAATTCGCACTTTCACGGAAAGTTTTATTTGTATTACGTGCGTAGGTGGATAAAGACTAAATAATATCTTGTGGGTGTAAATTTCGCACTCGAAAACTGCCATCAAAAAACACTTTTGTGTCTGAACGGTTAAAAAAACATTATACAACGGAATTTTCCTCGCAAATTTGATTCTTTTCAATAGGAAAAATTGTTGAAGTGAATTGATAAAATTATTGGGGCTTGGTTTTGGTGGAAATTATGCATTAAAGTAAATAGGTTGTGCTAATTTGTTCCGATTGTCAATCTAAGTACCACAAACCGCAGAAAGCGATGTCGTTGTGGTAGAGTTAACCATTGAGCGACAAATGTCACGTAATTATTTACCCAAATACGGCCTACAGTCTAATTTTCAAAATGAACACATATATTATAAAAATTGCATTTAGAGGTATTTTTTGTAGAAAAACTATTGCCACCATCGAATGGCTTGTTTCCATATTAGAATAAGCTAGAGATACATGGTTTCAAAACTTTCTGAATGATAGTATTTGAGTTAGAGCGTAAACAGGCTCCACACACACACACACAGACGAGAAAGCTTTTTGAATTCACGAGACGAGACGAGACTTATATGTCGAGATTCTCGAAAATTATTCCGAGATTTCTCCACTTTTTTTATTTTAAAAATACATTTTTTAAAAAAATTGGTTTGGACATTTTGTAATTTTTTATATTTTTGTAATTATAAATCTAAATAGAATCGTTAAAATTTCATAAAATACAACTTCCTCCTACTTTCCTGACGTCACAGTATTCTTGTTCAATTACCGACTCAGTGTTACACCCAGTAATGGGTAAAAATCGGATGATATATTTATTTTAATAATTTATTATTTATAGGGATTCTTTTTAATAAATAATGTTTAAATAAGCAAAAGATACACTTACAAAATTGATATTATATGAAACGAAGATGCATGAATATCAATATTAGAAAGAGATAAAACATAAAAAATGGACTAAATATAATTTTGCCATATGCAATTTATACAGTTTATTTATTGAACACTTTTGATTTGCAAGCCAAGCTTATTTATTTGTTTTATATGCTCTTCTTTAATTTTCCTTATTTTGAATTTTCGCGCCAATGAAACTTCCCAGCTCAACTGTATCTGTTTGTACTTTAGGTATAAAATTGATAGTGAATAATATAGTTGTTTGACTCAAGCTTTTTAATCACTATGGATATTATTTGTGTTTCGCATATTGGATTTATTAAAAAAAAATCGTGAAATCTCGGCCGAGACGAGATTCCGTTGTTCGAGACGAGAAAAAAACGAGACGAGACTTAATTTCTTGCCTTCGAGACGAGACGAGACGAGACAACGTAGTTTCTCGTCTCGATCGGCTCGTCAGAAACACTAATCTCGACATGCGATTTTTAGCAAGATCCCCATACCTCCCTTATCAAGGGTAGCGGGAGGTAAAAAAGTATCTAAATTTGTATTCACACTTTAAACTAATGACTTAATCACGTATACCAAGCACCATAAATCCGTGCATTCCATGCGGAAACAAGTACAAAATAAACTTTATCCGCAACTGTGAAATCCTCTCCAGTAGCAAATTTATTAATTCCAGCTTTACGAATATATCCAGTTGCAGTTCACGGACTGCCGGCATGTTGGTGCAAAACGGCCGGGTTCTCCCTTCACCTTTCCCGTTCCACTCAAATTTACACAGCCCATTGCTTCAGCCGGTAATTTAGTACTCTGTGTTCTGTGGTTCACGGGGATGATAATTGAACCCAGATCTTGTTCGATTGTAATTTGTAATTCAGCCTCTTGACAAATAGAAATTTTTCCAATTCTAAACTCTCGGAAAGAATTAAGATGAGCGAATTACTGGAGCGTCTCTGGAATACAAATCAGGGAATTATTTTCTCTATTGATTGCCAGGTCAAAGGTTAGCGTTTGAGTTTAGTAAGCGATAGGTCCTGCGCTCAAATTTCTCATTAGGTAAATGTTATCGAGAAAAGGACAAGGTTTCGGAATAATTTCGGTTTTACAGTCAGTACCATTCGAATTACAACTTTTCGTTTATTGGCTGACAATGAGAACAACTTCATTTTTAGAAAACAGTTACAGATTCCATCGATCGAAAGATTTATAACAAATAATGATATATAATAATAATATTCAAGGAATAAACAAAAACAAATTAGAACGTTAGAAAAATAGTAATGCCCCAGACCAGACGTATCAAAATCACAATGCCACAATAATGGAGTCTACGTCGATTTTTTTGTACTGTTTTGAATCAGTTTTATCGAAGAATACACATCCTAACATTAATATTTTTGCATTTTTACCTCTCGCTAAGAGAGGTATTGGAATCATGCTAAAAAAGTACGATTTAAGGTCCCCAGAAACCGATAATAACATTTTTACGATGATGTCTGTGTGTGTGTGTGTGTGTGTGTGTGTGTGTGTGTGTGTGTGTGGATGTGTGGATGTGTGGATGTGTGTGTGTGTTGTAGGTACGATTTCTCTAATTCTATAAGACTAAAGACCTGTGTAACTACGGATTCCTCAATCTAATAGTAATGGGAAGAGTTGAATAGATTCTGGCATCAATTGAACAACCGGAAGTAGTAGTATTTTAACAAAAATCTTTGTTATTATAAATGTTAAAAAACAAAATTCTCTATCCGACACATTTAAATTTTTTATTATACCTTCTATACATTTAATTATAAATAGATATATATAATCTATAACAATCTATTGTAGTAAATCTCACAGCCTGCTCACAGCCCAAACATCTCCATGGTAACTACTTGAGAAATTAAAATGTCTGTAATTGACAGATAAATGTCGCTAATGTCAGTGTCAAAAATTCATAGATACTACTGAAGGCTTTTTCTGGGATATTTAATATTTCTTATTGTATTATGAATTATATATTTAAAATTATATGTATTTTACATGAACCCTTTAGATATACCGCCAATCCCGTTAATCTATTGGAAAAACCTCGAATATGTAGAAGAGTAGGAGAAAACTTGCTCATAGAATAAATTTAAAATTATAGAAAATACGCAAATATAAAGATTAGGTGTAATTAGATTTTTTTGTGTGTACAAGAATTGTTAAATACAATACTTATATATACCACAATGGAAAGGGCGAGAGGTATTGTGATGGCCACAACAGATTTTTATTATTGTAATCAATTTTTATTTATTGCAGTAAAGTATTTTTTATTGATATATTTGTATACTAGGCGTAGGGGCTCTCAAATCGTAGCCTAATTGATGAATGTTCTTATGATAAATTTTTCCTGCGATTAATTAACAGTAAGGATTATGAGTGTGGCCGATGCGAAAGAAGTCTTCTTAGATAGGAATGTGTGGTCTAGGATGATTGTTTCCTAACTATTATTGTGATCCGGATGCGGTATTTCGCTACCGAAAATCGGTCCCTTTAATATGTTTAACAGTAAAGTTTATGAGTGTGGCCGATGCGAAAGAAGTCTGCTTAGATAGGAATGTGTGGTCTAGGATGATTGTTTCCTAACTATTATTGTGATCCGGATGCGGTATTTCGCTACCGAAAATCGGTCACTTTAATATGTTTAAGAGTAAGGATTTGTTGTATGATGTTGATGTTGTTCTTATTGTTATCGGGTTTGTGCGAACCCACTAAGTGGGACACCCGTGATTTTATGTATGTATGTATGAATTTCCTGCGATGAATTTTCTGAAATAAATTTTCTACGATGACTTTGCCAGATACGTGCAAAAACTAAAGATAACAATGATAAATTATATGATAATACAAATTATTGTTTAATTTTATTACGAAATGCTATTATAAACTGATTAAATACATAAATATAGAATTACATCTCTATATTCCAAATAGAATTTTTTTTTTTGTGAAGATATAAAATAAGTTATTTATTTGTTTCCTTCGTAGCATATAAATGAGAGAATAATTTTCACTATTTGCATATAACGCCAGAAGCATTATTATTGTTCGGTGTGGTGTTTCGGTTTGATGTTTGTTGTTTCATAATGTGGAATATTTGTGAAATTATATATTATATTTGAGTACGAATAGGAGATAAATAATTAACTATTTATGCAAAACAAAATAATTCTGTTCTGGATTAATAATTATATCCCTATTATACAAATAAAATTACATATATAGTAGTTGCCACAATATATTGAAAAATCAAAATGCACGAGTGACTCTTGAGTGAGACTCACAGTATTTCGCCATGATGCAACGCGACAATGGTATAGATGACGTCATCATTGAAACTTTAACAAGCTATTTCTAAGGAACTGAAGCACATAGCTAAATTTGGTTTTTATTGGTTCAGATATAGTAGCAGTTTACTATTAGATAAATTTATTCCACCGTCTAGAGAATAAGATTTTTGGGTTGCTCCATGATTATTTATTCTGCGGATAGCTAACTGGCAGATTGCTATCAGAAAGATTAAAATTGTGTAGAGTTATTTTTCAAATTTGGCAGCTTGGCTGTAACAATTTTAATAGAAATTTGGTTATTTTCGCTTGTCTGTGATTTGGTGCAGTTGTAGTTTAAACCACAGTTTGAACGTTAAGAAAAAATGATAAATACGACTTGCAAAAATGAGTGGTCAAAATTATAGATAAAGAGCAGTTTATTTTACTACCGCGGAAATAACTAATTTAATTAAATTAGTCGACAAATATAATAATATAATTGAGTCCAGGTATCCGTCTCTTGGAAAGAAAAAAAGACATCATCTGGAATCAATTAGAAATTATTTTAGTTTTAGTTGTGGCCAGTATCCACGATATACACTCTGTTGCATAAAATCGTAAAGCTATCAACAACTGGCATATCGAAGATACAGCGTGATTTGTGATATAGACAAATAAGTGTTTATTTCTCAAATTATGCTTTCTTTAAACTTACCTAATAGGTAAGAACAATATTTGGTCTTCAATTTTATGTAACAAATATAGAACTGTATTCTTTGACATTCGATTTTTACCTTCCGTCACCTTTAGGTAAGGAAGGTATTGTCTTTGGTCAAAAAATTCAATGATGAGTTTTTACTGAATAAGCACGTTTTAGGGTCTATATAATACGATTTTACCATTTTTACGATGATCTCTGTATGTATGTGTGTCTGTGTGTCTGTGTGACAAAAGTTCCGGATTCCATAACTTCAATATCACGATTCCAAAAATTATAATTTTTTCGTATTCCTCAAGTTTACATCCAGAAGAACAATTGATTAAATTTTGGTTATAATTGGTCAACCGGAAGTAGTCTCATTTGAAGATTTAACAGTTAAATTTGATTTATTGACATTTAACGTTATTATAACTTAAAGAATATATTATTCTCTATACGATTTGATTACAATTTATACTTCATATTCAATAGATACAGAGTTAAAGAATTTTAAAGAAATTAAATTTTATAATTCAGCCAGCTATGCCAAACTTGGGAACTAGTAATATATTCATATAATTCAAATTGACAGATGTCAGTATCAATAAAAAGTAAATTAATGTGGCAGATATGAGGATGTTGAAGTATTTATTGGGGAATACACGGAAAGATACGGTAAGAAAATAACTCTAGTGTTACAAGTTTTTAGAAAGATACAAGAAAGACGATTACATTGGTTTGAACATGTCATGAGGAGAAATGAAGAATTATATTGGAACAAGAATGAATAGTTTAGTAATAGGACGTTAAAGAAACAGAGGAAGACCAAAGATAAGATGGAAGGACTGTATTGCGGAAGATTTGAGAGAAAAGGAACTGAATGAGAACGACATGCAAAAATAGCGACCCCTAACGAATGGGAAAAGCTAAAGAAGAAGAAGATGCCAGTGTCAAGTGCAATTTGAATAGTTTGTTTATGAAATAATTTTACTGGAAATTTAGAATTTTTTGTAAGAAAAATTATGGAATTTATACATTATACACGAGAATGACGGAAGGTATTGTGCTGGCCACAACAGATTTTTTTTAAATTATTACATCTTTCTCGTACCGTATACTGTTTTCGAAAATTAATATTATCAAACATGAAATTCAATACTTCATCATCACTGTTGTAATGATGTATTATAATAATTATTAATATTATTAAATAGCTTATATCTTCAAAACAACACAAACGTTCCATACCGTTCCGTTTCTCTTCGCTTCGTATTTCCATTCGTGTGCACTCGGTACGATATTCATTGGATAAAACTCTTAACTGGTAATTAGACTGACTGTTAGTTATCTTGTCGTTAACGAAAATTGATCGTACTGGTAACTTTTAACCATAAGTGGAACAACGCAAACTGAAGTTATCAACCAGCCCTAAGTGTTGTTATCTTGGGACAGATACATAGTTCAAATATTGTCTGAAATTCAGGAGTAAGGTTAAGGAAGGAGCAGCCATATTTCAAGAACAAATGAATTACCCAATGAAAAGCAAATAAAACATGGTCAATAAATTTTATCTCCAAATAAAACAGAAAACATCTGTAGCAGAAATTAAGTGAAAATCCATGAGTAAATTTGCAGTATGTTTTTCTGGTGTTTAATTCTGCTCGAGTCATAATTCCAATCGCTTCAAAGGAGCAATGATTTAAACTGAAATAAACATAAAGTGAGTCTTTGAGGCAGCGGAGTAAACAAATCAACCGCTCGAAAAACACCAAGCGGGCGAAAGTTTCTGGATAAATAAACACAGGTCCATACATCTCAATGATTATGATTGCGGGACACGCGCTCACAGCGTGTTATAGAGTGAGGTTATAAGGATAGAAAATTTCAATTAAATCTTATATCGGGAAAGTTATTTTCGGAGAGTGTAAGTTCTTTGATGATAAGTGGTTGAGAATGGAACTTTAATTGATAAAACATTTTTGATGTTTACTTTAAATTTAGAGTAAGATTTAGCTATTAAAATTCTTATCTGTTATATTTTATAAAATATGTACAGATGTTTCACAAAATATACGCCATAGATCTTTCGTCAATTGTCAATTCGAAATATTTTACATAAATATAGCATTGATATTATAGCATATTGTAAAAATTACGTGTTAATTGTGAATAAGCACGTTTTAGGGTCCAGTGTGTGGGTGTGTGTGTGTGTTTGTGTGTGTGACGAAAGTTTCGGCTAGCATAACTTCAATTCCACGATTCCAATAAATAATTTTTTTTCGTATTCATCAAGCTGACACACAAAAGAAGAGGTGTTTAGATTTTGGTCATAATTGGTCAAGCGGAAGTACCCGCATTTGAAGATTTTAATAGTCTTTCTTGAAGAAACTGAGTTACATTTTATTATAACTTAAAGAATATATTATTCTCTATACGATTTGATTGCATTCAACAGCTATAGAGTTAAACAATTATAAAGATATTAAATTTTATAAATTAGCATAGCTGGCTGATATTTTCAAGAAAAACTGTTAAAATCTTCAAATGAGGATACTTCCGGTTGACCAATTATAACCAAAATCTAATCAAGTCTCCATGTGGTTGAAAGGAAGAGGAATACGCAAGAATTGTAATTTTTGGAATTCTAGTATTGGAGATATCGCGGCCGAAACCACGGTCACACACACACACACACACACACACACACACACACACACACACACACACACACACACAAACACACACACACACAAACACACGCACACACACACACACACATATACAGATATCATTGTAAGAATAGTAAAATCTTATTGTAAAAACCCTAAATTGTACTTATTCAATGAAAACTCATCACAGAATTTTTTGACCAAAGACAATACCTTCCTTACCTAGAGGTGACGGAAGGTAAAAACAGCCACTCTAACGAATTCAAAAAGATGTCAGTATCAAGTGCAATTTGCAGTTTGTTTATGAAATAATTTTACTGGAAATTTAGAATCTTTTACAAGAAAATTGATGTATGTAATTTGTACATAATCCACAGGATAGACGGAAGGTAATGTGCTGGCCGTTTTTGTGAACTACTACTAGGTTTGTATTCTGACCAATCAAAGGGCACTATCTAAACCAGCGTTATTTTTTTACGTGAAATAAAATATATTAATATTTATAATGTAAAATATCAAAAAACAATATTCAGGCAACTGTTTTAGTGGAACTCAGAGTCTTTAATATACATAGTGACAACGCTACGACTTGAGCTTCGACGGGTACATATTTTGAATCTAAATATAGAAGATCCTAAAGATATATTTTTCATCAGATGGTGAGATAAGTTGTGTTAGGAGCTACAAGATTAATATTTATGGGATACCTAAATATAGAACGTAGGTTTGGCTCCTTGTAAAATGAAGAAAAATTACTTATCGAACGTAGGGACCACAAAAGCAGAAGCAGAAGCAGTTTATAAATTGCATACACTTTTTATGTCGAACCGGTACCTATGTATCACCTGAAGAAATCCACGAAAAATCGAAAATAACCACCTATTGATTGATCAGCTCCGTAATTTTCTGAAAAGAATTGATGGGAAGTGATTCGGGAACCAAGAAAGAAATAAAAATTTCACCAAACACAATTATTTTCTGCAATGTTGTCGAGGACAATGGATTTAATTAAAGATTTAATAATTAATTTTCTTGTTCACAAAATGTTTCATGCCAGGAGCAGAAATGTTTTGGACAAAAAATTACTAAGATCAAATTAATTACATAACAAAAAACATAATTAGTGTAAAAAGAAACTACACAAGAAAGGAAATTTATGCAGGTACGTAGATAAACATTATTGCGTACAATATTTAATTTATGAGTAACAAGATAGTTTAAAATTAAATGCTCATTTCATTTGCGAAGTTATGCCGACCCTTTGTAGTTCAAATTAATTAACAACTCTGTGCTCTACTAATGGTGATTAAATGAACTGTGATGGATAATTAAGTCACCCTCTAAAGTTCTGATCGCATCAGTTTAGAAGTCATTTTAAAACGATTTGTACAAGGGAATAACAATACAAATGTACATATATTTGTGAAGTTATACAGCTTAGTGCTTTAATATATTTATTTGGGGTCGTGATTTTAAGAATGCATTCGTTAAAGTCGATGATAGGTTGTTGACCCAAGTGAGTTAGCTTTTCTTTTAGCGAGACTCTGTTACTACATATATATCTGTAGTTTAGTTAAAATTTCATATGTACATACATACATACATACATAAAATCACGCGTGTCCCACTTAGTGGGTTCGCACAAACCCGATAACAATAGGAACATCAACATCATACAACAAATTCTTACTCTTAAACATATTAAAGTGACCGATTTTCGGTAGCAAAATACCGCATCCGGATCACAATAATAGTTAGGAAACAATCACCCTTCGCCACACATTCCTATCTAAGCAGACTTCTTTCGCCTCGGCCACACTCATAATCCTTACTCTTAAACATATTAAAGTGACCGATTTTCGGTAGCGAAATACCGCATCTGGATCACAATAATAGTTAGGAAACAATCATCCTATACCACATATTCCTATCTAAGCAGACTTCTTTCGCCTCGGCCACACTCATAATCCTTACTCTTAAACATATTAAAGTGACCGATTTTCGGTAGCGAAATACCGCATCCGGATCACAATAATAGTTAGGAAACAATCATCCTATACCACATATTCCTATCTAAGCAGACTTCTTTCGCCTCGGCCACACTCATAATCCTTACTCTTAAACATATTAAAGTGACCGATTTTCGGTAGCGAAATACCGCATCCGGATCACAATAATAGTTAGGAAACAATCATCCTTCGCCACATATTCCTATCTAAGCAGACTTCTTTCGCCTCGGCTACACTCATAATAGCATTCATACATGCTCTTCTTCTCTTCACACTTGGAAACTCTCTCTCTTTAAGCACCCTACCAATCACATCCATCCACTTACACACTGGTCGGCCACGCAATCGAAAACCCTCAACTTCACCAAGATATATACGCTTAACAAGCCGTTCACTCGCCATTCTCTCCACATGCCTAAACCATCTCAACTGACTCACACCAACTCTCTTAATCACATTGTTCCTAATCATACATACTTCATATGTTTTTATCAACCTTGGGCGCCCAGATAACTTAATCCGTCCCTGGTTGTATAAAATATCAAGAGTACTGCGTAAACTACAATATTACAGAATATGATTTTTGTAACGTAAGTTGTATATTTCGTTCAAAAATATTAGACCATTAACGATTTCGTTTATGAATGAAAACTTAGTACATTGTCAGGATATAGTCTTTCGTTATCATGAATGTAAATATGTCACGCTGTATCCGTTTGAAATGAAGATAACTATCCACTGCCCTATCAATTTCCCGGATGTATAAAGCACCTTAATATGCTGTCGAAATTATATTCGGAAAATTGTTCAAGTTTTCACAAAACAAGCTCACAAAATCCTAATGTATGTTCGTACCTCAACGTGAACAATGCCGCGTCGAGAGGAAATATTACGACTGTTTCTAAATCTAGAATCACATTTACTCAGCCACAAAGCATGCCCAGGTGCGATACGCTAAATCTGTGGTTTCAAAACAACGTCGTTTCATTTGTTTCTCCATGAATTCTCGCGCCTTTCAACATGTAAATAATAGGGGAGATTAGTGTTGAGATGATATGGAGCGAGTAGTATTGACAGAAGGATAGAGAAGATGATTTATAAGGTAAAGACGATATAGACTACCAAGCTCGTTTATGACTTTGTGAAACGACATTTTGTTACCTTCCGTCACCTTTAGGTAAGGAAGATATTACTTTGGTAAAAAAAAAATCGATGATAAGTTTATATATATACAGGGTGTTTATTAAACATACGGCAAACAATCAAGGGGTTATTCCCTGGACTATTCTAAGAATATTTTGTTCTTTGTTGATTTTTGGAAAGCTGCTTTGTTTCGAAGATACAGGGCGAATTTTCAACAATAACAACATTTAATACCAAAAATTACATTCAAAGTTTCTTAATCTGCAAGAATTGTTGAAAATGACTACCTCCAGCTACGATGCAAGAATCCAATCTTCTTCTTATTGATTGCCGAACTCTTTCAAAAACACCAGGGTCGTTTCTTATGGAGTTATATCCAGCAATTATCCGATGACTTAAATCTTCCAAATTTGACAAAGGAGTAAAATAAACTAATGACTTTAGATGGCCCCATAGGAAAAAATATAATAAAAAAATAAAAAATAAGTGAGGTCCACCTCGACCAATCCAGCGATCTTTGTATGTTACTGTTAAAAATTACGAGCAACCACACTAAAATGCGCTGGTGCACCAACGTGCATAAACCACATTGCATTTCTTGTTGCCAATGATATATCCTCCAGAAACTGATGTAGAGTATGCTCCAAAAAGTTGCGATACACTTCGCCGGTAAGTCTTCCTGGCAGAAATACCGCTCCAATTAGACAGTCACCCACAATTTCAACCCAAATTTGACACATAACTTGCCTGCTGTTACTGGATTAATAATTTGAAAAATATCAAAATTGGTTTTGTCGAATTTTTTTTCGCCCTGTATCTTCGAAACAAAGTGGCTTTTCAAACATCATCAAAGAACAAAATCATCTTAGAATGGTCCAGGGAATAACCCCTTCAATTTTTGCCGTATGTTTAATAAACACCATGTATAAAAATATTAAATTATAGCAACAATCTAATGACACACTTATGAATTAAATAACAGCCCTTTTGCCTTGATAAAAGATATTAAATGCCTAAGTGACAATTTTGAAGGAGATAATAATCTGTTCTCAAGAACGTGCCACACTAATCACTATACTGCAATAGTATCACAAAATGGCGTATTTCGATCTATTCTCTTCAAAATCTTTACACAAAGTGTTCTTTGCAAGAATATTTTAATTAAATCCCATAATTATTACCAACAGTAAAAACTGACTAAAGGTAAGATTGTTAGTCCATATGTGGAATCTTCATCAATTATTCGACTGCGCCCACAATGTAGTATTCTGTATTTAGCGTTTTAAATAAAAATAAAACCGTAACACTTTATCCAGTCCTTGCTTATAAGTTATAGATACATAATAAATTTATAATTACTGTGAACGAAACAATAATGACATAAAATCCACCAGATTAATATTTGACGAAAAGGAACACGATAAAATTTATCGTGGATTAGAAGTCGGTCCTAAATTTAAGCAAAAGATATTAACCAGCGCCCCGCAGTAGATTACAAGTTCTTGAGTAATAAACCCGCTTCGAACTTGACCTACAAAGCAATATCTTTCACCATTGGCTTCATCACCCCGGATCGAAGGCCCGGAAGATAACAAACAGGTATTGGGCCCTTGTAGCTCACATCGCAGGTGATGATATATGGCGCGGGATTAGCCTACAAATAGGCTGTCAGAGCGTCCAGTTGAACTTTAATATCTCCGCGTGGACCAATTCGTTTGGCCGACATATCATATGCGATAATTCACTTCACGCGCGGCTGACGGAGGTCGGAGGTTGTGTTGAGGTACAGTGGATTGTTTGTGGTTTGGTTCGTTTTACAATTCCATGCACAGAATCAACCAATTTTCGATGTGAATTGTGCGATAATGGTTCCTGGATGAATTGGTGAATTAGTGTAATGATGTTTAAGAATTTAATAATACAACAGATGAGGAACTTAATCAGTAAATATATTTTTCACTAAACAGATAGTAAAAATCTGTTGCGGCCGTCATCTCTATTGTATTCCAAACCGAAAGTTTATTGTATTTTAAATAAAATTATTTCACATACATATTGTGTACATTGTATTTGACACTGACATCTGTCAATTAGTAATATTGAATTATTGAAACTGTTTCCATGGTGGTGCAGCAAAATTACAAGTTTTATGAAACTATTTATAAATGTTTAACTCTAAATACATAGAATATTTATTAAATAAATAAAAAACATGTCATTGCTGGGTGTGCCAATTTGCTTTGTGTACAGATTTCGGTAATGATGATGACATATTTGCACCGTGCGGGCGTTTACCAGACGTCACCACACGGGAACTCATTGCTGGCGTGGAGAACGCACCACAAGGGCCAATTTTGTGCCAATTAAAATTCGAAATATTTGGGATCGAACTCGGTTCTCCAGATTCGCGACCAGATACTCAGGCACACGGCCGCGAGACCCCATAAAAATTCTTTAATATCAAAAAATAACATTTAACTGTTTTTTTTAAGAAAAACAGTTAAAAAAAATTAGGTACTTTCGGTCAGTGCCGCTCCGTGTGTAAAAGGCGCCTTTGTGCAAAATTTCAGCGCCCGTCACATGCACCATTTTGATGGTGGAGCCACTCAGCATAAATATATTTCTTAAAGAAAGAAATAGAGAAAGAAAGAATGAACGATTTATCTTCCTAGTGCAAGGTTATTTTGTGTTATTGCGATGGCTTTCGTCTTAGTTTTGGCGAAATACGACTAACAATTGCACAAGATGAGCCAGCAGTCGTTTGGCTCCAAATGCACATTCAGAACGCGACCACCCCACTACTCCCCAATCACCCATATACCCGCGCACCGCCTCACAGCAACCTTTAATCTAAGACGAGTGCCGTGCCAGAATTAAATTGGCACCGTTAACATTTAAAATAACGAAAAAGTGTTTTTAGAATTCATTAAAAATTCTTGCTGAAGTTAAAACTACAGGTAGTGCCCTGGCGCCTTGGCTCTCTATGCTCTATGTAACGACCCGCTTATGGTTTGTCATATCGTTGTCAAATTTAAATTCACTAATATGCGGTTTCAGTATTGCTGTATAAATTCACAAATAGTTATCTGACAAGGTGACAACTAAATTTTATTTATTTTGTGCAAAAGTAATATCAATTTGAGAAAAAGTAACTTCAATTGTATAAAAAAGTAAATTCAGTTTTAGGAACATTAATTTGTGCAGTGCTCTATACTTAAAAGTGAGAATTATTGTATGCCTTAAATATAAAATTATAAATAAATATACGTCTTAATGATAATACACATTTCCTATTCACAAGTATTTATTTTATTATGAGAAATATTTACTTCAACAATAAATTAAAAATGAAAATTAACCTTTTCCTTTATTAAAAAATTATTATTCTACCGTCTGACTTCCAAGGGCAGACACCCATTATTTTAAGGTTAAAACGATTAATAATTTGTGTATTCCGATTACCTTCTCATTCACAATATATTATTAACCTTGTTTCGTTCACAATTTCCTTCACCTCAAGTGCATAACAGCACAACCTTCCCCCTTCCCCCATATTTAGCACATAATCACGTCCTTATTTGTAATTCCCGCCATTAACTGTTAGCTGTCGTTTCGGGCCAGCCCTCGAGGCACTTCTGTTCAGCCACGCGAGCCCTATTCATGTCAAGGTAGAACACGTCTAGCCCTGATTTAATATAAAAACACAAAACGTAATTTTAATAGGTCGCGGGCAGAGGTGATCCGCTATAAAGACATGCAACAGAAATGAATTTGTGGATGGGTTTAAATTTAAAAATCTGTTGTGGCCAGCACAATATCTCTTGCCATTATCATTTTATGTTGCGTAGGGAGCGAGCAATTATGCGACTTTTAGCTTTGGCAAGCAGATATGGGGGCCCGTGTCAAAATGACAGCTAGTAATAATGTACATAGGTGTCAAGAATCATAAGTTTTCATCAAAACATTATGATTTTCCAAATGTGGATTATTTTCCTCGGCAAGTATATTACATACTGTTGATGATAAATAAACTTCAGAATATTTTGGAATTTTGAATGAAAAATTATGACATATGACAATTGTGACATTTATGTAAATAACTACTAGCCGTCATTCTGACGGATCCTCATCTGCATGCCAAGACCAACAAAGTCACGTGACTGCTCGCGCCCTATAAGTAACGAATTTAACATTTCTTATACACATAAATACATAATTGAAATTGTATTTCTTCTTTCGTTCTATGAGAAATTTTGTTCTACTATTCTAATATGTTTTTCAAATTCATTGACAGTATTAGCGGTATTTCTTAAGGGTATATGTAATATTAACATACCTACAATTTAAATACATATTTAATTAACAATACAATAATATATATTAAATGTACTTGAACCTCCCAGAAAAATCTGATTTTTGACATTTTGCATTTATTTGTCAATTATAAACATTTAAATATCTCAACTGTTTTTTTTTTCAAGAATCTGCTACTTCCGGTTGTCCAATTGTTACCAAAACCTTTTCAGCTCTTCCCATGAATGTCCGATTGGGAAATACGTAGTTAAACAAATATTACGTCTTATAGTTTTTGAGTAATCGTCCTTCCAACGTCCCACACACATACACACACATACAAACATATATCCACACATACACACACACGCACACACACACACACACACACACTCACACACAGACACATCATGGAAAAAATGTTAAAATCGGATTGTAGGGACTTTAAAACGTGCTTATTCATTAAAATTTGGGGGAGAATAAGATTCAAACTCTCTATAACATATTACGAAAATAATTTTTGATTACAACAAAAACAATGCTTAATTACAATAAAGAAACTTTGATTACAACAATGGAAATGACAAACCTATTAATATTAATCTATAGTTTTTGTGTTAATGCAAATGCTAAATCATTGACCATGCCATAAGCAATGTCAGAGAATAATCAATCATTATTTCATAAATATTAGACCTAATACTTGTCTGGTGGGTCATATATCAAAATCTACGCTGTAAATAAATTAAGTGTATCTGCTACGTAGGTTTTAGGTGTGTCTTCTTCTGTTGATATATATTTTAGCCTTGAACGCGATTACCAAGACACCTCAAGGGCATTCATATAAAGAATAAATGTACGAGAAAACTATTGATCTTAGAGCATATAGTAGTATAGTATTTTCTATTTTTAACTCAAGGGTTGAAGTTAGCAATTAGGAACATGCTAAAAATAATTCCAGATCGATTAGGCCGTATTTAAAATTAAAATGAGCAGGAAACATAGGTACACTTTTATGGTAAATATTTAATCATAATAACGATGCACTTTTTAAATTTATGTCACTTTTACAGCACCTACTTTTTCAGCCATATTTTATGTATCGAATTTTTTACGAAAGCAATACTTACTTTAATGATGAGGATGAGGATTATTGCGGATGGATTTAAAAGTTTTGTGCTAAACTATTGTTATAATGAATTACAAAAATATCAGTTAGTGGAAGATAATAATTCCAAAATTTACCTGAATGACAAATGTATACCAAAAAAATTAGATTGAGGCATCCGTAGTTAAACAGGTCTTTAGTTGTATAGAATTTGAGAAATCGTACTTCCAACATCCTAACACACACACACACAGACACACACACCCACACACATCCACACACACACAAAAATTATCGTAAAAATGTAAAAATAGTAATCTAGGGACCTTAAAACGTGCGGATATGCGATTTTTACCATGAATCCAATATCTCTCTTAACGAGAGTTAAAAGTGATATTTGATTACAACAATGTGTAATTACGATAAAAAGAATTGATTACAATAATGAAATTTATTAATCACACAAAAATGCTTATCATAATAGTTAAATCAAGTAACAGCTTTTAAGGACTTTCTATGATTCTCGAAATAACATTTTCTGGAATTTAATTTCAAATAAATAAATAATATTATAAATAATAACTAAATTTATGCACATTCAATTCCTCCTCTAGTGTCAAACTCCATCTACAAATATGATTAGGCATAAAGAACCCCCCCCCCGCAATTTCTTTGAGTGTATAAATTGCGAGAGAAGTGAATAAATCAGCCCTCAGAGTTAGTTCTATTAGACTAGGCCGACAAAATGAGAAAAGTTAGTTCAATTTACGAAAAAGAACTGAAAGAACTCTAAATATAGGGATAAATAATGTCTCCCAGCTTTTACATAAAGGCTAGTTTATATTGGCCATAATTTAAAAAGAAAAGAAAAATTCCAAATTCGAAGAAATTTTCACGTAAGGCTCACCAAGGACGAATAATTTATCATTAATATTTTGTAGCATCAACTGTGAAGTTAAAAATCTATTTTAAATTTCTTGGGACGATGAATGAAAAATGTGGAGTTGTTTTAGTTCTTGAATACATCAAAATACAAATCAAGTTTATACATATTCAAAAGCTATTTGAATATTAAATTTACAAATACACAAAAGCGAAATCTCTGGAGAAAATGTTACGGTTCTTATTGCTTTTATAAATTTTAATTCATGATTTTTTTCATTATTCGTTGCACGGTATAATCGGTTGATATTTTGTGTATAAATGCAGATATTATCTGTTTTTCAGTGTAAAAAATAAGTTACATTACAATTATTTCTTTTGATGTGTCTTACCTAGTCTAGTTTGCCCGTTTGTACCGTTACTAGTTAAGTTGCACTTAGTCATAAGTGGAGCTTAAATTACTAAAAATCTTTACACCATACCTTAAGTTCCACTTTATTTTTACTATTTTTTATCCTTATACTATCTTCTTAAGCTTAAACTTTAGTTGAATAGTCGGTTTTAAGATTTTATGTTAAATGTCAAATCACTTCATAAATTTGTTTCATTACCAAAGATAACTAGATTTGTCTATGTAAACAAAAATAGTTATTTAAGTATTAAGGGCAGTAAGTGCACCTTACCGGTTGAGGATTAGTTTGGACATCGAGACGAATGCCCGCAATGCTTATTATATTTTTTGCAGGATCGGCCCAATAATAACAAATTAAAGTTTAGAATTATTTTGACATTTAAAAAAAAAAGTTGTCATTTTTAAGTAAGCTATGATCGTTGTTTTTTATCGTTAAAGCTTTAAAAATTGTACATTTATTTTTTATTTATGTAATTTTCACCGCCTCCAGATCGGTAGGTAGTCACATCACTTACCGGTCAGTCACATCACTTACTGATCAGTACCACATCACTTACTGATCAGTAATTTGTAAAAAAAAACTTACTACCTTGGAGACCCTATCAGTAAAGTTTAAAAAAACCTGATCGTACAAAAAAAAATATTACAGTTGTTAGTGAAAAAGTTCTATTTATTTTTCAAAACCAATATTTCACTGTATTTGAAAATTGTGGATGAAGTATATTCTATTCTCCTCTTGTAATGGCTATTACTATGGATACAAACTTCATTCTCATGAGTACAGTAAAATTTTTGAAAGATGTCCGATCAAGGTTGTCTACGAATTGTATGAATTCAGATTTTTGCTCCGCCCATCATGACAAATTCAGTAGTGTCGTTTGCTTAGTTTTTATGAGGGTACGTAAGATACTACTGTTATTTTATTATTATAAAAATATATATTACAGGAAAAGCATTCAAAATTCAAAAATAAGTCAACTAGTAAGTTTATAAGCAAATGTAAAACCAAATATGTTAAAAATAAGATACTGACACAATGTCAGTGTCAGTGATACTGACAGAATATAACGTTATACGTACGGCTATGAGTCCAGGTAATGTATCTGAATTAATAAATAAACTTACGTTACAGCGAAAGTATTATCAACAACGAGCATCGTTTATAAATGGAATGTCCTAACTTAGTCGAAACAATATGAATTTTTGAAAGACAAGCGTGTTATATCCATCCTTATCACACAGTCTTACAGCCTTTGCAAAAGAAAGAGATAAATGTATGCCTATTTGTTAATTCGTTCGTGATACAGGTGCCCTTGATCGGACATCTTGCAAATTTTTTATTGTAATAGCATACATTACATGCTCATTGAATAATATACTATTATTGGACTAAATATTGCGTATCTTATTCACGAAAATGGTACTTTCCTAATCAATTCCTTCACTCTTACAAACGAGTCTGCTCTTGTGAAGAGCAAATGGGGTCGAAATTCTACCCTTTTCTTTGATCGAATTTTAATTGCATTTAATAGTGTGAGTGCACAACCCTACATGAAACCAACTTTACCAGTTCCATTAGTTAATAATTATCAAAACTCATCAAACGCGGCCGTAAAATAATAATTATTTTATATACTTATACATTGCCGTTTTAAATTTGAAAAACATAGACGTATTTCTTTGTTTGAAAAATGTTCAACTATAAAGTGAAATACTTTTTCACTTTTTTGTGTCGTTGTTCGCATAAAAAACGCCCGCACTTCATTGAGTTAAGTACCCGGTTTGAAAATAGATAATTTAGTGGATAAAGCGAACGAATGTACTTGTACAATACGATTAAACAACTTTACTACCGGAAGTTTACTCAACCGAAGTGAATTCCTCTGGTGAAATATTCTTTGATCACATCGTGTTATATTTATTGTATTTTTAGCCAACTTTAAAGGTTATATTTGGACTTTGCTGTCCGTTGCGTTAGCGTGACGTTTGTATATAAATATTACGTTTTAGTCCATGTAAATAAAAACTATTCTCATATGATAACAGTGAAATGAGGTGATTCATTTTTTTAACGCGATAACTAGATTTTGTAATTACCATAATGTATTTACGTGGTTCGGGATGCAGATACATTATTTTCATTTTACGAGTAATGGAAAATGTTTATAGCACCTTTGGTTTCAACTTCTTCCCAAATTAATATTAATGGCGCAATTAATATAATCTGATATTCACGTTCACTATGTGTTGGTATTATAACTTCCACAATTTTCTTCATATTATAATGAATAGGACTAACATACGATATATAATACTTTATAACCTTCTACATCCTGATTTAATGCTAAGTCAACAAAATTTGCAAATATTTTCCCAGCGATCCGTTTACTTTCGCAATTTTTTTTTCTTTTTCGTTCAGTCAAACATCGAATTCTTAATTTATGGGTGATGTAAAAACTATAATACTTAATATCTTTTAAACTACGTATTTCTCAATCGGACATTACTGGGAAGGGCTGAAACGGTTTTGGTAATAATTTTACAACCGAAAGTAGCAGATTCTTCAAAAATATCTTCTAAATATTATTTTTTGAAATTTTTTGTTCTTGCTTGTATAAAGAAGAGTATCTTATTATCTTTTATAGATTTGGAGATAAAGAAATATAAGGTATATAATAATCTGTTGTAATAATTCTTACAGCCCAAATAATGTCATGGAAACCAATTAAAAAAATTAAATATGTGTAATTGAGAGATAAATGTGAGTGTCAAAAAATCAGAGACATTACTGAAGATATTTTCTGGGAAGTCCATACATTATATTATTTCTTATTGTATTAATAGTTAAATATTTAAAATTATAGGTATATATACTCTTAAAAAGTACTGTCCATCCCGACAATGAATTGGAAACATTTCGAAAAATTAGAAGAGTAGGACAAAATTTCTTCATAGAATGAACTTAAAATTAAAAAATCAGATGTGGCCAACACATAACCTCCCGCCGAGAAATTTTAGGATTTTCGGACATAAATAAAACTACGAATGGGCAATAATGACAATTGCATGAAAACACTTTACAGAATTCGATTCAATTTGATGTACAAAAATAAATATTTATTATATTTCAGAAAATGTTAGCTAAGCGTTTCTTTAACAATAAATTTTAATCACTCCTGTGGTGCACTCTTCACGCCAGCAATATGTGAGGTGACAACTTGTAAACGGCCGCACGGTACAAATATGACATCATATTTACCGAAGAAATCTGTGTACAAAGCAGATTGGCAGACTCAGCAATGCGTGATGATAAAATTATTTTATTTATTTATCTACTTACCTATATTCATTACTGGCGTGGAGAGTGCACCACAGGGATCAATTTTGTGCCATTTCATATTCTAAGATATTTGGCGTCGGTCGGAACCGAACCCGTTCCCAAGATTCGCGTGAAGTGACGGAACAAATATGTCATCATTATTACCGACATCTGCCTACAAAGCAGATTGACTCACCCATCAATGGGTAATATGCCGTGATGATATATGTTTTTATTACCTTACCTATATTTTTACATATTTACTTATGCTGGAAATTTTGTTACGTTCCTTTCCATATAATTCTTATTACATTGATGTCAAATATCATAATTTTTCATTCTAAATTTAGTGACTTTCCAATTCCATGTGGTTTATTTTCCTCGACAAGTATATTCCACACTCCTGGTGACAATTACGTGAATTTAGAATTTTGACATCTATGTACATAATTACTAATTGTCATTCTGAAACGGCAGATATGGGGTATCTGCTTGTCAACAATATCACGTGACTGCTCGCGCCCTATACTTATGTAACCAAAAACGGAAGTGGCGAGAGGAATTATGCTGGTCACAACACATTTTAAAGATGATATTAAGGTAGCAGATAATTGACTTTGGTTGTTTTTGCACAAAATTAATAGATGACTGTCGAAATGGTACGTTTGAATTCCATACCTATCTATTAAATAATTTTTTTGAAATTTACTGTTAAAACTAAAACGGTAATTGGTAAAATCTGAGAAAATTATAGCTAGAAGACTTTGTATTCATGAATATTTCCAATTATCCTATAATTTGAATTATAAATTATAAAAGTAGGTGTACGTGTAAGCATTCGCAAGGTACTAAAGGATATGTTTGACCGCTTTAATAGAAAGTAGAATTTGTAGCAGGCTTAGAACTCTTGTAAATTACATTTATGTGCATAGTTGCAAAGTTAGGAGGAAAATTCCTGTACGAAACATTGATAAAGTGTTATTAGGTCATTAATTTCTAAAGTATTGATTGAAAATTGGACGGAGCTTTTGAGAAATGAAAATCGTGAATGGGCATATTGTTATCTGCGAAATTAGTGGGAACTATTCGCATTAAGTAATAGGAAATTTGATAAATTTTCCTAATATCAAACTACTTCAATCATTTTAGAATAATTAATTGCGTACATAATTTTCGACAATCTATACAATGAATATTTATTAAAATAAAGGAGTTATAAAAAGATAAATTTCCGAATTAACTTATTTCAAATAACCAAACGGTCTCAATAATTTCTACGATTTGAATTGTAAACGATATATATTTCATGAAAAACTAACATACGTAATATACCTACTGAAACTGTTTGTGAAACGCAACTCTCATATGTGCACGAATAAACATATATAGAAGTGTCATTTTAATTGAATTCCAAGTTGTGACATAGTTTACAGAGGTACATTTCAACTCAACAAATATGCAAACAGCGTAATTTGATTCAATGATTCAACATATGACATTACGACTCGCAATATTGACATTAATTTCAGTTTTCCTTTGATTTCAATAATTAATTCGAGTAAAGGTAATGAAATGTGCAATATATACATGTTTGTCAAGTGTGCACCCATGTAGGTATGATGAGAATATGGAGGCCTCCCTTTCATAAAATATATTGTTGTTAACAATAAGTCTGTATATCTATTTCTTTTCTGAGTTGTCTCCAAAAACTCATATTACACGATTACACTTATCATTAAGCATTTTTACCGTCACCTTTAGGTAAGGAAGGTATTGTCTTTGGTCAAAAAATTCAATGATGAATTTTTAGTGAAATAGCACATTTTAGGGTCCATATAATACGATTTTACCAGTTTTACGATGATGTCTGTATGTATGTGTGTCTGTGTGTGTGCGACAAAAGTTTCGGCTCGCATAATTTCAATACCACGATTCCAAAAATTATATTATTTTCGTATTCCTCAAGTTTACATCCAGAAGAAGAGGTGATTAGATTTTGATTATAATTGGTCAAAACGCAATTAAATATCATTTATTGACATTTAACGTTATTAAAACTTAAAGAATATATTATTCTCTATACGATTTGATTGCATTTTATACCATTCAATAGATATAGAGTTAAAGAATTATATATTAAATTTCATAAATCAGCCAGCTATGCTAACCATGGCAACTGCTAATATATTCAGATAATTCAAATTGACAGATGTCAGTATCAATGAAAAGTAAATGAGGATATTGAGATAGAAGTTGGGGAAAGCACGGAAAGATACGATAACGAACCAAAGATAAGATGGAAGGACTGTATTACGGAAGAATTGAGAGAAATGGAATAACACGCAAAACAGAAATGAGTGGAAAAAGATAAAAAATAGCGATCCCTAACGAATGGGAAAAGCTAAACAAGAACAAGATGTTAGTTGCAATTTGGATAGTTGTTTATGAAATTATTTTTCTGGAAATTTTGAATCTTTTGCAAGAAAATTTATGTATGGAATTTATACATAATAATCGTATATAATCAATGTTACAATAATAATATCATAACTCTAATACCAAATTGCATAAATTTTGAAACTACGATTTTTATTTAAAAATGACATAAAAGGCGCAAAATAGCATAAAGAATTCATTACATAGTAATTGTCGATTATTGTGTTCGAAGGATAGAAAGCAACTCCGCTGTGCGTCGTTACCCATTCTTCTCAAAATAAAATGGCAATTATGACATTCGATCTTTAATATAATATTATAACACATTTTTAGGATAATTGATAATATTCTTGAACTTGAAATCTCCAACTTTGAAGTAATAATTGAAAAGATTTTTCACAATTAGAAGTACTTTGTAGATTGGAGTGTAAAATATGCATCAAGTTCTTCTGTTTTTGTTTGGGCTCGTAGCCTAGTAACTAATTCTCGTGCCTGTTGCAATTTTCATTTCTAAAGTTGGGCTGACCAGCGACCAGCTTTGTAGAATTATTAAACTCGTTCAAAACTAGGACACATGCAAATTTAAAACTTCTATTACGAGTAGCATCCCTCGATCCTCGAATTTGTCGAAATAGATTTTTATTGCATTCCATTTTGGATAAATGCTAATTGGATTTGAATTGTTTATAAATAAGTTTATGGCGTTTTCTTTAAATAGGTTGAATTTTAAACATTCAGCCTACATACAAATTGCGTAAGCACATCTGCCTAAAAATATAAAAGCCAAATATGGTAAGAAAATAAAATGTTTATTCCAATGTAAAATATTGAATTTGACTTTTCTTTAAAATGTAGGTATACATTCTAAGAAATTCTAGCCATGTAAATTTGATGTAGTAAGTGGTGCAATGTGCTTTGTACAGATGTCGGTAATGATGATGACATATTTATACCGTGCGGGAGGTTTACAAGGCGTCACCTCACGGGCACTCATTGTTGCTGTGGAGAGTGCAGGAGTCAATTTTGTGCCATTTAAATTTCGAAATATTTGGCGTCGGTCGGGATCGAAACTGGTTCCCCAGAAGTTTAATTTCTACGCCGCCGGAGTAGAAATAAAATAAAGAAATATGCATAGAAACTATTCAGAATCAACGAATAAGAAGTAACTTGTATAAAAGAAACCTGTAATATCACCTTAAATGTCACTATAACACACTAAGTAACCTAAGAATAAAGTTACTAAATCCATAGTTACTAAACATGTAAATGAGAATATAATTCCTTAGTCACGTGACATGTTTTTCGCCAATCAACATTCAGAATCTCCCTAGCTACGCGTTTATCACAGCGATGATAAAAAACAAGGAAATTATCACCGTATTTATAGTCGTTACTAAGGGATTTGTTTTCTTTATTTATGACATTGACAGTTAATTTTGAGTATAAAAATAAATAATAACAATAATTCAAACTCCGAAATATTAAATAAAACTCGAAAGTACCATGTTTTAATACGAATATGTATATCAAAAGTTAGGTTAGATTGCAAAAATTCATTATATTCTCTCATTAAATATAAGCTCGTGATTTGATTAATAATCGAAGATATTGCTCGTGAAACCGAAACAGCACATTTCAACTCGTCCTTCGGACTCGTGAAATCTGCAGGTCGGTTTCACTCGAGAATATCATCGATGATAATCGTATCACTTGTTGTATTACGTATGGTAATAGTCTATAAAATTTGGTAACTAATTTTCCTTGACGCCGGAACTTAATATTTAACTTACTTAGAACAATAATAATGATAAGACAGTAATATAAAAATAATAACAAATTCGATCCAGTAACCCTTGCGGCTTGATCAGTATCAATTTTTCTTTACACAATGCACAAATGAGACACAAAATTCAAAATAAGTGTTAGGGAACACTCAATAAATGATAAAAAGTTACCAGGTTTCACATTTAACTTCCTGGAATATTAAGACGTACTTACATTCCTGGTGGCTTAAATATAACTAGTATTTGTAATTCAATTTTGATTATGAACCTTTTCTACTATATTTTATATCTTGCAAGTATTGTCCAATATTGAATCCAGTTTTCTATTAGTTCAGATAAATTTTGTTGCTCCTTTATTTCCTCGAACATATATAGAATGAAGAATAATTCACTAGTTCTCTGTACAATGGAATCATCCTACATTGGCTTAATATCATCCACGTAGGCGGCCGTGAACTCGTTCAATATTTGAATTCGTATTATATAGTACTCGTAGTTTTTACTCGTTTCGGTGAATTAAATAGAACTTACTCTATGAATTCCCTAGAATAGTTTCTTTATTTCTTTTGCGAAGTAGTAAATCCTGCATACTGTTCTCAAGTAATAAAATTAATATTTCAGAAGCTTAAATAACTTTAATAATACCAAAGCTCATATTAGAAACTTAATTATATACCTTATCATAAATTTGCGAGAAAATATGAAATGAATTACCATTTTCCTCCGTTTTACGATATGAAATATGAAATTGAACTTTACAGAGGTATAAAATTGTGTTTGAAATATGTATTATAGATTTTTGAAGTCTTTATTCTTCAGAATAATATAACCTTTGATAAAATTCTGTTTGAATAAAAATGAATAGTTTTCTTCTCTTGCTGTAAAAACTTGTGTAGCTTGCAAATATTGTGCAAGAGAAAAGAGACCTATAAACAAACAAAAGATCTTGACAATAGGTGTTTATGGATGCTGAATAAAATTTATGATGTATGAAGTATTAAGACAGACTTACTTTGACCTGTGACGGTTATTCCTTCAAGAATATTATCATAAAATATTTAAAAGGAAATGAGAAATGATTCTAACATTGTATGTTACCTAAAATGTAATATAAAATGTTTCAATATCGATTAAAGGGTTTTCCAATAAGAGGTGTTATTTTGATATTCAAAGAAAAATGCCATTTTTTAATATAAATGATCGGATGTTTATTTCATTATAAAGAGGAAGGTATGCCGTTAATAGTGGAAAATAACATCAGGCAAATGACCACCACGACCACGCTGACAGGACAATATCCTTTTCATGAAATTTTCCATAACTAAATCGCAAAGTGGCTGTCCTATGTCCTCGATAGCCTCACGAATTCCATCTTTGTGGTCTTGAGTCGACGCTGGGCAGTTGGCGTAGACCTTCTCTTTCACGTGGCCCCAAAGAAAGAAGTCGCAAGGTGTTAAATCACAAGATCTCGGTGGCCAATTGTGATCACCTCTTCGAGAGATAACACGGTCCGGAAAGTTTTCCCGTAAAAGATCAATGGTTTCGTTGCTTGTGTGGCACGTAGCGCCGTCTTGTTGAAAGTAAACGTTGTCCAGATCAATACCATCCAATTCCGGCCATAAAAAATCGTTAATCATCTCTCGATAGCGCAATCCATTCACAGTAACTGTTGCTCCAGCCTCATTTTCGAAAAAGTAAGGTCCAATGACTCCGCCGGACCATAAACCGCACCAAACAGTCACACGTTGAGGATAGAGAGGCTTTTCAACAATAACTCTTGGGTTTTCTGAGCCCCAGATACGACAATTTTGTTTGTTGACGAAGCCACCGAGGTGGAAATGGGCCTCATCACTCAAGATGATTTTTCGATGGAATTCCGGATCATTTTCATGCATTTCAACGACCCAATCAGCAAAGACACGACGTTGTTGATGATCGGCCGGCTTGAGTTCTTGTGTTAACTGGACTTTATAAGCCTTAAGACCCAAATCTTTATGCAAAATACGGTGCAATGACGTTTGTGGAATGCCTAATTCCAAAGAACGACGAGGAATGGACAAACCTGGGTTTTCTTCGACACTTTCGGCTACAGCAGCAATATTCTCGGCTGTTCTTGAGCGACATGCACGGGTTTTATTCTTCACATCACTAACTTGTCCCAACAGCTCGAATTTTTCCACCAATTTCTGTATTGCGGTCCGAAAAGGTGCTTCACGGCGACCCAAAAATTGTCGAGTTTTACGAACCGTCTCTGCCAAATTTTCACCATTTTTATAGTGAATTTTAATAATTTCAATTGCATAGTTGAAGCGTGTATCGTTCCATTTTTATTAATGGCGTAGTTTCTACTTGTCAAATGTCAAAAAATGACAGCTTCAAAAGCGACATCTACCGAAATAGCGGGCTATTCAAAATAACACCTCTTATTGGAAAACCCTTTATTTTCTCATTTTTTATCAGAATCTGCTTTTTATTCGCAGTAATGAAGACTATCTATGTACATATTATATCAAGGTACAATAAAAACATTTTGTTGATCAGCTGCATTAATCTCGTATTCAGTGCGTAAGATCCGCAAATTAATCTAATATTGCAGCTTGATATGTCTAATCATATCCTGTCCTTGATCGAGCAATTACCAATTACAATCATTGTTTGCAGATAATCTAGATACATTATAAATAGATTTTACAAACATTGTACACATTATTGTAATTAACTGAATACTTATTATTCATCCAGAACTTAATAGATAATACGTAGGTGCAGTTTTGATTAATTAATTATTCTTATAAATGCAAATTGGCATGATTCCGCGAATACAGAAGAAATGATATATTACCCAATACGAAACTAATCATTACGACACCTGATTTCGAACTGTAAGTATATCTTTCATCTAAATGAGCAAACAACTAATCTTCTTCATCATCATCATCAATGAAATGATGATTCTACTTGGAACCAAGGCTACAAGAACAGAAGAGAATAACTATCATTTCTTACATTCTCACTAGCACATTTAGTTGAACAACGTTTTTTCCTCCTTGAAATATGTCTAAAGATAATTTATGTCCAGTTCATTTAGAGCCAGCAGCTTCATTCTGTGCAACGTGTGTCAATTTCTTTGGAATTATGTGATCGTTCAACCCGAACTCTGAACTTTTTATAAAGCGCCATAAAAAAGACAAAAGCATCAATCAAAATCTAATGTGGATGTTATAGATTGCTTGTGTTTTCATAAATCATGCAAATGATACGAAATTTAACTCTGAAATTATACTGACTATATAAGCAGACTCGTAATAATTCGGTCCCAATTTATGGGAAATTTATTCAGAAATCTTTCGACTGCTGTAAACAAACATAAAACTTGAAAAAAAACTATCATTTCAATATAAGATGAGAAATATTTGTAAAATTTCAAATTTAGATATGTAGAATATTATAACTTACAATTTTTAACTGAACCATTTTTGTTTAAATTTATAGGTAACTAACTACAACAAAATATAGACTGGGCCGCTCCATGCGGATGGACAGGTTGCGTGCCTAAACATGACGGGTGCCATTTCAAGATACTAAATAATAGTAAATTTTTATAAAATGCTTTTATTCGTAAAGAAAAAAAATCTGTTGTGGCCATGACAGTACCTCTCGTGCCCTTTCCATTTTGGTATATATAACTATTGTATTTAACATTTCTTGTCCACACAAAAATTCTAATTACACCTAATCTTTATATTTACGTATTTTCTAAAATTTTAAATTCATTCTATGAGCAAATTGTCTCCATTTGATGTAAATGTTCGAGGTTTTTCCAATTCATTAACGGGATTGGCGGTATTTCTGAAGGGTTCATGTAATATACCTATAATTTTAAATATATAATTAATAATACAATAAGAAATATTAAATATCGTTGCCTGAATAAACTTTCAGTACTATTTCTGAATATTTCACACTGACATTAGTGACATTTACCTGTCAATTACAGACATTTTTCTGTCAATTACAGACATTTTAATTTCGCAAGTAGTTACTATAGAGATGTTTGGGCTGTGAGCAGGCTGTGAGATTTACTACAACAGATTATTTTATAAATTATATATCTATATCTTTAAATCTATAGAAGGTATAATAAATTATTTAAATATGTCAGATAGAGTATTTTATAATAACATAAATACTCAAAAACTAATATTTAGAAGATTTTTGTTAAAATATTACTACTTCCGGTTGCCTAATTGTTACCAGAATCTATTCAACTCTTCCCATTACTGTTAGATTGAGGAATCCGTAATTACACAGATGTTTAGTCTTATAGAATTTGAGAAATCGTACCTCCAACAACCTCACACACACACACACACACACACACACACAGCAGCATCGTAAACATGTTATCGGATTCTAGGGACCTTAAAACGTGCTTACTCACTAAAATCTGATTTTTAGCATGATTCCAATACCTCTTTCAGCTAAAGGCAAAAATCTATACAATTTACACAGTAATTAAATATTATTTATTTGAATGAATATTTTTATAAAATTAGTCGAAAGTTCAGTCAAACAACATTTATTCTTATTATACCAACGTTTCGGTGAACCCTCTTCTTCAGGATCTACAACAATTATACAACAAAAATTTAATACATACAAAATAACATGGACATTATCACACATACGGTAAGATCTTACAAATTGTTACAATTCATGTACACAAGATACATTCGAACAAAACATTCAGTTAATTTATTAAACATCGTACAAAAAATTCAAAGAGCACACACGCATCCATTTGCTCTAAAAAACGACAAGAATTATTTTAAAAACACATATAAAACATCATTTGTATGTTATATTATTATATTTAAACATTCTATGAGCCTAGTAGTATAAATTTTTGTTGCTTGGTGGCAGCACTCACATGTTGAAATTCGCAATTTTTATAAATAAATTCAATAAAATAAAATATTAATAAAATCGTGAAATGATGCTTCTCAGCGCGCGTTAACATTAAAGTGTAACAGACTTGCATAAACCAAAGTTCTATTTTTAGATTGTTACTTGTTAACTTGTGTTTGAAATTGAAATATATAGAATTACTTTTTATAGCTTAGAAAATATATTTAATTATTATGTACAAAAATTACTACGCGAAGCAGAAAGTTTTTGCACTATTTTCTATCAATTTTTATGAATGAAATATATATAAATTAATTCAGAAATGAGCACAAGATGGTACTAGAAGTGTTTTGATTTTATTTTACATAGAAATTAATTAAAAATTACGAAATGGGGACATTGGTTGTTTATACATTAAACCGCATTAATTTAAAATTATTTTGTGACAATAATACATATAAATTTCTTTCTGACAAATAATTTGAAAGGTTTTTTCGAGTGGCGATGTACAAAAAATTTATCCATAAACCACAATTTTGATTTGTTTGTATATCTGTTTCTTGGAAACTTTATACGCCCTCGGGCGATAAAGCCAAATTGCGCCCCCTTTTGAATTCAAATAAACAGATTTGATTCCAAAATAACGCGCTCGACAATCGTATAGAAAAATATGTGACATTTAATCTGAACTTTGAAGTCGTATAAGTTGTAACCCTTATAAAAAATATATCTCCTATAAAGTTAGAAGAAGGAATAAAAAAAAACATTCGTTTAAGTTTAAGTTTTTATTAAAACAGCCAACAATCAACAACTAAGTTCTGACAGTAGTTCCTGTCGAGGACATAAAACAGAGACATACATGAGACACAGAGACAAATGTAGATATAAAAGCGAAGTTTGTAAAATCAAGGTTTCACATAGACGCTCAGAGTTCATTGCTTGCGGAGGGTAGTTCTTTCGGGAAAATCTACCTCGTAGATGGGTTGGTTTCCTTCAGATACCCACACGGAAGCACTTTTGCCGTTCTTGATTAAGTGGATCATGCCTTTTGCCACATTTTCAGTTCTAGAAAAACAGAAAGAAAATAGTTAAATTAAAGAAGTGAACTTTGACATTTTATTAAATCAAATAAAATGTTTTATTTAAATTGTTCTAGAAATATAACTACGAATTAATCGTTAGAGGCTTGCCGGAGTCATAATATGTATTATTATGATCATTTTTACCTTCCGTCACCTTTAGGTAAGGAAGGTATTGTCTTTGGTAAAAAATTCAATGATGAGTTTTTAGTGAATAAGCATGTTTTAGGGTCCCTGTAATACGATTTTACCATTTTTACAATGATGTTTGTATGTATGTATGCGTGTGTGTATGTGTGTGTGTGACGAAAGTTTCGGATCGCATAACTTCAATACCACGATTCCAAAAATTATATTTTTTTCGTATTCCTCAAGTTTACATCCAGATTAGATTTTGGTTATAATTGGTCAACCGGAAGTAGCTTCATTTAAAGATTTAACAGTTAAATTTGATTTATTGACATTTAACGTTATTATAACTTAAAGAATATATTATTCTTTATACGATTTGATTGCATTTTATACTTCATATTCAATAGATATAGAGTTAAAGAATTTTAAAGAAATTAAATTTTATACAAGCGAGATGATTACATTGGTTAAAAAATGTTATGAGGAGAAATGAAGCATATATTGGATGAAGAGAGAATAGCTTAGTAATAGAAGATTGAAGAAACAGAGGAAGACCAAAAATAAGATGGAAGAACTGTATTGAGAAAAGGAACTGAATGAGAATATCTAAAACAGAAATGAGTGGAAGAAGAAAATAAAAAATAGCGACCCCTAACGTATGGGTAACGCTAAAGAAGAAGAAGATGTTAGGGTAAAGTGCAATTTGCATAGTTTGTTAATGATATAATTTTACTGGAAATTTAGAATCTTTTGCAAGAAAATTTATGTATGGAATTTATACATAATACAAAGGATTGACGGACGGTATTGTGCTGGCCAAAACATATTTTTATGTATGATTTTATTTTAATATGTACTGTATTTGACTTGCCATCCTATATGTTTTGTATTTTTTCCGTGGCAAATAAATTATTATTATTATATTTTTATTGAATTACCTTCAGAATCATGTTAAGGAAATATTATTTAGTAGTAATAATTAAAGAATTTTGTTTGGTCTCAATCTTACTCTGTCTATACTCCTTAAATATACTTAAAGAGAAAGAATTTATAAGTATCTAACAATAAGATAATTATAAAAACTTATGTTCTATTGAGATTGTGGGATTTTATGAAAAATTACTACAAAAAATTGTTCAAGAAGTAATACAGTCGAAACTTTTTATCTATTTAAGTTTAGTACATATAAAAATGTCCTGAAGAACATATCATTAATTTTAAGGCGTATAAACTTCACTGACATTGAATTCCGACATGAGACAGAAATAAGAAAAGGTAATGTTTTGTTTTGCTGTCAAAATTATATTTAGTTTTTGTTAAAGAAACGCCATGGATGAAAATACACTTAATAAAAACTTTGCGTATACAAAACTAAAATTGTATTAATTTTAAAGTCGTTCTCCTCATAGTAGTTTAAAGTAGAAGTGTTTCCTTTTAATCTAATTGAAAACTTTGGACATTGACTCTCATTTCCTGAATGTCTACAATCTACAAACGTCAAAGAGACAGTGAATTACTTATTTAGTAAATTAGAATTTGTCTTGTTAATAGAATTTCCAAGATTAATATAATGAATTATACATTACTAATTAAATCCCTTGGAATTTGAATTTTGACATCTTATTCGAAGTAGTTTTCGTTGTAGTCAGATTGATGAATACCCTTTATCTTATTTTTAATTTAGCGTTAACGAGAAAATCTCTGCAAAAAGGTTTCACAGATTGCGAATCGTATTTAATTAAATCTGTTTTCGATACGGAACAACTTTTTCATTTGTCACCAGATTTCTTGCGATACAGAAAAAATATAGCATCTCATTTTTACCTCTCGCTAGATATAAGCGAGAATACAGCTCGAATGAAGACGATATTTAAATATTATAAGCACAAGATGAAAGTGAAGATGGTCTCCACTCTGCAATGTAAAATACAGAAAAATTGTATCTCATCGAAATAATGAGTAATGAAAGAAAAATGTATTTGGAGAATCTCTTAATTCTTGATCTGTGACAAGTCTAGATTGAAGGACTTATATTTGTTTCAAACATTATGGGACAATGTACACCAGCACTGTATACTAGAGTATCATTGAACTGCGAAAAATCTATCAAATTCTTCTCAAGTAAGTTGTAAATATGGACAAAATTACACATCGTTATAAGAATGCAATCTATACATTACTTTATTAAAGGGAATTAATGTGTTATTTAGATACAACATGTATGAAAAAATAAAATGTTAAATAAGATATGTAAAAATAGATGCACAATCCAGATATATACATTTTAGACCGCCCAAAATGAATGTTTTTACTAGAAGAATATGAAGAGAAAGTAAACAAGAACGTTGTTCGAATTGTACATAATTTATTGTAAAATATCCTATAGATTTTGTTAATATATGTGAAAATTGTTTTATGTTGAGACATGCTCTTATTGAATAATAAAGATGTTTATACGTCATAGACTTATATGAATATATTATTTGTATATCTAAAAATATTCTTTGCTTTATGCATACAGCCAGGTATAATATACGGCGAGAGGTTATGTGCTGGCCACATCAGATTTTTTTCCCTGTATTACGATTGTTGTTTTTTATATACAGATATATAAATTGCAGATATTTTTATCCGTTGATTGAAATGAAAGGAAAATGACATTTTTCTTGTGGGTAATTTCACCATGATATCAATCTATGTTATCTTTAACAATTGCGATGTGTTTCATTCACCCAACTCAATACTTTGTGTTTAAAGTGTTTTATTTTGAAATAAATTGTGGTATGGAATATAATAGATGAATAATGGTAAGCCCATTAATTCGCTTAGAATGCAGCAGTGAATTGTATTACAACTTTGTGGGTTGTTGAGCTTCAAAGTACTCGTACAAAACAAAAGTTACAAACTACTTGTGTTGCTGGACATGCTGTACAACTTAGTATAAAATACTTTTGGTTTGTACTTTGTATTTCGCTAAAATAGTTTGTATTTTGTTTCTCTTTTAACATGTTTTAATACCTACTTATATTATTAAACGAATTATGTGTTTTTGTTACGTAAATATATATATATATATATATATATATATATATATATATATATATATATATATATATTATATTTCATAAGTTAGCAAGACAAGCGAGAAATTTGGCGCTTGGATTGCTGCGAGCAAATCAAGCAAATGCTACGCTAGCAAAGTCGTTCAACAAATTTTACTTCCGATTGTTTGTTTTCCTGTGGCTTATTGAACGCACCTAATGAAAAGTAAATGAATGTGGCAGAGATGAGGATGTTGAGATAGATTTTGGGGAAGACACGGAAAGATACAGTAAAGAATAAACGAATAAGGGAAATAACTCTAGTGTGAGAAGTTTCTAGAAAGATATGAGAGACGATTACATTGGTTTGACTGTCATAAGGAGAAATGAAGAATATATTGGAAGAGGAATATTCATTCCTTTCCGCTTAGTAAAAGAATGTTGAAGAAGCAGAGGAAGGACTGTATTGCGGAAGATTTGAGAGAAAGGAATAGAATGAGAACGACACGCAAAACAGAAATGAGTGGAAGAAGAAAAAAAAATGGCGACTTGTAACGAATGAGAAAATCTAAAGAAGAAGAAGAAAATGTCAGTGTCAAGTGCAATTTGCATAGTTTGTTTATGAAATAATTTCACTGGAAATTTAGAGTCTTTTGCAAGAAAATTTATGTATGGAATTTATACATAATACACAGGATTAACGGAAGGTATTGTGCTGGCTGTATCAGTTTTTTTTTTAAATATTACTGAGTGCCATTTGTTTGCTTTATTCGGCTCAAAAATAAGTCGAGAAAAATGTTAGATCATTAAATTCTTCAAATTTCGAAATTTCAGCCTTAGTGAATTTTAGTTGGGTATGACATACCCCAAAACACTAACGGTTTAATTTCTTTTCCGTCGACCATTTATTAATAGGCTATCTTAATGTATAGAAAATCATTCATTAATGACCCCTATTAATGCATGATTTTTTATTAATAAACGATTTATTGGGTGCGTTCACCACATGGAACACAGCATGTATTGCTAACGCTAAGTTGTAGCAAAAAGGTAGACAGAATTAAAAGTCTTGCTTTTGACACTTACAAGCTAGGTATATTCACGTAGCATACCTTTAAAATGAATTTGAAAGAATAAAATTCCTCAAATAACATAAAAATCCGCTTGTGTTGTCTGGCATTAAGTAAACTGAACGCACCCACTGAAAACAATTGATGACAAAACTTATTGATTTTCTGACGTAAAATTTAACGTTCGGTCAACCATTACTAACCTAAAAAAAATTGTCATGGAATAAAATTAGATTTTCCATTTAAGTAAGATACGGTCAACGAAAAAATATTGTAACTAACACGTGTGTTAATTGGCGATTAATGATCTCAACAAATGTCTCGATCATTAATCGCCCTCATTAACACACTTGATAGTTAAATAACTATTTCACAACACCAATGAAGGATTAAATCAATAATTGTCAAAATAGATTGTTCGATTCAATGTAGTAGCCTATGAAAACAAATTATGCTTGAAAAACAATAATAACAATTAACAAGTGATCGAAAATGAATTGTCACTGTTTCGTAAGTAGAATGACATATTCTCGTACGTTTGTTGATGTTGGAAGGAGCTTCATTTTTAAACAATTTTTTTGCCCAATTCAAATTTCAAAGCAAGCTACTCTTTCAAAACATTCTCTTTTGCAAATATATCTATTAGTATTTCCTACTTACGGTTGCTTGGGCAGCGAACCAAGTTCCCTCGCACACTCCTTCCCATGTTCCATCCCCAAATGATTATTTCTATGCCCCGCCTCTGAAATCAGTGGCGTATCAGTGACCCCCGGGCACATGGTTAAAATACGAACTCCAGTTCTGTTGTAATGGAAAGGCATGCCGAAGGATCTATCCAGACCAATTACAGCGTGTTTGGTTGCCACGTAGACTGGACACCCAGCCATGGGTTGCAGACCCAAGATGGAGGCGATGTTGACTACAGTGCCTCCTTTACCGCCCTTGTCCTTGCCCATGTATTGCATGGCTAGCAAGGTTCCACGGACTACGCCATTCTAGAAACGAAGAAAATGTTTGAAAAACTGTAATATTCGTTTCGTTAATTATTTGACTTTAGGTAATATATAAACTTTATAGTCACTAAAAATCGCAAAGCCAGATCTTAATGATTAAGCACGATTTAAGGAATCCGCTTATTATATTTTTACGATGGTGTCTGTGTGTGTGGATGTATGTGTGCGGATGGACGATTTCTTAAAAACTATAATACTTAATATCTGTTTAACTACGTATTTCTTAATCGAACATTACGGGGAAGAGCAGAAAAGGTTTTGGTAATAATTGGACAACCGGAAGTAGCAGATTCTTAAAGAAAATTCTTATAAATATTATTTTTTGAAAATTTTTGTTCTTGCTAGTATTAAAGAAGAGTAAATTCTCTATCTGATACATAGAAATATTTTATTATATCTTTTATGGATTTACAGATAAAAAATATAAGGAATATAATAATTTGTTGTAATAAATCTCACAACCTAAATAATGTCGTGCAAACCAATTGAAAAAAATACTGTCAATCCCGACAATGAATTGGAAACATTTCGAAAAATTAAAAGAGTAAGACGATATTTCTTCATAGAATGAATTTAAAATTAACAAATCTAAATATAAAGAATAGATATAAGTAGAATATTTGGTGTAGATTGTAGGTATACGATAAATGTTAAATACAATAGGGCGCGAACAGTCATGTCAGTTTGTTCGCCTTGACAAGCAGATATGGGGGACCGTGTCAGAATGATAGCTTGTAATTATGCACATAGATGTCAAATATCATAATTTTTCATTCTAAATTTAGTGTTTTTCATTGTGGTTTATTTTCCTCGACACGTAAATTCCACACTCCTGCTGACAAATTAACTACGTGAATTTAGAAAATATTGAAATTTTAATGAAAAATTCTGACATTTAACATCTACTATATGCATAATTACTAAACAAGGTCACATGACTGTTTGCGCCCTATACTTATGTAACCAAAACTCCTATGTTCTGGTGTCGCGATCAACACCCTGGATACCCTTCATATTTTAAAACAGTTTGATGTTGTAAAAACGATTATTTCTTTGTCAGGGTCAGTGGTTTTTAAAAGTTAGCCCAGTGCGATAAAATGTCTTAAATCGACACAAATAATAGTGTATTACAACAAAAATGCGGAGAAATGCATAGAAAGAGAAAGAGCATTGGCATGATGTGCATATACTATTTATTTCACCAATGAAAAGAAAATATATTTTTTTAAATGAAACATACCCGATTATAATAGTCGTCTACTTGTGTTATAATACAGTTAAATACTTGAGTCTCCCACAATCCCGTTACCCGTATATAAATTCGAAACACAATCATGAAACCCTTAGTCCAAACATTACAATGCATAATATACTCCGCCACAACATTAGAACAAAGGGTAGAACTGGAATGGTATGTTGTGGGTATGTCAACATTGTCAACCCAAGTCACTTCACACTTCCTATTAACAGCTTCTAAAATTTCCGTTTCACAGTATTTGTAATTGCTTCACATACAGACTTCATCGCAATAATAGTAAAATCGTATTGTAGAGACCTTAAAATGTACTTATTTATTGAAAACTCACCACCGATTTTTTTTACCAGACATTACCTTCCTTACCTATAAGTAACGGCAGGTAAAAAACAATTTATATATAGCAATAAAACATTTTTCTTGCCGCTAGGTATTAGAATCATGCTAAAAATCGCATATCCAGATTTTAGTGAATAAGTACGTTTTAAGGTCTCTATAATCCGATAATAACATCTTTACGATTATGTCTGTCTGTGTGTCTGTCTGTGTGTGTGTGTGTGTGTGTGTGTGTGGGTGGGTGTGTGTGTGTGTGAGGTTGTTGTATGTACTATTTGTCAAATTGTATAAGACTAAAGACCTGTGTAACTACGGATTCCTCAATCTAACAGTATTGGGAAGAGTTGAATAGATTCTGGTAACAATTGGACGGAAGTAGTAGCATTTTAACAAAAATCTTCTAAATATTATTTTTTGAAAATTATTAAAAAACAAAATTCTCTATCCGACACATTTAAAAATTTTATTATACCTTCTACAGATTTAAAAATATAGATATATAATCTATAAAATAATCTGTTGTAGTAAAACTCACAGCTTGCTCACAGCCCAAACATCTCCATGGTAACTACTTGAGAAATTAAAATGTCTGTAATTGACAGATAAATATCACTGTCAGTGTCAAATATTCAGAAATAGTACTGAAGTGTTTTCTGGGAACGATATTTAATATTTCTTATTGTATTATTATTTATATATTTAAAGTTATAGGTATATTACATGAACCCTTCAGAAATACCGCCAATTCCGTCAATAAATTGGAAAACCTCGAACATTTAGAAGAAATGGCGAAAACTTGCTCATAGAATGAATTTAAAATTATAAAAAATACGTAAATATAAAGAATAGGTGTAATTAGATTTCTTTGTGTACACAAGAAATATTAAATACACAACAGATTTTTTTACCTTCCGTCACCATTAGGTACGGAAGGTATTGTCTTTGGTCAAAAAATTCAGTGATGTGTTTTTACTGAATAAGCATGTTTTAGGGTTCCTATAATACGATTTTACCATTTTTACGATGATGTCTGTATGTATGTATGTGTGTCTGTGTGTGTGTCTGTGTGTGTGTGACAAAAGTTCCGGATCCCATAACTTCAATACCACGACTCCAAAAATTATAATTTTTTCTTATTCCTCAAGTTTACATCCAGAAGAACAAGTGATTAGATTTTGGTGAACCGGAAGTAGCCACATTTGAAGATTTAAAAGTTAAATTTGATTTATTGACATTTAATATTATTATAACTTAAAGAATATATTATTATCTGTATGATTTGATTACATTTTATACTTCATATTCAATAGATAGAGAGTTAAAGAATTTTAAAGAAATTAAATTTTATAATTCAGCCAGCTATGCTAAACATGGAAATTGCTAATATATTCATATAATTCAAATCGACAGATGTCAGTATGAGTAAAAAGTAAATTAATGTGGCAGAGATGAGGATGTTGAAGTAGATGTTGGGGAACACACGGAAAGATACGGTAATAAAATAACTCTAGTGTTACAAATTTCTAGAAAGATACAAGAAAGACGATTACATTGGTTTGAACATGTCATGTCATATATTTGAACAAGAATGAGTAGTTTAGTAATGGGAGGTTGAAGAAGCAGAGAAAGACCAAAGATAAGATGGAAGGACTGTATTGCGGAAGACTTGAGAGAAAAAGAACCGAATGAGAACGACACGCAAAAATATCGACCCCTAACGAATGGGAAAAGCTAAAGAGGAAGATGTCAGTGTCAAGTGCAATTTGAATAGATTGTTTATGAAATAATTTTACTGGAAATTTAGAATCTTTTGTAAGAAAAATTATGTATAGAATTTATACATTATACACAGGATTGACGGAAGGTATTGGGCTGGCCACAACAGAGTTTTTTATAATTATAAAGCTTTATAAGTAATATCCAGCACATACAGATGAACTCATATTATATATTGACCCAGTAAATCATTAACTAGCATACTGCATTTCTTACATTGCATCATTGTAATTTAAAATGAAATGTTTCTAGATCTTTCCAGTCTATAGTCTATATTTACCCGGCTCTATAAGCAATCATTTATAAAATCTTCAATCTCGTGGTATACAGAACTGTACAAAGACGTGACAATACCATCGACTATTTTAATCATTTAAATATTGGACAGAGTGTAATACCTCTTAGTAAGCCAGTAAGCATAAGCTTAAACCATGCAAATTCACAAAACATCACGTACTTCAGTCCGTCAGTGTGTTTACATCGTAAATCCCTTGTCCGCCAAATTCCATCATATCCTGGATCCCTCTATTTATATCCCTACATTTAATCATCCATTAGTTCGGTTGACATTTCTAATCCTGCGGGATGGTGGAGGATCGTCCTTACCCTTTAGGACACTAACATACAGGGCGTTATGTATGAAGAATTATAGAGCGAAGCGAATACAAGACAAGGGGAAATTATGTGGTAATGTGGTCATAGGTGGTAAACAACAATGGGTTCCATTATTTAAAATTGCCATCACTCGGATGTCAAAAACTAGAAATTTTGAAAGAGTGCTTTATTGTTTAATATAATTGTTTTACTATAAATACAATACAATATCAGTATGGCCATCTATTGCATAAAATTATTAACAATCACTGACATTTGTTAATACTTATACATATATGTATTTTCGGAAATTAATATCACAAAACTAAGGCATTAAATCGAAAAAAGTTTCAAATAAAATTTACTCAAAATAATATATTTTAGTTATTAATATATGAATTCTATTTATTTAGTTTTATCTGTAGAGATTTAAATGCATACATAAATAAATCATTTTCTCAAATACAAAATATGAATAAAATAAATTATTAGCTAAAATATATGTAAAATTAAAAAATAATAGTTTATTTAGAAAAAAAAAAATTGTATAAAATTTTCCCTACATATTATAAACAAATTTTAGTTCTACCTATTATCTCTGAAACAAAAGCGGAAATGAAAAAAAGCTTCAACAAAACTCGCATTCATTTTTAATTATAAATAATTTTTATATAACAATTTTTGTCGAAAAGTCGCTAGTTTAGCCAGAAAATGAGTTTTCTCGAATTTGTTAATCCAAAACGAGACTACTACTGTAATCTATGATGATAATTATGAACTATTTTTTGTTTTTAAAAAATAGTTTATAATTATTATCATAGATTGCAGTAGTAGTCTCGTTTTGGATTAACAAATTCGAGAAAACACATTTTTTGGCTGAACTAGCGACTTTTCGACAAATATTGTTATATAAAAATTATTTATAATTAAAAATGAAGGCGAGTTTTGTTGAAGCTTTTTTTTATTGTCGCTTTTGTTTCAGAGATAATAAGTAAAACAAAAATTTGTTTATTATATGTAGGGAAAATTTTATATAAAGAAATTTTTTAAACAAACTTCTATTATTTTTTTAATTTTATATATGTTTTAGCTAATTTATTTTGTTCATATTTTGTGTTTGAGAAAATGATTTATTTATGTATGCATTTAAATCTCTACAGATAAAAACTAAATAAATAAAATTCATATATTAATAACTAAAATATATTATTTTGAGTAAATTTTATTTGAAACTTTTTTCGATTTAATGCCTTAGTTTTGTGATATTAATTTCTGAAAATACATATATAAATATTGACAAATGTCAGTGATTGTTAATAATTTTATGCAATAGATGGCCATACTGATATTGTATTGGATTTATTGATAAATAAAACGTTAATTTTTTGCTTTATTATTTATTTTTCAAAAAAGTTTATTTGAAGAAAATTATTCAGAATTAAATGTTCCATTATACTATGTCAATATTTATTAATTATACCAAAATTTCTGTTAACATAAAATTTTAACATTTGGAAATTCCAAAAATCTGTTGTGGCCAGCACAATACCTCTCGCAATCTGACATATGCCGGGTTGGCGGCGGGCCAATCCGACACTGAATATTCGAAGAAAAAAGACAATTCACATCCCCTATTTTCAGTATTCTAGATTAAATATGGATATTACGAGTTTCATGGAAATTTTTCAGGTGAAAAAACTGTCATTAAATTTTCATCCCTGTTCATTGCACCCATAATAAAAATTCCATCGCGAAATAATGAAATTTAATATCTACTCTGTTAAACATTTTTTGCCCCTATAACTATGAATTTATTACACCGTGACAAAATGCTGCTGCAGCCAATGAATTATTTATCAGAGAATTGACGTCTTGGAGCGTGAATTTAGCCGTACATGATATATGATTCCTAATCGATTGTATCTGTCACATTAACAAGCCGCAGAATTACTACGTTGAATCAAACATAAGTTAATGAGATAATATGATCACATATGCATACGTACGTTGTTCATGGAGGACTAATCGTGTTATACATTTACACGGATAAATTTATTCAGGATTCGATTAAAATTTATAATGAAAATATTGTTTTGCTCCTGGCAATCTCACCAAGACAATATTTAATTTAAATTACGGAGTATGAAACTTAATAGAGCTATCAAATGTATATAAAATCAATTATTGAATCTTGAAAATAGTAGTTTTAATATATTTTATTATCAAAGCGTATTAGTAATACTTACAGTAAAAATTTTGAAAGATGTCCGATCAAGGTCGTCTACGAATTGTATGAATTCAGTTTTTTGCTCCGCCCATCATGACAAATTCAGTAGTGTCGTTTGTATAGTTTTTATGAAGGTACATAAGATACTACTGTTATTTTATTATTATAAAAATATATGTTACAATAAAAGCATTCAAAATTCAATAATAAGTCAACTGGTAAGTTTATTAGCAAATGTAAAACCAAATATGTGAAAAATAAAATACTGACACAATGTCATTGTCAGTGACACTGACAGAAAATGTTATTCGCACGGCTATGAATCAAGGTAATGTACCTGAATTAATAAATAAACTTATGTTACAGCGAAAGTATTATCAATAACGAGCATTGTTTTAAAATGGAATGTCAACTTAGTCGAAGCAATATACATTTTTGAAAGACAAACGTGTTATATCCATTCTTATCGTACACGTTTATAGCCTTTGCAAAGAAAAGAGATAAATGTATGCTAATTTGTTAATTCGTTCATGATACAGAAGACCTTGATCGGACATCTTTCAAAAATTTTACTGTACCTTCCGTCACCTTTAGGTAAGGAAGATATTGTCTTTGGTCAAAAAATTCAATTGAGTTTTTAGTGTTTAAGTAATTTTTAGGGTCCATATAATACGATTTTAACATTTTTACGATGATGTCTGTATGTATGTATGTGTGCTTGTGTGTGTGTATGTGTGTGCGTATGTGCATTTGTGTGTGTGATGAAAGTTTCGGATCGCATAATTTCAATACCATGATTGTAAAAATTATATTTTTTTCGTATACCTCAAGTTTACATGCAGAAGAAGAGGTGATTAAATTTTGGTTATAATTGGTTATATTCAATAGATATAGAGTTAAAGAATTATAAAGTTATTAAATTTTATAAATTAGCCAGCTATGCTAACCATGGAAGCTGCTAATATATTCAGATAATTCAAATTGACAGATGTCAGTATCAATGAAAAATGAAAAGTAAATGAATGTGGTAGAGATGAGGATGTTGAGACAGATGTTGGGGAAGACACGGAAAGATATGTTAAAGAATGAAAGAATAAGAGAAATGGCTCGATTGATGAAAGTTTCTAGACAGATACACGAGAGACGATTACATTGGTTTAAATATGTCATGAGGAGAGATGAAGAATATATTGGAGGAGGAATGAATAACTTAGTAATAAAAAGTTGAAGAAACAGAAGAAGATCAAAGATAACATGGAAGGACTGTATTGTGGAAGACTTGAGAGAAAAGGAACTGAATGAGAACGACACACAAAACAGAAATGAGTGGAAGAAGAAAATAAAAAATAGCGACCCCTAACGAATGAGAAAAGCTAAAGAAGAAGAATAAGAAGAAGTACAATCTGCATAGTTTGATTATGAAATAATTTTACTGAAAATATAGAACCTTTTGCAAGTAAATTTATGTATGGAATTTGTACACAATACACAGGATTGACGGAAGGTAATGTGCTGGCCACATCAGATTTTTTCCCTTTAATATTTTTTTTAACTTCGTTAGTTCGTGATCTTCTAAATAAAAATATATAAAATAAAGTTATGATCAAGTTATTACCTATTTATACGTATGTCAATAAGCTTCTATTTGCGCATTCAAAATTGATGAGAAACGTTCATTCTAAATCAATGTTTTTGTAACGTACTGAATTTCAACTATAGTATATATATTCTTAAAATCTGAAGAATAATTTCAAAGTATTCGTTTAATTTTGTGTTAATTCTTTTATATTTCATGTATATGAAAACAAAAAAATGTTGTTAAAAGAATAAGAAGATAAATGTAAAATGAAAAAGCTATGGTTTTGTTTTTCCCCGCCAAAGCCAACCTTGTGCAAATACGGCCCTGATTTCAGGCCACATGTGCGCGCCTTCGATAGATATTACTCTCGGATGTCCTACTGTCACCCCGCTGCGAAAATAAATCGAAAAAATATCGCGCAGCAGCAGGTGATATTCAATAGTTTATGAAAAAGGAACCGAAAAATAGTTACTCCGAGAAAATAACTCCCTACATCTTTAATATCCAACTCCGAGAACAAAACAATCCAACAACATGAATAATTTCTTCAACTTCTCGCAACAAAAAATAAAACTTTTTTAATTCTCGAATATGACTAGCTATATCCAAATCTCGATCTAACTTTTGTTAAGAGTTCGCGTGCGACTGTGTGAGCACTTGAGATTTAATATCATGGTAGGAAACTTACAATGTTGATGGCAATCTGAAGCTCCCACTTGTCGTCGTTTAGAATGCCGGCGTTGTTGATCACGATGTCCAGACCTTTGAACGTGGAAATAGTGCTTTTGAATGCATCTGGAGAAAAAAAATTGTTAGGCATTTTGGAAACCTTAATGCATATAAAGGATTTGGGGTATACACTAAGGGCTGGTTGTTCCATCAATAGTTAAACATTAGGTTAAAATTTATTCTATTGATAACTTCAGTAAGATAAATTTTTGTTAACTGCAAGATAACTAACAGTCAGTCAAACTACCAGTTAAGAGTTTTATCTAAAGAATATCGTACCGAGTGCACACGAATGGAAACACGAAGTGAAGAGAAACGGAACGGTATGGAACGTTTGTATTGTTTTGATGAAATAAGCTGTTTGTTAATATTAATAATTATTATAATAAATCAGTACAACGTTGATGATGAAGTATTGGATTTCATTTTTGATAATATTAATTTTGGAAAACAGTATACAGTTCGAGAAACATGTAATAATTTTGAAAAATGGGATGATTCAGAATTTTTTGAGGTTTCGAATGTCAAAAAATACAGATCTTTATTTGTTAGATAAAATTAAAGACCAAATATTGTTCTTATCTAATAGGTAAATTTAAAGAAAGCATAATTTGAGAATTAAACACTTATTTGTCTACATTTGTTTTTCTGAATTACGAATTAAGCTGTACCTTCGATATGCCAGTTGTTGATAGCTATACGATTTTATGCAACATGGAACAGAGTGTATATCGTGGATACTGGCAACAACTAGAACTAAAATAATGTCTAATTGATGCCAGATAATGTCTCTCTTTCCAAGAGACGGAATCTGTTTTCCTGAACTAAAGTACCTAAACTGAAGTAAAATAAACTGCTCTTTTTCTTTATCTATAATTTTTACCACTCATTTTTGCAAGTCGTATTTATATTTTTTTCTAAACGTTTAAACTGTGATTTTAACTACAACTGCACCAAAACACAGACCAGCGGAAAAGTAACCAAATTTCTGTTAAAATTGTTACAGCCAAGTTGCCAACTTTTCAATAATAACTCTACCCTAACACAATTTTAATTTTTCTGATAGCAATCTGCCAGTTAGCTATCCGGAGAATAAAACATCATGGAGCACTTGTAGTTTTGTGTTTTCTTAGGTTGAAGTATTTATGAGACAGGGTAAAATTATGTTTCTGGGCGGATGTTACAAAAAGTCTCTAGGGTGGAGCTTTGTGCAGAGCTGTTGAGTTCTTAGAAGTATTTGTCCCTTACTTGGTGTCCCAGTGAATACTAATAAGTTTTCGTAAGAAACTGTAAACTGTCTCGAGTTTTATAGATGAGATGAGCCGAAATTAAGGGGTTTGAGAGTCATTGGTTTCTACCCTTGCAGAGTATAAAGTCAGAGTTTGGACTCTGATTCCTCCTTGTTTTACTTGTTGTCTTACTTCGTGTAGCCTTGTTGTCTTGTTGTCTTAGACTGAGCTTGGTATTTCTGTGTGAAATAACCAATTAAATTGTACTGTGGGCTCTCTCATCGTGGTGTGATTTGGTATAACTGTGTGTTTATTCATGTAAGTAATTGTATTTGATTTTGTTATTATTCTTTGTGAATCGGCTTTGAAATATTTGTAGATCGATGTAAAAGGCTTGAGATTGATTTTGTAAATTTGAGATTAAGAATTTAGAGTTTATATAGATTCAATTGATCGCGTTGTAGTTTTACTACCGTACCTGGTACAACTTTTGGTAGCTAGCGGGGTGATATAAAAATACTACTAGTATCCCTCTTACAATAGTAAACTGCTACTTTATCTGAACTTGGAACAAGGTATCCGGTATCCTTGAAACATCCTTTATACTTTCTATTTAGAGATGTTTACTGCGTTTTGGTTTTGAGTACGTCCGGAATATAAAATCCTTAACTATTTATTGTCTTTTTGAAATCCGAACACAGGGAACTACAAATCATGTATAATTTTGATACAATTATTTTAGATTATAGTCGTTGGGCAAAGAATTTGACCTCAACCTTTATCTAGTATCTGAAAAACCTCCCTTTACATGCTTGAAATTCTTCCAGCAACTCCTCTCCAAACTCCAACAACCCATAAATCAAAACTTTCTAACACTAACAAACTAATCTTCATTCCTGCTGGCGCATTGAGCACCAGCGTCTGCACCGTGGTGGATAGGAATAAATCAATGGGTGTACGTCACAGTCACGGTGTTACGTTCGCGTCGCGGATGCGGACTTACTTTCAAGTTCAGCAGGTTGGGTGACGTCACACTTGATGAACATCACACGGTTCTTGCCGAACTCGGTGCTGAGTTGTTGCACTGCTGCTTGGCCTTGCTCCACCAGCACGTCGGCGATCGCCACACTCTGGAAGAAATTGTAGGTTAAGTTCATGGATAATACGATCGAAAACTATAAGGTTTAGTTATAATAAAAATGACATATGTTAAAAAATTTACTATAGTAAAGGACCGCCTTCAACTTATATAAAAAAAATCTGTTGTGGCTAGCACAATACCTCTCGTCACTTCCGTTTTTGGTTACATAAGTATAGGGCAAGAGCAGTCATGTGACTTTGTTGGCCTTAACAAGCAGCAAGTTCACGCGGTTAATTTGTCACCAGGAGTGTGGAAATTACTTGTCTAGGAAAACAACTACATGAGATTATAATATTTGACATCTATGTACATAATTACTAGCTATCATTTTGACACAGGCCCCCATATCTGCTTGCCAAGACTAACAAAGTCACATGACTACTCGCGCCCTATTGTATTTAACATTTCTTGTATACCTACACTCTATACCAAAAATTCTACTGAGTTGGGGCAATTCACATTATCACTGCGGTAATGGGAAGTTATAAAATCCATAGGAGTACCGAAGAAGAATGAAGTTCAATAAAATTACGAATATTATAAAAAAAAGAAATTATTTATACAAAAAAAATATCACAAATATTGGAATGAATTATTTATTATATATATATCATATTACAATTAATTATTTTTTAAATTAATTAAGTTAAGAAAATAAAATTTCTATTGCTATTGAGAAAAAAATGCACCAACGCTTATGTATGAATACACTTTCTTGGGTTGAAAACTACCTGACACCCCGAGTTTGAGTGTATTAGGGTGAAATTTTCTTTGTGTAAGACAATAAAACATTGTAAAATCACTATTTCACTTCTGAAGCTGTGCGGCATCGAAGTAAAAGTAAATATTTGACAAAACGCAACTTAGGAATAGTGAACTGAATTACATTCTTTTAGATCGCCAAGTTACAACGTATGGACTGTATATCTATTTTGCACGATCAGGTTTTTTTTTAAACATTACCGATAGGATTTCCAAGGCAGTAATTTTTGTTTACAAATTACTGATCAGTAAGTGATGTGATACTGATCAGTAAGTGATGTGACTGACCGGTAAGTGATTTGACTACCTACCGATCTGGAGGCGGTGAAAATTACATAAATAAAAAATAAATGTACAATTTGTAAAGCTTTAACGATAACAATATAACGATCATAGCTTACTTAAAAATGACAACTAATTTTTTTAAAATGTCAAAATAATTTTTAAATAATTCTAAACTTTAATTTGTTATTATTGGGACGATCGTGCAAAAAAATATAATAAGCATTGCGGGCATGAAGTGCTTCTTACCGGTATCGGATGTTTCTAATCCTCAACCGGTAAGGTGCACCTACTGCCGTTAATACTTAAATAACTATTATAATTTTGTAGTTGCAGAATGTATGCCTCGGTAGATAAATTGAAATGCACTGAAATACAATATACTTTCTTAAAGACTGGTATTCGTGACTATATTTTACTCGTCAAATAAATATATCTTTTTTATGATTGATTGAAACTTATGCTTTATATGTATAAGTTTCATAAACTAATTTTATCGCTGTGTTTATGTTTTATAACTGTTTTATATTTATCCTTATGAAAAGTTGCATAAATAAGTTTTGACTGTCTATTATTGACTCCACTATACGTAGCTACTATTCGTCTTGTATTACTCATAATAATACTTTTTGTCCCAGTTAACGAGTTGAGATAATTGAAAAAAAAAACCTTCCAATTTCCAATTCCGTTAATTTCTCAAATTACTCTCATAAGTTGACAAAAAATCTCCCGAACTTCTAAAATATTTCCCACGATCTAACAAATTTCCAAGTACGTAATTGTCCACTTGGCTAATGGAACAAATTGATCAAGTTATCGCCACCCTCAGCACTGCAGCGCCAGTTAAATATCACGTCCCGCACTGTAACTAACCTGGACGCCATTCTTCAGGAGTTCCTGGACGTAGTTCAGACCGATGCCCGTTGCGGCGCCAGTGACGAGCGCAATCTTGCCTTTCAAATCCATGGTAATGGCAATTTGATGATGTTTGTTGTAATTGTTCAAGATGATGACTGTGATTGCTGCAGAACGCAAGAGTTTATATATTAATGTTAGGTTCGGATGATTAGATAAGCGTATCTCAGGACCGGAATGATTTTTGTTGTGCGTGAACTTCAGAGGTTAGAGAAAACATTTTGTTATCGAGATGAATTTGTTTTTCCTTTGGGTAACATAAAACAAAACAAAGATGAAATAAAAAAAAATGTTGTGAGCACAATACCTTTCACCATTTTCATTTTATGTTGCATAATGCGCGAGCAGTCGTGTGACTTTGTTGGCCTTGGCAAGCAGATATGGGGGCCCGTGTTAGAATGACAGCTAGTAATAATGTACATAGGTGTCAAGTAAATCTATGTAAATAACTACTGGCCGTCATTCTGACACGGATCTTCATATCTGCTTGCCAAGGCCAACAAAGTCACATGACTCGTTCTATGAGGAATTATTCAAATGCATTGACGGTATTAGCGATATATCTTAAGGATATATGTAATATTAACATATATAATTTTAGATACATATTTAATTAATAATATAATAAGATATATTAGATGTACTCGTACCTCCCAGAAAAATCTTCCAGTAATGTTAGTAAAACTGACATAATGCATTTATCTGTCAATTACAAACATTTCAATATCTCAATTGGTTTCCATGGTGTTTTTTAGGCAACGAGATTTATTACAGCAGATTATTCTATATTATTATATAATATATCTCCAAACCTATAGAAGATATAATATAATTTTTTTTATCTACAACAGTGCGCTAATATGAAATTAGTACACCAATTTGAATGTCCTTCTGAGTGATTTAATGGCACTGAGTGTCATTATGAATTTCATAATGACACTCAGTGCTATTATGAAACTCATAATGACACTCAGTGCCATTAAATCACCCTTACGTATTAATAACGTAGGCTACGAATGAACATTTCAATGTTTCTCATTATGTGAAAAATTAAATGAAAAATATATTTTAAGATCAATTTAAACTGTTGTAGATAAAATATTGAAGGATACACATTTGATATAGCCTAATGAAACTTGCGTGATTAAAACACTCGGCTCATCGCCTCGTGATTTAACATCACACGCGTTTCATTATGAATGCTATATCAAAATTGTATCCTTAATATCTATAAATGTGTCAGATTGAGAATTTAATTATTTTTATTACTTGTAGTAACAAATTTTCAAAAAATAATATTCAGATGCCACTTCCGGATATCCAAATGGTACCAGAACCTATCCAACTCTTCCTATTATTAAGGAATCCGTAGTTACACAGGTTTTTAGTCTTATAGACTTTGAGAAATCGTACCTACAACGTCCTCACGCACACACACACACACACAGACACACACACACACAGAGAGAGAGAGAAAGAGAGACATCAACGTAAAGATATTAAAAACGGATTGTAGGGACCTTAAACCGTGCTTAATCATTAAAATCTGGATAAGCGATTTTTAGCATGAATCCAATACCTCTCTTAGCGAGAGGTAAAAAATAATATTAAACACTGGTCCCCATTTAAAATATCCGAAAATTGCAAAATTTAAATCATATTATGTACTCATCTTTAATATTATTGTTTATAGTTCGTTATTAATAAGTAGATAATAGTATATTAAAATCGAGTTTCCTAAGGCAATTTGTTAACGTACGAGTCCACGTTTGATAAACGAGCTGCTTTGCGGCGAGTTTTACAAAGATCGTATATATTGCATTGCAATTTACGTATTGCTAATAAAATTCAGATTTTCTAATTTATTGGCAAAATAATTATATCAAAAGAAATGTATCGACAAATTTACAATAAACAATGCAAATTTGAATATTGTTTATCATACATAATAAAAATAAATATTTAAACATGTTTTTGTTAAACAAATTATTCCAAACTGATAAAAATACTACATTAATAAACATGCAATTTTCAATTTCCGTAAAAATTGTTTGTTGTTTATTTAATAAATAATGTATGAATGAGTATTATTGTATTATTTGTTTTTGAAATAAAAATATGTGAAAAATGCCATTGTGACAAAACAACATTCTAGTTAATGAAAAAAATTGTTTGGCGTTGAAATAATTAATTCAAAATTTAATTAAAAACATTTATTGCGAATATTGAAAAGAAAATTTGCATATATCACACGGCAAATTTTGTTTCTTCTAATATCAGATTTTTATATTTACAATTTTATACTCTGAAATTAAATCCTAAATCCTTTTATGAAAAATCTGTTGTGACCAATACAATATCTCTCGCCATTTCCGTTTTTGGTTACATAAGTGTAGGGCGCGAGCAGTTATGTGATATTGTTGGCCTTGACAAGCAAATATGGGGGCCCATGTTATAACGAAAGTTAGTAATTATATTCATAGATGTCAAATGTTACAATTATTAATTTTTTTTTTAAGATTTTCTAAATTTACGTAGTTAATTTGTCACCAGGAGTGTGGAATTTACTTGTCGAGGAAAATAAACCACATGGAATTGGAAAATCACTAAATTTGACATCAATGTACATAATTATTAGCTATTATTCTGACATGGGCCCCCATACCTGCTTGTCAGGGCCAACAAATTCACATGACTGTTCGCGCCCTATTGTATTTAACATTTCTTGTATTTTACACCAAAAATTATATCTATTCTATGAAGAAATATCCTACTCTTTTAATTTTTCAAAATGTTTCCAGTTCATTGTCGGGATTGACAGTATTTTTGAAGGGTATATGTAATATACATATAATTTTAAATATTTATCTATTAATACAATAAAAAATAATATAGTGTGTGTACTTCCCAGAAAAAATCTTCAGTAATGTTTCTGGATTTTAGGCACTGACATTTATCTATCAATTAAATTTTTTCATTTGGTTTTCATGACATTATTTGAGCTGTGAAATTTATTACAACTGATTATTATATACGTTATATTTCTTTATCTCTATAATACTTAGAAGATATTTTTTAAGAATCTGCTACTTCCTGCTCTTAGCGAGAAGTAAAAATGGAATAAATATCTCGTAAATTATTTCCAAACAAAAGAATTCAATTACGCCCCTGTAAGACGCACATTAATAGATAAATAAATTAACGTTTTTCTTTTGTTCGAACAACTACATGATTAATAACATGTTTACCTAGCTGCACATTCTGTAGAACATATTTACTTTTTATTGCAAAAAACTCTATAGTTAAATATAGTAAAAAGATAAGCGTACTTGAAAACATGATAATTTGTCTTAGTGACAATGAAGATTGCTTTCAATGCACACTATGATAAAAAATCAATTGTTTTGCAAGTCTATTGTTTTTCCTTGTTCATATTGTTTTGGTGATGAACTCAACATAAATTAATTAAGGAAAATATTCCACAAAAAAATTATAGAGTGTACACTTAATTAATTTTTTCCGACCCTTTCATAAACAGCGCGAAAATAATCTTTGTCTTTCAGTTTGCTCTCATACATTTTTAATTGTATTATATTTCATTTACCAGCTGAAAAGAAATGTTTTCAGTTTTCTTCCGTGATTCTTATTGTTATATACTATACTACACAGTTTAGCTATTGTTTTAGGACTTCTGATATTTTAGTTAGTGATAATATAAGTTTAGGTTGACATTTTAATATCGAAAACATCAGGTACAAAATAAAATAATATATTATACACCACTATAAAGAGTCTTTATCGACTCGAGAAAAATATATAACGTACACCTTCCACATAAAGTATCTCGTTATCGTCTTGTACCTATAATAAATAACCGAATAAATTTGTTACAATTCAATCGGAAAATACAACCTGAACATAAACTTCGGGTGAAAATGATCACATTATTCAAAACAAATGGAACAATAGCGCGATTCCAAAAATTATATTTTTTTCGTATTCCTCAAGTTTACATTTAGAAGAACAACTGATTAGATTTTGGTTATAATAGTAGAAGTAGCCTCATTTGAAGATTAGACAGTTAAATTTGATTTATTGACATTTAACTTAAAGAATATATTATTCTCTATACGATTTGATTGCGTTTTATACTTCATATTCAATAGATATAGAGTTAAAGAATTTTAAAAAAATTAAATTTTATAAATCACCCAACTATGCTAAACATGGAAACTACTAATATATTCATATAATTTAAATTGACAGATGCCAGTATCAATAAAAAGTAAATTAATGTGGCAGAGATGATGTTGAAGTAGATGTTGGGGAAAACACGGAAAGATAGGTAAGGAAATAAATCTAGTGTTACAAGTTTCTAGAAAGATACAAGCGAGATGATTACATTGGTTTGAAAATGTCATGAGGAGAAATGAAGAATATATTGGATAAAGAATGAATAGTTTAATAACAGAAGGTTGAAGAAACATAGGAAGACCAAAGATAAGATGGAAGGACTCTATTGCGGAAGACTTGAGAGAAAAGGAACTGAATGAGAACGACACACAAAACAGAAATGAGTAGAAGAAGAAAATATTATACTGGAAATTTAGAATATTTTGCAAGAAAATTTATGTATGGAATTTATACATAATATACAGGATTGATGGAAGATATTGTGCTGGCCACAACAGATTTTTATTTTCTAATTTTACTTTACAGATCAGTTTATTCATATTTTAACAAAAAATAACAAATAAAGCCATATTTCGTTTATTTCAAGTCGATAAAAACTTTTTTTAAGGGTCCTGTTTTTTGCAACGATTGTAACTATTTATATAAGTAGATTTATTTTTGCATACCTACATTAAATAAAAGTGCGAACTAAAGAGTGGTACTTAATCTCATTGAAATTTATCATCTTATAATGGTTAAGATATTCAATTTATGTTTGAAATGATGACAGGAATCCAGCACAAAATGTACTTTTTGCTAGAGGAAGTCTTATTAAATACCATTTAAACCTCATGAATATTTCCGTTACAACTTCCGCCGACATAAATCTTGCTATTCCTTTTGCATCATTTTCCGCTTTCTTTAAATCACATTTTTATTATATGCAGCGAATATCCTTGGTCTTTTAATATTCCCGCCTGTAGGAAACGAACATATTTTCATTATTTCTGTCATTCGATGAATGTAGCCCCGGGTAATATTAACAATAATTCATAACTCTTTCACAAATTAACTTGGCAAACTTTTTAATTAAAATTATTGATTGAATAGCACCTTGGCGACTATTTTAATTAGAAATATTCATTATGAGTGTAGACCGGACATATACTAATGAATGAAAATGGAAATTATTTAAGGAGTTTGTCAGGCATAAAAATAACAATCTTTTCAATTATTACTTCAAAGTTGGAGTTTGCAGTGGCAATAACAATGAAACAATTGTTTTTGACAAATGTGACGTCAACTTTTTCAATTAAATTTGACAAATAAATCGATTAATAATTATTATAAAAGTTATAATCTGTGAAAATGCCTGCCGTTACGGATAGCGAGTATACAGATATTGTGCTAGCCTATGGTGAAGCTTAGGGAAGCGCTGCCCAAGCCCATCAAATTTAGTTGAAACGTTTACCGAATCGTCAGCTTCAAATATTCATATCTTTGTACATATTCAGTATTTCTAAGTTCATGAGTGCTTTAAGCCTGCTGCTTAAGAATGTGGTAGAACACGCCTACGGTCTAGTATACAGAGAATAGCACTAAACAGAAAGTGTTATAGTTTGTTTCAAGATATTTGCAAACGTACCTGCTTCGACTTACGCAGCGGGTAGCTTCTTAAATGGGCTTGATGGGTAAAATGACAGGGTTTTAACAAATTATTTGAAACCCAGCATACGAAATAATTGTGTAGAATTTAATGTTTCACTTGAATTTTAAGAAATGCAGAACAAAGAATATAAAATAAAAAGTTATTAACACATAAATAGAATTTGCACAAAACTGAAGTTTCTTTGTCCAATGGTCGCAACATTTTTTTTCTGTAATTTCGTCTGAATTTTCACAACCGCAACTGAACAAGTCAACAATCGAATGGCATTACACTAAATTTTCACAAATTATAAATAGAAGTAGGTATATTAATTAACGGGATTTTAAGAAAGCGCCGTTACAAATTTTGCTAATCCTCCCCTGACGCATACGAACATTTATACCATGCGGTGTACCGAGTCATTACCAAGGCAGGTAGATTTGCAAATATCTTGAAACACACTATACATGACAATTTGGAGGATATTGAAAGAACAACAGTTACATCCTTGAAAATGCAGCTACAAGCATACTCAACAACAGGCAGATGCTGAAAAGAGTAGAGGATTCATTTCGTTGTCGCCTTCATTGACAATAAACATTTATTGTAATTTCATTTATGCCTGCATCAATTTGAATAATCTTTATGCGTTTTCTTGTTCCGTTAATTATAGAGTTGTTCTTCGTCGATTTCATCCTATAAATATCCTAACATTTTTGGATTGTTAAACCTGTTGTAACAAAAAAATACTCATAATTTTTATATTACCTTAGTCTAGGTATTCTATTCAATTTTTTATCTTCTACGAGTTGTGTATTGTTTCATCTTCTGGTGTATCTGTCAATTTATTCAAAAGTTTCGAATCATTCTATTCAGTCGCAACTCATGGCGCATAACACTCGTCACAAGTCACATCGTTTGTAGACGCACGCGCTTTACTTTTGCGAAATGCATTTGTTTATTTAATTCAACCATAGGTGGGTAATGAAATATGTGACAAAACTTTGAAGAAGTTTAACTCGATATCTAGAAGGTTTATAAGAAAAAGTTATTAGAAGTTGTTACATTGTAAAGTTTAAGCGTTTCTACTTTCAAGTATGGAAGTTTAGGTAAATAGTTTATTAATACATTATTACTTTATCTTTATCGTAATGCAAACCTGCAGTAGACGAAAGTTACATGTTGGTATTTTAATTGATAAATGCATCAGGATGTTATGAATTCTATTTTGGGCGTCCATGTAATTGTACTAGCTCATACCTTTCGCAGTTGACTGGTATACTTCCCCATTCATCATACGTACATGCCTCCATATTCTCTCATTCATTTTGCAAATCCACACTACATTCAATTTCCATTCATTCTACATTCATATGCTTTGCACAAACACCTGTAATATTATACCAGTGAAACAAACAAAATCCACTCTTAAACAAAAAGCGTTCATTGTAAAGTTTTGTTGTAGCCGCAGTTATCTTTTTTGGGTTGAAATTATATGCAACCCCAAGGTTGAACAATTCTTCCTTTTTAAATGGTCGATGCATCAATCCCTATTTAGGGTAGGACTGCCTCACTCCCAGTTATATTGTGGGATTCAAATGCTTTAAAATGATGTTTCCAATTCATTGTCGGGATTAACAGTATTTTTGAAGGGTGTAATATACCTATAATTTTAAATTATTTAACTATTAATATAATAAGAAATAATATATGTATTCAGAAAGAGTCTTCAGTAATGTCTCCGGATTTCTGATACAGACATTTATTTGTGACACAAAAAAAAATTAATTGGTTTCCATTGGCTATAAGATTTATTACAACAGATTATTTTATATATTATGTTTCTTTTATCGTTAAACCTATAGAAGATATAATAAAATATTTAAATATATCAGATAGAAAATTTATTTTTCTTTAATATTAGCAAGAACAAAAATAATCAAAAAATAATATTTAGAAAAATTTGCTACTTCCGGTTGTCCAATTGTTACCAAAACCTTTTTAACTCTTCCGATTAATGTCCGATTGGGAAATACGTAGTTAAACAGATATACACATATACACATACATCCACACACACAGACATCATCATAAAATGTTCAAATTGGATTGTAGGGACCTTAAAACGTGCTTACTCATTAAAATCTAGATATGCGTTTTTTAGCATGAATCCAATACTTAGAGAGAGGTAAAAAGTACGTGTTTTTTATTTAATTAATAAAACATGCATCGAAATCCATAATTATATTACATAGAGGCAGCAAATGACCTTTAAAAATGTTATTAACAAAATGACATTACGAGTATGTATATTATTCTAAATTTTATGAAAAACAAACATTTTGACTGAATAGGTTTATTATGTTATGAACAAAAAAGAAATAACAAACATCTCCATTCAGTTTTTATTTGAAATAATGACGTAAAACAAATATATATATAAAACGTGCTTAATCATTAAAATCTGGATATGCGATTCTTAGCATGAATCCAATACCTCACTTAGCAAAAGGTAAAAATTTAAATTCACACTACAAGTAGTTGTTTTTAACTTAGATCATTTAAACGTAACAATTAGTAAAATATCGCCAATAAAGAATGCATAAGACGTACTGTAGAAACGAAAACTCTTTAATATAAAAACTATTTAATGAAATAAAGATTTGAATCTTTTATTTATTCAGCGTGGTCCAGACAGGTGTTTTGTAAATTTAAAACATTTTGTAAAACAGCTTTGCAATTTCCTTGAAAATTAGTAATAATTACATTTTGTAAATTTGAAGAAATGCAGGTGAAAATGAAGGACTACCCACTTACAAAAATATAAAACTTTATAATGAAAGAAAATTACATTTGTTTGATAAGAATTTTCCGCTTATAAGTCTCAACAAGATAAAACCTCGTGGCTAAGTGCTTCCACAACAATATGAAAAGTCGTTATTCCAATCTGCATCTCGAAACACTTGATGTATTCGCCTCGCGACATCTTTCACAAAGAAATAATATTTTTCTACTTGACCTTTTTGATTCGAGTTGGAGTTTAATAGGGTTATCTTTAATTTTGATTTGTTTTTGTTATTTTTTATAAAAAAATGTGGCCAACACAATACCACAAATTATTTTTTGGAAGTCATCGCCACTGATTTGTGTATTTAAATTTCAATTAATATAATCAAAATTGTAAAATTTGATGTACGTAAAATATTTTATTATTTGTTCAATGTTGGTACCACATGGCGCTTGAATTGAAATCGCGTGTTGCACTTATATTCCTCCCCAATCGATGCTTTATCTGAATATGCTTTATAAATAGAATTACTTACTTTTGAATACCAGAAAGTTTATATAATTTTCTGAACTCAAATAGATCTGTTTATAACGGATAATTCCACAAAATAGTAAAAATTTGAAAATATTTAACAATAATCTTTATTCGAAAAATTGTTTATTTGCTCAAATAATGTTAATTTGTTTACATATTGTAAATATTACATTTCAACGAGACCGAAATAAAAATTTTAAATAAAATTTATCGTTGCGAAATGACAGGTTGATGATAAATTTAAATATAATTTTATCTTGAATTACAAATTCAATAATCTGGGTTGAATTGTGTAAAGTGTGGACAGCAGTGGCGTACATAGAGAGGTGGTTTTAGGGGCTTTATATTTCAACCAAGTCCAGATTTTTTTGTATCATTTCTAAGATATTGGGCTTAGCTTATAATACGAGAATGAATCATATATAAACGCATTTTTCCCAACAGATTGGGAGCTTTTTAATTTCTTTAACGTAGAAACTAGCGGGACCTTCACATAGCCATTGGAGCACAAACTCCTCCATCGCACGGTCGTCGTCGAATCGATGGTCTCCCATTGCTTCTTTGAGGGACCCAAGACGGTGGCAAGTCGGGTACCGTGGATGTACCAACGTTCAATTTTTGCCTAGTATTGTTTATTATGTTGGGCCTGGCGTTGTCATGAAGCAATATGACATTTTTGACAGTTTGCGTTTTTCTTTTCCTTCGATAGGACAATTTTGCGGCATCCAGTAAGTTGCAACAATATTGCACATTAAATGTGCGTTGATCATTATGCGTTTATCAGTCTTCATGAGATTCCGCACCGCCTAGATGTTAAATTCGGTAACGGTCATCCTTTGGCGGCTATTCGACGTGATAATAACATCGAATACAAAGGGATCAGCCCACCGTACGTAATTAAGCAGGTCGAGACTTGTGCGAGACGATTACATCATCGCTCAGGTTAAGCGCCGTTCTAGAAGCGCTCGACCAGTGGCGGAAATCACGTATTCCTAGAATCAGTGGGTCGGGTCCACGCTACATTAAGTATATCTGTACATTCGGTATTGTTGTGCTGGCGTTGTGAATTTGCAGCATGCTGGGGTTTCTACGTAGTTTTGTTAAAAACAATTTTAAGAAATATAGGATGAATTTGAAGCTGTTTGACATTTATCCATAAACCACAATTTTGATATGTGTATAAATTGAAGCTTTATTATTCCTGAAGTAAATCCAGAAAGAATTTTCACTTATCTGCTTTTCAGGAATTACTTACAAAATTAATTAACAGTTTAGGTGTGAAGTAATCTGTCAACAAATAAAAATGAACGAAATGAAAACAGAATCCTGAGATTCTGTACCTATAATTCCGTTTCGATTAGCTTTTTTCGCGAACGATCGGTGCGCTGGTGTCTGTGGTGAGTTTCAGCAACACAGAAATACACTTAAATGAAAATCAAATACGTACTTACGTACATTTGAAACGAACGACTCGTGAGTAGGAACTTTAGCTTGCCAGTTGAAGCTACACGGAAACCATCTCTTCTAAAGGTGATTTCTCTTGCATGTTGACAAAAATACCAATAACAAGAAGATTAATGAAGTTCCTGCTCTTTTATTTTGGCTGGTTTTCTGAACATGTGTTGGAAATAAATATTCATTCGGGGAGTATACACTGCATTAATTAACTAGACTGTTTTTGTCATTAAAATCACGCGATTTTTATGAAGATTAATCATTCTGTATTCGCCTCCGTACGTACCTAATCATGTATAGTTAATTTTAAAAGAAGAAGTATGTGAATAAATTACTTTTTCACGTTATGCCAAAATCAGCAACATAATTCTTGGAAGGTATTAGTATAGTAGAGCAATGAGCAATCCTTAATTTAACACGACGTTCTTGGAAAAATTGGTGTAGTTCTAAATCATGTAAAATAGGACTTCGAATTAATGGATGTGTCATTTTGAAAACAATAAGCGTTTTATAAAAAAATCTGATGTGGCCAGCACAATACCTTCCGTCAATCCTGTGTATTATGTACAAATTCCATACATAAATTTTCTTGCAAAAAAGATTCTAAATTTTTGGTATTTTATGATTCTCTTTCTCGGCAACGGAATTCCATACTCCTGATAACAAACAAATCACATGAAATAAGAAAATTATGAAATTTTCAATGAAAAATTATGACACTTGTCAGTTATGGACATAATTAATTGCTGTCATTTTGATACGGGTCCCCATATCTGCTTGCTAAAGGCAGCAAAGTCATGTCACTGCACGCGCCCTATACATAATTTTTTTGCAAAAGATCCTATATTTCCAGTAAAGTTATTTCATAAACAAACTATGCAAATTGCACTTGACACTGACATCTTCTTCTTCTTTAGTTTTCCCATTCGTTAGGGGGTCGCTATTTATTATTTTCTTCTTCCTCTAATTTTTGTTTTGCGTGTCGTCCTCATTCAGTTCCTTTTCTCTCAAGTCTACCGCAATACAGGTCTTCCTCTGTTTCGTCTGCCTTCTATTTATAAGCTATTCATTCTTCCAATATATTCTTCATCTCTTCTCATGACATGTTCAAACCAATGTAATCGTCTCTCTTGCATTTTTCTAGAAAGATTTATCATATGAGCCATCTCCCTTATTCTTTCCTTATCCTATCTTGTCTTCTCCAACATCTATCTCAACATCCTCATCTCTGCCACGTTTTTTTTTCATTGACACTGACACCTGTCAGAATTCTCTTAATATAGTAGCTGTTTCCATGATTATAGTATAGCTGGCTGATTTATAAATTTTAATTTCATTGAATATGAAATATAAAATACAATCAATGCTTTAATATTTATAATAACATTAAACGTCAAAAAATAATATTTAACAGCGTTTTTTCAAGAAAAACTGTTAAAATCTTCAAATGAGGGGACTTTCGATTGAAATATAAGCAAAATCGAATCAAGTTTGCGTAGGGATGTAAGGAAGAGAAATACGAAAAATTGTAATTTTTGGAATTCTAATATTGAAGATGTAGTGGCCGAAATTATAGTCACACACACGCAGAAAAATGGTAAAATCGTAGTGTAGGGACCCTAAAACTTGCTTATTAATTCAAACTCACCACCGAATTTTTTGACGGAAGACATTACCTTCCTTACCCAGAAAAGTAAAAATGGCAGCTATTTTTCATTCTCCTTGTATATATTAATAAAACATAAATCTTCCTAGACACATATTACTGGCGTACACCACATACTTTTCAAAACTTTTCAGTATGTACCTACCTACTATATTTATAATGGGGCACATAAATTTATTGAAATTTACGTAATATTGAAAATTATTTTCACTATAACGTAAAGTAACAATAATTGTTTGTATTTTTATATTTTTATACCTATTGTATAATCAAAAACATTAATTAAAAGTTTATTAATTTACCGTTAATTATACAATTATTCATATTTTTAACAAAACAGTCAGTTTATTGTGCGCCGTTGATCAGACAACATCAAACATCAAAGTACTATTATTACAGAAGATAATCATCAAAGTATGATACCAACACCAATACCGTGGTAGATAGTATTTGAAAATTATAACGTTCACAGTTATATTTACACATTAGGTACCAATGCAGTAAATAATTATTTTAACTTCCATTCGTGTGTGTCCAATGCAAAATATTAATTATTTTTTAATGTTCATATTACTCATAAAAAACTTCATGCATTATTCAAATTACAATACACTATTTTTTCTTGAAATAATACAGAATCATGTGATGAAATATATTGTTAAATCTTTTTTTCTCTGTAAATGAAATTCAATATTTTATGTATTTGGGTAACCTGATCCAATATTTGGTTACTTGAGTGAAATGGAGAAATATTTGACTATTTTAAACGATTCAAGGTTAGGTAATTAATCATAAATCAATAGTTTTAACAAGGAAAATGTATTTGTCTTTAAAATGACTTGCTTCTTAGAAATTTGCAAATGTAAACACGGTGATTTTTTTTTGTTAAAGTATATCATCCATATTACACATTGCTGGGATTGCAAATCTGCTTTGTAAGCAGATACTGGTAATGCAAAAGATTGTATATTTCCAGTAAAATTATTTTATAAATAAACTATGAAAATTGTACTTGACACTGACATCTAATTCATTCGTTAGGGTCGCTATTTTTTATTTTCTTCTTCCATTCATTTCTGTTTTACGTGTCGTTCTTATTCAGTTCATTTTCTCTAAAGTTTTCTGCAATACTGTCCTTCCATTTTATCTTTGGTCTTCCTCTGTTTCTACTACCAAGCTATTCATTATTTTTCCAGTATATTCTTCATCTCTCCTCATGACATGTTCAAACCAATAATGTAATCATTTCTCTTGTATCTTTCTAGAAACTTTTATCACTCGAGTTATTTCCCTTATCCTTTCTTACTTTACCCTATCTTTCCGTATCTTCCTCAACATCTATCTCAACATCCTCATCTCTGCCACATTTATTTTCTTTTCATTTATATTGACATCTGAATATATTAACAGTTTCCATGGTTAGCATAGCTGGCTGATTTATGAAAATGAATATGTTTATAATTCTTTTCTTCTATATCCATTGAATATGAAGTATAAAATTTAATCAAATCGTACAGAGAATAATATATTCTTTGAAATTTATAATAAATGATTTAACTGCGTTCTTTCGTGGTATTGGAGTTATCGATTCGAAACGAACGTCGTATACACACACACACACACACACACACACAAACACACACACACACACACACAAACACACACACACACACAAACACACACACACACAAACACACACACACACACAAACACACACACACACACAAACACACACACACACACAAACACACACACAAACACACACACACACACACGCACACACATACATACAGACATCATCGTAAAAATAGTAAATTCGTCTTGTAGAAACCCCGAAAAGGTGCTTATTCATTAGAAACTTACTATCGAATTTTGTGAACAGTCAATACCTTCCTTGCCTAAAGGTGACGGAAGGTAAAAAATCATCTTATGCCCTTTTGTTCCGGCAGCTAGCGCAATTTAAAGTCTTCATTTCCTCCAAGTAACCCCTCTCTGGCAGTGAATCTGTTACTTTTTACCTCTCGCTAAGAGAGGTTTTGCATTCATACTAAAAATCGCATATCCAGATTTTATTGAATAAGCACGTTTTAAGGTCCCTACAATCCGATTTTAACATTTTTACGATGATGTCTGTGTGTGTGTGTGTGTGTGTGTGTGTGTGTGTGTGTGTGTGTGTGTGGATGTGTGTGTGTGGGATGTTGGAAGGACGGTTACTCAAAAACTATAAGACTTAAAATTTGTTTAACAACGTATTTCCCAATCGGACATTCATGGGAAGATCTGAAAAGGTTTTGGTAATAATTGGACAACCGGAAGTAGAAGATTCTTGAAAAAAAATCTTCTAAATATTATTTTTTGAAAATTTTTCGTGGTAATATTAAAGAAAATTAAATTCTCTATCTGATACATTTAAATATTTTATTATATATTCCATAGATTTAGAGATAAAAGAAGTATAATATATAAAATAATCTGTTGTAATAAATTTGACAGCCGAAAGAATGCCATGAAAAATAGTTGCTAATTTAAATTATTTGTAACTGACAGATAAATGTCAGTGTCAGAAATAATGAGTAATGAATTAAAAATGTACTTGGAGAATCCCTTAGTTCTTGATCTGTGACTATTATGGAGATGACAAGTCTAGGTTGAAGGACTTAAATTTGTTTCAAACATTATGGGACAATGTACACCAGTACTGTAGACTAGAGTAACTTTGAATTGCGAAAAAGCTATCAAATTCTTCTCAAGTAAGTTGTAAATATTGACAAAATCGGAGTGCAATCTATCCGTCACTTTATTAAAGGGAATTAAGGTTATTTAGATGTAACAAGTATGAAAAAATAAAATGTAAAAGAAGATATATAAGAATAGATGCACAATCCAGATATATACATTTTAGACCGCCCAAAATAATGTTTTTACTAGAAGAATATGAAGAGAAAGTAAACAAAGTTGTTCGAATTGAAAATTGCTGTTACCAGCCTAATATTTATATATGGTAAACTCTACTTTGTAATTTATTGTAACATAATTTATGGTAAAATATCTTTATGTTGAGACATGCTATTATTGAATAATAAAGAAGTTTATACGTCATAGATTTATATGAATATATTATTTGTATTTATAAAAATAATCTTTGCTTTATGCATACAGCCAGGTAAAATATACGGCGAGAGGTTATGTGCTGGCCACATCAGATTTTTTGCTTTGTTAAACAAATAATTATTCCTGGTTTTTTTAATGCTGTAAATCGGACTTTCAAATTTATATTCTCTAGTATAAAGACATGCAATAAGTAATTAACATAAATAAAACTATATTGTTTTATCGTAATAAAAGTTATCTAAATAGTTATGAAAAATAAAATAATTATGTATTTGTATATATATAAATATTGATTTTAGCAAAGGTCATATTCATTTCAAGGAATTCACCATAGATTCTTGCTATTAAACAATAAACTTATATCTCACTTATATAAAACAAATAATAATTTTACATAAATGTTTTTTACTTTATTTTAATTGGCTAAGCGACATTTATATCACATCGTCCTTGGCATTAGTAACATTGACTTTGAATTACCTGCATAAATTATCCTTTATTGCGGTTAATATTGAATGAAACATTAATTATTTAACACTCAGTCAGTAATGTGTCTGTTAAGAATGCGATGATGGTTGGTAAGAGCGATAAAAAGTGTAATTACACTCCTGCTTGCGTTATCCACAATCGCTTGAAGCAGGAACGGGATACTCCTGATAAAATATGTCCGGAACATGGCTGACAGCTCAGGACGTGAAGGCAAATACATTACTTTAAATTTAGTGTTTCACAAGGCATCTTTATCTCACTGGTTGGATTGCAATTAAATCAAGTAACAAGTAAATTTACAGTGAAATATTAGCAGTGGAAATACACTTCTTCTAGAGTTTAAAATTTAGTCTTATGTTGCAAACATGTTTGTTCTATACGTGTTTACAACTTATCGTCGTAGACTATAGAAGTTTTTACCTCTCGCTAAGAGAGGTATTGGATTAATGCTAAAAATCGCATATCTAAATTTTAAGGTTCCTAGAATATGATTATAACATTTTTACGATGATGTCTGTGTGTATGTGTGTGTGTGTGTGTGTGTGTGTGTGTATGAGAGAGTGTGTGTATGTGGGGTTGTTAGAGGTACGATTTCTCAAATTCTATAAGACTAAATACCTATGTAACTACGGATTGCTCAATCTAACAGTAATGGGAAGAGTTGAATAGGTTCTGGTAACAATTGAATAACCGGAAGTAGTAGTATTTTAACAAAAATCTTCTCAATATTATATTTTGAAAATTTATGTTATTACAAATATTAAAAAACAAAATTCTCTATGCGACACATTAAATTTTTTTATTATATCTTCGATATATTTAAATATATAGAAATATAATCTATAAAATAATCTGTTGTAGTAAATCTCACAGCCTGCTCACAGCCCAAACATCTCCATGGTTTAAAATTATAGGTATATTACATGAACCCTTTAGAAATACCGCCAATCCCGTTAATGAATTAGAAAAACCAACATTTATAAGAAATGGAGAAAACTTGCTCATAGAATGAATTTAAAATTATAGAAAATACGTAAATATAAAGATTAGGTGTAATTAGAATTTTTTGTGTGTACAAGAAATGTTAAATACAATACTTATATATACCACAATGGAAATGGCGAGAGGTATTGTTATGGCCACAACAGATTTTTTACCTTCCGTCAACTGTCACCTCTAGGTAAGGAAGGTTTTGTCTTTGGCCAAACAATTTGTTGGTGAGCTTTTAATGAATAAGCACGTTTTAGAGTTCCTATAATACGAAGTTACTCTTTTTACGATGATGTCTGTATGTATGTTAATGTGTGCGTGTGTGTGTGTGTGACAAAAAAATCTCCTTCGATAACTCAAATACTACAGTTCCAAAAATTATAATTCTTTCATATTCCTCTTTCGTACGTCCATATGAACAGTTGATTAGATTTTGGTTATGATTGGTTAACCGGAAGTACCCTAATAGTCAGATTTTAACAGTTTTTCTTGAAAAAACACTGTTAAATATTAGTTTTAATATATAAATATATAAATAAAAGAATATGTTATTCTCTATTGTCTGGTTTCAGAGCTATAGCGATTTTAATATTTTATTTTTGTCATATACAAATCATACTTTTAACATTACAATAAAATAATAGTGGCCGTTTACTATGGAAAACAGTGAATTATAAATATAAATAGCTATTAAATTTATCAATAATGACGATTAATATGCGCGACATTGTTGAGATTATTAATACCGTATTAACACACGTGTTAGATATGTGAAATAATTTTCCGATTATCTTATATTATTTAATGAGAGAAAATATAAATATATTCTTTGACCACATTTGTAGGTTAAAATTTAAAAAAGGCCGTAAGGTAGTTGGTAGTTGACATAACACTATACTTCATTTCACGAAAGAAAATAGCGTTAGTTTTGATAGGGATATGAATTCTGCCCTTTGATTGGTAGCATACAAACCTAGTTTACAAAAACCAAAAAAAGTGTCAGTTGTCAGTTATCAAATAAAATCTACAGAATTAAGTGATGTTATCCATGCATTGTTGTAATTTTTAATATTCATGTCATATATACAGGGTGTTTCAGGACTAGTGTAACAAATTTTAACAGCTTATTCCTGAGGTCATTTTGAGCCAAAAATGTTATATGAATATAGGTCCTATTCCTTCTAGTTACCAAAATACAACAAGTTGAAGTTCTATAAATAACACGAAATTGTCTAATTTTTGTAATCAAGGTACTTTCAGAAAACAAGAGTTATTATTGAAAAGTCATACCTTATTTGTATTAATTAATTTTATTTATTAATATTAACGAATACGATGTGGACAACAAAATATACGATTCAAAATTTATATCAAATACATTAAATTATGTACATTTATTAATATTACAATGAATTTTACACTCTACAGCAGAAATATTTCAAACTTTTAACACATTTTTGGTATCACTGGTTTACACTAAAACCATTTTTTACTATTTTAGTAACTTTTGAATTAAAACTACAGTTTAATGTCAAAATTTTACTTTAAACAACTTGTAATGAAAATTGTAAAAAATTCCGTCGTTGTTGGACATTTCACAAAGACGTACTTTCTATTTAAAATTTCCTCAACTCAATAATTACTCTTGTTTTCCGAAAGTACCTTGATTACAAAAATTAGAAAATTTCGTGTTATTTATAGAACTTCAACCTCTTGTATTTTGGTAACTAGAAGGAATTGGATCTATATTCATATGACAATTTTGGCTCAAAATGACCTCAGGAATATGCTGTTAAAGTTTGTTACACTAGTCCTGAAACACCCTGTATAGTAAATTATTTATAATAAATCAATCATAATAAGAAGTCATTAAGAATTGATTTAATGAATATGTGGTTTTATTTTTGTATTTTGAACGTTAATTTTCCTTAAACCCAGGAATTTTTCTTGCTAACTATTGACCAATTTTTCCTGTCACCCCAATTATGTAATATTCTCCATAGTGACATTTACATTGAAGAATGGTGTAATATGTGATGAATAATATTTGTTTTCATCAATCTTACGTGAAAGGAAACTAATGGGTCCTTCCTTCTTTTGCAGATTCTACTGGGACTTATGCATGTTACTGCTGCTCGTCGCAAACCTCATCATTCTTCCCGTTGCCATTTCTTTCTTCAACGATGACTTGAGCACCCGTTGGATCGCCTTCAACTGCCTTTCAGACACCATATTTCTTATTGATATTGTCGTCAATTTTCGCACAGGTAAGCCGACACACGGGGACGTGCACTCCATATTAAATATCGACCCATCAAATTACAAAAAGGTCGCACTAAATTGGGAATGGTACTGGGGTTTTTATCTGGAAAGCGAATTTCAAATAATTGTTTTGTTCATGATAGAGTTTTTTGAAATAAAATTCATTTTTACCTCTCGCTAAGAGAGGTATTGGATTCATGCTAAAAATCGCATATCCAGATTTTATTGAATAAGCACGTTTTAAGGTCCCTACAATCCGATTTTAACATTTTTACGATGATGTCTGTGTGTGTGTGTGTGTGTGTGTGTGTGTGTGTGTGTGTGTGTGTGTGGATGTATGTGTGTGTGTATGTATGTAGGATGTTGGAAGGACGATTACTCAAAAACTATAAGACTTTAAATTTGTTTAACTACGTATTTCCCAATCGGACATTCATGGGAAGATCTGAAAAGGTTTTGGTAACAATTGAACAACCGGAAGTAGAAGATTCTTGAAAAAAAATCTTCTAAATAATATTTTTTGAAATTTTTTCTTGATAATATTAAAGAAAAATAAATTTTCTTTCTGATACATTTAAATATTTTATAATATATTCTATAGATTTAGAGATAAAAGAAATATAATATGTAAAATAATCTGTTATAATAAATTTTACAGCCGAAAGAATGGCCATGGAAAATAGTTGAAAATTAAATTTTTTTGTAACTGACAGATAAATGTCAGTGTCAGAAATCCGAAGACATTACTGAAGAGTTTTTCTGGGAAGTACATACATTATATTATTTCTTAATGTATTAATAGAATTGGAAACATTTCGAAAAATTAGAAGAGGACAAAATTTCTTCATCAAAAATGAATTTAAAATTAAACAATCTAAATATATATGGAATAGATATATGCGTAAGTAGAATTTTTGGTGTAGAGTATACAAGAAATGTTAAATACAATAGGGAGCGAGCAGTCATATGATTTTGTTGGCCTTGACAAGCAGATATGGAGGTCCATGTCAGAATGATAGCTAGTAATTAATAATTTCTAATTATGTATAAATTTCTCATTCTAAATTTAGTGATTTTCCAATTCCATGTGGAGCAGAATTAAATGTTAAATATCTAAGGCATACAAGTAAATTTTAAACTCCTGGTGATAAATTGACGTAAATTTAGAAAATCTTAAAATTTTTAATGAAAAATTCTAACATTTGACATCTATGTACATAATTACTAATTATCATTGTGAAACTGGCCCACACATCTGCTTGTGAAGCCCAAAAATGTAACATTACTGTTCGCGCCCTATACTTATGTAACCAAAAAAAGGAAGTGGCGAGAGGTATTGTGCTGGCCACAACAGATTTTTCTATTTTGAATTTGCAACAAAGCTTTTTCAACACCCAAAAGATATCGTTAATAGCTTTATTTATTTTTTAAGGTTGGTGGCTATCAATGTCAAAAAATATCAAATATCAAATCTTGCTGAATAAACGAACACAACAACACTAACGATTGTTAACAATATTATTTTTATATAATTATAAATTTAAAAATAGTAATAATAAGAGTTGTAGAAGTTAGAAAAAAATAGAATGTCGTAAATAGTTGATGTTACGTTGTTGAACGTCAAACACCCAAATAAAATGACAATTATGACATTCGTTCTTTAATATACTATTATATGGCGTTACCTGGGCAACAGAACTAATAAAACAAATTTTCACACATTCCTGATTTAGTTTATAAAATAATTCAAACGTCTGTCATTCTATTTTTTCATAATTCAATGTACTGTTGTTTACCATCGCTGTAATAGTAATTTACTTAACAAGACCTAAAAGTGACACTTTACTGAGTGAGTAAACATATTCCAGAGCGAATCGTAGGCGAGCTTTGGAAGCTTGGGAACCCAGTAAAGATACTTAAAGATAATTTTCCGAGCTAGTTCAGTAATAAAGGATTTACCGATCTAAAAAGTAATCAGTAACAGCTCGTTTCAGGGCCTATTTATCAGATTTTGAAGCCCTGAAAAATAAGTACCTATTATATATTTATAATGTAAGTTTATTTATTAAAAAATAGGTACCTACGGAGGGAAAAAGCTAATGAATTATATAGTACATGTTCGATACCAGTTTGGAGTGAAATTTTAGCAGGATATTTTGATGAGGTGTTAATTCTCCCTAGGGCCGATTGGCGATTTTGTATGACTTCGGGAATATGTTATTAGCGGGACCCAAAAATATTTGTAAAAGAAGATTTATTATCAAATTTTCTTACATATTTGGATGTACGGAATCCATACGATCGTTGGGCCTCGGACAGAATTCCGAAAAATCGACGTCTGAGTCGATCTTTTCAATAAAATAATAATCATCCACAAATAAGTATAGAAAATAATATCTGTATGACTTATACTTTGTTTTAGTATAATATGAAATCCAAATTAAAAAATAAAGTAGGTAAATTAAAAATTGTTTCATAAAAACCGGGCCTTTTGGACCCCATGTATTATCTGTTTAGTTAAAATAAAATTAATTTAATCGGTAATCGATAAAAAAAGAAAGTCTACCCAAGCCTACTGTACGAAATATGTAACAATTCTAAAAAAGAATTTCTCTATTGTGAGGTTAAGTAGCGTTGGTGTGAGAATTCTGTGTGAAGGTTAATTTCTCGCAAAAAACTAAATAGGTTGAGGGCAGTAAATGCTCTATTAGAAAATTATGTATGGTCATCGTGACCGGCTGAATTCATGGCAATTAATTTGATCTTGTAAGTCACATTAATTTCATTTACTTCATAAAATCATATTCTTGTTAAACACGGTGTTTCTTATACGGATACATACTAATTCGTAATGTAAATGTCAAAATTTGAATGGTAAAACAAAACACGCACGTGATGTGCTTATGAATGTATAATTTCTTTGAAAAAAGCGATATGATATTTCTCTGAAATTGAATTTAAAAATTATGCATTTCGTCATACTTTCCTATCATACGAGAGTGTAATATTAATAGTAAACAATTTTTGTTTTTTATTGTTGTGGTTTATCCAGATTGATAACCAAGAAAAAGAGAAAGTTTTTTTTCCTTGAAATTGACAATGTTTACAAGTTTTATTTTTACGGACAAATATTTTCAAAATTATATAATTTTATATAAATGTGTGTGTGTGTGTGTGTTAGGATGTTGTAGGTACGATTTCTCAAATTCTATAAGGCTAAAGACCTGTGTAACTACGGATTCCTCAATCTAACAATAATGAGAAGAGTTGAATAGATTCTGGTAACAATTGAACAACCGGAAGTAGTAGCATTTTAATCTTCTAAATATTATTTTTTGAAAATTTTAAAATATTAAAAAAACAATATTTTATTATACCTTCTATAGATTTAAAGATATAGATATATAATCTATAAAATAATCTGTGTAGTAAATCTAACAGCCTACTCACAGCCCAAACATCTCCATGGTAACTACTTGAGAAATTAAAATGTTTGTAATTGATAGATAAATGTCACTAATGTCAGTGTCAAAAATTAAGAGATATTACTGAAGGCTTTTTCTGGGAACGATATTTAATATTTCTTATTGCATTATTAATTATATATTCAAAATTATAGGTATATTACATGAACACTTCAGAAATACCGCTAATCCCGTTAATGAATTGGAAAAACGAACATTTAGAACAAATGGAGAAAACTTGTTCATAGATTGAATTTAAAATTATAGAAAATACCTAAATATAAAGATTAGGTGTAATTAGAATTTTTTGTGTGTACAAGAAATGTTAAATACAATTGAAAGGGCGAGAGGTATTGTGATGGCCACAACAGATTTTTGTGAATTGATATTGTGGCGCATTTCATTAATTACGTAACCATAACAACGTGTATTTCACACACTGTGCACATTATTTCTTACACCGAGCGCAATATTTCATACACTGGGTACATTATTATATGTTTGCCAACCCAAAGCAGATGTTTTGGTTCTGATAGACAATGAGTCTTTTTTTTTGTATCAGTTGTTGATGATGGTGGAGTCGTACCACTGAAACGTCCAATAAATTATACAAATAAATGAGTTTACTACTACGTTGCCAAAATCGTAAACATTATTTTGGATTTTTTTTTCTCAAAATGAACAAATTTTAATCAGTTTATATTTGTTCGTTTTAATGATCCGTTAACTAATCAAAAAATTGATGAACGTTTTTACAACCGGACATTAGTTACACATTCTATTCTGAAACTCATGTATAATACGGGGCACATAACCCTATCCCGATAAATGCAAACCTATTACATTATTGTGGGTAAATTTCTCGACTGTGATGTGGATTAGGTGTTAACAATTACTCGAAAGTTCAGTCAAAACAGTATTTATTCTTACTATCAACGTTTCGGTGCATCCTTGCAAGTTCTTCAGGGTAGTAAGATCTTACAAATTTTACACAAAATACATTCGTACAAAACATTCATTTATTAAACATAGTACCAACTATTATTATTATGTAAACTTAGCACCAACACATCCTATCTTATTAATGCTATCAAGCAGTCAAGCATAAACTCCAACTCCTACCATCCCCTGTTATGCATAATTTCACCCCCCGGTGTTGTTTCAGGCATCATGCAGCAAGACAACGCCGAGCAAGTGATCCTGGACCCGAAGCTCATCGCGAAACACTACCTGCGGACTTGGTTTTTTCTCGATCTCATCTCTTCCATCCCCCTCGATTACATCTTCCTCATATTCAACCAGGTGAGTCTCGCACGGTTCGTTAATTTTTGAATGAGAGAGAAAGTCGTAGGATGTAATCTGTTAAACTAGATGGTGTTAGAATGTTGAATTGGAAGGCAAAATGGTGGTGAGGTTATGTCGCAAAGAAAGCAGGGTTAATTAAGAAAGGGATAGAGTTTTGTCGAGAACAACAAAAGAGGAACTATTATAAAACAGGGGGCCTTAACATAAACAAACTTACATATGAATAGTTTATTATGGCACGAAATAAAAACATTCCTTTGTCTAGGACCTATAATGTGGTAGTTTCGCCATTTTTGATTTTTTTATTAGAAGCAAGCAGGGCATCGAACCCGCCAAAAACTGGGTTGGGTTCAGGTGTAGGTTAATTTGTTTTTGAGAGATGGGATCGAGTGCGGTTCTGGTTCAAATATTAATAAAATTTGCGGTTTTGTTCCCGGTTCAAGTATTGGGTTTGGGTTCGGTTCGACCTAATGAAAATGAATTAGTGTTTTTTGAATAACAATCTTTATATAGAAATAATTTAAAACGCGAGCCAAAATTTATGCAAGACAAGAAACGAACATAATTTTCACAACAAGTGAATACAGGCAGCTACGTAGACGCCGAATGCCTCAATTATTGGTTGTATTACGATTACGCTCCAGTTTCGAAAACTGAACCTGAACCGGAGTTGAACCCTGAACCCAAATTTTAATACACGGTTCGGTTCCGAGTCGGGTTCAATTGCAAAATATATCTGAGGTTCGGTTCTGAGTTTGGGTTCGCTAAAATTTTACGGTTTGCTTTCGGTTTTGGTTCGGTTCAGGATTGGGATTTTGCAACGTATGTCTTTCGGGGTAAGGGGGAATTTATTTGTTAGGTTAGATTTCTGTCAAGTTAGCACGTATTTCTACTTATTTATTTTTGTTTGAGCAAGTTTGTAACGACGTTTTGTATTATAGTTGATAAATAGAAACAAGGTTATGTCCACGGCGTCAGTATCACCATCAACTGTCGCTTTCCCATCGCTGTAAAACAACGACACTAGCTACTTTTACGGCTTTAAGTATGTAAGCGTGACGTCACAGAGAAGAGGTCGATTTGAATCATGTACTATTTAAGTAACTTTTTTGAAATATTTACATAATAAATGGCAAATTTTATTACAGTATATATCTTATTATGGGTCATATATTGTAAACAAATAAAAAATTCTTTAAATTTTAACATAAACTACCCCATTAGAGCGAAGGCTAAAGAAATTTCGGATCATTTAGGCTATAAAAATTTTATTGCTTAAATTTTATTTTCCCTTTAAACGGACTGATAATCGGCGAGCAGTGCTATCCGCTAAAGAGATTTTCCACTGTATTCAAATTAAATCTATTGGTTAATAAGCATGTATTTATATTTCAATATTTACCAATACATGACGTTTTCAGATAACTAAATATTATTTCTGGAAACTTTCAGTTTTAGATAAAAATATATCGTCATTATTGACCTTATTAGTAAATTCCAGTATCGTAATACCAATTAATAATTGTCAAATTTATGTAATTTCACGATAGTAAACTTGACAGTACGTGACTAAAATAAATTGCATATTCATACTTTTGGCCATGACCCACGGTGTTTCCTTAGAAACGTCGTTAGAGTTCAAGAAAATATTATGCAGTACATCTGCAATATAAAAATATATTTAGATAAAGTCTATGATCTATGCAGAATATGACCTAGTTTTAAATATAGAAGCCTCATCTAGCCATAATGACTCGGAAAAAAACGAGGGCTGATACTTTTTCTTGCAATAAAGCAACGCCCTAACGAGGACAGGTAAAATTATCTTCTGGGCTAAATTAACAAAAAATATTTTATCTTACAAAACCTGACCTTGCTAGTTGTTACGAATATTGAAAAAATATACGAGAAAAAGTTTGAACTAAATTATAATATCATTACGACAAGAAAATTTAATTAATAATGAAAATGAATATTTTGTTCTCGGAAAATCCTGGTCATAAATTCAAATAGTTATTCATGGTGGATATATACAGCGTAAGTCGTAACATAACTGTCTGATACATTTAAATATTTTATTATATCTTCTATAGATTTAGAGATAAAAGAAGTATATAAATTAATATGTTGTAATAAATCTTACAGCCGAAATAATGCCATGGAAACCAATTGATTTTTTTTTTAACTGACAGATAAATGTCAGTTTCAGCAATACGGAGACATTACTGAAGACTTTTTCTGGGAAGTAAATATGTATATTATTCTTATTGTATTAATAGTTAAATATTTAAAATTAAAAAATCTAAATATAAAGAATAGATATTAGTAGAATATTTGGTGTAGAATGTAGGTAGTGTTAAATACAATAGGGCGCGAGCAGTCATGTGACTTTGTTGGCCTTGACAAGCAGATATGGAGGCCCGTGTCAGAATGATAGCTAATAATTATGTACATAGATGTCAAATATCTAAATTTCGAAATTTTCCAATTCCATGTGGTTTATTTTCCTAGACAAGTAAATTCTACACTCCTGGTGACAAATTAACCACTTGAACTTGGAAAATCTTGAAATTTTGAATGAAAAATTCTAACACTAGTTGTCATTCTGATGCAGGCCCCCATATCTGCTTATTAAGGCCTATATAATTTTGGAATCTACGTAAAATTACGAACGTTGCTATACGTTGCTATATGCTTGAAGTGAATTTTTATTAAAAATTAACCTGCTAAGCCATGATATCAGGCAAGTTGTGAAATCAGTTGAGAAAATATTAAGTAATGTTTAAGTTAATTGTGTAGTAATAGTAGAATTCCATATTTTGTTACAAAAAAAATATCAATTTGTTATTACAACATACCAGATTATCAGATTCATTATTCATAATTTCCTCTTACGGTTTTGTGATTTATTTCTTCAATAAATATTCACTTCAAGCATATAGTTAAGTTCGTAATTTTACGTAGATTCAAAATATATATAATTATATAGGTATCCCATTTGAAATATGAAAGTTAATGTCATTTCCGGTTAAACCAGAAGCGTCACCATCATGCCAAATCATTTGTTAGTCCCTAAGCCTAGTTTACAATTATGTAAAGCGAATATAAAATAATTATGAATAAAAAAGTTATTTTGAGTGGCCCGAGAAAAAAAATGGCGACCACTAGACGAGAGCCTGTCATCTTCTTGACAACAAAAACATTCGCTGAACTTTGGCAACACCTATCGGATGATTTTCATTTTCACAACTGGATTTGTATATTTTTCAATCACATTAAACATTCATTTCTATAGTTGTCTTTCAAGAAATGTGTCAACAGCTGACCTTCAAAATATGCGCGAGAAAATATATGCGGTAAATAGTTCATATTACCCTTTAATGCTCTTGAAACTGAACTACTATTCAGGCGCCTGAAAGACGCAACGAAGTAAACATTTTAGCAATGCCTATTTCTTCTTTAAACATACAATAATGATTTTAAATATACTTCCTTTTTCTTTCCAAGATAAAACGGAAAACTTTATTGTTTTCTACAAATCATAAAATAAATTATACCAGCTCGCCATTATTATTTTTTTGAAGGGGAGAATAGTTTGTATATTACATTAATAAGACATAACCTCAATAATTTATACAACCACCATTTTGTACTTATATATTAAGATAAATGTTTAACTTTTAAAGGTTTTTACATTTTGGCAAAACATAATTTGTCTTCTCTGTGAATAATACTTCTCTGTGTTAGACTAATTGGTGTACTATTAATTATTAAGTTCTATTAAATTATTGAACTAGATTTAAAACTGTTTTGTTTCTTTTTACCTTCACAAAGTTTCATAAGGTAATCATGTTTCTTATTTCGCACTTTCGTAGTTAGTTTCTAATCCGCTTGAACGGTGCAAGTTTTAGAATTAAGGCGTGTTTTCCGAGATAATAAAACTTCTAACTATATAAAGTTTATGTAATTTATATGTTTACTGTAATTAAAGAGTTAGTAGTTTTATATAATTGAGGGGTTTGCATAAAAACCGAACATGTCTAATAATTCAAATGGCATGTGCTATTTTTTCTTCAAGTGTTTCAAAGAAAACTTTGTGGATTTTTTTATAGTTTTTGGCTGACTGTGTCAAATAATAAATTTCAATGTAGTTTTACTGTTACAATAATGAACATTATTGTACAAGTAAGATAATGACAATCTTCTATAGTGTGTGTACAGCAGCATAATATGAATATTATAATACGCTTGAAGAACAAAAATATGCGGAACTTATGTATAAAATGACTATTAATACAAACTTTTTGCAAATATACTATTATAATAGTATCTCATATCGATATGAATCATAACGAACTTGTACATTATTTCTATAACAATCACAGTTAATTCGGTAAATTATAACTATAAATATGGCTGAAAAAAATCGAAAATTAGTCGGTAAGGCAAAAAATTATAAAAATGGATTCAGTAGTTATTTAAGTGTTAATGTCAGTAAGGGCTTCCTACCGGTTGTAAATGATTTTGTATAATACATCCGATACCGGTAGAAGAGCACTTATTTACCGCAATACTTATTGCATGACCGGTGCACAAAATTAAAAACTATAAGGTGTTAACAATTACTCGAAAGTTCAACCAAATAGCATTTATTCTTACTATACCAACGTTTCGGTGGATCCTTGCATCTTCTTCGGGGTAGTAAGATCTTACAGATTGTTACAATTCATGTACACAAAATTCGTACAAAACATAATAGTGTATTATTCGGTTGTCGTTTTTCAGAGCAAATGGATGTGTGTATGCCCTTGGAATTTTTTGTACGATATTTAATAAATTAACTGAATGTTTTGTACGAATGTATTTTGTGTAAATGAATTGTAACAATCTGTAAGATCTTATTACCCTGAAGAAGGTGGAAGGGTGCATCGAAACGTTGGTATAGTAAGAATAAATGCTATTTGACTGGCCTTCAAGTAATTGTTAACACCTTATCCACATTATAATCGAGAAATTACTTAGAATTTAAAAGCTATTTTGACATATTAAACATTTTTTTGGTTGTTATTAAATCAAACTTTGATCGTTGTTTTTTTGCTTATCACCTCCGTCTCCTGATCGGTAAATGAATTACTTACCGATCAGTAATTTGTAAATAAAACCTACTACCTTGGAAATACGATTGTTAAAATTAAAGAAATCCCGACTTCTTTGATTCTTTCTAGGTACAGAAATAATTTTTCGTTCTTTACCGAAAATGTACGGATTAATTTGGTTCTTGTAGAATTACGAACTTTGGTTACATATTTATTATTAATATCATAACCTAGAAACTTTAATTAATGGACTTGTTCGACTCTTGTGACAAACCCCTTAATTTTCTTAAGCACGCTAGTTGCATAAATTTGTACCTGCAAGTGGAAACTATGCTTGCAATTTAAATCATTTTAATAAAATTCTTATTATCAATTGGTATGCTGTAAAATTTTGCTTTTGGTTAAATTTATGAAAACTTTCACTTTATATGCTTGCTCTTTATGTATAGACTGATCAGTACAGATGAATAAAAAATGCCAAATGTCAAACTAAAGTGTATAATTGCTTTTTTTGTTTCTGCTGTGTTAAGTGTTTAAGTGTTCTTAGTTTGATAAAAAGTACAATTTTTGTTCATTCTGTAAATTAAAACTCAGTTTGCTCGATTATTTCAAGATATTAAGCTTAATTTCACTTCACTGTTAGTTAACAGTCAAGTATTATTATTAATGCTTTTTAGCACTAAAATTTAATACGAGTAGTCACTCCAGCAGTATTTTTCTTACAATTTAAACTAAATATACTGAAATATTCAATTATTTTAAATAGATTTTTCAGAAACAATAAACTAATTCATGTATACTCAGTACAAATATACATAATTCATTTCATAGTCATTTTAGTTAAGTTCGCAACCAAATTTTTGATCTATTTCACTAGATCACTTCGCTTGAACATTTCCACATTTATTATAAACTTGTTCCATTTATAGCTAGCGTAATTTTGTTCGCATTTTAATAATATTTTTAATACAAATTTTGCAGCCGAAATATATATTGAAACTTATATTCATTATTTACAAAATATAGTTATATTACAGTCTGCTATAGGTAGTGTATTATAGTATTCTAACAAACAATATTTAATTAGGTGTTACCAATACTCGAAAATTCAGTCTACTTACAAAATAACATGGACATTATCACACTTACAGTAAGATCTTACAAATCGTTACAATTCACGTTCACAAAATACATTCGTACAAAATATTCAGTTCATTTATTAAACATCGTACAAAAATTTCTATTATGAGTATTACTTATTTTTAAGCGCTACTGGCTTAAGTGTAACTTACACGGTACAACGATGCAAACGGGCATTACACATGCATTGACATAACCATGAAATTAAAAATATAAATTCATTTATTTTCACGGCAACGCTTGGTAAATTGATTTTGAAATATGTATATTGAGCCGTCATAGAGAAACCTAGAATTTTGTGTATTTTTAAATTATTTTAGCGGAATTAGATAAAAAAATTGTACATAATATGATACATAATACTGTTTTTACGACAAAAAGGCTACTTTTCGGTTTAACGGAGACTTCTATATGATTATGGAACTGGGTGATAGTCATGAAATACAACCCCTTCCACACTCCTGTTAAATTACAAGTACTATGACGTCACATTCTGTTTCAGATCACATGATTTTTCCAAATATTACACAAATTTCAATAATTAATTGTAAAATATCTAATAGATATTTTGTGATATTTTCAAATTTGAGGTTCTTTAAAGAACAGTATCTTTTAAAATTTAGTACTTAAAGGTACATATAAAAATTCTTGCAACAGTCTTTTACATTTTAGGTACATTATAAACATAAGACACAATTGATATTAAAATATGATTTAAAAAATAAAAAAATAAATAAATATTTCATCACGGCATATTACCCATTGCTGGGTGTGCCAATCTGTTTTGTACAGATATCGGTAATGATGGAATATTTGTACCATGCGGGCGCTTACCAGGCGTCACCTCACGGGCACTCATTGCTGGCGTGGAGAGTGCGCCACAGGGGTCAATTTTGTGCCATTAAAATGCGATGTAATTTTTGGCGTCGGTCGGGATCGAACCCGGGTCCCCAGATTCGCGACCAGACACTCAGGCACACGGCCACGAGACCCCATAAATATGATTTATTGGTGTACAATTCTTATCTATATTGTAACACGAGGGGGGGGGGTTACAAAGGCTCTGATGCTGATGTCTTGTACTTTTACTTCTTTTGCCAACGATGACAACTTCTTCTCACTGGTGGACGCTTGATGTTCGACTACCGCTGGATTATACAGGACGGAACACAGACACTATTGCACTTATACACTTGCACTTAACTACTTATTTTTGAACACTTATATTATTATGATGGACACAGACAATATTACGATTTACTAACTAACTTTATTTACATGATTAATATTTACACTTACACTAAACTTAACTAAGCACATAAAAACATAAACTAGTTACATTGTGGTAACCTTGCGTACTAGCGTCTAGTACGCGCTCAAACTAAAACTCAAATTACATGTCTAGGCGACATGAATATCTAAAACCGACTATCTAAAACAAAGCGTTACTTTCGTGAGAGGCTTATCTCCGAGGGGTTGAAGGGGATATCATATGGCACCTATACCATAATATCAGCCCTGCACGTAGGCTTGCAATAACTTCTATAAAAAGATGATAACTATTTCTAAACAGAATTTTGACTAACAAATATAACAAGTTGAGATATTATTTCTGAAAGTATAATTTAGAAAAGATTATAAAAAGTTACTTATTTGTTATTGCTCGCCTTGTTACAATATCAAGTACACGACATGTAACAACTCGTCTACTTTATAATAATAAATCGCATGTAGTTCATATTTGCAAATCTGAGGCATGTCCATTTATTTAAGTTCTTTTAGCAGACTGTAATATCTCCATTGACTTAAAGTCGGTTGAAACGAAAGATTCGGCTGCGAAATCTCCCCGGAGTCTTTACCCTAACTGATATATCCCTATCTGTGTCCAGGACTTTGGAGAAAGTTTCCAAATCCTTCACGCTGGCCGAGCTCTCCGGATCCTGCGACTGGCTAAGCTGCTGTCATTGGTCCGACTGCTCCGGTTGTCGCGTCTTGTACGCTACGTCAGCCAATGGGAGGAAGTCTATGTAAGTAGTTAATCAAATCTTACTATACGTGCACAAGCGACGCGCTAGCTTCCACGCAAGTGTCAAGCCGTAAACGTTGATCTAATGCAATATTGATCGATGATCTATGTGATGCGTTATCTCAACGTGGGCTGTCATTGTGAAGTTGCTTTCATTGCGCCTTCAAGATCATGCTTCTTAACATGTATAAATAATAACCACAGTGCGAGATGAATGAATGGTATAGCTTTTAATCCACTAACATTAAGCTTCGAAGTATTTGTTGGCATAAATGATGCCAAATATAAATTCAGTATTCCTTCTAAGAACAAATAAACAAAATATTTATTCATTTTAAATTGTGTTGCTGCAAGTCAAGATTTGTCTAGATTTTCCTTTATATAGATCTTGATTTTTTTTATCTTGATCTACGATACTAAAATTAAATTCGATCTTCAGGCAGAGATCTCGAGAATCTCGACTTTCTGGCAATGGGCTACTTGCATACAAGAGGATTTTGAAAACTATTTTTCAAGTTTAGTTTACTCAACTACATTATTTACATTATAAATTTTTCAAATACATTGTGTTATTATTTAATAACTTTAACATAAATCTATCCCCCCTATCTTGATGACGACACAATCACTAGCATTTGATTCGTTAATGTGAATGGGAGAGGTGAAGGGAAGATCGAGGATCAGACAACGTTCTACTATCTCCGTCTCTGTCTTCCCAAACTACAGAACTAGGACGTATGTCTTCCGTGATTGTGACGTCATAAAAAGAGAATATTTATTTTTAGCCGTAAGTGACAAAATTTTGAAAAAAGAAAAAATAGAGGGTCTTTTATTATATATATATATATATATATATATATATATATATATATATATATATATATATTTATTCCAAAAAAAATTTTTCTTAGTATCATGCAAGTAGCCCATTGTTCTGCAAATTCAATAATTTCATCTTAAAAACATTTACCAAAATCGACTGAACGACTTATTGGCTACTGGGCCACTATTAGGGCTAGTCCAATTAAATTTTGTTGAATAATAATTAGGGGTTATAACGACATATTAATTGTAATGACTTTATTTTACAAAATATGTCGTTTTTGGAAAATTTACATTTTTAAAAATATATTCAAACTAAATCAAATTTTACGCCGACTTTCCGTAGATCATGTTAATCATATAATAATTAAAATTTGTTTGAAATATATGTATATGTAACTAAATGTACATTTTTCATTTCAATAAATGGATGGTGTACATGTTGATGAAAGTATAGTGCTTTCGTTAGCATATGCGGATGATGTTGTTTTAGGAGAAAATGAAGAGCAACTCAGGAGAATGATAGAGAGAATACATGTAGTTGGAAGAAGTATGAATCTGGTGTTGAATGTTGATAAATCCAAAGTGTTAGTATTTGAAAGAAGTAAATTGGTGACTGAGTGCAATGTGTTGGTAGGTGGTGTGAAACTGGAGCAGGTAAATGAGTTTGTATATTTGGGTAGCATGATGTCGAGGGATGGTCGAATTGATCGAGAGATAGAAAGGAGAGTGAGTGCGGGATGTAAGGTAATGGGTGTATATAATAGAGTGCTAGTGCCTGCTTTGATGTATGGAAGTGAATGTTGGGTATGGATGGGAAAGCATAAAAAGAGGGTTACTGCCGTGGAAATGAAGTATTTACGTGGTGTATGTGGGTATGTAAGACGGGATCGCTGAGGAATAATTTGGTGTATGAAGAATGGTTAGGAACAATGTTATTAAGAGAGTTCGTGTGAGTCAGTTGAGATGTGGAGAGAATGGCGAGTGAACGACTTGTTAAGCGTATAAGGCGAAATTGTTAGTATTTATTTTGATAATTACTATTCTGACACTGACGTAATAAGACGTTACGCTTTTGTTCGTCTCTTGTTTGTAATTCCATGGTTAATACTATTAAATTGCAATTCCGTGAATTTTCACATTTTATTTCTGCATTTACGAAGTAGCCAAAATGAATTTTTTTATTGATTCGGTTGTAGAAATTTTAACATCCATTTGAAATCATTTGTTTAAAATAATTAGGGGAGCAATGCCTATGTTTCACTTTCCGTGATACATCCTGTATAACGATAATGTATATATTTGCTTCTTTTTGAAACAAAAGTAACATTCTATATATCGAATCATTAAATCATTGTAAATTATACATAATTGCGTGGTATACATATCAGAAAAACATAAAAATAGATTTTAATGTAACCATAAAATTTCAAACAGTGAATTTAAATTGAATCGTAAATATTTAATGTCACTTTAATTGCATATTATTGATTTAATGTGCAGACTTGTATATTTTTAAAATGAACTATTTTTAAAAGTACTCGTTAATGTACAAATTATATGTGTATTTTTGTTAAAAGTATTATCTTTGAATATATAATACATATAAGAATGGCAACGTAATGTATTTAGATTAAATATTTCCGAAAGAAGGTGCCATCTATCCCTCCATATACGAATTATTTCTGAGTTAGTTCAAAAAATACATAATAGGTGGATGTTGCACAGTGTTGCCACGTACCTAGAACAGCAAGTTAAGATTTTATAAAGGTTTTTAAGTTTGCTACTGTAAAACAAGTATACATGTACATTGAAGATTCAAAATATATTATCTGGTTATTATGAAACAATATTTTTGAATTATTGATTATTGAATACCTCTAACAAATAGTATCTGGCAATGCTGTCAGCACGATTTACCGTAGTTCATAGTTTTATGGTAGGAGTCACTAGCTATCTATAATAATTTTGTGAATAAAAAGAGACAGATATAGTATGTTGCTAGGCCATATGCGTTGCCATTCTTGTATTATCTATTTATGGATATAACGCTGACATTAGTGACATTTATCTGTCAATTATACACATTTAAATTTCTCAAGTAGTTACTATGGAAATGTTTAGGCTGTGAGATTTACTACAACAGATTATTTTATAAATTACATATATATATTTTTAATTCTAAAGAAGATATAATAAAAAAATTAAATGTGTCGGATAGAGAATTTTGTTGTTTAATTTTTGTAATGACATAAATTTTCAAAAATTAATATTTAGAAGATTTTTGTTAAAATACTACTACTTCCGGTTATCCAATTGTTACCAGAACCTATTAAACTCTTCTAATTACTGTTAGATTGAGGAATCCGTAGTTACACAGGTCTTTAATCTTACATAATTTGAGAAATCGTCTCTCCAACAACCCCACACACACACGCACACACACTCACATACACACGCACACATCCACACATCAACACACACAGACATTCATACACACACACATTCATACACACACACATTCATACACACACACACACACAAACACACAGACATCATCGTAAAAATGTTATTATCGGATTCTAGGAACCTTAAAACGTATTTATTCACTAAAACCTGGATATGCGAATGGAAACGGAATTGACTGATTCAGTAAAATTAATCTTGTTCTTAGAAGGAATACTGTTTATCACATGATGTATATTTTTACGTTTGCTATGCTTAAACTTTGCTTATTAATGCAATTATTTTGCTAAATAACTAACACATGGATTGAAGCATCTTGTGGTTGTTATTTGTACATAACTAATAACAAAATTTGCCCTAAAATAAATCGATCACAGCAATTGCTTAATGGGGTGAAATACTAACATAGTTTTGAAAGCTTAAGCCTCTCATATAGGCGCAAGCTTATGGAATGAGCTGTGCTCAGCATTCAAAGCTTAAAAACAACGAGAATGAAGTAGTATATTTTAACCGCTGAGTGGTGGAAATTGAAAAATTAGTAAAAAGTGAATTAATTAGGTGAAAATAATATTAAATTCCCCGCCAGTGTATTATGAAGAGGAAACAGTTGCTCCTTCTTAGTAATTAAAATTTATCTTACTTCCTTATCGCTTCTCATTTTCTGTCTGTTTCTCGCTCGTCCTAACTTGTGATACTCTATTTATTCTCGCACACATTCGTCCTACGCCCGCTAAGACTCGCTTTGTATCGCATTGTAAAAACGATTATATAACACGTTACATAAATCGTCACATTATGAACACACTGTATATTCGCTTCGTTCACACGTTCACTTTGATCTCTGACTAAAGACTAAACAGTAATCCATCGAAACAAGGTGAGGACATGACACTTATTTACTCTTTTTATGCTTAGCACCATTCAGACTGAGGGGGAAATAATTAACGCCAATTTTAGGGCAAAACAGAGTTCGCAATATTTGTATCGATTGATGGTTGAGGTGTATTTACGATCAGATTTGGGATTGAAAGCTGTTAGAATACATAATGTTTCGTCTTGCTAATTTTGAATATTCTAGTAATAAACAAACCTTTTCATCTATATTATTCTTTTATCTTATTGCTAGTAGAACTGGTAAACGTGCTTAATTTTTTTATTTTAAAAAAGGTGAAGTAAAAAAAGTAACTTGTTTCGATAATAATTATCCTTCAAACTTGCCAAACTCCGGAAAAATTAATAACAGCTTTCACTTTCAGACAAGAAACAAATAATTAATCATAGTATACTATATTCTTGACTGGACATCTGACCTGCATATCTGATCGTAATTAGGAGCTTTCCAGAATGGAACAAAAAGGATGACTATTCAAGGTCATCTGTAAGCTTTCTGCTATACTTTGGTTCACGAAAGATGACAATTCAAGGTCCCTTGTTCGAAGAAAGAATACACAGCACTTTATACATTAGTAGCTTAGCAACATTTCATGTTAAAAAGAGAAAGATTATTTGACGTATGTCTATATAGTTTATGTTGTGTGACAGATATACGTAAATGGTGACATTACTTTCTAACACATTACAAATAATAATGACGTATGTCGTAGAATTACAGATATCTAATTATCTACTGCACTTCCCTCTGTCCTAATATTTACCCAGGGGCGTTGACATTTAAATCAAATTATTTTTCCATGGTTTTTGTCATGTCTATGTTTTTGGGTTTTGTAAAAACATAGGTGAAGACACAATTCTTTGTGAAAGGCATTATTTAAAAAGAAACATAATTTTCAAATAAATTACACTTATTTTTTTCATTTAAATTGTATCCATAAATATTTCATGTTGCACGTCTATGTATAAGAAATGCAGTGAAGTTATCTGCTAGTAATATTATACCATACGGTTAATAAATGACCTTGAATAGTCATCTTTCGTGAACCAAACTATATAATATTAAATGCAGATAACTTCACTCCATCACGCATCCATTGGCGTGCGACATGTAATATTTGAAGCTGCATTTTAAATTAAAAAATAATTGTAATTTGTGCAAATATTTTTTTTTAATTATTGTTTTTCTCAAAGTATTATACATTTAATATTTAAATTATAAAACATGAGAAAACTTCGTCACTTGATAAAGTTTAATGTAAAGGTCAGTGTATACGTCGTTTCAGTTAAAAATGAAGCAGATGACGCGTGGGATCCGACCGTATTAACAATAATTATTCAGGGGCGAACTAAAGACTTTTATTTTGATCGAACATCCTAGTGACCGACTCCTATTTTACCGATGCTATACAGAGTGTTAATGAATACATGAATACTTGCCATCAAATTGAAATCTCTACACTGTTTCCAATTTATGGGCAATGTTGGAAATGCTATGTTATAAATAAGCGACAACACCATAGCAAGGGACAAGGTGCGGAAAAGGGAAAAAGTTGAACATCAGTCCATACTTATTTGACGGCGAATATAATAAACCCATATTCGGAAACGTACCGTTTTCAAGCTTTATTAGTGACCTATCACCAGTTATTTTTTTTTTTAATTTTTTAACTTCAGTGCAAGCATTGCACCTTCAGAGCATGTTTGGATACATTATTTGCTCAAAAACTCTAGGATTTATTTGATTTTTTTGGCGTAATCGCAGACAGTATGCTTATTAATAATGCGTCTGCAATTCAAGTTAAAATAAAAAAATCTGATGTGGCCATCATAATATCTTCCGTCAATTCTACATATTTTGTAAAAATTCCACTCAGAATTTTTTTTGCTATTCTATGAGCGTTTTTCAAGAAAAACTATTAAAATCTTCAAATTAGGATATTTCCGGTTAATCAATCATAGCCAAAATGTAATCAACTCTTCATACGGACGTACGAAAGGAGAATATGAAAGAATTACAATTACACACACACTGACACACACACTGACATACTCGTACAGAAATCATCGTAAAAACAGTAACTTGATGTTATAGGGACTCTAAATGCTTATTTATTAAAAACTCACCATAGAATTTTTTGACCAAAAACGATACCTTCCTTACCTATTGACGGAAGGTAAAAAATAATAATAAATGCAGTCGTAAGTTGTAGCCAATTAAAATTTAGGCAGATAATTACTCTTTTATTAACCTGTAGCTCGAAAACGAGTGTTTCCGGATATGAGTTTATTAGCAAAAGTTAGTCTATTATGCATCCCCCGCATACCTTATAAAGTTAAAACACGTATTCAGTAACACTCTGTATATTAGTTACTATGCAAGTTGATTGAAAAAATAATAACCAAAAAACCTATCGCTATGACTATTGTTTGTGTTTTATTTTTTTTTTTTCGAACAAGTGTCCTTGAATAGTCATCTTTGACGAATTCGACTACATTCGTACATCGTACAATACAATAGAATATGAATAATAATATGCTAGTTAATATTGAAAGTGTATTGTATTTGTATTACAGTTTTGCTCACGAAATAGCACTGTAAGTCTGGATGTAATAGTATTAGTTTACCACACCACCGACGGAATTAGGAGAAAAATGCAATAATTTGACGCTGTGTTTTTCACGACGAAAAACAGACACACTTTTCTTTGATTAAAATAAAAACGTATTTCCAGTAAAAAGTATAATCTGAATCCATTCGTTTTTCCCAGATATTTTTGCACTTATTTTGCAAACTTCAGCTCTTAAGAATTTTTCACATCAAAAAAGAACAGTAGTTTCATATTGGAATCAATTCGTAGGCTTGCATAACTTATACGACTTAATTGTCAACACTAATGTACACTTGACATGGAAATCGGGCCTATTCTGTAATTCAATGGTTAATTTTTAACAACTGGTTAAAAAAATTATCCAATAGATAATGAATTGACAACAAAAAATCCAAATTTTTGTAATAGATTTTACGGTTGTTATGGATAACAAATGTTTATGAATAAAGCGTTACCCTTGTTACGAATGGTTATGAATACGGGTATAAATGTCTACACCACCGACATCTAGACGTAGTGCCAATTATAGAAAAAATAGTTATTTAAGTATTAAGGGCAGTAAGTGCACCTTACCGGTTCAGGATTAGTTTGGAGATCGAGACGAAGTCGAGATCTCCAATACATTCGATACCGGTAAGAAGCACTTAATGCCCGCAATGCTTATTATATTTTTTGCACGATCGTCCCAATAATAAATTAAAGTTTAGAATTATTTAAATATTATTTTGACATTTTAAAAAAATCTGATGTGGACACCACACGACTTCCTTGTACGATTATTAAACTATACATATTTTTTTAATAAATAAATTACAAAATATTAATTTTAACTTCAAAACAGTAAGATATATAGCGACCATAAAGGGAGTTTTTAAAGAGAGTTTTGATTACAACAAAAAAATATATGATTACAACAATGAATATAACTAATTTTACAACAAAAATATATTTATTGTACGAATCATAAAATTGCACGTATTTAACGTAATTTGACATGAACATTTTTTTTATTTTTTGTCCTAATCCATAGCAAGCTTTATTACAAGAAAATAATTTTTAAATTTACATATCTCGCTTATATAAAGGACTAATTTAATAATACTTGATGTGCTAGACGCAGAAATTAATTCTCTAAAACTATTATTTGAAGCATTTATTTCTAAAATCAAAATAAAATCATTTTATTCAAGAAAAACTGTTAACAACTTCAAGTAATGTACCACTTCCGCTGAGCCTATTTTAACCAAAATCTATTATGTTATTTTGATTGACATAAAAGTCTTGTATACCAAATTTGAAAAGTTTTGGATTATATTTTAAAACAGTTTTTCATTAAAATCTATTATAGGCTTCATGTAAAGTACCACTTCTGGAAATTGTGTAATAACGAGAAAGGGAGGTGCACAACTAGATGTTATAGGAGTCCTAAATACAAAATTTCAACTTTCTACGGCTTACCGTTTTTGAGTTATGCGAGATACGTACGTACGTACGTACAGACGTCACGACGAAATTAGTCAAAATGGATTCAGGGATGATCAAAATGGATATTTCCGCTGAAATCTGAAAACCGAAATTTTTCGCGATTACAATACTTCCTTTACTTACGTACAAGGAAGTAAAACTTAGTTGTCATTTTTAAGTAAAGTATCGTTAAAGCTTGAAAAATTGTACATTTATTTTTTATTTACTTAATTTTCACCGCCTCCAGATCGGTAGGTAGTCACATCACTTACCGGTCAGTCACATCACTTACTGATCAGTACCACATAACTTACTGATTAGTAATTTGTTGCAAATTGAAATATTGTCAAGTAACTGAAAATTTCATTTGAGTTTATATTTTTTATGTGTACTATTGTCCCTGAAACTATAATTTAGAAGAATTCCCTGTATTTTAATTATTCTTTCATTGGAAATACGATTTCGATTCTTGCAACCAAATTAGGAGATAGTCAAATCAAAAGTTATAGTAACATGTATTCGTGAGCGTTTAAATATTTTATGTCCATTAAAACGTCAAATTATTGCACTGTTCTTTTCCTGATGCCCTAAGTAACACCTACCGTATAACACAGTAGGAACACACGACACTGTACTGTTAGTTTGAATCTCCCGCGCCGCGGTCGGTCGCGCCAGAGAACTCTAGTGGCGTAGGGAGCAGGTAACGCGAATGCTTGGTGTAGTGCGGTTGAGTGAGAGATGTTCTGGTGTTTCGGCCGCAGATTCCCATGTACCAGCATCCGCCGGGTCGCCAGGCCGAATACGGTCCGGACGGTAATCCCATCACCCCTCCTAGAGACAGGACCACCGAGGTGCCTTTTGCTCGAGTGTTACTGTCTGTGATCCTATCTGTCTGTCTTCTACATGGCAAGCTCGCGGAACCGCAAAACATACATAACTTCATGAAATAAATCTCAAAAAATTAAAATATTACTGAACTCAGAATTGGCTGTCTTATTTATAAATGTTGTTTCATATGCATGTAGGTACCTATAAAACAATATGTAAATTGAAACAGATATATTATAAAAATGGTGGAATTATTCCAAAGCGCCATATTGAAATCGCACTTAACTATGAAAAATAATTTTATTCATTGCATTTGTTAAAACTATGCAATAAAAGAGAATTACGTGAATGAAACATTCCGCATGATATAGAAACGCAAAATGAAATTACATGTCTAATAAAAGTTTATATATGAGATCTATAATTAAACTTAGTAGTTAAAAAAGTAAATTAAACTATATGCAAATTCGGTCTGATAGTGCGTAAGTCGTTAAAAATTCTAGTACCTATAAGAACAAAATTCATATGAGTACAAGATTAAAAAAATCTCGCCATTTTCATTTATGTTGCATAGAGCACAAGCTATGTGACTTTGTTGGCCTTGGGAAGCAAATATTGGGGCCCATGTTAGAATGACAGCTAGTAACAATGTCCAAGGTGTTAGTATCATAATTTTTCATTCAAAACATCATGATTTTCTATCCATCAGAATATTTTGAAATTTTTAAAGAAAAATGATGACATATGACAATTGTGACATTTATGTAAATAACTACTAGCCGTTATTCTGACACGGGTTCCCATATCTGCTTGCCAAGGCCAACAAAGTCACATGACTGCTCGCGCTCTATAAGTAACAAATTTAACATTCCTTGTATACACAAATAATTGAAATTGTATCTATATTCTTTCATTCTGTGAAGACTTTGTCCTACTCTTTTAATATGTTCAAAATTCATTCACGGTATTAGCAGTATTTCTTAAGGATATTATGTTATATTAATATACCTTTAATTTTAAATACATATTTAATTAATAATACAATAAGATATATTAAATGTACTCGTACCTCTCAGAAAACTGCTGATTTTTGACACTGTCTGTCAATTACAAACATTTAAATATCTCAACTGATATCCATGGAATTGTTTGGGCAACAAGATTTATTACAACAGTTTATTCTGTATTATTATATACTACATCTCTAAACCTATAGGTTTAGGAGATATAATAATTTTTTTAAGTGTATCAGATTGATTATTATCTTTATTAAAATAAATTTTCATAAATAATACATAGAAGAAAATTCTTTAGAAGCTACCACCGGTTTGTCCAATTGTTACCAGAACCAATTCAACTCTTTCCATTACTCTTAGATTGAGGAATCCGTTGTTACACAGGCTTTTAGTCTTATAGAATTTGAGAAATCGTACCTCCAACATCCTAACACACACACACACACACACGCACACACACATCCACACACTCACAGACATCATCGTGATAATGATATAATAGGATTCTAGGGACTTTAAAACGTACTTATTCGCTAAAATCTGGATATGCGGTTTTTAGCATGCATCCAATACCTCTTTTAGCTATAGGTAAATAAAACTAAGTATGATCCATTTTGGTTCATAGACATTGAAAATCATGTGTCATATTTTTAAATGTTTTTATTATACCTTGGTATGCAACAAAGTTTATAATTCTCTTATACCGTCCAAAAATTTGGGTAGCACAACTAATGATTTAAAAAATTAATGTATAGGTACCTATTAATGCCATACGTAAATAATTATAATAATAATTCAAGTTACAAAAGACAATAATACTGAACATTTTCTCGTGGCCGTGTGCCTGAGTGTCTGGTCGCGAATCTGGGGATCCGGGTTCGATCCCGACCGACGCCAAAAATTACATCGAATTTTAATGGCACAAAATTGACCCCTGTGGTGCACTCTCCACGCCAGCTATGAGTGCCCGTGAGGTGTCGCCTGGTAAGCGCCCACACGGTACAAATATTCCATCATTACCGATATCTGTGTACGAAGCAGATTGGCACACCCAGCAATGGGTAATATGCCGTGATGAAATATTTATATATTTATTTATTTCTCTTATTTTTATCACTGTTTTCCTTTGCTTCCATTGGATTTCAGATAATTAGATTGCTTATACCGCATTATTAAGTAGCGTTATTGATATAAAGTTTAATTTATTACAATCTTAGTTTTTTGATTAATAAGTATTTTTAAAGTTATAATTATTTTATTAGTGAAAGTAAAAGTAATGAACCGATTCAAATTACAAAAAAAAAAAATGGAGGTAAGGAAAGAAATTCCTCATAATCATTTAAAAATAAATATTGAGCAAATGTGGCAATAGATTGTACCAATTATTAGAGGTACCCAAATTTTTGGACAGTACTGTTCATAATAACATTTACACAAATTAGTTATAAAGTATTTGTTGATATTTTTTACATTGTTTTATATATTTTCTATTTGTTTTAATATTTATAATAAAACATAATTAATTTGTTAGGTAAAATACGATTAAGAAAATAGTAGGTATTGATAAATATTTGTGAATAACACTCAACATTATACATACCTACATGTGTAAATAATTTATGATATACATATTATTATGTATTTTACCGATACATTACTAAGCAATGAGCAATTTGTTAGAAATGCATTAATTGTATTATGCTAATTTTGCATGTCATATAAATAAAGATTAATGAATTCTTTCGCAGAAATTCATTATCAATTATATAAACATGGAAACTATTTTTCATAATTTTTTCCGCTTTTCGTGTAAATAATTTAATGATGATATATTATGTTCACTGATAATATTCTGTTCTTTACGTATACATATTTATTTTCATGAACTGTGTAAATATTATTTCTACAGTACTACATTCGTGAATTCCATTATTTTCAGTTTAACACACGAAATCTTTTTGCAGGTATTTTACTTGCCAACATTGTATTGATATTTTCGGTTGAAAGAATTAAAGGTAAATACGGTTGTATTTGTTTTCCGTTTCGGATTTTTTATTTAGAGAAGCAATTTTACAATGAAAAACAATATATGGTATTCAATCTCTAAAATTCTTTGTTTTATGAGTATTTGTTATGTTATTATAGTAAAAACAAGTACATATACTACATCAGATATTTATTAATTTCAAAATTTTTAATTTATTTCCAGAAATGAGTAGATGCATGAGTAGTTGAATTGATTACAATAACACAATGTCAGAGTCAGTGACACAAATAGGAAATAACGTTATTGGTATGTCTATGAATCAAGGTAATATGTCTGAATTAATAAATAAACTTACATGAGAGCGAAAGTATTGTCAACAACGAGCATTGTTTTAAAATGGAATGTCCTAACTTGGTCGGAACAATACGAATTTTTGAAAGACAAGCGTGTATATCCATTCTTATCGCGCACGCTTAGTCTTTGCAAATAACAGAGATAAATTTATGCTAATTCGTAACCGGACATCTTTAAAAAAATCTGATGTAGCTAGCACATTACCTTTCGTCTATCCTGTGTATTATGTACAAATTCCAAACATTTCTTGCAAAAGATCCTATATTTCCACTAAAATTATTTCGCAAACTATGCAAATTGCACTTGACACTGACATCTTCTTTAACGTTGCTCATTTGTTAGGCGTCGCTGTTTTTTATTTTCTTATTCCACTCATTTCTGTTTTGCGTGTCGTCCTCATTCAGTTCCTTTTCTCTTAAGTCTTCCGCAGTCTTTCCAACTTATCTTTGGTCTTCCTCTGTTTCTTCTACCTTCTGTTACTGAGCTATTCATTTTTTTCCAATATATTCTTCATCTCTCCTCGTGACACGTTCAAACCTATGTAATCGTCTTTCTCTTGTATCGTTCTAGAAACTTTCCTTACTTTTGATTGCTTACTCTATCTTTCCGTGTCTTCCCTAACATCTATCTCAATATCCTAGTCTCTTCCACATTCATTTTCTTTTCAGTGATACTGACATCTGTCAATTTGATTTATGAAATTTGATATATTTATAATTATTTAACTTTGTATCTATTGAATATGAAGTATAAAATGCAATCAAATCATATAAAGAATAATATATTCTTCAAAATTTATAATCATTAATTTTTATTAATTTAAATACATATACCTATGGGGTCTCCTGGCCGCGTGCCTGAGTGTCTGGTCCACGACAGAAATAAGTGCCATGAAGCGACAATTGGTAAACACCCGCACGATTCAAATCTGTCTACAAAGTAGATTAGCACACCCAGCAATGGGTAATATGCCGTGATGATATATTTTTTTATATAAATACTTGTATATTTACTATGTATATTAAATTCCTTTTCATATTGTTCTATTTACAATTTTCTATGTTAAATGTTTTTTTTTACAATGACATTTATCTGTCAGTTACATACATTTGAAATATGAACTGTGTAACTAAGATATTGCGTTTATCGTTAAAACATAGACTCCGAGATTTATAAAATTGATTATATTATTAATTTATCTATAAAATATACAGAAAAGTATTAATGCATGCCTGTAGAAAATGCAATAATCTTTAATTTTTATAATAACATAATCGCAAAAAATTGCCTTTAAAGGTATTTTTGGAAGATAAACTATTTTGATCTTCAAGTAAAGTGCGATTTCTGGTTATACGATTTATACCAAAATCTAATGTCTACTTTCCATATTAGAACAAGGTTTCAAAATTTTGCGATGGATAGTATTTGAGTTACATCCATACACATACATACACATACGCACACTTACACACACATACACCTACAGAAAATGTTAAAATCGGATTCTACGTATCTTGAAACGTGGTCATTTATTAAAATCTCAATAGTATGATCCCTATACCTCCGTTGCCAAGGGTAGCAAGAGATAAAAACATCTAAAATGAATCACGCTGCACTTTTGTTAAACATAAATGTTCGATGGTACTAAATAATTCGCCAGACAAAATGTATATCCAGTCGAAAATAATTTAATTTCGACTGAAATATCCTCAATAAATAATTCAGATAGTAGCCGGGTTTTAATTTAATGAACCGATAACGAACCTAATAACGCAATATGCAGAATTAAAAACAAAACATGAAGCGTTATTTCCCAAAAGATTTGACAATGTATTCACCGTCAATTCTCCAAATACAGACTGTTTCATTTGCGTAATTCTCTAAAGTCATTTGTTTGCAAAGACGACTTGATTTATCCCAGAACAACCACAGCGGAACATAAGTGACTGATGACTGAGTTGTGAGTTCAGAGCTGTTTCCGGTCGATTTCTAATTTCCAAGGGAGCTTGCTGTGTATAAGGCACGTTCGGTGTATGCATCTAATTGTTAGAAACGCAGCATAGATGTCAGCTGTCATAGCATTACGTTGGTTCTAGTGTTTTGGATGGATTTAGTTTTTTGGAAATGTTGTGCATTCAGTTTGGAATTATACATGACAGACTCTTCACTCTTCAACTACTTTTGTTTCACTATTCTTTCTGCTTTCTTTTACTACATTTTGTTTTTTATTTTCTTCAAATTAATGTACATATAAAATAATGAAATTAACATTTTTGCAGTGTATGTATTTGTACAGTTTTCAATGTTTTGTATATATAAATAATGTGTTGTGATAAATATTTATTGTTGCACAAGTTTATATTTTGGTGTTTATTTTATTTTAACAAATTGTTTTATTATTATTTGTTTATATATTTTAAACAAACAGTTCAAAATACAAATGAAAAATGAAATGCCAAGTTTGTTAGACGGTCAATATTTTGAATGATGACGTAACACCAATGAATTTGATGTCTTGTTTGAGGGCAACATTATATAAAAAAATCTGATGTGGACACCACACGACTTCCTTACTTCCTTGTACGATTATTAAACTATACATATTTTTTTAATAACTAAATTACAAAATATTTATTTTAACTTCAAAACGGTAAGATATATAGCGACCATAATCTAACCCGGTTCTTTTTAAAGAGAGTTTTGATTACAACAAAGAAATATTTGATTACAATAATGAATATGACTAATTTCACATTAAAAACATAATATTTGTTATTGTACGAATCATAAAATTGCACGTATTTAACGTAATTTGACATGTACATTTTTTTATGTTTTTGTCCTAATCTATAGCAAGCTTTATTACAAAAACAAAAAAGTATATAATTTTTATATTTACATATCTCGCTTATACAAAGGGCTAATTTAATAATACTTGATGTGCTAGACGCAGAAATTAATTCTCTAAAACTTTTATTTGAAGCATTTATTTCTAAAATCAAAATAAAATCATTTTATTCAAGAAAAACTGTTAACAACTTCAAGTATTCTACCACTTCCGGTTAGCCTATTTTAACCAAAATCTATTATGTTATTTCGATTGACATAAAAGTCTTGTATACCAAATTTGAAAAGTTTTGGATTATATTTTAAAAGTTTTTCATTAAAATCTATTATAGGCTTCATGTAAAGTGCCACTTCTGGAAATTGTGTAATAACCAGAAAGGGAGGTGCATAACTAGATGTTATAGGAGTCCTAAATACAAAATTTCAACTTTCTACGGCTTACTGTTTTTGAGTTATGCGAGATACGTACGTACGGACGTACGTACGTACAGACGTCACGACGAAATTAGTCAAAATGGATTCAGGGATGATCAAAATGGATATTTGCGCTGAAATCTGAAAACCGAAATTTTTCGCGATTACAATACTTCCTTTACTTACGTACAAGGAAGTAAAAAGTCAATATACAGAGTCAGTTTTGAATGGATTAGAACTGGTCCTATTTAGTTAATTTGATTAAATTCACTGTTGTAACGTCATGTCAAATGGTTTGACATTCAAAACAGTGACGATATTATACTGTAAAAACTAACCGTCTGACAGAGGCTTTAGTTAATAAGCCAGGACTGTTAGGAATGCAAATAATCCTGCGAACATATAACTCGTTTAAGTCGTACTCGCACATTAATTACTCGCACTTATATACAAACATTAAACTTATGTGAACTTCTCCAAATTACCACACAGAATATTATTTTGATAAATTCATTATGCGGAGTTTCAGGCCTGCTGAAATCCTTACTATGTATGAATATATGCAATTTGTGGTTTCACGGCGCGCCGACGACGCATTAAAATTTATTGAATCCGTAATAACGCGTAAGTTAACGTCATTTTTACATTTTCTCTGAAAGTAGACAAACAAAATACAAAACAGCATTAATATGGAACGTTCGCCAATGTGAAGAAGTAAAACACTCTTATAATTTGCATACTGAATGCATAACAGCATTAAAAAGTTTGTTCCATGTCAGTTGAATTGTTATTTGTGTCGCACAACTCATTCTAGTGGGTGTATTTGTGCCCGTATTAATAGTCGCTCCTCAAGGCTTCCTTGGGCGAAGGAAGACTTGAGGCCGCCTTACCCGTATAATAAACGTTCCTTGAGTCCCGAAAACGCTTCCTTATCTCAAGGTAGGTTCAAGCCTACCTTGAGACTCTTTAGCAGAGTCATATACGCAATTGTAAATTATAGCTGACGCGTTTTGAAAACTTCTTTTTAGTATTAAATGTTAATAGTTAGAATAAGATAAAATTTACCGAAAAAATAATAAATATTTCATTGTATGCACTTATAATCATATTTTACAACTGCCAATAGACTTTTCATGAATTATTAATTCTGTATTTATATAACAAAATAGAAATAAAAAAAATACAAATATTGTTTTATAACTGTAAAAAAAACTTCTAGTTTCTTTAAATTTAACTGTGGGGACTTACAGGTACCACGTTAGTAATAATTTTTTGTTGTTTATTGTAAATATTGTTTTTCTACAACGACCATGGAAAATAGGCTTTTCAAATTTCGTCTCCATACTTACGAGTATTGAAAATAGGTGTTTGCCGAACAAATAGAATTCACGTGTGGAATAGTTATTTGTATATCAAGTGCTGAAAGTCTATCTTTGTCGAACCAAAACGAAAGTTGCAGCCTGAGCGAAGCGAAGGTTGCAATCGTTTGTGTTCGACAAAGGACTTTCAACACGTGTTATACACACTATTTTTTCTACTCCTGCAAGATAAAAAATAAGGAAATAAAGAATTATTTTTTAAAAATAATTTGACATTTATTTTTAATTTTTGTATTTGTGATGCGTATCTATGACAACAACAAACATTCTATACAACATTTGTAAGTAAAATTCGTTGCTAGGATACCGAAGCGTGCTGCAAAGCGTTACTTTCAACATGAAAAACAAACCAGAAAATTGTATTTTCAGAGCAGGAGTAGAAAAAGATATTTTCAACACGCAAATTTTGAGTGTTGAAAGTTCTTAAAACTTTTATTTTAATAAATACAAGTAGTGTTATACAAGTACAGACTAATTATTAACATTGAAATTAAATGTAAATGACGTACAATTGTTAATATTAATGCTTAACGGCAAGGAATTGAACAAATTGTGATTTGTTGTCACTGTAGTGATAGGGGAATCGGTGGAATCTGTCAATAGTTGAGGAAATACAGAATTGTCGTCAAAATTATCCTCTGCCATTATCTATGTTTATTACAATGTATAAAAAACTCTAACAATATAACCTCAATACCTCAAATATACCAAAGTGTTTCAATTCGCGCCAATTATAACCTAAAACTGCGCATATGTCCCCGTCAAGGACGCCTTGAGGTAGAGCTGAGGCTTCCTCAGCCGAGGTTTGCCGAAGGAACGTCTATAAAACACACCTAACTACTTGAGAACGTCTCAGCCAAGGAAACCTTAAGGTTGAGTTTGAGGAGCGACTATTAATACGGGCATTAGGTAGATGGCGGGTTGTACCCGGCCTGGAAGCTCGAAAGATAGGTTAGAATGTTCCAAAATGGCCGCTGCAGCGAACACTGAGACTGGTCTGACGGCTGACGGCCCTTTCACAGTCACAGCACCGATCACACACTCACCCGACTACATTTGTATATATAACACCCACGCATCGGCATCACCACAAACACGTTCAGTCAGTACCTTGTCTTCAGAGTCAGCTCCATGTGTCATTATCATCCATTCATCGACATCATCTCGAGTATTTGTTCTTGTATTTGTAGTGATTTGATGTAGTATAATGATCTTTAATAGTTAGGAGTTGAAAGTAGCACTTTCCAGACCCAGAATAAAAAGGTCTGGAAAGACACTGCCAACCAAAGGTATATACAAAATATTTTTTCTACGATCTGAAATATTAATCTATTTTGGAATATAATTAATTAAAAAATGTAATTTTCCATTGAGGGCGAAAAGTTTGAATGTAGGTAACTGGAGAAACGATACACTAGGCTGCAAAGTTCCTACTTTGTAGACCGTTAGGAAAATCTTTTCTTTGTGGTATCTGAAAATCATATGAATCCAATACTCTATTCGTCAAGCTTAATCGATCGGTACCGGTTTGAAAATACGGAGACGAAAAATAAAAAAAATCATAAACCCCCCCTGCAGCCCGATATCAACAAAAAAGTGTAGCTTTAATCGTTAGTAGTTAAGTTGCACTTGGTAATAAGTGAGCTTAAATTACTAACAACCTTTGCATCATACCTTAAGTTCCACTTTATTTTTACTATGTGACGCTTATATAAAGCCGTACTTCATCTACCACTCAACTGTATTAAATGACACTTACATCCATAGTAACATTTCGTGCTATGTCAAACTCACAAGATAAATGTTTTAAACGATATTGAATATGAATATAATGCTGCTGCGGAGGATGAATTGGATAAAAATAATTTAATAAACCATAAAATACCAAAGAGAGCGAATAGTAGATCAATTTTTTGACACAATAGATAGTAGCAAAGATTTCGATTGACAAAAGAAATAATATTAGAATTCTCATAAGCTTGCGTTTTTATGCAATTGTTGGTTACCTTCCAAGTGTGACAAGTGGTAGATTTTGTCGGAATGCATTATTCGACTGTATCGCGAATAATTGTGATAAGGCAGAAGCCATGGCATCACTATGACAATCTATAAAACTGCCTTGAACAACAAGAGGTAAAGAAAATATGCAAAATATTGTCTGAACTAGTTGTGTTTCTTAAAATAGACTGCACACATATCAAAATTCAGTATATTGTAAGAGAAATATGTAATGACATATTGTAAATGAAATATCACTTCACGGAAGAGAATATAGAAACAATAACAAAAATTAAAATTGCCCAGATTAATACGAGTAAGTGAAGCTTAGTAAAGATTTTCTTAAATGGAACTCGTACAAAGATACTACTATTATAAGTGTTACTTATTTTTAAGCGATACTTGCTTAAGTGCAATTTACGCAGTGCAACGGTGCAAACGGGCATAAATTTATAAAATTATATCGCTTATCTCAATTACGCTACTGCAATCCCAAGTGGAAGGCAATTTGCAATTAAAGTTAACTGTTGTTTAACTTTGGTTGATACGGTTGCCCGGCTTTTATCAATTGGCAACTACTAAATTATATTAGTCAACCAAAGTTGACTAATGTAATATTGGCTTAAATATAATATTCCTAACTACTGTAGTTTTAACTGGGATGAAGGAGGGACTGGAATTTAATGTTTAACAAAAACTAGTTCTCTTGGTATTATTTTTGCATTTCCTAAGTAGAGTCCAAAAATATATTGAATTCATATTATTTTCACAATCATAAAGTATTATGAACGCACTATTATAATAAGAGTGTTATTATTAAGTGCCCTTTTAGGTTAAACGTCCCTTTTAACAAAAACGCTCTACAAAGATCTTTGATCAGGAATTATTCTCTTTCTGTGGCCAAGTGACGTCCGAAAAGCCTAATTTTAATCGATCGTAGAAAAAATAGATTTGTTTGCGAGATGTATTGTTTATAATATAATGTTTATTGATCATAGACTTATTCAAATCATGAAGTCAGCCGATGTTCATGGTAGTTCGCTAATATACTCGTATATTAAGAGTAAGATATGAAAAAGGTTTCATTTGAGGTTATGTTTGTGTTGCGGAGTCTGTGTTGGCATGCCGCCCGCGCCCCGCCCCCATCATAAAGCTTTGCGCACTGATGCACTCTGTTGTTACTTTGTTATATTTCATAATTTGATGTTTGACAGGAACTGTTGACTGTACTTTGTTTCATAACTTTCATTTCATCTTCCTTTTTAAATCGTTCTTCTGGATTCTAGCGGGCCATGCTTTCTCTACTACTTTGTGTTCTTCGCTTTTCTAGATCTTGCAGAATCTTCAAAAAAAACGAACGGAAAGAAGGGGGCGCCTCAGTTCGGAGCTCTCAAGCAAAAAGAAGTCTGATTTCAGCAAAAGCAATCTCATTTTTAAGGTAACCCGCTTCAGGGGCTTGCTTGGCCATGCGCATGTCCGACCGGCGCGCCCTCTGCTTTCGCCGGCCGAAGCTTGTCGCGCCACTACAGCTTTCAGACTTACTCCTCTTGTAGCCTTTGAGACCTTCCCAATGCAGCATACAATACATACAATGACCTTAACAAACTTACAACCATGACACGACACCACAATTTTTGCATTCGATGTATACATTGTGTAGCCTGTGCTCGTATGTTATTATGTTTGTTGTCGTCTTATGTCTGATCTTACACTCACTCAGCAACACTACATTCACACTTGCGACTGTAGCGATAGCTCCGTTCCGTTCGTATACGACATTGTGCATGTATTTACTAGGTAATCCTATTTCAGGTCCCCGTAGTCCGTAACCGTAGCTTATTTTGATTCCTGTACCCATTACGCCCTAATTAGAAGTAGATTTTATTATATTATATACCAGTATACAATAAAGTAAGTAACTTCCATCGATTGACGTATCTCGACTACCGGTACGTTAATAATTTACCACGTATTACACGTTTATGCCGCACCGCAATTTTTGCAGATTTGCTATTTCTTTTCCACGTTTATCTAATTAAATAATTAACTTTTTATCTGTCTTTTAAACTTTAAACTATTTTCTTCTAACTTTTTGATGTAAGTTGAATGTCTAGGACTGAATAGCAGACAATTTTTTTTATTTGCTAGTTTTTTTGTACAGATTATAAAGTATACATACAAGTAGTTAATATTAAAGTTCAATATTACACATTTTGTTTTTAGTATAGTTTCAATAAGATTGATACAGAGTGTACCAGGATTACGTGTGTCCGTCATGAGGATCTCAGGACTAGAAGAATTACGAAATCAATTGGATAAAAGTTGCGACATTAACAGCCAATTTTAGTAGTACAGAAATCCTTTTTTAACTAAAATTCAGTATTATATGGTTACTTGTAAATAGGAAGAAATTTGATTATTTAAGGTATGGGCGTAATTACTTCTGTATACCTTAAAGACACTTTTCGTTTCAGGTATATACACAATTTTTTCTAGTCTACATAGAAAGTAGTCATTTGCGCTCTTTTTTTTCAACGCAAAATGTCACTTTGCCGCTCTAGCGCGACAAAGTAGAAAAACGCTCGCTGTCCAAATTTCTAACTATACAGTGTTGAGAAATGTCACTTGTCTACATTCTTAATGGAAACGTTTAGTCAGGAACTAATGGCACTGTAGTGTGACACATTTACCACCTTTACAAATAAATCTGACATAACTGGTCTGTCCGTGTATTACAAAAAAAAAATCCGCATTATTGTGAAAATAAAATAGGGCATTCATTTACAAAAACGAAAGTATAAAATGTTTAGATTAGATTGAAGCAATGTGTCAAGAAGAATGGGAAATAACGATAAATTAAATATAAAAGACGTTTTTCCTTTATATTAATCCTTATTAATTGAGTAGTACTGTAAGTACAAAGTGTACATTTTATTATTTTTTGTTAAGGTGGCGACTGTAGAAAAAATCTTGTGTGTGTTTCAAGCGCAAATGGACATTGTCGATTTCGAGAGAATGCCGCGCGACACCTCCCAATCAACAATGTCCTATTTTGCGCTTTTAATACACAAATAGCTATTATGTCATACTGGTTTGTACTTATTAAATTATTAAAAGAAATAATGCAGCAATTTGTAGCACTATGAATTTTGTTTAAGTAGGCCAAGTCGCAATTGTTCAAAAATCTATACAAAATTTTGACAGAATGACAGATTAAAATTGAATTTTTCTAGTTTCGTTAACATTATTATTCGCTATAATTGATGAAAAAATACATTCCTCCAGATATTTTGGATGAAGCTGCTGAGGTGAAGAACAATTTAATGTCGCGTTTTTGTTTTATAAATCGTTCAAAGAACGTTGCTTTAGAAATCAGAATAACAAAATATATTACAATTTTTTTATTTTTATTAACAAACATCACTAAATGTCACTCTAATAGGGCAATAATTTTTGTCTAAGTCGTTCGATTTCGTATCTCTAGCTCTCCAGATCCCCATGTTGGATATGCGATCCTGAACACTGTACTGTTGATAACTAATCTGAGCAAGTTCTTGCGTTGTAACTATCAATAACAAATACTGAGAGGGAAGGGCGTAGATTTTGCATTGTTGATGTAATGTAATATAGCACTAGGTACACTACACATGCCAGTTGCGAGTAATGGTTTTGACAATTCTGTACAGCTTGGAGCTTAAAGCTTCCATTTGGCAAACACGAATGAGTGCTTGACGCATAAATCGGCGAAGCTTCGCTTTGGATGGCTTCAGTATGCCGAATTAATTTTGCACTGTGAACACGGCTTTATTTAACAAACTTTCATTTAACGTAGCTTATATCATTTGAATCCTGTAGGTAATGGAAGCGAATCCCAGTTGTTTTACCAGCGTTGGAGTTTGCATCTACAATTCAATATGATCTAGCAGCAATCGACACAAATACATTCACAAAATGAACTTGTAATTACGTAGAACAGTTCTGTAAATGTTCCTAACACGTAGATATATTGACAAACAATTATTATTTGTTGTTGATTATTATTATTATTTTATTATTGTTTTTTGAAGCACATTGGTTATTGGAATGCGGTCCATATATTAATTATTTTGTGAATGCATTTATTTAACTAGCTGATATGCTCGTTTTAACAGTGAATGAACTTTTGTTGATACCTTGGATCTGTTTCTTCCAGTTCTTGAACATGGCCAGTGTGTTCATGCGGATCTTCAACTTAATCTGTATGATGCTGCTGATTGGCCATTGGTCCGGGTGTCTTCAATTTTTAGTGCCGATGCTACAAGGGTTTCCGCCCAATTCCTGGGTGGCTATCAATGATTTACAGGTATGTAACAAACATATTTATACACTGAGAAAAAATAATATTTACAAGAAAACAATCATTAACAATTAATGTATAATAACTTCGAATGTGTCGGAACGAATGAAGCTTTGTAAGTAATGTATTATACGTTTAAAATATACAAGTATATAATATTTTTAGGAAATTTATAATAATTTAAATGAAACAATAAATACTTTTTTCTACAATCTACATAGAAAGTAGCCATTTGCGCTATCTTTTGTCAACGCAAAATGTCACTTTGCGGTTCTAGCGCGACAAAGTAGAAAAAACGCTCGCTGTCCAAATTTCTAACTATATAATGTTGAAAAATGTCACTTGTGTACATGCTTAATTGCTTAATGGAAACGTTTAGTCAGGAACTAATGACACTGTAGTGACACATTTACCACCTTTACAAATCAATCTGACATATGACTGCTTTGTCGATATATTACATAACCAAAAAAAAAAATGCCGCACTTTTGCGAAAATAAAATAGGGCATTCATTTACAAAAACGAATGTATAAAATGTTTAGATTAGATTGAAGCAATAGGCCAAGAAGAATGGGAATTAACGATAAATTAAAATTAAATATAAAAGACGTTTTTTCTTTATATTAATCCTTATTAATTGAGTAGTAGTGTAAATACAAAGTGTACATTTTATTATTTTTTGTTATGGTGGAGGACCCAACTGTGGCGACTGTTCAAAAAATCTTGTGTGTGTTTCGAGCGCAAATGGACATTGTCGATTTCGAGAGAATGCCGCTCGACGCTTTTTAATTAAATGGACAAATTCAATGAAAATCTGTTTTTATTAAATATTTCTACCATAAATTCACTCAGCAGTAAACAATATATTAATGACAGATGTAACAAATATATATTTTTCCTTCCTTTTCATGTTTTTGAAATCTACAAATACACGTTCTGTAAGAAAAGAACGTAAAACTTGTTGAGACTACATGAAAAGAAATAAAATAAATATTTTCTTATTGTAAAGACAACACGAATAAGACCCACTACAAAAGTTAGCAACTTTGGCGACCGTGTTCCGTATTATTTATTTCCTGGAACATCTGGAGATTCTCTGGAGAAATATGGCAGCAGATATATATCATTTTGTCAACAACGTATTATACGATTTTCCGGTTTGAATTCGATGTAAAAACAATTCGGTTCTTACCTTGAACTCATAAACAATACACGAGGCTTTGCGATGTATTGTTTGACGTATTTTTAATTTATTTCAGAACAATTTTTAAAGAAATTAAAAATTGGATTTTCATTTGAGAAAAATGGGAATATTTAAATGGAAAATTATAACCATGTAACCTGCCGTTCACTGAGCAATGGTCTGGGTTCCGTGGCGGTTGGTAAAAGAAGACACCACAATTACTACAAATATAATATAATAATTTAACTAATGACAACACTTACGTTAACAAAATATTGTTACACTTAAAGTTAACAATTATAATTCAGTGTGTGTGGCAAGGTACCAAACTAAAAATGATCACCTCTTCTACACGTTTTTTTCCTCGTTCGTTTTGAAGGCTGGATTCCTTCCCCGAAATTTAGCGTATTCCATCCCCAATCTAGTGGACTTCTCGGAGTCCGGTCTGCTTCCAACGAAACGTCTGGGGCGTCCAGGGGTCTTCCACCTTAGTTGTTTCCTCGCTAACCGTCAGCCTCTCTCTGCTAACCATTCGAGTCACGCTCTTCCCATGAATCATTGCTGCCCGCCGTTTCCGCCATCTCTCTGCAGCCCACTACCTTGCCAACACACTGACATACAATATTTAATTCTATAAATAACTACTGGACGGACTTGTCACAAATATTTGTCAGTTATGGACATAATTAATAAGATCCTATATTTCCAGTAAAATTATTTCATGAACAAACTATGTAAATTGCACTTGACCCTGACATCTTCTTCTTCTTTAGCTTTTCCCATTCATTAGGGGTCGTTATCCACTCAATCCTATTTTGCATATCGTCTTCACCTTCTACTACTAAGGTGTTCGTTCTTCTTCCAATATATTGTTCATCTCTCCACATAACATGTCCAACCTAATGTAATCGTTTCTCCTGTATCTTTCTAGAAACTTATATCATTCGAGCCAGTATTTGCTTTTTCCGAAGCCTCTAATTTGTAGAGGCTTCTAATTAAATTGTGGATGACTTGGAGCGGTCGTCTTTGTTAGCTTCAAAACTTACGCCATCATATAACTACAATTTTTTACTCCAAACAAACAAATAAATTCATAATAAAAATATTGAATTTTATGTCGTGTTAAGAGTTAACATAAACGCGACATTTATTCTGTATAAAAATAGCATAACAATCCTTTCATCAAAATAAAGCCATCGATTATCTGACAGAAAGTGACCTGAAATGCACGGAACAAGAAACTATCTGTATTTATTTGTCATTAGAACAGTTTCCTGATAATAATTAATCTTGGTTGGTTGTTAGATATAGCCATAGCACCGTATTCCTATCGATACTCCATATATCTGTCTTTCTTTTGCGTTTAATCATTAGGACAGAGATATTGCAAAGGATTTCTCTTTGTCAAGGACGAGCCTGATCATTGTTTCTTGGTGTTGATTAATGAAATTGTGTTGCAATGGGGATAAATGCCAATGCAAAGATGAATTAAATTGCTTTTGTCTCTGAACCATTGCTTTCATATTTCTGCTTAGATGATGGGTATAGCTTGACAAGGGAATGCTCCAAATCTGATTTTGTCTGAGCAAACACAGGATTATTAATAATATATCTTTACGGTATAATTAATTGCTTTGATTGTAACAATCGGACTATTGTGGTATTCAGTGGATATTATTTCTAAGGAATCAAAAAAAGGAAATGATTGAAAATACATTGACTTTATAATGAACAATAATTAATGTCTCAATATGTAAGTCAAATTTTGTCCATTTTGTAAAATTCGAGAGAATAAAGATATTTAGTTTATTTAAACATATAATATAGTAGAGTTTTTTGGAATTTTCAACACATACCTTACCGATCGTATTGCACGTTTTACTATGAAGTTACTTAACCTCCATCAGAGTGGAAGTGCGTTCTAATGATCGGCATTTTAAAAATCACACACAAATTAAATTTGGTGAATCCAATTAAGAATACAAATAGTTTAATACAATCAATAAGGTTCAACAAATAATACATAAAACGTACGATTAATTGGTTTCGAATTTGAAAAATAATGAGTCGGAAAATGATAGAATCTTTTTAGTTTTAGTTCTGTTTATTGTTATAAAAACAGACGTTTCGGCAGCACGAAGTACTGCCTTATTCAGGGAATAAAGAACAAATCAACAAATGTATAAATAAATAATAATAAAAACATTAGCAACAGGTAACCATGGTTACCATGGAAAAATCCATACATACCTACATACATAAACTCACACGTGTTCGCACAAACCCAATAAGAATAACATCAACATCTTAAAGTGACCGATTTTCGGTAGCGAAATACAACATCCGGATCACAATAATAGTGGGAAACAATCATCCTTCGCCACACATTCCTATCTAAGCAGACTTCTTTCGTATCGGCCACACTCATAATCGCATTCATACATGCTCTTCTTCTCTTCATACTTGGAAACTCTTTCTCTTTAAGCACCCTACCAACCACATCCATCCACTTACACACTGATCGGCCACGCTATCGAAAACCCTCAACTTCACCAAGATATATACGCTTAACAAGCCGTTCACTCGCCATTCTCTCCACATGCCCAAACCATCTCAACTGACTCATACCAACTCTCTTAATCACATTGTTCCCAACTATATACTAAATTATTCTTCATGCGATCCCGTCTGACATACCCACATACATCACGTAAATACCTCATTTCCACGGCAATCACTCTTTTTTATGCTTCCCCGTCCATGCCCAGCATTCGCTTTCATACATCAAAGTAGGCACTAGTACTCCATTATATACATTTAACCGAGCATCCCTTGATACGTTAACGTTTCGTGCAAACGTACCCAGAGCATCCATTACCTTACATCCCGCACTCACTCTCCTTTCTATCTCTCAATTAATTCGACCATCCCTCGACATCATGCTACCCTAATATACAAACTCATTTAGCTGTTCCAGTTTCACTCCATCCACCAACACATTGCACTCAGTCACCAATTTACTCCTTTCAAATACTAACAGTTTGGATTTATCAACATTCAACATCAGATTCATACTTCTTCCAACTACATCTTTCTATCATTCTCCTGAGTTGCTCTTCAATTCCACCGTATAAAATTCGTAGGAACAAAAATACTAGCGAGACCAACAGACCTAAACAACAGGTTGATTAGAGAAGCCATTGCGATATTCAAAACCAAGAATAATAATCTCGATCATGATTTCCTATATTAAATATGTCGTAATTTGTCACCATGGTTATCTGTTGCTAATGTTTTTGTTATTATTTATTTATATATTTGCACGGGGCAAAATTCCATTCAACTTTTGTTTTCACACTGCATAAAATTCTTTATTATTTCTGTTGCCGTACGAACTTTACGGGAGACTTTTAAATTATTATTTAAAGAAAGAAGTATAATAAAAATTCATTGCCTTCGAGGGATTTCGTAGCTCAATAATTATTGATAGAGCATCCTACTAGCAATAGAAATATCTTTGGTTCAAGTTCATGAATTTTTCAGGAAAACCTTTCTACAAATCTACTAATAACTCATCTTTGCTAAAAATGGTAGATACAAGGTATTGATTGCAAGATCACTCGCGATATTTCAATGGAACTGCAAATATAAAACCAACTCGCAATTCTTCCGGGATTTTTTTGATGTTTTTCAATGACATTCCATCAATATATAATCTGCCTCATCAAAATTTTAGGCTTCGCAATATCTATTATACTCTTCGAACATTTCTCTGTAACCGAAATAAATTGTCATCTGATATTTATTTCGTGAAATAATGACACATTACATTGGAAATGTTATAGGAGAACATCAGGCAATTAAACTGAAATCATTTCTACATTTATATCTGTGATATTCGATGTAAACTCCGGTAAATTACTTTCCAATATTTTGCTAATTTGATGTCGAAAACATAAATCATTTATTCCTGGATTGGTTCATCGTTCTGTGAAGTACAAATCATTTATTTCAAGCTTAAATTTCCAGTTAATGCCGGGATGCGTGATTTCGTTGAAGTTTATAGTTCATTGGAAGTATAAAATGGTTTTGGTTAAAATACTGATTAAATCTATCCACGTATTTTCGCTGTTAAATGAATAATATGGAAAATTAGCATAACATTTGAAATATGTATTGAATTTCATGCATAAATGAATATACTCGTATCTTTGAGTGTAACTTAAATATAAGTCTCACTTTATTTATAAACGAACACTTAACGAACCTTCAGAGTTCTCCGAGACATAAACGAAAACGCCAATATCTCATATACACGTATATTTCATACACTAACCCTGTAGATTTGTCGGAGCGTTCCTGTCAGTACCTTCCGTCAATTCTACGTATTTTGTACAAATTCCACACAGAAATTTTTCTGCAAATTTTTCTATGGGCGTTTTCTCTTTAGGGGAGAAATGAACTGATCTTACCTAGTACTGAATTAAACTGAACTATTCCTAAAAAGAAGAGTATGTTTCTTAAAATAAGAAGTAGAAAATAAAAACATATATAGCATTAAATTATTTTACATTTTTATATTACCAGTCAAATCATTTCACAAAGATATTTTGTAAATTTTATTGAACACTGGCATCTGTCAATTCGTAATATTTGAATATTCTAACTGTTTCCTTGGCGTAAGTTTTAGCAGCATAGGTTGCAAGATATTTCTTTGTAATTTTTTATCTCTAAACTCATTTAATATGAAGAAAAAAAAATATAACTAAATTGAATAGAGAATAGAAAAATATTCTTTAATATTTATGATAACGTAAAATGCCAATAAATTACTTTTAACAGCGTTTTTCCAAGAAAAGCTGCTAAAATCTTCAAATTAGGGTATTTTCGGTTAACCAATCTTAACCAAAATCTAATCAACTCTTCATATCGTCACCGTTAAGGCAGAAGTCCAAAATTTTCATTTTTTTTGTTTTTAAGTCCATAATCTGTTTTTCTTTATACCTATAATCACATTAAGTCCAAAGTCCTATAGAAGACAAGTTATGTATGACGATATTATTCACTATGTCACTTGGACTTAGTGATCCATTTCATAAACCAAGTAAAGCGGATATTGGACTTAATGATTTTGTTGCATTTTTGTTTTTACGAGTTTTTCAATAAAAAATTATATTAATGGCATATTTTTTATTATCTTATCCAACTAAGTCCACATTTACCAACAAAATAAATTAACTAAGTCTATTAATTTTAAAAATTCTGGAAATCACAAAAGTTTTAAAAAATAATTTTAGTGTATTTTCACTTCAACCCCTGTATTGTGATTCAACAAAAGTGAAATATACAGAGTACTGGATTTTACACAGCTGTCCTAACTATTAAATCATTTTTCTCAACATGTTGCGTTTTGGACTTAATGACTTCTGCCTTAACGGCCAAGATATGAGGAATGAGGAATATGAAAGAACTATAATTTTTGGAATGGTAGTATTGGAGTTATCGAAGGAGAAATTTTTGTCAGACACATACACACACACACCCATTGACGCACGCACACACACACACATACACACATACATACACATACAGACATCACCGTAAAAACAGTAGATTTGTATTATTGGGATTCTAAAACGTGCATTTTCTTTAAAAACTCACCATCAATTTTTTTGACCAGACAATACCTTCCTTACTTATAGTAAAAACGGACGCATATAGGTACGCTCCGGAACAATACGCCTATTACAAAATCTTACAGATTCTAAAAGATAAAATTATGTCACCCGTCAAAACATTCAGTCATACAAAAATTCGAAAAACAGCCGGATACACTTTGCGAAACTTTCTATGCGATAATTAATTGAATATATTAGAACTTGTATCATTAGCAATCAATCAATCTACCATTAAATTGTTTCTTATTTTGTACGTACATGTTCTGATTATTACCTATTCTAGTATTGGTTTCCATTCCAACAACAATATCTAATTGATTTGGCGCATTGCAGGAGGCCTTCTGGTTAGAGCAGTACTCTTGGGCGCTGTTCAAAGCAATGTCACACATGTTGTGCATCGGTTACGGGCGGTTTCCACCGCAGTCACTCACGGATATGTGGCTGACGATGCTGTCCATGATATCGGGTGCCACCTGCTACGCGCTCTTCTTGGGGCACGCCACCAATCTCATTCAGAGTTTGGATTCTTCGAGGAGGCAGTATCGAGAAAAGGTCAGTCTACACACACCATTAAATATAAATACATTATTACCATAGGGCCGGTATTTCAATCTCCTAATAACTTCCTAATAATTTTTATTTACCTAACAACCATTTTTTTGCCTATTTCAATGTCCAAATAAGTTATTAGGTACCTTATAAATTATTTATTAGCTATCAAATTTGAGAGGAACTTGCAGTAGTAATAAATTTGTTAGCTACCTAATAAAATTTAAATCTGAAGTAAAAAATATAGTAAATGGAAATGTACTCTCCACGCCAGCTATGGGTCCCCGTGAGGTGACGCCTGGTAAGCGCCCGCACGGTACAAATATTCCATCATTACCGATATCTGTACAAATCAGATTGGCACACCCAGAAATGGGTGCCGTGATGAAATATTTATTTATTTATTTATAGTAATATATTTCAAAATATCAGCCGTGGAAAAAATTACAGTTCTTTTTTGTCCTCATTTTTTACGAAGTGACTTATAAAAACACATATCTTATTTATATTTCTGTCACAAACATGTCAGTGTCATGTCATATTTTAATTTATTCTATTTTTGTACAACTATATTCTAAAAAAGTATCTAATAACAATGTGCCTAGTAACTTTATATTGAAATACCGAAATTTTTCATCTTTCTAATAAACCTACATAATAAATTAGTTAGGAGATTGAAATATCGGGCGTAGTGTTCTTATGGATAGCATATTTGTCAAATAATGGTTTAATATTTCTTAAAAATCATATACAAGCATCGTTAATTTAAATTATCGACAATTTTTATCGTTCTAGTGTTCCTCAGCAAGATATGATTGTTATAATATTTTATTGTTGTAAAATGGTATTACATTGTTTATATTTTGTTCGCATTTTAAATTGTGTTCCAGGTGAAACAAGTAGAAGAATATATGGCATATCGCAAGCTGCCGCGAGAGATGCGACAGAGGATCACAGAGTACTTTGAACATCGGTATCAGGGTAAATTCTTCGACGAGGAGTGCATTCTGGGAGAACTGTCAGAGAAGCTGCGGGAGGATGTCATTAACTACAATTGTAGATCGCTCGTTGCTTCAGTGCCATTTTTTGCTAACGCGGATTCCAATTTTGTTTCCGATGTTGTAACGAAGTTGAGATACGAAGTCTTCCAGCCTGGTAAGTCCTATTCACCCACAATAAAGATATCAATCGAAATCAATAGTGTGAAATGTGATCCTTAAAAATTACAATATTGTCATATCCAATGGTAAAATATTTTTTTAACGCAGCAATGAATCGAAATGGAACTTAATTTCTCTAGAGACACAATCCATTATTTCAATATTTTTATCTGTACTTTAAAACGCAAACTGCAGTCGTAAATTTTGAGAGACAAATTACGTTTTTGTTGTTGATTTTATTGCAACACTGATAACGCATATAATTTTTTGCCGACTTTTATTTATCGTCAGCAGTTTAAGTAATCTTTCTACATTCATTGACAATGTAAATTATCGTCAAATATGTAACAGGTACGGTAGTGATTTTCAATCCTTCTGTCATAAACAAAAGATGTGACCGAGATGGTACAGAATTTAACGATACTTATACCTGTACAATATGAAAATTTACTTGACCCGAAAGTAAAACATTTATTTTATTAATGCGAAAGTACTAAGGTCAAAGGTTACGTAATCCACTAGGCGTACTTTAAAAGTTCTTGGATAGAAGGTAGTCACTTAGATATTCAATTTATACTCATGCGTGGTACTACAGGACACTAAGACGAAAACGCACGCTGCAATTGGGTTTGAGGGAAGCATTTCCAACAATGAAAGACAAATAACCCACCTCCCCGAAAAAGTTCAGTCAATAGCATTTTTTCTTACTGTACCAACGTTTCGGTGCACCCTTGCACCTTCTTCAGGGTGGTAAGATCTTACAGGTTGTTACAATTCATGTACACAAAATATATTCGTACAAAACATTCAGTTAATTTATTAAAGATCGTACAAAAAATTGAAAGAGCATACACACATTCATTTGCCGTAAAAAACGGCAACCAAATAATATTGTAAAAAATATAATAAACAGGATTGGCGCTGGCCCGATTGGTGGCGGCGTCATCATGGACAAGTCCTCTCTGTCGGCAGAAATCGGTTTACTCGGGCGCTTTCGGCGGCGGTGGCTGGAAAAAGAGGACTTGACCATGATGGCGCCGCCGCCAACTGGGCCAGCGTCACGAATGGCGCCCTAGAAAACCGGTCCCTGCCGACAGAGAAAATTTGACCATGATGATGACGCCGCTACCAACTGGGCCACCGTCAAAATCTCTGTATTATATACAAATACTCGAAATAGCATTTATCCTTAATATACCTTAAACAGGATATTTCCGGATGTGTGCATGCTCTTTGAATTTTTTGTACGATGTTTAATAAACTAACTGAATGTTTTTTACGAATGTATTTTGTGTACATGAATTTTATAATGTTCATGTTATGATGTATGTATTACACTTTTGTTGTATAATTTTTGTACACCCTGAAGAAGGTGCAAGGGTGCACCGAAACGTTGGTATAGTAAAAATAAATGCTGTTTGACTGAACTTTCGAGTAATTTTTAACACCTAATTAAATATTATGTTTGTTAGAATACTATAATAAACTACCTATAATTATATTTTGTAAATAATGAATGTTTTAATAAGTATCCCCGCACAAATTTATCTCTTCCTTAGAAGTGGATGGCTGATTTATTTCATTGCATATCTTATTTTTCGAAGTGGATGATTGGCAGTTTAAAATTTTGTTTAATATGTCAATTTTATTGTTTAAACTGTCTTGTATATATCCCTCTGCTACGGTGGTAGATTTCCATCCTCCGTGGCGTTTAATAGAAGTCATGTCACCTCCTGCATTGGCCAAAAGAGTGACAGAGCTTCTTCGAAAGCAGTGGCCTGTGTACCTCTCAAACATTTCCTTTCCAAGCCATTTTGCAATCAAGCTGGGAATCTCTCCTATTTTGTTGATTCCGACATGTTGATTAACACACTTGCCATTGTTATACTTAAGGAATAATCGACGACTTGAAGCATCTGTCGGCCTTAGAACTCTGTACTTACGGTATACCTCAATATATTCTGTATTTGAAACAGTGAAAGTTTGTTCAGAATGAGTTTTCGATTCCATCCATATAATTGTATTGCTCAGAATGGTTAGATATTTACCGGCTATAGTAATCGCTATAAGAAAAAAAACTTGTTATAGGATAAGGATAATTTTGTGAGACACTAATTGTTTGTTAGGTGATATAATCATAAAGGAAGGTACCATCGGCTCCAAAATGTACTTCATCCAAGAAGGCATCGTGGACATCGTCATGGCTAACGGCGACGTAGCCACCAGCTTAAGCGACGGCTCGTACTTCGGCGAGATCTGCCTGCTGACGAACGCTCGTCGCGTAGCCAGCGTCCGTTCCGAAACCTACTGCAATTTATTCTCGCTTAGTGTGGACCACTTCAACGCCGTGCTGGACCAGTACCCGCTCATGCGCCGCACTATGGAGAGTGTCGCCGCGGAGAGGTCAGTGCGTTGGTTGGTATACACAATGAAGTTTTTATTGTTCATTCTATGTTGGGGGCTAATGTTCGGGTGTTGGAGCATTGTGCTAACATGGGTGTGGACATACAACACAAGGGGGTGGACCACGAGAAAAATGTCTTTATAACACTTTTGCTTCTTTGTTTTTACTTTGTATATATAAATAAATATTTTGTTTAATAATACTATCATTGATTAAATAATATAAACTGCATTTCCACGACTTGATCCACACGTCCTCAATTGTAACCATATAATTCAAAACGGCAGGGGGGGAAGAAATTTATGACGTCATGTTGTCGGGTGAAATCGGACGTAATCGTCTGATTTCCGTAGTATTCATATAAATCAAAACTGGAAACTGACAGTATATAGTATAACTTATACCGTGTGAATAATCCATCAAAATTCGAAGTATAAATAGTTATTTAGTAATACTAAACGAAATGAATAAATACGATGTAAGTATAATGGATGAAATATAAATACCTCTTTATATTGTCCAAAAGATGATGCCATAACTTGAAACTGATATAAATTTAGCAAAATAAAATGTTTTAGCCGGTATAATACCTGATATGTCAACAATTCTTTTTATAATATAACACATGGATGCTATTTTTTACATTTGTTGTCAATTTCAACAATCCATGCTAAATTTTCGTTTAAAATTAGACCTAAAACTTTAACAACTTCAAGATGAGGTAATATTTCATTATTTCATCTAATTAGCATGCTACTATTTCTTTCACGGGTACAAAAAATTTCTACAGCAGATTTTGAGACATTTAAAACGAGTTTCAAAGAAGAAAACCATTGTGATAACTTAGTTAGCAGACGTGATAGTGTGCCTGCTCGATCGTCATTTGTATCTGTAGAAGGAACTAAAATAGTAACATCGTCGGCATATGGTACAAATTTATTTTCTTTTAAAACATTTTTTGTATTATTTATACAGGGTGTGTCAGGACTAGTGTAAAAAAAATAATTGCATATTCCTGACATCATTTTGAGTAAAAAATGTTATATGAACATAGGTCTTATTCCTTTTGGTTACCAAAATACAAGAGTTCAAAATTTTATAAATAGCAGCAATTTTTAAATTTTTCTAATCAAGATACCTTCAATCCAGAGTAATAAACAATGGAAAACAATGCAAAATTAATCTAAAATTGTGAAATGGATGGGTTTAGTGTTGCAGAATACGCAGATTTAATATTTGTGTATGAATTCTGTGATGGTAGTGCCCTCCAAAATAAAATTAATTTAGTTTATGATTCCATGATTCGTCGATGTCAAGCTTGCATTCGAGCTCGAGGGGTACATTTTGAACACTTACTATAAGACAAAATAAATATATTTAATGTTTCCATTGTTTGTTACTATGTTTTAAATGCATCTTGATTAATTTTTTTACTAAAATTGCTGCTATTTGTAAAATATTGATCTCTTATATTTTGGTAACCAAAAGGAATAGGACCTATCTTCATATAACATTTTTTACTCAAAATGATGTCAGGAATATGCTATTAATTTTTTTTACACTAGTCCTGATACATCCTGTATATAAAATAAATTGAATGGGCCCTATTCTTTATTATTTTATACTCAGAATGCACATTATTGTAAGAAACAAGCTGCTTTCTGTTTTTGAGATATAGAAATAAGTATGCTTAGTCGTGTGCGAACCTCCATAAGAATCTATGTAAATTTATTTTTGCCGATCGGCGCGCAGTTGGTCGGTGCCGTTCTGTTTCGAACAGTGTGCGATATTATTATTTAATCAATGATACAACTAATAAATATTGAATATAAATGGATAACTGCAAGTAATATAGTCTGAAATACTAAATATTGTATATTGTTACACTTTATACTTATCACCTATATGCGCTCTTCACCGTAATTGTGCCCTCTCTTGAATAAATAATTTAATGTTTATTATTAATATTCCTAATAATATTAAACAGTAATTAAGCAAGTACTTATTTTATTAATGATGTGTCGTAGCCTGCTTCATTTTCTCCAACTGGCTTATAGTATACGGTAGAATAAGTTGTAGGTACATTCAAGACTATGTATATAAAATTTGGGCTATTAATAGATCAATTTGATCAGTATCAATCAATCAGTTATTGATGTTGTTTTTATGTATTTTATATTTTCAAAGTAATCTATTTATTAGATGAGCATTAAATTATATTTTTTGAACTTAATTTCTAAATATACGAGTATAGTAAATTTAAGACATTTAATGATGGTCCGCTAACTGGATGATTACTGATGAAAATAAATAAGAAATTAATAACAATTATTGCACCTAATAATTTATATTATTCTGAATTTAAGTTTACCTATCCTTTAACATTTAATTATTTTTCAATTAAAGTAATTTTATAATTTATATTAATTTTCTTTGCTGTTAATATTATTTAGAATTTATTTAAATTTTTCCACACGCTATTTGAACAGTAATAACTGTAATATATTTAAAACATGCACAATTTGTAAATAGATAATTTGCGGTCTTAGCTATATGTTACTGTATATAGTAATATTTTTTCTGGTGGTCGCCCCCTACGCACACACTCATTCCACATACGCACATGGAGTTGGGCCTAACATCACTACCATTGATCAAAAAGGGACACAATGAACAATAAAATTAACATACAATTATGCAGCCGATTTCATTCGGTTCTCCGAGATGTTATACATTCTCAAAGTGCTAAGTACGTGTATAGGGCAGAAATAGTTCTCTAGCAGGCAGATTTTTGACAGATTTAAATGCAGATGATATCTGAGGTGTAAATCTGTCAGCGACGTACTTGCTATCGAACTATGAAAAGAATAATAATTGGTATAAAAAATGAAATACAGAAATTAAAATTCGGGTTCATGGTTCGAGACCGGGTCAGGTTCATTTTCAGTTGGAAACGTATTCGTAATCATAATAAATTCAGTCATCGATGCCATTGTTATCTGCATTCGTCCCTGTTGATTGTTCGTGAAATTTGTGTTCGTGTTCTCATCTTGCGTTGCATTATAAATTCCGACTCGTATTTTAAATTATTTCTACAGGGTGTTAATAAAAAAACTTTACACACTTTAGCAGGTGATAATAGAGATGAAAACAAGAAAAAAATTCTAATACACTTAGGTCCAATACTCATTGGTTTTTAGAAAATTTATGTATGGAATTTGTACATAATACACAGGATTGACGGAAGGTATTGTGCTGGCCACATCAGATTTAACAACTAAGGACTCTAGGTGTTTACGATCAATTGTAAACAAAGTTGCAGTCGTCGTCGAAGAGACTCACGCATTTGATCGTAAACACCTAGAGTCCTTAGTTGTTAAATCTGATGTGGCCAGCACAATACCTTCCGTCAATCCTGTGTATTATGTACAAATTCCATACATAAATTTTCTAAAAACCAATGAGTATTGGACCTAAGTGTATTAGAATTTTTTTCTTGTTTTCATCTCTATTATCACCTGCTAAAGTGTGTAAAGTTTTTTTATTAACACCCTGTATATAAAAATTGTTATTGAAAAAACATTAATTGAAATTGCATTAATGCTTGAAACGAAACAGCACACGAACCCATCTCTCAAAAAATAAATTGACCTAAGCCCTAACCTTGGCGGGTTCGTTGTCATGGCGCTAACTTGAATATGTACAGCCAGCCACGCGTTCAGAGCTTGGACGTTAAATACTGAACTACTTACTAAAATTAATCCATATAAATTTAACTTATTAACTTGTCGTTTTACTTGGAATTTTGCCCAACCTTATGGTTGAAGGTGGTACATGTACTTAACCCATATAAGATGTGTGATATCCTAGAGAACTTATGACTTGGTAGCGTGCGTGAACTCTTGTATGTAAGCCCATGTAAGTGTCAGGCACCTAGAGTGATGCGCGCACCTGTTTCAAATGTTTAGGTTGAACAAGATCGGCAAGAACCCCAACCTGGTGGCTCATCGAGAGGAAGACCTCGGAAGCGAGAGCAAAACGATAAACGCAGTAGTGAACGCTTTGGCAGCGGAAGCCGACCACGTAAACCTGTCAGACGAGAGCGTGGCGCGTCTTCACTGTAGCGATAGATCGCTGCAGGAATTAGGCAGGAGTTTACAGCGCGCGCCCCTTCCCCGCCCCAAGTCGGAGAACAACTTCGCGTCGCAGGACATCCCTCTGAACCGCACCGGCTGTGAGCACAACGGCCGGCCCATGTTCCACAAGTCGGACACGTTTCACAAGGAATCAACGTTCCAATGACGCCACTCCACGCACTAGTGCTCTGTGCCTGTGTGCGAGTGGCTAGCAAGTGTTAACGAACTAGTATCACAAACTCTCTGTGGTTGGTTTCACTGTCAACTGTCACTATCATTGCTGCTGGTTACGGCCCTAGAGCGCTCGTGCGTCAGTTACATACCAATTACCGCTTCGCAGTGTCTTGTCTACAAGCAATACTCACAGCAAAAACTTGTGTGTGATACGGACACGCACTCATCAATAATACGGCTGGCGGGGTGGGGTGGACTACTGTCAGGCCAATTATTCAAACACATGGAGCTAGAAATTGTGCAATATTTAGATACAATTAAGTTAGCTTTAAAGATATTAGGTGCTCAATAATATAAGGATTACTAATAACTACTAGTGAGTGAAACCAGCTAGGAATTGAACGGAAACTCGAACGAAACGGGAGATACTTTACACCACTGACCTACTATAACAAAGTAGACACAGAGTGCAATATTTGTTTTGATGTTGGAACAAAAATTATTCTTTACCGATTGGCAGTATGTTATCTTTAGAAATACTGATTCGTAAGGGATGGTGATTACTTACTTATCAGGAGGCGGAGGCGGTAAGTAAATAACAACTACGATCAAATCTTACTTTAAAAATGAGAAAAAAAAATCAAATCTTATTTTTCTTTAAATTTTGTGGATCGATCATGCAAAAAACGTATAGTTCGTCTAGGGATCATTTTCCGAAGACTCGATATCGTTTTATTACGGCAGTACAATAGAGGGTCCCAATAGCCTGGCATGTGCCAGGGCTGTAATGAAAAATTTGAGTAGGGGTTTGAAATATTTCATTTCACACATTTTACTTTCCAAAACAGTAAAAAAAAAGTTTAATATTTAACTGTTTTAAAAAATATATTGTATAATCAGATTTCCGTGACCACCCAGGAGGTACTAATTGCGGACCGTTAATCTTTGTTTATAGTGGCGATTTCCCCAAGAGGTCTATAACCACATGTCATTTAAAAAAATATATGAATATTTATTCGGACATAGTGCACTCGTCCTTGTCTTCAGAATTGTTATCGGACATATCTGAATCCCTTAAAGATATAATTAATGGATTCACGTCTTTGTAAAGTGATACAAATTTATTTTCTTCTTTTATAATATGTTGAATACAGTTATTCCATTGTTGCTGGCCAATATTTTCAACTTCTTCCCTGATTAATTGAACTACACTAGAATTTAATTGTGGTGATACATTTTTTGATCTAACACTTTCAGCCTTCATACACTAGTTAGGAGGTACAAATGACAAGTGAAAATAATTAAACTCACCACCTATTTATATACCTACATAGCCACAAATAACGGTTTTATAATACAGCCCTGGTAATCGGTTTAGAAAATCTGGAAAGTGCAGTCTTGGTCTACAGTCGAATACTGGCCGTAAAATATATACCAGCATTGCAAATACTGAACTGGTCGACTGTACGGACCGAAATATTTTGGCATTGCGTTTTAGCTATTGTGCACCCATAATAAAACGATAACGAGTCTTCGGAAAATGATCCCTAGATGAACTATAATAAGCATTGTGATCAGTAAGTGATCTTCTACCGGTATTAGATATATTGGAACCCTCGATATCCAAAATCATCCTCAACCGGTAGGATTGAAAATAAGAGACTAAACCTGTTTCGTGAATGATACGTTTCCTCTTATTTTTTATTTAAAAATTCTAATTTTATTTTTACCTTTTTTTATTATTGTTAGTATATCGAACCGGTTTTTTTCTTGGAAATAGTTTTTCTAGTAGGTACCCAAAATTTTATTCACAAATTGGCTTTGATTTTACTAAAGATATATCTTAAATTTAACGTGATCTATTGGGGGAAATTGGGCGTGAATGTCAAAATAAATTTGTAAACGTGAGTTACTGTGAATCAAACATAAACTCGTGCGTGATTGGTTGTGTTGTGATTACTTTTTTAGTTTCGTTAGCCTGTGTGATCATGAACAAAAAGTTACTCGCGTGTCCACTTCTAACAAAGAACTATCTAAAAAGTGTAATATTATTTTGATTTTATGTGGTAGTTTTCCACATCTCCCTATCGCATATCCTTCAAAGGAAAAGGACTGAATCTAAGGAGCATTATTCGCCAATAGTCCTTTAAAAATTTAAAAGGAATTGATTTTGCCATTATTTTTCTTATTAAATTTTAAAATGGAACCATTTTACGTTAAATTATATGGTCCTAGAAATAAAATAATATTGTTAATTTTTTCTCTAAATATATGGTTTGCTTGGTGCTGCAACCGGCCGCTGACAAGCTGAACTCTGCTTGAGTGTTGTTAAATATGCTTGATTTGGTTGCCGCGTTGCGTCCTGGATATATGAAGACCCTGGGTTCAAATCCCAGCGAGGTCCATGAATTTTTCACAATTTCTTTCTTCGTTTATTTAAAATTCTCCTCGATTCAATTAGCCCATTTCTACTATTTAAACATTTTGTGTAGATCACAAATAATTATAATTTAAAAAAAAATGTTATTTTTTTACATTATTCTGTTATGGAAAGACATTTTGAAGGTTTTTTTTTGTAACTATACTGCGCATCGAATCTTTCATTCTTGTTTGCTTGTATCTTTTCCGCTAGTTCTGACATCACAACAAACTTAAGAACAGTATACATGGCGCTAGGTCTACTTTGTTATACTAAATCAAAGCCTTACACACACCACGAAACCAAGCACAACACACATCCACCATCACCACATCATCGAACATACAAACGTGAACATAACACCCATCACTCCAGACATGTCGTTGTCATCGTCTCCTTGCCTAAAGTCAAAGTCAAATCGCGAATCCTGGGTCATTGCATCGGAGTCGGACACGGAAACGGAAACGAAAATCAATCTGAGTCAGTCCCTCGCAGGTTTCAGATAGGGAGCTACAGTAAACTATGCGTTTTTACACCAGTCGTTGACTTCATGCATTGTATCTTGCAACATAGAACGTAAGTAGAGAAATGTATTTTGTTAGCTATGATTAGCGAGTATGAGTGATTAGGCCTAAATGTAAACAAATGAGGAATTATAACCAACGTCTATACTGATTTAACGATGGCAGGACCATTATTTGTTAAAGCTTATTTGGATATGGATTCGATTTTGCACTCATGTTTTTTATCCTCGTTCATTGTTGGGAACAGTTTCTTCTTGTACATTGGGGTCCAGTACTTATTAATTTCTAAAGCAACATTTTTTGAACGATTTATAGAACAAAAAATGAAACTTTAATGTCATAGAATTTGAAAGTTTCATCTTCATACTGAATTTTTGTTTTATGTGGCATTAAATTGAGGAGTTTTTGGCAAAAATAAACTTAGTCCATTTTTTGCAATTTGATACAATCAAACAAAAAACTTTTTAACTTATTTACTTGTTAACAAATACTCGACAGTAAAGTCAAACAGTATTTATTCTTACTATACTAACGTTACAAAATAACATGGGCATTATCACACTTACAGTAAGATCGTACAGATTGTTACAATTCATGTACCCAAAATACATTCGTATAAAACATTCAGTTAATTTATTAAACATGGTACAAAAAATTCAAAGCGCATACTCGTACATACATCCATTTGCTCTAAAAACGGACAACCGAATAATATGGGAAATAGCCGGAAATATCCTGTGTAAGATACGGTATGTGGTATATTTGTATATAATACTCAGGACTGACGCTGGCGCGGTTGGTGGTGGCGACATCATGGTCGTCTTTTTGTTGGCGGTGATCGGTTTGCTCGGACGTCACAATTGGCGCCCGAGCGAACTGATCCTTGCCGACAGAGAGGATTTGACCATGTTGGCGCCGCCACCAACCATGCCAATTTCAATCCTGTGTATTATATACAAATACTCGAAAGTTCAAACAGCATTTATTCTTACTATACCTTACACAGGATATTTCCAGCATTTTCCGTGTTATTCGGTTGTCGTTTTTTAGAGCAAATGGATGTGTGTATGCTCTTAGAATATTTTGTACGATGTTTAATAAATTAATTGAATGTATTTTGTGTACATGAATTGTAACAATCTGTAAGATCTTACTATAAGTGTAATAATGTCCATGTTATTTTGTATGTATTACATTTTTGTTGTATAATTATTGTAGACTCTGAAGAAGGTGGAATAGTGCACCGAAACGTTGGTATAGTAAGAATAAATGCAGTTTGACTGATCTTTCCAGAATTTGTTAACATCTAATTCACATCACAGTCGAGAAATTACCCACAATTTCTTACTTATTTTAAAGATTTTTGTAACTTTAACTCTGAATCGTTTTTCGATGAGCAATTACATAATAATTACATATAAAATATTAGATACTTATACACCAAGTCAGTTAAGATATTGTTTATTCTTGAAAAGAAAGGGTTATATTCTTTGAGTGAATAAACATTCTTTACTCACGTGCTTTATACAATATTTTATTCCATTATGACGGAATAATAAGAAAAACTATTATAATATTTTTGACAAAATAACAAACAATCGTCGTTGATAGATATCAAGTCGCTTATTTATAAATTATAAACAATTTTTATTTTCTGTCATGTCTATCGTGAAAAATAATACAAATGACTGATCTGTCTAATAAAGACAATGGTGAGCTTCATTTTCATGCCTGATGTAATTTAAATGCATTATTTTGTTTTTAAAATTCTGCGAGAGTGACTTAATTTTATTTAATTCACTAGTAAATAAACAGTTACTTATAGTTGTTGCTATGGAGTTAATAATGACAGTTTAAAACGTCAAAATTGAATAAAATAATACATGTACCTTTGAGGAAAAATGTATTTAAGGTACTTGCAAGTAATTAAAAATAACTTGCATCTACGTTTCGTTATAGATACATAAAATACTAGTACTTATATCAAAATTTTATTAAAATACTAAAAGTTTATATCTAATTTTAATAAAAACTCGCGCGCTGTAAACAATATTTATAATTAAATGTAAATTTGATAAGAGATATTATCAGTAATGTAAAGAAATCAAAAATTTTCCTTTTTAATCTTATTTTAGAAATGGAATTAAATTAGAAAACAGCGAATGACAGTATTCTTTTACGGTCAGTTAAATGAATTTCAGGAAAATTACATTTCAAGATCAATTTTGACAACTTGACTTTTGAATTGAATAATGTTCAGACATACGTTTCTCTGTTCACAGCCTTCTCCGAATAATCGGAGTTATTTGTTTTTCTAACAGTAATATTAAACAAAAACAATATAATTTTAAATTTTAAACTGTTAACACTAAGAAGCGCACATATTAAAGTCTGACGTCACATAATTAGAAATCCGTTGAAATATTTAAACAATTATATTGTACACATTTGAAAAGTGTAACAATCACTAAAATTCATCAATTTCAAAATAAGTACTGGACCCCATTTCGAAACTTGACTGTGTGATATGCGTACAAACCTACATTTTTCCATTAATAAATTGGGATTTATTTTTATTTGACCACTTAAAACAACTATTTTACTTATTATTAAAGACAAATGTTACAGATCCATATTCAAATAAATGGGAAATTATTCTTGTTAATATTTATGTGCATGATATTCCAGGCACTGCTAGCTGTGATCTTAATAAAGAATAGAAATGTTTATACATTTCTAGAGATGGTCTACATAAGAATATATAATGTTACGATAGTTTTTATTTGTGAATATGTTGAAACAAAGTATTACCAGAGTTCTTTATTCTTCTAGTTGAATAATCTCTAAAGATTTTATAGTAATTATTTATTTATAATAAGTATACATTCTCAGCACTTAGCTAAAACAGCACTTGTTTACATAGTTCATAAAACAATTAATTATTAACTACATACTAGGTTATTTTAGCAACGTGATGCTTGCAATTGCTAAGATTATTAAGAAATAAAAAACAATCTCTTGTTTAATACTCACTGGTTGGAAAATTATTATTTTTCTGTTCCTTATGGCGTTATTATATAAGATTCTTTTTTACGTATATAAGTATCCTAAGTTAAGTTTCTATTTCTTTTAAAGTTTTACGGCAAACTAATAATTGTAGATGACTGAAATTTAGATAGTTATTGTTAAAGTGGACGACAGGAGATTATCTGTGTACTGCAGGTATTACCTATCTCTAAATAATAATAAAAAAAAACCAATGCAATTGGTTGAAGATCAATTAAGTCAATGTTACAAAGCAAATAGGGTTAATAGTAATGAAATATAATTTCATTTCATATCATTTTGTAATAAAATCAAAATAATGTTTTTGTTTTCCATGTGTAAAAAAATTGACAAATATGATGCGTTTCTACTGACTGTCTACTTTTTTATGAACCATAGGAAATACAATAGTAAAATTTTCATGTGGCTGTAATTACTGTCCTATTATTTTTGGGACAAAAATGTAAATACAATAAATGTACAAAAATCTAAACATATCGCTTACATGGGTTTCGTTCGCGAGAGAGAGGCAAAATCAATGTTTTAATTTGCAGCTCTTTGTAGAGTGCCGTGAGATATAAAACAAAAATTTCAAACAGTTTTATCGTTTGGCAGATGATATCTATCATAATTTTTTAATTTAAAGAGAACGCTTGCAAAAAAATCTCGTAGACCTTAAAAATAAAGTATGTATGGAAACGAATGCTAGGCATGGACGGGGAAGCATAAAAAGAGAGTGACTGCCGTGGAAATGAGGTATTTACGTGGTGTATGTGGGTATGTCAGACGGGATCGCGTGAGGAATAATTTGGTGTATGAAGAATGTATGGTTAGGAACAATGTGATTAAGAGAGTTGGTGTGAGTCGGTTGAGATGGTTTGGGCATGTGGAGAGAATGGCGAGTGAACGGCTTGTTAAGCGTATATATCTTGGTGAAGTTGAGGGTTTTCGATTGCGTGGCCGACCAGTGTGTAAGTGGATGGATGTGATTGGTAGGGTGCTTAAAGAGAGAGAGTTTCCAAGTGTGAAGAAAAGAAGAGCATGTATGAATGCGATTATGAGTGTGGCCGAGGCGAAAGAAGTCTGCTTAGATAGGAATGTGTGGTGAAGGATGATTGTTTCCTAACTATTATTGTGATCCGGATGCGGTATTTCGCTACCGAAAATCGGTCACATTAATATGTTTAAGAGTAAGGATTTTTTGTATGATCTTGATGTTGTTCTTATTGTTATCGGGTTTTTGCGAACCCACGAAGTGGGATACGCGTGATTTTATGTATGTATGTATGATTTTTACTTTTTTTAGCTATGTAAATATGATTTTTTTAAAATAGGTTAATATCAATTGTCAATGAACACTGTCATGTCATTATTTTGGGTATCGTGGAGCAATTTCTTCATTGTGCTAAGTTACTACTAAATTACAAGTATATTCTAGAAAAATTAAAGAACAACCAAGTAGTTATTTTAAATGGATTATAAATAAGTAAAAATTATGACTGAAACAAATTATGGCCGAAGTAACATTAGTAATTTATCATCGCTCCATCAGCGTCCAGTACTTTATTTAATCTTAATGTTCTGCTATTGATCTGATTGACCACCCCTCTTATAACTTAGAAAGTATTACAACTTTCTCGTTTTCTGATAATTTTGGCATCTTAATTGACACTAATGACACTGACTTGTGACACTGACAAGTTAACAATCGAGACCGATTCAATACAGCAAAAAATAGGTGTACGCGATTTTTTTGCAAGCCAGTGTACATCGACCCAGAGTGTATCATTATACATCCCGTGGTGCCTTCATCGTTTTATGTCTTACTATAATTTTTTAATATTCTACGGATTACAGATCAGAAAGTTTTAACGAAATTTACGAAGTAGGTAGGCTCTGTATGCTTCTGTTTTTAGACTTTGGGCCATTTTCATAGTCGCTACTTGAAAAATTCTTGACTTAAGTTTAGCTTCAAATGATAGATATATCAATTTCTGTTTTCATAGTCCGAACTTGACTTAAACGTGACTTGAGTTGAAGTAAATCTGAAGTGAGCTTCTCCATCATTACTTCACATAGTTTTTGGTAAAGACTAAACTTGACTTAAAATTATCTCGAGTTCAAGTAAAAATAAGTAAATCTCCAGTTATCATACCACCTCACTTTAATTTTCCTCGAAAAATTTTCTTATTTTTTACTCGTTGACATAGTGTTTTTTGTTATTAATTCCTGTATTTGTAGTAAGTTACATTATTCAGATATATTTTGTTAATTGAGACGCGTCTAGTTTCTAACTTCAATTTGGTGGTTTCAATTTGAATTTGGAAATGAACAATTTTGAGGATAAATTTGAGGAGTTTGATAATTATGAGGAGTTTTTGAATTTGGTATATAATGAACATAAGTTTCCTAAACGGTACATAAGAAGCAATGGCCCTTTAGACATTTTAAATGATTATTAACCACTGTATTACAAATATTGTAAATTGAATAACTTACTTACCTTTGCTAACAATAAACAAACAGGTGACTGTCGCCACGCTGTCACGTCATAGAAATCTTAAATATGTCTCTAGATTTATTTGAATGAAGTAAGTGTTTATGAATACGAAAACATATTTGCTCGCCAGTCATCTCCTTTCAGCAGTAAAAACCGTTTTACCTTTAAAGATGTCCGATCAAGGTCATCTGTATCATGAACAAATTAACAAATTGGCATACATTTACCTCTCTTCTTCGCAAAGGCTATAAGCATATGCAATAGGGATGGATATAACACGCTTGTCTTTCAAAAATTCATATTATTTCGACTAAGTTAGGACATTTCACTTTAAAACGATGCTCGTTGTTGATAATACTTCGCTGTAACGTAAGTTTATTTATTAATTCAGATACATTACCTTGATTCATAGCAGTAACACTGACATTGTGTCAATATCTTATTTTTCACATATTAGGTTTTACATTTGCTAATAAACTTACCAGTTGATTTATTTTTGAGTTTTGAATGCTTTTATTATAACATGTATTTTTATAATAATAAAATAACAGTAGTATATGTACCCTCATAAAAACTAAGCAAACGACGCTATTGAATTTGTCAGAATGGGCGGAGCAAAAATCTGAATTCATACAATTCGTAAATGACCTTGATCGGACATCTTTTAAAAATTTTACTGTACCTTGTAATGTAAAATACTATTACTGCCTCAAGTAGCAATAAAAATTGTTTTACCTACTATTAAATTTACATTTTTGTTTTAGAATTAATAGGACAGAAATTACAGATATATGAATATTTTACTACTGTATTATGGTTGATAAACAAAGTAGACACGCTGTATAATAGTTTTAATTTAATGAAATTTTTATATTATAATATTTCTATATATCTTTGTTCAGCATGTTTTTACAAACTCTTGCCATTATAGGTAAAATCCTAGCCTAGACTGAATAATAATGCTTTGTTACGTGATGATGTAGAATATACGAAATGTTTCAGTTATTGTAAAAAACAAATAGTAATTAGACTAGTTGGTATTATAGGAGTTACACTGCAGTGCTATAATTGATAAATAACCAATGATGAAATTTTTACCAAAAGTGCTCATTGCTGTTATCAAATTTAGAAATTATAAGCGATCAACAAATGGTGATGCTTTTTATCATGAATAACAATAAATTGTGAAGCAAGGTGTAGTATTTCTTGGGCCGCTGTTAATACAAAAAAAAAACTGAGTAGTTGAGTTGCATTAATAATAACAGTTCACCAAAAACCATTTTTTTTTCAGTTTTGTTGTCATTGTTGATTCTGATTGTTTACTACAAATTGAAACATTGACAGTATGACAGTTCTTTCTTTCGACATAAATTATGAAGTACTGTTTAATGTGTATCTATCAAATTTCGCTGTGATTATAATGAAATGTAGTGTAGTTGCTACACATTAATATCTTGCTCCCCCTCCGAAAATATCCGCCCATGGAATGTACTGGGTCAGGGTAGAAACTGTATTCAGTATATAAGAAGCAAATTGTAAAAATCAATGTTTCTTTTATATATCCACTACCGTGTTATTTAACAGTGGTTAAGTTCATTAAAGATTACAACTAAGAAATATGAGTTTTTATTTTGTACACTAAATTAACATATCACACGAACTTGTTTCTTTCCTTCGTATTCGTATGTAACTCTTAATATCAATGCAAAACATACAATATGTACATATTTACGTGTTTATGTATTTCTTTGTGTATTTGTTCCTTCCTTTCATAATTATAAATAAATTTTTAAAGAAATCAAATATATTTTATACATTACTCACTTTAAACAAACATTGCTAGAATAGTTACAATGAAAATAATATATTATTAATTTTTTTACCTTCCGTCACCTTTAGGTAAGGAAAGTATTGTGTTTGGTATGTATGTATGTATGTATTTTTTTCGTATTCCTCAAGTTTACATCCAGAAGAACAACTGATTATATTTTGGTTATAATAGTTGAACCGAAAGTAGCCTCATTTGAAGATTTAACAGTTAAATTTGGTTTACTGACATTTAACGTTATTATAACTTAAAGAATATATTATTCTCTATACGATTTGATTGCATTTTATACTTCATATTCAATAGATATAGAGTTAAATAATTTTAAAGAAATTAAATTTTATAAATCAGCCAGCTATGCTAAACATGGAAACTACTAATATGTTCATATAATTCAAATTGACAGATGTCAGTATAAACACAAAGTAAATTAATGTGACAGAGATGTTGAAGTAGATCTTGGCGAAGACACGAAAAGATAGGTAAGGAAATAACTCTAGTGTTAAATGTTTCTAGAAAGATACAAGAGAGATGATTACATTGGTTTGAAAATGTCATGAGGAGAAATGAAGAATAATTGGAAGAAGAATGAATAGCTTGGTAATAGAAGGTTGAAGAAACAGAGGAAGAGCAAAGATAAGATGGAAGGACTGTATTGCGGAAGACTTGAGAGAAAAGGAAGTGAATGAGAACGACCCCGACATTTCAGGGTTTGCTAAAGGAACGCGAAATTTCAAGGAAATCGCTGAAATACCAGCCCTTACATAGATACGGGCCCTCAAAGTTTTCCGAAGAGTCACACAATTATTTTTTTTACATTTTTTTTATAAAAAAAGACGTGGGCGATCAAACACGTTATATAATTAATTTCAGCTATTATTTGCAATCAATTAATTTGTTGACTTGTATTGTTGGAATGTTGATAGGGGTATAATTAATTGTTATCTAATCCCCTACTATTACAGAGATTAATTTTGCCAGTTTTATTGGTGTAGTCCCAGCGAAAGGACGTATGTGTGGCATACTAGTGTACTGCGGCTTCAAGAAGAACTTCCTGGTGTTTGGATAGGACTTCGTGGCACCTGCAGGACTCATAACATAGGTACCTAAAGATATTTTATATTCAAGTTTTTTATTTGTTTAATTTTTTTCAATTTTTTCATTTCAAAAAAAAAATCACATTTAAAATAAAAGAATTTAAACTTATTATATATAGATCTGAAAAATCAAAGATCAATATTTTGAATATTACATTTGGCGTATGAATGTAAATATTTTAACAATATGGGTAGAATATTTAATTTATATTGTTAATCGGAAACATATGATTATTTTATTTAATGTATGTATGAATATTGTCTGTTTCAGATAATCGATACCTTATTCTCTGGATTCAAGTGCCTTATAACTTCAAACTTCGTCTTCAAAAGCGGGTGTTCAAGGCAAGAAACTCTTCCTGTGAGACATTATATCATCAAGAAGATCTTTCTTCATTTATTCAGAATATGAATAACACCGTTATAAGTCCACAAGAACTTTCCGGAGTCCGGGATCTTCTGAGGAAATCCTGAATAATTGCGGATGATCTTCAATTTTTAAATGATAATATTTGTGTACTCTAAATAAATATATCCTTCCCCAAATAATTTGAATTTTACCATTTAATTTATTACGTCTGCAGCTATATAAGTATCATCATCACCATCATTATTATCATCATCAGTTTTCATAAATATAAGGAGAGAAATCATTAACAAATAGATTCCTAAATAAACAAAAATAGATAAAATATATAACAATGTTGATATTTAAGATACTATATCGCCGTATTGTTGTTCTTAAGATGTTTTTTTAAAACAGCACATATAGGGTGAAATGGGAGTAAATGCGGAACATAAAAATATTCAGGTAAATGTGGAACAATGTCGCCATTTTATTCTGGTTTGAACCAAACGGAAAATAAAATTTATTTCATCAAGAACTTCGTTCTATGCGATATGCCATTTCTTACTGTAATAATGCAATCGATAAAAATGATTTAGTGTGACTTGATAAAATGAATTCCTCAAAATTGCATTTTGAGTTGGTAAACTTTCCCTTAATCTCATATTGATTTATACATACATAAAAATCTGTTGTGGCCAGCACAATACCTCTCGTTATTATCATTTTATGTTGCATAGGGCGCGAGCAGTCATGTGACTTTGTTGGCCTGGGCAAGCAGATATGGGGACCCGTGTCAAAATGACAGCTAGTAATAATGTACATAGGTGTCAAGTATCATAATTTTTCATTCAAAACATACCTTTAATTTAAAATATATATTTAATTAATAATAAAATAAGATATATTAAATGTACTCATACCTCCCAGAAAAATCTTTCAGTAATGTTAGTAAAACTGCTTATTTTTGATACTGACATTTTGCATTTATCTGTCAATTACAAACATTTAATGTATCTCCAAACCTATAGGGGATATAATAAAAAAATTAAATGTGTCAGATTGAGAATTTAATTATCTTTATTATTTGTAGTAACAAATTTTCAAAAAATAATATTTAGATTTTTTTTTACAAACTACCACTTCCGGTTGTCTAGTTGTTACCAGAACCTATTCAACTCTTCCCATTACAGTTAGATTGAGGAATCCGTAGTTACACAGGTCTTTAGTCTTACAAAATTTGAGAAATTGTATACCACCAACATTCTCACACTCACGCACACACACACACACACAAACACACAAACACACAAACACACACACAAACATACAAACACACAAACACACACACACAGACATCATCGTAAAAATGTTATACTCGGAATCTAGAGACCTTAAAACGTATTTATTCACTAAAATCTGGATATGCGTTTGTACCTTCCGTTACCTTTATGTGAGGAAGGTATTGCCTTTGGTCAAAAAAATCGATGGTTAGTTTTTAATGAATAAGCACGTTTTAGAGTCCCTACAATACGAATTTTCTGTTTTTACGATGTTGTCTGTATGTGTGTGTGTGGCAAAAATTTCTCCTTCGATAACGCAAATACTACAAGTCCAAAACTTATAATTATTTCATATTCCTCTTTTGTACGTCCATATGAAGAGTTGATTAGTTAACCGGAAGTACCCTAATTTGAGGATTTTAACAGTTTTTCTTTGTGTTATTATAAATAATAGAATATGTTATTCTCTATTCGATCTAATCATATTTTTTTCTTCATATTCAACGAATTTAGAGATAAAGAATTATAATGAAATATCTTGCAACCAAATGCTGCTAAAAGCTACACCATGGAAATAGTTAGAATATTCAAATATTACTAATTGACAGATGTCAGTATCAAATAAAATTTACATAATATCTTTGTGACATGATTTTACTGCAAGTGTAAAATAATTTAACAAATCACATAAGGTAATTCAAAAGATTATAGCCATAAGCCAATTCAGCAGATTATTATGTTATAAATATAATGCTTTATATGTTTTTATTTTCTACTTCTTATTTTAAGAAACGTACTGTTCTTTTTAGTAGTTCAGTTCAGTTCAGTACGAGGTAAGATCAATTCACTTCTACCCTAAAATAAAACGCCCAGAGAATAATTTGCAAAAAAATTCTGTGTGGAATTTATACACAATAATACGTAGAATTGACGGAAGGTATTATGATGGGCACAACAGATTTTTTAACATGAATCCAATACCTCTCTTAGGTAGAGGTGTAAAACAATCATTATTTATCATATAAATAAATTATTTATTGTCTTTGTAATATATTTTATTGTTTTATTACTTATGTATTTGTATCTGTTGTAATAAATGTATTCTACATATGTTACATTAACAAACAAACTTCTAATTCCTAGTTTATCATTTTATCTCAATAGAGCAAAAAATATTAGTGTACATATTCATCACACAAATAAATGTTTCTGTACAAATAATTTGTATGTCGTACTGGTTTCCAAAGCAACGTTTTTTCAAAATGAAACATTGAAGTCCTAGAACATTACCATAATATTTTATAGTTGTAGGACTTTCAAATTTTACCTTCATATTCAATACTTTATTTATGCGACATATAATTATTCTTCATCTCAGCAGCTTCATCTAAAATGGAGGAATGCATTTTTTCATCAATTGTAGCGTGTAATTAATGTTAACGCGACCAGAAAAATTAAATTTCAACTATCAAAATTTTGCTAAGATTTTCGAACAATTGGGACTTGGCCTACTTATACAAAACTCGTACTGCTACAAATTGCTGCATAATAATTTAATAACTACAAACCAGTATGACATAAAATTATGTATGTGCCTCAGACGAAAAATGTCTTTAAGTTACTCACAAGTAATTACAACCTGCTCATACCTTAAAGATTCACTTTTCGTCCTGACACATAAAATACTATTATTTACATTTATAAAATAACATATTCACGCATATGTATATATAGATCAAAATAAAAAAGAAATAAGAAAAACAAAGTTTATATTATATCCCTTTATATCCTTCATTTTTCATTACATAGATAACATTTATAAATAGCTCTGTCGTCTTATTTTGCTATACCAAATCTTAGACAAGCTCATTTTCCGCGAATTACAAATAATATAAAACATTTTTTCCCGTCTTTCTAGCATCAAAAATAGATTATACATTACAAAAAACAAATTTTGATAGTGCTCTAGATATCAAAAAGTATTGCACAATATTCAGACCCAATTATATAGATGTATCACATATTATTCATTTAGAAAAAATAATCGTAATAATTACATTCATAATAAATAATAAATATTTCATTATGTAATACACAAGTACAACCGGCGACCAGCTAGGTATCCACGGCAGAGCTATATCCATCCCTAAAGCATCCTCATCTCCCGACCACCAGCTGTACCCTAGCGACTAAGGCGTAGCCTACGGTCTAGGATGCATATTTGGTGGTCGGCAACCCGCATTTCAGCCTAGGATCCGCCAGCAGCCCATAGCTAGCCTGCGGTCTAGCCTATGGGCCCACCAGCCAGCAAAAATCAACTGAAAGTAGGTATATAGCCGTATATTCCAAATTCACGAAGCAGAGCGTCCGGGACGACTCCATCGCTCTCGCTGCACGAATGTCTGTAAATCCATCAGACAGCCAGTATTATACACAGCTAGAAATCTGTGGAGGGAGGTCTGAGATTCATGATTTGACCACCAGGCTTTGCTATAGCCTATTGAATTATCAGAAATTTGAATTTTTGTGGGCGAATGCCTCCTGATCGGCTGAATATCTGCCAGAGAGTTCAGAAATGCTTAATTCTTGACTAGAAGCCTTGCTATAGGCTGTAAATCGCTGGATTTTTGAATTTTGGTGGATGAATACCTTGGGATCGGCTACATATCTGCCCGAGAGCTCAGAAATGCATAATTCTTGACTAGTAGCCTTGCTATCGGCTGCAAATCACCAAATCTGCTTGCTATAGCCTTTCAATCGCTGGATTTTTAAATTTTGGTGGGTAAATACCTTGGAATCGGCTGAATTTCTGTCCGAGAGCTCAAAAATGCTCGTAGCGGCCGTAAAATGCTACTTTTCGGCCGTTCCGGCCCAAAATCGTCGATTTTACACGATTTCTGAATTTTGTCGACCAGAAGCCTTGCTATGGGCTAGGATTTTTGCGGTTGTACAGGCTGCTGCTCACGGATCGCTGGGTTCGAGCCGAGCGCTTCCTGGTTTGCTGGTTGCTTACAGGCAGTAAATCGGGGTCCGTATCTCTCATGAGATTACGTAACGATGCTCTGGTTCGCGTTTTGGTGCACTGCAGGTTCCTGTAATTTGACTTTTGAATTTTTTAATTATGTAAGGATATGGGATTTAAATTAAAAGATTATGTATTCATTTTAATATGTATTTATTGATCTTTTTATGATACAATTTTTATCGGTATATATATGAATATGATGGGAATAGGAATTTGAATGATAGATTATGTAATTTTTAACAAATATATATTGATCTTTTGTGTATTACATTTTTGGGAGTACAATATGTATATCATAATATGACAAATAAGTAAAGTGAGAATAATGTATAATGATGATAAATGTATATTAGACAGCTATTTACAACTATTTAGATCTAGAGTATGTACATTATTACATTTTTTTTTATAGGATAAGTGTAATTAGATCAATTTGCAAAACAATATTTATTTAAAGTTAATTTTAAAAGTTATACATGTATTTTTAATATCTAGGACTATGAAACTTGAATTTTATCATTATATTGTTCGGAAATACAAAACTGGAGCAAAATGAGTTGAAATACATGGTTAAATATAAATATCAAATAGGATTTGTGCAAACACATTGCATTGTACAGATAGTTTGTGCCCTTTGTGTTTTATGTAACTCATAAGTCTTTGAACAAAATCAAAATGAAATATAGAGCAGTTATATAAACTTTTTTCTCTAAAAGTTGTATTTATCGATAAATAATAAATAAAGTATTTCTTAAATTCAAATTTCAATAGGACAAAATATATAGAGAGTTTTTTTTTTATCAGAAAATGTAGAGTAGTTTCATTACCATAGTTACAAAATGACAGCAATGTATTGAAGCGTTTCTATTATGAGCAAACATAGGGATAAGTTGTCAGACTCGTCAAACTGTCACATTTCAAAATGGTTGTATATACAATTGAAGAAAAAGTGGTATAATTTAAATAATCAAGTTTCAGATGTATTTGGTGCTACATTTAATAATCGATCCAGACCCTGTCTAGCAACAATTCGATTTTTTACTTCGGGAACACTTGAAAAATATGTGCAATGTTGAGAGGATGAATATCATTTTTGTAATTGTTTGGGATATTGTTTAGAAGTTAATGGTGTCAATTGATAAGTTAAAACAAAAATTCCTCACTAGTGTAATGTAGTTCTTAATTGCATAAACATAAATAATGTCTCATTTCTTTAATTCATAATTTAATATTTATTTTAGTCTATATTAATTATCCATATGTATACTTAAAAACAAACGCTTTAATACATTGCTGTCAATCATTTTATACTGTAACTATGGTAATAATATACCTTATGTTTAATGATAAAATAAACTCCCGGTGTATATAAAACAACTTTATGTAAAAAATATAGGAATTCTAAGATAAAAGACGGGAAAGTTAATAATTTGTTGTGATAAATGTAAATTTAATATACAATTTGATTTATATTATAAAATGCTTATGAATTGATGAAACATACATATTTTCCTTGCTCCAGTTTTTATTTCTTATAAAATGTATATGTAATTTGATAGAATCATAGAGATGCTGTAGGTATTGTCTGTGAAATGTATTTAATGTTTACAGTATTAACAATATAACTTTTATACATACATAGAAAAAATATGAATTATAATATTGCAGATGATATAAAAGTTTTTAATTTTTGTGGAAATGATTTATTTTTCATGACTACTTTCTTGATGTAAACGAAAACGATAAGGAATTATGTTATTATATTTATATTTAAGGATGAGAGGGTCAAAGTCAAAATAGTGTGCCATATTTTAGAAAAAAAATGATCTAAGTGCAGAACGAAATTTTAATTCAATTCCTGGCAAGATAGGAAGGAAGGATTACATGGAACAGTCATCTGAAATATTTTTTGTTTACAGCCATACGTTTTCCTTAAATATAATATTTGATGGCAAAATTACACTAAAACCATTATTTTTATTTTGGATATCAATACGTGGAGTTATTATATTTGCAACAATGATAAATTAGGCACTCCAGAATGTGGTTTCTCAAAATGAAAGAAGAGTGAATTACACTATTTGGTTTTTGACCCCTTAATATATTAGTTCAATACACCAATCCAATTATTAATAGTGAATACATACATATAACTTTCATATGATGAAAATGTCTTTTAAGGTCTTATAATAAATTTGGACCGATGATGTTTAGAATGTCGTAAATTTTATGAAAATAAATATGTTTTAAAATCAGCAATACTGTTTTCGATATACTTCTTAAATTAGCATGTTAATGATTTGATTATTTATTATTATTTTTGAGGGAGTGTGAACTACGGAAGCTACAGTTGATGGTGAAGGATTTTTGTATGGCTTGCAGAAGGATTTGGTTGTGTTGATGCCCCGTTGTTGAAAGATGGTGAAGTATCCACAGTTATGGAGACGGTTATGGATGCCTGGAAGAATGTGGAATGAAGAATGTACATGTCGATCATCTGAAGCAAAAAGAATAAATACATGTACATATAGTAGGATTTTTATGTTATTTGAATGGAATATTTTTTTATACATTCTTAAATAATATGTTCATAAGTTTAGTGTTATTCAGATCATTGATGTTTTAATAGGTAATAATAGGAAATTATTATTATTATAGCAAATTTTTGGAGTAACAAATTTTAAACTTTTTACCTTCCACCACCTTTATAGGTAAGGAAGATATTGTCTTTGGTAAAAAAAATGATTGTGAGTTTCTAATGTTTTGGGGGTCCCTAGAATACTAATTTACTATTTTTACGATGATGTCTGTATGTATGTGTGTGTGTGTGTCTGTGTGTGAGTGTATGTCGCGATCATTTCGGAACGCATTATATAAATTATAATTTTTTCGTATTCCTCGAGTTTCGATGCATATTATGCAGACGTGATTAGATTTTCTTCTTTTAACGCTGTTAAATAAGATTTATTGACATATTATTATAAATTTTAATACGATGTGATTGCACTTTATACTTCATATTCAATAGATATAGAGTTAAAGAATTATAAATATAATAAATTTCATAAATCAGCCAGCTATGCTAATCGTGGAAACTGCTAATATATTTAGATAATTCAAATTGACAGATAGTATCAATGAAAAGAAAGTGAATGTGACAGAGATGATAATGTTAAGATAGATGCTGGAGAAGACATGGAAAGCTAAGGTAATGAATTAAAGGATAACGGAAATGGCTCGAGTGATAAAGTATCTAGAGATATAAGAGAGACGATTACATTGGTTTGAACATGTGATGAGGAGAGATGAAACATATATTGGAAGAAGAATGTATTGCTTAGTATTAGAAAGTAGAAGAAACAGGGGAAGACCAAATATAAGATGAAGGACTGTATTGCGGAAGACTTGAAAGAAAAGGAACTGAATGAGGAAGACACGCAAAACAGAAATGAGTAAAAGAAGAAACAAAAATAGCGACCACTAACGAATGAGAAAAGCTAAAGAATAAGATGTCAGTGTCAAGTGTAATTTGCATAGTTTGTTTATGAAATAATTTTACTGGAAATATAGGATCTTTTGAAAGAAAATTTATGTATGGTAATTGTACATAATTCACAGGATTGACGGAAGGTATTATGCTGGCCACATCAGATTTTTATATATTGTAGATAATATATGTTTCTATGAACGATATTACATTGATGATAATAATAATAAATGTTTTAAATAAAAAGATAACAAATGTTGTTCAAGTGTAAATAATGTATTCAGGATTTTAAAATGATAATTACCATTTAATTAAAAATAATGGAGCTCGTAGAATGGCCATCTCCAACGATGAAATCTGCATCCAGGATCATCTGAAGACAGTCTGCATCTTCTTCAAGTCGTCAATTCATCTCTTCGTCCTGGAGTTCAATTGGAAATTAAAATAAATTAAAAAATGGTGTAATGGTTATCACAAAATATATTGTATTGTATAAATTCTATAAAAATTAATATCATTTTTGTATGTAATGGATTTAAATGATAATTATATGCTAATTATTTATATTTATATCAATTTGATTTGTTGAAATTATTTAATTTACAAAATTTAATAACAGAATTGTATATAAACTTGATGTGAAATTCTAACAATGTAAATTTGAATTGCGATGCTCTGCAACAGTGTGACCATCTCCAATGCTGAATCTGTTTCCAAACCTCTCTGTAACTGTTTCAAGATTATCTGCATTTGAGGACTCCAGCAACTTGAGTAGCTCAACTCAGCTTTGTAATGTTCTGCAACAAATAAAAATTAAAAAAAAATGCGTATGAAGATATTTGAAACATTAAACATAATACGATTTTAATTATTTGCAGGAAGATTTCTAAATAATATATCAATAAATAATTCCAGACGGTTTTGAAATAAAACGTTTTCGTTTGTGATAATTTGAATTTTTGGTTCATGTTCAGTATTTGTAAAAGAAAACCTGAATTATTAAATTGTAAAATCGTTAAATATGTTAATAACTTATATACAAGGTTGAAAATAATTTTAATTATTATATAAAATCAGTTATTAATAAAGTGTTACGTATTTTTTCTGAAATTAAATTTTGAAAATAAATTTACGTAAATATATAACAAAATATACCTAGCAAATTCGTAATGATATATGTACAATACATACATACATATAGAACAATATTATATGTATACCAAATAGGAAATAAAATGTACGTAGGTGCTAAAATATACCTATACAATTGAATTATGTACAATAGCAAAGATTGTATATTGTTAAAATTTTCAATATTAAATATAATACAGTAAATTAAAATATGAACAATTACTGTAATAAATCAAGTCTCCAGGCTTATTTAAAAATAATAATATATCCTATTCATGTCTTCTACGTCCTGCCTAAGTTGTAAAAAAATGCGAAGTAATCCAAATTGATAAAATCTAAACTTACTATGAATGAATAATATCTGTATGTATTTGTCCGGGTCCTCCAGGTCTCCAGAAGTTATCTCCAAGCACCAGAAAGTCGTCTTCGAAAATGCAGTACATGATTACACCAGACATACGTCTATACTCTAGGGCTGTAAAAATAAAACTGACTAAATTAGACACTGTAATAGAGGAGTATTAGATAACTATTGTAATTAAATTATACACTCAACAATTTGCAAAGCAACAAAATAAATGAAGACAAATAATAGCTATAAGAATTACATAAATATGGACGTAAAAACAATTTTCCCGAAAATAAGGAAAACCTAAAAAACTTTTAAAACAGAGAGAATATTGTATTTTCTCGGTACTTGTTAACATTTGTAGGGCGATCTTGATTTCATTGGCGTGAAGATGGAATATGGAATCCCCGAAGAAGATGCGTCCTATCAGTCCTTGTTAATGCATGGCGACATATCAGGACTAGTGATTTATAAAATCAACAATACACGGAATGAATATAAAGAAGAAAACAATACCTCTCGCCACTTCCGTTTCTTGTTACATAGGTTTAGGGCGCGAGCAAAATTTTAAAAATTTGTTACTTGCCGAGGAAAATTACCCCCATAGAATTGAAAAGTTACTAAATTTAGAAAAATAATAGAAGATTTTTTTAAGAATCTGGTTGTCCAATTATTTTCATCTCTTCTCAGTAATGTCCGATTGAGAAATACGTAGTTAAACAGGTAGTAAGTATTATAGTTTTTGAGAAATCGTCCTTCCAACTTCCGTACACACACACACACACACACACACACACACACACACATACATCCACACACAGACATCATCGTATAGATATTAAAATCGAATTGTAGGGACCTTAAAACGTGTTTAATCATTAAAATCTGGATATGCGGTTTTTAGCATGAACCCAATATCTCTACAAAACTGATGTTTCTCTACATAAAGGGTTTTCCAATAAGAGGTGTTATTTTGAATAGCCAGCTATTTCGGTAGATGTCGCTTTTGAAGCTGACATTTTTTGACATTTGACAAGTAGAAACTACGCCATTAATAAAAATGGAACGATACACGCTTCAACAACGCATTGAAATTATTAAAATTCACTATAAAAATGGTGAAAATTTGGCAGAGACGGTTCGTAAAACTCGACAATTTTTGGGTCGTCGTGAAGCACCTTGTCGGACCGCAATACAGAAATTGGTGGAAAAATTCGAGCTGTTGGGACAAGTTAGTGATGTGAAGAATAAAACCCGTGCACGTCGCTCAAGAACAGCCGAGAATATTGCTGCTGTAGCCGAAAGTGTTGAAGAAAACCCAGGTTTGTCCATTCCTCGGCGTTCTTTGGAATTAGGCATTCCACAAACGTCATTACACCGTATTTTGCATAAAGATTTGGGTCTTAAGGCTTATAAAGTCCAGTTAACACAAGAACTCAAGCCGGCCGATCATCAACAACGTCGTGTCTTTGCTGATTGGGTCGTTGAAATGCATGAAAATAATCCGGAATTCCATCGAAAAATCATCTTGAGTGATGAGGCCCATTTCCACCTCGGTGGCTTCGTCAACAAACAAAATTGTCGCATCTGGGGCTCAGAAAACCCAAGAGTTATTGTTGAAAAGCCTCTCTATCCTCAACGTGTGACTGTTTGGTGCGGTTTATGGTCCGGCGGAGTCATTGGACCTTACTTTTTCGAAAATGAGGCTGGAGCAACAGTTACGGTGAATGGATTGCGCTATCGAGAGATGATTAACGATTTTTTATGGCCGGAATTGGATGGTATTGATCTGGACAACGTTTACTTTCAACAAGACGGCGCTACGTGCCACACAAGCAACGAAACCATTGATCTTTTACGGGAAAAGTTTCCGGACCGTGTTATCTCTCGAAGAGGTGATCACAATTGGCCACCGAGATCTTGTGATTTAACACCTTGCGACTTGTTTCTTTGGGGCCACGTGAAAGAGAAGGTCTACGCCAACTGCCCAGCGTCGACTCAAGACCTCAAAGATGGAATTCGTGAGGCTATCGAGGACATAGGACAGCCACTTTGCGATTTGGTTATGGAAAATTTCATGAAAAGGATATTGTCCTGTCAGCGTGGTCGTGGTGGTCATTTGCCTGATGTTATTTTCCACTATTAACGGCATACCTTCCTCTTTATAATGAAATAACCATCCGATCATTTATATTAAAAAATGGCATTTTTCTTTGAATATCAAAATAACACCTCTTATTGGAAAACCCTTTACTTGTACCTTCTTTATCTAAGTAAGATTTTCGCTATGATTAAGATTTCGAGTATTTGTTAACACCTAATTTACACCACTCTCGAGAAATTTATTCACAAATGCAAAGAACAAATGTTCGGAGTCGTTTGTGAAATAATTAGTAACTCTGCAAGTTAACTCTCTGCTATCAGAAGAAGCAAGCAAATCGCTCTGATAACTAATGAGAGATTTTGTGACTATTCCAATTCACGGTACCATTTCAAGATACTTCTGTTTTTAGTAGCTTCCGTAATGCATATTTAGAACAATACATATAATTTATAATCGACTGTTAATGACAAATTCAAGGTAAAAACTACGGTATATAATTCAATTTTGGTGATCTGTGTCCTCTGACTTCCTTTACGTATAGTTGCAGAGTCGTTAATGTCGTCAAATGATGAGTAATAAAGACAAAACTGTTATCAAATTGGTTAATGTATATGTATGTCATGCATTAAGAATTAAAATTAATATCTTATTAGATTACCTGTGTTTATATTTGTAATGAGAAACAGTTTTTAATTTTAAGTACATCTTATAAGGATGACGAATTGTTGTCATCGATAAATATATGTTATTATTCTGTAATTACTAATTTATTATAATGTATTATGATTAGCAAATTATCATTATAGAATATACATTAAAATTTGAGCTGTAGATTGGACATAATGTACAGTAAAAAAAATCTGTTGTGGCCAGTACAATACCTCTTGCCACTGCCGTTTATGGTTACATAAGTATAGGGCGCGATCAGTTATGTGACATTGTTGGTCTTGACAAGCAGATATGGGGGCCCTTGTCAAAATGACAGTAATTATTTACATAAATATCAAATGTCATAATTTTTCACGTGGTTAATTTGTCACCAGAAATATGGAATTTATTTGTGGAGGAAAATAAATCACATGGAATTGGAATATCATGAAATTTGGGATGGAAAATTGATATGTTCAACAAAGTCACATGCTGCTCGCGCCCTATAAATTTCTCACGTCTTTTATGTTTAGATTATTTTTATAATTTTAAATTTATTTTTTAGGAAGTTTTCTCCTACACTTCTAAATGTTCGAATTTCTTCCAATTTCTTGACGGGATTTCTGATGGGTATATGTATATAGCTATAATTTTAAATATTTAATTGTTATTATTGTTATACAGCAAGAAATAGTAAACTTACCAATATCACAGAAAAATTCTTCAATAATGTCAGTTAAACTTCTTCATTTAACGTAAAAGCGTAACTTGGCGTTTTACTACTATGTTGCCAAAAAAGAATATCTAAGATTTAGTTTCAGCTAAAATCTACATTAAACTATATTCGTACTATGACAAATTTTGAATCGGTTCTTATCCACTGTCATGTGTTTAGTTAAAATAGACTTAAGGTCAAGTTTTAGAATTGAGCTGCCAATACCGCCCAAATAGGTTTATGAACTACTGTAGGTTTTTGACACTGACATTTTTCTGTCATTTACAAACATCTGATGGTTACTATGGAGTTGTTTAGGCTCTGAAATGTATTACAACAAATTATTTTATATATTACTTTATTATCTCAATATATAGAAGGTATAATAAAATTTTAAAATGTATCAAATAGAGAATTAATACTAATAATAAAAAAATTCAAAAAAATTACATTTAGAATTTGTTTTTAAGATTCTATTACTTCCGGTTTTCCAATTGGTACCAAAATCTTCTTAACTCTCCCCATTAACGTTAGATTGAGGAATCCGTAGCCAAAGAGGTCTTTATTCTTATAGAATTTTAGAAATCGTGCCTCTAACAACTTGACACACACACACACTATGGACCTTAAATCGTGATATTCAATAAAATCTTAATATGCGATTTTTATCATGAATTCAATACCTCTTTTAGCGAGATGTAAAAATGTATTTGTACATTTTATGGAAAAATATTGCTGTTAAATGATCTGTTAATAATCTTCACATATAATTTATTACAAATTTAGTACAACTATGATATATGTATTTTTATGAAAATGTCAACATTTTTGCAGTTCCGACGTTGATTGTTACACAAATGCATTTTTTTCTTAAGTAATTATAAGTGAAAATATCAATTTCACAACAGTGTGCATTGTAATGAGATTATAATAGCAGATACGTTTTGTGCATTGGATGCAATTGATCAATGAAAGTATTGATTCATTCATGAAGAGAAATGTAGAATCCAGTACAAATTACGAGTGCAATAATTACATGCATATTATATCATGGATGCAGTGGAAATTGAAAGTTCAGCTTTGATACTGTAACTAATATTTCCTGGGATATTTAATTCAAGGCAGGGTCGCTGATATTTAAACTGTTTTGGTTCAACAGTTGAGTGAATTCTAAAAACAGGATGCTTACGCTTAAATGTATTTTTTACCTTCCGTCACCTTTAGGTAAGGAAGGTATTGTCTTTTGTCAAAAATTCGATAGTGAATTTCTAATAAATAAGAACTTTTTGGGATCTCGAAAATACGAATTTACTATTTTTACGATGATGTTTGTATGTATGTATGTATATGCGTGTTCCAAAAATTATAATTATTTCGTATTCCTATTCGTATTTTGGTTATAAATGGTCCACCGGAAGTACTTTCATTTGTAACTTTTAACAGTTTTTCTTGAAAAAACCCAGTTTACTTAATGCTAGACAACACAAGCGGTTTATTATGTTATTTGAGGAATTTTATTCTTTCAAATTCATTTTAAAGGTATGCTACGTGAATATACCTAGCTAGTAAGTGTCAAAAGCATGACTTTTAATTCTGTCTACCTTTTTGCTACAACTTAGCGTTAGCAATACATGCTGTGTTCCATGTGGTGAACGCACCCAATAAAGCGTTTATTAATAAAAAAATCATGCATTAATAGGGGTCATTAATGAATGATTTTTTATACATTAAGATAGCCTATTAATAAACGGTCGACGGAAAAATGTATGTAATGAACCTAATTCAACCATTTTGTATAGGGGGTATTAAGTATTAAATAATAAATAAAATAAATATTCTAATTTTGTAATTACGAGTATTATAATAATTTATATGTATAAAGTTATTGATAGTGATTTTTATTTATATTAATTTTGAATGTATTATTTATATGTTGCATGTTATATATGAGAATAATGATGATACATATCAATAAATAATTATTTATTGCATAACAAAAATTATTCATATATTTTTTCATTTTCTCTTTATAAAATTTATTAATTGGGTTTACTTAGGACTAAATTATAGCAAATTAATTTTTTTATGTTAAAAAAATAGTTAATATTATTGTTGACTAAAATAAATCTACTACGACTATATAATAGAAAATTACTACTCCGGTAAGCCGGTAAGTGTTCTGATCGACATCAAATTTGAAAATGATTTCCTATGGGTGAGCCATTATAATATATTAATACATATGTTAGTCCTTTAAATGATTATCTTTTCGCACAAATCTCTGTATTATTTAATTCCCGAACAAAACAATGACCACAGCACATCAGATCAGGGTCAGAGCTTAGTCTAGCCCAGGAAGGTCACATGTGATATCGAAACCGAACCAATATCACACGCAGTGCCACAGGTGCATTATTAGCCGCAAAACATTCGCGTGGACAACATACGATTGTGATCTGATCATTGTTGATGATGTGTTACCGTGGTGATGGACTCGGATTGTTTGTGTTGCACTGCATTGTGGGATATGCTATCGGGACGTATGTAAATGGTAAGATATAGCACAGAATAAATGATTTTTTTCATGATATCGGGAATAAATATTGTGGTTCTATAGTAAAATCAGATCAGGCATATTATTATTTCAAATATTTTGAGATTCAATTTAAAAATTTGTCGGCTTATTGAATATCAAATTTTGATTTTGAAATACTTTTCAGCAAGTTTTGATAGTTGATATTAAGCAGGAATTGATAAAATGACAAAAAAGAATAAATCAATACTGTTTAATGAAGATATTTTATTTCTCAAAAAAAAATACTACGTTTGTCGATAGGGGTATATTTGCTTTTGCCATAGAACCCCATAATTAAAACATTATTAATCAAATGAAAGGTAATTAGAGAGCAAAGATAAAACAAATATGTAATGACTTCAATGGATTCTGGGTTTAGGTGGTAGAACTGTAGAACACTCTACTGTACAGGGTGTTTAAAAAATAGAGGTCGCGGATTTAAGGGTGGATAATACATCTCAAAACAATAAAAAAATCTGATGTGACCAACACAATACCTCCCGCCATTTACCCATAGGGTCTCGTTGCCGCGTGCCTGATGTCTGGTCGCGAATCTGGGGAATCCGATTCGATCCCGATCAACGCCAAATAATTCAAATTTTAAATGCCATAAAATTAACCCTTGTGGTAAACGCCCGCATAATACAAATATGTCATCATCACTACCGAAATGTGTGTACAAATCGTATTAGCACACCCAGCAATGGATAATATGCCGTAATAGTATATTTATTTATTTCTTTATTTAAATATATACCTGCTAATGTATATTAAGTTCCTTTCCATAAAACAATGGTTCTATATACAATTTTCCTTTTAAAACGTTACTATTATTAATTTGAAATGATTATTTTTTGACAGTGACATTTATCTGTCAGTTACATACATTTGAGCTGAACTATGTAACCATGAAGATGTGTTTAAAGCATAAGCTCCGAGATATAATTTTTATATTCCATTATAAATTTATCCATAAAATATATAGAAAAAATATTAAAGCATACCCGTAGAAAATGGAATAATCTTTCATTTTTATAATAACAAATTGCGAAAAAATTATATTGAAAGGTATTTTTTAAAGAAAAACTATCTTGAGCTTCAAGTAAACTGCCATTTCCAGTTATTGCCACCAAAATCTAATGGCTTGGCGTGGTCATTTACCAAAATCTCGATATGTGATTTTTAGATCCCTATACCTCCCTTATCAACGGTAGCGGGAGGTAAAATTCATTTAAACATATATCCGGAAATGCCAAGTTTCAGAGCTATAGCGATTTTAATATTTTATTTCTGTCATATACTCGTACAACTCATACTTCTAACATTACAATAAAATAAAAGTGGTCGTTTACAATGGAAAAGAGTCAATTATAAATTATAAAAAATATTCAAAATGTCCACCTTGAACTTCAATACAACATTCTAATCTTCGTCTCATGGATTGACGAATACGTTCGAAAATTTCGAGTTTAATGCAGCTATTTAAAATTCTTTGACGTAAGTCATCGATGTTATTGACTGGGGCTGAATAAATTAAACTTTTCAGATAAAAACAATAACAATAATTATGACAAATAAGGAAAAACAAAAGACTATCTTCAATTGTTTTCCATTGTAAATGGTCACTATGATTTTAATGTAATGTTAAAAATTTTAGTTGTATATGTTAGAAATAAAATATTAAAATCGCTATAGCTCTGAAACTAGGCATTTCCGGATATATGTTCATGTGAACTTTTTTTTTTGAGCTGTATTATCCACCTTTAAATCCGTGACCTCTATTTTTTGAAACCCTGTATATAGGAGGATCCTGGATTCAAATTCAATTTCTGGATTTTAGAGTCTCAGAGTAACAGAGTATGTATTTGAGAAATTGTGATTACAAAATTTTCATTTTAAAAGTGTTTATTCTCAAGAATCTCAATATGCGATATTTAAAACGATTCTAATATATTTTTTTATGACAGATAGGTGGTAAAAACTTGTAATAGAGTTAGAGATTGTATATAAATCGTTATCTATTATCCCTCAATTGAAGATCAAAATAATTTTAAAACGTTTTGCGTACCTAGAGTGTTCTATTAATACCAATGACTTTAATATAAATACTTAATATTTTATATTCATATTCGCATTCCAAATAAGTTTAAGAAGCTAATTTAAAATTCGGATCATGCAAGACTTATGTTTGGATTATTTTCATGTTGTTTACAGATAACAATCTATAGTATATTTTGCCTACCAATAAAATTATTAAAACGTTATTCAAATAATTTTCTAAAAACAAAAAATCTGTTGTAGCCAGCACAAAACCTTTCGCCATTTCCGTTTTTGGTTACATAAATATAGGGCGCGAGCAGTTATGTGACTTTGTTGGCCTTAACAAGCAGATATGGCGGCCCGCGTCAGAATGGCAACCTAGTACATAGATGTCACATTTCAGAATTTTCAAGTGGTTAATTTGTCACCAGGAGTATGGAATTACTTGTCTAGGAAAATAAACTACATGGAATTAGAAAATCTATGTACATAATTACTAGCTATCATTCTGACACGGGGTCCCATATCTGCTTGTTAAGGCCAAGAAAGTCACATGACTGCTCGCGCCCTATTGTATTTAACATTTCTTTTATACCTACACTCTACACCAAAAATTCTACTTATATCTATTATTCATATGTATATTTTTTAAATTTAATTTCATTCTATGAAGAAATTTTGTTGTTTCCAATTCATTGTCGGGATTAATTACAATAAGACATAATATATGTATGTACTTCCCAGAAAAAGCCTTAGAAGAATTTTTCCACGAATCTGCTACTACTTCCGGTTGTCCAATTGTTACCAAAACCTTTTCAACTCTTCCCATTAATGCGCGATTGACAAATACGTAGTTAAACAGATATTAAGTCTTACAGTTTTTGAGAAATCGTCCTTCCAATATATACATACACATACATCAATACATACATACATACACACACACACATCATCGTAAAAATGTTAAAATTGGATTGTAAGAACTTTAAAACGTGCTTATTCAGATTTAGATATACGATTTTTAGCATGAATCTAATATCTCTCTTAGCGAGACGTAAAAATTGAAACAATAAGCCATTAATTTTAATAATCCATACACATGAGTAAGTGTAACATATGTTAACACATACGTACACGTGTTTTGATTAGGATATAAAAATAATGACAAATTCATGTTTGGTAATGAAAAAGAACAACAAATTCTACTAATTTTGGAACGTGTGGAATTTAAAAACAATTATTTCGTAGTAAATCAATTCATGTTTTAGGAATTTTGTTTGTCAATTCAGTACAATTGAAGTTAAGTCATTATAATTCTGAAAAAACAACATTATTAAACCTGTTGGAAAAAATAATGAAAATTTTGTTAGTTTAAATGAATATTTCAAAATAGAAATGTATTTTCCACAATGAATAACATGAAATACATATTGTTGCCATTGCGATAATGACTATTGAATTAAATAGCAATTTCATTCAAATTGAAAAATTATTCGCTTTTTCCATTTAATTCACAAAAAAATTTATTCCAATCCAATAATTCACATTATCAATTCACATTTTGGACGAAGTGCCCTACATTAACTAATATATATTATTGTATCAATTAAACAATGGAGTGACAAAAACGATGCATTTTACAACAAAAATAATATCACGTAATATGTGTTATTTTTGACAATAAATTTCATGTGTTGTTAATTATGTTTCGGCACTAAAATTATTCAAAATATCCGGAAACTTTTCAATGAGTTTTGACCTGCCTAAAAAAATTGACATGTATTTCTGGTCTTTTATAACTATGATAAATTAAGTAGATACAATTTTTCAATTCAATGTTTTTTATGTTGATTATAGTGTACTTCTACTATTGTACTCGTATATGTTATTTCAATTTTATTATGTACGAACATTTCTCCTATGACACGTTTCTTTACTAACATTATTGATAAGTTTTTAGCGTCAAAATGTAGATATCGTTAATCATCAAAATTATTTTGGTACTATAATTATTTATGCTTTGAAATAATCTCTGAAAATTTCTACCATTCTGGTCGTTTAGTTATTGTTTAAGAGTCATTTGTATCAGTGGAATTCTTACATTTAAAAGACAATAGGTCTACGCGAATTAAAGCCGAATTGGATGCTGTTTATGGGGACCCTATCATTTGCCACCGTGAAAAGATGGGCGAGTGAATTTAAACGTGGTCGTATCAGCTTGGTTAATAATGAGCCATCGATACCATCGAAAAAGTTCACCAAATGTTATGTATAAATTCCATACATAAATTTTCTTGCAAAAGATTCTAAATTTCCAGTAAAATTAGTTCATATACAAACTATGCAAATTGCACTTGACACTATCTTCTACTTCTTTAGATTTTCCCATTCGTTAGAGCTGTTTTATTTTTTTATTCCACTCATTTCTGTTTTGCATGTCGTCCTCATTCAGTTCCTTTTCTCTCAAGTCTTCAGCAATATAGTCCTTCCATCTTATCTTTGGTCTTCCTCTGTACCTTCTATTACTAAGCTATTTATTCTTCTTCCAATATATTCTTCATCTCCCCTCATGACATGTTCAAACCAATGTAATCGTCTCTCTTTTACCTTTCTAGAAACTTATCACTCGAGTTATTTCCCTTATTCTTTCATTCCTTTTCCTATCTTTCCGTATCTTTCCCAACATCTATCTCAACATTATCATTTCCTTTTCATTGATATTGACATCTGTCTATTTGAATTATCTTTATAATTCTTTAACTCTATATCTATTGAATATGAAGTATAAAATTCAATCGAATCGTATAGAGAATAATAAATTCTTTAAAATTTATAAAACGTTGAATGTCAATAAATGATATTCAACTGCGTTTTTCAAGAAAGACTGTTCAAATTTGAGAAATGAGGATACTTCCGGTGCACCAATTATAACCAAAATCTAATCATGCCTGCATATGCTTCTGAACTAGAGGAATACGAAAAATAATTTTTGGAATGTTATTATTAATATATGCAGGCAGCCGTAAAATTTCCCGTCTTAAAACAATAATTTAGTATAAAATGTCTCAACAAAAAAATGATTATACTTTACATCAAGCATGAAATTATTTTTTCATTGTTTTCTTCCGCTAATAAAAAATGTAAACAAAACAAAATGAAGAGTTAAATTATATGTCCATGTTCAGATTTCTATAAATAAAAAAAATCATATTGTTATGATGATCATCCTCGGTTGAATGCTCGCGACCTTGAGGTAAATATCCGTCTAATATCTAAAACATACTAATTACAATATTATGGAATTATATTCATCTGTATAAATAATAACCGTGTATGGATTTTACCAAGAAATGGTTCCCATGAATCATATTGTGATTGACAATTTGAAATGCAATGGTCATCTTCAAACGATTTATTTAAGTTTGAAGGTAATCACGATTGGATGATTTTGTGATAAATTAAAAATGAATTTGTTTACTTATACTTACACGTCTATGTACTCGTATATGCATTGTGAAATATAGGAAATAATGTGTTTTACACAATGATTTATTTTAATTAAACTTTATAAAGAACAAAAAAATTGTTATTGGTTTAATGCAATACTTATTATGTTACCATTTTGATTGATTGCGACATCAGTAATCGGTCGGTGGTTTTAATTTAATGAAGTTTTCCCCGAATTTGGGCGAATCAACATAATGTGTTTTTTAACCTCTCTCTGAGAGAGGTATTGGATTCATAATAAAAATCGCATCCGGATATATAGATTTATAATATATAATAATCTGTTGTAATAAATCTCGCTGCCCAAACAACTACATGGAAACCAGTTGAAATATTTAAATAATATCAAAAATCAATAGTTTTAATGACATTACTGAAAGCTTTTTTTTTGGGCAGTACATTTAATATTTCTTATTGAATTATTAATTAAATATTTAAAATTACAAGTATATTAAATATTACATACATACTTTAAAAAAAAAAACGCTAATACTGTCAATGAATTTGAAGAATTTTGAACATATTAGAAGAGTAGGACAAAATGCCTTATAGAACGAAAGAAGAGATACAATTTGAATTATTTGTGTATACAAGAAATGTTAAGGTCGTTACTTATGTAACATAAAATGGAAATAGCAAAGGGTATTGTGCTGGTCACAACAGATTTTTTATATTGTATTTACAATACTTCTGATTCTTAATGAGAATATGTATAAAAATCTTAATGTTCGTCTAACACTAGTTATGGACAACTTTGTTTAAAGTAACTCCGTTTAAAAAGCTTTTTCGTAAAATAAAATAAATAAATAAATAAATATTTCATCACGGCATATTACCCATTGCTGGGTGTGCCAATCTGCTTCATACACAGATATCGGTAATGATGGAATATTTGTACCGTGCGGGCGCTTACCAGGCGTCACCTCACGGGCACTCATTGCTGGCGTGGAGAGTGCGCCACGGGGGTCAATTTTGTGCCATTAAAATGCGATGTAATTTTTGGCGTCGGTCGGGATCGAACCCGGGTCCCTTAGATTCGCGACCAGACACTCAGGCACACGGCCACGAGACCCCATAGCTTTTTCGTTCAGTGCTTAATTGTCTAGGTTCATATATTGAGCCTAAAGCGCTAACTACAGTAGGTATTCCATTATGATACCGATATCACCGATTTCAGACTGAACCGTTGCCTAGCTAGGGTTTTCCTATATTCAAGTATAGGTACAGCTTAAACTTATACTTGTGTATTTTGGATTTCACCAAACTAAGTAATTAAATACTACTATTAAAAATATTAACAAACTTATTAAATTTTAATAAATGTTAAGGAAAGATTAATGACTTGGGCATCGGAAAACATATCTAGCTAAGAATTTATAAATCAAGGTAGTCTATTTTTTTGTTGTTGATGAAAATAAAATGCCTATATGAGTGTACATTGTGACTGGGTACATAGGTATTAGGTACTAAAATTTTAGGAATCGGTGTAATCGGCCATACCTTAGTAATCATTTGTAGTTATTATTTAATGGCTCTAGTTGAAATTAGACTGTCTTAATTTACTGAAAAATTATTCCTGAACTGCACTCTTCAGATGCTATGAGTGTTCGAAAAGTTATTTTACGTTTATAATTTTTATTCGTAATATTTATTTATTTTAATTTTTGTAGGGGAACAAGAAGATTGGAGTACAAAATTCGCACAACCCTATTATCCTGCTCCACAAGGTGGTCAACTAGGAGTAGGGGCAGGATGTTCTCAGACAAGCCAATGTGTTCCGTTATCGGCCTGTCCACCTCTACAGACCCTACTGAGTCACACATGTGTTGATCAAAATAGGTTTGTTTAGAGCCCCCATCCCCTACGCAGGGCCTTATTACCGCTTAGGCCCACGAGACCACGGCCTAGGGCCCGCTTTGAAATAGCCCTCGCAGGGCCCGGTTGCTATGAAATAATTTTTAATTTACGTACTTTATTTTTCAATTTTGATTTCTTATTATACCAAGATACAAAGGATCTGCGTTTTATTTAATATGGCCAATACAATGTATAATTTATGCAGACATTATTTCCTAGCAGGGCATCGAACCCGCCAAAAACTGGGTTCGGTTCAGGTTCATATTAATTTGTTTTTAGAAAGATGGATTCTGGTTCAAGCATGAAAAAAATTAGAGGTTTTGTTCCGGGTTCAGATATAGGGCTCACGGTTCGACCGAATGAAAATTGAATCAATGTTTTTCTTAATATTTAAAATGTGAACACGAACATAATTTTCACGAACAATCAACACAGGCAGCAATGCGGATGCCGAAGGCGTCGATAATCGGCTGGTATTACAATTATGCTAAAGTTTCAAACTGAAAATGAATCCGAACCGGAGCTGAACCCTGAACCTTAATTTTAATGCCTGGTTCGGTTTCGACTCGGGTTCAACTGAAAAATAAATCTGAGGTTCAGTTCTGGGTTTGGTTTACTAAAATGTTACGGTTTGGTCCGGGTTCGATGCCCTGCTTCCTAGACTTATTAGTATATAATAATTAATTTATTGAAAAGCTTGGCTTAGATTACATTACTATTATTAATTTGAAATGATTAGTTTTTTGACAGTCACATTTATCTGTCAGTTACATAGAGTTGACATATGAACTGTGTAACCATGGAGTTGTGTTTAAATCGTAGGCTTTGAGATTTAAATGATAAATATGATTTATACATAAAAAAATAACTGATCTACACCAAAATGTAATGGCTTCTTCCATATTAGAATAAGGTAGAAATACAAGGTTTCAAATTTTTCTGAAAGATAGTATTTGAGTTAGAGCGTAAAGAGGATCCACATACAAACATCATCGTGACAATATTAAAATTGGATTGTAGGGACCTTAAAACATGGTCATCTCGATATGCAACTTTTAGCACGATCCCTATACCTCCCTACCAAAACGCCGTACCCATATTTGCAGCCGCGATGATTAAAGCTTCTGGCACCGGCTTCCATTTAGTTTTTTTTAACCAGCGTCAGTAGCCAAGGCATTTACAATTTAATTTACCTATTTATCCTTTTCTAGATTAGGCACTCTAGGCTGCGCGGGTATAGGCGGCGGAGTCGGTTCATCCGGTTCTGCCCGCGGTTCCGACATAGGCAACCTTCTCGTGTGCTGTCCTCGTGGTTACGCCTATACCTCTAGTTGGAACCAACCAAATCAACCAAGTCAGCAACCATCTTACTCACCTAGTACCATTGGAAGTCCTACCAGTAACCCAGCAAATGCTAAGAATGATAAAGTGTGTGGTAAACCTGTTGTACAAGGGGATAATTATCTGGGACTTGGTGCGCATCCATGGGTGGTGAGGATTGGATTTAGAAGTGAGTAAAATAATAATCTGTAAAGTAGTACATATTAATTTTACTTTTGCAATTCTGACGTTGCCTTATTGTAACCACTGCTAAGACAGGTGACTCGCTTTAAGAGATGAATTACAAATAATATTTAATGTGAGTACTTAACAGCCGGGAGTCAAAATTAAGTATTCTTTTAAATAATAACAATGCTGATTGGCTCAAATACCTGACCATGGTAAATAATAAGATGTCTTGTTACGAAGGTATAAAATAATAAATATATTTAATAATTAATTGATGTTACACTACCTTCCCCGCATTCACCATTGTCTATACAGTTACGACCCTATCCAGCGTGGTTATACAAAAACGAAAAAAAATTCAAATCGGTCTTTACGTATAGATTATACAAGTGTCAAAATTTGGATATCGCGATCGGCTTTTATTTCTTGCAAAAAATAGTCAGAAATATGTCGTGTTTGGCATCAAATGAGAGGCCCCATTAAGAGCATTTTGGGTAGGCATGTTGCGTAGGCAATTTGGGTGAGCATATTGCGTAGTTTGGGTGGGCAGTTTGAGTTGCAACAATTTAAGACTGGCGCTTACCTATGATGATCGCTACCTGGTGTTGGCTGATGGCGACTCACTGGGGCACGGGATTTACCTAATTAGACTTTTATTTATATAATTTACAAATTTACACTAAAACTATTTACAATAAATATAAACAATGATTTAGAACTACGTGGACGCCGTCCTGTCGGCGTCTTTTCTATAGCTATAAGTTGGCGCTAGCTATCACACTTACAAACCCAACTGACTTTTTTCCATCCGAGAATCGGAGAACATATTTCAACCCCCTACCTCGCTCTTTCCTCGAGCATATATGGGTACACCATCTTGACTTGGCCAGCCAAGGTAAAATAGGTCTTGTCAATCCTCCGGCTGATATCTGACACGGTGGTGGAACACATGGTCTCTCAAGCACTTGGAATCTGCGAGCCTTCTAGGCCCTTTTCACACTTTAAACTGCCAATCTCAATATATAATCACCCTAAGAACACTCACAAATCTTCAATGTCCAATCTGGCAAAGTGTTTCCCACATGTTGTCAAATTATTCTTGATACAGAGTGTAACCTGCCGCTCAATGAGCAATGGTTTGGGTTCCGTGACAGTTGGTAAAAGAAGACACCACAATTACTTCAAATATGACACGTTTTCTTTTTCCCGTTCGTTTTTAAGGCTGGATTTTTTCCTGAAATTTGGCGTATTCCAGCCCCAATCTAGTGGACTTCTCGGAGTCCGGTCCACTTCTAGGTTGACTGTTGGGTCTGCTTCCAATAAAACGTGTGGGACGTCCACGGATCTTCTACCTTAGTTGTTTCTTCGTCAACCGTCAGCTTCTCTCTGCTAACCATCCGGGTCACACCCTTCCCATGAACTATTGCGGCCTGCCGTTTCCGCCATATCTCTGCAGCCCACTACTTTGCCGACACACTGACATACAATATTTAATTCTATAAATAACTACTGGACGGACCTGTCACAAAAGTGGGCAGTTTGGATGGGAATGTTGCGTGGGTAGTTTGGGTGAGCATGTTGGGTGGGTAGGAGAGGAAAACTTTAGAAGACTGTTAGCGTCAGCACTTTGGGTGTAACTAGACAGATTGGATGTACGGACAGACTATTATAAAACTGTTGATGGAGCCTTAGGGTAAACTCGACGAGGCCGATATTTCGCTTGTAATATTACTATTGCCTATTCTACAATATTATGCAATAATCATACGAAACTATTATGATTTCAATTGTGTGGTGACCTTGGTTTAAAATATGATTTCTTATTTTGCAGACACTGTAACAGGAGAAATAAAATACCCATGCGCCGGATCTATTTTAAACAGAAGAGTTCTTTTGACTGCAGCTCACTGTGCCTTAGCTAAAGCAGACAACTATAAATTGTAAGTAATTTTTAATATATTTATCCAAATATTTTTTGTTTTGTTAATCTTTTCTTTAGATATTCCGTAAGAGTAGGTGAATGGCGAACGGATTCCACTTTAGATTGTGGTGAAGAATTTTGCGCTCTTCCTATTCAAGACATAGCATTGAGCCACGTTATTGTCCATCCAGGATATGAACAAAAAACATTTAAAGATGACATTGCCTTACTTGTTCTTCGTGCCGATATTAATTATACAGTCACGGCTCAACCTATCTGTATAGTTGATACTTGGTCTCAACCCAGCAACCAAGCTATTTTGGTTGGTTGGGGTAGGTCTGCTGGTCAATCAGGTATTATTATTTGTCAAATTGTTATTATTGCAAATAATGTTGATGAATTCTAGTGCAATCTCCACTGCAACAATCGATAGAATTACCAGTAGTACCTCTGCAACAATGTGTTAATGTTTATTCAAGAACAATTCCTATTACTGAAGACCATATTTGTGCTGGTGGACAATATGGAAGAGATGCTTGTGAGGGATTTGGTGGAGCTCCTTTAGTTGTGAAACATAGCGATGTTTTTTATCAGGTATTTATTTAACATTTTAGGCCCTACATGATCTGTAAATATTGTCAAATTTAACCAGTAAAATTGGTCAGAAGCGATGTAGAATGGTGAAAACGAAGTCAAATTCCAGAAATGTGTTATTAGATAAATTAAGTTTGATAAACGAATAAAATTTCAAAAATGAATTTATAGAAAAACTTAGTCAAATAACATGTGTTAATATTCAAATAAACCAATTCAAATTCCAGGGTAAATTTTTGGTAAACTAAATCAAAATCCAGAAACATTTTTTTAGATAAACTAAGTCAAATATTAATAATGAATTTTTAGATAAACTTTATCAAATTCTGGTCATAATTTTTTAGAGAAACTAAGTCAAATTCCGCATGTTAACTTTCAACTTTAAAATGAACTAATTCAAATTCCAGACTTTTAGATAAACTAAGTCGAACTCAGGAAATATTTTTTTAAATAAACTAAGTCAAATTCCAAAAGATCATTATTAAATAAAGTAGAACTTTAGAAGAACATTTCTAAAAAACTAAGTCAAATTCTGGTACTGAATTTCTTAATAAACTAAGTCAAAGTTTAGACTTGATTTTTAGATAAACTAAGTCACATACTGTTAATGAATTTTTAGATGAACTATGTCAAATACTAGACATGATTTTTATAGAAAATAAGTCAAATTCTGGAAGCTCATTATTAAATAAACAAAGTAGATTTCTGCAAATTCATTTCTAAAAAAATTCAGTCATATTCTGGGTTATTTTTTAAACAGACTAAGGCTTGATTTACATAAGCGGTACAATGACGGTACAATAACGGTACGATGACGGTAAGATATTTCTTGTTGCATTGTATTTTAATAGACCCGTTTACATCTACGGTCTCGGTACGATGACGGTATGATGACGGTACGATGACAGCACATTGATGTTCACTGATTTACATTAGCGATACAACCACAGTACAGTATAGTTTTGTTTTTATTGAAAAAAATATTGTATCATAGTGACAGCGTAGTACCTCACTAATGGGTTATATTCGATGAAATCGTTCAATTAATTGTTATACTTAGTATATTATTAATGTAAATATTCTTCTAGATTGGAATTTTGTCATTTGGTTCGAATCAATGCGGTGCGTCCGGAGTTCCCAGTGTATATTCAAGTGTAAAGAAATATTCGCAGTGGATTAAAGAAAATACACCTATTATTTATAATTAGATATTTTGTTAAGTGTTAAAATGTACATATCAATACATAGTTATTTATGTACAATAAATTATATTTTAAGAGTATTTGTACGTAATTCTGTAAAACTTAAGAATAATCTTTAATTAGTTTCTGATATATTTGCAATAGTGTTTTGTGTAATGATTATTTTTATATTAATAAAGTATGTTCACTTTTTTATATTATTGTCTGGTATATACTCAAGAAAAAGATTTGTTTTAAACTGTTATTTATTTATTAATTTGTTCTATTAAAAGATGAATATGTTAACAGCCATCAAAGAATTAAATATGAATCAAAATGGAAACACTATTTACATAGTTTACAAATACACACACTACTAGTAGGAAACTCTAGTTCAAAATTCGAGAATCATTGAGTACCAGCTCAAAGATGTAACGAGTATGTACAAACGTTGCCGAGAATGGTTTCATGTAGGTACATTCTTTGCACAACCAACAAAAATTGTTAATTTATAAACATATAGAATAGACTATACAAAAGTCCTCATTATTTGAGGAAAACAAATTTGAAGAAACGAACACTTTTGTACATTTTTGAATTAAACAAAATAAAATTATTTTCGCTGTGCCTAGGCGTCCTGACAAAGACAGTGCAGTCTGCCCCGGACTTCAGTTATGACGTCTCATTTGTGACATTGTTGGGATGATACTAGACGATTTCATTTATTATGTCTGAAAGTAGTCAGATATTTCTGATGACGTATGAGAATATTTTACGATTCTATGTTTGATATCAACGGTCTATTTCAAATAAATGTAAAGAAATAGTACCTTTAATAAAAGAAATCAACCTGAAAGAAATTATAGATGAATCTGCTACAAGAAATATAGTGAAACTTATTAAAAAGAAATAACAATAGTAAAAAATATTGTTGAAAACATTGTCATTGTTGCATTGTGTCAAGTTTAGGTCGTTGGTCTAAAAAATATACATTATGGCCTATGATAAGTAATTTTATTTTATTTCCGTGTATGTTTTCTATCGATAATATTTTCAGTTTCAATCGTTATAAATTTAAATTTACAGCGAGAAATTCAGCAAGAGGCCATTTGAGGAGACAAGCCTAAGTCCTACGTCAAGGAATATTTTATTAGAAACTTTTATTTCTTAGCAACGTTGCATACATACATACATACATACATACATACATACATACATACATACATACATACATACATACATACATACATACATACATACATACATAAAATCACCCGTGTCCCACTTAGTGGGTTCGCACAAACCCGATAACAATAAGAACAACATCAACATCATACTACAAATCCTTACTCTTAAACATATTAAAGTGACCGATTTTCGGTAGCGAAATACCGCATCCGGATCACAATAATAGTTAGGAAACAATTATCTTTCGCCACACATTCCTATCTAAGCAGACTTCTTTCGCCTCGGCCACACTCATAATCGCATTCATACATTCTTCTCTTCATACTTGGAAACTCTCTCTCTCTTTAAGCACCCTACCAATCACATCCATCCACTTACACACTGGTCGGCCACGCAATCGAAAACCCTCAACTTCACCAAGATATATACGCTTAACAAGCCGTTCACTCGCCATTGTCTCCACATGACCAAACCATCTTAACTGACTCAGACCAACTCTCTTAATCACATTGTTCCTAACCATACACTCTTCATACACTAAATTATTCCTCACGCGATCCCGTCTGACATACCCACATACAACATGTAAATACCTCATTTCCACGGCAGTCACTCTCTTTTTATGCTTTTCCGTCCATGCCCAGCATTCGCTTCCATACATCAAAGCAGGCACTAGCACTCCATACACTTAACCGAGCATCCCTTGATACGTTAACGTTTTGTGCAAACGTACCCAGAGCACCCATTACCTTACATCCCGCACTCACTCTCCTTTCTATCTCTCGATCAATTCGACCATCCCTCGACATCATGCTGCCCAAATATATAAACTCATACATTGCTATAGTAAATAACCCATAATTGAGAACACTGAAGAGAACATGAAAATGCTTTACATTTGTTTCTATTGGTTAATTTTTTTAACAACGTTGCTAAGACTTAACTTTCTTACAAAATAGGGCTGTTTATCTGTACTTGAAACATCTTAAGACATCTGTTCCTCTTCACGTACATTGACGACAACAGCAATAGAAAATTTCATGAAATTCTCCAACTCCCATGAAGAAAACTGGTACAATAGCTTCAGGTCTAATGCGATTGTGTTTGGTCCTCGTCCAAATAACAGAAAAACCGACAAATAAGACGTCATAATTGAAGTCGCGACCAGACAGCGGCCATTTTGTCGGGACGCCAGGAACACTGAATTATTTTATGTACAGTAGTAAATACAAATAAGAAATTCTGACATTGCATTATTGCAATCTTTTATTCTGCTCGTATATTTGGGGTTTCAAGATCAGTACACATTTACTTTAGAAATAGGAAGGTCAGTTACGATTTCTAAGAAAAATCTAATTTCGGTTTTGAACTGCGAAGTTTTAAACGAACGTTTGCTATGGATATTGAAACACACAAATAGTTATTGCTGGCGAAAGACACGTAGTTTTATACACACAAGAAATTTGCTACTAATGACATTGGTAGATTTTAAAAGAAGCTTCATTCAAAATGAGTAAAACTATGTATATATCAGTTTTAGACAAAAATATGTATATCTTCATAATCTCTTTTATATACTTTGTCGTTAAATATGCAAATATATTTCAGGAAATTGTTAAATGATTATGTACACAAAATGCTCTTACGGCTAGTACCTGCACTTAAAAATATTGCTTAAAACTATGTAGAATACGGTGCTTAACAAGTTTTAGAATTTTAATACGCACATTTTGGGAAAATCTACCAATGTGGATTACTATACACACATCTATTTGGACCCTTATAATTTTAAAAATCTATTCTAATCTACGAGACATTTGTACCTGCCATACAGAAAACACATTTGAACTCTGAAAAAATGGTAGGTAGAAATGTTTAATATAAAAATGTGAAATTTGTTCAAACTACATTTACAGGTTCAAGTTGGTCTTTGAAATAACATTTCAAGACCTCTATAACTTGCTAGTAAAGTGTAAAAGCCGGGTCCTCGCTGAAGCTTCATCGAAAGACTTTTTGTTGATTTTTCAGGTTTCTTAAAAAAATCCGGTTGATGATATACAGTGTGTCATATTTTAATGGACCCAGCAAATATCTCGCTTATTATTAAATTATTACTGAGTATTTACAAGTTGACATTTACCGTGTTACAATTGTTTTAGTTAATTGTTTTATTTCAAGCCATAATCACGGCTCACTATTCTCTTTTCGACTAGATGTATAAAAAAGTGCCCGCCATTTTACTTTTTAATAATGTAACATATGGATTATTTTACATGATTGTAAAGAAAATTTGATGTACTTTTCAAATTTCAAAATATAGTATGTTCCATTTGAAATTTCAAAGTTGATATTAATTACTAATAAACCGGAAGTGGTATCATGAATGTACATCCGTCATCAAGTAGCTTACATATTGCTGTATAAATCATGTTATATGAAAGAAATTACTAACTTAATAAATAAGCGAGATATTTGCTGGGTCCACTAAAATATAATACCATGTAGAGATAAAACAGAAAATTAAGATTTGATTTACGTTTTACCGAGAACGAAACATTCAGGAGTCTGATTCTGTAATGTCATATTTCATTTGAATTGAATTCAGATTTTGAAACTCTTACTTTGAATAAATGACCGAGAGATTGATTCAGAGACTGAAATCTCTCAAATATACGTTTAAAAAGTCAGGTCTCACCATACTTTGTAGGCATGCGCATAAGTCACTTGTGACGTCATAAAAGTTCGATGATAAATAATTAATTATAAATAAACGGGAACATAATTTTAACTTATAATTATTCATATATTTATGTTTAAAAAATATTTCACAAGAAATTTCAATCACGTTAAACTTCCCTATTATTTACTTGCTTCAGCGAGGACTCAACTTGATTTCATCAGCTATACGAATACTATTTTATTCTTTATTTATTATTATTTTAGTGCAATAAAAGAATAAAATATCAGAAGACTTGATTAAGATATGTGCATTCCTTACCTAGGGCAATCGGAAATGAATTACGACATACGGCACACAAACAACGGAAGTCGTAATCATGAGGTACATTTCAAATATTATTGTGCACTTATTTGGTATCAGAAAAATATTTAGAATTAGAATTTTTACAGGTTTTAAGCATTGGTGTTTATTTATAATTGCGTCTATAGAAAATATTATTAAAAAGGAAACTGAAAATTAGAAACAATAAAGAAAGAATTAAAAATGTAAATATGTTAATTATTGTTCAATTTTCAGTCTCCATTTTAAAATTTCTGAGTAGAAAAAAATCTTACTGAAATAAGATTATATATTTTATCACGGTTTTTATGTACAATACTCACTATATGACGTGATTATTAACAATAATTATCACTTTTTAAGATTGAATTATCAATGCACTAACACACATTAATTTCTACAAGTTTTCAAAACTTGAGGTGAGCTAAAACGAATTCACAAATGTTCAACATTTTATCATAATACTGTTTTAAAATATTTAGTGATTGTAGTCACTGAAAGTTGATTGTATCGACAATAATGAAAAATTAAAACTTATTAATATTTTTTGACTGGAAAGAGCAGGCATTTAAAAATTATTATAATTTTTAGTTTCACTTCGCGATAGGTGTATATTTCGGGCGTAGTTCTAACTGCCACAAATTTTAAATATAAATTGTTTTTCACTTACATGACTTCCACGATCTTCTTCTTACCTTCCAACATCCAAATGGAAACGAAAATACACTCAACTGATTGAAACACCAAGATCGACACAATTCCGACATCAAGTTGTGTATAAAGACGACATCCATTTCGTAAATAGTCAAAATTTGGCACTGGCATCACAAGACATCGCAGTAGGCGACTGCAACGATGGAGTACACGGTGATGGGTCAGGGTCAACGAACACGAGGTTGAGGATTTTTTAGGGGATATTGCTATTCCATGTAGGAACTTATATTTTGTTCAAGTTAGTCTTCTATATTGCCGCCGTTCCGTAAACCTGCTTTAAGTTCTGGGGGTACTTGCTTCCGGAAGCAGTCGTCGAGGAAGGTTCCCATACTGCGGTAAAGATGGCGCTTGACTCCTCCAAGGCTGTGGCTTTCGTCTGGGTACACCTAAAAGGAAAAATAGTATACGAGGCTATTAAATAACGAGACTGCACGCGCCGAAGGTGTCCTAGAGGGTTAGAGGGGGAAAGGAATGCAATGTTGAATAGCTGGAAGTGTCTACTATTCCGGTATGAAAACAAGTTTTCGTCGCTTAGTAGTATTTTTTCTATAGAGGTTACAAACGAACGTGTTTTTTTCTCGTGCCGATAACAATGTGTGACGAAAAATACGAGCAACGGATCAATGTGAAATTTCTCGTTAAATTAAAAAAAAACTCCGACTGAGTGCTATAAATATTTGTGAACACTTGGCACACTTCACATGATTTCAGTCCCTGAATCAACCTATCTGTCATTTATCACTATCAGAGACTGGCCCACTCAACCAGAACCACAGACGCGTTTCGCTGTTATTGCAGCTCATCAATGTGGTGTACTGACGCCTCTTGCGAAGCACTGAGACCGGTTGAGCGGGCGGATGATAAATATCCCACAAAGGTATTAAGCCTGCAGAAGTAACTAACCACATACAGAGCCATCTACCAGGAAAACCGCGAGCTTGGCTAGCAGAATAATAAAGAAAACTGTACAATGAACAATTTGCGACACTTGGTGAAGTTGTTCACAAATATTTAAATATTTAGAACAACTTCACCAAGTGTTGCAAATTGTACATTGTACAGTTTTCTTTATGAGTGCTATAAGTTGTTGAAAGAGGCCTATGGTGAGAATTCTCTATCTCGTGCGCGTGTTTTCCAATGGTATAAACGGTTTTCTGAAGGCCGAGAGATCACCGAAGATGACCATCGTCCAGGTCGATTTGTCTCTATTTCAACTCCGCAAACAGTGTCCAAAATCAATGAAATTATGCGCGGAGATAGTCGTCTGAGCATTCGGATGATTAGTGAAACTCTAAACGCCGATAAAGAAACGGCCGGAGTTGTGGAAAAACAAGTCGTGGATTTTGCACCAGGACAACGCATCTGCCCATAATGCGCTGTATGTGAAGCGTTATTTAGCCGCTAGAGGCACTTCAGTGATCGAACGCGGCGAGTACGGCACGTACTTGCCTGATTTAGCACCCTGTGACTTTTTTTCTGTTTCCGAAGATCAAGTCTGTCTTAAAAGGAACCCGGTTCGAGTTGATGGAAGAGGTGAAGCGAAAATCGGCGGAGCTCCTAAACGCTCTTACAAAAGAAGACTTCCAACATTGCTTTGACCAATGGAAAAAACGAATGGAACGGTGTGTGGCGAGGGGAGGGGGGTACATTGAAGGGGAGCATTCGATTATAAAATAATTTTTAAAATAAAACTCTTTTTCATAAGCAGTCTAGTTATTTAATAGCCAGACCTCGTATTAAGTATCAATAACTGTAATTGCTTAACGTTCGTGATGCTTATAACAATTTTTGCGCGATTGAAGTTCGCTAAAAATTTTATTTTTTATTTCATTTTAAATTTTTTTCATTATAAGTAGTATTATTGAAACTGAATATAGTAGGTAGCTTTACAGTATGCTATGACTTTATTGTTTTGTAATGATTTCATTGTTTGTTTATGCGTTTGATTGTCAACAGGCCCGGGAAACGCAAATGGCAGATACCGGGATAGCATTTTTAATTTTGCTTCCATGCACGAGATGGCGACACCATTATCGTTAGTTTGTCAATTTTTTTTCACTTGTTCGCGCGAATTGTGACATTTGTCATTATAAATTGAAACGATTCAGACAGTTTGTGTTTATCGTCTTGTATAGTTATTAATGCTTCCATGCATCAGATGGCGCCATTGATGTGGTTCCGATGCTTAACACGTACGTTTCTTATCTAGAATAGTGTATATGGTCTGTGATTGTCAAGAAGTCAAGGTGTTATTTAAACTTAATTTAAACTATTCAACAAAGAAAAATAATTAAAATGAGTGACTCTGAGAGTGAAAATTTAAATATAGAAGAATCGTAGAATATCGGATGTTCGGCAGTAATGCCAGAAAAATCTAAACCGCGATATGAAAATACTTACAAAATTTTCAAAGAATGGTGTAGTGCAATGAATGTTGGTATAAACGAAAAAGTTATGCTAGCATATATGGTTCAGAGATCTAAGCAATTAAAAGCACCTGGAAGCTTATGGGTTGAGTATTCAATGTTAAAGAGCACAATTTTTCTTTATGAATCTACTGATATTTCAAAATGTGGTTTTCTTATTATCATAAAAGAAAAAATGTTGGTTATAGACCTAATAAATCTAGTATTTTCACTAAGGAGACATGACAAAAAATTTGAAGCACCAGACCAGGAATTTTTAATTCACAAGGTATGTTTAGATCATTTGTAAAATGTAGGCAATAATTATATTATTTTTGTAAAATAATTGTAATTATTGTAAAACCAAATATGTGAAAATAAAATACTGACACTGTGTGTATTTATTGTAATGAAGCATTTCTTTGTTGTAATCAAGCATTTTTATGATGTAATCCCCTTTGAATGCCGGTCGAATTATTATTTAAATAAATTTATAAATTAAATTTATATACTTTACTTACCGTTCAGTGAATCAATCATTTGTACCTATCTCTGTTGCTTTCGTTGCTTGTATTAACTCAGCAATACTGACATTACAGAAGTTTTAATACCGTTTTTCTCGAATTCTGATAATATTCGAATTAAATAATCTTTTAAAACTATGGCTATATTATTTTTACCTCTATATTTAGATGTAATAAAAAATTGGTCCATATTTGTACTTCTTATACTTACTTGTTGTCTGAAGAGAGTACCAGAATCGGCTAAAGCTCGTACTAGAGCCATTGATTGTTGTAAATGTACATTATCATCTGCAGATCCGTGCACTAAATATAACATTTTATCTTTTAATAGTGACACTTTTCGACTGACATCAGCTTCTTCATATCCTTTATAATTATCAGTTACGTTTGGTAGACCCATGTATCGTTCAGTATACGCTGAATCTAAACAAAGAACAAATAATAATATGCTGATTTTTAAATAATAGATAGTGATGGAACGAAGATCCGGTTTTGATATTAAATCCATTTCGATTTCGGACGAACTAAAGAATTTAGTGCAAATATACCTAACTTAAAAATAGGGTGGTTGCACATTTTTACCTTACGTCACCTTTAGGTACGAAAGGTATTGTCTTTGGTCAAAAAAAATCAATGATGAGTTTTTAGTGAATAAGCATGTTTTAGGGTACCTATAATACGATTTTACCATTTTTACGATGATGTCTGTATGTATGTGTATGTGTGTGACGAAAGTTTCGGATCGCATAACATTCAGAAGAACAATTGATTAGATTTTGGTTATAATTGGTGAACCGGAATAGTCTCATTTGAAGATTTAACAGTTAAATTTGATTTATTGACATTTAACGTTATTATAACTTAAAGAATATATTATTCTCTATACGATTTGATTGCATTTTATTCATATTCAATAGATATAGAGTTAAAGAATTTTAAAGAAATTAAATTTTATAAATCAGCCAGCTATGCTAAACATGGAAACTACTAATATATTCATATAATTCAAATTGACAGATGTCGGTATAAATAAAAAGTAAATTATTGTGACAGAGATGAGGATATTGAAGTAGATAGGTAAGGAAATAACTTTAGTGTTACAAGTTTCTAGAAAAATACAAGCGAGATGATTACATTGGTTTGAAAAAGTCATGAGGAGAAATGAAGAATATATTGGATGAATGCTTAGTAATAGAAGGTTAAAGAAACAGAGGAAGACCAAAGATAAAATGGAAGGATTGTATTGCAGAAGACTTGAGAGAAAAGGAACTGAATGAGAATGACACGTAAAACAGAAATGAGTGGAAGAAGAAAATAAAAAATAGCAACACCTAACGAATGGGGAAAGTTAAAGAAGAAGGAGATGTTAGTGTCAAGTGCAATTTGCATAGTTTATTTATGAAATAATTTTACTGGAAATTTAGAATCTTTTGCAAGAAAATTTATGTATGAAATTTAAACATACTACACAGGATTGACGGAAGGTATTGTGCTGGCCACAAAAGATTTTTTCATTAATACTTCTATATTCACTTTAGTCAAATTTTGATTTTATGTCTATAGTACTGAATTCGGTAATCTGGTCTTTCGACAATTCGTTCCATCACTAATAACGAACAAGAAATATTACCATATAATCTCCAATTTGTAACGGGAGCAACAGCAATAGCGCAATGAAAAACAGGTTTTTGACTTGCTAGAGCTAAAGAAGCAACAAATCCTCCATAACTCCATCCCCAAACTGCAACTCTTCTTTTATCCACAAAATGAAGCGAATCCCTCAAATATTCTGTTACTTCCAGTTGATCTGCAACTTCCACCGATCCAAGATGATAATAAACTTCATGTAACAACTGATGACCTTGACCTCCAGATCCCCTTCCATCGATCTGCGCTATAATATAATCCTTATTACTCGACAAGTAAGTATTCCAGTCCATCCTCCATCTCTCCGTAACTAGCTGGCTTCCAGGTCCTCCATAAACTTGCACAACTAATGGATACTTCGTAATCTCTTCTTCCCGGAGACCTGGAGGTAGATGTAATCTCACTTGAGCCTGGTATCCTCCAGAGATTTGAACAGGGAAAGTTTTTATTTGAGGCAAGGCAACGAATTCTAGGCGTTCGCGTACGCGGGAATTGTTTTGGAGTAGCAGAAGGAAACGAGGTTCTGGAAGACTTGCGCGGTAGAGAGTGCTGGTGGGGACTCCAGGGCCCAGACATTCCAGGACGAAGTATGTAGAGGATCCTGGACTGAAGATGGCGTTGTGGTAGAGGCATGGCTGTTGTTCTTCAGGGGTTATTATTCCTCCTGGAAAGATTAATCATGTTGACAACATATTTTCATAACATACAACATGCCGTCTCTCCTACAATGGCTCGTAGAACATTTTGATGGTAGAGCCACTGAGCATAATATATATATCCTTCCCTCGCCTCATTTTTACCTCTCGCTAAGAGAGGTATTGGATTCATGCTAAAAATCGCATATCCAGATTTTATTGAATAAGCACGTTTTAAGGTCCCTACAATCCGATTTTAACATTTTTACGATGATGTCTGTGTGTGTGTGTGTGTGTGTGTGTGGATGTATGTGTGTGTGTATGTATGTAGGATGTTGGAAGGACGATTACTCAAAAACTATAAGACTTTAAATTTGTTTAACTACGTATTTCCCAATCGGACATTCATGGGAAGATCTGAAAAGGTTTTGGTAACAATTGAACAACCGGAAGTAGAAGATTCTTGAAAAAAAATCTTCTAAATAATATTTTTTGAAATTTTTTCTTGATAATATTAAAGAAAAATAAATTTTCTTTCTGATACATTTAAATATTTTATAATATATTCTATAGATTTAGAGATAAAAGAAATATAATATGTAAAATAATCTGTTATAATAAATTTTACAGCCGAAAGAATGGCCATGGAAAATAGTTGAAAATTTAATTTTTTTGTAACTGACAGATAAATGTCAGTGTCAGAAATACGAAGACATTACTGAAGAGTTTTTCTGGGAAGTACATACATTATATTATTTCTTAATGTATTAATAGAATTGGAAACATTTCGAAAAATTAGAAGAAGACAAAATCTCTTCATATAAAATGAATTTAAAATTAAACAATCTAAATATATATGGAATAGATATATGCGTAAGTAGAATTTTTGGTGTAGAGTATACAAGAAATGTTAAATACAATAGGGAGCGAGCAGTCATATGATTTTGTTGGCCTTGACAAGCAGATATGGAGGCCCATGTCAGAATGATAGCTAGTAATTATGTATAAATTTCTCATTCTAAATTTAGTGATTTTCCAATTCCATGTGGAGCAGAATTAAATGTTAAATATCTAAGGCATACAAGTAAATTTTAAACTCCTGGTGATAAATTGACGAAATTTAGAAAATCTTAAAATTTTTAATGAAAAATTCTAACATTTGACATCTATGTACATAATTACTAATTATCATTGTGAAACGGGCCCACACATCTGCTTGTGAAGCCCAAAAATGTAACATTACTGTTCGCGCCCTATACTTATGTAACCAAAAAAAGGAAGTGGCGAGAGGTATTGTGCTGGCCACAACAGATTTTTAAAGAAATAAATAAATAAATACATAAATAAAAAAGAAAGATTTATTTTCCTAGTCCAAGGTTATTTTGAGTTTTAAAGTATTAGTTGTTTAAATAATAAGATCAATAAGTACTTCCTATACTGGTTGACGATGATTTTGACGTTCAAGATTAACTAGAGATCTCTAATATATCTAATACCGGTAGAAGAGTACTTACTAACCGCAGGGACTAAGAACAAAAATTATTTGATTCGTTTCCACTCGGAATGAATACGCGATATTTCGTTTCCACTCGTTTCGTTCTTTAATAAAATAATTCGTTTTCGTCAATCGAAATGCAAAACTGGTTAAAACCGTTTAGCCCTGTTTCTTTGTAATTTATAGCAAATATAATGTTTTCAATTAATTGTTGTTTAATAAAACATTTTTTAAATTAATTGTTGATTAAAAAACAATTGCACACATCATATTTATAATATAATGTTATAGTTTAGTAGATTTTTTTTTATCTTATATGAGTACTTAACGTAACTAAGAAGACGAATACCGCCAATGTGTGCAAATGAAATTTATCGCAGTCAGTGTTCACTAGATGAAACTACGAGTATACCGGTTAACTTAACACATAACAGGGTTAGTCACGAAAGTCCGTTTGTTTGACACTCAAAATACTAATGACCACAGACACTTGATACCAAGCATATTTAATTAATTAATGTCAAAATGACAGGAACATCACTAGACAGACAAAGCAATAGTGGATTAAATATTCCATTATTCAAGAGAGGAAGCTAGACGTTGTAAATTATATTTCGGATTTCGACTTCGAAAGTAACCCTCCTGTTACTAACCCTGTATTAAGATAGATATCTGGGAATTCAAAAATATTTGCGTGTAAAATATTTGCTATAAATAAAATAAAATATTAAATAAAATAACTATTAAAACCGGTAACCGATATTAAATATTTTGGTTGCAATCATGAACGAAAAAAAAAAATATTTCGTTTTCGTTTCCGTTTTTAAAAAACTTCGGTTTATTTCGTTTTCGTTTCCATTTCGTTTTTGTCCTTGAGGTTTCGCTGTTGAAACGTCGTAAAATAATAATAAAAAATACAGAACTAAACCCAAATATTGTTTCATTTTATTAGGAGTTCTGTAAGCTTCTTTCAATATTTACTCCTAGAGGTATGTTAATAGCTATTAATGCTTGTATATATTGACAATTTGACTGGTTTACGAAAAACTTTATACACAAGATTAGCACACCCAGCAATGGGTAATATGCCGTGATGATATATTTATTTACGAAAAACTTTACGTAGTAATAAAACACTATAACACCTAACACATTGAAACGAGTAATACGTCTATGACATGCTCTAATAAAACATTTATGATTAAATCCGAGATACACCTTTATATTGCTGACCTTTCTTTTGCTTCTTTTTCTTAGTTGGCGGCGGAATAGTCGGAATAGGACCCTCATCTTCCGTCCACTCATCATCCCAAGTTCTAGTTTTATGTGACGACACAAGTCCGTAATATGGTGCTTGTGTAGGGGTTGGACCTTTGGCGCATGTAATACAATGAGGGGGTTGTAACACCGCTCCAACCCTCGGAGGTACGGATGTTGCCCGGTAGAGGTGCTGTTGACCGGGTTTTGACTCGGGAATACCCAAGAAGTAACTGACAGAATTAATAAATAGAAATTGAATTTATTACAAAGCTGCATTTAAAATTAGCGGATAAATGTGTGTAAAGACATCTTTAAAGGGTAATAAAATATGGTTTAACTTCAATTTTTTTGTATTTACACATAAAAACGTTTTAATGTTTAATACGTTTGAAATATCGCCAAAATCCAGTCATGTTGTGACGTAGAAGCTTTACCAAGTCGCTCGAGGCAGAGCCCGGCTCAAGTACCGGAGCAAATTGAGCAATTTCCCTGAGCCCAACGCTTAATAGATCCCCACACTTTTGAATCAATCACTGTGCGGTCTACGTTTAAATGGACGTTCAACAATAAGTAGGTACTCGTAATAAGTCAGGAAAATAAAAATACGGTTCTACTTTTTTACCTTTAAAATAGTTTAAATTGTTTGTAACTGACAGATAAATGTCAGTGTCAGAAATCCGGAGACATTACTGAAGACTTTTTCTGGGAAGTACATACATTATATTATTTCTTAATGTATTAATAGTTAAATATTTAATATTATAGGTATATTACAGATACCCTTCAGATACACTGTTACCCCTGACAATGAATTGGAAACATCTCGAAAAATTAGAAGAGTAGGATAAAATTTCTTCATAGAATGAATTTAAATTTTAAAAATCTAAATACAAGGAATATATATAAGTAGAATTTTTGGTGTGGAGTGTAGGTATACAAGAAATGTTAAATACCTATATTAGGGCGCGAGCAGTCATGTGACTTTGTTGGCCTTGATAAGCAGATATGGGGGCCCATGTCAGAATGATAGCTAGTAATTATGTATATAGATGTCAAATATCATAATTTCTCATTCTAAATTTAGTGATTTTCCAATTCCATGTGGTTTATTTTCCTCGACAAGTAAATTCCACACTCCTGGTGACAAATTTACTACGTGAATTTAGAAAATCTTGAAATTTTTAATGAAAAATTCTGACATTTGACATCTATGTACATAATTACTAATTATCATTCAGAAACGGGCACCCACATCTGCTTGTCAAGGCTAACAATGTAACATGACTGTTCGCGCCCTATACTTATGTAATCAAAAAAAAGGAAGCGGCGAGAGGTATTGTGCTGGCCACAACAGTTTTTTTTAAATCGTGCAAAATCTTGTGTATTTTGAATGACTTACATTACATCATTGGAGTGATCCCAAGCCAATATCTTGGTGACTTCGAATTGTCCATGCGTAAGAGGAAGAATGCGGTTTTTAGCAATGTTAACAGAAACAGCATGGCGGAAGTAACCCGCAGGTCCATCGCGAACTGGTGCTATAGTAACGTAACTTCGAGTGTCAATTCCAAACAAAGGACTATCGGACATATCCACCCAACCTCGACCTTCGCCACTCACCCGCTGTGTCTGGAAAACAGAAAAAAACAAAATAAAAGAAATAGAATAGGTACATTCACAATCACTTTCGTTTAGATTCTTCTTAATTTGTACCTGAAGTGAAAATTGTGCCGCTTACAAATTCATACCATTTACAACAAATTATTATTTGTTCTTAAAATGAAATTATGCTGGGTTCAAATTTGATTGTGAATTCACCTAAATGGTGCTGCTGGTGCCGGTTACCATATATGCCACCGGCGCTAGCTACATAGAAAGTAGCCATTTGCGCTACGCAACGCAAAATGTCACTTTACCGCTCTAGAGCGAAAAAGTAGAAAAAACGCTCTGTCTAAATTTCTAACTATACAATGTTGAGAAATGTCACTAGTCTACATTTTTAATGGCAACGTTTAGTCAGGAACTAATGGCACTGTAGTGACACATTTACCACCTTTACAAATCAATCTGACATATAACTTGATCTGTTGGTATATTATATAGCCAATAAAATGCCGCACTATTGTAAAAATAAGATAGGTCATTCATTTACAAACACGACAGTATAAAATGTTTAGATTAGATTGAAGTAATAGATCAAGAAGAATGCGAAATAACGATAAATTAAAATTAAATATAAAAGATGTTTTTTCTTTATATTAATCCTTATTAATTGAGTAGTAGTGTAAGTATAAAGTGTACATTTTATTATTTTTTGTTATGGTAGCGACTATAGAAAAAATCTTGTGTGTGTTTCGAGTGCAAATGGACATTGTCGATTTCGAGAGAATGCCAACCTATCAATCGACAATGTCCTATTTTGCGCTCTTAATACACAAATAGCTATTATTTGTATTAAATTGTAAAATGATGAGTTTAGACTTAGCTATTTCTCAATAAGATTACTTAATAACTTAACCTAACGCACAAAACTTTTTAAAAACCGGCGCCGGCAGCCAAACCACTGCCTATTATCAAACTTCTAAATATAGTACTACTTTTTAACGTCATATTATATTATGTGTACGTGTTGCGCTCCTCTCTATAATATCAAACTGCCAAAATGGGGAAATTGAAATATGTTTTCATTTATTAATACAGATTGGAGATGATCAATCGATAATCACTCCTTGACGTCCCATCACCAAGATAAGAATTCACCCGTCAAGTATCGTCGAACGTCGAAGGAAATTGAAACGTTGGAAATTTATTCTGGGTTGAAAATTACGGCTAAGTGCCCGCAGACGCGCAGACTGAGTTTTTGTCCAATCGAGATGCACATATAGGGGTAGATGAATACAGCGATTCAAGACATTTATTTAGTGGGAACCACATTACTGCAGCTTAAGATTTATACACCTAATTCGTGTTTGTTTGACTTTTGAGTAAATACGAGTTTTTCAGCATCCAATAAAATTCCAGGAATAATTTTTTGAACTGTCATTTCATAGGTGTTTTCGTAAATTTAGCAAGAAAAAAACTATAAGTATAGATAGATAAAAATAATTAGTTTGAATCCAAGTAAATAATTTTTCTAATAGCAAAACATGATTATTTACACAATCAATCACGTTACATTCTGTTTCTTATAAAGCCACAAAATAAATTTCTATAATGTAGCGCGCGTGGACCGACGCCACTGACTCTAGTACGTGATCACCGCCGCTGGTCGAACGTTTCTATGACGACCGCTGCGCTGAGCGAGCGTCTAATCTTGTCGATGCCGCAATCGTCGCGGAGTAAACAAACACATCTCGGCCTGTTTATTTACTTGTCTCAAGGACCCAGTGGACACTGACAACTGTTCAGCCACATACGTTAGAATGAACAAATGTTACTCGAAGATCCGGATGAGCGAACATCGCAGATCAACACAGAACAACACGGCAAACAAATGTTCTCTGGCTGAACATTCCAATTAACTAAAACATACTGTTGATTTGAAAAATTTCAAGATTTTGGAGGAAGAGCAGAATTACTCCAAAGGTATGTTTCTTGAAATGTTACATATCAGGGATGATTGCAATAACATCAATGCAAGAACTGATATTCAAGGACTTAACAGCGTATATTTTGATGTATTGGAAAAGTTCAAAAAGGAAAAGGCAAATTTCAAGCCAAATTAAATTTCATTAATTTCCTTATATTTTATTTAAATTCCTACATCTTGCTACATTATTATTGGTGTATCAATGATGTCACCAGAATCCTGACACAGGATATTTCCGGCTATTTTCCGTATTATTCGGTTGTCGTTTTTTAGAGCAAATGGATGTGTGTATGCTCTTTGAATTTTTTGTACGATGTTTAATAAATTAACTGAATGTTTTGTATGAATGTATTTTGTGTACATGATTTGTAACAATTTGTATAATCTTACTGTAAGTGTGATAATGTCCATGTTATTTTGTATGTATTACATTTTTGTTGTATAATTGTTGTAGACCCTGAAGAAGGTGCAAGGGTGCACCGAAACGTTGGTATAGTGAGAATAAATGTCATTTCACTGAACTTTTGAGTAATTGTTAACACCTAATAACATTTTATATGAAACTTTTTTCTCAATATTGTGACGTGCGCCCCTGCGAGAAGAGTATACGTGCGCGCCACTGAAAGAAGGTACCAGAGCTACGCACGTTGAAACATGTTAACTACGCCGTGACCTAATTCCTTTGTATACAGGTCACTGTCGCGGTGACGTAATCTATTGTGTTATGCTGTTTACCTCTAGATGTTCTCCAGGAGGTTCTAGAAATAATCCGCCAGGTATATAACCCGCCGCCAAAGCCAGCGAAGGGATTCTGTATTATAGAAGTGACAACAGTCGACAAGCGAATATACATAAATGTAATTAGTGAAATAAATAGTGTTAATTGTTTAAATAAATAATCATAGTGTTTAAGTGTCTTATAATATTCTTAGTCTTTAAGTTAGTGTTAATATTTGTTTATCATAGTGTTAGTTACTTTTATAATCTTTTAATTATATTTCTAATATTTATTTACCGTTTAATAAACGTATTCTTTTAATTAATGATATTTCTCTTATGTTTTACACTTCACCCATATAAATAAAAACGTTACAATATTAAAAACAATACATAGGACTTCTGTAAAAACTTATTTTACACTGTATTTATTTAGGAAACTATTGAAGATCGAACTTGTGTTGATTAAGCTTTTTTTACTCATTTTGGTCAATACTATATGCTCTTATAATTTTTACCGTTTTTTAACAACCTGTATATGAATGATAAAAGAAAATATTGTTTTAACAATTTATGAAATTAACAACGTTTTATTAAAAATGAATTTAATTTAAAAAATTTAAAACAATAAATCTTTGTAAAAGATCTGACAGTAGTCATATGACTGAAATTTTTATTTCATTTCGTTTTATGTACATTCCACAAAGCGCAAAATAATTATGAAACATCAGAGGGTAAAGCAATACAACCCTTTAAATAAAAAACAAAAAAGCTTTCGTTAATTAAATTAAAATGTTCCCGTTTGTAATTCGTTTGCTCTTTAATTGTAACATTTAATATTTTGGACGCCATAATTTTATTCCACAAAGCCAGTAGTACAGGATTAAAATTTAATCTTTTTCTTCATATTTTACAACAAATTGAATTTCCCAATTTCATGAAATTGCTTTTCCCTCTCTATTCATCTAATTAAAAGCGTATGTCCATAGTAACTTATTACGTTTGAATTCATTATAAGACCCGTAGTCCGTAGAAAGACCAATGGTTTTCGCTATATACAACAGGCGGTAGAAACCAGAAGCGGACGCAATTAGAAAACAAATCGCAAGTTACAGATCATTCCCGCTTCTAGATCGCGGGGGTCGGCGTTTCATTTGTGGCGCTACAGAGCAACACGCGTTGTTGGGATGTTTTGTTTCATCTAACGAAATGGGGACGAGGGAATAGAGAGATTCCAAAAATGTTACAGAAATGCGATTAAAAATTGAATAAATAAATATATCATCAGAGTTTATTGTATATGTGTGCCAATATGCTTTTTTAATTTTCTGTAATTGATTACTTGTATTCTTTAAAGGTACATTCAAAATCATATATGAATAATGAATACAACACAATTCCATGCTGGCTTTTCCAGGTGGCTATTTATACCAAAAAAATTACTTCCGGTTCGGGTTGCACCTAAGCTCAAAACATGTAGGGTGCAAGCTTCAGGTCGGAAAAGAATTTGCAAGCGCATTGTGCTATTTTTAAAGAGAACTGCGGTAAAAATTGCTTTGAATTTGGTTAATTGAAATATGTTCATTTTCGTTGGGTTGGGTGTGAGGTTTTTTTAAACATTTATATATTTTTCCCTCTCGCTAAGAGAGGTATTGGATTCATGCTAAAAATCGCATATCCAAATTTTAATGATTAAGCACGTTTTAAGGTCCCTACGATCCGATTTTAATATTTTTACGATGATGTCTGTGTGTGTCTGTGTGTATGTGTGTGTATGTGTGTATATGTGTGTATGTGTGTGCGTGGATGTATGTGTGTGTATTTATGTGGGGAGGTTAGAAGGACGATTTCTTAAAAACTATAATACTTAATATCTGTTTAACTACATATTTCTGAATCGGACATTACTGGGCAAAGCTGAAAAGGTTTTGGTAATAATTGGACAACCGGACATAACACAGTCTTAAAAAAAAATCTTCTAAATATTATTTTTTTGAAAATTTTTGTTCTTGCTTATTAAAGAAGAGTAAATTCTCTATTTGATACATATAAATATTTTATTATATCTTTTATAGATTCAGAGATAAATAAATATAAGATATATACTAATCCGTTGTAATAAATCTCACAGCTTAAATAATGTCAGTGTCAAAAATCTAGAGACATTACTGAAGTTTTTTTCTGGGAAGTACATACATTATATTATTTCTTATTGTATTAATAGTTAAATATTTAAAATTATAGGTATATTACATATACCCTTCAAAAATACTGTCAATCCCGACAATGAATTGGAAACATCTCGAAAAATTAAAAGAGTAGGACAAAATTTCTTCATAGGATAAATTTAAATTTAAAAAAATTTAAATACAAGGAATAGATATAAGTTAAATTTTTGGACCTAGATTAGGACGCGAGTAGTCATGTGACTTTGTTGGCCTTGACAAGCAGATATGGGAACCCATGTCAGAACGATAGCTAGTAATTATGTATATAGATGTCAAATATCATAATTTCTCATTCTAAATTTAGTGATTTTCCAATTCCATGTGGTTTATTTTCCTCGACAAGTAAATTCCACACTCCTGGTGACAATTGAACAATGCAAATATAGAAAACCTTGAAATTTTTCATGAAAAATTCTGACATTTGACATCTACAATGTCACATGACTGCTCGCGCCCTATCTTATGTAACCAAAAACGGAAGTGGCGAGAGGTATTGTGTTGGCCACAACCGTGTTCTACAAGGGATACACGTATATTATTTTGTCCTACAATTCATACATTTCAGTGTGTGTACTAGGTATAAATTTAGATTATATTATTCAAGACTAAGTTCTAATTCAACTCTACATTATAAGAAATGAATTCAAGCCACAATCCAATCCCCAAAGTTCTCTGTACAATACCCAAATTCCCTCCATTTCTAACCTCAAACTCCCGGTAAAAACATTGTGTATACACTGGTGTTGCGCAGCATAAATCCCCTTGTGCGGTTTGCGGACAGCGCTATGAATAAACCAGCAACTGCGCATGTTACTAACGCGGGGCAGTTGTAGGACTAGGACATAAGACTCCGGGACTCACCTCTTGGCAGTGCCACATGGGGCTCTTGCATACAGTCACCAGGGACAGGTTCTGAGGCCGGTTGAGCCATACGATACACACTTCGGTCAAACTGATCCATGATACCGCAGTGAAGTAGAAATCCCTGGAAACAGGAGGAATTAGTATTAAGTTTTAAGTCTGTTTAAAGTAGCTGAAAGAATGTTGTAGAAATTTATAACCATTTGTATACGTTTTATAATTATTACGTACATTTATGTACAATAAAATTAAGCACACAAACTATTTTATAGTTTAAAGTGAACATAAGTTGCCTAGTAACAAAATATATGTAATTTTTACTTCTCGCTAAGAGAGGTATTGGATTCATGCTAAAAATCGCATATCCAGATTTTATTGAGTAAGCACGTTTTAAGGTCCCTAGAATCTGATAATAACATTATTGCGATGATATCTGTGTGTGTGTGTTTGGATGTGTGTTTGTGTGTGTGTGAAGTTGTTGTAGATACGATTTCTCAAATTCTATAAGACCAAAGACCTGTGTAACTACGGATTCCTCAATCTAACAGAAATTGGAATAGTTGAAAAATATTAAAAAACAAAATTTTCTATCCGACACATTTTTAAAAAAATATTATACCTTCTATAGATTTAAAAATATAGATATATAATCTATAAAATAATCTGTTGTAGTAAATCTCACAGCCTGCTCACAGCCCAAACATCTCCACGGTAACTACTTGAGAAATTAAAATGTCTGTAAATGACAGATAAATGTCATTAATGTCAGTGTCAAAAATTCAGAGATATTACTGTAGGCATTTTCTGAGTGTCCGGTCGCGAATCTGGGACCCGGGTTCGATCCCGACCAACGCCAAAAATTACTTCGAATTTTAATGGCACAAAATTAATCCCTGTGGTGCACTCTCCACGCCAGCATTGAGTGACCGTGAGGTGACGCCTGGTAAGCGCCCGCACGGTACAAATATTTCATCAATACCGATATCTGTGTCCAAAGCAGATTGGTACACCTAGCAATGGTTAATATGCCGTGATGATATATTTATTTATTTTTATTTATTAATTATTTATTTAAAATTATTGGTATATTACCTAAACCCTTCAGAAATACCGCTAATCCCGTTAATGAATTTGAAAAACCTCGTTGAATGAATTTAAAATTATAGAAAATACGTAAATATAAAGATTAGGTGTAATTAGAAATTTTTGTGTGTACAAGAAATGTGAAATACAATACTTATATATACCACAATGGAAAGGGCGAGAGGTATTGTGATAGCCACAACAGATTTTTCTTATTAGACAGTACATAATTCCAAGATTAGAATTATAACTAGAATAGAAGATGGTTTCTCCATAAGACAATTCGCTCGACTGCAGAACATCAGTAAAGACACCGTCTTCAGAATTAAGAAACGCTGGGAGCAAGAAGGAAATGTTAATAAAAAAGTGCGCCCAGTGTTTCTAGTAGACAAAACTCTTTTGAGTCTGCAAACATGGCTAAAAATGCAACGGATTTTCATGGTTCTAGGAGAATTAAATCATCAGCTAAGAAACCAATAATAACGGAAGAAAATAAACAGGCTCGTGTCATATTTTCATTAAATTACGTTCATAGAGACTTAGCATTTTGGGAACGGGTAACATTTACAGACAGAAATGTACTTATATTTTGTTAGAAAAATTTTCCTCTACGTTGTTTTGTGATTCATGGAAACCAATATATATATTTTTTAACCACAAACGTATTTTCGTGCCAAAGAAAAAACTTTTCGGTTCTACAACTTCTACTCGTTTCGCGATTATCTGAATAAAATACAAACAAAAGCAATTTCAAAGAAACATGCCAGGAATGTATTTCGATCTTGAAGTCATCAAAAATTTGAACGGATGTTACAAAAGTCGAATTGTACATCTGCGTCCCGCGGAACAAATAGGCTTTTCTTGCTTACAAAAGCAACAATCTCCCTAAACGCCTACAATAAATATTCGCTAATAGCATGTCTTGTAGAAATTTCTCTTCTATGCTAATTCCAAATTACTCGTTGGAGTTGTTACACGAGTGTTCTGCGAAATTAAAACACTGGAATACATATTCTTTCCAAAACAAGCTCTTTTGTGTTGCTTTTATATTAATAATTTCAAAAAAGTTTTGTTCTTATGCAAAAATATGTTTTGTTTTAATCTGAAGAATATACTTCCGAGAATAAAGGGTTTTGAGTTGCCGCGTTTCAAAGCACTTACAAATTGCTAAAGTTTTTCGAAGATAAAATGGTTAAATTATTATATTTAGGAAGTTTGAAAGTATACAAGAACACTCAAATTATGTAACAATGTGCTAAGAAGAGTTTTACAGTTTAATTGTAATATTATCTACTTCAAATTATTTTGTAAGATGGGTTTAGATTGTGTGATAAGACAATTAATTTTAACACAAGATAATTTCCAGAGTTAATAATAGTGTAATGAAAGACAAGAATTACAATGATCCTTATTGTAATAAGAGTACACTTTGCGTAATCGAGCCGTAGGCGAGTTACGCAAAGTATTACAAATGGACTTGTAATACGTGTTTCTCAATCTATTTTTCACATTATTCCAAAATTATTATTGAAAGAAATATTAAAATATCAAGGCTGGTAACATTAACAGTTTGAGTAAACAATTGACATTTGACGTTTTAACAACAGTTACAAGTTAGGTTAGAGTTAAAATTTATTATAAGTAATTTCTCGACTGTGATGTGGATTAGGTGTTAACAATTAGTCGAAAGTTCAGTCAAACAATTTATTATTACCATACCAACGTTTCGGTGTACCCTTACACCTTCTTCAGGGTCTACAACAATTATTCATTATATTTTTTTCGTATTCTTCAAGTTTACATCCAGAAGAACAACTGATTAGATTTTGGTTATAATTGGTGAACGAAAAGTAGCCTAATTTGAAGATTTAACAGTTAAATTTGATTTATTGACATTTAACGTTATTACAACTTAAAGAATATATTATTCTCTATACGATTTGATTACATTTTATACTTTATATTCAATAGATACAGAGTTAAAGAATTTTAAAGAAATTAAATTTTATAATTCAGCCAGCTATGCTAAACATGGAATCTACTAATATATTCATATAATTCAAATAGACATATGTCAGTATCAATAAAAAGTAAATTAATGTGGCAGAGATGAGGATGTTGAAGTAGATGTTGGAGAAGACACGGAAATATACGGTAAGAAAATAACTCTAGTGTTACAAGTTTCTAGAAAGATACAAGAAAGACAATTACATTGATTTGAACATGTCATGAGGAGAAATGAAAAATTATATTTGAACAAGAATGAGTAGTTTAGTAATAGGAGGTTGAAGAAATAGAGGAAGACCAAAGATAAGATGGAAGGACTGTACTGCGGAAGACTTGAGAGAAAAAGAACTGAATGAGAACGACACGCAAAAATAGCGACCCCTAACGAATGGGAAAAGCTAAAGAGGAATAAGATATCAGTGTCAAGTGCAATTTGAATAGTTTGTTTATGAAATAATTTTACTGGAAGTTTAGAATCTTGTGCAAGAAAAATTATGTATGGAATTTATACATTATACACAGGACTGACGGAAGGTATTGTGCTGGCCACAACAGATTTTTTATTATTACTTCATTTATTTTCATGTCAGTAATAATTTAAAAAAGCAATGAAATTCCATTTGGTTTAACTGCAAACGAAACAAAAGACCAATTTCGCATCCACTTAATTATCTTCCTCTCCAACTTTTTAATGTCAGTTTAGTATGCAGTTTTCCATAAACTTTTCCACAATCGCAAAATATTCGCTGGTGTCCTCTTTTACGAGCCGGTCTTAACTAGTTGAGCAATTTCCGCACTGAATACGATCTTACGGCCGGCAGCAGTTTTGTTTTTCAAACTTCAAGGGCCGCTTACAAACTTCAACAAAGCCACGAATAAATAAGTACCTACTCATACTGAACTATACGCTGCGATGAACGACGATGCATTTTCATAAAAACAATTTCCGCGAAGAGGAATGAAAAAAGTTTGGAGAAATCAATGATGGTCTGAGCAGGAAATCGAAATGGCTCTTGGAAACCGCGGATTCATTTCCGGTTTACAGATGCTAGACACTGTTTTATTTGCAAAGCGATTGGAATTAAAGCAGGGGATTAAGGATAAGGGATTACAAAACGGAAAATGACTTGCGATGTACAAAGAATAATAAAAATGGAGGTTAAGTTGCTTGCCAATAGCTTTGTAAATATTTTCTTTTAGACATGAATCGTTGGTGGAATCAGGTGAAAGGGTTATAATAATTGATAACTTCAACAACAAGTAAGCAGCAAAACATCTATTGGGAATGACTATCGATCCTGTTTCAAGTTTTGTGACTTCGGAAGAGTTAGAAACTTAGAACTACAAGTTATACAAGATTTATTATTTTATGTTTCAACTAAGTACTTCTTTATGTCAGCTGTTTTCAAATATTCAATACACTTACAACTTTACCTGGAATAGTTAAATGTTGTGTCGTACATAATCACACAAAAATAGACCGAAGAAATAAAATATGAATATGGTATCATTCTCTATTAAATTATTAAACGTCTACACTCAACGATAGTACGCGTAAAACTGATGAGTAGTCGGTTACGTTTGCATACTCATTAATTATATGTTAATTATATTAATTAACAATATAAAAATTGTATTTTATTAAAATATAATTATAGTTAGGACCGTCTTACGTAATCAGGGTTCATGGTTTACCAATAAAAGACGAATGATGACTCATTCTCTAAGTTTTCGTTAATGAACGAAATCGTTAACGATCTAATATTTTTGAACGAAATGTACAACGTACGTCACAAAAATCATATTCTGTAATTGTGTCGTTTACGCGAAACCCTAGAATTTTTTCTTTTAACGGAAGCTGAATGTTTTTGATATTTCTATACTATACGGTTATCACTCTAGTATTGTAAACCTATTATTTTTTTACAATTATGATCTCTTAAATAAATAGTTTCAGAATATTTTATGTATCTTTGTGAAAAAATTTGAACACTAATGTCCGTCACTTTTCGTAAACAACAACTTACTAAAGCCTGAAATAAAAGATAGTGTCTGTCTATTAACTTATTTTAAATGCTGCTTTGTTATGTATGCAAAGTTCGGACGCATGTTGTCAACTTTTAATATGAAATTCTCGAGAACAAATTGAGCAAGTGATACTAGAGAGTCTGCTGTGCATTTTCTAATTTATAGAACTTCCGCAATGGCACGATATTTAATCAAAACTAGCTTACTATTTCGATATATCGAAATACCAGCCCATGTCATTTTACTACCACTGTCAGATGGTGTTTTTCAGGGTAGGTACAGAAAAAATATTAATTGAAAATGTACAAAAGAAATTGGTAAATTTACTTTGTTATAAATTTAAAATTAACTGTCCAACTTACATATGCAAACTAGAAAAATTCAATATGAGCAGTTTTGAGAGCAGGCGAACTTATTTTGATATGATTTTTTTTTGTATAAAGTTTGCAACAATTTGCTTCATTCTACTAATATTATTTCACTGTTTAATTTTCATATTCCACAGAAAGTAACAAGGTCTTATAATGTATATAAGTTACCTAAAAGTAACACGAATAATTATAAGTACTCCTGTATTAACCATATAATGTTCACATACAACAGTAATTTTATACACTTAGATCTATTCAATATGTCTTTCAACTCCTTTAAAAAATGCTTAAAATGTACCTTACCATCTTTGTAAAGGGTTTTCCAATAAGAGGTGTTATTTTGAATAGCCCGCTATTTCGGTAGATGTCGCTTTTGAAGCTGTCATTTTTTGACATTTGACAAGTAGAAACTACGCCATTAATAAAAATGGAACGATACACGCTTCAACAACGCATTGAAATTATTAAAATTCACTATAAAAATGGTGAAAATTTGGCAGAGACGGTTCGTAAAACTCGACAATTTTTGGGTCGTCGTGAAGCACCTTGTCGGACCGCAATACAGAAATTGGTGGAAAAATTCGAGCTGTTGGGACAAGTTAGTGATGTGAAGAATAAAACCCGTGCACGTCGCTCAAGAACAGCCGAGAATATTGCTGCTGTAGCTGAAAGTGTTGAAGAAAACCCAGGTTTGTTTATTCCTCGTCGTTCTTTGGAATTAGGCATTCCACAAACGTCATTACACTGTATTTTGCATAAAGATTTGGGTCTTAAGGCTTATAAAGTCCAGTTAACACAAGAACTCAAGCCGGCCGATCATCAACAACGTCGTGTCTTTGCTGATTGGGTCGTTGAAATGCATGAAAATGATCCGGAATTCCATCGAAAAATCATCTTGAGTGATGAGGCCCATTTCCACCTCGGTGGCTTCGTCAACAAACAAAATTGTCGCATCTGGGGCTCAGAAAACCCAAGAGTTATTGTTGAAAAGCCTCTCTATCCTCAATGTGTGAATGGATCGCGCTATCGAGAGATGATTAACGATTTTTTATGGCCGGAATTGGATGGTATTGATCTGGACAACGTTTACTTTCAACAAGACGGCGCTACGTGCCACACAAGCAACGAAACCATTGATCTTTTACGGGAAAAATTTCCGGACCGTGTTATCTCTCGAAGAGGTGATCACAATTGGCCACCGAGATCTTGTGATTTAACACCTTGCGACTTGTTTCTTTGGGGCCACGTGAAAGAGAAGGTCTACGCCAACTGCCCAGCGTCGACTCAAGACCTCAAAGATGGAATTCGTGAGGCTATCGAGGACATAGGATAGCCACTTTGCGATTTGGTTATGGAAAATTTCATGAAAAGGATATTGTCCTGTCAGCGTGGTCGTGGTGGTCATTTGCCTGATGTTATTTTCCACTATTAACGGCATACCTTCCTCTTTATAATGAAATAAACATCCGATCATTTATATTAAAAAATGGCATTTTTCTTTGAATATCAAAATAACACCTCTTATTGGAAAACCCTAGTTCTTTTAAGTACTCTCTGTTTGCTGTAATGTTTTTATTTGTATCTAATATAATTAGCGAGAACCTTTATTTGGCCTTTATTGTGCTGTTGGTTCTTCAACCTCATTAAATAAATAAAATAAAAAATATCCTATAAAGCAAAAAACGATCTAACTTTTAGTTGTTGCCTGGTGCAGTTAAAATTCTTATCTTTATTACCAAAGTTATTATGTACTCTGTTATAGTTAATCTTATAAAAAATACGATAACATCTTTAAAACTTACGTGTTATGAGCCAACGCAGCCGGAGGCCTAACTTCCTTCGTCCTTATATTCCCAGGATCCGCCAGATCCGCCACCCTCAAACTCACAATCGGATTATTCGTCCCAGGTTTCGGATACCTTAAACTCCTTATATCTGGGTATAATCTTTCATCCGATACCGCCCCATACCACGGAAATTGCAACTCCTCCACCAGGGTGTCATTAAACGACGCATAAAGGATCATATGTCCATCGCTCGACATCCACACGGCAGAGTTCGACCCCAGGATCTCTTCTTCGTAGAGCCAGTCTGGTACACCGTGGGAGACTACGCCAGGGACAGCGGACCTGGTGATGCGGTAACCGGTGGAGGAACGAGGACCAGGGCGATAGTAGATGTCGTAGTCATGTACCATGACGAGACCGTGGCCTCGGTGGGTCCATTCGGCGAGGAGGAGGAATGGGTGGCCTTGGTCGTCTGGGAGGGGGGTGAGGGGCCATGTTTCCCTGAAACAAAAATGGGGGTTTTCTTATAAATTTAAAGAATGCTGTTTCTTCCAATCAATATTAATGACATCCAATAAATTTATTAATTAATTAACTTGACTAGAGCCTAAAGAAAATTTGATTAAATTTTCCAAATTGTTTTTAATTTTGTTTGATGAAAATGTAACTAACATAAGATATAACGCATGATGCAAAAACAAAAGTGAAATGTTATTCTAGAAATGCAAACAAGGAATAAAAAGTGTATATCCTACATAATCTCTTTTCTAATTGTCAAACTAGACACGTACGAGTAGATGTACGTACGAATATTTCATTTATATTCTGGTCTGAACTCATATTGGAAACTGTCTGGTTGAAATCTTTTATCATATTTGACATGGGTACTATTACAATATTAAATTTTTAAATATATTTTTATCTATAACGTAAATTAAAATTGTTATGTTGCTTAGCACATATGTATAAAACTACAGAATTATTATCATACGTAATATAACAACTGATATGATTATCATCGATGATATTCTCGAGTGAAACCGAGCTGCAGATTTCACGAGCAATATATCTTCGATTATTAATCATATCACGAGCTTATATTTAATGAGAGAATATAATGAATTTTTGTAACAAATTATGTTAACCTAACTTTTGATATACATATTCATAATGGTAATTACGAGTTTTATTTAATATATCGGAGTTGGAATTATTGTTATTATTTATTTTATACTCAAAATTAGCTGTCAATTTCGTTAATAAAGAAAACAAATCCCTTAGCAATGACTATGAATAAGGTGATAATTTCTTTGTTTTTTTATCATCGCTGTGATGACATGTAACTAGGGAGATTCTGAATGTTGATTGGCGGAAAACATGGCACGTGACTAATGAATTATATTTTCATTAAAATAAAATAAAAAATCGAATATTTTAAACGGAAATAAATAGCTAATAATATTAAAATGTTACTAGAATTATGACTGTAACAGTATTGTTAGTATTTTTCTCTGAAATAAGCATTATTTTAAAAATTGAAAGATCCATATTGAATATAAAGTTATTAGAATAGTTATGACTGCAGTCGTTTCGTATGCATTTTACTTATAGTCTGAAATGGACATTATATTAAATTTTTATTCTTACTATACCAACGTTTCGGTGCACGCTTGTACCTTTTTTAGGGTCTACAACAATTATACAACAAAAATGTAATACATACAAAATAACATGGACATTATCACACTTTTATTTATTAAAAATCGTACCAAAAAATTCAAAGAGCATACATACATCCATTTGCTCTAAAAAACGACAACCGATTAATACGGAAAATAGCCGGAAATATCCTGTGTAAAGATTCTGGTGACATCATTGATACGGACTCCTATTGGTCGACTGTACACCAATAATAATGTAGCAAGTAGGAATTTAAATAAAATGTAAGGAAAATAATGAAACTCAGTTTGGCCTGAAATTTTCCTTTTCTTTTTTGAACTTTCGGACGGACTAACGTATATAACTAAAAACATCTGTGTAACCAGACACATAAACGTGTCAACGCATATCTGCTTGACTAGGCTACGCAGAGACAGATAATTTCACCCCCCCCCCCTCTCCAAAGATAAAAGATATCTTTTAAAAATCCACTGTGTTACATAAAATCGCCAGTGTGAGTATTACATCGTAAGAAACCCACTTATTTTAGTTTTCTTTGTATAAATATGCTTATAAACTTCTTAACACAGAATATAATTAATTAAAATAAAGTTCTCAAAGTATAAATTTTGCTAAAAGTTATTATTTTCGTCATCAAACACTCCTTCTCTATTTCTCACTTCCTGTGGAGGGAAAGTTTCATATAAATATTTCCCTCCAGTAATTCATCACGACGTTCTGTCATGGCACGTTTATTATTTATACATCCAGCTACGGAAATATTTTATCAATACGCTGAGTCAATAACATCAACCACACGGGCCTGTGTCACTGGAACACGCCATGGTGTCTAGAACTCTAGATTAATGCATTTACGACGGAAGCCATTGATTTTGTAGAAGTGCACTGAACCTTTAAGCTGTTTTAGGTTATAAAATGGAAGTTTATTTCGATTTGAATAAGTAAAATATGTTTATCGTCACGCTATTGAGGTGTAGCGCTCGAGAAATAAATCTATAATTCGTTTCGGTAGGAACGGATCACATGGTTATATAGGGACATGATTTCTGTCCTCTGATAGGTCAAAATACAAACAAGATCATCGCAAAAAAATGACAATTATTAATATTCATATAGTACTTGCATATTGTACGTTTTTGTTTTAACTCTTTGGATTTCATTTTTACAGTTTATCTGGGCTAAACTTATACTAAAAAATCTATAAAATAAACTGCTGATATCAACAAGACTGCATCTCTACCAATTTTTACCTCTCGCTAAGAGAGGTGTTGGATTCATGCTAAAAATCGCATATCCAGATTTTAATGATTAAGCACGTTTTAAGATTCCTACAATCCAAATTTAATATTTTTACGATAATGTCTGTGTGTATATATATATATATATATATATATATATATATATATATATATATATATATATATATATAATTATATATATGTGTGTGTGTGTGTGTGTGTTTGTGTGTGGGGCTGTTGGAAGGATGGTTTCTCAAAAACTAATACTTGATATCTGTTTAACTACGTATTTATCAATCGGACATTACTGGGAAGACCTGAAAAGGTTTTGGTAATAATTGGACAACCGAAAGTAGCAGATTCTTAAAAAAATCTTCTAAATACTATTTTTTGAAAAATTTTATTCTTGCTAAGTATCAAAGAAGAGTAAATTCTCAATCTGATACATTAAATAATTTGAAGGATGACAATATTACTGGATTTCAGTCAAACTTTATTCAAACCCTACTAGTTTCAACTCCACATGAGTCTTCTTCAGGGGATGAGTTTTCTTAATAGGTAATTTACCAGATCATTAAATAATTTATTATATCTTTTATACATTTAGAGATAAAGAAATATAAGGTATATAAAAATCTGTTGTAATAATTCTCACAGCCCAAATAATCTCATGGAAACCTATTGCAAAATTAAAATGTTTGTAACTGACAGATAAATTTCAATGTTAAAAATCCAGAGACATTACTGAAGATTTTTTTCTGGGAAATACATACATTATATTATTTCTTATTATATTAATAGCTAAATCTTTAAAATTACAGGTATATTAGATATACCTTTCAAAAATACTGTCAATCCCGACAATGAATTGAAAACATTTCGAGTAGGACAAAATTTCTTCATAGAATGAATTTAAAATTAAAAAAATTAAATATAAAGAATGGATAGAAGTAGAATTTTTGCTGTAGAGTGTAGCTATACAAGAACTGTTAAATATAATATGGCGCGAGCAGTCATGTGATTTTATTGGCCTTGACAAGCAGATATGGTGGCCCGTGTCAGAATGATAGCTAGTAGTTATATACATAGATGTCAAATATCATAATTTTTCATTTTAAATTTAGGGACTTTCCAATTCCATGCGGTTTATTTTCCTGGACAAGTAAATTCTACACTCATGGTGACAAATAAACTACGTGAATTTAGAAAATCTTGAAATTATGACATATGACATGTATGTTCATAATTACTAGTTGTCATTCTGACACGGGCCCCCATATCTGTTTGCCATGGCCAACAATGTCACATGACTGCTCGCGCCCTATACTTAAAGAGTGAAAAATCATTTTCGAATCAGTATCGTTACATAGTTAAGTTTACATTTTACTTACTCCACTGAGATTTTATGGTTAATTCATAATTTCAGCGTTTACCAATTATTAATTTATCTCTCCTCTATTCATAAGTAATAAAACTGGAAATATTGCGTGCTAAAGTTTATTTTATAGCATAAAACGACTAATAAAACACATTTTAATTAATAGCAAATAAAGTAATTTTAATTAGCAATTTCATGATAGTTTAATTACACTACTGTTAGTCTTAATTTAAAATTTGCTAATGAAACAGCAAAAAATAATAATTTATTCAAAGAGATTCCAGTTTCAAACTAAGTATTTAATAAAAAATTAATTGTTCTATAATTGAAAGATTGAATAAATTAACAAAGGTTGTTCTAAATTCAATATTCGAATTGTAAACGATACCATTAATGCTCTATTTTCATTATTGGAATATTGGAAATATTAGACATGCCCGTATTCCACTTGAGTTTCAGTCGTAATTTCATTTATTATTTACAGACCAGAGTAATGGAAAATCATGCGGTTATCGAATTTTAATTTAGCTATAAATAAAACATTTCTAACAACATGAAAAAAGAGTAATTGAATTGGAATTTTGATTAGATTTTTTTCTGGTCGAAATTAAATTTCATGTACGGAAAAACAATCATGAATAAATTATTCAGACCTGAAACAGATAAACATGAAGTGAATTGCGAATACTTACGAAGTCTGTACGTCGTAAACAGTGTATTGTGCAAGGTAGGAATGTCTGAAGAGTTTCTGAACGTTCTGAGCAAGCAGAAGATATTTTTGATCTGGTGATAGGATGAACTTCACTGGATTTAGTCGCCTCTGCAACAAAAAGAAATGGAAACATGTTAAACAATAACATTAATTTGTTCTTTATTTGCAATTTTCATTATTCCACAATGGAATGTACTTTTTACCTCTCGCTAAGAGAGATATTGATATTGAAAACGTGCTTACTCCAAAAATGTTAGTATGCAATTTTCAGATTGATTCCTATTCCCTCGAGTAATTACCGAGGTGGTAAATGTTCTTCCCCAAATTCATTTCTCATTTCTTTCTTCTAGAGTTTTCCTTAATTGCTTATATTCAGAGAAAAACAGCCCTCAATAACTGAAAAAAGAAACTGCGGTCTCTGGTTGATTTGTTGTTACGTCCAGCATTCGCAAGGCCACAATTAACCTCATTACTCTCTGACAACCGCCGTTGCTTGTTGCGAAATTCACTCCTCAGCAGTCGTTTGCTTCATTATGCCGGCAGGACTACGATTTTCCTCTAGAGTGCGAACAGGGTTCTTTATTTCGTTACTGTAGGAAACATTTTATGAAGGTTTGGATAGTATTAAAAGATTTCAGGAACACAAGGGAATGATTTAATTAAAATGATTAAATGTAGGGAAAATAAACGACAGAATTAATCATTTTATTTTTAATAAAAGAAAAATGAAAACTGTACACAACGTTTTGATATATATTTACTACTTCTTCCGACAATACCTTCTGTCAATCATGTGTATTATGTATAAATTCCATACATAAATTTCCTTGCAAAAGATTCTAAATTTCTAGTAAAATTATTTCATAAACAAGCTATGCAAATTGAGTGCCCCGGCTTACGCACTGGGGCGTCGCGGCGCAGAGTCGGAAAAACGCACTTGGATAGATGCACGCTAAAATAGATGACTCGTGATAACGGGCCGTTTTACAGTAACTCTGGGTAAACAGGCGGACTTGACGTCTGTAACGCCCGGGTTTACACGCCGGCGGCGTCGAAACGTCAAGTCGGTAAAACTCGCAACGAGTCACTGTAAAATGGCTAGACACGCGCAATTGGTGAATTTAATCCACGGAGATCGAAGATGTTTTGGCCTACGCTTAACAAGCGTTGCGGCGTCGGGCGTATGAAGCTCACAACGAGACACTAAGACTGACTTTCAGTATACAACTAAACAACTTGAACGGAGAGCTCACGGTACGGGTTTCAAAGAAAACGGAAACTTTGCTGACCTGGAGGTCGGCTTCGATGTCTTGACGGACAACTCGCAATCAAGAGTCGATAGAATACACGCAGTCAACAACTCTCTTCAACAATCGCGGGCCCTGCTTCTATACAGCCCTGCTAATTAAACCAGCTTAAGTTTGTTTACTGTTAGCAAGAACTGCATAAAAGGACAGGGCAAAAAGGTTAAAAATGAAACACGATGTTGACGACCCTTTATTTATTTATTAATCAATCGATCCAACAGGATTCAAAATTCCAATTAAAGGACGATCATATGGCATACAAATACAAAAACGAATGAGTTGAACAGAATACATATAAGAAATTTAACAAATGAGTTATTACAAAAAATATTTTATTAATATATTTTTAAATTTAGATAAGAAGTCGCCAAATATATCAATGTCAATAGTACATAATACACTGTTATATGCTACACAGAGTTGTCTTATTGGAGGCTTCAATTCGTAATTAGTCCTAGCTGTTTTACGATGAAATGGTACTTTATTTCTTGAAGTGACGCGTGGAACGTGAAATGGTATTAGCTCAAGACTACATGGGTCATCAATACAATTATTAATTAATTTGAATAAGTAGAGAGATAATTGTAAATTTCTTCTGCTACTTAATGGCACCAAGTTCACTTCAGGCAATAAAACAGAATAATCATGGGTAAAGATAGGATATTGTCCATGTATTTTAAAATAACAATATTTGATGAATTTATGCTGGACAGACTCAATCTTAGATATATATTTATGGTATATTGGATTCCAGACTTGTAGACAATATTCTAGCTTAGAGCGGACAAATGCATAATACAAGCTTTTGAGTGTAGTTGTTTTACAGAAACACTGATAATTTCTAATTACATATCCAAGATTTTTGTAGGATGATCTTACGGTAGTCTCAATATGTACTTTAAATGTTAGTTTTGTGTCAAATATAATCCCAAGATCCTTAAACTGAGTTACTTTCTCAAGCGAATTAGTTTCCATGTGATATGCATAAGTGTAAACGTATTTTTTAACAAAGTAACTCATTATTTTACATTTTAATATGTTGTTGATGTCGTTAGAGAATACAGTCATTAATAGAGTTGATAGTTTTATAAATTTTTATGTCATCGGCATACAAAAGTATTTGAGAATGTTGAACACAGTCCACCACGTCATTAATGAAGAGGTTGAATAATAGTGGGCCCAAGTTTGATCCTTGTGGGACCCCAGAAGTAGCAGTGAACGGGTTTAATTTAAAATTATTAAGTGGTTTATTTCCCGGTCACATTACTCGCCTTATTCCAATTGTGGGGAAGAAAAGTTTTCACAGTGCGTGGATTTATTACGTGAGGTGGCGCCTAGGAAGCGCCCTTAACAGTACAAATATTCACCTTTACTGAAATCTGCAAATAAACGCAGACAGACAAACAAACTCCAATGGGGTAATAAGTCGTGATGATATATGTATGTACTTATTTACATCTGTTATACAAAGCAAGATACTGTATCAGTCTGTTGGCGAGAATAATCAGAAGAGTAAACTTCATAAAATCTTTTACGTGCTGTACAGTTTGTGAGTTTTCAGTTGAATTAATTTTTACCTCTCGCTAAGAGTGGTATTGGATTCATGCTAAAAATCGCATATCCAGATTTTATTGAATAAGCACGTTTTAAGGTCCATAGAATCCGATTTTAACATTTTTACAATGATGTGTGTGTGTGTGTGTGTGTGTGTGTGTGTGTGTGGATGTGTGTGTGTGTGAGGTTGTTGGAGACACGATTTCTCAAATTCTATAAGACTAAAGACCTGTTTGACTACGGATTCCTCAATCTAACAGTAATGGGAAGAGTTGAATAGGTTCTGGTAACAATTGGACAACCGGAAGTGGTAGTTTCTAAAAAAAAAAATTCTAAATATTATTTTTTGAAAATTTGTTACTACAATTATTAAAGATAATTAAATTCTCAATCTGACACATTTAAATTTTTTATTATATCTCGTATAGGTTTGGAGATATAGTATATAATAATATAGAATAATCTGTTGTAATAAATCTCGTTGCCAGAAAAAACAGTTGCGATATTAAAAATTTTGTAATTGACAAATAAATGCAAAATGTCAGTGTCAGTTCTGAGAGGTAAGAGTACATTTAATATATATTATTGTATTATTAATTAAATATTTATTTAAATAGCAATTGCAGGTATGTCAATATTACATATATCCTTAAGAAATACCGCTAATACCGTCAATGAATTTGAAGTATTTTGAACATATTAGAATAGTAGGATAAAATTTCTGATAGAACGAAAGAAGAGAAACAATTTCAATTATTTGTGTGTACAAGAAATGTTAAATTTGTTACTTATAGGGCGCGAGCAGCCATGTGACTTTGTTGGCCTTGGCAAGCAGATATGAGGATCCGTGTCAGAATGACGGCTAGTAGTTATTTACAAAGATATCACAATTGTCATGTGTCATAATTTTTCATTCAAAATTTCATAATATTCTGTTCATTTGTCATCCATTAGTATGGAATATACTTGTCGAGGAAAATAATCCACATGGATTTGGAAAATCATAATGTTTCGAATGAAAACTTATGATACTTGACACCTATGTATATTACCAGCTGTCATTCTGACACGGGCCCCAATATCTGCTTGCTAAGGCCAACAAAGTCACATAACTGCTCGCACCCTATGCAAGATAAAATGAAAATGGCGAGAGGTATTGTGCTGGCCACAACAGATTTTTATTTCTAAATTCATAAAATATGTACATGGAAAAACATTGTTACAGATTTTAGGTTATTACTATAGTGAAAATATTACACTCTGATAATATGCATTCGAATATTCATTATTAATTAATGAATCATGTTTTCTAAACTTCTGCGAGAATATATATGTGGCCCCAAAAATTCATTTGCGTTTCAATTGAAATTTAACCTGATACTTGGATCTCCTGTGATTTGTGTTCACCAAACAATATTTTAACTTCAAATAGATATTATTTCGAAGTTACATACATTAATATATTACATTCAATTATTTATCTACATGTGGGACAACTGATGTTATTTAAACAATTGGTCAATTTATATTTATACCATTAATTGATCTGGATCCAATTATCTGAACCAAATTTCTAAATGAAGGTTATGTTATTTATGTACGAGCCTCAATTTTGTGTAATTATACAATATCCATTTGATAATTGCTGATTCGGTACACTACATTACAGCTTAATCTCGAATTCTCTCCCGAAATTATTTATGGAATACTACGAGGGTCATTCAATAAGTAAAGAGACAAATGGCTATAGCTCAAAAACGGTTTATTTCAATCTTTCAAAATTAAGGCTTTTTTTAAACATAATCACCCCCCACAGTTATGCACTTGTCCCATCTTTCTTGCGGCTTCCTAATTCCCTTGGCGAAGAATTCTTTCGATTTACCCCGAAGCCACTTTTGCACCGCTTCCTTAACTTCCTCATTGTTAGCAAATCTTTTTCCACGTAGGGCGTCTTTGAGTGGTCCAAACAGGTAAAAATCAGATGGGGCGAGGTCGGGACTGTAGGCAGAATGAGGTAAGACCTCCCAACCCGATTCTTGAAGCTTATCACGGGTCAGCTGGGCTGTATGAAGGCGGGCGTTATCGTGCTGAAGAATGACTCCTTTTGACAAGAGTCCACGGCGTTTGATCCTGATAGCTGGTCTAACTTTGTGTTCTAGCATCTCAGAGTAGTATTGGCTATTGATAGTTCGCTGATCTTCAAGGAAATCGCAACGATCACCTACACTTGTTCGGCCACTTTTAAACCGATCAACCCACTTGTAAAAATTCGCACGGTTCATACAACTTTTACCGTACTATATTAATATTCTAGAAAAAATTTCACTTGGTTTTACACCTTCTGCGACTAAAAATCTAATGACTGAGCGCTGCTCTTCTAAGGTGCAATCTTCTAGTGGACTTGCCATGGTGAACTGAAAATTTTGAGGTTATGTTGACATAAAATGATGAAACAGCTGATCAGAGAATATCCCAAGGTTGCCAACTAACACCCCTGAAAAGATTGTACACATTCATTGAATAGTTTTAAAATTATAGAATTTGTCTCTTTACTTATTGAATGACCCTCGTATTTCTAAATCCTGTAGAGTTGTAGTTCAAAGGTCAATTATATATAAGAATTGAAGTGTCAACTGCCATATCCATTTTGCTTGACATAGCTTCATTTAAATAACTCTCCCTTAACCCAATTTTAATCTTTCTGATAGCAATCAGCCAGTTAGCTATCCGGAGTATAAAACATCATGGAGCAACCCAAAAATCTTATTCTCTAATTAAGACGGTAGAATAAATTTATTTAATAGATAGTGAAGTGTTACTTTATCTGAACTTGGAACAACCGGGCCTTAATAATAAATAATAAATATAGCTTTGTGCATTAAGTGACCGGCTATAGAATATTTTGTTTTAAGTGTATATTAACTTGGCTTAATTGTTCTAGAACAATAGTCTGGGGATAGTGTGTGAAATCCTTATAATTTATGATATATAGTTGTTTCTCTTTCTCATTTCTGGTCTGGGACTGAACTCCCCACGTTTTTCTGTTTCTCACTTCACGCCGTTTGCCTGCAACAGGCGTGAACTTTGCTGTCGACTACTTAAATAAAAAAAGAACGCCGCAACACCAGGACCGCACTAAGGCGGAATAAATTTTACCTGACAGACAATGAATAAACGTTATTTTATTCAAAATACTAACTGCCTATTTGGCTTTCTCAGGACTATTTACATTCAAACTTGTTCATTGACTATTTTGTATCTATTTTAGTTTTTTCTTTTCTTTCTTTTTTGAAATGAAATACGGGTCTGGATTGCTGGAGGTGTCAGAAAGAAATGATATTTCGTATCAGATAAACAAAAAATTGACACATAGTGATTCTGTGATTGATAATGCTGGTATCGAAGAGCGCTCAGGATATCAGTCGTTATTGAGAAATGGAGTCTACGGTTTTTATCACAAAAAAGTAATATTAAAATTTCTTGGATGATTTCACAATCTTTGCCCATTTTTTTGAGGAAAAACTTTATCTTAACTCTATTTAAATGTCTTAAGATTATAATCCTTTCATCTTTCTTTCTTTATTATCCAGGAAAAGTTTTTTCAACATAATAATTTCATTATTTAATCAGCTTGTGATATTGAGTAAAATTAAATTTTTACTTCTCGTCATTTATACAGCATATTTCAAAACTTCGGGTACAAATTTTAATCATCCTCAGCCGGCACAATATTTTACCTTAATGACCTTTCATTTTATTACATAAAACTCAATAAATATTTTATGTAAACTAAATTAATTTAACTGTAACATACGAATCAGAATATTTCGGCCACTTATAAATTTAGCACAAAGTAGGCGAAGAATGATTTAACAATTGATAAATTGTTAAAATCAACAAAGTGCTTGATATTTGTTGTATGTTTTTACAGTAAAATGGCTCGTGGTAAACCATATAGTCAAGATTTAAGAGAATCCATAATTAATTACCATATGAACGATATTTCGGCACGAAGAAATTCGATATATTTGATTCCGCGATCGACAATACAAGGTATTATTAATACATACATACATACATAAAATTACGCGTGTCCCACTTAGTGGGTTCACACAAACCCGATAATAATAAGAACAACATCAACATCATACAACAAATCCTTACTCTTAAACATATTAAAGTGACCGATTTTCGGTAGCGAAATACCGCATCCGGATCATAATAATAGTTAGGAAACAATCGTTCTTCGCCACACATTCCTATCTAAGCAGACTTCTTTCGCCTCGGCCACACTCATAATCGCATTCATACATGCTCTTCTTCTCTTCACACTTGGAAACTCTCTCTCTTTAAGCACCTTACCAACCACATCCATCCACTTACACACTGGTCGGCCACGCAATCGAAAACCCTCAACTTCACCAAGATATATACGCTTAAAGGCCGTATTATTAACATGTTTAAATAAAGTGGAAATGTTATGGAAAGAAAAATCTGATGTAACCAGCACAATATCATCCGTCAATCCTGTGTATTATGTATAAATCCCATACATTAAATTTCTTGCAAAATATTCTAAATTACCAGTAAAATTATTTTATAAAAAAATTATACAAATTACATTTGACACTAACATCTTCTTCTTCTTTAGCTTTTCTCATTCGTTAGGGGTCGCTGTTTTTTATTTGTTTCTTCCACTCATTTCTGTTTTGAGTGTCGTTCTCATTCAGTTCCTTTTCTCTCAAGTCTTCCGCAATACAGTCCTTCCATCTTTGGTCTTTGGTTCAAACCAATGTAATCGTCTCTCGTATTTGTCCAGAATCTTCTTACGATAGAGTTATTTCCCTTATTCTTTAACATCCTCACCTCTGCCACATTCATTTACTTTTCATTGATACTGACATCTGTCAATTTAAATTATCTGAATATATTAGCAGCTTCCATAGTTAGCATAGCTGTCTGATTTATCATATTTAAGATCTTTAGAATTCTTCTTCAATCAAATCCTATAGAGAATAATATATTCTTTAAGTTATAATGACGTTAAATGTCAATAAATGATATTTAACTGCATTTTTCCAAGAAAAACAGTTAAAATCTACAAATAAGGGTACTTTCGGTTGACCAATTATAACCAAAATATAATCACTTCTTTTTCTGCATATAAACTTGAGGACTACGAACAAAATATAATTTTTGGAATCGTGGTATTGAAGTTATGCGATCCGAAACTTTCGTCGCACACACACACACAGATATACTTACACAGACACACATACTTACATACATACAAACATCATCGTAAAAATGGTAAAATCGTATTATATGGACCCTAAAACGTGCTTATTAATATCAGTTATTGACATTTCATATTATTATAAACAGCAAAAACCATTTCATTCTCTATAATGCGAGAAATTTTCTAGATGTACAGAACTCTTTCCGAAATCTTCAGTTAGAGCAAGAAATTGGGTATACCAACATAAATCCAAACTTGAAACTTTTAAGCATTTTGTAATATTAATGAAAGCAGTGTAGATAGTAGATAATCAATATTCCTCTCCAGTATTTGAGACGTGTATAAGTTAAGTTTCCAGATTACATATTTAACAACTCCATAAAACTAAACTTAGCTTGGTTTTGAGTTCTCAAGTTTTATGACGCGGAGGTTCATAAAATTTCCGACAAGGAAGACTGAATCTTCATCAGTAAGTCGTAAAATTAACACGTAAGGTAAATGTAAGTACATGTAAGCGGAAGGAATGTACAATACATTACAGAGAACTTTGCTTTATTTCGTTACTCTCATGTAGAAAAGAAATTAGTACACTTTGGTTCACGAAAGACAACAATTCAAGGTCACTTGTTTGAAGAAATAATTCACAATACTTTATACAGTAGTAGCTTAGCAACAATTCATGTTAGAAAGAGAAAGATTATTTGACATATGTCCATGTATAATTATGTATGTCGTAGAGTTACAGATATCTAATTATTTATTACACTAAACTTTGTACTAATATTTACCCAGTGCCGTATATACTACGAGTAATATACCAACCACCCACGCAATTCTCTTGACCCACTTAATATTCACGCCAGATGGAGCAAAGCGCAAAGCACTTAATATTAACAAAATTATTTCTAAATATACATCTTCAGTACATTTGGGACCAAATTCATAATCAAAAGCTAAAAGTTAGTAATTACCGGCACGCCATATATGGGAATATCGACTGTAATATTCAGTTAAATTTAATTTATAATTTATTAATTTCAACTAAATAATTGACATATTCTCTTATGGATATACCTGATGGCGTTAAAACATGCTTATTCATTAAAAGAATTCAAAACCTGTATATATATATATATATATATATATATATATATATATATATATATATATATATATATATATATATATATATATATATATATTAAACCAATATAACAAGAAAATAACAAGAACTGTATTTATTTGTTGTTCTCACAAGACAATTCGATTTTACTCCCAAATAAGAATCGAAAATGTACGAATGCCTGAAAATCCCTGACCAAGATGCTTATTCGACAAAAACGCAGCGTCGTTTCAAGGCTCAACGAACACTCCACACGATAATATTATTTGAGATTTAAATTACTTTGTTCTACGCAGCTGGCGGAAGTCTCTAGTCGACGATTGACAAAACGAAATGCTGCGTAGCTTTGCAATTCAAGATTGAGAAAAAGGCCTTTGTGTGAAACAACAAAAAACAAAGAATATACTCACTGTGAAAGTCAAATAATAAGTTTATTAAATAGAACTTCAAAGATGTTTGAAGTATTGTTAATGAACGAGTAACTGACGCCGGAAATAAAGAGAACTTAATTAATTCCGAAAACAAATCAAATGAGGGAAATAAAGACAGGCAATTATAATAGTCAAGGGCGGGCTGGTTGAACGAGTTGTGAAAAATCTGTTGTGGCCAGCACAATACCTCTCGCCACTTTTTTTTTTTGGTTGCATAAGTATAGGGGGCGAACAGTCATATTACATTGTTGGCCTTGACAATCAGATGTGGGGGCCCGTTTCAGAATGATAATTAGTAATTATGTACATAGATGTCAAATGTCAGAATTTTTCATTAAAAATTTCAAGATTTTCTAAATTCACGTAGATAATTTGTTACCAGGTGTATGGAATTTATTGTTGAGGAAAATAAACCACATGGATTTGAAAAATCACTAAATTTAGAATGAGAAATTATGATTTGACATCTATATACATATGTAATTACTAGCTATCATTCTGACATGGGCCCCCATATCTGTTTGTCAAGGCCAACAAAGTCGCATGACTGCTCGCGCCCTAATGTATTTAACATTTCTTGTATACCTACATTCTACACCAAATATTCTACTTACATCTATTCTTTATATTTAGATTTTAAAAATTTAAATTCATTCTATGAAGAAATTTTGTCCTACTCTTCTAACTTTGCAAGACGTTTCTAATTTATTGTCGGGAGTAACAGTATTTTTGAAGGGTATGTGTAATATACCTATAATATTAAATATTTAACTATTAATACATTAAGAAATAATATAATGTATGTACTTCCCAGAAAAAGTACATTTATCTGTCAGTTACAAACAATTTTTCAACTATTTTCCATGGCATTCTTCTTTCGGCTGTAAAATTTATTACAACAGATTATTTTATATATTATATTTCTTTTATCTCTAAATCTATAGAATATATAATAAAATATTTAAATGTATCAGCTAGAGAATTTAATTTTCTTCAATATTACCAAGAAAAATTTTCAAAAAATAATATTTAGAAGATTTTTTTTCAAGAATCTTCTACTTCTGGTTGTCCAACTGTTACCAAAACTTTTCAGATCTTCCCATGAATATCCGATTGGGAAAAACGTAGTTAAACAAATATAAAGTTTTAAGCTTTTGAGTAATCGTCCTTCCAACATCCCACATACACACATACATACACACACACACAGACATCATCGTAAAAATATTAAAATCGGATTGAAGGGACCTTAAAACGTGCTTATTCAATAAAATCTAGATATGCGATTTTTAGCATGAATTCAATACCTCTCTTAGCGAGAGGTAAAAACGATGATATGAACAATAATATATAAATAATAAACATTTATAGCAAATATTTTATAATAGAGAAATGACCATGACTAACGCAAAGCATTAGGCCACACAGGCATTGCCTAGGAACGGCAAGTTCAGAAGATCAGTTCCTAGTTTACGTCACATAAATCTTCTAGAGACAATAGCGCTTAAAAATATTATTTAAGTTCAAAAACATAGTAATAAACAACTGCAATGTATTAGGGATAAAAACAATTATTTTTCCTGCGCAGTAGATAATAAAACTTCCTCTTAATCTGGTAAAGAAGGAAATTAGAAAAAAAATAACCTGCATTTATCCAAGTCAAGTAGAATTCTTAATTTCTTGGGGTAATTACATCCATTAAAAATTCCACAAAATGGCTGCTGCAATTTATCACATTAATCAATTCAAATGATATCAGCGTTACCGTGGAGACAGCAAATAAAAGAAAAGAACATAGTGATGATTAATTACCGCATATAGCTTTGTTAGGAAGATTTTAAATTTACTGGTGGAGAGAAATATATTTTCATAACGTGGCAGACATGAGATGAATCTCTCTGTGTATAATTATGATTATAATGGATGGCGCACAGGCACAGGTACTTACAAATGTTTGGTTTGTCATCAGGATTTTCGAGGACAAATTTCCAGCATGGAGGAGACTTATGCCGCCCCATTGATCCTTGAAGATTAATTCTTCGCCTGGAAAAGAAAAAGGAATAATGAAATGATAACCAAATAATTTTTTACCACTAATATTCTCTGACAATTTTGTGTGTATTGCATAGGGGAATTTAATATTCTTCAATGTTTGGAATAACATAAATTACTACTTCCGGTTAGGCATCTCTTTCTTTGTATAGAATTTGAGAAATCGTTTTTCCAACATCCACACACACACAAACAAACACACGCACACAAACACACAGACATCACTGTAATAATGTTAAAATCGTATACTGGGAACTTTAAAACGTGCTTACTCACTAAAATCTGAATCTGTGATTTTTAAAATGAATCCAATACTTCTCTTATCGAGAGATAAAAATAAAAACACTAGATGAAATAGATTATCTTTGGTTAAAAAACTCAATGATGAGTTTTAGTGAATAAGTACGTTTTAGGGTCCATATAATATGATTTTACCATTTTTACGATGATATGTATGTATATGTGTCTGTGTGTGTGTATGTGACTAAATTTTCGAATCGCATAACTTCAATACCACGATTCCAGACATTATAATTTTTACGTATTCCTCAAGTATACATCCAGAAGAAGAGGTGATTAGATTTTAGTTATAATTGGTAATAGGAAGTACCCTCATTTGAAGATTTTAACAGTTTTTCTAGAAAAACGCAGCTAAATATTATTCATTGACATTTACGTTATTATAACTTAAAGAATAACTATACTTTATAGGATTTGATTGCATTTTATACTTCATATTCAGTAAACAGAGTTAAATAGATAATTCAAATTGGCAGATGTCAGTATCAATGAAAAGTAAATGAATGTGGCAGAGATGAGGATGTTGAGATAGATGTTGAGACAGACACGGAAAAATACGGTAAGGAATGAAACAATAAGGGAAATAACTCTAGGGTTAGAAGTTTCTTAAAAGAGACAAATGCGACGATTACATTGGTGTGAACATGTCATGAGGAGAGATGAAGAATATATTGGAAATAGAATGAATAGCTTAGTGATAGAAAATTGAAGAAATAGAGGAAGACCAAAGATAAGATGGAAAGACTGTATTGCGGAAGATTTGAAAGAAAAGGAACTGAATGAAAACTACACGCAAAATAGAAATTAGTGGAAGAAGAAAATATAAAATAGCGACCCCTAACGATTGGGAAAAGCTAAAGAAGAAGAATATGTCAGTGTCAAGTCCAATTTGCTTAGTTTGTTTATGAAATAATTTTACTGGAAATTTAGAATCTTTTGCAATATTGACGGAAGGTGTTGTGCTGGCCACGTCAAATTTTTTGTGTACTGTAAAATTATTAAAAGGTGACTAATTCTAGAAATAATCAATTCATTTTTCCAAGACATTAATAATTATTTCTTATGACTACTCACCAGTGACCCAAGTGCCGTTGAATCTCAAAGGAGTGAACTCATGTCCGAGAATATCTTGGAGTCTGACTCGAGCTCCTTTGATCCTGGGGCCCTCGTCGGGCGGCGTGAGCAACACCACGGACGTGACGATCAACGCCAACACGATCACAATCACCAGCAGGGCGATCAGGATGCCGCGCCAGTTCCGTTGATTCGGGTTGCTGGACACCAGCTCCTGGAAGGAGGTCAACACTATAGATACTGAGGAGAAGGGCTACGAGGATTAAATATTGAAATCACTGAACTCAGTATATAATATATAACTGGAATTCGCCGTGATGCTAATTCATATAGTAACAAAACAGGACAAGGAAGACAACAACAAAGAGTTGTTTCCTTTTTTTTACCACATAACCTTTTCATTATTCTACGTAAAATATACAAGTAAACATAACAAAAATATCTTTGAATCATTCTTTTTTCTAAATTTTAAAACGACAAATTAATGTTTCTTTTAATAGAAATAGTAAAACACTCGGTTTAGTTTCACAACTTTTAGTTTATTATCTTAATTGCAATTTCGGCTTTCTAGGCCATCATCAGAAGACTGCTTACAAAATTTTACAATTGTTCTTATTTATACAATACAAAGTTACCGTTCTTAGAAATTTCCTGAGATTACCGTGTCTAGAAGCGGGGAGTTCATTAGGTCTAGGTACTCGTTCATGAGGTTATTCCCATTGTGTAGGGCTTTCTTAATTTCAAATGCTTCTAGGAACGTTAATCTCAGGCTTTTTCTTTCCCGGTGTAAAATTTCCAAATTAGATATGTCACAAGTGTGATTGTTGTTAATGAGATATTTCGCTACATTTGAAGTATTTATTTTATTATTTTTAAAACTATTTAAATGTTCTTTAAATCTTAAATTGAAATTACGTCCGGTTTGTCCTATATATATATATATATATATATATATATATATATATATATATATATATATATATATATATATATATATATGTAATCACACTTCTGACAGCTAATTTTGTAAATTCCAGATTGTGACAATGGATTTCTGGATACTATTTTATTATTAACTAAACAATTTTTGGTGGTATGCGTGTTATAAGTCGCTCCAACTATATTAGATTTTTTAAATTCATATGACAGTTTTTCCGAAAAGTTTTTTACATATTTTATTTTCCTATACAATAATGATCTTTAGATTGAGGTATATTGGCATAAAACTGTTTTTGTACTATTGTTTTCTGTTTTTTCTTTAAAAGGTTTGTCACGATGTCTTTACTGTAACCATTGTTTACAGCAATATCCTGAATGGTATGTAGTTCTTTTTGAAAGAATTTATCTTGTAATGGAATACTTATTAATCTGTTTCTTTTAGTTCCTGAGATATTTGCATTCAATTTTTGTCAAAATTATTATTTTTACATAGTTGCGATTCGGAGTTATTTTAATTTTTGTATGTTATGTACCTATATTTTTACTGTTTTACTATACATAAAATATAGAAGCTTATTTTTAAGTATATAATTATTATTTTCATATTGAAATTTATATTATATTTTTCCAATTTTATTATTTAAATTTTCATGTTTAAAGAATAAATAAGTCAAAGATAAGTACGTTTTTTTTTTTCAAAAAAATCGATCAATCTTTTTTAATAATTTTGCGCATTCCTATCGAGCCTGACTCCGGTGGCGACACCTCCACAGCCACTGTTTTATACCCTAAAACTTCTTTCCCAGCTTCCAAATTTACGAAAAAGATAACATGTCGCCTTTCACCCTACGGCATTCAGATAACAAGTATTATATATTATTTTTGTAAGTTGATAGTAACAAACGAGATGAGGTTACATCATAAATATCTTCTCTCTTTATGTTCTTACACCATTCTCTCACATACTGTTTATACAGACCTCTCTGGTTATCACATTTTATCACACATCCTGTCCTGTCCTGTCACACGAAGTAGAATTTGCGAACCTCCCGTCGTACGTGATAGTTTATCGAGGACAGAAGATGTTTTTTGTGATGTTTATGTCCAGCAAGGATCAGATCAGGAATTTTATTATTTTTTGGGCAGATTTAACGGAGGAAATATTTTTTGTAGTCCGGAAGTTATGAGGGAGCTGGTTCAGGTTTTCGGGAATATGTTCAAAGAAGTTATTGATCTCAGTAAAAAGGAATTTTTAAGTTGTCAACATAGAATATGTTGGTTCATGTTTATATGAAGAGCACTTCGTATGCTTTGAAGGATTAAATATAGTTTTGTTACAAAACTTTTTGCTATTTTCATAAAATTATATATCTAAAAAAATATTGTTTCATATCTACAATTCGATTCAGATAAAACGAACCATATGTTTTTATTTAAAATCGTGGCATTGTACATTGTATTCCTAATTTTTACCTCCCGCTACCCTTTGTAAGGGAGGTATAGGGGATCGTGCTTAACAGTTTTTCATTAAAAACAGCAGTTAAATATCATTTATTGACATTTAATGTCATTATAAAACAAAGAATGTATTATTCTCTATATGATTGGATTGCATTTTATACTTCATATTCAATAGATATACAGGGTGTTAATAAAAAAACTTTACACACTTTAGCAGGTGATAATAGAATCCTTAGTTGTTGGCAGGCGTCTACAATTCGCTGCCAAAGTTCATCTTCTGTGTTCACTTCAGTGGCGTAAACAAGATCTTTTAAGTACCCCCAAATACTCCGCACATGTAAATTGAACCATTGCAAAAATAAGACTAACTTAAATAGCAATAAGTAATTTCACCGTTAGACTTGTTACAAAATTTTGATTGGCATGTATCCTGCGATTGTTCGTTTATCGCAGATAACGCGATATCGCATTCATAAGAGGTGTAAATAAAAATTTAAAAATTCCATATCTCGAAAACCAATGAGTATTGGACCTAAGTGTATTAGAATTTTTTTCTTGTTTTCATCTCTACTATCACCTGCTAAAGTGTGTAAAGTTTTTTTATTAACACCCTGTATAATTGAAGAATTATAAAGATATTAAATTTCACAAATCAGCCAGCTATGCTAACCATGGAAACTGTTAATATATTCTGATACTTCAAATTGACAGATGTCACTACCAATGAAAGGAAAATGAATGTGGCAGAGATGGGGATGTTGAAATAGATATTGGGGAAGACATGGAAAGATAAGTTGAGGAATTATACGATAAGGGAAATGGCTCGAGTGATAGAAGTATCTAGAAAGAGAGATGATTACATTGGTTTGAACTTGTCATGAGAAGAGATGAAGAATATATTGGAAGAAAATTGAATAGCTTAGTAGTAGAAGGTAGAAGAAACAAAGGAAGACTAAAGATAAGATGGAAGGACTGTATTGCAGAAGACTTGAGTGAAAAGGAATTGAATGAAGACGATACGCAAAACAGAAATGTGTGGAAGAAGAAAATAAAAAGATAAATTATGTATGGAATTTGTAACTCGGTTTGGAGGTTAGATCCTTATTCGTTGTTTTTAATATATTTCAGGAAGGCAGTGGGATCGTATAAATAATATGTGTGTTAAATGTACATTTGTTGTATTTATAAAAAGGACGTTTCGACCGCTATGCCTGTCATCATCAGCTACAAAAGTGATACAATTTGTTAAATAATATAAATCTAACCAACGTAACATTATAAACAAGCATAGGTCAGTATTCCTTGTTTATAATGTTACGTTGGTTAGATTTATATTGTTTATCTACAACAGTGCGCTAATATGAAATTAGTACACCAATTTGAATGTCATTATGGGTGATTTAATGGCACTGAGTGTTATTATGAGTTTCATAATGACACTCAGTGCTATTATGAAACTCATAATGACACTCAGTGCCATTAAATAACCCATGCGTATTAATAACGTAGGCTACGAATGAACATTTCAATGTTTCTCATTATGTCAAAAATTAAATGAAAAATATATTTTAAGATCAATTTAAACTGTTGTAGATAAAATATTGAAGGATACACATTTGATATAGCCTAATGAAACTTGCGTGATTAAAACACTCGGCTCATCGCCTCGTGATTTAACATCACACGCGTTTAATTATGAACACTATATCAAACTTGTATCCTTAATATCTATTAACAAATTGTATCACTTTTTTAGCTGATGAAACGTCCTTTTTATAAATACAACAAATGTACAATTAACACACATGTTATTTACACGATCCTACTGCCTTCCTGAAATATGTTAAAAATATGGAATTTGTACATAATACACAGGATTAACGGAAGGTAATGTGCTGGCTACATCATATTTTTAAAACAAGTGGTTTAAAATTGCCATTTGTCTGTATTTTTGTCCTCTATTTTTTTAAAAAAGTAAATAGTCAGTTTCGATAATTTCAAACAAAATAAAAATTAAGTAATTTTTTGTATTTGTGAACATCTAATTCTATTTTCCGTTCATGTAGAAATTTAGTTAATTTTTGCTTTTCTTATATGTATCCCCTAACTCTAAATTGAGTTATAAAGTTCTTGTTGTAATGTTGTTGACGTATAGCAGCACAACGCGAGTTCAGGTTTAGCAGATCAAAACTCTGATTTCGTGAAATTAGCATCTGAATATAAACGATTAATTTGACTCGTTTAGAAACTAAAATTTAATCAATGGAGTCACTTCCTTTTCTTTTGCTTTGTACAAATTAAATTTTCTCTTTCTTTTATACCTCTTCAGAGACTTGATAATATATCTCGGTCCCGACAAAGTTAGAAGAATCTTTCATTTATTTCAAAACAAAAGAGTAATCTATACTCTCTCGTTTATTTTTGAATAGAAACATCCGTTTCAAAGAAACAAATGATTTCTTTTATGCCAAACACAGAAACTAATCATTCATTCGTAAAATTCCGAGTCCAATAAATTTTAACAACTGAAAATTTATATGAAAATACAACAATACCGTCGAGTGGATATAAATCTCGCTGAATAAAATCCTAAATCTGCATTATTTTGTGAAATTTCATCAATACCAAACCCATTCTTGCGAACTAACGCGAAAGCTAAATATTCTGTGAAGTCTGGTGGTGCGCTAGAATGTCATTTGTCTCTTTTGCGTTGCTAGGGAAATTTATTTGGTGAGTTGGAACATCTTGACGTTGTTGTGTTTGTTGAAACTGTTTTAAATATATGGAAATGTATTGGACTGTGTCACGGAACTAAGCAATTTTGGATTGTCTTCCAGACAAGCGGCTATAAATCAAGAGCACACTATATTATTTCGTTGAACCTAGGAATAAATCTGCACGTTTCTATGAGGTTTCGGTGGTATTTTATTATTGGAAGACTGACACGAAATGCAAAATAATGCAAAAGGATATTAATGTTCAAAATTTTTCATATACGAGGGTCATTCAATAAGTAAAGAGACAAATTCTATAATTTTAAAACTATTCAATGAATGTGTACAATCTTTTCAGGGGTGTTAGTTGGCAACCTTGGGATATGCTCTGATCAGCTGTTTCATCATTTTATGTCAACATAACCTCAATATTTTCAGTTCACCATAGCAAGTCCACTAGAAGATTGCGCCTTAGAAGAGCAGCGCTCAGTCATTAGATTTTTAGTCGCAGAAGGTGTAAAACCAAGTAAATTTTTTTCTAGAATGTTAATACAGTACGGTAAAAGTTGTATGAACCGTGCGAATTTTTACAAGTGGGTTGATCGGTTTAAAAGTGGCCGAACAAGTGTAGGTAAAGTGATGCTGACCATCTTTTGGGACTCACAGAGTCCAGTCTATTGCGATTTCCTTGAAGATCAGCGAACTATCAATAGCCAATACTACTCTGAGATGCTAGAACACAAAGTTAGACCAGCTATCAGGAGCAAACGCCGTGGACTCTTGTCAAAAGGAGTCATTCTTCAGCACGATAACGCCCGCCCTCATACAGCTCAGCTGACCCGTGATAAGCTTCAAGAATTGGGTTGAGAGGTCTTACCTCATCCTGCCTACAGTCCCGACCTTGCCCCATCTGATTTTTACCTGTTTGGACCACTCAAAGACGCCCTACGTGGAAAAAGATTTGCTAACAATGAGGAAGTTAAGGAAGCGGTGCAAAAGTGGCTTCGGGGTAAATCGAAAGAATTCTTCGCCAAGGGAATTAGGAAGCTGCAAGAAAGATGGGACAAGTGCATAACTGTGGGGGGTGATTATGTTAAAAAAAGCCTTAATTTTGAAAGATTGAAATAAACCGTTTTTGAGCTATAGCCATTTGTCTCTTTTCTTATTGAATGACCCTCGTAATTGTGGGTTATTTCTTGACTGTGGTGTGGATTAGTTGTTAACAATTACTCGAAAGTTCAGTCAAACAGCATTTGTTTTCATTATATCAACGTTTCGGTACACCTTACATCTTCTTCAAGGTAGTACGATACAAATTGTTACAATTCATGTACCCAAAATATATTCGTACAAAACATTCAGTTAATTTATTAAACATCGTACAAAAAATTCAAAGAGCATACACACATCCATTTGCTATTAAAAACGACAACCGTTCGGTTTGACGTTGGCCCGGAAGAGAGTACTTGACCATGATAGCGCCGCCACCAACCGGGCTAGCGTCAATCCTGTGTATTATACACAAATACTTGAAAGTTCAGTCAAACAGCATTTATTTAAATATACCAACGTTTCGGTGCACCCTTGCATCTTCTTGACGGTAGTAAGATCTTACTAAAATCTCGATATGCGATTTAAAAGTTGCAAATAAAGAGTACTTCCGGTGGACCAATTATAACCAAAATCTAATCATGTCTGTATACGGGTCCAAACTTCTAAATGTTTGGAAATTTTTCCAATTCATTTAGAGGATTGGCAGGGTTAATTTATTTTTATAAATAAATAAATAAATATTTCATCACGGCATATTACCCATTGCTGGGTGTGCCAATCTGCTTCGTACGCAGATATCGGTAATGATGGAATATTTGTACCGTGTGGGCGTTTACCAGGCGTCACCTCACGGGCACTCATTGCTGGCGTGGAGAGTGCGCCACAGGGTTCAATTTTGTGCCATTAAAATGCGATGTAATTTTTGGCGTCGGTCGGGATCGAACCCGGGTCTCCAGATTCGCGACTAGACACTCAGGTACACGGCCACGAGACCCCATTTTTATTATTATTTGTAATTTCTGTTAAAGTGAACAATTCTTTATTTAAATATATCTCGAGTCCCTTACACTTAAACCGATATTACAAATAATAATTTGGTAATTTACCTGTTCAATTTTCAATTACTATTTTTGTGATGATTTTCGACATTTTCATACCAAATTTCTGCCGTTACAAAGCATGTAAAATTAATTTTGCTTATAAACTCAGATGCAAAATTTTAAATTGTAAAACTTTTATTTGAAGCATTTGTACCTAAAATATAAGGGAAACAGGAAATGAAGAAAACACGATTTTACATGATAGTCTTAAGTGCCGGTGTTGAGATCAAATTGATTATAACAATTAATATATCTATTGTTGCAATCAATTTTAATAATGGGGTCTTATGGCCGCGTCCCTGAGTGTCTGGTCGAGAATCTGGGAGCCGGGTTAAATCCCGACCGACGCCAAATATACAGCAATGGGTAATATGCCGTGATGATATATTTATTTATAATTATAATTAAAAAAATATATATTATATAACGTTCATTTCTAATTTCATGCTTTAAGGGAAGCATCGATTAGATCAATCTTCTTCATTAGAATGCCATTTTTAAAGAAATTTGACTGTACAAATGAATGTATTTTGTTTACATGAGAGTATATAAATATTTATATCATATATATCGTATATAATGATATTTTAAGTTTCTTAATATAAATTATATGTGGCAAATTTCTCGACTGTAGTATGAAATCCGACTGCCTTCACTACTGAGAACATTTGATCCCTTCCCAAAGCTTGCTATGATCCTGGTGTTAGCATGGCACGCCTCTCATTACCGCGCGAGATTTGCCGTTTATGCAGAGAACTTAGTCAAGTACACCCGGCTTGGCTAATTCGGCCCATTTGTCCTTCCGTCTTGCGGACAAACTGAAAGATTGCTGTGGCAGGATTCAAGGAAAGGATGCGAAGGAATGGAATAGATTGTTGTGGTGGAAGAGGGAACGTTATCCTCGAAGGAATCTGAAGGCGGTATATGTTTTTGTATAAAAATACAGCCTAAGGCAATCTAATTTTCAGAGTGTTTCTTTCTTTTTGTAATCAATTACGATTGAGAAATTTGTTATCATCACGACTTATTGTCAATGGAGTATTTTACGTCTCTTCTACTTTTGTCTGAATCTATTTTTATTTGAATACGGTATTTCACTTTTTTTATTTTTTACCTTCCGTCACCTTTAGGTAAGGAAGGTATTATATTTGGTCAAAAAATTCGGTGGTGAGTTTTCAATGAATAAGCACGCGATTTAAGGTCCCTACAATACGATTTCACTATTTTTTGATGATGTCTGTATGTATGTATGTATGTGTGTGTGTGTGTGTGTGTTTTTTTGAGTAATCGTCCTTCCAACATCCCACATACACACACATATACACACACATACACACACATACACACACACATCCACACACCACACATCCACACACACACACAGACATCATTGTAAAAATGTAAAAATCGGATTGTAGGGACCTTAAAACGTGCTTATTCAATAAAATCTGGATATGCGATTTTTAGCATAAATCCAATACCTCTCTTAACGAGAGGTAAAAATATAATTTTAATAAATTACTTTAAAACAGGGATTTTTTGTGATAAAAGGGCTTTTCTGTGGATTCTGGGGGATTTTTTAAAGAGGCATGTTGGCAACATTGGGTGACGCCTGGGCGTGGTACCGTCATGTAATGTGAAACTGTGGTGATTATTTGTGCAAAATTTAAGCTTTAAATTATTGATATCAATATAAGATCATATATCAATCGATTCAGTATTAGTTAACGACTATATTAACATATAATTTACGTTTGGAAATATTGCCTATTTGGAAATATGAGTGACCAAGCCTGACTACAATTTGTAAGTACATCTTTCATTTTATTAACAGTGTATCGTTTATTAACATAGGAAATAACTTAGAATGGCTTTATTATTACTTATTTTTATGAAAAAGTTAGTATTTTAATATTTCGAAGTTCTGGAAATTTCTATTAGATCCCGGGACGTCACAATAAACGAGTCAAGGAGGATCAGGAGTGCGCACTCAATTTTAAAACCATTGAACCATCATGGCGCCATGTTGGTTAGTTGGGGCCCCGGCCGCAAGATGCTCTCATGGCAGTTTTTCAAATATTTTTATTAAAATTTTATTTCTTTTACAAATAGAATTAAAATAAATACCAAATATTGATATAATATGTTATATTTCATCACAAAATATGCATTTGATGTATCAGTGGTTCTCAAAATGTGGGACCTAAGTTTTTTTTTCTTTTCAATGTGAACATATACTTGTTTATAAGACAGGATTAATAAAAATAAATGTTACGTTGGGGGGGGGTCAAATCCCTGACCCACACGTGTTGCGCCGCAAGTCCTGCTTAACAAAAATGAAAGTTTAGTATAAGTATACAGTTTTTTGTTTGTTGCAGACTGTGTTGGGTAGTCTGTTAGTCTGAGCGTCTGATTTCACCCCTGCAATGCTGAACTCCTGTGCCTGCGAGTCCGTCTATCCAGTAGTTGCAGTTCCTGATTGCTGAGATCTGCTATGCCTCTGTTAGTCTAGTGACTAATAGTGGGCGAGGTTTAATTTACTTTAATTGTCATGTGCCTCATTTTATTTTAAAAATTTAAGTAGATTTATTTAGTTAGCATGGCATTTTGTAGTATTTAACGGTAAAGATAGATTCAATCTTTGTGGGTCACTCTGTATATATTACATTGATAAATTGAAATACAGGGAAGTCACAATTACTCATACTTCTTTCCGGGGCACATGTACTTGTAGTATCTTTAGTTTTGCTTGGCGCGCGTCGAAATCCGCATTAAAATATATCAATATTAGAATCTCGCATTTTGTTTTAAAATAATTGTATAGAAAATAATTGGTTAATATTAATAATCAGTAACTTATAAACAAAATATTAGCTTACGAAATATATTACAGATCATATTTGTTTAAATATGATTTAAACAAGAATGGTCGATATGTAGTCGATTGTTTAGCTTAGCTTTTTAAAGCTTTAAGTTAAGCGAGTAGGTATGGGCCTCTAACATAGTAATATGTGTATACTCTTACCTTTGATGCTTAACTTGGAGCTCGCTACGGATCTATCAGAAACCAATTAAGGCTCTACCAAAGGGCCTATCCTGGGACTACAATTTAAGCTAGAAAGTTTGAGCCTCTGGCCTGGTATACATGTGTATGCGCATACTTTTGATGCTTGAGAAGACCGGCGAGAAGAATGAAGACTGTTAGGGCTATAATACTTTTGTAGTTATAATAATTTTAAAGACATAAGTTGTTTTATATTAAATTCAAGCATACACTTTTAGTTAAATTCAAATATTTGCGATGTTTAGATTTTATGGATTAAATTTCGCGATATTTTTCGGGTTCGGGTCGAGTACGCGATTAGGGTAGCGTAAGTCTTATTTGGAATGCTTGCCCCCATAAAAACTGTCAACTCAAGATTACTCACTGTCACTAATAAAAGTGCATGTGAACTTCAGTCGAAAGTTGGTAGATATTTTAATTTAACATTTAACATAAAAGAAGTCCCCCTTTACATACTGCATTGCAGCACTCCATTTAGTTTGTTTTTATATGCCCCTTTATTTCCAATCTGTCCTCTCGAGGCGCTGGGCCCCATTGTGGTAAACTCGGCTGTCCTCTGCTGCTCCACCCTCTGGGATAGGGCGTACGGACCTCTGGTCACCAGGGTGATTGAATAATCTTTGCGTCTAATTCCCAGAATTTGACTTTAGAGTCTAAACTGTCACAGTAAATATAAAGTCATGAGAGGGATTATATTGCAGTATGTTTTAATGATTAGTTTGCAATTTGCTGAATAAGTGACACTTATACAGTAGATAAAATAAATCTACTTTACCCTGGTTTGTAGTAGAGTAAACCCTTATGATGAAAAATATCGGCATTCCATTTAAGAATGAAACTACACATATATTTGCTTTAACTTCACACATACATATACTTTCTTTTCAGCTGAAGAGAATAAAGAAAATATCAGAAGATATATTTGCGACTAAATGTTACACTTATTTTGTTTTAGTTTAAATTAGCTTTTATCGTTCGTCGCCGCGGTTTCGTCGTTCCCTTACTAATTCCTATCCCCATTACATGTTTTATATTTATATATGTTCGCCCTGTTTTGAGATGCCGCAACAAATTGTTGGTCTGGCCAGGGGTGCTCCTGCTTATGCAGATGTACACTGACATTCCACCCTTACACTTTTTTCAGGTACTCCAACACTTACACACTTATGCATTTACACATGTTTTGCGCTTTTCCGTAAAATATAAGCAAAATCAGTTTCGCGAGTAGTTTTACTTACATAATAACACACAAAATAAAAGAGATATTAGTGTTTCACTGTCCCCAAAAGATTCTTGTTGGTGCTTTTGTTGAAAGGATTGTTGTCGTTACAGTTCGTTAGAGTAAACATTTAATTTTTTTTGGAATTATTGTCGTTTGAGTTGTTTTAGGGTTGTTGTTCTTCTTTGTCGTTTGGGTTGTTAAGGGTCTACAATTCAAAGTTGTTGTTTTTCTTTTTCGTCTGGGTTGTTTAGGGTCTACAATTCAAAGTTGTTCTTTTGTCGTTTGGGTTGTTTAAGGTATATAATTAATTATTCGTAACAATATTTCTTCTGTTGGTTGATAGTCTTCTATTTTCAAAAATATTGGGGATGTGTGAACACTAATTGATGCTGATTTCTTGTGCTGCTGAGTTCGTCTGTTGCTGAGCTGCTGGGATCCAGATTGCTGCGCTGCTGAGAGTAGTTTATAAGTAAAAGAGGCCTTAAAATACAGTTTTACATTTAATTTTTAACATCATAAGACATTAAATCACTCATAATGACATTCAAATTCGTGTATTAATTATATATTAGCGCACTGTTGTAGATAAAATGATTAATAATAACAAAAGAGGCTAAGGTTAAATTATAACTAAAACAAATAACAACACTAAATTTAACGTAAAAGAAGTCCTCTGTACTTACTGCAATGCAGAACCTCATTTAGTTTGTTTTTAAATGCCCCTTTATTTCTAATCTGTCCTCTCGAGGCGCTGAGCCCCATTGTAGCAAACTCAGCTGTCCTCAGCTGCTCCACCCTCTGGGATAGGGCGTACGGACCTCTGGTCACCAGGGTGATTGAGTAATCTTTGCGTCTGATTCTCAGATTTTAGCCTAGAGTCCAAACTGTCACAGTAAATGTAAAGTGAGAGGGATTATATTGAATTTTAAATGCCCCTTTATTTCCAATCTGTCCTCTCGAGGCATTGGGCCCCATTGTGGCAAACTCAACTGTCTTCTACTGCTCCAATTCCTATCCCAATATATGTTCGCCCTGTTTTGAGATGCCCCAACAAATTGTTGGTCTGGCCAGAGGTGTTCCTGCTTATGCAGTTGTACACTATCATTCCATTCTTACACTTTTTTCAGGTTATTCTAACACTTACACCCTTATATATTTACACTTGTTTTGCGCTATTACGTAAAATACATCAGGGTCAGTTTCGCGATTACTTACATACTAACACACATACACACACAAAATAAAAGAGATATTTATTGTTTCACTATCCCCAAAAGGTTTTTGTTGGTGCTTTTTATTGTCGTTTCAGTTTACTAGGGTATATATTTAATTGTTATTTTTGTTACAAATGTCGTTTGAATTGTTTAGGGTATATAATTAATTGTTGTTCATTGTTGCAAGTATTGTCGTTCGAGTTGATTTGTTCATCAGAATTTTTCAATGTTTTCTTTCACGCTTCATATACAAACATATTTTTCTTCAAACGTCATAAAAGTAGCATCTTTTGTGACTTGATTCACAAGGTAGAAGTTTAATTTCTACGCCGCCGGAGTAGAAATAGCTAATTTCTACGCCGCCGGCTTAGAAATAAAATAAATAAATATCCATAGAAACTACAAAATCAACGAATAAGAAATACCCTTAATTAAAGAAACCTGTAATATCGCCCTAAATGTCACTATAACACGCTAGGTAACCTAAGAATAAAGTTACTAAATACGATCCATAGCTGTCAAATTTAGATATATAACCTGTGAATTGAAATATAAACAGAGTTTACTTTTGAGGAAATAACATTATTAAAGAATAGCAGACTTACAGATTACAATTACAGGGACGGTAATGAGCATAAGTAGACTTAGAATTAAAGTGATAAGAAAAGAATATATTGTTTTGCAGAGATTTCTGGACATATCTTTCAGCCACACTATTAGATTTCCATCCAATCGAACAACTTCAGGGGGCGTACATTATAATCCTTCAAATTCCAACATAATTGCAAACAAGGAGGATATAAAATTGCACAGTTTTTATTTAAACGTCAAAACGTGAAATTTTTTATTTCAATGTTTATAACCAAAAGGGAACAAATAAGTATCCATAGCTACAGGGCAATTGAAATCGCAAACTTAATTTACGTAAAATGTAACGTCAGTAGTAGATATTTTTCTTTAAATATCTACGTTTGAAGAAAAAATATAATGTGTCATTCGGAGTAAAAGTGTCTTTGTGTGCCTCGCGTGCATTTATCCGACTCGCTTCGCTCGTCGTTTAAACTTCCACGCTCGTCACACAAAGTCTCACTTCTACTCCTAATAACACAATATACTATTATGTATCAACATTTCTTCTGTTGGTTGTCTGTCTGATATTTTTCAAAATATTGGGGATATGTGAACATAAATTTTGAGATCCTGTGCTGCTGAATTTTTGTAAAGAATGCTGCGCTGCTGAGTTGCTTAGAGTAGTTTATAAGTGAAAGAGAGTTTTAAGAGTATTTAAAGACACATGAAAGTATTAATAATAAAAAGAGTCTTGTTAAATTGTAAGAAACAAATTAAAATTACTTTTAAATATGTAATTAAACAAATATAAAGTCGTGTAGTTTTTGAGTAATCGTCCTTCCAACATCCCACATACACACACACACATACACACACACACACACACACACACACACACACACACAGACATCATTGTAAAAATGTTAAAATCGGATTGTAGGGACCTTAAAACGTGCTTATTCAATAAAATCTGGATATGCGATTATTAGCATGAATCCAATACGTCTCTTAGCGAGAGGTAAAAATATGTAAATAGGGATCTGCAGTGCTTGTGCAAATTGGAATGTCCTTCTGGCATTTCATATAAAAAGCAATGAGCTCTGCTTAGAATATCAATGGCAAATTCATACAATTTTAAATTGTTAAGAGAATAATCCAGAAACAAAATTTCTCCATCAGATCGTACCAGTCTCGTTTCGCGTTTCGCGAAGTTGCATATTGAAAAGAAATTCCCAGCAATAATAGTTGTATGTGAACACCCGGCTATATTAAAAGAAAATTCAACTATTTCTTTCGCATTCCTGATTTTCTTCTGCATACGGAAGCAAAAAGCTCAAAGAGATTCAGAATACGAGAAGTGAAATAGCTTTGCAGAAAATCTGTTGCAGTTAAATAAATGCAGAAATCTTTCAAAGGAAATATAAATTTTATATACTTGAAATGTTATATAATAGGGGTTATGTTACTAATAAAAAGAATAATTTCAAGAAGCAAGCATAGAACCTACATGTTGAAATAATTTGCGAACTATAGCAAAGAAAAAGTTATATCATTACTTGGCTTGTTGTCTTTGTCTAAGAGGTTACTCCAGAATTCAGTAGATAGCAACAATAAAATATTAAAAGCCATGTCTCCATTATCTGAATGTTCACTTTGGCCGCATTTACTATATTTCCCGCCTTTCTACTTCCAGAAAAATATCTTTTCATCTCTAAATAAACTGTCGAATCCTCCATATTTTTCCAGTTCAGCAACAAATTACCAACTATCACCTTCCATTTCAGTCCTGCCCTCTCTAACTTGAGTCAGACGTGCGTGAAACTTGAAGAAGGGACCGTAAAACTTGAGGCTTTTCATTTGACGTTCAGTCGTTCATTTCAAAACTTAATGGAGCGATTTTAGTGCTATCATACGAGGCTGTTGTTATATGGGAAGCCGATTAAAGATAATATGATATATTTTATTCGAGTCACTGAATATCAATAATATGATACATTGTAAAATTAATTAAAATGCATATTGCTTTTATAAAATACCAGTGCTTGTGTTCAGTCGGACAAGCGTTAACCTAACAAAAATTAACAAAGGAAATTTCATTAATATTTTTTTCTATTTTGATTCTTTAATATGTACTTTATAAAACCCATTTGGATGTCATAAAGTACTTCTTAAAAGAACTCAAACCTAATTTTTGTTAGGTTGGTACGTAGTACCTACATTTCTAGACATTTGTCATTTGAAAGTAAATATTATTTAAATTGTAAACAATAAGAATGAAATGTCATAGTTACGAATATCAATCACTGTTACTGTTACCAACAATCAAATAAAAATTAAAATATTCCTAAAAATGAAATCACGTATATTTGTAAATATTTTTTTGACAAAAGGACAAAAATAGAAAAAATAGTATAAAATACACGTTTCATAAGACATTTCAGCGCACTTGTCCCGTTAGAAAACTCGCGGCAAGCCGCTCGTTTCTAACAAAGACGCGTGCGCTAAAATCATGTCTTATGAAACTTGTATCTTAATGTTCTAAAATCTAACATTTTTCGGATAATCTAAAGTATACTTTGAAACATGTGAAACTTTCTAAATTATACATTACGGTGGGAAGGGGGGGGGGGGGGGGGGCTGAAATATAACTTTACACAAAGCCGCCTCTGACCCACGGGGCGGCACTGAATGAGGGCACTTCCGGTTGACTGATTATAACCAAAATCTAATCACCACTGCATATGAATGTAAGAAAAGGAATATGAAAAAATAAAATAAAATAAAAATGAATAGTATTGTTGTTGTCGGATCCGAAAAAATCGTAACACATACATACACACAAGTACATACATACAAACATCATCGTAAAAATAGTAAAATCGTATTGTAAGGGCTCTAAAACGTGCTTATTCATTAAAGACCCACCACCGAATCTTTTGATCAAAGATAATACCTTCCGAAAGGTGACGGAATGTAAAAAAGTGACGAAGTTTACAACTTTTAATAGGCCTTAATTATTTTCATACGTAATATAACAAGTGATATGATTATCATCGATGATATTCTCGAGTGAAACCGAGCTACAGATTTCACGAGTCCAAAAGACGAGTTGAAATGTGCTGTTTCGGTTTCACGAGCAATATCTTCGATTATTAATCATATCACGAGCTTATATTTAATGAGAGAATATAATGAATTTTTGCAATCTAACCTAACCTAACTTTTGATATACATATTCATATTGTATTAAAACATGGTACTTACAAGTTTTATTCAATATTTCGGAGTTTGAATTATTGTTATTATTTATTTTTATACTCAAAATTAACTGTCAATGTCAAATAAAGAAAACAAATCCCTTAATAACGAATATAAATATAAATGATTTTTATCATCGCTGTGATAAACGCGTAGCTAGGGAGATTCTGAATGTTGATTGGCGGAAAACATGTCACGTGACTAAGGAATTATATTCTCGTTCCTATGTCTTTAAAAAACTGAATAAATATCCCATGGAGCCCTTTGGCACCTGGACCTGTGCCCACTATATTTTCGATGTTACGCGCTTGTTCCTGTCTCTGTAAGGACATTTCGAAAATAATTAGATAAATTTATTCTTTCCCTAAAATATACTAAATCTTAAAATATTAAACATTGAAAGAAAACTATATGAATAACAAGTATTTCGAAAACGTTTTAATTTAAGAATGAATGGCAACCCAATAAAATCTATCGCGACCTTATAAGTTTGAGAATCGCTGGTTTAGTTTACTTGTGTGAAATTCCATTTAGAATGGAACGTTCATTGAACAACGTTCAGTTATAACCAAAACTATGAGTAGTTACAGCAATCCATTAATTTAATTGCAAATTATCGGTTAATGCAACATATGGTTGTAATACGAATAATAATTTGCAATTGTTCAAAGTAATACAGTTATTTATGAAACAAGTTGTGAAATGTAGACTATTTACGCATTACATCTTGAGTCATATTGCGTTAGTTTTCCACTTATAAATTTCAAACTATTTCCTAGGTTTTAGTTTTATCTCAACCCTTTTTCTTTCCAGTTTTCGCTCTTTCTTTTTCCAGATCATAAACTACTTATCTTCAATACCAAAATTAAAGCCTTTATATTTTCGCTCCGATTTATTTCTTGGTTTAGATAAGCGCTCCATCGAAAGTTATTCTTATTGTTACTGCAACCGGATGCGAGCGTCGTATTTCCGGCCAAACATTCAGCGCACCAAGCGGCGCAACTCGGAAGTGTCCACGCCGTTGTCGGGGTTGAAAGTTCCTGCTCAGTGACGAGAAAAATCCCATGAATATTGGATCACAAGCCTAAAACTTTAGCTCTTCAATCTATGAAAAAAAAAATCACTTTGGGAAGAAGTTTTTCTCTAAGTATTTTAAGGAGATTGTGTTGTTAAATCATTAGTTATTTAAATTATAAATATCCGAAAAATTTACATCATTACTATATCTTAATATTGAACACAAAAAATCTGTTGTGGCCAGCACAATACCTCTCGCCACTTCCTTTTTTGGTTACATAAGTATAGGGCGCGAACAGTCATGTTACATTGTTGGCCATGACAAGCAGATGTGGGGGCCCGTTTAGTAATTATGTATATAGATGTCAAATGCCTGAATTTTTCATTAAAAATTACAAGATTTTCTAAATTTACGTAGTTAATTTGTCACCAGGAATGTGGAATTTACTTGTCGAGGAAAATAAACCACATGGAATTGGAAAATCACTAAATTTAGAATGAGAATTTATAATATTTGACATCTATATACATAATTACTAGCTATCAAGGCCAACCAGGTCACATGACTGCTCGCGCCCTAATGTATTTAACATTTCTTGTATACCTACACTCTACACTAAAAATTCTACTTATATCTGTTCTTTATATTTAGATTTTTAAATTGAAATTCATTCTATGAAGAAATTTTGTCCTACTCTTCTAATTTTTCGAGATGTTTCCAATTCATTGTCGGGAGTAAAAGTATTTCTGAAGGGTATGTGTAATATACCTATAATATTAAATATTTAACTACTAATATATTAAGAAATAATACAATGTATGTACTTCCCAGAAAATGTCTCCGGATTTCTGACTATGACATTTATCTGTCAGTTACAAACAATTTTAGATTATTTTATATATTATATTTCTTTTATCTCTAAATCTATAGAATATATAATAAAATATTTAAATGTATCAGATGGAGAATTTAATTTTCTTTAATATTACCAAGAAAAAAAATTAAAAAATAATATTTAGAATATTTTTTTCAAGAATCTTCTATTTCTGGTTGTCCAATTGTTACCAAAACCTTTTCAGATCTTCCCATGAATGTCCGATTAGGAAATACGTAGTTAAACAAAGTTAAGTATTATAGTTTTTGAGTAATCGTCCTTCCAACATCTCACATACACACACACACACACACACACACAGACATCATCGTAAAAATGTTAAAATCGGATTGTAGGGACCTTAAAACGTACTTATTCCATAAAATCTGGATATGCGATTTTTAGCATGAATCCAATACTTCTCTTAGCGAGAGGTAAAAATTGAACTGCAAAAATTAAACATGACCATACCGTCACAATAGATATGTTTTTCAATGTTAACTTCTAAGAATTGTCGTAAAACAGAAAAATATAGTGAATAATAAAATCAATTTTCTGTTTTTGAAAACCGAAAAACATAAATTTGATTATTTAAAATGAAATTCTATTCCGAATGCTATAAAAATTTTGTGGCGTAAAATATCAAACTGCTCGAATTTTTTGCACAATCATAAATTTACCCCATTGCTATTTAAAGTGTTGGTTATATAGGATAATAAAACACAAAGAAAACACATATGTCTATAAAACAGACTTTTATGATCTGTAAAATTTCGGAATAAGTTTCAAATCACAATTTATATGATGCGGAATAAAAATATTTTATAAGAAAAAGAATGTGTTTTGTATGTCATGACCATATAAAAATGAAATGTTTTTACTCTTCACTTGTATGAGCGATAAGATGTTTTTTGTTGAGTCTAAATAACAGGGTGTGATTTTATGACATAAATTTTATTGACCACGAGCAGTGAAGTGTCACATTGACAGCTGTCATATGTCATTTTTAAACATATCGGCCCGTACTACGACCACGGTTTTAACTAAAACGCTGTTTTAAAAAATGTCAAATTCAAATTTCAACATTTAATTTTGCACGTATGTTTGAAGATCATTTTTTTAAAAAATATTTGTTTGAATACAAACTATGTTCTGCTTTTAAAACATATTTTGATAAATTCGATATTATTTATTATTGTTATTAAATAATGATATCTGACACTTCTTAAAACAGCGTTTTAGTTAAAACCGTGATCGTAGTACGGCCCGTACTACGATTGGGAGTCATTAGGTGGGCTCAGTGAAGTAAGCAAATTTACTTTTTATAGATACTGACATCTGTCAATTTGAATTATATGAATAAATTAGTAGTTTCCATGTTTAGCATAGCTGGCTGAATTATAAAATTTAATTTCTTTAAAATTCTTTAACTCTGTATCTATTAAATATGAAGTATAAAACGTAATCAAATCGTATAGAGAATAATATATTCTTTAAGTTACAATAACGTTAAATGTCAAAAATCAAATTTAACTGTTATATCTTCAAATGAAGGTACTTCCGGTTCACCAATTATAACCAAAATCTAATCACTTGTTCTTCTGGATGTAAACTTGAGGAATACGAAAAAAATATAATTTTTGGAATCGTGGTATTGAAGTTATGGGATCCGGAACTTTTGTCACACAAACACAGACACACATACATACAGACATCATCGTAAAAATGGTAAAATCGTATTATAGGGACTCTAAAACATGCTTATACACTAAAAACTCATCATTGAATTTTTTGACCAAAGACAATACCTTCCGTACCTAAAGGTGACGGAAGATAAAAACAAAAATTATAGATTCATAATAATAAAATTATTATTTTTAAATGCTGAAGTAAAACAATGGGCATCATTAACAAGTAAAAATTTTCACGAATAGATGGAACTCATCTCCGTATTTCACAAAGTAAAATAGGAATTCAATTCCACCTGAGTGAATTTATGTCACATTCACATTGTATTAGCGAAGTGTGCCCTGAATACAATTTAAAAATAGATACAATTGTTCCATAAATAATCCCAATACAAAGCACCTTGAAACAAAACTCCCAACACAATGCTCCCGCTCACAATGCTTTCCATTCTCCACGTTTCAATTTTCATCTAATTTGCTAGCAGCATGAACGTATCAAACGTCCAATACAGCGTGCCGAGTAAGAAGCTACAGATCCAGTAAGCTGTTGCTGTTAGCATGGTTGACGTGATGCGACTGTGTATAATCCATGGGGAAACAAAAGCAACTCGGTGGTCGAGAGTCGAGACAGCAGACAGTCGCTTCACTTAATGACATCAACATCTCACAGGACCGAGGAAATCAATATTTTAAAGAAACTTTTCATATGAATTTTTATGCTTTAAAGAATTTAATATTCTAATTCAAATAGTATTTTACAATTTGAATTTGGGAGAGCAAATTTGAATATAACATTCTTAAGCAGATAATGTAATTTAGTTATCATTATACTACATATCTTCTGGTTAATCTTGTTCTGACGTTCATGAATTTATTAAACATTGAAGTTAACAGTTGTGTTAACAATGATTTATGCATCTATCAGAAATTTGGACACATCGTAAATTTGGTCATACAAACGATTTGTCATTTTATACTATCATTAATTTATTGTCATGTTTATATTTATATTAATATGATACCACTTTCAACCGAGATGGTTCGAAACCCAACACGGATACAAGTATTTGTGTGTGTGTGTGTCATTTTTATCAAAATGAATTAAGACAAAACAATGATAATGGAAAAACTGTTTCATCACTATATATCATACTAATTATTTTCATTTTTCTTTATAAGACTCATAAAAGTAATGTTTATGAGTCATCGCTGCTAATAGCAATATATATTTTTTATTTTTTTCGATGTATAGTTTAGCCAGCACCTTAATTTCCAAATTTCAAAATTTTATGTAACAGAAATTTTGGTATAATTAATAAATATGGACGTAGTATAATGGAACATTTAATTCTGAATAATTTTCTTCAAATAAACTTTCTTTAAAATTTAATAATAAAGCCAAGAATTAATGTTTTATTTATCAATATATCCAATACAATATCAGTATGGCCATCTATAGCATAAAATTATAAACAATCACTGACATTTGTTAATATTTATATAGGTATTTTCAGAAACTAATATCACAAAACTAAGGCATTAAATCGAAAAAAGTTTCAAATAAAATTTACTCAAAATAATATATTTTAGTTAATAATATATTAATTCTTCTTATTTAGTTTTTATTTGTAGAGATATAAATGCACACATAAATAAATCATTTTTTCAAAAACAAATTATAAATAAAATAAATTATTACTTAAAACATATTTAAAATTAAAAAATAATAGAAGTTTATTTAAAAAATATCTTGGTATAAAATTTTCCCTACATATAATAAACAAATTTTAGTTCTACTCATTATCTCTGAAACAAAAGCGAAAATAAAGAAAAGCTTCAATAAAACTCGCCTTCATTTTTAATTATAAATAATTTTTATATAACAATATTTGTCGAAAAGTCGTTAGTTTAGTCAGAAAATGGTTTTTCTCAAGTTTGTTTATCCATAATGAGACTACTACTGCAATCTATGATGATAATTATGAACTATTTTTTAACATTTTGTTGTAACAAAGTACGTTGTTACAACAAAACATATAGTTCATAATTATCATCATAGATTACAGTAGTAGTCTCATAATGGATAAACAAATTTGAGAAAATCCATTTTCTGACTAAACTAACGACTTTTCGACAAATATTGTTATATAAAAATTATTTATAATTAAAAATGAAGGCGAGTTTTGTTGAAGCTTTTCTTTATTTTCGCTTTTGTTTCAGAGATAATGAATAGAACTAAAATTTGTTTATTATATGTGGGGAAAATTTTATACAACGAAATTTTCTAAATAAACTTCTATTATTTTTTAATTTTAAATATGTTTTAGCTAATAATTTATTTAATTCATATTTTGTTTTTGAGAAAATGATTTATTTATGTATGCATTTAAATCTCTACAGATAAAAACTATACAAATAAAATTAATATGTTAATAACTAAAATATATTATTTTGAGTAAATTTTATTTGAAACTTTTTTCGATTTAATGCCTTAGTTTTGTGATATTATTTTCTGAAGATACATATATAAATATTAACAAATGTCAGTGGTTGTTTATAATTTTATGCAATAGATGGCTATACTGATATTGTATTGGATTTATTGATAAATAAAACATTAATTTTTGGCTTTATTATTAATTTTTAAAAAAAGTTTTCTAATCGGATTGTAGGGACCTTAAAACGAACTTATTCATTGAAATCTGGATATGTGATTTGTAGCATGAATCCAATACCTCTCTTAGCGAGAGGTAAAAATATGATCAAAAATAAAATTTTAGTAGAATACATGGTTTCTCGTCATATTTAAATGAATTAGTGGTGCACTCTCCACGCTAGCAATGAGTGTCCGTGATGAAATATTTATATATTATTTTTTTTTAATTTTAAAATTTTAACTCAGTTATTATTCAAAACATTTGGTAAATAATTACGAAACGCATTCTTAATGTGAAAATGATAATCGCTAAGAAATTCCACAACCTTCTTGCTCTAATTTACCTCTGCTAATAAGGTTACCTTTATAAAGTTAAAAAGAAAACTTCATTAGGTAGTTTATTCCAAATAAAAGCACTCATAACAGCTTTAAGGGAAATGGATTGAACTAATTCTATTAAATAAATTTACTTTATTAGTTAAAACTTAGAAATTCTAATTAAGGTAGTGTGCATCACGTCTTGAGTGAGCTCAAGATGATTGCGTTACCGGATAACCAGATTCACCGTCAGATGTTACGGGCTTTACTTGAGATGTTCTTCATTTGTTCTTGAGTAGTTTCTTGCAAAACTGCTGTTCGTTGTTGGCGGGACTTTGTAATACTTGTAAAAAGATCAGTTTTATCCCAGAATAAATATCATAACTCATAAGTGTCATCTTCAACACATAAAAAGAAAGAATGCCATGATAAATTTTTATTTAATACTCTTATTTGTTTTTATTATACAAAACTAAGGCGTCTAAAAGTCTCAAAGTTTGACGAAATGAATAAAGTTTATACATAAAATCATAGTAAAATCTTACAGATTATAAAATTTACTACCAATAACGCAGTTATTCAAAAGGAATAAACACTATAAATCATCTATGGCATAATGATTTTTCTTTTGATTCAATGGTTTTTCTTGTATGTAAAAATATAGCGCTTTGATCAAAACTTGTTCGTTTTTTACCATTTACAGTATTTCAGTTTGTGGCTATGAAATCTGAAACAATAAGACAAATTTTGTGAAAATTGGTAAACCTACATAATTTAGTCTTTGTCTTTGTAGCTCTTATAGTTCTCGAGATAGCAATGGTGATCCATTTAAAATATCTTATTTTTACAATTTTAAATTTAAAAAATCTGTTGTGGCCAGCACAATACCTCTCGCAACTTCCGTTTTTGATTACATAAGTATAGGGCGCGAGCAGTCATGTGACATTGTTGGCCTTAACAAACAAATATGGGGGCCCATGTCAGAATGACAATTAGTAATTATGTCAGAATTTTTCATTAAAAATTTCAAGTATTTCTAAATTCACGTAGTTAATTTGTCACCTGGAGTGTGGAGTTTACTTGTTGAGGAAAAGAAACCACATGGAATTGGAAAATTACTAAATTGAGAATGAAAAATTATAATATTTGACATCTATGAATATAATTACAAGCTATTATTCTGACACGGGCCCCCTTATCTGCTTGTCAAGGCCAACAAAGTCACATGACTGCTCACACCCTATTGTATTTAACATTTCTTGTATATCTACACTTTACACCAAAAATTCTACTTACATCTATTCTTTATATTTAGATTTTTAAATTTTAAATTCATTCTATGAAGAAATTTTGTCCTTTTCTAATTTTTCGTAATGTTTCCAATTCAGTGTCGGAATTGACAGTAATTTTGAAGGGTATAATTACAATTATAACCAAAGTCTAATCACTTGTTCTTCTGGAAGTAAACTTGAGGAATACGAAAATATATATAATTTTTGGAATCGTGGTATTGAAGTTATGCGATCCGAAACTTTTGTCACACACACACACACACACACACAGACACGCACACACACACACACACACACACACACACACACACACACACACACACACACACACACACACACACACATACAGACATACACTCACACAGACACTAAAAACTCATCATTGAATTTTTTGACCAAAGACAATTACCTTCCTTACCTAAAAGTGACGGAAGGTACAAAATTGTTGAAATTTGTACATTTAGGTCATTTACTTTGCATAGAAATGCAAAGTGTTGCCTGTGATTTAGAGTTTAATTGAGGCGGACAAAAAAAAATTAAGAGTAGAAAATATTTGATTGTCCTTCGTCATCAAGTCATCAATAAAATCTTAGCTGGAGAAATTCCCAACTCTAAAGATAATTAAAAGACGATTCTTCCAATTAAAATCATCAGACATTAAACCAATCTGTCATATTCGAAGGCCAAGTCCAATCAGATTTCACCCAGTTCTGTCACTTCTGCTTTACGGTTTCATTAAGCGCACTATCCTACAGCAGGACTTGGCAGCGGGCCAGAGTCCTACTGCTGTTCCTTCCACTGCTGGTCCTGTTGAGCGCAGCAGTGTCGCAGCGGTTTTAAATTCAATAACCCGCAAAGCAAACGGAACAGACTAATTAGATATAATATGGAACTGATAGGAGGATTAATATCATGACAAATAGAGGAAAAAAGATAGGTTAGATGAATTTATTGAAGCAAATGATGATGTTAAATTTCTCGACTGGGCTATGGCCGGGACAAAAATCTGTTGTGGCCAGCACAATACCTCTCGCCACTTCCGTTTTTGATTACATAAGTATAGGGCGCGAGCAGTCATGTGACATTGTTGGCCTTAACAAGTAGATATGGGGGCCCTTGTCAAAATGACAGTAATTATTTACATAAATGACAATTGCTAATTATGTACATAGTTGTCAAATATAATTTTTCATTAAAAATTTCAAGATTTTCTAAATTCACGTAGTTAATTAGTCACACTTGGCCTAGACAAGCAGATATGAAGGCCCTTGTTAAAATAACAGTAATTATTATATAAATATCAAATGTCATAATATATCACGTGGTTAATCTGTCATCAGGAATGTGGAATTTGGTTGTTGAGGCATGTGTAAATACGGTTGAAAGAATCTAGTTTTATGTTTTAGGTTTATATGGAATGGATAGGTGGAAAGTCCATTTTTTATTTACATAGAACTCGAACCACAATTTTTGTACCGCGTAGCGATATCACTGCACCCACACCAACGTAGTCATGTTAAACTAATTAAACAAAATTTAATATATTATAAAGCATCATATAAAAAATTTAATAATTCATTTGAAAGCACAAATTCAAAAGAAAGCCAACAATAATATCCGGTGAAACTGTTTCCCAGAATTTAAACAATGTTTATTCATACTTTGAATCGCCATCAATTTATTTAATATTACCCTTCTGTCCCATAATATTTGATCCATTTATGCATAGGAATTAAATAAGCTTGCCTCATATCAGAATATGTTTCTATAGTCGTAAAAAACTATCGTCTCCAAGCCGGCTTATTTCATTATTATTAAACTAATGAAAAACTGTTTATACCCCCTGCCCCTAGAAATTTATTTATTCGTATATCCATTGTTTAAACAAATCTATTCTCGAAAAAGAAACCGCTGCCCTGGAAAAACTTCGTACGTGTCGACAAAATTTGTTGAGAATGTGTGAAAAAGCGTAAAGAATGTTTCAAAAATTACCCACATCTCGCACAAGCTTTCCATCGCGAAATGCTTGCTAATCTGTGTCGGGACTTTTTTGTGAAGTAACTTTTTGGTTGAGTTGCTTTGAAAACAAAACCATTTATTTCCAAATAAAAAAAGTAGAGCCGATTAATTTTTGCGAAACAATACAAAGATTGGACAATAGCCTGCTGGAAAAAAGTCTTTTTTTAGTGAAGTTAGAAATAGTCTGAAAGCGATGGTTAGAAATACGAGAATACTTTTCAGATGTTAAAATTTGTTAATTGGTACCAATATTTCTTTTACTTACGATACGCGGGACATTAAATTTTAGTAGGATGCTTTTGATTACCACTGTTTTACGCGTAGGTAAAAGGTTTTTCGATTGGGGCGGGTAGATGTTAGTAGCCTGTGGCGGCCATGTTGTTTTGTTGGCGTCTGCCTAATCTCTTGTTTATTATACTGTCACCATGGCAAGTGAAACGATTGAGCAGCACGTCCAAATGATAAAACTTTATTATCAAAATGAGTGTTCGTTAGTGCAAACGATGCGCGCGTTGCGCCCATTTTAGGGCAGACGCGGTGGCCCTTCAAAGTCAACTCTCCAACGTTTGGTGGCCAATTTCAAGACGACCGCTTCGGCAAACAATCAGCCAACACCCATACGTCAAAGGAATGCCAGATTGGCAGCGAACATTGCCGCGGTCCGTGAAAGTGTGCAGGAGAACCCGAGGCAGTCAATTCCTCGCCGTGCACAAGAATTCGACCTTTCGCAGACTTCAGCTTGGCGAATTTTGCGTCGGAGTTTGGGCCTACACCCGTATAAGATCCAACTGACCCAGGAGCTCAAAGTTAATGACCATAGACAACGCCGTTTGTTCGCTGACTGGGCTTCGGAGCGTTTGGAAGAGGACCCCAATTTTGGCCGAAAAATCATCTTTAGCAACGAGGCGCATTTTTGGATGAATGTTAACAAGTACAATTGCCGTATATGGGACGACGCCAACCAACACGAGGTTCACCAGGTGGTAATGCATCCACAAAAAGTTACTGTTTGGTGCGGATATTGGGCCGGCGGCGTAATTGGTTCGTAATTTTTTGAAAACGACGTTGGTGAGGCCATCACCGTCAACGGCGAACGCTACAGAACGTTGATAATCGATTTCTTTTGGCCCAAATTGAACGATATAGAGGTAGACGACATGTGGTTCCAGTAGGACGGCGCTACGTGCCACACAGCATACGATGGTATGGTCATCTCGCAGAGGTGACTTGAATTGGCCACCAAGATCTTGCGATTTGACCCCGCTAGACATTTTCTTGTGGGGTTTTCTGAAGTCGCATGTCTATGCCAATAAGCCGCAATCGACCGATGCCCTTAAAGTCAACATAACCAATTCAAATTTAGGCGGATCTATGCGGCAGAGTCATTGAAAATTGGACCACTCGGATCCATGCCTTCGTGAGAAGCCGCGGCGGACATTTGAACGATGTTATATTCCATACATAATGGCATTCATGGGCCTTTCAAATAAAAAAGAATTTCGTTAATACCTCACCGCCCTTATTGGAAAACCCTTTATATAAGTTGTAATGCTTGCTTTCCAATAATCTATTTGCACGTGTTCTTGAGTTTCAAGTTTGTTGACTTAGAAACTACTTCTCCTGTTTAATGTAATATCGTATTCGTATTGTTGAATTTGCACTAAGCAAATATTCTTCATAATAACATTTATCGTACATGATTTTATATACGAATATTCATTCATAAACATTTGCTTCAATTCCAGAATTCAATATTTATTTAAGTTAAATGCGGCATATACTTACACGAACAAAGAAAATTATATTCGAATAAAAAAAACATGCATTAAGCAGTTCTTTCATCTGTCATTTTCATTTTTATTTACTGAGAGAATGTAATATAATGTCAGTTGATATAATGCTTGCTTAACGAACCAAAACAGAATTCGTTGTCCGCTAATTTTCCTCACAAAGAACGAGAAATTCGTATTGTGACATTTGAAAAATATTTTTAGTTACAATTTACAAACGACATGAAGTTGCATTATCGTTGGAAATGCATTATACTTTTTCAGACTTTCAAAATATTTTCATATATATTATAACTTCTAGGAATAAATATAAATAAATCGCTGTCGTAGCATATTTTTGTTACCTGACTGTATCATGTTTTTAGATTTTTTCTGGGAAGTACATACATATATTATTACTTATTGTATTAATAGTTAAATATTTAAAATTATAGGTATATTATATATGTCCTTCAAAAATTCTGTCAATCCGACAATTAATTGGAAACATTTCGAAAAATTAGAAGAGGAAAAATCTCTTCATAGATTGAATTTAAAATTAAAAAATCTAAATATAAAGAATAAATATAAGTAGAATTTTTGGTGTGGAGTGTAGGTACACAGGAAATGTTAAATATAATAGGGCGCGAGCAGTCATGTGATTTTGTTGGCCTTGACAAGCAGATATGGAGGCCCGTGTCAGAATAATAGCTAGTAATTATGTACATATATGTCAAATATCATAATTTCATTCTAAATTTAGTGACTTTCCAATTACATGTGGTTTATTTTCCTCAATCATCTGAATTACAGAATGTATAATATTTGAATCAAGATTTGAATTGTATATAAATGAGGCCGTGGATCAGGTGTTATTAATTTCGATATAGAATTATGGTAAAAATATATGTAAAATAATGAATTTAAATTTTCTCATTAAAAATTATATATCTGCTTTCATTTACACAAAATTTCATGTTCGGAAATATTTGTATAAATATGTATACATGAAAAATATCACGTATATTAAAATATTTGTTAAATATGTAAATTCACCATTATAAAATTTCACTTGTAATTAAATATTTGTGATGTGGTCAGCACATTAGTTCCCGATATTTCAAATTTTATTTTATGCAAATTCATATTTAATAATGCTGGTAGATATGTATTCGTATATAATTTATTTTATCATTAATCATATCTGTTATCTATATGAAGCAGATTGGCACACCCAGCAATAGGTATTATGCCGTGATGATATATTATAATTATTATTATATTATACAATATTAAATCAATTTTCGTGTGACGTTATCTCCGCTTAGTAATACAAGCAGCAGAAAATGATTTGTTTTACATTAATTTTTATAATTTCTAAAATAAAGTGCGAAATGAATTATTTAACTAACATGTGTTAGTAAGGGCCATTAATAATCGAGGCATTTTTAAGATAATTAATGACCAAATATTAATCGATACATTATTCAGTTTATTAATTATGAATTAACAAACAATTTGAATGCATTTTTCCTAGAAAATCTAATCCGTGAGTCTAAGAACAGTGCGAATCCAAGTTAGTTTTGAGAAAATTTAAATAAAATTTAATAGATTTATAATGAATAAAGATACAATTTTGGTATGTATAGAAGACTTGTAGAGTTTCTTAAGAGAAATGTTTTTATCCAAAGTTTTTAAGAAGAAATGTAAACGGCACCGACCGAGTACAAGCCAAAATGGACTTGTACTGTTCTGACTCAATATATTTTTAGGAAGTATTTGAGTGGAATTAGTTGGTCTTTAATTTAATTTTATTTAAAACGTGAATATTCGTATACCTCTTTGGTGAAGGATATAAAAAACGAGTTCATCTATGATGTAATTTTTCATGTTTCGAATAACGGGTTATTGTATCGCTGTCTATAACTTCTCACATTTTTAGAATAGCTTCGCAAACACCCCTGAGGATCGTAGAGACCTATGAACTGGCTGAAGGCAACATCAATATGGATCAACAGCTGCATTTGACAAGAGAGAGAGTCAAGTACCTCTCAGAATTCGTTATCGTTAGCCTAGGATGCTTCAGTATTTTTACTCCATTTTCACAAGAGGGCATTGTTTTGGAATTAATTAATTTTTTCGCGTGCATAACCCTTACGGTTTTTATCGATTCGTAATTTAACAACATGTTAACTTTTGTCAAATGTTTTTTACTGTAATTCTTGACAAAATTTGGGCTTAAACTATAATTTATTATTATTTAATCACAATATAACATCCAGGACAAATAACTTTATATACAATGTTGTTTAAGTAAGTGTACAACGTTTAATCTAATAAATGATTAGTTTGTTCTAATCTAAGAGCACACATACAGTAAAAAAATTGAAAGATGTCCGATTAAGGTCATCTGTATCATGAACGAATTAACAAATTGGCATACATTTATCCCCCTCCTTTACATAGGCTTTAAGAGTGTGCGATAAGGATGGATATAACACGCTTGTCTTTCAAAAATTCATATTGTTTCGACTAAGTTAAGACATTCCATTTTAAAACAATGCTCGTTGTTGATAATACTTTCGCTGTAACTAAGTTTATATATTAATTCAGATACATTACCTTGGTTCATAACCGTACGAATAACGTTATTTCCTGTCAGTGTTACTGACACTGACATTGTGTCAGTATCTTAATCTTCATATATTTGGTTTTACATTTGCTAATAAACTTACCAGTTGATTTATTTTTGAATTTTTAATGCTGTTATTGTAACATATATTTTTATAATAATAAAATAACAGTAGTATCTTATGTACTCTTACAAAAACTAAGCAAGCGACATTATTGTATGATCGGACATCTTTCAAAAATGTTACTGTACACACAGATATCATCGTGAAAATATTAAAATTGGATTCTAGGGACCTTAAAACATGGTCATTTATCATAATCTCTTACCAAAAGTAACGGGTTATAAAAATGGCATGAAAGACACAAAATAGAAAAAAAATTATAAAGAACGCATTTCATAATTGTCGATTATTTTAAAATAAATTGACATTTATAACATTCGTTCTTTAATATACTGTCATATTAATATAGGTTAATCTACGATTTATATTTTATAATTCTATATTTCTATTACTTTACTGTGTATTAATTTTTCTTCCTATTCATATTTTACGTGGAATGGGAATAAATTTTGTTAATACGCTATTTATGGCTTCAAAAAAATCAGTCAAATTTTCGTTCGATGCTGAAATTTATAACGCGCGGAAATGCTAGGTACAAGTAAATGTAGGTACAGGCCTGAATTATTTAAAAATCTATAAAATATGAATGTAGCAACTTTCAGAGTGAGGTTTGATTGACGTCAGCAACAGCAAGGGGTGAAAGTCATCCGGCAGATATGGGATGCTAATTATTTTTCCAATATCGCTAAAATGTCATTTATTCTGCAATTATAAAATTGATTAAATTCCAATATGTCTTCCGGAATACATAAAATTTATATATCAAATCCTTTTTTAATTATTTCACGATTCATTACATATTTTAAATTAAAATGTTAATATTAATCAAATAAACCTTCGAGTAGATTATTCGTCGAATAAGTGAAAAATAACGCATCAAAATATGAGAGCTAGAATAAAAAACGTCATTTGTGTTATGGTTTCGACACACACACACACACACACACACACACACACATACATACATACAGATACCATCATAAAAATAGTAAATTCGTATTATAGCTACCTCAAAGCGTGCAAATTTTGAACCTTCTTTACCTAAAGGTGACGGAAGGAAAAAAAGGTTGAAATTTGTGAAAAAAAAATGAACCTATAGCTTAACAAATAAATCGCTAACATTCATTAATTTTTGGTTTCAATTTCATGGCTATCGCTATTTTTTGGGTGATTTTCAACATTTTCATTCCTAATTTCTGCTATTATAGAACATGCAAAATTAGTTTTGTTTATTGGTTTTTCAACTTTTATTTGAAGTTTTTTTTCTTAAAATAATTAAAGAAGCAAAAATTACGAAATTATGATTTGACATGTTAAAGTCGTATGTCCCGGTGTCGCGGTTAACACCCTGTATAGTTTTATCAACATAACCCAAAATAATATTTACATCTTTTTTTTTCAAACTTATATATATTCCCTTGTCTCCTCACGATTTGTTCATATTTCCAGGACATTGGTTGGCATCTGAATTATTTACAATTCGCTGGATAACATTTGAACGTATTCAGCAGGGCCAATATGCTCTTCTCCGAGCTCGAAGGCAACGGGCCGTTAGGAAAACGAATCTTGTTTATAGAAAACATTGGATAACTTACATGCTCTACTTTTCTTTAACATAAACTTTATCAAATTTGCAAGAGACTCCAAATCTGACCTAAAACCAGGAATTTATTACTGTGTTTTGAATAAGGCTAGAATAACAAATATATTTTGGGAATGAAAGGTGTAATTTTGAACAGAATGAAAAGAAAGTTTTATAATAAAATAATAATTTATCATTCCCGGTTACTCACCACGTTTGGTTCAATTTGCAATATTTTTCTATTATTCTATTACTAAGCTATTCTCTCTTCATCCAATATATTCTAGAAACTTGTAACACTAGAGTTATTTCCTTACCGTATCTGTCCGTGTCTTCCCCAACATCTACTTCAACATCCTCATCTCTGCCACATTAATTTACTTTTTATTTATATTGACATCTGTCAATTTGAATTATATGAATATATTAGTAGTTTCCATGCGTAGCATAGCTGGCTGATTTATAAAATTTAATTTCTTTAAAATTCTTTAACTCTATATCTATTGAATATGAAGTATAAAATGTAATCAAATCGTATAGAATATATTCTTTAAGTTATAATAATGCTAAATGTCAATAAACCAAATTTAACTGTTAAATCTTCAAATGAGGCTACTTCCGGTTGACCTATTATAACGAAAATACAATCAGTTATTCTTCTGGATGTAAACTTGAGGAATACGAAACAAATATAATTTTTGGAATCGAGGTATTGAAGTTATGCGATCCAAAATTTTCGTCACACACACACATACATACAGACATCATCGTAAAAATGGTAAAATCGTATTATATGGACTTATTATATTATAAAACGTACTTATTCACTAAAAACTCATCATTGAATTTTTTATATAAAACTAAAACAATTACCCCTTAACCTTAAATAATAATATAAGCTAAAAGCTAAATACGTATTTCGAGAACTAAGTTCTCATCATCAGTAGAACAAAACAAAAGCTCAGAGTTGTTAGACCTCTGACATGGTTTACATGTTGAGTAATCTTAACTTCTCTGCTTAAACTTTTGTTTTGTTCTACTGATGATGAGAACTTAGTTCTCGAAATACGTATTTAGCTTTTAGCTTATATTATTATTTAAGGTTAAGGGGTAATTGTTTTAGTTTTATATATATTTTTAACCTTAGACTCCTCCTATTATTGTAATTGAATTTTTTGACCAAAGACAATACCTTCCTTACGTAAAGGTGACGAAAGGTACATCGATGAACTTCCTCTGACTTTGATAACGGCTGGGCAAACTTTAAGCATTCTTTCTATTAGATTTTGTAAAATATTACTGAGCTGGTTTTCATGACTTGTATCTTTTTTATCCCGCTGAAGTTTGATAAAGTATTAAGGAAGCATACAAAAATTCGTAGAAAGTACATATTTTTGTTTTTATATTCGACAACAGTATAAAATAGAAAACATCAGAAAATATATAAGAGTAAGGTAGAAATACAAGATTTCAAAATTTGCTGAACGATAATATTTGAGTTAGAGAGTAAAGAGGATCCACAGACACACACACACACACACAAACACACACACAGATATACACCTATACACATACACACAGACATCATCGTGAGAATGTTAAATTGGATTGTAGGGACCTTAAAACGTGGTCATTTACCAAAATCTCGATATGCGATTTTTAGCACGATCCCTATACCTGCCTTACCAAGGGTACCGGGAGGTAAATATAATTAAATTGAAGGGTCGTTATATATATTATTATATAGAGTTATATTCATAGTATAGGTTCTACGATACTATACCATTTTTATTAAAAAAATTAATTAAAGTTGAAAATTGTGTTGCAAATTGATTTCACTTTTATATGAAAATTGCTTTTATCAAAACAAAAATTTAATTGAAAAATAATCAAAGCACGTCCTTAAAACATGACATGAATTTTTCCAATCCACTACAATTTTCCAACGATTAATTCCATTTTTAAAATTAAATTTACATTCCATTAAAATTTAACAAATTTAAAATTGTCCTTTACCGTTAATAAATATGTCAATCAATACTTTTATTAATGAACAAAAAACTCTTTCAAGTTTCCGTCAATAACTCATCCTATACAAAGTAAAAATCCATGTTCATTGTTCCCCAATATAAAAGATTTATTTGCGAAATAAAATCAAAATATTTTTCACTTCTGACATATTGAAAGTTCACAGGTTCTCCACTCGATCATCTTCCGTCAGAATGAAACTCAATAACACTTGCGTCCAGTTTCATATTAGAAATAATACGTTACTGTTAAGGTCCACCCAAATTGAAATGTGAGCAAGGTCTTTGATATGTTCGCCTGCTTTTAGGCCTAAAGAGTCAAGTTACCAACTATTTCTCCTGTTGGATTACGGATAGAATAACCGGTTGGATGTCTCTTGGAAACGAATATGTTAGTAAATGTTGTTTTGTAAAGTGATGGGATCTCTTACAACATATTGGATTCTGAAACTGATATTTTTTAAGGGAAGTGAATGAAAGATAAATGATAATAAATCACGGCCGCTTTATCTAAAATGCATACTCATGGTGAAACAGTAAACAGAGTTCAAATCATTCTTCTTTTCTACCTATAATGTGTGTGCGCGTGTGTGTGTCTGTGTGTGTGTGACGAAAGTTTTGGGTCTCATAACTGCAATACCAATATTCTACTGTACTGAATGAAAACGACACGTAAAACAGAAATAAGTGGAAGAAGAAAATAAAAAATAGCGACCCCTAACGAATGGGGAAAGCTAAAGAAGAAGATGTTAGTGTCAAGTGCAATTTGCATAGTTTGTTTATGAAATTTAGAATCTTTTGCAAGAAATTTATGTATGGAATTTATATATAATACACAGGATTGACGGAAGGTATACTGATGGCCACAGCAGAATTTTTTCTCGGTTAAAGGTTGGTTCCTAGGAAAAGCAATTTTTGGGGGCTCAAAGCCCCACTGTCCGAAGGAAAGAGCCGGCACTGTTTCCCGACTGTAAATAAATAAATCCTGCTTGTGTTTATCCAAGGAACATGCCGATCAAAGAATTAAATAGTTTCTGAAACTGAAATTGGCTCGAGTTGTTTCTAAATTGAATTCAGGCAGAAAGTAAATATTTCATTAAACTTTTTTGTAAATATTTACATTTGAACTCGTAAAATGATTTCGGAATGGAATTGAAATATTTGTACTAACGTTTTCAGTATATCAATGTTATGTCAAAAATAACATTGTAAATAATATAGAAATTATATTGAAATGCAAGTTACAATATACAAGTTCTTAATTCGAGGATTATTATTATGATTCTTTGGAATTAATTTATTAAATACATGAGACGGAGAACCGGTTAGGAAAACTTTATGTGCTAGAAATTCGCTTATGTGGTCATATTTACGTTCCCCGTAAAGTTGTTGTTAAAAACTTACCGGGCTCTCAAAAATGCCAAGGGCGAAACATAATAAATTTTTTTTGAGTAAAAATATAAGTATTTAATGTTTCTAACAAAAGTTTTCGGAATTTTTTTTTGTGAAATTTAAAAATATAGAAATCATGTATTCAAATAATTTATTTAGCAACTTTTTTTAGAATAAATGATTAACAGAATGTATAATTTAAATAATACTTAAAGGTCCATTGTATTCAATAGCACGCAATTTTTGATTAACATGTCGCATCATGTTCTGGACGGTGATATTATCTACTTCGCGAATTTTTTGAAATATTCGACGTCGTAGCTGTTCTTTATTTTGGGCTTCCTAACCATTATCGGAAACCTTTCTACTTAATAATCAAAATTCTTCAATGGGCCTTGCCTGGGGAACATTGAAGGCATTGTCATTTTTAGGCACAAATGGGATGTTGTGAGCATCTAACCAATCTCTGGTTATTCTAGCGTAATGGCATTAGGATGATGTGTATTAATAAAATCAACCAGTTTCGGGAGGCATCTCTCGGTATAAATGTTAGCATCAACCGCCTCACCCCTCACATGTCCAACATAAGGACGTGAAATACCTGCCGCTGATATGGCACACCAGACCAAAATCTTGTCTTCAAATTTCTTTTTTGTTTTATATTTCACATTATTTGGACAATTTTATATATCATCCGTATAAAATCCATCATTACCTTTAATTTCCGAATTAGAAAACGTGAAATATTTTTCATCATCCATGATCAAAACTCTGTTAGCTGTAAAGTGATATCTCTTGCACGGTAACATATCGGAATTCTACGTAACTGATCTTCTGTATATTTTGGACACTTCTTCCTCTTCCGATGTTTAAGTCCATGTCTGCTAAGTTCTCGGCTGATTGTCATGTGTGAAACCCGAAGTCGGTGAGCCAATTTTCGAGTCGAAGTTCCCAACCGGTCTTTTGCACTTTCCACCAACCTATTTGACTGGGCATTAGTCAAAGCTTTAGGCCGTCCACTTTTTAGAAGGTTTACACATGGTATGCCTTCCTCACATTCTCGTATAGTTTTATAAATGGTCAAAACAGCAATATTTTTTCCGAAAACTTTTGTTACATACGTTACAATTATCTAGGAAGTACAAAAAACAGCTCTTCTTTATTTTTGTGCGTCAGTATATTTTCCGTACAATCTCCAAGTTTTCCACTTCATCACTGAAAAAGCTTTTAAACAATCAATTAATTCTTAAGAAATGTGAAGTATTCTTCAAATAAATATTAAATCCCAACAAGGTGCACGTACTTTTACATTAGAATTTCTTCTTCTCAAACTTCCGCACTTCATCGCAACTTTAATAATTTCCAGCGTTGTCTAAAGTGGAAAGAAGCTTATAAATAAAACGAGAAACTAAAACTCCGTCCTTGCTCTCGAGAGAGTGGAGTATTTCCAGTGGACTTTTCTCCGTTTGCCGCTTTATCTCTCTGGTGGTGGAAAACTGTTCGCACTTTTAGGATTAAAATATACAAAGTGGGGCCGAAATCTCGCATTCCCCACATGAGCGAAAGAGAAAAAGATACGAAATGGAATTGAATTTCCTCGCGTGACCTAAATATGTTTCTGTGAATTTACATATAATTATGATTGTTTGTTTCAAATTAATTTAAACTGCGTTAATTAGCAATCAAAATAGGCACAATATACATGAAATTACGAATGGGTCAGTTTTTGTTTGTATTGTGAATATTAAATTATAGTACCTACCTACATATTTCAAGTAAACAATTGCTATGAAATAAAAATCAGATATAACTTTTACAAAACGTTTTATTGTTGAGTCGAGAAGGATCAGTTGGAAATTTCGTTGAGTATAGAGTAAAGCCTTGGTGATCCAGATTTTTGATATTCAAAAATCTGGATCACCATAATATTATGGCCGGTTTGCTAACCGAATATAAAGACCAAATACTCCATAGGAAAGTATTTCATACGGTGCAATTAAAACTTATCTTTTCATCTTTCTACATAAATTTCCCAATTTATATCGTGTTGGTGTTCTGATTGATCATAATCGTAGTTATACATTAGCGTTCTGCCAATTCGCTATTTGCTCGTGACGTTTGTTGCGTGAGTATTCACGCTGCTCACGCTATTCATAAACATTTGATTGTTACGCTCAGACCAGCTCACTGTGATGTCGAATAGAAATACGAACATCGCATATGTCACGCGAATGGAAATTATGTTCCTTCTCATATTTCCAAGCTCAAAGGGCTTTGTGATGATTCAAACTTTGCTTCAAGCTTCACGAATGTTTTTCATTGTTAGAACTTTAATTGTAAGTTTGGTTGTTTTGCTGATACAATTCTAGTTAGTTTAGTACGATAGGATTAAATAATAAAGTACATTTACAATAATATAAACTTTTGATTATATATTCGTGTATAATATTATTAACTAGATTAGAGTAATAAGTTTAGTTAACTGATAAGTTTATTAATAAATGTAACACCAAATATGTAAAAAATGAGATACTGACACAGTGTCAGTGTCAGAGACACTATGAATCAAGGTAATATATCTGATTTAATAAATAAACTTACGTTTCAGCGAAAGTATTGTCAACAACGAGCATCGTTTTAAAGTGGAATGTCTTAACTTAGTCGAAACAATATGAATTTTTGAAAGACAAGCGTGTTATAATCATCCTTATCGCACACGTTTTGTGTTATGGCAAATGAGAGAGCTAAATGTATGCCAATTTGTTAATTCGTACATGATACAGATTGAATGGACTTCTTTAAAAAAAATCTGTTGTGGCCAGCACAATACCTCTCGCCACTTCCTTTTTTTGGTTACATAAGTATAGGGCGCGAACAGTAATGTTACATTTTTGGGCTTCACAAGCAGATGTGTGGGCCCGTTTCACAATGATAATTAGTAATTATGTACATAGATGTCAAATGTTAGAATTTTTCATTAAATTTTTTAAGATTTTCTAAATTTACGTCAATTTATCACCAGGAGTTTAAAATTTACTTGTATGCCTTAGATATTTAACATTTAATTCTGCTCCACATGGAATTGGAAAATCACTAAATTTAGAATGAGAAATTTATACATAATTACTAGCTATCATTCTGACATGGGCCTCCATATCTGCTTGTCAAGGCCAACAGAATCATATGACTGCTCGCTCCCTATTGTATTTAACATTTCTTGTATACTCTACACTAAAAATTCTACTTACGCATATATCTATTCCATATATATTTAGATTGTTTAATTTTAAATTCATTTTTGATGAAGAAATTTTGTCCTCTTCTAATTTTTCGAAATGTTTCCAATTCTATTAATACATTAAGAAATAATATAATGTATGTACTTCCCAGAAAAACTCTTCAGTAATGTCTTCGGATTTCTGACACTGACATTTATCTGTCAGTTACAAAAAAAATAAATTTTCAACTATTTTCCATGGCCATTCTTTCGGCTGTAAAATTTATTATAACAGATTATTTTACATACTATATTTCTTCTATCTCTAAATCTATAGAATATATTGTAAAATATTTAAATGTATCAGAAAGAGAATTTATTTTTCTTTAATATTATCAAGAAAAAATTTCAAAAAATATTATTTAAAAGATTTTTTTTTCAAGAATCTTCTACTTCCGGTTGTCCAATTGTTACCAAAACCTTTTCAGATCTTCCCATGAATGTCCGATTGGGAAATACGTAGTTAAAAAAATTTAAAGTCTTATAGTTTTTGAGTAACCGTCCTTCCAACATCCCACACACACACACACACACACACACACACACACATACACACACATCCACACACACACACACACACACACAGACATCATCGTAAAAATGATAAAATCGGATTGTAGGGACCTTAAAACGTGCTTATTCAATAAAATCTGGATATGCGATTTTTAGCATGAATGCAATACCTCTCTTAGCGAGAGGTAAAAATACTGTATGCTTGTTTAATTTGGTATCCATTTTATCGTTACTGAAGTCTAGCTCTTGATCAAATCCATCGTAGATTTTTAAAATTTCTTTCATTTAAACTAGATAGGTTCTATCTAGTGAGAGGTATATACCAGGATTCTCTATTACGTCATTCCATGCAGTCCCTGGCCGAGAGGAGAGAACAGTCCAACAAAGTTGATGCCTCATATCTCCTGTCCCGGGTGTCAATTACCGTACCTCAACTGCATTCCAGATATACCACTTCCTTTCATCTGCCGATTTCGCGTACAAATATAATGAAACGATCTCCAATTTATGTAGCTTCCCATGCAGCTAATCTTCTGTACTGAGTTACTTTTATTTAAAATATTATTTTTGTATTTATCGCAATACATGCATTGTTTTTGATTATTACATACTTTGTCTTGTAATATGGATTACTGTTGAGCAATAAATTATTATTATTATTATTATTAACAAAGTTGAAAGTTTAGTACGAATATATTGTGTGTCCATGATATGTAACAATCTGTAAGATCTTACTGTAAGTGCGATAATGTCCATGTTATTTTGTATGAATTATTTTAATGTATTATTTGTTATAGACTCTGAATACGGTGCAAGTGTACAACGAAACGTCGGTGTTGTTTGACTGAAATTTCGACTAATTGTTAATACCTTATCAACATTACACATATCTACAAAATAGTAAGTTTCATAAAACAGGAAATTTCTACAAGCAATAGATGTGCAAATGATAATTAAAAATTACTTTACTAATACTGAATACGATTGTAACTGCAAAGAAAACAATAAACAAACTTATTTCCATAGAAATGTAATAAAAAAGTGCAATTATACAAAAGCGCTTGGAGATTTTTGCGTAATATTTAGTAAAATGGCTAAATTATGCAATTTAGTTTTTAATAAAAACAAGCGAAATTAGTTTACGACTGAAAACCAAAACACAAATTGAGAAATTAATTAAGCAATCTAGTTGAGCTGAAATTAGTGCGGTACGGCTGAAATCCGGAAATTTCATGAAGTAAATTAACTTTTTCGCAGCAGGACATGTGATTACGAAAGTTGGAAATCGTGGCGATGAAATCAAAGAAAATTAGAAACTTTCGTCAAACTATATATTAAATTTCCAATAGTTTTTCCTCAAAAATCCAGAATTTTTACACAATATCTCAAAGAAGGAAACTGTTGTACCAGTAACGATCACGTCTTCAAATTTCTACTGTCATAAGATTGAAGTTTATACTCTGTTTTAATCTGGTCATTTTAGAAACTTAAATATTTGTCAACCCACATAATTAAATACTTATTGTAGCAACGAGATTAATATTTCAATATGAAGTGAAATCTGTAACTACCACATTAAGATTTAATTCATATTTTGCAATATTTCTTCGCTTGTACGCAATTATATTTGAGCTATTTTTGCACTTTGAAAAACGGAGAGCAATTTTTAAAACAGCAAGTTTATTGGTACATTTACTGCAGAATCTCCGTTGGAAAATCTGACTTAGGTTATAAACGATTCCACTTTAGGTTAATGGGATTTGCGTGCAAAGTTCCATTTTGTCGCGATTAAAATACAACACCAATTAATAATAAAATATGCAAAACAATTAATTAACAACATGCTATTAACTTAAACTTTGTACACTAATTTACGTACGAAATTTTAAATTTTATGTTTGAATTATTTTGATATTCATGAACTCGAAAATAAATTCGTAAAAAATTACAGGGTTAAAATATAATTTATGATGTAATGTTTTAAAAGAGGCTCGCTGAAAAAATTTTAACGCATGAATTATTAAAAAAGTTTGCGAATTAATTATGCTTTAAAACAGATACGAAACCGTTTTTAAAAACAGATTAGATTAAAAGTTTTAATTGCTAAGAAAAACTATCTTTAAAGAAAGCTTAGAAGGATTAAGGATTTTAAATACGTCTTTCATTACTTTTTTTAAAGAAAAGCATTAAAAATAAAAATCTGTTGTGGCCAGCACAATACCTTTTTTTGGTTACATAAGTCATGTTACATTGTGAGCGCCCGTTTCAGAATGATAATTAGTAATTATGTATGTGCATAAATGTCAGAATTTTTCATTAAAAATTACAAGTTTTTCTAAATTCACGTAGCTAATTTGTCACCAGGAGTGTGGAATTTACTTGCCGAGGAAAATAAACCACATGAAATTGGAAAATCACTAAATTTAGAATGATGAATTATGATATTTGACATCTATATACATAATTACTAGCTATCATTCCCACATGGGCCCCCATATCTGCTTGTCATGACTAACAAAGTCACATGACTGCTCGCGCCCTAATGTATTTAACTTTTCTTGTATACCTACACTCTACACCGAAAATTCTACTTATATCTTTTCCTTATGTTTAGATTTTTTAAATTTAAATTCATTCTATGAAGAAATTTTGTAGAGTAGGACACTCTTCTAATTTTTCGAGATATTTCCAATTCATTGTCGGGAGTAACAGTATTTCTGAAGGGTATGTGTAATATACCTACAATATTAAATATAAACTCTTCAGTAATGTCTCCGGATTTCTGACACTGACATTTATCTGTCAGTTACAAACATTTTAAATTTTCAACTATTTTCCATGGCATTCTTCCGGCTGTAAAATTTATTATAACAGATTATTTTATATATTATATTTATTTTATCTCTAAATCTATGGAATATATAATAAAATATTTATATGTATCAGATAGGGAATTTAATTTTCTTTAATATTACCAAGAAAAAATTTCAAACAATGTTTTAGAAGATTTTTTTTCAGGAATCTTCTACTTCCGGTTGTCCAATTGTTACCAAAACCAATGTCCGATTGGGAAATACGTAGTTAAACAAATATAAAGTCTTACAGTTTTTGAGTAGGTAATCGTCCTTCCAACATCCCACACACATACATACCCACACACACATCCACACACACACACACACACTCACTCCCACACACACACATTCACACACACACACACACACACACACACACAGACATCATCGTAAAAATGTTATTATCGGATTGTAGGGACCTTAAAACGTGTTTATTCAACAAAATCTGGATATGCGATTTTTAGCATGAATCCAATGCCTCTCTTAGCGAGATGTAAAAAAGCATTAAAAATAAAAAAAACTCCACGATACATGAGTTTATTTTTCGTTACTCTGCTGTTAAAACTGGGACAAAAATGCCGCATTTAATATCTTCGTCATTTGGAAGAACAATCACATTAAACCAACAAACGGAGAGAAATGGAAATAAACTGCACGAAATTAAAGTGTTCTCATATGGAGCCATTCCGTTAGGCTTATAATCGCGCGATTTATTCGGGATTTAATAGCGCGTCGCGTATATCACGGCATAATATCCATTAAAACATCTGCGTTCAAATTCTACCGCGGGAACCATTTATCCTAATGCTCGAATAAAATCGACTAATTTGAGTAATTGGAAAATGGCGGCCTAGGTGACAAGAACACAGGAACTTGATACTAAGCTCAGCTTAAGATGGGGTAGAGATGTTTGTCGCTTCGATTGCACTAATCTATTTGAAAAGTAATTAATCGAACAGTGACTAATGCTTTTAGACAAGGATATATTTTTATGGGTTAATTCAAGAACGATTTAATGCCATTTTTTCTTTGGCCAAAATGAAATCGATTCTGTAATCGGATAAAATATGACAATTATATATACAAGGACAACTAAAGTTTAAAATTAAAAATGACGATATTGGTTGTTTGGACATTAAGGTTTAAAAATTAATAGAAAAATAATGGGTTAATATGCCCAAAAAGTATCCAATGAACGACCAGTCTCCTATCGAACACAGTTATTACTAAATTACTTAGAATAAACTGGATATATCTAATATTTAGGTAAAAATCGATACAATGAGTATCGAATTTATAATTATTTCATGTTTACTTTGTAATGAACTTACATTACTTACTGTAATAGCCAGCAAAAGAAGCAGTCCGCAACCAGTTTCAATATTTTAAAAACGTACCTGCAACAGAGAAAAAATGTTTTATATACTAAATATTTTTACGTAGAATAACGTGGCGTAATTATATTTTTCTTTCTCGAAATATACCACAAATATAATGGCCCGTATTAAGATCGCTCTTTTATGTAGGGCGCTTTTACATTATAATCTCATAAGCGCTTTTATTATAAAAGTACGCTCGTAATATTGACCAATGTTTTCTAATTGTTAACAGTTTACAGTTTTTTTTTACCTTCCGTCACCTTTAGGTAAGGAAGGTTTTGTCTTTGGTAAAAAAATTCGATAGTGAGTTTCTAATGAATAATTTAATTTTTACGATAATATCTGTATGTGTGTGTGCGTCTGTGTGTCAGTATGTAATGATCGTTTCGGATCGCATAACTCCAATGGCACGATTTCAAAATTTATAATTTTTTCGTATTCCTCGAGTTTAGATCCATATGCAAACATGATTAGATTTTGGTTATAATTGGTCCACCGAAAGTACCCACATTTGCAATTTTAACAGTTTTTATTGACTTTTAATAAATATGTTATTCTCTATATGATTTGATTGCATTTTATACTTCATATTCAATAGATATAGAGTTAAAGAATTATTAAGATGTTAAATTCCATAAATCAGCACGCTATGCTAACCATGGAAACTGCTAATATATTCAAATAATTCAAATTGGCAGATGTCAGTATCAATGAAAAGAAAATGAATTTGGCGGAGATGTGGATGTTGAGATAGATGTTGGGGAAAACACGGAAAGATAGGGTAAGGATTTAAAGGATAAGGGAAGTGGGTTGAGTGTTTAAATTACGACAATTTTAACTAGCATTAGTTAGAAACGAGAAACCCAGTATTTTTCTCTTCTGCAGTCTTTAAAAGTTAGCAAAACTTACAAAGTGGATATCAGAAAAAAATGCTTCAACAAATCATTGCGCGTATTTACAACGTTAGCATAATTGACGCATTCTAGATCATTATCATGCTTACAATACTTCTACTATTTATATTTCATTACAGTGTTTACAAACCTGGCAATTATGTCGTTAATTAACTAAGATTTTTTTCATATCTACGTCTTACTTTCTGCTGAAACGAAAATCATCCTTCTTCGTTTGCTCTGTTGATTGATGTTGGCAAACCTGCGTATTTTATTACCATGCAAATTGCGAGGTCGCTTATAATATTTAGAAATGCAAAAGAATGTTTAATTTTTGATAAGTTGATGTCAGCAAGATAAGGAGGATGAATTATCTCGCGTAATTTCTCGCTCCTTTGTGTGACTTATGCATTGCAGAGAATTTAAACGAGGTGAAATAATTTCCGTTGCTTTAAAATGTATCGCAGACAAATCTAAAATACAGTTTTACTCTTGTATTATCTTGGATTCAGGCCAAATTGTTAGTAAAATCTGTTGAATCTGTTTATTATTCGCGAGATTATTTACCGAGAAAATGTATCTACATTAAGACAAGTAAAATGTGAAAATTAATTATTTGGACTTTATTTTATTTTGTGAGAATACAATAAGAAATTAATGAATAACTTGTAGTGGTGGGATCCGGATCCGAATAGTTTCGATTTCGGATCCAAAAATATTCGAATAATTGAATGTTAAAGTATCCGGATGTCGGATCCAAATCTCAGCATCGGATTTAGAATCCGGATCTGAGTATCGAATATTAAATCAGAATCTGAGTATTGGATTTTGAATCCGAATCTGAGTATTGAATCTTGAATCCGGATTCGATTATCGAATCTGGGAAACGGATTTTAGTATCGGATCATAGATTCGAATATGAGTATGTCATATTGAGATGTTACTTTATACATATAATACAAATTTGTATTTTTTATGCATCATTTATTAAATAGGACTCTGTGAAAGTATAAATTATTTTTCTTCACATTTGCACAAACTACCTGGCTATTTTAGAGGGGTTTGCCTTCACATTAAAATTTGAATCTTGATCCGTAAACAAAACAACGAATCCGGATCCAAATTCGAATTAGATTTACGGATATCCGCTTCAATATCCGAACAAAGGATATCCAAGGAACCGGATATTTTTAAATCCGGGTACTCGGATCCAAATTTTGTCGGATTCTCACAGCACTAATACAAAGCACTGGTGGTCTAGAGATATTTTGTTTCGGAAAGTTGACACCACTGTTGTGTAGAGGGAGTCCTCTTTCAAAGATCTTTAGGGCAATATTTTGGTAGTGTTAGCCTTTTGTAACCAATCATCCGCTTCACTTTTCCAGTAGATGTAAAATCCGCTCGATCATAAGTTTTCCGAATGGATCTATTGTGAATACGCATCGCTATTGTAAAATCCTAAAAGAACGTCGATAACGTATGTCATAACCTCACACAGCGCAAATCACCGAAGCTAACTGGACGATTTTGGTGGGATGTTCTGGACTAACCATCACACAACCCCTGTCTGGTACCGTCTGTTTTTTTTTTCCTTTTACTTCATTTACATAAAAATCTAACACTAGCTTAAAACATCTTGTGCCTTGCCTTCAGAAAGTGAATGAAATTGACGGAGATCATGTGGAAAATTGTTTAGATGTACGTATACCTACACCCTCCTGTAAGATTTTTAAAAATAATTTCTTTTTTCGAATTTTGGTCGACCCTTGTACCTATGGGAAATAATCAACTTCCAACTGTCTTTGCAGTTTTATATTACCTTTAAAAGTAGTAAACTTTATGATAGTAATGAAAACAAATTTACTTCACCTTTCTTAACAAGAAAATGAACTATTTTCTTGATGCAACTCAAGTATTCTATTTTACAGCTCTTTCCAATAAATGAAGTATGCTCTATACAATTTCCTATCATTTGTAGAACATTTTCACTCGAACATAAATTGCCGTTGAACGTGAATTACCCGTTACCTGCTACGTTACTTTACATTACGTCGCCGTGGATATTCTGTTAACGATAATGGAGTGAGTGTCACACGAATGGTGTACAATACACTGCTCTATCATTTTATGCTCCAATGTAGTTTCAAGGGAGGTGTTGGTATTGATCATACTAAATTATATTATTAAGTATTAACAATTACTCTAATGCCCGGCTGCAGAAACTTTCATCAACGCTTTGTTTAATTAACGGATCATCGAAACGAACAAATGCAACGCGATTTTTTGACAGCCATGTTTTAAATGTCATAAGAATAAGGAAATTTGACTGAAAGATAACAAAAGTTATTTAATTTAATATAAAATTCAAATCAATGTATGTATGTATGTGTATGTGGGTATGTCAGACGGGATCGCGTGAGAAATAATTTGGTATATGAAGAATGTATGGTTAGGAACAATGTGATTAAGAGAGTTGGTGTGAGTCAGTTGAGATGGTTTGGGCATGTGGAGAGAATGGCGAGTGAACGGCTTGTTAAGCGTATATATCTTGGTGAAGTTGAGGGTTTTCGATTGCGTGGCCGACCAGTGTGTAAGTGGATGGATGTGATTGGTAGGGTGCTTAGAGAGAGAGTTTCTATGTGTGAAGAGAAGAAGAGCATGTATGAATGCGATTATGAGTGTGGCCTAGGCGAAAGAAGTCTGCTTAGATAGGAATGTGTGGCGAAGGATGATTGTTTCCTAACTATTATTGTGATCCGGATGCGGTATTTCGCTACCGAAAATCGGTCACTTTAATATGTTTATGAGTAAGGATTTGTTGTATGATGTTGATGTTGTTCTTATTGTTATCGGGTTTGTGCGAACCCACTAAGTGGGACACGCGTGATTTTATATATGTATGTATGTATGTATGTATGTATAAATAAGAGTATTTTAAGTTAGCACCCCAAACTTTAATCATATTTCTAAACCCAATTCATATTTTGACTCTTAAATTAATCCATTCTTGTGAAAGTATGAACATGAAACATCCATTAAACTTATAAAATATTCCTCACTTTCGCGGCAGGTTATACGTAGCTGTTATTACGTCTACTGCACTGACAACATTTTAGTAGCACACGAGACACGTTTATTGCAACATTTATGCCCCTGTGTACAAGCGGAAGTGACGTATATACCGGAACAACGTCCGGTTACCTTAATGGCACCGGACATTAATAATTTGTCATCGACAGAAATGCATACCTCGGGGATTAATATGGACATTGTATGGCATTTACTGACTGAATATTTGAAAATGCTTCGGATTAGTTATTGAATACCTACATAAATATTTTGTACAATATAATGCAGAATTGATATAGTTCGAGTATTTATCTCTGCTATCTCGAAAACTACAAGAGTACAACTTCGATTAAATGAGTGTTTTTGAGAGGTCATCTTAGATGTTTTTCTTAAAAAAATAATTTTATAGCCTATTTTCTGGCATAGACAAAATTTTGTTCAATCACTATGGCAGTTTATTTTTGGACGCATATTGTATAAAACTTTTCAACTTATTATTTTGACTTCTTCTCTATATCCTATAAATGGGTTTTTAACATCCTGTATACAAATAATTATGCAGTTAGTTATATTGATTTCTTTGTTAATATAAATCAATGTAGCATTAATTATGTATATATTTATGATATATGGCAAATAACAAATTTATTTGCAGAAAATGCACATTGTTATATAGGTACCGACATTTATTGTTTTATTATTCCACCCAATACATGAGACGTAAAACAAATGAATTTTAAAAAAATAAACGGAAACAATTCAAAATTTAACAGGAATTTGTTGAACCTATACAGCGTGATTTTATAAAGTAATTTTTCTGTTACAAAAAAAAAACCTTTATCAAATTACATGTAATTTATTTATAGTTACTTACAAGTATCGTGATGTTTATGTAAATTTGATGTTATTACTTATTTTTTCTATTTTGGTGTTCTTATGTTTCTATAAACGCACTGTTTTGTACTGCAAACACGACGTTTAGAAGATCTATAAGCGTACTATTTTTGGCGCCTTTCATGTTCTCGAGTTGGTAGTCATGCTTTCATAACTGACAGATGACAGGTAACCTCAAAATGGTAAGTTGTTGATAATATTTCAACATATTACTTTTAATTGTGGATTTTTATACTTTCTTTAGGTGATAAGAAATATAATATTAATTTCACAACCAGAATCAGACCTTGAATCATAAATACAATACACCTTGCAATACACTAATTAATCAATAGTTGACAAAATATGAAATTTCAATTGTTAGCAAGAAGCGTTACCAACATAAACATAACTAACAAAAAAATACCTAGTCATAATTTGACGTCGCAATTTAAATAAATTTAATCGTAAAATTACCTCAATAGAAAAAATAGTATAAAAAACACGTATCATAAGGCCTGTTGACGCACTCGTCCTTTGTAAAACTCGCCTAGCGGCTCGTTTTCCAAACTTGGACTCGTACGTTAACAGATTGCCTTATGATACTTGTGTTTTAATGTACTATTAACTTAGAAATTTATTTGTTTGTTGTGGTTGTATTATATTTTATATCACTCATAGCACGAAAGCACAAAAACTTAAACATGCTAGGTCACATTTGCACGAAATATGTTTCAAACACTGAAGTTTGCACGCAAAAAATATTGAGGTATATTTTCTAAATGTTTCCGTTTTTTCTACCTGCATGTAAATTTCTCTTAATTTCGTGAAATTATGAATAAAAATATATTTTTATATTTGACTAAGGATAAGAAATTATACAATATTTAAAAATAAACTATTTAGAATATTATATACCTAGCCATGAAACAAAAGACGAGCGATTATAATGTTTACCGCAAATTTATTTACTTATACTTAGAACATTTGCTTTAAACTGAAAGACATTTAGTTCTGTTAAGTTCACCGTAGAAGTCGAAGAAAATGACATTATTCCCTTCCTGAATGTATTATTGAAATGAAGATAAGATGGTTCTTTACTACATTCAGTTTACAGGAAGCCTACGCACCCTAATCAATATGTTAATGCCAATTCAGATCAAGATCCTTCTCAAAAATATGGTACAATTAAATGCCTAATGAGAAGAGCTTCAGAAATTTGTCATTCAGAGAAATCAGTAGAAGAGATGAAAGAAATTAAGAATATTTTTATGAAGAATGGTTTTTCTAAATCTTCTATCGAAAAATGTCTGAAACCGAAAAGACCTAACAATGCTAATGAAAGGGACGTATTCTTTGCTTCGCTTCCTTATGTCAAAAATGTCACGGACAAGATTGGGAGAATTCTTCGTAAGAAGAGCATGAAGATTTCGTTTTCTATATTTGTTAAAATTCGACATATGTTGAGACAAGTAAAAGACGTTATCCTTCATCAGGGATTTACCAAATTCCATGTGTCTGCGGAAAAGTTTACATTGGCCAGACTGGTACAACTATTTCAACAAGATTGAAGGAACACCAGCGTTCGATCAGATTGAACCAGCCAGAAAAATCTTCAGTTGCAGAGCATGCCCTGGAAGAATTCCACCGTATAAAATTCGAAGACACAAAAATACTAGCGAGACCAACACACCTCAACAGGTTAATTAGAGAAGCCATTGAGATTTTCAAAACCAAAATAATAATCAAATCATTGTGACGGTTTAGATCTTAGTCGGGCATGGCTTCCTATATTGAATATGTTGTAATTTGTCACCATAGTTACCTGTTTCTACTGTTTTTATATCAATAAACAGTACTAAAACTAAAAAGGTTGTATCATTTTTATTGAATATGAGTTCTGAAAGATTTTTTTAATAATTTGAAAGATATTAGCAAAAATTATTCAAGAAAAGATGATTGGTGTATAGACAGAAGGTACGAAATTATATTTCGCAGTGAAATTGTGGTATATGTAATCTTATAGGGGGCCGGGAATCGATTAAATAATTCAAAGTATGGATGAGCCAGTAGTAAAAACGAAAGAAAATATCAAAATAAACAGATGAAGAAATTACCGACTAAAATGCTTTAATGTTTGCAAATAAAATTATCTGAAGACGATAATAACACCATCCCAAATTTGAGTTTTTGTTTTTCTTCATTAGTAGTAATCGAATGCCCGTATTGACAGAGATAATTTCCATATTGGTTCTTCTCTTTCAATAATCCCTAATTTGATTACAGTATGCGCAAATAAAACTCGTACGCGAAACGAATTTGACAAATGACACGGGATACACAGTCCTGTACACGTGGAATTTAATACGTTTGATAAGCGCAGACATGTTGGAATATCATCTTTCACAGGAAAACTCATTTCCGTATCACAGGGATTAAATTTGAATCTGCGTTGGACATGCATGAATATTTTGTGTCATGCTATTCAATTTTTGATAATCGTGGGGAGTAGAAATACACGTATACGGATTAAATGGACATTTTTGTAAATGAATTTCCTTTATCTAAAACGAAATTGTGGAATGGAGTAAATGTGGAAATAAATTTCCACACAATTTTTATCGTATTACTTTGTACGTATGTAACATACCTATGTCCAAAAAGTTTGGGTGCAAATTTCAACATTTTTTATGGGTGTGTTTCTCGGACTTCACACTGTCTGTGTGTGTGTGCGTGGGTGTGTGTCTGTGTGTGTGAGAGAGAAAGGTTGTTGTATGTACGATTTAAATTATTCAATAAGACTAAAGACTGATTACTCAATCTAACAGTAATGGGAAGAGTTATAGGTATATTACATGAACCCTTCAGAAATACCGCCAATCCCGGTAATGAATTGTAAAAATGAACATTTAGAAGAAATAGAGAAAACTTGCTCATAGTATGAATTTAAAATTATAGAAAATATATAAATATAAAGATTAGGTGTTTATTAGAATTTTTTGTGTATGCAAGAAATGTTAAATTCAATACTTATATATTTTACAATGGAAAGGGCGAGAAGTATTGTGATGGACACAAAAGATTTTTACCTCTCGCTAAGAGAGGTATTGGATTCATGCTAAAAATCACATATCCAGATTTTATTGAATAAGCACGGTCCATAGAATCCGATTTTAACATTTTTACAATGATGTCTGTGTGTGTGTGTGTGTGTGTGTGTGTGTGTGTGTGTGTGAGGTTGTTGGAGACACGATTTCTAAAAATTCTATAAGACTAAAGACCTGTTTGAATACGGATTCCTCAATCTAAATGTAATGGGAAGAGTTGAATAGGTTCTGGTAACAACTGGACAACCGGAAGTGGTAGTTTCTAAAAAAAAAAATTCTGAATATTATTATTTGAAAATTTGTTACTACAAATATTAAAGATAATTAAATTCTCAATCTGACACACTTAATTTTTTTATTATATTTCGTATAGGTTTGGAGATATAGTATATAATAATATAAAATAATCTGTTGTAATAAATCTCGTTGGCCGAAAAACATTTGCGATATTTAAATTTTTGTAATTGACATGTAAATGCAAAATGTCAGTGTCAGATTTTTCTGGGAGGTAAGAGTACATTTAATATATATTATTGTATTATTAATTAATTATATATTTAAATTACAGATATGTTAATATTACATATATCCTTAAGAAATACCGCTAATACCGTCAATGAATTTGAAGAATTTTGAAAATAATAGAATAGTAGGATAAAATTTCTTATAGAACGAAAGAAGAGAAACAATTTCAATTATTTGTGTGTACTTATAGGGCGCGAGCAGACATGTGACTTTGTTGGCCTTGGCAAGCAGATGAGGATCCGTGTCAGAATGACGGCTAGTAGTTTTTACATAGATGTCACAATTGTCATATGTCATAATTTTTCATTCAAAATTTCAAAATGTTCTGATGTTTATTTGTCATCCATTAATATGGAATATACTTGTCGAGGAAAATAATCCACATGGATTTGGAAAATCATAATGTTTCGAATTAAAACTTATGATACTTGACACCTTTGTATATTACTAGCTCTCATTCTGACACGGGCCCCCACATCTGCTTGCCAAGACCAACAAAGTCACATAACTGCTCGCGCCCCATGCTACATAAAATGAAAATGGCGAGAGGTATTGTGCTGGCCACAACAGATTTTTTTACTTGGTAATTTAAATATTTTTATTGTAGTCTATATTTTTTGTAACATTTTTTATTCCCTTTATTGTAATATAATTAACTTTGTATTGTCTTTGATTATTTCGTCTTGCTCTCCGTATCCATGAAATTATTGTCTAATATTTTATTCCAAATTCAAAATTAAGTTTGGTTATTTACCCGTAAAAATAACCTGGTAGCGGCGCTATCAAATATTATTTCTCGGTTGTTGTTATTTTCATTCTTATGACGGAACTGTTTTGTCACAAGTTCATTGAAACGACAATCCCATAACCTTCACCAGACTCTTTTATCTTGAAAAGTTGGAGGTTGGGAAGCCCAAAATGAGGACGAACTTCAACGCAGAATATACAATAATTCAGGAATGTTCGAAGAATCGATGTATATGTCGTTCAAAAGCCAATGCTAGGTGTACGTAGAAAGTTCTAAAACTTTTAGAGCATACGTTAAAAACGATTATCAATTTATCTTTTCCACAAATGAAAATAGATTATTTGCTACTGTATTAATCATTGTTTGTACCAACAGTTACAATCCACAATTCTATGAATCATACATTTACATGCAATAATTCCTGCTGTGCTCCAGCTATTCCAAGATTAAAATTCCTGCAATAAACATAACATTCCATTCGTTGTAAGATAAGCTATGCCGTGCTTGCAGGTTTGATGTTCCGTGGATCTGACTCAATGCTAAGGGTCATTATTTAAATGAAACGTGTTTATATCCCGACTCGTAAACATCTATGGACTATTCTGTTTCGAGAGGAAGAGAAAACCTCATTTCCGGTGGTTCCGGAGTCTGCTGGTTTACGGTTAAGGTCAGGTTTCACAAGAACACGATATGGTATCTGGTTGTGTTGTTTACTGGCTCATCACAGTTAAATAAACACAAGGGTTAACTATAAAATAAAAGCTGAAATTTAATGGGTTGTAGTCGTAGATAAAAATAAATACAAAATAACAAAGTATTGTACGAAATTTAATGTGACATCTAATTATTTTTTTAACTTCCGTCACCTTTAGGTAAGGAAGGTATTGTCTTTGGTTAAAAAATTCAATGATGAATTTTTAGTGAATAAGCATGTTTTAGAGTCCCTATAATACGATTTTACCATTTTTACGATGATGTCCGTATGTATGTATGTGTGTGTGTGTATTTTTTTCGTATTCCTCAGTTCCAGAAGAACAACTGATTAGATTTTGGTTACAATTGGTGAACCGGAAGTAACCTCATTTGAAGATTTAATAATTAAATTTGATTTATTGACATTTAACGTTATTATAACTTAAAAAATATACTATTCTCTATACGATTTGATTGCATGTTATACTACATATTCAATAGATATAGAGTTAAAGAATTTTTAAAAAAATAAATTTTATAAATCAGGCAGCTATGCTAAACATGGAAACTACTAATATATTCATATAATTCAAATTGACAGATGTCAGTATAATTAAAAAGTAAATTAATGTGGCAGAGATGAGGATGTTGAAGTAGATGTTAGGGAAGACAGGGAAAGATAGGTAAGGAAATAACTGTAGTGTTACAAGTTTCTAGAAAGATACAAGCGATATGATTACATTGGTTTGAAAATGTCATAAGGAGAAATGAAGAATATATTGGATCAAAAATAAATAGCTTAGCAATGGAAGGTTGAAGAAACAGAGGAAGACCAAAGATAAGATGGAAGGACTGTATTGCGAGACTTGAGAGAAAAGGAACTGAATGAGAGCGACACGTAAAACAGAAATGAATGGAAGAAGAAAATAAAAAATAGCGACCCCTAACGAATGGGGAGAGCTAAAGAAGAAGATGTTAGTGTCAAGTGCAATTTACAGAGTTTGTTTATGAAATAATTTCATGGAAATTTAGAATCTTTTGCAAGAAAATTTATGTATGGAATTTATAAATGATACACAGGATTGACGGAAAGTATTGTGCTGCGGCCACAACAAATATTTATTATTTTAAGTGAAAGTAACTAATACATTAAATGTAAATGTACATTTTATTATTTTTTGTTATGGTGGAGGTAAATACACCTTCAGCAGCTTTTATTATTTGAACACGATATACAAAGTACCACAGAAACTATAAAAGGAAATATTATGTATGTAATATAAAAATAACATGGTGTAATAAGTGCATATCACTGGTATGTCAGATTTTTTTATTATTGCTTGAAGTTGTAGCAAAGACGACGATGGAACGCTGTGAGTGTAGTTTCAGATGATTTTATCCGTCAGCTTCAGTAGAGTGAGACTGTGCGAGTTAAGTGCTGGTCTCAACAAGCTGCACGAAGTGAAAAATGAAATACTTTTACGAAACGACTGGTTTTATGCTTATACAAATTCACAATTTCCTGTTTTCTATTGTCAAATGTCGATTGGCAACGGTAATACTCGTAAAATTATAAGTTTTCTTGTAACATGGGCATTAGTAATTTATTATTTATTTAATGAGGTTGGAGATGAGATGTCATCAAAAATTTAGGATCAAAAAAGTACACCTAAATCTCGTATTATGGACTTTACTTCCAGAGGAACATTATTAATATTATAATTGAAGCTGATTAAATTGCGATTTCTAGTGTAATTCATAACATAACATTTAGATGAGTTAATATGTAAATAAGAATATTGACAATAAATATATAATTTAGTTAGATCAGTTTGTAATACCATACAGTCATTTATGTTTGTAATATCTCAGATTTCAACCGTATGAATTAGAACGCGAAAATACATTATGAAAAATAAAAAATGTTTTTAATATGAGCAACAATTTTTCACTCTACAGATCCTCCTAGAAAATAACTTCAAATTTACACCACTTTAAATCTCCCCGATTTTAAATTAAAAACTCTGGAAAGAATCCCCATCTCCATATTTCTCCAGTGACAAATAAATTGAATATAAAAGTTTCCTGGATGAGCGTACGATCTCCACGCGACCTGCACATTTAAATCAGTTCACCGGAATCCCGGAGTTGGTGGCCCGGAATCCAGTCCTGCTGTAAACACGTCAGGAAAGTACGCGATCGCATGTCGACGACAGTGGACGCCCCGGCGGATGGTAATTGTTCTCGTTTAGTTTACGAATCGCAAAGGAAATTTCTGGGGAAATGTATGAGTTGGATGATTGCAAGTTTCGTGCCAATGGTAGGGTTGGAGTTAGGAGAAAAGTTTTGGGGGTTCGATCATAAAATGAGAATTGTTTAACATGTGGTTATTTTCAAGGTTTTGAAAAAGAAGGAGAAAATGTAGCCGGAGAGTTTTGAGATGGGGTTGTAGTGTCGATTGAAGAAAATTTCGTGGAGAGAGGTAGACTCAGAGATGAGGAGGTGTTGAGAAAATCTGAGAGAAATAAGAAAGGGGGAGGCTAATTGGGTTGGACATATTTTAAGAAGGTAATTGTCTTCAGAGAATTGAAATAAAAAATCTGATTTGACCTACACAATACCTCCCGCCATTTACCTATGGGGTCTCGTTGCCACGTGCCTGATGTCTGGTCGCGAATCTAGGGAATCCGATTCGATCCCGATCAACGCCAAATAGTTCAAATTTTAAATGGCATAAAATTAACCCTTGTGGTAAACGCCCACACAGTACAAATACGTCATTAGTATTACCGAAATGTGTGTAAAAATCAGATTAGCACACCCAGCAATGGATAATATGCCGTGATTATATATTTATTTATTTCTGTATTTAAATACATACCTGCATATTTACTAATGATACAAATTTAAGTTCCCTTCCATATTTACAATTTTCCTTTTAAAACGTTACTATTATTAATTTAAAATGATTATTTTTTTAACATTTATCTGTCAGTTACATACATAGTTTAAAGCACAAGCTCCGAGATATAATTTTTATATTACTTTATAAATTTATCCATAAAATAAATAGAAAAAGTATTAAAGCAAACCTTTTATGATAAAAAATTGGGAAAAACTACATTTAAAGGTATTTTTGAAGAAAAACTATCTTGAGCTTCAAGTAAACTGCTATTTCCGGTTATCCGATTGCACCAAAATCTAATGGCTTCTTTCCATATTAGAATAAGGTAGAAATACATGCTTTCAAAACATTCTGAATGATATTATTTGAGTTAGAGCGTAACAGTGATTTTGGCAAATGACCACGTTTTAAGGTTCCGAGAATCCAATTTTAACATTTTCACGCTGATGTCTGTGTGTGGTGAGTGTATGTGTGTGTATGCATGTATGTATGTGTGTGTATATATGTGTATGTGTGTGTATATATGTGTATGTGTGGATCATCTTTATGTGCTAACACAAATACTTCTACCTTATTCTAATATGGAAAGAAGCCATTAGATTTTGGTGTAAATCAGATAATCAGAAATGACACTTTACTTGAAGCTTAAAATAGTTAATAGTAAAATTTATAAAATTATCTATAATTTTAATCCTAGAGCGTTAAACACACCTCCATGGTTACACAGTTCAGACAGTAGCATTTTAAAAAGAAAATAGTAAAGAGAACTAGGTATATTTATATGGAAAGGAACTTAATACAGTTTCCAGCATTAGTAAATATATAGATATATATTTAAAATAAATAAAAATAAAGTGGTAGGAGGTTTTGAGTTGTCCACATTATTATTATTGTTGGTTCATTTTTCTTTAATACGCCCCTGCTTATTCGTGTAATCGAATTACCGGCACGGTAAAGAATTAAAGGTTAAGCCACGGAAATTTACTATTTCATGCAAATAAATGTTCAGTTTCAGTAATTTACTTCACATGTAATTTCAAGGCATTTAGCGTTTAGCTAAACTATAAAATTATTTGCAATTTATTTCTCACTGCATCGTTTTCATTTTCAATTTTACAGGACATTGTGAAATTTACAAGCTATATCGCCTGAAAGACATTTTCGCGTAAATGTGTGAAAAATTCAATTTTCTCTAGCTTTGAAAAATGCGTTTTTATTGAGGTATAAATTACTTTGTAATGAAAAATTTTCAATTTACGTTGGGTCTACATGTATCAGCAACAATAGAGGTGTTATATTACTCCAATACAATAACTTAATTAGAAGTAACTTTCTCGACTGTTGGTGTTGATTAGGTGTTAACAATTTCTTAAAATTTCAATCATGCAGCATTTTTTCTTACAAAATTAGTGTTTCAAAATTTTACTTAGTAATTGTGAGTAATTTCTCGACTGTGATGTGGATTTGATGTTAACAATTACTCGAAAGTTCAATCAAACAGCATTTATTCTTACTATACCAACGTTTCGGTGCACCCTTGCACCTTATTCAGGGTATTAAGATCTTACAAATTGTTACAATTCATGTACACATTCTTTCACCCATTTCTCTCTCCCATTAGACATCCACTGACCACCTAACCCGATCATTAATCATGTTTTTATGGCCCCTTTCGCCCGCTGGGCCCTTATTGCGGTCTGCGGCGCAGCCCTGGCTGGTTTGGGGCCTATCAGGAGTTGCCCCACTGCGGCTGTGTTCCGAGCCTCTGCTCGATGTCGAAGCCGCTGAAAGATTGATTGTTGTGTATTGGAAAACATAGGGTTGAGGTCATGGAGGGCGGAATAATGAAGGGGCTCGAGAGGTGATAATAAAGGATAATGGAAGGTGGAAAGAAAAGGTAGTGACTATAGAGTTTTATATCGGGTTTATCTTTAGACGTACAAGTAAAGATGGTATTGTTATATTGTTACCTAATCGTGATAGCAAAAGGGTTGTAATTGGGTAAGATATGTTATTCAGTTTGTGATTGTGTTTACTGTAGAAGGTCTACAATTTAATAAAATAAATTCAATATCGGTCGAAAAGTGCATAAAAATGATTCAAATCCTTGATGGAACTGGTCGATCTGTGAAAACCACATTTAATAAAATCGTGGATATTTTCGGTCGTTATATTCGTCCATGAGAGTCGGCAGTTAAGAATTTAGTGATTTTTTTTTAAGTCAACTGGGCCAGTACTCAACGTAGCAACATCAAAACGTAGTCCAAGGCGTTTTCAACAATTGGTATTAACACCGAGCACAATATAACAATAATAATAATGTGTCATTAAGTGCTACAGCACGGCTTCGCCGCACCCTTCAGGCTCTCTGTCTTTTCTACCTGGTTCCAGAGGCCCGCTTCAGTATGACCACGGAATACTGGTATAGTTGGAGGAAGAAATATTTGGACTTATGCAGGGTTTACAATCTTTTATGGACGGTTGGGTTTGTTTGCGGTCAGGACTCATAAATTATTCGAACTTGAAGGCATCAATTTTAGGGTAACAAATGGGCCGTATTAAAAAAAATCATACTCAATGTTTGTATAAATTGTTATTTGAATACAGAGTTAAAAGTACATAATTAGAAAACATCTTATAATATTTTAATATCTTTTCACTTTACAAATTGACGTTAGAAGATATACACTTAAAACGAATTATTATTTTAACACAGATTTAATAGTACATCTTGAATGCAAATTTTGGGTACGGCCCAGGACAGAAAACTCTACCTGGCTCCGAGTAGCATTACCGCAAAGTCCATAAAACTTTATAACGACCAATTGGCAGAATCTATAATGAGATCCAAATATTTCTTCCTCCAACTATATCAGTGTTGTGTTGCCATTGTGCCCACCCACTGCCCAGCTCCTCGGTCCTGGCTGCGACAGAAGCCCGACTATGAGGGGTTACAGCCTGGCTTCGCCGCACCCTCTGGTCCCTCTGTTCTCACCTCTCGCCATCCTCCACCTGGTTACTTGGTGAAAACCCGTACCAGGTGTGTACATCGTTACCTCACCCTGAGTACTCGTCTGTAGGCGTACTACACAAAGTCACCCCGACCACCTGGGTGGCTGCCTTGATCATCTTGGCATATCGTCCGCGCCTAGCCTCTCCAGCAATTGCTGAGAGGCTGGTCAATGGTACCCAGGATTCCTGAGGTAGTGAGAAACAAAAGAGCAGAAATAATATTTACTTTATTGAGTAAAAAAATCTCAATGGCAAAAATTTAAGGTGTTGGGCAAATCCGCAATAATAAATAAAATAAAGGGCCTAAAATGGACCCTTGTGGGATTCCTCGATTTAATGGAAAAAAATGTGGATTGAAGAGAACGAGAATTAGATGACATTTCTACTTGGAAGAATCTATTTATAAAATAACTAGAACACCACTGTACAGTACTCCAGCCAAACTTGTAATATTTTAATTTTGCTAAAAGTATGTCAAAGGTCTTCGAGGAATCTATTTGGATTAAAAGTGTTATATTGGAATCATTAAAATTCAATAACTATGTGTTCGTACTGTGACCTTTTCTGAACCTAGATTTGGTAGATTTTAAAATATTTTTATCATGTATATATAGTTCGATATTTATTGGCATATTTTCTCTAATATCTTTGACAAGGTAGGTAAAATGCTAATAGGGCGTATATCGCCGAGTAATGCTACATTATCTTGTTTGGGTATTGGTTTTACAACCGTTGTTTTCCAAGTGTCGGGATGATTCCTTCTATAATGCTAGTGTTAATAATATGCGTAACGTAATCAATAATTTTGGGCAATAGTATTTGCAACATTTTGAGAGAAATACCGTCTTTACCAACTGCATTTGATATGGCGTATATTGCGCAAGGATTTGGCTCTACAGCCTTATGAAGCCTTAGAATTGAAGCCACCATATAATTATCAACGTAAACAATTTGCTGATTTCATCACTGAACAAGGTGCTGGATTTTCAGATAAAATCAACAAGTCGGCAGCCCTGAGATCTCGTGAGGTACCGCTGGGTAAATAATGATCATTTAAATGATCGAAACTCTGTTATCAAATTGAACAGAGTGAATAAGATGTTTGGAGTTTTTATTTAAAACCATCTTTCCTTGAAATTTTCTTTTCTTTAAACTTGTGAAATAAATATTGTTTGCCAATTTAATCGTTTCTGTAGCTCTTATATTTCTCGAGATAGCAATGGCGGTTCATTTAAAATGAACTCCATGTATAGCACAGCAAAAATGGTACTACTCATTATAATTCTCATATAACATGATTTAGTTGCTGCAAACGTATTGGCGAAACACTCTTTTTAGTTTGTGAAATGTATCAGTATTTGAATTTGTAAAGACCTAAAAGGCTTATAGGCGGTTGTAATTTCGCAGTGCCGAATATTTTCCCGGTTTAATGACGTTCGCGGATATCTATTTTTCTTTTATCCTTTCTGCGAGACTAAGCTGTAAGGAATGATCGCCTCGCTTTCATGCTAAATGAAATGAGAACAAACTGCGTTTAGAATGGCATAAATTGATTTTAGACTGGCATCACGGAACCGCTTGTCTTTTCACGGAGTTTTTCTTTATAGCCACTTCGTGGCCAAAGTTTTAGGTTATCAAACGTCGGATGCTAGTCACGAAATAATCGCTCACGAAAGGGAAGTATTATGTATTTTGGTTAATGATGAAATCAACACTATGGAAATGTTTCCGACGTGATAACAGAAGTAAAAATAAATATGGGGTCAGTATTGTTCTCGTGCCCTAATGAACACAATCTTTTTGGTTTGATCAAGGTCGAGAAAATAAAACTGCGACGGAAGTTTCAGACGAAATTACTTATCAACTTACAGTAAAATTTACAAAATCGTAGAAAACCGATTTTATGGATTTTTAATAGTGATATGATGGATAAACAACAACAAAAACAACAGTTTTGTTTATTATAAATACACAAATTCAAAACTAGAGTTAGTGGCGTTTCAACAAATAATTATTCTCAAATTCTAAGAATAAGCCATTATTTGATTCATATGAAAATATCCTTGAAATATTTTTCTTTATATTTTATATATTATTTATTCTCAAACACATTTCTTTTTCTGGCAATATATGATATCATCTTTTAAGAAATTAAATGTAGTATTACAAATTCCGACCAGTTTTTTCGCATGAAAAAACACTTTTATATAATATTTTTTCAGAGAGATATTTAAATTTTAAAATATACTGGAATTATTATTATTGAAATATAAAATTCTACGTTGTATTCAAATTTATTATTTAAAAAATCTGATGTGGCCAGCACATTACCTTCCGTCAATCCTTTGGCAATCAGATATTGGGACCCGTATTATGTCCATAACTGACAGATGTCATAATTTTTCAATCAAACTTTCATTTTTACTATTGTATGTTTTTTTTTTTTCGGCAACTAAATTCCACACTCCTGATAACAAATAAACCACTTAAAATAAGAAAATCATGAAATTTTCAACAATTATCAATTATGGACATAATTAATAGCTGTCATTTTGACACGGGTTCCTATATCTGCTTGCCAAGGTCTGCAAAGTAACGTGACTGCTCGCGCCCTATACATAAATTTTCTAACAAAAGATCCTATATTTCCAGTAAAATTATTTCATAAAAAACTATGCACTTGACACTGGTATCTTCTTTTTCTTTAGCTTTTTCCATTCGTTAGAGGTCTCTGTTTTTTATTTTCTTCTGCCACTAGTTTATATTGTAACGTTTTTTTTTATTTATATGGGTGAAGTGTAAAACATAGACAAATATTATTAACTAAAAGAATACGTTTATTAAAGATAAATAATTAAGGATTAAATATTAAAAGATAATAAAAATAACTAACACTATGATTAAATAATTATAAACACTAAGAATATTATTAAATACTTAAACACTATGATTATTTATCTATACAATATTTATATCACTACCCTTATTTATATAACTACATTTATTTATGTTAACAACTGGTAAACCGTATATTTATATCTGTCTCTCCGGTTTCTTTCGGCCGGTATTTATACAGCCCATATCATTCTAGAACCCTCTGAAGCGACAATGACCTGTATACAAACGAATTGGATCACGGCGTAGTTAATCTCTAGCCGGCGCGTCGCGGGGATTTCAACATCTAGGAAATTCCGGGATTACGTCATCGCTCTGGTACATTCTTTCAGTGGCGGGGCTCGTGTACTATTCTCACAGGGGCGCACGTCACAATATTTTAGGTAGGTGTCGTTCTCATTCAGTTCCTTTTCTCTCAAGTCTTCCGCGATACAATCCTTCCATCTTATATTTGGTCTTCCTCTGTATCTTGTACCTTCTACTACTAAGCTATTTATTTTTCTTCTAATATATTCTTCGTCTCTCCTCAAGACATGTTTAAACCAATGTAATCGTCTCTCTTGTATTCTTCTAGAAACATTATGAATTTGGGCTCGTATATTCTATTGGTTGTTTTTACTTAATTAATAATTTAAGTTATTGTGATACAATTGTAGGATACCAATTTTAATTAAAAACAAATTATGATAATAAATTATAAATGTCAGTTTCTTATCAGATGAGGTCTACAAGTGCTAATGACAAATTAATACAGCTTTGGCAGACTATAAAAGTATAACTTTATTAAACCACGAAATTAAATTGTAATATTAGTAATTTATTCTCATAATATCCTAATAATTTCTGGTATTATCAGAATGACGTTGTAGGTAGGTATATTGTATTTTGAAAGTAGCACTTGTAAAAACTAAGTTAATTAGATTCAAACTATTCTGTTGTGAATGAGTTTGAAATTACATTGATTTTCTAATGTAATTGTTCATACTAACAATATCTTACTAGAGTTAAAATAATTAAAATTATTTTATTTTTCCTTTTAAGTATAAAATACGACCTATATATAAATATTTCGATTTTCCAAAACATAAATAAAGATATTCCTGCTTATATAATACTGCAAGTAATAAATTGTTAATAAAATACTTTAACGTAAACCTACATATTCTGTATGCATTTCTATATCTCCCTAATATTTATTTCTTGTGCTATCATAACTCGTTTCATAAATAGCGTAAAATATCGCTTTAGGAATATAGAGAAAACAAATTTTCCGTGGATTTAAGGTAGGGATTTAGTGTGAGCAATCCTGCGTAAATTTGTTCCCGGAAACAAATGCAACAGGCTCAACGTGTGAAGGAAACCTCAACCAGCCTGCTCGATTCGCAAAGCAATCTGTGGTGGTTACAAACCGAGAAGATCTGCATTTGGTACCCAAATTTTGACAAAGTAAAAAAGATTCAAAATTACATTTTATATATTTTTAGACACATCACTACAAGTTGATTCCAAATAGTCTGTTTTGGATTTCCTCTCAGACATAATTAATTTTATATTTATTTTTTTCGTAATAAAATAAAAACCTTGTTTAATAATAGTTTTTTATGCATGAGACTATAAAAGTGATCTTTCTAGACTAAGCCTGAAGTTTTCAAAAAGACCAGCAATTTTGATAAGGCCACAATATAGTTATTTGTATACCAAAGATTGAAAGTACTATTTTTTTGACACATACATGTAGTTGGAAGAAGCATGAATCTGATGTTGAATGTTGATAAATCCAAAGTGTTAGTATTTGAAAGGAGTAAATTGGTGACTGAGTGCAATGTGTTGGTGGATGGAGTGAAACTGGAACAGGTAAATGAGTTTGTATATTTGGGTAGCATGATGTTGAGGGATGGTCGAATTGATCGAGAGATAGAAAGGAGAGTGAGTGCGGGATGTAAGGTAATGGGTGCTCTGGGTACGTTTGGACGAAACGTTAACGTATCAAGGGATGCTCGGTTAAGTGTATATAATGGAGTGCCAGTGCCTGCTTTGATGTATGGAAGCGAATGCTGGGCATGGACGGGGAAGCATAAAAGAGAGTGACTGCCATGGAAATGAGATATTTACATGGTGTATGTTGGTATGTCAGACGGGGTCGCGTGAGGAATAATTTGTGTATGAAGAATGTATGGTTAGGAACAATGTGATTAAGAGAGTTGGTGTGACTCAGTTGAGATGGTTTGTGCATGTGGAGAGAATGGCGAGTGAACGGGTTATTAAGCGTATATATCTTGGTGAAGTTGAGGGTTTTCGATTGCGTGGCCGACCAGTGTGTAAGTGGATGGATGTGGTTGGTAAGGTGCTTAAAGAGAGAGATTTTCCAAGTATGAAGAGAAGAAGAGCAGGTATGAATGCAATTATGAGTGTGGCCGAGGCGAAAGAAGTCTGCTTAGATAGGAATATGTGGCAAAGGATGATTGTTTCTATTAACTAACTAACTATTATTGTGATCCGGATGCGGCACTTTAATATGTTTAAGAGTAAGGATTAGTTGTATGATGTTGATATTGTTCTTATTGTTATCGGGTTTCTGCGAACCCACTAAGTGGGACACGCGTGATTTTATGTATGTATAATATTTCTTTACAAAATCGGCCCAAAATGTAGTTGCTATTTAAATGAACGAATTTCTATTTATAGCGGCCGTAAAGTAAAACAGGCCCTTAAGTAAAAGCGGCCGTGAAGTAGTCTTTGGTGTATGACAAAAAAGTAAAACTCTACAATTGCCGAAGTATACGTAAAATTCAGTTCAGTGCGAGAAATTTCCGCACAGCCTTAAATCCGACGCCCAACAATAACATTATCCTTCAAATTCAACCAAAACCATCAAGAACAATCAATAACGAAAAACAAATGTTCTCGCCCTTTGGCAGTTTGGTTTTCCTACCCTGGTCTCCGATCGGGGCGAAGAACAACTTCAGCGGTGAAGAGTGATAGATGGCGTGTTCCCGCATGGATCCCCATCAGTTAATTACATTCCCGCTAGTGAATCGACGCACGCGGCCTAATGAAACACTTTGTATGGAAATTTGTCGCAAGTGAAGCGGTCATACGTGGCGCGAAATTAATTCACACGGGCTTGCTACTTGTTACTTTCAACACCTCGATTAACTACTCGCTACATACAAGAGATGAGAGAGACAAGAGGTTTTTCATGTAGGTGCATATTGCTAGAATTTTTTTTAGTGTGCATGAGGACAGAATGAATGGAATGTTTACACAATGTAACTTTTGTGGTAGTACTAGGAAAAAAATTAAACAAAGTCAATTTAAGGCAAAATGTCATGTTACACGTGGAGGAAATTACTGTACATTATGAATTTTTCTTTTATTGCGACATGTCCATAATGGCAGACCATTCCAAAATAAGGCTTCCAGAAGTGTTTCCAACAGTGGAAGGACCGGTGGTCTAAATGTATGGAAGCGTAAGGAGTCTAAATCTCAACTCAGTCAGGGACGCATTAATAATTTGTTCTTTTAATAATCGACAAAGGAGCTTCTACATTTTTTTTAATCCATCCCTGGCTAATTACATACCTCGTTCGTACGCGCGTTGTTACATTTTGGATGTAATTTCCAATTATTTTCGCAAATTAACTCCTTTCATTTGAAATCCTCCTTTTTAATCCTCTATCTTAAAACCCATCCTACTAATGAAAACAAATGGCAGAAGGCTTCAGTCCAGCGCCTACTACCTACAAAGCAATCGCCGCCCAAAATGAAGCAGCCGTCTGCAAAATTAATACAAAATGATTCCCTAGCGTCACGACGCATGGAGGGGGGTGGAGGAGGGATAAAATAGCCCGGATGTCGGTGTGGGAACAGGCGGAAGCTAAGTGAATGGACCAGGGAAGAAAGGTGAAACAAGAGAGAAGAGGGAGAAGTATTTATAATTTAATTGTGTTCTTTTTGCGTATTAAATAGTACGGCAAAAATTGTTATTGTATGTGTATGTGTTGTTTTTACCTTCCGTCACCTCTAGGTAAGGAAGGTGTTGTCTTTGGTTAAAAAATTCAATGATGAGTTTTTACTGAATAAGCATGTTTTAGGGTCCCTATAATACGATTTTACCATTTTTACGATGATGTTTGTATGTATGTATGTGTGTGTGTGTGTGTGTGGGTCTGTGTGTGTGTGACAAAAGTTTCGGTTCCCATAACTGCAATACCACGATTGCAAAATTTATATTTTTTTCGTATTCCTCAAGTTTACATCCAGAAGAACAAGTGATTAGATTTTGGTTACAATTGGTGAACCGGAAGTAGCCTCATTTAAAGATTTAATAGTTAAATTTGATTTATTGGCATTTAACGTAATTATAACTTAAAGAATATATTATTCTCTATACGATTTGATTACATTTTATACTTCATATTCAATAGATAGAATTTTAAAGAAATTAAATTTTATAATTCAGCCAGCTATGCTAAACATGGAAACTACTACTATATTCATACAATTCAAATTGACAGATGTCAGTATCAATAAAAATAAATTAATGTGGCAGAGATGAGGATGTTGAAGTACATGTAGGGGAACACGCGGAAAGATACGGTAAGAAAATAACTCTAGTGTTACAAGTTTCTAGAAAGATACAAGGAAGACGATTACATTGGTTTGAACATATCATGATGAAAAATGAAGAATTATATTGGAACAAGATTGAATAGTTTACTAATAGGAGGTTGAAGAAACGGAGGAAGACCAAAATAAGATGGATGGACTGTATTGCGGAAGACATGAGAGAAAAAGAACCGAATGAGAACGACACGCAAAAATAGCGACCCCTAACGCATGGGAAAAGCTAAAGAGGAAGAAGATGACAGTGTCGAGTGCAATTTGAATAGTTTGTTTATGAAATAATTTTACTGGATATTTAGAATCTTTTGCAAGAAAAATTATGTATGGAATTTGTACATTATACATAGGATTGACGGAAGGTATTGTGCTGGCCACATCAGATTTTTTTAAACTGTTCTCCTCTTTACAAATAAAAAATATGTATGATTTGTGGAAATCTTTGTTATTTGCCTCATATAATGACAGCTACAACAGACAATAAAACTGAACAAATATTTTTGCCAGAGAATTTTTTTTATTTTTTTAAATCCCGGCGAACTTCTATATGATGAAATGATTGATAGATTGATTTGGCAATGTGGGATTTGTGACTATATTTGGACTTAAAAGAAAAACACGGAGTACAAGGTTTTATCTCAAGAAGGGATTGATACAGCAATAGTGCAATTCATGGTTATTTTAAAAGCATCCAAAAAGAATATTGGTTAGGAGCTTTTAAGATGTAGAACGAAACAATTATGAAATGTATTGTAGAAGAGAAATACTTTGAACATATTTAAAATAAAATTCTGAAAAATATGAACCATGTCTTATTCTCAGAAATTATGGAGAGATCCTCCAAATAACTAAAAGGTAATATTAATGGTATTCCTCATCTTAACATATTGTTGGAAAGCAAAGTATATTATTAGAATTAATATTTCATTCTAAATAAATTCGCAGTGGTGAAATTGGAATAATACCAACACCTAATAACCTTATCTGCAGTATTGCGATCTGTATTTGAATGAATGCCAAATCACTGATCTGGAATATGGATTATGTCAAATTTTGACACCGTATTAGAATTCCAATTAATATTGGGTGATTTATATGCGGTTATTTATTAATTAATTATTTTAACTTGAAGAGACAAAACTTGTACTCGTGAATTATAAAGTATCATTTTCTGCATTTGTTCCACAACATTATAATAAATAATAATAAGATGCCTACTGCAGTAGACTCGCTTGGCAACAATTGTTCTCGACATAATCATCAAAACTAGCAATATTAGTAATAATAAATAATGTGTAAAGTCACCATGGTATCCAGATCTCTCTGGGATAGATGTATTGTATATTTTTTGGCAGAGTTAATTTTTAAGGTTAGTTATTGGCTTGAAGACGATGTCAATATTGAACTTTTTAATTAATTTTCTAATTTATATTACCTAAGAAAGGTAGACTGAAACGAAGTGTTATATCTTTGGTAGTATTTCTTAAAAAATCCATAAATATTATGATAAATTCTGTCTATTGGAAGTCATGTATCGTCGTTGTACATTTTTATATAAACTAGGCGAATATTTCTAGGCACGTACAGAATACATGTAACACTAAAATTGCGCAATTGTTCTTTTTTGCAATCTACGTGGCAACATAGGGGGCGTTGGTGCAGTAATTTAAAAATGTTGAAAACATTCATGTAATATGTCATTGCAATATATCACATAGTTCTAATAAAAACACTGCATACGTGTAGGTACCTACGCTAAAAATTGATTTATATGTTTGCGTATTCAAACACAAATAGAAATTGTATGTATGATCGATTTCCTAAAACATTGGGATTAATTACTGTCCTTGATCAAAACAAATAAATCCCGAAAGATTTTTTTTATTTTCGTTTTCAATGATTCAATGAAAACTACAAGTCATATAATTTTAGGTGATTGTAGGAACGTAACAAATGATTTGAAGTCTTGAGAAAACACGGAAAAGGCGGAAAATCAAGTGATGACCACATGAGATTTTTTGCCAAAAAGCGGATGTGTACACTAAGTCCAATTACTTTTCTATCATCGAGCTGAGCTAGCTGTTTCTGTATGAAGTAGGAAGGAAACATTAATTAGGATAAATCCGGGAGATATGGTTTTTGTGCCAAAATCCAAATAATATTAGAATGTTTAGAGTTTGGTATGGGACTGAGATCTGCGTTCATCAAATTATTTATAAATTTATTTGTTATTAAGCTCTCGTATGCATCTAAATATCTATCATTAATGATCTAAATGCATCTAAATATTTATTATATTTAATGATTATAAATTTTAAAGAATATTTTATTCTCTGTACGATTTGATTGCATGTTATCCTTCATATTCAATAAGTAGATATAGAGTTAAAGAATTATACAGACATTAAATTTCATAAATCAGCCCGCTATGCTAACCATGGAAACTGCTAATATATTCAGATAATTCAAATTGATACATGTCAGTATCAATAAAAATAAAATGAATGTGGCAGAGACTAGGATATTGAGATAGATGTTATGGAAGACATGGAAAGATAGGTTAAGGAATGAAAGGAAATGGCTAGAGTGGTAAAGTCTCTAGAAAGATACAAGAGAGACGATTACATTGGTTTGAACATATCATGAGGAAAGATGAAGAATATATTGGAAGAAGAATGAATGTCGGACTCAATGTACCATCAAAATTCATAGCACAAATTACCTGTAAACTATCCACCCCAATTATAAATACCAATTAATTTCTCCCTTTACCCTGTTATTAATTACGCCGTAATGTAAGTTTAATTACAGTATCTCCTCTATCAATCACTTGTTTCGTTTTCTTCCAAGGCCACCTTGACCATTTAATTTGGCACACGAACTGCGTGTTGAACAATTGCCCAACACGCAAGCCCGTCAATGTCGTCCTGGATCCTGTGAAATGTTAAACCGAGCCGTCTTGTTTATGTCGATTGGGGATTATTTACGTACCTTGTTTTGCATTTTAATTTAGACGCTACGTCGCCATGCTGAAAGGCGATTAGATATAATCTCAAGGCAAGATTAATTGTAGGATCTAAATGCCAGATGGGAAATAGATTTACAGGTTAGCCGAGTGATGAAAAGTTGATAAATGAGGACGTTGTATTCAGATATTTTGAAGGTTGGGGTGTTTATTTGACGATTTGAGCTTTAAATGTTGTCATATTTTTCGATTTCGTTTCGATTGCAGTACTAACTGAATTAAAAATCTGATGTGGCCAACACAAGACCTCTCGCTATTTTCATTTTATGTTACATAAATAAATAATAAATAAATATATCATCACAGCATATTACCCATTGCTGGGTATGCCAATCTGCTTTGTTCGCAGATACCGGTAAATGATATACCGTGTGGACACTTACCTGGCATCACCTCATAGCAACTCATTGCTATCGTGGAAAGTGCACCATAGGGGTCAATTTTGTACCATTAAAATACGAAGTAATTTTTGGCGTCGACTGGGATCAAACCCGGGTCATAATTAACGAATTCAACATTTCTTACAAATAATTCAAATTGTATCTATTCTATCGTTCTGTGAAGAACTTTCTCCTACTCTTCTATATTCAAAATTCTTTATATTCACTGACGGTATTAGCTGTATTTCTTAAGGATATATGCAATATTAATATACCTATAATTTTAAATATTTAATTAATAATACACTAAGAAATTTTAAAAGTATTTACTTTTCAGAAAAAGCTTGTTGTAATGTTAATAAAACTATTGATTCGTGACACTGACATTTTGCATTTATCTGTCAATTATAACATTTAAATATCTCAACTGGTTTCCATAGAGTTGTTTGGGCTGCGAGATTTATTACAACAGATTCTATATTATTATATAATATATTTATAAATCTATAGAAGATTTTTTTTTTTTATATATATATATATTTATTAGCAATCAGAATTACATCATATTCTATAAGCTAATGTGCTGTCTTAAGAAATACTTGGTCCTTGATTGGCTTGTAAAGGACTTCTCCAATGACAAGTCCTCTCTATCCTTCTTTCAGGTCCGCTGGCCAACTTCTTTTCAGTCTCCTTTCGTTTCTTCTTCTTATTTCTAATAGTGGTTGTAGTAGTGTGTTAAAATGTCCTTCTAATTTTGCATGATGCCTCTTACTTTTTTCTATTATAACGTCCTTGACGTACGGAACTCTCAGATCTTCATGGAGTGTTTGATTGGTGACATACCAGGGTGCATTTGTGATCATGCGAAGTATTTTGGATTGACTCCTTTGTATTACCGTCACATTTGACTTACTAGCACATCCCCAAAGTTCGGCTCCATATGACCAAATTGGTTTAATTATTGTTTTGTACAATAAAATTTTATTTTCTAATGAGAGCTTAGAGTATCGTCCGATTAGCCATTGCATTTCTCTTATCTTCAAGTCTATCTGTTTGCGTTTTTTTATTATGTGTAATTTCCATGTCAGTCTGTTGTCCATGTGCATACCCAAGTACTTTGTGTTCGAGGACAAAGGTATTTGTATGTTGTTCAGGTATACTGGAGGACATTGATCTTTTCTTAGAGTAAAATTTACTTGTACGGATTTGGTCTCATTTATTTTTATCTTCCATTTGTCTACCCATATCTGTATTTGGTTCAGATGGTTTTGTAAGGTGGTGGATGCTATTACCGGGTCTGCATCAGATGACAGGATTACGGTATCATCAGCAAAGGTGCCCATTGTTGTATTTTCACTGGTTGGTAGGTCTGCTGTGTATAGAACGTAGAGCAGTGGACCTAACACGCTCCCTTGAGGTACGCCAGATTTTATTGGAAATTTTTCGGTTACGTTTTCATTGACTTTGATTCTAAATTCCCTATCACTTAAGTAGGATTTTAACAGTTCAAAGTAGGTAATGGGTAGGAATTCTTTGATCTTGTACAGTAATCCACTGTGCCAAACCTTATCAAACGCTTGACTTACGTCTAAAAATACTGATGTACAGTATTTTTTTTGCTCAAGTGCTTGATTTATTTTGTGGCTAATTCTATGAGTTTGCTGTATAGTAGAATGGTTTTCTCGGAAGCCAAACTGGTGTAGAGGTATCCATTCTTCAGTATTTGGATCGTTGTTTATTCTTTGCAGCAGGAGTCTTTCAAGTAGTTTTGAGATAATAGATAGAAGATATAATACAAATTTTAAATGTATTAGATTGAAAATTTAAATATCTTTATTATTGTATTAGCAAAGAAACTACCACTTCCGGTTGTCCAGTTGTTACCAAAACCTATTCAACTCTTCGAGATATTTTTATAATTTCAGGGTCTACAATTATTCAAAACTATTACTTGGAAGAAGACTTTATGAAAATAGAGTTTATGAGGTAGTCAAACAAGATGACTTTTAGAAAAAAAGCTATTTACAAATATATTTTAGAAATAAAAAGATATTTCCCAAAGCAAAAGTTAATGAAAGTATTTTAGGAGATATATTTATGTTGTTCTAGGTAATCATCCAAATCATTGATTCAGGTTTGGCAATATTTCCAAGTAAATGGTCATCAGAAAAAAATAATACATGTCACTAACTTTTATCTTGTCCCTTTTACTTTTTCAGTGGAGTATAACGTCAAAAGCAAAATATATCGACATAACTAATAGTTGTCCATCGGGACATAAAAAATGGCCGTATTTATTGAGTAAATTCTCGAGTTTCATTTTGACGGAGGTCACAACTTCGTGTGACATCCCAGAGATATTTCCTACTAACAGCTGCGTCTATCATTGTCGAAAATTTCCAATTTTTCTTTTCCATCTTGTGATCATTTTCTTTTCACTTGGGTCTACATTCGCTTTGTAATGTGCTTGACATTACGTAATGAAAACGAGGCTGTTTACTTTCAAGGGACTTTCGTTTTCATTTTATTATACGACTTTGCATAATAAAGTGAGATACCATCTTATTGTTTTACGTGGTGGTTGTTCTCATCAAGAATTCCTGAGGAGTAACGCAAATGAATACAATTAATAACGGCGTAAATGAGAGATATGAATTTCTGGGACTTTATTTAATTTTCCACAAAGGTACTCGTATAATATAATTTTTTTGGAAATTTTTTGAATTGACGATACTGTTGTTTAAGGAAATATAATGAATCTGCTTATTATTACAACAATTAACATGGCTTAAGCTTTACCACATTTGGTGAGTTGTAAAATTTATTTTTTCTTCAAGTGTACAATAATATTCATATTATGCTACTATACACACAACACACTATAGAAGATATTCATTTTATTACTAGTACAACAATGTTGTTCATTATTGTATTAGGAAAAAAATGTTGTCTTCTTAGTTCACCGCTGGCGGCAGCAGTCGTCACAGCAACACAGACCATATTAAAAAAATGTTATTTGACAGTTGTATCGTTTGTGTTTTGTAGTGTACACAGCCAACTATGGCTGAAATTGCAAACGCTATAATTAAAAAAATTCTAGAAAAATAAAAAAATCCCCAGTTTTCTTTGAAACACTTGAAGAAAAAATAGTATATGTTATTCGGAGCAGAACGCTCTTTTTGTGTTTTACCCAGCTTGCTTGGCCTCGGCTGACGCCTCGGCCGCAATAGCTGGGTTCAACACAAAAAGACCGCTTTCTACACCTAATAACATAATATCCTATTGTTTAGCTTTTGAATAAAACCTTCTCCTTAAATGGTTTTATTTTGGAGCTCCTACAGATTGTTGTATATCTTTTTGAAAAACGGGCCTGTCAAAAATAACTTTTTACCTTCCGTCACCTCTCGGTAAGAAAGTTATTGTCTTTGGTCAAACAATTCGGTAATCAATTTTCAATAAATAAGCACGTTTTAGGGCCCCTACAATACCTTTTTGCGATATATGTATGTGTGTTTGTGTGTGTGTGACTATAATTTCGGCCACGATATCTCCAATGCTAAAATTCCAAAAATTACAATTTTTACGTATTCCTCTTCCTTACATTCATATATAGACTCGATTAGATTTTGGTTATAATTGGTCAACCGGAAGTACCCTCACTTGAAGATTTTCTTGAAAGAACGCTGTTAAATACAATTTTTTCAAATTTAATGTTATTATAAATATTAAAGAAAATTCTTAACTATACGAATTGATTTCATTTTATGTTTCATATTCAATGGATATAGAGTTACAGAATTATAAATAAATTAAATTTCATAAATCAGACAGATCTCAGTATCAATGAGAAGAAAATGAATGTGGCAGAGATCAGGATGCTGAAATAATTGTTGGGGAAGACACGGAAAGACAGGTAAGGAGTTAAAGGATAAGGGAAATGGCTCGAGTGATAAAAGTTTCTAGATAGATACAAGAGAGACGATTACATTGGTTTGAGTAAGAAAAAGAATGGAAGAAGAATAAATAACTTAGTAGTAGAAGGTAGGAGAAACAGGAAGACTAAAAATAAATGGAAGGACTGTATTGCGGAAGACTTAAGAGAAAAGAAATTGAATGAGGACGACCCTCAAAACAGAAATGAGTGCAATTTGCATGGTTTGTTTATGAAATAATTTTACTGGAAATATAGGATCTTTTGCAAGAAAATTTATGCATAGGGCGCGAGAAGTTATGTGACTTTGCTGACTACCAAGCAGATGTAGAAGCCCATGTCTAAATGACAGCAATTAATTATGTCCATAACTGACAGATGTCATAATTTTTCATTCAAAATTTCATGATTTTCTTATTTCATGTGGTTTATTTGTTATCAAGAGTGTGGAATTCAGTTGCCGAAAAAAGGAATCATATAATACCAAAAAATTAAATTTTGAATGAAAAATTATGACATTTAGCAGTTATGGACATAATTAGTAGCTGTCATTATGATACGGCCCCCATATCTGATTGCCAAGGTCAGCAAAGTCACATGACTGCTCGCACCCTATGGAATTTGTACATAATACACAGGATTGACGGAAGGTAATGTGCTGGCAACATCAATTTTTTTTTATTTATAATTATTTTTTTATTCTCTTTACTTTCCACAGCTTGTCTGATTTTCGTGCTAAAACCGTTTGTTACTAGAAAATCATTCATTAATTTACTAGACCAAATTCAATTTCATTTTATTTAATTCATACTATCCATCTCCTATTATTCACCTACCCTTTCTTTCATTTATGAGTTCCGCTACCCATTTAATTATTTCCTACCCTTATTAGTTACACATTATTCCTTATCCGTTATCCTGCTCCTGCCGAATCGAATCGATAAGCCACGATGTCGTCCGTACTACCAAGCGGCCTGCTGTGGTTGCCTTCGCAGATCCTGCTATCCTGCTACAGGCTCAGGACGCAGGAAATATAACTGGAGGATATAAATAGTGGCAGGACGAGATACATGGCAGGAAAAGTTTATCCAAGGAAGGATATTGAGGATCTGGACAGTTATGGAAAAATTGGTTTTGGACAGTGGAAATAAATGTAAATTGAAATAAAATTTGTGGTATAATCTAAATGCTATTTTCTTCTGAAAATAACTACATACATACGTAAAATCACGCGTGTCCCACTTAGTGGGTTCGCACAAACCCGATAACAATAAGAACATCAAAATCATACAACAAATCCTTACTCTTAAACATATTAAAGTGACCAATTTTTGGTAGCGAAATACCGCATTCAGACCACAATAATAGGAAACAATCATCCTTCGCCACACATTCCTATCTAAGCAGACTTCTTTCGCCTCGGCCACACTCATAATCGCATTCATACATGCTCTTCTTCTCTTCATACTTGGAAACTCTCTCTCTTTAAGCACCCTACCAACCACATCCATCCACTTACACACTGGTCGGCCACGCAATCGAAAACCCTCAACTTCACCAAGATATATAAGCTTAACAAGCCGTTCACTCGCCATTCTCTCCACATGCCCAAACCATCTCAACTGACTCACACCAACTCTCTTAATCACATTGTTCCCAACCATATACTAAATTATTCTTCACGCGATCCCGTTTGACATACCCACAGACACCAGGTAAATACCTCATTTCCACGGCAGTCACTCTTTTTTTTATGCTTCCCCGTCCATGCCCAGCATTCGCTTCCATACATCAAAGCAGGCACTAGCACTCCATTATATACACTTAACGGAGCATCTCTTGATACGTTAACGTTTCGTGCAAACGTACCCAGAGCACCCATTACCTTACATCCCGCACTCACTCTCCTTTCTATCTCTCGATCAATTCGACCATCCCTCAACATCATGCTACCCAAATATACAAACTCATTTACCTGCTCCAGTTTCACTCCATCCACCAACACATTGCACTCAGTCACCAATTTACTCCTTTCAAATACTAACACTTTGGATTTATCAACATTTAACATCAGATTCATACTTCTTCTAACTATATGTATTCTCCCTATCATTCTCCTGAGTTGCTCTTCATTTTCTCCTAAAACAACTACATCATCAGCATACGCTAACGCAGGCACTACACTTTCACCAATATGTACACCATCCATTTTACTTAAAGCTCTCCGCAATAACACATCCATATACAAGTTAAATAACCACGGAGACATACCACAGCCCTGTTCCACATCAACATTTATACGAAACCAATCACTCAACCTACCATCTATTCTCACAGCAGCCTCACTACCCTATAACTTTGATATTTTATATTTTTGCATTATTGTACGTCACAATATATAAAATGTTACAAAACAGAGTAAAATATAATCCGAAATTAGAATTACAAGTATAATCCTTCCCGTCATATGTGATCCAGAGAAAACTTCCATGAAGCACAATTTTAACAAAATAATACCACTAACCGTCTGCGTTTTCCTGTCACTAAACAGACATTTATCTAATTTCTGCTCAGTAATTCATGAAATCTAATTAATATTATTATAACGCACCACATACAAACATTAATTACTCAAGAAGCATACATTCAAATTGCACGGATTCAATTACAAAGTTAAACACGATAATGCCGCCATCTCGCACGTGCAATGCTGCATTGCAGCCTCGTATTAAGAGGGATTTCAAACATCCCTTGTTAGGGATAAACGTTTATTTGTTCAAAGATGAAAATATTATACAGACTAATGCAATATATAACAACAAAAGATGAAAAAACTTTGTGCTAAGAAAGTTTTATTACAGATTTTGAAACGAAAACAATGGCATATATATTATTAACGCTCAAAAGTTTGTGATGTCCTCCTGTTCCATTTGAATATTTTATATTTTTTTGGGAACTTGTTACTCGAAGATATTCGTATATAACCCGAGGAAAGATTTAAAATCATTCATTTGCTTGAAGGTAAATGGATCATTTGTAATTTTATCTTCATCTTTTACATCAATGAATACATCCGTTTGAATGACTCAATGACTGGAAGACTCACTGTCATTCTTAGACGTCCACGTGAAGAAAAACAATGGAATGATCAAGACAGCTGTTTATAGAAAACCAACGCACCCAATCATTCCACAACAACAAAGAAATGAGTAGCAAAATATCTAATCGACAGAGCTCACAGATTATGCAACACAGAGAAAGGACTTCAAGAGGAAATCAAAAATATCAAAAGGGACCTAAAACAAAACGGTTACACAGGAAAGACAATAGAGGAGCTTCTTCATAAACACCAAACCAGCTTAAGCCAGCAACCAAGAAAAGGGAACAACCGAAAGCGCTACTCAGCATCGCATATGTTAGAGGCTTAACTGAGACGATAAAACGCATAGGAAGAAGTTACAACATGAATACTGTGTTCAGATCAACTACCATCAGAAGTATGATCTCTGACACGAGGCCACAAACCAATCGAGACTCTAAAAATTGTATCTATCAAGTCCTGTGTGAATGTGGCCAGTCATACGTGGGGGAAACCAGAAGACCTTTAGAAGTCAGACTGAAAGAACATCGAACTCATACACAGAGAGGAAAGACATAAAAATCCGACATCGCGCAACATTCCTGGGAAAAACAACATAAAATGAATAGGTCTGAGGCGAAGATCATACACAGAGGGGAACACTGGTACAAAAGAAAATTCACAGGCAGCAGTCATCAATAACAACAAGGAGGTCTTCAGCCAACAAAGTGTAGAAAAAGGCAACGTGTGGAAGCCGCTAATTGGACGTTTGAATTAACGTAAACTACACTAGTGTTTCCATTTGTTCAATTTTGCTTCGCTAACTTGCATTTCGTACGCTTGATCGCTTCAATAATGATGTATTCAGTATATAAGCTCCAGTAGTCTCTATGTTTGTTAGTATTTACTTGATGAGGCATATACTTTAGCAATTGAAACGTTGTGTGTTATTATTACTTTTTGTTAAATAAAGACAATGGAAGTTAGTAAGAATAGTGTTATTATATCAATGATTACAGTTTTGTCTTTTCGTTATTAAAAATACAAAATATACTAATATAAAAATTATTAATTTGGTAAGTATATAATTTACTAGGCCTGATGCATCGTTCGGTATTAACTAGTACGGCGAGGACATATCTTCTACGGAAATCTAGTCAAATTGTAAACTAAAAATGTATTTCTTCTTGCTGTTAATATATTTTTTTCAGAGGGTACGAATACATTTGGGGTTGGGCTCGTATATATATATATATATATATAATTCTTACAGTGATACACCCTGCTTGTAAAACAATTTAGTAGATTTAAATTACATTCCTAACATTTCCACCACATTACGACCCTAAACAAACACCTTCCAATCCCTAACCTAATTCTGCTGCTTGTCTTCACCTCTAGTAACCATGCTCTGTCAACGACGGCTCTGGGACAACTGCAGACGGCTACGGGGTAAGACCCGGACAGCTTGGGATTAAAATGGAATCACCCGGACACAAGCGCGCTGGACATGACAGTCACAGGGGTTTTATACACTGCTGAATTCAGATAACACGATGATTTGGGATAATTAAATTAGGTATTTGGGGATTGTTTTGCATACAATGGAAACGGAAATAAAGTTATTAATAATTAGTTTGTTCCTAATTTGCAACTAATCTATTAATACCGAGACTAGTCTGCCTAATTGATTACTACACATTTTTCTTTTGCTGGTCTGACTTTAATTACGCCTAACAGTTCAATAATAATCTGAAGCTACTGCATCTATTGGGTAAAAGTTGGGATATTTTAGATTAAAGATGAATATAATACATAATAATTTTGCAATAAAGAGATTTAAACTGTTTTTCGGTGAAATTTACAGCACTTACAAAGGTAAAAACATTCCTATCTTGATGTTATTTTACAAACTTTCGTCTATATTATCAACATTAAGCAAATTTTATTATAATGAAGTTGAAGTAAGTGAAAAATAAATTCTAGTGTTGCAGGAAAACAAGTGCGAAGTAACGAGCTTAAAACTGACAACGACGGACGGCGTATGAAACAAAAGATAAATTCACGTGAATATTTAGTCGTTGTTTCTCACGTTGCACGTAATGCTGAAGCTTTTCATACATACATCATACTCTGCAAAGCATAAATCAACAGACCAACAGAGCATTCATTAACGAGAGAATAAATTTGGAATACGTCAATAAATCTCATCTTGTTTGTTGTTGAATATTAAACGAGGGATTTGGGTATAATAATTATAGTATTTTACATTACAAGTTACAAGACAGGCAAAACGGTTTTAACTGCTGAAAGGAGGAAATGACTACGGCTAATAAAAAATCTGTTGTGGCCAGTACAATACCTCTCGCCATTTTCATTTTATGTTGCATAGGGCGCGAGCATTCATGTGACTTTGGCAAGCAGATATGGGGGCCCGTGTCAGAATTACAGCTAGTAATAATGTACATAGGTGTCAAGTATCATAATTTTTCATTCAAAATATCATGATTTTTCCAAATCCATGTGGATTATTTTCCTCTTCATAAAATAATATTTATAATTTTTATTTTTAGAAATTACTACTTCCGGTTGTCCAATTGTTACCAGAACCTATTCAGCTCCTTCCTATTACTGTTAGATTGAGGAATCCGTATTTATTATATAGAAATTTAATACCTAAATTTTCTTCTAAAAGATCCTATATTTCCAGTAAAATTATTTCATATACCAACTATGCAAATTGTACTTGACACTGACATCTTTAGCTTTTTCCATTCGTTAAGGGTCGCTATTTTTTTCTTCTTCCACACATTTCTGTTTTGCGTGTCGTCCTCATTCAGTTCCTTTTCTCTCAAGTCTTCCAAAATACAGTCCTTCCATCTTATCTTTGGTCATCTTCAGTTTCTTCTACCTTCTATTAAGCTATTCATTCTTTTACCAATATATTCTTCATATTCCTTCATCTTTATAATTCTTTAACTCTATATCTATTGAATATGAAGTATAAAATGCAATAAAATCGTATAGCGAATAATATATTCTTTAAAATTTGTAATAACATTAAATGTCTATAAATGATATTTAACTGAGTTTTATTATAACCAAAATAATTTCTGCATATGGATCTAAACTCGAGGAATACGAAAAAATATAATTGTTGGAATCGTGGTATTGGAGTTCCGCGATCCGAAATGATCGTCACATACACACAATCTTTCTCTCTCTCACACACACACAGACGCACGCACACACACACAAATATATATACATAAAGACATTATCGTAAAAATAGTAAATTCGTATTCTAGAGCCCCCAAAACTATCAATTTTTTTGACCAAAAACAATACCTTCCTTAGCTAAAGCTGACTGATGATAAAAGCAATTTAAATATAGAATCACAGCTCATTTTCAATTTATGAGCAGTTAACATTTAAGTGAAGAAATTTAAATGTTATTACGACCAAAAATATAAGCGTCTTTTATTGTCCTATCATAAACTTAAGCGAACTACCCATAAATGAAGTTTTCATTACTTCGGAATATTAATTAAATTTAGATTAATGCTAGTCAAAATTTAGAACTGTAATAAAACCAACCCGCTATATCATACGTAATGTGCTCGGGAAAAGTTAAACAATAAAAGCTTTATAATATCGATACAAAGCCTTGCGAGAGGATATTATGACGTCAGAGTTAATATGAGCACCATCTGCGGATGTGGCTGGAACTACAAAGCACGGGATAAAACTTGTAATAAATCATGGAAAGCGGACATCTATCGTACTAACGCTTGTTATGTTACGTAAGAACTCAATTTCCCTATGAATATGAATATTTATAACTAATAAACCTGAACGGGAAAGGATATGCAAGCATATCCAATCTGCCTGTGTCGCTGAAATATTAATTTTACCAAATTATACCAGAACTTCCATAATCTGAACACCGAAAAACACTAGGGTGTTCCAACGTCGATAATTTACATTAAGAATTGAAACAGAGTTCAGATTAAAATTGAATTCATTATAAATATTTTGTATTAATAAAATTACGAGTAATATAACAAATGTATGAATATACAAATAATATCTATTAAAACTATGTATTCTTCAAGTTAGGTCATAATATTATTTTGTTTGTTCATAAAATACAAGTTTATATATTTGTCACGGAAATATATGACATGTTTACGTAAAAATAGTTTTACTGCAGTTCCAGTTCATAAAATTCTTGTTTATTATGTTATACATTAGACTTCTTGAAACTTTTTCAAAGATAAAGATGATTATAGTGTTATATTTTAAATGACTAGCAGCACAAAAAAAAACATTAGAAATGATGGAACGGGCCCAACATAACCTAGGAATATATGTATAAATAATAATAAAATCTACAATAAAATTAGAACGAAACACTACACTCGCCTACGATTTGTGTTGCGAACTTAATCCTCCTGTGTTTAGCCATCATTACAAACTTTTTGTCTGAAATTGGATATTTTTTACCTATAATAATTACAAATAATAGTTTTTACCTTCACGTCTAGGTAAGGAAGGTATTGTGTTTTTTACTATTTAGTTTGTGTGTCTGCGTCTGTGTATGTGTGTGTGTGTATGTGTGTGTGTGATTATGTGACGATCGTTTCGGATCGCATAACTCCAATACCACGATTCCAAAAATTATAATTTTTTCGTATTCCTCAAGATTAGATCCATATGCAGACATGATTAGATTTTGGTTATAATTGGTCCACCGCAAGTACCCTCATTTGCAATTTTTAACAGTTTTTCTTGAAAAAAGCAGTTAAATATCATTTATTGACATTTAATGTTATAAAGAATATATTATTGTCTATACGAATGGATTGCATTTTATACTTTATATAAAATAAAACATAAAGTTAAAGAATTATAAACATATAACATTTCATAAATCAGCCAGCTATGCTAACCATGGAAACTGCTAATATATTCAGATAATTCAAATTGACAGATGTTAGTATCAATGAAAAAATGAATGTAGCAGAGATGTGGATGTTGAGATAGATGTTCAGTGACAGACATTTCTAGAAAGATACCAAGAGAGACGATTACATTGGTTCGATCATGTCGTGAGGAGAGATGAAAAATATATTGGAAGAAGAATGAATGTTAGTAGTAGAAAGGTAGAAGAAACTGAGGAAGACCAAATATAAGATGGAAGGACTGTATCGCGGAAGAAAAGGAACTGAATGAGGACGACACGCAAAACTGATATGAATGGAAGGAGAAATTAAAAAAATAGCGACCCCTACGAATGAGAAAATCTAAAGAAGTAGAAGATGTCAGTGTTAAGTGGATAGGATTTTTTGCAAGAAAATTTATGTATGTAATTTGTAAATAATACAAAGGATTGACGGAAGATAATGTGCTGGCCACATCAGATGTACGTTCAATTAAGATATTAATAATTGCTCTTACACTTATTCTCATTCGCGCTTTTTAGTTACGTGCTAACATATAAATGTAAGTTCTTTAACTCACTCTACATTTAGCAGATGATACTCTTTGAATATGAACTAATGATTCTAGAAGAAAATGTGTATCTCATAAAATTTGATTTAAATCAAGTAATTTAAAGTAAGTAAATATTGGTATCGCTAGTAATAACTAAAACCTATAGGCTTATTAATAGACTATGAAGGTCCACTATACATGTTCGTTTATTAAGCAGCACTTGCCAAACCGCTTAACCGGATATTGACTCATACACCAATTGTTGTGTTTATGTTTACATGAAATGTATTGTATTAGCCGCATTTTGACACCACTGCCGTTGAAAGCTGATATCACACCACGGAACATCTGATAACCATCCACCGCAGATCCCATGATTCCTGTTCCACGCCGCCGATAACATTGATTTACGCTACTCTGTCTCCCACAACTATGCTAGACCAATGCATTAGCCAGATAGTTAAAATTGCCAATAATTTTGGATTATGTTGCTGGCATTCTGTATTGGTATCATGAAGATAACAATAATTGACCACATAATATGAACATGATTTAGTTAATTAGCATTTTTTTTGAATTTTTGAACGCATGTTCTAGAGGTCTTTCAAAATGAAGCTGATGCTTGCATTCCTAGTGATCATATCGCGCTTGCACTGTGTTCATTGTTCTATTTGTGGATTTACCATTATTATTTTAAAATGCTAGGCCAAATGTTTGTTCAAAATCAAACGAAAGAAGTGATTTGGTATGTTCATAAATATTTTAAAGAAAATAAAACAAGTTATTTCAAAATTAGCTGAATGTAGTTTAGTAATAATTATTTTTTAATTTATAGATCTGGGTGTAAAGAAAGTTATTAAGTCTCTTGAAGAAGCAATTGGTTTTTGCAGCCGAACTATGGAGCGCATTGTTAAAACCGGAAATAGAACAGAAAATAAAAATAATGATAATGCTGATAATAATACCAGCTCGTTTACTAGTCCAATAATATGCCAAAGAGGAATCCAAAATAGGTGGCAAGACGCAATAAAAGTAATATTACATAATTTACATTTAAGAACGAATAACATTATGGACGATTCTGTAGATGTAGTCATAAATTTAGGTGACGATTCCTCCACTGAGGACGATTTTCTCAGTGATGGCAAATATCAATAATTATTTATTTGAATTATTATCATACGAACATTATTTATTCACTAGTTTTACCTCTCGGTAAGAGAGGTATTGAAATCATGCTAAAAATCGCATATCCAGACTTTAATGATTAAGCACGTTTTAAGGTCTCCAGATTCCGATTATAACATTTTTATGATGATGTGTGTGGGCGGATATGTGTGTGTGTGTATGTGTGGATGTTGTTCTGGTAACAATTGAACAACCGGAAGTAGTAGTATTGTAACAAAAATCTTCTAAATATTATTTTTTGAAAATTTGTTATTACAATTATTAAAAAACATAAAATTATCAATCCGACACATTGAAATTTTCTTGTATACATTTAAAGATAGAGAAATTTAATCTACAATATAATCTGTTGTAGTAAATCTCACAGCCCAAACATCTGCATGGTAACCAGTTAAGAAATTAAAATGTCTGTAATTGACATAAATGTCACTAATGTTAGTGTCAAAAATTAAGAGATAGTACTGAAGGCTTTTTCTGGGAACGATATTTAATATAAATTATTGTATTATTAATTATATATTTAAAATTATTGGTATATTACATAAACCCGTCAGGAATACCGCCAATCCCGTCAATGAATTGGAAAAACGTCGAACATTTAGAAGAAATGGAGAAAACTTGCTCATAGAATAAATTTAAAATTATAGAAAATACGTAAATATAAAGATTAGGTGTAATTAAATTTGTTTGTTAAATACAATACTTATATACCACAATGGAAAGGGCGAAAGGTATTTAATATTTTGTTTACAAAATATGTTATTTTAATGTAATACAATCCATATTTACATGTATACTAGTTAAGTGGAAAATCAGCCTTTGGCTGAACCTCGGTATTGTTTTCGTATCAATAAAGTTTATTATTATTATTATATCTCTATAAAGTAAATAACGGTTTATATTATAATACGCTTATTTTTGCAAAATATTTCATGAAATTATTTCAACGAATGAAGGTACATACATACCGTTATTTTAAGAAGTGGAATTCAATATACGATAGATCAAATCTTGTAATAGGTGTAGTACACAAAAATTAGCTCCGTCTGTTCACGCAGCTATTACTATTCCTATTGAAAATAATGCAAATATCATTGCAAACTATAATTTGAATATTGTAATGAACACCAATGTCCATTTATCTGAATAAATATATCACATACTCGTATGAAAATCGTTCTCTATGCATTTGTAACATCTATATTAACGTACACATCAATACGCAGTGCACACAATACCTACTTTTATTTTTATAACTACAATAAGCCATCTACTCTATAGCCACTGATGAGTTTTTTAAAATGATTTCATTGTGAAACAGTCATTCAACAGAGTTTTGTATAATATACCTGATAGCGATATAGTATTGTGTTCAGCTGCAGAATTGCAGAACGAAAAATGTGAATGAAAATACAAAAAAAAAATCTCGTACAATATTTGCATTTTATGGTTCGTGTTGCAAACATGGCCGTGTAAAATGAAATCGTGTGTTGAATATGTTTTGGAATATGAAAAGAAGACAATAATAAGGAGATCTAGAATGTTGTGTACATGTAGATAGAAAACATTTTTTTAATTCCTGTTTAAATAGTTATTTTTGTATTCATACAAATATTAGCTAGTAGCATGAACAACTGATTAACCCTGGTTGCGATATGTGGGATTGTGTTATTGATTATCAGCTTTTGTCACTTCTGTACAGTTTCAAGCGTTCAACATGCTTATTCACTAAAAACTCATCATTGAATTTTTTGACCAAAGACAATACCGTCCTTAAATAAAACTAAAACTATTACCCCTTAACCTTAAAATAATAATATAAGCTATATACGTATTTCGAGAACTAAGTTCTCATCATCAGTAGAACAAAAACAAAAGTTTAAGCAGAGAAGTTAAGATTACTCAACATGTAAACCATGTCAGAGGTCTAACAACTCTAAGCAAACAAGGGAAAGAACTGGGATTATATAGGGATAGGAGTCACAGGTGAATGAATACCAATTATAAACTAAGATTTAGCGTCCAATGAAATTTAAGATTTAAAATGTCCTATAAAATTTAAGTTTGCATCTAAATATCTATCATTATTAATATGTTTTAAAAGTTTAATGTTAGAATTGTTAATTTTGTGATTATTAATGAACATATGTTGAGCCACGCTAGATTTTTCGGGATTACCGCTTTTTAGATGATAAAAATGTTCTTTAAACCGAGTGTCAATTTGTCTTTTAGTTATAATTTAACCTTAGACTCCTATTATTGTAATACCGTCCTTACCTAAAGGTGACGGAAGGTAATAAAATGAGAAACTATCTAGTTCACCCGACTGCAAAGAGTAAATTTTCAAAAGTTACACCCCACGGGTTGGACGCAGGCTTAAGGGAGATTAACAACCAAAAATCAATATTTTATAATTTTTATTTGAATATACGGTGACCCAAACCTCATTTATTTTAAAGGAATTAGTTCGTATTTAACTTTATTATTTAGAGTTGAATAGTTTTTACACCATTTGATAAACAACAAAAAATTCCACATCCTTCCATCATAAAACTCCATCATAAAAGAAAGTTCATCAGCACGTACCTCATCGTCGAAGTTATGGTCGTGTTCAGCCATGTCGCCGTGTTTCTCTTGTTTCTCGAACGATGCGGTTGACCTCTTGACACTTCAAGTGTCACATGTCGCACTCAGCTCATCACACCTGGAATGAAACACATACTTCAGTTCACTGCACAAGAACTGCATGAAAATGAAAACTTTGAACGTAGAGAACACGTTTCAGTTACAGGAGATAAAACAAAATTCTCACGTCGCGTTGAAGATAAATCAATGTTTTTATGAAAAGCAAATAGTTGAAGAAATGGAAATCGATTTTACAATTTGTTAATGGGTTAAAAAGATGTCTTATATCTTCATAATGCCGGCAAAGACAATGAATATTTGATAATGTTATAGTACTGAACGCGGGATTCATTAAAAAATCCCGATGAAACAATTTCATTAAATACACCTGGATATATTTAACGCACAAAATTCACACTTAGTAAACTTGTGCTGAAATTTATACGTTAAGTTAGGTTATTGTTGTTGTTGTGTAGGAATATTTAGAGATATATACAAGCTATGTAATCTATTAGTTGTTTTATAAAACCGATTATGACATTATTTGTAGAGAACACATTGCTTTTTATGTTTTACATATTTTTTAACTATGACATGATTGGTCAGTTTTAAAGGCCTCAAGTTCTTATAGAAAGCATGTAAAACAAAAATTTACTATTTAATTTAATGTTAATAAATGATGTTTAAAAATTTTCAAATGAGGTTACTTCCGGTTGACCAATTATAACCAAAATCTAATCACCTCTTCTTCTGGATGTAAGTTTGAGGAATACAAAAAATTATAATTTTTACAATCGTGGTATTGCAGTTATGCGGTCCGAAACTTTCGTCACACACACACAGACACACACATGCATACAGAAATCATCGTAAAAATGGTAAAATCGTATTATATGGACAGAAAACGTGCTTATTCATTAGACACTCACTATCGAATTTTTTGACCAAACACAATACCTTCCTTACCTAGAGGTGACGGAAGGTACGAGGGTCATTCAATAAGTAAAGAGACAAATTCTATAATTTTAAAACTATTCAATGAATGTGTACAATCTTTTCAGGGGTGTTAGTTGGCAACCTTGGGATATGCTCTGATCAGCTGTTTCATCATTTTATGTCAACATAGCCTCAAAATTTTCAGTTCACCATGGCAAGTCCACTAGAAGATTGCACCTTAGAAGAGCAGCGCTCAGTCATTAGATTTTTAGTCGCAGAAGGTGTAAAACCAAGTGAATTTTTTTCTACAATGTTAATACAGTACGGTAAAAGTTGTATGAACCGTGCGAATTTTTACAAGTGGGTTGATCGGTTTAAAAGTGGCCGAACAAGTGTAGGTGATGAACCCCGATGTGGACGTCCAGTGGAAGTGACCATCTTTTAGGACTCACAGGGTCCAGTCTATTGCGATTTCCTTGAAGATCAGTGAACTATCAATAGCCAATACTACTCTGAGATGCTAGAACACAAAGTTAGACCAGCTATCAGGAGCAAACGCCGTGGACTCTTGTCAAAAGGAGTCATTCTTCAGCACGATAACGCCCGCCCTCATACAGCCCAGCTGACCCGTGATACGCTTCAAGAATTGGGTATCCTGCCTACAGTCCCGACCTCGCCCCATCTGATTTTTACCTGTTTGGACCACTCAAAGACGCCCTACGTGGAAAAAGATTTGCTAACAATGAGGAAGTTAAGGAAGCGGTGCAAAAGTGGCTTCGGGGTAAATCGAAAGAATTCTTCGCCAAGGGAATTAGGAAGCTGCAAGAAAGATGAGACAAGTGCATAACTGTGGGGGGTGATTATGTTGAAAAATAGCCTTAATTTTGAAAGATTGAAATAAACCGTTTTTGAGCTATAGCCATTTGTCTCTTTACTTATTGAATGACCCTCGTAAAAATACATTTCAATAATTTTTGCTAATCTTCAGCTATGTTACTTGCTTTTTTAAAACAATTGTTAAAAGAATGGAAATAGAAATAATGGCTGTAACATAACATGAAAAGGTGAAATTTGACGGTAAGCCTCAAATACGCGAAAAAATGTTAACAATTTGCAAGGCATGTTAGGTATTTAATTTTCATTTTACTTTGAAGTGCTAATTATTGCTCTAAAATCTAATTAATCAACCTACGAGTATATGCAAAATATTTAACATATTCGCAAAAACGGACTTATTAAATATTGCTATTTCCAATAATTAAAGTCAAATGTGAATTGTTTTAATTTGTATTTAACGTAATATTTAAAAAATTAGGGAAAAAGCCATCCATTAAATTTCATTTTAATAACCTCGTCATAAATATAAACCAACCAAAATTATTTACTAATTTCGTTTTTATATATTCCAATATTATAATCTTCCTCGCTTCCAAATTCTCTTTCAATGTGTATCGATTACACCCAAAAATACTTCGTCCCTTAGTTCTCCCTGTTTTAATGACTCGTCTGTCGCTTCTGCTGTGGCGACGTTGCCACATCCACTGTCTCTCCTGCTGCGCTACTCTATTCCTGCCGTGCTATATATAAGATTACCTGAAGCCCACGGCAACGCAGCAGTGGCTTGCAAAGTGACATAGATACGGAAACAATGCTATTGTGTGGGAATGTTTGAGATGAATTCGTGGGGGGAAGGGGAAATTGTTAGTGGTTTTAATAAGTGTTGAGGTTTGGGAGTTGATAGTTTGTGTAAATGACGAGAGCACATAATATGAATATAAGATCACTTAATAAGTTGTATCTAATAACCCTTATACCGGGTGTTATATTTTAATGTACCCAGAAAATATCTCGCTTATTTATTAAGTTAGTAATTTCTTTCATATAACATGTAAGCTACTTGATGACGGATGTACATTCATGATACCACTTCCGGTTTATTACTAATTAATATCAACTTTGATATTTCAAATGGAACATACTATATTTTTTACAAATTTGAAAAGTACATCAACTTTTCTTTACAATCATGTAAAATAATCCATATGTTACATTATTAAAAAGTAAAATGGCGGGCACTTTTTTATACACCTAGTCGAAAAGAGAATAGTGAGCCATGACTGTGGCTTGAAATAAAACAATTAACTAAAGCAATTATAACACGGTAAATGTCAACCTGTAAATACTCAGTTTAATAATAATAGTTACAATTGTTTTAGTTCATTGTTTTATATGGATTAGTCCTTTTTACCTCTCGCTAAGAGAGGTATTGGATTCATGCTAAAAATCGCATATCCAGATTTTATTGAATAAGCACGTTTTAAGGTCCCTACAATCCGATTTTAACATTTTTACGATGATGTCTGTGTGTGTGTGTGTGTGTGTGTGTGTGTGTGTGTGTGTGTGTGTGTGTGTGTGTGTGTGGATGTGTGTGTGTGGGATGTTGGAAGGACGGTTACTCAAAAACTATAAGACTTAAAATTTGTTTAACAACGTATTTCCCAATCGGACATTCATGAGAAGATCTGAAAAGGTTTTGGTAACAATTGGACAACCGGAAGTAGAAGATTCTTGAAAAAAAATCTTCTAAATATTATTTTTTGAAAATTTTTCTTGATAATATTAAAGAAAAATAAATTCTCTTTCTGATACATTTAAATATTTTTATACATATTTTATAGATTTAGAGATAAAAGGAATATAATATATAAAATAATGTTGTAATTAATTTTACAACCGAAAGGATGCCATGAAAAATAGTTGCAACTTTAAATTATTTGTAACTGACAGATAAATGTCAGTGTCAGAAATAATGAGTAATGAATTAAAAATGTATTTGGAGAATCCCTTAATTCTTGATCTGTGACTATTATGGAGATGACAAGTCTAGGTTGAAGGACTTAAAATTTGTTTCAAACATTATGGGACAATGTACACCAGTACTGTAGACTAGAGTAACTTTGAATTGCGAAAAAGCTATCAAATTCTTCTCAAGTAAGTTGTAAATATTGACAAAATTACACATCGATATAAGAATAATCGGAGTGCAATCTATCCGTCACTTTATTAAAGGGAATTAAGGTTATTTAGATATAACAAGTATGAAAAAATAAAATGTAAAAGAAGATATATAAGAATAGATGCACAATCCAGATATATACATTTTAGACCGCCCAAAATTAATGTTATAACTAGAAAAATATGAAGAGAAAGTAAACAAAGTTGTTCGAATTGAAAATTGCTGTTACCAGCCTAATATTTATATATGGTAAACTCTACTTTGTAATTTATTGTAACATAATTTATGGTAAATATCTTTATGTTGAGACATGCTATTATTGAATAATAAAGAAGTTTATACGTCATAGATTTATATGAATATATTATTTCTATTTATAAAAATAATCTTTGCTTTATGCATACAGCCAGGTAAAATATACGGCGAGAGGTTATGTGCTGGCCACATCAGATGACCTCGATCAGACATCTTTCAAAAATTATACTGTACATATGTTTAAAGATCTCATATTTAATTTTTTCTATATGTTGTAATTTTGGAATTTTATATTTTTGTATAATAAAAAAATATGATTGATTTTAGTGACATATTCTGTTGTTTTAATTGTGAACTAGTTGAGTATTTACACATCCTTAAAGTTATAGTAACAACAGCAAATAAAAAATTAACATTTTGTTCCTTATAGTATATTTCAAGTATACACACTACGGATTACGTACCACTTACTGTGGTAATATTAAAAAAGTTTTCCAATAACATACTTAAAAGAACTTTAAATATAGAACATAATAATGCACTCAGCTTTTTTCATATATAACAGAGATAGAATCAAACAAAGAATTTCTAGTATTATTATACTGGTAAATAAAATATCAGATACCAGCATACATGAGTAAATAGTATCATGCTGTTTTATTTATATTCTACATACAGGGCCGGACTTATGGTAGCGGAGGCTCCGGGGGGGCGATGAGAAAATAGGGACCCTCTTTTAATAAAATAAATTTCTGATACGCCACAAGTCTATACATCTACCTATTTTTGAGTAATCTCCCAAAACTCAAATGCACCCAATTTTGAGTAAAATTTTCTTTATTTCTAAATTATTATTGAAAGAAATGTTAAAATATCAAGTTTGGTAAGACTGACCGTTTCAGTAAACATTTGACATTTTATTTATTTTGACATTTGACATTTTGACAGCAGTTATTTAGAAGTTAGGTTACAGTTCAAATTATTTTAGGATTTTGGGAACAATCTTGAAGTTTGAGTTTAATATATACGGCCGTAGGTTCCAATAAAATTTGTGACCATAAATATGACAGTTTATAAAAAAAATCATCACGGCATATTACCCATTTCTGGGTGTGCCAATCTGATTTGTACATAGATGTCGGTAATGATGGAATATTTGTACCATGCGGGCGCTTACCAGGCATGCCTCACCGTCACTCATAGAGAGTGGACCACAGGAGTCAATTTTGTGCCATTAAAATTCGGCCACAAGAACCCCAGTCACTTTATTTTATACATAATTGGACGTTTAGGAACAATATTTTCCCATCATCAGCAAATGAATAAATTTTGTTACAATTATAAAGTTATGTTGAAAGTGCTTATGTTACACTTGAAAAGTAGTTGAAGCCCAAATTTTGTCAAGAATTAAAGGAGAACCACATGACAAAATTTAACATGTTAACTACAGGGCGATGGTTAACATGTTAAATTTGCTAATTACAGTTTTTTGTAGATACCCTGGGGCGGTCCCCCCCCCGTGTGAATCCGGCACTGTCTGCATAAACCCTGATAACATTTTTTACTTTGTATATTATATTATTTATACACGAAATTACAAGTTGACATTTATCTACCTGCATCAAAAATATCAATACAGCGCTAGGACACTGCCATTATAATTATAAACACGGCACAATCGATATTAAATGTCTGTTTTTTTTATTTCCCGTCTATAAATGCTCTATAAACAAGTCTTGTTTATTCGTTACTTGCGGAAATGAACAATAAACAAAGTAATTTTATGACGAAATTACTGTTTGTACACGAAATGTTGCCATGAATTATGGATAAATATTTCGTTAACCATCTAACCTAGTTGATAATTATATCAAGAATATTATATTACGCATTTTTATTTTTATACGTAATATATTATAACAAGTGATATGATTATCAACGATGATATTCCCGAGTGAAACCGAGTTGCAGATTCGGTTTCACGAGCAATATCTTCGATTATTAATTATATCACGAGCTTATATTGAATGAGAGAATATAATGAATTTTTGTAACACATTGTGTGTGCTGCTAACCTAACTTTTGATATACTTTTTTTTACTAAGAGTCACCTTACAGGTACTCATTGTTGGCGTGGAGAATGCACCCCAGGGGTCAATTTTGTGCCATTTAAAATTCGAAATACTTGGCGTTGATCGGGATCGAATCGGGTTCCCCAGATTCGCGACCAGACATCAGGCACGCGACAACAAGACCCCATAGGTATGTATTTAAATTAATAAAAATTAAATGGCGGGAGGTATTGTGTTGGTCACATCAGATTTTTTATGTTTAGTACATTGCGTTTTACAACGTGAAATAATGCAATTAAATGCAAAAATCTCTACTAGCTGTGTTTCGTTGTACATTTTTTTTAAAAAAGAAAAAGTTTGTTGAAAAACAAAAACCCATTAAAATATTTTAACGAACGAATTCTAAATAAAATCCAGTCGTAAAAAATGTAAAAGGAAAATTAAATGAGGAAGTAGACGAATAAAATCATTAAAAAAGAATAAATTCCAAATGTTTTCCCGTCTGAAAAAATTACAATTTAAATCCTCTCCCTAACCTAAAACTTGAGAAAATTCATCGGAGCCATCTTGAAAAAAATGCGTATCGAAGCAAATATTTTTCATTAAACCTAATTTAAAGTTGTCGAAGAATATAAACCCTCTTAATTAAATTATCTGTTAGTGTTTCAGTAAAACTTTCTGTTTCGCATAAATAAGAACCTAACAGAGCGATAAAATTACAAATTGTCATTTTAGTGCGCTCATTTCTTCTGCCGGAAGATTCCACGGCCACCGCTGATGTCCACAAGCAGTGAAGAACGCTTAGAGATAATTTATTATTCATGCACAGTCGTGTTTTTTATGTTATCGTCCTGAGAGGCAGTGGATAACAAAGGTTCGTCATAGCTTTCTCCCTTCGCTAAGCATAAATTATCAATCTGCTTTTTTAGTTTTCGCCGGCCTTCTCAACGCCTGCTCAGTTTTTACTTCACTTTTTATGTATTTTGTTGTGGGATGGAATTTGGTAAATTTATTCAAGAATGAAGGATGAAATATGTAGTAGTTGTTGCTTCTTGTCTTGCTCTAGTGTCTAATAATTAAATTATGGGGGCTCCAACTGACATAACCTAGTTTCTGATTTTTTTTTCTCTCCATTCTTCATTCGGTTACAGGTTTCAGAGGTTTTCTTACAATTGTATTACCCTTCTTAGGTTTATTGAGACTTTAATAAACTGGACAAGCGATTCTTAAACTTTCCTAAACCGTGGACCCCTTTGTATTAAGGTTTTAGGGTACCTTTATATACAGGGTAAGACCATGGGGTAAGATCGCCGCCATAAGCGGGCCAATGTCAAACATACTTATATTTATTATAGGAAATGTGATTTTATATTATACAGGAATATTAAATAATCACACTATGAATCCATAAAGGTAATAAAAATTCATTTATTTAAGGGATACACATTATTATGACAGATTTAGAGGTTATGTAGAGCATAGGATATAGGTTGTTATTATCAAATTTAAAAACTGTACTTATTATTTACATAATAAGTATATATTTTAAACTTACCTTTTAAAAATTTAGATGTATGTGCTTAATATTGGTATTTTTTAATAAGTTTATATTGTTTTAGCTACTTATTTTTTATTCACTTTTGTATATTTGTTCTGTTGTTAGGGATTAGGGTATTTTACCATGTGCGGTAAGTGAGCTAATGCGGTAAGTCGACTTTACTGTCCTTAGTTACGATTTGTTTATATTCACTTCAATGTGTTGCTATCGCTAGTAGATAAATTAATTTCCATTACTGTCGACTTTTTTAAAAGGTAATGCTAATTTACCAATGTGGTAGCTAGAAATATTTATGTATTAAATTTCGATCTGCGATTTTTAGTACGATTCCTACACCTCTTTTAGTCCCTTACCTAGAATAGCGGGAGGTATCCACAGGTGTTACATGAAAATATAAGATAATCCAGAATAAGGATGAAAATTACATTGTACAAAATGTAACCCCTTGTGTGCGGTAGATTAACTTGGAATAGAACTTTATGTAATGTAATTTAATCTGAAAGAAACTACCCTTGTCGAAAGTAATTTGCATTATCCACGTGTTATGATCCTATTACAGAAAACAAAATAATTCTCTTCCATTGCCAATGTTCGCATACGCGAATATATACGATAATACGAGAACTCACATCCCAATAAACATCTAGCTCTCTACGGACTATAAGAGATAATATCTAACCATTCAAAGTTTCGAGTTTCTGCATCTCTAGAACATTTAAACCAATTCTCTATATTACAACTGACCTATAATCTTCCAAGTAGAAATCGACAATCACGTACGATATTCGATTGTTATTTTATGTTTACGCACGGTATGTGGATTCTGAGATTCTGATTAGTTTCGGAGATAAAAATCTCTTTGTATTTCATGGGCACCGTAATTAAAAATGAAATAGTTTGGATAATTCTAAATCTTTATTAAAAAAGCTTTGTTCATCTCAAACTTTGTGCCTGAGTGTCTGGTCGCGAATCTGGGGACCCGGGTTCGATCCCGACCGACGCCAAAAATTACATCGCATTTTAATGGCACAAAATTGACCCCTGTAGTGCACTCTCCACGCCAGCTATTTGTGCCCGTTAGGTGACGCCTGGTAAGCGCCCACACGGTACAAATATTCCATCAATACCGATATTTGTACAAAGCAGATTGGCACATCCAGCAATGGGTAATATGCCGTGATAAAATATTTATTTTATTTATAAATAAAAAAACAAAAATCACCATTTATACTTTTCATCACCTTTAGGTAAGGAAGGTATTGTCTTTGGTCAATAAATTCGATGATGTGAATAAGCACGTTTTAGGATTCCTAGGATACGATTTTACCATTTTTACGATGATGTCTGCATGTAAGGTATGTGTGTATGTATGTTTTTGTGTGACGATTATTTCATAGAAGATAACTCTAACACTACAATTCTAAAAATTAAATTCTTTTTCTTTACATCAATATGAAAAGCTAATTAGAATTTGGTTATAATTGGTCAACTGGAAATACCCTCATTTGAAGATTTTAACTGTTTTCTTGAAGAAACGCTGTTAAATATAATGTTTTGACATTTAATGTTATTATAATTATTAAAGAATATTCTATATCTATACGAATTGATTGCATTTTATACTTCATATTCAATGGATGTAGAGTTAAAGAATTATAATGAAATTAAATTTTATATATTAGCCAGCTATGCTATAATCATGGAAACAGCTACAATATTAAGAAAATTCTAATTGACAGATGTCAGAATCAATAAAAAGAAAATGAATTTGGCAGAAAGATGAGAATGTTGAGATTGATGTTGGGAAAGACACGGAAAGATAGGATAAGGAATGAAAATGAAATGGCTCAAGTTTCTAGAAAGATATAAGAGAGACGATTACATTGATTTGGACATGTGAAGAGATGAAGAATATATTGGAAGAAGAATGTCCAGTTTAGTAATAGAAGGCAGAAGAAACATAGGAAGACGAAAGAAATGATGGAAGGACTGTATTGCCAAACACTTGAGAGAAAAGGAAATTACTGAGAACAACACACAAAAAAGAAATGAGTGGAAGAAGAATATCAAGAATAGCGACCCCTAACGAATGGGAAATGCTAGAGAAGAAGAAGAAATGTCAGTGTCAATTGCAATTGTGTATAATACACAAAATTCACGGAATTGGGCGTTATTGAAATGCTACTGCAAAAAATTAAATATTTTGAGAAAACTCAACAAGTATTAATACTCGTTTGTTGAGAATAGAAAAAAAATATTGATTTGTGATTAATGACTGTAGACGCGTCCAAAAAACATTTCACTTTTAGTTTAAACTATTAAGAAATGTATTTTACCCCCCCCCCTTACATACAGGACTAACATTCCACCATTCCATTCCATTCTCATTATGATCTAGTTGCCTAGCAACCGCACATAGAATAGCAAATGTCTCCTAGTCCTAATATCACACATGAAGTGAGAGTATGTACTCAGACACGCAGCTACCTAACGGCGAAGTGTCGTAATACTTGCCACAGTTTAGGAAGGCACGTAGATATTACATTTGTATTTCATGGGAGATGCGGAGCCGTACTTTAAAGTTTAATTGACTTGGATAAGTGAGATTAAGCACAGAAATGTGTTTCTATTGCCAGGATATTCAAATGAATGTTTAAATTTAAGATGAATGACCCATGAACTTACCCGCTGAATTATGGACGAAATGGAGGAGTAAATTATTTAGTTCGTACAAATGCAACGAGAGAAATGCTATGGATTATATTAAATGATTTATTTTATTATTCCGGCATAAATTTATAAGAGTATTTTCTGGAAAACTTATAATAACTCTTTGTTTACTACTGTCATATGTTTTCATTTCTGGTAATCAATTTATGACAAATATTTTATGGAGTATAATAAATTTCATTTATTTCCTGTGCCGTTATTGCAGCCAGAAATATATGGAACAAAAAGACTCAATTTTTTTTCGACAAAATTTATGCTTGATAGGTACATATTTGTCAAACTAGTTTACCTGTTCGCAAAAATGGAGTAAAGTATAATAATGCCATTTACTTTTTTGCTTCTTGCTTTGCAACTTTTCCCAAAGTATAATATTAGCATAATTTTCACATACAAAATATTTGAACAATGGGGTAATATATATAATATTGTCATTTAATTATTACTAATAGATATTAATATTGCATGCTATTCAATTGAAAAATATCTGATGTGGCCAGAACATTACCTTCCGTCTACCCTGTGTATTATGTACATAAATTTTCTTGCAAAATATCCTATATTTCCAGTAAAATTATTTCATAAACAAACTTTGCAAATTGCATTTAACACTGACAACTTTAGCTTTTCTCATTCATTATAGTTTGCTGTTTTTTATTTATTTCTTCCACTTATTTCTGTTTTGCGTGTCGTTCACATTCAGTTCCTTTTTCTCTCAAGTCTTCCGCAATACAGTCCTCCCATCTTATCTTTGGTCTTCCTCAGTTTTTGCTACCTTCTATTACTAAGCTATTCATTCTTCTTCCAATATATTCTTCATCTTTCCTCATGACATGTTCAAACCAATGTAATCGTCTTTCACTCCTTATCCTATATTTTCCTGTCTTCCCCAAGATCTATCTCAATATCCTAGTCTCTGTCTCATTCATTTATTTTTTATCGATACTGACATCTGTCAATTTTAATTATCTGAATATATCAGCAGTTTTCATGGTTAGCATAGCTGGCTGATTTTTGAAATTTATATATACTTTATAATTCTTTAACTCTATATCTATTGAATATGAAGTATAAAATGCAATCCAATCGTATAGAGAATAACATATTCTTTAAAATATAATAATATTAAATGTCAATAAATGATATTTAACTGTTTTTCAAGAAAAACTGTTAAATGAGGATACTACCGGTTGATCAATTATAACCAAAATCTAATAATGTCTGTATATGGATCTATAGTAGATGAATACGTAAAAATTATAATTTTTGGAATCGTGGTATTGGAGTTGGGCGATTCGAAACAATCGCCACATAGACAAACGCCTGGACACTGTAAAATCCGGGACTGTCTCGGCCAAACCAGGACGGATGGTCACTCTATTTAATGGGCGATATTCAGTTATTTATTTTTATATTTTCGTCTATTAACTCATGATTCTTTTCCTGATAAATAATATACTGCCAAAATAGATTCCTATTTTGGAGACTTATATATCAGTTATCCTTGTATCGTTAGGTGTAGGCGTCTGCGATTTTAATTTAAAACACTTTTTTATTCAATAATTCTTTTTTATTTAAATACTGCAATTTGTGATCAACGATATAAACTGTAGTAGGTGTAGACTGGATTAAATTTTGTTCAATTAAAAGTAAAGTGCAGTGATGAAAGAAAAAAAAACAAAGAATGTTATTTAATTACAAAGCTTTTAGTTCGCGATGTTGGATAAAAATAGTAGAAATGTGAACCTAGTTTTTTCTTACATTCTTCAAATTCCTCTATAAATAATTTCAAAGCTCAGATTATTTTAGGAACAGCGAAAAGAAAATATTTAAATATTCAAATTTACTTTTACATCAAAAAGACTTTAGGTAGGTGTTAAAAATAAATTTGTATGCTAAACTTATCGCTTGTTCATACCTAACTATTATTTTATAATACCCATAAAATTTCACTTTCTTATAAACATTTCTTTTATGTCACAATAAAAATCTTGATTTTCTTCTCATCGTTGGCAACAGTTTGCTGCATCCAGAAATCAAGCCGTCTTCTTGATAAATTATTTTCCCTACATGCATTTGTCTTCTTGGAGCAAGGCCAACACTGATGAGCAAAGTGCAACTCCATTTTCATTCGTTAAGATTTCACGTCACTTAGGAAGACAACAGTGGTAAAATATCAAGACAGATGAAATCGTAGTTGTCACTTGTCATGTATTGGAAAACGTCAAAGTTGAAACGACACAAGACGGATATTGAAAGTTGAATGTTTGAAATACGTCGCTGAATTGAATATGAGCAACACATGATGTGGATGGGGTACATTGAATAGCGAATGCAATAAGCTCACATATTTACAAATCTCATTAAAATGGGCATTAATTATAATTCGCCTGGCAACAGGCTAACGACATAATTTTGTTTGTATGCGTATAAAATAAATTCGGGTAATAATGGCAGAATGATAAATGTATTATTTGAGTGAAAGGTCATGAGGTCAGATATACCCACAATAATTATAATACAGAATGCCCAAAATATACGAGCCCAGGCTTGTAATAATTCGGCCGGTCTATACAGGGTGTTTATTAAACATACGGCAAAAATTCAAGGGGTTATTCCCTGGACTATTCTAAGAATATTTTGTCCTTTGATGATTTTTGAAAAGCCGCTTTGTTTCGAAGATACAGGGCGAAAAAAAATTTCGACAATAACAACATTTAATACCAAAAATTACATGCAAAGTTTCTTAATCTACAAGAACTGTTGAAAATGACTACCTCCAGCTACGATGCAAGAATCCAGGCTTCTTCTCATTGATTGCCGAACTCTTTCATAAACACCAGGGTCGTTTCTTATGGAGTTACTTACACCCAGCAATTATCCGATGTCTTAAATCTTCCAAATTTGCCAATGGAGTAGAATAAACTAATGACTTTAGACGGCCCCATAGGAAAAAATCCAGGGGGTTTAAGTCCGGGGATTGAGCAGGCCATAAGTGAGGTCCATCTCGACCAATCCAGTGATCTTCGTATGTTACTGTCAATAAATCACGAGCAACCACACTAAAGTGCGCTGGTGTGCCATCGTGCATAAACCACATTGCATTTCTTGTTACCGATGGTACATTCTCCAGAGGTAAAGTATGTTCCAAAAAGTTGCGATACACCTCGCCGGTAAGTTTTCCTGGTAGAAATACTAATCCAATTAGACAATTCCAACCCAAACGTTCAAGGAGAACTGATGTTGAGTTTTTGTTTCTGTATCTTCGAAACAAAGCGGCTTTTAGAATGGTCTAGGGAATAACCCCTTCAATTTTTGCCGTATGTTTAATAAACACCCTGTATATTCATCAAAAAATCTGATGTGACCAGCCCATTATATTTCGTCTATCCTATGTATTGTGTACAATTTCCATACATATATCCATTTGTAATTAAGTATCTCTAGGTTCAAATTTACCGCTTAATTTTGAACTAAAATTTTCGTTTTCTAACTGGAATAAGGTTTAGTATTATATCTTAAACATGGGACTCGTTACATAGATTGTATCTTGTTAACTTTAGATTCTTTTGAATTTAATTACTTCAATTATTGTTCGCAAAGAAACTCTCCACCAAACATAAAAGTATTTTAGAGTAACATTAAATTTACGATTTGTAGTCACCCTCTCCCTTATAACCCTTCTCAAATATATAGCCCCCTAATTTTACGGTAGTAACCCACTCTACTTGGGAGTGGAGCTCTGAAATCTGAAACAGTTTCAGTAGGGCAGCCAATGCACAGGTAGTAAAATCACAGGCAGGAACCGGGAGTAGGATGACGGATAACGCTACAACGGAAACGCCGAATCGTTACAGTAATCCAGTTGTAAGTGTGGATCTGGCTTTGGCAAGGGTCAGGAACTTCAGCAACAGACTAACAGTCTAAGATTGGGGCACGATTTCAGCAAGGGTGGACAAAATTGATAAGATTATTTTGAATTATATAGTTATTTAAGTAGTAAGATCAGTATGCGCTTCCTACCGGTCCAATCAAGTCTACATTTGGATCGACGAATACGAAAAAATTGTAATTTTTGGAATCGTGGTATTGGAGTTATGCATTCCGAAACGATCATCACATATACACACACACACACATGCACGCACGCACGCACACACAAATGTACAGATATTGATATTTACAGATATCAATGTTCTAAAATCGTTATATTTGGCATTTTATCGTTATCAACGTCTAGCTCTTGATCAAATCCATCGTAGATTTTTAAAATTTCTTTCATTTAAACTAGATAGGTTCTATCCAGTGAGAGGTATAGACCAGGATTCCCTATTACGTCATTCCATGCAGTCCCTGAGAGGACAGAACAGTCTTGTGCTCGATTTCTTAATCGTTTGCTAACCAACAAAGTTGATGCCTCATATCTCCTGTCCCGGGTGTCAATTCACGTGCCACGACTACAGTCCAGATATCCTAGGTCCTTTCATCTGCCAACTTCACGCACAGATATACTGAAACAATCTCCAATTTATGTAGCTTCCCATGCAGCTAACCTTCTGTACCCAGATATTTTTATTTAAAATATTATTTTTGTATTTTCTCAATACATGTATTCTTTTTAATTATTTTATATACTTTGTCCTGTAATCGGATTACTGTTGGGCAATAAATTATTATTATTATACATACATACAGATATCATTGTAAAATTAGTTTATTCACCTTCCTTAAGTAAAGGAAGGTAAAAAGACAAAAAAAACTCGCTGTAGAACAAATGACTTTTTTTGTTTCTTGAAAATGTTTTTACTTTTAATAAGAAATAATGTTTCAAGCTGAAAATAAAATTGTGAAGGACTTTTCTATATCGCAAACAAATATACACATTATTTTTGCGAAAAATGTTACTCACTTAAGGAAAAATTATTCATGCCTGTATATGATTGTGATAACTGTAACTCCTGTGAGTGTATTTTGGAGCCCCCTGCTGAAAGGGTCATAGGGAGATCTCGAAGGGAAAGGGAGAAAGTAGTCGAAGGAATTCAGCGCACGCGAATAGAGTATAAATCAGGACGTCAAAGAGGGGAACTGCGCCGTTGTACGATGTAGTAAATAGTTTATTCTTTCATTATACGATGCACTACTTACGACTGAATACATTTTTGTTTGTTTTTTCCTTTTTGCTGTTTTGTTTTGATGTCTATCTTCAGCACACTTAAATATATACATACGAGAATGAAATGAAATCTTTATGAAAAATTTATGGCTGAACTTAACTAACCCTCAGTTAGTCGATCTACAAATACAGACCGTTTAAACACTTAATAATATCAGTTTTAATAATATTTATTTAACTCTCAAGTGTGTTAATGAGGCGATTAATGATTGAGACATCTTAACGTGTGAGCGTATCAAGCACGTTAATTGTTGAAATCATTAATTGGCAATTAACATGTGTTAATCACAATATTTTTTTCGTTGACCGTATCTTACTGAATTGGAAAATTTAATTTTATTCCGGTCCTCAGGATTTCACCCGGTAAATCTTAGGGTCAGTCCGCTATTGGTCTCAGAGCTCCAAATGAATTAAATTTCTGCGCGAGCAGTCATGTGACATTGTTGGCCTTGACAAGCAAATATAGGGGCCCGTGTCAGAATGACATTTAGTAATTGTGTACATAGGTGTCAAATGTCAGAATTTTTCATAAAAAAATCCAGATTTTCTAAATTTACGTAATTAATTTGTCACCAAAAGTGTGGAATTTACTTGTCGAGGAAAATAAACCACATGGAATTGGAAAGTCACCAAATTTAGAATGAAAAATTATGATATTTGACATCTATGTACATAATTACTGACACGGCACCCAATATCCACTTGTCAAGGCCAACAAAGTCACATGACTACAAGCGCCCTATTGTACTTAACATTTCTTGTATACCTACACTCTACACCAAAAATTCTACTTATATCTGTTCTTTAAATTTAGATTTTTTAATTTTAAATTCATTCTATGGAGAAATTTTGTCCTTTTCTAATTTCAAGATTTTCTAAATTCACGTAGTTAATTTGTCACCAGGAGTGTGGAATTTACTTGTCGAGGGAAATATACCATATGTAATAGAATGAATGAGAAATTATGATATTTGGCATCTATGTACATAATTACTAGCTATCATTCTCACACGGGCCTCCATATCTGCTTGTCAAGGCCAACAAAGTCACATGACTACCCGCGCCCTATTGTATTTAACATTTCTTGTATACCTACACTCTACACCAAAAATTCTACTTATACCTGTTCTTTATATTTAGATTTTTTAATTTTAAATTCATTCTATGGAGAAATTTTGACCTCTTCTAATTTCAAGATTTTCTCAATTCACGTAGTTAATTTGTCACCAGGAGTGTGGAATTTACTTGTCGAGGGAAATATACCATATGGAATAGAATGAATGAGAAATTATGATATTTGGCATCTATGTACATAATTACTAGCTATCATTCTGACACGGGCCTCCATATCTGCTTGTCAAGGCCAAGAAAGTCACATGACTGCTCGCGCCCTATTGTATTTAACATTTCTTGTATACCTACACTCTACACCAAAAATTCTACTTATATCTGTTTTTTATATTTAGATTTTTTAATTTTAAATTCATTCTATGGAGAAATTTTGTCCTTTACTAATTTCAAGATTTTCTAAATTCACGTAGTTAATTTGTCACCAGGAGTGTGGAATTTACTTGTCGAGGGAAATATACCATATGGAATAGAATGAATGAGAAATTATGATATTTGGCATCTATGTACATAATTACTAGCTATCATTCTGACACGGGCCTCCATATCCGTTTGTCAAGGCCAACAAAGTCACATGACTACACGCGCCCTATTGTATTTAACATTTCTTGTATACCTACACTCTACACCAAAAATTCTACTTATATCTGTTCTTTATATTTAGATTTTTTAATTTTAAATTCATTCTATGGAGAAATTTTGTCCTCTTCTAATTTCAAGATTTTCTCAATTCACGTAGTTAATTTGTCACCAGGAGTGTGGAATTTACTTGTCGAGGGAAATATACCATATGGAATAGAATGAATGAGAAATTATGATATTTGGCATCTATGTACATAATTACTAGCTATCATTCTGACACGGGCCTCCATATCTGTTTGTCAAGGCCAACAAAGTCACATGACTACACGCGCCCTATTGTATTTAACATTTCTTGTATACCTACACTCTACACCAAAAATTCTACTTATATCTGTTCTTTAAATTTAGATTTTTTAATTTTAAATTTATTCTATGGAGAAATTTTGTCCTCTTCTAATTTCAAGATTTTCTCAATTCACGTAGTTAATTTGTCACCAGAAGTGTGGAATTTACTTGTCGAGGGAAATATACCATATGGAATAGAATGAATGAGAAATTATGATATTTGGCATCTATGTACATAATTACTAGCTATCATTCTGACACGGGCCTCCATATCTGTTTGTCAAGGCCAACAAAGTCACATGACTGCTCGCGCCCTATTGTATTTAACATTTCTTGTATACCTACACTCTACACCAAAAATTCTACTTACAACTATTCTTTATATTTAGATTTTTGAATTTTAAATTCATCCTATGAAGAAATTTTGTCCTAATTCATTGTCGGGATTGACAGTATTTTTTATGGGTATATGTAATACGAGTATACGTATAATTTTAAATATTTAACTATTAATACAATAAGAAATAATATAATGTATGTAATTCCCAGAAAAAATCGTCAGTAATGTTTCTAGATTTTTGACACTAACATTTATCTGTCAGTTACAAACATATAGATTATTATATACCTTATATATCTTTATTTAGCAAGAACAAAAATTTGCAAATAATATTTAGATTTTTTTTAAGAATCCACTACTTCCGGTTGTTCAATTATTACCAAAACCTTTTCAGCTCTTCCCAGTAATGTCAGATTGAGAAATACGTAGTTAAACAGATATTAAGTATAATAGTTTTTGAGAAATCGTCCTTCCAACATCCCACACACATACACACGCACACAATCATCATCGTAAAAATACTAAAATCGGAATGTAGAGACCTTAAAACGTACTTAATCATTAAAATCTGTGTATGCGATTTTTAGCATAAATCCAATACCTCTCTTAGCGAAAGATAAAAAGTATTTAATCTATATTTTACTGCTCAATCTAATTCTACTTTAACAAGCACATATTTACGAATATAATCATTATAAACTAAAAATTCAATATGTATTACACGAATTTATTTCTATTAGGCTGTATCAATAAACACCATCCTTCACTATGTGCGAAAATTGAAATGTCACACCGACCGATCAGTCATCATCAATTACGTGTATTTTGTAAAGTACACATATCTCGGAAGTCACGATCACTGTTTACTTTGGAACCGTCAGCTGTCGAAGATTTCAACGCTATCTTGATTGCCAATCTCACGAGAAAGTATAAATAAATACCGGGCTAATTGTTTAAAAAGAATCAAATGGATTTTTATTTTGGTCCACTTTTCTCAGTTAAAAATAACATTGGATAGTATTTAGCTCACTGAATAAAGAATTCTGAGATAATTTATTAGAATAACAAAAGGTGAGTGAAGAATAATGTTCACTATTTATATTCGTGATGAATATTTATATTTCAATAAAATAAATAATTAACTTTGCATAATTTTAAACTATTCATTTAATAAAATAGTAACCGGATAACAGGCTACAAACAGTCGACAAAAAAATTAAAATAAATAACGGATTTTAAAATGTTTATTGTTTTAAAAATGGACACATTATTATTAAATTATTTTTGTTGATAGTTATAGAACAAGACAAACAAAACAAGTTTATTTTATCTCTCCCCTCAAATGTTTTTATTACAGGAGAACATAGAGATTTTAATTATTTCTCCGGAAGAGAAAATGGTATTACTCATGATTCATGAAACAAGACAGAATGAGAAGAATTGTGACAGATAAGCATTTGGTTTTATTTTCTGTTTGTAATAGCTAAAATAAACTGTTTCCATCAAACAATAAAAAAATACCTACAGTATTTTTTTAAGATGTCCGATCAAGGTCATTTGTATCATGAACGAATTAACAAATTGGTATATATTTATCTCTCTCATTTGCAAAGACTACAAGCGTGTGCAATAAGGATTTATATTGTGACTAAATTAGGACATTCCATTGTAAAACGATGCTCGTTGTTCATAATACCATTGAATATATAATACATATAAGAATGGCAACGTAATGTATTTAGATTAAATATTTCGAGAGAAGGTGCCATCTATCCCTCCCTATACGAATTATTTCTGAGTTAGTTCAAAAAATACATAATAAGTGGATGTTGCACAGTATTGCCACGTAGCTAGAACAGCAAGTTAAGATTTTATAAAGGTTTTTAAGTTTGCTACTGTAAAACAAGTATACATGTACATTGAAGATTCAAAATATATTATCTGGTTATTATGAAACAATATTTTTGAATTACTGATTATTGAATACCTCTAACAAATAGTATCTGGCAATGCTGTCAGCACGATTTACCGTAGTTCATAGTTTTATGGTAGGAGACACTAGCTATCTATAATAATTTTGTGAATAAAAAGAGACAGATATAGTATGTTGCTAGGCCATATGCGTTGTTATTCTTATATGTATTATATATTCAAAGATAATACTTTCGTTGTAACGTAAAATTATTTCTTAATTCAAATATGTTACCTTGATTCATAGCCGTACGAATAACGTTATTTCTTGTCAGTGTCACTGACACTGATATTGTGACAATATCTTATTTTTCACATATTTGGTTTTACATTTCCTAATAAACTTACCAGTTGACTTATTTTTGAATTTTGAATGCTTTTACTGTAACATACATTTTTATAATAATAAAATAACAATAGTATCTTATGTACCCTCATAAAAACTAAGTAAACGACACTACTGAATGTGAAAAAATGAGCGGAGCTAATCTTCCAATATATTCTTCATCTCTCCTCATGACATGTTCAAACCGATGTAATTGTCTTTCTTGTATCTATCTAGAAACTTCTATCACTCTAGCCATTTTTCTTAGTCTTTAATTCCTTTCTTTCCTCATCTCTGCTACATTCATTTTCTTTTCATTGACACTGACATCTGTCAGAATTTACTTAATATAGCAGCTATTTTCATGATTATAGCATAGCTAGCTGATTTATATGATTAAATTTTTAATAATTCCTTAACTCTATATATCCATTGAATATGAAATATAAAATGCAATCAATTCGTATAAATAAGAATGTTTTTTAATATTTATAATAACATTAGATGTCAAAAAATAATATTTAACAGCGTTTTTTAATAAAACCTGTTAAAAATCTCCAAATGAAGGTATTTCCAGTTGACCAATTATATGAAGTCTATATATGGATGTAAGGAAGAGGAATAAGTAAAAATTATATATTTTTGGAATTCTAGTATAGGAGATATGGCGGCCGAAATTGTAGTCACACACACACACACACACACACACACGAACACACACACGCAGGTACGCACACACACATACAGACATCGTATTGTAGGGACCTTAAAATATACTTATTCATTGAATACTCACCACCGAATTTTTTGACCAAAGACAATACCTTCCTTACCTAGAGGTAAGGTAAAAGATATGTTAAATTTTATTTTTTATGAATTAAATTTATTTATTTAATGTATATTAAAACAATCGTCCTTCATACATCATCTGCTATATTCTTAACTGAAATGAAACATACAATTCACATATATATTTTAAATGGAGTTAAATTCGTCGTATATCCGCATTCAACCGTTACTGCATTGCGGTAAAATGAAGCCAATAAATTATTACTGTCATAATTATAGCTAACAAGTCTCTCTGAATTCTGAAAAATCCCCATTTATTCAGATAAAGTCCCCCCTTTTAATCTAAAAATACCTGAGAGATAACTTGCCCGTCGCAGAACATAATTTTCAAATGAAAATTTATTCATCGCGTTTTCCGAACTGAAATGTTGTGAAGAAAGTTTGAGATGCGATATGCATCATAATTTTCATCAGAATTATCCAGACACCGAACCGGAATTTTAGCACTCATCGTGTTATTTTTGCGTCGGGTATTTTTACTCTAATTAAACATGGATTACTGGGGGAATTTCCGATAGGTTTGGTCGATGCCCGATATTAATGGATTACTTATTTATTTATTATGAAACAAGACTATTTATGTAGACTGAATTGATTTTTCTGTAGGACAATAGAAAACTAGATAAACAATGTATGTAAATAAAATACAATAATTGGGGTTTGTCAGTTTGTGTATTAAAGTTTGGTTTTAAGCACAACCTACGGAGGGCGTTGAAATAAAAAAAATGTGTTGTGGCCAGCCCAATACCTTTCGCCACTAACATTTTTGGTTACATAAGTATAGGGCGCGAACCCTACATTGTTGGCCTTGACAAGCAGATGTAGGGGCCCGTTTCAGAATGTTAATTAGTAATTATGTACATAGATGTCAAATACCAGAATTTTTCATTAAAAATTTCAAGATTTTCTATATTCACGTAGTTAATTTGTCACCAGGAATGTGGAATTTTCTTGTCGAAGAAAATAAACCACATGGAATTGAAAATCACTAAAGTTAGAATGAGAAATTATGATATTTGACATCTATATACATAATTTCTAGCTATCATTCTGACACGGGCCCCCATATCTGCACATCAAGGCCAACAAAATGATATGACTGTTCGCGCCCTAATGTATTTAACATTTTTTGTATACCCACACTCTACATCAAATATTCTACTTATATCTATTCTTTATATTTAGATTATTTAATTTTAAATTCATTCTATGAATAAATTTTTTCCTCTTCTAATTTTTCGAAATGTTTCCAATTCATTGTCGGGATTGACAGTATTTTTGAAGGGTATATTAAATATTTAACTACTGATACAATAATATAATGTATGTACTTCCCAGAAAAAGTCTTCTGTAATGTCTCCGGATTTCTGACACTGACATTTATCTGTCAGTTACAAACATTTAAAATTTTCAACTATTTTCCATGGCATACAGAGAGCTAACCTAGACAATAAGTGTGGACAGGAGCTAATATTTTCTCTCACAAATAGAAAACTATACAATGGAATACATGAACTGTGCATTTACAATAATAAAAATATAAAATGAAATAGTCATATTGTATAATAAAATTATTATTTGTTTAAATAAAGTTATAAACCATTGTTTTATTATTCCTAAATTTTCGAAACAAATATTAATTAGTATGAGGATATTTTTCAGTGATCCACATACCTACATACTTTATAAATAAAATACATATTATCCAGTAATGATGACATATTTGTACCGTGCGAGCGTTTACCAGTCATCACCTCACGGGCACTCATTGCTGGCGCGGAGAGTGCACTAAAGGGGTAAAATTTGTGCCATTTAAAATTCGAAATCTTTAGCGTCGATCGGGATCGAACCCGGGTCCCCAGATTTACAACCAGACACTCAGGTACGCGGCCACGAAACTCCATACTTCATAAAAGTAAAACATACATTAAATAAAATTTTACGAAGAATATATTTCCTTTTATTGACCAAAACTTCCCCCATTATAAACCTGCATAGCTGCACAATAAAATTATTTTGTATTTTAATTCTATAGAAGAATAAAGTCGCTGGATTATTCATATTTATTACAAACGTCAAAGTTTTTGTGTTCTACATAACGTTAAAATTTTACTCCATCAACTCATAATTTATTTTCTTTGCTCTACTTTTGTACGTCAAATTTATTTAATTACTTACCTAGCTTTATGCAAGCAAGATTAGTAATTAAAATTAGTATACACGTACAATTATTCTTGTTTATGAGGCTTAAGTAATAATAAAGACTTAATAGTTTTTTTTTTGTCTGGTCACGAATCTGGGGACCCGGGTTAGATCCCGACCGACGCCAAAAATTTCATCGCATTTTAATGGCACAAAATTGACCCCTGTGGCGCACTCTCCACGCCAGCAATGAGTACCCGTGAGGTGACGCCTGGTAAGCGCCCCCACGGTACAAATATTCCATCATTACCGATATCTGTGTACGAAGCAGATTGGCACACCCAGCAATGAGTAATATGCCGTGATTAAATATTTATTTATTTATTTAGTTTTTGCTCTTTCAAGTGTGATATTTTTATTTTGTAAAAACTTTTATAAACAATGATAAATAAAATATTATTTGCTGTCTTATAGTAAATAGTTACATAGTTAATAATTAGTGATATTTTGATTATTAAAGTGTTATGTTTAAAATAATTTAATGGAAGTATCTAGGCTGCCGGCGCCGGTTGTTTTAAAAATACTAAATAGGCGATGCCGATTTTTAATAATTTATTATTTATTTTATAGAAATGAAAATTATGCTGTGAATGTTGTTCAGATTTAGACGGAGCGACGCGTCGGTTCATATTAAAGGTATTTTACAGTTGCAAAAAATTCACTATTGTAATTTTAAATAGAAAATAAGTTTTATGTACACATATAGAAAATTAATTCATTGTTTCACGTATTTTTTATTTATTGTTACAGAGTGACATAAATTCCGACAAAATTGGCTATAAATATGAGTTTGTGATTCATAAAAGTGTCATAATATTACCGCAATATTTCAAATAAAAAATAGATTCACATCAATTTTGTAATTTGGTAGTCAATATAAAATGGTGCATAGTATCAATCTTCCAGAATGTTTTTTTTTTAATTTACTACAAATTACCTTCATAAAAAATGCCACATGAATTATTGATTCAATTTTGTAATTTGGTAGAGTTATAATTTGAAACCATTTGATTTATATTATTTCGTGAATTTTGTATTTTAAGTTATATTTAAACAAAAAGTGGCAAATTGAATTTCGAGTGCAATATTCAATGGTTTGTATTTAACCTTGCACCAAATTTATATTGATTTAATCTTCAAATATTTGTTATTCGTCACGTAAAATATTCGAGCATAAAAACTTCCACTCCAAATAATTCATAATTGATACCAAAAGAATTCTGGTGGTAGCATCTATCTTCTTTATCAATTTGAGCAGCAAATATTTAATTTTGCTATAAAAAATATCATTTTAGATTCAAAATTTGATAATTAAAATACACAAACATTTTTTGCACATATATTTTCTACATAAATCTTAAAAGAGTCTAACCTAACGGACAAAAATAAAAAGCTCATTTATTACTTTTAGTATTTATTATTTCATATTTCATGTTATCAATACATAATTTTACTAGAGTGGAAAAACATTTGTTGACGATAAATACATAAATATATTTCTACTGCAATACATTGTTTATTTAATATTTTTGGTAACAAATACTCAAAAATTATTTTGCTGTTTTCACCTTCCGTCGTCTTTAGGTAAGGGATTGTCTTTGGTGTCTGATCAAAGTCATCTATATTATGAATAAATTAACAAATTGGCATACATTTATCTCTCTTATTTACCATAACACGAAGCGTGTGAGATATTGTTTCGACTAAGTTAGGACATTCCATTTTAAAACGATGCTCATTGTTGACAATACTTTCGCTGTAACGTAAGTTTATTTATTAATTCAGATATTATTTCCTTGATTCATGTCACTGACACTGACTCTGTGTCAATATCTCATTTTTCATATATTTGTTTTTGCATTTGCTAATAAACTTACCAGATGACTTAGTTTTGAATTTTGGATGCTTTTATTGTAACATATATTTTTATAATAATAAAATAACAGTAGTGTGTTATGTACCCTCATAAAAACTAAGTAAGTAACATTAATGAATTTGTATGAACGAGCTAAAATCTTAATTCATACAATTCAGCGATGACCTTAATCGTACATCTTTAAAAAAAAATACTGTATATATGTGTATGTGTGTGTGTCTGTGTGTGTGTGTATCAAAAATTACTCGTTCGATAACTCCAATACTACGACAAATTATAATTCATTCATATTTCTCTTTTGTACGTCCATACGAAGAGTTGTTTAGCTTTTGGTTATAATTGGTCAACCGGAAATGCCTAATTTGTAGATTTTAACAGTACTTATTACCTTCCGTCACCTTTAGGTAAGGAAGGTATTGGTCTTTGGTTTGAGTTTTTAGTGGATCAGCACGTTTTAGAGTCCATATAATACAATGTTACCATATTTATGATGATGTCTGAATGTATGTAAGTGTGTGTGTGACGAAAGTTTCGGATCGCATTCATATTCCTCAAGTTTACATCCAAAAGAAGAGGTGATTAGATTTTGGTTATGATTGGTCAACCGGAAGTACCTTCATTTAAAGATTTTAACAGTTAAATATCATTTATTGACATGTAACGTTATTATAACTTAAATAATATATTATTCTCTATACGATTTGTTGCATTTTATACTTCATAAAATTTAAATGCTTCAATTATCCATGAATTTTTATTAATTTCAATGTCTATTATCGCCTGTGACAAACAATATGACATAACAAATCAATTTTAATTCATCATCTCCACTAACCACAAACAATTTAACAACTACAATAACAATCTTACAAACCTCAAATCGTTGAAGCAGATCAGGTGGCCCGTGTACACCTCTCACGACTAACTACTGGTCCTGAGCTGTCCGATTGCGGAGCCGTTAGGCCAAGATTGGTGAGTTAGTGCCTTGCAGGCAACCAGAAATGCGAGGCGGCTTTGCGGACCGCAGCACACGGCTGACTGGCGGTCGGCCGGGTTGTAGCTCGTAGCGGCTGCGCACTGGCGTAGGGGAGTGGGTTAGGGTGGTGAAGATGGGGATGATTAGAGAATGGAATGGACGGGGACGCGGAAATTCGGGGACAGGAATTGGGGAATGATGATGATATATACAGATGTTTGTTGATGTTTATATTAATAATAATAATGGCTAGAGTTTCACAGCTTGTCAAGTCAAGTAATAGTAGCAGAAAATCAAGTCAAGTCAAGTATGTAGTTACAATTATTTCAAGTAGTTATTTTTCAATTACTTGAAAAAAAATGTTCTATAACAATATCAATAATATACCTTGAAATATAGACTTTTATTCATAAAAATAAATCAAACATTCAAATTTAAAATATTAAAAAAAAGAAGTATAATATATGAATTATCAAACTATTTAATAGTATATGTATTATGGTGGACCTTAAAAGGGGGCAAGTCGAATTTTAACTGGGCCGCCACTTAAAGTGGTTCCAAATAAATAAAAATACTGGCAATGATTCCGCATATTTTTTATATTTGACTGAGCTTAAATATATACTAGAATGACCCGAGAATATGTGGACAAAATCTGATGTTCCAATTATTATTGTTAAATCGAATGGAGTATAGCTTTTTGGGCTTTTGTGCGACAGTTAACTTAATAATAATGATTAGGACTTCAAATTTTGTCGACATATTCTCGGGTCATATTCCAATATTGAGTGAATTTTTTAAACCTCTGCACGCCGTACCATACACAGCTAAGTTATGATTCTACTGATTCGCGTGTTTTCGTTAATAATCAGTTCGTTATCAAGTAGCTTGAATTTGCTTGACATTGCTTGATCAAGTCAAGTAGTAACGATAGAAAATCAAGTCGTCAAGCAATTGACAAAAACATCAAGCTACTTGACTTGATGAAACCCTAATAATGGCTGGTATTATGAGCGTAATTTTATAATAAAAGCGCTTTTATGGAGCGCGCTTTTACTTTATATTCTAAAGAAGAGTGTGTTTCATTAAAGCGCTTTTATTATAAAAGTGCATTCGCAATACAGGCCAATGTGTTTCTTGTTAAGTAAATAAATGTTTTACGGCCGAATTCACCATTAATTATCAGCTAAATAAGGAATCAAGCTGACCTGTAGATCAGCATATGCTCTAATTCACCAACTTTTATAAACCGGTCTCGTTAAACTCTGTCATCTTTACTGTCAGTTAAAATGAAAAATATCACATCGATCTCTGTGAAACCAGTATTTTACCTACACGTCCCTTAACTTCGGTAGTGGGAGGAAATAAATAAAAGTGTTGTAAAAAATAAGGGAGGTTTACTTCATTGCTATGGAAGTAGAGTAGTGGGTAAGGGATTGTTTCGTAGAGAAAACAATAAAATGAAAGAAAGTTTGTAGCCTTGAATAACAAAAGGATTGTAGGAATTCTATTTATAAAGTAGACGCAATGAAAGTAGAAGTACGACAGATAATTACAGTTCGTTTTTAAAAAATATGATTAATATTAAAAAGAGGTTGGGAATGTACCCTCTAGCAACACTTTGCGTCACCTGTAAAGATTTGTAATGCTGCTATCTGTTGGCGATAGAGTGGAATCTCTCTTAATCGGAAAGCACGGGTCGCCGATTATTTGTCTGGTTAAAAGAGGTGTCGGTGTAAAGGGAAAATGAAAAATTAAGCAGTGAAATTTTCGTAGCCTACTATTCTGAAATTTCTTTAGTTTTAGCTCTAATTATAGGTCCGGACAAATGAATGTTTTCATTTTGCGCTTTAATAAACTATTCATATATAAGTTTATATAGGCCATCTGTTTTAAAAAAACCTCCTCTTCTGATGTGAATTAACATGTGAACCAAAAATTTTCAATAGTTCTGTCCTTTTTTATAATTTCTGTATAGAAAACTTCAATAAATAGTAGCAACTGTTGTTTTCTCTCAAATTACTGTGATTTTTAAATAATTATTTATTCTAATCTAATAAATAATGTGCTTAATTACAAACAGATCCGAAACATAATTACCAAATAATTATTGTGCTTTTCGTAAACTGCACATTAACAATTTTATTTTCAAAACAAAATAGCAAACTCGCATTATATTAGCATGTAAATTACATTTTGAAAGTGTAAATAAAAGATATAGATCTTTCTAGAAAACATTTTGTTTTTCTCTATTACATAACCATATCAAGATCTACTTTTCCACTATATTTTTTGTTTTTGTGTTAAGTCGTATGTACGTGTAAACTGTTAAATTTTACGACTTTTCTAAAAGGTTAGTAATAAAATAATTTACGAGTACAGATCTCGTTTTGCGGGAAAATTTTCTGAGTTTCTTCATCACGTATCAAATATAGAATAACGCGAATTCGTTTCAGCTATCTATCAATGCAGTTAACAGCTGACGGAAGCCTTTAACTATTTTACGATCATGGGTAGCCATGAGCACCCTGTTACATGCTTCATTTTTTCTTCTTATTATTTTCTTTGTATATTGCAAAAATGAAATGATAGAAAGTTAATAATAACATGTCACTTAAGTTTTCGGAAAATTTGTGAATGGAGGATACTGAAGGATATCTCGCTTATTAAAAGGAATTTTTCATCGAGTTTCCACAGGTGCTCTTAGAAATACTTGTTCATTAAAAAAAAATCTGTTGTGGCCGGCACAATACCTCTTGCCCTTTCCATTGTGGGATATAATAAGTATTGTGTTTAACATTTCTTGTATACACAAGAAATTCTAATTACATTTAAATTCATTCTATGAGCAAGATGTCTCCTACTCTTCTAAATGTTCGAGGTTCTATGTACTACTACTACACACAAATTTATCTCTCTCCTTTGTAGTCTATAATAAGCGTGTGTGATAAGGATGGATATAACACATTTGCTTTCAAAAATTCATATTGTTTCGACTAAGTTAGGACATTCCATTTTAAAACAATGCTCGTTGTTGATAATACTTTCGCTGTAACGTAAGCTTATTTATTAATTCAGATCCATTACCTTAATTCATAGCCGTACAAATAACGTTACTTTTTGTCATTATCACTGACTCTGACATTGCGTCATTATTTTTCATATATTTGGTTTTACATTTGCTAATAAACTTACCAGTTGATTTATTTTTGAATTTTGAATGCTGTTATTGTATCATATTTTTATAATAATAAAATAACAGTAGTATCTTATGTACCCTCATAAAAACTAAGCAAACGACACTACTGAATTTGTCAGAATGGGCGGAGGAAAAATCTGAATTCATGCAATTCGTAGATTACCTTGATCGGACAAATTTTACTGTAATATGAAATTAAATAAATACGTATGTATACTTATATTTTTAGAATACATTACGAAGGTTACTGATAGAACTATTATCTTTGAATTCCTAATTAAATTTCTTATAGTTTTCCGGAGCATAAAATCCATATCCTATAAACCCTCCATTTTCAAGCCATTCTCTCCAGACAGCTTACTAAAAACCAGTAAAAACTCTTCCATTTTCCATTCTTTCCATAGCTAAGCTACCTTGCAACAGTCATAAACTCCTTTACACGATGTAGTAAGCGCTGTGGCGGAACAGAGATATCGAAATCCTGCTCCTGCTGTAGATGTAGCAAGAGCCACAGCAGGACGAACAAGCTAGCTGAGTGCAGGATAGTGTTACGGATGGGGACTCTATGTTCGATCTGATTGGATTAGTGGGTTTGGGTAATTGGGGATTTATTATCCAAAAGGTAACAAGAACAAGACATGAGAAAGATTAATTAGTATCTCAGATAAGGTGTGAGGAAAATAAGTCGAGAAATAAACTTTTTGATAGTAGTAATTAACGAAAACTTTAAGAGACCAATATACGAATTCAAGCTCATAATAGATCAGCCGGCTTATATTTTCAACTTATAAAACTTACACAAATATTGAAAAATTTCCACAAAATTCATTCGATTAAATTATTAATTATTACAACTTTTTAGTTTTAGTTCTGCTTATTTTTATAAAAACCGACGTGTCGGCAGTATGAACCACTGCCTTCGTCAGGAAAAAACAAATGAACAAATATATAAATAAATAATAACAAAAACATTAGCAACAGGTAACCATGGTAACAAATTACAATGTATATTTAATATAGGAAGCCATGCTCGACTATTCTTGCTTTTGAAAATCTCAATGGCTTCTTTAATTAACCTGTTGTTTAGGCCTGTTGGTCTCGCTAGTATTTTTGTTTCTTCAAATTTTATACGGTAGAATTCTTCCAGGACATGCTCTGCAATTGAAGAATTTTCTGGCTGGTTCAATCTGATCGAACGCTGGTGTTCATTCAATCTTGTTGAAATAGTTCTACCAGTCTGGCCAATGTAAACTTTCCTGCAAACACATGGAATCTGACAAATCCCTGATGACTGAAGAGGAATGACGTCTTTTACTTGTCTCAACATATGTCGAATTTTAACATATGGAGAAAACGAAATCTTCATGTTCTTACGAAGAATTCTACCAAATTTGTCCGTGACATTTTTGATATAAGGAAGCGAAGCAAATAATACGTCCCTTTCATTAGCATTGTTAGTAGGTCTTTTCGGCTTCAGACATTTTTCGATAGAAGATTTAGAAAAACCATTCTTCATAAAAATATTCTTAATTTCTTTCATTCCATGTGTCTACAAGATTGAATGAACACCAGCGTTCGATCAGATTGAAGCAGCCAGAAACATCTTCAGTTGCAGAGCATGGAAGAATTGCACCGTATAAAATTCGAAGAAACAAAAATACTAGCGAGACCAACACACCTAAACAACAGGTTAATTAGAGAAGCCATTGAGATTTTCAAAACCTACAATAATAATTTGAATCATTGTGACGGTTTAGATCTTAGTCGAGTATGGCTTTTTATATTAAATATATTGTAATTTGTCAGCATGGTTACCTGTCGCTAATGTTTTTGTTATTATTTATTTATGTATTTATTGATTTGTTGTTTTTCCTTGAAGAAGTTCATACTAAACGTCGGTTTTTATAAAAATAAACAAAACTAAAACTAAAAAGGTTTTAATTGAATTATGAGTTCTGAAAGATTTTTTAATAATTTTTTGTTTTTACGTTTATCGTAAGTGACATATTTGCTATTTCCAAAGAAAAACAGTATGACAAAAATATAAATTAATACTGTAACATACAATAACTATTAAGCAACCATGTTTAATTGACAATTTAGAATCGTATGCCATACCTATCTAAATCTTCCGATTCAGCATCTCCAACAATACGGAGAAAACTATTAGGGGTGAATTTATTGCACTACTAAATTAAACTACCCATTCAGATGTCTAAGAAATTCGTTCGCATTTGCATACACAATAGATGTCTTGATTAATTAAAACAATTCTGTTTATCTACATTACAATAAACTAGCAAAACAAAACACCGCGAACATTTTACAATTGTTTACAACTGCGTTATTTAAATTAATTTTAAATTACACGTCATAAACATAAAACCGCAAACTCCCATGCAATTTATAAATTGCACTGAAGTACAATATCATTACTATTTAGTATTCTACGGAGACAAATTATAATTTCCCACAAAACACGAAATTTCAAAAGCTATCAAACTATTCAAACATCGTTTCCGCAAAACTGAGGATACATTAGCAATTAAATTTGAGCGTAGGACAATTACATGCTGGTATAAAATTGCATGATTAGGAAACCACTTCCAACAAAAAAATTCACTCGGCTTGGGGCCTAAATTGTTATTTCAAGTCGGGAGTAAATTCGAATGTGTATGTGTTTTACTTAAAATGTGCTAACTAAACACAACTATTCTTAGATTAGTAGTAAAAGTCCCAAATAAATACGACCATAGAAGGCGAGGAAACAACAAACAGTTGATTGTTGGATTTAAAAGCCGGCGGGAAAGCGTTGTTAATGAGATTGTGGCCGTTATTGCGACGATTTGGCGAGTTTTGCGATACCGGCTATTGGTTGCAGTTTAATTGTGCGTTAACCGGATTACGCTGCAATGTTCGATACACCACTTGACTCTTAACTAGTCGTAGGATCATGATTGTCATTTGGTTATCTAATAAAGGGAGCTTGTTCCGGATATAGGAAAAATTTCAAATACCCAAGGGTTATAATTACATGATATTTATAACCTTCAATTATTGCTCTTGCAAGCTATAGCAATGAGACAATTTATATTGGTTCCAAATTTATTTTTTAAAGATGCCTGATAAAAAATATGTTGTGGCCAGGACAATACCTCTCGCCACTTTCTTTTTTTGGTTACATAAGTATAGGGCGCGAACAGTTATGTTACATTGTTGGCCTTGACAAACAGGTGTGGGGGCCCGTTTCAGAATGATAATTAGTAATTATGTACATAAATGTCAGAATTTTTCATTAAAAATTTCAAGATTTTCTAAATTTACGTAGTTAATTTGTCACCAGGAGTATGGAATTTACTTGTCGAGGAAAATAAACCACATGGAATTGAAAAATCACTAAATTTCGAATGAGAAATTATGATATTTGACATCTATATACATAATTACTAGCTATCATTCTGACATGGGCCCCATATCTGCTTGTCAAGGCCAACAAAGTCACATGACTGCTCGCGTCCTAATATATTTAACATTTCTTGTTTACCTACACTCTACACCAACAATTCTACCACTAAAAGTCTTCAGTAATATCTCCGGATTTCTGACACTGATATTTATCTGTCAATTACAAAGAATTATTCTTTTATATATTATATTTCTTTTTTCTCTAAATCTATAAAATACATAATAAAATATTTAAATGTATCACATAGAAAATTTAAGTTAATATTACCAAGAATTTTTTTCAAAAAATAATAATTAGAAGACTTTTTTTCAAGAATCGACTACTTTCAGTTGTCCAATTGTTACCAAAACCTTTTCAGATCTTCCCATGAATGTCCGATTGGGAAATACGAAGTTAAACAAATATAAAGTCTTATAGTTTTTGAGTAATCGTCCTTCCAACATCCCACACACATACACACATACATACATACAGACATCATCGTAAAAATGTTAAAATCGGATTGTAGAGACCTTAAAACGTGCTTATTCAATAAAATCTGGATATGCGATTTTTAGCATGAATCCAATACCTCTCATAGCGACAGGTAAAAATATAGTAAAGGATATCATTATAGACGCTTTATAAAAAGTGACAAAATTATATTGAATTTATATTATTCAATTCATTTCTTATTCGTTGTTCATTCATGTCAAAGTCAGTTTATACATATAGTCCAACATACAGTACTCGTAATCCAAATAGTAAATAAATAGGAATATCCAAACCCCGAACTTCAATTCCAATCCTGAATAAATCACTTGCTTTATTTCTCCTGCATCGGCAGCACCCAGCGGTTCCAAACAAAACCGCATGCTGCAGGAATCCTGCGGATTATGCCAGACAGCAGGAGCTGCGCTAATGAAGGGAACTGCAAATCGCTGGTGTTTTATTCATGCAGCAGACATCTGGGATTGCAGGAGAATATTTTATACTGCAGATGGAAATCAAAGGCAAGGATAAGGTTGTTATGATATGGGAAGAATATTTTTGTATTTGAATGTTTATATATTTATGAAGATTTCTGGTTTTTCCTTGCATTGTTTCTATTTCAGTTTATTAAATACGATAAAATATATATGTAACAATAAAATAATAATAAAATATCATCACGGCATATTACCCATTGCAGGGTGTGCCAATCTGCTTTGTATACACATTTCGGTAATGATTATGCTGGCGTATGAGTGCATCACAGGGGCTAATTTTGTGCATTTTAAAATTCGAAATATTTGGTGTCGGTCGGGATCGAACCCGGTTTCCCAGATTCGCGACCAGCACTCAGGCACGCGGCCACGAGACCCTATATAATTATATATCTTGGTGAAGTTGAGGGTTTCCGATTGCGTGGCCGACCAGTGTGTAAGTGGATAGATGTGGTTAGTGAGAAAGTCTCTAAGTGGGAAGACCATGTATGAATGCAATTACGAGTGTGGCCAAGGCGGAAGAAGTGTACGTAGACAGGAATGTGTGGCGAAGGATGATTGTTATTTGATCCGGATGCGTTATTTCGCTACCGATAATCGGTCTCTTTACTATGTTTAAGAGTAAGGATTTGTTGTATGATGTTGATGTTGTTCTTATTGTTTTCGGGTTTGTGCGAACCCACTAAGTGAAAGAACGCGTTATTTTATGTATGTATGTATACCTGTGTCTGGATATATAATCATGTAATTCTGTTGTACATTTCTCAGTCTTCTGAAGATGGCGAAAATGCCAACATCGCAATAAAGATAATAAACCTTATTTTGTGAAACTTAGCCAAGTGTTAATTATTTTACCTTGTTAAAAGAAAACTCCAAAACTGTTTTAAACTTCAAAACGTGAAACTCGAATTCAAAAATAAATAAATATAAAACAAAGAGTCATAACCATAACAACCGAACCAAGATATTTGATATACCGCGTTAATATAGCTAAACAGATTCTGATTCATCTAAAGCCGTGCAGAATTATTACAAACGGCGTATGGAATTATTCCACACGGTTTGTTGGAATAATATTGAATCCAACATAATTTCTATGTGTGGCATATGTAGTTTCCAAAATAGTGTTGGAGAAAATAGCATTTAGTGACAGAATTAGTATATCAAATTATATTTGGTAAATGTTTTAAAAAATGGAAAATATTTAAAGTTTAACAAGTTTATAAGTAAGTAGTAACTACAAACAAGTAAAACTTTGTTAAAAGTTTTTTACATTGTTTGTTTAACTGTAACCCAAGAATAACAAAAACATACTATTGATTTTCTTATTTCTTTTTATTCATTTGTTACTTAATAGAGAACAAATTCTTAACTTTTTTTCCACAAAACATTATTTTTCTTTTCCTGTTTTGGTAGCAATATAATCAATACATACTTTTCTTTTATGTTTGACTCGTATATTCTACTAATACTTTCAAATACATATATGTCTTTGTTTTTCCTGTCCTTGGTCCTATAATTGTGGAACTGTCGGCATTGTTTCATACAAAATGCGAATGAAAAATGTTTGGTACGACGCGTCACTCCGCCTGACGTTCAAAGTGTGACATATCTGATCTGTCACGAAACAATAACATTTGTGTGACAACTGCGCCGTCTGTTTCTGTAGGTACATCCCTAAATCTGTTTATTATTGTGGGTAATTTCTCGGTTGTGATGTGGATTAGGTGTTAAAAATTACTCAAATTCATGAATGGGCTGGATATAGAAAGAATGTTTATTGTAATTTTGTGGTAGCCATACTGTGTACATATATGCTTCGATTGATTCATATATTTTTCTGTAATCAAATGACCTCTATCATTCATTATTATTGATAAACAATTACGCATAAATAATTCATTTATACATTTCCTTCAAATTTAAATCTTTAAATAGATTATCTAATGTGAATTAACCAATAAACCACTTTCTTTTCCATTTACAGTAATTGAATCAAATGAACCCCCTCCATTCCTGCTAAAGGAATGCCTAATCAAATCAGTCTGCCCTGCATTTGTAGCTTTTGGAAACCAGGTCATCTCAATTCCTGCGATGCAGTGTTAGTTGTGTCGCCGTTGTGAAGCAGGAGCTAATAATATACTGGAGTGACACGACGAAGGATGATACAGCAGGAAATCAATAGAGCTTGTTGGGAAAATGGGGGAGAGATGGCGGCAGCAGGAATGAAAGGGCAGGAATAAGGAGAGACATCTAGGGAGGGAAATTGAAATGTATGAATAAGCAGGAATTACAGTGGTGTGTTTCGTGATATTGATTGTAAAATAACAGGAATGAAGTAAAAATTAGTATGTTGTAATTTTGCATCAAGCTGCAGATTTTTAAAATATATTTTGATATATTAAGAATTATTATAAATTCTGTTTTGAAGGATATTTTAGTGAACTGTAATTCTCACATCGTCTTCCTGATTTATAGATGGCGACGGATATTTTCGTTGCAAAATTTACTGAAATTTATATACGAGTATAAGCAAATGTAACACGAGAGATGTGTTACAGAAGCTCTTTTCCAACGATGACCATGACTTTAACTGAACCGAACGACGAACACACTAACACTAATCAATTATAAACTATTAAACTTATTATTATTGATAACTAAACTGAACATAACTAAATCAAACGAACTAGTTACCTACATTATAACACCGTAGGCAGGCGTTTAGCCCGCGCCAGAAACTAAAACCCAGACTACATGTCTCGTCGACACGAGTATCTAAGACCGACTATTTCAAACAATGTGTTACTTTCGTGAGAATCTTATCTCTGAGGTGTTGAAGAGGGTATCATATGGCATCCATATCAAAATATCAGCCCTGCACGTAGGCTTGCAATAACTTCTAGACTTAATTGTCAACAAATAACTGTCCAATGTCTCTGACAGCTAGACTAAACAGTCAGTTAATGAAAGATGATAACTATTTCTAAACAGAATTTTGACTAACAAAGATAACAAGTTGAAATATTATTTTTGAAACTATAATTTAGAAAAAATTGTAAAAAGTTATTTATTTGTTAGTGCTTGCCTCGTCACACAAATATTATAATGTTCAAAGATGAATGTCAGATAAATTGAGAGAATCTGGAAGAACTAGCTAGCGAGAAATATTTCGCTAAAACATCTAGTGAACTATTGAGAATCTGCATGCGTCATGAATGGTTGCAACGAACGCCACTTTCTAATAAATTTACTACCTGGTTAATAATATTTACTTCTGGTGCAATAAGCACCACAGTCCTTCATTTTACCTTTGGTCTGCCTTTATTTCTTTAACCTTCTATTAATAAGCTAGTCATTCTTCCATTATACTCTTCATCTCTCCTCATGATATGTTCAAACCAATGTAATCGTCTTTCTTGTAACACTAGAGTTATTTCCCTTATTTTTCATTCCTTATCGTATCTTTCCGTGTCTTCCCCAACATCTACTTCAACATCATCCTTTCTGCCACATTCATTTAATTTTGATTGATACTGACATCTGTCAATTTGAATTATCTGAATATATTAGCAGTTTCCATGGTTAGCGTAGCCGGCTGATTTATAAAATTTAATATCTTTATAATTCTTTAACTCTATATCTATTGAATATGAAGTATAAAATTCAATCAAATCGTATAGAGAACAATAAATTCTTGAAGTAATAATAACGTCAGATGTCAATAAATGTTATTTAACTGTTAAAATCTTCAAATAAGACTACTTATGGTTGACCAATTATAACGAAAATCTAATCATTTGTTCTTCTGAATGTAAACTTGAGAAATACGAAAAAAATATAATTTTTGGAATCGTGGTATTGAAGTTATGCGATCCGAAACTTTCGTCACACACACAGACACACACAAACACACACACACACACACACACACACATACACACACACACACACACACACACACACACACACAGACATACAGACATCAACGTAAAAATGGTAAAATCGTATTATAGGGACCCTAAAACATGCTTATTCACTACAAACTCATCATAGAATTTTTTGACCAAAGACCAATACCTTGCTTACCTAAAGGTGACGGAAGGTAAATAATGATCTACATCTACACCTATATAATACTACGAGGAACATCAACGCGTTAATACAGTGTATTGAAGGGTTTACGTCAACATAATTTCCTATTATTATGGTTTACCCCAACGTATAATACCTACATTTAACCCGATTAACTATAAATTAATAAACGATGATTACGTCTTGTGATTGATTGATCGTATTGTCATTATTCACATCAGCAATCCTCCACGATATAACAAAACACTACCTCCTGTAAACAACAGTGACATGAATGATCATTTAGTAGAATTAGTAGGACTAATACATATTTCTATATATTCATTATTCACCACTCGTGAGAGATTAAACGGAGATTACTTGCAAACAAAATATGAGAACATTAACTCAGTGATATATAGATTTACCGGCAAGAGTTGTATCATATAGATATCGACACTGTTCGTCAATAATCATTAATGGTGTGTGTGTGTGTGTGTGTGTGTGTGTGTGTGTGTGTGTGTGTGTGTGTGTGTGTGGATTCTCTTTTACGCTCTAACTCAAATACTATCGCTCAGAAAATGTTGAAACCTTGTATTTCTACCTTATTCTAATATGGAAAGAAACCATTAGATTTTGATTAGTGTTTCTGACGAGACGATCGAGACGGGGAACTCTCTCGTCTCGTCTCGTTTAGAAGACAAGAAATTAAGTCTCGTCTCGATTTTTTCTCGTCTCGAACAATGGAGTCTCGTCTCGGCCGAGAATCTCGACGAGATTCCTCGATGTTCTTTTGTTAATAAATCCAATATGCAATTTATTTTGATATACTTTATATAATCGTAAATAAGTATAAATAATATGCAGAGTGCTTAAAAAAATTAATTAAACAGCTATTTTCTTCCTATCTATTTTACACTTATAGTATAAACAGGTGTGTTTGAGCTGAGATATTTCATTATCGCGAAAATTCGAATCAAATTAAAAAAGAGCGTACATAACAATTATAACTTGCTATAATGAAATTAAAGAGGATAGGCCAACTGATATGGAACGGGTCTTGTATACGTACAAGTAAAGGGTTTTCCAATAAGAGGTGTTATTTTGAATAGCCCGCTATTTCGGTAGATGTCGCTTTTGAAGCTGTCATTTTTTGACATTTGACAGGTAGAAACTACGCCATTAATAAAAATGGAACGATACACGCTTCAACAACGCATTGAAATTATTAAAATTCACTATAAAAATGGTGAAAATTTGGCAGAGACGTTTCGTAAAACTCGACAATTTTTGGGTCGTCGTGAAGCACCTTGTGGCTTCGTCAACAAACAAAATTGTCGCATCTGGGGCTCAGAAAACCCAAGAGTTATTGTTGAAAAGCCTCTCTATCCTCAACGTGTGACTGTTTGGTGCGGTTTATGGTCCGGCGGAGTCATTGGACCTTACTTTTTCGAAAATGAGGCTGGAGCAACAGTTACGGTGAATGGATTGCGCTATCGAGAGATGATTAACGATTTTTTATGGCCGGAATTGGATGGTATTGATCTGGACAACGTTTACTTTCAACAAGACGGCGCTACGTGCCACACAAACAACGAAACCATTGATCTTTTACGGGAAAAGTTTCCGGACCGTGTTATCTCTCGAAGAGGTGATCACAATTGGCCACCGAGATCTTGTGATTTAACACCTTGCGACTTCTTTCTTTGGGGCCACGTGAAAGAGAAGGTCTACGCCAACTGCCCAGCGTCGACTCAAGACCTCAAAGATGGAATTCGTGAGGTTATCGAGGACATAGGATAGCCACTTTGCGATTTGGTTATGGAAAATTTCATGAAAAGGATATTGTCCTGTCAGCGTGGTCGTGGTGGTCATTTGCCTGATGTTATTTTCTACTATTAACGGCATACCTTCCTCTTTATAATGAAATAAACATCCGATCATTTATATTAAAAAATGGCATTTTTCTTTGAATATCAAAATAACACCTCTTATTGGAAAACCCTATATTATGTTGAACTAAATTAAGAACCATCGAATGAAAATTTGAAAAATTATTCACATAGTTAAAAAGTATTTATATATGTTACTTGACAAATAAACTTTGTCAAATTGATCATATATTTTTATAATTATTATCTATTCTCAGTGAGACAATCTATTATTATTGACAAACTAATATTAATAAGCTGTAGAAGAATTATAAAATAAAATGAGATAAATGTTGGACCAACCTCGCCTACTATGAATCCAATTTGGCCAACAGAGGCATCGAAGATCCTCAGCATCTCAGGAAATCAGCTACCACTGCGACTAGGAACGTTTATTGGGACAAAATTTCAATTATCTCACTATTTAGTTCACTGAAAACCATCACACATTAAAACTTCATATCACGAAAGTTAGTTTTACACTAAAAGAAACAAATATATACTATTTTAACTCCCCCAACAGAAGTTTTTCACGAGAATTACACTTAATACGAGCAAAAGACATTCTCATTTGTAGGTAAAAAATACACTGACAAAAGACAGCAATAATAAACAACAAACACCGGTCTTAATATTAGCTCGAACTTGTTTGTTAAGAGCCGATCTGTAGTTTCACTGGTCGACACGAAATTTAAATAAATATCATAACAAATTATTTATTCACTTAACTAGTGTAGAATAACAAATAAATTATTGTTATTAAAAAATGTAAAAAATCGTGTCAACCAGTGACACTAAAAATATAAACTTTAAGAACCAAGCCTTTAATTTTACGAATTTTAAAATAAATATCTGACTTATGATTAATATATCATGTACTATATGCCATTTAATTTTTTCATAAAGTATTAGAACAAACTGTATGTAAAGGGTTAAATAAATGCAAATAATACTTATTTAATGTCTTACAAAACACAATGGCTGGTAGCATGAACAAATGATTAATAGTGATTAGCGAGCAATTATTTTATCTGTCAATCGTTTTGTTTTAATGAAAAATGTAATAATAATTAGGTTTACCAACAATTCAAGACCTGGTATTACAGATAGAATAAATTAAAATCTTTAATAAATTTAATTTATTCAATAAATTGTCATCGATTTTACATTTCTAGTAATACAGAAATTGTGTGCTAATTAGGCGAGCTAATAGCTCTTATAGTTCTCGAGATAGCGATAGTGGGAAAAATAAAATGAACATCCTGTATAAATATTATCACTCTATAATGTATAGATAATACAGAGCAATATGTTTCTTCATAGCATTTTTATTCACGTATATATTTCTCTGCCATCCCTGGTGTGCGAAACAAAACACAACCCTTCCGTGACAATCTGACGTGTGTCCATTTATAATTCCTATCGCGCTTTTAGGTCAACTTCCGTCACATGTCACATGGTATGTAAAACATTTATTAATCTCATCCTCTAGTAGGCTAATTAGAACATTGTTACAAAGTTTGAGTTGAAACGTGTTGGACGGATTAAATTTAGAGAAGTAGGCTATTGATTTCTGTAAAACAAAAGTAGTATGATTTGTCACCTAGCTAGCCCTCTAGCGCGGGTCATGGCAAATGGTGCATGGATTGAATTTTATTCAAATTAGGAAATTAGCAGTCGACATAAATCAAAATAGGAATGAATATATAGATAGTTGATATGCAGACACTAGACTGCAGTGCTGCATAAAATTTAAAGTTTGTATTGGTACAGTCAAATTTATATTTGAATTTACGATTTTAACCTTTCTTTGCACGGGGCTCTAATCATGTTTTAGTGACACTTAAAATTCAGAAATTGAGTTGTTACAATGCATTTTACAACAACATAATGCTAAGTTAAATGCTTTATTATTAGAATGCATATAAAATGAAAAAGAAAACAACATGTGAGAATCTCAAAAATTACAAGAGATACGAAGTCGATTAATTTAAACAAAAGTAGTCATATTAAGAGACCATTTTAATGAGTCTTCGTAATTTGAGAACAAAATCACTAGGCGAAAATATAATTTTTGCAGTTTTTTAGGCAGTCGGAATTTAACATTACACATAAACGAAACACATAATCACTCAGTAAGGAGGTTTTACTGTTATTACAATGATGTATGTGTGTGTGTGTGCATGAGTGTGTGTGTGTATGTGTGTGTGTGTGAGAGAGAGAGAGATAGAGAGACAAAAAACTCCTTCGACAAATCTAATACTACAATTCCGAAAATTATAACTCTTTCATATTCCTGTATTAAAATTTGGTTATGATTGGTTAACCGGAAGTTACCTAATTGGAAGATTTGAACGCTGTTAAATATAACTTTTGACCTTTTGTGTTATTATAAGTAAAAGAATATGTGATTCTCTATTCTCTAGTCTAATTATATTTTTTCTTCATATTCAATGAATTTAGAGATATAGAATTATAAAGAAAAGTGTCAAATAAAATTTATATGATATCTTTGTGAAATATTTTTTCTGGAAATATAAAAATGTAAAATAATTTAAGATGGCAAAAACAGATTATAGCCATAAGCCAATTCAGCAGATTACTGCTTGTATGTTATAAATATAATGCTAATAATATAATAATAATATATCATCACGGCATATTACCCATTACTGGGTGTGCCAATCTGCTTTGTATACAGATTTCAGTAATGATGATGACATATATGTACCGTGCGGGCGTTTACCATTGCTACTGCGAAGAATGCACCACAGGGGCTAATTTTGTGCCATTTAAAATTCGAAATATTTCGCCTCGGTCGGTATCGAACCCGGTTCCCAGATTCGCGACCAGACACTTAATCACGCGGCAACGAGACCCCAGTAAATAGATATATGTGTTTTTATTATTTAGTTATTGTTTTAAGAAACATACTGTTCTTTTTAGGAGTAATTCAGTTCAGTTCAGTACGAGGAAGATTAGTTCATTTCGCCCATAGAATAGTTTGCAAAAAAAATTCTGTGTGGAATTTATACAAAACACATAGAATTGACGGAAGGTATTGTGTTGGCCACATCAGATTTTTTCATTTCTGTTGGATTTTGAGTGATGATCCGAAAGTGTCAAAGTTACAGCTTTCATATGAACGGAGATGCTTGGAGTACTCGTGTATTGGAAAGTTACACAATTGAAATGAAAATTTTATCTTTTTCCTTTCCCAAAGGTGAAATCGACAGGATCTTGAGACACCCAGGTCACTACCAGTCACCTGTTACTGGGTAAAGAAAATAAAAAAAAACACATTTATAAAAGTGTGAGACATAAAAAGCCATCTAATAGAATTATCTCGCCTAACAGCATAAATTGGCGTTCGTTGTTCCGGTCCTTGTATCTCTAACGTAATTTATATATTCCTTAATGAGAACGGCTGAAACTACAAAGAAAGATAGAAATAGAAAATTGCCACGCTACCAACAAAGCAAAGAAAATAAAAAAATAATTCTCTTATTTATTAGTTCAAATATAAATAAATATATCATCGCAGGATATTATCCATTGTTGAGTGTGTTACCCTGCTTTATACACATATACTGGTACAAATGAGCAAAAATGTTCTGTTATATTTCTGCGCGAAATTAATACAACAATAAAAACGTCATTAACAAAGCTAAACAAACAATGAAATTAATGAAAAGAAATAAGTCAATTACAATCGAAAACGTGTCCACGTTACTAATTAACAAATGCTGGTGGAATCGTTTTTCTAAGCCGAAGTAAATCTCATAATTTAATTTTGACGTTTCCAATAAAAGTTTCTATTAATACAATTTCGCATTGTTTCCACTTCTATTGAAAACGGATTTTAGAGCACATATTTACTCTTTTGCGTTTGTGTTTAATATTTTAACAAATAAATGCCCACATTCAAATTTTTGCTTATTAAGCTTTTGTTTACCCTTTCATATGTTTCATTCATTGATGTAAAAAATATTGAATATTTTATATCTCTGTATTTATATTATTTTTCAATGTGAGTGGTTACACAATGCCGCTCATTATGTGAACTGTAATTGGTGAATCAATGTAATATTTTTACTTTGTTCAGTATTTTACAAAATAAGTAAATACTGATTTTTACCTCTCGCTAAGAGAGGTATTGGATTCATGCTAAAAATCGCATATCCAGATTTTATTGAATAAGCACGTTTTAAGGTCCCTACAATCCGATTTTAACATTTTTACGATGATGTCTGTGTGTGTGTGTGTGTGTGTGTGTGTGTGGATGTGTGTGTGTGGGATGTTGGAAGGACGGTTACTCAAAAACTATAAGACTTAAAATTTGTTTAACAACGTATTTCCCAATCGGACATTCATGGGAAGATCTGAAAAGGTTTTGGTAACAATTGGACAACCGGAAGTAGAAGATTCTTGAAAAAAAATCTTCTAAATATTATTTTTTGAAAATTTTTCTTGATAATATTAAAGAAAAATAAATTCTCTTTCTGATACATTTAAATATTTTTATACATATTTTATAGATTTAGAGATAAAAGGAATATAATATATAAAATAATGTTGTAATTAATTTTACAACCGAAAGGATGCCATGAAAAATAGTTGCAAATTTAAATTATTTGTAACTGACAGATAAATGTCAGTGTCAGAAATAATGAGTAATGAAAGAAAAATGTATTTGGAGAATCCCTTAATTCTTGATCTGTGACTATTATGGAGATGACAAGTCTAGGTTGAAGGACTTAAATTTGTTTCAAACATTATGGGACAATGTACACCAGTACTATAGACTAGAGTAACTTTGAATTGCGAAAAAGCTATCAAATTCTTCTCAAATAAGTTGTAAATATTGACAAAATTACACATCGATATAAGAATAATCGGAGTGCAATCTATCCGTCACTTTATTAAAGGGAATTAGTGTTATTTAGATATAACATGTATGAAAAAATAAAATGTAAAAGAAGATATGTAAGAATAGATGCACAATCCATATATACATTTTAGACCGCCTAAAATTAATGTTTTTACTAGAAGAATATGAAGAGAAAGTAAACAACGTTGTTCGAATTGAAAATTGCAGTTACCAGCCTAATATTTATATATGGTAAACTCTACTTTGTAATTTATTGTAACATAATTTATGGTAAAATATCTTCATGTTGAGACATGCTATTATTGAATAATAAAGAAGTTTATACGTCATAGATTTATATGAATATATTATTTGTATTTATAAAAATATTCTTTGCTTTATGCATACAGCCAGGTAAAATATATGGCGAGAGGTTATGTGCTGGCCACATCAGATTTTTTTTGTATCTGTTTGCTCTATGGAATACGAACATCATTAGCTAAAAGTTTTTCTATCCCAGTTTTTCATTCGTTTCGTCGTTTGACAATACTTTTGGTACACTTTTTTGTCAAATAACCCTAGTACTGGATTCATATGTTTTAATCTATTTTGTGTAATCGTATATTCTGTATGAAAAATTAAATACATATAATTATTATGTTCAGTAATCATTTCAATAGATGGTTACATGTTTCAAAACGTAATTCTATAATGTTGTGGTCAATTTTGTGAATCATGTAATGAAAACCACAACATGGAATTAGGATACTTGTATAATACAGTACAAATATATTTTACTTAAATTACCAGCGTCTGGTTAGAATACAATAGAAAAGAATAGGCTCGCTCATACTCCCATGTCAATTGCATATGAATTATGAACATTAAATAAATGAAATAAAAAATCCAAATTTTATGTATTTTTATACGCATAATAATGTAATTCAAATATTTCATTCAATTCAGTTGAAGCTAATGTCACTACAGATCAGATAAAACTACGACTAACGTTTGCTATTAATGACAATATCTATACTGAAGTTCAAATGTCACAGTAACGTTAACGTTAGAACTTTCGCGTCAAACTTCAATAATAATTTTATATGTTATTAGGCTTTCCACGAAAATCTGTTACGGACTCCAAAGACCACACCCGGTTTATCATATATAATCAAATAAAGTACCACTTCCGGTTTATCAATTTTGGCTAAAATCTGCTGATACTAAAATTAAAAAGTTTTGGATTATATTTGAATATAGTTTTACATTAAAAACTATCGGCTTGAAATAAAGTACCACTTTCGGTTGTCTAATTTTAATCAAATCGTTATATAAATTCAGAAATCTTAAATACGATTTTTTTTGTAAGTTTGATATAAGATCTTGGATAAAAAAAATCGTCACACACACCGACAGACACACAGACATACAGACATTATTGAAAAAATCGTAAAAACGTGTTGTAGGAACCCTAATTCACTTATTCGCTGAAAACATTACCTCCCTTACTTATAATTGTATGTTTGCGGGAGGTAAATATATATTGTTTCTATTTTTAAATTCTTCGTTTATAAAAAATTTAAAAAATCTGATGTGGCCAACACATTACCTTCTGTCAATCCTATGTATTATGTATCCTAGTTTTCCAATAAAATTATATGATAAACTATGCAAATTGCACTTGACACCGATATCCTCTTCTTTAGCCTTTCACAATCGTTAGGGGTCGCTATTTATATATTCTTCTTCCACTCATTTCTGTTTTGCGTGTCGTTCTCATTCAGTTCCTTTTTTCTCAAGTCTTCCGCAATATAGTGCTTCCATCTTACCTATGGCCTTCACGCACACACACTCACACAGACAGACATAGTAAAATAGTAAATTTGTAATCTAAGAACGCCAAAACGTGCTTGTTCATTAAAAACTCACTATCGACGGAAGGTAAAAAAATTAAACGAGCTCCTTCTTACATTTAAAACATAGTAAATTGTAACAATAGAATAAATTATTTTATAAGTAACCATAAAGATATATATATATATATATATATATATATATATATATATATATATATATATATATATATATATATATATATATATATTGTTTGTGATCACGACTGAACAGTTAGGTAGAAGGTGAAGCTTTCGGAAATATTTTATTCCTTCCTCAGAATAACTACAATGGTTAATGATTGTAATATTACATGTTAAAATGTTTCGAATTACTGCGATATGAAAATTTTACCATTGTATATCCTTTTCCCGGTGTAAAATAACTATATATTTTATTAATTATTCATAATTCTTATCGATTTAATTAAGAAAAGAATAAAATAAACAATTAAATGTATTTTAAATATCCACGTATTGTTTTGTCCAATCATTTCAAATTTTGATTTTGATCCACCAATCAAATATATATTTTCCAGGTCGTGAAAAAGATATAAACAATATTGCCAAAATTGGATAATTAAAATAATAGGAGAAGAGGAAGTGTAAGCATAAAATTTTTAAAGAACGAATAAAAAATGTTGGAACATCATTTATTTATTTAAAATATGGTCAGGCATTACCTTTTCTTTTATAAAAATATCATTAGTTTTTGAAAAACTGAACGTTTCCTGGATGAATAAATATTTGTAATATTATTTCTTCGTAAATATTGTACACACAAAAATAATTTTCATTAAACATGCATCACTTAATCACAATATAAACGTATTTCAATTGTCCAATCAAAATTTAGTTGAAATATTTTTCAGGTTGTTAAGAACAATGTTGCCAAAATTAGATAAATAATAGGAGAATAGGAAGTATAAGCACAGAATTATTGAGAAATGAATAAAAAAGGTTGAAACATCATTTATTTATTTGCAATATGGTCAGGCATCACCTTTTCTTTTATAAAAATATCATTACAAATTTTATTTTCATGATAAAGTTCGAAATTAGCATTTTCAGCTGTCATTAATCCTAAAACATGATTCATGCTGCCATCTTATGTGACGTCGCGAAACTACCAAACGTCAAAGTTCTTGAAAAACTGAACGTTTCCTGGATGAATAAATATTTGTAATATTATTTCTTCGTAAATATTTTACACAGAAAAATAATTTCCATTAAACATGCATCACTTAATCACAATATAAACGCATTTCAATTGTCCAATCAAAATTTAGTTGAAGTATTTTTCAGGTTGTTAAGAACAATGTTGCCAAAATTAGATAAATAATAGGAGAATAGGAAGTAAAAGCACAGATTTTTGAGAAATGAATAAAAAATGTTCAAACATCATTTATTTATTTACAATATGGTCAGGCATTACCTTTTCTTTTATAAAAATATCATTAGAAGTTTTATTTTCATGATAAAGCTCAAAATGAACATTTTCAGCTGTCATTAATCCTGAAACATGATTCATGCTGCCATCTTATGTGACGTCGGTAAACTACCAAACGTCAAAGTTTTTGAAAAGCTGAACGTTTCCTGGATGAATAAATATTTGTAATATTATTTCTTCGTAAATATTGTACACTGAAAAATAATTTTCATTAAACATGCATCACTTAATCATAATATAAACGCATTTCAATTGTCCATCAAAATTTAGTTGAAATATTTTTCAGGTTGTTAAGAACAATGTTGCCAAAATTAGATAAATAATAGGAGAATAGGAAGTATAAGCACAGAATTTTTGAGAAATGAATAAAAAATGTTCAAACATTATTTATTTATTTAAAATATGGTCAGGCATTACATTTTCTTTTATAAAAATATCATTAGAAGTTTTATTTTCATGATAAAGCTCGAAATGAACATTTTCAGCTGTCATTAATCCTGAAACATGATTCATGCTGCCATCTTATGTGACGTCGGTGAACTACCAAACGTCAAAGTTTTTAAAAAACTAAACGTTGCCTGAATGAATAATTTTTGTAGTATTATTTCATCGTAAATATTGTACACAGAAAAATATTTTTCATTAAACATTTTATCACTCAATCACAATATAAACGCATTTCAGTTGTCCAATCAAAATTTAGATGAAATATTTTTCAAGTTGTTAAGATCAATGTTGCCAAAATTAGATAAATAATGGGAGAAGAGTAAGTGTAAGGGCAATTTTTTTAACAACAATATGAAGGATTTACAGAAAAATAAAAATATTCTGACGAATTGCTTGCTTTCTGTATTAATTTAAATATAACTGAAAGTATTAATTCCTTCAAAAGACGTTTTAATATTTTCAATTTTGACGTTTGATAGTTCGACGACGCCTGGATAGATAGCAGCATGAGTCTCGTTTCAGGAATTAATGATAGCTGAAAAAGCTAATTTAGGACTTTATCTCGAAAATAATACAGATAAAATATAAATATCTGACGTCTGACCTTATTTTATACAAATATATGATGATTGAATGTTTTTGTCTCAAAATTTTCCAAAACTGAAGTTTCATGGTTTACTGGCGCCATACAAGATGGCAGCATGAAGCTCATTTCAGGATTATTGTCAGCTGTAAAAGCTCTTTTGGAGCTTTTTCACGGAAATAAAAATTAGATAAGGTGTTTTTATATATATAAAATATATGTATGACCATTTTTGGAGTACATAAATGACATATTAGTATTTTTTATTAATTTCTTAAAAAAATTGTATTTATATTTGCTCGTCTCTCATTATTTTTGTTATCCAACTTTGGTAATATTGTTTATAGTTTCTTAGCGACTTGGGAAAAATTTCAAAATTCAAATTTGATTGGTGGATGATATTATATGTTTAATATGATTTATTTTCAATTATTTAATTTACAAACCAACAGAAACAGGCAATAAAACTAAAATTCAATTAAATCTGGGCCCCCACCCAAAATAGATAAAAATTGCACAGTATTAAATTATGTAATTTATAAAAATCTTATACTGTTATAGTATTTTATTTAAAAGAAATTCCATTCTATACATTATGATACACTCTGATCAGTGCTAACATGTTCCTACCGAAACTTGTTACAAATCGCAAGATAGTTTATTTCAATACATTGTTGTGATACTTTGTAGTGGATGGACGTATATTTCTGTGTATTAAATTATAATGTATAAACTAACATTTAAAGTGAAATACGAAACTTTATATAAGTGCGTGTGTTCGTGCTCTTAACCAAGGCATCTGGTATGATGGTATGAACATTTTTCCTTATTCGGTAAGTACAATAACATCATTTAATCTATGTAAAATGCATTCTATAAATGATATCTTTGAAAATATTGTATTTATTTACGTATTTATACTACATTGATATACAGTAGGAGTGTTCCCAATATTCGTATTCGTTTTAGCGGATATTTGCAAAATTTTATGTATTCGTATTCGAAATAGTATTCGTTAAATTTAGGTCGAATACATGAATACAATACGAATAACAACCCAAATTATTTTGGACAGCAAAATAATTTAATTTGACAATAAGAAACTGATTAAATTTTTACAAATTGTTTTATTTCTTACAACAAATATGTTTTTGCTAAAATTTTTAGCATCCTAACTTTATTAAGAAATTAAATTCTATCAAAATCAAAATCTGGCAAATTTATTGAAAACAAATAAAATATAAATAAATTATCACCACGGCATATCACCCATATTTTAAGGACCCTAGAATCCGGTTTTAACATGTTCATGTCTGTCCTATAGGGTGTAACACCAAAACCCACCACCGCCATTATTGTCTTAATTATTATAGTTACAAAAAAATATTATAGAACAAAGTTGTAGGAGACCAAGGGGGACATCCCATTAGAGAAGAAAATATTTTTTTAAACCAGTGGTTCTCAAGTTACAAGTTTTTTTTTTTCAAATAGGATTATACATATTTTGTATGACTATTTAAAGTTATTTTTCAGTAAGCTATGAATGAAAAACAATTGAGCTTAAATTAAAATGAACAAATATTTGTTAAAAACGTTATAAATAGTGTTCTATTGGAGTTCTATCCTATATAAATTAAACTGACAAATAGTAGTTTTTGTTTTTCATGCATAGCCCACTGAAAAATGATTATAAAAATCAAATTTATTTAAATTTCAATCGCATTTCTTTCAATATTTTTATTATGTAAAGATATATAACTAATACAGGGTTGAATTCAGAAAAAAAGAAGCTATCGAATAGGCATAAAAAATATGTATAATTCCATTTAAAAAATATAACTTTGTTCTGTAGTATTTTTTTGTGACTCTAATAATAAGGAAAATAATGGCGGTGGTCGGTATTGGTGTTACAGCCCGTATATATAAATGTTACACCCTGTATAAATAAATATTTCATCACGGCATATTACGTATTGCTGGGTGTGCCAATCTGCTTTATACAAAGATGTCGGTAATGATGGAATATTTGTACCGTGCGGGCGCTTACCAGGCGTCACCTCACGGGCACTCACTGCTGGCGTGGAGAGTGCACCACAGGGGTCAATTTTGTGCTATTAAAATTCGATATAATTTTTGGCGTCGGTGTGTATGTGTGTGTATGTGTGTGTGTGTGTGTGCCACTAGATATTTATGTAAATCAAATAACCGGAAATGGAACTTTACTTGAAACTTAAAATAGTGTAGTTATATTGTATTACAAACATGACAAAACTTTTTAGAGAAATAAATAAAAATTAACTATGGAGTTACCAATCCTACATATATTATCTAATCCAAACTATTACAAATTTACCATAACTTACTAAATTCTGCTCATTGTTTACATAATTAGTACTATCCTCTACCAATTCCCCTAACCTAACATACCAACTAGTTTCATCCCCTATGGTGTTGCTACCCCCAGAGCAACAGTTACCCCCTGTTCTGCGCGCATGACCGGCGTCGCGACGCTCACAACCGCGCCTCCTATTCCAGTGCGTCCTGCGACGTCGTCCTGTGTGTTCCTGCTGCCGAGATACACTCCTGCACACGTGCTGTAAGTTCTGTGTTACGTATAGGATGTAATAAGGGATGTTATTTTATATGAGAGAAAATTGGGGATAATCAGGGTAACTTGAGGGAATTTTTTGGAGGGGCAGGGTGATTGTTTAATATTATAGGTACTTTACAAACGGCCGTAACATACTGAGTTATTTCTATATATATTCTTTTATACTTTTTCTTAACTTTTTAACTCTAATATTTTCTAATTTCGGACGAGCTATTCTACGAATAATGAATGCAGATATTTTCATCTCAGGTTAAATTGTTTCTTAACTTTTTTGTTAGTCAAAGGAAAAATAAAGCATCTTTTAACTATTAGTTAATAACTATTTATCAGAAGGGTTTAAAGTGTAGGTTTTTTGTGTGTCGTGTCGCAACTTAATAAAATCACTTTTAAGTGTTTAAAATAGTTATTTCCGATACAAGTACGTAAAGCTACTCTTTAGTCACGAATGGGTCAAAATTAAAACAAGCACGCAGCGAGGGTTTTAAGACCCACGAGTACGATATAATCTAATAAACCAATAAATATAAGAAATACTTTTTCTATTTTGTACAACTGTTTTTTATTAAAAACACAATTTTGTACAAATTTTTTGGGGATTTTTTAAATTGTGAAGTTGGTAACTTAGTCTAATTGTTAAATAAATATCTTTCATTTTAGTTGTCATTACCTGTCATTACCCATGAAAAATTACTCAAATTAGATTTTTTATAGTGAAATATTTACATCAAATAATAAAGCACTCTATTAAATTAAAATACAATAATGTATTTATTTTTAGGTTCATAACATAATAAATATAAATTTAAGCGTTAACCTAACTTGTAAGTAACTTGTCAAAATGTCAAATTGTCAAAATAAATTATATTTCAAATGTTTATTGAAACTATCTGTGTTACAACCTTGATATTTTAATATTTATTTCAATAATAAAAGTAAACTAATACAAAATAGGAAAAATGGTATGAAAAACACGTATTCTCTTCTGCGTATTCTTACTTTTAAATTCAACATTAATTAAAATTAAATTCATAAAAACTTTAAAAAAAATTTGTAATAATCTATTACAGCACTCGAACGAGCTCTTAACGTATACTTTTGGGTGATGTAATAGCATTGTTGTACACACAAAATAGAAAAAAAATTATTAATAATAATTAATATGATTCCAATAAACAAATTAATTACCTACATAAACTTTGTTTTATGATGTTTTCCCGATTACATACTTTTTATACGTTAAGTACATTTTTACAATTAATTATTCATGTATATATTTCTGCTTCTCTATTTTTAATGATAATGACCAATAATAGAATATGAAATTAATGAACGAACAAATATTAGAAAAAAAATTATATGAATACCTATATTAGTACTTTCCATGTTTAGCATAGCTGGCTGAATTATAAAATTTAATTCCTTTAACACTGTATCTATTGAATATGAAGTATAAAATGTAATCAAATCCTATAGAGAATAATATATTCTTTACGTTATAATAACGTTAAATGTCAATAAATCAAATTTAACTGTTAAATCTTCAAATGCGGCTTCTTCCGGTTTACCAATTATAACCAAAATCTAATCACTTGTTCTTCTGGATGTAAACTTGAGAAATACGAAAAAAATATAAATTTTGGAAACGTGGTATTGAAGTTATGGAATCCGGAACTTTTGTCACACAGACACACAGACGCACAGATACATACACAGACACACATACATATATACATACAGACATTATAGTAAAAATGGTATAATCGTATTATAGGGACCCTAAAACATGCTTATTCACTAAAAACTCATCATTGAATTTTTTGACCAAAGACAATACCTTCCTTACCTAAAGGTGACGGAAGGTAAAAACGTAAAATCATTATTGTCCGAATTAAATAAATATATGCCCATTGGCATTTTAAAATAACCTTATATATTTTTCTTTAGAAATATTCAAAATTAAAGTGTTACATATTTAATGCGGTTCTTTTGTTGAAAAACCGTATTCCAACATTGAGATAAAGAATATTTCTTGGAACGTGGTCATACATAAAAATAATTTATTATATCTTATAAATTTAGAGATAAAGAAATATAAGATATATAATAATCTATTGTAATAAATCTCATAGCCCAAATACTGTCATGGCAAACCTATTGAAAAATTAAAATATTTGTGACAGATAAATATCAGTTTCAAAAATCCAGAGACATTACTGAAGATATTTCCTGGGAAGTACATACATTACATTATTTCTTAATGTATTAATATTTAAATATATAAAATTACAGGTATGTATATATATACTTCAAAAATACTGCCAATCCCTATAATGAATTGGAAACATTTCGAGTAGGATAAAATTACTTCATAGAATGAATTTAAAATAAAAAATCTAGATATAAAGAATAGATATAAGTTGAATTTTTGGTATAGAGTTTAGGTATACAAGAAATGTTAAATCCAATAGGGCGCGAGCAGTCATGTGACTTTGTCGGCCTTGACAAGCAGATATAGGGGTCCGTGTCAGAATGATAGCTAATAATTATGTACATAGATGTCAAATATCATAATTTTTCATTCTAAATTTAGTGATTTTTCCAAATGTGGTTTAATTTCCTCCACACTTCTGGTGACAAATTAACTACGTGAACTTAAACTTAAAATCTTAAAAAATTTAATGAAAAATTCTTACATTTGACATCTATGTATATAATTACTAATTGTCATTTTTACACTGGCCCCCATATCTGCTTGTCAAGGTCAACAATGTCACATGGCTGTTTGCGTCCTATATTTATGTTTTTGAATTAGACTTATCTGATAATAATAAACAAAAGGTGTAATAATGATATATAGGATTAAAATAGAAGTAATGTTTAATTAATGTAAAAAAAATAAAACGCAAAGCCTTCTGAAATTAATAAAAAAAATATTTAAATCATTCGCCACTGTATTTTTTAATATAACATGTGATTGTTTTTATACTAATGGAAGAATTACATGAAAATGGAACATTCTGTAAACAAACATATACAGCAGATTTATAAACATTTTAATTTAAAATAAACTTTGTTTGAAACATTTTTCCATAACATTTAAAACTATCGAGTTATTAAAAAAAAATCGATAAATCATCCAGTATATTACATTGAAACGTAAAGATGTTAAAACATATGCTTCCAAAGAATTATTACGCTATTTTTGTACCGTTAAGTAAAAGTAGCATATACATACATCACTTTTTCTTCCGAGAAAAAAATGCGTAGTAATATCGTTACTCTGTCAGTATTCCCATAACAAATAGAGCTATTTTTTTTGTATTACCAACCCAACAAATTCATTTCCTCAAAAACTGATTTATCGCTTCGAGGAAAAACTGCGCTATGAATACTTGCCAATTTATATTGACCACTTCAAACTAGTTCGAAATAATAAAACTAAACATCCACGAAAAACAATCGAGAATTCCAATTGTTTTCTTACAGATTACATTTTCCGCAACATTTGGTCAAAGTTTACGATGAAACATAAAATGTAACATTTACAATTCTATTGTTTATTGTTTCAAGAAGATGATAACAAAACTATCGGTTTCACTGAACGTAAATGAAATACAAACAAACCTGGAGATAATTTTTCATCAGTTCTCCGTGAAAAAATACACAAGAACGCGGGGTTTAACCTCGAAATTGATATATTTTACTTAAATTCGTATTAAGTAAATAGACAAAACATTTACTACGCGTTAACAAAATAGATATTCAATTTCTATCGCTGGTAATGCCATCTGTTTGTGTCGGGATATGAAACTACTAAATTATTGATGGAAAATTTAACATAAATATTATGATTGCGTGGAATATTATACTATTAATAAATATTCAAATTTGTTATTAATATTAATTGAAATTTTATCAACAAGTGTTTATTATATTTATTTAGTAAATAAGGTACATTTTAATCCCATATTTGTTTATTATGTACATCAATCAATAAAACAAATATTAATGTAAAATTATAGCAGAAAAATCTGATGTGGCCAGCACATTACCTTCCGTCTATCCTATATATTATGTACAAATTCCATACATACAGTAAAATTATTGAAAGATGTCCGATCAAGGTCGTCTACGAATTGTATGAATTCAGATTTTTGCTAATATATATTACAGTAAAAGCATTCAAAATTCAAAAATAAGTCAACTGAAATAATAAATAAACTTACGTTACAGCGAAAATATTATCAACAACGAGCATCGTTCTAAAGTGGAATGTCTTATCTTAGTCGAAACATTATGAATTTTTGAAAGACACGTGTGTTATCCATTCTTATCGCACACTCTTAAAGCCTTTGCAAAAGAAAGAGATAAATGTATGCCTATTTGTTAATTCTTTCGTGATACAGATGACCTTAATCGGACATCTTTTAAAATTTTTACTGTAATTCCAGTAAAATTATTTCATAAACAAACTATTCTTTAGCTTTTCTCATTCATTATTTTTTCTTCCACTCATTTCTGTTTTGCGTGTCGTCCTCATTCAGTTACTTTTTTCTCAAGTCTTTCGCAATACAGTCCTTCCATCTTATCTTCGGTCTTCTTCAGTTTCTTCTACCGTCTATTACTAAACTATTCATTCTTCTTCCAATGTATTCTTCATCTTTCCTCATGACATGTTCAAACCAATGTAATCGTCTCTCTTGTACCTTTCTAGAAACTTTATCACTCGAGCCATTTCCCTTACCTTTCATTCTTTACCCTATATTTCCGTATCTTCCCAACATTTATTTCAACGTCCTCATCTCTGCCAATTCATTTTCTTTCCACTTTTGAAGTATAAAATGCAATCAAATCGTATAGAGAATAATATATTCTTTAAAATAACGTTAAATGTCAATAAATGATATTTAACTGCGTTTTTTTAAGAAAAACTGTTAAAATCTTCAATTGAGGGTACTTCTGGTGGATCAATTATAACCCAAATCATGTCTGTATATGGATATAAACTTGAGGAATACAAAAAATTAAAATTTTTGGAATCGTGGTAATTGAGTTATGCGATCCGAAACACACACACACACACACACACACACACACACATACCGACATCATCGTAAAAATAGTAATTTCGTATTCTAGGGACCCCAAAACGGCCTTATTCATTAGTAACTCACTACCGAATTTTTTGACCTAAGACAATACCTTCCTTATCTAACGGTGACGGAAGGTAAAAATTGATGAAGCAATTGAAGATTGTTTGACAAAATTCGGAACCAAAACTTTAAATTTTAAGGAACAACTTTTCTTTGTAAACATTAAAATTTAGGTAATTTGATTCTATGAATTTATAATTTATTAAAAAACAACAAAACATCTGAACTTGCGTGATTAAAACATTCGGCATATCGCTTCGTGATTTAACATCACACGCGTTTCATTATGAACACTATATCAAACTTGTATCCATATAGATATTGAAATTGGATTCTAAGGATCTTAAAACGTGGTCATTTGCCAAAATCTCGATATGCAATTTTTAGTACGATCCTTATACCTTCCTTACCAAGGGTAGCGGAAGATAAAAATATATGGTCTCATTAAAAATAAAAAAGTTTGGCCCCATATTTTGAAAAACCACTGGTCGACAAAAATGAATTTTATCTTCTTTACAGTTGTCTTGTGAAATAGAAATTGTTTGTCTATTTAACCGTCTTTGTAGCACTTATAGTTCTCAAGATAGCCCTTTTAAAATGAGCATTCTGTATAAAATACGTGAATGCAAGGAACAAATGCTTTTTAATAATAAGAGTAGGTACCTACCTTTGTATAGTTTACCAAATATAAATTGCACAAGATTACGGTTATGTCTTTATTTTATAGTGGAAAATATTTCATTTTGCATAAGGATAATAATACACTTCCATCTATTTTACTGTACAACTACTTTAATTAAAATGTTTTGTTTTATTTGGAACAAAAGTTCTAATGTTCTATGAGTATTAAATTCTAACTTGTAACAATTTAATAAAATGAATAGGAATTATATAGTCTTTTGTATATTCTCGTAGTTCGTAGTATAAAATTTTGTTTCATATATTCATTCTAAATAGAAGTATAAGTATTATACTCATAATAATTAAAGAACAGTATTATTTGAACCAGTATTTAGTTTTAAAATAGAAATATGCCAATGTACACTATTCCTATATTTCACAGAAAAACTGTAATAAAAAAATCATGACTGCAGTTTACATTGTACATCTATAATTCATGAAGAATTATTATTGTGTCTAGTTTGTTATTATGTTATAGATGCATTTGATAGTGAAAATTTATATTTTGTTTTAAAAAGCTTTTGTGTTCAACTACTACTAATAACATTTTTATGGGTTTAATTCATGTTTATGTACACATAAAAATAATAGTTAGGTCTATCATTAAAATTTATACTGTGCGTTCCGGAATATACGGAATTCATTCTACCTTTTGAACTTGGACAGCACGCAGGGACGGACTAGGGACTGAGCAGTTGTTCAACGCGTTTAGATATTATGAAGCGTTAGTACCCGTGGATTGCGCATTAAACATTTACTCTGTAATGATTTTCAACCGATAATGATACAGTTACGACGATGCATAGAGCTTTCAGGCTTTAATATTTATTTAATAAGAAATGGAATTGTTCCAACGATCCAATTGCTTTTGTATAAACTACTTTAAATGGCATAAAAGTTGTCTATATCAACTACTACTCTATTAATTAGAAAAAGTATAAATATTTCAACAGTTTAATAATCGTATTTAATTTATAATAAAATAGGTCAAATTTCAAATTTGTAGCCAAATATATTATTAAATATGTAATATCCTTTCCAAAATGATATTACTAAATTTTGTTTTCCGGAACATTTAGCCATATTTATAATTCAATCATCAAGAACAGTTCTCTCGAGGAACGGTTGGGATAATTACATATAATATTATTATCAAACTACATTTTCCGTCACGCAACATATATTAAAGAGAAAAATTATATTTGCCTGGGGATATGCAGAAATATCTACAATTTTCGTCAAAACAGTTTAAAATATAATACATCACACGATTGTTTGGTATGTATACGCATATTTAAAAAATCTGTTGTGGCCAGCACAATACCTCTCGCCACAAATTTCAAGATTTTCTAAGTTCACGTGGTTAATTTGTCACCAGGAGTGTGAAATTTACTTGTCGAGGAAAATAAACCACATGGAATAGGAAAATTACGAAATTTAGAAAGAAAAATTATGCGGGCCCACATATCTGCTTGTCAAGGCCAACAAAGTCACCTAACTGCTCGCGTCGTATTGTATTTAACATTTCTTGTATACTTACACTACACCAAAAATTCTACTTATATCTATTCTTTATATATAATTTTTTTAAATTTAAATTCATTCTATGAAGAAATTTTGCCCTACTCGTCTAATTTTTCGAGATGTTTCCAATTCATTGTCGGGATTAACAGTATTTCTGAATGGTATATGTAATATACCTATAATTTTAGATATTTAACTATTAATACAATAAGAAATAATATAATGTATGTACTTCCCAGAAAAAAATCTTCAGTAAGGTCTTTGGATTTTAGACACTGACATTTATCTGTCAGTTACAAACATTTTATTTTTTTAATTGGTTATATTTCTTTATCTCTAAATCTATAAAAGATATAATAAAATATTTATATGTATCATATAGAGAATTTACTCTTCTTTAATACAAGCAAGAACAAATTTTCAATAAATAATATTTAGAAGTTTTTTTTTAAGAATCTGCTACTTCCGGTTGTCCAATTGTTACCAAAACCTTTTCAGCTCTTTCCAGTAATGTTCGATTAATAAATACGTAGTTAAACAGATATTAAGTCTTACAGTTTTTGATAAATCGTCCTTCCAACACACACACACAGACATCATTGAAATAATATTAAAATAGGATTATAGGGACCTTAAAACTTGCTTAATCATTAAAATCTGGATATACGATTTTTAGCATGAATCCTCCTAGCGAGAGGTATTGGTAGGTAACAAAGAAATGCTTGATTACAACAATGAAAATTTGATTACAATAAGAAATAACTAATTACTTATAAAAACAATTATATTATTGTAATCATATATTGTAAAAATAATTTTAAATCAGGAGGGTCGAGAAATTTTTTCGCATAAGGGCCGAAAGTTCTAGTTACGCCACTGTTTGCCTATCAAATCATTCTCCTATCGATTGCATTACATTTTGAGCTATTTAGGTATGTGGAATACTTCGAATCCATCGTTGCATTACGAAAATAAATGACAGGTTGGTTGTTAGTTATAGTATTAATAATAAACTTAAACCTTATTTATTTAGCTTATGGCATACATTCATCACAATTTAAATATATCAAGATGTTGACTTGGTTAAGATGGTAGAAGGCGGCTTTCAATATGATGTAGTATTGTCTTGTTTGCCCAAGTAGATCGCCGGAAGGTCTAGTCGCTACCAGTATGTTGGAGCTCTTGCGATGAATGTAATGACCAGGAGATCTCGAGGATTGTCTGGTCGCCGATTTCTGCTAGTTCTTTAGCGTTACCCAGGGTGCACCACGAGGAGGCGAACTAGCTTTGCACCCCACTTAAACCTTTATGCACGAATAACCATTCATTACCAAATACTTATGATTCATCCCTGATCTAAATTTCTGGTTAATTTGCAATGGATGTAAAGTACCTATTCATTTATTTTTGACACAAATTTACGATTTTCCTCAAGCAAATGAGGTTTATTGTTTCGTAAACAACTTTGAACCGCGTATTTTGATACATTTACTCATAGGAATTCCTGCACATAGCTTCAAAGTCACGGAAATTGGTTTCGTAGAAGAATAAAATTCTAGAATAAAATAGTTTTATTTCAAGTACAAGATCCTCTATGACGTCATGAGAAATAAATCTTTTCAGCAAATTTTATACATTTGGATTTATTTTTGAATGGTCAATGTAAATAACAGAACATATTTCATCCTCAAATGTATTATTTTAAAATATTTTATGAAAAATAAACTAAATTTAATTTATATCGTCAAAATATACAAAATGTTAGCGAGAAACTAAACGAAAGTGTTACATTTTGACAAGTTAGGATAATAATAAGTTTTAGAGTTAATCTAAGCGGGTGAACAAAAAATATAAAATTCAATAAATAATAATAGACAATTTTACTCCAAAATTTTGCTACGTTCTGTGCAATCTGAGTTGATACAGACATTCTTTGGTGGTTTTATACTACTTATTACTGATTCCACTAAATATAATGAAACAAATAATTAAACTGTTACATTATTGTAACCCTGCTGGTCAGTGCCGGATTACCCAATAGACAGACTAGGCAATTGCCTATGGGCCCCGCGCCTTTTAAGGGCCCCGCGCCCCGCTACATTAGATTAAAATAATATTGATTTGATTTTGAGATTTTTTTTATTACAAACAAAGAAATCCTTAAATAAAGAAATTTTGATTACAACAAAGAAATGCTTATTTACAATATTACAATAATGGAATCTTGATTACAACAATAAAAAATGTCAATTGATATTACCAGACCCTACTGTTAAAACTCGATTTTTATAATACCAATACCAAATACTAGTGTTTACCATTTTATGTTGATTTTCGTAATAATTCTTTTGCATAACGATTAATGAAGGGCTTACTGTAATATGCCACAAAACGAAAAATTCGTAGTAATAGAGTTTATGGTTTTTCAACTTAAAAACCATTTTTAAAAAGAGTTATAGGTAGATTACTAACACGTATACTTTAGTAGAGCTAGAAAAACAACGAAAAACCTTTAAAAAAAATACTTATTTCAAAATAAATTTATTAAAAAAAACCATCAAAGATTTCGCTATGTACTTTAAAATTGAGAATATATATATTCGTTTATTTATATTTTATATTAATTTGTTTAACAGTATGCTATTTTTTTTTATAATAAAATTATTTTATTAAAATTGTTGGGGGTAAAATCGTAAACTTATTAGGAGGAGGGGGGGACGAGATTTCGATTGCCTAAGGGCCTCCACATAGTTTAATCCGGCACTGCTGCTGGTACGAGCAGACTCGAGACTACATATGTATACTAAAAACAAAACGTTAGCTTTTTTGTGAGAGGATTATCTGACGGGGTGCAGAGTGCAGGGTGTAAGGCAACCATAACCAAATATCAACTCTGCACGTAGGCTTGCTATAACTTTTAGAATTGTTAACCGATAAATGTCAGGACTTCTGACATCTAGACTAAACACATGTTGTTATAAACAAATGATAAATGTTTCTAAACAAAAGTTTGACTAACAAAGATAACAGAGTTCAAATTTTGTTCCTGATGAAATTATAATTATATCTCTCTTTCTCTCTCGGTGTGTGTGTGTGTGTGTGTGTATATATATATGTGTGTATGTATGTGTGAGGTTGTTGTATGTACTATTTCTTAAATTCTATAAGACTAAAGACCTGTGTAACTACGGATTCCTCAATCTAACATTAATGGGAAGAGTTGAATATATTCTGTTAACAACTGGACAACCGAAAGTAGTAGTATTTTAACAAAAATCTTCTAAATATTATTTTTTGAAAGTTTGTTAATACAAATATTAAAAATTGAAATTCTCTATCATATAAAAAATACATTATACCTTGTATAGATTTAAAGATGCAGATATATAATCTATAAAATAATCTGCTGTAGTAAATCTAACAGCCTGCTCATAGTCCAAACATCTTCATGGTAACTACTTGACAAATTAAAATGTCTGTAATTGACAGATAAATGTCACTAATGTCAGTGTCAAAAATTCAGAGATAGTACTGAAGGCTTTTTCTGGGAATGATATTTAATATTTCTTGTTGTATTAAAGTATATTACATGAACCCTTCAGAAATAACGTCAATCCCGTTAATGAATAGGAAAAACCTCGAACATTTAGAAGAATAATTAATTTAAAATTATAAAAAATACATAAATATAAAGATTAGGTGTAATTAGAATTTTTTGTTGTACAAGAAATGTTAAATACAATACTTATATATACTGCAATAGAAACGCGCGAGAGGTATTGTGATGGTCACGACAGATTTTTTATAAAAGGTTATAAACTATTGAATTTGACAAAATGGGCGAAGCTGAAATCTTACACGTTAATCTACAATTAAAATTATCATATAAAACGTTGAAATTTCTACTTTTGCATAAAGCAGAACGAAAACTAATAATAATACCAATAACAAAATATTATCATTTTACGCAAGTTTGTATAATAGTACCGGTCATAGTTTAAGTAATATAAAACCCAAAACAAGTGAAACGTCCAAAATACTTTTCAACTAATGCAATTCCCCGAACGTGACTTACAAAACAGCAATAACTCTTGTAGTAAATGAAAAAAGTTTAAGCATCGCTGACAGTGAAGACGCCGTTCTTATAAAAGTTGGATGTTTTCATTATTCCCGCGACCAATCGAACTATAGAAAGAACTAGCGATAGAGAAATATTTCTTGGAAAGATACATATAAACATTACCAATTCATAGCCCGTATTGATTACACTCAGTTCGACTATTTTTTGTAAGAGGGCCAAGGTGAATATAGCCGATGAATTTATACGTTTACCTTACCCTAATGATGATAACTTGTATCGTAGTATTGTGTGAATTCGATTAGAGGGGAAGGTAATATATTTATCCTTGATTTGTGTTTCCGAAAAAAATGGTTCTTTTGTATACGAACAGAAGTCATTACTTTTCGTAGGAAATGTTGTTTTGTTTACAAAAATTCAGTCACTCCTTGTTACTATAAACAACACAAACATTTACAAAACTTTATATTTAGAAACATGCATTACCATTTTATTCCAAAACTCATGCATTTAATGCGAATGTTACTAACAAATCAAGATTACATTTCTACAGTGACAGGCACTTTACATATTCAATATTTGCGAGTTAATGCATAAAGTTTGCAGTAAGCCCTTTTTATTTCCATAAATATGAACAGCGAGCCCTAGCCCTGGGCTAGCCCTTTCAGGGCATTTGAAGCGGCCACTTTACAACCCGGAACAAACACAACTGAACAATAAAGGATAAAATGATGGAACCGCAATTCAGACAAGAATATATTTACACAATATAATTCAAACCGTTGTGTATTTCATATTTGATGGAGAAAGGGAATTAAAGGGATTGATTTTTGTGCTATTTGGTGTAGGTGGAAGAATGAAAATTTTATTAAATGATTTCAAGGTTCAATTTGCAAAATTAATAAAATTCTGTTTGTAATTTTAAGATAAGATCAATATAAATACGAGAAACAATATAAATGAGTTAAAATGTAAGGCTAATTATAAGCTAATTTTTTAGGAACCTTCTTGATATGTTGCTATAATAATGAAGACTTAAAATTCCAGGTTGAATTTTTCTAACAAAAATTTACTACATTATATATAAATCTCTAAGCTCTGAGCATACTACCTCTAGTGAAAGTGACTTTATTAACCAGGGTTGTTGTAAAATTATCCAGCCCAAAAAACTCACAAGGATTTAAAAATAATCTGTTATGGCTAGCACAATACCTTCCGTCAATCCTGTGTATTATGTATAAATTCCATACATAAATTTTCTTGCAAAATATTCTAAATTTCCAGTAAAATTATTTAATAAACAAACCTTCTTCTTTAGCATTCCCCATTCGTTAGGGGTCGCCATTTTTTATTTTCTTCTTCCACTCATTTCTGTTTTACGTGTCGTTCTCATTCAGTTCCTTTTCTCTCAAGTCTTCCGCAATACAATCCTTCCATCTTATTTTTGGTCTTCCTCTGTTTCTTCAACCTTCTATTACCAAACTATTCATTCTTCATCCAATATATTCTTCATTTCTCCTCATGACATTTTCAAACCAATGTAATCATCTGGCTTGTATCTTTCTAGAAACTTGTAACACTAGAGTTAATTCCTTACCTATCTTTCCGTGTCTTCACCAACATCTACTTCATCATCCTCATCTCTGCCACATTAATTTACTTTTTATTTATACTGACATCTGTCAATTTCAATTGTATGAATATATTAGTAATTTCCATGTTTAGCATAGTTGACTGATTCCTATAAAATTTTCTTTATTTTTTAAAATTTAAACTTTGTATTGATCTATTTTTCAAACTAATTTTTCATATGACCCGGTTTGATATTTAAATTTATTTTAAGCTTCATATTCATAAGTCTATAAATAGAAATATATCTCGAAGCACATCTACTTTTTACCAATAAAGCATAATACGAATTCCAATAAATATTAAATTTGAATCTTTTATGTCAAATATACGTAAATTGAAGTTTTATTGATGAAAAATATGATAATTTTATTGCTATTATTTTTTTTTTGAATCGTACTTTCTTGCAAATCTCTGATATGTTAAAGACCGAACTGGTAACAATATGATATGAAGCACAGTAGGTACAATATTTTCATTATTGTGTACAATAACAAAATATACATCTTTTATTCAAAAAATAATTATTTAATAATTTATTCGATTATCGAATATCGTATAAGTAATTAGGGCGTCATAAATTATATCTTTGATCTTTTTATGCTATTATCAGTTCATATTTTCAGGTTAATCTCAGTTTCTAATGGAAAATAAATAATATATAATAACCCCGTGTTAGATGAAATTTATGTGAACAATATCATTGTTATCATTGTGCTTCTTACCTGGAAAAAAGAAATAAAAACTTTAAAACTAGAAAATATTACAATAATATTGTGACAAACTTGGACTACTTTTATTGGAAAGATATTGAAATAAAAATAAAACAGAAAATAATATAAATGTAAATAAAGTAGCACATATCTCTTGGGGACGGGATAACTCATGCGTAAACAGACTACATTTATATGAATATATTCGTTCATATATACATGGTATATGTTCGATTTATTCACGTTCATATTTTTGTAAACTAATAACTAATATTTATTGCTAGTGTTCTAAATTATCGACGAGTTTTCTACTAATTCTCTGTTGTATTTAAAGATGATGTACGAATTATAATACATTTTTACCTCTAGCTAAGAGAGGTATTGGATTCATGCTAAAAATCGCATATCCAGATTTCAATGATGAAGCACGTTTTAAGGTCCGTACAAACCGATTTTAATATTTTTACGATGATGTCTCTCTCTCCCGCTCTCTCTCTCTCTCTCTCTCTCTCTGTGTGTGTGTGTGTGTGTGTGTGTGTGTGTGTGTGTAAGTGTGCGTGTGTGTATGTGTGGGGATGTATGTGGAGATGTTAGAAGGACGATTTCTCAGAAACTATAATACTTAATATCTGTTTAACTACGTATTTCTCAATCGGACATTCCTGAAAAGAGCTGAAAAGGTTTTGGTAACAATTGGACAACCGGAAGTAACAGATTCTTAAAAAAATCTTCAAAATATTATTTTTTGATCATTTTTGTTCTTCCCAGTATTAAAGAAGTAAATTCTCTATCTGATACATATAAATATTCTATAGAAATATAAGGTATATAATAATCTATTGTAATAAATATTACAGCCCAAATAATGTCATAGAAACCAATTAAAATATTAAAATCTTTGTAACTGACAGATAAATATTGGTGTCAAAAATACGGAGACATTACTGAAGATTTTTTCTGGGAAGTACACACATTATATTATTTATTATTGTATTAATAGTTAAATATTTAAAATTATAGGTATATTACATATACCCTTCAAAAATACTGTCAATCCCGACAATGAATTGGAAACATTTCGAAAAATTAGAAGAGTAGGATAAAACTTCTTCATAGAATGAATTTAAAAAAAAAATCTAAATATAAAGAATAGATATAAGTAGAATATTTGGTGTAGAGTGTAGGTATACAAGAAATGTTAAATACAATAGGGCGCGAGCAGTCATGTGACTTTATTGGCCTTGACAAGCAGATTTGGGGACCCGTGTCTGAATGATAACTAGTAAATAGTACATAGATGTCAAATATCATAATTTCTCATTCTAAATTTAGGATTTTCCAATTCCATGTGGTTTGTTTTCCTCGACAAGTAAATTCCACACTCCTGGTGACAAATTAACTATGTGAATTTAGAAAATCTTGTAAAGGCCGACAATGTCACATGACTGCTCGCGCCCTATACTTTGTAACCAAAAACGGAAGTGGCAAGATTTTTTAAATATACCTGAACATAACCTAACCTAAAACACAATTTTGTAATTATACCCTTCGTTAACAATCGCCCAGTGTAGCATCGCGCACTTGTCCTCCTCCTCTTTGCTTTCTATCGACGACATGAACGCTTATCCGTTCATCGTCACCAATGGTGGGCAGCGAAGTCATTCACACAATCTTGCACACAGCTTCAGCACCAATCATGCGAATTCGAAGGCAGGGAAAAGGGATCGAACGGAAATTGAACGAGAGATGTGATTTCCCCAAAGTTAATTGCATCGACTATTTGATTACAGATTGAGTGACCGAGAAAGGTTTGAACTTGTGATGGGAACATTGGAAGTGGTGGTGGTGAAGGAGAGGAATTTACTAAATTTGTGGCTGTGGAAACAAATTGCTGTTTGGGAGGAATGCTTTGCTGAATATTAAGTTATAATGGATATTTGAATTGTTGTTCCCCGTACCTATATTTGATGGATAGGTCGCGAGAAGTCACGTGGCTATGTTTACACAGGGAAGCAGGGCTTTAATATAAATGACCCATGTATTAGTATGTTTGAAGTTTGAGGTTTTTCGTATATAAAAATCTGATGTGGCCAACACAATACCTCCCGTTTATATTTCGAATTTTAAATGGCACAAATATTACGCCTGTCGTGCACTCTCCACGCCAGCAATAAGTGCTCGTGAGGTGAGATCTGGTAAACGCCCGCACGGTACAAATAAGTCATCATCCTTACCGAAATCTGTGTATACAAAGCAGATTAGCAGACCCAGCAATGGGTAATATGGCGTGATGATATATTTATTTATTTATATACTTAACAATATTCATTGCTGACGTGGAGAGGGCACCACAGGGGTCAATTGTGTGCCATTTCAAACTCTAAAATATAAGTAAGTAATCACGTACTTCGAGTGCTGCCGCACTCGCACCGTTTTAGGGACAAAATGCCCTCTTCGGTGTTGGTTTTATTTATTTTGGTAGTGTGTCGTGCGATATTCTGTTTGTGTGTTTGTCCTTTTCTTTTTTGTTTTTTTTCTTTTTCCGTGTTTTATTATCCTCTTCTTTTTAATATTTTCCATTCTTCTTTCAGTTTTGTTTTCTGTCTTCAGCTTATTTTCTTAGGCCGATTGGTGTGTCTTCTAAAACGTCAACTACTTCCTCCTCCTGGTCTTCAAGCGATTGCAATATATGGCGTCGGTCAGAATCGAACCCATTCCTCAGATTCGCGTGAAGTGACGCCTTGTAAATGCCCGCACGGTACCAATATGTCATAATTATTACCGCCATTTGTGTACAAAGCAGATTGGCTCACCCAGCAATGGGTAATATGCCATGACGATATATTTATTTCATTTATTTATGTACTTACCCATATTCCTACATATTTACTTATGCTGGAAACTGAATTAAGTTCCTTTCCATAAAACGTTACTATTATTATTTAAAAAAATTAATTTGTTAACAGTGACATATATCTGTCAGTTACATGCATTTGATATCTAAACTGTGTTACCATAGAGTAGTGTTTAAATCGTAGGCTCCGGGATTAAAATTATAGATAGTTTTATATATTTATCCATAAAATATATAGCAAAAGTATTAATGCAGTCCAGTAAAAAATTTAATAATCTTTAATTTTTATATAACATAAATCTCGAAAAAATAATATTTAAAGGTATTTTTCAAAAAAAAAAACTATTTGGAGCTTCCAGTAAAGTACCATTTTCGGTTATCTGATTTACTCCAAAATCTAATGGCATCTTTCCATATAAGAGTAAAGTGGAAAGCCAAAGTTTCAAAATGTTTTGAACGATGGTATTTGAATAAGAGCGTAAAAAGGATACACACACACACACACACACACACACACACACACACACACACACACATACACACACACACACATACACACACACACACACACACACACACACACATACATACATACATATATACAGACATCATCGTGAAAATGTTAAAATTGAATTGTAGGGCCCTTAAAACGTGATCATTTACCAAAATCTCGATATGCGATTTTTAGCACGATCCCTATTACCTCCCTTACCAAGGGTAGCGGGAGGTAAAAATTAAAATTTATTTTGAGCTATTCGCCACAAAAGTATATTTCGTTTAATCATTTATTAAATATTGAGAAAAAAAATTGTGATTACCTATTATTTTCCGAGAGAAATAATTTGTAGTACAACATTAATGATATCACATTTAAAATCTACTTTTTTACATTTTCTTAAGAGCCTTTCTTGAAGAAAATTTCCCACTAATGCAATGTATAAATTTCCGCTAAAACGTCCCATTTTACTGATATTTAACACCAGCGGGATTTAATGTTCCCGAGTGAGTTTCGCGATCCACGATAACTTTTCATATTCCGTTAGAAATCCGAGGGGGATTTCTACAAATCAAGGAATATCGCACTTACAAAAATTCAAATATTCTCAAATAATTCTTTGTCGGTTTCACTGAGTATGGGAATTATTTACCGGTGTCGGAGTGAGATAAATAATGAGAACCCTTTGAAATGCTAAAATTGTAAGAGCAGGCCAAAGTGATTATTATTCTTTACTGAAATATGCACAAAAGGAATTTGTAATTCTACTGTATTATGTGATTATTTTGGGTAACTTTGTTGTCTATGTACATGTAGAATAGGCAGACTTTAATAAGAAATTTAATTGTTTAGGACGGACTACTAAAACTATTTTATGCAACAATAATACATTTTAGTTTGTGTTATGTATGTTTTATTAAACCCAATATATCGGCAACATACACTGCTGCCTTTTTCAGGGATAAATTTAAATAAATAATAACAAAACAGTAACAACAAGTAGCCAAGGTACTAAACACTAAACCAGCAATGGCGAACCTAAGACTTATGGGTCAGAGAGTGACCCACGAGGCAATTTGAGCATACCTGCATGGATTTTCAGAAAGTTTAACCAAAGCGTTGTAAATTATACAAAAAAAAAAAATTCCAATCTTGAAAAAATGTAAAAAAATATTACCAAACTATTATTTTTATTATTTTATTATTTTTATTTAGTCTTAAAACTGAATTTGGTAATAAGATTTTTCAGTTGGTAGAATATTTATAATTTAGAAAAGTATTATAAGAACTTCGAATTAGATTTATAGACAAAAATTTGAAAAATTTATAAAAAATAAATAAAAGCATATGCTTACCAAATGAGTTTTGATAATTAAACAAAAGAAGAAGTGTGGAATTCTTTGCCCAACATATTTATTTACATGAAAAATTTAGCAAATGTTATATTAACAATGTCCGCATCAAGTTATTCCTGAGAACAATTTAATGAATTACGTAAAATGGTCTAAAAAAACCTAACTGTGTGAGATTATAGTAAGAATAAATGATGTTTGAAGTTTCTAGTATTTGTATATAATGCACAGAATTGACGCTGGCCCAGTTGGTGGCGGCGCCATCATGTTCAAGTCCTCTCTTGCAGCAATCGCCGCCGAAGACGTCCGAGTAAACCGATCCCTGCCGACAAAAAGGACTTGACTTTGATGGCGCCGCCACCAACCGGGCCAGTGTGAATCCTGTGTATTATATACAAATACTCGAAATTTCATTCAAACAGCATTTATTCTTACTATACTTATTATTATTTGGTTGTCGTTTTTTAGAGAAAATGGATGGGTGTACGCTCTTTGAATTTTTTGTACGATGTTTAATAAATTAACAATGTTTTGTACGAATGTATTTTGTGTACATGAATTGTAACAATCTGTTAGATTTTACTACCCTAAGAAGATGCAAGGGTGCATCGAACCGTTGGTAGTAAGAATAAATGCAGTTTGACTGAACTTTCGAGTAATTGTTAACACCTAATCCACATCACAGTTGATAAATTACCCACAATGTACAACATGTACTAAGAATTCGTCATTAATGCAGTATATTACAAAATAATAGGTACACCCTTATTTTCTAAATACAAACGAACACAAATTAAAGTTAGTGTAGATTGTAGGTTAACTAGCAAAAATAATAATAGTTTTCATGGGAAACGAATTTTTCATGTTCATCTCTCGATTTTTCGATTTTTGAATAAATTATAATGCTACTTACAAGTTCACAGCACCCTGTTTGTCAAATTACTGTGATGTTATAAACTGCACTAAGTAGTGTATTAGGTCAGGGGGGCAATTTTGTAACTAGAAGCGATGAATAAGCGCCATCTTATTTTCTATTCATATGACTGATTTCTATCGTATTGTGTACACTGTACATATTCAGTACTAATCTGACATTTGTTCAAATTTCTCGCGTAGGGAAATTTTTAGTTCATTTGAAAAGTAGCATTATTTGAAGTTATATCATATTATTTTGTGATTATATTTCCTTTATACATCGTACACATGTTTTTAGAAACGATGAATATTTTAATTAATTTGCAATAGAACAAAATAAATAAAAAATAATAAATACAATCAATAACAAACTACACACTAGGTAAAATAAATCAGCCGATAACTTATGCTTATTCATAAGTGAATATCGTATTCATGAGGTCCGGATCAGCTGAATACGTATTCAGTCGGAATAAGGTAAAATGACTGACAAAAAGTAGTGGGGATTATCTTATTCAGTATGAATTGTATTCGCTATCGCTTTCGAGTTACAAAATTGCCCCCCAGGAGGTAGTTACAGTCTGACAACTTAGAACACACAAACGAATACATTTTTCACAAAAATTATAAGTTCGTGCTGCTAGAACCATACAAACGAACGGTCTGTGTTTGAGATTAAATATTATTCTTAGTATTAAAAATTTGTATGGCTTCTCTAATTAATCTGTTGTTGAGGCTGATTCAATTTGATCGATCGCTGGTATTCATTCGGTCTTGTAGAAATAGTTCTATCAGTCTGGTCAATGTACACTTTCCTTGCAGACCCAAGAAATCTGGCAAATATAGCATCACGGTTTATTACCTATTTTTATGTGTATTAATTTGGTTTATTCACAAATTTTGGTAATGGAAAAATGCGCCGGGCACGCTAAAATTATTAAGAATAATATACATAGTTTGGGCATGTGGAGAATGGCGAATCAACGGCTTGTTAAGCGTATATATCTTGGTGAAGTTGAGGGTTATCGATTGCGTGGCCGACCAGTGTGTAAGTGGATGGATGTGATTGGTAGGGTGCTTAAAGAGAGAGCGTTTCCAAGTGTGAAGAGAAGAAGAGCATGTATGAATGCGATTATGAGTGTGGCCGAGGCGAAAGAAGTCTGCTTAGATAGGAATGTGTGGCGAAGGATGATTGTTTCCTAACTATTATTGTGATCTGGATGCGGTATTTCTCTACCGAAAATCGGTCACTTTAATATGTTTAAGAGTAAGGATTTGTTGTATGATGTTGATGTTATTCTTATTGTTATCGGGTTTGTGCGAACCCACTACGTGGGACACGCGTGATTTTATGTATGTATGTATGTATATACATAGTTCTATAGGTAAATGAACGACTGTCATTAATTTCAGGTTGTTCATCTTCATGTCGCAATTTATCATCTGCAGCATCGGCCTTCACGATATTTATATTTCTTTTTGCTTTTAGACGTCCTTAATTTATGATGTGTGAAGAGGAGCAGTGACATTATATTAAAATTTTCTTTAATTAACTAATGAGATTTTTTGACGGTCGTGTAAAATGACGCAACGGGAACGTAATTGGTTTTTTTTGACGTGATTGTCTGCCTACACGCACACAAATTGTATTATACCATTTGCTGCTCTTTCACGCTCGTCATATAATGGAGAATTGAACATTTTCAAAATGAAATTTCCAAATTTATGCGTCAATCAATTACCGTAAGATCAAATGATCAATCATTTTTAATGCGAGAGTAGGTACCATTCATTCATTCGTATGAAATTTTTATGAATAGGTATATTGATTAAATATGTTCAGATTGGCAACTTTATGACCATTTGTATAGCACGTTGTGTAACCAGTAAACCAAAAAATGACCATACACTAGATAAAATTACACTTTTGAATATACTTTACTGATCGCAGCGGTATCTGATATCTTCTTAGACAGAGGATGAGTCTGAGAAATTGCCCCCCTTCGCTTTAACTTTTTTACTATAAGAAATAGAAAAAATGGCTCATATAAAAGTTTTAATGTTTTAAATATACTATTTGATGGCAATTCTTAATATTTTTTATAAAGTCAGGTTTAGAAAATACAACTATCAACTCTTATTTTTTAAACAATAACTTATAATTATTTTACTAAAATATAAACCGCCATTTTTATGTCTTTTCAACGTTTATTACTTTTTACCTTCCGTCAGCTCTAGGTAAGGAAGGTATTGATTTTGGTGGTGAGTTTTCATTGAATAAGCACGTTTTAGGGTCTTTACAATACGATTTTACTATTTTTACGATGATGTCTGTATGTGTGTGTGTGTGTGTGTGTTCGTATGTGCGTGCGTGTGTGTGTGTGTATGTGTGTGTGTGTGTGTGTGTGTATGTGACCGCTTTTTCGTGCACGATATCTCCAATACTAGAATTCCAAAAATTACAATTCTTGCATATTCCTCTTCCGTACAACCTTATGCAGACTTGTTTAGATTTTGGTTATAATTGGTCAACCGGAAGTATCCTCATTTAAAGATTTTAACAGTTTATCTTGAAAAACTCAGTTAAATTTTATTATAACTTAAAGAATATATTATTCTCCATTCGATTTGATTGCATTTTATATTTCATATTCAACAGATATGGAGTTAAAGATTTATAAAGATTATAAAAATTATAAAATTTCATAAATCAGCCAGCTGTGCTAGCTTAACCATGGAGACTGCTAATATATTCAGGTAATTCAAATTGACAGATGTCAATATCAATAAAAAGTAAATGTTGAAAGAATAAGGGAAATAAGTCTAGTGTTGGGCGTTTCTAGAAAGATATAAGAGAGACGATTACATAGGTTTCAACATGTCATGAGGAAAGGTGAGTATATTGGAAGAATGAATAGCTTATAACAGAAGTTGGAAAGAACATAGGAAGACCAAATATAATATGAAAGGAGAGAAAAGGAACTGAATGAGGACGACATACAAAACAAAAATTAGTGGAAGAAGAAAATAAAAAATAGCGACCCCCTAACGAATGGGAAAAACTAAAGATGTTAGTGTCAAGTGCAATGCGAATAGTTTGTTTATGAAATAATTTAACTGGAAATATAGGATCTTTTGCAAAAAAATTATGTGTAGGGCGAGTGCAGTGACGTGACTTTGCTGACTTTGGCGAGCAGATAAGTGGACCCGTGTCAAAATGACGGCTATTAATTACGTCCATAACTGACAAATGTCGTAATTTTTCATTCAAAATTTCATGATTTTCTTATTTCATGTGGAATATTTATTATCAGGGGTGTGGAATTCAGTTGCCGAGAAAAGGAATCATAAAATACCAAAAAAATAAATGTTGAATGAAAAATTTTGACATGAGGATGACCCGCAAAATAGAAATAAATGGAAGAAAAAAATAAAAAATAGCGATCCGTAACGAATGGTAAAAGCTAAAGAAGAAGAAGATGTTAGTGTCAAGTGTCATTTGCATGAAATAATATTACTGGAAATTTATAATCTTTTGCAAGACATTTTATGAATGGAATTTGTACATAATACACAGGATTGACGGAAGGTATTTTGCTGGCCACATCAGATTTTTTTGTTTATAAAATGCGTTAAATATGTAACAAACAAATGTATTTCTATTTGATTTTATCAGAGCACTACTGAGTTTCGATTCAAAAGTTTTATTCGATTTTAACCTACCCGTTTTTCCATAAATCACATTAAAACTTAAAACCGTCCCAAGCGTCATACATTTTACATCCATCTAAAGTTGGCGAAGCTTCGAACTTATTCCTCGGTTTTATATTCACCTCGGCTAACACCTGGTAATTTACTTTTGCTTAGATTGTTTGTATGGATGAGGCGACAACGCAATTTTCAGAACATCCCGGAGTTGCCAACAGATCAATAAACGTAGATGTCGATTGTCTTCTTGCAGTTTAACGTTAGAGGACCGACATTGTTTGCGGAGAAGAACGTTAAAGTTTTAAATGAGATCGTTAGCTTTATTTGGTTCTTTTGTTAACGGAAGTTGGGGAAAGAATTTAGAAGAAAATGTCACTATTTGGGATTTAATCTTCCAGCGAAAGTAAAACTTTACGTTAGTCAATAATTTGATAGATGAATCATGATATTACAACCAGACTTGTAAGGATGTTTTACGAAGAAAATAAATAAAATTCTGATAAAATGTTTGGATAATTAATACGAAGTTGTCCCAATAATTCAAAGTTTAATTAGGTACATTTATCGTCTATGTAAGTTTGGTAGAAGGTAAAATGTACCTGACAGCTCCTGAGATCGGGAAACTGACTGCTGGAGTCCTGGAGCAATAATTTCTTCCAGAAACTAAGTTAGGATTATGTTACAATGTTTCTTATAGGTCGCAGTTCAAAACGCTTAAAGCTATCGTTTCCATAATAAAAACAACAAAAGCAGAGCCGGTTTTGTTATGAATCAGAAGCCCCTATATTTTGGAGACTCCAATCACAGAAAACTGCAATCTTGCTGTTTTTTGTGCTCCAATATAAATAATTATTTATTAATTTCTATTTATATGGGATCGCTTTGATAAGTGCGTTAAATAACCACTTTGGACGGGCTTGTTTCAAGTCCAACCAATATTAAATTTGAAAATTATATCTTCCGTTAATCCTGTGTTTTATGTATAAATTCCAGTAGAATTATTTCATAAACAAATTATGCAAATTTTACTTGACACTGGCATCTTCTTCTTCTTCTTTAGTTTTTCCCATTCGTTAGGAGTGGCTATTTTTTATTTTCTTCTTCCACTCATTTCTGTTTTGCGTGTGGTTCTCAGTCAGTTCCTTTTCTCTTAAGTCTTCCCAATACAGTCCATCCATATTATCTTTGGTCTTCCTCTGTTTCTTAAACCTTGTATTACTAAACTATTCACCTTCCAGTATATTCTTCATCTCTCCGCATGACATGTTCAAACCAATGTAATCGTCTCCTGTAACTTTTAAAAACTTCAATCTCTCGAGCCATTTCCCTTATCTTTTAATTCCTTACCCTGTTTTTCCATGTTTTCCCCAGAATCTATCTTAACATCCTCATCTTTGTCGCATTCATTTTCTTTTCATTGATACTGACATCTGGCAATTTGAATTATCTGAATATATTAGTAGTTTCCATGGTTAGCATAGTTGGCTGATTTATGAAATTGAATTTAAATTATAATAAATCGTATAGAGAATAATATATTCTTTAAAATTTATATAACTTTAAATGTTAATAAATGATATTTAACTGAATTTTTTCGAAGAAAAACTTAAAAGTTGCAAATGAGGGTATAACATGTATCCGGTGGACCAATTATAACCAAAGTCTAATTACTTCTGCATATGGATTTAAACAAGCGTAACAAAAACACACACGCACACACACACACACACACACACACACACACACACACACACACACACACACACACACTCGAGTAGTGTAAATTTTGATTTGTGATACTCCCAATTTAATAATAAATATTTCTTGCAAAAACTAATAATGCGATACAGTATTATTGAGTTTAAAATTTCTATAATTAAAATTTTGTTATAAATATTTGAAAAAGTTGAAAACAATTTTCCAGTTTCAAATTTAATTAAGGTAAAATTGTTGGCTGGAAGCTTTTAACGGTTACTGTTCAAGGTATATATCAAGGAAACATCTCTCTAAAATTTTATGTAAGTTGCTTTCAATGCAATTTTTATTAGGCGGAACAATAATTCACATACCTTTATGATACAGCGACAATAAAAATGTAAATTGCCCTTTACTGTCCACCATCTTGAACCTGATCTTTTTACTATCGCATTTCTATGTGGTAATATCAAGCGTCATATGAAAGTCGTCTTCTGTTTTGATTAATATCGATTTCTTGTTTTATGTCGAAGTTTACGAGCATATAACGCAATGTCACTGTTGTTCACGGACTAATGCTCTGATACTATCGATATATATTACGAGAAAACAGCGATAGAATACTGATAGCTTGACATTTTTTTATTTGATGGCAGATCTAAATCAAATTTTGTTTCTCTATTCCGATTGTTGTACATTTATATGCAAGTTTTTATGTATGTTTCTATTCTACATTTTAAAACAGAGTTTTTCTTTGGATTATGAAGTCTTGCAAAATACTTTTATTTCACTTGTCATATAAATTAGTGTACGCTATTCTACATTTATGTAAAGTTGCAATATTTTGCATATGGTAATAATATACAGAATTTCTCAATTAATGCACCTTGCATAGAAATCTCGATATTTTCGCTATTTCTTAATTTAATTCTTACAATTTTGTCGTTTGCCCTACAGAAAACCATTTTGCATAATGCAAATACTATGTTTTTATAATTTGTTTAGAAGATGGATGTTTTGGTCAAATGGAAGATGGTTCTGTAAACTATGTATGCATCCGTGAATTAAAAACAATTGAAAACAATGTTAAATTTGAAGTTGGCACCCTGAATACGTGCAATTTATGTAACTCTTTGCCTCATGCGACTGAATAAAGTGATTTAGATCACAACGCTTGTATTTTAGTTCTTCATACAACGGATATTTTTTTAGTTCTTTTTACCAAGTTCAATTTTTTAATTTAATAAATGAATAATAATTTCGCATTTCATGTTACTTTATTACCTCCCGTCGCCTTTAGGTAAGGAAGGTATTGTCTTTGGTCAAAAAATGATGAGTTTTTAATGAATAAGAATGCTTTATTAGGATCCATTTTACTATTTTTACGATGATGTCTGTATCAGGGCATCGAACCCGAACCTGAACCGAACGAAAACCGGACCAAACCGTAACAATTTAGCGAATCCAAATATGTTTTTCAATTGAACCCGAGTCGGAACCGAACCGAGTGTTAAAATTCGGGTTCAGGGTTCAGCTCCGGTTCAGGTTCATTTTTACTTCGAGACGTACGTGTAATTTTTCCTAATTTTTGATAATCGACGCCTGTGTTGTTTGTTTGTGAAAATTGTGTTCGTGTTCTTGTCTTCCGTAAATTCCGGCTCGCAAATTATTTCTAAATAAAGATTGTTATTCCAAAAACATTAATTCAGTTTTCATTAGATTGAACCGCACCCGAACCCATCTCTCAAAAAATAAATTAACCGGAACCTGAACCGAACCCAGTTTTTGGCGGGTACGATGCCCTGGTCTGTGTATGTATGTGTCTGTGTGTGTGTGACGAAAGTATCGGATCGCATAACTTCAATACCAATTCCAAAAATTATTTTTTCGTATTCCTCAAGTTTACATCTAGAAGAAGGAGTGATTAGATCTTGGTTATAATTGGTCAACCGAAAGTACCCTCATTTGAAGATTTTTAGATTTTTTTTTTAAACGCAGTTAAATATCATTTATTGACAACGTTATTATAACTTAAAGAATATATTATTCTCCATACGATTTAATTGCAATTTGTACTTCATATTCAATAGATATAGAGTTAAAGAATTATAAAGATATTAAATATCTTAAATCAGCCAGCTATGCTAACCATGGAAACTGCTAATATATTCATAATTCAAATTGACAGATGTCAATATCAATGAAAAGTAAATGAATGTGGCAGAGATGAGGCCCACAATGTAGTGTTCTTTATTTAGCGTTTTAAATCAAAATAAAACCGTATCAAATAGGTTAATGTCACACCCAACTTATGAAGTTAATATACTTACCTAATAAGCTAATAACATAAATTAATCGAATAATCCACGAAGGCGTATTACTGTCTCATCTATATTCTAATTAGGATAATACAGGACCTAGTTTTCACATTAAATATTCATTATTTCGGTATGATCCGTCTTAAACTATTAATCATTAACACAACTGGGTATTTATTTAAATAGAAATTACAATATAAAATACATAGTTTGGTTGTAGCCATTTGCATAAAAACAAGCAATTAAACTTACCATAACAATTAAAACAACACAACAGCGTCTAATAACAAAAGACGGCCGTGGTCGTATCCCCGGGCTACATATGATTCATGTCCTGCTCCATTGTTTCCCCTATCAAACTTGGCCAAGAAACGGTTGTCGGTCTAAGTACCCTGACACCGAAAAGAGAGAGGGTGCACTCAGACTGTAACGATCTCCAAAGAAGGGCAGAAGGGAAAAGAAGAGTCTAACGACCAGCAGGAATATAGGTCACAGGTAATAAATAGCAGTTAGTAAAGACGTGGGTTCAAATTTAGTTTAACACTTTTGGTTTAAAGCTCCCCAAAGACTACGAGTTAAGAAAATGAAACATAAATATGTAGATTGTGTTAATAGCTTTAAGAAGTGCACTTAAAGAGAAGAATGAAAATTCAACTGGAAGTTTTTGTTTTAACTTATGAAATCTAATGTGGTCAGCATATTACCTCTCGCTATTTAATTTTTATTCTATACAAGAAGTAACAGAAATAAGTACTAAAAAATCTTAATTAAGGTAGTTCACCAGCTACTGTCCAGGCCAAAAATTTGATCTCGCTGAACGTATACTGCGCATTCTACGATAACCCCTCTCTAAAGAAAACTTTTGGTAGGTGACTGTACTTTCTTGTGCCGTATGTCATAAGTATGTACACCCACACCGCTACGAAACGTTGTTAACGGAAAGCTGGCAACGTCGCGCTTTAATCGGAAGGGGGGAACAGTTCTAGCAGAGAGCCGCTGAATCCAGCCGTAGTTTTGACGTGACTTATTCCCGCTGTCAATTTTGACGTATTAAAAATAATATAACAAATTATGTATAGATAAAACATAGTATTTACATTTGCATTTTTTGTATTTTTTATTCATTTATATCTTTGAAAACCATATAACAACGTTATAATAGCTAAATTGATTTTTTGACATTCTAAAAATGACATTTAAATTTGATAACAACTCAAATTTTGTTTCAAAATCTGCCCAAAACTCTAGTTCTAAAACCGGTAATGAGGGCGTGATTTATGTCTGCTGTCATTTAAATGTCATTTTGAGACTGTCAAAAAATCAATTTAGCAGTTCTAACGTTGTTATACAGTTTATCACAAATATAAATGAATAAAACATACATTAAATGCAAATGTAAGTAATATTTTTATCTATATATTATATTAGTTTTACCCTTCCCCCTGACGTAAACATACAGTGTTGCCGCTGCCTCTATCCCTCGAGTTTTTCTGTCGCCGAGTACATTATTTTACACTACAATTACTCTGAAACTGTACGTCAGATCGCTTTCATCGTTTGAAATAACATTCGAAACATATTAAACTACTACATATTAGTTTTTTATTAAAATCTATAGAAGCAAAATGATGCTATTAATCAAAACGTTGGTTTTGGTAGCTTTGGTCCTATGTTTCACGTGTTAAAATGTCTGACTTTCGCGGGGAATAGCTCATTTTCTGTACGTCAGAAGTTTATTAAAAATTAACTGTGCGTGTATTAGATCATTTTTAACACATAGTTAAATTTTTATGAACATCTATAAAACTCGAATTACTGGTGAACTACCTTAACCTGTTGTTTGGTGTGTTGGTCTCGCTAGTATTTTTGTTTCTTCGAATTTTAAACGGTGGAATTCTTCCGGGGCATGCTCTGCAACTGAAGATTTTTCTGGCTGGTTCAATTTGAACGCTGGTGTTCATTCAATCTTGTTGAAATAGTTCTACCGGTCTGGCCAATGTAAACTTTCCCGCAGACACATGGAATCTGGTAAATCCTTGATGACCGAAGAGGGATGACGTCTTTTACTTGTGTCAACATATGTCGAATTTTAACATATGGAGAAAATGAAATGTTCTTCTTACGAAGAATTCTACCAATCTTGTCCGTGACATTTTTGAGATAAGGAAGCGAGGCAAACAATATGCCCCTTTTATTAGCATCCTATAAATTTTCTACAATTTTTGGATTGTCCAACCTGTTATAACATAAAAATTTGACGCATGATTTTTTTGATACTTTATTCGAGGTATTCTATTCTAGCTCTTATCTTTCCCGGTTTGTGTATAGTTTCACAATCTGGAGTATCAGTCAATCTATTCACCAGTTTCTAACTTTTCTTTTATGTTGACATATTCATTCAACCTTTCATTGTATTTCTGTCGCAAGCATTGACGGGTAATGAAATATGTAACATAACTTTGAAGATTTTAACTCAATATCTAGAAGATTCACAAGAAAAAGTTATTAAGAAATATTGTTGCACTCGGCGAGTTCTAACACTGGTTAAATTTAATGTACTTATTTCTGTTACACCCTGTATAAACCTAATTAAATTAAAGTATATACATTAGTACATTTTGATTTCATCATTGATGATCGTCTACATTCTACATTTATACATTCTTTTATTCTTTTTCTTTCCGGAAACAACAGATGTAGTTAAATAATTTATTAAATTTTCCATGCAAAAGTTTTTCTAGAATACATTATATGTTGCTCATATGTACTAAACAATATGAAAACATATGTTGTAAAAATAAATTCATCTGCAAAACAAATTTTTCCAGAAGTTTCGCGAATATATTTCAAAACTTGTATATACAAATTTACAAAATATGTCAAATATTAAAATTTAAACTTGAAATATGAAATTTCAGGACTACCGCATAACAAACTTAAACCGAATTTTAAATTTATGGAATTTTACAGTTATTAAAAATTTTATATATGAACTTCGTGTCATTTTAATAAGAATGATATGATAATAAAAATTTACATTTTATATGATATTTAGATTGCACTCTAAAAACTTGTATAAACTTTTTATTTCTTTTTTACCAACTTATAAAGTGGAACTTTACCGACTGCTACCTACGGTGTATTAATAACTACTATAAGTGTGACAACCTCCAATTTTTTTAGCATATTAGTTTCGGCGATAAATTTGACTTAATTATAATCTTACATACAGCTCTATCAAAAGAAAAATTGATTGAAATGATAGATATATGCCTGGAACATTTCTAACCTTACACGAGATAGAAATAGTGGCCCATTTAAAATGAACACCCTGTACACCGTATCTCCTGAATATCAGTGATAATACCTCCTTAATACGAAGATGGATAAAAATTTGTCGAGAACTTCAATAAATATTACACCAAATTCCTCTGATAACAATAGGTGAGATGATCTAAAACCAATAAAAACTTTCATCCAAAAAGCTTCGCCGAGCCAAATCTTCCATCTCCAGCATTTATTTCTCCGGCTTGCGGCAGATGTCGCTCCGAATTAAACATTTCTTTTAACGTTTTGGGAAAGTAAAAAATTACTTCGAGGCAAGTGTCAAGAAAATTTAATAAAAATAAGTGCGTGTTTAACAACTGTAATTTCTTGTGACAATGTCACGATGTTTTTTTTTCTTGTTTCGTGGTTTAATTTACTACGAAACGAAGGAACAAAAATAAGATGTTTTAATATATTTTCAGGATGTCAATTTAGGAATTTGTTGTTGACAGATGTATTACATAAAAGAATGTGGTCAAATATATAAATTTTTGATGATGTCTGTATGTATGTACATGTGTCTGTGTGTCTGTGTGTGTGTATGTGTGTGTGTGTGTGTGTGTGTGTGTGTGTGTGTGTGTGTGTGTGTGTGTGTGTGTGACGAAAGTTTCGGATCTCATAACTTCAATGCCACGATTCCAAAAATTATATTTTTTTCGTATTCATCAAGTTTACATCCAGAAGAACAACTTATTAAATTTTGGTTATAATTGGTGAACCGGAAGTAGCCTCATTTGCAGATTTAACAGTTAAATTTTATTTATTGACATTTAACGTTATTATAACTTAAAGAATATATTATTCTCTATACGATTTAATTGCATTTTGTACTTCATATTCTCTATACGATTTGATTGCATTTTGTACTTCATATTCAATAGATATAGAGTTAAAGAATTATAAAGATATTAAATTTAATAAATCAGCCAGCTATGCTGAACATGGAAACTACTAATATATTCATATAATTCAAATTGACAGATGTCAGTAGCAATAAAAATTAAATTAATGTGGCAGAGACGAGGATGTTGAAGTAGATGTTGGGGAAGACACGGAAAGATAGGTAAGAAAATAACTCTAGTGTTACAAGTTTGTGAAAGATACAAGCGAGATGATTACATTGGTTTGAAAATGTCATGAGGAGAAATAAAGAATATATTGGATGTAGAATGAATAGAATAGAATAGAATGAAGACCAAATATAAGATGGAAGGACTGTTTTGCGGTAGGCTTGGGCGAAAAGGAACTGAATGAGAACGACACGGAAAACAGAAATGAGTGGAAAAAGAAAAAAAATATCGACCCCCAACGAATAGGGATAGCTAAAGAAGAAGATGTGGTGTCAAGTGCAATTTGCATAGTTTGTTTATGAAATAATTTTACTGGAAATTTAGAATCTTTTGCAAGAAAATTTATGCATGAAATTGGTATTGTGTTGCCACCACAGATTTTTTTTCGCTGAATAATGCAGCTAAATATAATTTAAGAATGTCTTGAATAGGAATTATGTTTTCCAACATCCTGCCACTTCTGGGAGGGAAACTAAAGCAAAATTTGATAGTTTTTTCAAAAAATCACGCTTTCGGTGAATTTTTATCCCACATTTCGAATTAAAGGGTCTTTGTTCGGATTACCATACTTCTACCCGATGTTCGGATTACTGTTTATACGGATTAACGTAAGTTTGGATTAAAGGGTCCTAATGTAGTAAAAAAATCTCTATATTTATTTTGAATAGAGCTAGTTCAGCAAATGAATGTTTGTTCATTCATGTAAGCCAGTTTGTAATTTTGTTCAACACACGTAATTTTATTGGAGCCTTCATGTTTCAGTCTGTAATTTTCTGTACTTGATAAGCGAGTAATGCTGGAAATGAACTATTTTATTTTTAACCTTTTACTTTTGAACTTGAAATACAGGCTGTCCCGCGACTCGAATGATATATCTTAAGGGTGTATTCCTAAGTAATTTTAAGTCAAAAACTTAATTCCATTTCCCCGTTCAAATACGTGTAATTTCCTTTCTGGCTCTTCAATTTGAAATAACACAATCTTCAAAAGAATAAACCTTCAATCTCCTTACTGCTAATAAGCTTTTTGCGAGTTCCATTCATGTGTAATAACAGTATTAAATATCTAATTGCATTGTTGATGTAAAAAGCGAATGCCAAGCCCTCTTGGATCAATGTGGAACACCCGGCCAGACATCACGTTGTAAGGTCAATGTCTATGCATTATTAATTCAATGAATGGCTGAATTAGTGTCAGACGTTGCCGTTGTCGAGGAGCGCGGAGGATTAAGTTTTACAAGAGGGAAACAAAGAACAACTTACAACTTCATTACAGTAAATTATAAGCAGAATGTGTAGTTGGTTGGAACACTTGCTACGGACGTGCTTTATGGGCAAAAGTTTCTGTAGTAGGTTTTAACTTTGTGTGCGAACTTACAAAATTGAAGACAAATATAATAACTAGACATAAATAAATAGTCATAAATATTATTTTTAATTAGAGGACAATATACAGGATATCCTAGGTAACAAGTCCTACATTATAAAAATTAAATAATTTTGATTTTTTTTTTACTATTTTATTTCTACAACCAAAATTCCTCTTTCGTACGTCTATGTGAAGAGTTGATTAGATTTTGGTTACAATTAGTTAACCAGAAGTACCCTAATTTGAAAATTTTAACAGTTTTTCTTGAAAAACATCAGTTAAATATCATTTATTGACATTTTATGTTATTATTACGATGTGATTGCATTTAATACTTCGTATTCAATAGATATAGAGCTAAAAAATCATAAAGATATTAAATTTCATATATCAGCCAACTATGCTAAGCATGGAAACTGTTAATAAATTCAGAAAATTATGTATGGAATTTGTAATGGCCATATCAGATTTTTTATACTTTTGTTTCGATTAAGTTAATTTTATAATTGTATTAGATTAAAAAAATACGAATTGTCAAAAATATGACTTTGTATTGTCTATCAGTTGTTAATAGCACTTCCCGCTAACAATTTTAACGTCACACGTGAAAATTCATTGTTGACTGACAGTTTTGAAAGCAGTCATACCATCTCTAGAAAACGAAAAGCGCAAAAACAGTGCGTTTATAGATATTCTTAACGACTTGTTTTTAGTGCGTTTATAGACATATAAAGACACCGGAATAAGAAAAATATTGTATCTATAAACACTTTTTTCTTTTAAATTTTGTTGACATACTTTAATACATACATGGATTTGTTGTTTATTATTAAATAATTAAGGTAAACACACATTCCTTCATCTCAATATGCGATTTTTAGCAAGATTACGTATAAATAATTAAAATCTATTTCCAGAAGGTAAAAAAAAAATGAAAATATTATTTATTTAAGGATACCTTTTATATACTTTCGTATATCTGACATTTTTATTTAAAATTATTTTCTCTTCCGTGTTCAAATTTTTAAATTACAGTGTTTACATCATTATTTATTAAACATCGAAGGTAATGGAAGAATATAGCAATATGTATGGCTGTGTAACCTATATTCCTGAATTCTAAATTAATAATATTTGACGCAGATCATTTAGCAGCTCCTGGAAATTTATTTGAATTTCTTTCCGTCAGTTTGCGTAACATCACCAAGAATACTTCATATTTACATTTCACGTGGGAAAATAATAAACACGGAGAAAAAAATCACTGCAATGCGTAGATTATTTTTACTTGATCCTGTTCATTCGGTATTTTTAGATATAAAATAAGTAATTTTCTCAAATATATCCGTCAGCTGTGATACAAAAACGTTTTTATTTACATAAAATTTGAGCTACGCGGAATTGGATTCTTAAAATAACACATTTTTGCTCGATGAATGTTTCAGTAATATATTCCAATATTGGGAGATGAAGTTGACCAAATTCGATTTTCCTGAACCGATTTCATAAAGGAGGTATTTATTGGGTCATCCAAAAAAATTGATGTGGCCAGCATATTACCTTCCGTCAATTCTGTTTAGGTATTATGTACAAATTCCACAGGGCGCGAGCAGTCACGTGACTTTGCTGACAGTGTCAATCAGATATAGGGGCCTGTTTCAGAATGTCCATAACTGACAAATGTCATAATTTGTCATTCAAAATTTCATTTTTTGTTATTTTATGATTCCTTTTCTCGCCAACTGAATTTCACACTCCTGATAACAAATATACCACATGAAATAAGAAAATCATGATATTTTGAATGAAAAATTGTGACACTTGTCAGTTATAGACGTAATTAATAGCTGTCATTATGACACGGGCCTTCATAACTGCTTGCCAAAGTCAGCAAAACTGAACGCGCCCTATATATAATTTTTCTTGCACAAGATCCTATATTTCCAGAAAAATTATTTCATAAACAAACTGTGTCAATTGCACTTCTTCTTCCTTAGTTTTTCTCATTCGTTAGGGGGTCGCTATTTTTTATTTTCTTCTTCCACTCATTTTTGTTTTACGTATCGTCCTAATTCAGTTCCTTTTCTCTCAAGTCTTCCACAATACAGTCCTTCCAACTTATATTTGGTCTTCCTCTGTTTCTTCAACTTTCTATTACTAAAATATTCATTATTCTTCCAATATATTCTTCATCTCTCCTCGTGAGATATTCAAACCAATTTAATCATCTCTCCTTTATCTTTCTAGAAACTTGTTATACTAGAGCTTTTTCCCTTATTCTTTCATTTCTTACCGTATCTTTCCGTGTCTTCCCCAGCATCTATCTCAACACCTTATTTCATTCATTTACTTTTCATTGATACATCTATCATTTTGAATTATTTGAATATATTTGCAGTTTCCATGGTAAGCATAGGTAGCTGATTTATGAAATGTAATATCTTTATAATCTATAACTCTATATCTATTGAATATGAAGTATAAAATGCAATCAAATCATATAGAGAATAATATATTCTTTAAGTTATAATAACGTTAAATGTCAATAAATGATATTTAACTGTTAAATCTTTAAATATAACCAAAATCTAATCACCTCTTCTTCTGCATGTAAGCTTGAGGGATACGAAAAAATTATAATTTTTGGAATCGTGGTATTGAAGTTATGCAATCCGAAACTTTCGTCACATATCCAGACACACACACACACACACACACACACACACACACTCGCGCAAATACCCACATACATACAGACTTCATCGTAAAACTCATCATTACTTAAGGTGACGGAAGGTAAAAAAGTTTCTAATTCTCGTACAGTTTAATAATGTTGAACTTTGAGTATCTACCTGTTCCATAAAAGTTGAAAAATTCAATAATATGGTAATATAATTGCAAATTAAATCATGAGAACAATTCTTCCATACTTGTATGTAAATGAAATTTAATTATAAAAACACAAGTGAAAACTTTTTCCTGTTTTTCTGTCCATGTTATCAAGAGCAGAAATTAGCAATGATTTATACCACTCCAGTTATTAACTTCGTTAAATTCGCTACGTTTTTCCGTATTATAAAACAATTACGGCCAAGAGCGGCACACCCAAATTTAATATTTCATCTCTGGGAACATTTGAATAATGGTTTTCATTTCTTTCAAGGAAAAGAATAAGAGGATTTTGATGAAATTAAACGAGCTTTCTAGTAAACAATCATCTGGTATTGGGATATGTTATAATAAGCATTATTTCTTTATAAGAAGAAAGTCTCTGGGAATCAAAATGTCAAGTATTAAATATTCGTTCAATAAATAATTAATTTTTATGGTTAATATTAATTTAATGAGGAAAAATGTCTATTTGATTACTCCTGTTGAATAGTAATAGTAAATTGTTGAGTTACCACTCACTATTGTTTAGCTTAGGAGGCCTAAAATTAACATTTTTTCTGTATGCCAAATTGAATCTTTGGTTTATACAGATGTATTTAAACACAACGAATACAAATATGCAAATGAATAGGTTAGCTTGAAGGCATTATGAATTGTAGTATTGTGCTAACATTCTAAACGAATTTGATTTGTATAATGAATTGTGAAATTCTTGGCAGCTACTACATTTGAATACTACAATAAAATAATTGTTAACAGTATTTTACTCCAAACATTCTAAATATATGTACAATGCTAGAAGAAAATATTACGGAGGAACTGAGAATGAGAACGGTAATGGAGGTGTCAACAAATCAAAACTTTTATTTAATGATGCATTGGCTAAAATTTACAGGAAACGTGTAATATTAATCAAAAATTGTGTTTTATACTGCTTTTTAATGAATAAGCACGTTTTAAGGTCCCTACAATACGGTTTTTAAATTTTTTTGATGATTTCTGTATGTCTGTATGTGTATACGAGGTTGTTCAGAAAATAACCGAACTTTATTTTTTTAAACTGTATTATTAAATATATAGATTATTGGTCCTTGTCCTCTTCAAAGTACTTCCCTCCCCAATTCACACACTTTTCCCAGCGGTACTTCCATTTCGCGAAACAGTCCTGGGTAGCTTCATTTGAAATGGCCTTTAAGGTCTGACGAATTTGCTTTGATGTCATCAATAGTCTGAAAACGGCGTCCTTTCAGCATTGATTTTAATTCGTCTCCCGTTATGATCCTTTGCTTTGTTTCATCGTCATTGGTTTGTTCAAGGAGTCCCCGAAAACGTCCACTCGAATTTCTTTCTGTTGTTCGGTCAAAAATGAGGAACAATTTTTGCTGCAACTCGATGCATGTTTAATTTTTCAGTCAAAATTTCATGACATGACCTTGCTGAGATGCTAACCTCTTCTGCAATGACTCTGACGTGGCCATCATCAGTTGAAGGTCAAGGATCATCTTCAATTGACTGACGACCAATTTTAAATCGTGACAACCATCGTAACATTACGTAAGACCCAGAGAATCATCTCCATAAGCTTGTTTCAAAAGTTGAAACGCTTCTGTGAAAGTTTCCCCTAGTTTCACGCAAAAATTTACGTTGAATTGTTGCTCTAGAAAATCGCGCATTTCAAAAATAGCTACCAACAGTTATACATGTTGCACTCAAATATCACGAAAACTAAACGATATATCAAAAATCCAACATGTGGTTATGGAGGAGGTTATGCGCAATGAAATGCTGTCAACCACATATCACTAAATATCTCCGTTGGCGCAAAATTCAAAATGTTTGGTTATTTTCTGAACAGACCTTGTATGTATGTACAGTATTTTTTTTAAAAGAGGTCTGATCCAGGTCATCTGTTTCATGAACGAATTAATAAATTGGCATACATTTATCTCTTTCCTTTGCAAAGGTTGTAAGCGTGTGCAATAAGGATGGATATAACACGCTTGTCTTTCAAAAAATCATATTTTTTCGACTAAGTTACTTTAAAACGATGCTCGTTGTTGATAATACTTTCGCTGTAACGTAAATATTACCTTGATTCATAGCCGTCCGAATAATGTTATTTTCTGTCAGTATCAGTGACACTGACATTGTGTCAGTATCTTATTTTTTACATATTTGGTTTTACATTTGCTAATAAACTTACCAGTTGACTTACTTTTGAATTTTGAATGCTTTTATTGTAACATATATTTTTATAATAATAAAATAACAGTAGTATCTTATGTACTCTCATAAAAACTAAGCAAACGACACTACTGAATTTGTCAGAATGGGCGGAGTAAAAATCTGAATTCATACAATTCGTAGACGACCTTGATCAGACATCTTTCAAAAATTTTACTGTAAGTGTGTGTGTAACGATTTTCTCAAAACCCCTCACTTGATTGACAGCTAAAAAATGAGGTTGGAAGTGTTCTCTTTCTTTTTCCCTGGTATTATACAACCATTTTTATACTCATATCCATATCATTTAGTTCTTACAAAACTTATTTCTCTAGGATAAAAACTAAAATCCTCTTTTTGCAATCTTATTTGCCCTATCATCTATCACAGTTTTCTTTGGCTCATTGAACCTCAGCGAGGTGTAAGAACCGAGTGAGGCAGCATTATTTATACACGAGACAACATAGTTCAGAGATAAATCATTTACCACTTCGTCCAGCAGGCTGAAAGTCAGGGACAGGCGCACATCTGGCTACTTGCCAAACTAAGACAGAGAAGATAGATGGGTCAAAAAGGCAGGGATGTTCTCGTGGGTTAATTGAGAAAATAAATTTTAGGGAGATGAGATAGTAGAAATAATGGTGATAAAGGTTGCTAATAAAAAAGAAGAAAAGAAAATATAGATTTTTGATATTTTATTTTATCCATTAACTGGTGGTATTGCCATTCGTGACCCTACTAAACTGAACATTTTATATACATGTCGAGTAAATTTTTTTGACACTATTTATATTATACAGGCAGTTTCTACTGGTGTCTACTTTTTTTTAAGACCGTATAAAATACAATGGTAAAATTTTCATATGGCTGTAAATTCTACTATATTAATTTAAAAGTAAAGCGTAAATCCAAAAAATGCAGAATTAAAAACTGCATCAAAAGAGCTAAATATTTATTTGAATTATTTGATATAATGGGTTCTTGTCCTGAGATTAACGTAAAATAAAATTTTATGGAGTGCCAATCCAAGACAAAACATACAATTCAATAGTCGTATCCATGATTACTGATAAATAAATTAATGAATTCAATAATTATTAAAACTTTAATACACATGTCATCTGACAAACTCATTTGTTTTTAATTCTGAACCTTTTTACCTCTTGCTAAGAAAGGAATTAGATTCATGCTAAAGATCGCATATCCAGATTTTAATGATTAAGCAAGTTTTAAGGTCCCTACAAACCGATTTTAACATTTTTACGATGATGTCTGTATGTATGTTGGAAAGACGATTTCTAAACAACTACAGGACTTAATATCTGTTTAACTACGTATTTCTCAATCGGAAATTAATGGGATGAGTTAAAAAGGTTTTGGTTCCAATTGGACAACCAAAAGTAGCAGATTCTTTTAAAAAATCTTCTAAATATTATTTTTTAATTGTTTTTGTTCTTGCTAGTATTAAATAACATTAAATTCTCTATCTGATACATATAAATATTCTATTGTATCTTACTGAAGACTTTCTGGGAAGTACCCTACATATATTATTACTTATTATATTAATAGTTAAATATTTAAAATTACAGGTATATTGCACGTATCCTTCAGAAATACTGTCAATGCTGACAATAAATTGCAAACATCTCGAAAAATAAAAAAATTATGATAAAATATCTTCATAGAAATAATTTAAAATTTAAATATCTAAATATAAGGAATAGATGTAAGTAGAATTTTTGATTGATAATTCCTCGACTGGATAAATAAATGATAGGGAAAATCGGAGAAAAAAAAATGACAATCTATTTCTTTGACAATCCTTTACAATTGCGGATTCCTGTACTGAGTTTAAAACGATATTTTTATATCCAATTTCATTCTAACATCCTCTCGTTCTCTTAAATTCCATTATAACAGTAACAATTTATTTCCTTTACAATTGTGAAACTTCTATACAGAGCTAGTAACTATTCTCTATCTAATTTTAGTCCAAAATCCTTTCTAAAAATGTTCATGCTTTAAATTCCATAATAACAAGACAAACTATTTCCTACAATAGAATTCCTGCTCATTTTCCCTAGTCAAATAATTTTGTAGCAAATCGGCTTAGCTGGGATAAAGCTCTGCAGGTAACAAAGCTTTCTGCGTGAGCTTTAGCTTAACTTCCGCAGATTCTTTGTCTGGCTGTTTTGTTGGCTTCCAGCGGCATCCGCGACCCGGCACAAAACGAAAACGACAAACAGAATAAACAATGCAAAAAAGAAATCTTATTTAAAAGTCTTAATTAAATGTCATTTGCGCCTCTGGGGTAAGTCTGATTTATTTCTAATTGGATTTTATTTGAAGAAATATTGGTTTGATACCAGAATTTTTATTAAGTAGTTGTTTGCAATATTCCAGAAATTTAAATTATGATCGAATTTATGGGAAGTTTTATATAAAAAATTAATTATGAATGTTATAATTTTTAGGGGCAGAAAGAAAGAATACCGGTTAGATATTGAAACAGTATACATATACAGCGTGTCCAGGAAAACTTGTTTCGAGAACTATAAGATATACGAAATCGATTAAATTAGACAAAAGTGCTTCATGAGGAGATCATTTTAATGGTGTTTCGTTATTTAAAAAATCTGATGTGACCAACACAGTACCTCCCGCCATTTACCTATGTATATAATTTTTATATTACTTTATAAATTTATCCATACAATATATAGAAAAAGTATTAAAGCAGACTTGTAGAAAATGAAATAAACTATACAGGATCCACACACACATACATACATACAGACAGACATCATCGTGAAAATGTTAAAAATAGATTCTAGGGATCTTAAAACGTGGTCATTTACCAAAATCTCGATATACGATTTTTAGCACGATCCCTATACCTCCCTTACCAAGGGTAGCGGGAGGTAAAAAATCTGATGTGGCCAACACAATACCTCCCGTTAATTTAATTTTTATTCATGTAAATATTTAATATTAAATTTAATTTAAATACCGGGTTCGATCCCGACCGACGCCACATATTTCGAATTAATAATATCCCCTCTGGTGCACTTTCCACGCCAACAATAAGTGCTCGTGAGGTGTCCCCTAGTAAATGCTTGCACGGTAATGCCTAAGTACCCTTGATTTTCTTCCTCCTACAATTCAATTAAGTAATAATTTTTCTGACAAGACTTGACATATTCTTTAATTTGTATAATGAATTTCGAAATCAATTAAATATCTGTAATTTTTAGTATATGTATTTAATCAATATTTTTGATGAAACCAAATTTATATATATATATATATATATATATATATATATATATATATATATATGTATTGTATGTATTTCTTTATTATTCCTACCCTCTCATTGGGCTACGCCTGTTGGGCAGTGTACACTTAAAATAAAATAAATTTTTTAATCTAAAATTCACCAGCGTAGCCAGTGTTTCTGTGTTAATTCTCACAGGCCGGAACTTCGCATTGTTACGGAAATTTCAATATTCCACTGATTTCAACTTCAGTTTGAATAGTCCGGATAAATTATTTATCCATGTTTTGATAATTTGATTTGGACGAACGCCAGCTCGTTTAGAAATATCGCAAATGAAAAGATAGAAGTTTGAGATTTTTCAATTCAATGGCTTATAATCAAATAAAAATTTACATTTATCAACACTTGAAAAAAGTTATAAAGTTTTTTTTGCTTTATAATATGACCTTAGTTCAGGCCGATTTCTGAAGGTGGCTTAACAGTAAGCGTTTGATTATTCTTGTATATAAAAATTGAGGGTGTTTATTGCACCAACGTACTTTATAATATCAATATTGTGTATTGCAAAGAACATATGAAATTTTTTACTAAACTACAAATATCTAGCAAGAAAATTATTAGCCACGCAAGTCTCTCTAAAAATAAAAAAAAAACTGACTCACTTGTATGGCTTCACAAAAATATAATTATAATAAAAAAAGAAATCTCAATCGATTTATGTATCAAGTAATCAATAATCCAACACGGCTCATTAATCATCGACAATTAAAGTATAAGTTTCGACGTTTCGATCAGAATATATGCTGAATCCTTATAGCGTAGCCACCGATTGCCGTTGATTTCGAGAAATTGTTACAGCGTAAAAAAATAGAATTTTATTTTCTCCTATAAAACACCCCATTACGTTTTACAGGACAGATAATATTTGAAAAAAAGCTATTTTCCCTTGTTAAACGCCTCTGTCACATATTCTTGTAATCGTATTCGCCCTATCCAGAATATAATAAATATTTATGTTAATATTTTTGTTTCAGGTAAGTCCGATTCCTGTTTCTCTAACTTGTAACCATATTTTCTGAGTACAACAAAAAGGTAGGCGAATATTATTTCCAAAAAATACTGAAATAATCTACAAGATTTAATATTTTCCTGCTGAGACGCAGGTACCCGCTTGAAATCCTATTATATGTATTTCCAATAAATTTATTTCTTATAACCTTTTTTACAAAACATTTCCTCTTTTTTATTCATAACAATTTCCTAAATCGATAAAATGTCCGATATATCCTTTACATTATTTATTTATATCATCTTCAAAGTCTTGAAAATTCTCTCAAGTCCTGCAAAGTCTCCCAAATAAAATTCTTTTATCGCTATCGCATGCTGTAAGCTGCTTTTCGTTTATCGGGGCTGAGTGGTCGCCTTCGGGAACATCTGCTGATATGCCCTCTGTGAAATAACGAGAAATGAACAGGTCGTCCTCCTAGCTATCGCAGTAGCTATGGAAGTTTGTAGAGCTCACCAGCTTTTGTTATTTAGAGCTGACGAGTAGCGAGTAGCCGTTGTTTTGTTTTGTTTTGTTGGGTGGTGTGTAGGTTTTTGTGCGAGAGTAAAAGAGTTTTTTTGCACAGGGGGATTAACTTCTGTCAGATATTAACGGCACACATTAGAGAGATAAATTTGAACCTGTTTTAATTACAAAATAGTTTTTTTGCACAACAAACGATTTAATCTTCGCGTAATCATTTTAACAAAAAGTAATTACGTTATGTAATGTTATTACAATGAAAAATTAAAAACAAAAAAATATGTTGTGGCCAGCACAATACCTCTCGCCATTTTCATTTTATGTTGTATAGGGCGCGAGCAGTCATGTGACTTTGTTGGCCTTGGCAAGCAAATATGGGGGCCCGTGTCAGAATGATAGCTATTAATAACGTACATAGGTGTCAAGTATCATTCCAAAGCCATGTAGATTATTTTCCTAATAGGGTCGTGCTAAAAATCTTAGAATCCAATTTTAACATTTTCACGATGATGTATGTTTGAAACCTTGTATTTCTACCTTATTCTAATATAGAAAAAAGCCATTAAATTTTGGTATAAATGAGATAACCAGAAGTGGCACTTTACTTGAAGCTCAAAATAGTTTTTCTTAGAAAAATACCTTTAAATGTTATTTTTTCGAGATTTATGTTATTATAAAAATTAAAGATTATTAAATTTTTTGTAGGTGTGCATTAATACTATTTGCATGTATTTTATGGATAAATTTATAAAATTGTCTACAGTTTTAATCCCGGAGCCTACGCTTTAAACACAACTCCATGCATATTTCAAATCACAAATGTATTGTAACGTTTTTATTTATATGGGTGAAGTGTAAAACATAGACAAATATTATTAAGTAAAAGAATACGTTTATTAAACGGTAAATAAATATTAGAAACATAATTAAAAGATTATAAAAGTAACACTATGATAAACAGATATTAACACTAATTTAAAGACTAATAATATGACACTTAAGCACTATGATTATTTATTTAAACTTAACACCACTCTTTATGTCAATAATAAATAATTATATCAACTATTCACTACACTTATTTATATGACTTCTTTACTCGCCACCTCTATAATACAGAATGCCTTCGCTGGCTTTGGCGGCGGGTTATATACCTGGCGGATTATTTCTAGAATCTCCTGGAGAACTTCTTCTTTCAGTGGCGCGCACGTATACTCTTCTCGCAGGGGCACACGTCACAGTATGTAACTGACAAATATTATTATTGTCAACAAACTAGTCATTTCAAAGTAATAATAGTAACGTTATAAAAAGAAAATAGGGAATAGAACAATATATTGAAAGGAACTTAATACACTTTCCAGCATAAGTAAATATATAGGAATGTATATAAGTATTTAAATGAATAAAAATTAAATTAAACGGAAGGTGTTGTGTTTGGCCACATTATTTTTTTTATTTACTTACCACCTCGCCTTCCGTAATCACATTACTTGTCTTGGCAACCCTATCGGTAAACATTTTTTTGTATAATTGATTCAACCATATCTCGATTTCTTTTCTTGTATTGTCTTAATCCATCTCTCACTAACATCTTCCCAGAACATGACTATCACGATAGCATAAGAAGAAGATTCCTAACACGAACCCGATCTCACGTTCGAGTTCAGCTTGAAGCACGTTGCCTGGCAGGCAGGAGTTATGGAACTTCCTATCCTGCCCTAGCGTGTCTGCATGTCGAACGATTAAACGGTAATGACTGAGAAATGAGCGGAGGTAAGAGTCGTTAAAGGATTTCAGAGGCACTGAAATGTAATCGGTCGGATACAAGTGTTGAAAGGACATAAAACGTGACTAATGCGCGGCTAATGCGAGAAGGTGTTTTATGTTGTTGTCAAATCATTACTAGTTTGAGCAATGTAGTCAAATGTATTTAATTTGGAACATATTGAAATACATAAGTACTATACAACTTAAAATTTAAGAGTAAACTACTTTTGATTGAATTTAGTCTTCTTAACAGCTTCACAATCTTCAGCAATTTGTGTAGCGGGAGGTAAAAAATCCAAGCTTGACAACTATACATTTTTAATTTGTCACCTTTAGGTAAGGAAGGTATTATTTTTGGTCAAAAAATCGGTGGGGATTTTTAATGAAAGCATGTTTAGGATCACTACAATACGATTTTACTATTTTTACGATGATGTCTGTATGTTTGTGTGTGCGCGTGTGTGTATCTGTATAATTTCGGTAATTCTAATACTAGAATTCCAAAAATTACAATTTTTATGTATTCCTCTACCTAACATCCATATGAAAACTTGAATAGTTTTTGGTTATAATTAGTAAACCGGAAGTACCCTCATTTGAAAGTTTTAACAGTTTTTTCTTGGAAAAACGCTGTTAAATATCATTTTTTCACATTTAATATAATTATAAATATTCAAAAATATTTAATTCTCTTGAATTGATTACATTTTATACTTGATATTCAATGGATAGAGTTAAAAAATTATAAAGGGAACAAAATACATAGAACTAACGGAAGGTAAAGTGCTGGCCACATCGGATTTTTTAATTTTGTTATTGCGTCGATCGTACAAAAAAGTTCCCGTCTCCAAAGTCATCCTCAACCGGTAGGAAGCACTTACTACCCTTAATAATTAAATAATTGTTTGTAACGAAACGATGTATGTTTATTTTACCATGATCGGTTCTTATTGACAAAGGGACCTACGTATCTCTGATGTCAAAATCATGAAAGATATAAAACATTTTTCCATTAAAAATTAGATGCCATTTTTCCTCGATACTGTATTTCAAATTGCATCTCGAGAAATTTTATGTTTTTCATTCCCTTAATGCATATTCTGTGAGAAGTTAAAAAATGTAGCATATATTTTTCCCCCACCTACGTTTAAGGTCTTTTTTTATTAAGATTAAAATGGCAAACAAAAAACATCAGATTTACGGTTTAATGTAATATTTAAAATCCCCAAATTCAGTCCTCATTAAAAATTTAAAATGCTTAATTACTCATTAAGTTTCTTCACTTTCAAATTTTTATCTCAGCCACTTTTGATGCAGCCTACAAAAAGTTATTTAATTAACCAATTATAAGTTTGAAACGAGTTTATGTTTTAGCAGTAAATAAGAAACTGTTACTTTGCAGTTTCTTGGAAAAGAATGAGTATTATAATTATACAGAAGTAGGTACTGTATATTCATATTATATCACTACACAAATAAAAATCTGTTGTGGGCAGCACAATACGTCTCGCCACTCCCCAGATATGGGGGCGCGTTTCAGAATGACACTTAGTAATTATGTACACAGAAGTAATAAAGAATTTAATCTTTGTTATTTGTAATAACATAACATGTTTAAAAATAATATTTCTCCTAAATAACTCGCAGAATAATATTTTCTCCCTCGCAGCTCCGATGAAGCAACAACCCGTGTTTACAAACACAACATCCTAACCTAACAAACAACAAGAAACTCCTCATATCAATACCCTGGACTCACGACGAGTTAATCCCGCTTTCGATCCTCTTTGGAGCAATTTCTCCTCGTTGGAGTAATTACGAAAGTTCTGCGGAACACGAGAGGAGCAGGAACTTAACAACAGAAATATGCAAGTGCAACTAGCGACATGCTGTGGAGAATTATGGAACAAGAGCTGGAAGCTAGAGTAATGGATCTGAATACTAAACGACTGATAATAAATGGTACATCAGTATTCTGTACACTGTTCATTACTCAATGTAAAATTGAAATAGAATTTTTTCAATTGAAACAATATTTCGTTGTAAAACATGTTTGGAATAATATAAATAATTAAATAATATAATTTGCTTTCTGGATAAATAAACAATGTTAATTAGTTTAAATTACACACTTCACAAGATTTCAGTCTCTGAATCAACCACAGACGCGTTTCGCTGTTATTGAAGCTCATCAGTGTGGTGTACTGACGCCTCTTTCGAGGCACTGAGACTGGTTGAGCGGACGGATGATAAACATCCAACAAAGATATCAAGCCTGCAGAGATAACTAACCACATGCAGAGCCATCTATCAGGAAAACAGCGAGCTTGGCTAGCAGAATAATAATAATAATAGAAAACTGTACAATGTACAATTTACTACACTTGGTAAAGGGTATTTTTTGAAAATTTTTGTTCTTTATTATTAAAGAAGAGTAAATTATCTATCTGATACATATAAATATTTTATTATATCCTTTATAGATTTAGAGATAAATATATGGTATATAATAATATGGTGTAATAAATCTCACAGACATGTGACTTTTTGGCCTTGACAAGTATATATGAGGGCCCGTGTTAGAATGATAGCTAGTAATTATGTACATAGATGCCAAATATTATAATTTTTCATTCTAAATTTAGTGATTTTCCAATGCCATGTGTTTTATTTTCCTCGACAAATAAATTCCACACTCCTGCTGACAAATTAACTACGTGAATTTAGTATATCTTGAAATTTTTAATATATATATATATATATATATATATATATATATATATATATATATATATATATATATATATATATATATATACCAGCCATTGGTAATTAATAGATTTATTTCCAAAAATATAAAAAAATATGAATTCATAATGGCAAATGATTACCAAATAATTTCTAGGCCACCATAATTACTGCTTCTATCTTTCATGTATCAAATACGAATAAACAAAACCTAATCAAACCAAAAATATTGAAATTCAACTCCACTATTTCGTTTTCCATCGATATTTCAATCAAAAACTCAATCACACTTTATGGTTCCAAAAATGCACGCTCATCTAAAACGAATTACAGTATCTACTCTGCGTTTCAAATTCGCTTTGGCGTAATATATCATTTCTCCTATGTGAAATGTGGTGCAATGATATATTTATTTATTAATAAACATTTTCCAGGCAGTTGTAATTATACTGTCATGTGTGATCAACTCGGCCTTGATATTTCATCTTTATTAATCTGTTTTATAAATTAATGATGGTACTATTACAAATATAAGCACAATACGAAAATGATATACACATTATGTTTGAGTCTATTAAACAGTATCAATTGTTTATTATACAAACTGTTATTAATATCAGACATGTACCGGTATCTGGAAATGAATTAGTTTATAATAATTATAACCACCAACATATTATTATAATAATTATAACCACCAACATATTATTATAAATACCCGTATTAAATAAAATTTATTTTTAAGTATTAACTTCAGCCGAACTAATATAAGTTTGGGCTCGTAGTATGTTTGTGTTATAATTTTACTGGAAATGTAGAATCTTTTGCAAGAAACTTTCTGTATGGAATTTGTACAAAATACGCAGAACTGACGGAAGGTAATGTGCTGGTCACATCAATTTTTACCTCTCGCTAAGAGAGGTATTGGAATCATGCTAAAAATCTCATATCCAGATTTTAATGATTAAGCACGTTTTAAGGTCCCTAGAATCCGATAATAACATTTTTACGATGATGTCTGTGTGTGTCTGTGTGTATGTAAGGTCGTGTAGATACAATTTCTCAAATTATATAAGAGTAAAGACCTGTGTAACTACGGATTCCTCAATCTAACAGTAATATGAAGAGTTGAATAGATTCTGGTAACAATTGGACAACCGGGAGTAGTAACATTTTAACAAAAATCTTCTAAATATTATTTTTTGAATATTTATGTTAATACAAATATTAAAAAACAAAATTCTCTATCCGACACATTTAAAATTGTTATTAAACCGTCTGTAGATTTAAAGATATAGATACATAATCTATAAAATAATTTGTTGTAGTAAATCTCACAGCCTGCTCACAGGCCAAATGGTAACTACTTGAGAAATTAAATGTCTGTAATTGACAGATAAGTGTCACTAATTTCAATGTCAAAAATTCAGAGATAGTACTGAAGACTTTTTCTGGGAACGATATTTAATATTTCATATTGTATTATTAATTATATATTTAAAATTATAGGTATATTACACGAACCCTTCAGAAATACCGCTAATCCCGTTAATGAAGTGGAAAAACCTCATTCATTTAGAAGAAATGAAGAAAACTTGCTCATAGAATGAATTTAAAATTATAGAAAATACGTAAATATAAAGATTAGGTGTAATTAGAATTTTTTGTGTGTACAAGAAATGTTAAATACAATACTTATGTATACCACAATGGGCGAGTGGTATTATGATGGCCACAACAGATTTTTTTTAATGTAATGTAATTATGATCGAGTATTTAAGATAAGTGTTTTTTCAAGAATTTGTATTTATAAAAAATATATGTTACAGTTAAAGTATCAACTTAGTTAATGCATACACTGTCTAGTTGATGTATGCTTCCATTAGTTGTTTTAGTGAAAGTATACATTATTTTATATAGTGCATACTTTATCTAGTTAATGTATTCATTGACTAGTTAGTGTATACACCTTTTTTACCTCTCGCTAAGAGAGGTATTGCATTCATGCTAAAAATCGCATATCCAGATTTTATTGAATAAGCACGTTTTAAGGTCCTTACAATCCGATTTTAACATTTTTACGATGATGTCTGTGTGTGTGTGTGTGTGTGTGTGTGGATGTGTGTGTGTGTGTGTGTGTGTGTGTGTGTGGGATGTTGGAAGGACGGTTACTCAAAAACTATAAGACTTAAAATTTGTTTAACAACGTATTTCCCAATCGGACATTCCCGGGAAGATCTGAAAAGGTTTTGGTAACAATTGGACAACCGGAAGTAGAAGATTCTTGAAAAAAAATCTTCTAAATATTATTTTTTGAAAATTTTTCTTGATAATATTAAAGAAAAATAAATTTTCTTTCTGATACATAAGGTTTTGGTAACAATTGGACAACCGGAAGTAGAAGATTCTTGAAAAAAAATCTTCTAAATATTATTTTTTGAAAATTTTTCTTGATAATATTAAAGAAAAATAAATTCTCTTTCTGATACATTTAAATATTTTTATACATATTTTATAGATTTAGAGATAAAAGGAATATAATATATAAAATAATGTTGTAATTAATTTTACAACCGAAAGGATGCCATGAAAAATAGTTGATAATTTAAATTATTTGTAACTGACAGATAAATGTCAGTGTCAGAAATAATGAGTAATGAATTAAAAATGTACTTGGAGAATCCCTTAGTTCTTGATCTGTGACTATTATGGAGATGACAAGTCTAGGTTGAAGGACTTAAATTTGTTTCAAACATTATGGGACAATGTACACCAGTACTGTAGACTAGAGTAACTTTGAATTGCGAAAAAGCTATCAAATTCTTCTCAAGTAAGTTGTAAATATTGACAAAATTACACATCGATATAAGAATAATCGGAGTGCAATCTATCCGTCACTTTATTAAAAGGAATTAGTGTTATTTAGATATAACAAGTATGAAAAAATAAAATGTAAAAGAAGATATGTAAGAATAGATGCACAATCCAGATATATACATTTTAGACCGCCCAAAATTAATGTTTTTACTAGAAGAATATGAAGAGAAAGTAAACAAAGTTGTTCGAATTGAAAATTGCTGTTACCAGCCTAATATTTATATATGGTAAACTCTACTTTGTAATTTATTGTAACATAATTTATGGTAAATATCTTTATGTTGAGACATGCTATTATTGAATAATAAAGAAGTTTATACGTCATAGATTTATATGAATATATTATTTGTATTTATAAAAATATTCTTTGCTTTATGCATACAGCTAGGTAAAATATACGGCGAGAGGTTATGTGCTGGCCACATCAGATTTTTTGTCACTGTCTACCTAAATCCGAGTTCTGTGCATTAGGTATTGTTTCTGTTTTTTTATAAAATTTATACGCGTAGATTGTTGGGTGAGCTTGTTGAGTGGGCAACGCAATAATTTATACTTTCACTAAAACAGCATACATCAACTAGACAGTGTATGCACTGACTGAAATGTATACTTTAACTGTAACATATACGAACAATTAATGCAAATTTGTAATATCTTAACGAAGGGTAGTTTCTCATTGTTGAGATATATTTGATTGGGCATTGTTTGAGGAGCGCTCTAATCCTCCGGACGGCATCTTAGTTGTAGTTGTCATCCACTTAAACATAACTTCGTAGTGCTTCTGCTCTTACTTAGAACACATGTCTATCACACCCGTCTTGCTGTCTGTTGACTAATGGTTTATATCTCATCACGACACATCAGAGGTGGCTGTGCGACAATGTCACAACAAACAGACAACTGACTAATTACCCCCAATGTGTATTCATGACAGCGAAAATGTATTTATTCCGAGAATACTGGTCAAACAAAGCAGAATGACATAATGCTATGTGCCTTGTTCTACATATATAGCATTCTTTATGTATGAATGGCAGAATGGCATTATGATATAATATTTCGTTTATAACTAGTTCAATTCGCTCTATAATCTGTGCTGAGACATACTAGGAAACTATATATTTCTTAAACTAAGAGAGATTTTAATGACTAATGTGTGTGGGGAGGTTGGAAGGATGATTTCTCAAATAATACTTAACATCTGTTTAACTATTTCTCAATCGGACATTACTTGGAAGATCTGAAAAGGTTTTGGTAATTGGACAAGCGAAAGTAGTAGATTCTTAAAACAATTCTTCTAAATATTATTTTTTTAAATTTTTGTTCTTGCTTGTATTAAAGAAGAGTAAATTCTCTATCTGATACATATAAATATTTCATTATATCTTTTATATATTTAGAAATAAAGAAATATAAGGTATACAACAATCTGTTGTAATAAGTCTCACAGCCCAAATAATGTCATGGAAACCAATTGAAATATTAAAATGTTTGAAACTGACCGATAAATGTCAGTGCCAAAATCCAGAGACATTACTGAAGACTTTTTCTGGGAAGTACATGCATTACACTATTTCTTATTGTATTAGTAGTTAAATATTTAAAATTATAGGTATATTATACCCTTCAAAAATATTGTCAATCCCGACAATGAATGGGAAACGTTTCTAAAAATTAAAAGCGGACAAAATTTCTTCATAGAATAAATTTAAAATTAAAAAATCTAAATATAAAGAATAGATATAAGTAGAATTTTTGGTGTAGAGTGTAGGTATACAAAAAATGTTAAATACAATAGGGCGCGAGCAGCATATGACTTTGTTGGCCTTGACAAGCAGATATGGAGACCCGTGTCAGAATGATATCTAGTAATTATCAACATAGATGTCAAATGTAACTTTTTATTCTAAATTTAGTTTCCAATTCCATGTGATTTATTTTCCTCTACAAGTAAATTCCACACTCCTGGTGACAAATTAAATACATGAATTTAAAAAATCTTGAAATTTTTAATGAAAAATTCTGACGTTTGGCAAAAATGTGACATACTAATCACTATTTCCTTTGCAACAATTCTCTTCAAAATCTTTACACAAAGTGTTCTTTACAAGTAAAGAATATTTTAATTAAATACCATAATTACTAGCAAAAATTAAAACTGACTAAAGTTAAGATTGTTAGTGACATTTGTAGTATTCTTTATTTAGCGTCGTAAATAAAAATAAAACCATAACATACATCGCATAAAAATATATTTAATAAATGCTTGCAAATATGCGGATCCTGCATCGACGCATGAATACTCGCAAAGAAATTCAATATATTACACCATCAATATTACCGAATCGTTACAATTCCACAAATTTTAGCTTTATGATTGTTAATACCATCATCCACATTTCCAAAATTCCTTCTGACATTCTCTTTGTTAAATATCTGTGGCATCAGAAGCTCCTATACAATTGTTATCAGGTCAGATCGAATGCAATTACCGTAACTCACTAATCTCGATCGATCCTGGGTCACAATGTCTCCCGTGTATCCAGGGATGCCAGGAATACGAATGGGACGGTTCAGGGAATAATATAAACGCTGGAGGAAAAAATTGCGTTGGTCTCAAAGGGAAGAAACGTAGACTCGATTTATCAGCAAAATCCTCGGGAAAATGTCAAAACCTGTAGGTGGAAAGGTTAGGTTAGTTTGCGATATGGATGTTTCAAAAGTGGGAAAGTTTTGATTGGAGAACAAAACTGTATTATAGTTCGCTGTTCAAACTATGTATTAACTAATTATTGTGGGAGGATAAAGTATAGGATCTTATTAAACTTTTGTTAGTTTTATAGATAAAGTCCTAACTAGTTTTTCTAATTTTAAGACTCCTGTTTACGCTGATTTGACATAACACGGCGTGGGATGTGATGAGGGAATATAAAAAATCTGATGTGCCCAACACAATACTTCCCGTTTAATTTAATTTTTATTCATGTAAATATTTAAAATTAAATTAAATTTAAATACAGGATTCGATTCCGAGCGACGCCAAATATTTCGAATTTTAAATGGCACAAAAATAACCGCCGTGGTGCACTCTCCACGCTAGAAGTAAGTGCCCGTGAGGTGACACCTGCTAAATTCCCACACGGTACAAATATTTCATCATCGTTATTGAAAACTGTGTACAAAGCAAATTGACAGACCCAGCAATAGGTAATATGCCGTGATGATATATTTATTTTATTTATTTATATTCTTACTTATATTCATTACTGGCGTGGAGAAATTCTAAAATATTTGGAGTCAGTCGGGATCGAACCCCAGATACGCGTGAAGTGACGCTTGGTAAACGCCCGCACGGTACAAAAATGTCATCTTTATTACCAACATATGTGTACAAAGCAGATTGGCTCACTCAGCAATGGATAATATGCCGTGATGATATATTATATATTTTTATTATCTTACCTATATTCTTACATATTTACTTATGCTGGTAACTGTATTAAGTTCCTTTCCATATAATTATTGTTCCATTTACTATTTCCTTTTTAAAACGTTACTATTATTATTTGAATTGATTAGTTTGTTGACATATATCTGTCAGTTACATACATTTGAGATCTGAACTGTGTAACCATGGAGTTGTGTTTAAGTGTAGGCTCCGGGATTAAAATAATAGATAATTTTATAAATTTATCCATATAATATATACAAAAAGTATTACCGCATATCTGTAGAAAATTTAAAAAACTTTAATTTTTAAAATAAATATCGAAAACATTAAAAGATATTTTTCGAAGAAAAACCATTTTAGGCTTCCAGTAAAGTGGCATTTCGGGTTATCTGATTTACTCCAAAATCTATTGGCATCTTTCTATATAAGAGTAAGATAATATTTGAGTTAGACACACACACACACACGCACACACCTACAAACAGACATCATCGTGAAAATGTTAAAATTGGATTCTAGGGACTTTAAAACGTGGTCATTTACCAAAATCTCGATATGCCATTTTTAGCACGATCCCTATACCTCCCTTACCAAGGGTAGCGGGAGGTAAATGCGATTAAAAATCTCAAATAGAAAATAAACTAAAACAAATACTTTTATCACTTAAAAAGAGACCATGTCGCAAATAATTACATGTCCCTAATTACCCAATCGAATTTAAATTGCTAATTAACTAGTTGATATCGTTCGATAATATAACCCTGTGCCAAATAAAAACAAAAAACACTATCATTAAATTTTAACATCCCTCGACATGTGAACACGCTAAGTATATTTTATTGCCGTATTATACGATCGCCGAATTTAAAGTTGCTATAAATTTTATTTAACCTCGTAAATAAAAACGACAACACTTTAGAATAGCGGCGACATTTTTATACTTTAAGTTTAAATTTATATAGAATGAAGAAGAGTATTTAGAAAGTAGGTACTTAAAGCAAAGCACTTTATCTTTGTAATTGAATTACTTTTAAAGATAATATTTTTCGTTTTATTTGATTGTTTCTTGAATTCATAAATAAAGGTGCTTGAAAAATACGGGGCAATATTTTAAATGGCACAAGTTTGACTTTTGTGGTGCACTCTCCACGCCATCAATGAGTGCCTTTGAGGTGACGCCTGGTAAACGCCCGCACGGCACACATATGTATAAAATAATGATACAATTATAAAAAATATTGTTACCGTACCTACGTTGTAAAAATAAAACTCTGATGTGACCAACACAATACCCCCTGCCATTTTGTTTTTATTAATTTAAATACATATACCTGAGTGTCTGGTCGCAAATCTGGGGAACCGGATTCAATCCCTACCAACATAAAATATTTCGACTTTTAAGTGGCACAAAATTGACCACTGTGGTGCATTCTCCACGCCAGAAATCAGTACCTGTGAGGCGACGCTTGGTAAACGCCTGCACGATACATATACGTCATTATCATTACCGAAATCGGATTCTATGGACCTTGAAACGTGGTCATTTATCACAATCTCAATATGCGATTTTTAGCATAATCCCTAACCTCCCTTACCAAAGGTAGCGGGAGGTAAAAATGGGATCCAAAATTAGTGTCCTCCATTTAATATTGTGTCCTCTTAACAAAGATATGTTTATTAGAAAAATAAATATAAAAATGCCGGTTCCCGTGAAAATATCTAATTAGTAGGGGTGTCCGCTTGTTGGAGGTGTCTGTTACGAGAGATTTTTCTATATAACCAAGTATCTGCCATTTAATTTTTATCCTGAAGCTATGGAACACCTGTATATTGTTTTCGTATGTCAGTTTGAGCAGTTTTATTTATATTTTGTTTATATTGATGATGGAACATTTGAAATTTTGTAAATGTTTGAAAATACACACAAGTTAAAATAAACTGTTGAAATAATGGAAAAAAATAAATATTAATATTATTCTATATGGTAAACTGTCAAGTAACTGTTTGCAAACAAATCATAAACACTATCATATTAAATGATCAAAGAAGGTATTTATTTTCAGCTAATATCATTCGTGACCACAATAATGGCGCAGAATTTAAAATAATTCCTAGTTCAATTGATTGTATTAAAAATACATACAACTTAACCTTGTCTACTCTATTTAAAGAAGAATATAAAATTATTCATACTACACAGAATTGCGATCAAGGATATTTAACTATTTAACATTATTCGCTGTTATACTCCCATTATAAATTAATTTCATTTTAATTAAAATATTAATCGCTTCAGTTTTTCTCTTTGCATAACTTGGTTTCGTGCCAAAGCATAAATTCAGGTAATTTTTTTATAGTTGTTCTAATTTTAACCAATTCAAAATTAATTTTTTAATAGTGATTTTAGAGGTAATAAATGATTTTACTGGAAATTTCATTAATATTATCTGTTATAATCATAATTAACTTAATTACACAACAATATGAATCAAATATTACTCACGTTACAGTCTACATATATACATACATTTATACATAATAACTACACAAGCACAATATATATTATAGTTACACGTATATTACATGAAATCAATGATATTTACAAATTTTAAAAAATTATTTGATTGATGATGTCAATAATATAAGCATATAATGTAATTTTTAATAAAATCAATAATTTTGAAAAGGGTTCAGCTCTACTTTATATAATCATATTTGACATCGTGAATACATAAATTTTCTTGCAAAAGATACTAAATTTTCAGTAAAATTATTTCATAAACAAACTATGCAAATTGCATTTGACACTAACATCTTCTTTAGCTTTCCTCACTCGTTAGGGATCGGTATTTTTATTTTCTTTTTCCACTCATTTCTGTTTTACGTGTCGTTCTCATTCAGTTCCTTTTCTCTCGTCTTCTGCAATACAGTCCTTCCATCTTATCTTTAGTCTTTCTCTGTTTCTGCTATGACATTTTCAAACCAACGTACTCATCTCGCTTGTATCTTTCTAGAAACTTGTAACACTAGACTTTTTCCTTACCTATATTTCCGTGTCTTCCCCAACATCTACTGCAACATCCTCATCTCTGCCACATTAATTTACTTTTTATTTATACTGACGTCTGTCAATTTGAATTATATGAATATATTCGTAGTTTCCATGTTCAGTTAGCATAGTTCTTTAACTCTATATCTATTGAATATGAAATATAAAATGCAATCAAACCGTATAGAGAATAATATATTCTTTAAGATATAATAACATTAAATGTCAATAAATCAAATTTAATTGTTAAATCTTCAAATGAGGCTACTTCCGGTTCACCAATTATAACCAAAATCTAATCAGTTGTTCTTCTGGATGTAAACTAGAGGAATATGAAAAAAATATAATTTTTAGAATCGTATGGTATTGAACTTATGCGATCCGAAACTTATGTCACACACACACAGACATACATGCATACAGACATCATCGTAAAAATGGTAAAATCGTATTATAGGGAACCTAAAATATGCTTATTCACTAAAAACTCATCATTGATTTTTTTGAACAAAGACAATATCTTCCTTACCTGTAGGTGACGGAAGGTAAAAAGTTTATTATTTTTGTTTGTTCCAAGTTGAAAGAAAAACATCAGAAATATACTAAGAAACTTAATTTTATTTTCTTGTTTTATGTACGAGTAGTTATATATCATCTACATCAAGAACTTATCAAGTTTCAATTCAATCTTCCTTTTGAATGAGAGAAACTCTGAAATGTAGGTTGAACGCGCATTCAATTCATTTGAATATGAAAGTTCCTCCTTGTGGTGTATTCACCTGGTCAGTGATATCAGATCTGTAAGACGACATGCGATCAATACACCAAGGTCTGCGTCTCAGGTTGTCCTGTGGTTTGGCCACGGTGACTTCACGGGTAATGTATGACTGAGATGAGATGTAGAGATGAACTGGAGAATGAACACAATGATGCTGTCATGAAATGATGGATGACAGGAATTGAAAGGACTTGTGAAAAGTGGAAGAAAAATAAGGGCTGAGATGTTTCTCGATACTACCAGAAATTAAACAATACGAGCCACAACTAATAATATTTCGGCCGGATAGATTTTCAACAAATTATAAAACCTACACAAATATAGATATAATCTGATGCGGCCAGCACATTACCTTCCGTCTATCCTGTGTATTATGTACAAATTCCAGAAATATATTTTCTTGCAAAAGATCTTATATTTCCAGTAAAATTATTTTATAAACAAACTATGCAAATTGCACTTAACACTGACATCTTCACTATTTCTTATTTTCTTCTTCCACTCATTTCTGTTTCCTTCCATCTTATCTTTGGTCTTCCTCTGTTTCTTCTACCTTTTACTACTAAGCTACTCTTTCTTCTCCCAATATATTCTTCATTTCTCCTCATGAAATGTTCAAACCAAAGTAGTCGTCTCTCTTACATCTTTCTAAAAACTTGAGCCCTTCCCTTATCTTTCATTCCATCTTTCCGTGTCTTCCCCAACATCTATTTCAACATCCTCAACTCTGCCACATTCATTTTCTTTTCATTGATACTGACATCTGTCAATTTGAATTATCTGAATATATTAGCAGTTTCCATGGTAAGCTTAGCTGGCTGAGTTATGAAATTTAATATCTTTATAATTTTTTAACTCTGTATCTATTGAATATGAAGTATAAAATGCAATCCAATCGTATAAAGAATAATATATTTTTTTAATTTATTAACATTAAATGCCAATAAATCAAATTTAACTGTTAAATCTTTAAATGAGGCTACTTCCGGTTCACCAATTATAACCAAAATCTAATCACACATACACATTCAGACACCATAATAAAAATGGTAAAATCGTACTATAGGGACCCTAAAATATGCTTATTCACTAAAAACTCATCATTGATTTTTTTGACTAAAGACAATACCTTCCTAACCTAAAGGTGACGGAAGGTAAAAATTGAATGCCTAGAAACACTTTATATTACATTTTATGAAAAAAATGGTATAAAATCCTAAGAGATTTTAACCTTATCTCAGATTCCATTACCTAAATGGATTTTTTATAAGGAAATAATTTACTGACAAAATATAATAGTAAATAAAATTTTATCTAAATTGATATCACATAATTTTCGTTTTAAAAACATTGGTAATCTATAAAAAGTAAAGTAATATACTTAATGTCTCAACCCCCTGCCATTTACCTATGTATATAATATATATATATCACTTTATAAATTTATCCATACAATATATAAAAAAGTATTAAAGCAAACTTATAAAAAATGGAATAATCTTTAATTTTTATAATAACAAATTGAGAAAAAATTACATTTAAAAAAAAAAAGAAAAACTATCTTGAGCTTTAAGTAAACTGCCATTTCCGATTATCCGATTGCCACCAAAATCTAATCAGATATTTCCATATTAGAATAAGGTAGAAATACATGGTTTCAAAATTTTCTGAATGATAGTATTTGAGTTGAGCGTATACAGGATCCACACACACACACTCACACACACACACACACACACACACACACACATACATACATACATACATACATACAGACATCATCTTGAAAATGTTAAAAATGGATTGTAGGGACCTTAAAACGTGGTCATTTACCAAAATCTCGATATGCGATTTTTAGCACGATCCCTATACCTCCCTTACCAAGGGTAGCGGGAGGTAAAAAACAGGCTAGGTAATACGATAAAGACCATAAATTCCTTCGTAAAACAATAAATTTGAATATATGAATAACTTAGATAAAGTAATATTTCCAAATAGTTACAAAGTTATTTTCTTAGTCCTTGATTCAAAAACTTTCTATCTTTTGCATATTGCTAGAAGAATGATAAGGGCAATGTATATAAGTTCTTGTACAAGATGAAAATATTTCGCAAAAAATGAAACACCAGCTGAATATTAAATAAGTTAAGAATAACCCACTTTGTTTCAAAACCCTAATATTTTATCAGACATGAGCAAAATAAGCAACAAAAACAGAATTTTTTATTAAAACTTCGTCGAAATACAATCTCTGTAACAAAAACCACATTTAATTTCAACAAAATTGAACATTGCATTGCGTCACAAAACAAGCAAAAAACTGAACATTGAATTGAGAACAGGGATTTGGTTTTACTTTTTGCAGGAATAAAAATTTATTTCTCTTTTCTACATCGATAATTTTATGAAAAAAAAATTGTTAGTGAAAATTTGTAAATGAAATCCGAAACACAAAACAGATGGAGTGGATCACAAACTTATTTATACATTATAAATCAAAAATTCTACTTATATCTATTCTTTATATTTGGATTTTTTAATTTTAAATTCATTCCATGAAGATTTTTTGTCCTACTCTTCTAATTTTTAGAAATATATAATAATCTATACATAGCAGATTGGCACACCCAGTAATGGGTAATATGCCGTGATGATATATATTTCTGGGAAGTACACACATTATATTATTTATTTTTGTATTAATAGCTAAATATTTAAAATTATAAGTATATTTCATAAAACCCTTCAAAAATACTGTCTATTCCGACAATGATTTGGAAACGTTTCGACAAATTAGATGAGTAGGACAAAATTCAAAGAATGAATTTAAAATTTAAAAATCTAAATATGAAGAATAGATATAAGTAGTTCTGGTGTAAAGTGTAAGTATCCAAGAAATGTTACAAATGGGCGCAAACAGTCATGTGACTTGGGGGCCCGTGTCAGAATGATAGCTAATAATTATGTACATAGATGTCAAATATCATAATTTTTCATTCTAAATTTAGTGATTTTCCAATTCCATGTAGTTTATTTTCCTCGACAAGTAAATATCACATTTCTGGTGACAAATTAACTACGTTAATTTAGAAAATCTTGAATTTTTTAATTTAACATCTATGTATATAATAACTGAGACGGGCTCCCATATCTGCTTGTCAAGGCCAACAATGTCACATGACTCCTCGCGCCCTATACTTATGTAACCAAAAACGGAAGTGGCGAGAGGCATTGTGCTGGCCACAACAGATTTTTTTTAGTACTTGGAAAGTACTGAATAATCTTAACAAGTACTTATACTTAAGACTTAAGTATTTTAACAATTGCATTAGGTCCTTAGTACTTAAGTTTAAGTATCTGGGCTCTGATATTTATACTTTGTACGTAAGTATTTAAATAGGGGAACCCGCCCAGCTCTGCGCAAAACATTGCAAATTTTATTTTAAAATTGATAAATAATTTTATATCTTACATTTCTTTTGTGTGAAATCATACTGTAAAGATTATAGATTTAAACATCTCAGAATTCAAGATACAAATACTGATTTGCACGAATAACTGGCTTTATGATATAACAGAACCTCCCGTACATATATATTGATTGGCAAAAAGTCAAATAAATAAACCAGAAATTAAAGAACATGGAACAATACTCGTAAATATAAGTGTAACTTTTAACTGTGACCCTCCCCTACATTTTTCCCTTTTGTCATAAATTAATGTGGTGTAAAGTTGTCCTCCGAGGGTTGCGTTCACGTGCATCGGTTCGTGAAACACGCGGTAGCAGGACTTACAGCTGGGTTCCTGCAGAATTCCGAATCAAAACCCGTAATTCATTACCGCAGTTGGAGTTCTCGCAGTCCGCGTTCCGGCACAGCGGCGGCTCCGGTGCTGCATAGTGGAAACGTAATGGGATATGTCATAACCAAAATGGTCTAAATCAACCACCGAAGAGATAAAACAGGATTTCTTGCTGAACGAGGAATGCTGATGCTGCAGGAGAGGGATGCAGCTGAGTTGATTGTTTTTGAAAGTTTGTGGAGAACAAATGAAACTTTAGAAACTCTAAACTTTGTTTATTATGATTGACAAATAAAGATAAATGTTTAAATAACGACATTGGAGATCAGATCAAAAAGTTTAAATACAAATAAATACATATATTTGCTTCTATACAATAAGCTATAGTTGGAGGAAGACATATGTGGAACTCATTATAGATTCTGCCAATTGGTCGTTATAAAGTTTTATGGACTTTGCGGTAATGGTACTCAGAGCCAGGTAGAGTTTTCTGTCCTGGGCCGTACCCGAAATTTGCATTCAAGATGTACTTTTAAATCTGTAATAAAATTATAATTCGTTTTAAGAGTATTTCTTCTAACGTCAATTTGTAAAGTAAAAAGAGATTAAAATATTATAAGATGTTTTCTAATTATGTACTTTTAAATCTGTATTCAAATAACAATGCGTTTAAAATACACTTTTTCTAACATCATTATTAAATACGGCCCATTTCTTACCCTAAAATTGATGCCTTCAAGTTCGAATAATTTATGAGTCCTGACCACAAACAAACCCAACCGTCCATAAAAGATTGTAAACCCTGCATAAGTCAGTTCCAAATATTTCTTCCTCCAACTATACTTGTGTATTAAATTTTCTACAGGTTTTGAATTTTATATAGTTCAGTTCAGCTCAAATGTATATAACTGACAGATAAATGTCACTGTCAAAAAAATAATCATTTCAAATTAATAATAGTAACGTTTTAAAAAGAAAATTGTAAATAGAACAATAGTTATTTGGAAAGGAACTTATCCAACAACATGCTTTTATTAAATGAGAAAACACAGACGATGATCTTCAATAAATATAGATCACAAGACACAAACGAATTCGTAAAAGTTTTCGGACTCGAAATTGACCAGAACAGATCGTGGCTATAACATATCTCTACTGCCGAAAGTAGAATATCTAAATCAACATTTCTATTTCTTAACCTACGGTATTGTGTGAATCAAAGTGTTGTAATACTAGCCTACTATGGACTGTTTCAATCCATCCTATATTATTGGACAATATACCGTGAGTATTTTTTAACATGAAACATGGGATTTGTCATATCCATGGTTACGATTTAATTGACAGCAATGTATTTGCCTGTCTCATTTAAAATGAAACATAGGGGATAATTTTGACATTTGTCTACTCTGTCAGTGTCAGAAAACCAATTTGAAATACAATGGTTTATACTGTGGAAGAGAAGGTGCATTATTAAGTGTTATTATTCGAATTTTAATCCAAGTTTAAGGCAAGTGTCGGACTTGTTCCGCGCTTCATTTCCTGACAGGCCCACATCAAGTGCAGCAAATTTTTTTAGAATAGTGAATACCTTTAGAGGAAATGGGTGCATCGAGCCTGCACATAACAGTAGGAATAGATCTTGTAATATATTAACTGCGCAGAAAAAAACATGAAATTCTGACTTTAATACAAAATAAGAACAGATTAACATTAAGAGAGATTGGGCAAGCTACTGTACACAGACTATTTAAAAAGGAGCATTACAGATCATACCATTTCCAAAATCACCAGGAGTTAGTTATGGACGATACAAAACGAAGAATAATTTTTTGTGAAAGAATGTTTGAAAACGTTAATAACAATTTAGATTTGCTGCAAAATATACTTTTTACGGACGAAGCAACTTTTTATTTACATGGCGAGGTAAATTCACAAAATTGTCGGTATTCGTCCAGGGAAAATCTACATTTGTATCATAGTACGAGGACTCAACGACCCGAGAAAGTTTACGTTTGGGCTGGCATAATAGGAACCCACATTATTGGGCCATTTTTTATTAACGGGAATATTACTGCACAATATTTAAATATAATACTTCTGTCAAATTCATCCCCTATGTTTCATTTTAAATGAGACAGGCAAATACATTGCTGTCAATCAAATCGTAACCATGGTTATGACAAATCCCATGTTTCATGTTAAAAAATACTCACGGTAGTGATAAAAACTATGATAAACTTTTTAAATTACAAAAGTGTGCTGTGCTTATTATAGACAATAAAGAGTTCCGCGACCACTGCTGACCGATTTATTATATATATATATATATATATATATATATATATATATATATATATATATATATATATATATATATAATACAGTCTAAACTACAATAAATTCACACAATACACACAGATTTCGGTAATGATGATGACATATTTGTATCGTGCGGGCGTTTACCATGCGTCACCTCACAGGCACTCATTGCTGCTACAGGAGTAAATTTTGTGCCCAAAATTTCAAAATATTTGGCGTCAGTCGGGATCGAATCCGGTTCCCCAAATTCGCGACCAAACACTCAGGCACGCGGCCACGAAATTAATAAAAATTAAATGACAGGAGGTATTGTGTATCAGTTTTTTTACATACGTTTCCAACATAACATTAGGTATATAGTGATAGAAATCGAATTTTCAGTACCCCGTAAGAGTAGCCCATTCTGAAATAACAATATCTGTACCGTTAAGAGTATTTAAAAAATGTTAAAATTAAAACTAATGCACTTAAACCCGCGAAGACAAATTACGAATTAAAAAATATTAAAACCAAATCTGTCATTTTTCAGTAATCAAAATTCTATTCATCATCATCATCTAATCTCAACCTTAACGCCAGATCTTTTTATAGTTGAAAAGAGTTTCTTCTTTTATTGGAATTCTTCCTTTCATAAATTACAAACCGGCTAATTACCCACCAATTACTGCAAAGTTTCTCGGCGAAAAGCTATCGCCTTCATTTGTTCTCGCCGCCCACTGCCTGTCTCAAGCAGTCAACTTATAATTGGAAGGGTGAAGCTGACGGCACTACCCGAATTTAGCCCCAAGACCCAAGTTGTTAATAACTAAGCACTGTTGATCATTTCGGATGTTTGTATTGCTGTAATTGGAAACATTTCTTTTCTTTGATTAAGGATTAAAGGAATTTTAAAGGAATTCAGAATAAAAAATATTAATCCTGAGGGGGATTTGGCAGGAATCAATTTTACGACTTGAGATAAGAAATAAGAAGGAGAAAAAGAAAAGTAAATTTATTTGGAAAAAGAACAATGGGTATTATACCGATTTTTACCTTCCGTCACCTTTAGGTGAGGAAGGTATTGTCTTTGGTCAAAAAATTTAATGATAAGTTTTTAGTGAATAAGCATGTTTTAGGGTCCCTATATACTATTATACAATTTTTACGATGACGTCTGTATGCATGTGTCTGTGTGTGTGTGTGACTAAAGTTTCGGATCGCATAACTGCAATACCACGATTCCAAAAATTATATTTTTTTCGTATTCCTCCAGTTTGCATCCAGAAGAACAACTAATTATATTTTGGTTATAATTGGTGAACCAGAAGTAGCCTCATTTGAAGATTTAACAGTTAAATTTGATTTATTGACATTTATCGTTATTATAACTTAAAGAATATATTATTCTCAATACGATTTGATTGCATTTTATACTTCATATTCAATAGATATAGAATTAAAGAATTTTAAAGAAATTAAATTTTATAAATCAGCCAGCTATGCTAAACATGGAAACTACTAATATATTCATATAATTCAAAGTGACAGATGTCAGTATAAGTAGAGATGAGGATGTTGAAGTAGATGTTGGGGAAGACACGGAAGGAAACAACTCTAGTGTTACAAGTTTCTAGAAAGATACAGCGAGATGATTACATTGGTTTGAGAATATAATTCCTTAGTCACGTGACATGTTTTCCGCCAATCAACATTCAGAATTTCCCTAGCCACGCGTTTATCACAGCGATGATAAAAAACAAGGAAATAAACACCGTATTTATAGTCGTTACTAAGGGATTTGTTTTCTTTATTTATGACATTGACAGTTAATTTTGAGTATAAAAATAAATAATAACAATGATTCAAACTCCGAAATATTAAATAAAACTCGTAAGTACCATGTTTTAATACAATATGAATATGTATATCAAAAGTTAGGTTAGGTTAGATTGCAAAAATTCATTATATTCTCTCATTAAATATAAGCTCGTGATATGATTAATAATCGAAGATATTGCTCGTGAAACCGAAGCAGCACATTTCATCTCGTCCTTCGGACTCGTGAAATCTGCAGCTCGGTTTCACTCGAGAATATCATCGATGATAATCATATCACTTGTTATATTACGTATGAAAATATCATGAGGAGAAATGAATATTGGCTGAAGAATGAATAGCTTAGCAATAGAAGGTTAAAGAAACAGAGGAAGACCAAAGATAAGATGGAAAAGACACTGAATGAGAACGACACGTAAAACAGAAATGAGTGGAAGAAGAAAATAAGAAATAGCGACCCTTAACGAATGAGGAAGGCTAAAGAAGAAGAAGATGTTAGTGTCAAGTGCAATTTGCATAGTTTGTTTATGAAATAATTTTACTGGAAATTTAGAATCTTTTGCAAGAAAATTTATTTATGGAATTTATACATAAAACGCTGGAAAGGCGGAAGCTATTGTGCTGGCCACAACAGATTTTTTCATGCTGTTTTTCATTAAATTTCTTACTTTTTCTTCTTTTCTTTGACCTATTTATTCATTTTCTTCGTTACCTTTTAGTTTTGCATTGAAGATTTCCTTTGCTAGACTGTCCTGTTACATACTGTGTCGTTTTCTTGCTTTTCATTCTGTTTCTCATTTATAGACTTCTAATCTTCCTTCTGGTATTCTCTGTGGTTCTCCAGATTCAACTTTCGAATGTTACAAATTTTTAGTGTAGAACTATATTTGTATTTAATATTGAATTGAAATTCTGTAGAGAAGGAAAAAGATTATATGTAGTAATATTTACTAATATATTTTATATTTGCACAGAACACGAAATATGTCATTTGAAATATGCAATAAGATGTCCCGAAACTTAAATATTTACTCAAATGTAAGTTGACATAAAACAACATCCTGCAATATGAAATCTAACGTAGATTGTTTGAAAAATACATGATCCTTAAAGAATACTAAATCAAAAAGTAATAAATTTGGATCATTTTATTTGAAAACATTTAAAATGTAATCTATTATTATCAGACTGCATCTCGTAAAAGTGAAATAAACGTAGGATATTGTCTCATTTCCTCAAGTTTTTATTGACAATAAAATAAATCTCCACATCCTACACTGTTTAAAATAACCTTGCAATCCAATTGAAGCCACATATTGATTTGTAAGTTTGAATTTCGTAATTGATTTTACTGAGGGTTAACCCGAAAATAATTTTTAATTAAAGTTACAAAACACAGTTTCAAAAACTTACACAAAGTATACCAACTAAGATATGTAGTATGTAAACTGTACCAGATGCCCAACAGGTTTCAGTTAAGCTGAGAAAGGAAACTCATTTTATATTGAAAGTAATCTGAACTTGTGCCAAAAAGGCGGAACTAAATCTAATAAAAATTGTTTGGAAATTGGACGCTTAACTAATGAAAAAGTGTAAGTCTTTCAAATTAGTTCTTTTACTGCTGCTGACTACGCGTTCTCATATACGAGTTTTTTTTTTAATTCTGGGTACAAAAATATAATTCCCCGCCCTAGAAACGCATTTTTCTCAACATATTGGTATCTTTTTAATCCCTTCATTGTAGAAACTAGCGGGACCTTCACATTGCCAATGGACAAACTCTTCCACCGCACGGTCGTCGTCGAATCGATGACCTCCCATTGCTTCTTTGAAGGGCCCAAAGTCACATGGTGACAAGTCGGGATTGTAGCGTGGAAGTTCCAACGTTTCCCAGCCAATTCTGTTCAAGTTTTGCCTCGTAGTGTTTGCTGTGTGGGGCTTGGCGTTGTCATGAATCAAAATGATATTTTTGACAATTTGCGTTTTTCTTTTCCTTCGATAGGACAATTTTGCGGCATCTAGTAAGTTGCAATAATATTGCGCATTAAATGTGCGTTTATCATTATGCGTTTATCAGTCTTCATGAGATTCCGAACAGCCTCGACGTTAATTTCGATAACGCTCATCCTTTGGCGATATGCGATTTTTAGCATGAATCCAATACCTCTCTTAGCAAGAGGTAAAAAGAAACATACGAGTATATTTATCAGAGTTTTATGCTATATAGTATATTTAAATATACTGTCACAAATTTCAAGAAATTAACATTGACCCTAATATATATATATACGTGGCACGTAGAATTAATCCCAATGCTGCCGTGTTTTAGTGGTAAATAAAAGACATCTGAAATGGGAATATATTAAACGAAAATGATGACATGAAGCAGTTATAAAATTTTATATGATCAAATTTGTGTTATACTTGTATTAAAACTAAACTAAGCTAAAAGTTTTGTAGTATCATGAAACCTTATTATTAATTTTTGATAACTATTTTCATAATTAAATTAATAACCGTCTAAATGGTTTTCGTATTAACGAGTGTTAAATGGTAATTTCATGACGCCAGTCCTACATTGAACTCGAGTTTCCAAGTCCACCAAAGAGCCAATTTTCATATAATGACCATTACCTCACTCAACAAATTAAGACAAAATACTATGCCTTCCTTCCATACATAGGAAAGTTATAATTAATCTGTTATCCCTTCAATTTCCATTTTCAATTTGTTAAATTAATAAACAATAACTCCAACACATCATTCGCTGTAATTAGTCCCTTTTGAATTATCTCCCTTGGCCAGGAGAGCTCAGAACACTTAGATTCCTGATTCTCGGTCGTTTCAGGGTATTCAATGGTGTTTCCAACCGTTGCTATTAGCGTCAGGTCGTCTCAGCGATCCCAACCACTAAATCCGAATTTATGTGAATGCGCGTCCAGCAGCTTATGAAACCACGAACCAGGGTAAGCTCGTCCGACAATGGAGCTTGAATGCTGTTTAATCTCTCCATAGTTTTTCATTGTTATTATTATACAAAGATGTCGTTTTTGTTTCTGTAAAATTGCTGGATACGTTGTCCAAGCTTTGTTATTTATAACGAGAGGCCTTGTATTTTTATCTGTGATTAACTTTTCGAAGCGACAAATTGAAAATAACTATTCTGAATGAATTTTACAAAAAGTCAAATGAGAAATAGAATAATTTTTCTTACTGAGAACTCAAGGGTAAAAGATTTATCTACGGAAAAGTCTCCGAAGAACTAAAGCAGAATTTATGTAGATAATTAATGAACTTTGGAACTCTTTTGGAAGAGAATAGTGTGAGAAGTTGATAGTGACTATGAATCAAAGTTAACAAACGGTAATTATAGGAAAAGGTAGCGCAACATTTTTTAAAAGTTCCTGAAGTAATTTAGATATTTTAGGTTCGAATTAATGAGTAAATGAATGCGATTGACTTCTTAGTACAAGTATTTAAATACAGGATACGGCAGAATAACCACCCTAGTTTTGAAAATAAATTTAAAATATCTGATCTGGCCAGCACAACACCTTCCGTCAATCCTGCGCATTATGTATAAATTCCATACGTAAATTTTCTGTAACTCTATATTTATTGAATATGAAGTATAAAATGCGATCAAATCGTATAGAGAATAATATATTCTTCAAGTTATAATAACGTTCAATGTAAATAAATGATATTTAACTGCGTTTTTTCAAGAAAAACTGTTAAAATCTTCAAATGAGGGCACTTTCGGTTGACAATTTATAACCAAAATCTAATCACTTGTTCTTCTGGATGTAAACTTGAGAAATATGAAAAAAATATAACTTTTGGAATCGTGGTATTGAAGTTCTGCGATCCAAAACTTTCATCACACACATAGACACACACATACATACATACACACAGACATCATTGTAAAAATAGTAAAATTGTATCATATGGACCCTAAAACGTACTTATTCAGTAAAAACTCATCATTGAATTTTTTGACCAAAGACAATACCTTCCTTACCTAAAGGTGACGGAAGGTAAAAATCTGATGTAACCAGCACAATACCTTCCGTTAATTCTACGTATTTTGTATAAATTCCACAAAGATTTTTTTTTTGAAAACTATTCTATGGGCGTTTTATTTTTAGGGGAGATATAAACTGATGTTACCTCGTACTGATCTGAACTGAACTACTCCTAAAAAGAACAGTTTATTTCTTATAATAAGAAGTAGAAAAAAAAAAAAAAATATAGCATTATATTTATAACATAACAATCTACTAAATTGTCTTATGGCTATAATTTATTGTATATATGTGTTTGTATACTTTTTAAAATAAACCCAGAATTAAAAAAAAAATTAATCCCGTTTATATTTTATTCATCCTCGTATTTTAAATAATTAATATAAATGTATCCATTACACGTCATCAGAACAGAAATAAATTTGATATATCTATTTTTATAAATGAAACATATTCCTTTCAGGATGTTTTCAATGAACGAAGCAATATTTATAAGATGAATTTAATTTTAATTACAAAAATATCAAACAAACCCACACTTTTTAAAAATAGGATATTATTAAGTATTAACTTACATTTCTAATTATACAATCTCCGTATGTACAAAAAAGTTTTAAAAAACATTCCAGTTAATTTCTAATTAATTTCGTATTTTTGCGTAAATTTCCAATACATTTTTTATGAGGAAAAACAAAATGCAATGTTTCATTCCATTATTTTTCTAATTAAACGTACACTGTTGCTGTACCTCGCATCAAAACTACTGCTAAAAAAAATGTAATATAGGTTAGTTTTTTTATATACTCGTACGTCCTCGGGGTGAATATTTTATGAGAATATCTACAAATTAAAAAAAAATCATTTAAGATTAAAAATACTGTTCAAATATTTACCAATACTTCGCGAATAAACAAAAAATGATTGGAATATTAACAGAAAGCATCCTTCGAAGAAAAAATCTACATCTTACAAATTGAATTCCCGCAATATATTTTTATTACAAAATTTCTCAAATTTATTCCTTCAGAAGAATTTTAAAAGCATGCCCGTCAGCAGAATAATGAAATAAGAAATAAAGCTACCAGTCTATGGAAGCGTCTGATACAATACTTGTATTCTCGGATTCTTTCCTCTAGTAAATATAAAATGTATGGTGTACTGTGTAAAGCAAGCGGACTTGAGGTAGCAATCACGCGGAATCACAAATTCAGATAGGCGGGTACCTCTGTGTAAGAATTCCAAAAGATAAGGAGCTATATTTCTTACAATTGCGTCCAGAGGTATAATATAATAAAGATCTTTAAATTCTCACTCTGATACATTTAAAAAAATATATTATATCTTCTATAGATTTAGAGATATATTATAAAATAATATAGAATAATTTGTTGTAATAAATCTCGCTGCCCAAAGACCTCTTGGATACCAGTTGAGATATTTAAATGTATATAATTGACACATAAATGTAAAATGTTTGTGTCAAGAATCAACAGTTTTATTAACATTACAGAAAGCTCTCTGGGAAGTAAGTACATTTAAAATTTCTTTTCCGTCGACCGTTTATTAATAGGCTATCTTAATGTATAGAAAATCATTCATTAATAACCCCTATTAATGCATGATTTTTTATTAATAAACGATTTATTGGGTGCGTTCACCACATGGAACACAGCATGTATTGCTAACGCTAAGTTGTAGCAAAAAGGTTGACAGAATTAAAAGTCATGCTTTTGACACTTACTAGCTAGGTATATTCACGTAGCATACCATTAATTTGAAAGAATAAAATTCCTCAAATAACATAAAAAAACCGCTTGTGTTGTCTAGCATTAAGTAAACTGAACGCACCCACTGAAAACAGTTGATGACAAAACTTATTGATTTTCTGACGTAAAATTTTACAATGTCCGGTCAACCATTACTAACCTAAAAAAAATTGTCATGGAATAAAATTAGATTTTCCATTTAAGTAAGATACGGTCAACGAAAAAATATTGTAACTAACACGTGTGTTAATTGGCGATTAATGATCTCAACAATTAACGCGTGAGCGTAGCGAACGCGTTAAAATGTCTCGATCATTAATCGCCCTCATTAACACACTTGATAGTTAAATAACTATATTGTATTGTTAACTAAATATTTAAAAATATATGTATATTAATATTACATATATCTTTAAGAAATATCATTAATACCGTCAGTGAATATAAATAATTTTGAATGTATTAGAAGAGTAGAAGAAAATTCCTCATAGAACGAAAGACTAGATACAATTTATATTATTTGTATGTACAAGAAATATTAAATTTGGGTTCGATCACGACCGACGCCAAAAATTACTTCGAATTTTAATGGCACAAAATTGCCCCTTGTGGTACACCACGAAAGCAATGAGTGCCCGTGAGGTCACGCCTGGTGAGCGCCCACACAGTACAAATATTTCATCATTTATCGATATCTGCGTACAAAGTAGATTAGCACACCCAGCAATGGGTAATATGCTGTGATATATTTATTTATTATTTATTTATGTAACATGGAAGCATAAAAAGAGAGCGACTACCGTGGAAATGAGGTATTTACGTGGTGTATGTTGGTATGTCAGACGGGATCGCGTGAGGAATAATTTGGTGTATGAAGAATGTATGGTTAGGAACAATGTGATTAAGAGAGTTGGTGCGAGTCAGTTGAGATGGTTTGGGCATGTGGAGAGAATGGTGAGTGAACGGCTTGTTAAGCGTATATATCTTGGTGAAGTTGAGGGTTTTCGATTGCGTGGCCGACCAGTGTGTAAGTGGATGGATGTGGTTGATAGGGTGCTTAAAGAGAGAGAGTTTCCAAATATATATATGAATGCGATTATGAGTGTGGCCGAGGCGAAAAGAGTCTGCTTAGATAGGAATGTGTGGCGAAGGATGATTGTTTCCTAACTATTATTGTGATCCGGATGCGGTATTTCGCTACCGAAAATCGGTCACTTTAATATGTTTAAGAGTAAGGATTTGTTGTATGATGTTGATGTTGTTCTTATTGATAACGGGTTTGTGCGAACCCACTAAGTGGGACACGCTGCTTTTATGTATGTATGTATGTAACATAAAATGGAAATGGGATATTAGTATCGTCGGCTTCCGCTTATGGAGAAACTATATTTTTACTCACTTGAACCATAAATATCTATTAACGCCACAAGAACTTAAAGTTTATTATCTATACCATCACAACAAACACAGCTATTGTTGGTTAATTATTGCTTTCTTTGTGGAATTCCAACAATTTCCAGTGCTACAAACCTCTTCAGCATTACAAACTAAATTCCTGCTTCTCTAATAACTCATCCTGATAAGCTGCTACTGATTGCAGCATTTCCTGTCCTGCAACAGTATCTAGGGAATAACGTGTCCTGCGACCTAACCTACATCCTGTCGCCTCCGGCTGGACAATGCAGCTGAATCCCTGGGAGAAGTAGCGTGTGAAGAATCAGCAGGAATGTACGAATATTGCTTTTTTACGGAAGGATACGCTGAGAATTTTATTGCTCTGTAGACGGAGATGGACTGGCGTAGTGCAGGATTTATTTAGAGGTGTATTTATTTTTTACACTTGGTTATTTTATTACAATCAAGCTATGGTTTAATTTTTAAAAAAACTAATTTAAAAAGAAAAATATATATAATTTCAAAATTGTCAAACCTTAGCATACGATAAAATTAGAATTTATTCCACATTTTAATATTTAAATGAAAAGATTGGAAATTTTAAATTCGCCGTGAAATTATTCGAATTTTTTTGTTATAAATTCGTTTCTAATACCTATCTAATGTCACATAATGAAGTTCTAATTTTACGGTAGCTTCAAATTAAAATATAATTTAGCTAGTTGGAAACATGGGTTTAACCTTCAGAGAATTCGAACTAACAATTCTAATATTTTCTATTATCTGTTTTATACTGCTATACAATGAACGAATCCTATTGTAATGTATTTACCAGAATTTCTGCCATATTCTTTTCACATAATTATAATAACAGCATTGTTGGAGTTAATTATATTATTAACTAGTATTGTTATATTAAATTACGTTCCGAAAGTAATACCAAACTGAAATTAATAACATTCTGTCCATCAAAGTTTATAATGATCAATTATTGATGGTAACATTTCTAGCCCTGAAGAAGACTGTAGTTACAGTCGAAACGTTGATCAGGAAATATATAATTTTTCACAGACTGCGTGTCCGATTATTTTCCAATTTTCCATTCTACTACCAGTCGATCATCGTAATATATATATATATATATATATATATATATATATATATATATATATATATATATTTCCAGTGACCCGTTTTTCAATGTCACCCTGTATATATGGATATATCATAAATGAATGGCATGTAATATCAAATTTTACATTTAATTAATGGGAAATATAATTCCTAGACAATAAATGTAAGTACGTATATCTATACATTGCTTAATGAGATAAATTATTAAATTAATTAAAATCAAATCGGTTGTCAACGAATATTATTCTACTGTCATTCTCATTTGTTTTGAATATAAATTCCTGGAAATAAATAATAAATTGTTGAAATGATCCAATATCAAACTATTTCAATGTATGTTGAGTGAAATTCCAAACTGTACTCAGTGTTTTGTTTTATAACAAAACGAACAGATTCGTTATTAAATTTCAGTTCAGTGGATTTGCTTATTTAGTAATTACAGACATTTTCTCATGCTATTACTTTACTATTTCATGATCATGAACTTAAGGTGAATAAAGTTGTTAAATTATAAGTGCGAGCGAAAAAAATAAATTACACCTATTACATTTTTTAAAGGGAACGTATTTCAGTATCAAATGTGATATATTTTTAAGCCTATTTTAACTAAAACATTTTATCTTCCCTTGGGAGATAACGATTCGTGACGACTTATAAATTGATTCATAAATTTTTATACAGTTTACTGTGGAGCACAGGACACGACACTTAAAATTCAATCGAATATTTTATATCTCAAATAAATTAACGCAGAATGAATAAGAAAAACACTCGGTTGTTTCACAAAATTAAAGAAAATTTTTTATTGTACAATTTCGGCTGTTAGGCCATCATCAGAAAAAACTACAAGGATATATTACAGCGGGTCTTTTTATATCTAGTTTAGCGGTGGAGATTTTGGGATTAAGGTTTCAAGAAATAGGGAATGTACCAAGTCTAACTGTTCATTCATTAAAGTGGAGGAAATGGCTTTTTTTAATTTCATAGGATTCCAGGAGAAGTAGTCTTGCTAAATTATTTTCGACATGTAAAATTGATGCATTTTCAAAATTACAAACATAATTGAACTCTAACATATGATTAGCAACATTGGAATTCAGTTTGCCCTACATATATAAAATTACAGCTGTTACAGTTAATTTTATAAACCCCAGAATTGGAATAAGGATCCCTTGAAACAATTTTGTTGTTGACCAATGGTTTTTTTAAATTATTATTATTATACAGGCCAGAATGAATATTTAATTTTTTAAGTTCATTGTGGTGAAAATTAATTGTACTTAATTGAAAAACTTTAAAGTTGTAAAAACCTATTTTATCATTGCAAAAATATATAGAGATTTTTTGTATCTCCATTTATTTGTCAAATAAAACAAATTTAAATAGACCAATCTTCAATTTTCTTTTAATATTTAATGGGCCACATTAACTAACCTCAATATAATTTATAATATATTCTGTTCACTCATTGTAGCGCTAATTTACGTTTCGATGTCGAAGCGATTTTTTAACAAGTCTTGAAAGCATCCTTGAATAGTTCTTAACGTTTAAGCCATTTGCCATTATCATCCCATCAGTATTCGTTAGCGTTCGTTCACTTTTCGTCGTTTTGTTGTCTCATTGAAGATGACCTGGTAACGAAACAAATGGATAGAGTAAGCGAGTTCGATTTTCTATAAACCCATCATTAATTGTACGAGCTTCGTTGGAAAAGTACGACAATTAACTATTGAGGAAATTAAAAATCACGCTGGCTACAATTAATTACTTTTTACTGAAACAGAATAAGTTATTTTGTTGAGCTTCTAGTCTTTTGGGTATTTTGTTTTGCGAAACAAGTAAATGTGTTTATTTAAACAAAATTACTGTTCGTTTTACTGTTATTTCTTTGATATTCAGAATAATCAAACAGAAATGTATACGATTCTACAGAATAAATAAAATTTAAATTCCTTTATTTCAAATCGCGAATTTTCCATAGTTTACATTGAACATCAATAGGTTTTTGATTTAACAGTAAAGATAATTATGTTTATTTACTGTAATTGCTAAAGCAGTATTAAATAACTGATATAGATTGTATATTTTGTAATGTATGAGATTATATAACGTACATACAAGCATGTATATCAAAATATTATTAAATGTGATATTATTATTGTATCTGACAAAATACATAATTTCCATATCAGATAATCACCCCTATTCTGTAACTCAATCAAAACTTTTATCGATCAATTGTAAATTGTAGCCAATACTTATAGTAGACACTGGATAAAAAATCTGATGTGGTCAACACAATACCTATCGTTTAATTTAATTTCTATTCATGTAAATACTTAAAATTAAATTTAAATAGGAGGGAAAAGAGGATCCACACAGATACACACACACACACACACAAAGCGTCGTCGTGAAAATGTTAAAATTGGATTTTAAGGACCTTAAAACGTGGTCATTTACCAAAATGTCGATATGCTGTTTTTAGCACGATCCCTATACTCCCCTTACCAAAGGTAGCGAGAGATAAGGGAAGCGGGAGGTAAAAATAAACATATAAAACAAATCGAGAGTGGTGAAAATTGCAATGAAATCTTAAGGAAGGTAAACATCTTTTTCCCGTCTTGGACTTTACCAGACCAACCTCACTTCGTAAAGGCCTCGAGTGGTAAATACTATTTACCTCACTTGTAGCATAAATAACTATAATATGTTGGCATCGAATACTTTTTCTTCACTCTAATGTAAAAATAAAAATTTCATTCCAACCCTAGTATCCTGTAAACATTTCGGAATTAATCTGAATTTGAAAAGCGTATTGAAATTACTAATGACCACCTAGTGGAATAATACAAAGATCTTACTATCTATTAATTCTTCTTTCTTATCATCAATCAGGGATAAAAATGTAAATCCTTTTTTTTCTTCCATTTAAGCTCAATTTGTCTCCACTACCCTTTCCCACTGCAACTCGTAGTTCAATTCCTCATTAATCAACAACAGACCCCTCAGTTTCCTGCGTCGTTTTCTCCTTGTCGGTTTCCCGCCTTTTCTCTTGATTTTGCCGCTCAATCTCTTGTTCCTTTGCCGCATTGTCCTTCGCCTTGACCCACATCCTAAGCTGCAAGATCCAGAGCCGGAGCACAGCGACAATAGAAAAGGATAAAGGGAGGTTCCCTACTTGTCACGTGCCTGGAGAATGAGAGAGAAGGAGATGGAAGGAATGGCGGGAATGGTAATGTGAGGTTATGTAGGTGGTTGAGGTTATGGCTTATGAATGTGAAGAGGGGTTATAGTATAAGGGAGGGTAATAGTTATATATGAATTTTGATAGAAATGTAAATGACTTAATTTTGGCTCATTCACGCGACCCTTACGAGTAGATAATATTTATAAAAACGACATATTTTTAAAATAATAACATACGAGCCCAAATTCATATTAGTTCAGCCGGTTTACATTTTCAAAAAATTGTAAAACCTACACAAATGGTTAGACATTTCTACAAAATTCTTTCTGCTACTTTAAATATACTCAAAAAACAAAACTGTAAGCCAAATGACCGGTGATTATAGTTCGACCGGAATTTTAAGGGTCATCTTCTAGTACAGACTTAGTTTTTACTGTGCGTACATTAAAACCTTCCTTGCAAGACATGGGACAATACTCACAGAAAAATAATAAGTAGGTATAGGGCGCGAGCAGTCATGTGACTTTGTTAGCCTTGACAAGCAGATATAGGGGCCCGTATCAGAATGACAATTAGTAATTATGTACATAGATGTCAAATGTCAGAAATTTTCATTAAAAATTTCTAAATTCACATAGTTAATTTGTGATCAGGAATGTGGAATTTACTTGTCGAGGAAAATAAACCACATGGAATGGAAAATCACTAAATTTAGAAAGAAATATTATATTTGACATCTATGTACATAATTACTAGCTATCATTCTGACACGAGCCCCCATATCTGCTTATCAAGGCCAACAAAGTCACATGACTGCTCACGCCCTATTGTATTTAACATTTCTTCTATACCTACACTTTACACCAAAAATTCTACTTTTATATATTCTTTATATTTAGTTTTTTAAATATTAAATTCATTCTATGAAGAAATTTTGTTCTACTCTTTTAATTTTTCGAAATGTTTCCAATTCATTGTCTGGATTGACAGTATTTTTGAAGGGTATATGTAATATACCTATAATTTTAAATATTTAACTAATACAATAAGAAATAATATAATGTATCTACTTCCCAGAAAAAATCTTCAGTAATGTCTCTGGATTTTTGATACTGACATTTATCTATCCATTACAAACATTTTAATTTTGCAATTGGTTGCCATGACATTATTTGGGCTGTGAGATTTATTACAACAGATTATTATATAACTTATATTTCTTTATCTGTAAATCTATAAAAGATATAATAAAATATTTATATGTATTAAATAGAGAATTTACTCTTCTTTAATACTAGCAAGAAAAAAAAATTCAAACTTTCGGTTACCTATCCAATTATTAACAAAACCTTTTCAGCTCTTCCCAATAGCGTTCGATTGATAAATACGTAGTTAAACAGATATTAAGTATTATAGTTTTTGAGAAATCGTCCTTTCAACCGACACACATAATCACATACACACACACACACACACACACACACACACACACACACACACACACACACACACACACACACACACACACACACACAGATATCATCGTAAAAATATTAAAATCGGATTAAAACATGCTTTATCATTAAAATCAGGATATGCGATTTTTAGCATGAATCCAATACCTCTCTTAGCGAGAGGTAAAAACAGACAAATTTCTATAATTTATTGTAATTTAAAATCAAAGTCTCAATTACTGATGTTATGTCAACTACGGGTATTTTTGCCTTATTTATCAAAATTATAAGATTGGTAGTATTTCATATTTTTTTCCTAGACAGATATCTCTCACTAACTCCAACATATTTGCCAAAGTTTCATTTCAAAAAACCTAAACCCCGATGAACTTCATAAACTTTTTAACAAAATTCGTCTTCAGCTTCACACATTTTGGCAATTTAGCAGAGATATACTTTAAAGATAAAGTAAATAACGTAGCTGAAACAGATTAAAACTCCTCCTGCAGCGATTCACCTCTGCTTCGCAGGCGGCTGGCTTTAATAATAAAGTTATGGCTGAAACGCGCTGGATGCGGGATTGTGCGTTACACAAAACATGTGGCACATGTGTAGTTACAAGCTCCAACAAGCAGCCAAACTGCTCACAGTGGAGCAAAGGCGAACTACGGTTATTGCATCCGGTTCACTGTGGAAGTTCTACACATTCCCAGACGAACTGAATTAGGGAAAATTGTTGGAAATTGTTTTGTTGTAAACAGTAGTACACTTGAAGGATGAGAAGTTTCTTGATATTTTCTTCGTTATAGTTATTTTACTTTTACTGCGTCTGAGGTCGCAATAACGTTTCTACGATTTGAGAAATGAAATGGGAAAGGATTTATGGACTCAAAAAAAAACTGTTGTGGCCAGCACAATACCTCTCGCCATTTTCATTTTTACTTGCATAGGGCGCGAGCAGTTATGTTCTATAAGAAATTTTATCCTACTATTCTAATATGTTCAAAATACTTCAAATTCATTGACGGTATTAGCGGTTTTTAAGGATATATGTAATATTAACATACCTGCAATTTAAATAAATATTTAGTTAGTAATACAATAATATATATTAAATGTACTCAGAAAAATCTGACACTGACATTTTGCATTTATTTGTAAATTACAAAAATTTAAATATCGGAACTGTTTTTCGGGCAACGAGATTTATTACAACAGATTATTCTATGTTATATATACTATATCTCCAAACCTATACGAGATATAATAAAAAAATTAAATGTGTCAGATTTAGAATTTAATTATCTTTAATATTTGTAGTAACAAATTTTCAAAAAATAATATTTAGAATTTTTTTTTAGAGACTACCACCGGTTGTCCAATCTTTTTCTTTCACGTAGTATTCTAAATAGTTGCAAACAGTTTTCAGATCTATTCTTGCAACATGTTATACAACAAAAAGGCATTTTTAAATAAAATTTAAAAGTGACAAGATCTACTATTTTGGCTCCAATTTGCTAATATGCAGGCCTAATGATTCGCGCTATTTTTGTAGAAAATTTCATGAAAGAAAAAGGAACTATTTTGTAGGCAGTTTTAATTGGGGCAGGCTTTAAATGTAGCACAATCTATTCTATGCGGCGTATTCTATGCAAGTTTTAATTAATTCACTTAGAAACTCGATCCCTTGGAAACAAAATGAAGGGAAGTAGGGCACAAATTTCCATGTGCCGTGCCGTATAATTCGAGCTGGAATTATGCGGCCGAACACTGAACACTGGCTTTAATTATTCATGTTACAATGACAGCAGCGATAAAAACTCTTCCTGTTCACATAGTGTAACAATTAGTCGAGATTTTAGTGCATCACCTTAATTGTAATCACCTATGCCGCTGTGTTGATGGTAAGTGCCAGTGATTCTCAAATATCAAATCGAAAGAGATGATTAGAAAAAAAATTCGAAATACCGACAAAAATACTGAAAGTTATACAATATCCCTAGGTTGCTATAAAAAAGTGGGTGCGATTTGCACACTTTATAAAAATGTGGCGCTGCAATCTAACCACCCGGATATCAAGAAGAAAAAGAACTTTCTTTTTCGTTGCATTTATTTCTACGTCGCTGCAGGGTACGAATATTTGATCGCCTACGTTGCCTTCGCTCTGAAAAAGTAAAATGCAGTCCTATTTTCGTCACGTAACGTATGTTCTAAAAGTTGTGACACAAATTACAATTTTTTTACCTCTCGCTAAGAGAGTTTTTGTATGTGTGTGTGGATGTATGTGTATGGATGTATGTGTGTGTGGATGTAGGAAGGACGATTTCTCAAAAGCTATAAAACTTATTATCTGTTTAACACGTATTTCACAATCGGACATTACAGGGAAGAGCTGAAAAGGTTTTGGTAATAATTTAACAACCGATTCTTAAAAAAAAATCTTCTAGATATTATTTATTCTTGCTAGTATTAAAGCAGAGAAAATTCTTTAAACACAAATAATGTCATGGAGAGCAATTGAAATATTAAAATTTTTGTAAGTGACAAACAAATGTCAGTGTCAAAAATCCAGACATTACTAAAGATTTCTTCTGGGAAGTACATACATTATATTATTTCTTATTGTATTAATAATTCAATATTTAAAATTATAAGTATATTACATATACTCTTCAAAAATACTGGCAATCCCGACAATAAATTGGAAACATATCGAAAAATTAGAAGAGTAAGACGAAATTGCTTCATAGAATGAATTCAAAATTTAAAAATCTAAATATAAAGAATAGATATAAGTAGATTTTTTTGTGTAGAGTAGAGACTTTGTTGGCCTTAACAAGCAGATATAAGGGCCCATGTCTGAATGATAGCTAGTAATTATGTACATATCAAATATCATAATTTTTTATTCTACATTTAGTGATTTTCCAATTCCATGTAGTTTATTTTCCTCGACAAATAAATTCCCCACACCTGGTGACAAATTATCTACGTGAATTACTAATTGTCATTTTGATACGGGCCCCCATATTTGCTTGTCAAGGCCAACAATGTCACATGACTGCTCGCGCCCTACATTTATGTAACCAAAAACGGAATTGACGAGAGGTATTATGCTGGCCACAACAGATTATTTGTAATAAAATGCATTTATTTAAAGGTTTGTAATACTTATAATAATTAACTGTTTCATAAACAACAAAATTATGAATTTAAATATAGATGGGCGTGTTCTTTCACAAGGCGAAACTTTCTGAGGACACCTTGCCTTGGGTCTTGGATGATATTTACATCGATTTCTCGCAAACTTTATATTGAGCAACTTCGAAACTAAAAGAAATGATCATTTTTATACTGACAATATTTCAGAGGTCCCTAATAATGTCAGATATAAACAAAAGGCGAAATTCACAGATAAGGTGATGGTATGGTTCGTTATTTGCACAATAGGTGTATCCAGGTCTTACATCTATTGGTCAATTTTATTATTGGGGATGATTTTATCTTCTGGTCAGACCTTGCGTCCTCTCACTATGCATCTCAAACTAAAAATGGGCTAACTGACCAAAACGTATCATCAGTTCCGAGAAATAACAATCTTTTTGGGATCTTTTATCTAGAAAACTTTATCATTTTATGCTTTTTTTCTCTATCCCAATTCCCGCCACTGTTTGAGAACCCCTGCCAGACGTCGGGAAATCAATACGGAGTTCCCTTGCTCCGGTCCCGGCCAAGCGAGTACCAGAGTCCCGGAGGATGTGTAGTGTTGTCTCTCTCGCACATTTCATTCATTGCCAGCTAACCGTTGCGCACTACGGCTCTTCCCATCCTTTTCTATTCGAGTGCAGGAGACACTGGAAGAATAGTAAAGATGATATAAGGATCTGAATTGGGAGGTCCTGGTCATTCCTTAGGGATTACCAGGATTTGGATTAAGAAGGAGTTTGATTTTGTATTACAGATTCGTTGGTGTGGATATGATTTTTTTTGCAATGGATTTTCTAGTTTTCTTATTACGTTATAAAGGCCTTTTAACACTGTAAGCCACTGTTTTTATTATATTCTGAATCAATGGAATATATGTAATTTAATTTTTTCAAAATTTTCTGAAAACCAGAACCACAGACGCGTTTCGCTGTTATTGCAGCTCATCAGTGTGGTGTACTGACGCCTCTTTCGAGGCACTGCGACTAGTTGAGCGGGCGGATGATAAACAGAGTGGGCCAGTCTCTGATAAATGACCGAGAGGTTAATTCAGACACTGAAATCTTGTGGTGTGCCAAATGATCACAAATATTTAAATATTTAGAACAACTTCACCAAGTGTTGCAAATTGTAAATTGTACAGTTTTCTATTATTACAAAACTATTTAGTTTCAAATTGTAACTCAAATATATAGAAAATTCAACAATTAACTAGATATAGAATTGCCAAACATTTAATTACCATTAAAATCCAATGAAAAGGGAACAACTTTAGGACAAACTAAATACCACTTCATTTAGTTAATTCATAGCTCGCCCATATCCCATTTTGGTGTTAGTGCGTAGAATGATCTGATAGGCTAGCTTTGATCAAATGTTTACAGTTCTGTTTTCCTGTGTGCTCACAAGCACAAGCTCACATTTTCACATTATGCGTATTGATGGATTAAATGTATGCGAATACAACGCAACATAACAATTTTGAGAGCACACAATAACAATACAATGTAGGTGAAATGATGACCAAATGTAACATATTGTCATCGGTGTAATTTATGAGACTAATAATTTTTTTATTGAACGTTCGTTAAATTCGACGATGCAAAAACTGAATACAAATTAACTTAACACAGTTTTTTATTTCAGTTGTTCACCAAAGGCAATTTTTATAAAAGCATCATATATTTTTCAAAATCCAAAATTTCAAAGTACAATTCCCAACCCCAAATGTATTCGTACCCTCTACAAAAAAATCTGTTGTGGCCAGCACAATACCTCTCGCCACTTCCTTTTTTTGGTTACATAAGTATAGGGCGCGAACGGTAATGTTACATTTTTGGGCTTGACAAGCAAATGTGTGGGCCCGTTTCAGAATGATAATTAGTAATTATGTACATAGATGTCAAATGTTAGAATTTTTCATTAAAAATTTCAAGATTTTCTAAATTTACGTAGTTAATTTATCACCAGGAGTTTAAAGTTTACTTGTATGCCTTAGATATTTAACATTTAATTCTGCTCCACATGGAATTGGAAAATCACTAAATTTAGAATGAGAAATTATGATATTTGACATCTATATACATAATTACTAGCTATCATTCTGACATGGGCCCCCATATCTGCTTGTCAAGGCCAACAAAATCATATGACTGCTCGCTCCCTATTGTATTTAACATTTCTTGTATACCTACACCCTACACCAAAAATTCTACTTACGCATATATCTATTCCATATATATTTAGATTGTTTAATTTTAAATTCATTTTTGATGAAGAAATTTTGTCCTCTTCTAATTTTTCGAAATGTTTCCAATTCTATTAATACATTAAGAAATAATATAATGTATGTACTTCCCAGAAAAAGTCTTCAGTAATGTCTTCGGATTTCTGACACTGACATTATCTGTCAGTTACAAACAAATTAAATTTTCAACTATTTTCCATGGCCATTCTTTCGGCTGTAAAATTTATTATAACAGATTATTTTACATACTATATTTCTTCTATCTCTAAATCTATAGAATATATTGTAAAATATTTAAATGTATCAGAAAGAGAATTTATTTTTCTTTAATATTATCAAGAAAAAATTTCAAAAAATATTATTTAAAAGATTTTTTTTCAAGAATCTTCTACTTCCGGTTGTCCAATTGTTACCAAAACCTTTTCAGATCTTCCCATGAATGTCCGATTGGGAAATACGTAGTTAAAAAAATTTAAAGTCTTTTTTTGAGTAACCGTCCTTCCAACATCCCACACACACACACACACACATACACACACACATCCACACACACACACACACACACAGACATCATCGTAAAAATAATAAAATCGGATTGTAGGGACCTTAAAACGTGCTTATTCAATACAATCTGGATATGCGATTTTTAGCATGAATGCAATACCTCTCTTAGCGAGAGGTAAAAAATATATGTTAACAGCAAGAAAATAGCTATTTGTGTATTAAGAGCGCAAAAAGAGCTCGATTGAGAGGTTATATTCTCTCGAAATCGACAATGCCCATTTGCGCTCGAAACAAACACAAGATTTTTTTCTACAGTCCCCACAGTGGGGTCCTCCACCATAAGAAAAATAAAATGTACACTTTGTACTTATACTAGTACTCAATTAATAAGGATTAATATAAAGAAAAAACGTCTTTTATATTTAATTTTAATTTATCGTTATTTCCCATTCTTCTTGACCTATTGCTTCAATCTAATCACTTTCACTTTCATTTTTGTAAATTTATGCCCTATTTTATTGTCACAATCGTGCGGCATTTGTTTTGGCTATGTAATATACCGACAGGACAGTTATATGTCAGATTGATTTGTAACGATGGTAAATGTGTTACTACAGTGTCATTAGTTCCTGACTAAACGTTTCCATTAAGAATGTAGACAAGTGATATTTTTCAACATTGTGTAGTTAGAAATTTGGACAGCTAGCCTTTTTCCTACTTTGTCGCGCTAGAGCGGCAAAGTGACATTTTGCGTTGACAAAAGAGAGCGCAAATGGCTACTTTCTATCTAGACTGTAGAAAAAATGTACAAATCAGAGTTTTTTTCGTGCGTCCTTAAGAAATAAATAAACCATGTTACATCCAACAACCGTGCAAAACTTAAAAGATAATCACACAATATCCCTTCTGTATTATTAGTTTTCCTGTCACGCCTCAACTCTCGATTCTATCCATAAACCATAGAGCGTAAAGCACGTACCACCAGTGCTAAGGGTGTTGATGTGACGCCACAATCACGTAAGCATAAACACCACTGAGTTGTGTTAGATAGGCTGTTTTTTACCTTCCGTCACCTATAGGTAAGGAAGGTATTGTCTTTGGTCAAAAAAATCGGTGGTGAGTTTCCATTGAATAAGCACGTTTTAGGGTCTTTACAATACGATTTTACTATTTTTACGATGATGTCTGTATGTGTGTGTGTGTGTGTGTTCGTATGTGCGTGTGTGTATGTGTGTATGTGTGTGTGTGTGTATGTGACCGTTTTTTCCTGCACGATATCTCCAATACTAGAATTCCAAAAATTACAATTCTTGCGTATTCCTCTTCCTTACAACCATATGCAGACTTGATTAGATTTTGGTTATAATTGGTCAACCGGAAGTACCCTCATTTGAAAATTTTAACAGTTTTTCTTGAAAAACTCAGTTAAATGTTATTATAACTTAAAGAATATATTATTGTCTATACGATTTGATTGCATTTTATATTTCATATTTAACAGATATAGGATTAAAGAATAATAAAGATAAAAAAATTCATATAAATTTCATAATTCAGCCAGCTATGCTAACTTAACCATGGAAACTGCTAATATATTCAGGTAATTCAAATTGACAGATGTCAGTATCAATAAAATGTAAATCAATGGCAGAATAAGGGAAGTAACTCTAGTGTTAGAAGTTTCTGGATATAAGAAAGACGATTACATTGGTTTGAACATGTCATGAGAAGCGATGAATATATTAATAGAAGGTGGAAGATACATAGGAAGACCAAATATAAGATGAAAAGATTGTATTGCAGAAGACTTGAGAGAAAAGGAACTGAATGAGGAAGACACGCAAAACAAAAATGAGTGGAAGAAGAAAATAAAAAATAGCGACCCCCTAACGAATGGGAAAAACTAAAGAAGAAGAAGTAGATGTCAGTGTCAAGTGTAATTTGCATAGTTTGTTTATGAAATAACTTTACTGGAAATATAGCATCTTTTGCAAAAAAAAAAATATGTATAGGGCGCGTGCCTTTGGCAAGCAGATATGGGAACCCGTATCAAAATGACAGCAATTAATTATGTCCATAACTGACAAGTGTCATAATTTTTCATTCAAAATTTCATGATTTTCTTATTTCATGTGGTTTGTTTGTTATCAGGAGAATGGAATTCAGTTGCCGATAAAGGGAATCATAAAATACCAAAAAATTAGAATCTTTTAGAAGAAAATTTATGTATGGAATTTGTACATAATACACAGGATTGACGGAAGGTATTGTGCTGGCCACAACAGATTTTTTATATTTGAAATGAGAAACGCAGAGATAAAAAGCATCAAATGGAAATATAAATTACAGAAAGAAGTTGTTGATTAATGGTATAATTATAAAAAGGGTAATTTGAATAAGAAATAGTATATTACATCCGATGTAGAACGAAACTCCCACCGACGTATGTATAAATCATCCTCTAATTTTCAGAATAAATCATTGTTATAGCCTTTAATTTTGTTAACGTTTTTTGACAGCTTTATCCAAAAGTCTAAAACATCTTATCATATTTGTGCTAAATAAACATCAAAAATAATTGTAAATAGTTATAAGTATAAATAATTGGCTTCGACTAGAATCGAACTCTGGTAGTCAGAACAGAACGTATACTGCACTCTATTTCGAACTCCATAAAGCTCAAGTTTGCTAATAACTTCTCTAATTCCGCAGCACGTTTCACATAAGTAATATTCTAGCTACAGATAGTTAGGCTTGTTGCTCGTTTGTATAACTTCATGTATGCAATCTGTGACCGTACGACCGTACCCGTATAATCCCTGTGGTGAATAAGAGAGAATGTCTGGTCAAGGATATAAACCTATATGTATTCTACGCTTTGGCATGCCTATAATAATACAGAATGTTAACAAAGTAATATCAGTTTAGTACATACATACGTAAATTATACAGCTTCCACTATAAAATAGAAAAGTCGTTAATGTAAAGCTCGATTTAGAATTTCAACAACTTTGCTTTCTACTGACAAATCATTTTATTTTAAAAACCTGTTATATATATTTTTATAGGGCAAGTCCAGGACAGATGGCTTACCTAGTCAGATGAATTTTATGCCAAAATCCAAATAATAGTTGATGTTAACGAATATTTCTACATAGATAGTTTCTTGATAATCCTTAAAAAAGTTTTTTTATGTAATCTTTTTGACATTTTCTTCATACTGAGTAGTATATACTGAAGCAGAAAAAGAGTCAATGTAACAGTTCAACCTAAACTTATTGTAGTTTTGCTGTTGTACAGATGTGAGCCACCTAACCCAACCATTTGGGATAGTTGGGCCAAAATATCTATATATAGATGACCCATTATATCGACCAATTATAAACGTACTAAACGGTCAAATAGAGGATAGTGGATGGAGGGAAACTTAAAACTTATCTAGGAAGCGAAAAATAATAAACGTGAAAAAAAAGAAAATAATTAAAAACGAAAAGAAACGAAATAAAATACGATAATCAAAATGATTTATCATCGTCAGAAGGAAGGTATTGTCTTTGGTCAAGAAATTTAATGATAAGTTTTAAGTAAATAAGCACGTTTTAGGGCCATATAATACAATTTTAACATTTTTACGATGATGTCTGTATATGTGTATATGTGTCTGTGAGTATGCTGTGTGTGTGTGACGAAAGTTTCGGATCGCATAACTTCAATACTACGATTCCAAAAATTATTTTTTCGTATTCCTCAAGTTTACATACAAAAGGAAGAGATGATTAGATTTTGGTTATAATTGGTCAACCGAAAGTACCCTCATTTGAAGATTGTAACAGTTTTTATAACTTAAAGAATATATTATTCTCTATACGATTTGATTTCATAAATCAGCGAGCTATGCTAACCATGGAAACTGCTAATATATTCAGATAATTCAAATTGACAGATGTCAGTATCAATGAAAATTAAATGAATGTGGCGGAGATACGGATGTTGAAATAGATATTAGGGAAGACGACACGCAATACAGAAATGAGTGGAAGAAGAAATAAAAAATAGCGACCCTTAACGAATGGGAAAAGCTAAAGAAGAAGAAGATGTCAGTGTCAAGTGCAATTTGCATTGTTTGTTTATGAAATAATTTTACTGGAAATTTAGAATCTTTTGCAAGAAAATTTATGTATGGAATTTATACATAATACACAGGATTGACGGAAGATATTGTGCTGACCACATCAGAGTTTTTGTATTTAAGAGTAAATCTGCCAAAAAATAAGATTATTCAACTTTTTTTTTTTCAAAATTATCTGTCCTATGATATTTTATAGGAAAGCACGGTAAAGATAAAGTAGACACGCAATATGTAGCTCCAGAATTCTCCTCTAGATATATTTATATTTCCATACAAAATATGGTATGTACTTTGTGGATAATTTATGCAACTACGTTATTACAAATTTCCCCTTCCTAATTTCATATGTGGTTTAATCAACCACACGTGCGAACGTCGCGCACGCGGTGAGATGCGTCTCCGGGGAAACCCCCCACCTACCCGGAGTCACTGTAGTAATCCCGGAATTGAATTCCGCGTTGCATGGGCGATAATACACCTCATATCCGATGTCGACAGCATTGTGCGCTCAACGAAAATATTTGCTACTTTTCCAAACGCCCAAAACATGGTAGATAGAAATAGAAATCTGAACGGTTTCAAGTTTCAAGATGGAAATATGTTTCCATTGAAAGAGGATTTTAGATTTTGTATTGTGTATGGAAAATACGAGGATAGAAGATATAAAATGTAACATGTACAGTAAAAATTTGAAAGATGTCCGATCAAGGTTATCTACGAATTGTATAAATTTAGATTTTTGCTTCGCCCATTCTGACAAATTCAGTAGTGTCGTTTGCTTAGTTTTTGTCAGGGTACATAAGATACTAAAGTTATTTTATTATTATAAAAATATATGTTACAATAACAGTATAAAAAATCTGATGTGGCCAGCACATAACCTCTCGCCGTATATTTTACCTGGCTGTATGCATAAAACAAAGAATATTTTTATAAATACAAATAATATATTCATATAAATCTATGACGTATAAACTTCTTTATTATTCAATAATAGCATGTCTCAACATAAAGATATTTTACCATAAATTATGTTACAATAAATTACAAAGTAGAGTTTACCATATATAAATATTAGGCTGGTAACAGCAATTTTCAATTCGAACAACCTTGTTTACTCTCTCTTCATATTCTTCTAGTAAAAACATTAATTTTGGGCGGTCTAAAATGTATATATCTGGATTGTGCATCTATTCTTACATATCTTCTTTTACATTTTATTTTTTCATACTTGTTATATCTAAATAACACTAATTCCCTTTAATAAAGTGACGGATAGATTGCACTCCGATTATTCTTATATTGATGTGTAATTTTGTCAATATTTACAACTTACTTGAGAAGAATTTGATAGCTTTTTCGCAATTCAAAGTTACTCTAGTCTACAGTGCTGGTGTACATTGTCCCATAATGTTTGAAACAAATTTAAGTCCTTCAACCTAGACTTGTCATCTCCATAATAGAGACAGATCAAGAATTAAGGGATTCTCCAAGTAAATTTTTCTTTCGTTACTCATTATTTCTGACACTAACATTTATCTGTCACAAATAATTAAAATTTTCAACTATTTTTCATGGCATCCTTTCGGTTGTAAAATTAATTACAACATTTTTTTTTATATATTATATTCCTTTTATCTCTAAATCTATAGAATATATATAAAAATATTTAAATTTATCAGAAAGAGAATTTATTTTTCTTTAATATTATCAAGAAAAATTTTCAAAAAATAATATTTAGAAGATTTTTTTTTCAAGAATCTTCTACTTCCGGTTGTCCAATTGTTACCAAAACCTTTTCAGATCTTCCCATGAATGTCCGATTGGGAAATACGTAGTTAAACAAATTTAAAGTCTTATAGTTTTTGAGTAACCGTCCTTCCAACATCCTACATACATACACACACACACACACATACATCCACACACACACACACACACACACACACACACACACACACACACAGACATCATCGTAAAAATGTTAAAATCGCATTGTAGGGACCTTAAAACGTGCTTATACAATAAAATCTGGATATGCGATTTTTAGCATGAATGCAATACCTCTCTTAGCGAGAGGTAAAAATTCAAAAATAAATCAACTGGTAAGTTTATTAGCAAATGTAAAACCAAATATGCTGACACAATGTCAGGGTCATTGACACTGACAGAAAATAGTTATCCGTACGGCTATGAATCAAGTTAATCAAGAGTTGTTAGGACCTCCGGGATGGTTCACATGTTGAGTAATCTTAGCTACTCTGCTTAAATTTGTACAGCAAACGCCAAACGTGATGGCGAGTAGAAGATATGCGCAGAAGATCAAACTGCGACCTTACCCCTACTCCAGATGGCTAAGCACAAAATTAGTTTCGAGTCAGTGGCGTAGCATTGTTAAGTAGTATTTCAATATCCATATATTGGATTGAATTTCTGGTTGGCACTTGGTGAACATATTTCCGCTTTGGCCATTACAAGGGTCACATTCAATTTGATACACGCCGATAATTTAAACAAAGAATTTTATAACATCAAAAGTCTATAAATAATAACAAATTTTGTATTGGTTTTGCCGCACATTATATAGAACAGAAAAATAAAAAAATAAAAAAGTTCATGTCAAATTACGTTAAATACGTGCAATTTTATGATTCGTACAACAACAAATATTATATTTTTATTGTGAATTTAGTCATATTCATTGTTGTAATCAAATATTTCTTTGTTGTAATCAAAACTCTCTTTAAAAAGAACCGGGTTAGATTAATGTTAATTTAAGAATGATAGTAGTAAATGAATTATTTTTTGTTCTATATCAAAATATTTCTCGGGCTTGGCTTAAGCCAGTCAATATTTTGTAATTTAATTATTAAAAAAATATGTATAGTTTAATAATCGTACAAGGAAGTCGTGTGGTGCCCACATCAGATTTTTTATTTTGAATGTACTATGCATTTTAATGATATAACTTTGTATAGTGCACTGTTATGTATTGTAGCAATGTTAATGATACCCACTATATTATTTAGATAACATCTACATGGTGTTCCAGTTCCAGAATTATATTAGTTTAAATGCAAGGTGAACTATTAAAATAAATCTAGCAGAGGATATAATCACACTTGTTATTCAAAAAATAACAATTTCTACATTTGTTTATCTATGGATGTACTCATATAACCAAGGTTGTCCAATTACATTGTTTCTCATTTTAATTACACATGCACATTATTTTATTAAATATTCATAATTGTTCTTATGTAATTAATTGAGATATAGTTCGCTTCTCGTGTTACACCCGGTATAAATATACAGTTGGTCTTTTGAACTAATTATAATTAAACTAGTATAAAATAAAATTATTGATTTTGCAATTAAATTTCAATTTATAAAAGTAATTAGTATTTATATCGATAAAGGAAATGTAATTATTATTAGTTTAATTACGGAAATAGTATTACAACATTAAAGTTCAGATAACAAATACAAATGGATACAATGTATAAAAATCTGATGTGGCCAGCACATAACCTCTCGCCGTATATTTTACCTGGCTGTATGCATAAAGCAAAGAATATTTTTGTAAATACAAATAATATATTCATATAAATCTATGACGTATAAACTTCTTTATTATTCAATAATAGCATGTCTCAACATGAAGATATTTTACCATAAATTATGTTACAATAAATTACAAAGTAGAGTTTACCATATATAAATATTAGGCTGGTAACAGCAATTTTCAATTCGAACAACGTTGTTTACTTTCTCTTCATATTCTTCTAGTAAAAACATTAATTTTGGGCGGTCTAAAATGTATATATGGATTGTGCATCTATTCTTACATATCTTCTTTTACATTTTATTTTTTCATACATGTTATATCTAAATAACACTAATTCCCTTTAATAAAGTGACGGATAGATTGCACTCCGATTATTCTTATATCGATGTGTAATTTTGTCAATATTTACAACTTACTTGAGAAGAATTTGATAGCTTTTTCGCAATTCAAAGTTACTCTAGTCTATAGTACTGGTGTACATTGTCCCATAATGTTTGAAACAAATTTAAGTCCTTCAACCTAGACTTGTCATCTCCATAATAGTCACAGATCAAGAACTAAGGGATTCTCCAAGTACATTTTTCGTTCATTACTCATTATTTCTGACACTGACATTTATCTGTCAGTTACAAATAATTTAAATTATCAACTATTTTTCATGGCATTCTTTCGGCTGTCAAATTTATTACAACAGATTATTTTATATATTATACTTCTTTTATCTCTAAATCTATGGAATATATAATAAAATATTTAAATGTATCAGATAGAGAATTTAATTTTCTTTAATATTACCACGAAAAATTTTCAAAAAATAATATTTAGAAGATTTTTTTTCAAGAATCTTCTACTTCCGGTTGTCCAATTATTACCAAAACCTTTTCAGATCTTCCCATGAATGTCCGATTGGGAAATACGTTGTTAAACAAATTTTAAGTCTTATAGTTTTTGAGTAACCGTCCTTCCAACATCCCACACACACACATACACACACACACACACACACACATCCACACACACACACACACACAGACATCATCGTAAAAATGTTAAAATCGGATTGTAGGGACCTTAAAACGTGCTTATTCAATAAAATCTGGATATGCGATTTTTAGCATGAATGCAATACCTCTCTTAGCGAGAGGTAAAAAACTATAAATTATGCATTGATTAAATATACCAATAATTGAATAAAACTTAAATGTAAGTAAGTAATACAATACAAATAGTTTTATATAGTATAGGTACCTAATAAAAAATTGGCATGAATGAATTATACTTTTCCTACACAAATTAATCATACTTAAGACTATTTAATTTCTTTCATTAAAACAATCTATGTTAGCTAATACAATTTCCATTTAATATTACATATGCTAAAACAAATTGAACAATATAATAAAAGTTACGTACCTCCGTATTGTTTTATAGCCAGCCACAAACTATGTAGCTTGGAAATACATCTCCACATGTTAAAATCATAACCTATTCAGAGATTTACAAATAAATGTATGTTTTTACTTACCTATGTGTTGTAAAACCATGATATCAAACATGTACACTGTGTATATTGTAGTCGTACTGTTTATTTGTTGTAGATAGGGTTTGTTACATATTTGTGTTTACATTTATTTGATCGCTAGAACTGTCATTTTTTTACCTCTCGCTAAGAGAGCACGTTTTAAGGTCCCTACAATCCGATTTTAATATTTTTACGTTGATGTCTGTGTGTGTGTGTGTGTGTGTGTATGTGTGTGTGTTTGTGTGTGGATGTATGTGTGTGTGGGACGTTGGAAGGACGATTTCTCAAAAACTAATACTTAATATCTGTTTAACTACGTATTTCTCAATCGAACATTACTGGGAAGAGCTTTAGGTAATAATTGGACAACCGGAAGTATTCTGATTTTTTTTATTCTTTCTAGTAAAAGAAGAGTAAATTCTCTATCTGCTACACATAAATATTTTATTATATCTTTTATAGATTTACAGATAAAGAAATGTAAGGTATATAATAATCTATTAAATATTAATTAATGTTTGTAACTGACAGATAAATGTCAGTGTCAAAATCCAGAGATATTACTGAAGATTTTTTCTAGGAAGTAGATACATTATATTATTTCTTATTAATAGTTAAATATTTATAATTATAGGTATATTATATATGCCCTTTAAAAATACTGTCAAACTCGACAAGGAATTAGAAACATTTCGAAAAATTGGAAGACTAGGACAAAATTTCTTCATAGAATGAATTTAAAAATAAAAAATCTAAATATAAAGAATAGATATAAGTAGAATTTTTATAGTGTAAGTATAAAAGAAATGTTAAATACAATAGGGCGCGCGCATTATTGAATAACGTTATTTTATATCAGTGTTACTAACACTGTCTCAATATTTAATTTTTCAAATATTTGGTTTTACATTTGCTAATAAATTTACCAGTTGACTTATTTTTGAATTTTGAATGCTTTTACTGTAACATATATTTTTAAACTAATAAAATAACAGTACTATTTATGTACCCTAATAAAAACTAAGTAAGTGACAGTACTGAATTTGACAGAATGGGCGGAGCTAAAATCTTGATTCATACATTTCGTAGATGACCTTGATCAGACATCTTTTATCTTTTTTACTGTATCTAAGTCTAGACGATTACATACATTGTATATATAAATACTGCAATAAAATATATTTGTGATGGAAATTTTTACTTTTATTTAACTTAAATAATATATGAGCATCAATTTGTGATAATAAATTAATATTACTTCTATTTTTATTTTATTTGCGGTTAAAATAAAACAAGAACAACAATAATACGAGAATGGGGATACCCGACCCGGAAATTCTTATATAATACATACATAGTTATGAATACTGATAATAAATTATAAAACAAATGTATTCTTGGAACCTCGACATAAACAATTAGTCATTTTTTTCCGTATGTTTGTTTAAGATAATTAGTGTAAAACAAAATAGCATTAAGTTTTATTTATGAAGATATGTTATTTGTAAATACGAATATAATATGCTTTAACATCTGTAAACCTACAGTTTGTGTTTAACATCGTTGATGCAAAAATATTGTTCACAGTGAAACAGGATATTTACAAAATAAATATCTAGTTAATAACAGTATATCATTTTTCACGTTATTGAGTTTAACACTGAGCCTAGATTATTGTTGTTGACAATGTTAATCCCATATCAAAATTTATGTCGTAAAATTGCAGTCAAATTTCATTTCACAACGAAAAATATAAATGAAATATTCACAATTTATATTCATATTTAAGCACCATTTTTAATGACAATTTTTATTAAAGATTTTGATGATTTTTAGAAATCTATTTAGCGCAAAGGGCGTTACCAGAAGTCATCTACAGAAACAATGATGTGTGTGTGTGTGTGTGTATGTGTGTGAGGTTGTTGTAGGTACGATTTCTCAAATTCTATAAGACTAAAGACCTGTTTGACTACGAATTCGTCAATCTAACATTAATGGGGAAAGTTGAATAGACTTTAATACCAACAGGAAAACCGAAATAAAATTCTAAATATTATTTTTTTGAATTTTTTTATTATTAGTATTAAAGAATGTAAAATTATCTATTCGATACATTTTAAAATGTTCTATATGTTGAAATAAAAAAGTAATATATAAAATAAACTGTTGTAATAAATTTCAGAGCCTAACCAACTTCATAGTACCCATCAGATGTTTGTAAATGACAGAAAAATGTCAGTGTCAGAAACCAATAGTAGATCATAAACCTATTTGGGCAGTATTGGCAGCTCAATTCTAAAACTTGACGTTAAGTGTATTTTAACAAAACACATGACAGTGGATAAGAACCAATTTAAAATTTGTCATAGTACGAATATGGTTTTATGTAGATTTTAGCTGATATTAAATCTTAGAATTTTGGCAATATAGTAGTAAATCGTCAAATTACGCTTTTGCGATCATTTAGAGTCGTAGGAGAAAACTTCCTCAAAAAATAAATTTAAAATTATAAAAAAATCTAAACATAAAGAAAAGACATGAGAAATTTATAGGGCGCGAGCAGTCATGTGATTTTATTGGACTTGACAAGCAGATATGGGGGCCCGAGTTAGAATGACAGCCAATAATTATGTACATAGATGTCAATGTCAATTTTCCATCCCAAATTTCATGATATTCCAATTCCATATGGTTTATTTTCCTCGACAAGTAAATTCCACATTCCTGGTGACAAATTAACCATGTAAAAAATTATGTTATATTAATGTCATTTTGACAAGGGCATCCATATCTGCTTGTCTAGGCCAAGTGTGACAAACTAATTACGTGAATTTAGAAAATCTTGAAATTTATTGAAAAATTCTGACATTTGACATATATGTACATAATTACTAATTGTCATGACTGCTCGCGCCCTAGTCTTATGTAACCAAAAACGAAAGTGGCGGGAGATATTGTGTTGGTCACAACAGATTTTTAATTATATATTTAGACGAACATTATTTTATATTTTATTCGCCCACAGCTGCAAATTAAGTGTAACGGGAAAACTTTTATTTTAATTTACGGTTATGTCTCTCCCAGGTAAAAACATTAGGAAAAAATGTGCGAAAATGCTGTAAAAGTAAGTTAAATGAAGTTCTGTGTGTGATGTGAGTTTGTTGAATACTGGCTGGCTACATTCTCAACCATACGGGAATACAAACAATGCGGCTACCCTACTTTGGTCTCATACATCCCCGTTATTACCAAGAAATTGTTCCCCTATGCACACTTACGACGTTACAACCTCGATCGACGTAATTAGAAACAAATTTTTAGTCTTTTTATGTTTCAAACTTGCTAATACAATAGAATAGTTTTACTACATTTTAAACTAGAATGAATTCTTGAATCGATGAGAATGGAGGGTTTAAAAATAATCAGACTACTTAGCAGTCATTTGTTAGTGGTTTATTCTAAATGTACATACAGGATAAAAAAGCTTGAAATAAAAGTTGCAGGACATCTGCATCTGAATCAATAAAGAAAATTAATTCTGTGTGCCTTGTAACGACAGAAATTAGGTATGAAAATGTCGAAAATCACCCCAAAAATAGCTATAGCTATGGAATTGAAACAAAAAATTAACAAATGTTAACGAATTATCTGTCAAGCTAGGTTAATTTATTTTTATTATTATTTGTAATTTCTGTGTAAGTGAATAAATATTAATTTAAATTAATAGATAATTGTTAACTGGAACAGAAATCAAAAATAATACCAAATAAAAATAAATTACTCTAACATGATAGATAACCCGTTAGATATTTGTTATTTAGTTCAATACCATGGCTATTGCCATTATAGAGGTGATTTTATACCTAATTTCTACCGTTACAAGTCATATAAAATTAATTTTTCTGCTTGATTCTAATGCAGAATCTTATGCTCTTATTCGAAGCGTTTTTACCTAAAATAATTAGGGAACCAGAACTATGTTCGGCTGTTCGGGTAACCGGTAGGACTGATTTCCCGTAGCGCCACATAACAGCACTTTCTATGAATTGGCACAAAAAAATCTTCCGTCTATCCAGTGTATTATGTATACATAAATTATCTTGCAAAAGATCCTATATATCCAGTAAAATTATTTCATAAACAAACTATGCAAATTGCACTTGACACTGATATCTTCTTCTTTAGCTTTTCTCATTCGTTAAGGGTCGCTGTTTTTTATTTTCTTTCTCTCATTTCTATTTTGCATGTCGTCCTCATTCAGTTCCTTTTCTCTCAAGTTTCTTCTACCTTCTATTACTAAGTTATTCTTCTTTCAATATACTTATTCTTCGTCTTATGACATGTTCAAATCAATGTAATCGTCTCTCTTGTATCTTTTTAGAAACTTTATCACTCGAGCCGCTTCCCTTATCTTTCCGTGTTTTCCACAACATCTATCTCAATATCCTAGTTTCTACCACATTCATTTTCTTTTCATTGATACTGACATCTGTCAATTTGAATTATCTGAATATATTAGCAGTTTCCATGGTTAGCATAGCTAGGTGATTAATTAAATTTAATATCTTTATAATTCTTTAACTCTATATCTATTAAATATGAAGTATTCAATCAAATCGTATAGGGAATAATATATTCTTTAAAATTTATAATCATTAAATGTCAATAAATGATATTTAACTGTGTTTTTACTTCCTTGTACGTAAGTAAAGGAAGTATTGTAATCGCGAAAACTTTCGGTTTTCAGATTTCAGCAGAAATATCCATTTTGATCATCCCTGAATCCATTTTGACTAATTTCGTCGTGACGTCTGTACGTACGTACGTACGTACGTACGTATCTCGCATTACTCAAAAACGGTAAGCCGTAGAAAGTTGAAATTTTGTATTTAGGACTCCTATCTATAACATCTAGTTGTGCACCTCCCTTTCTGGTTATTATAAATTTCCAGAAGTGGCACTTTACATGAAGCCTATAATAGATTTTAATGAAAAACTGTTTTAAAATGTAATCCAAAACTTTTCAAATTTGGTATACAAGACTTTTATGTCAATCGAAATAACATAATAGATTTTGGTTAAAATAGGCTAACCGGAAGTGGTACATTACTTGAAGTTGTTAACAGTTTTTCTTGAATAAAATGATTTAATTTTGATTTCAGAAATAAATGCTTCAAATAAAAGTTTTAGAGAATTAATTTCTGCGTCTAGCACATCAAGTATTATTAAAATAGCCCTTTGTATAAGCGAGATATGTAAATTTAAAAATTATTTTTTTGTAATAAAGCTTGCTATGGATTAAAACAAAAAAAAAATTAAAAATGTTCATGTCAAATTACGTTAAATACATGCAATTTTATGATTCGTACAATAACAAATATTATATTTTTATTTTGAAATTAGTCATATTCATTGTTGTAATCAAATATTTCTTTGTCGTAATCAAAACTCTTTAAAAAATATGTATAGTTTAATAATCGTACAAGGAAGTCGTGTGGTGTCCACATCAGATTTTTTTAGAAAAACTGTTGAAAGTTGCAAATGATGGTACCACTGGTGGATCGTCACATACACACACACTCACACACACACGCACACACTTATATACAGACATCATCGTAAAAATAGTAAATTCGTATTCTAGGGGCTCCGAAACATGTTTATTCATTAGAAACTCACTATCGAATTTTTTGACCAAAGACAATACCTTCCTTACCTAAAGGTTGCGCAAGGTAAAAAGATGGTTTAGGACCCCAATGTAGCAACTCTGTATAGGAGAAATGGTAAGAAGAAATATCGTTAAAATTAAACACAAAAATTTATTCATTAGGATTTACAAAATACACAAGTAACACAGACAAATAATACTATATACGAGTAGTATATACCCATCATTTTCAACGTTTAAAATTCAATAAATTTGGTGGTCTTTTTCAAGAAACAGGTGTAGGCCGCGAAAGCTTTATGGTCGGAATCTGCTCCATTGACTTCCCTACATTCAGCAATGATCTTATCAGCTTCCTCCTTTTTGAAATCGCTAGGGATCTTGGCTCGGATGTTATCTTCGTTGAGTTTGCCATCAGGAGTGACGAAGTTCAGTTTGGTGAACATGCAGCCCACGTATTTAACGAGCTTTTCGTCCTCGACAACTTCTCCTGCGCGCAGTTTCTTGATTAAAGCTTCGTCGACACCGGTGGAGGACACGCAGGCGGTGTAGAGTTTGGCAATCGCTGCCTTCTCCTCGTCATTCAGGGCCTGGAGAAAAGAAAGAGTAAATTTTATATAGAAATGAGAAGAATTATAGTTATTTACATATTAAGATTGTAGTTGGCAATGGGAAAAAATGAAAAATTGATCAGAATGCTACAATGTGTGTGTGTGGATGTATGTGTGTGCGTGTATGTGTGTATGTATGTGGGATGTTGGAAGGATGAATACTCAAAAACTATAAGACTTTATATTTGTTTAACTACGTATTTCCCAATCGGACATTCGTGGGAAGATCTGAAAAGGTTTTGGTAACAATTGGGCAACCGTAAGTAAAAGATTCTTGAAAAAAATCTTTCAATTTTGTCTTTATAAAAAAAATATATCATTTTACAATTTTTATTTATTTTACTAATCAGCTCATTTTTAAAGAAAATTATGCAAAGTTCTGATTCAAAATCGGATCATCCGAAAAATATTCGTTATGAAAGTAATGAAATATGTACCTACTGAAATATTTTATAGGAATTTATAAGGCAACATTAAATTTTATTACAAAATATTCATTGCTAATTAAAAAGCATTATTTTTTTTCAATGTCAATTTTTATATGCATTTCAATACTGAAGGTTTTTAACTTCAGTATTTACCAAGATTCGAATAGGTACCTTTCATAGTTAATAATTTATAAATACATACGAATAAATGTTCTAATTTATTAAATATTTACAATGGAGCCGATATATAAATAAATTGATAGTTATGTCATAAAATTTGCCACAACATTCTAATTACCAAACAATATATTATTTGTATTTTGCAATAACTATAAATATGAAGAATTTCAAAATAAATAGGAGTCATTTATGGAAACAATTCAAAGAATATACATAAGTAATTAAAAATCAAAATTGTCCTAATAGTTAAAAGTTTAGTTGCATTTATTTTATTTAATTACTAATAGTTGAGCTAGTCAACATATCTTCCCGTATAATGTATGATATCAACAATTGTATTGTATAATATATGAATGAACAAAAATTGAAGAATAAATATACTTTACAACAATCATATTAGGTTCGTGATTCATAAATATTTCCTAAATACTAATCTGATATCAATTTTTCCTTGTGCAAAAGTTCCCAAATTATTTATTCATCTAATTCAATAATCACATTGTATTTTGTACGTTTGTTAATCGAGCGAATTTAATTTAAAATTTTATAAAAGTTACTTTCTTACCTCTCCTAAAAGAGGTATTGGATTCATGCTAAAAATCGCATATCCAGATTTTAATGATTAAGCACGCTTTAAGGTCCCTACAATCCGATTTTAATATTTTTACGATGATGTCTCTGTGTGTATGAACGTGGGACTTTGGAAGCACGTTGGAAGGACGATACGAGTATTTCTCAAAAACTATAATACTTAATATTTGTTCAACAACGTATTTCTCAATCGGACACATTACTGGCAAAAGCTGAAAAGGTTTTGGTAATAATTCGACAACCAGAAGTAGCAGATTCTTAAAAAAATCTTATAAATATTATAAAGTAGATAGAGTAAATTTTCTATCTGATACATATAAATATTTCATTATATCTTCTTTTATAGATTTGGAGTTAAAGGAATATAAGGTATATAATAATCTGTTGTAATAAATCTCACAACCCAAATAATGTCATGGAAACCAATTGAAATATTAAAATGTTTGTAACTGTCAGATACATGTCAGTGTCAAAAATCCAAAGATATTACTAAAGATTTTTTCTGGTATATACATTGTAAATCCCGACAATGATATGGAAACTAATTTCTCATGTTAATTGCATATGGCCAATTTAATAATTAACACCCTGTATACTGATTCCACTGTCTATGTCAAAAATTATAATAAATTCTAATAAATAATCATCAAATTATACTAAACTTTGAACATACTACTCGACTAAGAACTCCTTTTCGAAAAACAAATATAAATTGTGCAATTTTCTCGTATGTGGGTGAATATCCGAATCAATGTTTGAAATTTGCACTGTATCGGCGCTTATATGTAAACCCATATAATCTCCTATTGTTGGGTAGAGTGTGGGAGTTAATCTGAGATTTATTGTGTCAATACAGCAAAAGCACATACCCCTGTAATCCCTAAAATGAGATAAAATCCACGAAAACAAAATATTTAAAAATTTCAAATCAATTTTCGTTGTTTGAGAAAAGAACAGGAAAACATGCATTAGGTATAAACAATAATTTTATAAACTATTATTATACCAACACATTAAACTAAGATTGATTTTTTAATTATAACCTGTATGGTGAATAATTAGCATGTAAATCATAAAATTACTGTTACTAGGCATTTGAATTTTGAAATGAAACTTTGATATGAGACTTTAGATTTGGCATTTGTGGTACAAGTCAATAAAAACAATTTTATTATTAAACGGTGAAACATAATAAATATATTCAACTCTCAACACAAAAAATTATCTCAACAGCTGTATTATTTAACATAATTTTGTTTAAATTTTCTAGATACAACTTTCTTTTATATTTTTCTTTAAAAAACTATACCCTATTTTTACCATCCAAAGAGATGTTTTAAGATCCTACAATCCGATTTTAACATTTTTACGATGATATCTGTGTGTGTGTGTGTGTGTGTGTGTATGTAAATATGTGTATGTGTAAGTTGGTGGTACGATTTCTCAAATTCTATAAAACTAACGACCTGTGTAACTACGGATTCCTCAATCTAACAGTAATGGGAAGAATTGATTAGGTCCTGCCGTGTGTCTGAGTGTCTGGTCGCGAATCTGGGGACCCGGGTTCGATCCCGACCGACGCCAAAAAAAATTAATGGCACAAATTTTAATGGCCCCTGTGGAGCATTCTCCACGCCAGCAATGAGTGCCCGTGAGGTGACGCCTGGTAAGCGCCCGCACGGTACAAATATTCCATCATTACCGATATCTGTGTACGAAGCAGATTGGCACACCCAGCAATGGGTCATATGCCGTGATGAAATATTTATTTTTTATTTTATTTATTTTATCAATTGGACAACCGAAAGTAGTAGTATTTTAACAAAAATCTTTTAAATATTTTTTGAAAATTTGTTACTACACATATTAAAAACCATAAAATTCTCTATTCGACATATTTAATAAAATTATTATATCTTCTATAGATTTATAGATATAGAAATATAATCTATAAAATAATCTCACAGCCTGACAGATAAATGTCACTAATGTCAGTGTCAAAAATTGAAAGATAGTACTGAAGGCTTTTTCTTGGAACGATATTTAATATTTCTTATTGTATTATTAATTATATATTTCAAATTATAGGTATATTACATAAACCCTTCAGAAATACCGCCAATCCCATCAATGAATTGGAAGAACCTCGACCATTTAGAAGACTATCAGGAAACTTGTTCATAGAATGAATTTAAAATTGAAAAAAATATATCTAAAGAATAGATATAATTAGAATTTATTTAGTTTTATTGGATAATATTAAAATTTATTAAAAAAAGTTATTATTGTTTTAAATAATTGTTAATATAAACAGTCTAGTTTTACCCTGGAATAAATAAATTTAGTACTCGTAAAAAGATTTCAATAATTAAACTAGAAGTATGAAGTAAATTTATTGTTGATTGAAAAGTATGATTTTGATCCCGAATGACATCAAAATTATTTCTAAATTTAAATGGCTCAAAAGTAGCTTTTGTATTGCATTCTTCACAACAGTAATAAGTACCCTTGAGGTGACGCCTGGTAAATGAATTCACAGTACGAATATGTCATTATTATCGATATCTGTGTATAAAGTAGATTAGCACACCCAGCAATGGGTAATATTATGCCGTGATGATAAATTTATGCGAGTAAAAAGAGATTGACACACCCATGAATAGCAAATAAGCCCAGAATATAAATATTATTATTAATATTTGTAAAAAAAATAATATTAAAAAACATTTGTTAAAAATATACAAAATAAAAAAAAATATTTATCTTACCTGACTAACGGCAACAAATGCGAAAAGAGCCACAACAACGAAAGACTTCATTTTGTTTGATTGGTTGATTGTCGAGTGTTTCTGAAGATCACAAGTGGACTGTGCGTTATCCATGCAAAGCCCCAGCTTATATAGCTGGCGTTGCTAGGCAACACAATTAACAATAACAGAGGCCATCACGGTTGACGAAGATGGCACGAATCTAAACTCTCATGTACAAAGGTTTTACGCTCCTGATGAATTATGTAATCAGTAAGAACTACATCGTACCATTTACATATTGTGTTTTTTAGCCAAGATTTTTTTTCTTCTCAGAAGCTGCTGGGCTGATATTGGCTAAGAAGTGATATGAAATAAAATACAAAAAACTGGATCGATTAATCGTTGTTTTTTTTACAAAGTGACTCAGTTAAACCAATTCATTTATTTTTTCTTCCATGTTTAAACTTAAAAAAAATACTTTAATTATTATACTCATGTTCCTAATAATAGCATCAATTTTTTGTATTATATACGATCACGGAATAATATTTTGTACACATTTTGTATACCATACAGACTTCGTGTAAAATATTTACAAATAATGTTCATATTTTTTTTTACATTACATTTTATATTTCTAATTTAATACTCGAAAAATATGTTGTGCACAATACCTCTCGCCACTTTCTTTTTTGGTTACATAAGTATAGGGTGCGAACAGTCATGTTACATTGTTGGCCTTGACAAGCAGATGTAGGGCCCCGTTTCAGAATGATAATTAGTAATTATGTACATAGATGTCAAATGTCAGAATTTTCCATTAAATTTTTTAAGATTTTCTATATTCACGTAGTTAATTTGTCACAAGAAGTGTGGAATTGTCAAGAAAAATAAACCATATGGAATTAGAAAATCACTAAATTTAGAATGAGAAATTATGAAATTTGACATCTATATACATAATTACTAGCTATCATTCTGACATTGGCCCCAATTCTGCTTGTCAAGGCCAACAAAGTCACATGACTGCTCGCGCCCTATTGTATTTAACATTTCTTGTATACCTACACTCTACAAAAAAAAAATTACTTAATAGAGAATTTAATTCTCTTTAATACTAATCTTCTACTTCTGGTTGTCCAATTGTTACCAAAACCTGTTCAGATCTTCCCATGAATGTCCGAATGGGTAATCGTCCTTCCAACATCCCACATACACACATACACACAGACATCATTGTAAAAATGTTAAAATCGGATTGTAGGGACCTTAAAACTTGGTTATTCAATAAAATCTGGATATGCGATTTTTAGCATAAATCCAATACCTCTCTTAGCGAGAGGTAAAAATCCGTAATTTCTCCGGATTTCTGACACTAACATTTATCTGTCATTCACAAACTAAAAACATTTCAATTTGTCTATAAATAAATAAGAGATATAATAAAATATTTAAATGTATCTGATAGAGAATTTAATCTTTAATATTTGCAGAATCAAAAATTTTCAAAAGATAATATTTAGAAGAATTCTTTTAAGAATCTGCTACTTCCTGTTGTCCAATTGCTACCAAAACCTTTTCAACTCATCCCATTAATGGCCGATTAAGAAATACGTAGGTAAACGGTCTTGTAGTTTTTGAGAATCACACACACACACGCACACACACACACTATAAAAAATATTTCATAATATATGTCCTTTTCTTTTTAGTTACCAAAATACAGGAAATCAAAGTTTTATAAACATGAGTTAATTTTAAAATTTTGTTATTTTTCAAAACTAAAACTTTTATACCTTATGTTTCTTAAATTGGCATTGTTACACTTTAATTATATCCTTAATTTCATACTTGGTTTTATTGTTAATTAATATGCAAATATGGTTTTATTTGTGCATTTTATAATGGCATTACGATTGTACAATCATTAAAACAATTCAGAGATTATAATATTCCTTGCTTAGAAATCACACCTGGTTATTTCATAAAATATGTTAACGTTTTATTGAGTTGTTTTGTAAATATCCAATTTTGTTGTACCAAACATTTTTCATTTAAAATTTCAAATTTTGACTCTTATTTTGGTAATGAAAAACATGACATCAATCTAAGAAAATGGAAAAGAAATTCATGCTGCTACATATTAATGTATAATGATACTCATATATATTGTTTTGTATTTTTAATTTATTATAACTTTCTCACTGAAGATACAAAAAGAAGAACAAGAATATAAACCGGGTTATCATGCTGTTTATATAAGATCAGCTGCCAAAACAATTTATTGGCTCTCGAACGAAAATACAATAAAAAATATAACAAAAAGTTATCCTAAAAGCAAACTCGTAATGGACATAATAGAACCACTTTACAGTCAGGACCTGACAAGGGTTATTGTCCCTAATATCTTAATGCTACTCAAGAATGATTGAAATTTAACGATAGAAAGTGAAGTAAAATTTAATATGTAGATTGAATAAAATTTGATTTAAATATGCTATGAATTTTTAAAAACTAATTTATTGAAATTCAGCTGAATGCCTAAATTATTCTTGGTTCAAAACTTCCCAATACACTTATTTCACCTGATAAGGAAGGTATTGTTTCTAGTCAAAAAAAAATTATGGTGAGTTTTTAATGAATAAGCACGTTTTAAAGTCCCTAGCATACGAATTTACTATTTTTACGATGATGTCTGTATGTGTGTGTGTGTTTGTGTGTGTGTGTGTGTGTGTGTGTGTGTATGTGTGTGTGTGCGCACGTTAGGGTGTATGTGACGCTCGTTCCGGAGTTGATTAAATTTTGGTTACGACAGGTTAACCGGAAGTACCCTAATTTGATTTTAACAGTTTCTCTTGGAAAAATGCAATTAAATATTATTTGATATTTAATGTTATTATATTTTAAAGAGCATGTTATTATCTATACGATATGATTGTATTTTATATTTCATATTTGACAGATATAAAGTTAAAGAATTTCACCTATGCTAACCATGGAAACTGCTAATATATTCAGATAATTGAAATTGAGAGATGTAAGTATCAATGGAAAGAAAATTAATATGGCAGAGATGAGGATTTTTAAATAGATGTTGTGGAAGATAGAAGTTTCTAGATAGATACAAAAGAGACGATTACATTGGTTTGAACTTGTCATGAGGAGACGTGAAAAATATATTTGAAGGAGAATAAATAGCTTAGTAGTAGAATATAGAAGAAACAGAGGAAGACCAAAGAAAATAAAAAATAGCGACCCCTAGCGAATGGAAAAATCTAAAGAAGAAGATGTCAGTGTTGCAATTTGTATAATTTGTTTAAATGCTAATTTATCAACCCTTGTCGTTAAAGTGCTACTTTATCTACTACATATTTTGAGTAGATAAAAGCGCACTTTAACATCAGCTATAGAAAAAAAGACATTTTATAAACGCTCTTGCTTATAAAATATGAATATGTATACCATAAATAACTATTATGTGACATAATGATATCAATGATAAGTAACACAGATATGAAGCTCTAGGGTCCATACCAATATCATAAAAATTATTACTTTAATATGTGAATACAATCGATATCTATAAACTATACTTCGTATGAAAACTGCTACTTATCAACAATAAACGTACTTTACGATCATCGATTATAATCTATTATCATTACCAGTAGTGAGTACAGTATAATTATTAACTCATGTCTTCCATCGTTAAAGACCTAAATGACAGTAATGAAGAAACTATTTAATAGCCAGTATCATAAATACCTAATAACTATTTATTTGTTCTTCGCTTTCTGCTTGAATTAGTTAGGAGCTCAGGGTTATCTTGATTTAATGCCTCATCGTGTTTCTGTTATTGGGTTTGGTGTATGGTGTTTAGAAAAACAGAAGAAAATATTGTTTATATAAGAAAATGATTCCAGAAATTAATTAATTGGCAAATTACATGCTGTAATCTCATATACTATTTTCGTTTTTTTTTTATTAGCCTTACTTACAGAAAAACTATATTTCATATGATGGCAATGTTTTTATTCAAGTTTTGTTGCCTAGTGACTGATATATAAATTATGTGAGAAAAATATATGATAGACATTCTGTATTGCATATAGCTTAATTATTTTAACTTATATTTTAAAATCCCACATGTTTTAAATTCTCTGTTATAAAGAAGTTACATACATTTATATATTTTGCCAATGACATTGTTATAATAATTAAAGAACAATGGCATCATACATGCATATTGTTTTAAACATAATTATATTTCTACATATGAATCCAATTAAAATTAATTGTACAATTTTATTGTCCATAACAATTTTATTGTAATAAGTATAAGCATATTTTTAAATACAATGTGTCAATCACAAATTAAGTTGCATTACACTATATTTAAATTAATTATTCATAAGCATTGAGAAAACAAAATCAAAAGTAAAATCATAATTCTTGATGTTATCTTCTCCTGCAGTAATATTACCTACTTGAGTATAATTTCTTACTCATATGTAAATTATATAAAGTACACAGCAAGTACAAGCAAAGTGTGAAATTCTATAAGTCAAGGAGATACTATGAAAGTGAGAACAAAAAAGAAATCCAAGTAGCAATATCAAGTCCAAGGTGCAACATTCAATCGATTGTATTGGGAATTATCGACCGTAACATTGGATTCATATTGAAAAACGAAACATATACAAGTTATGGTGGATAATAAGAAATTATTATATTTTCATAAAAAGTTATGTAAGTTGTAATTATAATCAATATTAATTAAAGACAATTAATATGACACAGTGTACACAATACTACATTACAATCGGTTGTAGATAGCACAATACCTCCCGCCAATTATATTTTATTTTATATTCATTTATTTAAGTAACATGTCTGAAGCAGAATTTTTATCTTCTGATGTTGTTAATTTTAATTTAATTCCTGTTTAATTCCCAATCAAATATTGGTGCAACCCCCATAAGGGCCAATTAAATTTATATCCAAAGTATGTTAAATTAAACGAACAAATTCGAATCAATTTTCAGGTTCTTATGACATTTAAATCATTGCTGTTAAAAATTTGCATTACATTTAATAAATTTAATTAAATTTTCAATGGAACTAAATTTAACTAGACGGTTTCTATTACTGACCCTAAATTAATATAATAAACTACTCTTGATTATTGACACTGACCTTTACCAGTCAATTACAAACATTTGACTTTCTCAACTTGAGATTTTAAACAACATATGTACATATTTTTTTATTTCTAAAAGTTACAATGAAAAATGTAAATATTTGCAATAACATGAATTAACAAAATTAATAATTAGACTTCTTTTAAAGAAAAAAACTTTACTGATTCAAGTAAACTATTCAATTACAATAATAAGAGGAGTCTAAGGTTAAATTATAAATAAAACTAAAACAATTACCCCTTAACCTTAAAATAATAATATAAGCTATAAGCTATAACTCTGTTGTTAGACCTCTGACATGGTGTACATGTTGAGTAATCTTAACTTCTCTGCTTAAACTTTTGTTTTTGTTCTACTGATGTTGAGAACTTAGTTCTCGAAATACGTATATAGCTTATAGCTTATATTATTATTTTAAGGTTAAGGGGTAATTGTTTTAGTTTTATTTAAACTATTCAAGAATAGCTGCAAGTAGCTATAAGTAGAATTTTTGGGACTTTTTTGGCCTTGACAAGCAGATATAGGGGCCCGTGTCAGAAGGATAGCTAGTAAGTATGTACATAGATGTCAAATATAATTTATATTCTAAATTTAGTGATTTTCTAATTCCATGTGGTTTATTTTTCTCGACAATTTCACACTCCTGGTGACAAATTATAACTACGTAAATTTAAAAAATCTTGAAATTTTAATGAAAAATTCTGGCATTTTTTATCTATGTACATACTTGTCATTCTGACACGAGTTTTCATATCTGCTTGTTAAGGCAAACAATGTCACATGACGCGCCTTACACCAATGTAACCAATAAACGGAAATGGCGAGAGGTATTGTGCTGGCCACAACAGATTTTTTTGATACTGTAAATGTGATTCCCTGAACTATCTATATTTTAATAAACATGATATTTCATTTAAATATTAATAGTGGCTACCAATTATTTGAAAACTGGAAGTGATAATATTCAACTAGTTTCAAAATTATGTAAAAAAAATATATATATTTCATCACGGCATATTACCCATTGTTGGGTGTGCCAATCTGCTTCGTACACAGATATCGGTAACGATGGAATATTTGTACCGTGTGGGCGCTTACCAGGCGTCACCTCACGGGCACTCATTGCTGGCGTGGAGAGTGCGCCACAGGGGTCAATTTTCAAAATTATGTGGAAGGATTAATATAGGTAATATAATATAGTTTATGCTACATAGTTGAAAACACTAAAATTAAAAGATATTTTCGGGTTAATTTATATAGATGAACACGCTATATTTATTAATACACTTTATTAAATATAAAAATATGTGCTTCATCACAACCTTTTATCCAGTTACAATAATTCAAATTTTCAGGAAACCAAAAAACTATACATTTCAATATCATTCTTTGTATGACTATGACAATTTTTCTCCATTATAATAAGCATAAAAACAAAATGTTTAATTTGTAATTTTATTTTATGGATTTTTATTTATTAAAAAATAAACATTTGACCTTATTTGTTTTTTGTAAGAAATATACATATATACCAGATGAAAATTATTAAACTGAAGAAGGATATTATGTTTAAAACATAAAGTTAGTTATAGAGGCTCAGGCCCGCTCCTCAAGTGCTAACCAATGGTTATGTTTCAAAAATGTTACCACGTATTGCTTCTGATCTTCAGTTTAATTCTTAAGTAATAGTTAAGACTATCAGTTTAACTAAACGTTTACCTTCCGTCACCTTTAGGTAAGGAAGGTATTGTCTTTGGTCAAAAAATTCAATGACGAGTTTTTAACGAATGAGCACGTTTTCAGATCTTTAGAATACGATTTTACTATTTTTACGATGATGTCTGTATGTGGGTGTGTTCATGTATGTCCATCGTTTCGGATCGCATAAATCCAATACCATAATTCCAAATATTACAAATATTTCTTATTTCTTAAGTTTACATCAAAAATGAAGACGTAATTATATTTTGGTTATAATTGATCAACCGGAAGTATTATCGTTTGCAACTTTTAACAGTTTTTCTTGAAAAAATGCAGTTAAATACCATTTTATGTCATTATAAATAATAAATCATAAAACTCTCCTCGAATACATAGAACTGACGGAAGGTAATGTGCTAGCCACATCAGATTTTTAACATTGGAGTCACATTAATATTTTTCAATATTCATAATGATGTGTGGCATCAAAAATTGAAACAAATGTTATTTGATTTACTATTACTCTCGTTGTTTCATTATTTTTTGAATATTATACTTGAAATGGATTCTGTATTTTAAAAAGACCATAGCAGAACTTAAAAGCATTTACACTCTGAAGTAGAGTAGATGTGTAACAATTTTTTAAAACTCTCCTAGTCTCTTTCATACAGTTTTACGGTCTAATTTTAATATAAATGATCAATTATCTAATTTGTCAGTATGGTGGAGGTTGGAGGACCCCTTTGCGACCACAACTGTTTTGTTATTGAAGTAACTTAAACTGATCTAATTTTATAATCACCTTCGTCATTACATACACCACGACAAGTGGACGAATCAATTACATGACGTTTGTGATTCATACTGTGCCTAAACTTTCCATGAAATTATGTACTTCAAATTGACCTTTGGTAACATGGGACATGTTATCTAGTAAAATTTATCTAACAAAATAATAGAATATAATATTGTGTGAAATAATAATAATGTATTTAATCAGAATATATCTTTTGTTGAACACTTTTGTTACAATAATTACAATTTTAAAAAATACTACTCTTTTGTAATTGATATAATGAAATAATTCTAAATGACAAGAGAGATATTCGTGATGTTCTGTAATTATACCCACCATCTATCTATATTAAAACAATGAGGTGTTAATTATAATTATTTTAAACTTGGTTTAACCTTTTGATTTTTATCATTTTTCTGCGTAGGTGTAATTATCGGAAGCATAATACGAGTAGAGAGGATGCGTACAAAAAGTCGTGACATAGTACTTATCTTCCGCTACCCTTGATAAGCGAGATATAGGGATCATGCTAAAAATGGCATATCGAGAATCAAATTATAACATTTTCACGATGATGTGTGTGGGTGTGTGCATCTCAAACACTATTACTCAGAAAATTTTGAAACTATAATTAGAATAATGTTAGCGTTAGCACTTCGCGTTTAAAGTATGCTTAGACGGATCGGATGTACGTAAAGACTATCATAAAACTTATCAGCTTACTTATTCCAATATGGAAAGGGCCCGTTAGATTTTAGTGCACAGCGGAAATCCCACTTTCCTCGAAGCTCAAAACAGTTTTTCTATAAAAAATACCTGTAAATGTATTTTTTTCGCGATTTATGTTATTATAAAAATTGAAGAATATTAAATTTTCTACAGATATGAGTTAATCATTTTCCAATATATTTTATAAATAAATTTATAAAAATATCTATTCCAATAAATCCCGAAGCCAATGGTTTATTTATAAACGCATCTCCTTGGTTACACAGTCGAGATATTCAAATGTATCTAATTGACAGATAAATGTCACTGTCAGAAAACGGTAAGATTTTCGAGTAGAAAATATGAACAACAGCTATGTTATTATACAAAGATATTTAATACATTTGTATTATTGGTAAATATGTATTTACTAAAATAAATAAAAATTACATGGCGGGAGATAATTGCTGAACACATTTTTTTATTAACTCTGCAGAACCCTAAATTTTTATCTACAAAATAAGCCCAAGTAAATAAACCAAAATTATGTTTTGGTTTTTATACAGGTCACCCAATATAGCAACTCATATGAGTTACGCAAAAGATGAATGACCGTTCGGCAACCTGCGGTCCTCTTCATTCGGATTCTTTCTGCGACCTATATAATTTTTGTATTATTAATAATTTGGCCGTGGCTCCCGCAAGTAATAACTCACCCATCACCCTATATGTAAATAGGTAAATATTTCTTGAAATGCGCACATAAAATTTCAATGTTTATATAGCATATTTATGTGAAATAAAAATATTTTATGAAGGAAATATACATAATTAAAGTTGTCTAAGTCAACGAACTAGGTTATTGACTTGAAACATGTTTCAAAGACAAGGTTTCTTAATGAAATAGAAAAAAATACTAATACTATATGTATACATTATAATATAATTTGTCTAAAAAAAACTATTTTACATAATATGGAAAATGAATATTTCAAATTAAACAAATATTTAACAAAATACAGTTATTTGTTTTATTTAAAAAAATATTTTAACTCTCTGATGTCCTAAGAATAAGTATAGTAAACCAATTAGGGCTTGCGCTAAACCATTATCAAAAAATCTGATGTGGCCAGCACATTACCTTCCGTCAATCCTGTATATTATGTACAAAGTCCATGCATAAATTTTCTTGCAAAAAATCCTACATTTCCAGTAAAACTATTTCATAAATAAACTATGCAAATTGCACTTGACACTGACATCTTCTTCTTCTTCTTTAGGTTTTCCCATTCGTTAGGGGTTGCTATGTTTTATTTTCTTCTTCCACCCATTTCTGTTTTGCGTGTCGTCCTCATTTAGTTCCATTTCTCTCAAATCTTCCGCAATACAGTCCTTTCATCTTATCTTTGGTCTTCCTCTGTATTTTCAACCTTTTATTACTAAGCTATTCTTCTTCCAATATATTCTTCATCTCTCCTCATGACATGTTCAAACCAATGTAATCGTCTCTTTTGTTATCGTTAATGATTACATATACGTACCGTGCTGGCGTTTATCAGGCGTTACCTCGCGGGCACTCTTACTGACGTGGTGAGTGCACCACAGGGGTCACTTCTGTGCCAATATTTGGAATAATTTTGGCGTCGATCAGGATCAAACCCAGGGCCTTTATTCTTGAGCGTTCGTAATTATATTCGTATTCGCTTTCGTTTTCATGTTAGTTATGTAGTAATCTGTGTTTCAAAAATAATATTATATAATATGTCAGTGTCAGTGTCAATTGTATTATATTATACTTATAAGTTAAGAATTTACTTTTATCATATATTTATTAACGATTAATAAATATTTTTTTCACTTGTAAATGATGTGAATAAATCATGCAATACAGTTGATACTGACAATGACATATCAATATTGTTTTTAAAACACAGACTACTGTGACTACTAACATGAAAACAAACGGGACTACGAATACGAACGAAATGACGAACGCTCAAGAATACGGGCGCAGGTCCCCTGATCACGACTAAATCCAGTCACACGGCCACAGGACTCCATGTTTCATATTGCCAATAATTCTAGCGCAGATTTTTTGAAGTAATTTTATTTAATTAAGAATAAAACTACTTTGCGCTATAACTATAACAATTACGACGTTTTACAGAAATTTTCATCCATTTCCAGAGAATCCCTTGCAATTTAGGTCAAGTAAAATTATCATTGCGTCGGTCCGGAGCTTTTAAAATAATCTCCACTAACTATTAAAGAAGTAAAATATCCTCAAATGCTTTTAAAATAATCTCTACTGATATTAAAGAAGTAAAATATCCTTAAATGTTTGTAATTATATTATTTTGTAGTTGCAATTTACGGTTAAAAGAAATACAATGAAAATAATAACAGGAAATACTTAGAAAAAGTTTACATAATATTGTTATGAATGTAAATTAATCAGATCCTCAATTACGCTGAAAATTATCTTGACAATTAACTATTAGCCAGTGGGCTGTGAAAGACAAGAAACATCATAGTTGTTTGTTTTTCTTTTTATTTTAATTTGCAGAACATACATTTGTCAATTGTATGCTGTAAGATGATAAAATGATTTTTACCTTCGTCACCTTTAGGTAAAGAAGGTATTGTCTTTGGTCAAAAAATTCAATGATGAGTTTTAAGTGAATAAGCATGTTTTAGGGTCCATATGGATTTTACCATTTTTGCGATGATGTCTGTATGAATGTATGTGTGTCTGTGTGTACGAAAGTTTCGGATCGCATAACTTCAATACCACGATTGCAAAAATTATATTTTTTTGGTATTCCTCAAGTTTACATCCAGAAGTACACTCATTTATCGACATTTAAGGTTATTACCACTTAAAGAATATATTATTCTCTGAACGATTTGATTACATTTTATACTTCATATTCAATAAATATAGAGTTAAAGAATTATAAACATATTAAATTTCATGAATCAGCCAGCTTTGCTAACCATGGAAACTGTTAATATATTCTGATAATTCAAATTGATAGATGTCAGTATCAATGAAAAGTAAATAATTCTGGCAGAGATGAGGATGTTGAGAAGTTGGGAAAGACACTGAAAAATACGGTAAGGAATGAAAAAATAGTGTTAGAAGTTTCTACAAGAGATTACATTGGTTTGAACATACCATGCGGAGAGATGAAGAATATATTGGAAGAAGAATGAATAGCTTAGACCAAAGATAAGATGGAAGGACTGTATTGCGGAAGATTTGAGAGAAAAGGAACTGAATGAGAGCGACACGCAAAACAAAAATGAGTGGAAGAAGAAAATAAAAAATAGCGAGCCCTAACGAATGGGAAAAGCTATAGAAGAAGATGGCAGTGTGAAGTGCAATTTGCATACTTTGTTTATGAAATAATTCTCCTGGATATCAAATTTCTATATTAAAGAATAATAACATTAATGTTTTGTTGTATACATATTGACAGCGATGATATATCATAATACCAGTCATTAAGATAAAAGATACAATGCAGTTTTACAAAAGGTATATAATTTTAATGCAAAATCATGAATTTCATATAGGTTTTATCTCTATACATATTATTTACTGCGTACTTAATAAACTAGCAGTCGTTGATATTGGAACACCAAAAAATACTAGGAATAAATTAACGAAATTGAGTACAGAGTAAAAATTGTTATGGGCTTCAAGTAAAGTATCACTTCCGGTTTATCAATTTCAGCCAAAATAAAATATGTTCCTCCCCTTGATATAAAAGTCTTAAATACTAAAATTGAAAATTTTTAGATTATATTTTATTATAGTTCTTCATGAAAAACTGTTATGAACTTCAAGTAAAGTGTCACTTCCGGTTGTCAATTTCAGTTAAAATCTAATATATTGTTCCCCTTGATATAAAAGTCCTAAATACTAAAATTGAAATTTTTTAGATATTTTAATACAGTTCTTCTTGAAAAACTGTTACGGACTTCAAGTAAAGTACCACTTCCGGTTTGTCAATTTCAGTTAAAATGTAATATGTTGTTCTCCTTGCTATAAAAATCCTAAATACTAAAATTGAAATTTTTTAGATTATATTTTAATACAGCTCTACATGAAAAACTGTTATGGGCTTCAAGTAAAGTGTCACTTCCGGTTTGTCAATTTCAGTCAAAAACTAATAGGTTGTTCCCTTTGATATAAAAATCCTAAATACTAAAATTGAAAATTTTTAGATTATATTTTAATACAGTTCTTCATGAAAAACTGTTATGAACTTCAAGTAAAGTGTCACTTCCGGTTTGTCAATTTCAGTTAAAATCTAATATATTGTTCCCCTTGATATAAAAGTCCTAAATACTAAAATTGAAAATTTTTAGATTATATTTTAATACAGTTCTTCTTGAAAAACTTTTACGGGCTTCAAGTAAAGTACCACTTCCGGTTTGTCAATTTTAGTCAAAATATAATATATTTTTCGCTTTGATATAAAAATCCTAAATACTAAAATTGAAAAATTTTAGATTATCTTGTAATACAGTTCTTCATGAAAAACTGTAACGGGCTTTAAGTAAAGTACCACTTCCGGTTTGTCCATTTCAGTCAAAATATAATAAGTTGTTCCCTTTGATATATAAATCCTAAATACTAAAATTGAAAATTTTTAGATTATATTTTAATACAGTTCTTCATGAAAAACTGTTACGGGCTTTAAGTAAAGTACCACTTCCGGTTTGTCAATTTCAGTCAAAATATAATATGTTGTTCCCTTTGATATAAAAATCCTAAATACTAAAATTGAAAATTTTTAGATTATATTTTAATACAGTTCTTCATGAAAAACTGTTACGGGCTTTAAGTAAAGTACCATTTCCGGTTTGTCAATTTCAGTCAAAATATAATATGTTGTTCCATTTGGTTAATCTTTTTGTGTTTATATTTGAAAAAAATATATAGATGTCTTTCCCGTTCCCGAAATATTAATTTTTTATAGTTTTCCTACAAAAATACACTATATCCCTGACTACAATTACTTGTCACCGAGATATGCTGTGGACTTAACACTATGTTTCCCAACAAAAATTACAGTAAAAAGAAGAGTCCATTGAAATGAAATAGTTATATATTTCGTTCTCTGTCTTACAAAAAATAAATATTTGCGAGTAAGTGTACAATCCTGTTCGTTGTTATTCTATGACATGTTGTCTCTGTCTTACAACATATTTATTGTATACATTGTTAGACAGAGACAACATGTCATAGAATAACAACGAACAGGATTGTACACTTACTCGCAAATATTTATTTTTTGTTAGACAGAGAGCGAAATATATAACTATTTCATTTTAATGGACTCTTCTTTTTACTGTAATTTTTGTTGGGAAACATAGTGTTAAGTCCGCAGCATATCGCGGTGACAAGTAATTGAAGTCAGGGATATAGTGTATTTTTGTAGGAAAACTATAAAAAATTAATATTTCGGAAAATTGACAAACCGGAAGTGATACTTTACTTGAAGCCCATAACAGTTTTTCATGAAGAAATGTATTAAAATAAAATCTATTTTTTTCAATTTTAGTATTTAGGACTTTTATATCAAGGGAAACTACTTATTATATTTTGACTGAAATTGACAAACCGGAAGTGGTACTTTACTTGAAGCCCATAACAGTTTTTCATGAAGAACTATATTAAAATATAATCTAAAACCTTTCAATTTTAGTATTTAAGACTTTTGCGTCAATGGGAACAATATATTAGATTTTGAGTAAAATCGATAAACCGGAAGTGATACTTTACTTGAAGCCCATAACAGTTTTTCATGAAGAACTATATTAAAATATAATCTAAATATTTTCAATTTTAGTATTTAGGACTTTTATATCAAGGAGAACAACATATTGTATTTTGACTGAAATTGACAAACCGAAAGTGGTACTTTACTTGAAGCCCGTAACAGTTTTTCATGAAGAACTATATTAAAATATAATCCAAAAATTTTCAATTTTAGTATTTAGGACTTTTATATCAAGAGGAACAACATATTATATTTTGACTGAAATTGACAAACCGGAAGTGGTATTTTACTTGAAGCCCATAACAGTTTTTCATGAAGAACTATATTAAAATATAATCTAAAACTTTTCAATTTTAGAATTTAGGACTTTTATATCAACGCAAACAACATATTATATTTTGACCGAAATTGAAAAACCGGAAGTGGTACTTTACTTGAAGACCATAACAGTTTTTAATGAAAAACTGTATTAAAATATAATCCAAAACTTTTTAATTTTACTATTTAAGACTTTTATATCAAGGGAAACAACATATTAGATTTTGACTAAAATTGATAAACCGGAAGTGATACTTTACTTGAAACCCATAACAGTTTTTAATGAAGAACTATATTAAAATATAATCCAAAACTTTTCAATTTTAGTATTTAAGACTTTTATATTAAGGGGAACAACATATTACATTTTGACTAAAATTGATAAACCGGAAGTGATACTTTACTTGAAGCCCATAACAGTTTTTAATTAAGAACTATATATTAAAATATAATTCAAAACTGTTCCATTTTACTATTTAAAACTATTATATCAAGGGGAACAACATATTATATTTTGACTTAACTAGATAAACCGGAAGTGATACTTTACTTGCGGCCCATAACAATTTTTAATGAAAAACTGTATTAAAATATAATCCGAAACTTTTCAATTTTACTATTTTAGGCTTTTATATGTACCTATGAAATTTTATAAATTTAAGTATATATTTTTTTTACAAACATATTTCCCCATTTACTAATACATCCCTCACTTAGGGGAGGCTAATATAGTCTGCTTTAAGACATCGCTTCCGATTAATTGTCTCCCAGGCGGTCATGCATTATTCACATTTTTAAATAAATAAAATAAATATTTCATCAAGGCATATTACCCATTGCTGGGTGTGCCAATCTGTTTTGTACAGATATCGGTAATGATGGAATATTTGTACCGTGCGGGCGCTTACCAGGCGTCACCTCACAGACATTCATTGCTGGCGTGAAGAGTGCGCCATAGGGGTCAATTTTGTGCCATTAAAATGCGATGAAATTTTTGGCGTCGGTCGGGATCGAACCCGGGTCCCCAGATTCGCGACCAGACACTCAGGCACACGGCCACGAGACCATATTTTTAAAGTGATTAAAGCTACTTTAAGGATTGTTTCTGTACCTACATTTAAAAAATTGGACAATAATTTAAACCGACATGTGACACGATCATATCCTCGGCAAAACATTAATTATATTTTACCCTAACTTTAAAATGTAAATGAATTTAATTTTAATGTGTCTAATATTCGCGACTTTAACTAAACTATTGCTGCCTTCTTGTGGCTGTAGAAAGTCTTAACAAAGCTTTAGACAAGTCCTGCTGTTGATCAAAGGCTTAAACCAGCCTTTACACTCCTTAGAAACTTAGCTGGAACCCTGTATTGTAAACCGGACTTGTTTAACAATATTTTTAAACAAATACAATTTTTTTGGGAAAGGAAACCTATTTCTGAACGAACAGATATTTATTTAAACTAACTCTAAAAAAAAACTAAGTTTCGCCGATTTATTTACGACATTGTAACGAGTTACGACGCCCGGTAGGTTAACATAGATAGACATTCATAATGTGCCCCGTAAAAGAAATGTAGAAGAAAATATGATTATTTGAATTAAATTCAACTACATAAATCTATTTTCAGGAGAAAAATGAATTTACTTTTGTGTTATGTTCCACTATTCGGAACCAAAGATCGATTCCATTACCCGGAACCGGAACCGAATATCGGTTCCATTACTCGGAACCGGAACCGAAAATCGGTTCCACTACTCGGAACCGAAAATCGGTTCCACTACCCGGGTATCCGGGTACCCGGATAGTTTTGGAACCGGGTACCCGGTTCCAATTTTTTTCGGTTCTTGAAAGCACTAGTACAGACGTTGTTTATTATTAGAAGAATAAGGCGTTGGATACGTATCAGAAATACAATGAAAAAAAATCTGATGTGCCCAGCACATTACCTTCCGTCAATCCTGTGTATTATTTACAAAATTCATACATAAATTTTCTAACAAAAGATTCTATATTTCCAGCAAAATTATTTCATAAACAAATTATGCAAATCGCACTTGACACTGACATCTTCTTCTTTAGCTTTTCCCATTCGTTAGGGGACGTTATTTTTTATATTCTTCTTCCATTCATTTATGTTTTGCGTGTCGCCCTCATTTAATTCCTTTTCTCTCACGTCTTCCGCAATACAGTCCTTCCATCTTATCTTTTAATTCCTTGCTTGTCTTTACGTATCTTCCCCAGCATCTATCGCAACATCTTCATCATCCGCCATATTCATTTTCTTTTCATTGATACTGACATCTGTCAATTTGAATTATCTGAGTATATTAGCAGTTTCCATGGTTAGCATAGCTATCTGATTCAATGTTTTATTTTTATCTCGTCCCAGAAATATAGTGATCGAAGTATCAGCAAAAGTTAAATATCGATACAAAAATCCAATTCTTCATGTAATAAACAGTTTTTTTACGATTGCCCCAAATTTGACCTAAGCGGATTTGTCGGGTTTTCAAACTAGGCGTTTCATATATACAAGTGAATAGGAAAAAAATAATTTGTCGGTGTACTATTTCATTAGTAAACACATTTTAGGCCTTGGTATTACAAACAATATGTTGTTCTTCCTATTGTAAAATACGCAATTAAATTAGAACAAAAGAACCCGTAACTAATGTAAACAAAATTGACAATTAAAGCGGAAAACAAAATTTCCAGTCACCTTGAACTTGGCACAAATAATATTACATAATGACTTTTTATGAAAAAAGCCTTCCTCTATCTTCTACACATCACTACTTAGTTGAAATGCTGGCTGCGTCGTTAATACATTATTATACTTTTGTTTATAGCGAAACAAACTATTAACTTTTATATGAGTTTTTTATTTGTATAATAAATTAACAAACAACTGTTGAATATATTTAAAAATAAATCAATGATATGTAATATTTTTTCTTAGAAATTCGAAATATTGTAATACGTGATAATCATCGAAATTCGAAATTTAAGGCAATATTATTGGATAAAATTGCATAGTCATAATTCCGATTCGAGGCAACATACAATGAATATAAATTAAAATTATGTCAATAAAGAAATAACTCTACGTATAATAAACTACGAGGGCACGCTAGAAATGATTAAAAATAAGACATATTTATTTTTACCGACCGTCACCTTTAGGTAAGGAAGGTATTGTGTTTGGTCAAAAAATTAAATGATGAGTTTTTAACGAATAAGAATGTTTTAGGCCCCATATAATACAATTTTACGATTTTTACGATGATGTATGTATGGATGTGTGTGTGTGTGTGTGTGTGTGTGTGTGTGTGTGTGTGTTTGTGTGTGTGTGACTATGCCGTGATAATGTATTTATTTATTTCTTTATTTAAATACATACCTGCATATTTACTAATGCTAGAAATTATGGGGTCTCGTGGCCGTGTGCCTGAGTGTATGGTCGCGAATCTGGGGACCCGGGTTCGATCCCGACCGACGCCAAAAATTACATCGAATTTTAATGGCACAAAATTGACCCCTGTGGCGCATTCTCCACGCCAGCAATGAGTGCCCGTGAGGTGACGCCTGGTAAGCGCCCACACGGTACAAATATTCTATCATTACCGATATCTGTGTACGAAGCAGATTGGCACACCCAGCAATGGGTAATATGCCGTGATGAAATATTTATTTATTTATTTTATTTCTAGAAATTATGTATTTTAAGTTCCTTTCCATAAAACTATTGTTCTATTTTCAATCTTCCTTTTAAAACGTTACTATTATTAATCTGAAATGATTATTTTTTTGACTGTGATATTCATCTCTCAGTTACAGACATTTAAGCTGAACCATGTAACCACCGAGATGTGTTTAAAGCATAAGCTCCGGGATATAATTTTTATATTACTTTATAAATTTATCCATAAAATATATAGAAAAAGTATTAAAGAAAACTTGTAGAAAATGGAATAATCTTTAATTTTTATAATAACAAATTGAGGAAAAAATACATTTAAAGGTATTTTTTGAAGAAAAACTATCTTCAGTTTCAAGTAAACTGCCATTTCCGGTTATCCAATTGCCACCTAAATCTAATGGCGTCTTTCCGTATTATAATAAGGTAGAAAAACATGTTTTCAAAACTTTCTGAATGATAGTATTTGAGTTAGAACGGAAAGAGGATACACACATTCACACACACACATACATACATACAGACATCATTGTGAAAATGTTAAAAATGGATTGTAGGGACCTTAAAACGTGGTCATTTATTAAAATTTCGATATGCGATTTTTAGCACGATCCCTATACCTCCCTTACCAAGGGTAGGTAAAAAATATTTAGCAGAAAAACAATAATATATTTCTATGATTGACAGAATTATTGTAATTTTTATAAGGCATTTAATGTTTTTAAAATAATTTCCAAGTATGCTAAATGAAAATACTTAATCTATATTATAAGTAATAAACTTCGAGATTGAGTATGATTTAGTGCAAAATTGTTATAAATTTATTTTAACTTGGATATTGGAAAAAATTATGTAATTAATACGTGACCAAAATCTATACAATTAATTTTATTTATCGAAGTAACTTACAAAATTATTTAAAACCTCTTACTATTTAACAAAAAAATCAGAAAAATATTACTTTCAAGTATAACATTAACAATAATATAAATTTATTTTGAACTCTGTCAATAACAATGTAAAATATGTTTTATGCAGTATAAATTATTACAAAAAACATAATAACTACATCTGTCAAATAATGATTTTTTTATGGCAGTAAAAGCAAAAATACTTTCTCCCTCTCTCAAAATTCTTATGAATTGTTTGCTGACGAATTTAAATTGGTTATATTAGAATCATATAAAAGTCGAGCAAAAGGCCAAACGAAACAACTACGAGTAACAGAAGCCATCCTAACAATAGTAATAATATAACTAAACCAAAATGAAATTTTTGATCATCACCCTACTTGTTGCCGTTGTCAGTACTACATTGGTAAGATTTTTTTTATTATATTAATTTGGTATGGCCAGCACATTACCTTCTGCCATTTATTTTTTATGTAAAACAGTATTTAATAATGATGGGAAATATATCGGGTGTTCCTAGCAATCCGTGACATAGCATTTTAACATGGGAAAACATTATTCTTCAAATATTATTAGAATAGTAGAACATAAATTTCTGGACTTTTGATGTCAAAATTTTGAATCTTTGATAAAGTAAACGTAATTTAAAGTCATGGTAAAAATAAATCTAGAGTGCGATTATTACAAAATATAAAAAAAAAATCAATTGCTTTTTTACGCCTTGTCCTAATATTGATTGTTTTTCTGAATTCTTAAAATTTGTGAATTTAATTTACAATTTCGGCTCATAATGCCAATGTTGAGAGGATTTTTTTCGCTTCTAAACGTTCAGTGGACCAATGAACGAAATAAATTCAACGTTGGGTCAGTGAATTCTTTAATTCTAACCTAAAATAGTTTGAAGAAAATAAGATGCATGAATTCTTATATTTGTTAAAAATCAGTTGTGGCCAGCACAATACCTTCCGTCAATCCTGTGTATTATTTATAAATTCCATACATTTCTTGCAAAATATTCTAAATTTCCAGTAAAATTATTTCATAAACTAACTATTTATACTTGACACTGACATCTTCTTCTTCTTTAGCTTTTTCCATTCGTTAGGGGTCGTTATTTTTGCGTGTCGTTCTTATTCAGTTCCTTTTCTCTCAAGTCTTCCGCAATACAGTCCTTCCATTTTATCTTTGGTCTTCCTCTGTTTCTTCAACCTCCTATTACAAAACTATTCATTCTTGTTCCAATATAATTCTTCATTTCTCCTCATGACATGTTCAAACCAATGTAATCGTCTTTCTTGTATCTCTATAAACTTGTAACATTAGAGTTATTTCGTGTCTTCCCCAACATCTACTTCAACACCCTCATCTCTGCCACATTATTTTACTTTTTATTGATACTGACATCTGTCAATTTGAATTATATGAATATATTAGCAGTTTCCATGTTTAGCATAGCTGGCTGATTTATAAAATTTAATTTCTTTATAAAAAATTATAATTTTTGAAATCGTGGTATTGAAGTTATGCGATCCGGAACTTTTGTCACACACACACAGCCACACACACACACACACACACACACACACACACACACACACACACACACACACACACACATACACACACACACACACGCAGACACACACACAGAAATTTATTTTCATTAAATTGTTATACGTTTCCTTGTTCATAGCCCACTCCGAGTTAGGATTTTTTTTTAACACACTGTACTTATATAACCAAAAATGGAAGAGGCAAGAGGTATTGTGCTGGCCACAACAGATTTTCCATTTTATCATCTGGTAACACTAGATATGAGGTATTTTCAAAATAAGCGAAAATTAAGTCTTATCCTGTAGCTTAAAAACAAGACGACACCCTGCCACAAAAGTTTCACAAAATATTTATTTAAGAATCCGAAATCGATAAAGTGTCTTAAATAAATATTTTGTAAAACTTACAACAATTGTTTTTCTTTAACTAATTTCTCGTTATTTAAATATGTTTCATCAAGTGCCTACCACCGAATCTCTCAACATTATATAAAGTTATATCTTTATTTCTTCTTGTAATCACAGAAAGCTGAAGAATTAGACCGCATCGCCCAAGTAGAAGCAGAATGTATGAAAGAGAAGAACGTCCCCGAAGACCTAATAAAAAAAGCTAAAGCCGGTGATTTCACCGAAGCCGATGCGAACAAACAAAACTGTTTCGCCGAATGCGCGTTCTACAAGCTGAACTTCTTGAAGCCCGGCAGCATGGAAATCAACGTCGAAGCCATCAAGAACGTCTGCGAAGAACGAGGAGGAGAACATTACAAGAGCATAGTAGAGAAGTGTCTTAAGCAAGAAGCTAACAACGCATGCGACCTGACTTATAAAATCTACAAGTGTTTCTACCAAGAAAAGGCGCAACATGCGATTATGTCTATTTCAGAAACACCAGCACCTCTTATAGCCCCTGATTCGATGTTGAGAGCGTTGGTGAATGCACAGATGCAACAACCAGCTCAACAAGGTCAACAAGCTCAACAAGATCAAACTAAAGTAAACTTTTGAGTAGACATGAATGACACCTGGACAACGACCCTCATAACAATTTTTATTTCTTACCGACAATATTGTTTTATGTTTGAAAATAATAAATGTACTCATTGAATTATATAGTGTACTGCATGATTTAAAGTCCCTATAATCCAATTTTAACATTTTCACGATGATGTCTGGCTGTATGTGTGTGTTTGTGGATCCTATTTACACTCTAACTCAAATGCTTCGTTCAGAAAATGTTGAAACCTTGTATTTCTACCTTATTCTAATATAGAAAGAAAGCTTTAGATTTTAATGTAAATCAGATAACCGAAAATGGCACTTTACTGGAAGCTCAAAATAGTTTTTCTTCGAAAAATACCTTTTTGCACGATCAGGTTTTTTTTAAAACTTTACCGATAGGGTTTCCAAGGCAGTAAGTTTTGTTTACAAATTACTGATCAGTAAGTGTTGTGGTACTGATCAGTAAGTGATGTGAATGACCGGTAAATGTACAATTTTTAAAGCTTTAACGATAACAAAACAACGATCATAGCTTACTTAAAAATGACAACTAATTTTTTAAAATGTCAAAATAATTTTTTAATTAAAATAGTTATTACTGGGATGATCGTGCAAAAAATATAATACCTTTTAATATTCTACAGGTTTGCATTAATACTTTTTGTATGTATTTTATGGATAAATTTATAAAATTATCTATAATTTTAATCCCGGAGCCTACGCTTTAAAGACAACTCCATGGTTACACAGTTCAGATATCAAATCTTTGTAACTGAGAGATATATGCCACTGTCAACAAACTAATCATTTCAAATAATAGTAACGTCTTAAAAAGAAAATAGTAAATGGAACAATAATTATATGGAAAGGAACTTAATACAGTTACCAGCATAAGTAAATATGTAGGAATATATATATATCATCACGGCATATTACCCATTGCTGGGTGAGCCAATCAACTTTGTACACAGATGTCGGTAATAATGATGACATATTTGTACCGTCACACCACGCGAATCTGGGGAACCAAGTTCGATCCCAGCCGACGCCAAATATTTTAGAATTTTAAGTGGCACAAAATTTACCCCTGTAGTGCACTCTCCACGCCAGCCATGAATTTAGTTAAGAAATAAATAAATAAATATTTCATCACGGCATATTACCCATTGCTGGGTGTGCCAATCTGCTTCATACACAGATGTCAGTAATGATGGAATATTTGTACCGTGCGGGCGCTTACCACGCGTCACCTCACGGGCACTCATTGCTGGCGTGGAGAGTGCGCCGCAGGGGTCAATTTTGTGCCATTAAAATGCGATGTAATTTTTGGCGTCGGTCGGGATCGAACCCGGGTCCCCTAGATTCGCGACCAGACACTCAGGCAAATGGCCACGAGACCCCATTAAGTATATAAATAAATAAAATAATATCATCACGGCATATTACCCATTCCTGGATGTGCCAATCTGCTTTGTGCACGATGATGTACCGTGCAGGCGTTTACCAGGTGTCACCTCACAAGGACTTACTGCTGGCGTGGAGAGTGGCGTGTGACTAAAAATTAAATTAAACAGGAGGTATTGTGTTGGCCACATCAGATTTTGTCCTATATACGTTCCTGTTACTATACTTCGATGCGTTCTCGTAACGTCGATCGGATTAATGTGACGCGTTCGTAAACTCACTCCGATCAGTCATACCGAGCGATCCGATCAAAAATTTCAACCCTGATCCATAATAAAGAGTTAGTACAGATTGCGCACTAATTTTAAATTATAAACATTTGTGTTTCAGAAAATGTATTTATTCGAATGTTTCTGAGTATAAGATTCATGCTGACCCAAATATCAAAGCAATTCGACAACTTTTAAATTTCGATCGATATGTTACAATTACGAACGGCTTTTGTTTTATTCATTAGGAAAGTCTTAACTTTCTAACCACACTGTGTACACCTCTGAAAAAATCATACATTTCTGTCCCTTGCTGTATAATATACTATCTTTTTTTTCTTTACAGTATTTTAAAACCTGCAAATTTGAAATCTCATCGCGATGACTTCAACAAGCACCGAATCGTCCTCCAGCAAGAAGCTAAACCTGGAAAAAGCTTCGAACTTCATGAGGCAATATCGAGATCCCGATTCCCGTGAGCTGAAGAAATTGTCTGCTAACCAGTTCATGGAAGTCTGGAGTCACTATGACAAAGATGGTAAGCGAAAATATATTTTTGTTGCTCACTATTAATTGCTAGTAATATATCGTCAAGTATACACACAAATAGATCAGGATAATAAATGTTTCAGTATAGGGTAACTTAAAATTTAAATAAAAGATTTAATATTAAATGGATAAATGCAAGTGTACAACGAAAGAACAAATTCTGTGTGACAGAGAATTCGACTAATTGTAACACCTTCCGTAAAAAAAACGCCATTGGTAACGTGTGACTTCTACAAATTGAGACTCAACAAATGCATTAGTGATCTAGGCCCTTTTCCTACACACCGGAAATGGATATTTGTCTGCGCAAGAGATAAGCTAGAAGCGCGTACTTGACGCAGACAGGATATCCGCCTTTTTACCGGCAAGAGAGATCGGACAAGACGATTTCCGGACATTTCCTTCGCTAACCGAGCAGAGAAAATATTTTAAAGTATTATTGCAGATTACAGCGAAATGGGAATGATTTTATGGATAAGTGTAAGAGAAGAAAAATATTACGAAAGATATAATAGTTATTTAACTACATATACCGGCAAAATTAGAGCCAATTTTTCTTTACTATCGCCAAAAGTGATGTATCTGCTTTTGCCCTAAAAGCACAGATATAATAATTACAAGGATCAAATACTTTTGGTTTTTATGGTATAGCATGTATTTATTGCTTGAAAAGCATTCTAATGCATTACAAAGTATAGCGCAGAATTTATCTTTTAATAAAATAAAAAAATACTTAGCATTTTTACCTTTCGCTAAGAGAAATATTGGATTCAGGCTAAGAATCGCATATCCAGGTTTTAAAGATTAAGCACGTTTTAAGGTCCCTACAATCCGATTTTAATATTTTTACGATGATGTCTGTGTGTGTGTGGATGTATGTGTGTGTATGTATGTAGGATGTTGGAAGGACGATTACTCAAAAACTATAACACTTTATATTTGTTTAACCACGCGTGTGTGTGTGAGTGTGTGCGTGGGGAGGTTGGAAGGACAATTTCTGAAAAACTATAATACTTATTATATGTTTAACTACGTATTTCTCAATCAGACATTACTGGGAAGAGCTGAAGTAGCAGATTCTTAAAAACATTCTTCTAAATAATATTTTGTGATACTTTTTATTCTTGCTTGTATTAAAGAAGAGTAAATTCTCTATCTGATACATATAAATATTCTATAATATCTTTTATAGATTTATAGATAAAGAAATATAAGGTAATATAATAATCTATTGTAATTTGTAATAAATCTCACAACCTAAATAATGTCATGGAAACCAATTCAAAATTAAAATGTTTGTAACTGAGATAAATGTCTGTCAAAAATCCAAATACATTCCTGACGATTTTTTCTGGGAAATACATACATTGTATTAATAGTTAAATATTTAAAATTATGTTTTAGAGTATATTACATATACCCTTCAAAAATACTGTCAATCTTGACAATGAATTACAAACATTTCGAAAAATTAGAAGCGTTGGTATACAAGAAATGTTAAATACAATAGGGCGCGAGCAATCATGTGATTTTGTTGGCCTTGACAAGGAGATAGGGTGGCCCGTGTCAGAATGATAGCTAGTAATTATGAACATAGATGTAAAATATCATAATTTCTAATTCTAAAGTAAATTCCACATTCCTGGTGACAAATTAACTGCGTGAATTTAGAAAATCTTGACAATTTTAATGAAAAAATCAGAAATTTGACATCTATCTACAGAATTACTAATTATTATTCAGTGTCACATGACTGCTCGCGCCCTATACTTATGTAATCAAACACGGAAGTGGCGAGAGGTATTGTGCTGGCCACAAAAGATTTTTATATAAATAAATACTGAAAACATGGAGCACCGAAAAATATATTACCAGAATTAACCTAATAACAATAACCCTAAGGAGTTTTCTCTCGAAATACAATCTCTCTGAAAGCATCATTACCAAAATTTAATTAATTATTTCACATACAGAGCACCGCACGCTTATTACGTTAAATTCAACCCGTGGAAGAGCGCACATAATCACCCAAACTCTAATCTCCGTCGCTTGTTTACTGTCTCAGTCGATTCCCCACTCGGGCTGTTTAATTTACCAAGTTATTTACTATTCCTCCGATTATTGAGTTCCGAGACGAACAAATATCTTGGGACTATGTGAAGGAAATACAACGGACGGAGACTAAACACGCAAATAAGTTTGCAGTTTCACATAAGAGTTGTTGAAGCAGAGATTGTATGTAAAGGTAAATTTAGTCTTTAACTCAAGTTTCAATTTGTGTTTGAAGAGATAAGCAAATATTTTGTTTGGAGCATATAGGGAATGTTTATCGATTAAATAACGTATGGCCTAAAGATTTTGCCAGAAATTTCAACATTTTTTCTTTTACATTTCGCTAAGAGAGATATTGGATTCATGCTAAAATTCGCATATCCAGATTTTAATAGATAAGCACGTTGTAAGGTCCCTGAAATCCGATTATAACATTTTTAGGATGATGTAAATGTCGTCCAAAATCCAATGCTGGGTGTCCGTAAAAAAATAGTGCCTTGTGACACGCCCATCTTTATATAATTTAAGTTCATAATTCTGTTGCTTATAAAATAGTTAATTATTAACGGCTGGTTGCACCAACGTAACTTAAATTTTAAGCAGGGCAGCGAACCCGACAAAAACTGGGTTCGGTTCAGGTTCAAGTTAATTTGTTTTTGAGAGATGGGTTCGGGTGCGGTTCTGATTCAAACATTAACTAAATTTGCGGTTTTGTTCCGGGTTCAGATATTGGGTTCAGGTTGGTTCGACCTAATGAAAATTGAATTAATGTTTTTTGAATAACAATATTTATATAGAAATACTTTAAAATACGAGCCAGAATTTACGCGAGACAAGAACACGAACACAATTTTCATAAACAGACAAAACAGGCGTCGATTATCGGCTGCATTACGATTACGCTTACGTTTCGGACTCAAAATGAACCTGAACCGGAGCTGAACCCTGAACCCGAATTTTAATACCCGGTTCGGTTCCGACTCGGGTTCAATTGAAAAATATATTTGCGGTTCGGTTCTAGGTTTGGGTTCACTAAAATGTTAGGGTTTGGTTCCGGCTTTGGTTCGGTTCAGGTTCGAGTTCGATGCCTTGATTTTAAGCGGTCCTTAAACAGGTAATATTGCATCGAAATGAAATGTCAAATAAATTATTATGCATTGTTGTCCAAATTCCGATTTACATTTTTTTGTTTAAAGGTACGGTTTCCTAGACGCGGCAAGCCGCGGCGGTCGGTCGCCGCGACTTTACTCCGATCGCTAGTCGCAGAGCACTACTGTTTTCCTAGACGCGACAACTGCAGTTCGAAATGAAGCCAATTATTTTACAAAATAATTATATTTTCCAAATGTAAATTTCAATTTATAGCAGCATTCATTTTTTTATATTATTTCATTTACATTCTCCTGATTTGCCTATTTTCTCTGCAATCTCTTTCCATATTTCGTATTGATATATTATATCTTTATACTTATCATTGCTACTATCATATAAACATTTTTTTCTCGAACTTCTTCAACTAATTTCTCATTCGTCTGAAAATGCTGATTTCGCCATCCGGTCGCCGGCGACTGTCGCGCAGTACTCCTCACTATACCAATCATTCGTTTGTCGCCGCGGCAAACGATCTGCCGCGAAGTCGCGATCGCGCCGAGGAAACCACTTCTTATAATTTGCCTATAAGCAGAAGTGTCGCGCGACTAGCCGCCGCGGCTGGTCGCGTCTAGGAAACCGTACCTTAAGGGTAGCTTAAATTTAAGCCTTGTTGGTGCAACTGGGCATAAGTATTACAAAACTTTAAGTAACTAAATGCATTTTATATTACTTAAAAAAATGTTGAAATTTGTGTCAAAATTTTACGACATAAATTAAATAAATTTGGTGTATGTTTTGAATTATTTTATATTCGCGAAATATTTCCTTGATATTGGATAAATCAATCATAACAACCTTTGAAAAAATATGATGTGGCCGGCACATTACCTTCCGTTAATCCTGTGTATTATGTGTAAATTCGATACATAAATTTTCTTGTAAAAGACCCTATATTTCCAGTAAAATTATTTCATAAACAAACTATGCAAATTAAACTTGACACTGACATCTCCTTCTTTAGCTATTCTCATTCGTTAGGGGTCGCTATGTTTTATTTTTTCTTCGACTCTTTTCCGTTTTGCGTGTCGTCCTCATTTAGTTCCTTTTCTCTCAAGTCTACCGCAAAACAGTCCTTCCATCTTATCTTTGGTCTTCCTCTATTTCGTCTACCTTTTATTACTAAGTTATTCATTCTTCCAATATATTCTTCATCTCTCCTCATGACATGTTCAAACCAATGTAAACGTCTCGCTTGTATCTATCTAGAAACTTCTATCACTCGAGCCATTTTCCTTATTCCTTTCATCCTACGTTTCCGTGTCTTCCCCAATATTAATTTCAACATCCTCATCTCTGCCACATTCATTTTCTTTTTATTAACACTGACATCTGTCAGTTAGAATTTTCTAAATATAGTAGCTGTTTCCATGGTTATAGCATAGCTGGCTGATTTATAACATTCAAGTTCTCTATATCCATTGCATATGAAATATCAAATGTAATCAATTCTTATAGATAAGAACATTCTTTAATATTTATAATAACATTAAATGTCAAAAAATAATATTTAACACCGTTTTTTTCAAGAAAAACTGTTAAAATCTTCAAATGAGGGTCCTTCCGGTTGACCAATTATAACCAAAACCTATTCAAACTTGCATATGGATGTAAGGAAAAGGAATACGTAAAAAATGTAATTCTTGGAATTCTAGTATTGGAGTTATCGCGGTCGAAATTATAGTCATACACACACGAACACACACATACATGCACAAACGCACACATACACATTCACATACACACACATACAGACATCATCGTAAAAATAGTAAAATCGTATTGTAGCGACCTTAAAACGTGCTTATACATTGAAAACTCACTACCGAATTTTTTGACCAAAGACAATAAAAAGAAAACCTGTAATATATATGTTTCTCGGATTAAGATTGTGCCAAAAAGTGCAATAGATGTTCTTAAATTTCCTTTCCGAACTCTAAGTTTGGGCCATGCAGGAAATATATCTAGAGAACGAATAATAACACCGGAGTTTTAGTTTTTATGGTAGTCCACAAAGTTTCTTACACGTAAATACTTTTAGTCATAACAAGAACAAACTGAAACGTATATCTTCCAAACATTCCGAGCTCTGTGACTTTTTCTGGCCAAGTTTCAAATTTTCTTTTTCATCCTTTCTTGTTTTAAACCCTTTAAGATTGTTTAAATAACTCATTTAACTTTTTATTGTAAATAATATAAAATAAAAATAAGTATTTGTTATCGTACTTTTATAAAAGTGTTTTTTTTTTGAGGAACTACCACTTCCGGTTGTCCAATTGTTACCAAAACCTATTCAATTCTTTCCATTAATGTTAGATTGAGGAATCCGTAGTTAAACAGGTCTTTAGTTGTATAAAATCGTACCTACAATATCCTAACACACATGCACACACACACACACACACACACACACACACACACACACACACACACACACACACACAGACATCATCGTAAAAGTGTATAACAGATTAATTAGTTAAAACAAACAAAACATACTTCGCATTTACATTCTCCCCCCGGAAATTGTTTGCCAGTCGGTAATGCTGGTAACATTTTTGCGTTTGTTTATCACTTGTATCCCCTTACAAGTGAAATGGAAACACTGATAAGAACATATTCCTATGTGAAAGACAAAGATAGCAATAGTACTTTCCGGGCAGAATGCGTAAATTACCTGCGGGAAACAAGTGAAACGTCGTATCGGGCGCGCAATTCAACTTGAATTACGCTTGGAGGGAAACAGTAGAGGTTCTCAAAATGTTAATGTTATCGTATAATAGGGGATGTAATCAGGGAAGAGGTAACATTTAACTTTAAAGTTTGGATATAGTGGTTAGTTTTCTATGTGAAATAAAAACGTAGTAAATGTGAAAAGAATATTTGTAGATAACCTACAATTTCGTAATTACTTTTCTTTATTACAGTTTACAATTATTAAGATACCTTAATTTATCCAATTTTCAGAATTATATTTTATTTTTATATTAAAAAATAATTGAATTGAACTTTTAATCCACCATTTCTCATAATTAAACGAGGAATATTTTTACAAAATATGTTTTTACAAATGTAGACAAGCGACAACATTTTCTAAAACGCAGAGAACGAAACTAAGAATTGTTTCGTAAAATAACGTTACCATTTTCCACTGTCAACTCGGAAAATTCTGTTTAATAGAAAGAAAATTAAACTACATATGAATAAACTACACATGCACATGTTTCCCGGGCTGTAATACAATAACATTTTTCTGAGAAATTCCCTGGGAAAGTAAATAACAGAATTATGAAATATGCACGCAGACGAATCAGGAAAAAATTGTTTAGAAAATGTTAAATTACAATTCCGATATTTTATTTTCTAGATTTTATGACAACGTAGAAAAATATTATTACTATTATGTAGAAAATGCATAAAATGATGCATTAATATATACACGTAATAAAGATAATTAAATTATCAATCTGACACATTTAAAATATTTATTATATCTTCTATAGGTTTGAAGATATAGTATATAATAATATAGAATAACCTGTTGTAATAAATCTCGTTGCCCAAAAAACTCCATGGAAACCAATTGATATATTTAAATGTTTGTGATTGACAGATAAATGCAAAATGTCAGTGTCAAAATTCAGCAGTTTTACTAACATTACTGGAAGATTTTTCTGGGAGGTGCGAGTACATGTTTTAATATATTGTATTATTAATTATGTATTTAAAATTATAGGTATATTAATATAACATATCTTTAAGAAATACCTCTAATACTGTCAATGAATTTGAAGAATTTTGAACATATTAGAACAGTAGGAAAAAAATCCTCATAGAACGAAAAAATAGATACAATTTCAATTATTTGTGTGTACAAGAAATGTTAAATTCGTTACTTATAGGGCGCGAGCAGTCATGTAACTTTGTTGGCCTTCGCAAGCAGATATGAGGATCCATCTCAGAATGATGGCTAGTACTTATTTACATAGATGTCACAATTTGTCATTAATAGTATATATTTGTCGAGAAAATTAATCCACATGGATTTAAAATATCATGATGTTTTGAATGAAAAATTATGATACTTGACACCTATATATACATTATTACTAGCTGTCATTCTGACACGGCCCCCCATATCTGCTTGCCAAGGCCAACAAAGTCACCTGACTTCTCACGCCCTATGCAACAGTTTTTACCTCTCACTAAGAGAGGTATTGGATTCATGCTAAAAATCGCATACCCAGATTTTATTGAATAAGCACGATTTAAGGTCCATAGAATCCGATTTTAACATTTTTACAATGATGTCTGTGTGTGTGTGTGTGTGTGTGTGTGTGTGTGTGTGTGTGTGTGTGTGGATGTATGTGTGTGTGTGTGTGTGAGGTTGTTGGAGACACGATTTCTCAAATTCTATAAGACTAAAGACCTGTTTGACTACGGATTCCGCAATCTAACAGTAATGGGAAGAGTTGAATAGGTTCTGGTAACAATTGGACAACCGGAAGTGGTAGTTTCTAAAAAAAAAAATTCTAAATATTATTTTTTGAAAATTTGTTACTACAAATATTAAAGATAATTAAATTCTCAATCTAACACACTTAATTCTTTTATTATATCTCGTATAGGTTTGGAGATATAGTATATAATAATATAGAATAATCTGTTGTAATAAATCTCGTTGCCCGAAAAACATTTGCGATATTTAAATTTTTGTAATTGACATGTAAATGAAAAATGTCACTGTCAGATTTTTCTGGGAGGTGAGAGTACATTTAATATATATTATTGTATTATTAATTAATTATATATTTAAATTACAGATATGTTAATATTACATATATCCTTAAGAAATACCGTTAATACCGTCAATGAATTTGAAGAACATAATAGAATATTGGGATAAAATTTCTTATAGAACGAAAGAAGAGAAACAATTTCAATTATGTGTGTGTACTTATAGGACGCGAGCAGACATGTGACTTTGTTGGCCTTGGCAAGCAGATAAGGATCCGTGTCAGAATGACGGCTAGTAGTTTTTACACAGATGTCACAATTGTCATATGTCATAATTTTTCATTCAAAATTTCAAAATGTTCTAATGTTTATTTATCATCCATTAGTATGGAATATACTTGTCGGGGAAAATAATCCACATGGATTTGGAAAATCATAATGTTTCGAATTAAAACTTATGATACTTGACACCTATGTATATTACTAGCTCTCATTCTGACACGGCCCCCACATCTGCTTGCCAAGACCAACAAAGTCACATAACTGTAACTGCTCTCGCTCTATACTACATAAAATGAAAATGGCGAGAGGTATTGTGCTGGCCACAACAGATTTTTTTGTTGCAGTCGTACGGTTATAGCAATCCCAAATAACAAAATGTCACCAAAATTCGTTTCAGAATGAAATTCCTTCTAGCATTAATAAGCGAATATGGCATTCTAATTCCGAAAAAGAGAAAACTTGTTCAATATAAATTTCGATTTCAATCACTTCAAACTCATTCTACCCCTTGAAATTAAATCGATACGGTGTTGGAATCCTTTAATTCCATTCGCCGAATTCCATTTGGCGATATTTTCCCAGGTTGAAGCAATAATATCATTTTCAAAGCACAATTCCGGTTTCGCACAGCTCACGAATGAATTGAAAACTGAAATAGCTGTTTCGTCAGCTTATTCGCAATAATTCTAATCCATCGGTGTCCGAATTCGATGATAAACGAATAACGGAAAAGCGCTATGTAAGACCACCAACGTAGAAGATTTGTAATGTTCCAAACTCGAATGTAGAAGTAACAATTGTAAAAATAACAATAACCGGCGTATGATGTAGTTTTTGAAATTTAATAAAAACAACGAACGCTGTTATTGACAATAAAGTTCTGTAGGTTTTTTGTATCGTAAAATTGCAATAAAAGTATATTGAATAGGTGAACTCTACTACGTATAAAGCAAAGTATATTAAAAGAATTATATGACAAAAACAATAATAATAAAATAACATATGACACAATAGGTTTTGCTACGTATTGTTCGAGAAGATTCCACAGCAAATTATAAAATCTATACAAATGGTTAGAAATTTCTCAAAAATTATTTCGGCTTCCGTTTTAGCAAGCTTAAAATCAATGGCCGCTAGTATGAACAAGTGATTAAGGGTGATTAGCGAGCATTTGATTAGCATTGTTTTATCTCTGTCAATCGTTCATGAACTATTTTAGAGAAAAATAGTTCAAATAAAAAATGCGTAGAATTAATTTTTCTATAACTGTTACTTGAAGTATTTTTCTCTAAAATAATCTATTAACGACTGGCAGAGATAAAACAATGCTAATCAAATGCTCGCTAATCACCCTTAATCACTGTTCATACTAGCGACCTATATTTTAAACTAGTCGATGAAATGAGAGTTTCTTATTTATGAAATATTTGCTGATTTAATATGGTATAAGTTATTTAGATAATTAGATTATATTCCTCCTGAAATTTTGTTAATAATTCTACATCCTTCTCATTACGAAGTTAAAAATCCAAGTCAGCTTCAAATTGTCAATTATCGCGTTGCTGAAACGTTAAAATTTAATTCCACAATTTCCCGTTACATGCCTAGGGCGCCACACAAAAAAAAATTCGCGTGTTTAAAAACATGCAAATGAAAAATATAATTAGAAGCAACAGTTACTTCACTACATTCTTGAAAAGTTTCTCTCGTGGTTGAAGTGTTTATAATAAATTTTCCAAGTTATTCATATAAAGAAAATATTATGCTAATTACTTGTAAATATATATGTTTGGATTTAATTAATGAAATAATGTTTCTTGTGTATTATTATTTCATACGAAAAGAAAAATAAAAACAATGAAATTTTCTTCGAAATAAATTATTTTTTCCGGTGAAAGATTCTTTATCATTATTTTCATTATTATTCGCTGAAAAATGTTGAAGGAATAATAAAATACGAATTGAAGTATAAAATGAAAGCAATGAAACCAGTAAATGTGCGGAAAAATAAACAATAAAATAAATTTTTTCTTTGTCTTTTTTCTTTAATATAACCTTACCCGTAAACAATATAAATTTAACGAGAGAGGTTTAAATATAAACTTTAATTGAGTTGTAGACTTTTCAGTTAGAAAGAAAAGAAAAAGTTTCGAATGAAATTCATTTAAAAAAATAAAGAAATAAATACTAGATTTTTAAAGCATCTTGAGGGTAATTTCTCGACTGTGATGTGGATTAGGTGTTAACAATTACTCGAAAGTTCAAACAGCATTTATTCATACTATACCAACGTTTCGGTGCACCCTTGAATCTTCTTCAGGGTCTACAACAATTATACAACAAAAATGTAATACATACAAAATAACATGGACATTATCACACTTACAGTAAGATCGTACAGATTGTTACAATCCATGTACACAAAATACATTCGTACAATTCAGTTAATTTATTAAACATCGTACAAAAAATTCAACGACCATACACACATCCATTTGCTCTAAAAAACGACAACCGAATAATACGGAAAATAGCCGGAAATATCCTGTGTAAGGTATAGTAAGAATAAATGCTGTTTGACTGAACTTTCGAGTATTTGTATATAATACACAGGATTGACGCTTGTCCGGTTGGTGGCGGCGCAATCATAGTTAAGTCCTCTCTGTCGCCAGGGATCAGTTTACTCGGGCCACCTAACACAATACATTCCACACCTATAGTTGACGGAAGGTAAAAATAAATAACAAAAACGTAACAGATAATTATGAATAATTAATATGGTAAGCCATATCAGGTAGGCTGTGTTAACAAATTGTAACTAATATAGAATAACTTATTATTTAAACAATTAATTGAAATATTATTCAATATTATCTCAACTGTTTTTACAGCCTGCTTGATATCATTGCTTAGCAGGTTAATTATACATAATTTTCTTTTACGTTTTTGTAATTCATTTCTTCAATAAAAAGTGCACTTCTAGCACATCGTTGAATTCGTAATTTTACGAAGATCCAAATATATAAAAATATATAGGTATTCCATTTAAAATATGAAAGTTAATGATACTTCTAGTTAAACCGGAAGAATTACCATCATGCCAAATATCATGATATGTGAGCTCCTAAACCTAGTTCCAAATACATCAAGAAAATGAAAAAAATCTGTTGTGGCCAGCACAATACCTTCCGTCATTCTCGTGTATAATGTATAAATTACATAATTTTTCTTACAAAAGATTCTAAATTTCCAGTAAAATTATTTCATAAACAAACTATTCAAATTGCACTTGACACTGGCATCTTCTTCTTCTTTAGCTTTTCCCATTCGTTAGGGGTCGCTATTTTTGCATGTCGTTCTCATTCAGTTCCTTTTCTCTCAAATCTTCCGCAATACAGTCCTTCCATCTTATCTTTGGTCTTCCTCTGTTTCTTTAACGTCCTATTACTAAACTATTCATTCTTGTTCCAATATAATTCTTCATTTCTCCTCATGACATGTTCAAACCAATGTAATCGTCTTTCTTGTATCTTTCTAAAAACTTGTAACACTAGAGTTATTTTCTTACCGTATCTTTCCGTGTATTCCCCAATATCTACTTCAACATCCTCATATCTGCCACATTAATTAACTTTTTATTGATACTGACATCTGACAATTTGAATTATATGAATATATTACTAGTTCCCAAGTTTGGCATAGCTGGCTGAATTATAAAATTTAATTTCTTTAAAATTCTTTAACTCTGTATCTATTGAATATGAAGTATAAATTGTAATCAAATCGTATAGCGAATAATATATTCTTTAAGTTATAATAACGTTAAATGTCAATAAAACAAATTTAATTGTTTATTCTTCAAATGAGACTACTTCCGGTTGACCAATTATAACCAAAATCTAATCAGTTGTTCTTCTGGATGTAAACTTGAGGAATACGAAAAAATTATAATTTTTGGAATCGTGGTATTGAAGTTATGGAGTCCGGAACTTTTATCACACACACACACACAGACACACAGACACACAGACACACGGACACACAGACACACAGACACACAGACACACATACATACAGACATCATCGTAAAAATGGTAAAATCGTATTATATGGACCCTAAAACGTGCTTATTCAGTAAAAACTCATCATTGAATTTTTTGACCAAAGACAATACCTTCCTTACCTAAAGGTGGCGGAAGGTAAAAATAATTATAAATAAAAAAGTGGGCCGTTTTTCAGTGTCCGTATATCAAAGATGTATCTTATGAATACAATTTCCTCCATGTGTTTCCTTGTAGTAAGACAAAATGGGATTAGTTTCATGTCGACTATCTCGCAAATTGAACTACCGTACAATATTATTAAAATTAGTATTAACACTGTGGTGACAAAGCCGTACATTATCTAACAATGCCCTTTGCTGAACAAGAACATGCAAACTACTAAGTCTGAAGTTCTTGTTCACGTAATTAACATCTTTAGGGCAAATTCGCCTTCGTAAGCTGTTTGCCACATCAGATAAGTGATAAATATCCGGATAAGATCGGAGATAAATCTTCTGCATCTGCATGCAAAATACACAAAACATCGTTCCGGATACGTCGAAGGAAAGCTCCATCGGAAATTTATGCTCACAAGAAGAAATACGAAATGAGGGTTTGCAGTTTAGCTTCAAATCGAGATTACTCAGCTTTAAAGTAAAAACATGTAATATATTTATAACCAATAAATAATAATAAAGTATGGGGGTTGAAAATTTAATTTAAAGTTTTGAAATTCAATATTGAAACTTGAACCGACTAATCTTAAAGTCACGATATAAGTAAGTAGAAGATTATTCCATAATATGAACATCAAACAACTTATTTATTTCTTTGGCATTAACAATAAGTTTAAAACTGCTAAATCAACAATTTCCTGAAGCCCTTCCGAGGGTTTTTCGTTGAATTCTTGATATTCCTCTTAGAAAAAAAAAAACGATATACCATACAATTCAAATAAAAATAAATAAATAAATATTTCATCACGGCATATTACCCATTGCTCGGTGTGCCAATTTGCTTCGTACACAGATATCGGTAATGATGAAATATTTGTACCGTGCGGGCGCTTACCAGGCGTCACCTCACGGGCACTCATTGCTGGCGTGAAGAGTGCGCCACAGGGGTCAATATTGTGCCATTAAAATTCGATGTAATTTTTGGTTTCGGTCGGGATCGAACCCGGGTTCCCCATATTCGCGACCAGACACTTAGGCACACGGCCACGAGACCCTATATACAATTCAAAATTTTAGAAAATCCATTTTTACCTTCCCTCACCTATAGATTATGAACTAACGTTTCGGTGCACCCTAGCACCTTCTTCAGGATGTACAACAATTATACAATAAAAATGTAATACATACAATATAACATGGACATTATCACACTTACAGTAAGATCTTACAAATTATTACAATTCATGTATATAAAATACATTCGTACAAAACATTCAGTTAAGTTATTATACATTGTACAAAAAATTCAAAGAGCATGCTCACATCCATTTGCTCTAAAAAACGACAACCGAATAATACGGAAAATAGCCGGAAATATCCTGTGTAAGGATTCTGGTGACATCATTGATACGGACTCCTATTCGTCGTCTGTACACCAGTAATAATGTAGCAAGTTGTAGGAATTTAAATAAAATGTACGGTTTATTATTTTTCCTTACATTTTATTTAAATTCCTACAACTTGCTACATTATTATTGGTGTACAGACGACCAATAGGAGTCCGTTTCAATGATGTTTTAAGAAAAATAAATATTTCGGGAATATTAATATTTAAATACATTTATTTCTGTTTTGTAAAGTTTTGTTTGGAAATCTGAAATTAATATTCCGCATGAAGTATCTGATAAATCAAACGATTTCTGCATGCAAATATAGGTACAATACAAGCCAGGCGCATATCGATCGGCAGCTCGGTCGTGATCGTAAATCTCTCTAACGCGAACCGGTGCTCCTTACCGGTACTTACCGGGCTGTGATAATACTGCAAATGGAACGCACAACGAACGTCAAATTGTCCATAAATTATGTTTGAAGTAAGTTTTTTCAAAGCAATGCCGCACACGCATCGCTTAAGAAATATGAAAAGAGGGATAAGGATAAATATTTTCAGCTTCTTGACAAATAATGAGATACGGGAAATCTTTTAAAAATAATGCAGGGAATTTTGAACGAGGAGATGTAAAATAAATAATGTTCTCCATACAAATTATCTCCTAATATGTTTATAATTACCAAGGCCGTTTTGTGAGATAAATATTCGGCTGTACGGATTCGAACACATGTTACTTAGGAATAATATATTTGCCTACAAATACCAAAAAACTGCAGTTTGTATTCATTCATTCATATACAGTTGCGTGCAAAAATATTGAGAACAAAACTTATTTTATCCCTTTTAAAGGATTTTTTTGTAATAAATTTACATATTACACTATTGTTAGGAATGTTAATTACATTATAATTAGCTGACATGTTTTAAAATTTATTTTCATTGTATTTTATAGCATAAATGAAATTGTCCGTTTTCAAAAATATCGAGCCAAGTTATTGTTCAGAGTTTTTATTCTGTATTCATTTATATTTATTATCTAATTCCGAATTTAATATTAAATTAGATTATTGTTCAATGAAATTCATTCTGTCAGTCACCATAAATGACATTACTAGACAAGCAAAGTTCTAATCTAATAATTTAGCGAAGTTAAAAATCTGTTGTGGCCAGCACAATACCTCTCGTTACTTCCGTTTTTGGTTACATAAGTATAAAGAGTATTGTGAATTGTCTAATGTACAGTGTACAGACATATTTTAACAAAGCAATTACTTCATTATGCCAGGAAAAATATGGCGCAGGGAGAGATTTTTCAAATGGACAATCCTCCTATTGTCCCCGACTAGTAAATTCCATACTCCTGGTGACGTGAACTTAGAAAATCTTGAAGTTTTGAATGAAAAATTCTGACATTTGACATTTATGTACATAATTACTAGTTGTCATTCTGATACGGGCCCCCATATCTGCTTGTCAAGGCCAACAAAGTCACATGACTGCTCGCGCCCTATACTTATGTAACCAAAAACCGAAGTGGCGAAAGGTCTTGTGCTAGCCACAACAGATTTTTACTATATAAGTTTATTTAAATAGCTTCTGGTTTATAATATGAAAATATGTATATGTTTATTTTATAACTGTTGGCTCATTCCATTTGCACATCACTTTACATATAAACTTGGAAATATTTCATTTTACAATTAATTACAAACCCGTAGACGCAATTCATCGGTTATTACACTTTGCAAATTTCCTTGAAACTGAAAGCTTACATTACCTTATTACTATTCGCAGTGCTTACTCATAATATAACAGCAAATTTAACGTATAAAATAATGTTATTCCAGGTTAAATACAAGAAACACTAGAACAGAATATAATAATACCTAAACACATTGTTTGAAAATGCTTTCTCCATTGTAATAATTCAAATAACAAGAACTAAATATGTTATTAATTAAAACAGAACTCTGGGCTTACCTACTTTATATTTATCTACCTAAACCTACCCACGAAATTCTACAAATTTTTACATTATTATTTCAGTAGCTATCCCCCATTTTTTAAAAGCTTCCATCCAATCTCCTTTTGAAATGCTTTCAAATTAATCATGAATTGCAGCATCAATCTCTTCTTTACATGAAAATCATAAAAGAAAAATAAATGCCTCATATATCTATAGATGCCAAAGTTTGTATATTGTCTATATACCAACAATATGCATAGTACACAACTCAACCATCATTTCTAATAATAATCTTCATCAGTATTATATTTCCCCGTCCTTATATTATCATCTGCTCTATTATTCCTCCCACGTTCTATGAGCACATCTTCCATCAAGATGGCAATAATTATTCCTCCTTGAATGGAACTCCACACACAATCCGATCGCAATATTCATGAGCCCAAGCCCAACCCAGGGCATTATTTCTGTCGATGTCGATGTAGCAAGTAGTTCACTACAAATATCCCTGTCGCTATCGCAATCTCGTCAATCGACATCGGCAAGCGATGGATGGGTCCCCGGTCGATGTTTTCAGCGAAACGCGCTCTTCTATCCATCGTTATTGGGAATTGAAAAATATAGTTCGATAGCAGGCAGACATGTTGAATAATGATGAGACTAATGGTTGTCAAGAGCAGATGAATAGGAGGGGTTGTTTGGTTGTTAGTGTTGTTAGTTAGGGTAGGATGGCAGAATAATTATTTTGATTAGTAGTTTATTTATTTAAAATCGGTAAAGTTTTAAAAAAACCTTTTACATTCATCCTCTCCCTTATCACTTCATCACTATATCTTCCAAAGTACTATATTATGTTTATTTTGCTTTCAGGTAACGGGTACATCGAGGGTACAGAACTGGACGGATTCCTTCGCGAGTTCGTGTCGAGTGCGAACGTGACTGACATCAGCCCCGAGGTGAGTTTCGTCTTTCTTACATGCAGGTGCGAACGTAGGCGCTGAAACTGAATGTGTTAGGAACGACGGGAATTGAGTTTCAGTTTGTGAGAAATATCTGATTGTACAGAACTACGGATGGGATATTTAATTATAATAGTGTCAATTCGATATAAAATAATAGATCAGGGCAAAATTAGATAATCTGGTATCGATGTCTAGCTGTCAACAAAAAAGAATTATTATAGTTAATCTTATTGCCCTCCGAATCTATACAAAACTGATTTAGTATTTTCATTTTAAAGTCTCGGGATCAACATAAATAATATAAAGGAACCACTTACTATGCTTACCTAATCTACTTATATTTAACGGAAAATTACTTACAAAACAAGATAAGGACCTATCTTATATAGAAATGCAAAAAAAATCTTGCATTCTTGGAATATTATATTATAATTAAAATGTATCAACATTATTATAATTTTTACATCACGCTAAGAGAGGTATTGGATTTATGCTAAAAATCGCATTTCCAGATTTTAATAAATAAGGACGTTTTAAGGTCCCTACAATCCGATTTTAACATTTTTACGATAATGTCTGGTATGTGTGAATGTTGGAAGGAACTATAAGACTTAATATCTGTTTAACTACATTATTCCTCAATCAGACAGTAATGGAAAGAGTTGAAAAGGTTTTGGTAGCAATTGGATAACCGGAAGATTCTTCTAAATATCTGATACATTTAAATATTTTATTATATCTTTTATTGCTTTAGATAATATACAAAATAATCTGTTGTAATAAATCTCACAGCCCAAATAATGTCATGGAAACCAAATAAAAAATTAAAATGTATGTAACTGACAGATAAATGTCAGCGCCAAAAATCTGGAGACATTACTGAAGACTTTTTCTGGGAAGTACATACATATCACATTTCGTATTGTATTAGTAGTTAAATATTTAAAATTATAGGTATATTGCATATACCCTTCAGAAATACTATCAATCCCGACAATGAGTTGGAAACATTTCGAAAAATTAGAAAAGTAGAACAAAATTTCTTCATAAAATGAATTTAAAATTAAAAAATCTAAATATAAAGAACAAGTAGGTATATCGGACACGTAGATTACGGGGAAAATAAATAAAAAATTCTTTGAACAACGATTTACCTGTAACTGTAAATTACATATTTGTCCATCACTTAGGTCACGAGTTCGTGAAATTTTGACCATAAAACTAATTAACGAAAAGTATATTACTACCCTAAGTATAAGTAGAATTTTTGGTGTAGAGTGTAGGTATACAACAAATGTTAAACTTATGTAACCGAAAACAGAAGTGGCGAGAGGTATTGTGATGGCCACACTTTATAAAGTGAAAATATCCAAATCTTTACACATTCTGTTGTGAATTTTCCATTATAAATTTCCAAGGAATAAGGGCTTGTTTATAATGGATTTAATTTATAAATATAAATAGATTTGGTGTAGAATTGGAATAAATGTACAAAATATAATAGGTACAGTAAAAAAATGTTTTATGGAAACCGATTTCGGCAAAGTATCCGTCAACAGTTTTCTAAAAGATAAAAATATCCAACATTATAATAGTATACATTTTAAAAAATATTTGGAAACTTGTGCACAAATTTATAAAAAAGATAAATGAATTTTACCGTCAAATTATAAAAGAAAGATAGTCATACTTCTAAGTAAAATCTTAGTCGAAAGATGGATTAAGAAAAGATAATAAAATTTTAATTTTTAAAAATATATCCAAAGTTAATTAATAAGTACAAACTCAGACATCGACTCTGTAAAACCTTTGCAGAGATAATACACAATTTAAAACTGTTTCACTTGCGAATGTAGGAAAGTTTCTCTAAAATTGCTTCATAGAAGAATTGTGAGTAATAAAACATTAAAAAGTTGCAGTAAGTACAAAATAAAGCTACACCACATCCGTCGTTTGAAAACTAAACTATAAATTCTTCACAATTCTCTCATGTTCACGTCCTCAAGAATGTGTGTTAAGTGAGAATCGATACCTCCTTCAGTAGAGATCAAGAGAGCCATGCTTCTACTCCTTTTTCACTCTCATCACGTTTCTTTCGCCCACGTCCAACAACTTTAAGAATCTTGCGTTGCTGCGTGCTCGAATATTATTTACAGCGTGGCTTACCGGTAAAAAACTGCTTCAATATAGGATTACGCAAATTGGCTGAAAAATGGTAAGGGATGAAAGACAGGGTGAAGATATTAAAAATTTAAGGAATCGCATAACGGATGTTGTCGAAACTTCGATGGATATTTATTCCGGGGGTGGTTTTTGTTAAAGATTTTAAAGGAAATTGATTTTTTTCAGAATATTGACGGTGAGGTATTTCCTATTTTCAATAAAAAATGTAAAAATATTAAATTTGTTTTATACTGATGTTTATAAAAGAAAATGCTAAAGGGTTTGTTAACAAAAAATATATACAAATTTTATAACTTTAAATAACATAATTACCTCCCGCCACCCTTGGTAAGGGAGGTATAGGGATCATTCTAAAAATCGCATATCGAGATTTTAATAAATGACCACGTTTCAAGGTCCATAGAATCCGATATTAACATTTTCACAATGATGTCTGTGGGTGTGTATGTGTGTGTGTGTGTGTGTGTGTGTGTGTGTGTGTGTGTGTGTGTGTGTGTGTGTGTGTGTGTGTGTGTGTGTGTGCGTGTACATCTTCTGGACACTCTAGCTCAAATACTATCAATCGCAGAATTTTGAAACCTTGCATTTCGACCTTACACTAATATGGAAAGAAGCCATTAGATTTTGGTGTAAATCGGATAACTGGAAATCGCATTTTACTAGAAGCTCAAAATAGTGTTTCCTCCAAAAATATCTTTAAATGTCATTTTTTCGCGATTATGTTATTATAAAAATTAAAGATTATTGAATTTTCTACAGGCATGCATTAATAATCTTTCTATATATTTTGTAGATAAATTAATAAAGTAATCAATTTTATAAATCCCGGAGTCCATGTTTTAAAGATAAACACAATTTATTAGTTACACAGTTTATATTTCAAATGTATGTAACTGACAGATAAATGTCACTGTCAAAAAATAATCATTTCAAATTAATAATAGTAACGTTTTAAAAAGAAAATTTTAAATACAAAAATAATAATAAATATATCATCACGGCATATTACCCATTGCTGGGTGTGCTAATCTGTTTTGTACACAGATTTCGGTAATGATAATGACATATTTGTATCGTGCGGACGTTTACCAAGCGTCGCCTCACGGGTACTCATTTCTGGCGTGGAGAGTGCAACCCCGGAGTCAATTTTGTGGCATTTAAAATTCGAAATATTTAGTGTTACTAGGGATTGAATCCTGTTCCCCAGATTCGCGACGATACGTCAAATTATTAATATTTATTTTGACAATCATTATTCTGACACTGACGTAATAAAACGTTATGCTTTTGTTCGTCTCCTGTTTCCAATTCCATGGCTAATACTATTAAATTGTAATTCCGTGAATTTTCAAATTTTATATCTGCAGTTATGAAGCAGCCAAAATGATTTTTTTTATTAATTCGGATGTAGAAATTTCTGCTTTGCAATATCCATTTGAAACTATTTGTCTAAAATAATTAGGGGAGCAATGCGCACGGAAAAACTGATTTCCCATGTTAAACATCTATGTTTCACTTTCCGTTACACACTCTGTATAGTCTACCGTAATATTCCCATTAGAACAAAGTGATTGACGAGAATGATTTTTCCTATAATCTACGTTTTAAATAAAAATCGCCAATGACTCACATTCGATTTTTTTTTTCATGAGATGTATTTTTTTTGTATACCTCAAAGAAAAATGAAATTATTTCTGGTATTAGACTAATATTTATAAATTAAACTTTGTGCAATTTTTTTGTTAACACATTCGTACTTTCATTAATTAAATTGTGGTTACATCTGTTTTATATCTATCCGTATCTATTCGCTCCACAAATAGTTATTTCCATTTTGATATTACTTAAATATTAAACGAACTCTCTAAGTTTCTACTCATAAATCTCCATATGATCCTTGGTTGGATGGAAGCAGCACGTATCTAAATCCGGCAGATAAATTCAGCGATTCTTCAGGAATGGGAAAGTTTCCCGGGACTGCGATAATCCCGCAGGACTTGATCCTTACGCTGCTGTGCTCACTAGGTCAAGCTACAACAGCAGGACAAGTGTCCCGAGCAGGAGACAACTTCTGAATCTTTTATCAAGTCGAGAAAAAATGTCAAAAGATTGAAAGAAAATATGGAAAAGCGAATGTAATATTACTTTAGAGAAAAAATTGTACAAAATTATTTTCTGAATTTTCTACTTAAGAAAAAAAAATAAAAAGTTAAATTATTAAGTAGCCAAATTTCGGGTAAATATGTATCTTGATTTGTAGAAGTCAAAAGTCAATATGGCGGCTTCGTATCTCCACTCATTTTTAGGTGTAATGTCACTAAATTACTTTTTTTTCTAATATCGTAAAATGGAAAATGGCAAAAAGTTTTGATCAAACCCTTACTAAAATTAAATTCTGATTAACTAAGTTAAGTTACACTGTGTAAATACTTTAAGTTGTACTTTTTACCTTCCGTCACCTTTAGGTAAAGAAGGTATTATCTTTGGTCAAAAAATTCAATGATGAGTCCCTATAATACGATTTTACCATTTTACGATGATGTCTGTATGTACGTATGTGTGTGTGTGTGTCTGTGTGTGTGTGTGTGTGTGTGTGTGTGTGTGTGTGTGTGCGTGTGTGACAAAAGTTTCGGATAGCATAACTTCAATACCAGGATTCCAAAAATTATATATTTTTCGTATTTCTCAAGTTTACATCCAGAAAAACAACTGATTAGATTTTGGTTATAAATGGTGAACCGTAAGTAGCCTCATTTGAAGATTTAACAGTTAAATTTAGTTTATTGACATTTAACGTTATTATAACTTAAAGAACATATTATTCTCTATACGATTTTATTGCATTTTATACTTCATATTCAATAAATATAGAGTTAAAGAAATTAAATTTTATAAATCAGCCAGCTATGCTAAACATGGGAATTACTAATATATTCATATAATTCAAATTGACAGATGTCAGTATAAATAAAAAGTAAATGAATGTGGCAGAGATGTGGATGTTGAAGTAGATGTTGGGGAAGACACGGAAAGATAGGTAAGGAAATAACTCTAGTGTTACAAGTTTCTAGAAAGATACAAGAGATATGTTTACATTGGTTTGAAAATGGCATGAGGAGAAATGAAGAATATATTGGATAAATGCTTAGTAATAGAAGGTTGAAGAAACAGAGGAAGACCAAAGATAAGATGGAAGGACTGTATTGTGGAAGACGAGAGAAAAGGACCCGAATGAGAACGACACGTAAAACAGAAATGAGTGGAAGAAAAAAATAAAAAATAGCGACCCCTAACGAATGGGGAAAGCTAAAGAAGAAGAAGATGTCAAGTGCAATTTACATATAGTTTGTTTATGAAATAATTTTACTAGAAATTTAGAATCTTTTGCAAGAAAATTTACGTATGGAATTTATATATAATACACAGGATTGACGGAAGGTATTGTGCTGGCCACATCAGATTTTTTTACTTGTGACATAACATGCGTGTCTTCTTATTCCTGAAATTATCTAATAAAATAGCAGATTAGCACAAACAAAAATATATTTAAATTGATATTTTAATTGAAATGTACAGTTTACTTATTATTATAATTCGACTTTAATTCACTTGCAGTATTCTATGTTGTCTTTCCTTATTAACCTAAATTTCAATATTTAAATTTGATTAAGAAGGGAACCCAGACACAATTCGTAGTTTGCTGAAGTCCAAAGGAAAACAATAATACGAAATCAGTAACTTTTCTTTGTAGTGAATCATAATATACTTGTCAGCAGTTTTTTTAAAATAAAAATTGAAGTATCTTCCTTGAGTTATTAAAAGAATACTTTAGAATTTTAAGACGTCGTGTTTCAGAATAACTAATTTAACTATAAAGAAACTGGGACATATTGTAATGAAAAGATCATAAAAATATTCTCTTTATAACTTCATTTCATTTGCTCTATATAAAACTGTAAAATAATGGGTCTAAAAATTCATTCCATCAATTCATCACTTCAATTTTATAAATAGTTCTTGTAAAAGGTTGGTAGCTGACATATTATACTATTAAAATGAAAATGCCAAAGGAATTGCCAAGAAACTTGATAATTATAAGATTTATTTTCATAGAAATAACCTTTCCTTCGAGAAAATGAATTTAAAATTAACTGTAAAATTCAACTCCGTACTATACCATTTTTTTTTTCTAGAAGAACAGAATTAACTAAGTTATGTATCTAAAAGAGTATGAATCTTCTGTCTTTCATGTTATGTTGGTAATTCTACATCTACAGCAAATAACAAATGACGATTTAACGAGGTGTTAAATATTGCCTGGTCTTTAGTTTTGTTAAATATGGCTGCTTAATTCATGTTTACCATTTTACCATAAATTATGTACAATTAATTACAAAGTAGAGTTTACCATTTATAAATTTTAGGCTGGTAACAGGGACTTTCAATTCGAACAACGTTCTTATTTACTTTCTCTTCATATGCTTCTAGTAAAAACATTAATTGTGTGCGGTCTAAAATGTATATATCTGGATTGTGCATCTATTCTTACATACCTTCTTTAACATTTTATTTTTTCATACATGTATCTAAATAACACATTAATTCACTTTAATAAAGTGATGGATAGATGGCACTCCGATTATTCTTATAACGATGTGTTATTTTGTCAATATTTACAACTTACTTGAGAAGAATTTGATAGCTTTTTCGCAGTGCAATGTTACTCTAGTCTGCAGTGTTGGTGTACATTGTCCCATAATGTTTGAAACAAATTAAATTCTTTAACCTATACTTGTCACCTCCATAAAAGTCACAGATCAAGAATTAAGAGATTCTCCAAGTACTTTCATCAAAATTAAACTTTAGAAAATTGTCTACGGTTGTTTTAGACCAATTATGCTATAGTAAATATTAATTCGGAAAGAATCCTTGATATTTATTGAATTATCAGCACAAGTATGTAAATCAGTATCATTTGGACTAGATGTGATCAAATAATCTTTTTGAAGTTTTAATAGGTTTTATTTCAATATTGCTATTATTTATGCAATTTCAATATCCTTCCATGAGGACAAAAAAGCATCGTCAGTTCGCTTTTCTTCTAATGTTTTTATTACACCATTAATGATAGTTGTAGGTACATTTAGCTAAATTCATTTATTTTAAAGGTTTTTGCTTAATATGTTAATAATATTTAATATCGTCCTGAACTATTTAAATAAATAAAGTACAAATTTTCTTTACTGACTGAAATACAAAAAGGCTTACAATAAATCCAGCATTATAAATCAACTGTCGGTTTGCAGGAAAAGAAGTCTCATTTTATAAGTATAGAGGCGTTTTATTGTTGTGCCGATTCTTCGTATTAAAATGAAAATAAATTATTAAAATTTACAGAAATTTTGTTTGGGGGTGCTAATTAAAAATCTGAGAGTGCTAAGCACCCCCAAGTACCCCCCTAACTACGCCTATCTCTGTCAATTTATCCTAAATTCCTTCCTCACCTATCTACATCTACTATTCAAGCATTCGCTCAAAACATACACTGCTGTAAGCTCTTCTACCCCATTGAAGCAGATTTGATTTGCATTGCAAATGTAAGAACCGTCATATGAAATCAGTGTTGATATACTGCAGCACTAGCTCATGCTAGCTAGCATACAATATGTGTATGAGTATTTCCTGCTGGGCTGAAAGCTGAACTAATGCATTTGTGTTTATTTTCAGGCGGTGTCCGATGCCATGTTAGTGGAGCTGAAAGCTTGTTTCATGGAGGCCTATGATGATAATCAGGACGGAAAAATTGATATCAGAGAGGTAGGAATGGTTAATTTCACTTTAGATTTAGAATATGATATTCAGCCTAAATCCCTAATAGTCCGCGAGCCAGGGTACAAATTTGGTCAATCATTTCCTCTCGGGCGATAACTTGTAAAATGCTTCAGAGAGTTGTATCATGAAGCTCCGTGAACGTCAGCTGCGGTTCGGTGGGTGGGTTAAGCAGCGGTAGCCTCCCACGCACGTTGAAAAAAAAAAGAATTTTAATCATTTCCTCCCGATTGAAATTTTGTCAAATTATAGCTAATCCAATATCTTAAAGAAAAAAAAGTCAGCTGACTATAAAGTGGTGGATAATACGTAAGCTGGTCACACGAACATGATAAAAAAATATATAAAAAAGATTATATCTTTCAGTTAGAGCATGAAGCATAATGTCGAATAACTTTAGATACGTCATTTCCTCCCGGATAAAAATTTGCAAGCTGATAGTTAATATGATCCTGTAAGTAATAAAAAAAAATCAGCTAGCAATATGCCGAGGGAAAACTCGTCAGCTGGTGCATTTAAATAGACGATAGATGCTCCTGTCTGGCTCCTGCGTTACACCCTTCAGAGCATAAGCTGACAATCTTCCCACCGAGATATAGCCAGCTGACATGTTTATTTATTCACAATATCATATAAACTGTCATCTGATAAATTTTCAATTGAGAAGGAATGACTGAACATATATATTTTTTTATCATGTTCGTGTGACCAGCTGACGTATTATCCACCACTTTATAGTCAGCTGACTTTTTTTTTCTTTAAGATATTGGATTAGCTATAATTTGATAAATTTTCAATCGGGAGGAAATGATTAAAATTCATTTTTTGTTCAACGTGCGTGGGAGGCTACCGCTGCTTAACCCACCAACCGGACCGCAGCTGACGTTCACGGAGCTTCATGATACAACTCTCTGAAGCATTTTACAAGTTATCGCCCGAGAGTAACTTGGTCATGAAAATCTGTTGCTGGCTCGCGGACTATAAGCAAAGTTGTTAAAATTAACAACCAATTTCAGTTGTTAAATTAAATGTCAGTTGCTAAATTGAAAATCTTTATTCAAATTGCTAATATTTCACAACTAGTTGTTATGTTGAGTTGCTAATTTAACAACTGCATTTCTCCCTGTTGTTAGTATTGAACAATCGTTGAGAAATGGTCTTGAAAATTTTATGTTAGGAATCGATCGACAGCAAATGTAAATTATTTATAAACTAATATATATACTTGCATGGCCAATAATTATATACATTTTTACCTCTCGCTAAGAGAGGTATTGGATTCATGCTAATTTAATATTTTTACAATGATGTTTCTATGTGTGGGGGGGTTGGAAAGACGATTTTTCAAAAACTATAATACTTAATATCTGTTTAACTACGTACGAGTATTTCTCAATCGGACATTACTGGAAAGAGCTGAAAAGGTTTTGGTAATAATTAAAAAACCGAAAGTAGCAGATTCTTTAACAATTCTTCTAAATATTATTTTTTGATAACTTTTTAAAGAAGAGTAAATTCTCTATCTGATACATGTAAATATTTTATTCTATCTTTTATAGATTTAGAGATAAAGAAATATAAGGTATATAATAATCTGTTGTTATAAATCTCACAGCCCAAATAATGTAATGGACACCAATTGATATATTAAAGTGTTTGTAACTAACAAATAAATGTCAGTGTCAAAAATCCAAAGACATTACTGAAGATTATTTCGGGAATTAAATACAGTATATTATTTCTTATTTTATTAATAGTTCAATATTTAAAATTATAGGTATATTACATATATCCTTCAAAAAATACTGTCAATCCTGACAATGAATTGGAATCATTTCAAAAAATTAGAATTTGTGGTGTAGAATGTAGCTGTGACTTTGTTGGCCTTGACAAGCAGATATCTGGACCCATATCAGAATGATAGCTAGTAATTATGTACATTGATGTCAAATATCATAATTTTTCATTTTAAATTGAGTGATTTTCCAATTCCATGTGGTTTATTTTCCTCGACAAGTAAATTCTACACTCCTGGTGACAAATTGAATTTAATGAAAAATTCTAACATTTGACATCTATGTACATAATTACAAATTGTCATTCTGACACGGGCCGCCATATCTGATTGTCAAGACCAACAATGTCACATGACTGCTCGCGCCTTATACTTATGTAACCAAAACCGGAAGTGGCGAGCGATATCTACCGAAGACAGAAGAGCTGAATTTATTTTTAAAAAGTGATTTGTAATTAAATTTCTTCATCTACTTGCTCAGTTTCGGTAAAAAAAATATTCAATTTTTTTTTAATTACTGCGTCCTCTGGTTGAACAGACACAAGCCGCCACTGGGCAAGAATCAAAGAAGTCTTAACTTTATTTTGCAATTTATAAGAATTTTAAATATATTTTTATTTTATTTATGTAGGTCCTAATATTTTAGCAGTAGGAAATTGTAAACAAGAAAATATGAAAAAATACATAAACAGTTGGAAAGGAAAAACATGCAAATATTATGCATGATTATTTTTTTTCGTTACATTTATCTCTGAAGCGAAAAATTTACATATTTTTGCTAAAATACGAGTATTATACATTCAGAATGCAAAAATATATACACAAGTATGTATGCGTAAAATGTTATCACCCATGTTGAAAACATTAAAATTTGTTGATATACATTTCTAGTAACAAATTATTAAAGTTTTGATTTATTTTCATTATAATTAAAAGCATATGAGGACACATACGTACAAATATAAAATGTATTAATTTTTAATTAAAAAGTTCAGTTCCAATTCTATGTTATACTAATTGAAAATTCGAATTCAGAATGTTTTACAAACAAGCAACGCCAACAATAAGTGATCGTGAGGTGACACCTGGTAAACGCCCGCACGGTATAAATATATCATCATTATTACCGACATCTGTATACAAAGCTGATTGGTTCAACCAGCCGTGATGATATATATTTTTATCATCTTACCTATATTCCATATAATTATTGTTCCATTTACTATTTTCTTTATGAAACGTTAATATTATTATTTGAAATAATTAATTAATATCGATCAGTTACAAACATTTGATATCTGAATAGAGTAACCATGTGTATGAGTTGTGTTTAAAACGTAGGCTCTAGCATTAAAATTATAGATAGTTTCATAAATTTATCCATAAAATATATAGGAAAAGTATTAATGCAAACCTGTAGAAGATTTAATAATCTTTAATTTTTATACTACACAAATCTCGAAAAAATAACATTTAAAGGTATTTTTCGAAAAAAACTATTTTGAGCTTCCAATAAAGTGCCATTTTCGGTTATTCGATTTACTCCAAAATATAATGGCATCTTTCCATATAAGAGTAAGGTAGAAATACAAGGTTTTAAAATTTTCTGAACGAAACACACACACACACATACACATAGACATCATCGTGAAAATGTTAAAATTGGATTGTAGGGACCTTAAAACGTGGTCATTTACCAAAATCTCGATATGTGATTTTTAGCACGATCCCTATACCTCCCTTACCAAGGGTAGCGGGAGGTAAAAATATTTAGCAGAAAAACAATAATATATTTCTATGATTGACAGAATTATTGTAATTTTTATAAGGCATTTAATGTTTTTAAAATAATTTCCAAGTATGCTAAATGAAAATACTTAATCTATATTATAAGTAATAAACTTCGAGATTGAGTATGATTTAGTGCAAAATTGTTATAAATTTATTTTAACTTGGATATTGGAAAAAATTATGTAATTAATACGTGATCAAAATCTATACAATTAATTTTATTTATCGAAGTAAATTACAAAATTATTTAAAATTATCTTCAGCTTCAAGTAAACTACCATTTCCGGTTATCCAATTGCCACCTAAATCTAATGACTTCTTTCCGTATTATAATAAGGTAGAAATACATGGTTTCAAAACTTTCTGAATGATAGTATTTAAGTTAGAGCGTATACACTATACATGATCCACACATACATACATACATACATACAAACATACATACACACAGACATCATCGTGAAAATGTTAAAATTGTATTGTAGGGACCTTAAAATGTGGTCATTAACCAAAATCTCGATATGCGATCCGTATACCTCCCTTAGCAAGGGTAGCGGGAGGTATAAAATAACGAACAGTGAGCTAGTTCATTGAAATACCCTGTATTTGTACTTAAATGTTTCTAATTTTCTATTACATATTTTATATAAAACTATTTTCAATATTCCAACATTTTTAAAAGGATATTTCTTTATCTGACAAAGACACATATTTTGTTTACCAATGAAATCTATTTTAGAACGTATCATTTTTTATTACCATCATTCAATTCTCTTTGAATATAAAGGATAATATTACAGAACCATTTATAATCCACCTACAAAATCCCCAATTCTTCAAGAAAACAAAGAAAAACAAAACACACCACCTGATAAATATCTAAAATGCCAAATATTTACCCAGGGTAACATTCCAAACCAAATATTGGCCTCGTGATCCATTCATCAGCAAAACAAGTGAAGAAACAATAGAACGCTAGCGTTGTCGGGACAAACAACTCATTTGTTTACCTTCGGGCAAGTTCGACGCCAATAACGGGCGTCGCTCGCAATGTTCGCATCCTGTTGTAGCTCATCAGACGCCCAAATTGCGTAGGCGATGAACATAAGTAAATATAACCGGCGCCAACGGTACAATCAAGACGGCTGGATAGGGAAATAAAAACATGAAAAATAGGGGAAAGATATACAGAGATGTATTGGGAGTTGTTTTCGTAGTATTGCGCAATAAATGTATAAAAGAAATAGCAAATACATATACAATAATGAAATTTTATATTATTTGTATTTATTAACACGATGTGGTATCCGTAATTGCAATATAGAAAATAATGGTCCCCAGAGACCGCATTAAGGTACATTTATTACAAGCACTTGAGACCATCGTTTCTCAACCGGAGGTTCGCAACCCCCAGGGGGGGGGGTCTTGATTACATATACGAGCGGTTGCAATCAGCCAGAAAAAATAAAACAATTACGAGAACAAAATCATATTTGTTCGACCGGTTCAATATTTTCCCTTAACAACATATTTTATTCTTACAAAACTTATATTATTACAGTGAAATATACAATTCCAGCGGAAATTACCAACAAAATAATCTGATGTGGCCAGCACAATACCTTCCGTCAATCCTGTGTATTATGTCTTGCAAAAGATTTTAAATTTCCAGTAAAATTTCATAAGCAAACTATGCAAATTGCACTTGACACTGACATCTTCTTCTTTAGCTTTTCCCATTCGTTAGGGGTCGCTATTTTTATTTTATTCTTCCACTCATTTCTGTTTTGCGTGTCGTTCTCATTCAGTTCTTTTTCTCTCAAGTCTTCCGCAATACGGTCCTTCCATCTTATCTTTGGTCTTCCTCTGTTTCTACTACTTTCTATTATTAAGCTATTCGTTCTTCTTCATATATGTTCTTCATCTCTCCTCATGACATGTTCAAACCAATGTAATCGTCTCTCTTGTATCTTTCTGGAAACTTGTAACACTAGAGTTATTTCCTTACCGTATCTTCCCAAATATCTACTTCAACATCCTCATCTCTGCCACATTCATTTACTTTTCATTGGTACTGACATCTGTCAATTTGAATTATCTGAATATATCTTTATAATTCTTTAACTCTATATCTACTGAATATGAAGTATAAAATGCAATCAAAACGTATAGAGAATAATATATTCTTTAAGTTATAATAACGTTAAATGTCCATAAACCATATCTAACTATTAAATCTTCAAATGAGGCTAGTTCCAGTTCACCAATTATAACCAAAATCTAATCAGTTGTTCTTCTGAATGTAAATTTGAGTAATACGAAAAAATTCTAATTTTTGGAACAAACACACAGACACACATACATACAGACATCGTAAAAATGGTAAAATAGTATTATATGGACCCTAAAACATGCTTACTCATTAAAAACTCATCATTAAATTTTTTGACCAAAGACAATACCTTCCTTACCTAAAGAAGATGGAAGGTAAAACTAATACATCGTTAAAAAAAAAGAATGGCGGTTTATATTTTAGTAAAATAATTATAGATTGCTATTTAAAAATAAAAGTTGATAGTTTTATCTTGTAAACCTGACTTTATAAAAAAAATATACATTTGCCATCAGATAGTAAATTTAAAATAATAAAATTTTATATGAGCCATTATTTTCTATTACTTATAATAAAAAAGTTAAAGGGTGGGGGGGCGTCTTCCAAGACTCACCCTGTATATTACACATATCACCCACGCGACTAATCACGTCAGTATAAATCACGCGACTAATGTAAGGTTAATATATTAAACAAAACAGTTTAAATCATTCAATAATAAAATATTTCTAAACCTTTCGCATATAAATTGATTTTTCCAACCTTGATATCAATCTTTTTGATTTAAGTTAATCCTAACAGTCGTATAAACTTTGAACATTATCGTAAGATTTAATGCCCTCTGGAGAAAGGTGTGAAATCAATGCGAATATATGTTTCAGCTCGCCCAGCTGTTGCCGATGGAAGAGAACTTCCTCTTGCTCTTCAGATTCGACAACCCACTCGAATCTAGTGTGGAATTCATGAAAGTAAGATCATCGTACTTTCTCGTCTCATACTATTATACTCTTTAATGTTTATGTTATCGCTGAATAAGTCTTATTCACATATATATTTATTTTTTTTACAAGATTTTGACGACTATTTGAGTATTTTATTATATTTATTTATTTATTTTGACGTCCTACGTGTGTTGTTATGTTTTTTGTTATTTTTTTAATGTGTTCTTTTAATGTGTACATACAAATATAGAAAGCAGAGGCCTGAAATTTAAATAAATATTTTGACTGCAATCCAGTAATTCATTATTTCCTTATTTTATACGACCAGTAGAATAAAATTCATGTGAGCAATTAATCATTTTTATGTTTCATTCAAAGAAATAGTTGGATATAATGATTTGTTGTTTCTAGATCTGGAGGGAATATGATACAGATGGCAGTGGATACATTGAAGCCGACGAACTAAAGGTAAGAATATTTCTTTTATTAATCTTAACAAATATATTTACCTACATTAACTTTCCTAATATATTCTGGTAGCAAAATCACTACAAAACAGAGCTAAGTGATAAACCACTCCTCTTCCACTTTCATTGTTGCCAATTACCTAACTGAAAAAAAAAACGAAAATAACAAACATCCATTTCTTTGTAATTTTGTGCCAATTCCATGGCTATAAATCAGCAATATATTTATTAAATTTCAAATTCAGTTTTACAGTTACAAAACGAGCAAAATAAAATCTAATTAGTCATTAGAATTTTATTATCTACAACTTTTATTTGAAACATTTTTGTCTAAAATTAATACTTACGTAGCTACAGCAAAATAATAAAAAATATATTATATTTCTTGAAGGCCGCAATCAGACATGTGACTCGCGTGTCCTTGAAATGCTTGGAATAAGCATTAATGTTATACCAATATAGATATTCCTTATTTTTTCACACATATACGAGCAAATTTCATTAAACTTCGCACTTTCATTAAATTGAAACCCCTCGCCCTTTTATCCTGAAAATCCTTGAGTTCCACTCTGTGTACACATACGATGGAGTTCTCGCTCGAACTTGATTGAAAAACACGTCGATTCCTCGATTTATTTCCTACCAGATTAAATCCCAACCTTGGTTCCTATCTCCACACAAATTTGATAGATACTTCTGTTTGTTCCACATGGCTAAATCTTTGAAAAAATATTCAGGTTCTTCCATTCTCTTAGATGAAATATTATTTGTTTTGTGAAACTAATAGAGTATCATAAAAGAGGAAAAGTTTCATCAAGGATATTTTCATAATTCATTTTGATTTTCATCTTTTTTGGCCCATGCAGTATATTTTCATTAAAGTGGAATGAGAATTTAAGATAAAAGGGTTAATAAGTTTCTAAATTGCTTTCATTATATCTTTTTACATTATTTTCGCAGTTATTATATTTTAAAATGAAGCACTTGTTCTTTTATGATAACGTAAAACATTTTCTCACGGCATTAATTAAAGTACTTTATTATGCTCATGAAAGAAAAAATAAATCTTTCATTCTATAAAATTTTATTAAAATACATAATTAATTGCGTGTTTATTATAAGGCACGGCTCAGTGTAAAGTGTTGCAGTATTTTTTTTATCTTTCGCTAAGACAGTTATTGGATCCATGCTAAAAATCGCATATCCACATTTTATTGAATAAGCACGTTTTAAGGTCCCTACAATTTTAACATTTTTACGATGATGTCTGTGTGTGTGTGTGTGTGTGTGTATGTGGGATGTAGGAAGGACGATTACTCAAAAACTATAAGACTTTATATTTGTTTAACTACGTATTTCCCAATCGGACATTCATGGGAAGATCTGAAAAGGTTTTGGTAACAATTAAACAACCGGAAGTAGAAGATTCCTGAATAAAAATCTTCTAAATATTTTTTTTGAAATTTTTTATTGGCAATATTAAAGAAAATTAAATTCTCTATATGATACATTTAAATATTTTATTATTATATTCTATAGATTTAGAGATAAAAGAAATATAATATATAAAATAATCTGTTGTAATAAATTTTACAGCCGAAAAAATGCCATTGAAAATAGTTGAAAATTTATAATGTTTGTAACTGACAGATAAATGTCAGTGTCAGAAATCCGAAGACATTACTGAAGACTTTTTCAGGGAAGTACATACATTATATTATTTCTTAATGTATTAATAGTTAAATATTTAATATTATAGGTATCTTACACATACCCTTCAGAAATACTGTTACTCCCGACAATGAATTAGAAACATCTCAAAAAATTAAAAGAGTAGGACAAAATTTCTTTATACAATGAATTTAAATTTAAAAAATCTAAATATAAAGAATAGATATAAGTAGTATTTTTGGTGTAGAGTGTAGGTATACAAGAAATGTTAAATACAATAGGACGCGAGCAGTCATGTGACTCTGTTTGCCTTGACAAGCAGATATGGGGGCCCATGTCAGAATGATAGCTAGTAATTATGCATATAGATGTCAAATATCATAATTTCTCATTCTAAATTTAGTGATTTTTCAATTCCATGTGGTTTATTTTCCTCGACAAGTAAATTCCGTACTCCTGGCGACAAATTAACTACGTGAATTTAGAAAAACTTGAAATTTTTAATGAAAAATTCTGACATTTGACATCTATGTACAACAGTACCTACTAATTATCATTCTGAAACAAGATTCCACATCTGTTTGTCAAAGCCAACAATGTAACATGACTGTTCGCGCCCTATACTTCCAAAAAAGTGGCGAGAGGTATTGTGCTGGCCACAACAGATTTTATAAAAATTTACTATTATTTACTTGAAATGGCGGGACACAACCTGCCCACCCGCATGGAGCGGCCCTGATTATTAAATTGTATATTCTAACATTCACTGAATCAAATATATTCCCAACTATTCCAAATTCCACTAATCCTGGCCTTTATAGCTTCATCCGTCTGTCATCTCCTAAAACCCAATTCACTCTACATCTTCATTGTTATAATCTCTCATTCCAGAACTTCTTGCGAGACCTGCTAAAAGAAGCGAAGAAGATAAACGACGTGTCCGAAGACAAATTAATAGAGTATACCGACACGATGGTAAGTTCCGTACACTTCGCTTCTTATTACCTTAGGTTGTTGTATGTCTGTCTTTTTCTACCTGATGGTAGTCGCACTGAAAAGACTCATTAGGACACTGAGGCTATCTCTTTCGCTCTGGTATTGAGGAAATGACGATGATGAATGAAGGGAAGTTAACGAGACAATTATCTTACTTCCGAGGAAGAATTGGAGTTTTAATAACGGTTAATTGGAGGATTCTTTTATCAAATGAGTTAGGTTATTAACGCAATTATATTTAGGTTTATCAAATTGTGGAAATTGATCTGGTAATGCCGTACAGTAAATTTATAAGCAAAACAAAGCTATTCTTATATTGAAATTAAAAGAGATAAACAGAAAGTGACAATAAAGGCTGGTTTATGCAACTTTTCATAATGAATAAAACATAAAATATAAATGTGCACCCATATATCGCACCGTTACGCAGTTTTTAAATAAAACATAAACATAAGATACATAAACATTATACATAAGAAATTACCTTTATTTCTAATGTTTTTTCCTTCTGTGTTGCGTCGAAATGTTACTATAGTCAAATTTTTTGACTCTGTCGGGTACAGTAATAAAACTATAAATGAACTATAAATATCGCAATTATGATAAAGCGGCATATCCTTTACTTTCTGCAGTATAATACTGTTTGGCATCGGCCCATATTTTTGAGCCGCTCTATTCATGCATTGAATCAAACGTTTACCAGGTATGTATAGGCAAATAGCCTTACAGTCCTTTAACATAAATGAATAGAGCGGCTCAAAAATATGGGCCGAAGCCAAACAGTATTATACTACAGAAAGTAAAGGATATGCCGCTTTATCATAATTGCGATATTTATAGTTCATTTGTAGTTTTATTACTGTACCCGACAGAGTGAAAAAATTTGACTATAGTTCCTGAATTAAATAGGTTAGTGTGACATTGTTTTTACCTCTCGCTAAGAGAGCTATTAGATTCATGCTAAAAATCGCCTATCCAGGTTTTAAGGAATGAACACATTTTAAGGTCCCTGCAATCCGGTTTTAACATTTTTACGATGATGTCTGTGTATGTATGTGGATGTATGTGTATGTGTGTGTGGATATTGGAAGAACGATTTCTCAAAAACTATAAAACTTAATATCTGTGTAACTAAGTATTTATTACTGGGAAGAGTTAAAAAATTTTGGTAATAATTGAACAATCGGTATAGATTTAAAGATTAAAAAATATAATATATAAAATAATCTTTTGTAATAAATCTCACAACGCAAATAATGTCATGGAAACCAATTGTAAAATTAAAATGTTTGTATGACATTACCGAATTATTTTTCTGGCAAATACATACATTATATTATTTCTTATTGTATTAATAGATAAATATTACAATTATATGATTTGAAAACATTTCGAAAAATTAGAAGAGGACAAAATTTCTTCAAAGAATGAATTTAAAATTTAAAAATATATATTTAAAGAATAGATATAAGAAGAATTTTTTTTTGTAGAGTGTATATCTCTGTGTGTGTATGTGTGTATGTGTGGATATTGGAAGGACGATTTCTCAAAAACTATAATACTTAATATCGGTTTAATTACGTATTTATCAATCGGACATTACTGGGAAGAGCTGAAAAGGTTTTGGTAATAATTGAACAACCTGTTGTAATAAATCTCACAACGCAAATAATGTCATGGAAACCAATTGAAAAATTAAAATATTTGTAAATGACAGATAAATGTCACTGTCAAAAATCTAGAGACATTATTGACGATTTTTTCTGGGAAGTACAGAACTCCTAAAAAGAGGTTTACACACAATCGTGATTGCTGCTCTCGGCTACTCGTTATGAAATGACCTTACTTAGTTCATTTTGTAAATAACTATTAAAATAAAAAAAATCGTTAACATTGTTTAAAAAAAAATCTTTTAATTCATTTATTTTGTGTATTTCAAAATTTGTTATTTTATCAACATAATTTCATGAGCACATTAAATATGTACCATTAATGCATTATGATGTTTACATAAAATTTGGAAATGCATATTTGAATTGTTATTTTAATTAAAAATATGTATGCAAGAGGTATTGAATTGTCCAACAAATATTGCAATTTGAAACATGGAAATAAAACAAAACCATATCAATATTTTCACGTCTCGCTAAAAAGTTCCTTTTTGATGTTTATCTGTTTTATAAAGTGGACCTCCACCACGTAAAAACAAGTGAAAAATAACTGCAGGAAAAAATGAGAAATGAGTGATCCTTTTTTGTCCCTGCGTGACAGTTAAAAATGGGCCGTGTTTTGCGAGCCAACCTTGAAAATAACCTATAACTTCGGGCAATAACATGACCTTTAGTCCTGCTGTTCAACATCATCATCCCTGATATTTTTTTCTGTCCTGGCGTTTGATTAATGATTATTTTATTTGTCGAAGGATGAACAAACAAAATAAATTATTACATGTATAAAGTAAATAAATATTTCATCATGGATATTACACAAGTTGGGTGTGCCATTTCGCGTTAAATAGATTAAAATAATGATGATATATTTTATTAAACTATCGATATCGGAATTATATCTTACCTTCAATATACGATGAATGCATGAATATACTCTCTCATCCAGATGCGTGATAAAAACACCTGTCTCCATATATTGAAGTTACGTACAGTAAAATTTTTGAAAGATGTCCGATCAAGGTTGTCTACGAAATGTATGAATTCAGATTTTTGCTCCGCCCATCATGACAAATTCAGTAGTGTCGTTTGCTTAGTTTTTATGAAGGTACGTAAGATACTACTGTTATTTTATTATTATAAAATATATATTACAGGAAAAGCATTCAAAATTCAAAAATAAGTCAACTAGTAAGTTTATAAGCAAATGTAAAACCAAATATGTTAAAAATAAGATACTGACACAATGTCAGTGTCAGTGACTCTGACAGAATATAACGTTATACGTACGGCTATGAATCCAGGTAATGTATCTGAATTAATAAATAAACTTACGTTACAGCGAAAGTATTATCAACAACGAGCATCGTTTATAAATGGAATGTCCTACTTAGTCGAAACAATATGAATTTTTGAACGACAAGCGTGTTATATCCATCCTTATCACACTCTTACAGCCTTTGCAAAAAAAAGAGATAAATGTATGCCTATTTGTTAATTCGTTCATGATACAGGTGCCCTTGATCAGACATCTTTCAAAAATTTTACTGTATGTTTACTACATATGGAGTACAATTTTTTACTCTTTTCCTTTTTAGCTGAGACGCCCAGGATAAAATAAATGTACCTATTATTTTCAGACTTTCTCCTAGTATGAGTGTTAGAAAACAACTAATATACCAGGTGGTGGTAATTAGGGGTGAACATAAGGATTTAACATGGGATTTTTGTTTTATACAATTTCGTGATCTCCTGTTTATTTTATGGCAAAAATTATACAATACAAAGCTATACAGAATTAAAAGTTTTATATAAAACTGTTCTTACATTTTTACCTCTCGCTAAGAGAGGTATTGGATTCATGCCTTACATTTTTACCTCTCGCTAAGAGAGGTATTGGATTCATGCTCAAAATCGCATATCCAGATTTAATGATTAAGCACTTTAAGGTCCCTACAATCCGATTTTAATATTTTTACGATGATGTCTATATGTGGGTGTGTGTGTGTGTGTGTCTGGATGTATGTGTGTGTGTGTTACAACTCTGTATAATTCTATAAATACTACGATAAATCCTCCCCTGGTTATAGGTCTCAAAACCCAAATATAACCATTTTCCCTAAAAATCTTGAAAATTTTCAAAATTTCAATTTTTATATACTTACGAAACATCTGAATGCGCTCGTTCCACATTTTGTGGATGTCAGCATTTACTTTATAGGAAGGAGCACATTCTTCAAATGGATATTTCATTCTCCAGGAGAATAATTTACGATAATTATCTTGCTTGCTTTAATGAAAAATATCAGCATACTCAGCACTAAAATTGTCTCTCTCTACAGTTGCAGGTCTTCGATTCGAATAAGGACGGAAGACTTCAGCTCTCAGAAATGGCAAAGTAAGATTTTCATTTAAATATTTGTTTTCTACTCACTACTCCCACGATTTAAATTCCAATAAATACACCAACGCTGATAATTAAACTTTCTTTTGAATTTCATTACAAACAAGATGAATTCTATAATGAATCATTTCAAATCTTTTTACAATTTGACCAGCAAAGTATAAATAATAACGTAGGGTTTTTCAATACGGTTGTATTTGATTAAGACGACAAATATGTCATTCAATTTTTGGTTATGTTTATAGCAGAAGGTCTATAATTTAATAAAATGAATTCAATTTTGCTCGAAAATCGCATAAAAATAATTCAGATCTATTATGAAAATGGTCGATCCGGGAAAACCATATTTCGTAAAATCGTGGATATTATCGTCAGAGCCTACAATTAAGAATTTAGTATTTGAAAAATTGTTGCCCAATGAAGAAAATTAATGATGAAAAATTGATTAAAGAAACTCCTGGCGTAGTCCTTTTTTCACGTTTAATTCGATTATTAGTAAAATATCTCGACCGGTTTCGGTTTTTTAGAAAACCATCAATACTATTTTAATAGATAAACTTACGATGTACGGCGTACATAGTACTTTATTAAAGTAGTTTACATCATACCTAAGTCACAGACAACAATATGTTACAGTAAATAGTTTCAATTCATCTATCCCGTAACTTCTGGAGTACCTCAGGGATCTCACCTTAAACCTCTCCTTTTTATATTATTTATTAATGACATTAATTCCTGTTTTCAAAACTCTAAATTCATAATGTATGCTGATGATCTTAAGTTATATAAAAAAATTGTTTCTTTGACTGATTATCTGAGTCTTCAACAAATTCTTGATAGACTAAACATTTATCTTAAGCAGAATGACTTATGCATCAACTACAGTAAATGTTCGATTATCTCTTTTTCACGTAGTAGAAATGTATTTGAATTTAATTACAATATTGATGGAAATGGTATCAGTCGTGCATCTCAAGTCAAAGATCTTGGGATCATTTTAGATAAGAAATTAATTTATGATATACGTATTGACAGCGTAGTTAAAAAGGCATATAAAATGCTTGGATTTATATTGCGAGTTGGATCAAATTTTAAAAATCCCACTACTCTCGTTCATTTATATACTTTTGTCAGATCTCAGCTGGAATTTGCTGTTGGTCTACACATTATCATTGAAGTCTAAATTTCCGAATAATCTAATTTATTTCACCCACTTACAAAAACGTAGAGAGATGCTGGACTTAATTGTTCTTTATAAAATTATAAATGGTCATATTGATAGTCCAACTCTCTTGAGTAAAATATCTTTATGTGTACCCTCATATTCTATTCGTTCATCTGATATTTTTTCTGTAAAAATGTATAGGACTAATTTTGCAGTTTTCTCCGTTAAATCTCCTATTGTGTTGTTATAATAATTTATTATGCTTCTCCGACATACCCGATATATTTAGTTGCACTTTTTATTTATTTATTTAAGTTTATAAAAAAATAGTTTATTTCTCTTTTTCCATGTTAGCTAAGTTTCACCATATTTGTTCCCTGTAACAAGAATTTTTTTTGTATAATTTATTATAACTGTGCCGTACTGTTATTGGGACCTTGTCCTGTAGCATGGCCACTTTTTGTAAATAAATGAATAAATAATCTGTTCATAGATTGCTACCAGTAAAAGAAAACTTCCTATGTCGACAAATATTCAAGGTAAGTAACAGCCATACAAATTGCCACTCGATACAAAATTTACCGATAACATTTTATACAAATCTGCTGTACTTTGTCATTCCAACTTCAAATAATCTCGCGGCAAAATTTATTTACCCTTGAGAGTTAAGAAATATTTTTTAGTTTTACCTAAAGTTCACGTATTTTTCTTTCAAATAAAAAAAGGTCTTTTGCTTCCGAAGTTAGAATGGCAAATCCGCAAAGTTGAGTCTCAATGAAATTAGTTTTTTTAGATAAAAACAATGGATTGATTTTGAGCTTGTTTTCTTCTCTTTATCTGCGCATATTTCTCTCTTTCTCTACCTGTCTCTCGTATTTTACAGTCTTTTGTCTTTACCGAACTTTCCACCCAGTTTGACAGTCGGAAAATTCAATAAAAAACAATCACCTATTGTGAAGTTGTATCGAAAACAAAATGTATGGTCAGCACGGTCTACGCTATTTTTATATAAATTAATGCCATTCATAATCTTGAAATGTTTTTTTGTGTTTTCGATTCAATGCACTTTAAAATTTGCGAATATATATTTTTTCAAACAATTTTTTGTTTGTGGATTAAATAGTTGAATTTTTCGTTTGTCAACTGAGAGTATCTATCGTAAAGCGCACCTAGAGGCACTAAATTAAACTAAAATAATAAAAACAAAATAAAAGAATGACTAGAGCTAGTATGCATAACAAATGTACCTCCCGTAAACTAATGTCACTAGATAAATACAAATGTATGTATGTAAATCGTATGCACTGCTTTACATGTTTGTGATGTAATCTAACGCAATTTCATAGGAGGGAATCGAAGTAAGTATTGACAAATCGTCAATGTTGTTCAAGTGTTTTATGGAGCGCGGCAGAATTCATTAAACGATTTGAATTTACATTTATCACCAAATGAAAATTCTGGTAAATTGAGTTTTATATGGAAGGTTTACGCGATAAAGTAACCAGCAAAAATTAGTTTTTACTTTACATATGATAGCATTATTACAGCGTCGCCAATTTCCTACTTTTTTAGTTTTTATTTCTTTTATGTAAAAAGTAAATTAAAATAATCCATTTTCCGACACTTTAAAGTAGTATTTTATCCATTTAAAGACTTGGCGGAAAGAATGATCCCAATTTCCAATAATTGATATTTTGTGGCATTTGTTTATTATTAAACACGTATCTCCGAGTTGATCCCCAAGTCATTAATTTCTGATGCAAGAATTACTAAACTTTTATCTAGCATCTTTATCGTACACACATGGCATATATGAGACTTTTATTCGCTATCTCATTATCGTTGGTGTTTCGAAGGGGTATACGCTATCTCCGTCTAACCGACGGCAAAAAATTAAAAAGAAACTGTATTGTAATCGCGGTAACAAAAAAATGTAATTTTCAAATATTTGAATTACTTGAATATTCATGTCATTCTGATAATCATGTGATAAAGATGATTTTATGATTTTGGCATCGATAATTTGTGTTTTGTTGTGTGTTAGTAATTTTGTTAATTTTTGGTATTATATTGTGCATTTTGCTATTGTAAAGACGGTGTTACTAAGATTGCCGGCAATTATTGCAACATATTGATTTTGGACAAGATAAACAAGTATCTATATTTCATCCATTATACTTATATTATATTTACTCAATTCGTTTAGTATTGCTATATAACTATATATACTTCGAATTTTGATAAATAACAAAACTGATACAATATAGGTTATATTTATTATAATACAGTCAGTTTTGACATTACATCAAAATTATTCAATTGAATTATTATTCCGAAATAAATATCTTACTTCGAATTTTGATGAATAATAAGTATAAGTTATACTGTATATTGTCAGTTTTCAGTTTTGATTTATATGAATACTACGGATATCAGACGATTTCGTCCGATTCCACCCGTCCCTGGCGATTTCAATACTATAATTACAAATGGTGATGTGGGGATCAAGTCGTGAAAACGACGATATATATATATATATATATATATATATATATATATATATATATATATATATATATATATATATATAAATTATTGTTAAATGCTGGGTAATAGGTTGCCGACGCCTGACCTAATATATACCACATGCGAATAAATTCTCACATCTGTAACATTAAGAAAATGAGTTTCTACTGTTTCTAAATAAAAATGACTTCTTTATTGTCTTTGTTTCAACCGTTTAGAGTATTCTGCAGCATCCTACATTTTTATGTCAAAACGCTTCAGGGTATCTTTTAGTTCTCATAAAATTATATGATTCAATAAATTTTACTTAAACTTCTCCTAAAAATATCCTGAAACTTACTTTAAAAAAACAATGATTGTTCGCACATTATTATTTCAACTATGGAGTCGTATGTTTCACAGTCTAAGAAATAAACTTTATTTTCTCTTGTAAAATTTTTATAATACTTTTTACACCATAATAAATTTTGTGACGTTACAAAATATTTTATTCGTGATAAATTTAAACGCATTCGTTAATGAAATATTCTCGTTTGAAATTTATTTTCATGAAAGCTTTTGCGGTAAAAGCTTTTTACTTTTATTACTTTTCCTCGGAACGTTAATTTTGCGAAAATATTGGGACAGGTAATGTGTAAATCATTCAACCGATTTGTAGTAAATCAAATTTGACGTGGAGACGAGAAATTTATTGGGCTATTGTTTTCCTGGAATTAATTTACAAAATGGAGCAGCAAAAATGAACAGTGAATTCACTACTTTTACATTTATTTGTCAACTACCGAAGCAATTCCACAAGCTGTGTAGCTTATTTCATAACTACTGGAATACTGAGAAACAGTACCATAGCCATAAAAATTCTTAGGGAGGGGGGGTGCGCTCCAAAACCTTACTCTGGAGTATCGACTATGAAATTCCGTTCCAAAACTATTGCGCTTACTCTGATAGTTTACGCTTTAATCGTTATAAAATTCGGAGTACGCATTCTATAATTTACTCCTCATACTCAGCTACGGTAGTAGCGTTCAAAATACTCTAATGAGATGAGAAAAATACACAAATCGAGTTTGAAATGGAAATAAATATTGAAAATTATCATTATATTGGAGTAATTGAATACTTTATAAAAAGTCATTTGAAAAACATAATAGTAATTTGTAATAATTGTAGAAAATGTCTTGTTAAAATATATAGGATACACTGATAAAGAGTACTCTCTTATATGGAGCTAAAACGTGGAGGATTACAGAAAAATATAAAATAAAAATAGAAGCAGGAGAAATGGACGTATGAGAAGATCTCTGTGGATATGAAGAAAAGACCGAATTAGAAATGAAGAATAAAGCAAAAGATGGGAATTGAAGGTACGATAATTGATAATATTCAGAAAAAACAACTAATATGGTATGGCCATGGCAACCAACAAGTAGACGGAAAAGAAGTAGACCCAAGTTGGATTGACGAAAATCAATAACAAAGTCAATGAATCAACGTAACCTGAGCCCAGAAGATTGTGAAGATTGGAAAGGATGGAGAGTAGGCGTCGGACAATGTCGGAAGACGTTCTAAAACGACAAATATATACAGTGTTCTATTTAAAAACCTTAGGCGTTTAACACGGGAAATCAGTTTTTCCTTGCGCAAAAGTTCCCAAATTATTTTAGACAAAAATACTTCAAATAAATGTTGTATGTTAAATTCTGCACCAGAGTTAGTAATAAGATTTTATTTTTGACATTTAATAACCGATAAAATCAATTTTAAAGTTTTTTGAAGATTGCTGATTTATAGCAATAGCCATGTAACTCAAACAAAATTTCTCCACCATTTTATAATCTGAAGATTTTCTTCATGAGAAAACTGTTCCATACTTTCAAAGAAATATGTTATTGAATGAAAATCACAAAACACAATTTTTTTTTGACAAATAAGATGGCATACAATTGTTTGTAATTTTGTTTGAATTTTATGGCTACCGCTATAATCAGCTATCTCCAGAAAAAAAAAAAAAATTCTCGGTTATGAAATGTCAAAAATAAAATCTTGCTACTAATTAGCGTGCAGAATTTAATTCTCTACAATATTTATTTGAAGTATTTTTGTCTAAAATATTTTGGGAACTTTTGCGCAAGGAAAAACTGATTTCCCATGTTAAACGCCTATAGCAAGGTTTTTAATTAACACACTGTATAAATACTTCGGCAAATATGGTCACGTGACTGTTTTCGAAGTAAAGGATCCACTTACTCCGTATCTTTGCTTTGGAACGCACTTCAGCTATACCGTGGCGTTTTAAAACTGAAACGTAAAGAATCTAGTTGTGCATTTAAACTTTACAAGCGAACTCAATTAAACAGATTTTTTTTACTATTGCGGTAAACGATAGACACAGAACATAGAACTCAGAACACAGAGTATCGAAACGGAACATTTTATGTGTTTCCATTTAATAAAATTATAAGTAGAACATCTAAAAACAAACAAACATATATTTTACTAAATTCTTCTTTGGTAAATGTGACACAAATATAATATATCCATTCGTGTGTGTATATTGAGACGGAACGACAAAAATCCTACACTAAAAGAACAATCACCAAGAGGACAATACTCGTAAATTTAAATCTCGGAAACTCGTTATTTTCAAGTTTAGTTGTAATGTCCCTTGAAATAAAATTAAAATTCAATTGTTAAGTTTCTTTTAGTGTGCCGCGAACTTTTCTAAGCTGTTTAGATTCCTCGTCCATTTAACGTTGTACGTCGTAGTAAAGAAAACTTTATTTGTTGTTTTTTTTTCTTTCTACAGTGAAAACCAATGGTCATGGCCAATGCCTTTATAACACGTAATACCTACTCCAATAATAATGATCTACTACGACTTTGAAGCATACGACTCTTTTTCTATCCACCTTTCAGCTTGCGCACCCTCGCATGTTTCATAAGCTTTAAGTGTTCACCCTCTGCCAAATAATGTTTTAACATACAACCACTACTAACCACTACATACCTGTTATCCTGATGTTTTTACTCATTACACAGAATAATTCAAAGGATAATAAGCTTGTGTTTATACAGGGTGCTACGAAACTCACCAAGGACGACATTGAAAGGGTGTTTTCGCTTTATGACAGGGTGAGTAGAGGTTATGATGTCTTTGGGGGATTTACAATGAGGTTATTTTAATTAAGATGAAAATAGAAATATTATATATATGTAGAATGAAAAAGATGTTTTTATAAAAAAGTTTAAAAAAACATTTCATGATGGAAACATATTTCAAAATAATTAACTCACCAAATGTAAATACGTTTAATAGAGTTTTTTTTTTAATCTCTCTAAATGCAATGTTGCAAATATTTGCAATTTAAAATCTATATTGGGAATATCAATAGCTCTTTAATGAGATTTTCAATATGTTTGTTAATACTCCTACACATGCGAGTATATCATTTTACACAATTTCAATTTATTTTGAGAGAAATGTTGAGTAAATTAAATTAAAAGACTTACTAAAGAATTAAACTAAATTCGCTTTTAATGCAATTTAATTAAATTTCTAGTTCGGTTTAAAATATTCCATTAAACTGGAATTTAATTACAAATAAAGTAGTTTGTTGCAACATAAAAGTGCACTATTCTATTATATGAACTGTTTCAGGATAATAACGGCACCATAGAAAATGAAGAACTGCGAGGATTTTTAAAAGATTTATTAGAACTCGTTAAAAAGGTAAGTAATATTTTCTTCATTTTTCTAAACCACATTAGACTTAATGAAGGGATACATATTAAGGATGAGCTAATAAAACGTGCCATTTTAAGGTAAAAGTACTTAAAAAATGAAAATGTGTTTTATTGTTGGTTTAAAACATAGTTTAATATTTAGCAAAAATACAAGCAAGGAGCAATTATTCGCAACAATTAAAATGAATAACCTTATAAAAATTCAAAAGTAGTTGACATTTGTCAGTTATTAAACTTTTAGTAGTTGATATATAAATGTATCAGTACCAGTTAGGCTCCTTTCACATACGGTTTTGAAAGGGACGGCAAAAGACCGTCCGGCTGTATAAGTGAAGAAAAGTATCGGATCTTTCACATTATACGGCGACGGTAAAATGCCGGTGCGTTTAGTCGCGCAGCAACAGTAGCCGTGTTCCTTCGGACTGTGATTGTGATTTTGTGAATCCGGACTAGTACAATCGTGATTCTTTTGAATCATGATTTAAAAATTGTATCAAGAAAACAACTTAAATAATATAAACACCATCTAGCGTCAATTATCATAAACACACCAATACAAACTAATTTATTTTATTTTATAAATAATCTACTGTCGAGTCTTATAGTCAGCATATTCAAAATGGATCATATACAAGTAAAAAAAAACTGTTCTTCGTAACATACGAAGTATATTTACTTAAAATAAATCTTTTATGTAACATATATTCTTTGTTTTCAAAAGTATGGTGGATCATTACATGCTTTTGTAGGCAAATAATATTTCTTTTCATGCAACAAACCCCACATTGATATATTTTTGCACTCGAAAACCTATTGTCGTTAGCCATTTTTAAATTTGCTCTGAAATGAATCTGTGTAATCACTCTAAAAGGATGATTCAAAAGGGAAAGGGGAAGGTTGTCTAGTGATCACAAAATGAGAAAGTGGGGATAACGAATAAAAAACGAAAAAACATACTTCTTCTTATTCCTGATCACTTTGATGATTTAGATTGTGAATCACAGCCCGAAGGAACACGGCTAGTGTCTTGTTACTACATTTGATGGTCGCCGTACGGCGCCTTCGACACAGTAGCCTACGTGACGAAATGCTTGCTTCTACATTGGACGGTTTTAAGTCGTACTGCATCGAAAACTTCGTTGTAGTGTCTGGTTGTTCTAAATAGAACTTACCTTAGCGTGACACATCCTTAAGTTTTCTGTGTAATTCGTCGAAAGAGGCAATAGACATTCGGAAATAGTTGAAGAATTTATTTCCGTCGTTCCTCAAATCTTGAAAGAGAGTATAAAATAATCCTATTTGACTTACCAGGTTGATTATTTTAGAGAAAAAATACTTCAAATAACAGTTTTAGAAAAATATTTTATTTGACGTATATTTGTGGAAAACAGCAAATAAAAATAATAACAAATCTTAATGTAATATAAGCATTATGTTATTAGCGCAAAGTATAAAGTAATAAACATTTGCAAATGCAAACTAATACACCTGAAATCTGCTACCTGTAATATTACATTTCACGTCTGCCGTGCTAAACTCAGATTAATTCGTTCTAATCCCTTGTAAACCATCCAAATCCCAACTAGAACAGATTCTAGAGTTAGAACACACTACACATATTCTCGAATGCACCATGCATCTCTATAAACATAAACAACTGACGTGTTGACAACGCACTAGTTTGCATTTCCGCATAAACTGAATCTCGTTCATGTGTATGCAAAGCCCGAGAATTTATAACTTCCGTTTACGCGCGGGTGTTTCGTCCCTCGGGTGGGTAGATGTAATTAGGATAAGGATGTGTATAGTTCGATGGGGTGGAAATTAATAGCATATGAGAAAATAATGACATCAAAATCAAAAGTAATTTGTTATGTGTGTGGTTATGTTACATATACGATAAATTATAAGAAGTGTCAATACACCAGTGACGGCTTTTGATATAAGGGAAGGTATTCCTGTTGATTATTGTAATAACCAATGTCGACATTTAATGGTTTTGGAAATGAGTGATTTCAAATCAACAAAACAAATCGATTGCAATAATCCGAGAGTCCTTTTTGTGTAGAATGGAGTGTACACAGCCAAGCACACCATGGCTTTGACAGATATTAACAAATAAAATAAACTTCACCCTTCGACATCAGATTTTACTTTTTATCAACAACATTTTGAAAATGTTTTATTTATTATTTTACATTGAAATAATACAAACAAAAAACAACTTTCGCCCTGACAACAATCGGCTTTCCGATGTCTTCGATATAATTTTTTTAATAATTGAATTGTAATAATTTTTTGATTTCTTATCTGCTGATGATAGCTAAATATTAGGCCGAAACGTCCTTAAATCGAACTTCAATGCCCAAAATATTTTGATACTCTCGTTGACTATATATACGCTCAAAACACCACCCCAAACAGTGTTAGCCCAGGGCCACCGAAGTTCACGGTCCTCCCCTGTGTATAAATATGTAGAATCATCTTTTTATACCTCTAGTCATTTTCTTTGTTGTAATCAAATTAACATTGTTGTAATCATATTTTCTTTTACCTCAAGTTTTAAGGTCCCTATGTGTGTGTGTATGTGTGTGGGACGTGGAAAGGACGATTATTCAAAAACTATAAGTCTTTATATTTGTTTAACTACATATTTCCCAATCGGACATTCATGGGAAGATCTGAAAAGGTTTTGGTAACAATTGGAAAACCGGAAGTAGAAGATTCTTGAAAAAAACTCTTCTAAATATTATTTTTTGGAAATTTTTCATGATAATTCTGTTGTAATAAATCTCGCAGCCCAAAAACAGTAGAGATATTTAAATGTTTGTAATTGACAGATAAATGCAAAATGTCAGTGTTAAAAATCAGATTTTTCTGTGTGGTTAAATATGTATTTAAATTATAGGTATGTTAATATTGTATATATCCGTAAAAAATACCGCTAATACTGTCAATGAATTTGAAGAATTTAGAATATTAGAATAGTAGGACAAAATTTCTTATAGAACGAAAGAAGAAATACAATTTAAATTATTTGTGTGTACAAGAAATGTTAAATTCGTTACTTAAAGGGTGCGAGCAGTTATGTGACTTCGTTGGCCTTGGCAAGCAGATGAGGATCCGTGTCAGAATGACAGCTAGTACATAGATGTTACAATTGTCATATGTAATATTTTCATTCCAAATTTCAAAATATTCTGATGTTTATGTCATCATTTAGTATGGAATTTACTTGTCGAGGAAATAATCCACATGGATTTGGAAAATCATAATGTTTTAAATGAAAAAATTTGATACTTGTCATCTATGTATATTATTACTAGCGTTCATTTTGACACGGGCCCCCATATCTGCTTGTTAAGGCTATCAAAGTCACATAACTGCTCGCGTCCTATGTAGCATAAAATGAAAATGGCGAGAGGTATTGTGCTGGCCACAACAGATTTTTTAATATGTTCTTTATCATAATCATAGCTTTCATTAAAATTGTGATAATTTAGTGATATGTCTACATTTATTAGACCGCCCAGTTCTGATACATTTTTAAGTAGACTACATAAAAATTATTTAATATTTTAATTCCGAAAGTTTCGAAATAATGGAGGATGCCATTATGGCAGCTTCCACGTCATGGTAAATACAGAATATCAGAATTCCAATTATCAATTGTGTAATGCATAAATCTTACATATTTACATACTCTTATACGTAGTCTCTTGAATTTATATTTATTTTGAAATAACAACCTATCTTTTTATTTGATATTCATAAAAATACCGTATAAAATATATATTAAACATGATATTCTGAAGTAATTTGTGTTATCCAGGTAGTTACCTATCTTTATTACTGCAGATAAAGGATATTAACGATTATTACGTGTTCATAAATACATGTTAGTGGTTGTGGTGTATTATAAAGAGCACATCATAACATAACTGGTATTGGTAGTAACTGTGTCGTCGCTATATTAACTAGCTACTCTCAGAATAATAGTTAAATTTACCATGCACCATTTCATGTATTACCTAACATATGAAAATTAACTGCTTGTTGAGTACGAGCCTTTATAGACAAGAAAAAGATAATTTATATTTTATATCGTGATAGTTTATTTCTCAAAACTAAAAATATCTACTTGAGAAAAAGTTGTTTAAATTTATATTATATTTATAATCATATACAAGAGTCACTCATCATATTTTTTACAAAATACATTATTCGTTATAACTTTTGGAAAGTTTTAAATAGAATATATAATTTCATTCTAGGAGGGTAAAACTATAACTTTAATAATCTTCATACAGAATAATGTAACGCTGTAATAATAATATCCCATTTTGACAAATGAAGTTTCCGGTGTAATGAAATTTTTAATCATGTGTGCAAGAGCATAAATTAGTGCCAAAAGTCTGATGGAAATTTAATATTCTCCTTGTAGTATGCACGGCGCACGGCCATCTGAGAATTATGGTACTTAATTATATGCGTCGCCATAGCAACGTTAGGTAGCACAAGCTTAAAAATATGCAGAAGAAAAACAAAAATGTATCCCTGAATCTCTGGAAGCTCGTATACAGCAAAATATGCGCGTAATCTTTGAAGTTTTTTAATTAAAACTACTTTAATAATGTTTTTACTTATTTGTTAGATTTTTTCGTTCATTAACTTATAAATAAAAATTCTAATCTTGGCAAAAATCATTTTACTTTGAAAATTATATTACAAATTAAAATTAAAATTGTTAACCTTTTTCTCATTAAAAAATCTGCTTTGTTAATACGTATTACAAAAATATAAATAAAAATAAATATAGCATCACGACTGGGTGTGCCAATCTGCTTTGTATACCTTCCGGGTACTCGTTGTTGTTGTGGAGAGTGCACAACAGGCGTCAGTCGGGATCAAACCAAGTTCCCCATATTCGCGACCAGACACTCAGGCAAATAACGGACGTCAGCCGCGTTTGTTATTTGCTTTATATCGGCCTATTGACGTTAACATATATTACTCTCCATGAATGAAATATATGTCTACAACAATAAAAGTTGCGCGAAAAAAGTTATTTTATTGGTATTTATGTTATCTTTAGGACTACGACGCCCAAGACCTTCTAGATTTCGAAGAAACCATCCTTCGAGGCGTAGACTACAACCAAGACGGCAAAATCAACCGAAAAGAACTAACAATGATCCTTCTAGCATTGGCCAAGCACAATCAAGAAGAAGACACTTCCTCTTAAGTTCCCATTCCCGAAAAATTTAGCTATGAGCCAATGGGCCGATCCGGCCCTGAAATGCGTTATGCAGTACGCAGTTCCTAAACACGCCATTGTCATTTGTTTAAACAATCCCTCATCCCCTCCTCTCATCGTCATAGCCATGGTAACTGATGTTTTGCATTGTGATTTTGTGAATCGGGCAGTATGAATTGATTTATTTTTGTTAGTCATTTTTAGATATAATGTTTAGACATATCGCTGTATCATTAGGATGTCGTAGTTCATATCATTATTTTCTCCAAATAAGACAGATGTTTGAATTTGTACTGCTTGGTTCAGAAATTTTCGTTAGTCATCGAATCCCGAATAAAAACGAAATTTTCTTAAATGTAAAGGATACTTAAGACCAGTGGTGTGACATAAAAGATACTTATAATCCAGAACACCAATATGTAAGACTTTTAGAGAATTTCGTAAGGATCAAATTTCCCGATAACCTAATGCCTAAACCTAACCACGGTCGCCTGACAAATAGATTCTAATTTAAAAAAATAACTTCGGAAAAATAAATGGTGCAATTATCAAAAATTATTCCTATTTTAAATAATAATAAATAATTCCAAAAGATATTTATAAAAGTATTTAAAAATATTAAATAATTAGGTGTTAACAATTACTCGAAAGTTCAGTCAAAGAACATTTATCCTTACTATACCAACGTTTCGGTGCACCCTTGCACCTTCTTCAGGGTCTGCAGCAAATATACTACATACAAAATAACATGGACATTATCACACTTACAGTAAAGATCTTACAAAATGTTACAATTCATGTACACAAAATACATTCGTACAAAACATTCAGTTAATTTATTAAACATCCTACAAAAAATTCAAAGAGATATAGTAAGAAGAATAAACGCTGTTTGAACTTTCCAGTATTTGTATATGTTACAGTTAAAGTATCAACTTAGTCAGTGCATACAATGTCTAGTTGATGTATGCTTCCACTAGCTGTTTTAGTGAAAGTATACATTATTTTATATAGTGCATACTTTATCTAGTTAATGTATTCATTGACTAGTTAGTGTATACACCTTCTTTTGTCACTGTCTACCTAAATCCGAGTTCTGTGCATTAGGTATTGTTTCTGTTTTTTTTTTTTTATAAAATTTATACGCCTAGATTGTTGGGTGGGCAGTTTGGGTGGGCATGTTGCGTGAGCAACGCAATAATTTATACTTTCACTAAAACAACTAGTGGAAGCATATATCAACTAGACAGTGTATGCACTGACTGAAATGTATATTTTAACTGTAACATATTACAAAGAATTGGCGCTGGCCCGGTTGGTGGCGGCGCCATCATGGTCAAGTCCGCTCTGTTGGCAGGGATCGGTTTGCTCGAGCGGCGGTTGTTGGCTCGCGCGAACGGGCCAGCGTCACAAATGGCGCCCGAGCAAACCGATCTTTGCCAATAGAAAGGATTAGACCATGATGGCGCCGCCACCAACCGGGCCAGCGCGAATCCTGTATATTATATATAAATACTCGAAAGTTCTTCAAACAGCATTTATTCTTACTATATCTTGCACAGGATATTTCCGGCTATTTTCCATATTATTCGGTTGTCGTTTTTTAGAGCAAACGAATGTATTTTGAGTACATGGATTGTAACAATTTGTAAGATCTTACGTTGGTATTGTAAGAATAAATGCTGTTTGACTGAACTTTAGATTAATAGTTAATAATTTCTTTACCTATTTAAAAAGGCTCATTTTTAAAAATTTGTAGTTAAAATAAAAGATAAATTAAAATTGATTTAAACTAAACATGTATGTATTCCTCTAATGATAAAAAAAATGTAGATATGCATTGTTTATCTTATTGTCTCGCGACCGTGGAATATCCAATTCGACCCTCCTTCGTGATAGCTAGTCGCACATGAGTTTCAAATGCACAAACTACATTAACTTTCTAATATACTTCAAGATGAATTTAGATTAAAATTGTGCTATGTGTCAATCAACTTAGACTGATGTTTCAAAGTCTCTAAGTACTGTTTTTATCTTGATGTCTTTCTATAAATTAACAAAAGATAATATTGTATGTTATCGCTTCAGCGTGTCAATGTATATTATATCATGTTTGATGGTTATCATTATTTGTACTTTTCATATTTGGAAACAAATTTAATACAGAGATCAACAGGTTTTCCATATAATAGAAAGATATATAATACTTATAAAAGATATATAGAGAGTTTAAATGCAACATTTATAATAGGAAAAGTTACTACTCTTATTCTCATAACAAAGAATAATAATGTAGAAATGTTAACATTGTTACAATATTCATAATATGTACAATATACAGGTTTTCGAAAAAATTGCATTTAGATTTAAGGTTATAAATCTATATAAATTTTAAATATCAATTTTGAATTTTAAAACATTGGAAATTTTTTAATTCGTTTCCGAATAAGAAAACTATTGAAAATTTTAAAAATTCGTCCAAACTGCATATCTGTGACCCTGAAAACGTAAACCTGTAAATATAACAAATGTTTATAAGTATATTTTACTAATTACACGATCTAAGTTAGCGCTGGGCATGTTGCCAAACTTGAGATGTTAGTTCAATGCAGAAACGATTCTTTATATTACTTAATTATTTTTGTAACAAATTTAGCTGTACTGAATTTATATCGAAGAGCTTATCTACTATGTCCCTGTAATTTATTTTTCATCTTATATGTGACTATGTTTATTAGGCCTACTTGAATAATTAATTATTCTCTTTTCTTAGAATTACGATGTGTAGGAAAATACGACTGACATTCTGACGAACAATATTTGTTGATTTAAATTAATTATATTGTTCAAGGAACAATCTGCAAATTGTAAATTTAAACTTAAAATTTTATTTTTTATTGCTGTTAATATATTTATTTCAGAGGGTACGAATACATTTGGGGTTGGGCTCGTATAACTAAGTGGGATATTTCTCACATACCTAAACATAACCTAACTTAAAGTAAAAAATTCAGCGCGGATGAGTTTTGTGTGCCAGCTTAGATTTTACGAAAATTTACAAGCAAAAATGCCCAAATTTTCATTTTACTACAATACAACAGATGGATAATATCTTATTTATTTTACTTGGAGTGTCAGTCAGTATGATGTTCCCCTTCCCTTATTTCCTGCGTGTAATGATTTCCGGTACAGATAGTTCCGGTTGTGACGTAATGAAGTATCTGCCACCTCATCCTCAACGACATTGTAAGATATCCGTTGAATAGTTAATGTAAGTCAATCGAATGCCAAACATTTGTATTCATAATAGTAGTACCTACTACCTTATATAGTCTACTGTAACTAATCTTAATTGTTCTCTTCGCGATTTCTATATTATATAGAATGTTGACGATGCACTGTTCTATATATTCTATTGAAAAGAGATTAAATAAATGTTCCAATAATATATTTTCTAATTAATAAAACCCACGTCATATTATTATTTATTTTTATCCCAAAGCATGCGTGGGATATATTTTAAGAAATGTTTTAGAAGATATATATCTATATACGAGTATATTTCTCACAAATAACGTTAATTAAAAAAATAAGAGTACATAAATTGTTTTCAAATTTTGATTTTTACCTCCCGCTACCCTTGGTAAGGGAGGTATAGGGATCATGCTAAAAATCGCATATCCAGGTTTTGATAAATGACCATACTTCAAGGTCAATTATGTCTGTGGGTGTAGGTGTGTGTGTGTGTGTGTGTATGTGTGTAAGTGTATATATTCTGGTCATTCTAGCTCAAATACTATCAACCACAGAATTTTTAAACCTTGTATTTCGACCTTTAATATGGAAAGAAGCCATTAGATTTTGGTGTAAACCGAATAACTGGAAAGCTCAAAATAGTTTTTTTTCCAAAAATACCTTTAAATATAACATAAAATGAAAATGGCGAGAGGTATTGTGCTGGCCACAACAGATTTTTTGAAATATATCTCTGCACCTTAATTTCCAAATTTTAAAATTTTATGTTGACAGAAATTTTAGTATAATTAATATATATTGACAGTATAATGGAACATTTAATTCTGATTAATTTTCTGCAAATAAACCTTTTTAAAAAATAAATAATAAAGCCAAAATTAACGTTTTATTTATCAATAAATTCAATACAATATCAGTATGGCCATCTATTGCATAAAATTATAAACAATCACTGACATTTGTTAATATTTATATATGTATTTTCAGAAATTAATATCACAAAACTAAGGCATTAAATCGAAAAAAGCTTCAAATAAAATTTACTCAAAATAATATATTTTAGTTATTAATATATTAATTCTATTTGTTTAGTTTTTATCTGTAGAGATTTAAATGCATACATAAATAAATCATTTTGTCAAAAACAAAATAAGAATAAAATAAATTATTAGTTAAAACATATTTAAAATTAAAAAATAATAGAAGTTTATTTAAAAAAATTCGTTGTATAAAATTTTCCCCACATATAATAAACAAATTTTAGTTCTACTCATTATCTCTGAAACAAAAGCGAAAATAAAGAAAAGCTTCAACAAAACTCGCCTTCATTTTTAATTATAAACAATTTTTATATAACAATATTTGTCGAAAAGTTGTTAGTTTAGTCAGAAAATGGATTTTCTCAAATTTGTTTATCCAAAACGAGACTACTACTGCAATCTGTAATGATAATTATGAACTATTTTTTAATGTTTTGTTGTAACAAAGTACGTTGTTGTATCGTGTAAATAGAAGAAAATCAATAATATCGACAAATCGATTGACCAATCAGATTCAAAAAGCTTGCAAATGGAAGACGCGGGATAAAAAAATGTTAATAAAATAAATAACGAAATATATAATCACTGTTTTGTGTACTTCACATAAAAAAAATCCATGTTTGTTAACGTTTTGTTACAAAACCATTTTTTACCTCTCGCTAAGATTGGATTCATGCTAAAAATCGCATATCCAGATTTTAATGATTAAGCATGTTTTAATCCGATTTTAATATTTTTACGATGATGTCTGTGTGTGTGTATGTTTGGATGTTGGAAAGACGATTTTTCAAAAACTATAATATTAACATCTCTATAACTATGTATTTTTCAATCTAACCATACATTTTGTCATCTTTATATCGTATTCTTTTTCTGCATTGAAATTCATACAAATGTCTATCAAATTCTGGCCTAAAGAACTTCCAAATAGTATTTTAAAACATGAATTTTCAATTATTGTCCTAGAATCGATCAAGATGATCGATGGAACGTCGACGATGGAGACACCATATTAAAAAACGGTTACAATTAGTACTAAAAAAGTAGGTCATTTGAGTTGTCAATTGTTGTTCATATTTTGTTGAAATTTGTGAAAAAATGTGTTTGTAAGTGTGAAATAAACATTATTATGTTTTTGAGTGACTCTTCAAGCCGTATTATGTGTGTGGTATCGTTATTCTACCCAAAAAAAAGGTAAATATAAACAATATACATATTTTCTCTTTACGTTTTGCACCTAACCTACAAAATGTAACAGAAATTTATTACTAACAATGAAAAACTTTTTTAAAACTTAAAACGCTTTTATTCTCAAAAAAATAAAACAATTATTTTATGCTGTATACAACAATTATTTTTATTTTCATTTTTTATTGCATTTCACAGCAGTATATGAGATGGATCTACCTCTCAAGAATAAAAATAATCTGTAAGTTTTTCTTGGTTACAATTTATAATATTTACACATATCTTAATTACGTATTGAGTTATGAACAACTACATTTATCAACATTTATTACATACATATCAAGGTAAATAGTATTTCATAGACATAGAATAAATTATGGATAACTAGGCTAGTACAATGTTTATTTATATTGGAAGAAAAAATCTGTATAGAGAAAAAAATCATTTGATAGTTCCTTTAACAATAAGTGCAAAAAGTGATTTAAAAACAAATAATAATGTAAATAAATTCATACAAACATTCGAAATATAGTTATTTAATAATGTTTTTACCATTTATAATTGTGTATTCTTTTTTTCAGGACCTGCATCATTGAAATGAATAGGTAAGTGATTCCTGAAATTTTTACATATTTTACTATGTATTTCGTACAAATTTATGTTTTGATATGATATATTCATCAGACAAAATAAATTTTAAACATAATCTCGTCTCGTAAAAATAACTGAAACAATAAATTTAAATTATATATATCCATAAATAATATGTACACTAAAATGTTTGAAAGATGTTCGATCAAGGTCATCTGCATCATGAACGAATTAACAAATTGGCATACATTTATCCCCCTCCTTTACAAAGGCTTTAAGCGTGTGCGATAAGGATGGATATAACACGCTTGTCTTTCAAAAATTCATATTGTTTTCACTAAGTTAGAACATTCCATTTTAAAACGATGCTCGTTGTTGATAATACTTTCGCTGTAACGTAAGTTTATATATTAATCCAGATACATTACCTCGATTCATAGCCTTACGAATAACGTTATTTTCTGTCAGTGTCACTGACACCGACATTGTGTCAGTATCTTATTTTTCACATATTTGGTTTTACATTCGCTAATAAACTTACCAGTTGACTTATTTTTGAATTTTGATTGCTGTTATTGTAACATATATTTTTATAATAATAAAATAACAGTAGTATCTTATATACCCTCACAAAAACTAAGCAAACGACACTACTGAATTTGTCAGAATGGGCGAAGCAAAAATCTGAATTCATACAATTCGTAGATGTCCTTGATCGGACATCTTTCAAAAATTTTACTGTACCTTAGTATTATTTTGAAGAATCCGTAATATTTATATATTACAATTTAATTTAATATTTCGTTTGAGAGAAACCTATCTATGTATTGTGCCACATTATTTAATCATAGTTCATTAATGACTCGAAGATTCGCCATTGGCGATGATTTCATGTCCACATTTGAGACATTTCTTCCTATTGGCTTTATCTTCCGCTGACATGAAAAATACGTTGTCTACTGATTTGGAACGGAAGTCACGGGATTGTGGTGCTTCGAGGAAGCTACTTCCGGTTGCTGGTTCTTCTTCCCCTGGAAGATATATAAAATATATGATTATTTATAGAAAAAGATAAATTATTTGTTGATTGGTGTTAGCTGCTTATCTGATACTTTGATACTAACGATTCTATTGCCATTAGTAGTATTTGTATCTATAACTTAAAAAATAATTCCTTGTTGAAACCGTTTAGAAAACTGATAATATTTGGACAATATTTTTAATACAAAAGTTTCAGTATATGAGAAAACGACCTTCCATAAACTTGCGCGTCAAAACGGCATATACAGTATTGGCACTCGTGGCCAAAAAAACCGGACACCAAAAATAGTTTGTTTATCAACTTATAACTTATAACAAATGAAATATGAATTTGTCATTTTTATGTTAAAATATGAACAACTGATTTGTAAAGTAAGATTAGAAATTCTCTTACCGAGTCCTGTTGCATCCTCATTATTTTCTTTCTCTTCTCCTGCCTCGTCGTGTACGGGTGGCAGGACTGTAGATCGACTCGGTTCAGAATTAGGTCTAATATTCAATCTCCCTACGATACCGTGCACCAGGTCTAGATGCGAATCAAGGGAAAACTGCTTCCCAGACATGAGGATACCACGAATACGACGCCGCATTGCTGTAATAGTGAATAGGGAATTATTTGGCAATTAAAAGAAAAGTTAATTACGAATGTCTCAGTGTCAAATACATGACTTGGAAATTAATTTATGGTAATGATGTATGTAGAGAAAGAAAATGCAAAAATGAATGGGAATGTTTTGCTTGAGAACAAAACTGTGATTTAAAATTACACTAATAAATAAAACAAAATTTTATTACAGTTAAACTTAGTCAAATACAGTAACATTTAAAAATATGGGTACATTTGCTGATTTGTGAAAATCTTAATATACCTAATTTTTAATGAAAGTTTCAAAAGAAAATAAAATTCGACGTTTTATGCCATTAATAAACTGTAGGGGGGATCCCATGCCCCCTCCTACCTCCGTTCTGCGCACGCCTATGATTCTTAACGGATAAATAATCATGTAAGCCAAGGCCTTATTCAAGAGGTAATTTGAAGATTCAAACCCCGTCCGAAATGTAAAATAAAATATTAAAAAATATAAGTAAAGCTAGCATAGTTCGCGTCCCCCACTGAGTATAAACATTCCCAATTTTGTGTGTGTGTGTGTGCAACTTTCAACAGTTTTTCTTGAAAAAAAGCAGTTAAATATCATTTATTGACATTTACTGTTATTATATTTTAAAGAATATATTATTCTCTATACGATGTGATTGTATTTTATACTTCATATTCAATAGATATAGATAAAGAATTATAAAGATATTAAATTTCGTAAATCAGCCAGCTATCAGCTATTCTAACCATGGAAACTGTTAATATATTTAGATAATTCAAATTGACAGACGTCGATATCAGTGAAAAGTAAATGAATTTGGCAGAGATGAGGATGTTGAGATAGATGTTGGGGAAGACACGGAAAGTTAAGATAAGAATAAGGGAAATAACTCAAGTGAGAAGTTTTTAGAAAGATACAAGAGAGACGATTACATTGGTTTGAACATGCCATGAGGAGAGATGAAGAATATATTGGAAGAAGAATAATTAGCATAGTAAAAGATAGAAGGAACAGAGGAAGACCAAAGATAAGATGGAAGGACTGTATCGTGGAAGATTTGAGAGAAAAGGAACTGAATGAGGACGACACGCAAAACAGAAATGAGTGGAAGAAGAAAATAAAAAATAGCGACCCCTAACGAATGGGAAAAACTAAAAAGTAAGACGTCAGTGTCAAGTGCAATTTGCATAGTTTGGAAATTTAGAATCTTGCAATGGAAGTATGGAATTTATTCATTGACGGATGTAATGTGCTGACCACATCAGATTTTTTTTTATATATAATTAAAGGTAAACGCAAAGGCCAATACATGGTGCATTATCTTTTGTTTCAATGGGTACATAGGAGATTAACATAAGAAATCAGTTTGTTGCAGACTGTTGCCCCCCCCCCACCCCCCACTTTGATTGTGGTATCAATAAAAAGATAAAAATTGTTTGCATTCTATGACCCCAAATAAATGTAAATTATATAAAATAAGAAAAATGGTACCAAGAAAAGAAAGACATTAACCTGCGACAGATAGCAAGAAAAGTTGGTGTTTGAACAAGGATCAGATGTACCCATATTTTTTACGGGACTATACCTAATAAATAATCATGAAATATGTGGTACTTTCCTGGACTGTCCGGGGCCCCAAGTCTAAATTTGCTGAAAGCGTTCGCATATTCTTCCATGATTTCTGATTGGTCGAATATAGCAACAAAACTGCCGTTTACAATCTTCGGAGAATGTGGAGAATTAGCCAGAAGGAGACTTGTTCCGAAGTTTTCATTTTTCCCTTTTGTTTCTATAAATTATTTTTAGATATTAGTAAAATAGACTGTTAAAATAATTGAATAAATTAACTTCAACATAAATTCTATTTACATAATAAATAATAAATACATATATATTTTTTTTCATGACTGAGAGTAAGTCAATTTTATCTCTAGAGAAAAATGTGGACATTATTTTTTTTTATTTTGATAAGTAATTTCGGGGTTATAAGTTCAAAACAGCCGTACCGACAGCTTCAACTATATATTGCGGTTGTTTAGAACTGGATTCCGAACTAAATTATAATTATTGAAAGTTATTTTCAAAATACTGTCAACAATTTTTTGCTATCAAACGATTCAACCATCAATAAATTTCTGTTGTTTTTTGCAAGTATTATGGACACAAGAGTATACAGGTGTTGACCGGCACAACCGAACATAGGACTTTAACATGTAAAATCAAGCTTTCCTAATTTCCTGTTTTCCTAATTATTTTAGATAAAAAATACTTCAAATAAAAATTGTAAAGTATAAAATTCTACATCTGAATCATTAGGCAAAATTTTATATACCTTATGGGGTCTCGTGGCTGTGTGCCTGAGTGTCTGGTCGCGAATCTAGGGGACCCGGGTTCGATCCCGACCGACGCCAAAAATTACATCGCATTTTAATGACACAAAATTGACCCCTCTGGCGCACTCTCCACGCCAGCAATGAGTGCCCGTGAGTTGACGCCTGGTAAGCGCCCGCACGGTACAAATATTCCATCATTACCGATATCTGTGTATGAAGCAGATTGGCACACCCAGCAATGGGTAATATGCCGTGATGAAATATTTATTTATTTATTTTATTTATTTATATCGGCAGAAATTAGGTATGAAAATATCACAAATCATCTCAAAAATAGCAATAGCCATGGAATTGAGACAAAATAAATAACAAATGCCTAACGGTTTATCTGTCATGTTAGGGTAATTTATTTTTATTAGGTATTATTTCTAATTTCTGTTCCAGTTAACAATTATCTGTTAATTTAAATTGATATTTGTTCACTAGAACATAAATTACAAATAATAAAAATAAATTAACCTAGATTGACTGATAAATCGTAAACATTTGTTAATTTTTTTTTCAATTCCATGGCTATAGCTATTTTTGGGATGATTACAAAATTAGGAAAGTCTGATTTTACATGTTAAAGTCCTATGTTCGTCTGTACTTTTCATGCATTTCTCGCCCTTGTTGCGTAATATACTTTTTTTAAGTATATCTGTGAATCTTATATCCCTAAAATACTAAATTTTATTTGTTCATCAACATAACCCATATCTAAAAAATCACTGTGAATTTTATTTAATCTCTGACCGGCAAGTGGAACTTTAACCCTCGGCATCTTAACATCCTCCGCTTCCTTCAGGATCTCTGCAGCAACTATTTTTATCTCCATCCAATCCTGAAGGATATCATCCACAGTCGTACGACTAGAAGTTACTGTGAAACGAATAACATATTTATCCTTGAGAGCGGCTGGAACGCAATGGACCTTTCCTCGAGCATTCATACGCTTTAAAAGACGTTCAGTGAGGATATTTTCGCCTTGAATCCGGAAGACAACCATGCCAAGATGGCGGGTGGCGGGAATTTCGAAACGGGGGTCGGCGAGGACTAAGGCTTCGAATTTTTGGGCTAAGCGTACACCCTAAACAGAAAGAAAACAGTTAGATCTTATTAATTATATACAAATACTTAAAAGTTCAGTCAAACAGCATTTATTCTTACTATACCTTACACTATAGTAAATTATTAAGATTTGGTAAAAACAATCAACATTTTCAATACTAACCTCTCTTATATGTTTTTGGAGCCCTTTGATTCCATAATTTCTTATAACGAACCATAATTTTAAAGATCGAAATCTTCTACTGAGAGGAATTTGCCAATGCTGTAACAAATAAATTATGTTATGTTTAACAATAATAAAATGTGAACTTGTAGTCGTAATAATTATTAAATCAAAAGTGAAACTTGCATATATGAATAAATAAAGCATTGTATTTCATGGTATAACAAATTTCGGATGTTATCAATGTCAGACTAATGTTGAAAAATATATTGTTACAATACGTATTTATAAAATAAAATCCACAATTGAAATATTTGAAGCCGGGTAGTAAACTTACCATATAATCAATTGCAAGTCCAGAATTTTCATGCTGCAAATATAATGGTTCAACATTGAATGTTCTATGTAGTGCTCCACTATTTTTCACCCTTTAACAATAAAACATAAATAAAATAACTTCACAAATAATCTTTCTTTTTCTTACCACATGGCAGTGCAATCAAAATGCACCATAAGCCACTTGGAAGGGTTGAAAGCTATAGAATCTGCATGCTGAACTCCGGAAAGCCAGTGTCGAAATTCTGGACATATGAAAGCACTACCAGCATAAGCAGCGTCTATGTGGAGCCATAATCCTTCATGTCGACATATTGGGCCTAGTTCGTCCAGGTTGTCGAAAGCACAGGAGCCTGTAGTACCTAAAGTTGCACATACCTAAAAAGAAAGGAATAAATTAAATAGCAAAATTGCTCAGTAATAATATTTAGGATAGAAACAGTGGTAAGATTTTGGTGAATAAGGACGATTCATGGTCTTTTCAATCCGGTTTTAATATTTTTTTATTACCTCTCGTTAAGAGAAGTATTGGATTCATGCTAAAAATCGCATTCAAGATTTTAATCAATAAGATTCTTAAGGTTCCTACAATCCGGTTTTAATATTTTTACGATGATGTCTGTGTGTGTGGATGTATATGTATGTGTACGTGTACGTGTGTTTATGTGGGATATTGGAAGGACGATTTCTATACTATAATACTTAATATCTGTTTAACTACGTATTTTTTTAAACGGACATTACTGGGAAGAGCTGAAAAGGTTTTGGTAATAATTGGACAATCGAAAGTAGCAGATTCTTAAAAACAATCTTCTAAATATTATTTTTTGAAAATTTTTGTTCCTACAAATATTAAAGAAGATAAAATTCTCTATCTGATACATTTAAATATTTTATTATATCTTTTATTGATTTATTGACCCCTGTGGTGCACTCTCCACGCCAGCTATGGGTGCCCGTGAGGTGACGCCTGGTAAACGCCCACACGGTACAAATATTCCATCATAACCGATATCTATGTACGAAGCAGATTGGCACACCCAGCAATGGGTAATATGCCGTGATGAAATATTTATTTATTTATTTATTTTATTTATATATAAAATAATCTGTTGTAATAAATTTCACTGCCCAAATAATGCCAAGGAAAACAATTGAAAAATTGAAATGTTTGTAACGGACAGATAAAAGTGAGTGTCAATAATCCGGAGACATTATTGAAGACTTTTTCGGGAAAGTACATACATATATTATTTCTCATTGTATTAATAGTTAAATATTTAAAATTACAGGTGTATTACATATACCCTTAAAAATAGGATGCGAGCAGTCATGTGACTTTCTTGACCTTGACAAGTAGATATGGAGGCCCGTGTCAGAATGATAGCTAGTAATTATGTACATAGATGTCAAATATAATTTTTCATTCTAAATTTCGTTATTTTCCAATTTCATGTAGTTTATTTTCCTAGACAAGTAAATTCCACACTCCTGGTGATAAATTAACCACGTGAACTGATTCTGACATTTGACATCTATGTACATAATTACTAGTTGTCATTCTGACGCGGACCCCCATATCTTCTTGTTAATGCCAACAAAAATACATTACTCGCGCCCTATACTTATGTAACCAGAAACGGCAGCAGCCAGAGGTATTGTGCTGGTCACAACAGATTTTTCTTCAAGAAAATCCTTCTAAATTGCGTTTTTATAATTTTTTATACAAATATTAAAGAATATTTCCTTCTGCCCGTGAATAAAAAAATGGATAGGCAAACCCAGCAATGGATATATTTTGTGAACAATTATTTACATAATATTACAGAAATGTTCCAACTCTAGAGTTAATAGCAAAGTTTCAAATAGGAATAAATTATCTCAATATATTTGGCGCGCCAAAATATCTTTTTTAGAGCGGTCAGACGTCTAATACGCCCCACTGAATACGAGTTTTATTAATCCAATATCCTTTGTGAAACCGAAAGGATTTAAGAATGTAGGTCAGAGATTAAGAAGTATTACCCTATTCAATTATACCTTAGAACACTGAACAAAATCTTACGAAAACATGAATTAATATTAAGCCTATTGTACCACCATTTGAAACCACGTTTCACATAAAATTAATATTGACGGTATTAACTTGTATTCGTTACTTCAAATTTTAAAAAATTTGATGTGGACACCACACGACTTCCTTGTACGATTATTAAACTATACATATTTTTTTAATAAATAAATTACAAAATATTAATTTTAACTTCAAAAGAGTAAGACATATAGCGACCATAATCTAACCCGGTTCTTTTTAAAGAGAGTTTTGATTACAACAAAGAAATATTTGATTACAACAATGAATAAGACTAATTTCACAATAAAAATATAATATTTGTTATTGTACGAATCATAAAATTGCACGTATTTAACATAATTTGATATGAACATTTTTTTTTGTTTTTGTCCTAATCCATAGCAAGCTTTATTACAAAAACAAAAAAGTATATAATTTTTAAATTTACATATCTCGCTTATACAAAGGGCTAATTTAATAATACTTAATGTGCTGGACGCAGAAATTAATTCTCTAAAACTTTTATTTGAAGCATTTATTTCTAAAATCAAAATAAAATCATTTTATTCAAGAAAAACTGTTAACAACTTCAAGTAATGTACCACTTCCGGTTAGCCTATTTTAACCAAAATCTATTATGTTATTTCGATTGACATAAAAGTCTTGTATACCAAATTTGAAAAGTTTTGGATTACATTTTAAAACAGTTTTTCATTAAAATCTATTATAGGCTTCATGTAAAGTGCCACTTCTGGAAATTGTTTAATAACCAGAAAGGGAGGTGCACAACTAGATGTTATAGGAGTCCTAAATACAAAATTTCAACTTTCTATGGCTTACCGTTTTTGAGTTATGCGAGATACGTACGTACAGACGTCACGACGAAATTAGTCAAAATGGATTCAGGGATGATCAAAATGGATATTTCCGCTGAAATCTGAAAACCGAAATTTTTCGCGATTACAATACTTCCTTCACTTACGTACAAGGAAGTAATAGTCACATATTCAGCAGTTCCGTGACATAAGTCTGGTACGAGGTAAGTGGCCTCCACGTTTTACTACCTGCGATAACTACCGGAACAGGTTGTAATAATCCTCCCCTTCATCTAGGCTACATTGATTAGGCCGGCTTAAATATTTGTAAACTGTTACGTTTAGAGGTAGTACCTACACGGGGGATTATATTTCGCACTTTCAACTGTTACACTATTATTATTCCTCGCCTGTTTCAGAACGAAACAATAGATACAATTTGTATTATTTGTGGGCACAAGAAATGTTAAATTCGTTACTTATGTACCATAAAATGGAAATGGCGAAAGATATTGTGCTGGCCACAACAGATTTTTAAAAATTAAATAGGTATAGTCTTAGTCTTAGCATTATATCTCAAAAACTGTGTCTTACATCCTACGTCGATCAAATACGATTGCAGGTTTCATTATTACAAATTGAAAATAACCAAAACATAAAAATATCTGTGTATTTTATTTCGGTATCCTAATTAGCCAGCAGCCAGCCCGTATCCATGTCTACAATTGGTTGACATTTCTTCGCATATCGGTAATTGCAGCACGTGGTAATCGGCTTACGCTGGATGCTCGATCTCGGTCTATCAGGAAGCAGTGCATCCCTGCGAAATTAATTGGGAGGAAAAACAATCTTCTTAAACGCAACGCTGGACGCAAATCCCACAGGGTACAATTAACAGAAGGATCGCATCGGGCTGATACGTCAACAGAGATGGAGACAAATTAATGTACAATTGAATTATACGATCGAAAGAATAAGTAGGTGGACTGAAATAGAACTAGGAAGTCGAACTGTGGGTTTGACGTCTGAGCCGCATTAGACAAAAAACGACTGTACCTATTGAAACTAGAACGCGTTCTGGTTATCTTTACATACATACATACATACAGTAAATTTTTTTAAAGATGTCCGATCAAGGGCACCTGTATCACGAACGAATTAACAAATAGGCATACATTTATCTCTTTCTTTTGCAAAGGCTGTAAGAGTGTGTGATAAGGATGGATATAACACGCTTGTCTTTCAAAAATTCATATTGTTTCGACTAAGTTAGGACATTCCATTTATAAACGATGCTCGTTGTTGATTATATTTTCTCTGTAACGTAAGTTTATTTATTAAATCAGATACATTACCTGGATTCATAGCCGTACGTATAACGTTATATTCTGTCAGAGTCACTGACACTGACATTGTGTCAGTATCTTATTTTTAACATATTTGGTTTTACATTTGTTTATAAACTTACTAGTTGACTTATTTTTGAATTTTGAATGCTTTTCCTGTAATATATATTTTTATAATAATAAAATAACAGTAGTATCTTACGTACCCTCATAAAAACTAAGCAAACGACACTACTGAATTTGTCATGATGGGCGGAACAAAAATCTGAATTCATACAATTCGTAGACAACCTTGATCGGACATCTTTCAAAAATTTTACTGTACATAAAATCACACGTGTCCCACTTAGTGGGTTCGCACAAACCCGATAACAATAAGGACAACAACAAATCCTTACTCTTAAACATATTGAAGTGACCGAAATACCGCATCCGGATCACAATAATAGGAAACAATCATCCTTCGCCACACATTCCTATCTAAGCACACTTCTTTCGCCTCGGCCACACTCATAATCGCATTCATACATGCTCTTGTTCTCTCCATACTTGGAAACTCTCTCTCTTTAAGCACCCTACCAACCACATCCATCCACTTACACACTGATCGGCCACGCAATCGAACACCCTCAACTTACAGTGGAATAAATGCTTGCATTTAAAATCAGAATGATGAACAATATAGCCCAGCTGATAATAGAAAAGGAGGAGGAGTGGCTGAAGGTATTTGGACATATAACAAAGAGTGCAGGGAAAGAAAATAGACTTTTTACCTCTCGCTAAGAGAGGTATTGGATTCATGCTAAAAATCACATATCCGCATTTTATTGAATAAGCACGTCTTAATGTTCCTAGAATACGATTTTAACATTTTTACGTTGATGTCGTGTATGTGTGTGTGTGTGTGTGTGTGTGTGTGTGTGTGTGTGTGTGATGTGTGTGTGTGTATGTGAGGTCGTTGGTGGTACGATTTCTCAAATGATACAAGACTAAAGACCTGTGTAACTACGCATTGCTCAATCTAACAGTAATGGGAAGAGTTGAATAGGTTCTGGTAACAATTGGACAACCGGAAGTGGTAAATCTAATAAATAGTATTTTTCGAAAATGTCTTACTACTAATAATAAATATAATTAAATTCTCAGTCTGACACATTTAAATTTGTTATTATATCTCTTAAAGGTTTGGAGATATAGTATATAATAATATAGAATAATCTCGTTGCCCAAAAAACAGTTGAAATATTTAAATGTTTGTAATTGACGGATAAATGCAAAATGCCAGTCTCAAAAATCATAACATTACTGCAAAATTTTCTGGGAGGTACGAGTACATTTAATATATATTATTGTATTATTAATTAAATATGTTGTTAAATTATAGGTGTTAATATTATATATTTCCTTAAGAAATGTAGCTAATACCGTCAATGAATTTGAAGAATATTGAACATATTTGAATAATAGGATAAAATTTCTCATAGAACGAAAGAAAAGATACAATTTCAACTATTTGTGTGTACAACAAATGTTAAATTCGTTACTTATAGGGCGCAAACAGTCATGTGACTTTGTTGGCCTTGACAAGGCCTTGAATAACGGCTAGTAGTTATTTACATAGATGTCACAATTGTCATATGTCATAATTTTTCATTCAAAATTTTAAATGTTGTTTATTTGTCATCAAAAGTATGGAATATACTTGTCGAGGAAAATAATCCACATGGATTTGGAAAATCATAATGTTTTGAATGAAAACTTATGATATTTGACACCTATGTACATTGTTACTAGCTGTCATTCTCTATATCTGCTTGCCAAGTCCAACAAAGTCACATGACTGCTCGCGCCCTATGCAACATAAAATGAAAATGGCGAGAGGTATTGTGCTGGCCACAAGAGATTTTTTTTTACTATGCTTATTCACGCAGGCATTTATTTTTTCTACGCCACTGATAGAATATACAAAAATTATTATTAAAAGAAAAATGTATTTTGTTTCTCGTTGATATATCTTGTGCCGATTATAACAGGTTCAAAGTGGTGAGCTGGTCTGCTATACACGTTTTAGTTGCTTGTGTTTTATAGCTGCGAATGGACGTATATTTCTGTGTATTAAGTTGTAATGTATAAACTAATATTCAAAGTGAAATACAAACATTTATAGAAGAGGGTGGTTTTAGACGAAGGCACCAGGGATGAAGAATTTCTATAAAACTGTAAGTACCGTAATTTAATCTACGCATTGTATATTCTATGTATATTGTTTATATGTAGTTAGATGAAATGTTAAGGGTTCCTTTCGAATTCATCCCCGAACTCACTGTTCAGTGTTCTTTATGTATATTGCATATTTATATATGTACCTATCTTCCATCCATTACATAATTAAAATACATTATTTGGTACAGCAAGTTTAACAAATTTTTAATCGATTTAACGTGTATTTTTCTATCGTAAGTGCTAAACTTTACACTACATCGTGTTGACAGGGCCGGTCCTAGGCATTTTTGCGCCCTAGGTATAAACCAAATTTTGCCTCCCTCATTACAAGACATTTTTGTCTCCAAATAAAATAAAAATAGGCATTCGAGTACTATACAGGCTGGTGACCGGCACAGCCGAACATAGGACTTAACATTTAAAATCAAATTTGTCTAATTTCCTGCTTCCCTAATTATTTTAGGTAAAAAAAGTTATAGAGCATAAAATTGTGCATCTTAATCAATAAGCAAAATTAATTTTGTATGCCTTGCAAGGGCAGTAATTAGGTATGAAAATGTCGAAAATCACCTCAAAAATAATAGCAATAGCCATGGAATTGAAACAAAATAAATAACAAATGTCTAACGGTTTATCTGTCATGTTATGGTAATTTATTTTTATTAGGTATTATTTCTTATTTCTGTTCCAGTTAAAAATTATCTATTAATTTAAATTGATATCTGTTCACTTGAACAGAAATTACTAACAATAATAATAAAAATAAATTAACCTAGCTTGACAGTTAAATCGTCAACATTTGTTATTTTTTTGTTTAAATTCTATGGCTATAGCTATTTTTTGGGGGGATAAATTATTATGAGACCTAAGAAATTTTATTATAATGTATTCAAGTTCTATACACTTTATTAATACACCTTATCATATTTGTTGAATTGGAGTAATAATCATAGCATCCAGAAGTTTATTTATTCTTGTTTTTAATAAATAAATATCACTTTGCAAATAATTTTACTAAAAAAATAAATTTTAATATAATAATTAAATAAATAAATATTTCATCACGGCATATTACCCATTGCTGGGTGTGCCAATCTGCTTCGTACACAGATATCGGTAATGATGGAATATTTATACCGTGCGGGCGCTTACCAGGCGTCACCTCACGGGCACTCATTGTTGGCGTGGAGAATTCGCCACAGGGGTCAATTTTGTGCCATTAAAATTCGATGTAATTTTTGGCGTCGGTCAGGATCGAACCCGGGTCCCCAGATTCGCGACCAGACACTCAGGCACACGGCCACGAGACCCCATATAATAATAATAATAATAATAATTAATAGAATATATTGTCAGTTTCCTTTACCTTCAGTTTTTTTATAAATAATACTAACATAAATTTAGTATTATTTACTATTGGAACTAAAAAAAAAATTAGCACGTATCTGTTGTCATACATTTGTGCGTAGATTATTGTTAAAATGATAAATTTAGGTAATAACATATTTAAATCCAGCACACTTTATTAATACATAAAATAAAAAATTGCCCAAATATAGTCTTAACCATTGTAATTTAAAAATTTATTTCTTCTTGCTGTTAATATATTTTTTTCAAATCCTGCGAAATGCTTAAAAGTTTTACAGTATCCAAATATAAATAATTGACAAATTATTATATATATTAAATACTTAAATAGTAGTATGTTTTAAGAAACGAAATACGTCTAAGGGAATATATAATATATCACTCCTACATAAAATTTAATTGGTTATTTTACTTATTAAAATTTATCGGCTTATAGAAAATCTTATTTTAAAACATCTTCCAGTAAATTTTGCTAATTGGAAAAAAAAATTAATATATTACCAAATCATTGCTTTCATGTTTCCCGAAAATGATATTCTCGATTTTTAAAAAACTTCATTCTTACCCAAAAAGGAATCAACCCATTTTCTCTATCCTTCTTGATAGCCTCCTGAAGCTTGTCTCCTCTCATGGAAAGGTTGCGATCGCTCTCTATGTACCTCATTTTCACCAAACCAATAAGGGCAGCCTTTTCTACACTGGAATGTGCCTGGTCTGAGCAATATCCAACGAGACGGGCGTTAATTTCCACATCTTCTAGATCAGGGTAGGCAGATTGGTAGTTTTTGATGGCTTGGCAACGACCAGCTAGCAAGCAGACTAGGGTTGCTTCACTTGACGTTGTCTAGAAAGAAGAAATTGATAAATATAGAGGAGTCGCAAGAATTAAAACCAAGATACACAATATTTTTGATTTTCTAATATGTTGAAATTATTGAATTTTACTCCATTTTTTTCGGATGATTACAACCCTTGCTTGCTTTGGTCGCTCGTGTTGCAAACTTCATCCTTGGTAATAAAAGCTTCCATTATAGCGTCGTTCTGTAATATACTCAGAATTCTAATTTAAGCCCATTATTTTTTCTAAATTTTTAACATCATGCCGATGATCTTAAAATCTTTCATCCCATTTCCTCTGCACAGGACTTCAATCTACTTCAAAATGATTTAAACGTACATTCAGACTGGTGCAAAATTAATAATCTAAATTTAAGTAAATGTACGATTATTTCATTCTGTCGTAAATTGTCGCCTTTAACATATAATTACTCCATTCGAGATGTTTCCTTATCACGATCACATAAAGATCTAGGTGTTATTTTTTATTCAAAATTCACTTTTTCCGATCATATACAGGACACTTACAATGGGGCTATGAGGATGCTAGGATTTGTTATTAGAAATACTCGCACTTTTCATGATATAGTAGTTATACGTTCCCTTTACTACTCATTGGTACGGATCAAATTAGAATATTGTAATATAATTTGGAACCCGATTTATGATCAGGATCTCATAGAATCAGTTCAAATAAAATTTCTAAAGTTCAAGTACTTTCAAACGTTTCACGTCTACCCCGACTACTCCGTTTCTTACAATGATCTTCTGTCTATTTTCAATCTAAAAAGCCTTTTTGTATGTCGAGAAAATGGTCATGTTTTACACTTGTATTTATGATCCCCGTTCTCTTTCCTGTCTTGATTTCAATGCTCCCTCTCTTAGAACCAGAAATACCTTCACCTTTTATTTACCCGCTGCTAGAACTAATCGCCTTATGATGTCACCCATTTATAGTTGTGTCATATTTACACTATTAAGTTCTCTAAGGTTGATATCTTCCAGTTAGTTTAGAAAATTCTCAAACTATATCACCAAGTATTGTTAAATTTGTTGTTCTTTACTTTATTTGGGCTTGACCTGTTGGGTGGTTGTAACAAAATAAATAAATACTATTATTACCTGCATAACACCGCCCCCTGGTGAATCACTTTTCGTGTGTAGAAATTCTTCTGGAAGACCAATCATCTTTCCTAACCAAGTCATTACAATTGTTTCTAATTCTGTACATGCTGGACTAGACGCCTACAACAGTGATAAAATAAACATCATAAGAAATGTATATAAACAATGCCTTCTATAGGGTAAGTTCGGCAGAGATGGCTTACCGGGTAAGATACCTTTTGTGCTAAAATTCAAATAATGGTAGACTAATATTAACGAATATTTCTACATGGAAATTTTTGTTATATCTTCTATAGATTTAAAATATATATATATATATATATATAAAATATATATAAAATAATCTGTTGTTGTAAGTCTCACAGCCCAAACATGTCTATGGTAACCAGTTGAGAAATTAAAATGTCTGTAATTGACAGATACATGTAAAATGTCAGTGTCAAAAATCAGATTTTTCTGGGAGGTACGAGTACATTATCCTTAAGCAATACCGCTAATACTGTCAATGAATTTGAAGAATTTTGAACGAAGAAATACAATTTCAATTATTTGTTAAATTCGTTACTTATAGGGCGCGAGCAGTCATGTGACTTTGTTGGCCTTGACAAGCGAGTATCCGTGTCAGAATGACGGCTAGTAGTTATTTAAATAGATGTCAGAATTGTCATAATTTTTCATTCAAAATTTCAAAATATTCTGATGTTTATTTGTCATCAATAGTATGGAATATACTTGTCAATAAATTATAATTTATTGTAAAACATAAATAAATGCGAAGATTTTTTTGAAATGTGGGTCAACTCTCCCGGACTTACCCTATTATTTTTGAACAAAAAAATTCTTTCTTTTCGTGTCGCATCAAAATTTTAAACTACAGTACCATCCAAAAATATGGACGTCCCTTCTGATTTGTAAAAATCAATTTCAATATATTTATCGTACCCACGTAAATCCTAAACAGTTAACAGCATCAGCTAGCATGTCCCCTAACAACGAAGGAAAACTATTTAACGCCGGAAAATAAGCGTGCATGTGTGGACTCTGCCAATGTGTTACTCCCGGCATTATCACTCTCTCTACGTCGGAGATGATGTCTGTCCATGTTTCGCCTTCCAGCGGAGCATTTTCAGGGAGTAGATTTCGCATGTAGCCTGGTTTCACGGCAGGGTACACTCGACGAAGGTGGATGGTTTCTAGATAATCTGCAATGTAGTCCACCATTTCTTTCCCTAGAATGGAAGACAGAATATGTCGAGTTTAAGGTAGTTGTTATTCGAGTGCAGTTTATATTTGCAATAACTTATATTTTTTAACATTATATACACAGATTGCATCAAAATAGTTAAAAGCTAATATCAAACACAGTAACAGATTTCCTTATTTTTCCGTAGAAAAGTTTTTTTTTAACTGTACCACTCGCACTAAACAAAACACAAGTACCGTATTTCAATATACTCACACTACAATATGAATTTTGAAGAATAACTGTGGCAACATCGCACCTAGACATTTATTGGTACATTCGGTTATAAAAGTAATAAGATATTTTGAGATATAATACCAATTCTAAACTACAAATGGAAACTGCAAAACAAATTAATATATGTCTTTCTTAAAATTACAAAAGTAGTATTAAACTGTTTAAATTGTTCATGCTTTTCACGTAAAATACCAATTTAAAATTCCTTCGAATGTACGTCTGAAATTCCTTTAACCAAAGATCACATCTTATTCGCTAATACCAAGCGGGCATTGTTAACTTAACTGATACTCCATCTGGAACGCTTGTACATGGTTGTCAAGTATAATTCTACCTATTTATCGTATCTTCAGGGGCAATCAAATTAAATTTGGATGGTAAATAATTTTCAAATTTTTACATAAAATTCGTTAATTAGTTTTCTATAACATACTAGTTTTTCGATTAAATGTCGGTATGGATATAAAAGTTATAATTTAAAATGTTTTGTTTATTTTGCCATTTCCTATTCTTCGCGTGTTAAAAAGGCCAAATTTAATTGCAAATATCTCAGGTACCGCATGGTCAATTGTTTTAAAACTTGGAGAGCAGGTAGATGTACTTAAAATTTCAATTGATTCTGGACAAAATAGTTTCACGATATAACTACCTTAAAAGGAAGAAACCAAACTATTGTGATGAAAAGGTTTAAAATCAAAATGTACAATCGGGTTCAAATCACGCTATATATTTATTCTAATTTGAAAAGTACATGAAATTTGCTATGCAACAGTATAAAAACAATCGTGTGTTATATGTATAAAAAATACAATGGTGAATGGATTTATTTTACATTACACATTTCAAATATAAAGAAATAATAGTAGAATAATCTTTTTCAAAACAATGTTATTACAAAGCCTCCTACATTTAATTAAAAAAAATTTAAACATTCGTCATTGCGTTTTTTAACAATATAACATATAATTGTTGTTGTGCTATTGAACAAAAAAAAAATCACGTATTTATCCACATCCACGTAGAAAAAAACTTTGAGATGTATATCTCCATTACTTACCACCTACGTTATTTTTAAAATTTACATTTAAAAAGTTGTTTCATTTAATCTAAACTTACGAAAAACAAATATAGGAGCATATAAGTTTTTATTGCTCTTAGTCCAATGTAATAAAGTACTAATAGAGAATCTATTTAATAAAATAAATATCAATTCCGAAGGCCCAGGCCAGGCCAAGACAATCCGTGACAAACTTTATTTTATGGTTTCATAAAACGCCAATTTACAAGTCAACCCGAAGCCGAGTTATTGGAATGTACGCATTCAAATTCAATTTCAGGCAGCGTGTTCATTTGCGACAATAAAATCAAGATTGCCGATGTTACGATATCTTCAAATCATTCTGTTGTCTTGTTCTTACCTCGTTTCCTGTATTCCTCCGCGTCCATTCTGAAAAACAAAGAAAGCCAAATGTCACTAAACAGTTGATGGTATCAATAACTTAGTAAAGCGACACTAACAAAATAAGATCGCAGGAAGCAGAAAATTGACAAACAAATATTAAACATGAAATAAATTTAAAAATCACTTAAATTATTATTTGTTTCTTTAATTTGTTAAACGTCATAGAACGCAAAAAGAAATTTGAAAAATTTGCTGAGTAAGTTAATAGATATGATACTGCTATATTGCAAAGAATTTGAAATTTTCTTGCAGAATTGGGGTGATAACTGATAATTTCATTTGTTTTTTACCTCTCGCTAAGGGATTCATGTTAACAATCGCATATCCAGATTTTAATGATAAGCACGTTTTAAGGTCCCTACAATCCGATTTTAATATTTTTACGATGATGTGTGTGTATGTGTGTGTGTATGTATATGTGTATGTGTATGGGGAAGTTGAATGGATGATTTCTCAAAAAGTATAATACTTAATATCTGTTTAACTACGCATTTCTCAATCGGACATTATTGGGAAGAGCTGAAAAGGTTTTGGTAATAATTGAAATACCAGAAGTAGCAGATTCTTAAAAAAAAACTTCTAAATATTATATAAATTTTTGTTCCTGCTTGTATTAAAGAAGTGTAAATTCTATCTTTTATAGATTTAGAGATAAAGAAATATAAGGTATATAATAATCTGTTGCAATAAATCTCTCAGCCCGAATAATGTCATGGAAACCAATTGAAAAATAAAAAATGTTTGTAACTGACAGATAAATGTCAGTGTCAAAAATTCAGAGACATTATTGAAGATTTTTTGTGGCAAGTACATACATAATTTCTTATTGTATTAATAGTTAAATATTTAAAATTGTGTATCCCGACAATGAATTGGAAACATGTCGAAAAATTAGAAGAGTAAGACAAAATTTCTTTATAGAATGAATTTAAAATTAAAGAATCTAAATATAAAGAATAGATATAAGTAGAAGTTTTGGTGTGGAGAAATGTTAAATACAATAGGGCGCGAGCAGTCATGTGACTTTGTTGGCCTTGACAAGCAGATATGGGGGCCCGTGTCAGAATAATAGCTAGTAATATGCACATATATGACAAATATAATTTTTCATTCTAAATTTAGTGACTTTCCAATTCCATGTGGTTTATTTTCCTCGACAAGTAAATTCCACACTCCTGATGACAGATTATGAATTTAGAAAATCTTGAAATTTTAATAAAAAATTCTAACATTTTACATCCATGTCCATAACTCTCATTCTGATACGGGATCCATATCTGCTTGTTAAGGCCAACAATGTCACATGACTGCTCGGGCCCTATACTTATGTAACCAAAAACGGAAGTGGCGAAATGTATGATGCTGGCCTCAACAGATTTTTTCCTAATAAATTACAGAATATTAAACCAGTGTGACCGTTGTTTGACAATATTGGGATACAAACTATGCTGACGGGCGAACAAGCGCGCGAATCTCGCTTTTAAAATCAGGCAACCAATCGAATTGCAAAGACCTGATACGTCATCCTAATTATTAATCCATTTCAATTGCTTGTAGTTTGCAAACTAATTAATATTTAAACAAAATTCTTTCACTAATATTAATTTATGTATATTTTTGTATTATCTAAGATAGTTAAAATTTGACTATGGTATCGTACCCCATTAATAGCTGATTTAATGTAAAAAATTATGTGTTCATTGATTTTCTTTAAATATTTTCCGTCAGCAGTGAGTATATCTACCATACGGCTTCATAATAATCGTATTTGCTTGCAAACTTCCACTGACTCAAACTGCTAAGAATGCACCCGATTCACAGCAACAGGACATGAATTTCGTTTCGAATAGATTTTCCCTCTCGCTGGAGAGTGAATATTTGAATAGCAACTAAGCAACACCTCCACAAAAAGTTTTTGCTTAATTGACATAAAATAGCATCCTTGATTGGTATATTACTTTTCTAGAAAAGCGTTTAAGCTAATTATATTTTTGTTTTGATTTTCTTGTAAGGTTTCCCAAAAGCGTTGTAGTTTTAAGGGGAAATTTCTTGGACAAGGTTAGTGAAAATCTGTAAATTGATTTGGGATTTCAAGGGTAATCCTAAAATAGACAAGGGCAATAATTTTGGAAATAAATACAGAATGCTCTGGACAAATTTTGTTTCAGTTCCATGGCTATCGCTATAAATCAGCCTATATATACAGGTATTATATTTTAATGGACCCAGCAAATATCTCGCTTATTTATTAAGTTAGTAATTTCTTTCATATGATTTATACAGCAACATGTAAGTTACTTGATGACGGATGTACATTCGTGATACCACTTCCGGTTTATTAGTAATTAATATCAACTTTGAAATTTCAAATGGAACATACTATATTTTTTTACAAATTTGAAAAGTACATCAAATTTGCTTTACAATCATGTAAAATAATCCATTGTTACATTATTAAAAAGTAAAATGGCGGGCACTTTTTTATACACCTAGTCGAAATAGAATAGTGAGCCATGACTATGGCTTGAAATAAAGCAATTAAATAAAACAATTGTAACACGATAAATGTCAACATGTAAATACTCAGTAATAATTTACAGATTATTATATACCTTATATTTCTTTATCTCTAAATCTATAAAAGATATAATAAAATATTTATATGTATCAGATAGAGAATTTACTTTTCTTTAATACTAGCAAGAACAAAAAATTTCAAAAAATAATATTTAGAAGATTTTTTTTTAAGAATCTGCTACTTTCGGTAGCCCAATTATTACCAAAACCTTTTCAATTCTCCCCATTAATGTCCGATTGAGAAATACGTAGTTAAACAGATATTAAATATTATAGTTTTTCAGAAATCGTCCTTTCAACCTTCCCACACACATACACACACGCACACACACACTCACACATCATCGTAAAAATATTAAAATCGAATTGTAGGGTTCTTAAAACGTGCGTAACCATTAAAATCTGGATATGCGATTTTTAGCACGAATCCCATACTTCTCTTAGCGAGAGGTAAAAATATGTATTTCATATTAAAATTAAATTATGTAGTTAGAAACTAAGAATTATTTGTGTCCAACCGTAACATATTTTAAACATAGAAATAGGCCGTAGGGTCGAGGGAATATTTAATTAAACGAAGAAAGAATTTGTGAAAAATTCATGGACCTCGCAGGGATTTGAACCCTGGACCTTCTCAATTTTTCACAAATTCTTTCTTCGTTTAATTAAATATTTCCTCGACCCTACGGCCTATTTCTGTGTTTAAATATACTAATATTTATTAATTTATGTGCGATATTTAAACATATAAATTGACACTGTAAACATGACAAAAAAATCAATTTGACATTTACAATAATTATCCATAGCACTACAAAATGATTGACATTTGAATCCTACCTGTTATTGGGCAAACAAAACACTATCAGCAGAGTAGTAAAACAAATGAACACACTGTGATATCAACAAGTGACAAGGTATCCTTTTTATAGGCTTCCAACACAGACTCCTACTCCTGGCTGGAAAACAGTTTCGATTGTTTCCCTCCATTCAAGGCAAATGGATAAACATAAGACGGTTATCAAAGAGTATTTCCTTCTGCACATGCGTTCTTATTCTTAAACACTGAAGAACTGAAGTCAAAATTGAAAAATTATGAAAATTTCTTACTAGCATTTAGAGAACTATTCAATTAAAATATAGTTGAACAATATTATAATGAATAGTATAGTTCAGTTTTTAAACGTAGAAATATGAATATAATAATAATATTAATAATAGTAATAATTTGATTTACACCCTGAAATGTCAAATGACAGTTGCCCAATCTAAATTAAGAGCATTTTCCAGTACTAACAAAACAATGAAACAATACCAATACATTTTTATAAGTGTTGCTTATCTGTATTTATAAGCAAAAATATTATTTTATGAAAAAACAAAATAATTATGATAACGTCAACGTCGAGAACACTGTTGAGTTCCAATGAAATATCAAAATAATTATTCACTATAATTCTAAGCGTTCCTTCGAGTATCATAATTCATCTTTAAATATCAAGTACTTCCATTAAATCAACTCTTCCTTTTCCCAGCATTCTAGATTTTTGTAATATTAAAATCATCCCCAGAAGTTATTATTTTGGATTTATATCCATAATTTTTATTGTTTGTTCAGTTAATCGAGAAAAGGAAATAATTAATCTTGTAAAATTTTCTACTGAAATCTAATGAATGATGTGGCCAGCACATTACCTTCCGTCGATCATGTGTATTATGTACAAATTCCATACATACATTTTCTTGCAAAACATCCTATTATTTCCAGTAAAATTATTTCATAAACAAACTATGCAAATTGCACTTGACACTGACATCTTCTTTATCTTTCCCATTCGTTAGGGGTCGCTGTTTTTTATTTTCCTTCCATACATTTCTTTTTGCGTATCGTCCTCATTCAGTTCTTTTCTCTCAAGTCTTCTGCAGTACAGTCCTCCCATCTTATCTTTGGTTTCATCCACCTTCTATTATTAAGCTATTCAAACTCTTTTCCAATATATTCTTCATCTCTCCTCATGACATTTAAACCAATGTAATCGTCTCTCTTGTATCTTTCTAGAAACTTCTAACACTCGAGTTATTTCACTTATTCTTTCATTCCGTATCTTATCTTTCCGTGTTTTCCCCAGCATCTATCTTAACATCCTCATCTCTGCCACATTCAATTACTTTTCTTTGATATTGATATATGTCAGTTTGAATTATCTAAATATGTTAGCAGTTTCCATGGTTAAGCATAGCTGGCTGATTTACGAAATTTAAAACCATTATAATTCTTTAACTCTAATCTATTAAATATGAACATTAAATGTAAATAAATGATATTTAACTGCGTTTTTCAAGAAAAACTGTTAAAAGTTGCAAATTAGGGTACTTCCGGTCGGCCAATTATAACCAAAATCTAATCGCGTTTGTATATGTATCTAAACTCGAGGTGTAGGGAAAAAATATAAATTTTTGAATCGTGGTATTGAAGTTATGCGACCTGAAACGATCGTCACACACACAAACACACACACACACGCATACAGGCATTATCGTAAATTTAGTAAATTTGTAATATAAGGACCTCAAAACTTGCTTATGTATTAGAAACTCACTATCGATTTTTTTGATGAAAGACAATATCTTCCTTACCTAAAGGTGACGAAAGGTAAAAATAGTGATTTTTTAACCTTTTTTGATTTATAATAACACAAGTTTAACATTTCAATAAAGATTCATAATTGTGGGTAATTTCTCGAATGTGATGTGGATTAGGTGTTAACAATTACTCGAAAGTTCATTCAAACAGCATTTATTCTTACTATACCAACGTTTCGGTGCACCCTTGCACCTTCTTGAGGGTCTACAACAATTATACAACAAAAATATAATACATACATAAAAACATGGACATTATCACACTTATAGTAAGATCTTACAGATTCATGTACACAAAATTCGTACAAAACATTCAGTTAATTTATTAAACAACGTACAAAAAAACCAAAGAGCAAATGGATGTGTGTATGCTTTTTGAATTGCACCACATTTCAAAAATTCCTGCCGGCGCACGCGAATGCTTACGATTCTTCAGAGTTCTCCGAGACAATATACGAAAACGCCTAATATTGAATAGTTTTTAATATAATAACAATGTATGCTCCTCGTAGCCGTGAGATAACTTGTATAAGCAAAAGTCATTGGGTACATAGAAAAAACTGAAAGTATAAATTATTTATTTCGCAAATATCAAGTAGTCTACGTTTTTACTTCCTTGTACGTACGTAAAGGAAGTATTGTAATCGCAAAAAAATTCGGTTTTCAGATTTCAGCGGAAATATCCATTTTGATCATCCCTGAATCCATTTTGACTAATTTCGTCGTGACGTCTGTACGTACGTATGTATTTCGCATAACTCAAAAACGGTAAGCCGTACAAAGTTGAAATTTTGTATTTAGGACTCCTATATAACATCTAGTTGTGCACCTCCCTTTCTGGTTATTACACAATTTCCAGAAGTGGCACTTTACATGAAGCCTATAATAGATTTTAATGAAAAACTGTTTTAAAATGTAATCCAAAACTTTTCAAATTTGGTATACAAGACTTTTATGTCAATCGAAATAACATAATAGATTTTGGTTAAAATAGGCTAACCGGAAGTGGTACATTCCTTGAAGTTGTTAACAGTTTTTCTTGAATAAAATGATTTTATTTAGATTTTAGAAATAAATACTTAAAATAAAAGTTTTAGAGAATTAATTTCTGCGTCTAGCACATCAAGTATTATTAAATTAGCCCTTTGTATAAGCGAGATATGTAAATTTAAAAATTATATACTTGGATTAGGACAAAAACATAAAAAAAAATGTTCATGTCAATTTACGTTAAATACGTGCAATTTTATGATTCGTACAATAACAAATATTATATTTTTATTGTGAAATTAGTCATATTCATTGTTGTAATCAAATATTTCTTTGTTGTAATCAAAACTCTCTTTAAAAAGAACCGGGTTAGATTATGGTCGCTATATATCTCACTGTTTTGAAGTTAAAATTAATATTTTGTAAATTATTTATTAAAAAAATATATATAGTTTAATAATCGTACAAGGAAGTCGTGTGGTGTCTACATCAGATTTTTTTGGTAAAGTAGCAAAGCTCACTTGCAAGGTTTGTTTTAAAAAAAATAGTTAGCTATGACGCTTGTAGAAAACAATCAGTTGCAATAATAATTAACTTACCTGTCATTTAACTTGATCTTATAAGTTGCAAAATGGCGTTTGCCCTATTATTATTAAAAGCTCGTCGTATTCATAAGCAAAAACAACGATTAGAAGAAGAAAAATTCAATTCTTTAAAAGAACTGGCTGGCGAGAAACCAAACCTAACGTTTAGTGCTAAATACAGACGTTTCGTAGTGGATGTAAAGCATAAGATAAAGAAATTCTTCAATAAAATATTCTCTTTCCCAGAGAATTCTTGTCCGCACAGAAGCTGCGTGAAGCTGAGGCATAGTGGTACTCTGGAAAATTATATACTTAAAAGCTTCCTAGGATTCATTGGAGGATTCTTCCTGATTTATATATTTTTTATATTCTTTGTTGTTATTTTGAAGTTTAGTTTGGGACTTGCCACACTTTTGTGTTCAATTTTTGGATGCATTTTAACAATTGGATTGGCTTTTAATGAGACTGTCAGGTAAACAATATATAACATATAATTTTGTAACTTTCGAGTTGTACACGTTTCATTGATGGAGATGAGACGATAAAGATACACACAAATAAACATACCTTACCCGGGATTCGAACCCAGAACCCTTAGGTTGTGAGTCGGCTATGTTGCCAACTATACGACCGGGATCAGTCAAAATTATTATTAGTGGTGGGATCCGGATAGTTTCGGTTTCGGATCCAAAATTATCCGGATATCCGGATAATTGAATATTGAACTATTCGGATCTCGGATCCAAATCTCAGTATCGGATTTTGGATCCGGGTCTGAGTATCGGATTTTGTATCCGGATCTGAGTATCGGATTTTGTATCCGAATCTGAGTATCAGATTTTGAATCCGGATCTGAGTATGGGATTTTGGATCCGGATCTGAGTATCGGATTTTGGATCCGGATCTCAATATCGGATTTTGTATCCGAATCTGAGTATTGAAGTTTGGATCCGAATCTGAGTATCGGATCTTGAATCCGGATCCGAATATCGAATCTTGGAAACGGATTTGAGTATCGGATCTTAAATTCGAATATGAGTATGAGATATGGAATTCCAGTATCCGGATCGGCTCTCGGATTTGAATATTCTCAGTATTGAACCTTACATTTCAATATTAGCATCGGGTCTCATCAAAACCAAATAAATCTGATGACATTCCATCATTACCGATATCTGTGTTTGAAGCAGATTGGCACACCCAGCAATGGGTAATATGCCGTGATGAAATATTTATTTATTTTTATTTTTTTTACATTCCACAATACATTTTTGTTTGATGTAGTTAATTAATAGTTGGCAGATATAAATTTCTGTTCGATTCCACAGAACTATAAGTAACAAAAACAACCCCTTTTATGTGAAACACGTGCACGATAGGTATTTCGCTACCTGCAACGAACTTATGGCCATTGTTTCTCAAATTTATTTTTTATTTACATTTGCACATATACCTGGTTATTTTAGAGGGGTATTATAAAATGTATTCCTGTTTGTGTACTGGTGTTTACAGACCGCTGTAAAGATAAACAAGCCCACTTTAACGGTTTGAATTTGAACACAATTCCAGATGTTAGACTTTACATTCAAAATGAAGAATCGAATCCAGAATTAAAATTTGGATCTGGATCCGCAAACAAAACATCGAATTCGGATCCGGATCCGTAAATAAAATTTCAGATCCGGATCCATATCAGGATCCAGATCCGAATTAAGATCCAGATCCAAATTCGAATTAAATTTTCGGATATCCGCTTCAATATCCGAACGTCGGATATCCGAGGATCCGGATATTTTGAAATCCGGGTTTTCGGATCCAAGTATTGTCGGATCCTCACAGCACTAATTATTATATAGTTACAAGTTACATTTTGTTGATGAAAGTTACAAATTACAATAGATCCTTACATTACTAAATCTTAAATAATTTAGAATATTTTTTAGACAAGTTGTTTTCCTCATCCTGCCTCAGTTCTTTTCTAAAAGAGGTAGACAAGCATTATTAGGATATGCTTTTATATTGGCTCTAACTGGTCCTTGTAAAAATACTATGAACAATATGGGCATCATGGCGGAATCCTTAGCTTGTGGTCAGGAACATTTAAAACAAGCTGTGAAACAAATAATAGAACTGATTAAAAAACCTTTTATGGCAATAAAAGAGGCTATCAAGAAAATAGTTGAAATTGTAAAAGTGATTGTAAAGAAAATTAAAGAGATCTTTCTGACTATAAAAAGAATTGTTATGGGCATAGGTAATTATTTTTTTTATTTATTTAATATTTACGGAGAAAGAACATTTAGACGAATTCTAAAATAAAATAGGCTATTCTAGATCAATCGAATCACAAAAAAAAATAGTAAAAGACCCGAAAGTATATGTTTTTAATGGTAAACTTCGAAAATAAAGGGGTTTAATATAAATTTATTGTATTAAATTTAATTTATATGCACGTATTTATAAAGTATGTAAACTTATACAGTATATTTTTTTATAAATATAATTTAGAAATATCATGCACTTTAAGACCATTTAGGTCCACGAAGAAAACAGTTTAAGATGAAAACTCTTATTCGTGACTTCACATCTATTTTTTTCAAACTTTGGCGGACCATAACTCCCTTATTATGCAGTAAATTTTTTGAAAGATGTCCGATCAAAGGCACCTGTATCACGAACGAATTAACAAATAGGCATACTTTTATCTCTTTCTTTTGCAATGGCTGTAAGAGTGTGTGATAAGGATGGATATAACACGCTTGTCTTTAAAAAATTCATATTGTTTCGACTAAGTTAGGACATTGTATTTATAAACGATGCTCGTTGTTGATAATACTTTCGCTGTAACGTAAGTTTATTTATTAATTCAGATACATTACCTGGATTCATAGCCGTACGTATAACGTTATATTCTGTCAAAGTCACTGACACTGACATTGTGTCAGTATCTTATTTTTAACATATTTGGTTTTACATTTGCTTATAAACTTACTAGTTGACTTATTTTTGAATTTTGAATGTTTTTCCTGTAATATATATTTTTATAATAATAAAATAACAGTAGTATCTTACGTACCCTCATAAAAACTAAGCAAACGACACTACTGAATTTGTCATGATGGGCGGAGCAAAAATCTGAATTCATACAATTCGTAGACAACCTTGATCGGACATCTTTCAAAAATTTTACTGTAGTTTGGTTCACGAAAGATGACAATTCAAGATCATTTATTAACCGTATGGTATAATATTACTAGCAGATAACTTCACTGCATTTCGTATACATATACGTGCAACATGAAATATTTAGGGATACATTTTAACTGAAAAAAATAAGTGTAATTTATTTGAAAATTATGTTTTTTTTTTAAATAATGCCTTTCTCAAAGATTTATGCTCATGTATTTGCAAAATCCAAAAACATACGATTTGACAAGAACCATGGAATAATAATTTAATTTAAATGTCAACGTCACTGGGTAACTATTAGGACAGAGGGCAGTGCAGTAGATAATTAAATATCTGTAACTCTACGACATACGTCATTATTATTTGTAATGTGTTAGAAACTAATGTCACCATTTACGTATATCTGTCACACAACATAAACTATATAGACATACGTCAAATAATCCTTCTCTTTCTAACATGAAATGTTGCTAAGCTACTACTGTATAAAGTGCTGTGTATTCTTTCTTCGAACAAGTCACCTTGAAAAGTCATCTTCCGTGAACCAAAGTATAATAGAATTTTTTCCACCGGAATTTCGCTAATAGTTTTAGTTTTACTTACACTTTTATATGAAATTACAAAAATATGGCAGATTAGTCTATAGAAAAAGGTATAGTAACTTTTTAATTGTTTTGTCCTTAGCAAGGGTGATCAAATCAGCCTTCAGTTTCTTGGGAAAAATATTCAACATATGCAGTAAGAAAGTCGGTACTCCTTTTCAAAGATGCACAAAAGTATTCGATAACGCCATCACGGATTGTTTTGCATCCCTTGGACCAATGTTTAACTGGTTATGTAATATTGCTTACGTCATCAAATATGTCTGCTATATTGTCAAACCCTTGGATTTTATTTGTATGTTGCTGGATTTTATCAGCACTTCGATAATTGGAGTAATTGTTAGAAGTAAGATTTATAATAATAAAAATGAAGTTTTTTTTAAATATATTTCTTGTAGAGATTAAAAAGTTTGTTAGACATATACGATCAACTTTCTATGTAAAAATAAGATTTTCGCATTCATTCAAAATGGAAACGACAGCCTCAAAATCTATGAAAGAGGTTACTGATGGTATAATAAAAGACATAAAAGACAGAACAAAAAAACTGAATGAAATATTTGGTCTTGTTTCTTGTTTGACTAGTTTCTTCTTTTTCATCATAGTATTAAAGTAATTTTATATAAATACAGTCCACAATGGTGATCAAAAATTTCTTAATCTTTAATTACTATATTTCTTTATCCAATCTAGAGTCCTATGTTTGGCTGTGTCGGTTACAGTGATATAGGGCGCGCAGACACGTGACACGAGCGACCTTGAAGTGCTTGGGACAACAACAATGTCATTTTAATAAAAATATTAGGTGCATTCAATAAGCCCATCAAACAAGCAACCAGAAGTAAAATTTGTTGAACGACTTTGCTATCCTAGGATCGCAAGCAGTCCAAGCGCCAAATTTCTCGCTTGTCTTAAGTTATCAAATATAATGGCGGGATATACAAATTATACATACATGAAGTTAACTTGTAGTATTTCTCTCTCATTTTATAGTTTGTTTAGGTTAATCACATGTCAAAAAGTCTTTCAAAGTTTTGTGATAAATATTTATAACTTTATTAAATTTGAAATATTTTCTTAGACCTAAAAAATATCTTGAAAATTGATCCCACTATCTGCAAATAACTGTAGCTATCCATAAATTCTAATAAAAGATATACGAGAGATACACATGTTATATTTCACAACTGTATAACTTTCTCGATGACAGTTGTGAATATAATTAATTAGCAAATCGTCTAGTGTACTAAGCAACAAGTCTCGTTTGCTTACCTAGCATTTGCTTGATTTGCTTCCTTCATTAAACGCACCTATTGTTTTTGTCAAAACTGTCAAAATGACAAACGCACACAAATCAGCTGATTCCAGGCACTTCAAGGTCGCTCGAGTCACGTGTCTGCTCGCGCCGTATAAGTAAATTAGTAGCTTGATCAATTCCCTTGGGGTTTCGCCAAAACCCAAACCTAACTAAATTTAGTCATAATCTCTGCGACATAGATTTTTTAAATATTATTAAGCAACATATCAAAGCTGTGGAGAGAGTACCATAGGGGTCACTTTTGTGCTATATGAAATTTGAACCATATCCGATCACCCATGCGATCTTATTCTTGCTTGGTTCACGAAAAATGACAATTCAAGGTCATTTATTAACCGTATGGTATAATATTACTAGCAGATAACTTCACTGCATTTCGTATACATAGACGTGCAACATGAAATATTTATGGATACATTTTAACTGAAAAAAATAAGTGTAATTTATTAGAAAATTATGTTTCTTTTTAAATAATACCTTTCTTAAAGATTTATGCTGTTCACCTATGTTTCTGTAAAACACAATAACCTAGATTTGACAAAAACCATGGAATAATTTGATTTAAATGTTAACGTCACTGGGTAAATATTAGCATAGAGGGCAGTGTTGTAGATAATTAGATATCGCTCTACGACATACTTCATACGACAAACGTCATTAATATTTGTAATGTGTTAGAAAGTAATGTCAACATAACGTATATCTGTCACATGACATAAACTACATAGACGTACGTCAAGTAATCTTTCTCTTTCTAACATGAAATGTTGCTAAGGTACTACTGTATTAAATGTTGTGTATTCTCTCCTCGAACAAGTGACTTTGAATTGTCATCTTTCGTGAACCGAAGTATACATTATAATGGTGTCTTACAATAATTTTTACGTTGAAAATTTTTGATCTCCATTGTACGTATTAACTCAAAATATTACCTTTATTTTATTTGATAACATTGTTGATAAAATTTTAAGGGCAATTTTATATCGGCACAAGTTTCTAACCAACGAACGATTCGAAAATCGCTACATTACCATTAATTTTCGAGAAATAGATTTCCGTAGAGCAAAAATGGAAAAAGAAACAATTCTTCCCTTGAACCCTCGGGAACGAAGTAAATATGTCAATGTAATAATTACCTTCTATTACCTATAATTCAACTAAACTTTTACCAACAATTCCTTTAAGATAACTTCCCTCCGCCTTGTGAAGAAAGAACGAAAATCTCTTTTCAAAAACATCGCCGTCTTAACTCTTACATCTTTGAAACTAGGCTCTCATATGTTCACGGACTATAGCTTATGGTGGTTGTTGGATAAAATAAGATTCTATGGAAAATACACTACACATATTGATAGTATAAAAATATAAATAAAATAAATATATTAGCGGTTAATATAATTGTTTTTAGCTCCACAAATGGTTGGACTAAATGTAAATGGAGCAGGTTTTGTTGCAGAATTGATACGTGGAGTGGTAAAAGCTTTCACACCCATAGGAAAAACACTGGATATTGATACAGTGGCGTGTTTGCCTGATCCTATACCACCTGATACAGATAAATATTTCCAAATTGGTGAGAGAAAAAAACTAGATATTTATGAAACATTGGAGACATTAAAAGCCTGGCTATAGGCGTTTAACATGGGAAATCAGTTCTTCTTGCGCAGTTCCCAAATTATTTTAGACAAAAATACTTCAAATAAATGTTGTAGAGAATTAAATTCTGCATCCAAATTAGTAATAAGATTTTATTTTGACATTTCATGACCGAGAAAATCATTTTTTTTTAAGATTGCTGATTTATAGCGATAGCCATAGAACTCAAACAAAATTAACAACAATTGTATGACATCTTAACTATTAAAAAAAAGTTTGTGTGTTATGATTTTCATTCAATAACATATTTCTTTGGAAGTATGGAACAGTTTTCTCATGAAGGTTATAAAATGGTGTTACTCTGGACAAATTTTGTTTGTTCCATGGCTATCGCTATAAATCAACCTATATATACAGGTGTTATTGTGGGATATTTTAATGGACCCAGCAAATATCTCGCTTTTTTATTAAGTTAGTAATTTCTTCCATATAAAATGATTTATACAGCAACATGTAAGCTACTTAATGACGGATGTACATTTATGATACCACTTCCGGTTTATTAGTAATTAATATCAACTTTGAAATTTCAAATATTTTTTTACAAATTTGAAAAGTACACCAAATTTGCTTTACAATCATGTAAAATATTCCATAATGTTACATTATTAAAAAGTAAAATGGCGGGCACTTTTTTATACACCTAGTCGAAAAGAGAATAGTGAGCCATGACTGTGGCTTGAAATAAAACAATTAACTAAAACAATTGTAACACGGTAAATGTCAACCTGTAAATAATAATAATAGTCTTTGTTTCTTAATAATTTATAAATTCTCAAAATAAATTTTTGTCAGGTGTTATCCTCGTATTATGCTGGCTACTCGCAATAGTAGAACCTTATGGATTACGTCTTCGAATGTATGTTCTTAACTACTACTACCCAGGAAGAGCCCGAGAAAGAGCCGTATGGCTATACAACCACATACTTCGAAATCGTACGAGTTTTTTGAAATTCGCTCGGCGTCTACTTAAAAGAAAATTTCTTGGACAAAGTGGCGGAAAGGATACTAAAATAACTTGCAAAGAACTTCTACGAGCAAAAATCGAGTCAGTAAATATTAGATTGTATAAGTATTATTCGTATAACACGGTACTTTTACAACACGGATTCACTCCAACATTTAACCATTGACTTTATAATTATACAACATTATATAGGCTGACACTGAAAAACAGGCCACTCAAAATAACTTTTTTATTTATAATTTATAATGTAATTCTCATTAAATATTTGTACACTAGGCTTAGTGGCAAATGGGGCATCCTATATATTTTTATATATATGATATCTACGATATTCTTGAAGTTGTGATTTATCTAAGATTCGATATTTTGTTACAAAAAAATCTGATGTTACATAAATAAATAATAAATATATCATCACGGCATAGTACCCATTGCTGGGTGTGCCAATCTGCTTTGTTCGCAGATATCGGTAAATGATGAAATATCTGTAGCGAGTGGGCGCTTACCAGGCGTCATCTCACGGGCACTCATTGCTAGTCGGGATCGAACCCGGGTCATAATTAAAGAATTTAACATTTCTTGTACTTACAAATAATTCATATTGTATCTATTCTTTCGTTCTATGAGGAATTTTCTCATACTCTTCTAATATATTCAAAATTCTTTAGGATGATCACGCTAGAATGAACCAGCATTTATCTCTGTTATTAAGCGAGATAGCGATTATCTTCAAATAAACAAATTTACTATAGACAATATGGGCAATAAGATGTCGTATCAAGAAGCGTTCTGTTACTTCCGGTTCCGGAGTATATGGTTCCAACTTTGAAATTTCAAATAGAACATACTATATTTTTCTATATTCCTGAAAATTACACAAAATTCGCTTTACAATGATAATAAACAAATAGGACGTTGTATTATTAAAAAGTAAAATGGCGGACGTTTGAAATATCGTACAAAATAAGTCAAGGAAGTGTGGAATTTTGTTTTATTGAATTTGTTGCATAGGTTACGTCACCACGTAAATACCTCATTTCCACGGCAGTCACTCTCTTTTTATGCTTTTCCGTCCATGCCCAGCATTCGCTTCCATACATCAAAGCAGGCACTAGCACTCCATTATATACACTTAACCGAGCATCCCTTGATACGTTAACGTTTCGTGCAAGCGTACCCAGAGCACCCATCACTCTCCTTTCTATCTCTCGATCAATTCGACCATTTCTCGACATCATGCTACCCAAATATACAAACTCATTTACCTGCTCCAGTTTCACTCCACCCACTAACACATTGCACTCAGTCACCATTTTTTTTTCTTAAATAAAAATTCACTTCAAAAATATCGTTGAATTCGTATCGTTGAAATATAAAAGATAATTTTATTTCCGAATAAATATGCAAAGAGAATTAAAAAATAATTATAAGTAATAAAGTTATTTTGAGTGGCCCGTTTTTCAATATCAACTGTATAGTCAATACTCTAACTGCCTGTTTAAAACGAAAAGTATAGCATCGTTAAAAACTATTAACTAAAGCTAATAATAATACACTCCACAATAAATTATCTCATTCATAACATTTGGTTTAGAAATTTACTAATATTGTAGACATCCATGCCTTCGACTTATTTGCAAACCTTGTCTTGGAAGCGATAAACAAAATGCTTGCGTACTCTGTGGAGAAGTTTTCCGCGAAAACGACGAAAAGAAACCTATCCGTTGTGCTACGCCAGGCTGTCCAGGTCTTTTCTGCGAACCCTGCTATACAGATCTTCAAAATACTTGCACCATCTGTAAGGACCCCATACAATATGGAGATCTATCAGACCTAGACGAAGAAAAGTAATAGTTTCTTTTACAAAATTTATTTTTATTAAGTTCATTTCATGTTTTATACATTAGAGATTCTTCAGAAGATGAAAATTCAGCGAAATATAAAAGAAGACAATCTTCTAAAGAACAGAAGAAAGCAGAAAATAATTTGTTTACTATATTACCGTATAATGAAGAAAATCAAAGTGAATTTAATGCTACCACAGAAACAGAAGAAAGTAAAGATGAAACGAAAGATGAAACAGAAACAGAACAAAGCCAAATAGTAACAGATGAAGATCAGTCACAAACAAAAGACACTCCAAAATCAAAATCTTCAGTTACCACACCTAGATCTTCAGCTGGATCAGATATCTTCATACAGATATCTTCATCCGATTCAGAATACGATTACAGTAGCGACGTATCTACAGAATATTCATATTCTTACCAATACACCAAAGATTATTCCGAAGATCACTTTACTCCTCGAACATTATTCGCTGATGTTGAAAAACAAAAAATAGCAGATTATGTTTCCATGGATACATTCCAAGATTATTTATTCCCTCCTGAAGAAGAAAGTACAATAGCTGAAGAAAAACGAAAACGAATCATCCGGCACGAATCTTCAGATGAAGAAAGAGCTTTAGAAAGAAAGAAAAGAAAGTCTCAAAAAAAGAAAAAAGAATATTCGAAATTATTTTCTAGTTCAGACACAGATGAAACAGACGAGGAACCAATACAAAATGAAGGATCTGAAGTAAATGAATATGTTTTACAATATAGAAAATCAATGAAACGAAAAGTAAAAAAATGGCTAGACGGAAAAAATATGTTTGTGACCGAAAAAAAATCGAAAGAAGAACTCATTCCATTATTGCAACTTCAACAAATTGAAAAATCAAGTAGTTCAAGATATTCGGACACAACCCTTATACCACTAAAAGAATCTTTTACTAAATCAGAAACAACATTGTCGGAAACATCTAAAACAGGAGATAATGAAACAACTGTTACCTTCTCAACAAATACGAATTTAAGAAAAAACTTACTACCAAATAGACGATACGAAGAAGTAACGAAATCAACAACATCAGTAACATCAAGTTTAGATACAGCTAGAACTATGAACATGAATTCTAAAGCAAATAAGTTGTTTCGTAATTTAAAGTATGAAGAAATTAATGAAGAACTAGATACTTCACAAGACACTACTTTAAGTACAAGCAGAACAAGTTCATCTGAAATGACCTTGAGGCGAAGAAGACCACAAAGTTCTACTACTACTACTACTTCGGTGGATGAAATATCATCAGAGAATACTGAAGAAAGTTCGAGAAGATATAAGGATAAAGTTCATAGTTACTATAAATCTCTTCCTATTCCTAAAGATTATAGTAAAACTCAAACTAAGCAAAATTAGAAGAGGTCACACATTTCTAAAACAACTTTAATATTAATCATAAAATAAGAGCTGCATTATGTATTAGTATAGTAATAAAATAAAAACTATTACTTTAATATCGTTATGTACAGACTTTTGATCGCGACACCAGAACATAGGACTTTAACATGTAACATCTGCTTCCCTAATTATTTTAGGTAAAAAAACTTCAAACAAAAGTTGTAGAGCATAAAATTCTACATCAGAATTAATAAATATAATTAATTTTGTATGCTCTATAACGGCAGAAATTAGGTATGAAAATATCGAAAATCACCCCAAGTATAGCAATAACCATGAAATTGAAACTAAAAATTAACAAATGTGGATTTATTTGTTAAGCTGGGTCAATTTATTTTTACCTCTCGCTAAGAGAGGTATTGGATTGTTTTAAGGTTCCTACAATCCGATTTTAATATTTTTACGATGATGTCTGTATGTGTATGTGTGTGTTTGTGTGTAGGGATGTTGGAAGGACGATTTGTCAAAAACTACAATCTGTGTAACTACGTATTTCTCAATCGGACATTACTGGAAAGAGCTGAAAAGGTGTTGCTAATAATTGGACAAAAATACTGTCAATCCCGACAAAGTATTGGAAACATTTCGAAAATTTAGAGGAGTAGGACAAAATTAGTTGATAGAATGAATTTAAAATAGAAAAATCTAAGTACAAAGAATAATGTAAGTAGAATTTTTGGTGTATACAAGAAATGTTAAAAACAATAGGGCGCGAGCAGTCATGTGACTTTGTTGGCTTTGACAAGCAGATATGGGGGCCCGTGTCAAAATGATAACTAGTAATTATGTACATAGATGTCAGATATCATAATTTTTAATTCTAAATTTAGTGATTTTTTCAATTCCATGTGGTTTATTTTCCTCGACAATTTTGCGACAAATTAACTACGTGAATTTAGAAAATCTTGAAATTTTTAAAGAAAAATAATTGTTGCATGGACGGTTTGGGTGGGTAGGGAACAGATTAAATGATTGCTTGGGCCTTTTGAGCTTCACTGTCTTTTTAAATCTACTGTCTACCTAAATCCGAGTTCTTGTCAGCTGTTTTTATAAAAGTTGCACGACCATACTGTATGTATATATAGCCAATAGCGTATACATACTGTATGTATAAATAGCCACATTCTTATTTTTATTATAAAAATTTACATTCGTATCTTCATAAATAATTACATTTAAAATGTCAATGTGTATCCGTTAATTTATTTAAAAATACGCAACGTAATCAAACAAGTTTGTTCCGGTCGGCAAGGTTTTTATTCATAGTCGCACGGATCGCACGCCTGTCGCGCGCGAACCATCATCATAAAGGAAACATGCGTTTTGTTATTGCTCTGAAAATACATATATAAATACATTTAATAGTAGTTTTAGTGCATTCATTGTTGTAAAATGAAGGTATTAATGATTTTTCTGTGTAAAATAATGCATAAAACTAATGATTATTTTTTAATTGCAGACCAAAGAAACTGAGGACAATGATACCAGCTTCCCAGCGTCGAATTTCACACCTAGAGGTCTAATGGCAGCAATCGACGAGAACTTAGTTGGTAAGTAGTCACTTTACGTCTCTCAAATTCAATCATGATTATGAGATACGAGTAAGTACAATAAAATATATAGGTGTTTCGAAAAATCGATTATATGCCATCCTCATAAATCACCGTATGCTGACCGGGACAGCCGAATATATATTTATTATTATTATTTATTTATTTATTATTTTAATTTTATATTATGTAATTATTTTACTTCATAAAGCTTCAAATAAAAGTTGTAGAGCATAAAATTTTGTATCTGAATCGAGAACAAAACTTAATTTTTAAAAAATCTGATGTAGACACCACACCGACTTCCTTGTACGATTATTAAACTATACATATTTTTTTAATAAATAAATTACAAAATATTAATTTTAACTTTAAAACAGTAAGATATATAGCGACCATAAAGGAAGTTATTAAAGAGAGTTTTGATTACAACAAAGAAATATTTGATTACAGCAATGAATATGACTAATTTCACAATAAAAATATAATATTTGTTATTGTACGAATCATAAAATTGCACGTATTTAACGTAATTTGACATGAACATTTTTTTTATGTTTTTCTCCTAATCCATAGCAAGCTTCCTTTACTTATGTACAAGGAAGTAAAAAACAATGCCCCTTAAAAAAAGTACTGCACTGGAATAAATAAATATATCTGCTTTGTACGCATCTGTTGTTAAAAATATAAACTAATTAATACCTGTGCCACGAAGCCACGCTACAACTTGCGTAATCGCAACGTTTTTACGACGAATTTTTGTGTGTGATCATCAGATTTTTGTCTGTGAAACCAGAAATATTTTGATTTACAATTTGAAAATGAATATTCCTATGAATTATTTTGTGGAGAATCGATTGGTGTAATTTTTAGGTGTGTATATATTCTCATTTTTGGGTTACTGGTGTGATGATTGGAAAAGGTCTAATGTACGGTTTAAAAATTTGGAGATATTTAATTTTAAATTTTTTTTATGTTTTTTTCTGTTATATGTGTATTATTTTTGTTACAGATCGTAGTTGGCGTCTTTGGAGCAGATGAAACGGAGCACCCAATTTTGCAAGAAGCACCAAAGGTCAGTCTATTTTGAGTTTAATACCTACATATATTGAAAATATTTTATACGTAAATGTTGAAGCATGCATTAGATATGTCTATGAATTTTTCTTTTATAATACGAGCCCAACCCCAAATGTATTCGTACCCCCTGAAATAAATAAATTAACAGCAATAAAAAAGATTTTTTTAGGCTACAATAGTTAAGACTATATTTGGGCATTTTTTTATTTTATGTATTAATAAAGTGTACTGAATTTAAATACAGTGTTATTAACTAAATTTCTCATTTAAACAATAATCTACGGGCAAATATATGACAAAAAACAAGTCCCAAAATTTTTCAATGTATTCAAATTCTATGCACTCGACTAAGTTAGGACATTCCATTTTAAAACGATGCTCCTTGTTGACAATACTTTCGCTATAACGTAAGTTTATTTATTAATTCAGATATATTACCTCGATTCATAGCCGTACAAATAACGTTAATATCTGTCAGGGTCACTGACACTGACATTGTGTCAGTATCTTATTTTTCACATATTTGATTTTACATTTGCTAATAAACTTACTAGTTGACTTATTTTTGAATTTTGAATAGTTTTACTATAACATATTTTTATAATAATAAAATAACAGTAATATCTTATACGAGCCCAACCCCAAATGTATTCGTATTCTCTGAAAAAATATATTAACAGCAAGAAGAAATATATTTTTAGATTATAACTGCGCCTGACAATTCACTCTTGGGCCCTTTCCTTTTCTTTAGTTTTAAGTTGCGCCTTTACGCATATTTATATTCGCGCCTTGCCATCCATAGACGCTAGTTTCTATGGCGTGGCCCATTATAAGTTTCAGCTGATTTAAAGTTCGCACCTAGAAGTCCTCCTAACGTGAGGCAAACTTAAAGCCCTTCTAACGTGAGGCAAACTTAAAGCCCTCCTAACGTGAGGCAACCTAAAGCCCTCCTAACGTGAGGCAATTTTAAATTTTCAGACTTTGAAAATTGTGCCATTATATTGCAATATGGATAAATAAATAAATATTTGATACAGAGAAATAAATAAACACACACACACTTACACACACACACAATTATGTACTAATTATGTTTCAGTATGAATTCAAGATGGACCGAAAACCACTGTCAAGGATGAATGAAAAAATATGTGAAAAATAATATAATACAATAATTTTATTCTTACAGGAAGAAATACTCTAAACCCTCTACTGTAAAGAAATGAGTCTATCATTTATCCTTGTTATAAATATGTATGTATTGCTATATCTCGATGTAACGGCACCTCACATAAATAAATACCTTAAATAAAGATACACAATACAATCACAAAATAATAGTAAATTAAAATAATGGCATGATTTTCAAAGTCTCTGCGCCCAAAATCAGTTCGCGAGTACGTAATAAATTATATTGGGTAGTTAACAATTAATTAATTAGAATATTTTTCATCCTATTTGTTTTTCGTTTGAATTAATAACAACAAAATTATTAATTAATAAATTGGGTCCTCCATTCTAGTAACAAATAATTTGTATTAAAAATAGACCGTAAAACGTTATGATAGGACATAGGGACTGTATAATTTTAGACATTTTCATAATTAATTTCTACCGTTACAAGGCACACAACATTAATTGTTTATTGATTCAGATGCAGAATTTTATGCCCTACAACTTTTATTTGAAGTTTTTTTTTTACCTAAATAATTTGGGAAGCAGGAAATTATGAAAGTCTGATATTATATAAAGTCCTATGATCGGCTGTGCCGGTACTCAGAAAAAGAGAAGTTTTCCTTTCGTTAAATTTGTAAATCGAAGAGGGCACTGGTTTTATAGTTTTTATATGAATGTCACCATCAAATTTTTAATATTTAATAAATTTAATTGGGCCCAAACTTCCTCGCCAGGATACTAATTTCCAGAAAAATTATTCACTACTTTTATAAACAAAATATACATTTCATGTTCACAAATCAAATATTTAATTCTTTGAAGTTTACCGCCTATTCCTGGAATATCAATTTTGTTAGCGAGTATTGTTATTACGTCGCAAAACGGTAATAGTAACATTTTACAACTGATTAAGAAATTTGTTAGCGAACGTGTAGCAAACACTTTTAGCTAACAACGTTTGTTTCAGTGTGGACCCGGCTTAAAATAGAAATTGTTTAACCGGCTTTGATCTCTTATAGTTCTCGAGATAGCAATGGTGGCCCATTTAAAATGAACATTTTTTTTAAGTAGAGCCCCTCTAATATTATTTTAAGGCAATATACTATTAGTTTATTTGCGTTTTAAAGTTTTAATTTAACAGTTTCAATTTGTGCTTTAAACTTATTAAATTGTAGTTTACTTGCATTTTAAAGTATTAGTTTGCAATTTTAACTTATTAAATTGTAATTACACATACTTGCTTATGCATTAATTTTAATTTTTCAAGAAAATCTGTGTAGAGCTTCCAGTAAAGTACCACTTCCGGTTTATCAATCTAAGAAAAAAATCTGTCATTTTCATTAATATAAAATTAAATTAAATACAAAATTTGAAAAGTTAAGGATTATATCATAATACATTTTTCACGAAAATCTGTTCAGAGCTTCAAGTAAAGTATCACTTCCGGTTTATCAATTTTAGTCAAAATGTAATATGTTGTCCCCCTTGGTATAAAAGTCTTCAATACCAAAATTGAAAAGTTTTGGATTATATTTTAATATAGTTCTTTATGAATAACTGGTACGGGCGTCAAGTAAAGTATCTCTTCCGGTTTATTAATTTCAGTCAAAATATAATATGTTGTTTCCCTTGATGTAGAAGTCTCGAATACTAAAATTGAAAAGTTTTGGATTATATTTTAATACAGTTCTTGATTAAAAACTCTTATGGGCTTCAAGTAAAGTAACACTTCCGGTTTATCAATTTTAATGAAAATCTAATATATTGTGCCCCTTGGTATAAAAGTCTTTAATACCAAAATTGAGAAGGTTTTGATTATATTTTAATATAATTCTTTATGAATAACTGTTACGGGTTTCAAGTAAAGTATCACTTCCGGTTTATTAATTTTAGTCAAAATCTAATATGTTGTGCCCCTTGGTATAAAAGTTTTATATACTAAAATTGAAAAGTTTTGGATAAAAAATTTAATATAGTTTTTTATTAAAAACTCTTAAGGGCTTCAAGTAAAGTATCACTTCCGGTTTTTCAATTTTATTCAAAATTTAATATGTTGTTTCTCTTGATATAAAACTCTTAAATACTAAAATTGAAAATTTTTGGATTAAATTTTAAAATAGTTCTTCATTAAAAACTATTATGGGCTTCAAGTAAAGTATCACTTCCGGTTCAGAAATTTGAGGGAAAATTTAATATATTGTTCCACTTGAAATAAAAGTTTTAGATACTAAAATTGAAACGTTTTGGATTAAATTATAATATAGTTCTTCACTAAAAGCTAGTATGGGCTTCAAGTAAAGTACCACTTCCGGTTTATCAATTTTAGTCAAAATTTAATATGTTGTTTCCCTTGATATAAAAGTCTTAAATATTAAAATTGAAAATTTTTGGATTAAATTTTAATATAGTTCTTCATTAAAAACTATTATGGGCTTCAAGTAAAGTATCACTTCCGGTTTATCAATTTTAGTCAAAATCTAATTTGTTATTTCTGTTGATATAAAAGTCTTAAATAATAAAATTGAAAATATTTGATTAATTTTTAATTTCTTCATTAAAAACTAGTACGGGTTTCAAGGAAAGTATCACTTCCGGTTACCCAATATTACCCAAAATTTTTATATGAATTCAGAAATATTAAATACGGAAAATAGAAATTTTTGGAAATTGGATATAAGAGTTATCGTGGAAGAAAAAATCGTCAGGCACACAGACATCATTGTAAAAATAGTAAAAACGTGGAGCCCCCAATTCGTGCTTATTCACTGAAATCTTACTATCGACTTTTTGGACCGAAAATATTACATCCTTTACCCACGGTTTGGCGGGAGGTAGATATAGAATACTTGTACCTTTCCCGAGATATTTAAATAGTTTTTATATCTATGTTTACGTATGAAAATACTAGATTTGAACCCAAGTTAGTTTATTTTTTAAACAACTACTAAACCATTTTTCCACATATACAAATAGGTTATCATTGCCGTAGAGGTATCTTTTACCGTTCCCGATATTAATTTTTTTATAGTTTTTCCTATAAAAATACATTATATCCCTGACTACAAGTTTTCCAACAAAAATTACAGTAAAAAGAAGAGTCCATTAAAATGAAATAGTTATATATTTCGCTCTCTGTCTTACAAAAAATAAATATTTGCGAGTAAGTGTACACTCCTGTTCGTTGTTATTCTATGTCATGTTATCTCTGTCTTACAACATATATATCATATACATTGTAAGACAGAGACAACGTACCATAGAATAACAACAAACAGGAGTGTACACTTACTCGCAAATATTTATTTTTTATAAGACAGAGAGCGAAATATATAACTATTTCATTTTAATGGACTCTTCTTTTTACTGTAATTTTTGTTGGGAAACATAGTGTTAAGTCTGCAGCATATCTCGGTCACAAATAATTTTAGTCAGGGATATAGTGTATTTTTGTAGGAAAAACTATAAAAAATTAATATTTCGGGAACGGCAAAAGACATCCATATTTTTTTCAAATATAAACACAAAAAGATTAACCGTATTTGTATATATGGAAAAATGGTGAAGTAGTTACTTAAAAAAATAAACGAACACGGGTTCAAATCTGGTATTTTTATAAGTAAACGTATGTAAAAACTATTTAGTATCTAGGAAACGGTACAAGTATCCTCTATTTACCTCCCACCATACCATAGGTAAGGCAGGTAATGTTTTCGGTCGAAAAATTCGATAGTGAATTTTCAGTGAATAAGCACGAATTAGGGGCTCCACGCCACGTTTTTACAATGACGTCTGATTGACGATTTTTTTCCCACGATAACTGTTATATCGAACATTTCTATTTCTCGTATTTAAGCTTAATGAATGCATATAAAGAGTTGATTAGATTTCGGGTAATACCGGACAACCGGAAGTGATACTTTACTTGAAGCCCATAACAGTTTTTAATGAAGAACTATATTAAAATATAATCTAATTTTTTTCAATTTTAGTATTTAGGACTTTTATATCAAGGGGAACAACATATTAAATTTTTGACTGAAATTGACAACCCGGAAATGGTACTTTACTTGAAGCCCGTAACAGTTTTTCATGAAGAACTATATTAAAACATATTCTAAAAATTTTCAATTTTAGTATTTAGGAATTTTATATCAAGAGGAACAACATATTCAATTTCGACTGAAATTGACAAACCGGAAGTGATACTTTACTTGAAGCCCATAACAGTTTTCCATGAAGAACTATATTAAAATATAATCCAAAACTTTTCAATTTTAGTATTTAAGACTTTTATATCAAGGGGAACAACATATTCAATTTCGACTGAAATTGACAAACCGGAAGTGATACTTTACTTGAAGCCCGTAACAGTTTTGCATGAAGAACTATATTAAAATATAATCCAAAACTTTTCAATTTTAGTATTTAAGACTTTTATATCAAGGGGAACAACATACTATATTTTGACTAAAATTGACAAACCGGACGTGATACTTTACTTGAAGCCCGTAACAGTTTTTCATGAAGAACTATATTAAAATATAATATAAAAATTTTCAATTTTAGTATTTAAGACTTTTATAACAAGGGGAACAAAATATTAGATTTTAACTGAAATTGACAAACCGGAAGTGGTACTTTACTTGAAGTTGTTAACAGTTTTTATGAATAAAATAATAGTTTTTAATGAAAAACTATATTAAAATATAATCCAAAACTTTTCAGTTTTAGTATTTAAGACTTTTATATCAAGAGAAACAACATATTAAATTTTGACTAAAATTGATAAACCGGAAGTGATCTTTTACCGTTCCCGAGATATTCATTTTTTTATAGTTTTCCCTATAAAAATACATTATATCCCTGACTACAAGTTGTCCCCGAGATCCGGAACTTTTGTCACCCACACACACAGACACACATACAGACACACACATATACATACATACAGACATCATCGTAAAAATGGTAAAATTGTATTATATGTTTATTCACTAAAAACTCATCATTGAATTTTTTGACCAAAGACAATACGAGTACCTTCCTTACATAAAGGTGACGGAAGGTAAAAACTATGCCATCCTCATACAATCACCGTCTGGTGACCGGGACAGCCGAACATAGAACTTTAACATGTAACTTTTGCAATTTCCTGTTTCCCTAATTATTTTACGTCATAAAGCTTCAAATAAAAGTTGTAGAGCATAAAATTTTGTATCTGAATCGGGAACAAAAATTAATTTTAAAATGACAAAAATCACCCCAAAAGCCATGATATTGAAACAAAAATTAACAAATGTTTGACACTTTACCTGTCATGTTAAATTAGTTTATTTTTATTATTGTTTATAATTTTTGTTTATCTGAACAAAAATCTAATTAAATTGATCAGAAATTACAAATAATACCTAATAAAAATAAACTAGCGTAATTTAACAGATAAACTGTTAAACATTTATGATTTTTTTTGTTAAAAAACCATGGCTATCCGTATTTTTTACGTAAAATAATTCGGGAAGCTGGAAATTGCGAAAGTATTAACATACATTTAAAAATACTAATATTTTTTTTTTGTTAAATATTTCCTTTGTCATACCTTAATATTTTTCATATACTTTTAGGAATTCTTGTAATTCCCTAAGTAATACCAAATTTATTCGGTAACACATGGAATTTCCAGGATTCTGTTATACCTAGTTGTGTGTTGTGTACAAAATCCATATTTTTATATATCATAAAGGTATATTACCTGGATCAAATTAAAGAATATTTTATATTATTTAGTTAAAAAACACTTTTTCAATAGAATACCCAATATTTTTCTGTAATACATATAAAATACTTCAAAAATAATATTTTTTTAAATATTTTCTTTGTCATACTAATTTTGTTTCAAGTAATACCCCTATTTCTTTAAGACCAGTAACACTTGGTAGGATAAAAATATTTTTCTACGAATTTCAAATAAATTTAATATACTTAAATAAAATAAATTCTCAATATCTACTGTGCATGTTCATTATTATTGATTTTTGATCACACGTTACCATGCCTGTCGAAACGATTTTTTAGCCAAGTATATCTACTCGTATATAGTGTTAAGTGCAGTATAAAAAACAATGCCCCTTAAAAAAAGTACTGCACTGGAATAAATAAATATTTCTGCTTTGTACGCATCTGTTGTTAAAAATATAAACTAATTAATACCTGTGCCACGAAGCCACGCTACAACTTGCGTAATCGCAACGTTTTTACGACGAATTTTTGTGTGTGATCATCAGATTTTTGTCTGTAAAACATGAAATATTTTGATTTACAATCTGAAAATGAGTATTCTTATGAATTATTTTGTGGAGAATCGATTGGTGTAATATTTAGGTGTGTATATATTCTCATTTTTGGGTTACTGGTGTGATGATTGGAAAAGGTCTAATGTACGGTTTAAAAATTTGGAGTTATATTTAATTTTAAAATTTCTTTATGTTTTTTTCTGTTATATGTGTATTATTTTTGTTACAGATCGTAGTTGGCGTCTTTGGAGCAGCTGAAACGGAGCACACAATTTTGCAAGAAGCACCAAAGGTCAGTCTATTTTCAGTTTAATACCTACATATATTGAAAATATTTTATACGTAAATGTTGAAGCATGCATTAGATATGTCTATGAATTTTTCTCTTATAATAAGAGCCCAACCCCAAATGATTTCGTACCCCCTGAAATAAATAAATTAACAGCAATAAAAAATATTTTTTTAGGTTACAATAATTAAGACTATATTTGGGCATTTTTTTAATTTTATGTATTAATAAAGTGTACTGAATTTAAATACAGTGTTATAAACTACATTTCTCATTTAAACAATAATCTACGGGCAAATATATGACAAAAAACAAGTCCCAAAATTTTTCGTTACAACAGTAAATAATACAATATTTATGTTTATCTATAAACCTGTGGGTAAAGTTAACTAACAATATACTCAAATAGTTGCCATCTTAAATTTTATTACTTTAATAAAAATTATTTGCGAATTATTAAAGTCGAAAACGTTTGTCACATGCAGACAATGGTTTATTTGCAAATAAATTATTATTAAACCTAAGAAATTTTATTATAAGCAATGTATTCAAATTCTATACACTTTATTAATACACCATATAAAATTTGTTGAATTTATATATATTATATATATTTTGTTATTATCAGATTTATTATCAATTACAATAAACACGTAGAGATAACATTTAAAAATTGTCTAGCAACAAATAATTGAAAAAAACGTTTCAACTTTAATCAATTAATTATGTGATTATTACGAACTATTTTTTGGAATTAGTATCTTATATACCGGATGATGGCGGTTAGGGGTGAACATGGGATTTAGTTTTATACAATTTCCTGTTCTCCTGTTCATTTTACTGCAACAACTGTGCAGTCTAAACTTTTTCAGAATTATAAGTTGCATACAAAATTGATTTCATATTACCTTCCGTCGTCTAAGGAAGGTATTCATACCCTCTGAAAAAAATATATTAACAGCGAGAAGAAATAAATGTTTAGATTACAATAGTTAATACTGTATTTGGGCAATTTTTTATTTTATGTATTAATAAAGTGTACTGAATTTAAGTATAATGTTATTACTTAAATATATCAATTTAACAATAATCACCGGGCAAATATATGACAACAGACACGTGCTATTTTTTTTAGGTCCACCAGTAAATAATACAATATTTATGTTAGTATTATTCATAAAACTGAGGATAAAGGAAACTGAAAATATTTTTAATTAATTACTATATTAATTATTTGTTTTGTAAAATTATTTGCAAAGTGATATTTATTTATTAAAGTACCACCTACAATTATATTAAATACAAGAATAAATAAACTACTCGATGCTATGATTATTTCTCCAAATCAAGAAATTTTGATATGGTGTATTAATAAAGTGTATGGAACTTGAATACATTGCTTATAATAAAATTTCTTAGGTTTAATAATAATTTATTTGGAAATAAACCATTGTCTGCATGTGACAAATGTTTTCGTCTTTAATAATTCGGAAATAATTTTTATTAAAGTTATAAAATTTAACATGAATATTGTATTATTTACTGTTGGAACGAAAAATTTATATTTTATTACTATTAATATATTTATTTCAGAGGGTACGAATACATTTGGTGTTTGGCTCGTAGAAATTGTTTGCCCATTTAATTGTCTTTGTAACTCTTATAAGTCTCGAGAGAACAATGGTAGCCCATTTAAAATGAACACCTATATAATGTTAAAAGTATAAGTGCAAAATACGAAGACAAGACAACTGCGCCTGATAATTCACTCTTGGGCCCTTTCCTTTTCTTTAGTTTTAAGTTGCGCCTTTACGCATATTTATATTTGTTTGCGCCTTGCCATCCATAGACGCTAGTTACTATGGCATGGCCCATTATAATTTTCAGCTGATTTAAAGTTCGCACCTAGAAGTCCTCCTAACGTGAGGCAAACTTAAAGCCCTCCTAACGTGAGGCAACCTAAAGCCCTCCTAACGTGAGGCAACCTAAAGCTCTTCTAACGTGAGGCAACCTAAAGCCCTCCTAACGTGAGGCAATTTTAAATTTTCAGACTTTGAAAATTGTGCCATTATATTGCAATACGGATAAATAAATAAATATTTGATACAGAGAAATAAACACACACACACACACAATTATGTACTATTTAGGTTTCAGTATGAATTCAAGATGGACCGAAAACCATTGTCAAGGATGAATGGAAAAATATGTGAAAAATAATATAATACAATAATTTTATTCTTATAGGAAGAAATACTCTAAACCCTGTACTGTGAAGAAATGAGTCTACCATTTATCCTTGTTATAAATATGTATGTTTTGCCATATCTCGATGTAACGGCACCTCACATAAATAAAGATCATAAATAAAGATACACAATACAATCACAAAATAATAGTAAATTAAAATAATGGCATGATTTTCAAAGTCTCTGCGCCCAAAATCAGTTCGCGAGTACGTAATAAATTATATTGGGTAGTTAACAATTAATTAATTAGAATATTTTTCATCCTATTTGTTTTTCGTTTGAATTAATAACAACAAAATTATTAATTAATAAATTGGGTCCTCCATTCTAGTAACAAATAATTTGTATTAAAAATAGACCGTAAAACGTTATGATAGGACATAGGGACTGTATAATTTTAGACATTTTCATAATTAATTTCTACCGTTACAAGGCACACAACATTAATTGTTTATTGATTCAGATGCAGAATTTTATGCCGTACAACTTTTATTGGAAGTTTTCTAAATAAATAGGGAAGCAGGAAATTATGAAAGTCTGAAATTATATAAAGTCCTATGATCGGCTGTGTCGGTACTCAGAAAAAGAGAAGTTTTCCTTTCGTTAAATTTGTAAATCGAAGAGGGCACTGGTTTCAAAGTTTTTATATGAATGTCACCATCAAATTTTTAATATTTAATAAATTTAATTGGGCCCAAACTTCCTCGCCAGGATACTAATTTCCAGAAAAATTATTCACTACTTTTATAAACAAAATATACATTTCATGTTCACAAATCAAATATTTAATTCTTTGAAGTTTACCGCCTATTCCTGGAATATCAATTTTGTTAGCGAGTATTGTTATTACGTCGCAAAACGGTAATAGTAACATTTTACAACTGATTAAGAAATTTGTTAGCGAACGTGTAGCAAACACTTTTAGCTAACAACGTTCGTTTCAGTGTGGACCCGGCTTAAAATAGAAATTGTATGCCCATTTAACTGTCTTTGATCTCTTATAGTTCTCGAGATAGCAATGGTGGCCCATTTAAAATGAACATTTTTTTTAAGTAGAGCCCCTCTAATATTATTTTAACCCAATATACTATTAGTTTATTTGCGTTTTAAAGTTTTAATTTAACAGTTTCAATTTGTGTTTTAAACTTATTAAATTGTAGTTTACTTGCATTTTAAAGTATTTATTTTGCAATTTTAACTTATTATATTGTAATTAGACACATACTTGTTTTTGCGTTAATTTTAATTTTTCAAGAAAATCTGTTTAGAGCTTCCAGTAAAGTACCACTTCCGGTTTATCAATCTTAGAAAAAATCTGTCATTTTCATTAATATAAAATTAAATTAAATACTAAATTTGAAAAGTTTAGGATTATATCATAATACATTTTCACGAAAATCTGTTCAGAGCTTTAAGTAAAGTATCACTTCCGGTTTATCAATTTTAGTCAAAATGTAATATGTTGTCCCCCTTGGTATAAAAGTCTTCAATACCAAAATTGAAAAGTTTTGGATTATATTTTAATATAGTTCTTTATGAATACCGCATCCGGATCACAATAATAGTTAGGAAACAATCATCCTTCGCCACACATTCCTATCTAAGCAGACTTCTTTCGCCTCGGCCACACTCATAATCGCATTCATACATGCTCTTCTTCTCCTCACACTTGGAAACGCTCTCTCTTTAAGCACCCTACCAATCACATCCATCCACTTACACACTGGTCGGCCACGCAATCGAAAACCCTCAACTTCACCAAGATATATACGCTTAACAAGCCGTTCACTCGCCATTCTCTCCACATGCCCAAACTATCTCAACTGACTCCACACCAACTCTCTTAATCACATTGTTCCTAACCATACATTCTTCATACACCAAATTATTCCTCACGTGATCCCGTCTGACATACCCACATACACCACGTAAATACCTCATTTCCACGGCAGTCACTCTTTTTTATGCTTCTCCGTCCATGCCCAGCATTCGCTTCCATACATCAAAGCAGGCACTAGCACTCCATTATATACACTCAACCGAGCATCCCTTGATACGTTAACATTTCGTGCAAACGTACCCAGAGCACCCATTACCTTACATCCCGCACTCACTCTCCTTTCTATCTCGATCAATTCGACCATCTCTCGACATCATGCTACCCAAATATACAAACTCATTTACCTGCTCCAGTTTCACTCCATCCACCAACACATTGCACTCAGTCACCAATTTACTTCTTTCAAATACTAACACTTTGGATTTATCAACATTCAACATCAGATTCATACTTCTTCCAACTTCATGTATTCTCTCTATCATTCTCCTGAGTTGCTCTTCATTTTCTCCTAAAACAACTACATCATCAGCATACGCTAACGCAGGCACTACACTTTCACCAATATGTACACCATCCATTTCATTCAAAGCTCTCCGCAATAACACATCCATATACAAGTTGAACAACCACGGAGACATACCACAGCCCTGTTTCACACCAACATTTATACGAAACCAATCACTCAACCTACCATCTATTATCACAGCAGCCTCACTACCCTCATACAACGCTCGAATCGCTCCCAACCAGTTTCCATTCACACCGTACTCTCTGAGTACATCCCACAAAGTATCTCGAAGAACGCTATCATACGCCTTCTTTAAATCGAGAAAGCCACAGAACACCTTCTTGTTCTTGTCAAGTGACTTCTCAACAATCATACGAAGAGCAAACAATTGATCGACACATCCCCTCTCAGGCAAAAAACCACCCTGAACGTCACTAATTTTGGAAATAGTTAAGGTTCGCACCTTATGAATTAAAACCTTACCAAAAAGTTTCCCTACTACACTCAACAAACTTATCGCGCGAAAATTCATACATTCACTCGAACTGCCTTTGCCTTTGAATAATGGGCAAATAACAGCTTTTTTCCAATCTTCAGGAACCACACTACGTTTCAAACAAAATCTAAATAAATAAATTAACCATTCAAAAACTTTCTCTCCTCCATACTTTAACATCTCATTTGTAATCCCATTCAAACCCGCAGCCTTACCATTCCTTACACGCGCCAATGCATCACATACATCACTTTCATCTATATCATAATCATCTTCATTATCATTTTCACTGCCAGTTTTGTTACCATCATCCCTCTCAATCTCACCTCCACACAAACCTTTAAAATACTCGCACCATCTATTCCTCACATCTGATTCATTCCACAATACGTACTTCTCACAGCTTTCACAACTCGACCACTTCTACCCCGCAGTCTCTTCACATTCAACCAAAATAGTCGTTTATTCGTACTAAAATCATTTGTCAACCTTTCACTCAACATGTCATCAAATCGCTTTTTACTTTCTCTCACCACTTGCTTCACCCATTTATTCTTCCTTTTATACTCTAACAAACATTCTTCACGCAAACGCCCAGGCGAAACCTTAACATTTAAAAACTTCAAATATGCTCTCTTTTTCTCAGCAATCGCTTCTTTCACCTGATCATTCCACCATGCATTTCTCGGACAAGAGCCTAATCTGCTTTCACCACAAACTTCTTTTGCACATTTGAGGAGGGAATCCTTAAATTTCATCCAAACTTCATTTATATTACAATCAAAATTAGACTCACATTCGGACAAGGATTCATTCAACCTTTCAACATATTGCATTCTTACATCTTCATTCAAAAGAGCAAATGATTTTATACGGAACTTTTCACCTTCATTCTCCAAAATTTATTCAATCGCATTCGCGATACAACCAAATAATGATCATTCGTACCCAATTCTGCGCCTCGTTTCACACGCGTATCTACTACCATACTCCTCAATCGCTCATCATATATAACGAAGTCAATCACACTACGTTTATTCTGAACCACATTCTCCCAGGTGTATATGTGAGCTAACTTATATTTAAAAATTGATTTCGAAATGAAGAGGTTCCTCTCCAAACAAAATGAAACAATTCTCTCACCATTGCCATTCACACGACAATCACCAAAACGTCCCAATACATTCTCAGATATACTTCGTTTAACACCCACCCATCCATTTAAATCACCACACACTATCACTTTGTCACCCGGATCACACAAATCAATTACGCTGTTTACCGTATTCCAAAACTGATCTTTTTCAAGGTCACTTTCAGACTCTGATGGACCATAAGCTGACACAACGAAGATTCTTATATAGTCTACCTTGAAACTCGCGAAGAAATACAGCCATAACTTCGTATAAACGGTTTCATTCTTTCGCTTACAAGTATACCTACACCATGCTTTGTATATTCATTCTCTCGAACTCCCGACCACAAACAAAATATGTCATCTACTTCTTCCTCACTACGTCCCTTCCTCATTGTCTCACACACAAAATATCTACACTGTACACTCGCATTGCATTCATCAACTCATACTCTTTCCCATTCATACCTCTAACATTCCACGTCCCCAACTTGCACTCATCATACATTCTCCATTTATTCTTCATTTATATAAAATAGAAATGTTAGAAAAGAAATATAGAAAAACGGGTTTTTTTGGTAATAGAAGTCAAAGCAGCTTACCAGGCTCGTCCTTGACTTAAGAAAAATAGAAAGAAAGAGCTTACGTTAGCCTTTTAATTTTACTTCACTTCGCTACCGAAAATCGGTCACTTTAATATGTTTAAGAGTAAGGATTTGTTGTATAATGTTGATGTTATTCTTATTGTTATCGGGTTTGTGCGAACCCACTAAGTGGGACACGCGTGATTTTATGTATGTATGTATGTATGTATGTATGTTCTTTATGAATAACTGGTACGGGCTTCAAGTAAAGTATCACTTCCGGTTTATTAATTTCAGTCAAAATATAATATGTTGTTTCCCTTGATGTAAAAGTCTCGAATACTAAAATTTACAAGTTTTGGATTATATTTAAAGTAGTAAAGTATCACTTCCGGTTTATCAATTTTAGTCAAAATGTAATATGTTGTCCCCCTTGGTATAAAAGTCTTCAATACCAAAATTGAGAAGTTTTGGATTATATTTTAATATAGTTCTTGATTAAAAACTCTTATGGGCTTCAAGTAAAGTATCACTTCCGGTTTATTAATTTCAGTCAAAATCTAATATGTTGTGCCCCTTGGTATAAAAGTCTTCAATACCAAAATTGAAAAGTTTGGGATTATATTTTAATATAGTTTTTGATTAAAAACTCTTATGGGCTTCAAGTAAAGTATCATTTCCGGTTTATCATTTTTAGTCAAAATCTAATATGTTGTTTCGCTTGATGTAAAAGACTTAAATACTAAAATTGAAAAGTTTTGGATTATATTTTTATACAGTTTTTTATTAAAAACTCTTAAGGGCTTCAAGTAAAGTATCACTTCCGGTTTTTCAATTTTAGTCAAAATCTAATATGTTGTTTCCTTTGATATAAAAGTCTTAAATACCAGAATTGAAAAGTTTTGGATTATATTTTAATATAGTTTTTGATTAAAAACTCTTATGGGCTTCAAGTAAAGTATCACTTCCGGTTTATCATTTTTAGTCAAAATATAATATGTTGTTTCCCTTGATGTAAAAGTCTTAAATACTAAAATTGAAAAGTTTTGAATTATATTTTAATACAGTTCTTCATTAAAAACTCTTAAGGTCTTCAAGTAAAGTATCACTTCCGGTTTTTCAATTTTAGTCAAAATCTAATATGTTGTTTCCTTCGATATAAAAGTCTTAAAAACAAAATTTGAAAAGTTTTGGATTATATTTTAATATAGTTCTTGATTAAAAACTCTTATGGGCTTCAAGTAAAGTATCACTTCCGGTTTATTAATTTCAGTCAAAATCTAATATGTTGTGCCCCTTGGTATAAAAGTCTTCAATACCAAAATTGAAAAGTTTGGGATTATATTTTAATATAGTTTTTGATTAAAAACTCTTATGGGCTTCAAGTAAAGTATCATTTCCGGTTTATCATTTTTAGTCAAAATCTAATATGTTGTTTCGCTTGATGTAAAAGACTTAAATACTAAAATTGAAAAGTTTTGGATTATATTTTAATATAGTTTTTGATTAAAAACTCTTATGGTCTTCAAGTAAAGTATCACTTCCGGTTTACCATTTTAGTCAAAATCTAATATGTTGTTTCCCTTGATGTAAAAGTCTTAAATACTAAAATTGAAAAGTTTTGGATTATATTTTAATACAGTTCTTCATTAAAAACTCTTAAGGTCTTCAAGTAAAGTATCACTTCCGGTTTACCATTTTTAGTCAAAATCTAATATATTGTTTCCTTCGATATAAAAGTCTTAAAAACAAAAATTCAAAAGTTTTGGATTATATTTTAATATAGTTCTTGATTAAAAACTCTTATGGGCGTCAAGTAAAGTATCACTTCCGGTTTATCGATTTCAATGAAAATCTAATATATTGTGCCCCTTGGTATAAAAGTCTTCAATACCAAAATTGAGAAGGTTTTGATTATATTTTAATATAGTTCTTTATGAATAACTGTTACGGGCTTCAAGTAAAGTATCACTTCCGGTTTATTAATTTCAGTCAAAATCTAATATGTTGTTCCCCTTGGTATAAAAGTTTTATATACTAAAATTGAAAAGTCTTGAATTAAATTTTAATTTAGTTCTTCATTAAAAACTCTTAAGGGCTTCAAGTAAAGTATCACTTCCGGTTTTTCAATTTTAATCAAAATCTAATATGTTGTTTCCCTTGATGTAAAAATCTTAAATACTAAAATTGAAAATTTTTGGATTAAATTTTAATATAGTTCTGAATTAAAAACTAGTATAGCCATCAAGTGAAGTATCACTTCCGGTTTATCAATTTTAGTCAAAATCTATTTTGTTATTTCCGTTGATAGAAAAGTCTTAAATACTAAAATTGAAAAATTTTGGATTAATTTTTAATTTCTTTTTTAAAAACTAGTACGGGTTTCAAGGAAAGTATCACTTCCCGTTACCCAATATTACCCAAAATCTTTATATGAATTCAGAAATATTAAATACAGAAAATAGAATTTTTTGGAAATTGGATATGAGTTATCGTGGAAGAAAAAATCGTCAGGCACACAGACATCATTGTAAAAATAGTAAAAACGTGGAGCCCCCAATTCGTGCTTATTCACTGAAAACACTATCGACTTTTTGGACCGAAAATATTACATCCTTTACCCACGGTTTGGCGGGAGGTAAATATAGAATACTTGTACCGTTCCCGAGATATTTAAATAGTTTTTATATCTATGTTTACCTATGAAAATACTAGATTTGAACCCGTGTTCGTTTATTTTTTAAACAACTACTTAACCATTTTTCCACATATACAAATAGGTTATCATTGCCGTAGAGGTATCTTTTACCGTTCCCGATATTAATTTTTTTATAGTTTTTCCAATAAAAATACATTATATCCCTGACTACAAGTTTTCCAACAAAAATTACAGTAAAAAGAGGAGTCCATTAAAATGAAATAGTTATATATTTCGCTCTCTGTCTTACAAAAAATAAATATTTGCGAGTAAGTGTACACTCCTGTTCGTTGTTATTCTATGTCATGTTATCTCTGTCTTACAACATATATATCATATACATTGTAAGACAGAGACAACGTGCCATAGAATAACAATGAACAGGATTGTACACTTACTCGCAAATATTTATTTTTTATAAGACAGAGAGCGAAATATATAACTATTTCATTCTAATGAACTCTTCTTTTTACTGTAATTTTTGTTGGGAAACATAGTGTTAAGTCCGCAGCATATCTCGGTGACAAATAATTTTAGTCAGGGATATAGTGTATTTTTGTAGGAAAAACTATAAAAAATTAATATTTCGGGAACGGCAAAAGACATCCATATTTTTTTCAAATATAAACACAAAAAGATTAACGTATTTGTATCTATGGAAAAATGGTGAAGTAGTTGTTTAAAAAATAAACGAACACGGGTTCAAATCTGGTATTTTTATAAGTAAACATATGTAAAAACAATTTAGTATCTAGGAAACGGTACAAGTATCCTCTATTTACCTCCCACCATACCATAGGTAAGGAAGGTAATGTTTTCGGTCAAAAAATTCGATAGTGAATTTTCAGTGAATAAGCACGAATTAGGGGCTCCACGACACGTTTTTACAATGATGTCTGATTGACGATTTTTTTTGCACGATAACTGTTATATCGAACATTTCTATTTTTCGTATTTAAGCCTAATGCATCCATATATAGAGTTGATTAGATTTCAGGTAATACCGGACAACCGGAAGTGATACTTTACTTGAAGCTCATAACAGTTTTTAATGAAGAACTATATTAAAATATAATCTAAATATTTTCAATTTTAAAAATTAGGACTTTTATAGCAAGTGGAACAACATATTAGATTTTGACTGAAATTGACAAACCGGAAGTGATACTTTACTTGAAGGCCGTAACAGTTTTTCATGTAGAACTATATTAAAATATAATCTAAAAAATTTCATTTTCAGTATTTAGGACTTTTATATCAAGGGGAACAACATACTTTATTTTGACTGAAATTGACAAACCGGAAGTGATATTTTACATGAAGCCCGTAACAGTATTTCATGAAGAACTATATTAAAATATCTAAAAAAAATCAATTTTTGTATTTAGGACTTTTATATTAAGGGGAACAAAATAATTTTAACTGAAATTGACAAACCGGAAGTGGTACTTTACTTGAAGCCCATAACAGTTTTGAATGAAAAACTATATTAAAATATAATCCAAAACTTATCAAGAGAAACAACATATTAAATTTTGACTAAAATTGATAAACCGGAAGTGATCTTTTACCGTTCCCGAGATATTAATTTTTTTATAGTTTTCCCTATAAAAATACATTATATCCCTGACTACAAGTTGTCACCGAGATATATGTACTGCGGACTGTACACCATGTTTCTCAACAAAAATCTGTTGTGGCCAGCACAATACCTTCCGTCAATCCTGTGTATAATGTATAAATTCCATACATAATTTTTCTTGCAAAAGATTCTAAATTTCCAGTAAAATTATTTCATAAAAAACTATTCAAATTGCACTTGACATTGACATCTTCTTCTTCTTTAGCTTTTCCCATTTGTTAGGGGTCGCTATTTTTGCGTGTCGTTATCATTCAGTTCCTTTTCTCTCAAGTCTTCCGCAATACAGTCCTTCCATCTTATCTTTGGTCTTCCTCTGTTTCTTCAACATCCTATTACTAAACTATTCATTCTTGTTCCAATATAATTCTTCATTTCTCCTCATGACATGTTCAAATCAATGTAATCATATTTCTTGTATCTTTCTAGAAACTTGCAATACTAGAGTTATTTTCTTACCGTATCTTTCCGTGTTTTCCCCAACATCTACTTCAATATCCTCATCTCTGCCACATTAATTTACTTTTTATTGATACTGACATCTGTCAATTTGAATTATATGAATATATTAACAGTTTCCATGTTTAGCATAGCTGGCTGAATTATAAAATTTAATTTCTTTAAAATTCTTTAAATCTGTATCTATTGAATATGAAGTATAAAATGTAATCAAATCGTATAGAGAATAATATATTCTTTAAGTTATAATAACATTAAATGTCAATAAATCAAATTTAACTGTTAAATCTTTAAATAAGGGTACTTCCGGTTCACAAATTATAACCAAAATCTAATCACTTGTTCTTCTGGATGTAAACTTGAGGAATACGGAAAAATTATAATTTTTGGAATCATGGTATTGAAGTTATGGGATCCGGAACTTTTGTCACACACACACATACATACAGACATCATCGTAAAAATGGTAAAATCGTATTATAGGGACCCTAAAACATGCTTATACACTAAAAACTCATCATTGAATTTGTTGACCAAAGACAATACCTTCCTTACCTAAAGGTGACGGAAGGTAAAAAGAATAATCCATTGAAATGAAGTATTTATATATTTTGCTCTGTTTCTTACAAAAATTAATATTAACGAGGAAGTGTACAACCCTATCGTTGTTATTCTATATCATGTTGTCTCTGTCTTACAATATATTTATTTCTGTCATACAAAAATGAATATACCATGCACCCTCCGTTTAACCAAAGTGTAAAAATATATTTATCAACAATACCTCTCGTTACTTACAAAGGGCTATAAAACACATACCTACATACATACATACATACACTAAAACAACAGCACCTCCCGCCAACTAATCAAAGTGTAAAGGTGAAAATAGATTTTTGTCACCAACAATACCTTTCCAATTTACAGTTCTGTGGCTTAGAATTTCTGCAAATTTTATCAATATTTCATAATTTTGAGAATCAGATTTAATTTTGAGTATTACATACAATAATAGTGAAGATAGTGGATAGAAATTATGTACTGTGTTTCATTTAACTTTTATTCTTTGTATCATTATTAAATGTATTTACGTGGTTGGACTACCACTAATATTGTTGGTAATGCAACAATACTTTATAATCCAAGAGTCGAAACTTGGAATAAAAATGAACTAGATCAAATCTAGTTACTAGTCATTAAGGACTACCTGAAACAGTTTTATCTGTAATGTGCGTGAAATATTTGCACTTTCCACTTGTATAACCACTCGACGGACAGAGTGGTGCAAAATGAATCTCTCTGCACTATTTTTTGTCAAATACTTTTGAAACCATTTAAAAACTGTTTCATTCAACAGTTTTTGAAATGATTTACAGAACACCACAAACTAATAATTATTATTTAATAGGTAGACCTTTGGCTGGTCTGAGATGTCAAGAAACTTGGAGTATTTGGATGCGGCTTTCGATTTCAATATTGCAAATCTTCTAAAGCAGCTTTTCTGAAGGATTGCTGAGCTCCAGATAAATTTTCTGCGGCATAGACGACCATCGATCAATGAACAGGTAGGAACTTTAATTTTTTATAAAATATTTTGTTCTCGTACTCAACCATGGGAACTTATAGTCAAAGGATTATGACTATATGCCTAATTATTAACTTGTTCTCATACTCAAGCATGAGAACTTATAGTCGAAGGATTATGACTATATGCCTAATTATTAACTTGTTCTCATATTCAACCATGAGAACTGAGTCAATGAAATATGACTATTATAAATGTCTAAATATTATCTTGTACTCAAATTCGATTTTGAGTATTATATTGAAAGAAATATAACTTCCATGAGAACTTAAAGTCAAAGGATTATGACTATATGCCTAATTATTAACTTGTTCCCATATGAACTTAGTCTATGAAATATGAATAAATGTCTAAATATCTTGTACTCAAATTCGATTTTGAGTAATATATTGAAAGAAATATAACTTTCATGAATGTCTGTATAATATTCAAACAATTTAAAATTGAAATGTCGACTGTTTATCAATAAAATCAATATCTGGAAACATTTGATTAGCATATATCTTTCAGGAATCGGACATCAAGAAGACTAGAATAATATTAGATTATAAATTGTACTACTCAAAAGTGAATATAGATTTAAAATTATTTTTTCGTTTAAATATTGATACAAATAATAAACATAAGTAATAGTTTGCGATAAATAAAACTTTTTGTGATATACCTTTTCACTTTTGAGTAGTTTAGTTTTAAGTACTTTGAAATGTATTTTCAGATCTTCAATTAAACTTTGGCTCATCGCGCCGTTGAGCAAACACGCGTTTTCTTTAAACATTAAAAATAAATTGATATAGTTGAAGTGCATTCCCTTCCGATGATTCATCATAAAATCGTGCGTTTTGATTGCCCAGACGGCATCTAGGGAGAGTGAATGTGAAAAAAAAATTGTATGAATTGGTGTGTCGGGGCATGCTTGCTGTCGAATGGTGAGAGAATCAGGAAGTAGGGGGTGTGAGATTCGAAACTTGTTTGTGGGTTCGGGTTTCCTTATTTTTTCTATTATTAAACATCACGGTTAGTGGGATGGTTAGGTAGGATTCGTGCGCGATTTCCATAATTGAGTGGACTGATATGTATAGTAATTCACAACGCCATGTGAAACCTATATTCTGGTGGATCGCTTCACACTTGTGTGAATGTTTCTAGGGACAGTTTAATTCTTTTGTACCAGTGCTGACCATCGTTCGTACTGGCCGCTGCTCTAGATTGGACGCTTTAAAACCGCTAGACTCAAATGAGAAAAGTTTTAAACAAACCTGAATGCTTACACAGGAAATTCTCTTATGGCCGTATGTGCTCTCCTCATCCGGAGGCAACGTAATCATCATTTAACTTTTAATGGCAACGAATTATTAAAGACAAAATAAAAGTTTTTGTTTTGATTTATAACTTATTTGTTTGAGCACACGGGTTGACCGCGTTCGGTGTCAGGTGTTTCGGGAATGGCCGGGCGATGCCATCGGGAGTAGCTCTTTATTGCATCCAAGCCGCGGAATATCACTTAATTGCTTCCCTTGTCCTTAATTGGCTCGCGTGTGTAGGCCGTAAACCTTTAGTGGTCGCGACTGGGGTCGGCTTAACCCTCACGTAAACTACTGTGAGAATCACCCATCGGCATTCTCACTTTTTGTCTTAGCTCTCGTATATCTCTCTCTCACTTCACCGTAGCTTAACATAGTCTAGAGATATAAGATAGCTTGCGTAGACATAAGATAGCTTAGATATAAGATAGGCAGGGGTTGTTTTTGCTTTTTGAGAGAGAGAAAATTAACGTAACTTACTATTTTTAGATTTGCTTTTGTTTGAAAAAGATATTAACGTAAGATAGGATTTTTTGCGCACTTCATAAACTTAATTTGGGGGGGAACTACAATAGTTTAAGTTAGATTATAAGGTATTATTGTATACGGAATTGTATTTATTTAATAAATGATATATATATGGGGAGCGTGGGTTTGGCATGAGGGTGGTGTCTCCCTATATATATATACACCATTTATTAAATAAAACATTTCAGTTATAGTTTTAAGATAGTTATAAATTGAAAGAATTCCCCCGCCGCCGCCGCTGTCCCCGAGATTGCAGTGCCGATTGGGATGCGTCTCCATGGATTCCTCTTCATAATGACTTACTTAAAATGTTTGTACAATAAAACAATCTTTCAATTTTGTTTATTTTTATTTAAACCCATCACATTAGTTTTAAAGTTAGGTAGTTTTAGTAAAAATTGTAATTATTATTAAGTATTTTGACGCGATCAGGGCAAAGTTAGATTTTAAGTGTTTATTGTAAACGAAGCTTTGTATTAATAAGTATTATATATTTTAGTGAGTGGGTAGTTGAGGCGGTAATACCAAAAAATATATATAATATAATTAATATAAAGGTTTGCAAACGGTCCTAAAACCAAATAAGAAATCTTGTACCTTTAACAATGGGAACAAGGAATCTTATTTGGGGATGCCAAGTTTTAGTTTGTTAAATTAGTCCATAAGTATTGTGAACGGAACTCTAATATATTATATATTTGGGCGGTTTTAGTCTAAAAATATATAATATTAATTTAGAGTTTTGTATCAGTTATAAAACTTAAATGTTTGTTACCAAATAAAATTATTATTATTATTTTATTTGTTGTTAATTATTTTTCATCTTTATTCTGTAAACAAAAGTTAAATCTCCAGATAATCTTTTCTTTGCATAATAAAGATGCAAAATAATTAACAACAAATAAAATAACCATAATAATGACAATTGTAACAAATGTTTTAGTTTTATAACTAAACCCTGTATGACACTTTTATAAATTGTTAATAAATTTGTTAACAAATTTAGTTGGAAATAATTTTGAACAGAATTTTTAAACTCTAAGTCTTTTACGATTCATTTGTTATATTTCTGTTCATAATTGTTACTAAATTTGTTAACAAATCTGTTAACTATTTATGATTGTCAAACAGTCCTTTGTAATAATAATGCCAATAAACTTTAATTTTTAAAATATAAATTGTTTTCTTATAATACAAATATATTTTTATATTAAATTTTGTATCTTTATAATACAAATATATTTTTATATTAAAAAATTGATTTTTTTTCTAAGTCCCTACACGTATATAGTTTTTAAAACGGCCACCAGTTGGCAGCACCTGTCGTTAACGGTAACACCGAAAGAGCAAAAACCAATTAAAAAATATTTTTTTGTGTACATAACGACGTACATACATAATATTCATTAACCTTTAGTGTTAAGACTAATTAAAAGTGGGATGATATGTCCATTTTGAATTAGAACTTACAGGTAAAATGATTTTTTTCTAAGTTCCTGTACGTATGTAGTTTTTAAAACGGTCACGTTGCAATTGTTCATAAATCAAAATAACTGGAAATTGCCAACATATAAAAAAAAATTCTAAGCTTTTTTGCAAATGTTGTTATTCGTTTTCAATAGGTGGTAAATTATAACATCCATGTATCCGCTTCCCATTTCAGACCCTGAATTGTACATCCCACCAATGATTCCAAATTCACAATAGACATTAATGAAAACGTTTAACTGAAGTAGGTGCTGCCATCTAACGGTCATTTTAGGAACTATTTAGAATTATGCATGTACGTATGTATGTTTATACAAATGTACACAGATAGGCCTTAATAAAATCGTTTACTGGAAGAAGGTGCTGCCCCCTAACGGCTATTTTTGGAACTATATTGAATCCTGTATGTACGTATGTATAAACACAGGGTTATTTCTGGTTGCCTATATTTTAGGCGTAATGCACAATAGGTGCTGCCCTCTATCGGTCATTTGAAGAACTACATACGTATAGGGATTTAAAATTTTACAAAATTCATCCCCAAAGTAGAAGGAATAAAAATAAATAGACAAATTATATTTTAATTTACATTTTATTGTATATTAGGATAGTTTACATGAAATACAACAATGTAAGATATAAATAAACAATAAATACAAGTAAAATTTATATATATATATCCGGATTCATACAGCTACTGCCATCTCTCCGCTCCCAAACGCCAGCCTTCTCTATCCTCAGCATCTTCTATTTCAAGTTCTCTGGTTGACATAGCTTCTCTCATTCTTTCATTCCACGATAATCTCGGTCTTCCTACCTTTCTTCTACCAGGTGGTTTCCAGTTAAATAATCTATTTGGCCATCTATTCTCGTCCATGCGCAACAAGTGTCCGAACCATTTTAAACTTCGTATTTCAATTCTATGCAAAATGGTCTGTTCCGCCTGCATCCTGGTTCGAATTGTGTCGTTTCTGACTCTTTCTAATCTGGAAACTCTGGCCGATCTTCTTAAGTAGTCCATTTCTAAAGCCTGTAGTTTATTTTGGTAGTCTTTATGAATTACCCAGATATCACTGCCGTAGCATGTTATAGATTCTACTATGGTTTTGCCTATTCTTTTCTTGTTATGTTGGCTTATGTCCTTGTTCCACCATATAGAGTTCAAACATCCTATTGCTCGTTTTCCTTTACTTATTTTTTCTCTTATTTCTTCAGAATCTATGCCATTTTTAGTGATAATTACTCCTAAATATTTAAATCTGTCCACTTGTTTAATTTGAATATTATCTTCTATTAAGATTTCAAAATTTAGTTCGGTATTAGTTGCGAGGTATTCTGTTTTATTGAAATTTATTTTCATTCCCCAGTTATTATATGCGTCATGGAGTTTTCTCAGCATAAATTCTAGATCATATGAGTCTTGGGCTATAATAGCCTGGTCGTCCGCAAAATTTAAAGAGAAAAGTATATTGTTATCTATTGGGATACCCATTCCACTACAGCTTTTTTTCCATTTCATTAAAGCTCTTTCTAGATATATGTTAAATAACACTGGTGATAAACTACAACCCTGGCGGAGTCCTTTTGTTACTGGAAACGGATCAGAGCCTTTAAACGCTAAAAACTCCAAGTAAAATTTATACAAACTATTATTTAAACATCCCTATTTCTATTTTTTCAGGACAAGGGTAAGTATATTTATATATAAAATACAAAGAATAAGAATTCAAAACACAATTTAAGCTATGGACATAATAAAGACAACAATGTATTACAAATAAACAATAAAAAGTACTTAAACTAATACACGTTTTTATTTAACAACCCCTTATTTATTCCACAGGAAAATATCACAACAAAGAGACAGGGAAGTATATATACAGTTGATTCCGCTTAATTGGGGAAACAGGGAAGTATGAGAACTCCATTATGTATACTAATAAAATGCCATTTTAAAACTAAAGAAATATTACTGAAATACTAAGCTGAAATGATTTGCAAACTACCATTAAAACATAGCTAATTTTATTTGAAATAACATCTACGACTTTTATTCTGTACAACAAAAACATGACAAAAAAAAATAAGAATTTGTTCAGATTTTTAAAGAACGAAGCTGTCAAATTTTAATTAGCGAATTTTTAAACCCTTGGCCCTACGCCGTTGAAACTTAAATATGTTGTTCTACGACCCCGACATTTCAAAGGATGCTAAGGGAACGCGAAATTTCAAGGAAATCGCTGAAAACCCAGCCGTTTCTGAGATACGAGCCCTTAATGTTTTTCGAAGGGTTTAACGCTTAAATACAATAATTAAAAGGGCTAAAAGGCCGGAAAATAGCGTATCGGGAGGATGTGAACCCGCCCTTTCCATTGGCTTGCGTAGAATTGATGAAAACCCTTTGGTTTACAATATATTTTCTTTTAAAGTTTAGCTGAAACGATTTGCAAACTACCATTAAAACGCTATTTTTTTTTTTTAATAACATCTACGTATTCTGTATAACAAAAACTTGTGATAAAAAAAAATGAGAATTTGTTCAACTTTTTAACAAAACGAAGCTGTCAAATTTTAATTAGCGCATTTTTAAACCCTTGCCCCTACGCCCTTGAAACTTAAATATGTTGTTCTACGACCCCGACATTTCAAAGGATGCTAAGGGAACGCGAAATTTCAAGGAAATCGCTGAAAACTCAGCCATTTCCGAGATATGAGCCCTTAAAGTTTTCCGAAGGGTTTAACGCTTAAATACGTTAATTAAAAGGGCTAAAAATAGCGTATCGGGAGGATTTGAACCCGCCCTTTCCATTGGCTTGCACAGAATTGATGGAAACATTTTTGTTTACAATATATTTGCCCTTCAAGTTTGTGGCGAAGGGCCTGTGCTAATTCCTGTACTGAAAGGGCTAGAAAGACCGGACAAGTGTTGTTAAACTTACTTGGATCTGCAAAATTGAAATCCGTGGTCGTTTTTTTCCTAAGGGCTCAAATAAGCCCTTAGCCCTTTATAAAAGGGCGGACTCCTACCGGATGGCTATTTTTGTACCTAGAAAACTTAATACTAAAGGATAGGATAGGAAAATTCGGGAAATCCTTAAAAATTGGGATATTTCCCTGTCTCTTTTGTTATTACATAGGAAAGGTAAAGAAAAATACGCATTTATTTATTTATTCTTATAAAAATCATCTATTATCTTCATCCAGTGTTGTAGTTACCGTATCCTTTCGCTGGGTGTAGTACGGCCCTTCGCGGAATCTGTAAACAATCATAAACATTGTTTACTTTGGGCGCCAAAGTATAAAAGACATAATCAATTAACACTTAATTAGTATTAGTTGTTACGTTATAATATTAATATTATGTTTTTATAATGAAGACTTCAGTTCCTTTCTGACTTTCGTGAAGTGAACATGGGGTGCTTGTGAATAATCGTGTATTTCGATAGTGTAGTGTTTATAAGAAGCGAAAAACTTAGTAATTTTTATTACAATCACTCTCGTGTTTGATTTATAGTTCGCGATATACATAAAAGCATAACAATTTACGCTAAAATTATATTTATTTCTTCGTTATCAAAGCATATTTTAACTTTGTTTTATTAAGTGCTCTAATTGTTAATTTAATTAGTGCGAGTGTTGTGTAATGATTACTAGAAAGTGTATTCTAATCAGTGTTCGTCGCCAAAGACAATACAATTCAGTGATGAAGTATTAGCAGACGATATGCGAAGAAAATTCCCCTATCTTTGCCATTACAAGTAAGTACTAAAATTAAAAATATTGTTTGTAGCCGTTAAAAATCGCGTTTGCTGAAATCTGTTTCAGCCGGCTGAAATATATGTAATTATATTTATTTAAATACAGTTTAATTTTTTTTCAAACGGCATGTCTCTACCTCTTTTATTTGCAAGTTGCTATTTTTAACTGTGTGGGAGTGGTAAATAAAAATATGAAATAAGAACTCGAGACAAAGTTCAGTAAAAATTACAATATTATATGGTGTGTTTATGGGTGAACAATTTAACTTACAATGTATATTTTTATAAAATTTGAACTCTGGAGGTGGATCAGGTGAATCAGTTCACGACTTCATAATACCGCTGGAGAAAGTTTCTTGATCCAAACAACGAAATGAAGTCGTCAACTAGGTCCGGAGAGAAGCCTCACGATGATGCAGACTCACGAACGGGTTCTCAAAGTCGCGATGTCTACGTGTCGTACCAATGAAACGTCGGAGACATGATCATCTGTAAAAAAAAATTAAATTTGTTAATAAAATTATAAATGTAATAACTTATTTATTGAATCTTCAATTATTTGTATTTTTATCTATAGGTACTATAATAATACGACGTCTTTATATTAATATATAAAGTTAAAATTTCCTATAGAAAAGTATTTGTCAATATTTCAACAATTTTAACACTTTGCTTGTTTCTTTAGAAATACATTTGAAACGCACAAGTTCCTATCTTGCTTAGTGTGAAAGATATTGAGCCCTAAAGTTGGAATTTTATATAGAAAATTACTTGTCTATGAATAAGCATAAGTAATTTTATTTTTTCATCATTTCACCAACTCTGAAAATTTGCTTATTTATAGAAATGTATGCTGAATTCAAATTTGAAACGCACAAGTTCCTATTTTAGTGCCCTATAGTTGAAATTTTCTATAGAAAAACATTTATCCTAGAATAAGTATAAAACTTTCATTATTTTACAAACTCTGAAAATTGACATAGAGGGAAATGTATGCTGAATTCATAATTGAAACATATATTCCTATTTTCTTTAGTTCAGAGAAACATTAACACCTAAAGTTGAAATTTTCTTTAGAAAAGTATCTGTCCTTGATCAAGCATAAATGATAAATTTTTCAGCAATGAATAATCACCCTTTCCGTCGACCTTAATTTTCATAAAATGTATTTATTTCGCGGGTAGTTCATGAACCCTGTTTACATATAAATTTCAAAAATCTTATTTTAACTATTTATTTTTATTATTATATAATAGCCCAACTGTTATATACATTAATTTTGTCAGTTTCATTATTACAGTGCTAGTGAACAGACGTGTATGTGGTGTGCTCAAGTGATGTGCTTTCGAGAACCGCGTCCTGGTGCTTGGAGAAGACATATGGACACCTTCAGGACTTGGAGTTATACTTAGCGAAATAATTTATTTACAGTAAGTTTTATTTTTGATGTAGATATATTTTACATTTGAATAATAATTGTTAGTGTTGTATCGAAAATAATTTGAATTTATTTAGAATTATTTAATGGTAGGTAGTGGTAGTACTGTATACAAATATCATATATTGTTGTACATATTATATGCCTATGTATTTTATTGGGTACTTATATTTTATTTTATGTTTAAGTAATTATGAACATGTACGATATTAAATGTACATATAATACAATCAATACTTCAAAAATGAATTAAAATACTTAAATATTCATTTAAATATTACGTTTCTCGCACTTTCTTTCATATTTTTTTTTAATAATTACAAACTATTAAAAAATTCGAAGTTCATATTATTATCTATAACTACTAATTCAAATGTTAATTTCGAGTATATTTTTATTGTTACAGGACCATGTAACAGAGAAATGAACATAGTCCTGGACGGGCCGTGGAAGGATGTGAGTGAGTTGCAGAAGAATATGAATCCAGATTTCAGCTTTGGAGATGGTCACACTGTTGCAGAACATCGCAAAACACCCCCAAACATATATTTGGGCCCCTCAAGACTTATTTATATGATTTATGTAAATAAATAAATAAAACTTATATATGTATATAACAGAAAACAAAAAGCTACATTCAAATAATACCTATTAACTCCGTATTCAGCGTTTATTATATATACATATACAAAACAACCCCCTGAAATCAAATTTGAAAACCGCAAGTCGCAATCTTACTTAATTTTTGAGTATTTTGTTTTAAACTTAATATATTCAACAGACATTTAATTATATTTTTAAACAATCATCACTAATTTTTCTTCAGTAATTCGAATTCCTGAAATAGCATATATATATAACAACCCCCTAAATCCAAATTTGATAACCGCAAGTCTCTATCTCACATAGTTTTTGAGTATTTTATTTTAAACTTGATATATTCAACAGACATATTTAGTTATACTTTTAAACAACCACTGATTTTTTTTCCAGCAATTTGAATTCCTGAAACAGTACATGTATAGAAAACAACCCCCTGATTCCAAATTTGATAACCGCAAGTCTTTATCTCACTTAGTTTTTGAGTATTTTATTTTAAACTTAATATATTCAACAGACATTTACTTATATTTTTAAACTATCATCACTGATTTTTTTCAGCAATTGGAATTCCTGAAATAGCATATATATATATATATATATATATATATATATGTATAAATATAAATAAAACAACCCCCTGAATCCAAATTTGATAACCGCAAGTCTCTATCTCAGTTTTTGAGTATTTTATTTTAAACTTAATATATTCAACAGACATTTACCTATACTTTTAAACAATTACTGAATTGTCAGCAATTCGAATTCCTGAAATATAGCACATATATACATAGAAAACAACCCCCTGAATCCAAATTTGAAAACCGCAAGTCTCTATCTCATTTAGTTTTTGAATATTTTATATCAAACTTAATATATTCAACAGACATTTATACTTTTATACAATCCCTGAATTTTTTTTCAGTAATTCGAATTCCTGAAATATAGCACACATATACATAGAAAACAACCCCCTGATTCCAAGTTTCACTTAGTTTTTGAGTATTTTATTTTAAACTTAATATATTCAATAGACATCTAGCTATATTTTGAAACAAGCATTATTGATTTTTTTTCAGCAATTCGAATCCCTGAAACTTAACGTATATACAGAATTATTTAGTGCCATACAAATATCATATATTATTGTACATGTTATATATGAATTTTACTACATATATTTTATTTTATATGTAAGTAATTATGAATATGTACAACATTAAATTGAGATATTTCCATTTTTTACTAGTAAAATTATAATAGCACACCACTAACGTAATTGCGTATTATAGATCTCATTAAATAATTACCTATATAAATGTACAGATAATACAATACAATCAATACTTCAGAAATTAATTAAAATACTTAAATATTATTTTAAGTATTGAATTTCTCGCAATTTCATATTAAGCTTTTTTTATAATTACAAACTATTAAAAAAATTAAAGTTGATATTATCTTTAACTACTAATTCAAAAGAGTTAATTTCGAGTATATTTTTATTATTATAGAACCATGTAACAGAGAAATGAACCATGGTCCTGGACGAGCAGTGGAAGGATATGAGTTGCAGAAGGACATGAATCCGGATTTCAACGTTGGAGATGGTCACACTGTTACAGAACATCGCAAAACATCACCCAACATGTATTTGGATCCCTCAAGATTTATTTATAAGATTTATGTAAATTAATAAATAAAACTTATCCTCCTCTAAACATTAAGTACTCGTATATAAAATTTATATATAGCACGAAACATCGGTACATAATCAATTCATGTCATTAAAGAACATATGTATCAAATATTCCGAAATTATAATTCTTCATACAGAAAATAAACCCCTAAATCCAAATTTGTCAGGTACAACTACACATCTTGAAATAAAATTAACTTCCTGAAAATTTGGAAAACATAATTTACTATTTCACTTAGTGTTTGATATATTTAATATTAAATTTACTATACACACGTCTTGAAACAAGCATTGTTGAAATTATTTTCAGTGTTTCAAAATTTTAGAATAATGCATGTAATTTATTTAAATTAGAGTTGAAATAGTTAAAATTTGGTTGTATTGTAAATATATCTTTATCTACAACCCTTGTGTACTCAAAAAATTTTCGCGCTATTTCTACATTCATAAAATTCAAAAAACCCTGAACAAATTACATAATACATAAGAAGCGATTATTATTCGTTTCATTATTATTTAATTATTGACTATTACTTCCAGGGGCAAATTATCTAACACCCTGACTATTACATAGATTAATTCTTTCAGTTTATTTGTTGCAGTGCTAGTGTAAAGAAGTGTGTATGGTGTGCTGTGAACACGAGGACGATTTCCTGGTGCTTGGAGAGGACGTTAGGATACCTACAGGACTTGGAGTTACATCCATAGATTTCATTTATTCAAAGTGAGTTTTTTTTTACTTTTATACTACTTTATAGTTGTATTCTTTATTCTATATATTAACCATTAATTCCGCGGGATTATTCTAATAGATATAAGCTATATTTAAATGATTGCTCGTATTATATCGAAAATAGTTTGCATTAATTTATAATTATTTAATATTCCAACCATATACAATCTTCTAACATTTTATTCGCTAAATATCTATGTAGCATCCCATATAGTTTTATGGTGTAAATACTATTTATATAAAAAAAGTTTTCTTATGGTAAACGAATTCTATTGTTCACGCTGTGTATTATTTAATATATATCATTGTATGTCCTATATACATATTTTACTACATATATTTTATTTCATATATTATGAATATGTACGATATTACGACAAATGGTAACATCATTTTTTTTTATTGGCGTACTTACGTAACTTATACCTCATTATTAAAATACTTTAATATCGTATATATTATACAATATAATCTATAATAATTGAAATATTTATACATTTTTTTTTTCATTATTATTTGTTGCATTCGAATATATTTTCTATTGTTGCAGAACGATAGCTGTACCCGTAATCTACACTTCGACAGATGATGCTGTAAAAGTACCCGAGCGCATTGCAGTTCAGGAATCCTGATTTTAACATTGGAGATTGTCACATTGTTGCAGAGCATCGCATCCCGAAACAACCCCAATATGGATTTTGTACACCTCTCGCCTCGTCGTTATTTATAAAATTTTATGTAAAATAAATAAATAAAACTGCAACTCACACCTATAAAGTATATGATCTAACCATTAACATGAAAAATTATTTACTCTGCTAATAAAAACTTTATAAACATATGCCTAAGATGCCTAAGACACATACATACATATAAGAAATAACAAAGAATAAAATCATATCATTATAAAATACTCATTTTCGTTTTCATAAATATATTTTAACATCTTAAAGCGTATTACGTTATGTTCACATACAGCAATATCACAACACATACACACGCACACACATACACACACATTACATACATATTTGATGGGTACAAGAATCGTTATATCTTTATTTAATTTTCGTGATATTCATTTTTAAAGCTGCTATTTTCAAAATACATGTACACGTCTTGAAATAAACATTACTATTTTTTTTTCAGCAATTTAAACCATTTGAAATTAAATATACATACAGGAAATTACTCCCAATATTCAAATTTGAAAAATAAGTCGCTATTTTTCTTAGTTCTCATGCTATGCATTTTCATAGTTACAATTTTCAATAAACCTGGAAATAAACATTAATGAAACAAATTTCAGCGATTTAAACCTTTCGAAATTAAGTATACATATTGAAAATTACTTCCTATATTCAAATTTGTAAAGTACAAGTACATATTTCTCTTAGTTTTCGTGACATTCATTTTCAAATTATATACTTCGTAAAATAAACATTACTGATTTTTTTTTCAGTCATTCAAACCTTTTGAAATTATGTATAAATACATTACCCTTTACATCCAAATTTGAAAAATACAAATCGCTTTTTTCCTTTAGTTTTTAATATTTTCATTTTATACGTTCCTTTTTTTCGATAGACATTTACCTGTCTTGAAACAATCATTACTGAAAATGTTTCATAGTGATTCCAAAGTACTGAAATTACGTTTAATATTAGGATAATTCGCTATCACTCTTAGTTCTTGAACTGTTTAATTTTAAAGTTACTATATACAATATCTGAATCACGTACGTAGTAATGGTATTCAAAACCTGTACATACATATAATCATATTTAAATAACAGAATAAAATCATTTCATTATAAAATACTTATTTTCATTTTCATAATTATATTTCAACATCTCAAAGTTTATTACGTTATGTTATGATATAATATCACTAAAATACACACACACACACACACACACAGACACGCACACATTACATACAAATTATTTCAAGGGTACAAGAAACAATAGAGCTAAGTCTACATATAGTATATTCCTTTTCATTTTGAAAAGTACTAGTCGTTATATCTTTTTTAATTTTCGTTATATTCATTTTAAAAGCTGCTATTTTCAATAAACATGTACTCGTCTTGATATAAACATTACTGAATTTTTTTTAGCAATTTAAACCATTTGAAATTAAATATACATACAGGAAATTTGAAAAATAAGTGCTATTTTTCTTAGTTCTCATGTTATTCATTTTCAAAGTTACTATTTTCAATAAACATGGAAATAAACATTAATGAAACTAATTACAGCCATTTAAACCTTTTGAAATTAAGTACTATATAGAAAATTACTCCCTATATTCAAATTTGGAAAGTACAAGTACATATTTCTCTTAGTTTTCGTGATATTCATTTTCAAATTATATACTCCGTAAAATAAACATTACTGAATTTTTTTTCTGTAATTCAAGGCTTTTGAAATTATGTATATAGTAAATTACCCTCTACCTCTACATCCAAATTTGGACAAAACAAATCGCTTTTTTCCTTTAGTTTTTAATATTTTCATTTTATACGTTCCTTTTTTTCAATGGACATTTACCTGTCTTGAAACAAGCATTACTGAAAATGTTTACAGAGATTCCACAGTACTGAAATTACGTTTACATACAGAAAATAACCCTATAAATTTAAATATGATTAGGATAATTCGCTATCACTCTTAGTTCTTCAACTATTTAATTTTACAGTTACTATATACAGTATAAGAAACACATACGTAGTAATGATATTTAAAACTTTTTAAATTCAGTATCCAGGAACTATACAAGTAAATGGGATGGGGACTTGGCTCTATTTTTCTGTACCATCATTTGCATCCATTACATACATATGAGCACACACTTGTAATCTAATACTTTGAGAAACTTTGATCGTTATAAATTAAATATAGTTAAGGAAAAGCTGTTTTATTTATATTATAATATTTATTAATAACATATTTAACGCTCTTCATACACTACTTGAAAAACACTTCATAATAAAGTCGCACTTTGCAAAATAGTCATTTTTATATCTAAAACGGAAAATGATACTTTACTCTCATGACACACATATACTTTTTTCTACGTCCGTTGAAAGAGATAATAAAAACACTTTGGTTTCAAATCTTACCGTGAATTTCATTTTTCATTTATCACAACTAAAAATTTACATTCTGGTTTGAACCACAAAAATTACAAATTGTTTTGTCAAGTTCATTTATCAATTTTCTGCTGATAGCTTGGAAAGCCTATTTTCAACATGGATGTAGAAAAAATTATATTGTTTCACTTTGAAAGAAAATTATGTTATCGTTAAAAAACATACGTACATACATACACTGTCACACTATTTATCATTAGTACACTCTTACTTTATACACTTATTATTCATGTACATATTTTCATCTTTGAAAAATTCGTATTTTCTTAGGCATATGTAAAAAATGGCATACTCTTACTGTTATGCTTATATAGAATAATGTACCTTAATAAAATCATGCAGAAAAACGTATAAGTGTTTATATATTTTCATACTAAACTACCATACATTTTATTGAATACAAACACATAATAAATAAATTTATAATATAGTTTATATTATTATTTATTATTCTACAGACTTTACGCTGTGGGAAAACACTCATATAATCACTCACTTAAAAGAAAATGAACTATCTTTCATCTTACGAAAAAACAATATACTTTTACTTACGCTGTTGATAACATAGTAAAATCATTTACAAAAATTCATATATGTGTTTGTATTCATAATTGCATTGTTGATAATGTATTGTTGCACACTCATTAAAATTATATATGATATACTTTACATTTCTATATATTTCTGACTGTATATACTTCGCATTTATCTAGTTATGTACATACATATATAAATATCGCAAATCTGTACCAGTACAATGTATATCTTAATATGTTACCTAAAAGTCGCAATAAAACTTGGTCCTAATAAAAATTAGACTACATATTCTAGTTAAAAATCTATCATTCCTTATGCATATATCTATGAGATAAAGAATTTATGTATAGTAACATTATCAAGTCGAATTTGACGTAATTAGAGCACATATCATCATCTCTGTATTTGTGAAACTGCGAACGTCTTATACGAGTAATTGTGTATCACAAATATATAGATCAAAAATTATTTATTCATTGTTAAAATAATGTATTTCATGTATTATGTACTGTCATATTATTATGTAACACATCTCTGACAAATAAATCCTTGTTATAAATAACAAACTATTTCATTCCAATACCCCGATCAAAAAATCGCATTCCAAAGATCTAGATTCATATCCCGCTTGCTAGCAAGCATTTTGTAGGCCGCCATTCTGCCATCAGAACGGCGACCTACAAAATCCTGCAAACCAAAGATCCAAATTCGATTCCCGTCTACTAGCTACCTGCACCCAGCAACCACCCGAGCATATTCACCCCTTCCTAGCTAGCAACCAGCAAAACCACCAGCCCGGCCTAGCCTACGGTCTAGGACGGATTCTGGTGGCCAGCTGGCCAGCTAGCTAGAAATCCAGAAAAAGTATGTATATAGCTCGATTACGTAAGATTACGAAGCAGAGTGTCCGGTTCAACACCACCACTCACGCCGAATGACTAGAAATTCATCAAACAGCTGTATATAAGGCTGAAATCTGTGGTGGGAGACTAGGATTCATGAATCCACCACCAGGCGATTGAATTTTGTGGGGAATGTCTTGCTATAGCCTTTCGATTCTACGAATTTTAAATTTTGATGATCAGATGTCTTGCTATAGCTAGTAAATTTAAAGTTTGTGGGCATATGTCTTGCTATGGCCTTTCGATGCTTCGAATTTTAAATTCTGATGATCAGATATCTTGCTATAGCCTTTCGATTCTGCGAATTTTAAAATTTGGTCTTGCTACAGCCACCAAATTTTATTTTTGTCAAGGCATATGCCTTGGGATTCGTTGAAAATCCGTCTGAGAGCTCAAAAATGCTCGTAGCGGCCGTAAAATGCTACTTTTCAGCCGTTACGGCTCTAAATCGTCGATTTTACACGATTTTTGAATTTTACCTACCAGAAGCCTTGCTGTAGGCTGTATATCTTCGATTATGTAATCGAGCTGCCGTGAATCGCTCGCTGTATATCGGTGATTACGTAATCAGCTGCCATGGTTTCGCTCGCTATATATCCGCGATTATATAATCAAGCTGTTGTGGATCGCTTGCCGCTGCTCTCGGCTCGATTTAGCTGATAGGCTGGAATTGAACTTGGATTTTTTAATTCGCAAGAATGCTGTTTGTAAATCGTTAAGGTGTTGCCAATCGCAAATCGATGCTCTAGATCTAGTTCGTATGTAAGGTTGCCTGAAAAATTTGGGTATGGAAAAATTGGGATTTTGAATTGAAAGATTGTATTCATTTTGTTGTGTTTATTGGTCATTCATATAATACATTTTTAAATCTAATATATAACGATATGAATTAGAACTTAGAAATAAATAAAATGAAATATGTATCATCAAATATATATTAAGTTATGTATTATGTTACATTATGTACGTATTTTTACATTTTCTCTAAGACTTATCGAGATGGAGATATTTTGGATGTTACATATATATTACAAGACATAAAAGTAGATTAATGTATATTATATTTTATAATGCAAATAACTAAGGTATCTGTAATAAGTCTTAGAAAAACTATCAAGTATCAGGATATTAAGTACAGCAATAAATAAATAAATACCAGATATGTACAATCACATATTAAGTTATATCTTCCAATACAGTTAGCATATATGTACGTATTATGTAAGTCGAGAACTAACGTAATTTGAGTAATTCATCTTGGAGAACAAGGATTTATTATCAAATTTGGTTCATTTTATTAGCTAATTTCTTGCGATTTATTTGTTTAATATGTTCATGTATGCATTTATTAATTGAATCTTTTAACTGCTTAGAAAAGTAAATAATAATGATATATGTATTTGCAATTATAAACTTTATTAAAGAATATAAAAATAACGTCACCAATACATGTGAGTAAAAAATGTATTAATCAATAAATAGATCAATATATGAAATTCGTTTTTTTTAATTATTTAGAATGAATCTTAGTTATTAAATAATTATCATAATAAAAAGAGAAATTGTAATGTAGTTCTTTTGTAGTGTAAGTATGAACAAATTATACTAATTTCTTCGCCAAGGTAAGGGTTATCTTATATTTTAATCAAAAATTTGGATTAAGATTTTTTCTGAAGCGTTTGAATGTTGGAATATGTGATTGTATAATATTTGATATGTATTAGTATGTATACATCTTGTTCGTATATAAATATCTCAGGCTATGTACTACTTATGCATATATAATTATATAGGTAGGTACAGGTATGTATATATATTTTTCACGCACATTGACAAATAAACAATATACATATATACATAGGTAACACACACTAGACATATAATAATGGAAACTTGTAACAAATAAAAGCAACACATTTATATTAAACGATATTATCGGCAATTATTATTTAGGTATTTGTATTTCAATGTCGTCGTTGTTAATCCCGATCACTCCGTGTCCAAATCCGACGCACAAGGCACGCTGCATTAACATCCACCAGAGAAAATGTATCAAATTCTCAGCTCAGTTCATGAACGAGATCCACTCACACTCAACGAAACAGACGTATGACTAGTAGTGCACTCCACAAAAACATTCTGAAACATCATCATTATTTAATGTGATGATGATTATATATGAGGATGATATGGGTTTGGATGGTATCATAAATTTTGATAAATTACCAATAAGCTTTTTCTAGATTATACATATAGTTCAATTTAAATTAAAAGATGTGTACAGGGTGCATCCTTTAAAACAACCAGCGCTTTTTTGGGCGCACTAATGACTTTAGAGAAAAATGTTATATATAAAAAAATGATCAAGAATAAGGGACTAATTTATTAGTAATAACAAACCGAAAAATCAATCAGCGGTTCTCAAACGGTAGAACAAAAATATATTATTTTAAATGGTACCCTATATATTTTTTTATCTTATTAGATAGAGATTATTTTCTGATTTCAACGATATAAATATTGTATAGGTTTATATAATAATTATTTCGAGAAAAATGGTATTAAACATTCAAAATAATGTTACAATATTGTAATAAGCTATGCAATTGTCTGTTGCCTAGGTTACACTAGTAATAAAGCCAGTTTTACCTTCCGTCACCTTTAGGTAAGGAAGGTATTGTCTTTGGTCAAAAAATTCAATGATGAGTTTTTAGTGAATAAGCATGTTTTAGGGTCCCTATAATACGATTTTACCATTTTTACGATGATGTCTGTATGTGTGTGTATGTGTATGTCTGTGTGACAAAAGTTTCGGATCGCATAACCAATACCATGATTTCAAAAATTATATTTTTTTCGTATTTCTCAAGTTTACATTTATTTTTATTAACGATGTAGGGATATTTTTGCACAATGTACATTATTTACTCTTCGCCGATGAATTATTTTTTTTTGAAAATTACCTTCCCTAATGACTGCGAACTCATTCAAAATTCTTGAAATAACTTAATGCAATGATGTGAGGAAAACCAAATGAACTTAAACATCAATAAATGTAAATTTATGACCTATCATCGAGTAAAAAATTCTGTTAAATTTAATTATTATCTCAACAATCAATTGCTACGTAAAATAACCGTTGTTAAAGATTTGGGTGTTATTTTAAGTCCCAATCTCGGGTGCAATAACCATGTTGATTATGTAAAGGCGAAAACAATGAAAATTTTAGGTTTTATTTGCAAATCTACCCGCGATTTCAAAAACACTAACTCCATTAAACTTTTATATATTACATTGGTACGACCTATTCTGGAATATTGTACAATAGTTTGGTCACCGTATTATAATGTTCATAAGGCTGCCCTTGAAAATGTACAAAATAGATTTCTTCGAACTATCAGATATAAATGTACATTCATATTTTCTCATCTTAAAATATTTACCGACCTTGTAGCTCTTAAGCTTGATTTACATTAGCGGTACAGTGACGGTACGGTATTCCTTAATCCAATGTATTTTAATGAACCCATGTACATCTACGTTCTCGGTACTATGACAGTACGATGACGGTACAATGACGGCACATTGATATTCACTAATTTACATTAGCGATACGACCACGGTACAGTATAGTTTTGTTTCTATTGAAAAAATCGAGGAAAAATATTGTATCATAGTGACTGCGTAGTATTTGCATGCAACGGGGAGTGGAAGGTTGCGTTTGAAGAGTACGTGCACATCGCGTTGATGTTCATATCAAAATCAGCTGAATGGAAGTGAACATATGCTAATACGTGATTGACATCTGACATATTTTTCACTTTTTGATATTTGTCTTTTAGTTACCCCAATATGTAGTCAAAATGAGCTGGACATGAGAAATTATTGCATACATTATTGAACAAAAGTTCTCTGCTTATGACAAACGTAAAATATACATTATCACAATAAGTACAAAACAGTACCGTTTTGTAAAATTTTCTGGATTTTCTACATTTTCTTCTTCTTCGTCAAGAGTAATGGCAATTATAGACAAGTCGGTATTTGATAATTTTTTAAACATTGCACGATATTTTCTACTTTTGATAGATACATGACATACACAACAAACCGTCATAATACATAAAAGACAAAATTATATTGTCATGGTATTTTATTATGTTCGTACCGTCGTGGCACCGTCTAATGTAAATGCCTCATGTAATGACATACCTTCATTGTACCGCTATTGTACCGTCGTTGTACCGCTAATATAAATCAAGCCTTATAGTTCTCGAGATAGCAATAATTGATAAAATAAAATGAGCATCCTGTATATTCAGACAAATGCACAAATATAATTTCTACGATATTGTATCGTATATAGTATGGCCAGAATGTCAATGTATACATTTTCAAGCTCAAATAAAATATCTTTAAAATTTAGAAAAAAAAGGTTATTTAGAAAAAATTATTAAAATTTAAATTTAATTTCCAATTTAAAAAAAATTAGCAGATTGGTAATTTTTTCGGCGAGGCCTTATTATTTCAATATATGTAAGCAATGTATTTCACTTTTACCCAAAATCATATTTCACTGTTGCCGCGTTAATTTAAAGGTAAGTAAATCAAACCTTCAGTAAAATTTTTGAAAGATGTCCGATCAAGGTTATCTACGAATTGTATGAATTCAGATTTTTGCTCCGCCCATTCTGACAAATTCATTAGTGACGTTTACTTAGTTTTCATGAGGGTACATAAGATACTAGTTATTTTATTATTACAAAAATATATATTACAATAAAAGCATTCAAAATATGTGAAAAATAAGATACTGACACAATGTCAGTGACACTGACAGAAAATAACGGTTTTCGTACGGCTATGAATCAAGGTAATGTATCTGAATTAATAAATAAACTTACGTTACAGCGAAAGTATTATCAATAACGAGCATCGTTTTAAAGTGGAATGTCTTAACTTAGTCGAAGCAAGCGTATTATATCCATCCTTATCGTACACGCTTATAGCCTTTGCAAATGAAAGAGATAAATGTATGCCAATTTGTTAACTCGTTCATGATACAGATAACCTTGATCGGACATCTTTAAAAAAAATTACTGTACTTGAATTCATTAAAAATTAAATTAATGAGTTATTACGAATGTCTATAAATCGGTATAAATTTCAATATTTTTTTCAATGTTTTGAAATAACAGGATAGTATACCAAGCCAAAATAAATTTATGAACTCATTTTATCAAGTCACTAAATAATTATTATCGATTGCATTATTAAAATAAGAAATATCAAATAAAATATACACATAGGACGAGGTTCTCGTTATCATAATATAACAACGTTTCTATTTTCCATTTAGTTTTAAACAGAATAAAATGATGGTGACGTGTTTCACGTTTATCTCAATATTTCTGTTTCACATTTACCCCATACAATTTATCAAAGTACTATAAAATTTATTTTATTGTACCATCATTTAGTCGTATATTTAAAAAATAAACATTTTAAGTATGTACAGTAGTGCCGTCAATCGAAATGACTAAGAGTAGAGTAGGGAAATCATTTTCGTAAATCTGCAATTTACGTGATGTTTCCTCAATTTTCTCGAGAATTTAAAGGACATTTTTCATTATATGGAATAAATTTCCCTTGCCTATATCTACTTAGAACGTTTCAAATGATAACGCATAATATGGATTGTATATGAAATGAGCGTAATTTGACTGTTATTCCATTGTTTGCATTGTATTCAATCAGGAAAATGTAATACACAAGAACAATCAGTGTATCGAAAAAAAAAAGCATTATTATATTTTTGGATTATTGTGTGTATATAAATTTTTCTTCGAATTATGTAATATAATATAATACTTATGTACCGAAAATCGGTCACTTTAATATGTTTAAGAGTAAGGATTATGAGTGTGGCCGAGGCGAAAGAAGTGTGCTTAGATAGGAATGTGTGGCGAAGGATAATTGTTTCCTAACTATTATTGTGATCCGGATGCGGCATTTCGCTACTGAAAATCGATCACTATAATATGTTTAAGAGTAAGGATTTGTTGTACGATGTTGATGTTGTTCTTATTGTTATCGGGTTTGTGCGAACCCACTAAGTGGGACACGCGTGATTTTATGTATATATGTATATAATATAATACATACTAAAATTGTAACAGTATATGAAGCATAAAATATAGAAATACGTTTATTATACCTAAAGGAAAACATAAAAATATACATAGGTAAGTATATTTGGAAAGGATTGTTTTATTTATATAAATCTTAAAGCTAAAAGTATGTTACAAGGAGTGATATACATAATGGTGAGGTCATTCCCAGAAATTCTCCAAATCTGAAATCGGATGCACATCCATCTGCAACTCGCTTAGATCCTTCTGCGTCTTATCCAGGCCATGCATTCTTTTTCTGCTTGTCCAGGTTCTCTTCAATATTGGAACAACTCATTTCTCTCCTCGAAGTATATGGGGTTCTGTAATAATTAAATATTAAATCAAAATTAACAGATTTATATTACGGAAAGTATGTACTGATTTATTAATTTATTTTGTTTAAATAAATACACTACTATTTCAATTAATAAAAAAAAAATTGTTTTAATAAAATGGCGAGACATTCAGTTATGTGAAGAATATTTAATAATTTCATTACAATGAATTTTTTAAAATATTGATTGCATTTTTTATTATTTTATGAAATAAAATCAAGATTATTAACGGGATTAACTTACATAATAACTGGTCTACAAAAGAAATTATGTAACATCGTATACATATGAAAATTAGAAAAATATATAGGAACATTTATGTAATAAATACTTTAAAAGAATATTTTTGTAGTTTAATAACTCGATTATTTTAAATATATATTATAAATCTTTAGTATAGCCTTTTCTACAGGTACACCCTATATATTTATTCAAATTTCAAAAATACATGAAATTTACTATCCAATAGTATAAAAATAATTATATGTTATTTTATTAAAAAATACAATGATTAAAATATTACATTTTTATTCAATACAGAAGGCTTTTCAATACATAGCCTACTGAAAAAATACTATAAAAATCAAATTTATTTAAAGTTTAATTGAGTTTTTCCCAAATAAAATTGTTATGTTAGGATATAAAATGATTACATAGTTGAATTTAGGAAAAAATACTTCATCGAATAGGTCTAAAAAATAAATATCATTCGATTTAAAAAAATATAACTTTATATTGTAAATTTAGAACCACTGGTTTAAAAAAATAGTTCCTTCTCTAATCGGATTTGATAATCTTTAATTTTTATAACACAAATCGCGAAACAGTGTAATTTAAATGTATTTTTCAAAGAAAAATTGTTTTGAGCTTCAAGTAAAATGCCATTTCCGGTTGTCTGATTTGCACCAATATCTAATGGCATCTTTCCATATTAAAGTAGAGTTAGAATAAACGTTAGTGGGAGGTAAAAAGCGAAATGTAAAGCCTTTTGTATCTAATCTATCATTGTATTTTTTAATAATAAAGTTCATTGCGCAAAAGTGGAACACCTTATAGAAAAATCTATACTATAGATTTATAGACACTTTAATTTAAAATAAACTTTTTTTAAATATTTTTCCATAATATTTTAAATAATCGAGACAGACCTGATGAATCACCCTGTTAAATAGTTTTGAAATATAAACTATATTCGACACACCGCATATTAAAGTAACAATTATTTAAATATACTGAATACTTCTGCAACCCTTATGTTTAATACACCCACTAATGGGTATTACTCGTGTATTCAAGAGCCTATAATGTAGTGCAAAAATAATAAAATTTAATCATACCATTAATAAAAAAAATCTCCAAGTAACCTCCAGGTCCTGCAGATGTCCAGAAGTCGTCTCCAAGCATCAAGATGTCATCCTCAACGGCACAATATACGAGCATACCATACACACGTCTGTACCCTAGCACTACAATAAAGAAACTGACAAAATGAAACTATGTAATAGTTTAGCATTAGGTAATTAATTAAATGCTCAGTTCGACAAATCAACAAAATAATAAGAAATAATGAGTACCTACCCATGTATTACATAATTTTTTAAATGTTCATATTCCATACCTACCTATTTTCGGAAAATATTAGGAAAAATATCACACAGGCATTAAAATTATAACTTTATTGACAGGTACCACACAACAAAGTTGTACTTTCTCTGTTGTCCCTAGTGAAATTATAATTTTGTTGCCGTAATTTGTATCATCAAAATTATTCAAATTTGTTTTATCAATCTTAAACATCGGCAGAAAAAAATGTGTTCGACACGAAAAATATGCTTAGGCTTAATTCAAAAACTCGATTTCGTTTTAGCAAAGAAACACCGCTATGGTAGTGAATCCCCGGGCCCCGTAAATCAAGGGACCACGGAACCGGGAGTATTTTGTCTCAAATGATCAAATGATATTTATTTTATGTTCATTTTTATTTTTCGAACCGTTTGTTACTTTTTTCCCCTGTGGCGCACTCTCCACGCCAGCAATGAGTGCCCGAGAGGTGACGCCTGGTAAGCGCCCACACGGTACAAATATTCCATCGTTACCGATATCTGTGTACGAAGCAGATTGGCACACCCAGCAATGGGTAATATGCCGTGATGAAATATTTATTTATTTTATTTGTTACTTTGTATTATATCATATAATTAAGAAAAATGGTCATTATTTCATTTCACATCTAAAAAATCTGATGTAGCCAGTACATTACCTTCCGTTAATTCTACGTATTTTGTACATATTTTACACAGAATTTTTTTGCAAAACGATTGTATAGGCCCTTTCTTTTTAGGGGAGAAATGAACTGATCTTACCTCGTACTGAACTGAACTGAACTACTCCTAAAAGGAACAGTATGTTTTTTTTTTCAAAACAAGTGAAAAATAAAACCATATATAGCATTATATTTACAACATAATAATCTGCTGAATTATAAGATTTGTTTTTTGCCACATTAAATAATTTTACATTTTTATATTTCCAGTAAATTTTTTTCACAAAGATATTATGTAAATTTGATTTGACACTGACATGTGTGAATTAGTAATATTTGAATATTATGTTTCCATGGTGCAGCTTTTAGCAGAATAGCTTGCAAGATATTTCTGTATAATAACATAAAAGGTCAAAAATGATATTTAACAGCGTTTCTTTAAGTAGAACTGTTAAAATCTTCAAATTAGGGTACTTCTGGTTAACCAATCATAACCAAAATCTAATCAACTTTTCATACGGTCGTACAAAAGAGGAATATGAAGGAATAAATATAAAGAATAGATAGATTTTTCGTGTAGAGTGTAGGTATACAAGAAAAGTTAAATACAATAGGGCGCGAGCAGTCATGTGACTTTGTTGGTCTTGACAAGCAGATATGGGGGCCCGTGTCCGAATGATAGCTAGTAATTATGTTCATAGATGTCAAATATCATAATCTTTCAATATAAATTTAGTGATTTTCCAATTCCATGTGGTTTATTTTCCTCTACCAAGAAATTCCACACTCCTGGTAACAAATTTTAATGAAAAATTCTGACATTTGACATCTATGCACATAATTACTGTCATACTGACACGGGCCCCCATATCTGCTTGTCAAGGCCAACAATGTCCCATGACTGCTCGCGCCCTAAACTTATATAACCAAAAACGGAAGTGGCGAGAGGTATTGTGCTGGCCACAACAGATTTTTTTTAAAGGCTCACTAGAAGGCTATGGAATTTATTGAAAGATCTCGTACGATATTATATTTAAAAAAGGAGAATAAGGAGTAAAATTGTGAATCATATTTACCAAATGCTCTAAAAACCATGACATGAGTCAATGGACCTTGAAAAACAAAAAATAATTTCTGTTTATATCTTGGAAGATGTTTACTTTGTATCTAATAATAACAAGTACGTCTTATATTACACTGTATTTATTATTTACAATCATTAATTTAAAATTAGTAGCGCAATGAACTAGTTACGAAATATCTTCCGCATTTCGATCCAGTAGTCCACAAAAAATAAAAAAAACTTGACAGATGTCAAAACTAAATTTCAATGTTTCACCCAATGACATTTTATTATATTAAGCTATTTGCTGGGAATGGCTAAATTCATATGTTGAGAAGTGTTTAAGAAAATTAAGCAATGCGTAACATTCATCGTAAAATAAAATTGATCTGATGGGCCAATCATCCTCGGCGAGTAGCAAATCAGTCCTTCCATCCACAAATTTATTAATAGATGCTTCAGATTCATACGTTACTGATGTCAAGTTACGAAGCGCTGCCATTATCCCCATTTCAGAATATATAAAGAAAGACAAGTGCAATAAAAATCAACATTCAGAGGACACGAGAAAAAAATTCCTAGAAGCTAAAGTTCTAAAACAGCAGCCTAAACAATCGTCTAAATTAATTACAATAGATGAAGAAACAGTTGAGAAGAAAGAGGATCATGGTGACCAAAAATTACCGTCTGTACCGTCGGACAACAAAAAGGATTTGAAAAAAGAAAAGCAACAGTTTATAGAATCGTCTTATGAGGATCTTCCTGATAAGAGAAAATGGATCAGTGTTGATACACAAACTAAATCGGTGAAAAATCTTCGTAAGTTATACTGTAGTATAAAGTAGATTGCTTTTAAAGACTTTATTGTTTTTCGAAATATTCTCCACGAAGATAAATGCACTTTTGCCATCGCTCGAATCAATTCTGGAAGCAGTTATTCCACTCGTTTGGTACACTCAAAATGACGTTTTTAAAGACGTCGACTGCTTCTTCTGGCGACTGAAACCCTGCAACTTGCATTGTCTTGATGGAGGATGATTCGTCATTCGGGGTTGGTTTTTCGACATTAATGACATTGTCGATTCTGCCAAGCATTCTAAAATAATACTCTATGCAGATCACTTAAAGATTTTTAGAACTATAAATTCATGTTACCTTTGCAAAAAGATATTGATATTGTTGTTACTCCTCCAACTTATATTTCAATTTTAGTAAGTGTAAAATAATGAGTTATCTTATTAAAAAAAGTTGTTCATTCTTATCATATATGGAGGGTAATATTTTAGATCGAGTAAAACAGTTTAAGGACCTTGCTTTAGACCAGTATGACAAAATATATTTTTTGTTATCGCTGGAATTTTAATTTTTTCATTTAAACACAATACATATAAAACTTTAAATAATTTCTTCATTCATTTCAGTAAATCACGAATAATATACAACAATAAACAAAATTCTAAATAAACTTGTAATTTTATCAATTTTGCGAAATATGAAAATAGATACATCATCAAGAATATCAAAATAATCAGTAGATATACTAACGCTTAAAATGTACCAATACATGACCATATCCATAATTTCACAATTGTATAATTAATTGTGGGTAAATTTCTCGACTGTGTTGTGGATTAAATGTTAACAATTACTCGAAAGTTCAGTCAAACAGCATTTATTCTTACTACCAACGTTTCGATGCACCGTTGCACCTTCTTCAGGGTAGTAAGATCTTACAAATTGTTACAATTCATGTACACAAAATACATTCGCACAAAACCTTCATTTAATTTATTAAAAATCGTACCAAAAGATTCAAAGAGCAAATGGATGTGTGTATGCTCTATTTTTAATAAATTAAATGAATATTTTGTACGAATGTATTTTGTGTACATAAATTGTAACAATTTGTAAGATCTTACTACCCTGAAGAAGGTGCAAGGGTGCACCAAAACGTTGGTGTTGTAAGAATAAATTCTGTTTGACTGAACTTTCGAGTAATTTTTAACACCTATATAATTAATATTTTTGTATACCAGAATCTGAAACACCTAAAGCAAAAGAAGATATTTCTTCGACAAAAGTAAGCAAACCTGAAGTCTCGTCGGATGATGTAACCCAGCTTTATAAGAACGACATCTATCCTCACATTTACAAAAATAAACACAAAAGAAAAATGGAACAAAAAGAAAAACTAAAAGAAGAGAAAAAGAAGCAACAAGAAAAGAAGCGATCTATTCCCGTTGACAGCAACATATATTTTCCTGACTCTTCAAATATTTCTTCAAAGCACGAAAAGAAACACGAGAAGAAAGTGCGAAAATATGAAGAAAGCACTCATCAACTAAATCAACATCATTACGATAAAGAAAAACGCAAACGAAAACGAAAAAGAGTTAATTTATCAATACAAACCAATGTTGCTTGTATAATTCACCCAGATAGATCCAGACAAGTCAAAATATCTTCAAGTGACGAAATAGTCAAGAAGAAAATCAGATCTGGAAGAAAACGCAACACTTCTGATACAGAAATCACCTCATCTTCCTATACAGTAGTTGCATCCAAAATAGACAAATTCGAAAATTCATACAAAGAACCCAAAAAGACATCATCCGCCAAACAGGCTTTAGAAAGCTGGAAGAACATGCATACCATGAAACAAATTCAAAAAGTCGCTTTCTCTAACGATGACAACAACAGCAAATACAAAAAGCATCACAGAAATTCAGAAAAAATATCTTCAGCATCCATGAGACACAGAAGCAGAGCTGGATACAGAGATAAAACAAGATCCAGATCGACAACTCCAGACAAAGATCGGAAACTGTCGCCCTTAGAGCAAAGCAACATCAACTATTTAAAACAACTTCCTCAAAATGTCAAAACAGAATACATAACGCCCCATGAAATAAAAGAAAGAGCAGACAAAATGAAAAACTTCAGAAAACAGATAAATTCCCATCCTAGACATGAGCTAGTCGACTATTCTAGTTATGGTGGACGCGGCGGCAAGCATTATGGCGAAGATTATAGGTATAAGATAAAAAATAAACAGGATTGCAGTTCAGTTTTTTTTTATTTAATCTGAAGCCAACGTTTTGCTGCCATTTACCTTACCGGTTGAGGATTAATTGGAGATCGAGACGAAGTTAAATAGGAACTTGATACTTGTTTGAAAAGTAGGAAACATCCTTAAAAAACAACAAAAAACAAACAAAAAAAAAACAAAACAAAAAAAGGATGTCTCCTACTTTCCATCAAGTTCTCCTATTTAAGGGAAAAAAATTGTTATAGTTTGGTTCACGAAAGATGACAATTCAAGGTCATTTATTAACCGTATGGTATATTATTACTAGCATAACTTCACTGCATTTCGTATACATAGACGTGGAACATGAAATATTTATGGATACATTTGAACTGAAAAAAATAAGTATAATTTATTTGAAAATTATGTTTCTTTTTAAATAATGCCTTTCTCAAAGATTTATGTTCTTCACCTATGTATTTGCAAAACCCAAAAGCATAAACTTGACAAAAACCATGGAATAATAATTTGATTTAAATGTCAACGTCACTGGGTAACTATTAGGACAGATGGCAGTGCAGGTCATAATTAGATATCTGTAACTCTACGACATACGTCATTCATATTTGTAATGTGTTGGAAAGTAATGTCATCATTTACGTATATAAATATAAATAATCTTTCTCATTCTAACATGAAATGTCGCTAAGTTACTACTGTATAAAGTGCTGTGTATTCTTTCTTCGAACAAGTGACCATGAATAGTCATCTTTCGTGAACCAAAGTATATTATCGCCATTGCTAAAAAAGCTTTTTTTTAAGTTAATATCTTCTGAATGACGATTATTAATATTTTCATACAATTTTTAATTTTCGATGATAACATATTTGAACAAATATATTTATTTATTTTTAACGCCTTAGTCTGTAGTAGTATAAACAATTTTATCCACGACTGTCAAATAATATACCCATAATTCAACCGTTTTTTATCAATTAATGACCTTAGTTACTGTTGCTAATTGAATAATATTGACAGTTCGTTGAAATAATATTATTCAATCGTTATGTCAAATTCAGATCTAATCTTTCAGAGTACAAACAAATTACTTTTAATAAGTATTTTTTTCCACATAAAAAGCTAAAATTATACTAGTTTTCTCATTTTTTATAGTTTTATTTTCTATTAAGCTTAAAATGTAGCTGAATAGTAGTTTTAAATTTTTCTGCTAAATGTCAAATAACTTCATAATTTTGGTATAACAAATACCTAGCGATCAATGCTATGTTTATGTTCGTGAACATGTTTATGTTCGTGAACAGACAATTTTCTAAAATTTGTTAGGTTATTTCTGATTTTATAATAGTACGTTATTATTTGACAGTTGTGAGTTGTGGATAAAGTATAGTATTCTATTCGCATGTAATGGCTATTGCTCACTCGAATGATTTACATCACTCATGAGTAATAGCATACATTACATGCTCTTTGAATAATATACTATTTCAATGTAATAAAACACGTGTTAATTTATGTTTTTCACCAGGTTGCCCTGGTGAATCTGTAAGTGGCAGCGAAACGTTGGCTTCAATTAAATAAATAAATAAAAAATTGGACTGCAATCCTGTTTATTTTTTCATCTAATCAACAACAAAGTCATTTATTCCATATTACATTGTAGGTACAAACCTAATTCTGCTAGATCAGACAGAAGTCAAAAAACACCCGATAGAGAAGACTTCATAGCAGATATGGAACGATGTCTTCAAAAGCGTCACCAAATTACAAAATCTATCAGACGGAGTCAGTCTCCGAACCATTCCAGAACTACTTGGGTGCAGGATAAATATAGAAGATGGCATAAAGTCATGATGGAATGAAATATAAATTATTTTATAATTTTTGATAATTTTAATAAACTGCTAAGTCAGTATGGAAACGGGACTTTACTTGAATTTCCTGTAAATGTAATCATATATAAATTATTTTATACATAAGTAAATAATCTTATCAAAACGATATAGATAATTGTTTTAAAAATCTTAATAATGTCGCAATATATTTTTAGTATAATGTTGACAACACATAAATAGAATAAAAAATCAAATTATACCTCATATAAATATCAACAAATTTTATATTTATTTGATGATAACCTATATATTTATTGCGAATATGTTTTTATGGTATACTCATAAAACATCATTTATCAACTGCTTTAATAATAAATAGCTTATAACTTAATCTATGTTTTATATTTCCATTTTTCCTTAGACCAAAAAATTGTAAACTGAATTTTCAGATTCAGCCCTTTTTAAAAACCCTTTTTTGCCAATTATTTACGTCCCGCTAGCCTTGGTAAGAGAGGTATAGGGATCGTGCTAAAAATCGCATATCAAGATTTTGGTAAATGACCACGTTTTAAGGTCCCTATAAACCAATTTTAACATTTTCACGATGATGTCTGTGGGTGCGTATGCATGTGTGTATGTGTGTGCGTGTGTAATTTCTTGCACTTTAATTTTGTCGGATTTATTCGGCAATATTCGTACAAATCTCCTCCATGCGCCGAAATATTAAAATCGCGATATATAGTTAAAAATTTGATGTGGCCAACACATTACCTTCCGTCTATCTTATGTATTATGTATAAATTCCATATATAAATTTTCTTGCAAAAGATTCTATATTTCTAGTAAAATTATTCCATAAACAAACTATGCAAATTGCAATTGACACTGACATTCATTCATTAAAGGTCGCTGTTTTTTATTTTCTTCTTCCACTCATTTCTGTTTTGCATGTCGTCCTCATTCAGTTCCTTTTCTCTCAAATCTTCCGCAATATATTCCTTCCACCTTATCTTTGGTCTTCCTCAGTTTCTTCTACCTTCTATTACTAAGCTATTTAATCTTCTTCCAATACATATATTCTTTATCTTTTCTGATGATATGTTCAAACCAATGTAATCGTCTCTCTTGTATCTTTTTAGAAACTTTATTACTCGAGCCATTTCCCTTACCTTTCATTCCTTAACATATCTTTCCGTGTCTTCCCCAACATCTATCTCAATATCCTAGTCTCTGCCACATTCATTTTCTTTTCATTGATACTGCCAATTTGAATTATCTGAATATATTAGCAGTTTCCATGGATAGCATAGCTGGCTGGTTTATCAAGTTTAATATCTTTATATTTTTTTAACTCTATATATATTGAATATGAAGTATAAAATGCAATAAAATCGTATAGAGAATAACATATTCTTTAAAATACTATAACATTAAATGTCAATAAATGATATTTAATTGCTTTTTTTCATAAAAAACTGTTAAAAGTTGCAAATGAGGGTACGTGATACATTAACTTTCGCTATAATGTCACATAACTAACCATGCTAATATAAAAGTGGTTGCAACTTGTGTCTCAATAATTTGCATTAAATAATTAACAAAAACTATAAAAAGATATAATGCATTTGTTACTAGGCGTGGTCAAATGGAAAATTTTCATATTTAATAATAAAAATTAGCCGGTAGAGTTTTATCTAAGGTCATGTTTGTGATTATTATTATTAGATATAATAATATTTATTAGTAAAACCATTTCACATCTACTGTTAAATTAACGGCTACTTTATCATGTGTGCTAATTCAATATTTATTAAACGTATATTTTTGTGTGATTTTCAAAATACTTTTGCTTACAATAATAATTATTAGGATTCAAAACCAAATAAATAGTTCGTAATGGAATAATTTTTAATAATAATAACGGCAAAGAATATGTTGTGGCCAGCACAATACCTTCCGTCAATCCTGTTGCAAAAGATTCTAAATTTCCAGTAAAATTATTTCATAAACAAACTATTCAAATTGCACTTGACACTGACATCTTCTTCCTCTTTAGCTTTTCCCATTCGTTAGGGGTCCCTATTTTTGCGTGTCGTTCTCATTCAGTTCTTTATCTCTCAAGTCTTCCGCAATAAACTCCTTCCATCTTATCTTTGCTCTTCCTCTGTTTCTTCAACCTCGTATTACTAAACTACTCATTCTTGTTCAAATATAAATCTTCATTTCTCCTCATGACATGTTCAAACCAATGTAATCGTCTTTCTTGTATCTTTCTAGAAACTTGTAACACTAGAGTTATTTTCTTGCCGTATCTTTCCGTGTCTTCCCCAATATCTACTTCAACATACTCATCTCTGCCACATTAATTTATTTTTATTGATACTGACATCTGTCAATTTGAATTATATGAATATATTAGTAGTTTCCATGTTTAGCATAGTTGGCTGAATTATAAAATTTAATTTCTTTAAAATTCTTTAACTCTGTATCTATTGAATATGAAGTATAAAATGTAATCAAATCGTATAGAATATATTCTTTAAGTTATAATAACGTTAAATGTCAATAAATCAAATTTAAATATTAAATCTTCAAATAAGGCTACTTCCGGTTCACCAATTATAACCAAAATCTAATCAGTTGTTCTTCTGGATGTAAACTTGAGGAATACGAAAAAAATATAATTTTTGGAATCGTGATATTGAAGTTATGGGATCCGGAACTTTTGTCACACACACACATACATACAGACATCATCGTAAAAATGGTAAAATCATATTATATGTACCCTAAAACATGCTTATTCACTAAAAACTCATCATTGAATTTTTTGACCAAAGACAATACCTTCCTTACCTAAAGGTGACGGAAGGTAAAAAGAAACTATTGTAACCGCAGTAACAAATGTAATATTCCCTGGTTTAAGTAAAACAACATTGACTATAAAAATTTATTCTGTATTTATCGTGTAACAAGAAAAACATTGCTTCAAGTTATATAAGTTGATGATTCCAATATTTACACTACAAGAAATCAGTCAAAAATCATAGTTTGTCAATATCATGTATGTATAAGACTAATTATTGTTGCTAAATATAAACTAGACAATCTAATTTATGCGTAAATATATTATATTATCATAAGTAGCATATCTGGCGAGATTTATAATAAAATTTACTTAAGTTACATAATTATTTGTCCTTTCGAGACCAAGGTAATATACACATAAGGATTTGGATAAACAATTTTTCATAGTTAGTTGAGATTATCAAATTATGAAAAAAATATTTACATATATGTAATTGTACAGATTTATTTATTGTAAAAATAATATTTTAATGCCGTTAAGATTATTTAAATAACATAAAATACGTAGGTTTTTTATAAATAATATGTATTTGTTTATTATTACCACCAGCAAATATTTATAAAAATATAATCACTGTATTTATATAAGATATTCTTCTAATTATTTTTTTACAAAAAAAAGTTACAGATAAATATTACAGATAAAATAACGAAACAAGTAAAAATAAAACTATGAGTTTATTACTAAAATTTCATAATTATTTTGACGTGGTTAGTACGTATGTAACTACGTACATACATAATTTTGGAATACAATACGTAAATAAATACACTCGTGGCCGATAAAACCGGACACCAAAAAAGTTTATTTATCGACTTATAACAAATGAAATATATATTTATTAGTTATTTTTATGTTAAAATATGAACAACTGATATGTAAAGTAAAATAAAATAAAACAAATGTAGCAAAAACTTTATGTATTAAGAAAAAGAAAGAAAACTAAATCTGTACAAAATGATCTGTTTTCCAAAATTCAATCATAATTATAATTTCTTCAATTATCGTTGGTTAATGACTCTTGGTGTGTAATATATTGCACTCTTAGTACTTATAATACTAAATGTGAATAAATTTGTTACAATTCAATCGGAAAATACAACCTGAACAGAATCTTCAGGTGAAGATCACATTATTGAAAACATCAACTGTAGCCTTGATTATTCCCAGAAGTACTGCCCGAAATCTAACTGGGCGTTATTATCAAATAGGAGAACACATCAGATGACGAATATCAGGAACACTATGTATTACAAGTGGCAAATGTTCGTGAAATTGAAATTTCTGCAGGATCCGTTCGCTGAAAGTTCTGCAAATATTTAAGTCCTAGGATGTCCGTTGCTTGCCCAGTTTTGCTCGTAGCACGTCGAGTATAGCGGCTACGTTTTGCGCGAGAACATAGAGACTAGACAATGGAGCACTGGAGCTCCTTATTGTTCATATATGAATCCTATTTCTGTCCGTGTACATTAAATGAACAAGAATGCGCGTGGTGAATGTCAGGAGAACTGTTTTCAGGATATTACATACCCTGAAAACATCATTTTACAGTGGTAGTAAAATGGCATGCGCTGGTATTTCGATATATTGAAATATTAAGCTAGTTTTGGTTAAATATGCGGTGCTTTGGCGGAAGTTCTGTAAATTAGAAAATGCGCAGTTGACTTCGTAGTATCTTTCGATTCATTTGTTCACGAGAATTTCATCTTATAAGTTCACAACATGCGTCCTAACTTTGCATACATAACAAAGCAGCATTTAAAATAAGTCAATATTCGATTATTACAATGGTATTATATTCATCCAAGAGTAATACAACCATTATATGTGAGTCAAATACTATACTTTATCTACAACTATCAATTATACATTAATAATAGGAGGAGTCCTTAATTATTATAATTAATATAAGTTGTTAGGTACAGGGACGTAGCCAGGATATTTTTGTAGGGTGGGCCAGCGGTGGGTCAAAATTTTTATAGGTTTGTTATTAAGAAAAGTTTTGTACTTAGGGTGACCAGATTTATAAATTGTAAAACCGGGACATTTTTTAAAGGATCGTAAAACCAGTGACGGCTTGTGTATCAAAACTTTGGTGAGGCGAGGTATCTAGAAAAATAAGCGCCGCAGACGAAATTTTTTTTTCATTCAAGGTCGAATGCCTTATAATTGAAAGTTACAATTTTTCAAGGGATGTGAAGCTGCATGTTTTTCCCATTTATTTTTTATATTCGTCTTCTTTATAAACACACTTTTTGGCATTTTGAAATTCGATAAATAAATGAACCCGTTTCTGTAAAAATGTGTTTAAAAAATAAAAATAATACTTATACATATAATTTAATATGTACTTACTCATAAATTAAAGTAAAAACATCCTTTATTATACGGATCTATGACAATTTTGCTAGGCAACCCCTACATAAACATTTCCAACCCGTGGAGTGGAAGTGAAATATATTATTTCCCACCGAAGAGATTGTCATTGCAGTTAGGAATGACGTATTTCCCAACCTCTAAAAGGTTAGGAATCGACATATAACTATAATGATTGTGAATAAAATAATATTACTGTTTCTTTACCATAAATGCCATTATTGTTTTGGAATGAGAAATGCAGTTCAAATAATGTGCGTGAACTGTTTTCTCTCATTTGACTTTTAAACGGGTGGGCCAGTGGGTGGGCCAGAGTTTTTGCAGGGTGGGGTTTTCTCTATAATTATCAAATGTATTTTTGAACAATATTATCGTATTTGAAACCGTTTTTGAAAATTGCTTTCCCACCTTAAATTCTTTTATGTATTTGAATGTCATATGAATAGAATACATACTATTCTTATTTTTAAATTCATAATTGTTTTATAAGTTTATTTAATTTTACGTAAATCACTTCATGACCATATAAATATCTTCCATGAAAAAGATAAAAAATGTAAAATACACTCACGTCAAAACTGTAAATCACAACCTTAAGACAATTATTATTTAAAAACTAATAACACACCAATACAAAGAAAGTTTTAAATCTTTTCCGTTAAACAAATTATACTCGGCAAATATTTGTATTCTAAATAATGGACACTGAAGATAAATAATGAGGACACATTTTTTGAAGGAGAAATAATAAATAAAAACAGAAAGTTTACGTGCCAGCTAATAAAATTATTTGTTTATGTGCTTTCATAAATATTCATAATTATTAATTTTAACAAAATATATATACAACTAATTATTAGCTACAAATCTTATGAAAAATAATATGGATAAAAACATTGGCCCGTATTACGAGCGCACTTTTATAGTAAAAGCGCTTTTATGGAGTACACTCCCCATACTATAATATAAAGAAGCGCGCTCCATAAAAGCGCTTTCATTATAAATACACTACGATCCCATATTACATAGGATGGAGCATAGAAACTTCCTTTTTTTTGAAGGTGTATAAATTAAAATGTATTGCTAGACAAAAAATATTTTTGAATAATTCGATCGGGCGAGCGCAACGCCCATGGAATGTCACTTTGAATCGAGATGGCTCGTCAAGGGAACATTGTACTCACAACTCTGCTATATGATTTTTACCTCTCGCTAAGAGAGGTATTGGATTCATACCAAAAATCGCATATCCAGATTTTAATGATTAAGCACGTTTTAAGGTCCCTACAATCCGAGTTTAATATTTTTAAGATGATGTATGTGTGTCTGTGTGCGTGTGAATGTTGGAGCTACGATTTCTCAAATTCTATAAGACTAAAGACCTGTGTAACTACGGATTCCTCAATCTAACAGTAATGGGAAGAGTTGAATAGGTTCGGTAATAATTAGATAACCGGAAGTAGTAGTATTTTAACAAAAATCTTCTAAATATTATTTTTTGAAAATTTGTTATGTTCTGTGTGTGTGTGTGTGTGTGTGTGTGTGTATGTATGTATGTGTGTATGTGTGTGCATGTGTGGATGTTGGAAGGAAGATTTCTCAAAAACTATAATATTTAATATCTATTTAACTACGTATTTCTCAATCGGACACATTATTGGGAAGAGTTGAAAAGGTTTTTGTAATAAATGGACAACCGGAAGTAGAAGATTCTTAAAAAAAAATCTAAATATTATTTTTTGAAAATTTTTGGTCTTACTAGTATTAAAGAAGAATAAATTCTCTATCTGATACATATAAATATTTTATTACATCTTTTATAGATTTAGAGATAAGGAAATATAAAGTTTAATAAATCTCACAGACCAACTAATGTCATGGAAACCAATTGAAAAATTAAAATATTTGTAACTATAACAGATAAATGTCAGTGTCAAAAATCCAGAGATATTACTAAAGATTTTTTCTGGGAAGTACATACATATACCCTTCAAAAAATACTGTCAATTCCAACAATGAATTCGAAAAATTAAAAGAGTAAGACAAAATTTCTTCATAGACTGAGTTTAAAATTCAAAAATCTACATATAAAGAATAGATATAAGTAGAATATTTGGTGTAGAATGTAGGTATGCAAGAAATGTTAAATACAATAGGGCGCGAGCAGTCATGTGACTTTGTTGGCCTTGACAAGCAAATATGTGGGCCCGTGCCAGAATGATAGCTAGTAATTATGTACATTGATGTCAAATATAATAATTTTTCATTCTGAATTTAGTGACTTTCCAATTCCAAGTAAATTCCACACTCCTGGTAACAAATTAACTACGTGAATTTAGAAATCTTGAAATTTAATGAAAAATTCTGATATTTGACAGCCAACAATGTCACATGACTGCTCCCGCCCTATACTTATGTAATTATAAATAAAAAATCTGTTGTGGCCAGCACAATACCTCTCGCCACTTCCTTTTTTTGGTTACATAAGTATAGGGCGCGAACGGTAATGTTACATTTTTGGGCTTGACAAGCAAATGTGTGGGCCCGTTTCAGAATGATAATTAGTAATTATGTACATAGATGTCAAATGTTAGAATTTTTCATTAAAAATTTCAAGATTTTCTAAATTTACGTAGTTAATTTATCACCAGGAGTTTAAAGTTTACTTGTATGCCTTAGATATTTAACATTTAATTCTGCTCCACATGGAATTGGAAAATCACTAAATTTAGAATGAGAAATTATGATATTTGACATCTATATACATAATTACTAGCTATCATTCTGACATGGGCCCCCATATCTGCTTGTCAAGGCCAACAAAATCATATGACTGCTCGCTCCCTATTGTATTTAACATTTCTTGTATACCTACACCCTACACCAAAAATTCTACTTACGCATATATCTATTCCATATATATTTAGATTGTTTAATTTTAAATTCATTTTTGATGAAGAAATTTTGTCCTCTTCTAATTTTTCGAAATGTTTCCAATTCTATTAATACATTAAGAAATAATATAATGTATGTACTTCCCAGAAAAAGTCTTCAGTAATGTCTTCGGATTTCTGACACTGACATTATCTGTCAGTTACAAACAAATTAAATTTTCAACTATTTTCCATGGCCATTCTTTCGGCTGTAAAATTTATTATAACAGATTATTTTACATACTATATTTCTTCTATCTCTAAATCTATAGAATATATTGTAAAATATTTAAATGTATCAGAAAGAGAATTTATTTTTCTTTAATATTATCAAGAAAAAATTTCAAAAAATATTATTTAAAAGATTTTTTTTCAAGAATCTTCTACTTCCGGTTGTCCAATTGTTACCAAAACCTTTTCAGATCTTCCCATGAATGTCCGATTGGGAAATACGTAGTTAAAAAAATTTAAAGTCTTATAGTTTTTGAGTAACCGTCCTTCCAACATCCCACACACACACACACACACATACACACACACATCCACACACACACACACACACACAGACATCATCGTAAAAATAATAAAATCGGATTGTAGGGACCTTAAAACGTGCTTATTCAATACAATCTGGATATGCGATTTTTAGCATGAATGCAATACCTCTCTTAGCGAGAGGTAAAAAGTTATTTTGAATGGCCCGTTTCTCAGTGTCACCCTTGTAATAATAAATAATACACAGTAAATACGAAATAAAAAATCTGATGTGGACACCACACGACTTCCTTGTACGATTATTAAACTATACATATTTTTTTAATAACTAAATTACAAAATATTAATTTTAACTTCAAAACGGTAAGATATATAGCGACCATAATCTAACCCGGTTCTTTTTAAAGAGAGTTTGGATTACAACAAAGAAATATTTTATTACAACAATGAATATGACTAATTTCACAATAAAAATATAATATTTGTTATTGTACGAATCATAAAATTGCACGCAATCAACGTAATTTGACATGAACATTTTTTTTTTGTCCTAATCCATATCAAGCTTTATTACAAAAAATAATTTTTAAATTTACATATCTCGCTTATACAAAGGGCTAATTTAATAATACTTGATGTGCTAGACGCAGAAATTAATTCTCTAAAACTTTTATTTGAAGCATTTATTTCTAAAATCAAAATAAAATCATTTTATTCAAGAAAAACTGTTAACAACTTCAAGTAATGTACCACTTCCGGTTAACCTATTTTAACCAAAATCTATTATGTTATTTCGATTGACATAAAAGTCTTATATACCAAATTTGAAAGGTTTTGGATTATATTTTAAAACAGTTTTTCATTAAAATCTATTATAGGCTTCATGTAAAGTGCCACTTCTGGAAATTGTGTAATAACCAGAAAGGGAGGTGCACAACTAGATGTTATAGGAGTCCTAAATACAAAATTTCAATTTTCTACGGCTTACCGTTTTTGAGTTATGCGAGATACTTTATTTTTGGATAACAAAAGAGCATAATTTCAAGTTCCTCTCAACACATACCAACATTCGGGCTTCTTTTTACTTCCTTGTATGTAAGTAAAGGAAGTATTGTAATCGCGAAAAATTTCGGTTTTCCGATTTCAGCGGAAATATCCATTTTGATCATCCCTGAATCCATTTTGACTAATTTCGTCGTGACGTCTATACGTATGTACTTGAAATTATTCTCTTTTGTTATCCAAAAATAAATTTTGTCTACCAGCAATATTTGTATTCGAAGGAAGCTTTTAGACCCCAACCAACATTATTTATTAGCAATTTCAATGATTTTCGGAATACATAGTTATCGACAATCATTTCTTTTAATTAATTAAGCTTTGTAAAAGTATTAAAACCAACTTGTATCAAAAGTTTTGTTAATTACTGATTAAACATACAATGATCAAATTATTTCTTATCATTAACAACAATAGCAATAACGAATGGTTGATAACATTCATCTGTATACATTTCCCTATTGATGAAAGCACTAACGCTCTTATAAACTTTCTTCAATTCTTTTACCCAGCAGTGTATTTATGTCATCCTCTTGCCCGCCGACTAGATGTGAAAAAAAAATTTAAAACCAACATTGTAAGCAAATATAAAGTCTCTGTAAATGAAGCAAACATAAGATCGCTAATTTCTTGTGATTGGCATCATCCTGCATCTTATACTTGTTCTAAGTAGTTTCGTTAGATCCATTTTGTCTCAGGTGGCTTAGAGTATCTTCGTGGTCACTCAGTCGACGACTTTGCTTCAAGGTAACAGGTAACCAGCCTGCTGAGCTAGATCACCGGTCGTTGCTGTTATTTTATCGCTTTTCTGATCGATTGTTTTGCTTTTTTTTTTCAACGACTACTTGGATGTACGGTTGTTAGGAAGAAATATTAAAAAGAAGTAATTTATTTTATAAGGTAGGTTTCAATTGTTTTTTTTTTTGTATGGAGCTATGTTGATGGTAGTTGTTTTTTCAATAAGTTAAATTAGTAATAAATCATTGGATAAAGGCAATATATTTTTTAAAATGTATTATTAGATTTTGGTTTATAAAAGGGAAATAATTTAAATTACCGGAAGTAAAATATTACTGCATTCACTTTAGTAAACCTGTTTTACAAAATCATAAATTATTATCAAATTTGTTATCAAACAAATTGGTTTTATTGGAATGTTATGACAAAAAGGACATTCTATTCTATCACAAATTTCATTAAAAATTCTGACCATGTCACACGAAAATATACAGGGTGTTAAATGGATGTTGTAAAGCAAAAATTTATACATCCGAATCAATAAAACAATTAATTTTGGCTACTTCATGACTGCAGAAATAAAATTTGAAAACTCATGGAATTACAATTTAATAGTATTAGCCATGGAATTAGAAACAAGAGACGAACAAAAGAATAACGTTTTATTGCGCCAATGTCAGAATAATGATTGTAAAAATAAATACAAATAATTTAACGTAGTTATGAAGTAGCCAAAATGATTATTTTATTGATTCGGATGCTTAACATCCATTGAAACTTTTTGTCTAAAATAATTAAGGGAGCAATGCGCACAAAAAAACTGATTTCCCATGTTAAACGCCTGTTTCATTTTCCGTGATACACCCTGTATGTATGTATGTATATATATATATATATATACGGGGTGGTGTCCGACTCAGCCGAACATACGACTTTAACATGTAAAATCAGACTTTCCTAATTTCCTGCTTCCCTAATTATTTTAGGAAAAATAAAAGTTGTAGAACATAAAATTCTGTATCTGAATAAACAAAATTAATTTTGTACGCCTTGTAACGACAGAAATTAGGTATGAAAATGTCGAAAATTACTTCAAAAATAGCAGTAGCCATGGAATTGGGACAAAATAAATAACAAATGTTAATGATTTATCTGTTAAGCTAGGTTAATTTTTTTTATTATTATTTCTATTCAAGTGAACAAGTATCAAATTAAATTAACAGATAATTGTTAACTGGAACAGAAATTACAAATAATATCTAATAAAATAAATTACTCTAATATGACAGATAAATCGTTAGACATTTGTTATTTATTTTGTCTCAATTCCATGGCTATTGCTATTTTTGAGATGATTTTCGACATTTTCATACCTAATTTCTGCCGTTACAAGGCATACAAAACTAATTTTCATTATTGATTTTATGCTCTACAACTTTTATTTGAAACTTTTTTTCCTAAAATAATTAGGGAAGCAGGAAATTAAGAAATTAAACTCCTATGTTCGGCTATGCCGGTCACCACCCTGTATATTCTTCAATCTATTTAACAAAGTAATATATGGAAACAATAATTGTTATTATTTAACCTGACTGTCAGTTATAAGAACAATGTCGCATCGAAAAACTGACACATGCATAATTTTTATAACTTATGCTGTAATATCGATGATTTATGTTTCTTTTAAATTATAGTTAACTTAATTGAAAGTTTACGCAAGTGCCTTAGTCTTCTTTTAACTGTTTACAGCTTCTACTAAAGAACTACTTCCGTTTGACTAATTGTTACTATAAGTACTTCATTTCTCGTAAAAAAATAGCTAATCGTTTTTACATGCATTAAATAAATAATTTAAATTCATGAAACCAAACGACATTCTGTAAAAATGTAGCATATCTGATTATTCAAAATTACAAAGTCAAAATTAAAAACATTGTTAAATATCACTTAATTATATCGATTTCATTTGATAACTGATAATTGGCAATTGATATTTTTTTCGCTTTTACGAACTAAGTTTGCATTTTGACCAATCAGAAGGCAGAATTTATTTCTCTATCTAAACCAACGCTATTTTCTTCCGTGAAATTAACTATAAAAACTAATTAGTTAGTCAGGTCGTTAAAAACTCATTTATTGTAACATAAATAATAAAATGCAGATTAAGAATTTGTTTAATATGAAGTAACAACTTAACAAATCGAATTGTTAATTATATATTATTTTTCACCATTGGGCAACATAGCTTTTTATTCCTAGTAATTATTTAGGCCTTGTATTTACTAAAGCCTGACAAGCATATATCGTAAATTAATTTCAAATTTCTTCTGTTGTTGGTAAAACAATTATTTCGTTTTATATTACAACTATAAAATATTGTGGGAAAAAGAAATGTGTCTTCTTCAGGAGCTACAACAGTTATTACAGTTTTTTCAAAAAGATGAAGGACATATATGTTTAAAACTTGCGGGAACATGTAGACTATAAGTAATATTGATAAATAACAATAAGAAAATAACATAAATTACAAACACTGGACGTCAAAATTTGAAAAAAAAAATAAGTAAATACATTAAAAAAAACTTTAAGTATAGTCGTCAGATGAATTAGATATATTTTTTACCTCTCGCTAAGAGAGGTATTGGATTCATGCTAAAATCACACATCCAGATTTTAGTGAATAAACACGTTTTAAGGTCCCTAGAATCCGATTATAACATTTTTACGACGATGTCTGTGTGTGTGCGTGTTTGTGTGTGTGTGTGTGTGTGTGTGTGTGTGTGTGTGTATGTGTGTGGGACGTTGGAAGGACGATTACTCGAAAACTATAAGACTTAGTATTTGTTTAACTACGTATTTCCCAATCGGACATTAATAGGAAGAGCTTTTGGAACTTAGTATTATCGTTCGCACCTGCCTTAAGCCGGCCCTGTTTATAAAAAAACATATATTTTATTTACAAAACATAAATAAACCCAAGAAAAAAAATATTCCAGAATAAATATATTAATTTAAACTACTATTTCTGCGAATTAGCAGATCCTAAAAAGATACTAGGGTAGTATTATTTTTATTATTTAATTCTGAAATGATATATGTTTTATATTTACAAAGTATAAATAGATATGTACGTAAGAAAATATTTTCCAGTACAATCTGAAAAATGTTGATTTTTAATTTAAAGTAAAACTCATTTGCAAAAGCAAATATTAAAGATTTAGTAGGGTAGTAATTACTTAAATCTTTGACGCAAATAATTAAATAAATGTTGCATATTCAAATTGGATATTATGCAATAGTAGTGCACATTCATTAAAATTCTTGGAAAATGGCCTACAGAACTAGTACTTAAAAGAGTAATAATATTTAATTGATGTTTATTATTCTATAAAATGTAGTAGCTTATAATTATTCGTTTTCACTTAGAAAATACATTTTTTGTGAAATATTTAATTAGGTACATTTAACATTAACATTAGTATCAATTCATTTACTGAAATATTTTATAAAAAATCTGTTGTGGCCAGCACAATACCTCTCACCATTTTCATTTTATGTTGCATAGGTCGCGAACAGTCATGTGACTTTATTGTTCTTGGCAAGCAGATATGGTGGCTCGTGTCAGAATGATAGCTAGTAATAATGTACATAGGTGTCAAGTATCATAAGTTTTCATTCAAAACATTATGATTTTCTAAATCCATGTGGATTATTTTCCTCGACAAGTATATTACATACCATTGATGACAAATAAACATCAGAATATTTTGAAATTTTGAAAGAAAAATTTATGACATATGACAATTGTGATATCAATGTGAATAACTACTAACAGTCATTCTGACGCGGATCTTCATCTGCTTGCCAAGGCCTACAAAGTCACATGACTGCTCGCGCCCTATAAGTAACGAATTTAACATTTCTTCTACACACAAATAATTGAAATTGTATTTCTTCTTTCATTCTATGAGAAATTTTGTCCTACTATTCTAATATGTTCAATATTCTTCAAATTCATTGACGGTATTACCGATATTTCTTAAGGATATATGTAATATATATATTAAATGTACTCGTACCTCCTAGAAAAATCTGATTTTTATTCTATATTATTATATACTATATCTCCAAACATATACGAGATATAATAAAAAAATTAAATGTGTCAGATTGAGAATTTAAATTTCTTTAATATTACCAAAGTAAAAATTTTCAAAAAATAATATTTAGAGATTTTTTATTTCAAGAATCTGCTACTTCCGGTTGTCCAATTGTTACCAAAACCTTTTTAGCTCTTCCCAGTAATGTCCGATTGAGAAATACGTAGTTAAACAGATATTAAGTATTATAGTTTTTGAGAAATCGTCCTTCCAACTTCTCCATACACACACACACACACACACACACACACACACACACACACACACACACACATACACAGACATCATCGTAAAGATATTAAAATCGGATTTTAGAGACTTAAAACGTGATTAGTTATTAAAATCTGGATATGCGATTTTTAGCATGAATCCAATACCTCTCTTAGCGAGATATAAAAAAATTAAACCGGGCCTGCTTATATAAATGATAAAAAGGATCATTTTTATTTGGTGTACTAACATAATTAAATTAAATAATATTTATAATGCGAAAAATGTATTTACGTACAAATATTGTTTTTATTCTTTATGTAAATTTTTTTTAGTTACTATAAAACATACTTTAAATATTAACTTTTCAGTGTATACTTAAACTTCGTGAAGATAACACAAAATCTCTGATATTCCGCACGGTTTAAACCGAACAAATTTCAACACTAATTGCATCATTAAAACAAACTAAAAAACTAAAATTTATCTTCCATATTTCCAAGTGATAATTTTTGCCATTTTGACCTGCGGATATATCCTCAAAACTAATCGTTGTTTTCATCCAATTGTTTATCTTATAAAGTCCCTCGCAATGCCGGCTCGTCATTTGTCGTTCTAGAAACAGTTGAAGAACAAGCAGCCATCAACAACTCCAAATAGTGTCTCGTACTAAGAGAAAGTGTTTTAGTTCTACGCGTACTGACTAAGTCAAGATGGATGTATGTAAATACAATCAGACAATTCCAGTCAATGAAGAGAATGTCTTCAGTGATAGGATGAGGAAATTGAACCTGGAGAAGGACATCGACGAACTTCCGGTCATCAACAACCTGCAGGACCTGATCAGAGAGCTCAAGAAAGTATTTGACAGTGATCATGTTAATGTTGATTATGTTACGTATTTGATGCAGTCGTATAAATCGAATCCCGTGGAGTGGAAGAAATACGCCAAATTCGACAGATTCAGGTAAGATATATATAATATTAAATATAAACCTGAAGTTCTGTGGTATAAATAAGTATCACTTTTTCACATATTTTAGATTTAATTATTGAAAATACATACATACATAAAATCACGCGTGTCCCACTTAGTGGGTTCGTACAAACCCGATAACAATAAGAACAACATCAACATCATACAACAAATCCTTAACTGTTAAATATATTAAAGTGACCGATTTTTTTTTATTGAAAATTAGATTTTAAAATTCTTTCTGCAAATTTTGAGTTTAAAGAAGCAGGAAGTGTGACATACAGGGTGATGACATGTAAAATAATACGTAATTTCCTTTTGTTTTTTTGAAAAATGCTAGATTTAAAATATTGATGAAATATTCTTTATTAGATTCATTCTTGTAATAAATATTATCTTATAATCAAAATCGTTTGTTGTAATCAACAATTCTACAATGGGGTAATTTCGTCTTTCTTTATTTTTTAATTTTTGTTTTTAAATGAGAAAAAAATACTGAAAATACCGGACATATCTATTCCCGCCACTGACGTTACCCTTGCCGCTTCCGTTGCAACTGAGTTCCGACGTGCTGCTCGGAATATGACAAAGATATTTTGTGACGTATGTCTTGCGGGGTAAGGGAAACTTGTTTGTTAGGTTAGATTGCTGTCCTGTCACGTTAGCACGTATTTTTACTTATTTATTCATAATCATGTATATATTTTTATTTACGAGAAAGATAGAATAAATGCCCAAGAAACAAATAGAAACAAGGTTATGTCCACGGCGTCAATAACACCATCAACTGTCACTTTGACATGTTACATCCCATCGCTGTAAAACAACGACACTAGCAATATTTGCGGCTTTAAGTATATAAGCGTGACGTCAGGAGAAGAGGTCTATTTGAATCATTTAATATTTTAAATAACTTTTTTGAAATATTTATTATGAGTCATATATTGTAAACAAATAAGAATTTCATTAAATTTTAACATATGGTACCTACCCCATTATAGCTTGCAACACAACAATGGCAGAAAATTATCCGTTTAGCAGGATATTTATTTTATTCTTTCTACTAAACTCATTGTCGGATTCATTCTTGTTATCAATATTATTGAGCTATAACCCAAATATTCATTGTTGTAATCAATATCTTCACAATTATTATTTGAATATAACAATGCTAGAAAAATATCCGTTTGGTAGAATAATTATTTTACTTAAACTTAATTAGAGCTGTAATGCAAATAAATTAACAAAAAATATTGTTCACATCTAACACCTTACTGTGTTAGTTACTGTCAGGAAATGGTGCGCTTTTGTGCGAGGCACAACCTTTTCATACGTAATTTATATACAATATTTTATTCAATTTTGACGAAATAATAATAAAAACAAATATTTAATTCTAACAATATAAAAAAACTAATCAATGTGTATGACAATCGTCGTTAATAGATGTTAAGTCGTTTATGTATAAATTATAAACATGCTTTATTTTCTGTCATTTGTGTCGTGAAATATGACTGATCTGTCTGATAAAGACTGTGGTGAAAGTGTTATTTTCGTGCCTGATATTATTTAATAGTTATTTAACTATCAAGTGTGTTAATGAGGGCGATTAATGATCGAGACATTTGTTGAGATCATTAATTGCCAATTAACACACGTGTTAGTTACAATATTTTTTCGTTGACCGTATCTTACTTAAATGGAAAATCTAATTTTACTCCATGAAAAATTTTTTTAGGTTAGTAATGATTGACCGAACGTCAAATTTTACGTCAGAAAATCAATAAGTTTTGTCATCAATTGTTTTCAGTGGGTGCGTTCAGTTAACTTAATCCTAGATGACACAAGCGGTTTTTTACGTTATTTGAGGAATTTTATTCTTTCAAATTCATTTTATAGGTATGCTACGTGAATATATACCTAGCTAGTAAGTGTCAAAAGCATGATTTTTAATTCTGTCTACCTTTTTGCTACAACTTAGCGTTAGCAATATATGCTGTGTTCCATGTGGTGAACGCACCCAATAAATCGTTTATTAATAAAAATCATGCATTAATAGGGGTCATTAATGAATGATTTTCTATACATTAAGATAGCCTATTAATAAACGGTCGACGGAAAAAAATAATAATTCACAGTTACTTATAGTTGTTGCTATGAAGTTAATAATGAGAGTTTAAAAGGTCAAAAATCAAATAAATCTAAAATTTAAATATATAAATTAGATTTAGTATTTGGAAAATTTCCAAAATAGTAATTTACTTATAGAAAGGAAATTTTCCAATAATGTAATACATATTCATAATTTTCAAACTTTTCTACGAAATAAGTACAGTAAAAATTTGAAAAGCGAAAGTATTGTCAACAACGAGCATTGTTTTAAAATGGAATGTCCTAACTTAGTCGAAACAATATTAATTTTTGAAAGACAAGCGTGTTATATCCATCCTTATTACACACGCTTGTAGTATTTGCAAATGAGAGATAAATGTATGCCAATTTGTTAATTCGTTCATGATACAGATGACCTTGATCGGACATCTTTAAAAAGATAGCAAGCTCGCGTCGCCAAACACTCATCCGGGAACCAAGCGTTCCCGCACTTGGTATGAAATAACTATTATATTAATCAACAAAAACAGATGTGTTTGTGTCTGTTTCTTTACAAATTTATAGATCTGCACGACTTACAATTTTATACTTTGTACAGAATATACGGAACTTAATTTTAATATACATCTTCTAATTTATTATTATGATGCGAGACCCCATTCTACTAACTTTTCAATAAATTTGTTCATGAATTTAAAATTAAAATAAAAACATTGAGAGCTTGTAAAATTTTGTATCTTATATGTACCTACTTTTCTTATAATATTTATAGTTCAAAGAAAAATGGAAAACTAAATAAATAGGGCATAAAATGAAGTAAATACTAAAAACAAAAACTAAAGAGATAAAATTACGTACAAATTAGCAAAATAAAGTTATCTGTAGGTCATTTTCTATTTTTTATAAGTTGCCAATTACGTGAAGTTTTGTGAAGAATTTTACTTACAGTATAACATGCGCATGTTTTTGATGGATTTGACAAAAATTGATGCGTATTATTGGAAAACAACAAAATTTTATCAAAAATAACAAATTATATAATGACGTCAATAAAATTTTGTATATTTGTCTATTTTTTAAAAAAACTATCAAAAATGATAGACCATAATTCCATTTTAATTGCTGTTAAAAATAAATGAAAATAAGGTACAGACATTTAGAAATGATGTACATAGATGTCAAATTTCAAGATTTTCTAAATTCATGTACTTAATTTGTCACCATGAGTGTGGGATTTACTTATCGAGGAATATAAACCACATGGAATTGGAAAATCACTAAATTTAAAATGAAAAATTATGATATTTGACATCTATGTACATAATTACTAGCTATCATTCTGACAGGGGACCATATCTGCTTGTCAAGGGCAACATAGTCACATGACTGCTTGCGTCCTATTGTATTTAACATTTCTTGTATACCTACACTCTACATCAAAAATTCTACTTACATCTATTCTTTATATTTAGATTTTTTAATTTTAATTTCATTCTATGAAGAAATTTTGTTCTATACTCTTCTAATTTTTGAAATGTTTCCAATTCATTGTCGGGATTAATAATATTTTAGAAGGGTATATACAATAAGAAATAATATAATGTATGTACTTCCCACAAAAAAAATTCAGTAATGTCTTTAGATTTTTAACACTGGCATTTATCTGTCAGTTATAAATATTTTAATTTTTCAATTGGTTTCCATGACATTATTTGGGATATGAGATTTATTACAACAGATTAGTATATACCTTATATTTCTTTATAGAGAATTTACTCTTCTTTAATACAAGCAAGAACCAAAATTTTCAGAAAATAATATTTAGAAGATGTTTTTTAAGAATCTGCTATTTCTGGTTGTCCACTTATTAGCAATACCTTTTCAGCTCTTCCCAGTAATGTCCGATTGAGAAATACGTAGTTAAACCGATATTAAATATTATAGTTTTTGGAAATCGTCCTTCCAACATCCCCACACACATATACACACTCATATATCCGCGCGCACACACACACACACACGCACACACACAGACATCATCGTAAAAATGTTGAAATAGGATTGTAGGGACCTTAAAACGTGCTTAATCATTAAAATATGGATATGCGATTTTTAGTATTAATCAGCGAAATAGGTCATTGTATGAATAAACAAAAAGATACGCGTTTGTTTATTTTTATTTTATAATGAAGATGCAAAAATAAAAAAGTAAATATCCTATTAATATAGTATCATTATTTATTGAGCATAAATAAACATTAAAAAGTTATCAAGGAACCAATAAATGACTGTATCAGTAACCATGAAATTGTCAACAAAAAAACAATTTGTTCAAAAAAGGAAAACAAACTATATTGAATCATTTATTGTCCTTTGTATCGGTGTACGCATTTTTGCTAAAGGTCACAGTCTTTGTTAGTAAATAAACGTATGTTTTAGTGACAAATTTAAAAAAAATTCAAATAATTTAAATAACAAGTACAAATTCCTGTTTTAATATATGCATCTAATCTAAAATCTTTCTTGACCTCTCGCTCATATGACGTATACAGTTTGTTTACATCAAAATAAAAGTAGGTGTGTTACTTTCTCAGCCAATCAGAAACCAGGATGTCTGATGTTTTGATGCTCCTTAGATGATTATGCGTTCAATTTTTTTAAAATTTATTGGTTCAACTTGAAACTAGAAAAACAAGATTTCAAATTGTCATTTCCGAAAGAGAGGGGATGTCGGAATCGTTCAATAAAATATTTATCATTTGTTGACCTTTGATTTTCATTCATAATTTTACAATGATTAATTGTTTAGCAATGTCCTTTAAACAAAAAAATCTTAAATGGTATCTGCTATGTCATTTGTTTTTTGTTGAATTAACTGCAATTTGCAATTTAAATTATTTTCATAATGAGATGAAAAATAAAAGAAATTACAACATTGTTTGAAAATTATCTCTTTCTGAAAAAAATAATCTTTTAATAATTATTTAACCGGAACTTTATGTTTTTGAAGTTATGCAATGTTATTGTGAAAATTGTGACAGTTGACGTGAGTTTATTATTTATATATCATTAAAAATATTATGTAAAGTACAAAAAAAATCATTTGTCATTTTATAAATTATGGAAGATAAGAAAAGTAAAATTATTATTGGATTCATGCTAAAAATCGCATATCCAGAATTTAATGGTTAAGCACGTTTTAAGGTCCCTACAATTCGATTTTAATATTTTTACGATGATGTCTGTATATAGATATGGGGGCCCGTGTCAGAATGATAGCTGGTAATTATGTACATAGATGTCAAATATAATTTTTCATTCTAAATTTAGTGATTTTCCAATTCCATGTGGTTTATTTTCATCGACAAGTAAATTCCACATTCCTAGTGACATATTAACTTATTATTATTATGTTACTATATTTCTTCTTAGTCAAATCAATGCACCATAGGTTGAGACGGATTATAGCATAACACGAAATTGTTACATTTTGAGTATGTAATGGTGTTACAAAATAGAGATATACTAGTATAGCTACATATATATGTATTAGAAATAAAGAACAATGTGTTTGAAGATATATAAATATTATAAGACTTCATTCTCATGAAAATTTCAACTGTAGAATGCCGTTTACAGAAATGGAATATAAAATGGTAAAACTTACTGGTTAACAGAAGATTTCCATACCTGATGCCTTCTAAAAACATCCATTTGCAGAAATGATCGAATTTCACTTTAAATATTAAACATTATCACGTAATACACAGATATATACGTCCATTCTCAGCTATATTTCATAAGAAACTGAGTCCAGCGAGCATCTACCTTGCCAAATTAAACGTGTTTGGTAGGCACCACGAAAAACAAAACAGCTCAGATTCTTTTAATAATAAATGATGTATTGTTTTTCTGCCAACGTCAGTGTTATTTTTTATTTGTTTATTTATTTACATTAAAACTGTATGAAATGTAAAGTTTAATTTAAAAATATACTAAATACTATAAGATTTTTAAAAAACCGTAGTTTTTACCATTTTATATTTCTTCTAATATGTGAAATTTTAAAAAAAATAATGTTCATTTCTACCACTACTAATATTAATTCATTACTTACCAAATTGGTTTAACTTGATCAAAGTAGTTGTGCCTGCTCCAACGTCTGTAAATAAAAACAAAAGAAAATTAACATATAAATCACTTGTTTTATAAATATTATAAATACAGATACCACACTAAAAAAATGTGTTGTCAGTCGCCCATACATTAATATTATTTTATTTTGGAATCATAAACTTGTTTATTCGCCCTCAAAAGCGGGCGCAATTTGGCTTTTATTGCCCGAGGGCCTTTAAAACTATTCAAACAAATCAAAATTATTGTTTCCGAATAAATGTCAAACAAAACAAAAAATTCCATAAATCACATTTTTTTGAACACCGCCACTCGCAGAACTTTCGTATTCTTTCTCATATACGTCTTTTGACTTTTTGAGGACCCAACTTGACTTTTGCAGTTTCAAATTCATCCAATATACAAAATATACTTGGTGCGCGGAAGGTATGTGAAGTTTAGGGTGGCCTTATTTGAAAGTTAATATTTAAATACCCAGACGAAATATTTTACTAATATAATTTCCATACTTTTCTTGTCATTTAAACATTACTTCCCTTCTTCAGGTATACGAGAAACTTGGTAGACTCCGGCAACGGAAAATACAACCTCATGGCCCTCTGCTGGGGCGAAGGCCACGGTTCGGCCATTCACGACCACGCGGACGCCCATTGCTTCATGAAAATGTTACAAGGAGAGCTTCAAGAAGTAAGATTTGCCTGGCCAGAAGAAGATACAGAAGACCAGCCTTTGAAGGAGACGTCCAGAAAACAACTCGCATTAAACCAAGTTTGTTATATGAACGACTCCCTTGGTCTTCACAGAGTGGAGAATCCTTCACATACAGAACCGGCAGTGTCGTTACATTTATATTGCCCGCCATTTGACAAATGCCAAGTGTTTAATCAACAAACAGGGCAGAAAAGTACTTGTAAGGTTACTTTCTGGTCCAAATACGGAGAGAGGAGAAATAAGGTGAGAAAATGGGGATGAAAAAATTAAAATTATACATATATAATATAACCTAACATTTATTATGGTACGCCATTATGATGTGTACAGTAAAATTTTTGAAAGATGTCCGATCTAGTTATCTACGAATTGCATGAAGTCAGCCTATTCTGATAAATCCAGTAGTGTCATGTGCTTAGTTTTTATGAGGGTATATAAGATACTACTATTATTTTATTATAATAAAAATATATGTTACAATAAAAGCATTCGAAATTCAAAAATAAGTCAATTGGTAAGTTTATTAGCAAATGTAAAACCAAATATGTTAAAAAGTAAAATACTGGCACAATGTTAATGACAGTAAATAACGTTTTTCTACGGCCATTTGCGCTCTATTTTGTCAACGCAAAATGTCACTTTGCCGCTCTAGCGCGACAAAGTAGAAAAAACGCTCGTTGTCCAAATTTCTAACTATACAATCGTAAGAAATGTCACTTGTCTACATTTTTAATGGCAACGTTTAGTCAGGAACTAATGGCACTGTAGTGACACATTTACCACCTTTACAAATCAATCTGACATATAACTGCTCTGTCGGTATATTACATAATCAAAAAAAAATGCTGCACTATCGTAAAAATAAAATAGGGCATTCATTTACAAAAACGAAAGTATAAAATGTTTAGAGTAAATTGAAGCAATAGGCCAAGAAGAATGGGAAATAACGATAAATTAAAATTAAATATAAAAGACGTTTTTTCTTTATATTAATCCTTATTAATTGAGTAGTAGTGTAAGTGTAATCTTGTGTGTGTTTCGAGCGCAAAGGGATATTGTCGAGAGAATGCAACAACCTCTCAATTGACAATGTCCTATTTTGCGCTCTTAATACACAAATAGCTATATTCGTACAGCTATGAATCAAGTTAAAATATCTGAATTAATAAATAAACTCACGTTAGAGCGAAAGTATTATCAACAACGAGGATCGTTTTAAAGTGGAATGTCCTAACTTAGTCGAAACAATATGATATTTTGAAAGACAAGGGTGTTATACCCATCCTTATCGCACACGCTTATAGCCTTTGCAAAAGAAAGAGATAAATGTATGCCAATTTGTTAATTCGTTTATGATACAGATGACCTTAATCCGACATCTTTAAAAAAAATACTGTACATGTAGTTCTGTCAAATTTATGCCTATTTTCCTTCACAATATTATTTGAAAATGTTTTATTTATAAATTTAGACTTTATACTTTGTCAATCATGAATATTGATGTTTGACGCAAATAAAAATTAGTCCCGCGTCGTGATAAGATAACCTAATTGACCAAAAAATAAAAAGGTTCATGTTGGCAACAAGCAACACAGTGTCGTAACTCAAACAATGTTTTTTTTTTGTTTCAGATTATTCAAGAAACTCGTGAGCCTGACGATAACTAAACAAGCTTTATTTTTATTTTAAAAATAAGTAATAAAAACATAGTTATTTTTAATAGTGACTACTTTATTTGTATGAAGTATTGTAACATTCCATAATTTAGAAATTTCTTATGACGCTAGTATTGTTAATATTTAGTTGTAAATTGCTTTAAACTATTTTTACGTGACGATTTTAATATTATTGATTAAAAATATAATTGTATATAAAACTTGTAAAAACAATTTTAAAACATAGCCTACTATAACCAAAAACATTTTGTTTTGTTAATTTTGACATATCTAATAAATGTATAGATCAAAAATGTTATTAAATAAATATTTAACACTGATTAATCGAAAAATGGCTACTGCTGCCGTAAGTAAACCAAATATGGCGGATACCAAAAAAACCGTGTGGAAAGATCCAGTAAAAGTATCTCCCCTAATAAGATTATCAAGATGGGTTGCTTTAGGACTTGGTATATTTTACGGAATATCTAAACAAAAAATATACGAAACATTAATAGATAAAAATAAAGAACACGAACATGAAGTAGAAGAAGTAAAACATATTAAAATAAAAGAAGAAAAACTAAATTATGAAGCGATATTTGAAGAATTTATAAATCCAAAAGAAAAAGAAAAACCCAAAAGGGCCTACATGGATTATGATTATGATATAATGTACGAAAATTTTGTAACAAAACAAAAATAAGAAGGAAAAATTACAAAATAAGTATAATATGTGTTTTAAAAAATGTATTAAGATGTTAAAATAAAAATATGTTCTAAGTAATAATTTATTGTTAAAATAAAATACTGTAAATAAAAACCTTAGATTATTTGTTTTATTTTATAATTGTTTTATTTTTTTATTGAATGACAGTTTATTTTATAAAATTACGGTTTTAAGTTTTATAAAAATGGGGAAGAAAGCCAAAGAATCTACTAAAATTAACGTAAGCAATATTTCCGAACTTAACCCTCAACCTGTCAGAGTCTCGCCATTAATTAAATTATTTCGATGGTGTTTTTTAATTGGTGGAGTTGTATATGGATTTACAAGACATCAATTTTTGGTTTCAAGAGAAGTAGGTATTCGTGAAGAAGAAGCAGAGCATAAGAAAATACGTGACGCGAAAATTAAAGAAGAAAAAGAAGCACAATCTCAGCGGGATATTCAAATGTTGGCGGAAATTTTCCTTGGTCCTCAAACGGACTAATTTATATTATAAAATATACATTGATATACCAGAATAATTTTAATGTGTGATACAGATTTGAATATATAAATACAAATTAACAGTTATACTTTCACTTATTATTATGCCCTTTAATAAATGGAATATATAGTTTCGACTTCATCCGGTAGGTATCGTTACTAGACATTCTTTTGGATCTTTTGCCTAATATATTGCGGATCCTTGCTCTTCGTGAAGCCTTGACTGAGAGATGGCCTGAATATTGAAGACTAGCGCGAACTTTAAATTTAAATATGAGAAATTAAGTAATGTACCTACTATTTATTTTGTGTGTCTTGAACATAAATATTAGTAATAATAAATAACAATGAAATATTCTAGTGCTAAATTTGAATTAAATAATTTATTTGTTGTACTGTAAAAATAATAGGAATTCAATCTGGTCAGGATTAATTTATTTTGGTAAAGAGCAAAAGAAATAATTTATAAAATATTTATTGATTTCTAAATAACACAATTTTGTTAATTTCTAATATAATCGTCTGTCTCCGAGAGTAACTTAGTCTCATGATAGAATCTAATTTTTAAAAATGTATCAATTATAATGTTTATAATTTGCGTTTTATGATAAAATGGTTTGTTCTTTGACTTGGTTTAAAAATTCTGTTGTATTATATACATAGGCAAAACATTGTTGAAATACATTAAGAACCATCTGTTGTTTTAGTTTTTTATTTTTAAACATTTGTTCTTGATTTTACTAGAATACCCTTTGAACCCTCTATTGTGGAAAGTAGCGCCGCCCTAGCGTCATTATTTTGCGCGGGATAATTGAAGGTTGGATTCTTTTTAGACAGGCCTCATATGCTAGGAATTGAAAGAACAATAAAAAATAATCCGGATTTTTGTAAACTCTCGCAAACATTGCTGCTAATTTGCCTAACAGGAAACAGAACTAGATGTTAACACGTTGCCTTTTAATGTTCGCCATTGCAAAATCGCCGAACACGTCAAAATCACACTTGACTCTAGAGATGTATCCTCAAGGATTAGGCCTCCATCTTTTCTCGAAACTTAAAACATTCCTCGTTGGAAAGAGATTTCGATCCAACGAAGTAGCGATCGAAGCAGTGAATGCTTATTTGAGGACCTCAAAGAAGAACATTTTCGGGAGGGAATTGAAAAGTTAGAAAAACGTTGGACCAAGTGTGTTAATCTCAGAGGGGACTATGTAGAAAAATAAAATATAGTCCGTGTTAAATATATTTTTTCACGTCATTCTGCAAACTTTTCAATCATATTTATAAATCAAATTTTATAATTTTTGTTTCAAATTCCGTATATTTCATATGCTTACAATACAGTTGTTCGTGACGAGTAGGGTACCTATATACTCAGGATATGGCCATGACGTGGCTCGCGTTTCGTCCGCCATTTGCGGGCCACTGTCATATTCGTTGTTGCGCAAATTATTATCTATTTTCGTAGATATTTGTTTTATTTTAATGCAAAACACATTTAAATATACTTCTAATATTTATTTAAAGTGTTAGTAATACCTTTGAATATATAATACATATAAGAATGGCAACGTAATGTATTTAGATTAAATATTTCGAGAGAAGGTGCCATCTATCCCTCCCTATACGAATTATTTCTGAGTTAGTTCAAAAAATACATAATAGATGGATGTTGCACAGTATTGCCACGTTGCTAGAACAGCAAGTTAAGATTTTATAAAGGTTTTTAAGTTTGCTACTGTAAAACAAGTATACATTACATGTACATTGAAGATTCAAAATATATTATCTGGTCATTATGAAACAATATTTTTGAATTATTGATTATTGAATACCTCTTAACAAATAGTATCTGGCAATGCTGTCAGCACGATTTACCGTAGTTCATAGTTTTATGGTAGGAGTCACTAGCTATCTATAATAATTTTGTGAATAAAAAGAGACAGATATAGTATGTTGCTAGGCCATATGCGTTGCCATTCTTATATGTATTATATATTCAAAGGTAATACTTTTATTTTATTTATTTGTGTATTTTCTTGAGATACTGACTACGATGACTGGCAATATTGAAAACATAAAAATTACCAATATTAAGCACAAACATTTAAATTTTTAAAAGGTAAGTTTATGCTCTACATAACCTCTAAAGGTATGTTATAATAATAATTGTGTATCTCTTAAATAAATGAATTTTCATTACCTTTATAGATTCATAGTGTGATTATTTAATATTCCTGTATAATATAACATCACATATCTTACAAATAAATAGGAATATGTATTATCAGTATGTTTGACTTTGGCCCGCTAATGGCGGCGATCTTGGCCTATGCCCATACCTGTATATAGAGGTACCCCCGCATTCTCGTGTGGCCTCTAGCGGGTGAAGTCGAAACTAAAGCCCCACCACACGCCAAAAAATAATCCCCGTTATTTTTTGATATCCCCTCGTACGATGTATAAAAAAATACAATAAGTAAATATATGATAATAATTTTATTATACAAAAACAATACAAAGAAAATAAAACATTTCAATGATTAATCAACATGTGATAGTGATATTGCAATGCTCCAACCTAAAGATGACTTTAAATAATAATAATAAGAAAATAATATAGTACAGCATAATATGGTTAGGTATTTACAATTCTGATGAACTAAATCAAACCCTGCTTTTAATTGACGAAAATTTAGTTTTGAAAAAAACTACTACTGTATTTAGAGAGAAAAGTGAAGAATTTGTGTAAAAAGGATATATTCTGCTAGTTATCATGTGTATCGGGACGCGCTGGGGTGATGCAACAGAGACACACAGTCGTAGGGCGCCGCCCCCGCAGAGCTCAAGCTGATGGCGGTGGTGTCGATACTCTCGAAGTCCCTGTTGGTCGTTGGTCAGAATTTGAGATCTTTTATCGCTTGTGGCAGATCCGGTAACTTAATATCCTTTATCTGTTGTGGAATGTTCATGTTTTTGACAGCCGAGACGGCACGGGCTGGTGCTGCTGCTATGCCCGCCTGCGGATTACACAAAACACACTCGACAATCAGAAAAATGCATCTTGCAGCAAGCGGGGGAATTTTGAACTAAATTATAAACTATAATAAAAAATGCGATAATGACATACAATTCCTAGAATATATACAATGAAATCCATTCAATAGATATTTTGCGACGATCGATACGTACGTCATTTGATTACAGCAAGTAAATCATTGCAAACTCAAAGGCATATTCTGTTAAAAATTAATGCGCGGTTGTAGAAACGTTCATCAACGCATTGCTTATGGGGTACTTTCGGCTTTTTTGATATTTTTATTAGAAGCAATTATTTTTATTGTGCACAATTTTTGTTTTTAAATGAGAAAAAAATACCGGACATATCTATTTCCGCCACTGTGACGACACCCTTGCCGCTTCCGTTGCAACTTAGTTCCGACGTGCTGCTCGAAGTATAACAAAGATATTTTGCGACGTATGTCTTGCGGGGTAAGGGGAACTTGTTTGTTAGGTTAGATTGCTGTCGTTAGCACGTATTTTTACTTATTTATTTGTAACGACGTTGTTGTATTGTTGTTAAATAGAAACAAGGTTATGTCCACGGCGTCAGTATCACCATCAACTGTCACTTTGACATGTTACATCCCATCGCTGTAAAACAACGACACTAGCAACATTTGCGGCTTAAGTATGTAAATGTGACGTCATATTATGAGTCATATAATGTAAACAAGAATTTCAATAAATTTTAACGGTAACTACCCCATTGCAACGCGATTTGACAGCAATGATTTTAATGTCATAAAAATACGGAACCTGAATAGAATTTGTTCATTTTGACGGTCCGTTAATTAAACAAAATGTTGGTGAACGTTTTTGTAACCGAGCATAAATCTAGCAATCTGTAAAAAAACTACCAAAAATAATTATTTTTGTTGAATATATACAGTGATCAATATTCAATTCGAAAGTCAAATTGTCGAAATTGATCTTAAAATGTAACTTTAAGGAGAAAATGAGCGATGGTGGCAGCACTAAATTTACAAAATGGCCGACGTAAGGGAAATAAATAAAGTTTATATTTGATTTGAAATGCAGTATTGTTTAAAGGGAAGTATGACAACAAAACAGTTTGATTACGTCTTAGATAGGTTCATAATTTTGCCACCGGCTGCAAGTTCATGTTCTAATCACACTCATACAAAATAAGACAAAATAATAATAAAAAATATATATTTCAAAACTACGTCATGCGATGCGTTACAAAAGCTTAAAAGTGTTACAGAAAATAGAAAAGTTATTGTAAATAGTGTAGAGTATTAATAAAATGAGGAATAGAATTGCGTTAAATGAATCTTAGCATGTCATGCAAAAGGTGATCCGAAGTCTGTGCAGGATCAGAATATATTGGTATTACCTCCTGTTTTTCTAACTTGTTCTGCTCCTCAATTCGGTTGAGAATTTCAATCATATTAGTTTCTAGAACCATTCCTCCCATCACTAATTCGTTGAGGATGTAGTGAACTTTATCGACATGGAATATTAAATCTAGTTCACATACATTTTCAAAACATTTGTCTAGAGTTTCCACAAAAACCTGAATTAAATCTAAAATTCCTAACTCGCTTTCAGAGGAATCAACACAAAATACGAAGTATAACGTAGCATAATGTCGATAAATTAACTTGTAATCACTACCCCCGATTAAACTACAAACAAATACACAAGTCACTTGGATTTTTTGTATGCTCTAATTAGATTCTTACCTTCCACCTTCTAAGAAATTGCATACGTTATCATCTCGTTTAGAAACTAGTTGAAATGTTTCTTTTATTATCTGTTGTTGCATGTCTTCATTCTGTAAAGTTCCGTAATTGAAGAAATGTCAAGATAACCTATATAAAACACTTACAAAATATTGATAAAACTTTGACAACCTTGGTTTCCCATGATTATTAAATACTAAAATAGCTTTGATCATTTTTGCACTATAAACTACTTTATTTATATACTTAATTCAAATAAAGATTAATTCATTTTAATAAAAATAAACGTAACCTTTTTCCAACAGAGCAAAACTTCAAATTACGTCAAACTTCAAATTTGTGAAAGGTTAAAGCTCAAGCTCCACGACAAGTTGCGACAAGCTAAAGATCGTAACAAAACTGAATATAGTCACATAACAAAATTTTCTTATTTTCATTATAAAACCACTTAAAAGTTCATTAATCATCTTTTTATATCAAATATACAACCATATAATCCATTTATAAATTTAAACTATTTAATATCAACCAATAAACATTGTTGAAAAGTTTTCCCTTCAAAGTTTTCCTGTAAGATGGCAATGTTTCCAGTCACGCGCCGTAGATGAAAAATTCGCGCTCTATCTCTGTCAGATCCAGCATCTCTGTCTTGGTTGCCATAGTCTTACAAAATGGCGTGCTGGCGAAAGCGAAAGATGTTGTGAGCGAATGAATTGAACGAAAATCGTGAATAAATAATTAAAAATGGTGTAAAATGAACAAAAAAAAATTAAAATAGTGATTAATATTATTGACAAAATGGACCGGACAAAAAAATTGTGGAAATGTGGACGGACTTTACAATTTTTCGTAATGTTTGCTCTAGTGTTGACATCTATACAAGGTAATCATACAGAATGGTATTTAAATTTAGTTTTTCTAGTAGTTTTACGCTTTTCTGGATAGTTTTATGCATGTATGTCATATATCTAAGTTAAAAACAAGTTGTTACAATATATAAATAATTGACAAACAATACAAAATCTCAAAAATTATTATTATATTAACACCTTTTGTGTATCAATATAGTTAGTCAAACAAATATTGCTTATGTTTATTTTTATGTAAAATAATATTTTGCATTATATAATTTATATTTGCTGAGTAATCAAGTTTGGAAAATCGCTAACATAAACAAGAAAACATATGACATGTTTTAACCCCAAATTTTATAACAACAAACATGTAGCGATGAATAATTTGCTTGGCCGGCTATTATTTTTATTTAAAAATATCATACAGATGTTCTTATTTTTATCAAAAACAAAGTTATCAATGAAACTTGAAATCTTTGTTTTATTTCATATTTATTATATAATGTATATTTTTAAATATCTATTGTTTTTGAAAGCGTCAATGATATTTTCTATAAATATATGTATTAGATTATTTAAACAGTGATATTATTGTCAGTTTGATACAATAGAATACAAATAGACTCAAGCATGTTTTCTTTAAACATTGGTACACATATATTTTATGTTAGATTTTCTCAAGAATTTTTATGTTGTCTATTGTTGACTTTCAAGTTCAATGCTATGAGAGTTTCTTGATAAGAAAAAATATCAAAAGTTCGTAACTACGTAAAACAATAGGAAATTTATCTGTCATTTAAAATGTAAATAACTTTTGTTTTAATAACTGATTGAGGAAGTAATAATAGATACATCATTGTTTACAATTAAGGAAAATATCTAATAATATACATGCATAAAATTTTAATATTTTCTCTCATTGACCAATAAAACATTTAACTGTCAATTAAAAATAAAAATAGCTATTGCTATTTACATTTTAATAACCAAACTGTAGTTTAGTATACAGTGTGTCCCATTTCGTGCTGCGACCATTGGGATCTCGATAACTATAAGAGATACAATGTCGGTTAAATGGAACTTTTTGGCACCTTTACGGGAGCCATCTCAAATGTGCTTTTGTTTTTCCAAAAATTCTCATAGGGCAGTAGATAATGACGAAAAACTGAATTTTGTTGATTTTTACCTCTCGCTAAGATGTTAACTAAATTTCTCATTTAAACAATAATCTACGGGCAAATATATGACAAAAGACAAGTCCCAAAATTTTTCGTTCCAACAGTAAATAATACAATATTTATGTTAGTATTATCTATAAAACTGAGGGTAAAGGTAACTGACAATATATTTAATTAATTGCCATCTTAAATTTTATTACTTTAATAAAAAATATTTGCGAATTATTAAAGACGAAAACATTTGTCACATGCAGACAATGGTTTATTTGCAAATAAATTATTATTAAACTTAAGGAATTTTATTGTCAGCAATGTATTCAAGTTCTATACACTCTATTAATACACCATATCAAAATTTGTTGAATTGAAGTAATAATCATAGCATCCAGAAGTTTATTTATTCTTGTTTTTAATATAATTGTAGATAGTACTTTAATAAATAAATATCACTTTGCAAAAAAAACAAAACTTAATATTGTAATTAATTGAATATATTGTCAGTTTCCTTTACCTTCAGTTTTATACATAATACTAACATAAATATTGTATTATTTACTGTTAGAACTGAAAAAAATAGCACGTGTCTATTGTCATATATTTGCCCGTAGATTATTGTTAAAATGATAAATTTTGGTAATAACATTATATTTAAATCCAGTACACTTAATTAATACATAAAATAAAAAATCTGTTGTGGCCAGCACAATACCTTCCGTCATTCTCGTGTATAATGTATAAATTCCATCATTTTTCTTACAAAAGATTCTAAATTTCCAGTAAAATTATTTCATAAACAAACTATTCAAATTGCACTTGACACTGGCATCTTCTTCTTCTTTAGCTTTTCACATTCGTTAGGGGCCGCTATTTTTTTGCATGTCGTTCTCATTCAGTACCTTTTCTCTCAAATTTTCCGCAATACAGTCCTTCCATCTTATCTTTGGTCTTCCTCTGTTTCTTTAACGTCCTATTACTAAACTATTCATTCTTGTTCCAATATAATTCTTCATTTCTCCTCATGACATGTTCAAACCAATGTAATCGTCTTTCTTGTATCTTTCTAAAAACTTGTAACACTAGAGTTATTTTCTTACCGTATCTTTCCGTGTATTCCCCAATATCTACTTCAACATCCTCATATCTGCCACATTAATTTACTTTTTATTGATACTGACATCTGTCAATTTGAATTATATGAATATATTACTAGATCCCAAGTTTGGCATAGCTGGCTGAATTATAAAATTTAATTTCTTTAAAATTCTTTAACTCTGTATCTATTGAATATGAAGTATAAATTGTAATCAAATCGTATAGAGAATAATATATTCTTTAAGTTATAATAACGTTAAATGTCAATAAATCAAATTTAACTGTTAAATCTTCAAATGAGACTACTTCCGGTTGACCAATTATAACCAAAATCTAATCAGTTGTTCTTCTGGATGTAAACTTGAGGAATACGAAAAAATTATAATTTTTGGAATCGTGGTATTGAAGTTATGGAATCCGGAAATTTTGTCACACACACACAGACACACAATACATACAGACATCATCGTAAAAATAGTAAAATCGTATTATATGGACCCTAAAACGTGCTTATTCAGTAAAAACTCATCATTGAATTTTTTGACCAAAGACAATACCTTCCTTACCTGAAGGTGACGGAAGGTAAAAAGTAGTTTAGAAGTTATTTGAAAAAGAAAAAAATCAACAAAATTCAGTTTTTCGCCATTATCTAGTACCCTATGAGAATTTTTGGAAAAACAAAAGCACATCTGAGATGGCCGTCTACAGGTGTACAAAAAGTTCTATTTAACCGACATTATATCTCTTATAGTTCTCGAGATCCAAATGGTGACAGCTCTAAATGGGACACACTGTACTTTTCATAATTATTTTGTACAATCGTAAAAAATTGGTAATTACATAGATAATCAACACACGATGTCATTGGTTGAAGATATATTACAAGAATGCTACCGTAAAATGCATTATAAAAAGTTAATTTGAGAAAATAAAACTACATGTTGTATTTGTGCGAACAGGATATACACATCATTTTTATAATAATACATCATCACGGTAACCCATTGCTGGGTATGCCAATCTGCTTTGTAAGTTTGTACACAGATATCGGTAATGATGATGACGTATGCCTACCGTGTGGGCGTTTGTCAAATGTCACCTCACAGGCACTCATTCCTAGCGTGGAGAGTGCACTGAGCCTTGTACCGAAATTGGAAATAATTTTGGTGTCAGGATCGAACCCGCGTCCCCAAATTTGCGACCAGACATTCAGGTACGGTCACGAAACCCTGTTTTCATTATTTTTATATTATAAATATACAGGGTGTTCATTGCTCGTTGCTTCTATATCACAGACTATTTCTCCGCTGTCCTGCGGACGGTATTTATACAGCCCAGAACTTTCTGACGCGACCATCATCGCCACCAGATGTAATTAACCAGTCTGAACGCGTATGAGTTTTCCACCGCCGAAGGGGATTACGTCATCGGCCGAGAACATGCTACCAGTGGCGGCGCAAGCATTCGGCGCGTCGGGTCGGCGCGCGCTATAAAATGTTACTGTATATGTGTACTAAAAATAATACAAATTTGATTTTTTTATTCACAATTTACTAAATAGAACTCTTATGAAAGTATAAATTCCTTTTTTCTTTATATATTACTAAATTTATGTATAACATGTTAAATAAAGTGATTTAATTATTAGTTATTTAGCTGTTTTTTTTTTTTAAAGAAATGTGATAAATTGCCCTTCATTAAAAATTAAAAGCACACCCGGTTTCATGCGTCCTCGTGTATAAAATCCAGCGAATATGTCAGGTTCCATTAGGATTACATTTCTCACAATTACGGGCCCTGGTGGTGTAGGGAAATTTGGGCACTTTGGTTCCGTCACACAGAGAGCAAAATGAAAATATATGATGATGCTTCACGAACACTACACCAGCCCCACACCTACTGGAAGCGTAGCCAAGCTAAGTGCCGCGATTTAGTTTTTATTTACCCTGGAAGAAAACTCCAAGACGAGAGATTTGTTGCTAAATTTGTAGCAATTCTAACCCACTTCATCATAGGATCAGGGGAGATTTAAAATGTTTCTTGTTTGTGGCTTGATAAAATAAGTTAATTTTCTCCGTGAGATTTGGATTAAACTTTATGTGAAAAATTGAAAAAAGTTAAGCAAAGTTGAGAGATTAATGTAATTCGGTTGTAGCAATTTGGGGTAAACGGATGATGAAGTGCGCTGTATTTTAAATAAGAAATAAGACAGCGTTGGAATTTAATCTGTGGTAATATCTCATTTAACACGACGTAGGTTCAAATTCCGCTACCAACAATTAATTAGTAAAGACAAACTGCACAACTAGAGAACTCGTAAAATTCTAACAAAAATAAATAGAATTCCAGTTGTATTTGACATACTTTGCAAAAGAATTCCGTAGAGAACTCATATAAAGTATATGACAGGTTTATATTTTAATTTTGCTACCTGTGAGAATATTTGTATAATCTACGAGGTCTGGCTATAAAATAACGAGACTGCGCGCCAGAAGGCGTCCTAGAGGGGAAGGGGGAAAACAAATTTCTATAGAGGTTAGAAACGAACGTGTGTTTTTTCTCCTGCCGATAAGAATGTGTGACGAAAAACACGAGCAACGGATCAATGTGAAATTTCTCGTTAAATTAAAAAAAAACTCCGTCTGAGTGCTATAAGTTGTTGAAAGAGGCCTATGGTGAGAATTCTCTATCTGGTGCGCGTGTTTTCCAATGGTAGAAACGGTTCTCTGAAGCCCGAGAGAGCACCGAAGATGACCAACGTTCAGGTCGACCTGTCTCTGTTTCAACTCCGCAAACAGTGACCAAAATCAATGAAATTGTACGCGAGGGTCAAACTGTAAACCAAACTTACTATTTGAAAGTTTTGGCAACACTGCGAGAAAAAGTTCGTAAGTTGTGGAAAAACAAGTCGTGGATTTTGCACCTGCCCATAACGCGCTGTCTGTGAAGCGTTATTTAGCCGCTAGAGGCACTCCAGTGCTCAAACACGCGCCACACTCGCCTGATTTAGCACCCTGTGACTTTTTTCTGTTTCCGAAGATCAAGTTTGCCTTAAAAGGAACCCGGTTTGAGTCGATGGAAGAGGTGAAGCGAAAATCGGCGGAGCTCCTAAACGCTCTTACAAAAGAAGACTTTAACATTGCTTTGACCAATGGAAAAAACGAATAGAACGGTGTGTGGCGAGGGGAGGGGAGTACATTGAAGGGGAGCATTCGATTATAAAATAATTTTTAAAATAAAACTTTTTCATAAGCCTTGTTATTTATAATAATATTCGTAAAACTTATCTGATTTCTACAGAATTTCAAAACGTGTATTTCCATAAAAATCTTGACATCTGAAGATACCCAATTCGATACGATCGCAATACCTCCCTTATAACAGAGGCGGTTACTAAAAACACTTCTGTGTCACAAGTTGTAATGTACTCCTAACGAAATGGCAGTAAAATTGTTATTAATAAAGTTGAAATTCTTGGCAAATACTCCAAGAAGTAGTTAAGAAACTTTTATAAAATATATGATTAATAAAAAGGATTACATTTTAATTTTGTAAAATACAACAGTGTTGAGAATTTAATCTAGTTTAATATCTCTTTGTAAGTTGAGGTGTTTCATATGTACGAGTAGTAACCTTATAACAATAAAAATATACATTGTATGTACCACACCCGGAATTCTAAGATAAAAACGTTAAGCGTTCATTGGTCATGTCACTGGAATTAAGCTATTAACTTTTTATTGGCAATTATCTCTATCATCTTTATTATTTTACGATTTATCATTATATTTAACGGAATGTTTCTATTACAAATAAATAATAGATGTGACGATTTGTTAATTGTATGATATTCAAAATAAATTTATATATTTATTAAACAATGATAAAGTGTAGATATAAATGAGATTGTGTATTTTCCATTGTTTTTCGTCAAAAATATATTTTATTTATTTAATTCTGATTATATACCGGGTATCTCTAAACCTTTCACAAATTTGAAGGGTACAGTACTGACCAAAAGGAGAAAATATTGGAGATAAGTTTCCAATACACTAAAACACATTTTTGATCTGCATAATTTTATGATTTTCGAAGAACAGAATTACTCCAAACGTATGTTTCTTGACATACAACATCAATACAAGGACAAGGAATAAATAAATATATCATCACGGCATATTACCCATTGCTGGGTGTGCCAATCTGCTTTATTCCAGATATCGGTAATGATGAAATATTTGTACCGTGCGGGCGTTTACCAGGCGTCACCTCACGTGCACTCAATGATGGCGTGGAGAGTGCACCACAGGGGTCTATTTTGTGCCATTAAAATTCGAAGTAATATTTGGCGTCGGTCGGGATCGAACCCGGGTCCCCAGATTCGCGACCAGACACTTAGGCACACGGCCACGAGACCCCGAAACATGGCTTTAAACATATTTTTATAATAATAAAATAACAGTAGTATCTTATGTACCCTATTGAAAACTAAGCAAACGACACTACTGATTTTGTCAGAATGCGCAGAGAAAACATCTGAATTCATACAATTCGTAGATAACCTTGATCGGACATCTTTCAAAATTTTTACTGTAGTCGAGAAATTTCCCCCAGTCGGAATCAAACCTGAGTCGCCGGAATCACAAGCGATTTCATTAAAATGCTTCAATTATCAAAATAGAGTTAGGAGTATTAAATTCTTAAATGTATACTGTCCTTTTGTAAATTCTCTTATCCATGGAATAAAACTTTTATTTTACTATTCTTTTTATTATTTAAGAAAACTGCGCGAGCAACAAAAGTAAAATACGAATAACGATAGAGTTCTCCAGAGTTTTATTTTAATTTTACGATAAGTATTTCATCTCCCAAAAGGTTTTTCCGTGTCATAAAATGTTACACGGTTCTCATTTCTCACTTCTTCCAATTCCAATTCAATTTTAATCTCCGAGGCGTTGTAAATCTCCAGGTACAACACACAGATAGAATTAAACGGTGTCTCCATCGCTTCCACTGCTTCCAGTGCTTCCATGGAGACTAATGTTACAACAATCAAATGAATTTGAAAGGGAGTTTGAGATTCTGCAAGTATGGAATCACTAGAGGGAGAGAAATCCATGTTTTATTGACTGTAACGCGAGGAATATATATGCATTTTAAAGCGATTTTCGTACAGACTGTAATATAAAGATAAAGATAAGAAACCTAAAAAGTGTTTTTGTATTTCTGTTTTAATTTGAAGTTGTAGAAAAAGTATAGCGTGTGATTCATTTAATAAACTGTTTAGACACTAGTTTATAAGAGTACATATATGCATATTGTGGATAGCAGTGTATTCAAGAAAACCTAACTGGCTATGAACAGAAAAAGTTTTGTCTTGATTTGAAAATATTTAATTAATTGTCAATTTGACACGAGATATTGTCAAACATGTTATATAAAGAAATCAAATCTTTTCGTTTTGAATCTTATTTTAGAAATGGAAATAAATTAAAAGACTGCGAATAACAATATTATTTTGCTGCCTGTTACAATTTCAAAACTTGTATACCTAGTAAAGGCACTTTCAGGTCATGTTGGGTACAATATTTTGCTAAATATCATGCTAAATATCGCATATCCAAATTTTAATGATTAAGTACGTTTTAAGGTCCCTACAATTCGATTTTAATATTTTTACGATGATGTCTGTGAGTGTGAGTGTGTGTGTGTGTGTGTGTGTGTGTGTGTGTGTGTGTGTGTATATATATATATGAGTCGGTTGGAAGGACGATTTCTCAAAAAATATAATACTTAATATCTGTTTAACTACGTATTTCTCAATCGGACATTACTGGGAAGAGCTTAAAAGGTTTTGGTAATAATTAATAATTGGATAATCAGAAGTAGCAGATTCTTTAAAAAATTCTTCTAAATATTATTTTTTAAATTTTTTTGTTGTATTAAAGAAGATTAAATTCTCTGTCTGATATAAAGGTTTTCCAATAAGAGGTGTTATTTTGAATAGCCCGCTATTTCGGTAGATGTCGCTTTTGAAGCTGTCATTTTTTGACATTTGACAAGTAGAAACTACGCCATTAATAAAAATGGAACGATACACGCTTCAACAACGCATTGAAATTATTAAAATTCACTATAAAAATGGTGAAAATTTGGCAGAGACGGTTCGTAAAACTCGACAATTTTTGGATCGTCGTGAAGCACCTTGTCGGACCGCAATACAGAAATTGGTGGAAAAATTCGAGCTGTTGGGACAAGTTAGTGATGTGAAGAATAAAACCCGTGCACGTCGCTCAAGAACAGCCGAGAATATTGCTGCTGTAGCCGAAAGTGTTGAAGAAAACCCAGGTTTGTCCATTCCTCGTCGTTCTTTGGAATTAGGCATTCCGCAAACGTCATTACACCGTATTTTGCATAAAGATTTGGGTCTTAAGGCTTATAAAGTCCAGTTAACACAAGAACTCAAGCCGGCCGATCATCAACAACGTCGTGTCTTTGCTGATTGGGTCGTTGAAATGCATGAAAATGATCCGGAATTCCATCGAAAAATCATCTTGATTGATGAGGCCCATTTCCACCTCAGTGGCTTCGTCAACAAACAAAATTGTCGCATCTGGGGCTCAGAAAACCCAAGAGTTATTGTTGAAAAGCCTCTCTATCCTCAACGTGTGACTGTTTGGTGCGGTTTATGGTCCGGCGGAGTCATTGGACCTTACTTTTTCGAAAATGAGGCTGGAGCAACAGTTACGGTGAATGGATTGCGCTATCGAGAGATCATTAACGATTTTTTATGGCCGGAATTGGATGGTATTGATCTGGACAACGTTTACTTTCAACAAGACGGCGTTACGTGCCGAAGAGGTGATCACAATTGGCCACCGAGATCTTGTGATTTAACACCTTGCGACTTGTTTCTTTGGGGCCACGTGAAAGAGAAGGTCTACGCCAACTGCCCAGCGTCGACTCAAGACCTCAAAGATGGAATTCGTGAGGCTATCGAGGACATAGGACAGCCACTTTGCGATTTGGTATTGGAAAATTTCATGAAAAGGATATTGTCCTGTCAGCGTGGTCGTGGTGGTCATTTGCCTGATGTTATTTTCCACTATTAACGGCATACCTTCCTCTTTATAATGAAATAAACATCCGATCATTTATATTAAAAAATAGCATTTTTCTTTGAATATCAAAATAACACCTCTTATTGGAAAACCCTTTATATAATATTTTATTATATCTTTTATAGATTTAGAAATAAAGAAATATAAGGTATATAATAATGAATTGGAAACATTTCGAAAAATTAGAAATAATAAATATAAAGAATAGATAAGAGTAGAATATTTGTTGTACAGTGTAGGTATACAAGAAATGTTATATAAAATAGGGCGCGAGCAGTTATGGGACGTTGTTGGCCTTGACAAGCAGATATGGGAGACCGTGTCAGAATGATAGCTAGTAATTATGTACATAGATGTCAAATATCATAATTTTTCATTCTAAATTTAGTGATTTTCCAATTACATGTAGTTTATTTTCCTCGACAAGTAAATTCCACGCTCTTGGTGACAAATTAACCAGGTGAATTTGAGTACTAAATTTTAAAAAAATATTTCTAGGAAAGAAATTATAATTCATTTTAACGGTAACATAAATTGTAAAACCATAGATTTCAACAAACTTAGATAATTTAGAAACATAAATACAAAAACCACATTGAAAATTAATACAAACAAGTACGTAGTTTAAAAATAAAAGATTACCTCTCTCATGAAAAGTAAAAAACTCCAAGCAAAATATTTTTCAACTCGCAGTAGATATTTATTTTACAACTGGCTAGTAGCAACTTCATATATCAATCAATCTTTATTTAATTTATTAGATGGGAAACTAAAATGATATTATCAGTCATCTGTTTTTCATTTGTTTACCTTGACAACACGATGGCCGTTTGTTTACTTATAAATTACTTCTGATGATGAGAACTGCAACTTAATAATGATTTCTCTAACAATATTTATTTGCAAAATAAATATGTCACACAGTATTTCCCATTCCCACATGATAAAACATTTTTTGTCGCAAAACACTTTACTATTATTATTTTAATAAAATTAAGGTTGTGTTATATCTTTTATATCTAAATAAAAACTTTATGAGTGTAAATTTTTGCATAAATGCAAATGAAATACAATAAAAATAAATTTGAGCATGTAAAACAAAAATTTGAAAAATCCATTAAAATAAATGATCGTGTAATGAGTAAAGTTTTATTACTCATTGTAAAATTGCAGAAATACATGCAAATTTATAACCGTGTCACATGGATATTAAAGTTTTTATATCTTTTAAATTGTAATATGTGACATGTGGTGTTTGCGAGAGAATATTCATCGAATATATTGACAATATAAATTATAATCACGAACTGTGAATTTCAATTTGTGGTAGCTATCTATGTTGATTTGAAATAATTACAATTGATATTGAATATTATTGAGAAATTAATATGGTTCGTTTATATTAAAATTGAATTAATATTGAAGTATTTGGTGTTGGTAGGGATTGAATTCGGTTCCACAAATTGGCGGGAGGTATTGTGTTGGTCACATCAATTTTTATTCTATTACTTATAATAAAAAAATCTAATTACACCTAATCTTTATATTTACGTATTTTCTATAATTTTAAATTCATTCTATGAGTAAGTTTTCTCCATTTCTTCTAAATGTTCGATATTTTTCCAATTCATTAACGAGATTGATTGGCGGTATTTCTGAAGGGTTCATGTATACCTATAATTTTAAATACAATATGAAATATTAAATATTGTTCCCAAAAAAGCTTTCAGTACTATCTCTGAATTTTTGACACCGACATTGACATTTATCTGTCAATTACAGACATTTTAATTTCTCAAGTAGTTACCATGGAGATGTTTGGGCTGTGAAATCTACTTCAGATTATTTTATAGATTACATATCTATATCTTTAAATCTATAGAAGGTATAATAAAAAATTTAAATGTGTCGGATGGAGAATTTTGTTTTTTTAATATTTGTGATAACATAAATTTTAAAAAAAAAATATTTAGAAGATTTTTGTTAAAATACTACTACTTCCGGTTGTCCAATTGTTACCAGAATCTATTCAACTCTTCCCATTACTGTTAGATTGAGGAATCCGTACTTACACAGGTCTTTAGTATTATAGAATTTGAGAAATCGTACCTTCAACAACCTCTTTCACACACACATCCACACACACACACACACACACACACACACACACACACACACACACACACACACACACACACACACACACACACACACACGCATCATCGTAAAAATGTTATCGGATTGTAGGGACCTTAAAATGTGCTTATTCTCTAAAATCTGGATATGCGATTTTAGTATGAATCCAATATCTCTTTTAGCGAGAGGTAAAAAAGCTAACTATGCTGGAAAACATAATTAAGCAATAACTTATGCTCAATATCAATTAGTAATAAAATTTTGATTGAAAAACATTAGAATGTCCATAAAATGCAAATTACAAACCGCTGTAAGGCTGAAATAATTTATCTATAAAGATCAGTTGAAGCAAAAAATGAAAATTACACAATTTACATCGAAACGGCGCTGTTATAATCCACTTTAAACGTTCATTCATACATTAAACACTTTTTGGAATGTTCCGATAAAACTAATGCAGTTTAATTTCCCTCTTAACATAAATATTCTTAGAAAATATAAATACTTCGTAAGCATTTAATTAAAGTGAAAATTTCGCAGGTGTTTTTTAATGAATTTAATAATTTCCACCTGGATCATAAATCTTAAGTTTGTTGGTTGGATCTAACACGGAAATAATGGGCAAGCCAAGAAGAACGTGTTGTAGAGAGGCGTAAAAGAAAAATCGATGTTAATAAAAACGAGTAAATGCGATAACGCATGCAGTCGGACGTGACTCTAGTTAACGGAGGATGACACGACGTGATCGTGATCGTGAAGCACGACCTCACGGCCTCACCTCAGGATACCACAACCTGTGACATTCGCTAACAAGCGAAAAATTCTCTATTGTTTTAATCATAAATACTAATATACTGCCACTCTATGTATAAATGATATAGGTATAACTGTTGGTATAACGCTAACCATGGTTAGATGTTGGTTATTAATAAGTGAAAAAAGTAACAAATGAAAAAGGTTTCTATAGCCTTTTTGACACGGTCAAATTTGCTAACAAATAATTAAGGAGCTTTTGGCATACAGTGACATCTACTTACAAGGATGCCAAACATTTTGGCAAAACTGTTTCTCTCGAAAAGTATCAATCACAAGTGACTAATTATTAATATGTAATAATAATACTTAAGGATGCTAGAAAGTTATTACATTCCGTCACCTTTAGGTAAGGAAGATATTGTCTTTGGTCAATAAATTCGATAGTGAGTTTCTAATGAATAAGCATGTTTTGGAGTCCCTAGAATACGAATTTACTAATTTTACGATGATGTCTGTATGTAGATGTGTGTGTGCGTCTCTCACTCTCTCTCTCTCTCTGTGTGTGTGTGTGTGTGATTCCAAAAATTATATTTTTTTTCGTATTCCTCCATATGCAGACATGATTACATTTTGGTTATAATTGGTCCACCGGAAGTACTCTCATTTGCAACGTTTAACATTTTAAAGAATATATTGTTCTCTATACGATTTGATTGCATTTTATACTTCATATTCAATAGATATAGAGGTAAAGAATTATAATGGTATTCAATTTCTTAAATCAGCCAGCTATGCTAACCATTGGAAACTGCTATACATTCAGATAATTCAAATTGACAGATGTCGGTATCAATGATATTGAAAATCGTACACAGTGTTTGTATTATATTATATTTTATACTCTTTATTTTATAATAAATATTTGACATACATTTATTTATTTATATTTTTTATTATTCAATTTTTCATGGGTGTCTTGACTTAAAATATATTCATGGGTGTCTTGAGTGTCAATGTCTATAATGTCAGTGTCACTGTTTACTGTCAATATCACTGTCTAACAAATGAAAAGAAAATGAATGTTGCAGATACTAGGATATTAGATAGGTGATGGGATTTGAGTGATAAAATTTCTAGAAAGATACAAGAGAGACGATTACATTGGTTCGACATTTCATGAGGAGAGATGAAGAATATATTGGAAGACGAATGAATAACTTAGTAATAGAACGTAGAAGAAACTGAGGAAGACCAAAGATAAGATGAAAGGACTGTATAGCGGAAAACTAGAGAAAAAAGGAACTGAATGAGGACGACACGTAAAACAGAAATGAGTAGAAGAAAAAAAAAACAGCGACCCCTAACGAATGAGAAATACTAAAAAATAAGATGTCAGTGTCAAGTGTAATTTGCATAGTTTGTTTATGAAATAATTTCACTTGAAATATAGGATTTTTTGCAAGAAAATTTATGTATAACATAATACATACTGAAAATTGGCACATCTTTTTCTTATTTTATAAGCTTTTCAATTATATAATACAAGTAAACATAAATAAAACATTAAATATTAATTGAGGTGAAAAAAAAAATGAAAATTTATTAAGAAACAAATGAAAAATTAATTACAGATTATCATTTGTTGTAATAATCAAATACTCGGTGTATGTTCTGGTGGCGTTAATAAGCTAATAATAATATAATAATTATATTTGCGTGTACTGGAGGCGTTTAATAAGCGAATAATATAACAATAATAATAACAGGAATAATAAGAAACTCCCAGAAATTACAACATATAATTATGATCTGTAAATTATGTATTGTATTGTCTCCGAATATACTTGTAAACATTATAACAACTTATACTACATACTTAACTTACCCAAATGGGTAGTTGTACAATCTTGATGTAGGTACCTGAAAACAAAGAAATAAAATTAATAATAATATTCAGCATTTTCAAAACAATTTATAATACTGTCATATTTAAATAATAATAATAATAATAATAATAATACAGTTATAAGAAGCAGAACATATGCTTAAACACATACTTGAAGTAAATTATAAAATTATATATTTTATATGTAATTCATTTAAGAAAAATGTTTCACCATGAGAGAACAACATAAATATTATTCATCAAATATTGTCATATTTCATAATTATAATTATGAAGAAAATTTCCATTGTAAATAAAAGGCTAAAAAATACAATCACGTCCTTTCCGTGCCAATTGAATTAGGAATGATGAGGACGATAAATTAACTGACAAGTGCATGATTTAATTACATTTCCTTTGACTAGAGCATTCGAATTATTACTTTACATTTTTCATTAATTCAATTATTACAGAATTTTTTGCCAAAAGCATTTCCTTATTAAATTACTTTATTTTTAATAAGAAACATAATTGAACATGAGTGTATTCTCAATTAAACATGGAAACACAATTTCAAGAAAAAAATATATTGTGATGTAAAGAAAGTTTTTTCCTTGCTTTTCGCTTTTCTCAGCGAAGTTTGGGGGATCTCCCACGTTTTCCGGCTTTGCTGAGCTTCCTTCCGTCACCATTGTAGCGCTGTCATCATTTTTCTGACTATTTTAATGGTGTATAAACATCAAACAACCGGGGCATAAACATAAATAACTTTTTAGACACAAGCGCATAATATAATACGACGAAAGCTATAACAAACTAGAACAACGTTTAGTGGAAAAACATTGTATAATTTATTTACAAGTTTAAATATTCGTTTAACATTGTTTTCTACTACTTAATTACTTGTTTTATGAGGGCGTAATTTATCAACATATTAAAACATGATTTAAAGATAATAAAGAGGAAGATATAAACACGAAATTAAAATATTGCAATATGTAGGGATAAACTGGATCGGGATTTGACCGGAATACCGGAACCGTATTATCCGGCTTGCCAGATTTATTCCGGCGTAAAAATGACATTTAACTGAGTTTTTTACCTCTCGCTAAGAGAGGTATTGGATTCATGCTAAAAATCACATATAGATTTCAACGAATAAGTACGTTTTAAGGTGTTAAGATGTCTGTGTGTGTGTGTGTGTGTGTGTGTGTGTGTGTGTATGTGTGTGTGTGTGTGTGTGTGTATGTGTGTGTGTGTGTGTGTGTGGATGTATGTGTGTATGTATGTGGGATGTTGGAAGGACGCTTACTCAAAAACTATAAGACTTAATATTTGTTTAACTACGTATTTCCCAATCGGACATTCGCGGGAAGATCTGAAAAGGTTTTGGTAACAATTGGACAACCGGAAGTAGCAGATTCTTGAAAAAAATCTTCTAAATACTATTTTTTCAAAAAAATTCTTGGAAATATTAAAAAAAAATTAAATTCTCTATCTGACACATTTAATTTTTTTAATATATCTCGTATAGGTTTGGAGATATAGTATATAATAATATAGAATAATCTGTTGTACAAAAATAATCTCGTTACCTCTAAAAAACAGTTGAGATATTTAAATGTTTATAATTGACAGATAAATGCAAAATGTGTCAAAAATCAGATTTTTCTGGGAGGTACGAGAACATTTAATATATATATTATTAATTAAATATATACTTAAATTATAGGTGTTAATATTACATATATCCTTAAGAAATATCGCTAATACTGTCAATTTGAAGAATTTTGAACATATTAGAAGAGTAGAACAAAATTCCTCATAGAACGTAAGAATATACAATTTCAATTATTATGTGTACAAGAAATGTTAAGTTCATAATTATTGTGGACCCCACTAAATGTTTAAATCGTAGAAATGGGCTATAGTAGGTCGCGGAGAAATTAAATAAACGAAGAAAGAAATTGTGAAAAATTCAAATCCTAGCGAGGTCCTTGAATTTTTCACAATTTCTTTCTTCGTTTATTTAATTTCTCCGCGACCTACTATAGCCCATTTCTACGATTTAAATGTTAAGTTCGTTACTTATAGGGCGCGAGCAGTCATGTGACTATGTTGGCTTTGGCACGCAGATATGAGGATCCGTGTCAAAATGACGGCTAGTAGTTATTTACATAGATGTCACAGTTGTCATAATTTTTCATTCAAAATTAAAAATATTCTGATGTTTATTTGTCATCAATAGTATGGAATATACTTGTCGAGGAATAATCCACATGGATTTGAAAAATCATGATGTTTTAAATGAAAAATTATGATACTTGACACCTATATGTACAGTATTATTAGATGTCATTCTAACACAGGTCTCCATATATGCTTGCCAAGGCTAATAAAGTCATATGACTGCTCGCGCCCTATGCAGCTACTATACCGATTGTTCAATTGTAACCAAAATACCAAGGAACGCGCGCGCGCAGACATACTTACAGGCATCACCCAAAAAATGTTAAATTCGAATTCTAGTGATCCCAAAATGTGTTAATTAATTAAAAGTTTATCACCGAATTGTATTTCCTATAGTCCACAAAAAAGTAGACACCGGTATAGTATTTCTAATAACATTTATTCAAATAAGTGTAATGAAAAAAGTCGTGATTCAAAACCATCTGCAATCTGTTGTAAAAGTTGAAATGTGAACCCTTCTTAAATTTTTTAATTTAATTCGACCATCTGTAAAAGAAAGTCGTATACTCCGCTGAATTTCAATCCACAATGAAAACTTACGTAATATTATGTTGGATTATAAAAAACTCTTCCAAACTTTCAACGTAAAATACTTTACTAAAGAAGATCGCATTGCCAAGTTTCCTGCGGTCCTTGGCGAATACGCTATCTTTTCATATTAGTATTCAACAAATACTGCCACACAATTTAAAAATTTGATTCTTAAATTACATTCAATTGTTCGTGAGGCAGAAGCAGAGGATTTGAAAGGCAGAGAGAAGACGTGGACGTTCTTTTATTTATGCCTTCACTTGTTCGTGAGTGTGTGGAACAAATGAAGTGTCGGGTTTCAGACAAGCTGCACCCACACTGCGGGGAGAGGGGGGTACAATGGAACCAAGAACCAAGTGATTGAATAAAGGGACTCTTGTTATTAGAGCTAGAGTGAGGATGAATGCTTTTTGAGTCTGAGTCTACTATCAAGGTTTTACGTTACAGACGAGGATGAGTTTTAAATTATTTCATAAATATTTTGGTAATATTTAAAAAAAAAAGTGGGTGAAGTTAATATAAATAAATATATTTTCTCAACTAAATTTCGAACTAGAGTAACACTTTAATGATAGGATAGACATTTTTTCTATAATTCAATCTAATAGTTTGAAAACTCAAATTCCACACAGAAGTTTTTTGCAAACTATTCTACGGCCGTTTTCTTTTTAGGGAAGAAATGAACTGCTCTTACCTCGTACCAAACTGAACTACTCTTAAAATAAGAAGTAGCAATTAAAAACACATATAGCATAATATTTATAACATAATAATCTGCTGAATTGGCTTGTAGCTATAATCTGTTGTATTACCTTATGTGATTTGTTTTTACCTTCTGTCACCTTTAGGTAAGGAAGGTATTGTCTTTGGTCAAAAAATTCAATGATGAGTTTTTAGTGAATAAGCAGTTTTAGAGTCCATATAATACGATTTTACCATTTTTACGATGATGTCTGTATATGTGTGTCTGTGTGTGTGTGTCTGACAAAAGTTATACCACGATTCCAAAAATTATATTTTTTTCGTATTCCTCAAGTTGACATCCAGAAGAACAACTGATTAGATTTTGGTTATAATTGGTGAACCGGAAGTAGCCCCATTTGAAGATGTAACAGTTAAATTTGATTTATTGACATTTAACGTTATTATAACTTAAAGAATATATTCTTCTCTATACGATTTGATTACATTTTATACTTCATATTCAATAGATACATAGTTAAAGAATTTTAAAGAAATTAAATTTTATAATTCAGCCAGCTATGCTAAACATGGAAACTATTAATATATTAATATAATTCAAATGGACAGATGTCAGTATCAATAAAAATAAATTAATGTGGCAGAGATGTGGATGTTGAAGTAGATATTGGGGAAGACACGGAAAGATACGGTAAGAAAATAACTCGTGTTACAAATTTCTAGTAAGATACAAGAAAGACGATTACATTGGTTTGAACATGTCATGAGGAGAAATGAAGAATTATATTTGAACAAGAATGAGTAGTTTAGTAATAGGAGGTCGAAGAAACAGAAGAAGACCAAAGATAAGGACTGTATTGCGGAAGACTTGAGAGAAAAAGAACTGAATGAGAAGGACACGCAAAAATAGCGACCCCTAACGAATGGGAAAAGCTAACGAGGAAGAAGATGTCAGAATCTTTTGCAAGAAAAATTATGTATGGAATTTATACATTATACACAGGATTGACGGAAGGAATTGTACTGGCCACAACACATTTTTTAATTCAACCAACGTCCTAGCTCTTACAGTTCTCGAGACAGCAATAGTGGATAAAATATAAAATAAAATGAACATTCTTTATATGCACAAAGTTTTTGTCCGTAGTTGAAAAACACCTTTATATATATCATAGATTATTAATTTCAACCATTCAATCACTATTGTAACTTTTTAACAATCAATAGTAAAGTTTCTTGTCCAAATACATGGTGCCAAATTGTTTTCCTTTGTGAGAACATAATGCATGCAATTCCGGCGAGAATCTCTTTTTCGTGCACTCTTGGGGTTACTGCACTCATTCGGAAAAAGGTATACACATTATTTCACACAAATAGCCCTTAAAGCGTATAAATTTAACGGCCCTTGTCGTTTAGTTACCAGAAAATGGACGTGAAGCAAGACAAAGGTTAGGCCTTGGATACAGCTCATATAGACTGGAAAATTCACGCAGTAAAATGCATAAATTTAGACGTTGTACGCGACATAAAACTGGGAAGAAATTCTTAACGATCCTCAATTCGAATCGTTTAAATAGTTGAAATTGTTAACATTCTTACCAAGGAAATAAAGTGTCAGTAAAAGTAAGGGATGGGGCGGATATCCGGCCAAACTGACCCTATATATGATTATGCGATCCGGCCAAATTTCAGAAAGTAAAAATCTGTTGTGGCCAGCACAATACAACTCGCAATTTCCATTTATGGTTGCATAAGTATAGAGCGCGAGCAATCATGTGATATTATTGGCCTTGACAAGCAGATATGGGGGCCCGTGTCAGAATGACATTTAGTAATTATGTACATAGATGTCAAATGTCAAATTATTCACTCAAAATTTCAAGGTTTTCTAAATTCACGTAGTTTGAAGGGTATATGTAATATATCTATAATTTTAAGTATTTAACTATTAATACAATAAGAATATAATAATTTTTGACACAACATTTATTTATCAGTTACAAATATTTAATTTTTCAATTGGTTTCCATGAAATTATTTGCGTTGCGAGATTTATTACAACATATATTTCTTTATCTCTATAAATCTATAAAAGATATAATAGAATATTTATATGTATCAGATCGAGAATTTAATGTTCTTTAATACTTGTAAGAACAAAATTTTTCAAAAAATAATATATACCTAGAATATTTTTTTTAAGAATCTGTTACTTCCGGTTGTCCAATTATTACCAAAATATTTTCAGTAATGTCCGATTGAGAAATACGTAGTTAAACAGATATTAAGTATTATTGTTTTTAAGAAATCGTCCTCCGAACACACACACACACACACACACAGACATCATCGCGAAAATGTTAAATTCGGATTGTAGGGACCTTAAAACATGCATATTCATTAAAATCTAGATATGCCATTTTTAGTATGAATCCAATACCTCTCTTAGTGAGAGTGAGAGGTAAAAATAAAATAAATATTTCATCACGGCATATTACCCATTGCTGGGTGTGCCAATCTGCTTCATACACAGGTGTCGGTACTGATGGAATATTTGTACCGTGCGGGCGCTTACGAGGCGTCACCTCACGGGCACTCATTGCTGGCGTGGAGAGTGCGCCACAGGGGTCAATTTTGTGCCATTAAATTGCGATGTAATTTTTGGCGTCGGTCGAAACCGGGTCCCCTAGATTCGCGACCAGACACTCAGGCACACGGCCACGAGACCCCATAAAACTATAACCCAATAAATTGATTATAAAATTCATCTATATCGAAATGGAAATATGTGTCATAATAAGCGTCATTCAAAAAAATATTTTATTCACTCGCGAAAATTAGCAATCTCGATGTATACTTTTCCGCTTGTATGGATAAAATATGTCTTATACTTACTAACTTGCTGTACGAAAAAAAGTTTCCTTACGCAATTTGTAAATAAATATTTCTGTACTGTACAATAAAAATAAATATAATTTATTAATGTGGAAATAACAAATCTTTCAAAGAGACTTTAGCAATTTTAATTTTTTCCTTTCTCGTGCAGTATTAGTTTATCGAAAGCATATTTATAAAAGATTAGGTTAAAAGCTAGGTTGAGTTTAATTCAACACGCACCTAGAATACAAACTTATTTTTTTTTACCAAAAACGTTTTAATATTTATTGACTTAATAATAACTCTTATTCAATCATTTATAAAAGATTTTTTTAACAAAGCATACCTTTGTATAGCAATCAATCAATATTTAAATGAATTCTCTATAGAATACCTTACACATTAATTATCATAGTTATTTATAGAGCATATCATCACGCCTTCTGTCAATTTTGGGTGTGGCATCTTTGTTCTACGTATTATTAATTAATTCTACGGACAATAAGATGTTTATACAGAATATTTCATTGTATAATGTTTTGTGTATAGAAATTTGGATTGAATCTGAGCCACTAATGCTTTGCTTACTAGAAATCCATTCCAAATAGAAATTCTACTCACAATTCTAACTGATTACTTTAATTAGCGCACGAATGTCAATACCAAATATAATTTTCTTGCAACTACAAATTTATATTTTCGCCTGAAATTATATAAATAACCCGTGAGCCAAATTTTAAAATGTCGAAGCTAATAATGTCGTGTAGTTAAACCGTGTCTGAAAAGACTTTCGCAAGATTAGCTATTTTAAAATTAAATATGATCATTATAAATATCATAAACTACTTTTATATATATAATAGAACATAGAACAATACAAAACGCAAAGTTATTTTCAGTTTGGAAATTTAATATTTATAAATAGATACTTTTTTATTTAAGTGGACTCAAATGAGGATCATATGACGCTTCAACTAGCTCGACTCGATGTTTGGGCTTCAGCAGACAATGTTCCTTGGTGGTCTCCCATCCAAGTACTAACTGCTGGCCACGTTGCTTGAGTCGCGTTATCGAACGAATTTTCAATTTTTGAAAATGACGGAGCCAACGCGCTCTTCCGAGCCGTAGTCCTATCTAGAGTTTCTTTCATTAATAGGTGTTAACAATTGCTCGAATTCTCTGCCATGACAACATTTATTTTATTAAACAACCGACGTTTCGGTACACTCCTGTACCTTCATCTGTGTAAGTAAGATCATTGTATTGTCAAATTTGAAAACAAATTGATGTTAGGTGAACTCGTCAAAGTGCGAAAATTGGGTGAGTACTCAAATTCTTAAATAATTTTGATTGACGTATCTAATCACATACTATATTTTTGTATTTTAAGTCTTTGATTAGAAAAAAATCTGATGTGGCCAGCACATTACCTTCCGTCAAACCTGTGTATTATGTACAAATTCCATACATAAATTTTATTGCATAAGATCCTATATTTCCAGTAAAATTATTTCATTGACAAACTATGTAAATTGTACTTGACACTGACATCTTTTTCTTTAGTTTTCTCATTCGTTAGGGGTCGCTATTTTTGCGTGTCGTTCTCGTTCAGTTCTTTTTCTCTCAAGTCTTCCGCAATACAGTCCTTCCATCATTTCTTTGGTCTTCCTCTGTTTCTTCGACCTCCTATTACTAAACTACTCATTCTTGTTCAAATATAATTCTTCATTTCTCCTCATGACATGTTCAAACCAATGTAATCGTCTTTCTTGTATCTTTCTAGAAATTTGTAACACTAGAGTTATTTTCTTACCGTATCACTTATTTCTGTTTGCGTGTCGTCTTCATTCAGTCTACCGCAATACAGTCCTTTCATCTTATATTTGATCTTCCTGTTTCTTCTACCTTCTATTACTAAGAATTCATCCTATGTGCTTTTTATGACACATTTATTTTTACAAATCCTTTATATTCTGTAATTTGTTGAATGATTCCTTTAGAAATGTAATTTCCACTTCTTATAACTATTGCTGAATTTCCAAAATGCACTATTTAAAATATTTAGATTAAGTAGCTATTTTAGCCAAATTAATATTTAAAACAGTCTCAGGATGTTTATTCATGATGCATTTGGATAAGTGGCATAATAGTTTATTGAATCTACAAGCGCTTGTAGGTATGATGGACAGTGTTAGTAGTAGACAGTGATTTTAGGTTGACAGTGACTTTAGGTAGACATAGAAATAATTATTAAACTGTGGCACGCAACATACCCACCCAAACTGTCCACTCAAACTGCCCACGCTACATGCCCACCCACATTGCCCACGCAACCTGCCCACCCAAATTGCCCACCCAAACTGCCCACGCAACCTGCCCACCCACACTGCCCACGCAACATGCCCACCCAACCTGCCCACCCAAACTGCCCACGCAACATGCCCACCCAAACTGCCCACGCAACATGCCCACCCAACCTGCCCACCCAAACTGCCCACGCAACATGCCCACCCAACCTACCCACCCAACCTGCCCACCCAAACTGCCCACGCAACATGCCCACCCAACAATCTAGGCGTATAAATTTTATAAAAAAAAAAAGAAACAATACCTAACGCACAGAACTTGGATTTAGGTAGACAGTGACTTTAGGAAGTCAGTGAAGTAGATCACCCACCCAACATGCCCACCCAACTTGCCCACGCAACCTGCCTACCCAAACTGCCCACGCAACATGCCCACCCAACCTGCCAACCAAATTGCCCACGCAACATGCCCACCCAAACTGCCCACGCAACATGCCCACCCAAACTGCCCACGCAACATGCCCACCCAAACTGCCCACGCAACATGCCCACCCAACCTGCCCACCCAAACTGCCCACGCAACATGCCCACACAGCGCTTGTAGGTATGATGGACAGTGTTAGTAGTAGACAGTGATTTTAGGTTGACAGTGACTTTAGGTAGACATAGAAATAATTATTAAACTGTGGCACGCAACATACCCACCCAAACTGTCCACTCAAACTGCCCACGCTACATGCCCACCCACATTGCCCACGCAACCTGCCCACCCAAATTGCCCACCCAAACTGCCCACGCAACCTGCCCACCCACACTGCCCACGCAACATGCCCACCCAACCTGCCCACCCAAACTGCCCACGCAACATGCCCACCCAAACTGCCCACGCAACATGCCCACCCAACCTGCCCACCCAAACTGCCCACGCAACATGCCCACCCAACCTACCCACCCAACCTGCCCACCCAAACTGCCCACGCAACATGCCCACCCAACAATCTAGGCGTATAAATTTTATAAAAAAAAAAGAAACAATACCTAACGCACAGAACTTGGATTTAGGTAGACAGTGACTTTAGGAAGTCAGTGAAGTAGATCACCCACCCAACATGCCCACCCAACTTGCCCACGCAACCTGCCTACCCAAACTGCCCACGCAACATGCCCACCCAACCTGCCAACCAAATTGCCCACGCAACATGCCCACCCAAACTGCCCACGCAACATGCCCACCCAAACTGCCCACGCAACATGCCCACCCAAACTGCCCACGCAACATGCCCACCCAACCTGCCCACCCAAATTGCCCACGCAACATGCCCACCCAAACTGCCCACACAACATGCCCATCCAACCTGCCCACCCAAACTGCCCACGCAACATGCCCACCCAACCTGCCCACCCAACCTGCCCACCCAAACTGCCCACGCAACCTGGCCACCCAACAAATCTAGGCGTATAAATTTTATAAAAAAAAAACAGACAGAAACAATACCTAACGCACAGAACTCGGATTTAGGTAGACAATGACTTTAGGAAGTCAGTAAAGTAGATCACCCACCCAACATGCCCACCCAACCTGCCCACCCAACATGCCCACCCAAACTGCCCACGCAACATGCCCACCCAAACTGCCCACGCAACATGCCCACCCAACCTGCCCACCCAAATTGCCCACGCAACATGCCCACCCAAACTGCCCACACAACATGCCCATCCAACCTGCCCACCCAAACTGCCCACGCAACATGCCCACCCAACCTGCCCACCCAACCTGCCCACCCAAACTGCCCACGCAACCTGCCCACCCAACAATCTAGGCGTATAAATTTTATAAAAAAAAAACAGACAGAAACAATACCTAACGCACAGAACTCGGATTTAGGTAGACAATGACTTTAGGAAGTCAGTAAAGTAGATCACCCACCCAACATGTCCACCCAACTTTCCCACGCAACCTGCCCACCCAAACTGCCCACGCAACCTGCCCACCCAACAATCTAGGCGTATAAATTTTATAAAAAAAAATCTGATGTGGCCAGCACATAACCTCTCGCCGTATATTTTACCTGGCTGTATGCATAAAGCAAAGAATATTTTTATAAATACAAATAATATATTCATATAAATCTATATGACGTATAAACTTCTTTATTATTCAATAATAGCATGTCTCAACATAAAGATATTTACCATAAATTATGTTACAATAAATTACAAAGTAGAGTTTACCATATATAAATATTAGGCTGGTAACAGCAATTTTCAATTCGAACAACGTTGTTTACTTTCTCTTCATATTCTTCTAGTAAAAACATTAATTTTGGGCGGTCTAAAATGTATATATCTGGATTGTGCATCTATTCTTATATATCTTCTTTTACATTTTATTTTTTCATACTTGTTATATCTAAATAACCTTAATTCCCTTTAATAAAGTGACGGATAGATTGCACTCCGATTATTCTTATATCGATGTGTAATTTTGTCAATATTTACAACTTACTTGAGAAGAATTTGATAGCTTTTTCGCAATTCAAAGTTACTCTAGTCTACAGTACTGGTGTACATTGTCCCATAATGTTTGAAACAAATTTAAGTCCTTCAACCTAGACTTGTCATCTCCATAATAGTCACAGATCAAGAATTAAGGGATTCTCCAAATACATTTTTCTTTCATTACTCATTATTTCTGACACTGACATTTATCTGTCAGTTACAAATAATTTAAATTTGCAACTATTTTTCATGGCATCCTTTCGGTTGTAAAATTAATTACAACATTATTTTATATATTATATTCCTTTTATCTCTAAATCTATAAAATATGTATAAAAATATTTAAATGTATCAGAAAGAGAATTTATTTTTCTTTAATATTATCAAGAAAAATTTTCGAAAAATAATATTTAGAAGATTTTTTTTCAAGAATCTTCTACTTCCGGTTGTCCAATTGTTACCAAAACCTTTTCAGATCTTCCCATGAATGTCCGATTGGGAAATACGTTGTTAAACAAATTTTAAGTCTTATAGTTTTTGAGTAACCGTCCTTCCAACATCCCACACACACACATCCACACACACACACACACACACACACACACACACAGACATCATCGTAAAAATGTTAAAATCGGATTGTAGGGACCTTAAAACGTGCTTATTCAATAAAATCTGGATATGCGATTTTTAGCATGAATCCAATACCTCTCTTAGCGAGAGGTAAAAAACAGACAGAAACAATACCTAACGCACAGAACTCGGATTTAGGTAGACAATGACTTTAGGAAGTCAGTAAAGTAGATCACCCGCCCAACATGCCCACCCAACTTGCCCACGCAACCTGCCCACCCAAACTGCCCACGCAACATGCCCACCCAACCTGCCCACGCAACATGCCCACCCAAACTGCCCACGCAACATGCCCACCCAAACTGCCCACGCAACATGCCCACCCAACCTGCCCACCCAAATTGCCCACGCAACATGCCCACCGAAATTGCCCACGCAACATGCCCACCCAAACTGCCCACGCAACATGCCCATCCAACCTGCCCACCCAAACTGCCCACGCAACATGCCCACCCAACCTGCCCACCCAACCTGCCCACCCAAACTGCCCACGCAACCTGCCCACCCAACAATCTAGGCGTATAAATTTTATAAAAAAAAAACAGACAGAAACAATACCTAACGCACAGAACTCGGATTTAGGTAGACAGTGACTTTAGGAAGTCAGTAAAGTATATCACCCACCCAACATGTCCACCCAACTTTCCCACGCAACCTGCCCACCCAAACTGCCCACCCAAATTGCCCACGCAACATGCCCACCCAAACTGCCCACGCAACATGCCCACCCAAACTGCCCACGCAACATGCCCACCCAACCTGCCCACCCAAATTGCCCACGCAACATGCCCACCCAAACTGCCCACGCAACATGCCCACCCAACCTGCCCACCCAACCTGCCCACCCAAACTGCCCACGCAACCTGCCCACCCAACAATCTAGGCGTATAAATTTTATAAAAAAAAAAAACAGACAGAAACAATACCTAACGCACAGAACTCGGATTTAGGTAGACAGTGACTTTAGGAAGTCAGTAAAGTATATCACCCACCCAACATGTCCACCCAACTTTCCCACGCAACCTGCCCACCCAAACTGCCCACGCAACATGCCCACCCAACCTGCCCAACCAAATTGCCCACGCAACATGCCCACCCAAACTGCCCACGCAACATGCCCACCCAACCTGCTCACCCAAACTGCCCACGCAACATGCCCACCCAACCTGCCCACCCAAACTGCCCACGCAACTTGCCCACCCAACAATCTAGGCGTATAAATTTTATAAAAAAAAAAACAGACAGAAACAATACCTAACGCACAGAACTCGGATTTAGGTAGACAGTGACTTTAGGAAGTCAGTGAAGTAGATCACCCACCCAACATGCCCACCCAACCTGCCCACGCAACATGCCCACCCAAACTGCCCACGCAACCTGCCCACCCAAACTGCCCACGCAACATGCCCACCCAACCTGCCCACCCAACCTGCCCACCCAAACTGCCCACGCAACCTGCCCACCCAACAATCTAGGCGTATAAATTTTATAAAAAAAAAACTGACAGAAACAATACCTAACGCACAGAACTCGGATTTAGGTAGACAGTGACTTTAGGAAGTCAGTGAAGTAGATCACCCATCCAATATGCTCACCCAAACTGCCCACGCAACCTGCCCACCCAAACTGCCCACGCAACTTGCCCACCCAAACTGCCCACGCAATCTGCCTACCCAACATGCCCACCCAAACTGCCCACGCAATCTGCCCACTCAATCTGCCCACGCAACATGCCCCCCAAACTGCCCACGCAATTTTTTTCACTGGTTCTTTGGATTAAATCGTTGCATATTCGAATTTTTTTCACTAAACAATATTTTTTCTTAAAATAACGCGTAACGCATACGAATTTTTTCACTCAGCACTATATTTTTGAAGAATATTACATTACACTATTTTTTTCGGAAAAAACACATAGCACATACAATTTTTTTCACTGAACACTTTTTTATTTGAAATAAATCGCCGCATATTTGAATTTTTTTCACCAAACAATAATTTTTCTTACAATAGCGCATAACGCATACGTTTTGTTTTTAACTGAACTCTATTGTTTCTAGGAATAATGCTCTATATACTAATTTTTTTTCATTAAACAGTATCTTTTCTGTGAATTTTGCTTAATACACTAATTTTTTTACTAAATACTATTTTTTTTCGGAAGAATGCATACCATTAATGAATTAGATCATTACATGATTTAAAATTAAACCTCATTTGTTAGAAAAGCCCAGCGTATTTGAAAATGTTATTACTTGTAAATTAATCGCGGAAAATTTATCGCGAAAAATTCATCGCTGAGAAAATTGATCACTGGTAAAATATTGTTCAAATGTATTGAGTTACAAATTACAATTAAAATAATTGTAAAATAGCTTTAATTATTCTATTATATGCATAATAGTCGTTCCATATAATAATATTCTCTTGATCAAAAATGCTCACCGGCTACAAATATCTTCAATATTTTGATTGGGTTCGGATGAAAACTCTTAACAGATCTGTTTCAATAATTTTATTATTAAATATCCTTCACATGGTGTAAATAAATATAAAATGCATTTAATTATTCCATAATTAGTCTAATAAAACAATATTTATTTATTAATAGTCTGTAGAATCATATTATATAAGTTGAATAATATTGTCTCGCATTTTTTACATCAGTTTGTAGACTAATGACAGATACCTATAGAAATATCGAAAAAATACATATGTCTATTAATTATACATATTTATTAATTATTTATTACTATATTTATACTCACTGCAGTGTATTTAATATATTTAAATCTTGCAAAACTATTTTATAGTCTAAATACCCAGATAGTTAACCTAGTTGTTCCAATAACTTTCATTCTTGTCTATATCTAGGAATATTTAGTTACAAACGTTTGGCAACTCTGTTCCGTCTAGTATTATTTACTATTTTATTATTGGCAATATGGAAATTAAAGTACGTACTTCACGTCATTGCAAGTTAGGGATATTTAGTTACAAACGTTAAGTTTGGCAACACTGTTCCGTCTGGTATTATTTACTATTTTATTATTGGCAATATGGAAATTAAAGTACCAACTTCACGTCATTGCAAGTTAGGGATATTTAGTTACAAACGGTAAATTTGGCAACACTGTTTCGTCAGTTTGCCAATCTGATAGAGGACACTTGAAATTTACCACGTTTTTTAACAAATTTAATTATAAATTTATATTAATAGTCAATTAAAATATATATTTAAAATTTATATAGTTATTTTAATATCATTTATAATTTTATGTTTAACATTTGGCGGGAAACATAAAATTATTATTGATTAAATTAATTATTCTATTGTTAAGCATTGCATTATAATTAGCCTACGATACAACATTTTACCTTACTTTATTAAAAAATCAATATAAATTCTGAGAGCTGAGCTGACTTGACAAAATTTGGCGGGAAATTTAAAATTAGTATTGATAAAAATGTTGATTGTATTTTTAGACATTGATTTTAAGAAATTATTGAATTGTTGCAATTAATATGATTTATATTATCTACCTGTGGAAGAACAATTGTAAACTTTAAGGTTATAATAATCGTTCCATATGATTATAAATCAACTTTTAATTATATATTTTCTATTTCGGTGTTCTTATGTTTCTATAAACGCACTGTTTTGTACTGCAAACACGACGTTTAGAAGATCTATAAGCGTACTATTTTTGGCGCCTTTCATGTTCTCGAGTTGGTAGTCATGCTTTCATAACTGAGAGATGACAGGTAACCTCAAAATGGTAAGTTGTTGATAATATTTCAACATATTACTTTTAATTATGGATTTTTATACTTTCTTTAGGTGATAGGACTAGAAAAAAATATAATATTAATTTCACAACCAGAATCAGACCTTGAATCATAAATACAATACACCTTGCAATACACTAATTAATCAATAGTTGACAAAATATGAAATTTCAATTGTTAGCGAGAAGCGTTACCAACATAAACATAACTAACAAAAAAATACCTAGTCATAATTTGACGTCGCAATTTAAATAAATTTAATCGTAAAAATACCTCAATAGAAAAAATATTATAAAAAACACGTATCATAAGGCCTGTTGACGCACTCGTCCTTTGTAAAACTCGCCTTGCGGCTCGTTTTCCAAACTTGGACTCGTACGTTAACAGATTGCCTTATGATACTTGTGTTTTAATGTACTATTATATATCTCTGAATGCGCACTGGTTAGCCAAAATTTCTAAACTATCAAAATATGTAAAAATAAGAACATATTTAATAAATATACGTAAACATTACTTGTATTTTATTGTATTTGTTTTTATTTAGGTATTTTAAAGCATATAACACATACAAAATCAATTTAACTACATTCTTAACTTTCGATGACGTTTGGATCAAACTTTAGAAATGACAATGTATTAAATTTATATAAAATACATCTAATTATAATATAATTGGTCTACCATACAATAATTTACCTTTTAAAACGTTTTAAAACTACTTTATTCAAAAATTAAATTCTTTGTGACAGCTGATTTGACAGAAATATTTCATTCGAACCATGTTAATTGAAATAGTAAATTTTTATAATTTCTAGACATTATCTATTCAAAATTTATATCAAATATATTAAATTATGTACATTTATTAATATTACAATAAATTTTAAACATTAAAACCTTTTATTTAAAGCAGAAATATTTTAAACTTTTAACAAATTTTTAGTATCACTGGTTTAAAAATCAATACTTTGTCTTTCCAATTCAAAATTTGTCGGGAAACTTAAAATTATACATACACACATACATAAAATCACGCGTGTCCCACTTAGTGGATTCGCACAAACCCAATAACAATAAGAACATAATACAACAAATCCTTACTCTTAAACATATTAAACTGACCGATTTTCGGTAGCGAAATACCGCATCCGGATCACAATAATAGTTAGGAAACAATCATCCTTTGCCACGCTTTTCTATCTAAGCAGACTTCTTTGGCCTCGGCCACACTCATAATCGCATTATTGATAAAATTGATTATTGTTTTGTTATTTAATTGTTGTAATTAAGACATGTTTTGTAGTACCAATGCTTATTATTGATGAAATTTGAAATTCTATTGTTGTAATCTAACAAACTTAAAGTTTTAATATTAATTAATCACCCTTGACATGGAGAAAAGAAATGTAATATACATTTAATTATTCTATAGGTACTCATCCAGATAAATAACATTTATTTGTCCATAATCTCTAATTCCCGCGTATTTTCATTATAGTTGTGAGAACGTCAGATGTTATTTGCTTGCCTGAAATGTAATATGCATTCAGAATGCTCAAAATTCCTCAACATTTACATAAATTTTAAATATATGCCCAAAATATGTTTTCATTTATTTTAAAATATATACATTCATTCATTCATTCATCAAAAACCATCTGGTATTACCTACCTGTGGAAGAAACTTGTGTATGTTCAGGGTATAAATGAATTAATAAACAAATAAAGACGGATACCTATAGAAATATCAAAAAAAAATACACATCTATTAATTTTACATATATATATATATATATATTAATTGTTTATTGCAATCTTTATACTCACTGCAGTGTATTTAATATATTTCAATCTTGCAAAACAATTTGATAGTCAAAGTGTTTAGATATAAACCTTAGTTGTTCTAATAACTTTCATTCTGGTCAATATTTACTAATTATATGTACATATAAGGTGTAGAATACTGTATTCAAACTTATTATAAGAGAATTAAATCATATTATATGTCTAAATCAATTGTAAACACTTATCATTTCAGTAACCTTAAAGATTTCACTAACTGTGAATGGATCGTTAAATATTCCCACAAAAAATGAATAAAACTCTAAATATATTATAATGTTTGTCAGAAGCCTTTGATATTCATTCAATAAGACATTGTTTTACTCCTCAACAGTTACATAAATCTTAAATATATGCCTAAAATTGGATTCCTTGGAGTTTAGAATAGATAATCACACATTTACGTTCAAAACCAATCTGATATTCATATAATGATTTGATTTTAGACATTATTTATCACCTATACACTCGAATGGATACATTTTTTTACATTGTATTTAGACACATTTGATGACTACAGTTCTTACAATAACTGCTGAATGTATTGGAATGGCTATGTAATCTCTACATTGTGACGAACTATTTCTAATATTCAATATGAAGACGAATATACGTAAACATTACTTGTATTTTATTGTATTTGTATTTATTTAAGTATTTTTAATGCATAAAACACATACATAATACATTTACTGTTTATGGAAATTTCCTTAACCTGAAAAACACAGTTTAACAATTTTTAAACATTTCTACATAAGATAATGAGTTAAATTTAACACTTACCGTTAGTAATTAAAGAATATATCATACTACATAATTATTATATATAATTTTCATGTAATTATCAATAAAAATGTACATTCATAACTCAGATGACGTTTGGATCTAACCTTGGACAATGACAAATCACTTTGATAAGATTAAATGTTTAATACCGTTTAAATGTATTAAATTTATATAAAATACATCTAATTATAATATAGTTAGTCTACCATACAATAATTTACCTTTTAAAACGTGTTAAAACTACTATATTTAAAATTTAAATTCTTTGTGACATCTGGTTTGACAGATTATATTTCATTCCAAATGTCTTGATTGTAAATGTAATTTTTTACAATTTCTAGACATTCTCCTTTCAAAATTTATATCAAATACATTAAATTATGTACATTTATTAATATTACAATAAATTTTACACATTAAAACCTTTTATTTATAGCAGAAATATTTCAAATTTACAATACATTTTTGCTATCACTGGTGTACTATACGACCATTTTTTAACAATTTTTAGTAACTTTTGATTTAAAACTATAGTTTAATGTCAGAATTTTACTTTAAATGAAAATTGTAAATAAACCCGACGTTATTGGACATTTCGCACAAGATATATTTTCTATTTAAAATTTTCTCATCTTTCTATTCATATAAGTCATATCGCTGGTGTCGAATTAGACCAATGCTATGTAAGTTCTTTATACAACAATTGAAAAAACTAGAAAATATTTATAGAACATCTATTTTTAACCTGAATTTGTTATTTTTACCCATATTCAAGTGTTTTCGTTGAATACTAACCTGAACCAAATAGTTCTTCCATTCATAATATTTTTTCTCTTACTCATCAGGATAAAAAGTGCCTAATACCCATTGCTGGGTGTGCCAATCTGCTTTGTACGCAGATATCGGTAAATGATGAAATATTTGTACCGTGCGGACGCTTACCAGGCGTCATCTCACGGGCACTCACAATCATAATTAACGAATTTACCATTTCCTGTACATACAAATAATTCAAATTGTATCTATCTATTCTTTCATTCTATGAGGAATTTTCTCCTACTCTTATATTTAAAATTCCTTATATTCACTGACGGTATTAGCGGTATTTCTTAAGGATATATGTAATATTAATATACCTATAATATTAAATATTTAATTAATAATACAATAAGTACTTCCCAGAAAAAGCTTTCTGTAATGTTAATAAAACTGTTGATTCTTGACACTGACATTTTGATTTATTACAACTTACAACAGATTATTCTATAATATTATATAATATATCTCCAAATCTATAGAAGGTGTAATAAAAAATTTAAATGTTTCAGATTAAGAATTTAAAGATCTTTATTATTGTATTAACATAAATTTTCAAAAAATAATATTTAGATTTTTTTTTAAGAAACTACCACTTCCGGTTTTCCAATTGTTACCAAAACCTATTCAGGTGTCTTCCCATTAATGTTAGCTTAAGGAATCCGTAGTTAAACAGGTCTTTAGTTGTATAGAATTTAAAAAATCGTATCTACAATATCTTAACACACACAAACATCCACATAGACAGACATCATCGTAAAAATGTTAAAATCGTATTCTGGGGACCTTAAAACGTGAACGATGAATCCAATACCTCTTTTAGCGAGAGGTAAAAATATGAAACAGTGCAACAGTGTCAATTTACGAAGCATAATGTACAACGTTGATATATTGATTAGGAAAACTTTGACATTTTTAAATTTTCATTTGAACTGACCTCCTCAACAACCTGCTTAAAAATTATATTAGTTTTAAATCTCTTTGTATACATAATGAATAAAAATGTGATAATAATTATCGCATTCAAATAATCAAAGTCTTTTTATATTCGTCATTCATTTGATAATATTTATTCAATGACCACAATAGGATGTTAGGATTTTATCACATTATTTATCAAGTAAACATGATGTTGCATCCCATACCTAAAGAAGGAAATTTGGAATTCCCGTTTGTGGAAAAGTAAATACTGGATTGGGAAATTCAGCTATAAACATAAACTTTATACTCTAAACAAAACCGTTATTTATCCAAACAATGTAACCAAAACCCTGGGGAAAATATAATAGACCTACAATTTTCATTTACTGCCTTTCGATGCGGATGTGGATAATGTTATATAAATACATTTCTACCTCTTGTTTTTCTCGGAAATACATTAATTTAAATTTAAAATAAATATACTTTTAAGTTATTAAACTTCAGTAAAAATAAACAATGGAAGATCCAAATTAAATAGGTATATTAAATTAAATGTTTTTTACCTTCCATCACCTATAGTTAAGGAAGGTATTGTCCTTATTAAATCTAATATATCGTTGAAAAGAAATAAATCTGTTGGGAAAAATGCGTTTCTATGGCGGGGGATTATGTAGAAATATAATATGTTTTTGTATATTTTTTAATATATAAATAAACCCAGAATTTTATAAAAATTGTTCCGTTTATATTTTATTCGTCCTCGTATAATAAAAAATCTGATGTGGCCAGCACATAACCTCTCGCCGTATATTTTACCTGGCTCTATTCATAAAGCAAAGGATATTTTTAGAAATACAAATAATATATTCATATAAGTCTATGACGTATAAACTTACTTACTTTCTCTTCATATTCTTCTAGTAAAAACATTAATTTTGGTCGGTCTAAAATGTATATATCTGGATTGTGCATCTATTCTTATATATCTTCTTTTACATTTTATTTTTTCATACTTGTTATATCTAAATAACCTTAATTCCCTTTAATAAAGTGACGGATAGATTGCACTCCGATTATTCTTATATCGATGTGTAATTTTGTCAATATTTACAACTTACTTGAGAAGAATTTGATAGCTTTTTCGCAATTCAAAGTTACTCTAGTCTACAGTACTGGTGTACATTGTCCCATAATGTTTGAAACAAATTTAAGTCCTTCAACCTAGACTTGTCATCTCCATAATAGTCACAGATCAAGAATTAAGGGATTCTCCAAATACATTTTTCTTTCATTACTCATTATTTCTAACACTGACATTTATCTGTCAGTTACAAATAATTTAAATTTGCAACTATTTTTCATGGCATCCTTTCGGTTGTAAAATTAATTACAACATTATTTTATATATTATATTTCTTTTATCTCTAAATCTATAAAATATGTATAAAAATATTTAAATGTATCAGAAAGAGAATTTATTTTTCTTTAATATTATCAAGAAAAATTTTCAAAAAATAATATTTAGAAGATTTTTTTTCAAGAATCTTCTACTTCCGGTTGTCCAATTGTTACCAAAACCTTTTCAGATCTTTCCATGAATGTCCGATTGGGAAATACGTTGTTAAACAAATTTTAAGTCTTATAGTTTTTGAGTAACCGTCCTTCCAACATCCCACACACACACATCCACACACACACACACACACACACACACACACAGACATCATCGTAAAAATGTTAAAATCGGATTGTAGGGACCTTAAAACGTGCTTATTCAATAAAATCTGGATATGCGATTTTTAGCATGAATCCAATACCTCTCTTAGCGAGAGGTAAAAAGTTAAGGGGGGGGTGTCTTCTCAGACTCACCCTGTATAAACAAATTTCCAGAAAAAAATATTATACAAATAAAAAATATATATAATGTTGTCTTTTAGTATCAACAACGCCTTATGTGTTAAAAGCAGTTTTGAATTTTTGCGTATTGTTTTAATTAACATAATTTACAATATTATACGGTTTATTGTCAGTATTTTGGTATTGGCATAATAATTTATTTGGACAATCATTATCCAAAATATCTACAAGCACTAAATCATGTTAATCCATCATTAATCTCATCATAAATCCAATAATTTTGTTGTTTTGACAATGAGGGGTTTATAATAATACTTCAAATTTATAAGGAATATTAGAAAATTATAGGTATGTTACATGAACCCTTCAGAAATATCGCCAATCCCGTTAATGAAAAAGAAAAACCTCGAACATTTAGAAATGGAGAAAACTTGCTCATAAAATGAATTTAAAATTATACTTAAATACCACATTGGAAAGGGCGCGAGATGTATTACGATGGCTACAATAGATTTTTTAAGAATGAAACATTCCAACGTTAAATCTATATTTTAATTTATATAACTATTCACAATATAAAACAAACTCATTGAAATATCCCTACAAATGTTCTAAACATCGTCAACCTGTCCAACTCCTTCATTCCATCATTCGCTAGCCCACCAAAGATCATAAACCTAACCTCGTCTGTCAGGGTGGGTTAAGGGGCAGACACTCCACGGAGTATTGGTTGTGTCATCTGTCGCCGGCGTTCCGTACACGTACACTGCTTGTCACATGTGAGAAACAGGATTATCTGACGGCCCCAACATGTGTGAGGAAGCACGAGCACACATGAGGACGAATTGGAGTTGGAGTGAATTGAAGATGTAACGTGCTAATGTTTGGGAGGAGGAGGAGGAGGTGTTGAAGTGGTACAAACTGATTAGAGTGTGATAGTGTAAGGGGTGTTTCAAATTATAAATAAATATTTTATCACGATTTATTACCCACTTATGGGTGTTCGAATTTCGTTTAATTCTCCAATTTTTACGCTCCTCTGATATAACGCACTTAGCCACGTAACTCCCAGTTTCAAATTATAATAAATGTGACCAGTACACTACCTTCCGTCAATCCTGTGAATTATGTACATATTCCATACATAAATTTTCTTGCAAAAAATCCTATACTGTCTGTAAAATTATTTCATAAACAAACTATGCACATTGTTCTAGACACTGGCAACTTATTATTTAGCTTTTCGCATTCTTTAGGGGTCGCTATTTTTTATTTTACTCTTCCACTCATTTCTGTTTAGCGTGTTCTCATTCAGTTCCTTGTCTCTCAAATCTTCCGCAATACAGTCCTTCCATCTTATCTTTGGTCTTCCTCTTCCTTCTTCAAATATATTTTTTATCTTTCCTCATGACATATTATTATATAACTTATATTTCTTTATCTCAAAATCTATAAAAGATATAATAAAATATTTATATGTATCAGATAGAGAATTTGCTCTTCTTTAATAAGCAAAAATAAAAAATAATATTTATAAGATTTTGTTTAAGAATCTGCTACGTCCGCTTGTCCAATTATTACCAAAATCTTTTCAGCTCTTCTCAGTAATGTCCGATTGAGAAATACGTAGTTAAACAAATATTAAGTATTATAGTTTTTGAGAATTCGTCCTTCCAACCGACTCATACACAAACACACACATTCACTCACAGAGAGAGAGAGAGAGAGAGAGAGAGAGAGAAATAGAGAGAGATATCACCGTAAAAATATTAAAATCGGATTGTAGAGACCTTAAAACGTGATAATCATTAAAATCTGGATATGCGATTTTAGCATAAATCCAATACCTCTCTTAGCGAGAGGTAAAAAGTATCTAGTAAATTTAATCGAATATTTGTAAAACAAATTTTGAACCCGATTTACTCGCATAAAATTGCAAAAACACAATTTGAAAATAAATCCTTGAAGCTTATTTAATATTTCACAAACATCAAAACATTTCTCCAACATCAACACGATCCGAAAAATGAATTGAAAATCCATCCTGCGTATTCAAAAAAAGGAAAAGAGAAAATAAATATTAACATTGAATTCCCAGATCACAAAAACACCTCACGCAATCACCGGTGTGTGTGGAAAAAATTCGTGCATCATGTGCTATTGCTGCTTCTCTATCCGCTTATGAAGGGTGCGAAATTCGTTGGATTCGGATTCACGTATCGATTTGAAATCAACGCGTACACAGAGTTACTGAAAGCGAGAACGAACTAAAGCAGGGTTTACAATTTGCACCAGGAATTGTGCAAGCATTCGGAATAATTTATTGCGCAGAAAATTGTCAAGGAAAGCAATTAAATAGATTTATTTCGAACACAGCTATTTATTTGAAGGGACAGCAATGTTTTAAAGAATGGATTTTATATCATACATGCCTGATAATCGAAAGGGGATTTTTTTTGTTGATTGAATAGGTTATTCACCTTAAATTTTTGTGAAATTAACTTCTGTTTAAACTATAATTATTAAATGTTTAAAAAAAAATCTTCATTACAAAGTTATACCAAATTAAACATTTTATGACGTGACGGATATGGATTTGATTCTACTGGCCAGAAATATAAAAGTTGAGAATCCCGCCTATAATTCCACAGCGTTCAGCCCATTGGAAGTTCTGGTTTACATCATTAGGTGTCACTAGCGCCACTGATATATCAAACTTGTCCATCGCTCTTATTTGAATATCAATAAAAATCTGATGTGGCCAGCACATAACCTCTCGCCGTATATTTTACCTGGCTGTATGCATAAAGCAAAGATTATTTTTATAAATACAAATAATATATTCATATAAATCTATGACGTATAAACTTCTTTATTATTCAATAATAGCATGTCTCAACATGAAGATATTTTACCATAAATTATGTTACAATAAATTACAAAGTAGAGTTTACCATATATAAATATTAGGCTGGTAACAGCAATTTTCAATTCGAACAACTTTGTTTACTTTCTCTTCATATTCTTCTAGTAAAAACATTAATTTTGGGCGGTCTAAAATGTATATATCTGGATTGTGCATCTATTCTTATATATCTTCTTTTACATTTTATTTTTTCATACTTGTTATATCTAAATAACCTTAATTCCCTTTAATAAAGTGACGGATAGATTGCACTCCGATTTTGTCAATATTTACAACTTACTTGAGAAGAATTTGATAGCTTTTTCGCAATTCAAAGTTACTCTAGTCTACAGTACTGGTGTACATTGTCCCATAATGTTTGAAACAAATTTAAGTCCTTCAACCTAGACTTGTCATCTCCATAATAGTCACAGATCAAGAACTAAGGGATTCTCCAAGTAAATTTTTAATTCATTACTCATTATTTCTGACACTGACATTTATCTGTCAGTTACAAATAATTTAAATTATCAACTATTTTTCATGGCATTCTTTCGGCTGTCAAATTTATTACAACAGATTATTTTATATATTATACTTCTTTTATCTCTAAATCTATGGAATATATAATAAAATATTTAAATGTATCAGATAGAGAATTTAATTTTCTTTAATATTACCACGAAAAATTTTCAAAAAATAATATTTAGAAGATTTTTTTTCAAGAATCTTCTACTTCCGGTTGTCCAATTATTACCAAAACCTTTTCAGATCTTCCCATGAATGTCCGATTGGGAAATACGTTGTTAAACAAATTTTAAGTCTTATAGTTTTTGAGTAACCGTCCTTCCAACATCCCACACACACACATCCACACACACACACACACACACACACACACACACACACACACACAGACATCATCGTAAAAATGTTAAAATCGGATTGTAGGGACCTTAAAACGTGCTTATTCAATAAAATCTGGATATGCGATTTTTAGCATGAATCCAATACCTCTCTTAGCGAGAGGTAAAAACCATAAATTAAAAAATATAATTTTATTTACGTTTGTAATAATCTTCACTTAAAATTTACTTGCATAATAAATATAATGAAATGAAAAAATCTGCCATTACAATACTACTACTTCCGGTTGTCCAATTGTTACCAGAATCTATTCAACTCTTCCCAATACTGTTAGATTTAGGAATACGTAGTTACACAGTTCTTTAATCTTATAGACTTTGAGAAATCGTCCTTCCTACATCCTAAAACACACACACACACACACATCATCGTAAAAGCGTTATTATCGGCTTCTAGAGACCTTAAAACGTGCTTATTCAATAAAATGCGGATATGCGATTTTTAGCATGATTCCAATACGAGAGATAATAGGCAACACGTATTTTTGACAGCAGTAATTTTAATATCATTCGAACAAAGAAACTGATTCGAATTTGTTCATTTCATAAAATTTACTTTACAATTAAATTTCTTTACAATATATAAAATATTTTTATATTAAAAAAAATATTTTTTTATAAATCAGTAGATACCCATATTTTTTTACTAATTGTGTTGTACTTCTATTAGTGGATATATTTCTGTTCATGGTTTATATCCTAGAGATGGAGAGCTAACCTCCCGGAAATTTTGAGAACAGTTAACAGGAAATAGCCGCTATTTGCTAGAACATGGGTTGTCCGGTCCACAATCTGTTATATTCCAACCTTCTGTCTCATAAATATGTTACAATAATGTTATCTCCAGACTCCTACCAAAAATTAGTGTAAGGTAGCTTTATTCATAAACATAATCTTACATCTCACAAATCTTATACTGACCACAGAGTAACAATTTCACCTGTTTCTTGACAAGCTTTTTAACAAGGTTTTTTGACCTGCTTCATCAACTATAGGTACATAACGTACATCCCATAACTTTTAGCACAAATTTCAACAAATTTTTTATCTTCCGTCATCTTTAGGTAAGGGAGGTATTGTCTCTGGTCAAAAAAATTGATAGTAGTTTCTAATGTATAAGCACGTTTTGGGGTCTCTAGACTACAAATTTACTTTTTTACGATGATTTCTGTATGTGCGTTTGTGTGTGTGCGTGTGTGTGACGATCGTTGCGGATCGCATAACTCCAGTACCACTATTCTAGAAATTATATAGATTAATAGATATAGAGTTAAAGAATTATAAAGATATTAAATTTCATAAATCAGTCAGCTATGCTAATCATGGAAACTGCTAATATATTAAAATAATTCAAATTGACAGATGTCAGTATCAATGAAAAGAAAATGAATGTCGCAGAGAGTAAGATGTTGAGATAGGTGTTGGGAAGACATGGAAAGATAGGGTAATGATTTAAAGGATAAGGGAAATGGCTCGAGTGATTGTAAATTTGTATTCTAAGGACCCCAAAATGTGCTTACTCGTTACAAACTGACTATCAAAATTTTTGACCAAAGACCTTACTTAACGGTGACCGATGGAAAAAAGATCCTTTCCAATAAATTAATCATTATCCACTAATATTTATTTATTTATTTGAAAAATAAAGTAGGTAAATTAAAAAGTATTTCATAGTAACCGAGCCCTGCGGGCCCCATCTCAAAGGGAGCCCTAGGCCGTGGCTTCGTGGGCTTACGTGGTAATAAGGTAAACACATGTATATTTTTTATTAAAAGAAAATTTTATTTATTTTATTCATGCAATTTAAAATGCGCCGGGATATTCCAAGTTCCATATTTTGTCCCAATCCCAACCATCTTTTGCAGATGATGCAAATATTGATTTTACAAATCCAGTTCTCCGAGAACTTCCGCATCTAAAATCTGATTAGAAAAATCTTGTTTATTTTATTTTCATTCATACCATCGTACCTAATAAAAATACTTATATTGGAATATTGGAAATACTGGAATATTGTAGTTCCATATTCCTTTGAATATTATCCTCATCTTGTGTAGAGCTGGCTTTGCTGGTGCAGTTGGAATTCTCCTTCGGAATCTGTATGAAATTGAAGGAACAAACAGAAGCGAATTTCTTTTCTTTTTGGATCGCCGACGCCGGTTGCGAACTGTGAGCTAGCTATTCGACCCCGACGCCTCCCAGGGACGGATTTGAATTATTTCGGCGCTGCCCAACCGGGAAATGTTGTGAAATATCTGTGCGCCAAGCGAGAAATCGGAAAAACGTTGCTAGTTTGGCAAACTTTATTTATTACCACCAGCGAAATTAGAGAAAGGAGAAAGGATAATAAGATTTGACGGTTAATTTGTCTTGTGATTTATAGGTTATTGTTTATTATTGCCTAATGGGGTGTCGAGCCAAACGATTTTTTAAAAGAATAGCTATTTTTACCTCTCGCTAAGAGAGAGGTATTGGATTCATGCTAAAAATCGCATATCCAGATTTTATTGAATAAGCACTTAAAAACTATAAGACTTTATATTTGTTTAATTATGTATTTCCCAATCGGACATTCATGGGAAAATCTGAAAATGTTTTGGTAACAATTGGACAACCGGAAGTAGAAGATTCTTGAAAAAAAATCTTCTAAATATTACTTTTTGAAAAAATTTCTTGGTAATATTAAAGAAAATTAAATTCTCTATCTGATACATTTAAATATTTTATTCTCTATTGTATAGATTTAGAGATAAAATAAATATAATATATAAAATAATCTGTTGTAATAAATTTTACAGCCGAAAGAATGCCATGGAAAATAGTTGAAAATTTAAAAGATAAAAGTCAGTGTCAGAAATCCGGAGACATTACTGAAGACTTTTTTTTAGGAAGTACATACATTGAGCTAGTTTACACCCATCGTTTAGGCCGCGTCCTATACCCTATATTCGACCTATACCTTATAGGACGCCATGCTGTAAACACTTAGTAGGCGACCTGACCTAGTTTAGGTCAGGTCTCTTTTTCATGTGACCTGACCCAGTTTAGGCCACGTTTTAAATTGCGTGTAAACGCCTTAGTGACCTAAAGTGTTTGATAAAAACCCTGTAGGTGGCGGTTGATCCGTATTGTGAATTTGTTGACATCATATTTTGTAGGTTGTGTAAGTTAAATTAATTGAATTATTACGGAAAAAAACTCATGTTCCGAAGCTGAATCTCCTGATCCTTGTGAAGTTCACAATGATGCAAACGAAAAAAGTCAATAAGAGCACATATTTCATTAGTGACAGCGTGAACATACCAATAAAAACAAATTAAAGATTGAATGATATTTTGTGATGCTGACATAACCTAATATACTTTTATCAATCTGGCATATGAAACTGCAGTTTAAAAAAATTAAGTGCGATTGTATTTCAACAGATGGCATTGACTCGAGGACTATATTACACCTATATTAGACCTAAACTTATCATTAGTCCCCATGGTGTAAACGATTTGTAGAAGACCTATTATAGGACAAGGTATAAGCCAGGTCGCATGAATAGGATTGGGTGTAAACTAGCTCATTATATTATTTCTTAATGTATTAATATTAAAATATTTAATATTATAGGTGTATTACACATACCCTTCAGAAATACTGTTACTCCCGACAATGAATTGGAAACATCTCGAAAAATTAGAAGAGTATGACAAAATTTCTTCATAGAATGAATTTAAATTTAAAAAATCTAAATATAAGGAATAGATATAAGTAGAATTTTTGGTGTAGATTGTAGGTATACAAGAAATGTTAAATACATTAGGGCGCGAGCAGTCATGTGACTTTGTTGGCCTTGACAAGCAGATATGAGGGCCCATGTCAGAATGATAGCTAGTAATTATGTATATAGATGTCAAATATCATAATTTCTCATTCTAAATTTAGTGATTTTCCAATTCCATGTGGTTTATTTTCTACGTGAATTTAGAAAATCTTGAAATTTTTAGTGAAAAATTCTGACATTTGACATCTATGTACATAATTACTAATTATCATTGTGCTTGCCAAAGCCAACAATGTAACATGACTGTTCACGCCCTATACTTATATAACCAAAAAAAGGAAGTGGCGAGAGATATTGTGCTGGCCACAACAGATTTTTTGTGGTGTTTTTCTTACTAAACGTGAAGATCGCTGAACGCTATTTGCTTTTAATTCCGTTTAGATTCAATATTTACAAGAACAAAATAATGGAATCAAATTGTTCTTTGAAACAAATTAAATATTATTTTGAATTATATTAAACTTCATATACGAGTACAATCTCCGTTACTAAGAGTTTCTTTGTAGCTATTCAAAATGAAATCACACAAAAGCATTTATGTTATTAATAAATAATACTGCATGTGTACTCTAGTTCTCCGAAACAATTATTAGAGTTAAAATGTGTCAACGTCAAAGGTTATTCACCCTTAAAGATCGAAAATATTTTGAATATAACACATTCGTAAATATGCATAAACTTCTGGACTGGTATAGATGTACAGCTGTTATAATGATTTTTTATCTCTCGCTAAAAGAGGTATTAGATTCATGCTAAAAATCGCATATATAGATTTTAATAAATAATCACGTTATAAGGTCTTTACAATCCAATGTGTGTGTGTGTGTGTGTGTGTGTATGGGTGTGTGGTAACAATTGGACAACCGCAAGTAGCAGATTCTTGTAAAAACATATGACAACAGACACGTGCCAATTTTTTTACTTCCAATGGTAAACAATACAATATTTATGTTAGTATTATTTATAAAACTGAAGGTAAAGGAAACTGACAATATATTCAATTAATTACTATATTAAATTTTCTTTTTTTAGTAAAATTATTTGCAGTGTACCACCTTTGAATATATAATACATTAAGAACGGCAACGCATATGGCCTAGCAAGATACTATATCTGTCTCTTTTTATTCACAAAATTATTATAGATAGCTAGTGACTCCTACCACAAAACTGTGAACTACGATAAATCGTGCTGACAGCATTGCCAAATAGTATTTGTTAGAGGTATTCAATAATCAATAATTCAAAAATATTGTTTCATAATAACCAGATAATATATTTTGAATCTTCAATGTACATGTATACTTGTTTTACAGTAGCAAACTTAAAAACCTATTTAAAATCTTATCTTGTTGTTCTAGCTACGTGGCACTGGCAACACTGTGCAACATCCACCTATTATGTATTTTTTTAACTAACTCAGAAATAATTCGTATACGGAGGAATAGATGGCATCTTCTCTCGAAATATTTATTCTAAATACATTACGTTGCCGTTCTTGTATTGTATATATATTCAAAGGTACCACCTACAATTATATTAGAAACAAGAATAAATAAACTTATGGGTGCTATGATTATTACTCCAATTCAACAAATTTTGATATGGTGTATAGAACTTGAATATATTGCTTATAATAAAATTTCTTAGGTATAATAATAATTTATTTGCAAATAAATCATTGTCTGTATGTGACAAATGTTTTCGTCTTTAATAATTCGCAAATTTATTAAAGTAATAAAATTTAAGATGGCAATTAATTGAGTATATTGTCAGTTACCTTTACCCTCAGTTGTATATACATAATACTAACATAAATATTGTATTATACACTGTTGTAACGAAAAATTTTGGGACTTGTCTTTTGTCATATATTTGCCCGTAGATTATTGTTTAAATGAGAAATTTAATTAATAACATTGTATCTAAATCCAGTACACCTTATTAATACATAAAATAAAAAATGCCCAAATATAGCTTAAAACCAGGGCATCGAACCCGCCAAAAACTGGGTTCGGTTCAGTTCAGGTTAATTCGTTTTTTGAAAAATGGTTTCGTGTGCAGTTCTGGTTCAAGCATTAATAAAATTTGCGGTTTTGTTCCGGGTTCAGGTTCGGTTCGACCTAATAATGTTTTTTGAATAATAATCTTTATATAGAAATAATTTAAAATGCGTGCCGGAATTTATAATTAATGCAACGCAAGACAAAAATATGAACACATTTTTCATGAACAATCAACACATACAGCGACGCAAACGCAGAAGGCGTCGATCGTCGATGATCGGCTATAAGTGTTACGATTACGTTTACGTTTCGAACTGAAATTATTGAACCTGAACTGGAGCTGAAGCCTGAACCAGAATTTTGATATCTGGTTCGGTTCCGACTCGGGTTCAATTGAAAAGAATATCTGAGGTTCGGGTTTGGGTTCGCTAATATGTTACGGTTTGGTTCCGGTTTTGGTTCGGTTTAGGTTCGGGTTCGATGCCCTGCTTAAAACAATATTATATGCTGATGACACTACATTTATTCACTATGATAACAACCCAAGTGAAATAAATGCAACAATAAATAAAGCTTCCGAGTGGTTCTCTGCAAATAAATTAGTATTAAATGACAGCAAAACTAAAAATGTCATTTTTTGCAAAAATAACATACGACATAATTTTGTACAAAATCAAAATGAAAACTGTAAATTTTTGGGATTCATATTACAGCCAAATCTCTTGTGGGAAGAATATATCAACTATGTAGCTCTGAAAATACAGAAAAATATATTTGCTTTAAGAAAAGCTATAAATTCGGTATCATTCAGTATAGCAAAAACAATTTACTTCGCAACAATTCATGCTAATATCCTATATGGACTAATTTTATGGGGAAACTCAAATTGGGCTGTTAGAATTTTTATACTACAAAAGCAGTCAGTGTGTGTTTTATGTAAAGCAGGGTACAGAGATCATTGTAGAAATTTATTTATTAACCATCAAATTCTAACTTTACCATGTTTATATGTTCTACATATTGCCATTTTTATTAAAGAAAATATTAATAAATTAGATAAAAACAGCAGTTTCCACAATTACCCTACTAGGAGAAAAGATGATGTTAGATTAAAATTTACTAAATCTAATCTAATGAGGCGGTCACCGTATTACATAGGTAGTTTAATTTTTAATAAACTACCCAATGATTTTAGAAATTTGTCAACACATACTTTCAAACTAAAACTGAAAAACTTTTTACTATCTAAAGCTTTTTATACAGTACAAGAATATCTGGATTACACATTTTGATGTATTTATTATTATTCTCTTTGTTTCTGACTTGGTTTATGATACTTTGTATTACTTCTACCTAAATAAAATTATTATTATTATTATTATTGTAACTTAAAAAAATATTTTTTATTGCTGTTAATATATTTATTTCAGAGGGTACGAATACATCTGGGGTTAGGCTCGTGTGTAGTATATGTTTAACTTGCATGTAACAAGTATTTGTATTTTATGAAAATACTGATAAAACTTTTCATTTTATAAAAGATTAGTTCTACAATAGCTCATTCTTTATTTATACCAACCATTTTCTGTTATATTACATTTGAAGCTCTTATGAAAATTGCAAGGAAAATTGTTTATTTATTCCCATAAATCATAAAGTTTTCATAGAATTTATTTGAAACTTATGATAATGTCCTCCCATAAATTCCTCTTTTCCAGTTACAGGGTTGTGCAACGCTATCCCCAAAAATATTTGCAAATTTTGATTTGTGTCATCATTCCGATCATATAGGCATAATCCATGATAATTTATTCGTCGTGATGTTTACAAATGGCTTGAGTTATAGTCTAAGAGGGACGAGAGTAAAAGTAGAACATTACAAACCGATTTTATCATCTTTCCTGTCATCTTGAGCAGTTAGGGGCAGAACTATTTCTGTATTTCTCGCATTTAACTCGTAACTCGAATGACAGTGCAGAACAAGCTTATTGATTGATGATTGGACCAAAATAGCACGGCTAATTTCTGTCATTTAACTTGGATACAGTCAAAACAGAACGAAGAGGTTAAACATTTGATTTATGCCGCTATTCCTGATTTAAAGATAAGTGTGCTACAAAAATATATTTTTAAATGAAGAAGATATATATACATATCGTTTGAATCTTTTATTTTATGCTTTAAGTGAGAAAAATATAACTGACAATAACAATATACAGTAAAAATTTTGAAAGATGTCCGATCAAGGGCACCTGTATCACGAACGAATTAACAAATAGGCATACATTTATCTCTTTTGCAAAGGCTGTAAGAGTGTGTGATAAGGATGGATATAATACGCTTGTCTTTCAAAAATTCATATTGTTTTGACTAAGTTAGGACATTCCATTTATAAACGATGCTCGTTGTTGATAATACTTTCGCTGTAACGTAAGTTTATTTATTAATTCAGATACATTACCTGGATTCATGGCCGTACGTATAACGTTATATTCTGTTAGAGTCACTGACACTGACATTGTGTCAGTATCTTATTTTTAACATATTTGGTTTTACATTTGCTTATAAACTTACTAGTTGACTTATTTTTGAATTTTGAATGCTTTTCCTGTAATATATATTTTTATAATAATAAAATAACAGTAGTATCTTACGTACCCTCATAAAAACTAAGCAAACGACACTACTGAATTTGTCATGATGGGCGGAGCAAAAATCTGAATTAATACAATTCGTAGACAACCTTGATCGGACATCTTTCAAAAATTTTACTGTAATTGTTTTATGGATTCAGATAGATGTTGAATTTGTTTTATTCACATTCGGCTAGTAATACCCTAACATTTCTAGTACATACAAATAATTCAAATTGTATTTATTCTTTCGTTGTATGAGGTTTTTTCTTCTACTCTTCTAATATATTCAAAATTCTTTATATTCTCTGACCGTATTAGCGGTATTTCTTAAGGATATATGTAATATTAATATACCTATAATTTTAAATATTTAATTAATAATACGATAAGAAATTTTAAATGTACTTACATCCCAGAAAAAACTTTTTGTAATGTTAATAAAACTGTTGATTCTTGACACTGACATTTTGTATTTATCTGTCAATTACAAACATTTAAATATCTCAACTGGTTTCCATGGAGTTCTTTGGGCAGCGAGATTTATTACAACAGATTATTCTATATTATTCTATAATATATCTCTAAATTATTGTATTAACATAAATTTTTAAAAATAATATTTAGAATTTTTTTTATTAAAACTACCACTTCCTGTTGTCCAATTGTTACCAAAACCTATTCAACTCCTCCCATTAATGTTAGATTGAGGAATCCGTAGTTAAACAGATTTTTAGTTGTATAGAATTTGATAAATCGTACCGCCAACATCCTAACACACAAACACACACACACACACACACACACACACACACAGACACACACACACACACACACACACACACACACACACACACACACACACACACACAGACAGACATCATCGTAAAAATGTTAAAATCGTATTATAGGGACAGGTTTTAAGTAGTACGACGGGAAATGATTTTTCCAAAATTTTTCCGTTCCTCGAAGAAGGCCGAAAAAAGCATATTTCCAAAACATATTCAATGTCGTTTAAAACATTTATTTTATGAGTTTGATATAGCACGAAATGTCACAATGGATATAAGTGTCACTTAACGAAGTTAAGCGGGAGTTGAAATACGGCTTAATATAATCGTCACTTAGTAAAAATAAAGTGGAACTTAAGGTATATGGTGCATTTTTTTTTAGTAATTTAAGCTCCACTTATTATAAGTGCAACTTAATTTGTAACGGTGCAAACGAGCAGAAGCAACGTAACCTTTGCCAATTTTTTAAAGAAAATATTGGACACAAACCATGTAATTTGTATAATATATTATATTGTAGAAAAAATTAAACTGTCATGAAAGTCATTAAAATATCAGGGACTTTCAATCTTTGAAATTGTTAGCCATCCTGTTTACGTCTCTCGAAGCTGGCATGAAGAAAGCACCAAAGCTATTTGAAAATTAGAAATAATTATCAAGTTTAACGTCGGTTGAAATCACAACCGTACATTTAATATTCAGTCACGCGACTGTAGATATCAAATAATAAAAAATTATAATATTTCTCTTTCTGTAAGTTACCAAATCTGCAAATACTTAAACCTAATCTTTCATTTTATCACACGCAAGAAAATTACAAATATTATTTATTTAAATATTTGCAATTTGACACTAAATCTGACGAATTACAATAAACAATAAAGAAAAAGATTATCATCATAAAATTTTGTGAACCAAAAACAAATTTTATTATACATATTTACATAAGCACTTTTGCTTGGAAGTCAGTATACTCGTATGATTCAAGCCATATATTTTTACAATATTAGCAATCTAAACTTTTTATAGTTATTATTATGTCAATATCTATTACAATTTCAATTTGCTTTTGAAATTCCTATTCCGAAATACGCAATAACCCTCAAAATAATATTTAATATCAGAATGAAGTATCCTATACAAAGCACTTAATACATTCACTTCTTTCGTAAGCATAAAACTCTCCCGCAAAATCCATTTTACATAGTCTATCTCATCTCCCTAAACACGGTAATAATTCCATTATGAATAAATTTCCCTTCATTCCGGCCCTGTTGACTATTAAACTGGATGCAGAGCCGGCGGTTGTGGTTTATGTGGTCGCGGTTTATGCTTTATGGATTCAATAACTTGACTTCTTCATCGCACGAATTGATTCTACTCAACGTAATAAAATTATACTCCATAGGGTAGAAAATCATCTAAGTTGCTAAATAGATTTTCGAAACTTTCCGCATAGTGGGAAATTTTCTTTGAAATTTCAGATAATAATATTAGATTTCGTTTTTATTATCAGTATGATTCGAGGTTTAATCTCAGAATTTATTATAATGTTAATACCTTCCGACACCTTCAGGTAAGGAAAATATCTACCAATTGTCTTTGATCAAAATATTTGACAAGTTTTCAATGAACCAGCACGTTTTAAGGACCATAGAATACGATTTTACTATTTTACGACAATTAAGATTAAGATTCTTAACTCCAATCAGTTCCAAAAATTATAATTTTTCTCGTATTCCTCGTTTTTTACATTATGAAAAAATAATTAGTGTTTGGATATAATTGTTCAATCGGAAATACTTCTTTACTTGGTGCTTTTCTTGTAAAAACGCATTTTGACATTTTTACGTTAAAGAATATTTTATACTCACTACTTTACTGCATTATTTCTTCATATTTATTCTATTGAGATATAATTTATTTTATTTTTGAAATTGTTTCATAGATCTTGTGACCTATACTACTTCACCAGGAAAACAGTTGATTTTATTTGTGACTTTTGTTTATTTTCATATTTCGCTATATCCTTTTTATGATGTACGTACTACCATGATAAATAAATACTATTTTGTAACATCATTTTATTGCAAATATATTTTACAAAAAAAATCTGTACCTTTCGATTTTATTAAAACAACTAGTATTTATGTACATAGATGTCAAATGTCAGAATTTTTCATTTAAAATTTCAAGATTTTCTAAGTTCACGTCACCAAGAGTATGGAATTTACTTGTCGAGGAAAATAAACCACATGGAAATGGAAAATCACGAAATTTAGAATGAAAAATTATAATATTTGGCATCTATGTACATAATTATTTGCTATCATTCTGACAAGGGCCCCCATATCTGCTTGTCAAGGCTACCAATGTCACATTACTGCTCGCGCCCATATTGTATTTAACATTTCTTGTATATCTACACTCTACACCAAAAATTCTACCTATATCTATTCTTTATATTTGAAATTCATTCTATGAAGAAATTATGTCCTACTCTTCTAATTTTTCGAAATGTTTCCAATTCCTCACAATATTCGTGTAAAATTAATATTTAGAGTGAAAAATATATTAGCTTGGGATAAATGGCAAGAAAATTTGGTTTTCAAAGCAGAATAATTTAGCAAGCTGTTGAATTCACACATTATTGTATTATTTTACTCATTTTATCTACTTCCTTTGAAATGCAGATTGTGTGTCATGAGATACGTTGGTTATCTGCGAAATTAGATACAAATTTAACATGCGATTTTATGTGGCGCAAAACAAGTGAAGTCTATAAAAACGCTGTATTCGATGTAAACAAACAAAGAAATATAAATAATCGTTGGATTCTAAGCAGATTAGATATTATATTTGTACTTGAATCTAATCAGTATTCCCAATAACATTGAGAAAGACGTTATAAATATATGAAGCAGAATCAACAGTAAAAATGATTTAAAGATTAATATTTATGTTCGTGTGGCAATAGAATAATTGAAAATGGTATTTGTTTAAAATATGTGTTTGTAATTGACGAAAAGGAAATATGACAGGCCACATCCGATTTTACATATTATATACTCGTACATTGTTAATAATTTAAAATAGAATTTTTCCCCAGACATGTTTGATGCTGAAGGAATACATTATGAACATTATGAATTGTATTTTTTTTAATTGTACGTAGTAGACAATTTATGAAACAGACCCTACAATCTTTTGGAAAAACCAGAATTATGTATGGAAACCAGCACTACAACTATACAAAACAACAAAGTTGAATATGAAGACAAGACCTTTATTTATAAGATTATAAGCGAGTCATTCGTAAAACGCATGTAATAGAATAAAAATAATTGTACATACCGTTAATGGAGAATCTTCATACTTGACGCCTTCGTTTTGGAAAACACATTTACACAAATTTTAATATCTCACTTTAAATGTTTAATACACAGAAATATACGTCCATCCACAGCCAAATATCACAACAAACAACAAACTAGTAGCTACCTTGCGATTTTTAACTTGTTTCGTTAGGAACACGACAGCACCGATCACAGTGTAGAATGAAATTTATTGAAGATAAATAATATTTAATAGTATAAGATTTTTATAAATTACAATATTTAACAATGTAAATTTTAACCACATTTTATTATTTACAATTTGCAAAATTTTATACAATTTAGGGTTAATTTCTACACTAATATATTTCTCCACTTATCAAATCGGTTTTACGCGGCTAAAATGTCTTAGAAATTTATACTTATAAATAAATAATATTTTTACCACTCGCTAAGAGAGGTATTAGAATCCGATAATATCATTTTTACGATGATGTCTGTGTGTGTGTGTGTGTGTGTGTGTGTGTGTGTGTGTGCGCGCATGTGTGTGAGGTTGTTGGAGGTACGATTTCTCAAATTCTATAAGACTAAAGACCTGTGTAACTACGGATTCCTCAATCTAACAGTAATGGGAAGAGTTGAATAAATTCTGGTAACAATTGGACAACCGGAAGTATTAGTATTTTAACAAAGGCCTTCTAAATATATTTTTTGAAATATTTATGTTATTACAAATATTAAAAAAACAAAATTCTGTATCCGACACATTTAAAAAAAAATATTATACCTTCTATAGATTTAAAGATATAGATATATAATCTATAAAATAATCTGTAGTAATAAATCTCATGCCCAAACATCTCCATGGTAACTACTTGATAAATTAAAATGTCTGTAATTGACAGATAAATGTCAGTGTCAAAAATTCAAAGGTATTACTGAAGTTTTTTTCTGGGAACGATATTTAATATTTCTTATTGTATTATTAATTGTATATTTAAAATTATGGGTATATTACATGAACCCTTCAGAAATAACGCCAATTCCGTTAATGAATTGGAAAAACCTCGAACATTTAGAAGAAATGGAAAAAACTTATTCATAGAATGAATTTAAAATTATAGAAAATACGTAAATATAAAGATTAGGTGTAATTCGAAATTTTTGTGTATACAAGAAATGTTAAATACAATACTTTTTTATTAAAATAGTGTAGCATTATTTATTTATATATTTTATAAAATTAATATATTTGCGCCATGCAAATTATTTTCGAAATGCAAATTTTAAATTGCATTTTATAGTGTTTATGACATGTTAATTACTTTAATTCGTTGTTGGACCTACGTACACAACATACAAAGCATTTTAAATTATGATTTATGATGGGTTAATTATAAAAAAGGTCCGTTATTATGTTTAAACACGGAAAATTAAATTTCATATACGATAAAAATACGCTTGCCTCGCTCATAATACTTCATAATTAGCAAATATGATGTTTATTTTTTGCCTCATCTCCTCATTTAATGTGTATATCATTAAAATCTGCAGATGTACAAGCGAAAAAAATCCGGAAAAAAAACATTTATTCCCGATGTATAATTGGTGTCAGGCGTAGAATTTGCCGCCAGCCTTCAGATTCGCTCTGCGACAGTGAAATATAGACGCAGGGGTGGTCCACCCCCCGACCCCAACGGGAAGAGTAAAGTTCAGAATGTTTTTGTATGTGCAAAAAGTAATGCCACAACGAAGGAATAATACATAGCACGGAGTGGGGTAATTTCCACCCCCGGAAAATTGGAGACCCGCCCCCAAAGCGTTATGAAGACATGACAACTGATGTTTATTCTTAGGATTATATGTTCTTGCGAATAAGTAATGATCTGTTTTTATATCATTTTTTTCTTTTGAAGGATTTTTTTTGTTGTTTTCAACAAATGTATTATTCTGTTGTCACGGAGATATTTGAGAGTTCATATTTCTTTCAAAATTTGACAATAATTAATTTAAAAATATACTAATTTAGCTGCAAGTTTTGGCTATAAATAAAAAATAACATTGTAATCATAAATTTTGTTATTCAAAATTTAAAAAATTAAATTAAAGTATACATTACTATATTTTATAAATATGAAATTACTTGCTTTATGGTTTGATAAAAACAATTCCGGGATATTGTATATTTTTCATATTATTTCATATTAATAATATTTATGTTGTATTACAAATAATATTTATATGAAAACAAATTTTCATATAATGATTAAATGAGGTAGACATTATAAATATTCATATTCATTAAAAATATTTACAAACTGTAATTTTATCAGTTTTGTAAAGTATATAACCATAACGAAATATACTAAATTTTCCGTTGTTTCGAACAATCCATGGGCGCCGACTGCACGGGGGCATCGGGGCTCGTATCCCCAAGGAGACTTTTCCCTTAGTGCAGCATTTTTTTTACCTTCCGTCACCTTTAGAGAGGATGATGTGTGCATATGTGTGCCTCTCTCCCGGTGTGTGTGTGTGTGTGTGTGTGTGTGGGTGGGTGTGTGACGAAAGTTTGGGATCGCATAACTTCAATACCACGATTCCAAAAATTATAATTTTTTCGTATTCCTCAAAAGAGGAGGTGATTAGATTTTGGTTATAATTGGTCAACCGAAAATACCCTGATTAGAAGATTTTAACAATGTCAATTATTGACATTTAATATTATTATAACTTAAAGAATATATTATTCTCTATACGATTTGCTTACACTTTATACTTCATATTCAATAGATATAGAGTTAAAGAATTTTAAAGAAATTAAATTTTCAGTCAGCTATGCTAACCATGGAAACTGCTAATATATTCAGATAATTCAAATGTGGCAGAGATGAGGATGTTGAGATAGATATTGAGGAAGGCACGGAAAGGTACTAGTATTACAAGTTTATAGAAAGATACAAGAGAGACGATCACATTGGTTTGAACATGTCATGAGGAGAGATGAAGAATATATTGAAAGAAGAATGAATAGCTTAGTAATAGAAGGTTGAAGAAACAGAGGAAGACCAAAGATAAGATAAAAGGACTGTATTGCGAAAGATTTGAGAGACAAGGAACTGAATGAGAACCACACGCAAAACAGAAATGAGTGAAGAAGAAAATAAAAAATAGCGACCCTTGACGAATGGGAAAAGCTAAAGAAGAAGAAGATGTCAGTATCAAGTGCAATTTGCATAGTTTGTTTATGAAATAATTTTACTGGATATTTATATATATATATATATGTATTTATACATAATACACAGAATATTCGGAAAGTAATGTGCTGGCCACATCAAATTTTTAATTTTTATAATAATTCTCTTTGAAGTTATAATAGCTCATAGTATAGTATAAATGACAATCTTATTGAAGGTACGTCTCCATTAAAGTAATATGTGTTCTCTTTGAATCCTGTCTCATATTCTCAAAGGGTCTAAACTTATTAAACCTCCCCTAAATTATAAATTCTTTTCATTTAAATTCCATTTAATATTTCTACTTTGATCTTCTTCAGGCAATTAAAATAAAAAATTCGACGATTTAAATCAAAAGGGTAAATGTAAATTTAAATCTCAGATGTTAAATGTAACGAAAATATGAAAATTTTTGAGTGGTTTATGAATGTGATGGAAATAGTAGCGATAAAATCTGAAATCAAAAGGAATTCAGATTTTTTCTTATTTGAATAATTGGTTAAAGGGGGAATATTTACTATCTGTGAGCATTTCAGTGAAATCTAAATTCCGTCACACCCTCAAAATTTTTGAATGGAGTAAATTATTCAAAAGCTTTCCACTCAAAAATGCATCAGCTATGAATAGTGAATATCATTTATTAAAGCGAGCGGACACATTTTCGAAGAAGACGATGAAAAGAGCAAGTTTGAATAACATTATAATAAAAAGCCAACACTAGAAATGTATAGTTTTCGTGCACTTTAAATATTTTGCTCCGGGTTAAACAATGTATAAAAGCCTTTTGGGCATACAAAGCTGTAGTCGAGAGTACACCACAAAGTTTACTTTTCTTTTCTCTGTGATAATGTTTTATTTTTGATTTCTTTTTAAGAAATTTCAACTAAATAGAAAGCGATATATGATTCTAGAAAGATTTCATTCTTTTTAATAGTAGACGTTAAGCTCGTTATGTTTACTGAAAATTATTTTAAATTAATTTTAATATTAGGTAAGTAAATTCTGGGATTTATGCCCGTTTGCACCGTTACTAGTTAAGTTGCACTTACTAATAAGTGGAGCTTAATTTACTAAAAACCTTTGCACCATACCACTTTGCTTTTACTATATTTATATTCCGGAGTCGCGATTAACACCCTGTATATTATTTATTTTAGTCGTATATTATGGCCAGCACAGTACCTTCCGTCAATCTTGGGTATTATGAATAAATTCCATACATAAATTTTCTTGCAAAGATTCTAAATTTCCAGTAAAATTATTTCATAAACAAACTATGCAAATTGCACCTGGCACTGACATCTTTTTCTTCTTTAGCTTTTTCCATTCGTCAGGGGTCACTATTTTTTATTTTCTTCATCCATTCATTTCTGTTTTGCGTGCCGTTCTGATTCAGTTCCTTTTCTCTCAAGTTTTCCGCAATACAGTCCTTCCATCTTATCTTTGGTCTTCCTCATCTCTACCACATTAATTTACTTTTTATTTATATTGGCATCTGTCAATTTGAATTATATGAATATATTAATAGTTTCCATGTTTAGCATAGCTGGCTGATTTATAAAATTTAATTTCTTTAAAATTCTTTAACTCTATATCTATTGAATATGAAGTATAAAATGTAATCAAATCGTATAGAGAATAATATATATATATATATATATATATATATATATATATATATATATATATATATATATAACGTTAAATGTCAATAAATCAAATTTAACTGTTAAATCTTCAAATGAGGCTACTTCCGGTTCACCAATTATAACCAAAATCTAATCAGTTTTTCTTCTGAATGTAAACTTGAGGAATACGAAAAAAATATAATTTTTGGAATCGTGGTATTGAAGTTATACAATCCGAAACTTTCGTCACACACACCACACACATACACCATCGTAAAAATAGTAAAACCGTAATGTAGGGATCCTAAAACATGCGTATTCATTGAAAACTCACTACCGAATTCTTTGACAATACCTCCCTTACCTAGAGGTGACGGAAGGTAAAAATATTGTGATATTATTTACAGCTCAATTCCCAAGACAAGTTTTGGTAGATTGTATTTCTTTCACATAATTAACTGTCAACATTGTAGAATGTATAGGGCATTCACCGAAACCTTTTAAATATAGTAGAACTGGTCTAATTAAAATCTGAAGGGACGAGAAAACACCGAATTGTAAAGGCCAAAGAAATTAATTTCGAATTGAAAAAATTCAAAATATTTCTATATTATATACGTTATTACATATTTTAAAATATGCTGCCCGACAAAATTTTCGTCATTCGCAATTTTGAATTATTACTTGCTCGTTATTATTGATTTCAATAACAAGCGGTGCAGGATTCCATCAAATTTAAAAAGTATATGCGTTGCTCTTAAATTTGAGACTCTTCCCTCGAGTTATTTAATTCAATTTACAGAATTGTAAGTAATCCAAGTAAGAATTCGGCACGTTTATGTACTGCTCATAAAATTCGTTCCTTACACTCACCACTTTAAAATTTAATAATTCAAATACCCTTAGGAATTGAAGTAGTAACCGGATCAAAAATAAAAAGTAACATCTATGTATCTAAAAATAGAACTGCCACCAGAAAATAATGTTGGAAATAAGATATTTCGTTTTGTGGCTGTATGCAAGAACAACCAATGTCAATATTTCTTAATTTTTGGGAATGAGTAATTTAAAATTGTCGAGGAACATTATTATTATTAATAACGGTGTACTTTTCTATGAAAAATAGTAAAATATTTAAAATTATAGGTATATTACACATACCCTTCAGATATACTGTTAATCCCGGTATGAAATGGAAGCATCTCGAAAAATTAGAAGAGTAGGACAAAATTTCTTCATAGAATGAATTTAAATTAAATAAATCTACATATAAAAAATAGATATATGTAGAATTTTTGGTGTAGAGTGTAGGTATATAAATAGAAATTTTGAATGAAAAATTTGACATCTATGTACATAATTACTAGTTGTCATTCTGACGCGAGCCCCCATATCTGCTTGTTAAGCCCAACAAAGTCACAAAACGGAAGTGGCGAGAGGTATTGTGCTGGCCACAACAGTTTTTTTCGCGCCCTATACTTATGTAATCAAAAACGGAAGTGGCGAGAGGTATTGTGCTGGCCACAACAGTTTTTTTTATAAAATGTAGTATTACTTACCCAAATGAAGTCCAAAGGTTGGTATCCGAAAAACTGCAAATAGAAAAAAATAATTAATTACACATATAAACTTAAAACTTAAAAAAAAACTGTAGGCTAAATGATGAGTGATAATAGTTCGACCGGCATTTTAAGGCTCATATACTAGTCCAGGTTTAGCTTCTTCCGATACAATGCCTAATAGAATTAAACTGGTTCCGGTTGACCAATTACAACCAAAATCTAATCAGTTGTTCTTCTAGATGTAAACTTGAGGAATACGAAAAAAATATAATTTTTGGAATCGTGGTATTCAAGTTATACGATCCGAAACTTTTGTCACACACAAACACACACGCACACACACATACATACATGCAGACATTCGTAAAAATGGTAAAATCGTATTATATGGACCCTATAACGTACTTATTGAATTTTTTTTACCAAAGACAATACCTTCCTTACCTAAAGGTGACGGAAGGTAAAAAATTGTAGAATTTTATCACCATTATATCCGTTTAAATTTATGATAATACATATACATACATATTTCTTTTTATTTTTCATATTTTCGTTATATTCTGACATATTTCTTTCAATAAATCTTCTACTCCTTTAACTGACAAATCTACTAGTAAAATATATAGCCCAAAAAGTATGAAGACACATTTATATAATTTTCTTTATTTTTCATATATTCCTAGCATCTTGAAACTTTTATTCCAATAAATTTCACTCTATTTCTATTTAAAATACATCTCAGAGTTAATTATCCTTCCCAGAAAAAATAATGTATGTTCTCTTTAGTCCTTAGTAATAAGTTTAACCCTGCCTTTGAGTTCTCGAGTGTGTGGTTCCCGGTTCCACGAACATTCAAAGTGAGCACACATCACTTTTAATTAGTCCACTGAACCCATGATATTCAGTCGAACACTCAATAATAACGCAGATTGTTCCTAAGTGTCTACACTGAATCTAATTATAGGAAATAATGTCCGTAAGTTTAGAATAGGGGTGGGTGTGGTGTATCGAATGAAAACGGAATGGAATGACGCTTATTTAGAATCATATTGTTAAGAAGTCACTAACAAAGTTAAGGCGAAGAGAAGTTATTTTAGTTGCTGGAGGAATTTCAAGTGTTTTCTCAGTAAATAAAAATTGTTTTGGAATGTAAAACTATCGTTTGTTGTCGAAGACAATACAGTCATACTGTCAAACATATGCGAGGGTGATTTAGAATCTTATTTACATAGCCATGAAATAAAAGACGAACGATTGTAATTTTTTGATACCAAGTTGCAATGGACCAAAAATTATTTATATTAGAGGTACACAAGAGTAAAGATTTACACATATGGTATAGTTTGGTTCACGAAAGATGACTAGGGTTGCCAAAAATCGAAAATAGAAGAATTAAATTGAAAATATAGTTTCAAAAAATATATAGAAGATTCAAATAAATCATTTATTACTATCGTTACATTAGGTATAATTACTAATGTATTAAAAATAAAAACATAAATATATACAGATAAATGAAAATAAAAGGGACTAAAATAATAACGATTAAACATTATATTAAATCCATCACAACAAATGAAACATAAAATATCGCTTTAAACTGAACTCGCAAAATATAGTACAATAAAAAACTTTAAAAACCATACTTTGAATTTTACCGCAAATGTGCCAAAACTGTTCTATTTTCTTTGGCAAAATAAAAAAAAAACTTGTGGCCAGCCACTTTATGTTACATAGGGCGAGAACAGTCATGTGACTTTGTTGGCCTTGGCAAGCAGATATAGAGGCCCGTGTTAGAATGACAGCTATTAATAATGTACATAGGTGTCAAGTATCATAATTTTTTATTCAAAACATTATTTTCCAAATCCATGTGGATTATTTTCCTCGACAAGTATATTCCATACTATTGATGACAAATAAACATCAGAATATTTTGAAATTTTGAATGACAATTGTGACATCTATGTAAATAACTACTAGCCGTCATTCTGACACGGATCCTCATATCTGCTTGCCAAGGCCAACAAAGTCACATGACTGCTCGCACCCTATAAGTAACGAACTTAACATTTCTTGTACATACAAATAATTGAAATTGTATCTCTTCTTTCGTTCTATGAGGAATTTTGTCCTACTCTTCTAATTTGTTCAAAATTCTTCAAATTCATTGACGGTATTAGCGATATTTCTTAAGAATAATATGTAATATTAATATACGTATAATTTATTTAAATTGTTGAGGTCTTAATTAACTTTATACATTATAGCCGCTTATTATGTTTTAGCGAAATATTTCTCGCTAGCTATTTCTTCTAAAATCCAGCGAACCGTTCAATTATTTTTCTAAAAAGTTGTTGCTTTGTTTAAAGTTTACAAATTAATAGCTACATATTGTAAGAATGTGTTGTCCTTAAATTGCGTTTTATATTTTATGTATTAGTTTATGATAAAAATGAAGATAACCTTGCAAAGTACTAAAAATCAGTTTATCTTTATACCTGTATGGTCGTTATCTGTTACAAATCGTTAAAAACGTTACATTATTGCGCAAAAGTCAGTTAAAATTTCAAGTAAACATTCTCATCTTAAGTACACATTAAAATTACAAAGATACACAAGAAAAGAGAATAATAGAAATATATCTGTTAAATTATAGTTCACGGAGATATGCATAACATAAATTTGTCCCGAAGTGAACAATCGCAAATAGAATGCGAAAAGGGAAATTTACATTCCCGTTCCTGAAACGAATGGTAGCAGATGCTCACACCTTCTGAATACCACAAATAGCAGATGTGTCATGTTAACAAGAAAGATCAAACAATCTTCTTGTGTAAATACATCACACTTTAAAGGCTAATTTACAATGGGGAACAACACCAAAGAGATAAGATAAAACGCGCGAAATAAAAACATGATTTGCACGCGATTAAATAATCCCAGAAGGCTTTTATTTAATTTTTTTCTTTAATTAAGGAAGCGGTTCTTTGCGCATTTAAAATGGACTCTACTCTTCTTTTGTTTATTTTTACACAAAACATCTGAAGTTGTAGTCATGGCTATCATGATTCACTTGTTTTAATTAATTACACATCTGAGGCGTTTCATTAGAATTATTACCTCATTGATTACGTCCCTATGCATGTGCAGTTATGCCAACATAACACCTGTATGCAATTTGCAAGGTGTTAACTTTTTATTGCCTCTTAATAAGAATTCTGTTTGCAATCAGGGCAAATATGTAATTCAAATTATTTTAAAAGGTGTGCTGGCCATTAAAACGAGTTTAAAATGGCTTTAGTGGATTTTTATTTGCATATTTTGAAGTTGCAAATTTTACGACTTGATTAGATTTGAGGTTATCGCATAATTACTTGTCAATTTTTCTCGTGTTCTACAAACATACAGGGTGATTAAAAAATAAGGACAAATTTCTTCTTCCAATATATTCTTCATCTCTCCTCATGACATGTTCAAACCAATGAATCGTCTCTCTTGTATCCTTCTAGAAACTTCTATCACTTGAGCCATTTGTCTTATCTTTTAAACATCCTCATATCTGCCACATTCATTATATCCGTTCAATGAAGTAAACAAATCAAGCAAATGCTAGGTAAGCAAACAAAACTTATTGCCTAGTACACTGCTAGCTATATGACGAACTGTCATTCACAACTGTCATCGAGAAAATTATACAGTTGTTAAATATAACATGTGTATCTCTTTTATTGGTCTGGAAAGTTATACAAAATGAATTTATAGATACGTACAGTTATTTGCAGATTAATTTTAAAGATTTATATTTAGCTCTACGAAAGTATTTGAAATTTAATGATGTTATAAACATTCATCACAAAACTTTTTACATACGATTGACACAAATACACTATAAAATGATATAGAAACCATACAAGGTAACTTTAAGTTTGCCTAATTTGTATTTTCCGCCATTATATTTGATAAGTTAGCAAGAAAAGCGAAAAATTTGGCGCTTGGGTTGCTTGCGAGCAAATCAAGCAAATGGTAGGCTAGCAAAGACGTTCAACAAATTTAATATCTTTAACTCTATATTTATTGAATATGAAGTACAACATGCAATCAAATCGTATAGAAAATAATATATTCTTTAAGTTGTAATAACGTTAAATGTCAATAAATCAAATTTAACTGTTAAATCTTCAAATGAGGCTACTTCCGGTTCACCAATTATAACCAAAATCTAATCAGTTGTTCTTCTGGATGTAAACTTGAGGAATACGAAAAAATTAAAATATTGGAATTGTGGTATTGAAGATATGCGATTCGAAACTTTCGTCACACACACAAACACACATACATACATACATACAGACATCATCGTAAAAATAGTAAAATCATATTATAGAGACACTAGAATATGCTTATTCACTAAAAACTCATCATTGAATTTTTTTACCAAAGACAACACCTTCCTTACCTAAAGGTGACGGAAGGTAAAAAATCAACAAAGATTTCGTTTCTATCGAAATCGGAATTAGAATTTAGAATCTTTTCACATGAAAACGTTCAAAAATTCATTCCCAATTTAAATATAAATTAATAATAAATAAAACAGCCATTTCTCCCTACTTTTCCAATCATTCTATATACAAGATATCTACTAACAAATTTATGTATTTAGTTTTTGACAAAGATTAAGTAATTATGTGTGTAAATATTGTTATCGGGAGATCTTGACAAGTTCAAATAAATATCTACTAACAAATTCATGTCGAAATGCTCTCGTAACTAATGTAAATATGCCGAGATCTCGAAATTGAAACGAAAGTAACAAATTACCAAAGTAATGGAATTCTGGAGCGATACCCTGAAGCAAAGACTTTGGCGAGTTTTAAAAAATCGAACCCCAAATTTGATTAGTGTTTTATTGAGCTTTTTCAGAACGTAATTTAATTGGTGCTATTGATTTCTTTTATAAATGGAGTTTTCTTAAGATTTATATGTGTAGTAACAAGGAAACCGTATAAAATTAGCCAAATTTATCAAGAAAGGAAAGCTTTTATTCTTTATTTACTCATTTCGCCTCTATAGAGTAATTTTTTTTTTTACTAACTTGTTAGAAATTTGCTACTATTTATAGCAACACTTAAATAATACCTAAGTGAAATATACTAAGTCCCTCGATGCTAAGGGCTTAATAAAACTTACAAGAAACTAATGGACTACTTAATTCTCTTGAAAATATTTATAAATTAATAATTCATATTTCCACCTCTTCTGTGCTTGCAATATCCATTGAATATGAAATATAAAATGCAATCAATTCGTATAGATAAGAATAATCTTTAATATTTATAATAAACATTAAATGTCAAAAAATAATATTTAACAGTGTTTTTTAAGAAAAACTGTTAAAATCTTCAAATGAGGATACTTCCGGTTGACCAATTATAACCAAAATCTAATCAAGTCTGCATATGAATGTAAGGAAGAGGAATACGTAAAAATTCTATTTTTGGAATTCTAGTATTGGAGATATTGCGACAGAAGTTATTGTCATACACACACACGCACACACACACACACACACACACACACACATACACACACACACACACACATACACAAGCGCACACACAAACACACACACACACATACAGACATCATCGTAAAAAAATTGACCAAAGACAATACCTTCTTTACTTAGAGGTGACGGAAGGTAAAAACAGTTTTATATGCAACTTTGCATTCGACATTTTTTGCCGTAAAATGAAGAGGATTAATTCCCTATGTTCACCCCTAACCGCCGCCACCTTGTATAATGGTACAATTTATACTGTCACTGAAATATACAGTATTGCTTTTGAAATACAGACTACAAAACTATTAACATTAAAACAAACACGAAAAAAAATGTGTTTTAATTTTTAAACATTTTATATTTAAGAGTAAAAAGGTCTGAGGAAGGTTCCGAATCATCTATGATGATAAGCTTCCATTGAGTTATTTAGCTTATCTTTAATTAACTATTACTTAGAGAAGTATTATTTTATTTATTTTATTCAACTTTTGTACTGTTATTATTATATTAAAAATACATGATGATAAACTTTTGAATTTACCATTTTCCTTGCATATGAATAAAAAAATTAACTACAATAATAAATATCCACATTTTGATATATATAAATAAATAATAATAAATATCGGAAAATCTATTATTTATATAAATATCATGATATTTTCGAACCCTATCTTTTCGATTTATTGTATAGTATAAAACGTGCCAAACAAAAATCGAAACGTATTATTTTCGGTCAATACCCCGTCTTATTTTAGAGATTTAATGATCATTTTACGTTAGATTATGTGTGTAAATGTGTATATATTAATAAGATTCTTAGAAAATTTATATTTACAAATAATAGTGCGAAATTATACATTGTGTTGACTCATAGGACAATAGCACTGGAATAGAAATAGAAAATAGAATAATTAATAGTAACAGTTAAATGAACGTAAAACTAAAAACAATATATGTAATTTTAATAATACATGAATATAAAATTTTGATTTATGAATATTAGTTTCAAACATTTATCTCTTTATTTTTTATTTACTTGTATACTCGTAAGTCAAGTTTACAAGATACAACTATCAACTTTTATTTTTTACCTCCCCCTACTCTTGGGAAGGGAGGTATATACGAGTAGAATCCGATTTTAACATTTTCACAATGATGTATGTGGGTATGTATGTGTGTGTGTGGATTCTCTTTACGCTCTAACTCAAATACAGAAAGTTTTGAAATCATGTATTTCTACCTTATTCTAATATGGAAAGAAGCCATTAGATTTTGGTGGCAATCGGATAACCGGAAATGGCAGTTTACTTGAAGCTCAAGATAGTTTTTCTTCAAAAAATACCTTTAAATGTATTTTTTTCGCAATTTGTTATTATAATAATTAAAGACTATTCCATTTTCTACATATTTGCTTTAAACTTTTTCTATATATTTTATGGATAAATTTATAAAGTATTATAAAAATTATATCTCGGAGCTTATGCTTTAAACACATCTTCATGGTTACATAGTTCAGCCCAAATGTATGTAACTGACAGATAAATGTCACTGTCAAAAAAATAATCATTTCAAATTAATAATAGTAACGTTTTAAAAGGAAAATTGTAAATAGAACAATAGTTTTATGGAAAGGAACTAATCTGTAGCATTAGTAAATATGCAGGTATGTATTTAAATAAAGAAATAAATAAATATATTATCACGGCATATTATCCATTGTTGGGTGTGCTAATCTAATTTGTACACACATTTCGGTAATGATAATGACATATTTGTATTGAGCGGGCGTTTACCACAAAGGTTAATTTTATGCCATTTAAAATTCGAATTATTTAGCGTTGATCGGGATCGAATCGGGTTCCCCAGATTCGCGACTAGACATCAGGTATACGGCAACGAGACCCAATAAGTAAATGGCAGGAGGTATTGTGTTGGTCACATCAGATTTTTTTCTATTACTTATAATAAAAAAGTTATAGTTTATTTTTCCTTTGCGAATAGAATACGTGAAGATTGATCATTGCATATTTGTTAATTAATCACGATTATGATTCAATTATTATTGGAACAGACATATATGTTATGTATATGGCAGTGATTTAAGTTCAATAGACATGTCATTCAGTATAATACATATTCTTGTATTGTATATCATCAAAACAAAATCATCCTCTTCAGTATGTCACTTATCTTCCATCAGTCTCAAATTTCCATTATCTAAGATAGAAAATTCACTTTTTGAATAGTATCTCCGCTTCCATCATCGTTTCTATTTAGGAACTAACCTCCTTTTATAGTTTTTGAATGCACTATTCGTTCCATTCTCGTTGGCAAACGGAGCAGAATGCAGAAGAGCGTCCGCTGGCAAAGTACAGGCACCCGAAAGCGACGTTTTGTCTCTGGATTCTTCTCGAGTTCTCGGTTACTGATGCGTTATTCATGATGCAGAGTTATGTGCGGCATTACCAGCGATTTTGCTCGCCCATATTTCCACACAGGGAATCGTATTATCGTAAATTTTATCCAACACCACGAATAATGCCCTGGATTTTTTATTTATTATACCGTCTTGATTTGTAGCTTGTTTGGAAGAGATTAATTAGAGAAAAAATTGAGATACATTTGTATAAAACTGATAACTTTCCAATATTTTTACCTCTCGCTAAGAGAGGTATTGGAGTCATGCTAAAAATCGCATATCCAGATTTTAATGATTAAGCACGTTTTAAGGTCCCTACTATCCGATTTTAACATTTTTACGATGATGTCTGTGTGTGTGTGTCTATGTGCGTGTGTGGATGTATGTGTGTGTGTGTGTGTGTGTGTGTGTGTGTGGGATGTTGGAAGGACGATTACTCAAAAACTATAAGATTTTATATTTGTTTAATTACGTATGTCCCTATCGGACATTCATGGGAAGATCTGAAAAGGTTTTGATAACAATTGGACATATTATAATTCTATAGATTTAGAGATGAAAGAAATATAATATATAAAATAATCTGTTGTAATAAATTTTACAGCCGATAGAATGCCATGGAAAACAGTTGAAAATTTAAATTGTTTGTAATTGACAGATAAATGTCAGTGTCAGAAATCCGGAGACATTACTGAAGACTTTTTCTGGGAAGTACATAAATTATATTATTTCTTAATGTATTAATAGTTAAATATTTAATGTTATAGGTATATTACACATACCTTTCAGAAATACTGTTACTCCCGACAATGAATTGGAAACATCTCGAGTAGGACAAAATTTCTTCATAGAATATAAAAAATATAAATGAATAGATATACAGTAAAATTTTCGAAAGATGTCCGATCAAGGTCATCTGTATCACGAACGAATTAACAAATAGGCATACATTTATCTCTTTCTTTTGCAAAGTCTATAAGAGTGTGCGATAAGGATGGATATAACACGCTTGTCTTTCAAAAAATCATATTGTTTCGACTAAGTTAGGGCATTCCACTTTAAAACGATGCTCGTTGTTGATAATACTTTCGCTGTAACGTAAGTTTATATATTATTTCAGATACATTACCTGGATTCATAGCCGTACGTATAACGTTATTTTCTGTCAGTCACTGACACTGACATTGTGTCATTATCTTATTTTTAACATATTTGGTTTTACATTTGCTTATAAACTTACCAGTTAACTTATTTTTGAATTTTGAATGCTTTTACTGTAATATATATTTTTATAATAATAAAATAACAGTAGTATCTTACGTACCCTCATAAAAACTAAGCAAACGACACTACTGAATTTGTCATAATGGGCGGAGCAAAAATCTGAATTCATACAATTCGTAGACGACCTTGATCGGACATCTTTCAAAAATTTTACTGTAAGTAGAATTTTTGGTGTAGAGTGTAGGTATACAAGAAATGTTAAATACATTAGGGTGCGAGCAGTCATGTGACTTTGTTGGCCTTGACAAGCAGATATGGGAGCCCATGTCAGAATGATAGCTAGTAATTATGTATATAGATGTCAAATATCATAATTTCTCATTCTAAATTTAGTGATATTCCAATTCCATGTGGTTTATTTTCCTCGACAAGTAAATTCCACACTCCTGGTGACAAATTAACTGAGTGAATTTAGATAATCTTGAAATTTTTAATGAAATATTCTTATATTTGACATCTATGTACATAATTACTAATTATCATTCTGAAACGGGCCCCCACATCTGCTTGTCAAGACCAACAATGTGACATGACTGTTCGTATATACTTATGTAACCAAAAAAGGAAGTGGCGAGAGGTATTGTGCTGCTCACAACAGATTTTTTTGTATCTGTTATTCTACAGAAATAAAATCCCCTGTTCATAGTACAATCTTTTTTTGATAATGCTAATGTATACCTTTAAACATCGATCTGAGAAATCGTACTAATTTCTTTGCCTGAAAGAAGCTCATTTGGCTTTATCGAGAACAGAACATCATTATATGATTGAATTTTTTCCCCTTACATTTTTTCTACAGATTCCATCAATAGAGTCGAACTTTCTTTCTCCGATTGTCATTAGTTACACATGTCAATAATATTAGATATACTGTTAATTTTCAAATGAAGTGAGTATATAAAAACAGCATAAATAATTAACAAAGAAACAATAAAATGTACATATCCGTTTATTTTACGCGAAGCGTAATACGGAAGAACTATTCTGAATTATTAACGCGCTGATTTGAACTGCTGTTTTATAAATAAATATAGATGATTGGATCTAAAGGAAAATAATATTTTTGTAAGAATCTCCATGTCACGTTTTGTTGAATAAGACCATGGGGTACCCCGTACTCTTTCAAATACATAATAGTTATTTTTAAAACAACCAATGTCCCCATTACGTAATTTTTAAATTAAAAATCTAATTGATTTCTATATAAAATGAAATCGAAACTTCTAGTATCATCTTGTGTTCATTTCTGAATTAATTTATATATATTTCATTCATAAAAATTGATAGAAAATAGTGCAAAATCTCTCTGCTTCGCGTAGTAATTTTTGTACATATTAATTAAACATATTTTCTAATCTATAAAAAGTAGTTCTATATAGTTTAATTTCAATCACAACTTAACAAGTAACAATCTAAAAATAGAACTTTGGTTTATGCAAGTCTGTTACACTCTATGTTAACGCACGCTGAGAAGCATAAATTCACGATTTTATTAATATTTTATTTTATTGAATATATTTATAAAAATAGCGAATTTCAACACGTTGGTGCTGCCACCAAGCAAAAAAATTTATACTACTAGGCTCATAGAATGTTTAAATAATATTACATACAAATGGTGTTTTATATGTTTTTAAAATAATTCTTGAGGTGTTTTCTGCACTATAGCTGTGAGTGCCTATGAGGGCATCTGATAACCCTTCTTATAAAATAATATATACAATATATTTATACAGGGTGGTGACCGCGACCCCGGAACATAGGACTTTAACATGTAAAATCAGATTTTCGTAATTTCCTGCTTCCCTAATTATTTTAGGTAAAAAAGCTTCAAATAAAAGTTGTAGGGCATAAAATTCTTCATCTGAATCATTAAGGTAGTTGTCACTCGAGTGAACCTATTCAAAAACTTGTTCTATGTTCAAAATAAAAATTAAGTTAATGCAGTTTATATTTGCAATAACTTATATTTTTTAACATTATGTACACAGATTGCATCAAAATAGTTAAAAGCTAATATCAAACACTGTAACAGATGAATTTTCTTTTCTATAAAAGTTATAATTTAAAATGTTGTGTTTATTTTGCCATTAAAAACAACAAAACCTTTGAACTTATGTACATGAAATGGAAAACTACCTGAATTGATACCTCAACCTAGAATATCATATTCTCTCACGCCTTAATCATTCCTCAAATTTACTGGTTGGCTGAATAAGCCAGTTGTAAATACAAATATAACGAAAAAATAATAATAATAGATTTAATTGTAAATATCTCAGGTACCGCGTGGTCAATTGTTTTAAAACTTGGAGGGCAGGTAGATTATACTTCAGTGAGAGATAAACTTAAAATTTCATTTAATTCTGTTTATAATGGTTTCACGATATAACTACCTTACGTAGGTAACAGCAGTAGAAAATTGTAAACAAAAAGTGCTTCCATTGTTTTCCAATGCTTCTATTCCCAGATTGCTAAATTTTTCAATATTTAATCGAGTTCATTTACACCAAATGCATAAATAAATAACAAAGAATCAATAAAACACCACATCCATAAATTTTACTCGGAATAAAATACGAAACAATTCTCTATTATTAACACCCCATCAAAAATTCACAAAACTGCTCACTATCAATACTCCCCCAGAAATAGAATCGTCTGTAAAACCAACCCTCTTTATTTTGTACCCTGTAACCCACATCCAGCCTTTGTCAGTCTCTCCACTATTTATAAGCCATACGGTGGGTAGTTTAGTTTGCGAAAGTTTCCCGCCATGGGAGTAACACAACACCCCCGCAAACCCCACCACTCCGCCACTGAAGTGCTGAGTATACGGACGATACGATACGACACGCATCATTGGAACACAGAGGCGTGCGAGATAAATTTATCGGGGGCAAAAGGAAGATATATTGTAGAGGAAATGAGGGTAGATTTATTTTTCCGGATTTGTTTCATGATAATGTTATGATTTATTTTTGAAGTTATTTTCGAGTTAGGGCAGTTTATAGCCCCTATTAATTATAGTGTACAGCAAAAGGGTAAATTACTAGATATATTAAGAAAGTTATATCGTGAAACCATTATATCAGAATTAATTGAAATTTTAAGTACATCTCAACTGAAATATAATCTACCTGCTCTCCAAGTTTTAAAACAATTGACAACGCGGTACCTAATATATAAGCAATTAAATTTGGCCTTTTTAACACGTGAAGAATAGAAAATGGCAAAATAAACGCAACATTTTAAATTATAACTTTTATATCCATACCGACATTTAATCGAAAAACTAGTATGTTATAGAAAACTAATTAACGGATTTTACGTAGAATTATACTTGACAACCATGTATAAGCGTTCCAGATGGAGTATCAGTTAAGTTAACAACGCCCGCTTGGTATTAGCGAATAAGAGGTGATCTTTGGTTAAAGGAATTTCATAAGTACATTCGAAAGAAATATTTTTTAAATTGGTATTTTACGTGAAAAGCATGAAAACTTTAAACAGTATAATACTACTTTTGTAATTTTAAGAAAGAAATATATTAATTTACAAGGCACACAAAATTAATTTTGTTTATTGAATCAGATATAGTATTTTATGCCCTACAACATACAACTTTTATTTGAAGCTTTTTTTACCTAAAATAATTAGGGAAGCAGGAAATTTGGAAAGTCTGATTTTACATGTTAAAGTCCTATGTTCGGCTGTGCCGGTCACCATTTTGCATATGATCCATTTTCATAAAAAGTTAACTTTTTCATAAACATTTTCACATATTTTCATAAAGATTATTTTCAGTAAAAAACACGAAGTTTTTTTTGGACGCAGTTACAAAAACCCTTAACAAATTTTTATACGTATAAAAGTAATAAAATGTACAAAATATTTTCCTTTTTTATTGCAGCATTAAATAACGTGAAGTTTCTTTTCCGTAAAATACATGGAAGCCCAGTGAATACAAAAATTAATTTTCCATATTAAATCCATATTTAAAAGGTTTATGATTTATTACAGTAATAAATAATTTGATTAAATATTTCAAATTCTATTCGAAGCTTTCAGAATGTTAAGTACCCTATTTAAGATACTCGAATTTAATGAATGGATAATATAATTCTTTAGATATCGCTTGATGAATTTATTTTTATTATTTTATTATTATTGTTTTATTATCAAATATTTTGACAGTGGACTAATATAGGTCAATAATGTGATAAATATTATACAGGTTGATTGCAAAAATAGATTATTAATTTTAAAAATAGAAATTGAAAAAATTGGGCGAATTTAAATACCTATTTTTGGTGAAAATATCCTTAATTCTATTTCCGTTTTCGCCGCAAGCGATAAGATATTAAAGTTTCATAATTATGGAAAATTAATAACTAAGTTAATTTGGGATGAAAATACAATTATGTATTTTCGAAAAATATAAATATATATATAGCATTCCATTTTAAAAAAAGCTGTTGTGTCCAACACAATACCTATCGCCACTTCCATTTTTGGTTACATAAGTATAGGGCGCGAGCAGTCATGTGACATTGTTAGCCTTGACAAGCGGATGTGGGGGCCTGTGTTAGAATGATAACCAGTATTTATGTACATAGATGTCAAATGTGAGAATTTTTCATTAAAAATTTCAAGATTTTCTAAATTCACGTAGTTAATTTGTCACCAGGAGTGTGGAATTTACTTGTCGAGGAAAATAAACCACATGGATTTCGAAAATCACTAAATTTAGAATGAAAAATTATATTTGACATCTATGTATATAATTACTAGCTATCATTCGGACACGGGCCCCCATATCTGCTTGTTAAGGCCAACAAAGTCACATGACTGCTCGCACTGTATTGTATTGAACATTGCTTCTATACCTACACTCTACAACACCAAAAATTTTGAAATTTTTCCAATTCATTGTCGGGATTGACAGTACTTTTGAAGGGTATATGTAATATACCTATAATTTTAAATATTTAACTATTAATACAATAAGAAATAATATAATGTATGTACTTCCCAAAAAAAAAAATCTTTAGTAATGTCTCTGGGTTTAACTGTTAGTTACAAATATTTTAATTTTTCAATTGGTATTATAGTATTTGAGAAATCGTCCTTCCAACATCCCACATACACACACAAATAAACGTACACACACACATACATCCACACACACACAGATACACAGACATCACCGTAAAAATATTAAAATCTGGATATGCGATATTTAGCATGAATCCAATACCTTTCTGGCAAAACCGGTAGTATAATTCAGGATCTTATCACACCAAAAAGTGATCCCCAACTTAATTTATACGTAGATCTAAAATTAATAACAAAACAAAACCATTTATCCCTATTTTTTAGTCACCCTGTATATACATTATATATTTTATAAATATCTTCCACGTACAATATTTTTACATGTATTGTTTGATATTTTTATAAATAGTTGAACTGAAACAAACATTTATTGTTTATCTCATTACATATTTTGTTTTATAATATTCTTATTCATTGTTTATAAAACATGTATAACGTTACTCATTTTGTTTGAGAAATAAAAATGAATGCAGTGTTTTATGTAACAAAAACATGCACATGCTTTGTGTAAACGAATACGTGCCTTATCGATAAGTTTTTTTAATTATTTCACGACAACTACTTATGCTCTAAACTGATTTTATCGGCACTTACATTTTTAATTTTTCCTATGGATTTCTGGGATAACTTTGTGTATATAAAATCGATTAAGTAATGCGTACTCTGCAAACAGATAACAGAGTAGATATTATTGTTTTTATCTTCCTATCAGATGAGTTTTAAAATTGTTATCATTTAGGTAAACAAAAACGAGACAATTAAATTTTATTTTAAATATGCTGACACAGATATACCTTCAAGTATTTTTTGCCCTTAGTCGTACATTTTTGGAGGGTCTTCACTGTTTCATACAGATTACGTGATCATCTTGAAATGAACGACCTCCAACTCCTGTCTTCTTCAAGAATATCTCTACTTCATTCACGTATCTATGTTTTATTGTAATTATTTCATTGGAAAATTTTATTATTATATTTTTTGTACTTAATGTTAATTATATAATTTTACGTAAATTATATGTTTTTCTTGAAAACTGTTTATATGTTTTTATAATAATAATAATACCTACAGAAATAGCTGTCTATTTTATAATCACGACACAAGATAATAATCTGTAATCACTGATTATTATAAATATATCAAATTACTGTAAGTGTATATGGAAATAAATTCAAATGTTCTTCAGAAAATCAATGGTACAGCAATTTTTTTTAAAGATGTCGGATCAAGGTCATCTGTATCATGAACGAATTAACAAATTGGCATACATTTATCTGTTTCATTTGCCATAACATGAAGCATGTGCGATAAGGATGGACACAACACCCTTGACTTTCAAAAATTCATATTGTTTCGACTAAGTTAGGACATTCCATTTTAAAACTTTGCTCGTTGTTGACAATATGACAATACTTTTGCTGTAACGTAAGTTTATTTATTAATTCAGATATTTTCTAGTGTCAGTATCTTATTTTGCACGTATCTGATTTTACATTTATCAATTGACTTCCGTTTTGAATTTTGAACGCTTTTGCTTTAACATGTATTATTATAATAATAAAATAATAGTAGTATCTTATGGACCCTCGAAAAAACTAAATGAACAACACTATTATATTTGTCGGAATACACTGAGTTAAAATCTTAATTCATACAATTCGTGGGTGACCTTGATCGGACATCTTTAAAAAGTTTACTATACCTACACAGTTCCCAGACGGTTATCCATCCGTATAGTAACTGTACGCATCACTGCTTGAGTCTGTAAAGTCCGGATTTTGAAGGCCACCATTGGGATCTCGGAAACTATAAGAGTTACGACTTAGGTTAAATGGATGATGGATGTGGTGCGCCTTTAGGGGGCTATCTTAGATGTGCTTTTGTTTTACCAAAAATTCTCATAGGTTACTAGATAACGGCGGAAAAATGAATTTGGTCAATTTTTTATTTCGAAATATCTTCTGAACTAGCAGTCATAGAAAAAAAAATAGTTTTGTCTCATTTAACCGAAGATGTATCGTTTAGTTCGAAATCCAGATTCTGTATACGAGTTCATCTATTCATTAACTTAAGTTTTATAAGCAGTATTATCTGCCTGTATTAAATACTTTGGCCGTATTACGAACCCACTTAAACCTCATAAGAATATAATGTAAAAGCACGCTTCATAATAGCGTTATTATTATAACAGTGTTTTAATATTTATTTATTTATTTATTTATTTATTGGAAATAGGAAAACCAACAGTCAAATATGACCAATAATAGGTTTTCACGATTTACATACATGTGGACAGTAGTAGGTTACATAATAAAGAAGTGACAGAAATATAATAAGACTAATAAAAATTAAATATAAAATAATTACATAGACTTAGTAATTAACAGATTATGATTGAAGGTAATGTATAATTAAGCTTCTATATTTATTAATAGATAGACAGAAAAAATCTATGTGCAAAAATTTATTATTGTACATATGACATATTCTATTCACTGGTGAATTTCTGTAATTGTTAGTACGAGTATGGGGCAGTCTGAAGAAATTTCTAAATCTAGTTTTAGTATTATTAATAATGATCTTTATGAGTTTAGAAAATATGTGATACGCCCCTGCATTTTATGTGGTAACTGATATGTCACCAAATGCACTTGTCAGCCTTCATATCACTTAACTATCGATAATTAATAAATATTAAACCGTAAACGCAATTTACTGCTGAATTGAATTTAACCTTCCTTTTGCATTTTGCAAATTGAACGGAAATATGATATTACGTAATCAATATTCCTTACACACTTCAAAATATTGAGAAGTCTATATAATTTTCTATGCCTCATGTTGTATTACTATATTCCTGTATGCTGCTGAATCCAATAAAATGTCTATCCCAAGATGAAGCGAACACTATCTGCTTCGGGCAATATTATGTATTAAAAAGTAAAAATAGAATTTTTGTCTTATAGAATTTGAGAAATCGTAGCAACAACCTCACAAACACACACAGACATCATCGTAAAAATTATTATCAGATTCTAGGGACCTTAAACTGTGTGTATTCATTAAAATCTGGATATGCGATTTTTAGCATGAATCCAATACCTCTCTTAGCCAGAGGTAAAATATCAGTCCCGTTTACATTTTATCAGGACATCGAACCCGAACCAAAACCAACCAAACCATAACATTTCAGCGAACCCAAACCCAGAACCGAACCTCAAATATATTTTTCAATTGAACCCGAGTCGTAACCGAACCGAGTGTTAAAATTCGGGTTCAGGGTTCAGCAGTAATACAGCTTATAATCGACGCTTGTGTTGTCTGTTTGTGAAAATTGTCTTGCGTAAATTCCGGCTCGCATTTTAAATTATTTCTATATAAAGATAGTTATTCCAAAAACATTAATTCAGTTTTCATTAGGTCGAACCGAACCTGAACCCGGAACAAAACCACAAATTTTGTTTGAACCAGAACCGTACCCGAACCCATCTCTCAAAAAATAAATTAACCGGAACCTTAACCGAACCCAGTTTTTGGCGGGTTCGATGCCCTGTATTTTATTCACCTTTGTATATATATTTAACATTAATTACATTTTATTTTTCTACATAGTCCCCTCTTAGGTCAACACATTTATTTATAATTATTTTTTAATTTTCTTGATATATGTGTAAACTAGTAAAATATTTTTAATACTTCACAATCCCTTTTGCAGAAATTCTGAAATTATTCTTCAATTAGTTTCAACATTACATTCAACATAAGGCACTCATAATAATATTCCATATTTGTTCAACTCTAATAACTGTTTATCTAACGTTTGGTCAGCACTGTCTTCGAGTATTCTCTCTTCAGGGAAGTACAAGTAATATGTTCGCGTGAACGTGAACTATGCACTTATGGCTTGTCGGGCGGATAACCGTTGTATTATTTAATGACAGCTGTGTTAGGGGGTGGAAACTCCCTCAAAACCCTCACCCCCAACCCCTAGATTAACGTCACAGTTATTGGATGTATGTCGTATCGAATTGCCATTTGTTTATACAGATCATAGACGGCGAGGTTTTTTATATGAGCAGTTGTTATTGTATGGAGAAATAAAATATGAGGGCTGAGGTCTTTATTTTTTTTGATAAGGGTAAAAAATGAGGAAGAGAACAAATACACTCATGGGATGTTGTTAATATGATATAGTTTGTTTTCACTGGTAGTAAATATTTTTTATCTAAAAAAGACAGGAAGTTTTTTTTATGAGACGCATTTCGAAAGTTTTATATTTCTAACAAAAATATTTTTTTCATTTTGATGTTTAATTATTTTGACCAACAGGCCAACACATTACCTTCCGTTAATCCTGTGTATTATGTACAAATTCCATACATAAATTTGTAAAGGAAAGCGTGAGTCCAACCGAAATTTTGCGGGGGTGAAGGCCCCGGAACAACACCTTTTTAAGGGTGTCTTTGCTTGGCATAAGGAGTCCTCTGAAGGGTGAGAATCAGAGCCACGGTTGCCGCTAAAGGATGAGCGTTACGAAGTCAACATTGAGGCGGTTTGGAATCTCATGAAGACTGATAAACGCATAATGATCAACGCACATTTAATGCGCAATATTATTGCAACTTACTGGATGCCGCAAAATTGTCCTATCGAAGGAAAAGAAAAACTGTCAAAACACTACGAGGCAAAAATTGAACAGAGTTGGCTGGGAATCGTTGGAACATCCACCCTACAATTCCGACTTGTCACCATGTGACTTTGGGCCCCTCAAAGAAGCGATGGGAGGCCATCGATTCGACGACGACCGTGCGATGGAGGAGTTTGTGCTCCGATGGCTATGTGAAGGTCCCGCTAGTTTCTACGATGAAGGGATTAAAAAGAATGTGTTTCTAGGGCGTAAAAAATAATATGAATTAAAAAAAAAATAGTCCTCGTTTTTGCTCATGTCATTCCGGTAACTTTTCAATTCGCCCTCGTAGATATCGACAAAATATCATTAAATATTCTTCAGACGAGTACATGTAATGAAATAAGTACAGCTTACAGCATTTGATAGTTCAATGACTTATAATTACGTACAATTACAAATTAATTCCCGAAATAACCAGGTTTATACCTTCAATCATAATTCAACTGTTTATTGTTTCATAAAACAATTGCCTATCCCCTATCAAAACAACCGACAATCACGTTTAAATTTCCTCTTTATTCCATTATTCCGAGGCATTAAAGAAACAAATTAAAATGAATGGCATATTTGCTTTACAACCTCTCTACGTTAAATATGCTAATCCTTCACTTACTATTCAATTCAATTTAAAAGTCCCGCCAAAACGGAAATATGAGGCCCTAGAAGGCTGTGTCAGGAACAGATGAAGGCACACAATAACGATTGCGATCTAGTAGGTGTGGTATCCTATTCACATCAGTGGCGTCCAAACTTTTTTAATGAAGTGCCCTCGAAAAGTTTTTTGATTATACTGGGGTATTAGGATAGGACAGAAATCGATGTTGTTGGGAAACAAAAGAAAAATAAACTCAAAAAGTTTAACAGGGAATTTTAATTTATTCTGCCAAGAAGAAAAAATGAAAAGACATTTGACTAATTTTTAAATTAATTCTTTTATCAGGTTATTTGAAACGTATGATTTATGAAAAAGTAACTTTTTTTAAAATTAGTCCAAAGGTCGAGAGGAAAATTTTAATTATAAAGGCAAGTATTGTTGTAATTTTAATTAAATACGGAATAATTTCAACTGAAAAGAAGTATTATATTCGACAGAAAAAAGAGAACTATTATGTTAATGATAACTTTAATAAAGTAAACTAATAAAAAAAACGGAATTACGTATATATCATCAGATATATCTTTATTTCTATGACTTTATTATCTCTTTAAATATTAATTTTGACAGTTTAAAAATTAATAGTAAGAAGATTTTATCCCACATCCTGACCCTGACAGATATAGTTTAGTTAAATTTATTACCACATTCTGAGAACATATGATAGTAAGAATCTTAAAATAATTTCAAACACGACTGCTATGTTTTATTATAGAAAAAAGATTTATAAATGAAATGAAAATTTACTGCCATCGTCAGCTAGGACTCGCACTTTCTGTAGAATAGGTATAATAATACATTACATACATGAAATATTAATACACGAATACCATAATTATTAAATTTAATGGTACGTAAAGCTAGTCTTTAGTCATGAATGGGTCACGAGAGTAGCGAGTGTTTTAAGACCCCTGGGTGACTAAAGATACTTTACGTGTGTGTATCGTACAATATTTTATCTACGATATAATGAAAAACCCAATAAATATAAAAAATACTTTTATTTATGAATTAAATGAGAAGTTTAACATAACTAAATATTCATTCAATTTTTTCAAATTTAGCCTGTTTAAATATTTTAATTACTCGTCACTCGGCAACCCGTGACTAATGAAACCTTGTTATTAAACAACCGTTTTACAAACTTAAAACTCACATGTAAACATCAATTTTACGTACTGTTGTAGATAAAATAATATTGTAGTATACACATAAATAGGGGTCATTAATGAATGATTTTCTATACATTAAGATAGCCTATTAATAAACGGTCGACGGAAAAAAAAATTATGAAACTCTTATTTTACTTATAGGCTTTGAGTAACAACAATAACATTATATTGAGTTTCAAAGTTCACACAAACTGTAAAATTCTAATAAAAAGGTATAATTATTTTGAAATAGGTCAAATAATGTCATTGAAATAATAATTATTGTTACTTATGCATGTAAATTGCAAACAAATCAAGAATAAGAGACAACTTTGTATCACAAATAGTTTGTTTTCATAATTGTTGCAAATTAATGCATATACATAGTAATTTAGATTAGTAATTATTAATAATTATTGCGATCTCTTTGAAATGGGTGATCGCTTCAAAACACTGCTCTTTTGTTGACACATATTCATCTATCACAATCACAAAAGGAAAAGTAACTATTATTTTTTTCATTGTCAAAGTAATAATTTGTTAACAGAATGGTTGCCAAATAAATATCAAGACTTGCAAAATACGTCAATGCAAAGATTTTAAAAGCTTTACACTTAAGTTACCCAACCATATTAAAAGCTTTCTACAACCCAAAAAAATAAAAATTTCCAGATATATCAAATTTTATTGCTAAAATACGCCTTGAATATTTCCTTTATGTGAATGTGAAGGGAGGTAGGAAAAGAGAAGAAACTAATAAAGACAATAAATGTGTGACATGCCATTTCCATTTTTCTGGAAAAGACAGTTCAGTTATTTTATGGAAATTGCAATAGGTGTTATATATCATATCAGAATACAGTTATTGAGTTGTGAAGGGTAAGTCAGAAAGTGATTTTGAAATTTATTGTGACAGCCTTTCAATCGAGGATATTATTCTCAGTAGTAAATAATTTCGTATCACGCATACTATCAATAAAAGATCTATTTCTTATATGGGGTCTCGTGGCCGCGTGCCATAGTGTCTGATCGCGAATCTGGGGAACCGGGTTCGATCCCGACAGAATTTTAAATGGCACAAAATTGATTCCTGTGGTGCACTCTCCACGCCAGCAATGAGTGCCCGTGCGGTGACGCCTGGTAAACGCCCGCACGGTACAAATATGTCATCATCATTACCGAAATCTGTATACAAAGCAGATTGGCCCACCCAGCAATGGGTAATATGCCGTGATGATATATTTATTTATTTATATATTTCTTTAACTCTATATCTATTGAATATGAAGTATAAAATGCAATCAAATCGTATAGAGGATAATACATTCTTTAAATTATACTAACGATAAATGTCAATAAATATGGATGTAAGGAAGACGAATACGTAAAAATTATAATTTTTGAAATTGTGGTATTGAAGTTATGCGATCCGAAACTTTCGACACACACACACACACACACATACATCGTAAAAATGGTAAAATCATATTATAAAGGTGACGGAAGGTAAAAAGAATAAAATATTTGTGGGTCATTTAAAAAATTCTATAAATCAAACATTTCTAAATATATGTAAATGCATAAATATTTGCAACAAATATTTTATTTATTATATATTTTTTATTGTTTTACTACATATTCGCGGTATTTACCGATAAATTTCAAACATAGTTCTCAGAATATTATAACACGATACGATGATAAAGTTGGGTGTTAGAGTTTGCTCATATTTCAATGTTTAAAACTATATTATAGTTGCAGTAATTGGTTAGTTATAGTAGCCAATCTACAAGGTATTCCACAAGCGGTATCATATCACTTAGGCAACCATTGTTACGCATACTTTGCGAACATATCTACAATTTATACTAGCCTGCTAAAAATAAAATTTATTGACGGAACTGAAACGATTCAGTTTTATTTAACCTAATTTTGTTTTCCAGACTATTGTATTAAATTCAGAGAGCTTTTATTCCTTGAGATATTTTTACTACTGTATGCAGTAAAACTCGTCATAGAATATTGACATTGTATCAGATATTATTCTCTTTATTTAACAAGACGGTTGAGTTGCAAAGTTTTGGGCACAATAAGTTAGGTTGTCAAATAATGGAGTCTGTTAACTAGTCTCAAATTTTCCGGCTTCTGTACTTCTATTATTCTACTATGTCTATACGCGAGAATCCTTGAAATATAAGGATAATTGTTTCAAACCTATATTATAAATTATAATATATAGGGTGTTTGGCGTAAGTCCGACACCACGAATATTTCGTTTATTTTGAGAGATACAAAAAAATGTTAATAAGCAAAGTTAAACTAGACAAAGGGGCTTATAAGATGATCATAGCAGAAATTTTGTATCACTTCCGGTATTAGCGGAAATGGGTACAACTTTAAAACTAGCATAGGGAGTCGGCATTTTTATTTTTCAGAATATACATAAAATTAGCTTCACAATGATATCAAATTATCATAATTTTACTTTAACCATTTCAAAATGGCGACCATTTATTCTTAAAATATGTATTTATAAAATTCCATACAAAATAAAACATAGCAAGCTATGAAAACAATTTTATTATCTTATAACAAAAGAAAAGAATTTACCTACATTTGTGATAGTGACAATTTTTTGTTATAATTAAATAATTATGGCTCAAGTGAATTACACAAATGATGAAATGGTTGATATGATTTTAATATTCGAAGAATGTCAAAGAAATTCTATTAGAGACTTCACCTTTATGGAGAGAGGTATCCTCACCGACGACAACCGAGAAGACAATATTTTAATGAAGTTGTTAATAAATTGAAAACACATGCATCATTTAAACAGAAAAATCGACGTGCAAGAAGAAGAAATGAAGTAGATAATCATCGAGATGAAGAAAATGCAATGAAAGAGTTTTTATTACGTATAAGAAAATGTATAGAAAATAACGGCGGCCATATTGAGCATTTGTAGTTTTTCACATTTACTGTTTCTGTTTTGGTATCGTTGTGCACATGCTAAAAAATAAAAAAATAATACCTCACGCCTAATTTTTTTTTAATTTCTTCTTTTCTTTTGTCTATTCTTAAAATATGTAATAATAAAATTCCATACAAAATAAAACATAGCGGATGGAAGGACTGTATTGCGGAAGACTTGCGAGAAAAGGAACTGAATGAGAATAACACGCAAAACAGAAATGAATGGAAGAAGAAATTAAAAAATAGCGACCCCTAACGAATGGGAAAACCTAAAGAAAAAGATGTGATACAATTTTCTTAGTTTGTTTATGAATAATTTTACTGGAAATTTAGAGTCTTTTGCATTAAAATTTAGGTGAAGCATTATTCCTAAGGACTTTTTTTTATCCATTACCGATTTAATGCTAGGTAGATCGACACAGAGACGCTTGTCACGATTAGACCGATTGGCAGATTGTATTGAAATTTCTTGACAGTTCATATGATGAGTTAAATAAAAGAAGAATCTAAGGCCTTCTCCGTAATTCCGCAAACTTTTCAATTCTGATTAATCCTCTTGCAACTTCTTTTTGCTCTATCGTCTATCCTATTTTACAAAACACGCTTTACAATATAATTAATCTCTTTCTCCTTTCCAGCCCACGTGCTCGAATTCACCGTAGAGCCGCGTTCAACGGTGGTCCATTCCGGCAGCTCGGCAGTGCTGGACTGCGCGGCCCAGTCCAGCGAATTCAAACGCTCTGCCATCCAGATCCAGTGGTACGACGCGGAGCAGCAGCCGCTTACGTTCATCGGTGATGCGTACCGGTCGCAGCTCACCAATGGGTCCCTGTACATTTCTAGCGTCGTCGAGGGCCAGGGGCTCACTGGGAGTTACCAATGCAAGGCGGTGTTGCCAGCTGTTGGGAGTATTGTCAGTAGGAGTGCGGAGGTTATGCTTGCCAGTAAGTAGAAAATATATGGGCCATAAATAGAGAAAATACATGTAGTTGGAAGAAGTATGAATCTGATGTTGAATGTTGATAAATCCAAAGGAGTAAATTGGTGACTGAGTGCAATGTGTTGGTGGATGGAGCGAAACTGGAGCAGGTAAATGAGTGTATATTTGGGTAGCATGATGTCGAGGGATGGTCGAATTGATCGAGAGATAGAAAGGAGAGTGAGTGCGGGATGTAAGGTAATGGGTGTTCTGGGTACGTTTGCACGAAACGTTAACGTATCAAGAGATGCTCGGTTAAGTGTATATAATGGAGTGCTAGTGCCTGCTTTGATGTATGGAAGCGAATGCTGGGCATGGACGGGGAAGCATAAAAAGAGAGTGACTGTCGTGGAAATGAGGTATTTACGTGGTGTATGTGGGTATGTCAGACGAGATCGCGTGAGGAATAATTTAGTATATGGTTGGGAACAATGTTGTTAAAAGAGTTGGTGTGAGTCAGTTGAGATGGTTTGGGCATGTGGAGAGAATGGTGAGTGAACGGCTTGTTAAGCGTATATATCTTGGTGAAGTTGAGGGTTTTGGATTGCGAGGGCGACCAGTGTGTAAGTGGATGGATGTGGTTAGTAGGGTGCTTAAAGAGAGAGAGTTTCCAAGTATGAAGAGAAGAAGAGCATGTATGAATGCAATTATGAGTGTGGTCGAGGCGAAAGAAGTCTGCTTAGATAGGAATGTGTGGCCAAGGATGATTGTTTCCTAACTATTATTGGGATCCGGATGCGGTATTTCGCTACCGAAAATCAGTCACTTTAATATGTTGATGTTGTTCTTATTGTTATCGGGTTTGTGCGAACCCACTAAGTGGGACACGCGTGATTTTATGTATGGATGTATAAATGCTATAATAGGTATCCGTACTCTAGAGTAAACATAAATATTAATAATGCATATGCACATAAATACGTCAATTATAACACATAATGTATTGTCTCTTTCTAATTCAAATTTTCTTGGAAATTAATTGTCCATTCTCCGTATTTCTCGGAAATCCCGCCCACTATTTCCGATATACAAGACATTTCCTGTCACTGTTAAGGCAGGGATCAGTCAGGGTGGTCTCAACTGTCTGACATTATTGATATTGACACGTTGAGCAACTTAAACTTCCAACTAGATGAAATTGAATACTTTTTACCTTCCGTCACCTTTAGGTAAGGAAGGTATTGTCTGGTCAAAAAATTCAATGATGAGATTTTAGTGAATAAGCACGTTTATATATAATACGATTTTATCACTTTTACGATGATGTCTGTATGTATGTACGTATGTGTGTGTGACGAAAGTTTCGGATCGCATAACTTCAATACCACGATTTCAAAAATTATATTTGTTTCGTATTCCTCAATTTTACAACCAGCAGAACAACTGATTAGATTTTGATTATAATTGGTGAACCGGAAGTAGCCTCATTTGAAGATTTAACAGTTAAATTTGATTTATTGACATTTAAAGTTATTATAACTTAAAGAATATATTATTCTCTTTACGATTTGATTGCATTTTGTACTTCATATTCAATAGATATAGAGTTAAAGAATATATTCATATAATTCAAATTGACAGATGTCAGTATAAATAAAAAGTAAAAATGTGGCAGAGATGAGGATGTTGAAGTAAATGTTGAAGAAGACACGGAAAGATAGGTAAGGAAATAATTCTAGTGTTACAAATTTCTTGAAAGATACAAGCGAGATGATTACATTGGTTTGAAAATGTCATGAGGAGATATGAAGAATATATTGGATGAATGCTTAGTAATAGAAGGACTGTATTGCTGAAGACTTAAGAAAAAAGGAATTAATGAGAACAACACGCAAAACAGAAATGAGTGGAAGAAGAAAATAAAAAATAGCGTCCCCTAACGACTGGGAAAAGCTAAAGAAGAATAAGATGTCAGTGTCAAGTGCAATTTGCATAGTTTGTTTATGAAATAATTTTACTGGAAATTTAGAATCTTTGCAAGAAAATTTATGTATGGAATTTATATACATAATACACAGGATTGACGGAAGATATTGTCCTGGCTACATCAGATTTTTTTGTATTTGTATCTAGTTGAAAAATACAATTAGTCTATAATTAAACTGTCACAAACACTCACGTATATCTGTAACGGATGTAACAAGCAAAAGATTTTTAAACGGTTGAAATATAAAATTTATCGGAAATGAAATCTGTAAAGATAAAGATAGACATTATTGTCACAAACAGATGTTTAGATATGATATTTTGTATTAAGTCCATATCATTTATTTTTATATTATACTTGTATAACTGGAAATATATCTACTCGTATATCTATTTATTTTATAGATAATATGAATATCTCAACAAGCAAATTGATTAAAATTTTAATTAACAATAATGTATCATAAATATTTTATTTTGTGTATAAACTAAAAGCATTTTAACCATAACTATGAAAATTTTAATATAATTATAATTGTTTTTTATTCTGTCTGTCTCTGCATTTTCATGTAAATGTAACATACCTTTTATTTTTTGTTGCAACGTAAATGCAAAACGTAATTCGTTCTCTCGTTTCCGCCGAAACATTACACAGAACATGGAAAAGTTTTACAGCAAACATGAAATTTCATTTCAGAATTTAATTGTGTTTGAAATATTTTATCTAAAACATATCGGATATTGTTTACTTCCATTGGTTTTTGCTGTGTGCTACTTTTTAAATGCAAGAAAAATATAATAGGATAAAAATTAGTGAAAAAAGCAAAAAAGTTATTTTCTAGAATAAAGTTGTTTTGTCGGCTTTGTGTGGAGTATAATGCCCTATAGTATGCTTTCAGTATAGTTCTATTTTTATTAGACAACGTACAGTATTATAAAGGTTTTTTTATTGAAATGCATTCTTCTACAGACAGGTGGCAGGTGTAGTTAGATTATATTCAACACCAGCTATTTCAAATATTTTATCCACGAATGAAATTGAATCAAAATAACAAAATTCTGTTTGAAAATTTGGCGGTTGAAATATATAATTTATCCGAAATGAAATTTGTAAAGATAAAGATAGACACTCACGTTATTAACTTTAAAAAGGCATCTACTGATATTTTTACCGCATGTCCATGGTTAAATGTGCACTTATAGTTGGAGGAAGAAATATTTGGAACTGACTTATCCAGGGTTTACAATCTTTTATGGACGGTTGGGTTTGTTTGTGGTCAGGACTCATAAATTATTCGAACTTGAAGGCATCAATTTTAGGGTAAGAAATGGGCCGTATTTAATAATGATGTTAGAAGAAGTGTATTTTAAACGCATTGTTATTTGAATACAGATTTAAAAGTACATAATTAGGAAACATCTTATAATATTTTAATCTTTTCACTTTACAAATTGACGTTAGAAGAAATACACTTTAAATGAATTATTATTTTAATACAGATTTAAAAGTACATTCTTGAATGCAAATTTCATTCAATTTTAGGGTAAGAAATGGGCCGTATTTAATAATGATGTTAGAAGAAGTGTATTTTAAACGCATTGTTATTTGAATACAGATTTAAAAGTACATAATTAGGAAACATCTTATAATATTTTAATCTTTTCACTTTACAAATTGACGTTAGAAAAAATACACTTAAAATGAATTATTATTTTAATACAGATTTGAAAGTACATTCTTGAATGCAAATTTCGGCCCAGGACAGAAAACTCTACCTGGCTCCGAGTACCATCACCGCAAAGTCCATAAAATTTAATAACGACCAATTGGCAGAATCTATAATGAGTTCCAAATATTTCTTCCTCCAACTATACACACATGAACAGATATAGTCAAATTTTTTGACTCTGTCGGGTACAGTAATAAAACTATAAATATCGCAATTATGATAAAGCGGCATATCCTTTACTTTCTGTAGTATAATACTGTTTGGCTTCGGCCCATATTTTTGAGCCGCTCTATTCATTTATGTTAAAGGACTGTAAGGCTATTTTCCTATACATACCTGGTAGACGTTTGATTCAATGCATGAATAGAGCGGCTCAAAAATATGGGCCGATGCCAAACAGTATTATACTGCAGAAAGTAAAGGACATGCCGCTTTATCATAATTGCGATATTTATAGTTTTATTACTGTACCCGACAGAGTCAAAAAATTTGACTATAGCAACGTTATATGCAACTGGCCCTTAGTCTTAGCAGTGGCGTATTCAAGGGAGGGCTTAGGGAGCTTCAGTCCCATCCCCCTTAAAGTTCAGTGAATTGAAAATATATTAAATTAATCATTTTATACTTTAACATTTTTGAAAACTTCTTCAAGAAGTATAATGGCAAAATAAAGGCTTAATAGTTTAGCTCTTTTGTATAATATAGAAATTTGCCTATTAGAGAAAGTAATAAATAATAATAAATTAATATCGCACAATTATAAATAAAATATTTAAATATTTTATTGTTTTAATGTAAAATAAAAAATATATTTAGTTTTACCCATAACTCAAGAAAATCTATTGTGGCCAACACATGACCCTCTCGCCATTTCCACTTTATGTTACTTAAATAAATAATAAATAAATATATCATCACGGCATATTACCCATTGCTGGGTGTAGCAATCTGCTTTGTATGCAGATATCGGTAAATAATGAAATATTTGTACCGTGTGGGCACTTACGTCACCTCACGGGTACTCATTGCTGGCGTGGATAGTGCACCACAGGGGTCCATTTTGTGCCATTAAAATTCGAAGTAATTTTTGGCGTCGGTCGGAATCGAACCCAGGTCATAATTAACGAATTTAACATTTCTTGTACATATAAGTAATTCAAATTGTATTTATTTTTTTGTTCTATGGTGAATTTTCTCCTACTCTTCTAATATATTCAAAATTCTTTATATTCATTGACAGTATTAGCGGTATTTCTTAAGGATATATGTAATATTAATATACCTATAATTTTAAACATTAAATATCTCAACTGGTTTCCATGGAGTTGTTGGGCAGCGAGATTTACAACAGATTATTCTATATTATTATATAATATATCTCTAAATCTATGCAAGATATAATAACAATTTTTTTTTAACTTTGATAATCCCCTATCATAATGTTTTAATTTTAAGTTTTAATATAAATTACCCATATTCTAATTTGTTAATATGAAATTGTACCATACATAAATTTACTATAGCTTCCGCAATTTTCTTATAAATATTAATTAATCAATGACGAAACCCTTATATTTACTTTGAATAATCTTTGTTATTTTATTTACTTTGAAAGTTAAAGTAATTATTCACATACTTTGTGACAAACTTGGAACAATGAATGAAATTTTTGGAATAATTTAATGAAAACTGTGTCTCATTGTTTTCTTTACATTTATTATTACCGATATTTCAAAGTTTCGGATTTCATCGCAAACTTCTTAAGAAGTAAAGTACATTCTCTACTTCTTGTCGTTTTAGAATTTAGAATATCCTTTGTGCACTCTTCACTATATATAAATAAGTATGTGCATTATTTAGGTGTTATATCGTCATTTGTTATTTGTTGTAGTTACCAACACAAATATGAAAGACAGAGGGTTCATACTTTTTTAAATACATAACTTTTTTTGGCGTATATATTCTAAATTCATGTGTAGTGGTGACATCTGGCGTCGATTCAGATTATTTAAAATTTCTACCATGTACATATTGTAAATGGAGAGATTACTGTACATATTAATATTTTTTATTTCATTTATTTATCGTTCTGTAGGTCTGTCGGGCTTCATCCAAGAACCCCGCGACTTAACCGTCTTCCCGGGCCAAAAAGCCTACTTTTCCTGCCTTATCCACGCCACCCCACCAGCCAGAGTGCGTTGGCTGAAAGACGAACGCCCTCTGCAGCTGGACGAGCTCAGAATGACTGTCCTACCTTCTGGAGCTCTCGAGATAGATGAAGTACAACACTCGGACCACGGGACCTACCGTTGCAATGCATCTGGCCTTAGCCAATATCGGCTTAGCAACAAAGCAATGCTCACCATCAGCAGTGATTTGGAATCGGCGGCGAGTATATCCGCTCCAGGTTTCATTGCGACGCCTAGGTCTCAAGAGGTAATAGAAGGACAGACAATTACGTTGGATTGTGCAGCGAATGGGTTTCCAAAACCGTGGATCAGTTGGTTGAAGGATGGAGTCAATTTAGATATGGCGTAAGTATTTTGTCATTGTTACGGTTTAGTATTCGTTTGTTCTAGCAAAAAAGTCACTAGATATTTGTTTGTGTTCCTTTCGCTTGAACGGCGTTAGCATTAAGGTAGTTGGATCTATTGAGTCTGTGCCAAAGATTGGAAACAAACTCTAAATTTGGTTATACCGTCATTTCAGCGACCTCAATGAAGAAAGACAAGAAATTTATATATCTATACGTACGCTCAGGCCACCAAGTTAGCGCAGATGAACTTCGCGCGCACATAATTTAAAAAGTACACTCCGCAACACAAATTTTAAATAAAAAATATCAATAATAACTCTACCTATTCTAGATTTAAACAAAGTTTTAGGTACTTAATAGTTTAAAGTTTAATCATAAGAAAATTATAACAAATTTTGATTTTACGGCCCTATATCTCACAAACTAATTAAGATATTTTAATTCTGTTTGAAAATTTTAAATCCTTACAAATTTCTGCATAAGACACATACAAATTAATTAATTTTGACCGGTGGTTACAATTTCATCAAACGATACTAAAAACAATGATTAAAATTTTGGCTTTACTGGCCTATATCTCAAAAACTAATAAGAATAATTTAATTGTATTTCAAATCTGAAACCCTCGAAGATTTCTGCATGTGATACATAAAAATTAACTAATTTTAACCAGTGGTTAAATTTTTATCAAGCTTTATTTACAAAATGGTCAAAAAAAAAATCCGTTATCAATATAAAAAATGAAAAATATTGAAAAAAGTTTCAAACAAACCCTACTTCAAATTAAAAGATAAATAACTTTTCCTAATAAAGTTTTTGTCTAAACCCTTTCAGTTTGTCAAAAATCAAGTGACCTACTTATTTTCATAACCTACCTTGCATTGTCGAAATTTTGGCCAAAATCCCAGGTGCCGTTGATGTTTCGTCCCTTTTTTTTTCAACGCACATCAAACACACAAACATAGTCGAAATTTTGTCCAAATAAACTCGTAACACTGATAAACATCAAAACTTCTCATTAATAACATTTGGGGTTATAGTTTATATGAATTAAACAGTTAATATTATATTTACAAGAAAACTAAAACACTAAATACTTGTTTGAGGATCTTATTTCATCATTACACTTATTATCCTTTGTTCAAAATGTCCTTAAAAGGTCCTTAAAGTCTATTTATACAGCTGACGTTACTTGCTAATGTTTAAACAAAACACAAATCACAGCCATTTTGATATACACGTCAAAATAATTAACAAATATAGTTATTTCATTTAATTGATGATTATTAATGCTGAAAATTTATATTTATCAATAAAATTAATAAATATAAACTTTTTTGAAGTTAAATTTTGAAATTTCTTTTTAATAATTGAGAAAAAGTTCCAAAAATACCCTATTTTGTATTGGTAGTGACATCTCTTGAAATTTTCGCCAAAATGCGAAACAACATATGATTATTAAAAACTATACTAAAATCAGTTTTGGGTGGCAATTTAACGCATTTAAGAGTTGAATATACAAATTTAACGTTGCTAAAAATAGATTCCTTGAGTAAAACTACATGTGTTCAAATTTTTGTTAAAATATTGTGGCAGATGCATTTTTAAATTAATTATTTGATAATCATAAGTTCATTGACCTTTGCAAATACTGGTAAATATTGTTTTACAAATTTATTAATAGAAATTGGCCCAGTTAAGCAAAAAATTTGCTGACAAATTTGTACACCACCCATTTTTGAGTAACAAATAACCACTCGTTAATTTGCGAAAGGTAACATTTAAAAATATATAATATATCATAATTTACAATATATTTTAGCAAAATATATTTTTTTATTAAGTAAAATCAATAATTTCATTAATTTAGCATTAGGTCATGCAAATTTCGATATTTGTACTGACATCTGTACTCAACAAATATACTACATACGTGACAATTTTATAAAATATTTATAATTATTTTTACCTATCCTGAGATATTCAAAACCATATAATTTATAACACTTTTTAATAAAATATTTTTTGTCTCACAAACATAGTCGAAATATTTTTAGTTTAACCAGGAAATGGATTTTTTCAAAATTGTTAATACCAATTTAATACTACTACTGTACTCTATGGTGAAAATTGTGAACTATTTTTTAATGTTATCTTGTAAACAAGTACGTTGATGTATCGTGTAAATAGGTGAAAATCAATAATATCGACTTTTCAATTGACCAATCAGATTTCAAGAAATTTTGTAGTATATTTGAAAAATGTGTTTTGAATATTTCCTTTATTTCTTGAGAGGAGGCTGTATTTCATATCAAATTTCAAGATATTTCAATTCCATGTCAAAAAAAAAGTTGTAGGGCATAAAACTTTACGTCTGAACAAATAAACAAAATTAATTTTGTGCACATTGTATGAAAATGTTAAAAATCGCCCCAAAAATAGCTAAAGCCATGGAATCGAAACAAAAAATTAACAAATCTGAATGATTTAACTGTCAAACTAGGTTAATATATTATTATTTTCATAACCTACCTTGCATTGTCGAAATTTTGGCCAAAATCCCAGGTGCCGTTGATATTTCGTCCCAGCTTTTTTTCAACACACATCAAACACACAAACATAGTCGAAATTTTGTCCAAATAAACTCGTAACACTGATAAACATCAAAACTTCTCATTAATAACATTTGGTGTTATCGTTTATATGAATTAAACAGTTAATATTATATTTACAAAGTAACTAAAACACTAAATACATGTTTGAGGATCTTATTTCATCATTACACTTATTGTCCTTTGTTAAAAATGTTCTTAAAAGGTCCTTAATTCTATTTATACAGCTGACATTACTTCCAAGTGTTTAAACAAAACACAAATCAAAGCCATGTTTTCCAAAATTTAGTTGAAATATTTTTCAGGTTGTTAAGAACAATGTTGCCAAAATTAGATAAATAATAGGAGAACAAGAAGTATAAGCACAGATTTTTTGAGAAATGAATAAAAAATGTTGAAACATCATTGATTTATTTAAAATATGGTCAGGCATTACCTTTTCTTTTATAAAAATATCGTTACAAATTTAATTTTCATGATAAAGCTCGAAATGAGCATTTTCAGTTGTCATTAATCCTGAAACATGATTCATGCTGCCATCTAATGTGACGTCGTTAAACTACCAAACGTCAAAGTTTTTGAAAAACAGAACGTTTCCTGGATGAATAAATATTTGTAATATTATTTCTTCGTAAATATTGTACACACAAAAATAATTTTTCATTAAACATGCATCACTTAAACACAATATAAACGCATTTCATTTGTCCAATCAAAATTTAGTTGAAATATTTTTCAGGTTGTTAAGAACAATGTTGCCAAAATTAGATAAATAATAGGAGAACAAGAAGTATAAGCACAGATTTTTTGAGAAATGAATAAAAAATGTTGAAACATCATTGATTTATTTAAAATATGGTCAGGCATTACCTTTTCTTTTATAAAAATATCGTTACAAATTTTATTTTCATGATAAAGCTCGAAATGAACATTTTCAGTTGTCATTAATCCTGAAACAAGATTCATGCTGCCATCTTTTGTGACGTCGGTAAACTACCAAACGTCAAAGTTTTTGAAAAACAGAACGTTTCCTGGATGAATAAATATTTGTAATATTATTTCTTCGTAAATATTGTACACACAAAAATAATTTTTCATTAAACATGCATCACTTAAACACAATATAAACGCATTTCATTTGTCCAATCAAAATTTAGTTGAAATATTTTTCAGGTTGTTAAGAACAATGTTGCCAAAATTAGATAAATAATAGGAGAACAAGAAGTATAAGCACAATTTTTTTAACAACAATATGAAGGATTTACAAAGATATAAAAATATTCTGACGAATTGCTTGCTTTCTGTATTAATTTAAATAGAACTGAAAGTATTAATTCCTTCAAAAGACGTTTTAATATTTTCAATTTTGACGTTTGATAGTTCGACGCCTGGATAGATAGCAGCATGAGTTTCGTTTCAGGAATTAATGATAGCTGAAAAAGCTAATTTAGGACTTTATCTTGAAAATAATACAGATAAAATATAAATATCTGACGTCTGACCTTATTTTATACAAATATATGATGATTGAATGTTTTTGTCTCAAAATTTTCCAAAACTGAAGTTTCATGGTTTACTGGCGCCATACAAGATGGCAGCATGAAGCTCATTTCAGGATTATTGTCAGCTGTAAAAGCTCTTTTGGAGCTTTTTCACGGAAATAAAAATTAGATAAGGTGTTTTTATATATATAAAATAAATGTATGGCCAGTTTTGGAGTTTTATTTCTTAAAATTTTTGTACTTATATTTGCTCGTGTCTTATTATTTTTGTTATTCAACTTTGGCAATATTTTTTATAGTTTCTTAGCGACTCTTTTACTCTTTCCTGGTTTTTAAAAGATACTTTATTTACAAAATTTCTTTAAAACTCTTCAAAGACTTCTTTACGAAGTTATATTTATTTGATTTTCATTTCTGTTAGCGACCTCGACAGCCGATATAGAAGAGTAGGTGGAACAAGTTCTCTCCAAATAATCAACATCCAAGAATCAGACGCAGGAACATATCAATGTAGAGCGGAAAATAGAGAAGATAGTTTAGACGCCACAGCTACAATTCAAGTCCAGGTAATTTGTCCCTACTCAACCCTAATTGACAAATTGCCTCTTGACATGTTTCTCCTTCTGTTTGCTTAAGGTCCCGCCGAAGTTTCTGAAAAAGCCTGAAGATAAAGTGGACGCGATTCACAAGGATGCTGAATTCGAATGTAGCATTTATGGAAAACCGGAACCCAAAGTCCAGTGGCTGAAAAACGGTGAAGTGATCTCGTACGGAGAGTACTTTAAATTGGATAACGGGTAAGAGGATTTTTTCTAGGGTAAAGGGTTGTTACTTATTTTGATGTCTAGGCACAATTTGAAGATTTTGGGAACGTTGGATGAAGATGATGGAATATTCCAGTGTGTTGGTTCGAATCCCGCTGGGAATATTCAGGCTTCGGCCAGGCTCAAAATTATTGGATCCGGTAAGTTACAATCCGTAATTTTTCAGTATTTTAAAATTTATTTTAATTTATATTGTAAGATTGATTATATACAGTGAAAGCTTTTTTTTGAGTACACTCTCTTAAGGTAGTTATATCGTGAAATCACTTTCCCCAGAATTAATTGAAATTTTAAGTACATCTCAACTGAAGTATAATCTACCTGCTCTCCAAGTTTTAAAACAATTGACCACGCGGTACCTGAGATATTTGCAATTAAATTTGACGTTTTTAACAGGTGAAGAATAGGAAATGGCAAAATAAACTCAACATTTTAAATTATAACTTTTATATCCATACCGACATTTAATCGAAAAACTAATTAACGGATTTTATATAAAAAATTGAAAATTATTTACCACCCAGATTTAATTTGATTGCCTATAGAACATTATAATCTGAAGATACGATAAATAGGTAGTATTATACTTGACAACCATGTACAAGCGTTCCAGATGGAGTATCAGTTAACAACGCGCGCTTTGGTATTAGCGAATAAGAGGTGATCTTTGGTTAAAGGAATTTCAGACGTACATGCGAAGGAAATATTTTTTAAATGGGTATTTTACGTGAAAAGTTTTAACAGTATAATACTACTTTTGTAATTTTAAGAAAGAAATATATTAATTTGTTTTGCAGTTTCCATTTGTAGTTTAGAATTAGTATTATATCTCAAAATATCTTATTAGTTTTGTACCCGAATGTACCAATAAATGTCTGAGTGCGACGTTGCCATATTTATTCTTCAAAATTCATATTTTAGTGTGAGTACATTGAAATACGACACTTGTGTATGTTTTAGTGTGAAAAATAAAGAAAATTCATCTGTTACAGTGTTTGATATTAGTTTTTAACTATTTTGATGCAATCTGTGTATATAATGTTAAAAAATATAAGTTATTGCAAATATAAACTGCATTAGCTTAATTTTATTTTGAACATAGATCTACCGTAATAGATAATGGGATCATTTCACATTTTCTAATTTATTCATTTTTCTTGAAAGAATAGGTCAAATTAAATATTTAGGTGTATTTTTACACCTTACAAGTCTTTAGAATCAGAGAGATGATTTTTTAAAAGTTGTCTTTAATTTCAAATATTTGGATGCTGACGTCACGGCTCAGCGGATGCGGAAGTAGAGGTCTACCGGTTTTGTTTGGATTATCAATTATCAATTTGATTTTGTGATAGCAACATATTGTTAACTAAAAACATATTTCATACATCTTTTGATGTTAACTCTGATGTCACCTGTCACAATTTTAGGTTAGTTTGTTTACAACAGCAAACGGAAATCACGTGGACCGTAAATGTGTGTGTGAGAGAGAGAATGTCTTTGTTTAACAAACCGTAACGTCCCGAATTTTACAGCCGCGAAAGTTTATTAGCAAATTATGAATGAAAAGTCGCATATTTCATGTTATTTATTAAATGAGACGGATTTCACGATTTTTTTTCTGAAATGACCCCATCAAGACTTTATAGAAATACATATTTAACAGAGTTTTCACTGTATTAAAAGTATTTTAGTAATTATTTATTTATTTTACGTATGTTTATTTTGGCATTTTATTAATTTATTTATTTGTTTTCCCTTTTCCTTATTTGACCTAATTTATTTCTGCATCCTGCACGCCATTATTTGCACGATAGTAAATAAGCGTAAAAAGGTCCGTGACAAGGACAAAAAGCCCTCTAAATCTCAACTCCGTAACATATTAACTTCACTAAAAGCCGATAAGCTCGGCGACGCCGAATTTGCCCATGTTCCTCAAGAACACATTTACTCCCGCGATGAGGCGAGTCAAATGGACTCGTATAACATTAGCGTACCTCTCCGTGCATTTAACTCTTTGAAACCTGATAACAATACTAACCCTATTTTGGGTCCTACCCTCCCTGTTTACACCGAAATGCCTTGGTCCTGGGAAATGTCTCCAACAGATGGGGTCCCGACGCACCACGATGGATTGCCGGGAAAACCGCAAGATCTGAAGGCGGTTATCATCAAAGCGAGGTTCGTCACGCTTAGTTGGAAACCGCCCGAAAATACGAATGGGGATATTTTAGCGTATACGGTGTTCTACCGCCAGGAGGGGAGCCCTAGGTGAGTGGAAATTTATTCCATTTTTTACATTAAGAGAATGGAATAGCAAATATATTGAAGGAAGCACACACATCGTCCTAATGTTCATACATCGCCCCGTTCATATCAGATGAACTTGGCGCGCTCACAATTTAAAAAATACACTCCGGAGTACAAAATATGCATGAAAAATATTTATTGAATTGAAGTAGGTACAGTAAAAAAATTAAAAGATGTCCGATCAAGGTCATCTACGAATTGTATGAATTCAGATTTGTGCTTCGCCAATTCTGACAAATTCAGTAGTGTCCTTTGCTTAGTTTTCATGAGGGTACATAAGATACTACTGTTATTTAATATTTTGCTAGGCACATTTGTTAATGAAAGAAAAATTAATAATTATATTTTATTAACAATATTTAAAATAAATAAATAATCATGCACGGTTAAAATTAGAAGTATATGCCGGGTTCCGTGGCAGTTGGTAAAAAGACATCACAATTACTTCGAAATATGATATAATTCAAATCATTACATTTGTTACACTTAAAGATAATATTTATAGTTCAGTGTCGGTCGCAAGGTAGCGAACTAAAATGGCCACCGGTTGATCACTTCCTCCAAACGTTCTTTCCTCGTTCGATGATTAAGGCTGGAATTCGGCGTCTTCCAGCCCCAGTCTAGTAGACTTCTCGGAGTCCACTTCTAGGTTGGTTTTTGGGTCTGCTTCAAACGAAATGTTTGGGGCGTCCTTGGGCCTTCTCCCTTCGTTGTTTTCTCACCAACCATCAGCCTCTCTCTGCCAACCATCAGCCTATACCCTCTCGCCAATTAGATCACGCCCTTTCCATCAACCAATGCCGCCCGCCGTTTCCGCCATCTCTCTTCAGCTCACTACCTTGCTGACACTGATATACAATTTTAATTCTATAAATAACAGCTGGCTCACTATTCTCTTTTCGATTAGGTGTATAAAAAAGTGCCCACCATTTTACTTTTTAATAATGTAACATATGGATTATTTTACATGATTGTAAAACAAATTTGATGTACTTTTCAAATTTGGAAAAGAATATAGTATGTTCCATTTGAAATTTCAAAATTGATATTAATTACTAATAAACCGGAAGTGATATCATGAATGTACATCCGTCATCAAGTAGCTTACATTGCTGTATTAATCATGTTATATGAAAGAAATTACTAACTTAATAAATAAGCGAGATATTTGCTGGGTCCACTAAAATATATCACCCTATAACTCGTTGCTATAAATGTTCTGTAAATGTAAATTCCCTTGTAGAGAACGAACGCAAAACACGACTCGTTCACGACTAGAAGAAGCAAACATCGGCGGATTATTCCCAGCACGCGTTTATCACTTCCGTGTCGTCGCCTACAATATTATAGGTCCAGGTCCTTCATCTGACAGCCTAAAAGTTGTCACTCAACCAGAAGAACATGTACCAAGTGCTCCATTAAATGTTGTTGGGTTTGCTACAGCGCCAACTTCAATTCACGTATATTGGAAAGAACCTAAAGTTACTAACGGACATATCCAGATGTATAAAATATTTTATATGGAGGTATTATATTGTAATTATTAAATTTATTTCGCTATATTGTTTTTTCTATTTCAGAGTGAAAATTCTGTAGAACGCAGTAAAGACACAACAAGTTTATCATTTGATTTGATGAACTTAAATATGTTTACTGAATATAATATCTGGGTAGTAGCAGTAAACGAAAATGGAGTAGGAGCAAATTCCGCCGAAGTTATCGTCCGAACTTTTAGCGCGGCGCCGACCGAAGCCCCTATAAACGTAACCGTTGAACCCGGTAGTAGCACGGTAAATAATCGTCTTAATTACTTCATCATTTCATACTTTCAACTCGTTATAACTTTCATTTACATTTTAGAGTATAGTAGTCCGATGGGAACCGCCGCCCGCGGAAGGACAAAACGGAATTATAACGGGTTATAAAATCCGATACCGGAAGCATGGACGAAAAGGCGACACGATAACAACGCCCGGAAATAGCCGCATGCATACTTTATTGAATTTAGAGCGATCATCTTCATATCAAATTCGAATTTGTGCGATTAATGTGAATGGATCTGGACCGCCAACGGATTGGTTGACTGCAGACACTTACGAAAATGATCAGGAGGAAGACAAAGTTCCAGAGGAGCCTAGCCCTCTTAAAGGTATCTAATAATATTATTAACTTCTGATTTACATTCGCTAAATTTTATATACAAGAAGGTACCCAAAAATAACGAGAATTATTTTCTGGTGAGTGATAGGGTTCTAGTTCCGACTTCTCCCGCTAGATTTCTTTACAAGACGCCGTTTTCATGACCAACTACATCGAATTGCGCTACGTTTGTAGAACGCGAACAGACATGTTACTTGAGCGACCTTGAATTGTTTTAATCAGCTGATTTGTGTGTTCGTATCACTTTGACAAGAACAATGTTACCTAACGACGAAATATAACTAGACACAACATTCCTTATCCCTAGGGCATCGAACCCAAACTGTAACATTTTAGCGAACCCAGAACCGAACCTCAAATATATTTTTCATTTGAACCCGAGTCGGAACCGACCCGGGTATTAAAATTCGGGTTTAGGGTTCAGCTCCGGTTCAGGTTCATTTTCAGTTCTAAACGTACGCGTAATCGTAATACAGTATGAAAATTGAATTTGTGTTTTTGTTTTGCGTAAATTCCGGCTCGCATTTTAAATTATTTCTATATAAAGATTGTTATTCAAAAATCATTAATTCAGTTTTCATTAGGTCGAACCGAACCTGAAGCCAATACCTGAACCCGGAACAAAACCTCAAATTTTGTTAGAACCAGAACCGCATCCGAACCCATCTTTCAAAAAATAAATTAACTTGAACCTGAGCCGAACCCAGTTCTAGAGATGGAGATATGTTTAGTCTCGTTTGAGCATTGCTCAATAGAGGCGCAAATGTTCTTAATAGTATATTCTTTATAAATAAAAAATAAAACTATTAAATTATGATTAAAACCAACAAACGAATTATAATTAAATATATTTTAAATCGATTTATTTAATACTTATCTACCTTAGTAAATAAGATACTAGAATAAAAAAACTTGTTATTCTTGTTATATTGTTTATAATAACTTTCGTTTCGTGGTATATTCTAATTTTAAAATAAATATCAAAAATTAAATTTAATAATTGTGTTCCATAATTGTTCTGAGGGTCTTGATCAAGTATATAATCCTGCACAGGAGTTAAAAAATGTTGTAGCATATTTCTGCCTTTCAATATTTGGACTGCTAGTGAATCTCGTCACTTATAAAACGTATTTTAAAATGCCGTCTTGTTGCAAGAATAAGTCTGAAAAGGGTTTTCGACTATTTAGAATACTATGTGAAAGAAAAAGAAAATAAATTTAGTGTAACTTTATAAGAAGAACTAATTTGTCGGTTGTGAAGTTAGTTTGTTTTCGTACATATTTATTGTTGGGTAAAGTCAATAATTTTATATTTTGTAATTATAATATATAAGTAATAAATATTTTACGTTTACGATAAACCTATTTTTCATCGTAAGGCGCTTAAATTTTGACTTTAACAGTGGATGACATCTAGTGAGAAATGCTCGAACTAGACCAAATATATCTCTATCTCTAGTTGGCTCTTTCTCGCCAGCCGAAATCAAAACATTCAGCGAGGAGGGATAGGGAATGAGAGAAAATAATTCTCATCATTTTTGAGTACGCTCACGTATTTAATTTTTTAATGTTTTTATTTTAGTTCGTCCAGCGTCAGATAGCATAACGATAAGCTGGACCCCACCCACTAGCCAAAATATAAAAATTAGAAAATATATAATCGGGTGGGGGAAAGGCATCCCAGATATTTTTGTACAAGACCTGGACGAGAAACAAAGACTGTTCGTAATAGAAAACTTAGAACCAAATTCAGAATACGTAATAAGTCTCCGAGCAAGCAACAACGTGGGTCCAAGTCCAGTACGTTACGCAACAGTACGAACCCGGGATGAATTACCGCCAGACCCAATAGTTCCTTTACTTCCGCCAGTTGGCCTTAAAGCTCACGTCATAAGCTCAAACGCAGTCGTTCTCTATTGGACCGACGCTACATTAAGTAAAAGCCAATATGTCACGGACAATCGTTATTACGTTGTACGTTATGGCACTACAACTAACCCTAAATATCGATATTATAACTCAAGTGAGCTCAACTGTATGATTGTTGATTTACGGCCAAACACAATGTATGAATTCACTGTGAAAGTAGTTCGGGGACGTAGGGAAAGTCCTTGGAGTATGGTAGTGCAGAATGTAACTCTCGCGGCTGCCCCAAACACGCCGCCTAGAGATCTCACCGTTGTAGGATCCGAAGAAAATTCTCAGGTTATTACTTTGTCTTGGCAACCGCCGAAACAGAGCAACGGTCCAATTACTGGTTATATTTTGCTTTATACAACTGATAACTCAAAAAGAGATAGAGACTGGTTGGTGGAAGGAATTGTAGGAGATAAACATACGACGCAGTTGTATAATTTACAACCGACTACGAATTATTATTTTAAAATTCAAGCGAGGAATAATAAAGGGAATGGACCGTTTTCGTCGACAGTTTCTTTCCGAACCGGAGAACGTAAGTTAAAATAATATATTTTGTTTATTTTTGTTGTATTTATTTTTTATTTTATATTTTTATTAGATGTTGGTCCTGTTATGAATGGGAATATAAAAGGTAATTTTTATTATTTTTTTATTTATTCTTGTTAATTTCTTTATTATCAGTGTGTTTTTGCTTTATAACAAAATAATAATTACAATTTACGGCCGGTATTTTCACTTGCGAATAAAGTTATTGATGAATTTAACCTTCGGATAAATATTTTTGTTTTTTCACTTGCAAATAAATTTATTCGAAAGAATAACATCTGTTATTCGCGGAATAAGTTATTAACAAAATTGATTCTGATGATTGTTGGAACTATGAATATAAAACAATTAACAAGATTTTGTTTATAAAGAACCAGAAACACATTAAACGACCGAAGAATAAAATTGAAGCGGCAATTGAATCTTTATCTGCAGACCAAATAGAAAGGGCTACTTATTCTGGTTCAAAACGTTGTGAAAAATGTATTGAAGAGGCTGGGAGCCATTTTGAATATTTGTGCCGCCATTTTACTTTTTAATAATGTAACATATGGATTATTTTACATGATTGTAAAGCAAATTTGATGTACTTTTCAAATTTGTAAAAGAATATAGTATGTTCCATTTGAAATTTCAAAGTTGATATTAATTACTAATAAACCGGAAGTGGTGTCATGTATGTACATCCGTCATCAAGTAGCTTACATGTTGCTGTATAAATCATGTTATATGAAAGAAATTATTAAATAAATAAGCGAGATATTTGCTGGGTCCACTAAAATATAACACTCTGTACAATATTTTGCGTTATTTTATAATTTTTTGTGTGTAATCTGTAATATTAATTTATTCTTTGTCTTGAATTTCACTATAGTTAAATTCTCGATTAGATAAATATCAATAATATTTCAGAGGGAAGAACTGGTCCATTTTCGAACACAATGATGTTATATTTAATTATTGGAGGTTCAATTGTATTTGTTACAATCATCGCCGTCATCATAACTGTTTTGTGTTGCCGAAGACGAGATCCAAATACCACACCAGATAGGAGTAAAAAAGGGTAATTTTATCAAATAACATTTATTACATATTCTGTTATCGAATTTGAGAGCAAATTTTTGTAAACTTTTTATAGATATCAAAAAGGAATGACGAAAAATCAAAATATCAAACCTCCAGATTTGTGGATCCACCACGACCAAATGGAGCTTAAAGCTCTGGAAAAAGGCCACTCCAGCAACGACGGAGCTTCATCAAGCGGCGCGATGACCCTCCCTCGTTCTGTCGGAGCCAACGACTACGTCAGTAGAGAAAGCCAACCCAGCAATTCGCTCGATAAAAGAACTTATGTGCCAAGTTATATGGGTAAGTTTTATTGTTAGTTGCTTGATTCTTATAGTGCACTAATAATTGTTTTATTTTGAATGATTGTTGGTTGTTTTGAGTTATTCACGTGTTTACACGCACTTGCTTTGCTGCACATTAGGTGTTTCCAATGATGACAAGAATCGAAGGGTAGTGAAACCGAAACCGATTACTTTGCCAGTGGAATCCAAACCGCTCAGAGAACGTAAGTAATGCTTGGCCAGGCTCCATGCATCTTTTTGTAAAATTTTAACTTATTTTTTGGTGTTACAATCATTATTATTAATAGAAAATTTGTTATAAATAATAGATGTTTTATACATTGAAACCATTATATACATTTTACTTGTTGCAATCATCTCCCAGAGATGCTTTTCTTTTACATGCCAAGGGTGAATAGTTTTTAAATTAAAGAGTATTTCCGTTTCCGGTTGCGGCAACCCAAAAAGTGACGTTTCAATACTGGTACGGTCAACAATAACATCACCCAACGCACAAAACTCGTTCCGTGTTTTCGAAAGTGACTTTTATGAGTTAAAGTTATTGTTGTTATAGTTTGGTTCACGAAAGATAACAATTCAAGGCCATTTGTTCGAAGAAAGAATAAACAATATTTTATATAGCGGTAGTATAGCAAATCCAGTGGCGGAGTTTGTTTTTTGAATTTGACGCACGATTTGACGTTTAATCAAAATCAACGAATAAGTTTCTAATTTTGTTCCGCGATTTTATTGAACATAATCATGGGAGAGAAAGGAAAAACTTTGCGAAGACAAGCTATTCAATTTGTGTATAATGAACACGAATATTTTCAACGGGATTTTGAATGATTAAAATGTATCCACATATATTATACCTGGTGCACGCCTATGTGTATGGAACGTAGTGAAGTTATTTGCAAGTAATATTATACCAGATGGTTTGAAAATGACCTTGAATTGTCATCTTTCGTAAACCAAACTATATACAGGATGCGGCAGAATCAGTTGAGCAGTTTTGAAGAGTTATAAAAAAGAAATCAGGGTATAAAATGAATAAAATGTTTTTATTTTTGAAATCAGTAGGACTTACCATTTTATGCTCTTTCATTTTTAAAAATAATGTCTTTAAGATGGCGGCCGTTAGCTGCAATACATTGCTGGAGCCGATTTCTGAAGTATCGTGTTTACTTCTTCAACAATCTGCCCCCTTAGCTCTAGCAGGTTTTGGGGGCGACGTTTAAACACTTTTTCCTTAAGATATCCCCAAAGAAAGAAGTCGCATATGCGTAAATCGGGCGACCGCGCATGCCACCCCACTTCGCCTCTCAAAGACACTAGACGTCCAGGAAACATTTATCTTAAAGCGTTTAGAAAATTTCGGGCTGTGTGGGCTGTAGCTCCATCCTGTTGGAACCAAAAGTCCCCTAATCCCTCTTCTTCAACAACCACTTCCAATCGGGGCTGCAGAAAATTTTGCAACATTGAAACATAACGCCCGGAATTCACGGTCACGGTCACGCCTCTCTTCAAAAAAGAAAGATTTAAATTAAATAGCGTGGAGCCATAAAAACCGTTCTTTTTTTGTTGTAAATATAAACGCAAAAGATTTCGCGATATTTCTTAAAGTAAGGGACGAGTGAGTAGTTTACTCCATTTAAAAAAAAAAAAAACGATATGGGAGATAAATGCTGCACCCGCATGTAAAAGCAAAGCACCTTTTGAGTTCAGTATTTCATGCGCATTTTAATTTCAGCGATAGCAACAGCAACACCAATCAACACAACCCCTCTAAACCAATCCAACTCAAGCGACATCTCATCGCGCCCTGCTTACCCGCGAACCCAATACACCATCTCTCACGCTCACGTAACCATCGACCAGAACGCGCTAGCTAGTGCTCAACCGCCATCAAGTATAGCTCCGATGCCAACAGAGAATCCGTACGCCATGCAGAGCGCGTACGACAGCGTGGTGCCGCCTCCAGGAGGTGGATATGCTGGTCAACAGCAGCCGCAGCCTCCACCTCCCTTGCAGCAACAAACGGCGGGCACGTACGCCCCTGGGATGAATGTGTTAGCTGAAGCGCAGGGGAAGAGGTTGCAAGGACATCCGTTGAAGAGTTTCAGTGTGCCGGCGCCGCCGCCGACCAGTGCGCCTGGTACGCCGCAGCCCAAACATGTTGGTGAGTAAGAAGAATTTGTAAATTTTATCATTCATTATCTAATTCGTAAATATTGCAAATATTTTAAAGCCATGTTCCGTTATTTCAAAATTGCAGATATTAAGTTACACTGATTCTTTGACTACGTTTATCTTGCACTAGTTTATCCACTTAAATGGTAACCCGCTTGAGTTAAGCGGGTTAAACGTGCGAGATAAACATGTTAGTTTAGTGCTAAGTGAAGTAACTTAAATAATGGGTTGAGTTAATTAACCTTCTTGAAATATTGCGAGATAAACGATTAAGGCTATGGATTTACATCAAATTTTTTTAAAAAACTTATAAATAATTATTAAAAATATATTACTACTCTATATTAATAAAACTAAAAAAGGTTTTATCATTCTAATTGAAATATGAGTTCTGAAAGATTTTTTGTAATATAACATGGTCTTAGGTATTATTTTCTTATTCTAAATTATTTGATTTTTCAAAAATAGACAATAAAAATTTGGATTATTTTTAGTTTCCTATTAAAATTTTATTTATTTATATTTTGAAGCATCTTGCAGTTAAGCCCTAAGCCGATTGTGAATTAAGGAAGTCTCTTGTAGATATACTGAAATTGCAGTGTATGTTATGTAATTAGATAATGAATAATAATTGCTTCTTCATGACTGTCATTCATCTCGCTTAAATATTAAAATCATGTGATCCCCGGTGGGTGCAGGTGTCCACACAAAATGTGTTCATCATGAACGCTATTAATCATTAAATCGTGAACTTTAAACTATATTAACTTGATGAGTGTGTGCGTGTGTGTGCAACAGTGACGGTCCGTCCAAACTCTTCGCCGTACAAGAAGCCGCCATCGTCAGGCGGGGGCTCCGGGCCGGGCAGCGGGGGCCACGGCACGCCCACATCCCGCATCAGTGCCTCGAACCCGCCCCCGCACACTGCCGAGGAGGTGCAGCGCCTCGCGCCTAGCTACTCCACCGAGGAGCTCAACCAGGAGATGGCCAACCTGGAAGGTCTCATGAAGGACCTCAATGCAATCACGGCGTCGGAGTTTGAGCTTGGATAGGACGAAATCAAAATCACCCTTACTTCCTTTCCTAATCCCGATCCCGGCCCCTGACCCTGGAATCCACCCAAATAGGGGCACAAGTTGTAGACGAGAAAGGTAATTGGCTATCATTTTCAGTAATTTCTTGTTGCTAGTCTGTAGAAATTTTTAAGTTTCACATATGAGCCGTGGAAAAAACTGAGTGGGTCTTACCCACTTCGTAAAAATGAACGAGGGAGAAAGGTTGATGATCATGAAATAGAAACAGTTGTGTCAAATGAATTTAGCTACAAAAATAAATTCAATGACTTTAGCGCCCTTGAAGTGTGATTTCTGTGTGTCACTTTGACAACCATATTTTGATTTATTTTAATTATTGACTGTTTATTTTTAATTTCATGTGCTTGAAAATTGTAAAATAATATTTTTTTAGATGTGACGTAGTCAATGACACGCGCACACAAATCAGCTAATTCCAAGCCCCTCAAGGTCGCTCGAGTTAAGTGTCTGCTCGCGCCCTATATAATAAAATTTGTTTTCTTTTACTTGACAAAACACGAAAATTTAACCCGCTAAGGTTGTGATTGTTTAAAACATGTATTTTTCAATTGTCATACTGGTTTCTATAGCAACCTTTTTTTGAATGATTTATAAAACGAAAGGGAATCATTAAAGTCCTAGAACTTTAATAGTTATTAACGGCATTAGGCCGATATGAAACAAATAACGGATGCGGCTGAAGTTTGTAAACCGAGTTCGTTATTTGCAAATCGGCCATGTGGCGTTCAAAATTTTTCGTAATACCATAAATCTCGTCACAATACTGTGATTTTCTTAGGAATACTTTATCTTTAATTGCCGACGCCCGTTATAAACTTTAACGGCCAGCGACCGTTATAATAACAGCCGCCGGCCGTTATAGACGCCTTTCCACTTTTGTTTTTCATTCGTGCGTGCGTTATAATCCTTAACGGCCGACGTCCGTTATAGGTCCCTTTTTACTTACGTTTTTGGTTCTGTTAAATCGTAGTAACAATAAAACAGTAAAAATAATATTTTAAAGTTGTAGGACTTTAAAATTTTACCTTCATACTAAAACCTTTATTTATGCGACATTAAATTGTTCTTCGGCTTAGTAGCTTCATCCAAAATATCAGGAAGAATGTATTTTTTCATCAATTATAGCGAATAATATTGTTACAAATTGCTGCATATTTCTTTTAATAATTCAATAACTAGAAACCAGTATGACATAAAATTATGTATCTTAGACGAAAGGTGTCTTTAAGGTAGTCACAAGTAATTACAGCCTCGGCTGTAAACAATTGCTCATACCTTAAAGATTCACTTTTCGTCCTAGATACATAAAATACTATTTATACACCACTCAATTTTAAACGGCCCATATATGAATATTCTTTCATGTGACGAAAGTGTTCTTAACGTTATTTTTATTTGTATATAAACATTCAGATTGTATTTATATTTATATAAGTTAAGTATAATTTTTATAAATGAAAATTCCTACAGATTAGCGCCATTTCTTTATTTACGTATTAAAATACGCATATTATTTTACGACGTAATTTGTGATAAATCAATTCAAGAAACAAGTACAAAACTTATACTTGTGCCCACTTATCTCTCCTAAAAATTCCAAGTAAATACACCAAATAATAATACAAATTCATTATCATTTTAAATGAAGATCATCTATAAAAACTTATTTAAAATCTTGGTGTACCTAGTGCTTTGGTCAAGAAGTGTGCATGCAAGCAGGATTTTTATTTATATATACAGAAATTAATTTTTGTAGTGTTATTTATTATTGCGGCCTACAAGCGAGATAAGAACTACCATTTTTACGCTAGAAAGGTTTTTAAACTGCGAACAATTATATAAAATATCGTAACCGTCAGCTCAAATACAATTTCGTGTTGTTCACGTGAAACACGCAACTTTCAATTGTTATCGCCTTTTATAAATAATAAAGGCTTGCAATAATCTGAATCATTGTGTCAAATATAGTGCATTCATTAAGAGGATAGAATGTATTTGCAGAATTTCTTTTAAAAAGAACTGTATTCTGCGAATGTTCCTTGTACTTATATCATAAGCAATTGCTGCGCACTGACTTGTATCTAGTAAAGTAGATTTTTTACACTTTGTATAATCACTGGTGCCATAACCTAGCACTTGAATTTGACACGGTGATGGAAAGGTATGTGTTTCACGAGTTTAACGCAAACGTCCATATATCCAGTATTCTTGCCAGTGTTACGTTGCCTAAACTATAAACTGTGAGTGCAGAGTGAATGTAGGTGAATGTAAAAGATTCGTGTTGTATAATTAACAATTATCATTTCTGCAAAGACTTTGATAAGTGCAGGTGTCTTGATGAGCCTAACTTTGCCTCGGATGACCAATTTTAAGATAATCTCAAATCGGAAGATGCTCCACCGTGTTATATTTTTATAATTGTGTTTTATTTTTTTATGTTCTTTCTCTAATACTGTAATGGGCTGATATTTACTTTATGATTTGTGAAAATTATATGACTCTACTCTGTCGATTGGCAATGCAAAATAAAATCTATTTTTTTTTATTTTGCACAATTTTTGTTTTCCAAGGAGATATTTTTTATAGAAATACTGGATATAGAGTCCGTACACTTTAAGTTTAAGCCATTTGCGTCAACAATCGTCCGGTGCGGGGTAAGGGGAAAATAAATGACGTTGACGCCCGAATCCATAGGCTCGTCAGATATTAGCCGTGTTCCTTCGGGCTGTGATTGTGATTTTGTGAATCCTGATTAGTTTAATCGTGATCCTTTTCAATCATGATTTAAAAATTGTATCAAGAAAACAACTTGAATAATATAAACACCACCTAGCGTCAAATGCCATATGCAGACCAATGTAAACTAATTTATTTTATTTTATAAATAATCTATTGTCAAGTGTTTTAGTTAGCATTAAAAATGGATCATATAGGCGATGGGAAATAAGCAATATGACATCTGGTGGTATTTTTGGAACTATAGTTGACGGGATAAATTAAACACGTGACATTTTCTTGAATGTATAAACACAAGTGTTATTTATTATGTTTATAATATTTACGTTTACATATATAATATCTCTTAATGCATAAATACAATTAGTAAATGTCAAATTATCCCGTTAACATTAGTTCCACTTTGACGCTGCGATCTTATTTCTCTTCGCCTATAGAAGTAAAAAAATGTTCCGTAACATTTTAGCGAACCCAAACCCAGAACCGAACCTCAAATATATTTTTCATTGAACCCGAGTCGGAACCGAATCGGGTATTAAAATTCGGGTTCAGGGTTCAACTCCGGTTCAGGTTCATTTTGAGTTAAAAACTTAATCGTAATACAACCGATAATCGACGCCTGTTTTGTCTGTTTATGAAAATTGTGTTCGGGTTCATGTCTTGCGTAAATTCCGGCTCGCATTTTAAATTATTTCTTTATTTATAATTGTTATTCAAAAAATATTAATTCAATTTTCATTATGTCGCACCGAATCTGAACCCGGAACAAAACCGCAAATTGTGTTAATGTTTGAACCAGAACTGCATCCGAACCCATCTTTCAAAAAAATAACCTGAACCGAACCCAGTTTTTGAAAACGAAGAAAATATGTTATATAAAAGATTTATTGTAACTACATTTTCACAGCCCGAAGGAACACGGCTAAATTTCTTTTTAAACATGATCACATTGATTATTAAAATTTTCACATACCATAAAGTAAACATTTATCCTGTAATCTTGTAACACGCAGTGCTTTAGACAGAAATTATTGAAATGTGTTATAAATCAATTAATTTTTTTGTAAAATATTATTAAGTGTTAGTTTAATTTACATGTATCACATGATATTGGCCTTAACTAACCTAATAATTTTAGTGTGCAATGATAGTTTTTATGAATCAATAGAGAAAGAAGTCCAGAAGTATTTTAAATAAGGACAGTAGATAAATTTGAATTCCATTTTTCAAAAATGTACAAGTAATAAATACCTCATTTTTCCTAAAAAAAATCAATGGTAAATGTTAATTGTGTAATACTGAACATTAAGTATTGCCATAATAAAATAATGGTTGACTCTTGTATAGATAAAATAAGAAACTAATGGCTATTTATATAAAATCATTCAAGCGAATTTCTTTAAGAAAAAAAAATAGAAATTTATTTAAATTTGGCAGCTTTATACACTAGTACAAGTGCGTTTTAATTTTGTGGTACAATTATTTCTTGAATCGAACCCTGATCATGGAAAAATATATTTAATTTTTGTGCTTTAACGAATTTCAGTATTTTCTTAAGTTATATATTATACATATTACGCATATACATATATAAATATTATAGACATGTATAGACTTTAGTTGTATATTTCTTTCGATAAGTACGTAGTTCCGTTCATTATGAGATTAATATTAATGGTTTTCAAGTTGATGTTTATAGTGCCAAAATGTCTTCAAATTACATCTCATTTCTTTTATACGACGTAATCATTAACTATGAATATCAACTTTCATATATTGTGATGTGTGTTTTCAATTATTTATTTCGGTTGAGCGTTATTATTAATTATAGAATTAATAAGTGAATTTTATATAGCCTTGATATACAAAAAATCCCTTTGTAACATAATTATATATTTACAACAAATTCTTTTTTTACTGTAATTATGAAAAAAATAAATGTGACTGATAAATTGAATTCATCTCAATAAAATTCCCTTAAATATCCTTGGACCTCCATTTGTAGTTAACAATGACCGCGTTCGGCAGCGAAGTTTACCGAATATAGTTATTGGACCAATCGAATTTGTTCATTCACTGCGTTCGGCAAACTTCAGTGCTGGGATGTGCTGAACGCGACCAATATTTTATTAAATATAGCACGAGGCCTTTTATTTAAAATAATAGGTAAGTAGTGAAGGACGTATCAGCTTCATAACGGCTCCAAAAAGTAGAGAGAGTACTCGTCCGCTGTCATGTGGTCACTGAACATGTTCATCATTTTTCTGCTGAATAGTACATTCACTATTCACACACGTATCGTTCTAATATTCATACATTTCTTGTGTCGTTCAGTTTTCTAACATTGAAATCTTGACCATGACGTTGGCGCAGATGATCTTCGCGCGCTCTGTTTTAAAAAATACTCTCTGGAGTACAAAATTGTTAGTATTTTTGTTTAAAATTTGTACTACGGAGTGTACTTTTTAAATTGTTAGCGCGCGAAGTTCGTATGTTCTAACTTCATGGTCAAGTTTTGAACGTTATGAAACTAAACGAAAAAAAAAATAAGTGCGCGCGAAGTTCTTGTGCGCCAACTTCATGGTCAAGATTTGAACGTTAGGACACCAGAGCAATGTATACTTTGGTTCACGAAAGATGACAATTCAAGGTCACTTGTTCGAAGAAAGAATACACAACATTTAATACAGTAGTACTTTAGCAACATTTCATGTTAGAAAGAGAAAGATTACTTGGCGTACACCTTACAAATAATAATGACGTATGTCGTAATTACAGATTTATAATTATCTACTACACTGCCTCGTGTGCTAATATTTACGCAATGACGTTGACATTTAAATCAAATTATTACTCCAAGTTTTATGTCAAGTCTACGTTTTTGTGTTTTGCAAAAACATAGATGAAGAACATAAATCTTTGAGAAATGCATTATTTAAAAAGAAACATAATTTTCAAATAAATTATACTTATTTTTTCAGTTCGAATGTATCTATAAATATTTCATGTTGCACGTTTATGTACACGAAATGCAGTGAAGTTATCTGCAAGTAATATTGTAGCATATGGTCAATAAATGACCTTGAATTGTCATCTTCCATGAAACAAACTATATAAGAGAATAGCAATTTAATTTAAAACTACAAAGTCGAAATGAAGAAATATTACATAATTCTGACAATTTTATTTTACAATTGACAATTTTCTGTGCTTTTGTGAACTTGATTCTGACCAACTTTCGTGAAATGAAGTCTACGAGACTGCGCAGGTCCCAAGAATATGAAGTTAGTCAGAAATGGGGCTGTGACATCACAGAATAAAATACACAAATATTTAAAATAAAAAATTTATTAAAAAAATTATTCACTTTTAACAAATTGACAAATATATTCATCTTCAAGGGGATGTAGTTCTTTAGCAGGTATGACTAACGAATGAAGCGGTGGACCTAAATCAATTTCTTGCATTTCTTTCAAAGAACAAACAAATATTTTTTGTGTATTTGAACCAACTCTAGCCACACCTACACAACGACTTTCTTCTGTAATTGGAACAGATTCCCCTGCTTCTATCTTTTTTTGTACACTTTGAATAATTTGGTTCGCCGCAACACTCACTGACATAAATCTAGCAGGCTCGTACTCTCGTTTCTTTTTAGTTAAACTTTCTAATGTTGGCTCTTTCACTCGAATATCTAAAACAATTGTTTTTACAACAATAATCTTTGTTTAAAAAATATTAAATACCTAATAAGCATAAAGTGTGCATATTTCGATTATAATTGGATAAAATTTTATCGAGAAAACTATCTGGTTTCCAAGAATCTGTCCAAAAAGGAATAGAAACTGTTTCACCAAAACTGTAAAGCTGGAGACCCGTGCACCCTATCGCATTCATAATTGATGCGTTGTGAATTATCTCGCATTTTATTCCTTTTTCTTTAGCTCGTAATGCTAAATCTGTGTGGGTGGTAGCGCCGAACGGATCTCCAACAACAAGTAAGGCGATATCGGAGTTTAATGAGCCTTCTAGGATATCATCGGCGCCTTGTTCTACCAGATCTCGATCGGCTATTACTAATTTACGGCCGTAAAATTCCTCCTACGTATTGTTAAAGGTAAATATTATGAAATATCTAACGAATAAATAGAAAGTACCAGTGCTTCTACTCCTACTGTCAAAATAGATGTATAAGCTTCTAAATATACTCGTTCGCATTTTTTAACTACTTCTAAACCTTTTACTGTAATATCTTTGCAATCACCTAATCCTAATCCAATGATATAAAACATTTTTATAAATGTTTTTCCACATGTGACATTGACAGATAAGTTTTAGGTTAAATTTTGACAAAATATCCCTATGTGATATTTCATATATTTTATCATTTTTATTTTATATTACAAATGATTTTTCAATTTTCTTATTAAAAATAAGATAATAGTAGTTTGTTTGTTAAATTTTAATAGTTTTTAAAGCATGTTTAGTAAATATTTATTGCGTAGAAGCACTGTAAAATATTTGAAATAATATAGTTGGAAACCCTGATGTTGATTGGTCATTTTTTGTCACTGACAGTCTTCTTCTTTCTTGGTGGCGTTCGACTTGATGTTGTAATGGAGTTTGTATGTGCTACTTGACATAAATAATTTGAAGTATTTTAAGCAAGAAGTTATGTTTAATACATGGTGTTTGCATTTTTATAACATATTTAAGTGTTACATTGTGCGGTGACATTATAAATGCATTGCGAACAGTACTTCTTTTGAAACTTAAAAGATCCTTATTTAGTGAAAACTGTAACTGCAGTATAATGCAGTTTATTTATGATTTTTTCGATTATTTGATGTTATTAATAGACGTTAAGTAAAATATAAAGTGTTGGGCACAAAAATATGTGTTTAAAATTTATCAATTTATTATAAGTGAGGTGTGGCGTGTCTTTAAGTATAACAATGGTAAGTTTTTCAGTTTTATATAAACAAACCATATTTTACAGAATTTTCTCAATTTATCTGTGAAATTTCCTGTTCAACATCTTATATTTTCCATCAAAATTACTAAAAATACAAAATATGTTATTTTACACACATGAACGTAACTATTTCGTAATCAAAAAATATAAAATTCTTCATAAAACGACTGTAGTTCCATTATTTTTTTGTTTTAAAAATAGCAAGGAGACGATCCTCCATATCTTCCAGTAGGCACTGCTGTGAGTGCTAAATACAAAGGCGCATTTTGTGAAGCCAAAGTCAGTAAAGTCGTTCGTTGTGTTAAATGCAAGGTATTTTATCATTTATCTTAATTAGAAAACATATTTCATTGTCTTTTGTGTATAGATTACATACAAAATGGGCTTAGGAACTGCTACTGTCACCGATGAACAAATAAGAGGCCCCCTTAGGGTAGGACATACTGTCCAGGCCCGGCATTCCGAAAAGAAGGAATTTATTGAAGCCACCATCACCAAGATTCAAGACTGTAGCCAATATACAGTCGGTCAGTAAATATTTACGTAACAGTATGTTTTCATATTGTTTTTATCTTTGAATTGTTTCAGTATTCGATGATGGTGACATAACAACGTTAAGACGAACCGCTCTTTGTTTAAAGAGTGGTAGACACTTTAATGAAAGTGAAACGTTGGATCAGTTACCTCTTACCCACCCAGAGCATTTTGGGAATCCCGTTGTGGGGGGTAGAAGAGGTAGGAGGAGTAGACAGCTAAAGTAAGTGTATTTTTTATAATAAGAATGCTTATTGGTTTTTTATTAATCAACTTCATACGTTTCATAATTTGGCGTATAAAAATTACGTGGCGCCCTTTTATTATCCCTTAAGGAGCACTCCTTGTACCACTGTTAAAGACTAACGGTCGCACATTGGTGTAACTAATTTTTATGCCATTTCTCTTGCTTGAAGATGGTTGCTTTAATATAATCAATCTTTGTTAATAATGGTTCATTTTATCCCTTATGTTCCTTGAGGACCACTCCCTTCTCCACTGTCTAAATTGTAGCGGCCGCACATCAGAACTAGTGTGCGTTTTCGTGGCACAAACTACATTGGTGTAATTGTTATGCCATTTTTCTTGCTGGAGAATGGTTGCTCTTATGGAATCAATCTTTGTTAAAAATGGTTCATTTTTATACTATTTTTGTTATTAATTCCTTTGTTTTGTAATTTGGCGTATAAAAATTACGGGGCGCCCTTTTATCATTCCTTATGTCCACTCCCTTCTCGATTGTCTAAAGCCTGGCGGCCGTACAACAGAACTAGAGTACGTAAATGACTCGCACTTTCGTCGTACAAACTAACGTTACACTGTTTGGTGTATATCCACTCCCTTCTCAACTGTCTGAAACCTGGCGGCCGTACAACTGAGGACTAGAGTACGTAAAAGACTCTCGCGCTTTCGTGGCACAAACTGACGTTAGACTGTTTGGTATTTTTATGCCATTTTTCTTGCTTGAGGATTGTTGATCCTAGATAATCAATCTTGGTTAAAAATGGTTCATTTTTATACTATTTTTTTTATTAATTCCTTCGTTTTGTAATTTGGCGTATAAAAATTACGTGGCGCCCTTTTATCATTCCTTATGTCCACTCCCTTCTCGACTGTCTAAATTCTGGCGGCCGAATAACAGAACTAGAGTACGTAAAAGACTTTCGCGCTTTCGTGGCACAAATAATGGTTTTATATTTATAATATTATGAAAATGTTTGTAAGCAAAATGAGGAATATAATAAAATAATTCAAAATTGACATGCAGCTTTTTTAGCTTATTTAAATTTGGTAAAAATGCGACATATAAAGTTAAAGAAGATATGTTAATTGATTGGTATGGATGTAGGGAAGACAGCAGCGAGGGCGAAGCTGAAGAGGAAACAGAACCCGATCTTGACTTATACAGTGGCGATATCGGGAAAGTGGTATGTGTGGAGGGAAATGATAAAAAAAAATCCAGGGATAATTGGTTCCCAGGTCTTGTAGTGGTGCCAAGCGCTCAACCAACCGTTCGCATCAATGTGCGGGAAGAATATCTGGTGCGATCTTTCAAAGATGGCAGATAGTATGTTTTACATAATTTGCTCAACAATAACGTTTCCTGACTGTCATTTATTTTACAGTTATACAGTGCCAAAAAAAGAAATCTCTGAATTTTCCAGAGATTTGGGTGCTCGAATTGAGAGCACAGCTTTATCTGAAGCTATGGAAAAAGCTCTTAAATATCTCGACAGAGATGAATTACCTGTACATTGGGAGCGAGCCACACTCTTTGATCTTCAAATACCGGACAGTGATTCCGAAGAGAATTACACAGATGTAAGATATTTATTAAAATAATGATAATTTGGGACGAAGGGAGTAATATTTTTTTTTATAGAGCTCCGACGACGAACCGCGGGAAGAAAAAGACCACTTCGTCGCTCAACTTTACAAATTCATGGACGATCGCGGTACGCCCTTAAACAAAAGCCCCATGATCGCAAATAGAGACGTAGATCTTTATCGCCTATTCCGCGTTGTACATAAATTAGGCGGTTACAACCGCGTAACCAACCAGTCCAAATGGCGTTCTGTAACCATCCGATTAGGTTACCAACATAACCACGCTACGTATAATAGCGTTAAACAAGCATACAAAAAGTACCTGTTTAGTTTCGAAGAATTCTACCGAAAACTAGGATGCACGATGATCAACCATCCAAGAAATGCGAAAAAACACCGAGGAAGAAGTTTAATTCGGGATAGGGATCGAGCTACGCCTGTTAACAGCAGCCCCAGACCAGAAAGAATTGAAGATAGTAGTAGCGAACCGAAAGAAGTTAAAGAAGAACCAGAAAAACCGAAACCCAAACCAGAAAATCCGAAGAAAAATAATTCCGACAAAGAAGTCGATGAACGGTTAAAAAAAAAGGAAGCAGTACTCGAATCAAGTGATAGTAGTAGTAGTAGTAATAGCAGTGACGTAACTATAGATGTGCAATCAGATACCGGTCAAAGTACTTCCAAACAAAAAGAAGAAAAGAAAAAAGTCGAACCTAAACCAAATAAAGAACGAAAAATAAAACCAGCTGTCGGAGAAAAAGTTAAAGCATTGGTGGAACAATTTGAAGAACAGAGCAAAAAAGAATCCATAAATAAAGAAGATGAAAAGGTAAATGCATGCGTTAAAATATTTGTGAAAATATGTTAAACTAATCATTATAGGTACAACAGACTCGCTCAAAATCTTCGTCCCTAATATCTAAAAGTAAAGAAGTGTCTTCACCAGAGCGAAAGGAAAAGGAAAAGGAAAAAGAAAAAGAGGCACCTGGGAAAAGTACAAAGCCTAAAAAAGAAGAGGATAAAAAGCGCGGACGAAAACGAAAAGACACGGAATCCGACAGCAAATCTCAATCAGAATCGTAAGTTGACCACCTTATATCACCTAAACTAATTATAATTAATCGCGCGGTGGTAAACCAAGCACTGTAATATATCTTAGCCGTGTTCCTGCGACTTGTGATTGTTATGATTCGTTCGAATCATGATTAAAAATAATATCAAGGAAGCAATAACCGGGAATCAAATAAACGGTACCTAATTTTGAATTCATTTACAAATCATGTTCACTTTGATCACTAGATTGCGAACATATTTATATCACGTAAATCATATTTAATGGATAAAATAAATACGAAAGAATAACTACTAATTTTAATTTTATTTGAAAACAAACTGTTTTGTATATTTTTATGTTTTGGGCCCTAAAAATATTAATACATGGTTGAAACTATTTTTACTTAGTTTATTCAATGGAATATACAGGCTGTTATATTTTAATGGACCCGGCAAATATCTCGCTTATTTATTTAGTAATTTCTTTCATATAACATGATTTATACAGCAACATGTAAGCTACTTGATGACGGATGTACATTCATGATACCACTTTCGGTTTATTAGTAATTAATATCAACTTTGAAATTTCAAATGTAACATATTTTTTTACAAATTTGAAAAGTACATCAAATTTGCTTTACAATCATGTAAAATAATCCATATGTTACATTATTAGAAAGTAAAATGGCGGGCACTTTTTTATACACCTAGTCGAAAAGAGAATAGTGAGCCATGACTGTGGCATGAAATAAAACAATGAACTAAAACAATTGTAACACGGTAAAAATATTGGTCGCTAGTATGAACAGTGATTAAGGGTGATTAACTAGCATGTGATTAGCATTGTTTTATCTCTGTCAATCATTTATAGATTATTTTAGAGAAAAATACTTCAAATAAAAGTTATAGAAAAATTAATTCTACGCATTTTTTATTTGAACTATTTTTCTCTAAAATAATCCATGAACGATTGATAGAGATAAAACAATGCTAATCAAATGCTCGCTAATCACCCTTAATCATTTGTTCATACTAGCTGTCATTATTTCGATTAATAATAATAGTTTTCGACTATGTGTATAAAAAAGTGCCCGTCATTTTACTTTTTAATAATGTAACATATGGATTATTTTACATGATTGTAAAGCAAATTTGAAGTACTTATCAAATTTGTAAAAAAATATAGTATGTTCCATTTGAAATATCAAAGTTGATATTAATTAGTAATAAACCGGAAGTGGTATCATGAATGTACATCCGTCATCAAGTAGCTTACATGTTGCTGTATAAATCATGTTATATGAAAGAAATTACTAACTTAATAAATAAGCGAGATATTTGCTGGGTCCACTAAAATATAACACTCTGTATATATTCAATTTCTTTTATATTAATAAACCATTCAGTAAAAAAACACATATAATGAATAGTGAAAATAAAATTTTAATGTATGGAATTACGTTATTTTACTATTCTATAGTGCAAATTAAGTGTAGCGTTTTTCCGGAGCGCACTTATGGAGCTCTGCCGTCATTCTCTACACCGCGTTCGCCCCCACTTCTCCACAGATCACACCATCAAGCATTTTTAAATCTTGCTCTCTGAGAGTTCAGCACCTCTCCTCGCGATTATAACGTAAGAGATCCGCAGTGGTTGAGTTTGTCAAGACCGATTCGACGACGACCTTAACACTATTACACACAAAAATATTTTGCTTTAAAAAATGTCGCAATTAACTTTAACAAAAACATGCGCCAAGGGTACAAATCCCATTAGAAGACCTAAAGAAGAGCATTTCTGGGGAAAATAGTAACAGAGAAAATCAAAATTTAATTGAAAACTAATTAATTATTTCATTCCAGGAGTTCGGAATCTCCCGCGAGCACACAACCGGCCAACATCGGCGACAAACTCAAAGTTTACTACGGTCCAACCCACGAATCCAAAGTTACATACGAAGCTAAAGTCCTCGACATCAACCGCAACAGCAGTGGCGTAGTATACCGAGTACACTACACCGGTTGGAATACACGCTACGATGAATGGATCAAACCCGCTCGAATCGCAGAAAATCTCAGCAACACCACAAAAGCAAAACGGCTGAAACAATCCCAAACATCTGGAAAACAATCAACACCGCCTAAACCAGCCGGAAAACGTGGTCGGGGCCAATCCATCAGCAGCAGATCTCAAGAACCTCCTCCAAGATCAACAACTCCCTCATCGGTGACTTCGTCTTCCAGTAGAACCAAAAGTCCTGCAACTCCAGCCAGCTCGAAGAACAACTCCAGAGTTACTCGCCAAGGTGGAGAAAGCTCAAGTCGACGCACTCGAAGAACTTCTGCTCACACAGATTTATCAGTTGCTTCTGATACTGAATCGGATCAATCAGACCAATCGGAATCTGAACTTAGCAGAACGAGAAGTGGTAGCAAAACTGATGATAAAAAGAAGACAAAAAGAAAAGATGATGAAGATACAGAAAAAGAAGATGATGATAAGCCGAAGAAACAACTAAAAAGAAAGAAATCTCCAGAACCGAAGAGTTCCTCGCCAGATAGTGACGAAGATTCGTCTTCACCACCAAAAGGAAGAGATTTTGATTTGAATCAAATAAGATCCGAATTGAAAGGATTTGAAAAAGCTGTAAAAATAATGACCAGTGGAGACTCCGCCCCAGAAACACCAACAGAAGACAAAGCAATTGTTTTAGAAATCAAACCAATTATTAATGAAAAGAAACCCGAAGAAAAAATTCCAACAAAAACAGATCCAAAACCACTAATTGAAAAAACTTTAAGTACAGAAGATATTTACGAATTCAAAGAACCCGAACCCTTTGAATTTGAAACAAGGACTTCCAAATTAAACGAAGATAAATCAACAAAGAAAAGACTTGTTCCTCGCCTTTTTGAAGAACTGGAAAAATCTCCCAAGAAAAAAGGAGGAAAAAGTCCCCCGAAAAATGAAACTAAAGAGACCGAAGAGAAAAAACGTCCTTTCAAACGCACACCCATCAAAAAACTGGAAGATGAAGACGAAAAATCCCCAAATAAAGAAGAAAGTCCCCCGATCAAAACTCGTCCAATATCTTCCTGCGAAGATCCATTCGACAAACTAGTCGAATCCCCTTCCTTCAACATCAGTCATTCCATTTCTGGCAAGAAATCTCCAGCCATCACCGAAACCCCAAAATCAAAAGTTGTTAAAGCTTTGAACTTAGACGAAACTTTAAGCCTTTTCCGAGAGCTTCCAGAAACCGTCGGAGACGACAGCCGGGACCGTCTGGATTTATCCGACACTGATGACACTCAAACTGAACCACTCTTCAGCCACAAAGAACAAATTTTCTCCGATCCAACCTTCAACAAAGCTGAAACGAGTTTGGATCCTATCTTCCGCGGCTTTACAGCAGGTGTTAAGTGTGAAAGTGGTGATGAAAATAAAAAACGTTCGATAAAAGACGGTGCAAGTGATGAAGATGATTCTATCACGGCCGCGATACAACGTGCAATATCAAACACAATGACGGATGAAGACAGTACGGAAGACGATTTATTCATCACGCAACCAACCACCATTTATCAACCGAAGAAACCAAAAGAAGAACCAAAATCTTTATCAGTATCACCGATTGTACCAATCAAAAAAGAAACTCCTCCAGAGGAAATAAAAGAACCTTTATCGATAAATACAGACACGAGTAAAGAATCAAAAGATGTGAAAGACATTCCGAAAACTCCAAAACAAATATCTCCAGCTCTTCAAGAAACTGACAGTTCTTTATTGGAAGCAATCAGTTTGCAAACAGAAATGTTGAAGAAAGAAGAATCCAGAGAACCACAAATAAAAACTGGAACAAAAATAGCAGATTCCATCCTACAAAAATTCAATATGATCAAGAAAAACGAAGAAATAAAACCGGTTAAAAGTGAACCAAAACCAGAACCACTTCCAGTTAAACCTGAAAAACCTGAAGAACCAAAAAAAGAAATCAAACCAGAACCCGAAATCAAAGAACCAGTCAGTGAAGTTATAGTTAAAACAGAAATCGCCGAATCTGATTTTCAAGTCGAAATCAAAAAACGCTCAACAAAAAAAGTAGTTAGCCGCGAATTCATCGATTCAGACACCGACAGTAGTGATTCAGAAGAACGGTTAGTGATCGCGCGTTCCGACGACGACTCCCAAACAAATCCTTCCGATAAAATGGACTTCAAAGACACAGACAGCAACGTGTCTGCCCTCCACGCAAACACCGACGATTCCCAAGAAGAAGAACGCAATTTTAAAATCCAAGAAATAGTCAAACCCGAAATCCTCCCCGATTCCACCACAGAACCCGTGGAAGCAAAACCAGAACCACCCGAAAGCGTCAAACAAGACGAAGAACCAGACAGCAACATTAATCTTCTTCTTTGTAAAGAGACAATTCCGGGTAGTCCAGCCCCAATTCCGGAAATGTCCCCCGCCCCTGCAGAGCCTCGCCCCAAACCTAAAAGTGCGAAGAGTTTACTCCTGGAGATGCCGTTTGCAAGTGCACCAGGAAGCAGTAATAGTAAAGTGATGGCGAATCCGGTGGAAAGGGAACCACAGCAACAACCGAAACAAGTGACTGTGAAGCAAGACGCGCAACCACTTGCTGTGCCTTTAGAACAATCGTGTGATGCGAATGAAGCTAATGCTGTTATGGATAATACGCCGCCCACCACACCTGAAAGTACAATTTCTAATTTGTCTCCCAGAGGGTAAGATTTTCTCATGATTTTTATTTATTAAATATGTTCAGTCTTTAGCGTTAAATAACTTTTGATTAGTAAACTATTTGACGGGCCCATTCGCTTCTTATTATGTCACTGCCACTGCGCGTAAAATCAAACAATCAAACATAATAAAGCATGCGCACAGGTTTCGAGTATAAAAATAGTTGTTAAGCCGCGACGTCACAACATTATTATAATTTTTACCTCTCGCTAAGAGAAGTATTGGATTCATGGTAAAAATTGCATATCCAGATTTTAATGATTAAGTACGTTTTAAGGCCCATACAATCCGATTTTAATATTTTTACGATGATGTCTGTGTAAATGTGTGTAGATGTATGTGTGTGTGTGTGTGTATGTGGGTCGGTTGGAAGGACGATTTCTCAAAATCTATAATACTTAATATTTGTTTAACTACATATTTATCAATCGGACATTACTGAGGAGCTGAAAAAGTTTTGGACAATCGGAAGTAGCAGATTCTTAAAAAAAATCTTCTAAATATTATTTTTTGAAAATTTTTGTTCTTGCTTATTAAAGAAGAGCAAATTCTCTATCTGATACATATAAATATTTTATTATATCTTTTATATATTTAGAGATAAAGAAATATAAGGTATATAATAATCTGTTGTAATAAATCTCACATGCATTATATTATTTTTTAATTGTATTAATAGTTAAATATTTAAAATTATAGATATATTAAATATACCCTTCAAAAATACTGTCAATCCCGACAATGAATTGGAAACATTTCGAAAAATTAGAAGAGTAGGACAAAATTTCTTAATAGAATAAATTTAAAAATAAAAAATAAATAAAGAGTAGATGTAAGTAGAATTCTTTGGTGTAGAGTGTAGGTATACAAGAAATGTTAAATACAATAGGGCGCGAGCAGTCATGTCACTTTGTTGGCCTTGACAAACAGATATGGGGGGCCATGTCAGAATAATAGCTAGTAATTATGTACATAGATGTCAAATATAATTTTTAATTCTAAATTTAGTGATTTAGAAATTTTTAATAAAAAGTTCTGATATTTGACATGTATGTACCATAATTACTAGCTATCATTCTGACACGGGCCCCCATATCTGCTTGTCAAGGCTAATAATGTCACATGACTGCTCGCGCCCTATACTTATGTAACCAAAAACAGAAGTGGCGAGAGGTATTGTGCTGGCTACAACAGATTTTTTTTAAAAATTGTCTTTAATTTCAAATATTTGGATGCTGACGTCACGGCTTAGCGGATGCGGCATTAGAGCTATTTATTTTAGTAAATGTTTTATTTACATACCTTTACTCTTAACTCTGCTTTCACATGTCACAATTTTAGGTTAGTTTGTTTACAACAGCAAATGGAAACCACGTGGACCGTAAATGTTTGTGTGTGTGTAAGAGAGAAATGTCTTTGTGTGAGTAACAAACCGTTATCGTCATGAATTTTACAGCCGCGAAAGTTTATTAGCAAATTTATGAATGAAAAGTCGCATATTTCACGATTTTTTTTAAATGAGAGTATGTTTAATAAAGACCCTCTATTTTGATATTTGTTTAATATATCGCAATACATTTTAACTTTAAAAAGGTTTTTAATTCTGTACATAATGAATATTTTCTAAAAAATGAATCTTCTTGCAGAGACCAAGACAGAATCTCCCCCAACACAGCAGATAACGAAAGCTGTAAATCCACAGATTCTGGTCAACGAACACAGCCAAGTAAAGTGACACATTACAGCGAAGAAGGTACACTAAATTCTTCCAAAACCCTTTATATTTTTTTCCTTGCAATATTCTTTTATCTAGATACAATGATGACGTCAGAAACTTGCCCAGCACCAAAGAAAACTCCCCGAGATGACTCCGCCGCGCCTTGCCGAAAACGGCGGCGATCTTGTAAAGCGTCCGATGATATCCCTGTTAAACGGGGCAGAAAACCAAATGTTAGGAATGTTCGAGCGAATAGTGACAGCGATGATACGTCGGAGCATTCGGCTCCGGGGTCGACGCCGCCTACCAGCTCGGCGACTTCTAGTTTGGTGACGATCACCGCGCCGGAAACGAGGCTGAGTTCTAGGTCGCCTCGGCCATCCAAGTACAATTTCATCATCGAGCTCGGTGAGTTACTTACAAAAATAATTTCATGGTCGAAATATTATTTTTTATAGAAATTGGGTATTTCACATTTCCTAATTTATTTTTTCTTGAAAGAATAAGTCAAATTAAATATTTAGGTGTATTTTTACACTTTAAGTCTTTAGAATTTTTAAAAGTTGTCTTTAATTTTAAATATTTGGACGTTGACGTCACGGCTGAGCGGACGCGGCAATAGAGCTCTACCGGTTTTGTTTGGAACTATGATTGTTTGGGTTATCACTTGTCAGTTTGATTTTGCGACAGCAACATATTGGTATAGTTTGGTTCACCAAAGATGACAATTCAAGGTCATTTTCAAACCATCTGGTATAATATTACTTGCAGATAACTTCACTACATTCCATACACATAGGCGTTCACCAGGTATAATATCTGTGGGTACATTTTAATCATTCAAAATTAAATGTTAAACGCCTACACATTTTCAAAGATATATTTTATGCACAAATTGAATAGTTTGCCTTCGCAAATTTTCTTTAACGTAGAGGGCAGTTCAATAGATAATTGCATATACTTTGGTTCACGAAAGATGACTATTCAAGGTCACTTGTTCGAAGAAAGAATACACAGCACTTTATACAGTAGTAGCTTAGCAACATTTCATGTTAGAAAGAGAAAGATTATTTGACGTATGTCGTAGAGTTACAGATATATAATTACCTACTGCACTGCCCTCTGTACTAATAGTTACTCAGTGACGTTGACATTTAAATCAAATTATTACTCCATGGTTTTTGTTAAGTCTATGTTTTTAGGTTTTGCAAATACATAGGCGAAGAGCATAAATCTTTGAAAAAGGCATTGTTTAAAAGTAAACATAATTTTCAAATAAGTTACACTTATTTTTTTCAGTTAAAATGTATCCATAAATATTTCATGTTGCACGTCTATGTATACGAAATGCAGTGAAGTTATCTGCTAGTAATATTATACCATACGGTTAATAAATGACCTTGAATTGTCATCTTTCGTGAACAAAACTATAACTAAAAACATATTTCATACAACTTTAGATATTTATTTTAGTAAAAGTTTTATTTGCATACCTTTACTCTTAACTCTGCTGTCACCTGTCACAATTTTTGGTTAGTTTGTTTACAACAGCAAACGGAAACCACATGTACCGTGAATGTTTGTGTGAGAGGAATGTCTTTGTGTGAGTAAGTTTATTAGCAAATTTAAAAAACAATGATTTTTTAATGACCCCATTGTTACAATAATTGTAGGTTATGTATTTCAATGTCCGTTTTATTTGTTTCAGATCCAGGGTTGGATCCTGGTCAAAGAATCTCATTATTACAGCAAAAATTATCCGAATTAAGGAAGACGTACAATAATGTAAAGACTGAATTAGCTTGTATAGATAGAAGACGAAAAAAACTGAGAAGAAGAGAACGCGAAGGTGAGATAATAATAATACAAACTCCAGAGTTTTAAGTCTTTAATTTTATATTTTGTATAAATATAATAGATTATAAGCCCCCAAAAATAAATCTCATCATCTTTTAGTCTAGTTGTTTCAATTTCTGGTCTAAATTTAAGTTGTATAATTTATAATTCGCCATTTTAATTCACACTTGTCTTGATGTTTTTAAGTATTATTCTTATGAAAAATAATTTGAAAATACGAATAACTTTCAATATAATTAATTGCCTTGTATTTGAAAATGCAGCTTCATTCTGAAAATTTCCAAATTTCTATTTGGAGAGAGATTTTCGATAATATAATGGTTGAACGTTCTTCATTTCTTAAATTTTTCGTATGTATGTACATAAATTCACCCTGATCCCACATGGTGGTTTAGAATAAACCCGAAATTAAATATTCACGCATCGGCACTTTATCCTATCCAAGCACACATCTTTCGTTTCGACCACATTCATACATGCTGTTTTTTTCTATTCTGAAACTTTCTCTCCCTTAGCTCATTACCAGTCACTTCCATCCACTTACACTCTGGACGTCCACGCAATCGAATATCCTCAACTTGTCCAACAAACAGGATGGTGACCGGCACAGCCGCACATAGGACTTTAACATGTAAAATCATAATATCCTAATTTCCTGCTTCCCTAATTATTTTGGATCCCGAAAATTCATCCCATAAATTGATCTCCAGAATATTGATCGCGGGGAAAATTAAATTGATCGCTAGGAAAATTTATAGCCAAATATTGCAAAAGTTTATAGTCAAGAAAATTAATGACAATTTATTTACAACACTAATGTAATGAATAAATTTTAGGCTGTGCCTACCGTTCCGACACATGGAGCGCAGTCTGGTTCCGACTTCAGTTATGATGTCTCATTATTGACAACAGAAATGGTATATTTCCCTAAGGGCCGGTATTTTCACTTGCGAATAAAGCTATTGATAAATTTAACCTACGGATAAATATTTTTGTTGTCTTTTCACCTGCAAATAAATTTATTCGAAAGAATAATATCTGTTATTCGCAGAATAAGCTATTCGCTAGTTGGGTACCGAATAAAGGGTTTATTCGTAAGTACATTACATTTCTACATAGTGCAGATTTATTAACAAAGTGGATATATTAAATATTTTTAATGATTCTGATGATTGTTCGAACTATGAATGAATAAATAATGCGAGAAATTGAAAACGCACGATCAGACAGCGGCCTAACCACATACATCAAGGAAATTTTTGACAGATTCCGATTATGAAAACAAACTTCTTATTTTATTATTATTACAAATTGAGGTTCGTATTTGATCTCAAACAGTGCATATATGGGTAAATCCCTCATTGGGTAAATCATTATAAAGATCCTACATTTGATGCTGGTCAAATGTTTTCGGATTTTGAATACTTTTATACAATATTCATTTACCTCGAACTGAAAGGAATTATAAGGACAATTTTACAATATACATATATTTCGTTTACCGCGTATGATTACTGCAATAGATTAGTTGTTAAACTACACTCTCCCAGGACTAAAAATGCAGAAGGATATAGATGACATTAAGGATGTCAAACAAAATTTTGACAAGTACGGATTAAAAAAAAATTGATACATTTCATCCTTGTCTGCTTAACGTGGCTACACAAAACTCCATCCTTTTCCACTGACACAAATTCACTCTGCAAGGTTACCAATTCACGAATGTTAAAATTATTCGACAGATAGCTATTTGTTTTTGTCAAATGTATGAAAAGACTCAATGGAGTTATTCGTTGGATAAATATATGGAATAAATTTATTTAACGAATACTTATTCGAAACTATTCGGAAGTGAAAAAACCGGGCCTAAATATAACAACAATAACCTAAACGCACAAAACTCCAAATCTTGACTTTTGTGCAAATACAGTACAGACCCTTTAATCCGAACTCTCGTTAATCCAATCATCCAATAATCGGAACAACATACCTATTAATTTACCAAGTTATTTACATTTATATATATAAATTCAGTAATCCGGACAAATTGTTACTCCGAACACCCCCCTACATTTAACATTTCGGATTAAAGGATGTCTACTTTATAACAACAACCTAACGTAGAAATATCAGCCCGAATTTTCTGAACGTGACTTGTGCATTATTTGTAATTTGTAATTCTATTGATTTGTTATAAACCAGAGCATCGAACCCGAACCTGAACCGAACCAAACCGTAACATTTTAGCGAACCCAAACCCAGAACCGAACCTTAAATATATTTTTCAATTGAACCCGAGTCGGAACTGAACCCAGTATTAATATTCGGGTTCAGGGTTCAACTCCGGTTCAGGTTCATTTTGAGTTCGAAATGTACGCCTAATCGTAATATAGCCGATAATCGACATCAGTGTTGTTTGTTTGTGAAAATTGTGTTCGTGTTCTTGTCTTGCGTAAATTCCGGCTCGCATTTTAAATTATTTCTATAAAAAGATTGTTATTCCAAAAACCTGAACCCAATACATGAAACCGGAACAAAACCGCAAATTTTATTAATGTTTGAACCAGAACCGCAACCGAACCCGTCTCTCAAAAAAATAAATTAACCTGAACCGAACCCAGTTTTTGGCGGGTTCGATGCCCTGTTATAAACAGTATTTTGTGTATATGTTACGGGTACAGTGATAAATCAATGTTTATGCATAATCATGGGGTCTCGTGGTTCGATCCCAACCGGCGTCAAATATTTCGAATTTTAAATGGCACAATATTGATCCCTGTGGTGCATTATCTTCGCCAGCAATGAATGATTGTGTGGTGACGCCTGGTGAACGCCCGCACGGTACAAATATTACAAAACAGATTGGCACACCCAGCAATGGGTAATATGTCGTGATGATATATTTATTTATGCATTACTGTTAAAAAATACCTAACGCACAAAAATCACTCTTGGAAAACCCAGGGCGATTTTATGCGTTAGGTGAGGTTAATATTGTTATACTTATTCATTTTTGATTCAATGTTTTCCATTATTCAAATTCTCCTGTGATTATGCATAATCTCTCAATTAAATTTACCGTAACATATACATAAATATCCAGTCGATCAATTTACCTACGATCAATTTTCCAGTCGATCAATTTACCTACGATCAATTTCCCTCGCGATCAATTTACCGGCGATTAATTTTCCCCGCGATATGTTTATTTACTATACTTCATTTCACGTAAGAAAATAGTAGATGGCGCTTGAATAATAAATATTAAAAATTACAACAAAACATGGTTAAACATCAATTAATTCTGTAGATTTTATTTGATAACTGACAAATGATTTTTTTTTTCGTTTTTGTGAACTAGGTTTGCATTGTGACCAATCAAATGGCAAAATTTATATCCTTATCCTAAGTCAACGATATTATCTTACGTGAAATGAAGTATAAAAATGGTTAGGCAGAATACGCACGTCATGAACCTGAAAAAACCTTATAAAATGAAATATAACTTTAGAAATTATTGGGTGTTATTTATTTTTAAAAACAAGAAAAAATATACCTGTATTAAGAAAAGTATATATTAATGAATTTAGAATTATTTCTAAGTCAATCCTTATTCCTTTTACGGAATATGAAATTATTTAACATAATATGTTCATTCTCAGTACTGCCAACGTATGGTACAAAAATAATCCACAATTATTTCAACCGAACATATGACTTTAACATGTAAAATTTCCTGCTTCCCTAATTATTTTAAATAAAAAAGCTTCAAATAAAAGTTGTAGGGCATAAAATTCTGCATCTGAATCAATAAGCCTGTATACATTAATACTAGTATTTTTCTTTCTTTTTTTAAAAATACAGTACAAATTATATTTCATTTTATAAAGTTTTTTTCAGGTTGATGACATGCGTCTTCTGCCTATTCATTTTTACTTTATATTTGGTTGCACTTTGTACATAATAGTTATTTATGTATCAAGGCACTGAAGTTTTATTTTTTATCACGAATGTGGAATTTAGTTGCCGAGGAAAATATACCCTATGAGTGATAAAAAGGAACTTCAGTGCCGAGGTGCATATTAAATTTTATTTGAAATCGAAACTTTGTGAAAATGGAAGATATATTTATTTTTATAGGTTATGATGACAAATCTGTCAATTGATGTCAGTCAAAAGAACTTATGTTCAGTGTTGCAAACTTCCGGACATTCAAGTTATAGTAATGAATAATCAAATTATGCGTGTTATCCCAAATTTCTTCATAGGAATTATTTAATTCGTTCTTCTTGCACATATTTTTTGTTATTTTACATATAAATTTGCTATTGTACAACGTATGTCTGCCCAAATTATCTTATATGCACAATAATTATTATATGGTTGGCAACACTACATTTCATGGCATTGTCTTATAATGAATTACTAGTGCGGACTTCTGAACTTTTGTGACGGTTTTTGTGCATTTTAGTGACAATTTCAAATAAAATTATTTCAATTGTTATTTAAAAATCTTCAAAAATGAATTTTTCAATTCACAAGCTTCCAAATACAAGTAGCAAATGTTTTCAAAAGCAAGGAAATTATATTGACAATCAGAGTTTTAATTCGTATTTTGAAAATAGTTTGAGTGAGTCAAGTGACTATGAAGTGTGTGTTGTGTGTGTTTTAGCGTTAAAAGCAGCCAAACAAGAGATGGCGTGTTCGTGATCGTCTTTTGCGTTCCTTGGAAAAAAAATGCGGCTACCAGTGCTGGGAGGCAAGTATTTCCTTTAAATTTCGTGATTTTTATTTAATTTTATTTGCTGTGTTGATTTAACCTAAAATTTATTCATTGGAATTTTATTTATGAATTATTTTTAACCCTTCGTACAAGTACTACAAATATTTTAGTATAGTATGGATAAGATTCGTTTTAAATGTTTTAGGAATCTGTGACTTTTAGGTTAAGTTTCACCAAATTGTTAATTTAATGACAATTTTTGTTGATTTTTGAATAATACTGAGATTGTATATAAATTACAATATCTATATTTTAACTTAGGCATAAACGAACATATTGAACTGGTTTTATGTTTTATTTATATGTAAAATGCAATTATGTACAAAGAAATTTAAATCAATTAAGGATATACTTGTTAAAATAATCTTTAAAAACAAAAAAAAATATCTGCTGGTTTAACAGTGGTGAATTTTTACCATATAACCAGTTAAATATGATCAATATAAATTTGTATTTTTTTATAAAAGAGATAGAATTTTATTTATTGTGGCTAAGTCATTACAAATGTTCTATGAAACAAATATAATGTATAGTAATAGAAACTAAGCACAAGTATTCTGTTCAACACCTTTGAAATATATGAAATATTTTGTTTTCTTACTCATTAATTTTATCAAAATACTAATATTTTAAGTTTTACTTACAAGAAAACACATTTTTTTTACATAAATAATGCCAGGAATTTCAATTATGTAAGTATACAGCTATATTGAACAAGAATTATTTAACATTATTTAATGGCGAAGTATCGCTAAATGAAAAATCATTATTCATTTAATTTAAACTGAAGCGATTTTGCTAGCCTGTATTGATTTTATTATAATCTTAGTATTATATACGGAACAGCCTTAAGAGTAATCTAAAATTGTAATATTATTTTTTTGAAAGGAACTTTCTCTTCAAATATGTTCTCGTGTGAAACTGCCGTACATGTCGCTGCAAATATCCCGTAATTTTTGCTCTTAATATTGAATAGGAATAAAATATTTTTATTATATTTATAAAAATATATAATTCACATTTTTTCACAATTTTTTTTTTGTCATAAACACTAAAAAAATCTTTGATATGATTGCGTAAATTAATTATACATTTCTACTGACATTTACTTTTTGGACTAGTTTAGTATCGGTACCAGAAGGGGAAATGCAAAAAAAACTTGTTTAAAAATCGGTTTTGCATCCAACAGAACTAGTTTCTGTCCTTGGAATTTAGGGCTGTTATATTAAGTGTCGATGGGAGCCAATACGAACCGAAATGGAGTGTTTGGGTTCTGGTGGGTGCTGTTAATTTAAAATATATTGCTTTTAGACTTTTTCAAGCAATTTAGAGGCGTTTTTTATTCAGAACAGTTACCTCCGGTTACATGATATTGTTTGGTTCACGAAAGATCACTATTCAAGGTCATTTATAAGTCGTATGATATATTAATTGCAGATAATTTCACTGCATTTCATATGCATAGGCGTGCAATATGAAATATTTAAGGACACATTTTAACTGAAAAAATAAGTTTAATTTATTTGCAAATCTCACAAACATAAGCCATGAAATAATAATTTGATTTAAATGTCAACGTCACTGGAAAAATATTAGCACAGAGGGCAGTGTAGTAGATAATTAAATATCTGTAACTCTACGACATACGTCATTATTATTGTAGTGTGTGAGAAAGCAATGTCACCATTTACGTCTGTCACAACAATTTAGACATACGTCAAATAATCTTTCTAACATGTGTATTCTTTCTTCGAACAAATGACCTTGAATAGTCATCTCGTGAACCAAACTATAACCTTATTTTATTGAGCATCCCGGTTACGTCAGACGTGTAACCGCGGAGTGTAGGACGATTACATATTACATGCCTGGTTACTATAGGCTTCGAACAGACACGTGACTCAAGCAACCTTGAACAATCTCACTTTGAGGAGAGCAATGTTTTGACTTTGATTTTGAATTGCTAAAAAAATATTTTACAGTTTTAAGGCAGTAGAACATATGTTGTTATTGTCAAAGTGACATTATTTTAGTTCAAGTGACAAACGCATACAAATTAGTTGATTTCAAGCATTTCAAGGTCACTTGAGTCACGTGTTTGCTCGCGCTTTCTTGCAGAAAAAAATCAAAGTAGCTGACATCTGGTGAGAGATTTGTGAACATATCAAATGGGGAAAACATTTAAATCAAATAAATGTTTATTTTGAATATAATAGTTATTTGTTTAAGTAGCACTAAAATACTAGATTACAGCGTTTGTTGAACTGTTGCGATACGTTTGTATAGCGGTTACTGCCAGGCAGTAAAAGTGACATTTTGCAGACTGTTAGCTGTCACAAAAATCTCACTTTCAAAGCCAATCGGCAAAAACTTATATCAATATTTTAGTAGACAAAATGGCGGCCAAATGGAAGATTTTTGTCGTCGTCCGACCTGTCATCTACTTTAAAAATATAATTTGACATTCCTTGTCAACGTTTTAAATTAAATGTATCACACTATGAACAAGGTAAATATTTGACAAATGTCAAATAATAAATTTGACAGAAGCGTCTGTAGTAACCGGGCATATTCTATTTACAACGGTTATCTGAACTAAATATTAGTGCTGTGAGGATCCGACAAAACTTGGATCCGAGTACCCGGATTTCAAAATATCCGCTTATTCGGATATCCGATGTTCCGGTATTGAAGCGGATCTCCATAAATTTAATTCGGACATGGATCCGGATCCAAAATAGCCAGATAGTTTGTGCGTACTATTTAGTAAATAATGAATAAAACAAAAAAAATGTATTATTACACATATAAAGTAACATATTAATGATATATTATTCGAATCTAAAATCCGTTTCCAAGATTCGATATTCGTATCCGGATTCAAGATCCGATACTCAGATTCGGATCCAAAATCCAATACTCAAATTCGGATCCAAAATACGATACTCAGATGCGGATCCAAAATCCGATACTGAGATTTGGATCCGACATCCGGATACTTTGACATTCAATTAACCGGGTATCCGGATATTTTTGGATCCGAAACCGAAATTATCCGGATCCCAGCACTACTAAAAACTCCTTAAGGTAGATTTGAACTCCAAAAATCAGATTTAGACGTTGAAATTTACAATTATAGCCATTTTATTTACCGATCGACAGTGTGACAAATAAAATCCAAAAATATTTTGGGTTCATATGATTCTCACATCCCAAAAAGTAAAGATTTACATAATATACAAATTATGGTGATATAATGGATCTATTTTTTATACGCAATAAATAAAAGCAAGGCATGTATTTAATTAGTAGCGTATAATAAGAAAATTATCACAAAGAGTAAAGTAAGGTAAAAATGCTAGTAAAATCAGAAAAATAATGACAGTAGCGGTAACGAAGTCCAAGATTACGACCCTCTTATGTCGTACCGTTAGTTGACGTCCGCAGTAGAAAGCTACTAGCTCGCCTAGCTAGCTTGCGCTGTATCAAGCTACGACACTTCAACTCGCATTCCAGCTCTGTAATGCTTGTAGCGTGTGTCTTAGCTTGCATCAAACTGTGTTCCTATTTGGAGTCGTCTACGACGGACGGTTATTCATTTATTATTATTGTAGATTTGAATTTGTTCTTTTCATGACAAAAATGTAAAATAAGATAAAAATGTGTTAATTAAATCTGAATATTTAAAATCTAATTAGATCTTGCAATTAAGGATTAGAAATTCATTGTAATTAATTAAATATTCAAAATTTATCATCCGAATTTTGTTCGGAAATTATTTATTGTACAAACAAAATTAGTTTTTCCTAAAATTTCTGTGGAATTAAACTATTTGAATTCTTTTCTTACTTTTTATTCGTTTTCTTTCATTGGAGAATATATTTCCCCAACTTTAAAAGTATTTTAATTTTGCAGAAAATAAAATATGCTGAAGCCTCAATCAAAATGTAAAATTTCATTACCAAGATAGGAACTTTGGTCGCTCTATTTTTATGACAAAACCAAGTAAATTGTTTTAGAACTTGAATTTCCGGGATGATATTTTGCTAGAACAATTTCTACTATATTTTAAAAATTAATATCTGCGGAATGTATTTGAACTATGAGGTAAACATGTATGATATTTGATGTGTGCGCAATACACCGTCAATAGACTATGCAATATGAAATTAACAAGATTAAAGCACTCTTTGTGTTCAGTGGACTACTATTCCCTATTTCATTATATCTATAATTTTTCTTTGACGCGGATTATTAAATGAAAATTTATTTTTTACGACACAAAAAATATTAAAAGCCCAAAAACCGATAATAATAAACAATATATTTAAAGTTAAACAATAATAATAAACAATTTAGTTAAAGTTAGATGGTACCTATTTATTTTTATTATTACTGGTACATGTTTTATGAAAGTTTCAAACAGAGCAAAAAATATAAATGTACCGTATAAAATTACAAATTATAAAGTATACAGGATGTCTAGAAATAGATGGCTATTACTTTAAGGGTCGATACTACGCATTAAAAAAATGAGAAAAAAGTTAATATAAACATATCCTCTGGAGCACTGTTGTAGGTAACATACATATTTTTTCAGTGTAATACATTTTTTATGACCTAAAAAGAGCTGTAATAGGAATTAGATTTAGTTGTCAATTGTTTTTTTTTAAATCAAAATACATGCAGAAATCAATTTTCGAAATAAAAGGCTCTGAAAACTCAAAAAACTTAAGCCCATATTACGGTTAAACAAAAAATAGTTATTTATGATTTAAATGTTGAAACTGACGTTTTAATTTGTATTTCTAATAATTTTTTGACACGTCAGAAATGTCGATTTGTTTTTGATTACATAAGTATAGGGCGTGAGCAGTTATGTGACATTGTTGGCCTTGGCAAGCAGATATGGGGCCCGTGTCAGAATGACAATTAGTAATTATTTACATAGATGTCAAATGTCAGAATTTTTCATTAAAAAATTCAACATTTTCTAAATTCACGTAGTTAATTTGTCACCAGGAGTGTGGAATTTACTTATCGACGAAAGTAAATCACATGGAATTGGAAAATCACTAAATTTTGAATGAAAAATTATATTTGACATTTATGTACATAATTACTGGCTATCATTCTGACACGGGCCCTCATATCTGCTTGTCAAGGCCAACAAAGTCACATGACTGCTCGCGTCCTATTGTATTTAACATTTCTGAAGAAATTTCGTCCTACTCTTCTAATTTTTCGAAATGTTTCCAATTCATTGTCGGGATTGACAGTATTTTTGAAGGGTATATGTAATATACCTGTAATTTTAAATATTTAATTATTAATACAATAAGAAATAATATAATGTATGTACTTCCCAGAAAAAATCTCTGGATTTTTGACACTGACATCTGTCAGATATTTGGGCAGAGATATTTTACAACTGATTATTATATACCTTATATTTCTTTATCTCTAAATCTATAAAAGATATAATAAAATATATGTATCAGATAGAGAATTTACTTTTCTTAAATATTAGCAAGAACAAAATTTTTGAAAAAAATAATATTTAGACGATTTTTTTTAAGAATCTGCTACTTCCGGTTGTCCAATTAGTACCAAAACCTTTTCAGCTCTTCCCATTAATGACCGATTGAGAAATACGTAGTTAAACAGATATTAAGTATTATAGTTTTTGAGAAATCGTCCTTCCAACATCCACACATACACACACAGACATCATCGTAAAATATGGGTATTCATATTTTCAAATAAATATTAAAAACAACAATGATAAGCAATTAGATTAAGAAATTAAGAACCCAGAAATGGGTAATAATCTGTGGTTATATATTTATTTTTATTTACAATATTTAGACTCATTATTTTTCTTTTTTTAAAAAAAAAGCTATGTGGCTAATTGAAATTATTTATTTGTTTATTATTAAAATATAATTTTACAATATATTAACTTCCAATATATAAAAACATTGTTATGTGTAAACTAACCAAGAAATATATCCTACAGTGTATACCGCGCTCATGAATATTTGTTCCTAGAATTTGGTCTCATACATATATCGAATATTTCAACACTTTTTTTTGTTATACTATTTGACAGTTGTAAAAAAGGTGTGTATTTTTCCGATTGTTTGGGAGGCACTGTTCGGGTTGTTGTGCTGGTGGCTTCACCAAGTGAGTCACGCGGAGGCGTCCACCACCTCGCTGGAAATTTCCGAAATCGGACGCAGGATAACGATTTTTGAGTGCGCTGGTTCAGCCTGCGTCGAATCGCTCCACCAGTCCATTCTCCATCTCTCTTGCACTCGCCTACCCGCTCTTTGTTCTACACTCGCTATCTCACTCGCGCGCGGCAACTGTCTCCCTCTAATTCGCCCCGACGTTCGTTTGTTTGTGGTGGTTGTTGATTCGCTGTCTCACTCCCTCCGAATTTTCGAAACTGAAGCGAACGGTTGAAAAGTTCAAACAGCAATGTTCCATCTATTATAATTAACTGTCTTGTTTATAATTATTTCAAATAGAAATATCTGAGACTTGGATTTTGCAACTTTGTGCGTGACATTTTCCAAAAGCTTTGACGGGTTTGAAACGCTAAACTTACGGTTAGCACGTTCTCTTTGTCCTATTTTTACCGTAACGTTACTAACCCTAAAATAATATGAGCTTGGAATTAATAGCAGGTAAAAATCATTTAAAATTTAAAGTTTTATTGAAACATTATATGTGCATTACAAATCCAGTTTAAAGTAAAATTCAATCATAAAATTCAATAATCGTTAAAACTGAACTAATTTACATTTTTCAATTATCCAAAAGTTAATCCTATATATCCATCGAAGTTAATTATATGATTTTAACCATCATATATTTACTTTTGATTTTTGTTTTCCGTCACCTAAAGAGGTATTGTCTTTTATGGTCCTTAAACTTTACATGGAGGTCTTATTAGTTTTTCTGGGTATGCCAATCTGCTTTGTAAACAGATTTCGGTAATGATGATGACATATTTGTACCGTGCGGGCGTTTACCAGGCGTCACCTCACTCATTGCTGCCGTGGAGAGTGCACCACAGACCACAGGGGTCAATTTTGTGCCATTTAAAATTCGAAATATTTGATAGTAGGAATTGAATCCGGTACCCCAGATTTGCGATCAGACACTCAGGCACGCGACCAAGAGACCCCATAGCTGTATGTATTTATATTAATAAAAATTAAATGGCGGAAGGTTTTGTGTTGGTGGAGATTGGTACAACCGATGCCGAATACTATTTCTTTAAGCCCTTGTTATTCTTACTACATATTTTACGGTTATACTTTGGTTCACGAAAGATGATAATTCACGGTCACTTGTTCGAAGAACGAATACACAGCACTTTATACAGTAGTAGCTTAGCAACATTTCATGTTAGAAAGAGAAAGATTGTTTGACGTATGTCTATATAGTTTATGTTGTGTGACAGATATACGTAAATGGTGACATTACTTTCTAACACATTACAAATAATAATGACGTATGTCGTAGAGTTACAGATATATAATTATCTACTGCACTGCCCTCTGTCCTAATAGTTACCTAGTGACGTTGACATTTAAATCAAATTATTATTCCATGGTTTTTGTCAAATCTATGTTTTTGGGTTTTGCAAATACATAGGGTGAAGAGCATAAATCTTTGAGAAAGGCATTATTTAAAAAGAAACATAATTTTCAAATAAATTACACTTATTTTTTTCGGTTAAAATGTATCCTTAAATATTTCATGTTGCACCTTTATGTATACGAAATGTAGTGAAGTTATCTGCTAGTAATATAATACCATACGGTTAATAAATGACCTTGAATTGTTATCTTTCGTGAACCAAACTATACTTCATATTGCATCATAACACTTCATGATTACATCATTGTAATCAATGTTCTATATTTTGTCCTTTATTTTCCTTCTTTTATTTTTGTTTTCCTGTATTTTTTTCTTAAAATCATCCCTTACGTCAGCTGGTAACCGCTCAGCGCTAAACAATATCGCGTATCCGTGCGTCAGGGAATAAAACCGACTATGCAGTCAGCGCGTCTACGTCATCATCGACAACATTACGGGCGCTTGGCACCAGCACTAACTGGAAATACCGCAAACATTCATGTGAGAGAATGCGAGGATATCTTGGGGAAACCCATGAGTTCTTAGTAACACTCCAACATAACATGTTTACCATAATGCAATAGTGCTTTGGTAAAGTCACAAAAATTCATGTGGCCGGCGCATCAAGAAGTATTTTTTATAAATTGTTATTTCATACAGGGTGTTTGGCGTAAATCCGGCACCACGAATATTTCGTTTATTTTGAGAGATACAAAAAAATGTATATAATCAAAGTTAAACTAGACAAAGGGGCTCATAAGATGATCATAACAGAAATTTTGTATCACTTCCGGTTTTAGCGGAAATGGGTACAACTTTAAAACTAGCATATAGGGAATCGGTATTTTTTTTCATAATGTACATAAAATTTGCTTCACAATGATACCAAATTATTATAGTTTTACTTTCACTATTTCAAAATGGCAACCATCTATTCTCAAAATATGTATTAATAAAATTTCATACAAAATAAAACAGCAAGCTATGAAAACAATTTTATTATCTTATAACAAAAGAAATTAAAGAAAATTAGGCGTGAGGTATTATTTTTTTATTTTTTATGTTTACAACAATACCAAAACGGAAACAGTAAATGTGAAAAACCGCCGTTATTTTCTATACATTTTCTTATACGTAATAAAAACTCTTTCATTACATTTTCTAGGATATTCTCTTTAATTTCTCTAATAGTTATATTTATTTCTAAATTTTCCAAAGTAGTTGGTGGTGTTCGGTATACTTTTCTCCGAATATTAAAATCATATCAACCATTTCTTCATTTGTGTAATTCACTTGAGCCATAATTATTTAATTATTACAAGAAATTGTCACTATCAAAATGTAGGTAAATTCTTTTCTTTTGTTATAAGATAATAAAATTGTTTTCATAGCTTGCTATGTTTTATTTTGTATGGAATTATATTAATATGATAATTTTGTATCATTGTGAAGCTAATTTTATGTATATTCTGAAAAAAATATAAAAATACCGATTCCCTATGCTAGATTTAAAGTTGTACCCATTTCCGCTAAAACCGGAAGTGATACAAAATTTCTGCTATGATCATCTTATGAGCCCCTTTGTCTAGTTTAACTTTGCTTATTAACATTTTTTTGTATCTCTCAAAATAAACGAAATATTCGTGGTGCCGGACACTAAACACCCTATATATTATAATTGCACTTTGAACTTGATAATGACATCAGTCAATTTCCGTAATATTTTAACTGCTTAAAAAAAAATATGGGGTCGAGTGACTGTTTATGCTTTGATGAAACTTATTTCCAAAAATTATCCTTGTGGTGCTCTCACCACAAGTACAGTAATTTGTTTTAAAGATGTCCGATCAAGGTCACCTACGAATTATATGAATTAAGGTTTTAGCTCCGCCCATTCTGTAAAATTCAGTAGTGTAGTTTACGTAGTTTTTTTGGGGGTACTGTTATTTTATTATTATAAAAATATATGTTACACTACAAGCATTTAAAATTCAAAGCTAAGTCAACTAGTAAGTTTATTAATAAATGTGAAACCAAATTTGTGAAAAATAAGATACTTAAAAAATTATCTGAATTAATAAATAAACTTACGTTACAGCGAAAGTATTGTCAATAACAAGCATCGTTTTAAAGTGGAATGTCCTAACTTAGACAAAACAATATGATTTTTGAAAAACAAGCGTGTTATATCTATCCTTATCGCACCCGCTTGTAGACATTGCAAATGAGAAAAATAAATGTATATCAATTTGTTAATTCGTTCAGGATTGACCTTGATCGGACATCTTTAAAAAAAAAATACTGTATGTATTTTTTATACAATAAAAACGTGAGCCTTTTATAAAGTAAACGGATGAAAAAATGAAACGCTATGGCCTTTTTTAGACTCGCAAAATAAGGGAAGCGGGAGATAAAAGTATATTTTATTTTTATTATTGTATCACGCACGTTTATGTTGAAGGAATATACATATTTTAATATTTTTAAATATGCGTATAGTTAAGCAATAAAATAAGCACCCTTCCAGCGTTAGGAAAAACCAGAAACATAAAACATAAACTACCATGAAATCATATTCTAAGAAACGACAATATAACATTTTATTATTTATTTGGAAATAATAGCTTTTGTGTAAAATGTTGTTAAGGATTAACCAAATATTCCTCGTTATATCCATCAATGCCATCGTTATAAACAAGCAACATGTACAGATATATTTCCATTAGAAATTTGTTCTTAAATTTGGTCATTACAGTTTTTCGTCCATTAGCTAATTTTAAAATCATTTGTAATAAGCGAATTCAAATGTATGTTAATTTATAAGCTTTTAAAAATTATCTGTATTAAAAATTTCTTAAATACTATTATAATAATTGCCCACATTATGGAAAGATCTGATAAGTCTTGCAGTATTTCGTAAACCGGAAATGATACGTTACTTGAACTTGAAGGTTTTCGAATTTTTATAAAAAATTGGAAGTATCACATTTCTGTTCCACTTTTTATTATAACATGTACACACCATAAAAGAAATAAAACGAATACATTACTTCGTTTTTTACCCATTGCTGGGTATGCACATCCGCTTAACGGAGAAATCAGAAATTACGATGTTTTTGTACCGTAGAGGACGTTTACCCAACGCAAACGCGATTGTGGAAAGTTACCACGACTTATTACCCATTTCTAGGTGTGTCAGTATACTTTTATTCGTAGATTTATGTTTTTTTCATTTTTACCTCTCGCTAAGAGAGGTATTGGATTGATGCTAAAAATCGCATATCCAGATTTAATAAATAAGAACGTTTTAAGGTCCCTAGTATCCGATTATTACATTTTTACGATGATGTCTGTGTGTGTTTGTGTGTGTGTGTGTGTTAGGATGTTATAGATACGATTTCTCAAATTCTATAAGACTAAAGACCTATGTAACAACGGATTCCTCAATCTAACAGTAATGGAAAGAGTTGAATAGGTTCTGGTAACAATTGGACAACCGCAAGTGGTAGTTTATAAAAAGAAAATTTCTAAATATTATTTTTGAAAATTTATGTTACTACAAATAATAAAGATAATTAAATTCTCAATCTGATACTTTTAATTTCTTTATTATATCTCCTATAGGTTTAGAGATATACTATATAAATACGGAATAATCTGTTGTAATAAATCTCGCTTGTTTGTAATTGACAGATAATAGATTGTCAGTGTCAAAAATCTGCAGTTTTACTAACATTACTGGAAGATTTTTCTGGGAGGTACGAGTACATTTAATATATCTTATTGTATTAATTAAATGTGTACTTAAAATGATAACATGTTACCTTAAGAAATACCGCTAATACCGTCAATGAATTTGAAGAATTTTGAACATATTAGAAGAGTAGGACAAACTTACTCATAGAACGAAAGGCGAAATACAATTTCAATTATTTGTGTGTACAAGAAATGTTAAAATCGTTACTTATAGGGCGCGAGCGGTCATGTGACTTTGTTGGCCTTGGCAAGCAGATATGGGGATCCGTGTCAAAATGACGGCTAGTAGTTATTTACATCGATGTCAAAATTTCAAAATATTCTGATGGATAGAAAATCATGATGTTTTGAATGAAAAATTATACTTGACACCTATGTACATTATTACTAGCTGACACGGGTCCCCATATCTGCTTGCCAAGGCCAACAAAGTCACATGACTGCTCGCGCTCTATGCAGCATAAAATGAAAATGGTGAGAGGTATTGTGCTGGCCACAATAGAGCTTTTTTTGGCTGTGTGTATTAGGATTACTAAATGTATTAACTATGCCAGAGGTCCTAACAGCCTTTTTCTCAGATAAAGATTGAGATTACTCAACATGTTTGCCAGAGACCTCAACAATTATCAGACTTAAAGCTTGGAATTTATTTTTATTTATAATTTTTGAGTAGCACAAACGTGACCCCTGTGGTGCGCTCTCTATGACAGCTTTCAGAGACTGTGAGGTGACGCCTGGTAAACATCCTCCACAGTACAGCTACAGATACATTTAATATACAGTGTTTTTAATATGAAAATGGAAAAAAATCGTTACACATTTTATTATTTCTATGAAATATATGAAATAAGAATTTAAGTTCGTTCACGACAAAATTAAATAAATTTTTTAGTAGTACCTTCATTATTAAAGAATAATTAAATGCTTAACAACTTCCCCACAAATAAAAAACATTTTTGAAAGTTTTATCCATTTCATGCGCAATAAGCACTCACCACATTTATGGTTGAATCTTTTCATTTGAGCGATAAATAAAAAATAATTTTGAAAGTCCGGGAGATAATCGCAGCGGGCTAAGAAATGAAATAGTTGAGCGTCGCCCCCCACCCCTGTCAGAGATAGATGAAATACAGAGGGGGGGATGTTCATGCTTCATCCCCACCCCGCTACTTCAATTACTTGTTACAGGACTACGACTACACCCTACAGGACCTACTTTTATATCATTCATGTGTATCGTAGATAATAATATTTTATGTGCTCATGTATCATGGCTAACTGAGATTTTGATAATATTAAATTCTATTTGTACATATCTCCAAATTAATTGCTAAACAGATCTCAGTATGATAAAAATGTTTATCCTATGGTTGGATTAATTTTTAATTTTAATTGCAAAATGTCTATGTCCTTTGGGATTTCTTGGAGTCTTAAATTTTGTTATTTTTTATCACTTTTTTTCATAGATGAGTGCATTAAGTGTTATTAATTTTTATGCACTTTTAAAAAATGGAACAATTTTAAATGTCTAGTTTATAAATTTACAAAATTTATAATTTTACTTCTTACCGTCCTTTAAAAAACAAAAAGTCCTAGAATTCGAAATATTGTTTCAAAAACTATTGGCTTAAAAGCAACACATATCAGTATTTAAACAATGGTCAAACTGTTTCAATATTCTATAATTTATTACGAAAAAATTAATATTATTTATATTATTTATGTTTAATAATAATTTCTTCATGAATATAACGTATAAGTTTATATAAAAAAATCTCTTGTGGCCAGCACAATACCTCTCGCCACTTCCGTTTTTGGTTACATAAGTATAGGGCGCGAGCAGTCATGTGACATTGTTGGCCTTGTCAAGCAGATATGGGGACCCGTGTCAGAATGACAGTAATTATGTACATAGATGTCAAATGTCAGAATTTTTCATTAAAATTTCTAAATTTACGTAGTTAGTCACCATAGGAGATCTCGAGGAAAATAAACCACATGGAATTGGAAAATCACTAAATTTAGAATGAAAAATTATGATATTTGACATCTATGTACATAATTACTAGCTATCATTCTGACACGGGCCCCCATATCTGATTGTCAAGGCCAACAAAGTGTATACCTACACTCTACACCAAAAATTCTACTTATATCTATTCTTTGTATTTAGATTTTTTAATTTTAAATTCATTCTATGAAGAAATTTTGTCCGACTCTTCTAATTTTTCGAAATGTCTCTAATTTATTGTCGGGATTGACAGTATTTTTGAAGGGTATATATAATATACCTATAATTTTAAATATTTAACTATTAATACAATGAGAAATAATAAAATATATGTACTTCCCAAAGAATATATTCAGTAATGTCTCTGGATTTTTGACACTAACATTTATGTGTCATTTACAAACATTTTCATTTGGTTTCCATGACATTATTTGGGCTGTGCGATTTATTACAACAGATTATTATATAACTTATATTTCTTTATCTTTAAATCTATAAAAGATATAATAAAACTTCTTTAATTGTAACAAACAAAAAAATACTTGTGTATTGTAATTTTCATATAATTACAAAATTGACCACATTAGCATTGTGGTGCACTCTCCACAGCAACTATGAGTATACGTTACGAAACATCTGACAAATTACTTCGTCATTCAAAGAAAATATTGATTGATTACCTCACCCAGCACTGGGCAAAGAACGATGATATATTTATCTAATATAAGTTGATGTCTTTGCAAGAAAAATATCTATGTAATAATAAAACAAGAGTGAAATTTTGCTTTCATATTCCTTATTGACTTCATTGACATTCATAAAGTTTCTTTATCATTTGTTTTATGGGGGGCAGTACTCAAGTAGCTCAAGTGACAGGTTGTGCTTTGGACAGACACCTCAGGGACTCAAAATATATCTTGCCATATTGAAATTATTTTTATTTATTATACACAGTCACAGTACATGACAGTGTGTCCTTGAAAAGTTTGGAAGGGGGGCTAACTTTTGACAAATTAGGGTGTAGATGATTTTATTTGAAATGCTTTGTAATTTTACTCGTAAAGCTGAAATATCTAATTACAGAACTACAGCCAAAATTGAATAAAAAGAAGACGACAACTAAATCGATTACGCTGTTTAAATTTATACAAGATAGGTACACGTACATTACAAAAATGAACATTGGTTTTCATATTAAATGTAACATTTTGGATGTGTCCGATCGTGTTTCAGATGTTTCTCAATCGAATCCGATCAAATTCAATTATATAATTCGAATTATTATGCTGTTTGAAAATTAGAAATAATTTCTTAGTTTGTTGTTGGTTGGAAAGAGGGTTGGAATTAGTGGTGGGATCTGGATTCGAATAGTTTCGGTTTCGGATCCAAAAATATCCGGATATCCGGATAATTGAATGTTAAAATATCCGGATCTGAGTATCGGATCTTAGATTCGAATTATGGCCCGTAAAACGGTAGTTTAGCTCCCTTTTTAGCGAGCTCATCTGCTTTTTCATTGCCTAGAACTCCCTCATGCCCCGGTATCCACCACAAAGTGACGTGGTTATCTTTGGCCAGTTGTTGTAGGGTGTTCATGCAATTCCAGACTAGCTTTAACTCACAAGTGAAGACACTTAGTGCCTTTAAAGCAGCCCGACTGTCTGACAATATGTTGATTGTTGTTCCTTTGAGACCTTTGTTTCGGTTTATTTGAGCACAGCGATTTATTGCGTAGATCTCTGCTTGAAATATGGTGGATTCCTTTATTGATAACCTGGACCAAATACATCCACTCCAGTTTCTCCTGACTCTAGTTTTGAACCATCCCTAAACCAGGAAAGATACATAATTAATTTTACTTGCTTTGTAACGGCAGAAATTTGGTGGAAAATATCGAAAACCACCCCAAATATAGCCATGGAATTGAAATTGTTTGATATTTTACCTGTCAAGTTAGGTTAATATATTTTATTTACAATTATTATTGTAATTTGTCGATTCCTAATCTTTTAGAGGTTGGGAAATACGTCGTTCCTAACTGTAAAGACAATCTTTTGAGTTGGAAGGGACGTCTGGCATGGTTTACATGTTGAGTAATCTTAGCTACTCCGCTTAAATTTGTACTACGGATGATGAGAATTTAGTTCTCGAAATACGTATATAGCTTATTTTATAATTTTTAGGTTAAGGGGTAATTGTATTAGTTTTAGGAACAATTATCTATTAATTTAAATAAATATTTTTTCACTTTAACAAATTACAAATAATAATTAAAATAAATTAACCTAGCTTGACAGATGAATCGCTAACATTTGTTAATTTTTACCTCCCGCTACCCTTGGTAAGGGAGGTATAGGGATCGTGCTAAAAATCGCATATCGAGATTTTGGTAAATGACCACGTTTTAAGGTCCCTAGAATACAATTTTAACATTTTGACGATTATGTGTGTGTGTGTGTGTGTGTATGTGTGAGTGTGTGGATCCGCTTTACGCTATAATTCAAACATTATCATTCAGAAAAATTTTAAACCATGTATTTCTACCTTATTCTAATATAGAAAGAAGCCATTAGATTTTGGTGGTAATCGGATAACCGGAAATGGCAGTTTACTTGAAGCTCAAGATAGTTTTTCTTCAAAAAATACCTTTAAATGTAATTTTTTTCGGAACTTATGCTTTAAACACATTTCTGTGGTTACATAGTTCAGCTCAAATGTATGTAACTGACAGATAAATAAAGAAATAAATAAATATGTTATCATGGCATATTATCCATTGCTGGGTGTGCTAATCTGATTTATACACACATTTCGGTAATGATGATGACATATTTGTATTGTGCGGGCGTTTACCTCAAGGGTTAATTTTATGCCATTTAAAATTCGAATTATTTGGCGTTGATCGGGATCGAATCGGCACGCGGCAACGAGACCCCATAGGTAAATAGCGGGAGGTATAGTTGGAGGAAGAAATATTTGGAACTGACTTATGCAGGGTTTACAATCTTTTATGGACGGTTGGGTTTGTTTGTGGTCAGGACTCATAAATTATTCGAACTTGAAGGCATCAATTTTAGGGTAAGAAATGGGCCGTATTTAATAATGATGTTAGAAAAACTGTATTTTAAACCCATTGTTATTTGAATACAGATTTAAAAGTACATAATTAGGAAACATCTTATAATATTTTAATCTCTTTTTACTTTACAAATTGACGTTAGAAGAAAAACACTTAAAACGAATTATTATTTTAATACAGATTTAAAAGTACATCTTGAATGCAAATTTCGGGTACGGTCCAGGACAGAAAACTCTACCTGGCTCCGAGTACCATTACCGCAAAGTCCATAAAACTTTATAACGGCCAATTGGCAGAATCTATAATGAGTTCCAAATATATCTTCCTCCAACTATATTGTGTTGGTCACATCAGATTTTTAATTTCAATTCCATTACTATCGCTATTTTTAGCTTGATTTTAATTTTCATTTCTGCCGTTATAGAACATGCAAAATTAATTTTGTTTATTGATTCTGATGAAGAATTTTATTCTCTACAACATTTATTTGAAGCTTTTTTACCTAAAATAATTAGGAAAGCAGGCAATTACAAAAGTATGATTTCACATATTAAAGTCCTTTGTTCCGGTATTGTATGTTAAATTTAACATACAAGTAATTTAAAATATCCTTTGTATTATTATTTAAAACCCATCATAATCCACCCAAAATTCTTTCTTCCACCCTTCTATTAGTCTAGTTCGTGGTTGTACCGTTCCAACAATGCCACATTGCCATATGAAGTACCTATACAGGCAAGCATGCAGGGTGGCACAGTTCACCTGCACCATACTTATACACCTGCTGTACTAACCTGCAACCCGTGCCACGAAACGATGCCCGACACTGTGACAGGTTTAGCACCGATGCAGCTAGAGGGTCGCAAACTCACCTGCCGGCCACGTGGCACTGGCAAGGATAAAACGATGGAAATAGACGCAAATTATAATTGTGTGATTGACAGTCATAACGATTTTATTGTAACGCAAAACGAGAATTTAAAATAATATTTTTCTGCTACCCCAGCAACAATAATACGTAGTAAAACGTGCTTAACGACAAGGACAAAGAAATAACGAAATATTGTTTTGGTTTAACCAAATTCTTAAATATCACTACTAACATTTTTAATGTCAAGAATAACTAGTAGTTTTTTTTTAATCACAGCGGTTACCTTGAAGTTAGTTATGGTTACATGGTAACCGTGTGTTATTGATCAGAAGGTACCCCGGTTAGTTCTTACGATGAAACGACGAAACGCCTCCAAATTATGTTTACAGAGAAACCAAAATGTAAACACGGTAACTGATGTACCTCCTCATTCGCCCTTAAATGGTTTATTATTTGATTTTAGTCACAACAAATGATAATTTTTTTTAATCCTTTGTATTATGCACAAATTCCATATATAAACTTTCTTGCAAAAGATTCTATATTTCCAGTAAAATTATTTCATAAACAAACTATACAAATTGATTTTCTCATTCGTTAGGGGTCGCTTTTTTATCTTCTTCTTCCATTCATTTCTGTTTTGCGTATCGTACTCATTCAGTTCCTTTTCTCTCAAGTCTTCCGCGATACAGTCATTCCATCTTATCTTTGGTCTTCCTCTGTTTCGTCTACCTTCTATTACTAAGTTTTTCATTCCTCCAATATATTCTTCATCTCTCCTCATGACATGTTCAAAACAATGTAATCGTCTCTCTTGTATCTTTATAGAAACTTCTATCACTGTACTCATTTCCGTGTCTTCCCCAACATCCTCATCTCTGCCATATTCATTTTCTTTTCATTGACACTGACATCTGTCACTTAGAATTTTTTTTCATTTAGAAATTTCAATACCACGATTCCAAAAATTATATTTTTTTCGTATTCCTCAAGTTTAGATTTTGGTTATAATTGGTGAACCTGAATTAGCCTCATTTGAAGATTTAACAGTTAAATTTGATTTATTGACATTTAACGTTATTATAACTTAAAGAATATATTATTCTCTATACGATTTGATTACATTTTATACTTCATATTCAATAGATATACAGTTAAAAAAATTTAAAGAAATTAAATTTTATAAATCAGCCAGCTATGCTAAACATGGAAACTACTAATATATTCATATAATTCAAATTGACAGATGTCAGTATGATGATGATGTTGAAGTAGATGTTGGGGAAAACACCGAAAGATACGGTAAGAAAATAACTCTAGTATTACAAGTTTCTAGAAAGATACAAGAAATATGATTACATTGGTTTGAACATGTCATGAGGAGAATTGAAGAATTATATTGGAACAAGAATGAATAGTTTAGTAATAGGATGTTGAAGAAACAGAGGAAGACCAAAGATAAGATGGAAGGACTGTATTGCGGAAGACTTGAGAGAAAAGGAACTGAATGATAACGACACGCAAAAATAGCGACCCCTGACGAATGGGAAAAGTGAAAGAAGAAGAAGATGTTAGTTTGAATAGTTTTTTTATGAAATAATTTTACTGGAAATTTAGAATCTTTTGCAAGAAAAATTATGTATGGAATTTATACATTATACACAGGATTGACGGAAGGTATTGTGCTGGCCACAACAGATTTTTTGATGTAGATGTTGACCTTTAATAATAACTACCTAAATATTTATTTAACATCCTGTATAATCATTGCCGAAATCTGTATAAAACCCAGTATAGTGAAAAAAAATGGTGATAATAAATTTATTTATATTTACAGACTTTTAGACTTGTAAAATATAAAGATACAACATTTGATTATTCTATTTCTATTCGTTAAGATTATCTTGTATATAAGTCCAAGGTTCATTCTGAAACTAATGCAAAATATTAAACGAGGCATTTAAAAGTACAGAATGACTTTTCTAATTCAAATCTAACGTTTACATATGTCACAGTTAAAATTGAACACCATTGTCTATATACTTTATGTGAAACGAATATATACAATAAAATAATGTACCAACATTTTTTATGAACAAATTTTAAATTAAAATCTGTGACGATGTTTCAATTTGTGGTTTCAGAATATTTAATGGTGAAATAGAATGAAATATATTGGCATATCGGAAAAATCAATTAAGAAAAAATTCAAAACAAAAATAAAACTTCACTTTATCATTTGTATCATTTTTTTTCAAAATCTGCCATTTTTGTATAGTGTCAAATTTTTATAAAATGAGATGTATTTCTGTTCAAAATTTATTCATTTCTCGAGTCAAAAGTCACATTGGAGCTTTCATTCATTGTAGAGCCGACTGAAAGCAGAAAGCCCACCGAACGGATGTTAACCAATAACAACGAGAAAGCTTTCTACTGATCCAAACACGCTGCAAAAAACCAAAATTAATTCTTCGTTAGCGCGACAAGATGAAAACATTCCACCTAGAGGTTTCGCTAAAATTATCGCAAGGTAAGTGAAATGAAAATTTAATGTTTAAACAAAGAAATGCGCAAAAATAACGCCGAGAATATGTTTAGTCATTCCTTTATCAAATGTTTTTGAAAATGTCTAATCGTTACTGACAAACAAAGAGAAAATCAAGTTAAATTTAGACTTAAATATTTGTAGACCTACTCGTTACAGAAAATATAATTTTGAAAGTTTGGATTTTCAAATCTGAACATGAAAATTGTCAAGGTAATATTGTTGGTTAATCTAAAATTTTATCAGTATTTACCAAACGATTTCCAAAACTTTTTATCATTCTCATATACAAAATGGTAACAAATTTATACAGGCTGTACATTTTATTTTGTCCAAATTACGAAGTCTGTTAAATTAGTATTTTATATGACTATTTTAATGAGCATAAAAAATATGTTTTTCAACCAGTGGTTCATAAACTGTGGATACCAACTTTGTTATTTTAAATGAAACTACAGTAAAAATTTTGAAAGATGTCCGATCAAGGTCGTCTACGAATTGTATGAATTCAGATTTTTACTCCGCCCATTCTGACAAATTCAGTAGAGTCGTTTGCCTAGTTTTTATGAAGGTACATAAGGTACTACTGTTATTTTATTATTATAAAAATATATGGTACAATAAAAGCATTCAAAATTCAAAAATAAGAAGTGGTAAATTTATTAGCAAATGTAAAAGCAAATATGTCAAAAATAAGATAATGACACAATGTCAGTGTCAGTGATACTGACAGAAAATAACGTGATTCGTACGGCTATGAATCAAGGTAATGTATCTGAATTAATACATTAACTTACGTTACAACGAAAGTATTATCAACAACGAGCATCGTTTTAAAATGGAATGTCCTAACTTAGTCGAAACAATATTAATTTTTGAAAGACAAACGTGTTATATCCATCCTTATCGTACACGCTTAAAACCTTTGTAAAGGAGGGGGATAAATGTATGTCAATTTGTTAATTCGTTCATGATACCGATGACCTTGATCGGACATCTTTCAAAAAATTTACTGTATATTTTTTTATTTTCTTATTCGATACAGAATTTTGCAAATGAATGTGAAAAACAATTACTGTGAAACAAAAACACAACAAACAAATAAATTTACAAATACTACTCAAATTGTGCTCCATTTACATTAATACATAATTGTATTCTTCGAAACAAATTACTTTTTACTAATCTCAACGTCCGGCCATCAATATTATTTAAAACATTTTCAATACTGTTTTCTAGGCGCTGTAAATCTGGATATACATTATTATAAACATCCTTTAAGTAGCCCCATAAAAAAAATCTAATGGATTTAAATCCGGCGACCTGGCGGGCTAAGCAATAGGGTTAGCACCAATCCACTGATTCGGAAACATTTCATTTAATATTGCGTTACTCTTTGCGCATTGTGAGAAGGTGCACCGTTACAACATTTAGCTTATTTGCTAACGTGTCTCTTAAAAATTGCAAATACGGATCACCTGTGAGAGTACCTTCATACATATAAAAAAATATTTTATCTTTCAAAATAGCACACCAAATGTTAACACTAAATTTTCTTTGAAATCCTCTCACGCAAAATTATGGGGTTCTCAGTACTCCAGTAATGATTATTTCTTGCATTAAACATGCCATTATTTGAAAAATTTGATTCATCTATCCAGATAATAAATTTTAAAAACTCTCTTCCTCCATTTAACAACAAATGACATCTATATAAATATTTAATAATAGAATGAATATAGAGTTTTACAATTAACATTTTTGTTAAAATATCTACAATCAAATATACGTAGCTATCCATTTCTACAGTATCGTGTGTAGTTATCTGCCTCTACGAATTACAGAAATCAAATGTCATAACAGAGAATTACGTACGGCGGTGTACAAAAATATACCGCGCGACTACCCTTAATTTATGAACAAATCAAAGAACCCGAGTTTGCGCGTGTTCAAATCATCATATCTCTTCCACTGTGCGACTATTTGAGAACTTGGCTGGTCGATTGTATGCGCGCGCGTTCACAATGTGACCGGGACTTTGTTCCCGTCCTCGTCTGCGGTATACAAACGCTATAGCGATCTCTCTCGCCCGTGACGTCAGCCTTAGATGTGAAGGGACCGGGTACAAAAATAACTCCTATCGCTCAAATGTGTCATGGGGACCAGTGGATGGTCCGACGACTTGCTGTTTGTCGTTCTACCTACACTGTGGGAATGATAATGTTTTTGTGTTTATGAAATTATTTTTGTAAGGTCAAATAACAAGAATGAGTAACTCTTGGAATTGAGTTTGGTTTACAGTGACAATGACTATTAAAGATAATCAAATTGAAATTTTAAACTTCAACGATAGTTTTTTAGGATGAAAATAATTATTCGTTTTATATATACGGAATTAAAATCATGTTTGTTTTATAAATAATACTATACAGAAACTATAATTAATATATTGATTAATTGAATATAAATATAAAAGTATATTTAATATTGTAATGGGGTCTCGTGGCCGTGTGTTTGGTCGTGAATTTGGGGACCCGGGTTCGATCCCGACCGACGCCAAATATTACATCGCATTTTAATGGCACAAAAATTGATCCCTGTGGCGCACTCTCCACGCCACCAATGAGTGCCCGTGAGGTGACGCCTGGTAAACGTCCGCACGGTACAAATATTCTATCATTATCGATATGTGTATGAAGCAGATTGGCACACCCAGCAATGGATTTTTATTTATATAGTTCATAGTAAGTAATTTATCTACAAAGAATAACATTTTTAAAGTGTGTATTCGAGAATAATTTTTCTATTGTATTGAAATTTAATTATTAAAATATTCAAATCAAATTTTGTTGTCAATTTTAATACATTTTCATTGTATTACGATTATTTAAACTTGATTCATTTTTGATTTGTACAAATGTATTTAAAAATTTGTTATTCGATTAATAGATATTAAATAGACATCTTTTAAATAGTATTATATTTTAAATTTAATATAAAAACTACGCCGAGTAAAAAGTAAGAACCACGTATTTTATTCTATAAATATTTAACTCCACCAAATTTTTCTGTATAACAGTGTATATAGTGTAAAAAAGTCTCGTCCGCTCGACGATGAGTACACTGGTCCCCATGTCCTTGTCGTTTCACCGCGCGACTGCTGGCTGCCGCGCAGCAACGCAGAGCTGCGTGCGCAGTTTGGCCTTATCTCTCTCATGCTACAACAACAAGTATAGCTCCATCCCGTTCCCTCGATGGTTGTTTTATCGTCAGAACGTTGACGCGGGGCGGGCGAGGCCAGGCTTCGCTTTGTGTATTGAAAACTCCCGCGGCAAAAACCCCCTGTTGAACGAATGAAAACGGCGAACACAGCGCCGCCACATACGACCCTTCGTTATATTTTCATCTCTGTCTTTCGTTTGCTAGCTGGGTATATTTTTGAGGGTTATTTCTGCCTATTTTCCTAGTGGGTAAGTTTGGTACTAGATGCAGAATTTTTCGGCGGTCGGACGCAACAATGAAGAACATTGTTGACCATTTTTTCCCTTGATTTATACTTTTATAAAAACCGGTTTTGTATTTATACAAGTATTGATTTTGCTGCTAATTAGATGCCTGTATTTGCATTTACAAATATAATTCAATCATTAAAAATAAAAATGTATTTTGGTTGATTACAACAATATAAATTATCAATTGGACATTTTTATGGAAATTTTAATTTTGTTGATTTAACAGAACTATTGGTTGATTAGTAGCATAGGCATGTTTCATTTTATGCAACTTTCTGTAGTTTGTTCTTGTGTTTGCAACACTGCTACCTCTCCTCACGTAAAGTTACCGTTCGTTTCGTCTCGTTTCATTTACTCTCTTGGTGTGTCTCCTCTCTTCGCTTTATACCTCATCTCCACTTATTATCCCGCTCTCTTGTTTGCGTCGAGATGAGAGAGGATTCAGGAGAGTTTTCTGGCGCCAAATTATGTTAAAACTGCGCATAGTTTTTTTCTGTTTCTGGAAAATACATTTTCCTTCTTTGTCGTTTCCGAAACGAGGCAGAAACGCCTTGCGAGTTGCGAGCGATGATTTTAATGGGATTGAAAATATTGTATTCTGTTTGGAGGTAAAAATAGACAATGAATTGTGAGATTTTTTTGAAAATTTGCTAGATATAACAAAGACGGTTTAAAATAAGCGAAATGGCGATTTTATTACAAATCGTATAACGATTTTTATGTTCGATGTCGTTTCTTCGCATCTTTGCCCCGAATCAGGCCCGTTTCGGGAAAAAAACTGCTAACGTTGCTCGAACAGTTACAATTTAATTTTGTGGAAAAACGACTTTTGATAACGCAAAGAGAAAAAAGTGACAATCACAGGGACGATACCTCTCACGTTCGAAACAAATGAATATAGCAACGTTGAACAGATATCCACATGCAGTATGCGGTGTTGTGTATTATTTTTAGTCGTATTGGTATAATTTTCTACGAAAATGCTGAGTAGGCATGCGCAAGCCTTATGACGTCATGTTTTCGAAAGTACTAGTCAAGCGATGAGGCGGCATATGCGTATGTATGTGTCCATTTTTGTATGTGTGCATGTGTGTTTGTTTGTAGCTCGCTACGGAGAAATACGATGAATATAATCTCTCAAACTTGCTTTCTTACTTTGTTTTTTACTTGCAAAAAAATAAACAATCAGAGCTTGGCAAAGCTTCATTAATTATTAAGATATATTTGCTGAAAATCAATACTTTATAATAACATTTTATAAATATTTTAGACCTATTCATGTTGTAATTATTTTCCAAACCTGGAAAACGTCATTAAATATTTACAAAAATTATCGATCGCTACAGATTCAGAAAATTAATTTTAAATCGTTGGAAACATAATCAGGTCTTGAAATAAATAGAACACCGTTTGGTTGGCGTGTTTATATATTTATTGTAAAGTGAACATTAACAACGGCAACGGGTCAGTTTGAACAACGTTTCAACACACGGCCGACGACTTGAAATTGGTCGAAAGTAGGTTTTGGAGCCGCCGACGCAATCACACTGCTATCTGGCGGACAAAGTACGAACACGTTATCGACGAGGAGTGCGGACTGCGCGTCCTCTGATCGTCATCGCCGCCAGCCAGGCTAAATATACTTTTCCTTAACTTCATTCCATTTTTGAACATTTATTCCTTAGTCTTTCATTCATTATTAACCATAAAGTAGTTGCAAATTTTGTCTATGCTCTAATATTTATTTCAGAGACAAACTAAAATGCTAAAGGTCATCACTTGATCTCTGTTTTGTTTTTCTGTTCCTGTTTTCCTGGTAAATAACCATATTTCACTGCGAATGTAGTTCACATTGTTGACATTGTGATAGTTAGGAAAAAGGGATAGTTTTAAAAACAAAAAAATTCGTTGAATGTGGCTGAGACGTTACCCAATGTTATTGATATCGTTATCACTGCATTCTCGAAGACTTAGATAACGCGATTTCTGAACGCGCATTTTGTTATTTGCAAATCCGGGAAGGCAAAGCGAAACGAAAAAAACCGTATCTTGAAATGGTTTTATTTGCACGCCCGATACAAATACTTGTACGTATAATGTGTTATTTATAAAACCAGTGGTTGTGCGCGCGCGCGTCTACAAGGCTACGAGCCACGTTTTACCCATTCGACTCTTGCTGTTCTCCTATCTACTCAGCGGCCAAATTAGTATAATTATGAACGTACCTACCTATTGCTTGTATTCTACCAAGCCACATCCTCCATTTCACATTCAATATCAAAAATATACCCGTTCTAGAAAAAAACATAAGATTTTATAGAAAATATTGAATTTTGGCGGGCGAATTTAGGCGGGAAATTTAAATTATTTGAAAGTAGCGCGCGCATACAGCGCTTGTCAGCGGATCGATGGGAAACGAATAGGATTTGATCGTAACACAACGACGACGGCAACATAACGCTAACATGGAACATAGCTTGGTGCTCGTAGTCGCAGTTGTGGAGCCAGTTTAATGTCGGCGAGCTGTGGAGACGGCTGCGGGACCGACAGCCTCGCCTCGCTTGCCGTGACACAGGAAAGAGAAGGACAGACGTACCAGCTTGGCATCTGCTGGTAAACTTGTTTTCTTCGTAAAACTTGTATCCAATCGTCGCTCACTAAGAATGTTAGGCGCTGCGCTGTACGCAACGTATAATACTTCTATGTGCTCACCATCATCATCGTCGTAAACAATAAGAATATTTTACATTTCGTATCATGGGCTCTTTATAACACATCCGTTCTCTTCATTTCTACTTTTCGTTTATTTTACGTTTATAAAAACTAAAAAAAGTACAACTTAGAAAGATAAAAGAACTTAAACATTTTTAATTCTGCCTGAAGTATTTTGAAGTTCATTCACCTAAGGAAGAACGGTAGAACATATTAATTTATGATTTTATATTCATTTAAATAATAAATATAACTGAAGATATCGATCCGTTTAATAATTCGATGAAAAACAATGGTTCTAAATAAATGATTCAGCAGCAGAACGAGTGGAAATATTTCATTATAAGTTTTGGAAAAAATCCTGTTTGATTAGTGTATCGATAGAAAATAAATCGAAGACACTGATGCAGTGCTGCCCTCTTGTCCGTCGGCGCAGTGAATTATTCACATGACAAACACGACGACCGACGGACACATGCGCGCCTAATTATCAGTGAAGAAGAAGCGATCAGCAAGCGTGAAGGCAACATCAACATGGGGTATCGCTGGAGATGTGACCCACGTTGCACAATAGCGGTATGAATGCCCGCAGCCACCGTCTCCGCGGCCCGAATGGCATTTCCTGTAAAATAAAAACTAAAATACGAAAGGCGATTTGAGCTACCAACAGTGAGTTAGCTCGCTGGGAATTAGTAGAGCGCTAGGCTAATGTTCTTGAATACGGCTGCGCCACTTTCCGTTCGTTAGAAATTAGAATGGCTGTAGGTAAAAACCCAACCAACTGAAGATATTTTTCACGTGTTTTACGTATATACGTGCGCGCAAATTTTGATTATATTATTTCCATTATTAAGCCTGAAATACAGGGTTGAAGTTTCGAAATTATCCATTCCATGGTTATATGTAACTAGCGAAGCAGCTCGCCTGGGTAGTGAACGCAATTAACTTTGTTCGACGGCGCGTAGCCTTCATGAATTCGCTGGCCGACTGTAACGGAGAAATAGACAGGAGGGTCGACGTTGCAGCTTTCCGTGAAAGCAGTACAGTGTAGCCTAGCTACTCATACTGAAATGGTGACGTCAGGCGACAGAGATAGACTGATGCGGGCACAGCCGCTTCTCTCCTATGCTCCCGAGCGAGACGGCAACAAAAGAAACTTATTACAGTAGGGAGAGCGAGCGAGCGAACCCAACCTAACCACAGGCGGGCCTGTGCTCGAGGAACACCGAATACCGGAATAGAAAGAGAAGGAGAATCGGTTTTATGCATTGGATCGATTCGAGCACAGGCTCGCCTGCAATCCACTGACTCACTGTAAATTGATAATGGTTGTGGAGTGAGGACTAAGCGGGCGACGGCGGGCGGAGGGACACACACACATACACAGAGCCAGGTTATCATCGCTCTGTCCACGTTGTCTCACGGTGCGGCGTTTTCGAAACTTCCCGCCGCGTTATTGCACCCATGAAGCCGCTTTCCAACGCTGCACACACACAACACAGTTCCATTGCTCCAAGCCACAACTGTTCGCATACTTTAAAATACGTTAATTTAGCTTGCAGCTAAATGTGTTTGTGTACCAGTTTAGTTTTTTCGCTGACGAATTCTTTTAAATTTCTTTTCCATTCGGGAAGAACGGTCGTTTTGCAAAATTAAAAACCCCTCCTAATCCGTGATTGTTAGAGAAATCAATAATATAAGACGGGTCGGGCTCCTGCGCACTGTAGGACTCATCGGGCGCTCCACCGAGCTCTGCTGCTGCTCCTGCAGGCGTCGCATTTTCGGCTGCCGATTTTCACTTGTTCCCCGTCGCTCGATGCAAGACTTTTTATTATTTGTTATTTTTTATGAGCAAATGTTTTTCATAAAAGAATAGACGTCTGTCATGTCCGAATTACATATTTTTTTCTCTCGCTTCTCGAGCTTGCCCTCTCTGTCTGTATGTAGGATTTATAACCAGGTCCGTGTGTACCTTATCGGGTGGGAGACCGATAACCAATGGCAGCGATAGCTGTACCGTACAGGCCTTGGGATTGGTTGTTGGATAAAGAGAGCATCAGATGGCCGACTTTGTTGTAGGTGGCTATGATTGGCGGTGCGTTTTTGACTGTCCGAATTTTTATGAACATCGGCCGGACCTCATCTCGACGCGAGCGAAGAGCGACGCTGCGTAATTTATGCATTTGCCGGCCTTACATAACACTAGCCCCAAACGCGGTACGCGGCTATTTTGACTGCACACGCCACCGACGTCGGTGCTCCGTGGCTCTTGCAACCTCTGCCGTCGTTGCGTCGCTTACGTTGCGACTTTGTGGACCACATTGGATTTATGTCACTTGTACAAAAGGTTCAAACTCCCGTGCTCTCTCACTAATTTCACATTTTTAGCATCAGACTATCTGGAGCCCTTCAACTCTGAACACAAATGTGTACATTTAAAAATATCTTATATGTTTCGCATAACTCATTCTTGATTCCTAAAAGGACAAATAAAACTTTATATAATTGACAACGTTAATAAAGTTTTTGTCTGCGAATATAATAAATTTCGCTACAAAGTTGTGAGGACTATAAAAATGTTAGTATGGCTGCGAGTAAAATAAATTCTCATGGCAATAAAGGTTTCCTACAATGTTGCAGTAGAATCTGGCCAAACCAGTGTGTTTGTAACAAAGTGGCTGCATTTGAAATCTCGCGCGTAGTTTAGAAATAAAACGCTGTCATTTGTTTTTGAACATAGCGCGCTCTAAAGTTACTGGGAATACTTGGAGGTTCCATAACCTAACCTTTGCTGCTGGCCTACGTGCTGCGAGGCAGTATACGCTCGCTATGAAATGCAGGTGGGCCGAATACAGTCGAACATTGCCGAGCGCGTACGATCTCGCAGACCGGTCCCGAGTGGAACACTGAAAATTCTCGACGAGCGGTGCTTCAACAGACCGTGTTGTACCGCGTATCGTGACGCTAGTGGTTCTACATCGGTGTGTATGTGACGACTCGTGTGTTTCGAGTTGAACTAAACTTAACCGCTATTTGTATGAAGTATTACAACAATCCTGTGACTAGTGTGGAAACTTTTCTCTGTGACATGTTGCTCTACGCAACAATGCTATTCCGTGGCGCCAACTAACAATGTGGTTTGAACCTCAGGTGAGTTTCAATAATTAGTTGCGAAACCTTTGTAATGCGTACATTTCCCGTTATTTCGTTATTCCGTAAAAACATACAACTATTTGTTGTTCTAACATTATTTTGATTAGTTGACAGTTGTATATGAAAGCTGTAGAATGCCAGTTTCGTTGAATTTGATGTATTAGACGTTCGTGAAACGTAGAGTGCTGTGGAATCAGTTTGGTTTTGCGATGCGTTTCTGTCAAAAAAGCATGTTCGCGGGCGTCCACGTGACAACTGTCAAACACGATCTAGTTACCTATGCTATCTCGGCATGTGTTTTGTTTTGAAACAAGCGGGATCGCAGTGCATTGAAATGGTTTTATGTGCGGTGGACCAGTGGAGTAGTGCGGGTGACCGGCGCATTGTAGATGCGCGAAAGTCGCGGCATAACTTGCCTGGGCGATTGGACATTAGTCTTGTGCTGGAAGGACGTGGGGGGGCGCAAGGGGTATGAGGCAGGGGACGGGGCGCCAGTCTACCACGGTTCGACTATCTTTCTCTTTTCGACCAAAGCTACCTAAGGCATATTCGCATCTTTCTTTCGCACACTGTTTACGATGATATCTTGGCGTAAGGGCTCGCCTACTTCTCATGCTTTCATTTTTCCCTTTTACGCAAAATTTTTAATTTTTTGTCTTATGTGCCTTTTATTATTAATGAATATTTTTAATCTTTTTAACGCATCTTTTATTGTATATTTTCAACGGCTAGATATCTTGCGAATTCGAGCTTAAGATAACCTGATATCTTATCATATTTTTGAAAGATAATGGCCTATTTATTAACAATGACGAACACTATTGTTTTACCTGAGATAAAGGATAATTTTCCATTGCGCAAAATTATATCCTTAAATCATGTTTCAACATTATTTTGATATAAATATACTTAATAACAATGTTATTTTAAAATTTTAATAGCATAACAAACCTTATGTAATATTTATAATTAAATTTTCATTTTCATTCCACGTGAATTCCATTGAATCTTAAGATATATGCATTTCAAACTTATCGCATTGCATAAGTAGCAGCAATATTGATAACAATATCAAATCGTATCATTTCGAAAAATATTGCACAGAGGAAACGCAACAATGAGATAAATGTGTTAATAATTAACAGTTGCTACATCATTGTTGGAGTGTGATTATTTGGCATTTTGAGCAAGAGTTGATAGTCAAATTTGAAACTTATTTATCAGTTGCGATTCGTGCTGAGTCGCGTTGCCCTGGCCTGCTTTCTACGGCAGTGGTGAATCAGCCTTCACTGTAGATTGTTTCTGTATGAGCGTGCGCAGTATTTGCGCGCGAAATTCAAACGTAGATTGAAACAATCACAATTTTAATAATGTTGTTAATATTTGTAAAAAGTTAATAATACATTTATTGCAATAATGTTAGTACAGAACATGGTTTTCTTTGAATAATAGATAACTTTTTGTGGTAAATATATTTTGCGGTTTAACCTATTTTTTATCTGTCACTAATAGCATAGTATACGTAAATAAATATAGTTAACTGTTAAATATAGATTACATGTTTATATTTATTGTATGTACGAACCATACTTTTATAACAATAATTTTGAAATAATTTTGTGGTGTGACCAAAATTAGATACAGAAAATGACATAACAAATATAGATAAATAATTAGAAACATATTTTACAACTAATGTAACACAGATATGTTAATTACTTGAAAATATAACGTACACATTGAGGACAAATATAATTTTTGGTTAGTAATACTTTTAAATAAACTAATGGTAACATAAACTCAAAAAAATTCCATCCCTGAGCTACCGAATCAATCATAATTTAATTACATAAATTAAATCTATCCATATTTGCTGGGTGGTAGGTTCAAATCCCGGTTGGGGTCAGCATGTATCGCTGATTGTTGTACAGTAGCGATCGCTACACGGTAGATCAACTTTGGCGCAGTCGCAATAGGTAGTTGTTTGTTACGTTGCTATGACAACCATTGCCGGTGGGCGTAACCAAACGATTTGCGAGTGTGTGTGTGTGCATGCCTTTACATACACTAATACATGAACACAACACAGTATAGTAGATGTTATTGGAATAAAGTAGGTCCAAATTGAAATTGTTAGATTTAAGATATGGGGAGAAAATTAGACACAACATTTAAAACTTATTAAGAAATATTGCAATATTGCTCATAATTTTCTTTGTGTGAAGATTGATTTTTTCATAAATGAAAACACTGGCTCGTACTGTTATCGATTATGTTCATTTTAAATATTTTTTCTGCAGAAATTTAACTTTTGTTGTACAGAAATATTTGAAAATATTTAACATTTATTCATAGTGAATAATAAATTTAAAGAGGCTATTTTCCCATACAGTATGTACGAATAATATTTAGGTTCAGTTCGATTAGATTAGGTTAAGTTAGATTATACTCTATTTTTAAATTAGGAGGAATAAACACGCGTGATGTTTACACCACAAAAAAATCTCAACTGTATTTATGATACTGGTCTGAAATAGGAAATATATAAAAAGTTTATTTGTGTTTGGAAGCAAATATGGCTTTCTTCTAGCGATTCTAGCCAATCAGAAGCGTACCTAAGTTGTACTACAATTTTTTAAAATTTATTCCTCTTAGTTTCCAAAATATACTATAGTTTAGTTTAAGAATACTTGGATTTAAAGAAAGAATTGTTGATTTTAAATATTTTAAATGATGAGTAATGTTATTAAAATTCTTTCTTTAAGTTGCTGTGTACTAGTATAATCAATTATTCGAACATACTTTATGTGCAAATATCTTTTCCATATTTAAAAATATTTATAATAATAATAAAAACAAATTTGATGGAGAAATATTTAAAATTGCAAAAAAATTAAAAAACTGTACAAAAAAACCTCACAATTTTTGCCAGAAAAATCGTAATAAATAATAATAAATCGTTTATTCTCATAATTGAATCATTCCAATTTTTTTTTCTTGGAAATAAGAATTTGAGTGCAAACGCGGCTTAAAAATTGTACATAATAAGCGAGATATGAATGTTTAAAGTCCAAAAATTGACGTATGACGTAGCTTGTCTCTACCAGTGATCGGCAAACTGTATTCTACAGAGTTCAAATATTTCATGTTCGCATAGCTGAAATAAATAATTTTGTAATATTTATACATACAGTATGTATGCAATTGGCCATTTATACATACAGTATGGACGTGCAACTTTTATAAAAACAGCTGACAGAAACGAAACCTAACGCACAGAACTCGAATTTAGGTAGTCAGTGAAGCAGGTTGCCCACCCACACAGGTATCGTTTATAAAAGGTCCATGGGCAATTTGAGATTAAATGGGCATGTTACTGAGCCTTTTGGGTTTCACTGTCTTTTTAAAATCACTGTCTACCTAAATCTGAGTTCTGTGCGTTAGGTATCGTATCTCTCAGTTTTTATAAAAGTTGCACGCCCATACTGTATGTATAAATAGCCAATTGCCTGTACATACTCTATGTAATAGCCACATCCTAAATAAAATGCATTTTTTCCTAATAAATTCTAGAACATTGGAACAGTTTGACCATTGACAATATTGTTTGTCAATTGATGGTTTCACGGTGGGCGGAAGTAGAAGACGCGCGAGTATCACTTTTAAAATCAGGCAACCAATCAAATTGCTTAGGATATGAAACAAATTTCTTTCATAATACTCATATTTGTATTCGTATCCCTTTAATACATTGGTTGTTCTTACATTAACCCACAAATATATTCAAATAAACTGCAACTCAGTCTTTGTGCAATACTTTTCACATATGATAGAAAGAAACTTGCTATACACATTCATGCATATACACCACGTCGCATTCTTTAATGGTTTGTTCTATCGAATACTCCCGGAACACTTCCTATACTCTCTATTTACATATGCAGTGCAGTGCATATGTGTGTGTATGTCTATGAGTATGTAAACTGTGTTTGTGTGTGTTTGAAGCGCCAACCACCCCTTACCCCACTCGCCTTAGCGGTTAGAATGAAATGACACGCGGTTCATTCATCGACTGGCATGACTACAAGACGGATTGTACACTATATGGAGATTCACAAACTTATATTTGAGGTTAGATAAGTTAGCGTCAATTGGCGAATGTAAAACGGTAAAAAATAGAGACGAAATGAACGGAGAACAATGTATTAAACATAGAAATGATATTGGGAATTTTATCATGCTTTTAACTAATTAGTCGATACATTAAGACAGTTCAGCAAACTATTTTCACATTGTTTGCAGGGTTGCGATTGAGCAAATTTCTATTGTACCAACAGTTTAACACAAATTGTACTAAAATCACTAACTCTGTACTAAAAAAATCCCGCCACATATTTAAAATAATCATAATTATACCAATAGGTACTTTCAAATATTTTTATTGATAAACTAACAAATAAAAAACAAAAAATAAACATAAATACATTTTTGTGCAATCACTCGCGAACTAAACATTTCGCAGACGCAATACATTCCGCGAAATCCAATTTCGCAGCCGTTGATATGGTTACGGCGACGAAATTGAGCCCTTCCGACATTACCTATTACTTTAAATAAATTGTACTAAACTTAGAAAAGAGGTACTGACGTACTAGAAAATTGATAATTGTACTAAATTTAGTACAATTGTGCTGACTATCGCATCGCTGATTGTTTGACATAATTTGTATAATTTTTTAACGTATAAAAAAAATATTTTAGGGAATTTATGTTGTTGGTATTACTGTGCACACAATACGCAGGTCTTTTATTTCAAGTAAGAAAATAGCGGTAGTTTAAATAGGAAAATAAATTATGCCCTTTGGTTAGTTGGAGGAAGAAATATTTGGAACTCATTATAGATTCTGCCAATTGGTCCTTATAAAGTTTTATGGACTTTGCGGTAATGCTACTCGGAGCCAGGTAGAGTTTTCTGTCCTGGACCGTAACCAAAATTTGCATTGAAGATGTACTTTTAAATCTGTATTAAAATAATAATTCGTTTTATGTGTATTTCTTCTAACATCAATTTGTAAAGTAAAAAGAGATTAAAATATTATAAGATGTTTCCTAATTATGTACTTTTAAATCTGTATTCAAATAACAATGCGTTTAAAATACACTTTTTCTAACATCATTATTAAATTTCTTACCCTAAAATTGATGCCTTCAAGTTCGAATAATTTATGAATCCTGACCACAAACAAACCCAACCGCCCATAAAAGATTGTAAACCCTGCATAAGTCAGTTCCAAATATTTCTTCCTCCAACTATGGTCAGAATGCACACAGAGTTCACAAAAGCGAAAAAATAATTCACTTGTTACCAAATAAAATCGGCAGAATTCAGTGTTATTATTTCACCATTTCAACTTCTTTTTAATATTGAAGTATGGTACATTTTTACGAATTTAAATTATTTATTTAATGCGTGTGAAAACGGTCGGCTCTCAAGCGCCATCTGTTTTCTGAAATGAAGTATGGTATAAAACTTGGATGAAAATAATAGTGCGTCTATACTTCATTTCACGTAACAAATAGCGTTGGTTTGGATAAGGATATAAGTTCTGCCATTTGATTGGTCAGAATGCAAACCTAGTTCACAAAAAAATATATCACCTCTCAGTTGTTAATTATCAAATAAAATCTACAGAATGAATAGGCCTATTCTGCAAAACATTCTACTTAATGATAATCGTTATTTTCGTATCCGTATTCTGTAACTTATTTTAAAAAATAAGAACTTTGGGTTCAAGTTAAGCTCGCATTACTAGTTGCACCATATAATATAATCTTATTTCGATATATTCTGAGAAATGCACTATACCTATACATAAACTATTTTAGTATTTAATACATATAGTAATGAAAATTTAGATTGTATAGCTATTATTGGATTTAGAGACTATGCCAACTTTATACATATATGTATGTATGTATACGTCCCATGGCGACCAAATATAAATAAATACTGACATACTGATATTCAAATTCAGCAAAATGTAGAAAAAAATATTTTAAAATTCGATTTAAGTAACTCATTTATAGATTTTGTGATCAGAACAAGAAAAAAAAGTTCTGCAATAATATCGACATATCAGTCAAAATATTTTGATACTTTTACTCATTTAATTACACTATTTCTGGTACATCAAACAAGTTGAACTTTCCATTTCAACCACAATTACAATTTTATCGCACTTTTATCTACCATTTCTACATCATTAAACTAGTCATTTTTTTTTTTAAATCTTGATCTAGGGATGGTCATATTTTACAGACACAAAATTAATATAATCGTATTCTAAATGAATGATGAAATATTGTACCCTCCTTTGTCCAATAACTGTAATACATATACGAGAATATAATTCCTTAGTCACGTGACATGTTTTCTCCCAATCAACATTCAGAATCTCCCTAGTTACATGTCTATCACAGCGATGATAAAAAACAAAGAAATTATCACCGTATTTATAGTGGTTACTAAAGGGATTTGTTTTCTTTATTTACGACATTGACAGTTAATTTTGAGTATAAAATAAGTAATAACAATAATTCAAACTCCGATATATTAAATAAAACTCGTAAGTACCATGTTTTAATACATTATGAATATGTATATCAAAAGTTAGGTTAACATAATGTGTTACAAAAATTCATTATATTCTCTCATTAAATATAAGCTCGCGATATCATTAATAATCGAAGATATTGCTCGTGAAACCGAAGCAGCACATTTCACTCGTCCTTCGAGAATACGTATGAGTATAATGCTGTTTCACTTCACTCATTTTTTGTCCCCAAACCTTTGTAGAATCTGCAAGACTCTTTTTAACAGTCGAATTACCATAAATCGAATCTTCATTGTCAACAAACAAAAACGAGATTTTGAAACAAAATTTTAGGTGAAACTTGTTGCAGATCTAGAAAAATTCGACTTATACTCGTACAAGTTGGAGTGATGTAATAATAATAATAATTTTTCATTCGTTCTGCAATTAATATAACCACAGTATACATAGACAAAAAGTGGTATAATTATGAAAATTTGTTTAACCATAGTATTACGCGCAATACTGTTCATGTTTCATGTCTTATTGTCCTATCCTCGTCGGTAAAATTTCACGAGTCGTGTGAAATTCGGCTCGTCACACACGCTCGCTTACCGAGTGAAACTCACTACAATGCCCCGAGCTCATGAGAACCAAAAACACCAAGTCGGCTCAGCTCACCTGTACAGAGTAGAGACTACACATACGTATACGTATATACTGGACAACCTGCTCATTGTCTGAGGATTCGTTCTCAGGACTTCATATGAATTGCAGATGTTGATTTTTCACTATCTGAGGAAGTGAAATTTTATCTATAATTAAACTTGAATTTTTATTATTTTATTATGTTATTGTAGTTATTTGATTATGTAAAACATGGAAAATAATGAAAAGTGTTATTGAGTAAGGGTTTTTGAAATTTTTAATTAGTTTTATTATACAATAGACGTAGTCACTTACTCGAAATAATACTGTAATTTGGATGGAGAGGTAATTCAGTTTTTTACCTTCCGTCACCACTAGGTAAGGAAGGTATTGTCTTTGGTCAAAAAAAATGGTGTGTGTGTGTGTGTGACTATAATTTTGGCCGCGATATCTCTAATACTAGAATTCCGAAAATTACAATTTTTACGTATTACTTTTCCTTACATCCATATATGCAGACTTGATTAGATTTTGGTTATAATTGGTCAACCGGAAGTACCCTCATTTGAAGATTTTAACAGTTTTTCTTGAAAAAACGCTTTTAAATATTATTTTTTGACATTCAATATTATTATAGATATTAAAGAATATTCTTAACTTTTTAGAGTCCCTACAAAACGATTTTACTATTTTACGATGATGTATGTATGCGTGTGTGTGTATGTATGTGTGTGTGTAACTAATTTCGGCCGCGATATCTCCAATACTAGAATTCCAAAAATTAGAATTTTTATGTATTCTTCTTCCGTACATCCATATGCAGACAGTTTTTCTTGAAAAAAACGCTGCTAAATATTATTTTTTGTCAATTTAATGTTATTATAAATATTAAGGAATATTCTTATCTAGAAGAATTGATTGCATTTTATACTTCATATTCAATGGATATAGAATTATAAAGAAATTAAATTTTATAAATCAAGCAGCTATGCTATAACCATGGAAACAGCTATTATATTAAGAAAATTCTGACAGATGTCAGTATCAATAAAAAGAAAATTAATGTGGCAGAGATGAAGATGTTGAGATAGATGTTGGGGAAGACGCACGGAAAGATAGGATAAGTAATGAAAGAATAAGGAAAATGGCTGGAATGATAGATGTTTCTAGAAAGATACATTGGTTTGAACATAATATTAGGAGAGATGAAGAATATATTGGAAGTAATAGAAGGTTGAAGAAATAGAGGAAGACCAAAGATATGATGGAAGGATTGTATTGCATAAAACTTGAAAGAAAATAAACTGAATGAGGACGACACGCAAAACAGAAATGAGTGGAAGAAGAAAATAAAAAATAGCGACCCCTAACGAATTATAATCACTAAAGAAGAAGATGTCAGTGTCAAGTGCAATTGTAAAGTTTGTTTATGAAATAATTTTACTGGAAATATACGATCTTTTGCAAGAAAATTTATGTATGGAATTTGTACATAATACACAGGATTGACGGTAGGTAATGTGCTGGCCACATCAGTACCCTGCAAGTAGCCCCATTGTAATATGAAAACGCTTCTAATGAAAAACTCTTTTGTGTTTTGCGGTTGAATTTTTACTGGTTGTCTTTTGGGAGAAAAATGGGTGGTATCATGAAAAAATCGTGTTAGGGGTAGTTAAAAGAGTGTTAAATCCTTGCGGTGAGCTACAACCCCATAATCATTGTTTGGTCGTAAAAGTGGCAATTTTTAAAAGTTAGTGCTATAAATATTTTGGGCTAGTGGAACATCGGGTACAACACGGTTTATTGACTGGTCTATTGTCACAACCGCCCTGTAAATTATTGCGTTACAATCCTGGTTTTATTGGACAAACCCTCTGTTGACAAACAAATTGCTCCGTTACTTTTCCAACGAAATAAATAGATACTTTTATTGCTATTAAAGGGCCTCTCGTGAATGAGTAGACAATGACTTTTTTTTAAGTTACACTCATTATAAATCACCCTATATTTATTTATTACTATTACAAAACAATAAAAAGTGAAATTACTATTTAATGTTGAATAAACGTTATAATAATAAGATTCTCTCTTAGTTCTAGTCTGTTGTAAGTTGTGTGGAAGTTGCGTGTTTATTATTAAAAATACGTTGTGGCATTGGCAACACAGCCTTCGGCGGAAATTTGGCAATGTTCCCCATAGAAAAAAACAGAGGATTTAACTAACTGTACACGCGCTAAACGCGAACAAGTAAACAGAGATGTTATAATTGTCTACAACCCTTATATCCCTGCTCCAACATGACGAATTGCCGCATCATTAATTAGAATTTTACATTGAATGCGGATTCTCTTTAAAACGATACATGTTAAATTCATTACCAGGTGTCAGTTTTACGTTTTTGGAATCCTGAAGTTCATTTTCATAAATTTTGACGAAACATGAATCGGTGAAAACATGAGATAAGAAATTAAAGATATCTCATCAGTTTTTGAGCTTAAAAAATGAGGCTTTATTTTTCGGATGTGGCTATTTATACATACAGTATGGCCGCGCAACTTCTATAAAAACAGCTGACAGAAAAAATTAAATAGATATGTGTCCAAATTCATAATACTTCGGCCGGTTTTCATTCTCAACGACATATAAAACCTACACAAATGGTTAGAAATTTCTACAAAATTCTTTCAGCTACTTTAAATATAGACTTAAAACTTAAAAAAAATCCAGACTTAGTTACTACTAGACACCGAAATCCATTTATATTTTAAACTAGTCTTTCGAAAATCAAAAACTTGTAAGAAATGAAAATAGTCATTATTTAAGTTTTAAGTTCATAATTGTTTACGCATTAAAAGAAAATTCACCTAAAAAATTGGGTTTTTTGTAGATTTTTTCCATTTGGTCATTCTTGCAATGATTTTAAACAAAAAAATATAGATTGAGGATATATCAAATAATGACTGTTATCTTTCGGAGACGGCCAAAGGGGGTTTCCAAGTTTAAGGCTTTTAAAAAATACTTATTAGATATCAATGTTTTATCATGTCTCGTGGCCGCGAATCTGGGGAACCGGGTTCGGTCCCGATCTGACCGACACCGAAATATTTCGAATTTTAAATGGCACAAAAGTGACCCCCTGTTATGCACTCTCCACGCCAGCAATGAGTGCCCGTGAGATGACACCTGGTAAACGCCCGTACGGTGCAAATGTGTCATCATCATTACTGGCATCTGTGTACATAGCAGATTGGAACATTATTTCCCTTATCTCAACATCCTCTTCTCTGTCACATTCATTTTCTTTTCATTGATACTGGCATTTGTCAGTTTCCATGACTTATGAAATTTAATATCTTTATAATTCCTTAATTCTATATCTATTGAATATGAAGTATAAAATGCAATCATATCGTACAGAGAATAATACATTCTTTAATTTATAATAACATTAAATGTCAATAAATGATATTTAACCGCTTTTTTTCAAGAAAAACTGTTAAAAGTTGCAATTGAGGGTATACTTCCGGTGGACACACATACACACACACATACACACGCACATACACACGCACACACACACACATGCAGACAGCGTAAAAATAGTAAAATCGTATTGTAGGGACCTTGAAACGTGCTTATTCATTGAAAACTCACCACCGAATTCTTTGACCAAAGACAATACCTTCCTTACCTTAGAGGTGGCGGAAGGTAAAAAGTTAAGCGCGATGAAATGTCACAATTTTAAAAAACAAATGCTTATATAATATAATGAGCAAATATAAACAGTCACTTCATGGTCGTTATAAACAAGTTAACAATTAATAGAATATAATATAAAATTGATCGAATGCTTTCTAAACAAATTTCGATTGTCATTTGCGTTAGGAGATAAGCGAACAAAACAAATGACGATCAGCATGTAACAGAGCACGTGCATGTATGTACTCGTACAAGATCATTTAGCCAGTGTTAATTACAACACACTCCTCCAATTAGCGCTGTCAGTGGCTTTATACTTAACTCATCGCCCCACTCCCGGTTGAAGAGTGATCGGTTTGCGATCGCGGATCGTGTTTTTATGATGCGATCGGCGATTCGGCGCGTGCGACGTGCGAATCACTGAATCACACCGACACAGACTGCGAAGCGACCGCCGGTGCCTGTAATCACACGGGGCAAGGGAAAGGAGATCTTGACCTGCCTCACCCGCCCTAAGAGTAAACAGATGGTTGTGGTGACAGTAGCACGAGGAAATTTCAATGAATTTCAGATAAGACACCACAAACCAGTATTGTTTAGGGGGGTGGGGGCATTTACTATAAGCGATGATTTATAATACTATACCTGCATTCTTAACGCGTGAACATATACTGATAATAATTTAATCTGTTTTTAAGTAGGGGTATTCAAAATTCCCGGTTCAAGATCGGTGCATCTGATTGGCTACAACTTAGACGTGTTTACATTCAAACTTACAGTCCATACGATGTAACTTGGCGATCCAAAAGAATGTAATTCAGTTCACTATTCCTAAGTTGCGTTTTGTCAAATATTTACTTTTACTTCGATGCCGCATAGCTTGAGAAGTGAAATAGTGATTTTACAATGTTTTATTGCCTTACACAAAGCAAATTTCACCCTAATACACTTAAACTCGGGGTGTCAGGTACTTTTCAGCCCAAGAAGTTATACTCATACATAAGCGTTGGTGCATTTTTTTTTTCAATGGCAATAGAAATTAATTAATTTAAAAAATAATTAATTATAATATGATTTATACAATAAACAATTCATTCCAATATTTGTAATAATTTTTTTTGTATAAGTAATTTCTTTTTTTTTTTGTAATATTCGTGATTTTATTGAACTTCATTCTTCTTCGGTACACCTATGGATTTTATAACTTTCCCATTACCGCAGTGATAATTGCCCTAACTCGCCAAGTTACATCGTATGGACAGTAGACGTGTTTACATTCAAACTTATGTATATGAAGAAGAAGAAGAAAATAAAACATAGCGACCCCTAGCGAATGGGAAATACAAGATCTTTTGCAAGAAAATTTATATATGGAATTTGTACATAATACACAGGATTGACGGAAGGTAAATGAGCTAGCCACATTTTTTCAATTTGATATGTAGGCTAGTGGGAAAATAATATTTAAAAAAATATATATATTATAATTGATTCAAAATAAGAAAAAAGTTTAATAACCTCGAAACTCCAAATCTAGCCTGTGCGCGAAATGACTGACCACTTTCAACTTTGTAAACAGAAATTAACCGAAATATACGCGCAGATCAAGCTCCGGCCGGTCAGTTCTGGATATGACTAACCTAACTTAATTCACATGATTAGTATAATAAAAACACGTGAATTATGACACTCTTCGTAACTGGCCGGATTGTCGTGGCCAATTCGCGCTTTGACTATAATATAAACGTGATTTCTTATCAATATATCGTACAAAAAACGTAATAAGCACTGCGGCCAGTAAGTCCTTATATCGGAAGTATATAACTCTAGTGTTAGAAGTTTCTAGAAAGATACAAGAGCGACGATTACATTGGTTTGAACATGTCATGAAGAAAGATGAAGAATATAATGGAAGAAGAATAGATAGCTTAGTAATAAGATTTGAGGAAAAAAAACAGCGATCCCGACCTAATGAGAAAAGCTAAAGAAGAAGTCAGTTTCAATTATGTATGGAATTTGTACACAATACGCAGGATAGACGGAAGGTAGTGTGCTAGTCACATCAGTTATTTTTATGATGTAAATGTAAACCTTTTTGATTTTATGTAAAGAATATTTTAATAATAAATTTTGACATTGCAAAATTTAAATTATGTGGGCATAAAATTTGTAAATGAAAAGTGCAAAATATTTTAATTCAATATGCCTTAGGGAGTCACTTTGTGCTATTTGAAAATTAGAAATAAATTTCTAGTTTCACGTTTTGATGTAGGTCAGAATTTAAACTGGTCATCTAACGCACACGCCCACACAAATATCAGATGACATTGTTAGTATAAACATATAAAACGTTTAGGAAAACATCTGTCTTCTCATATTTTTATTGTGTTTTGTGTCAAGTTCTGACATAGTTATCTTCATGGAACTCATTCGGCATCACTCATTCATCTGGTGTCTGGTGTATTATTATTCTTGTTATCTTCTTCATCTCGTGTGACGAATGCTTCATTTACACCTCACTTCTGTGCAGCAGTGTCTGGTCCCATGGAAGTCTGTCTACCACCTCGTGGCGCGTGCCGCAGCAGAATGAATTTCACTCCATCTCTTTCCTTCTTTTGTTCATGTCTCTCACTCCACTCTACTCGATCGTGTCGTGCTTTGATCTGTTCCGCGTTCGGATTCCTTCTCTGTTTACGTTCACACATGCACATTCGCATTCCTCGAATTACTACCGCATGGAAGACACGACACGATGCGGAGATGCAAGATGCGTTTGTTTACAAATACACAGGTGGATGTGAAGTGGGGAAGTCATGAGAAATGGCGGGAACAACGCAAATAGGCAATTGTTTGCGCTTTTTGTTTGAACGCTACCGACAAATGAATGTTGGACTATAATGCGGTAGGGCCCAATGAATGCTGCAACTGTTTAACATACTCATCATTGCTGTTCTATGTTAATTTCATTTAAATACATAACTTACGTGTCAACAATGATTATATTCGATTTCTTTAAAATAAAAAATCTGATGTGGCCAACACAGTACCTCCCGTTTAATTTAATTTTTATTCATGTAAATATTTAAAATTAAATTTAAATACAAGGTTCGAAGTGGACCAACGCTAGATATTTCTAATTTTAAATGGCACAAAAATTACCCCTGTGTTACACTCTCTACGCCAGCAATGAGTGCCCGTGAGGTGACGCCCAGTAAACGCTCGCACGGTACAAATATGTCATCATCGTTAGCGAAATCTGTATTCAAAGCAGATTGGCACACCCAGCAATGGGTAATATGCCGTGACGATATATTTATTTTATTTATTTATATATTTACCTATATTCCTAGATATTTACTTATGCTGGTACTGGTAACTGTATTCTTCCATATAATGGGCTACTTGCATGATATTAAGAAATTTTTTTTTTTGGAATATATATATAAAATAAAAGACCCCCTATTTTTTTCTTTTTTTCAAAATTTTGTCACTTACGGCTAAAAATAAATATTTTCTTTTTATGACGTCACAATCACGGATGACATACGTCCTAGTTCTGTAGTTTGGGAAGACAGAGACGGAGATAGTGGAACGTTGTCTGATCCTCGATCTTCCCTTCACCTCTCCCATTCACATTAACGAATCAAATACTAGTGATTGTGTCGTCATCAAGATAGGAGGGATACATTTCTGTTAAATTTATTAAATACAGTCGACTCTAAATCGAATTCGTAAGGGGCATTTGAATTTGTTCGAATTAGAGAGAATTCGAATTAGAGAGACTAAAAGAAAATGAAATGAACATTTGTATAAATTACATAGAATATATACATGAAATAGAAAAAAAAAGTTTATTCAGTATATATGTACATATAACGGAAAAATAAAAATGTAATACATACAATTACAGAGGCTTGAAGAAATTTGAAATTTTTGTTTGTTTTAATATTTTGTTGTAAGCTTGTTTTTCAAAGTACGCTTCTAGTTTTTGGACGTTTTTAAAGATTGTATCTAATTTCGATTTATAGAGAGTCGAATTTCATTGAAAATGATGACAAATGCCCAAAATTTAATACGATTAAAGGAAAGTTCGAATTAAAAAAAATCGATTTAAAGAATAATTATAAGAATATAATACATATACAAGTTTATATAGTTGTATGTGTCAAAAAAATAATTCGATTTAGAGAAAAAATCAAATTAGAGAGAGTTTGAATTAGAGAGAGTCGACTGTAATAACACAATGTATTTGAAAAACTTATAATGTAAATAATGTAGTTGAGTAAACTAAACTTGAAAAATATAATAGTTTTCAAAATCCTCTTGTATGCAAGTAGCCCATTATTGTTCTATTTACTATTTTCTTTTTAAAATGTTACTATTATTTTTTGAAATGCTTAATTTGATGACAGTGATATATATCTGTCAGTTACATGCATTTGAGATTTAAACTGTGTAACCATGGAGATGCGATTAAAGCGTAGGCTCCGGGATTAAAATTATAGTTTTATAAATTTATCCATAAAATATATAGAAAAATTATTAATGCAAAAAATTACATTTAAAAGTATTTTTCGATGAAAAACTATTTTGAGCTTCCAATAAAGTTCCATTTTCGGTTATCTGATTTACATCAAAATCTAATGATTTATTTCCATATTAAAATAAGGTAGAAATACAAGGTCTTAAAATGTTCTGAATAATAGTATTTAAGTTAGAGCGTAAAGAGGATCCACACACACACATAGACATAATCGGGAAAATGTTAAAATTGGATTCTAGGGACCTTAAAACGTGGTCATTTACCAACATCTCGATATGCGATTTTTAGCACGATCCCTATACCTTTACCCATTGCTGAATTTGCCAATTTTCTTTGCAAAAAGGGTTATTTATTATAATTTTTACATGTACAATTTGTCAAAATACAAAAATGTGATTTGAATCTGTTATAATATACATATAATCATCGTCACAATTTAAATATATGAATATTTTCATATAGAATTCTCTTTTAAGTATACTAAATACAATGGTTCTTCAAGTAATGATCCGTACATTGTTTAATATTATATTCATTTCTTTTATGTAGGGGTTAACCCCAACTCAATAGGTGGTAACAATCATATTAGACTACCTAAAATTGTAATCCTATTATACTAGACCTAACTTAACCAAATTAATGAAAATTTTTATCCTTTATACAATATTGTAATTGCAGTTGGGTACTAGTTAATCCGATTACAGAATTACCTGTTTATATAATTTCAATATTCAAAATGATCGTAAACATCAATAACGCTACTTTACTTTAATTGCCTTTTCGGGAATTATATAAACTGATGATTTAAAAGTCAATTTGAAAAGTGTTTATCTTTGAGCAATAAGAAAAAATGCAAGTGTCACATTTAGATTCGAAACACTAAACACTTTTTGTATGATGAGCGTTACAATACCAAGCATTTAATTTCTATCGGACACTAACAATTTTTCCTTGAAATACCTATGGGTACAAACAGAGACCAAACGTCTGGATTTTCTGGGCTTGTCCAGAGTCCAAACGGATTATTAAAATATGTCCAAAATTTTCCGTATTTAAAAATGTAGATAATAACGACTGATTTCCAACTAGCATACGACTAGTCGTTCGACAATCGTAATGACTAAGTAGTCGCTTGATTTGTCGGGAGCTTTGAAAACGAATCAGAATACTTACAAGTATTTTTGTTTGTTATATATTACGATATGGTGTTTATATAATTGATAAAATATTTTAGCTCCTAGTATATATTTTAAAAATTTAATATTATGTAAATTAACTGAATTTACCGTCGCATAAATGAAGACTGGTACATTAGAATTTTAGAGCTTCAGGCAAAATTTGTGGAAAATGCCATTACATTATTAATAGGAATAAGAAAATAATATCAAAGAAAATATACCTACAATAGTATATTATTTAACAAGCGTGAAATGCTGGCTGTAGTTCATTAGGACGAAGTTTGCAACACGAGCCGCAAATATGGTAAAAATCTTCGGCTTAAAAACAACAAAAGTTACTAATTTTTTGATTTATTATTGGAATAAGTATTTTTTTTATTTTATACTTTACTTGGTCCAATGGATGCCGATCCCTAGAGGTCACTATATAGTTATATATTGGCTGTTCTTGTATATAAATGTTTTTTTTTTGTTTCAGCCAATTAAACAATCTTATTTTGTTAAAAAAATAAACATTTGTTGTTCTTGTAATAAGCCACCTTAGGTACAATGTCTATCAGCCAAACGTATTTTTCCTTTGAACCAATCATAAAATATATAGTTTTTAAGGTTACATGTTTATGATTCGTTAACATTTATTACAGTTTAAATAAAAAAATCTGATGTGGCCAACACAATACCTTCCGTCAATCCTGTGTATTATGTATAAATTCCATACATAAATTTTCTACTAACTATGCAAATTGCACTTGACACTGACATCTTCTTTAGCTTTGCCCATTCGTTAGGGGTCGCTATTTTTTAATTTCTTCTTCCACTCATTTCTGTTATGCGTGTCGTTGTCATTCAGTTCATTTTAACTCAAGTCTTCCACAATACAGTCCTCTCATCTTATCTTTGGTCTTCCTTTGTTTCTTCAACTTTCTATTACAAAGCTATTCATTCTTTTTCCAATATATTTTTCATCTCTCCTCATGACATGTTCAAACTAATATAATCGTCTCTCTTGTATCTTTCCGTGTCTTCTCCGACATCTATCTCAACATCCTCAACTATGCCACATTCATTTATTTTTCATTGAAACTTCCATCGCTCAATTTGAAATATCTGAATATATTATAATATCTTTATAATTCTTTAACTCTATATCTATTGAATTTGAAGTATAAAATGCAATCAAATCATATACTTAGACAATAATATATTCTTAAGTTAAAATAATGTTAAATGTCAATAAATGATATTTAACTGCGTTTTTTCAATAAAAACTGTTAAAATCTTCAAATGGTATGGTTGTCCAATTATAACCAAAATCTAATCATACTTATTTGACGGCCACTATAAAGTCTTAAGTTCCTGTGTCGCGATCATCACCCTGTATACTGATTTCAAGAATGACGCCATAGTTTTAATGTGAAGATGTCACTTAACAGCTGTTGTCGATAATATATCAAACAGTACTGGTATGCTACAATTGTGTGCGTCATAAAGTTGCAATAAATTACAGTGTTTAAAAAGTATTGAAAAGTAGTAAAATGACATAAACACGATTTTGTGTACATTGTTCATTGAGCAACATGTAACATTATTTATTTGTTTTGAGTCATAAATACACTTACTACGATTATTAGTAAATATAGAGAAAAAACACGATAAAACCTCATTCATAAAATTTTACTACAACTAATTGATAGTAATCTGTTTACAATAAAAAGCCGTAATCAGTTTGTGTGTATAATTAGGCGTTTCATTTCATTCCCATTCATCTTATGACACTGGCTGCCTGTGTGGATTTATTGGGTGAAATGTCAGCAGACGTGGCCGAGACGGTAGACATTCCGTCGCTGGGGGAGGGTGCGGGGAGGGGGTGTAAGCGTTACGGATGATAAAGAGACGTGAGAGGAACCTCTAGCCAAGCCGCCACGTGCTTGCTGGCCCTGTATGTTTAGTTCCTTCAATCTGTCAGTCAACAAGTTGTACGCGAAATGCCGCCGGTGGGATTGTTATTTAAAGACTAGACTCCATGAAGGAATGCACGCTTCCGTGTACTAGATGGCCTTGGCAAGGATGGAATTACTCATTCTGAAGGGATACGATACAACAACGAAACGATACATCTCAATACCGACGCATCGACCTATAAACACTTTATACATCAACGTGAATGATTATTCAATTTGTTTATTTTTTACTGCTACAACGTTTCATTATTTAAATTACTTGTACGTACTTATGAATATAATGTATTTATTATTTTATTAAATAAAAATCTGTTGTGCCCAACACAATACCTCTCACCACTTCCGTTTTTGGTTTTGTTTAGTAATTATGTGCATAGATGTCAAATTTTTCATTCACGTGATTAATTTGTCACCAGGAGTGTTGAATTTACTTGAATGGCAAATTATGAAATTTGACATCTATACCTATCATTCTGACACAGGCCCCCATATCTGCTTGTGAAGGATAACAAAGTCACATGACTGCTCGCGCCCTATTGTATTTAAAATTGTATACCTGCACTCTACACCAAAATTTTTACTTACATGTAGATTTTTAAAATTTAAATTCATTCTATGAAGAAATTTTGTCCTACTCTTCTAATTTTTGAGATGTTTCCAATTCATTGTCGGTATTAACAGTATTTCTGAAGGGTATGTGTAATATACCTATAATTTTAAATATTTACCTATTAATACAATAAGAAATAATATATGTATGTACTTTCCAGAAAAAGTCCAGTAATGTCTCTGGATTTCTGACACTGACATTTATCTATCAGTTACAAATATTTTAATTTTTCAATTGTTTCCATGGTATTATTTCAGCTATAAGATTTACTACAACAGATTATTTAATATATTTCTTTTATCGCTAAATCTATAGAAGATATAATAAAATATTTAAATGTATCAGATAGAGAATTTATTTTTCTTTAATATTCAACTCTTCCCATTAATCACCGATTGGGAAATACGTAGTTAAACAGAAGTCTTATAGTTTTTGAGAAATCGTCCTTTCAACATACACACACACATATACATCCACATACACAGACATAATCGTAAAAATGTTAAAATTGGATTGTAAGAACCTTAAAACGTGCTTATTCATAATAATCTAAGATATGCGATTTTTAGCATGAATCCAATACCTCTCTTAGCGAGAGGTAATATATTTTATCCATACTTTGTGACCGGTTTTGGTTCTGACGACCCAGGTTCGAATCCGATCGTCAACATTCATGAAGATAAGTTCCAGTTTTCAAATATCATAAAATATCTATGTGGTGATTTCTCCATAACTGTTCCGTGTGTTGTCAAATATATAAATAAATAAAAAAGATTAGGATTAGGACACCCAAAAACGGGTAATAATATACATTTTAAAATAGTATTTATTCAGATTTTTAACAATACGTATGTATTTGTAATTTGTACTATATTTTTTTTCTGTTTTATATATAAATTGATTTAATCAGTAAACCACGAAAATGTAGTTTTGCACATTTTACAAATATAGTTAAACTCGTTCATAACGATAATAAAAAGAACTATTTTTTTTAATATTTGCTCGTTATAAAGGTTATTAATTGATATAATCATCAGAAAGGAAAATTATAAAACTTTTAATTTACATGCCTACTCATGTATTTGTTGAAACAAAATAAAATACATGCATTCCATAACAAAAAGTGAAAGTATGAAATTGTGTTTTGTTTATTTTATTTTGCTGTCAAAATTTTAGTTCACAAAATAATTTAAAATAGTTTCTTATTATCTGACTTACTCAGTGGTAAAGAATATACTTGCACTTTACTTAAAAAAAAAAGTATAATTAAACTAAAATACATAAAAACAGCGCACGTAAAGAAAATCTAGAATTATGTATAAAAACAACCCCATAAAATAAATACTATAAAATAATTTTCTACAAACGGTGATGAAAGATACGACTTTTTTACTATATGGTAATACGTGTTTTTATGTAAGATGTTAAGACATGCAAATATTCCTTCTATCTGTAAATTTTATCGTTATAAACGAGAAATAAACATATTTTGTTTAAAATAAGTGCCCGTGAGGTGACGCCTGGGAAACGCCCGCACGGTACTATGTCATCATCATTGATTATATTTTAAAATAAAACACTATTTGATGACGACGTTATGGAGATAGTCACAGTTTGAACGTCAGGCGGAGCGATGCCTCGATTCAAGTATTTTTCATTATTTACATCTGTATGAAGCAATGCGTCGGCTGGAATGCACGATGGAAAATATTTCGTGTCCAAATTCTTTATTAATGTTATTGTTTATAATGTACGAATTGATGTATAATTATTTCCATATAAAAATAAAAAAATGATGTGCAATTTTTGCAAGCAAACTTCAGAGAAGGAAGAAGTTGGATGGGTGACCGCTCAATACTTATGCTTCGCGCATCATACACCGTAAAATATAAACATACAAAAAATAATAATAATTACGTATTTTTTTGTTTCTTCAAAATATTTCAATATTGATAATACCACTAGATGGCAACTGAGTAGAAAACAAAGAAAATAATTTGTACTAATTCGGTTTCATGTATTACTACTTGGCCATCTATCGGCGTTTCATCATTATACTATCAAATGGTGACGTCATACTGCGGCGCCATTACACCGTTTCAAAAAAATTCAAACATATATAATTTTTATTGCACAGTTATTTTTTTATTATAAGTGCATCTAAGTTTCACTTAATATAACCGAAATTGTATAATTTGATTTATGTGAATACCCATTCGGCCTAAATGAGAATTCTTCAATGTTTTGAATTATATTAAAATTGAACATATCACGTTTTTGACACAATTTATTTATTTACGAATAATTTTATATTGTATGTTGTTAATTAATTAATTAATGTATTTTACATGGAACTCATCATATTTTTGGAATTTATGAGAATCATAAAAATATTATTTATAATTAGAGCAATGATTTCATTTATATTATTATGGATATTAAATTATGTATCTTAAATATTATTTTGCACAATAAATTTAATTTAATTCTTGTGCTGTTTGTTGTTATTGTTTATTGAAAATTATTTCTCTTGAATACATAAATAAATATATCATCACCCAATATTATCCATTGCTGGTTGTGCCAATTTGCTTTGTACACAGATTTCGGTAATGAGTAATGATGATGATATATTTATATCATACGGGCGTTTACCGCAGGCTCTTATTGCTGGCGTGGAGAGTGCACCACAGTGATCAATTTTGTGCCATTTAAAATTCGAAATATTTGGTGTCGGTTGGGATCGAACTCAGTTACCCAAAATTACGACCAGACACTATAGGTATATGGCCACGAGTAGTATTTATCTATTCCATGTAAAAAAAAACTAATGTAGCTAGCACTTGACCTCCCGCCAATTACATGTTAAAAATAACAATGTCTTTAAGTAAAGTATCACTCCAAATGATCGTCAAGGTCAGCAAAATCACATGACTGTTCGCGTCCTATTGTATTTAACATTTCTTGTAGAACTACACTCTGCACCAAAAATTCTACTTATATCTATTCCATATATATTTAGATTTTTTTTTAATTCATTCTATGAAGAAATTTTGTCCTACTCTTCTAATTTTTCAAAATGTTTCCAATTCATTGTCGGGATTGACAGTATTTTTGAAGAGTATATCTATAATTTTAAATATTTAACTATTAATACAATAAGAAATAATGTAATGTGTGTACTTCCCAGAAAAAAAATCAGTAATGACTCTGGATTTTTGACACTGACATTTATCTGTCAGTGAAATTTATTACAACAGATTATTATATACCTTATATTTCTTTATCTCTAAATCTATAAAAGATATAATAAAATATTTATATGTATGAGATACAAAAATTATCAAAAAAATATTTTTTAAGAATCTGCTACTTCCGGTTGTCCAATTATTACCAAAACCTTTGCAGCTCTTCCCAGGAAAGTCCGATTGAGAAATACGTAGTTAAACAGATTAGTTTTTGAGAAATCTTCCTTTCAACTTCCCTACACACATATGAGTACACACACACACACACATCATCTAAAAATATTAAAATCGGATTGTAGGGACCTTAAAACGTGTTTAATCATTATATCTGGATATGGGTTATGAGCATGAATCCAATACTTCTCTTAGCGAGAGATAAAAAAGTCTGTAATACGAAAATTTTGGATTATATTTTAATATTGTGCGTAATTTCTCGACTGTGATGTGGATAAGATGTTAACAATTATTCGAAAGCTCAGTCAAATAACACTTATTCTTACCCTTGCAAGAGTGCAACGAAACGTCGTTAAAGAATAAATGTTATTTGACTCAGCTTTCGAGTAATTGTAATTTTGGATGCAACGCACAAGGAAAAATGTTTTCCTAAGCCTATGTAACGGATTTCGGGCGCCCCCGGTATGTATTCATATGGATATATTATCATTATTAATTTACAGTTATCGTCTAATAAAATTTTACCACTTGCGTTTATACACGTAAAGAGTATATTGTATGAAGAGAAAAACGTGAGAATGACAAATTTGATTGTTGAAAAGCGATTAATTGGTAGTAACGAATCCAATCGAATTGGAATCTTGGCGCCGCGCATGCATCAGTCTACAAATTGCCGTCCGACGGATGACTGCCAACCATCAATGAAGCTGAAAATTTTCGCGCGCTTTTCATCACCCTTTCCCTCCTAGCACAGCCAACTGAATATTCGCACTCCTTGTTAGAATCCTGTTCGTTTGTTTTTCGACTCTGTGTTTGAGAAGGATTAATTAAAATTTTAGTTTTTATTTGTCTTTGCCCTTTCATTCTGAACTCATTCTCTAGTATTAAATTTACATCTAAAGTTCGGGATGTGCAATTTTCTAACAATTCAACAACAAGAGAAAAAATAGATTTCCTGGTTGTGCAGGATTTAGAAACAGGTTTCAGACGAAAGAAAAAACGATCAAATATGCGGCTTTGTATTTTTTTGTGTGCGCTATCTTAATTGGATAAAAAAACTTGTTTGGTGGATTGTGAATATAGATGATACAAAAACATAATTCAGTAGTTAATATAAAAAATATGATGGGGCCAGCACATTACCTTTCGTCAATCCTGTGTATTATGTATAAATTCCATACATAAATTTTCTTGCAAAAGACTCTAAATTTCCAGCAAATTATTTCATAAACAAACTATGCAAATTGCACTTGACACTGACATCTTCTTTGGCTTTTCCCATTCGTTAGGGGTCGCTATTTTTTAATTTCTTCTTCCACTCATTTCTGTTTTGCGTGTCGTTCTCATTCAGTTCGTTTTCTCTCAAGTCTTCCGCAATACAGGCCTTCCATTTTATCTTTGGTTTTCCTCTGTTTCTCCAACCTGCTATTACTAAGCTGTTCATTCTTCTTTCAATATATTCTTCATCTCTGCTCATGACATGTTCAGACCAATGTAATCGTCTCTTTTGTATCTTTCTAGAAACTTCTAACACTAGAGTTATTTCCCTTATTTTTTCATTCCTTATCTTTCCGTGTCTTCCCCCAACATCTACTTCAACATCCTCATCTCTGCCACATTCATTTACTTTTCATTGATATTGACTTCTGTCAATTTGAATTATCTGATTATATTAGCAGTTTCCATGGTTAGCATAGCGGGCTGATTTATGAAATTTAATAATATATATTTTTAAGTAATAAATAAATAATAACGTTAAATGTCAATAAATGAGATTTAATTGCATTTTTTCAAGAAAAACTGTTAAAATCTTCAAATGAGGGTACTTCCGGTTGACCAATTATAACCAAAATATAATCAAGTCTGCATATGGATGTAAACTTGAGGAATACGAAAAATTATAATTTTTGGAATCGTGGTATTGAAGTTATGCGATCCAAAACTTTCGTCACACACACACACACACACACACACACACACACACACACACACACACACACACACACAGGCACACATACATATAGACATCATCGTAAAATGGTAAAATCGTACTATATGGACCCTAACACGTGCTTATTCACTAAAAACTCATCATTGAATTATTTGACCAAAGACAAATAACCTTCCTTACCTAAAGGTGACGGAAGGTAAAAATTAAAAACTACACCTCTTTAGACAGTAACCATGTTTTTGAAATTTTGATTGTATGTTTTCATTGTTATAAACAATGAACAACTTTATTGTTGTCATCAAAAATAGACAATCATAAAAGCCAACAATCTGTGCAACTAAACTACCATACATAACTCTCAGTAAAACTATAAAAGTCAGTAAATTCAAGCAGGTATTCGTATTCAATCGCCAAGTAGTCTTCCCGTATATATAAATTCTCTTATAATAACTGAGCCCGTTGGCCAGAGTGCTACTTGACGTTCGTACATACGCAGCCTTCCAGAGGCGTACTTAGCTACCGTTGCCCTGGAGGGAAGAACCCAGCTACCAACAACCATCCATCAACCATAGCTCGAAGAAACCATCTCTCGTTTTTATTAAAAATCACGAAGAAATAATTTCTGAAATTATTTCAGGTGGTATTGTTAGAAAATATTGTAATACAGCGTTGGTAGATTTCGTATTTCGTTGCGGGTTTGGTCTGCTGGTCGCAGTAACAGTGCCGTTGTCGTTAAGAAACAAAGTCCCAGCAACGCGATTGGCTGGCAAGCGATTGTGAACCGTAACGGCGCACGTAAATAGCAGCTACCTCGTCCGATGTTACGTTCTACTTCCTCGATTCGCTTCATACTGGATTCAACACAAGTGTGTGGATTTCCATTGCGTGTTTGTTACTTATTGTGTGGATGGGAATGTTTTTCACGCGGGTTTTTTCCCATTCTACGGTACTGTGTTTTAGAAATTGATAACTCGGGAAAAATACTTTAATCATACTTTTTAAAACAGGAACAGAACGTGAAAAATATAATAACGACTGTAAGGGCCGCTATTATAAACGTCCAGTTATATTTAGTTATCTCTTTCTGTCGTTGCACATAACAAGTAAAACGGCGCCAACAACTACCAGCTGGGCTGTCAAACGAAACAAAAAATGTATTTTTTAATGTTGTCAAAGACTTTAAATTGAAAAGGTCTATTATCCCTTTGACCAATGGGGATACTTTATTGTATGTTTTGACATACGCACGAAGTTTATATAGTGGAAAATAGATAATAGAACTAATATTTACAATTAATTAAACTACTATTATCCAATATTTGCTGTAAAACTTAAGAAAGAAACAAAACTATGAACATAACCTAACAACTAAAGTATTTACAATGAAAAATATTAATTAATCTACCGCTACAATTAATAATATTTAACAGAGAAAAGTAAAAATACAAGAAGAATCAAAGAAAAACTATTAACAGCAATGATACGCTTGTTGAAGGTTTGACGTTAGTACACAACGCCATCTCTACGTAATAACATATCCCAATAGAATGACTTGTCTATGTTCAAGAATTAGTTAGAAATTCTCTCGCTATGGTGAATGGAGTATTGTAAATTTAATTAAGTGAACAAATACAATACTAATTTTTGTCAGAATTGATTTATAAATGTCTTAAGGATATGAAATTTGTTATAGTTATTATTTATATTTATATAAATGAAAAACGATGATTAATTTTTCAAAACTTATCATGAAAAAATGAATTTTTATTTGTAAAAAAATCATGTTAATTCTGTTGTCAGCAACAGCATAACTTTTGTTGAGAGTATCAGTTTAAAACAGCAAAAAAAAATATGTATGCTATTACAAAACTGTCAAACATTCAAGCAGATTATAACCTAAAAAAATATCGATTCTGAAACAAACGACTAATGATAGCGCACGCCCGGACAAGAAAGTTGGAACGGTGTTTACATTAGAGAGAACAACATATCTGCGCAATGCGCTAGGTGTAGAGTCGAGTTTCGCTCGGCGCGCCAATAGCAGAGCCAGCGCGGCAAGCGAACATCGTCCTTACAGCCCCAATCCCCTTGCCTGGGCCTCCGCCGAGCCGATAAGAGAAAACGAGCCGCGCGCAGAGCGTACCAGCTCGGCGAGGAAACTCTCAACGTATTCCCCAACCGATGTCAGCCGAACAAACTCGACGGGATAGAATTTTGCGTCGAATCGTGTCGAAAGAAGGCCACGCAACTGAACTTTTCTCTTACGAGGGCGAACAGATACTGACGTAGTTTGCCATGCAATCATATAACTACGGGCCTGCAAAAAAAAGGAACGCAGATGTGTCGTTTACTTTCCTGATGCTGTGAGGCGCTGTCTGCACTCTCGCGCGGTCTTCATGCTGCTTCTCACTTGTTTGAATGTCCCACGTGTTCGTCACTCACCGAGCACGGGCTTCTTGGTCGCAAACGCCACGGAGACGACGGCGATGACCGTGCATAAGGTCCAAGTCCTTTGTTGCTGCCTTCGGCAACACTGTTTCCAAGCTTTTAGGCGCTGGTGCCACCTTGTTTCACTATACGTATATTTCATTGTTAATTTGGAGTTTCTAAATTCCTATGGTACAATTCAATTGACAATAAATTGTAAAGGGTTGAACAAATTCGAGTTCCTCATATGAAAAACTTTTTTGTTATCTAGGCTACAGAAAATTGATGTAGGGTTTTGTGGGTCAACTTTTTGCGACAATTTTAATAGACACCATAGGAATTCGATTGTCTTATTTTTGAGCTACAGACTAAAACTTTATTTTTGGTTATTTTGAAAATAACTTTTATATGGTTCTTTACCTTCCGTCAATTTTAGGTCAGGAAGGTATTGTCTTTGGTCAAAAAAATCAATGATGAGTTTTTAGTGAATAAGTATATTTTAGGGTCCTTATAAGACTATTTTACCATTTTTACGATGATGTCTGTATGTATGTGTGTGTCTGTTTGTATGACGAAAGTTTCGGATCGCATAACTTCAATACCACAATTCCAAAAATTATATTCGTAATCCTCAAGTTTATATCCAGAAGAACAAGTGATTAGATTTTGGTTTGGTCAACAGGAAGTAGCCTCATTTGTAGATTTTAACAGTTAAATATGATTTACTGACATTTAACGTTATTATAACTTAAAGAATTTATTATTCTGTATACGATAAACTAATATATTTAGATAATTCAAATTGACAGATGTCAGTATCAATGAAAAGTAAATGAATGTGGTAGAGATGAGGATGTTAAAGTATATGTTGGGGAAGACACGGAAAGATACCATAAGGAATGAAAGAGTAACGGAAATAACTCTAGTGTTAGAAGTTTCTAGAAAGATACAAGAGAGACGATTACATTGGTTTGAACATGTCATGAGGAGAGATGAAGAATATATTGGAAGAAGAATAAAAACTTAGTAAAAGAAGGTTGAAGAAACAGAGGAAGACCAAAGATAAGATGGAAGGACTGTATTGCGGAAGAAATGAGTGGAAGAAGAAAATAAAAAATAGCGACCTCTAATGGGAAAAGCTAGAGAAGAATCAGAAGATGTCAGTGTCAAGTAAAATTTATGTATGAAATTTATACATAATACACAAGATTGACGGAAGGTATTGTGCTGGCCACATCAGATTTTTACGTAGAATATCGTGGCGTAAGCTTATAAATAGGCTCATCCTTTTCTTTATTTTATAAGCGTTTTAACGATGTATAACAAGTCTTTTGTTTTAAACATGAATAAAAAATGAATTAAGTTAATGGGGGTAAAAAAATTGAAAATTATTGTAAAACATACGAAAAAATCAATTATACATCATTATTTGTTTATTTTGATTCTGTCAAATTATTTTTAGTCATTTTCGGTGTAATTCGAAAAATGTGGTTCAATATGTTTTTGGACATACCCATACAAAATATATTTGACGTCGTATTTTTTCATATTTCAAAATTTAATTTTAATTACATTGTTTATAGAAAATAATTATTATTTTATATCTCATTGTTTGAAAGACATATTTTTCCCTTATGAATATGCATTAAAAATGTTTGGGGCGATTGAATTATGAATAAAATACATTTTCTTTTGAAAATACATTACCCGTAAATTCGTATTTAAATAAATTCGAAAATTGTAGAAAGAAGAATTGTAAATAATTACATTAGGAAGTTGTATGTGTGTTGTGGAACCACGTGGTTTTTTTTTTGTCTCGTGAAGCATCGGGGGTGAGCGAGGCGGCTTCCCTGCCGCCCCCGTATTGATATCGGATATTGTCGAGGGTGGAGGACGCGGGGGCGTGAGCTAGCGTCAAGCGGGAGAAAATATAACTACGAGCGCGCGAATTCACCCCTCATAAAACCGTATTTTTACTAACTTTTCATAGCCATCTCATCAAAACAGTTTCGAGATTTTTTCTCCCACAATTGTTTGAAGAATAGATTGTAGGTGGATGTACCGTTACTTCTTAGCAGAGGTTACAAAAATGTTCCTCAAGTAAAAATTATCGACCTGTTTTGCGACAACTTGAATAGATGAAAGCAGAATTTTGGAATTATATAAAATATCCCTGCTTTCACGGTAATGATCTACCGTTTCAAAAAATTGGCGCGCTCCCCTCTGCTCCCCTGTTGGTTGTGGGTCGAGGGGTGTTGAGTGGGGTAAGGGGTGTGTAGTAACTACACAGGGGGGCGGTTCTGCGCATTATAGTGGGGGTTGCTGGTCTCCATAGCAACGGCGGCCGTTCGTTCGCTTGTGGCCCCGTTTCCACTCCACGGCCCGGCAAAAACAAAACGCGCAACGCGGCTACGACTGGAGAGGAGTGGAGTGGAGAGAAGAGAACGACGCCAACGCGCCGCGGCGCCGATCCGCAGCCAACATTTCGGCTTGGACTCCGCGAGAGCCAGCCTAAAATTAAACTCTGAACATTTTCACCAGAGCCAAACCGCTATCCGCTACATGGCTAGCGAGCTGAAGTTTGGAGACGGCTTTCTATACGCTCTACACAACGTACAAAATAAACGCGCACAATTCTATCCTTTCTCTTTTACAGATAAAACACCCAACAAAAAACACCGCATTTTACTTCTACATCTTCATCTAACGATAATATTTTAGTTTTCTATTCTTAGATTGTATAACATTAAAAATATAAACATCTATTTTGATCTTAAAGTTTATTTATATCTGATACATTTTAAATATATAATTAGTGATCTCACAACTGTTTCGTGGAATAAAAGAACGGAATTTCACTTATTTCTAAGAAAACTTTTTATATTATTTACATACATACATAAATTTACGTCTTTTTTTAGTAGAATAGGTAGACAACCTGTAATTCACTCATGTAGCATTCATCCTTCGCCACACATTCCTCTTCAAACATATTTCTTTCGCTTCGTCCACATTCACAATCGCTTTTATATATGTTTTAATATTTCATACACTCAAAAACTTTTTTACCTCCCGCTACCGTCGGTAAGGGAGGTATAGGGATCGTGCTAAAAATCACATATCGAGATTTTGATAAATGACCGTGTTTTAAGGTCCCTAGAATCCAATTTTAACATTTCACGATGATGTTTTTGTGTATGTGTGTGGATCCTCTTTACGCTCTAACTCAAATACTATCGTTCAGAAAATTTTGAAACCTTGTATTTCTACCTTATTCTAATATGGGAAGAAGTCATTAGATTTTGGTGTAAATCAATCGGAAATGGCACTTTACTGGAAGCTCAAAATTTATTTATTATTATTAAATTTTCTACGGATTTGTATTAATATTTTTTCTATATATTTTATGGATAAATTTATAAAACTATCTATAATTTTAATCCCGGAGCCTACGCTTTAACCCCAATTCCATGGTTACACAGTTTAGATTTCAAATGCATGTAACTGACAGATATATGTCACTGTCAACAAATTAAGCATTTCAAATAATAATAGTAACGTTTTAAAAAAAAAATAGTAAATAGAACAATAATTATATGAACTTAAACAGTTATCAGCATGTAGGAATATAGATAAGTATATAAATAAATATATCATCACGGCATATTACCCATTGCTGGGTATGCCATTCTGCTTTGTACACAGATTTCGGTAACAATGATGACATATTTGTACCGTGCGAGCGTTTACTAATCGTCACCTCAAGAGCACTCATTGCTGGCGTGGAGAGTGCAACACAGGGGTCATTTTTCTGCCATTTAAAAATGGAAATATTTAGCGTCGGTCCGGTTCGAACCTGGTATTTAAATTTAATTTTAAGTATTTACATGAATAAAATTTAAATTAAACGGGAGGTATTGTGTTGGCCACATCAGATTTTTTATATACTATTAAGATTCATCTACTTACACATCGGACGTACATGCAAACGAGCCACCATTATTCGTTTGACATAAACCATCAAAGTCCCTCTGTTTTCTTTTAGCAAGATTACCAACTTATATCGCAGATTTCACCAATTTCTCAAATTGGCAATTAAGTTTTTTTATAATTGCTTTCAAAATTACAAACTGGTTTATGTAAAGCCTGTTTTACATTATACATATTCTGGCTAAAATCTATTTGTAGTTCCATAATTGAAACTAGATTACAGTCAGAAAAAAGTATAATGTGCAACGGAATTCAACTGATATAATAATATATTACAGACTCATCCGGGAAATGCTCCATTACAGCCGAGCACTGAGTTAGATGACCGAGATTTACCGCGGTCAGCTATGAGCGCGAGGCTGGAATAAGCATTTCCTTGAGGTGTGTATACTATTTTGTTTTATTAATATTTTTTATAATTTGTTTAGTTTATTTTATCATAGAGATCTGTAGGCCGTTTCCGCGCTTAGCAATAATAAATCAATTGAATAATTACAAGTATAATAGATGAAATATACTTCATTTTATTGACTAAAATTAATATGAATAATTTTTGGCATTTTAAAAACGTCGTACCATACGTTGGCACTACTGAGAATGATCATGTTGTGTCAAATAATTTTATATTCCGTAAAAGGAATGATTTAGAAATAATTGTAAATTAATATTTCCGTATGTTTTCTTCTTTGTTAAAAAATAAATAACAGATAATAATTACTACAAGTTATATTTCTTGAGTCTTCTGCCGTACAGACATCATCGTAAAATAGTAAAATCATATTCTAAAATTCAGGACACCGAACCCACCAAAAACTGGGGTTCCGGTCAATTTATTTATTGAGAGATGGGTTCGGATGCGATTCTGGTTCAAACAAAAAAATGCGGTTTTGTTCTGGATTCAAGTATTGGGTTAAGGTTCGTTTCGACCTAATGAAAACTGAATTTATGTTTTTGGAATAACAATCTTTATATAAAAATAATTTAAAATGCGAGCCGGAATTTACGCAACACAAAAACACGAACACAATTTTCACAAATAGATAACACAGGCGCCGATTATCAGCTGAACCCCGAACCCGAAGTTTAATACTCGGTTCGGTTCCGACTCAGGTTCAATTGAAAAATATATTTGAGGTTCGGTTCAGGGTTTGTTAAAATGTTACGTTTAGTTCCGGTTTTGGTTCGGTTCAGGATCGGGTTCGATGCCCTGCTAAAATCCTAAAACTTGCTTATTCATTAAAAACACTATCGATTTTTTTGACCAAAGACAATACCTTCCTTACCTAAAGGTGACGGAAGGTAAAAATAGACGTCAACCACCGTACTAAACGTAAGGTTTGTTATAGTTGGAGGAAGAAATATTTGGAACTGACTTATGCAGGGTTTACAATCTTTTATGGACGGTTGGGTTTGTTTGCGGTCAGGACTCATAAATTATTCGAACTTGAAGGCATCAATTTTAGGGTAAGAAATGGGCCGTATTAAAAAAAAATCATACATCATTATACATGTTTGTATAAATTGTTATTTGAATACAGAGTTAAAAGTACATAGGAAACATCTTATAATATTTTAATCTCTTTTCACTTTACAAATTGACGTTAGAAGATATACACTTAAAACGAATTATTATTTTAATACAGATTTAAAAGTACATGTTGAATGCAAATTTCGGGTATGGCCCAGGACAGAAAACTCTACCTGGCTCCGAGTAGCATTACCGCAAAGTCCATAAAACTTTATAACGACCAATTGGCAGAATCTATAATGAGTTCCAAATATTTCTTCCTCCAACTATAAGTATTCTATTGTGTACCACTCGGACACAGCGCTGTATTTTCGATGATAGTTTCGCAACCCACTACTGTGTGATATTTTGAGTAAGAGTTAGTGCGCATATTTCGAAAGTTAGACTAAGAATTATTAATACAACAATTACATAAGTGCGATTGGCGAGAAAAGTTGGCCTGGCATTGCTATCCTTGTCTGAAAGATCAATGCTTCCGCGCAAATTAAAAACAAAACACAAAAACGGTTTATAAACAAACAGTCGTCTTGGTAGTAGGAGTAGGGTCTCCCTGTTGTGTTATTATTGCATTGTCTGGCAGTAGAACGTGCCGTCGTTGTACTACAACTACAGGTGTCATTGTGAAAATAACTCCCCCGCACTTGCCTGCCAGTGGCCGACTTGGTGCGTGCAATTAGGACATAAATCGCACGTGACGTAACTTTACACGCTTGTTCATTCATAATCGCGTAGCCGAGAGCTGAGTGCTCTGTTATTTTGACCGTTGGCGCCGTCCGTATCGTACGGCACACCACAAGATTTCCGTACCGGCCCGGGAGGGAACTCCCAACTTCAACTTGCCCATCCTTGTGTTCTGTACTACACGTGAAACGTGAATCGTGAATGTAAAGCGTGCATGAGTGAATGCATTACTTTACTACAAACAAGTGTAGTGTAGTAGTAAACTTTATATGCTTTATTTTTACATCTGACAAACTAAATAAATATGTTACTCTCATTACATTATATTGTGCTACACACTCACTTCTATTTGCTTTATTTCTTATACGTTCAACATGTTTTAAAAAGTTGCAACTACATAACTACAATTTAAAAAAAATCTGATGTGACCAACACAGTACCTCCCGCCATTTATCTTGTATATAATTTTTATATTACTTTATAAATTTATCCATACAATATATGTATAGAAAAAGTATTAAAGCAAACTTGTAGAAAATGATATAATCTTTAATTTTTATAGTAACAAATTGAGAAAAAATTACATTTAAAGGTATTTTTGAAGAAAAACTATCTTGAGCTTCAAGTAAACTGCCATTTCCGGTTATCCGATTGTCACCAAAATCTAATCAGATATTTCCATATTAGAATAAGGTAGAAATACATGGTTTCAAAACTTTCTGAATGATACTATTTGAGTTAGAGCGTATACACTATACAGGATCCACACATACATACATACATACATACATACATACATACATACATACATATATAAAGACAGACATCATCGTGAAAATGTTGAAAATGGATTGTAGGGACCTTAAAACGTGGTCATTTACCAAAATCTCGATATGCGATTTTTAGCACGATCCCTATACCTCCCTTACCAAGGGTAGCGGGAGGTAAAAAGTATTCACTTTCCTCTAGTTCAACAAATATGTATGAGTACTCATAATAGTTCGTCCTATTTTTAACAAATTATTAAATAGAAGCGGATATCCGTATATTTAATCCGGATTTGGATCCGGATTCGATGTTTTGTTTACGGATCCGGATCCAAATTTTAATTCAAGACCCAATTCTTCATTTTGAATATGAAGACAAACCCCTCTAAAATAGCCAGGTAGTTTGTACAAGTGTAAAGAAAAAGAATTTATACTTTCACAGAGTCCTATTTAGTAAATGATGACATACTCATATTCGAATCCAGAATCCGATACTCAGATCCGGATCCAAAATCCGATACTGAGATTTGGATCAGAGATCCGGATACTTTACCATTATCCGGATATCCGAAACCAAAACTATCCGGATGCCATCAATAATTGTCATTTTGACACGGGCCCCCATATCTGCTTGTCAACGCCAACAATGTCACATGACTGCTCACGCCCTATACTTATGTATCCAAAAACGAAAGTGGCGAGAGGTATTGTGCCGGCCACAGCAGATTTATTTACTTAAAATCATATTTGTATACGATACGGAATTTCTGGATTTCTTTTCTTATCATTTTTTTGTATGAGTCTGCCGCTCCCAAAATTCAGGTAGAGAGCGTGACCATAGACTTCCTAATTTAATTAACTTATGACAAAAGAAAATACCTGGTGATTTGTTTATAAAAATCGTTACACATTCAAATATCAAGTAAAGAATGTTATTAATTGAAAATCAAAATTTGTAGATGCTTATCTGAAATAAAAATACATCAGAATTGCGAATGGAATTGTTGATAAAGCTGTACACACTCACTAGAGGGTAGCAGTCAGCAGCAAAAACCCTACAATCCGCGAGTTTTTCTCGTTGTCCGGGATGAAATGATTCACAGGTGTAGTCCTGTTCTGTCTGCAGGTCGTAACAAGTCTAATTATATTTATTTTCCTCCTTTTAATGAACTAATTAAACTTTAACAAAACTAATGCAATTATTTCTTCGGTAAAGGAATTTTCTCAACTTTCAATCAAAATAAAACATAACAGCATCTTCGAACAAGCGGTCATCAGCGGAAATATTAATTGGCGCATTTCCTGTAACAACTCCAGTACTACCAACCACAGAACTAGAACCGCACTGCCCTGCTAGTGAGGAGCAACCAAGATGCTGAAGAACAACAAACAAGAGCGAAGCGGAGGACGAAAACAAAAAACAGGATACTTGTTTACTGCAGCATACCTTGCTACACAAACACTCAACCCAGTTTTTATCCGAGGGGTAGCTTTTTTAAAAGAAAATAATATTTACATCTTCTAATTTTCAGGAATCAGTTTAACAATTTATGAAATATTACGAAATAAATTTGTCAAAGTGGTGCAATATTATAAATTTTTAGTAAATATATGGTACGGGTTTGTGTTTTACTTAATTTCTTTTTGTTTAATGGCCACGAAATTGCCAAGTTATATGCAGTTGATAATGTGGGTGAAGATTATTATGATTTTATGATGAAGACATAGACATCAATGCCCTTATGGGACTCAAACTTAAATAATAAGGACTAAGAGGATAGAAAAGAAGGCAATTTAAAGGATATTTTCAAAAGAGTTGGTCATCTGATCAACCTGAATGATACGAAGATAGATAATTTACAAGAAAAGTTATTTGACAATGGAATGATTAAATTGTATTGCGCGCCTTATTTGTCGGGTGGATGATGGTGTGTGTGTTTGTGTAATCGATGTTACATTAACCTTCTTGGTGTGACAATGCCGGCTCCATTGTGATTGTCCGTCTACTATCTCCACACACATTTTACGTTTCGCACGTCAAAACAAACCCCTCGCCCCCTGCGCGGCTGGGCCTGTGCCTGTGCCCGGCCGGCGGTCGTGACGTCGCCGTGTCACGTCCCTTTCCCGCGCACCCGAGCACGCTGCTTGCATACGCGAAAGTGAAAGTGCCATGCCGAGATACCACATGAAATACGCGCCCAGAGCACTTTTACCATGTGACAGATACAAACTGATGGATCTGTGAATGAATTCACGTGCTGGCATAACACACTATACCTCCCGACAACTTCAACGACACGCACAAACAGTTCAATTAAAGAATTTGTTATTTTTTTGGCAATCATATTTATCTGTTCTTCTTGAATCGACACTGAAATAAATAAATATATCATCACGACCTATTACCCATTTCTGGGTGTGCCAATCTACTTCTATTCGCAGATCTGCACCAGAGAAAGCGCCTACTAGATAGAACCTAACTGGTTCTCAACTTAGAGTAGAAAAGTACCACAGGAATACAGGAATAACTTCTTGTATTTAAAAATTAGAAATCATTTTAAAGTTTGGCGTCGCTCATGACCGCCGTGGTCCTGGGTGGTCCACCAGCTGATTCTAAGCCATATTCTTTCGAGCAGATGATGTTTTGAACACACCAAATACCGAGTTTTTGAGAGATAACAGATTTAAAGTAGAATACTGCAGTACTCAGTCAGTATTACCAACATGAATTTACAGAAAAAAAACTAAATGTAGATAAGAAAAGTTAAATATCACTCATGTATTGACAATGGTAACTCTATAATGTGTAACGTATATAATTTTTTTCCAAAAACAATATAAATAATATACCAACCTACCAATATATTTTTTAAGCCACTCATATTTATACAATCAATGAAAATTGACATTTCTAAATAAATTTGACATAAGGTAAAATTAAAAAGAAATTGTTGAAATTTATGAAATATATACTTCTAACTTATATAAAATAAAAAGAGAAATATGTTTTATATATAACATGTAACTATAGAAATTTTAAGTGATATGATTATCATCGATGATATGATGAAATGTGCTGCTTCGGTTTCACTAGCAATATCTTCGATTATTAATCATATCACGAGCTTATATTTAATGAGAGAATATAATGAATTTTTGTAACACATTGTGCGTGCTGCTAACCTAACTTTTGATATGCATATTGCATTAAAACATGGTACTTACGAGTTTTACTTAATATATCGGAGTTTGAATAATTATTACTTATTTTTATACTCGAAATTAACTGTCAATGTTGTAAATAAAGAAAACAAATTCCTTAGTAATAACGAATATAAATAAGGTGAAAATTTCTTTGTTTTTTGTCATCGCTGTGATAGACATGTAACTAGGGAGATTCTGAATGTTGATTGGCGGAAAACATGTCACGTGACTAATGAAATATATTCTCGATAGTTCTGATTATATTATTTACTTACTTACTAGGACCCAGCATTTGTAAATAGTTTAAAAAATATTTTTTCTACACTTGTGCGGGAAATAAGTGTTCTGAATGATATGTCAAAAAATTCTAAACCATTTTGTAGTTTTTCTTATTCTTTGCAATAAATGCAGATGATTCTGAAACTCCGTGCAAATTTAGTTTCAGAACAATTAAATTCCCGCACTTGTTCCACAATAATTATTTTCAAATATGCTTATAATTTGTAAGATTTAATCCAGTTTCGATGGTAGTTCCATATTCATATCATGAGTAAATTCCCAACATGGCGAAAAAGTTTCGTTTTGGGATGTTCCACTAGCATGTTTCACTTTTTGCGGAAAAACTAGGTCGAAATTTCCCCCATTTCATGTTTTTGCTGAAGAAAATTTCATATTAGTTGAGAAAAACCTGCGCGCACTCTTCTGTCGTCCGTCTTCGTCATTCAGCTGTTTTTTCCTTGGTGAAGGTGAGGGCCGTTGCACGTGATCACTGAAAATGACAAATGAAACTCGGGATAGATTTATATACTCTTCTACCCCCCTGGGGCGAAATGAAATGCTAGATTCGTTGGACTATATTCCTTGTTTTTTTGTTTTACATCGTGTACGATTGAATAGATAATGATTTTGAAGGCACGCGTTTAAAAACGCGAGAATGATTGATGCAATTGATGAATTATCGGTGCGACTTTTACCGCGAAAGTTATTTCATTCATTCATTAAAGAGTTTTATTAGACCATCTAAATATTTATATCAACGGGAAATACTACTACTATATTGTTATCAATTACATAATTGATTACTATTTTTGATTAAAACAAACTATAATTAAAAATGATAATTGTAAGTATCTCTTTATTTTTGTACTGTGGATGATTATTTTTCTTGGGTAAGAGAGTGTGCGAGTGAGATGATGGCGTTGTGTGAGGAAGAGCGAGAACTCGCTGGAGCCGGGAATTGGCCGACGTCCCCTGCTCCGCTACTAGCGCTGGGGACCAGATCCGGGCTCTGTCTGTACCAACGCGCTCCAACGAAGCTTCCAAGCTCCGTTCTCTTGGGTATTCGCTCTACCCCCGCAGCTTTGGAGTCGGAAAATGACGCACTTTTATCTCAACTTCATTTAACCCTTTCTAAACTCAAATTCTACTTTAAACTAAGTTCTTCAGTTCAAATCCTACCAATATCAATTATTTATTATACGAAATTAATTCCTTCGGTGTTTTTCCACCGCAGATATAAGTGCTATGAAAGGAAAACGTTATTAAATACATTATCACTACCTTCTACCCATTTCTGGGTATATCAACTTCTCATAGCTGATGTAGAGAGTGCAGCATTGAGACACAAGAGTCATGTGACATTGTTGGCCTTGACAAGCAGATATGGGGCCCCTGTCAGAATGACAATTAGTAATTATGTACATAGATATCAAATGTCAGAATTTTTCATTAATAATTTCAAGATTTTCTAAATTCACGTAGTTAATTTTTCACCAGGAGTGTGGAATTTACTTGCCGAGGAAAATAAACCACTAAATTTAGAAGGAAAAATTATGATATTTGACATCTATGTACATAATTACTAGCTATCATTCTGACATTGGCCCCTATATCTGCTTGTCAAGGCCAACAAAGTCGCATGACTGCTCGCGCCCTATTGTATTTAACATTTCTTGTATACCTACATTCTACACCAAAAATTCTACTTATATCTGTTCTTTATATTTAGATTTTTAAATTTTAAATTCATCCTATGAAGAAATTTTGTCCTACTCTTCTAATAATTCATATATGTACTTCCCAGAAAAAATCTTCAGTACTGTCTTTGACACTGACATTTACCTCTCAGTTACAAACATTTTAATTTTGGTTTCCATGACATTATTTGGGCCGTGAGATTATATATACCTTATATTTCTTTATCTCTAAATCTATAAAAGATATAATAAAATATCTATATGTATCAGATAGAGAATTTACTCTTCTTTAATACAAGCAAGAACAAAAAGTTTCAAAAAATAATATTTAGAAGATTTTTTTAAGAATCTGCTACTTCCGGTTGTCTAATTATTACCAAACCTTTTCAGCTCTTCCCAGTAATGTCCGATTGAGAAATACGTAGTTAAACAGATATTAAGTATTATAGTTTTTGAGAAATTGTCCTTTCAACAACCACACACACACAAGCATCATCGTAAAATTAATAAAATCGGATTGTAGAGACCTTAAAACGTGCTTATTTATTAAAATCTGGATTTACGTTTTTAGCATTTAATTTTAAATCATTCCAAAAGATGGAGTCGAACTGAGGTCGCGAGAATCAGTGTCGGACTATCGAGATATTTCATCATTATTAAAATCTGTTCTAAATTGTGGTATGCACCCAGCTGTGGGTTAAAATATTTATTGTATACACACCAATTCAAACAGTAAAGGTTAAAGTATGCAAACTGTTGTAGAAATAAATTCTTCGGAGTTGTGTCACAGTCATACGTCTGGAATGATGTTAGCTATGAGTCATTCTAATAAAAGAATATAGGAATAAAATAACAATTTTTATATTAAACACACAAGGATAACTTTTGGATAATGAATATAGGAATAATTTCCTCTTTCCTGATTGTGTATTTTGGGAGTGATTTTCCTGGTGATTGTTGTTGTTGGCGTTGCTAGGACAACGCATATATACTCCGCATGAAGTCAGTGGTTGTTCGGCCTCGATTCTGGTTGGCGCTGAAGAGAACGGCCGAGGCAGAGACAAGGCCGAGCGCGCATGCTGCCAGCCCGACGGTTTTCGGTTCTCGGTTCTCAGCTTGCCTGTTAGCCTGCTGCTGCTATGTTCAATTCAACGCTCTCGGTCCGTTTTCGCTCGCTGCTAACCCTCGTTCGGAGTTGGAGTGGTTGTCAAACGGTGGACACCACTGCAACGAATTTTTACACATTTTTTGTTGCAAATAATAAAATAATATAATTTTGTCAACGTTTCATGAACTCACATCGAAATTTTCACTTCATCTACAGTCATAAAATTAATATGATCTATCTTCTACTTATATATTTCGTAATTACAAACTTTCTCTTCTTGGGAAATAAAACTGAATTACCAAACATTGTAACGAATTTTTAAGGATTTTTATATTATTTTAGCTATGAAGAACCTACTAGATTGTATTATGATTCTTATTCTTCTCCTATTTCACGTAAATAATTTTTGGAAAATTAAAATATCAAGATTTTTTTTAGCAATGAAAGTTTCAATAAATACTTTGTATTTTAATAAAAAAACTGATTATTAAAAAATATTTCAGAAATTATTGTTCATATATGTTGTTGTTTCCCTGAAGAAGGCAAGGCAATTCATGCTGCCGAAACGTTGGTTTTAAATTAAACAGAACTTAAAACTAAAAATATTGTATCATTTTAATTGAGAATGCACATTACAAGTTCCATATAGAAAGTTTCTTGCAAAAAATTCTATATTTCCAATAAAATTATAATATATACTCTCAATTGCACTTGACACTGCCATTTGTAAATCAGAATTTTCTTAATATAGTACCTAGCTGTTTCCATGGTTACATGGCTGCTTTATGAAATTTAATTTCTTTATTTTTTAACTCTATATCCATTGAATATGAATCATAAACGCAATCAAATCGTATAGAAAATAAAATGTTCTTTAATATTTATAATAATATTAAATAAAATCTTCAAATGAGGGTACTTCCGGTTGACCAATTATAACCAAAATTTAATCATGTCTGAATATGGAGGAAGAGGATTACGAATATAATTGTAGTGTAGGATTTATCGAATTCAAAAAAATCGTCACACACACAGATACATACAGACATCACCGTAAAAATTTAACATGTAAAATCATACTTTCTTAATTTCCTGCTTAATTATTTGAGGTAAAAATGCTTCAAATAAAAGTTGTCGAAAATCACCTCGAAAATAGCAATAGCCATGGAATGGAGACAAAATAAATAACTAATGTCGAGCGGCTTATCTGTCATGTTAGGGTAATTTATTTTTAGGCACACAAAATTAATTTTGTTTATTAATTCAGATTCAGAATTTTATTTCCTACATCTTTTATTTGAAGCTTTTTTACCTAAAATAATTAGGGATGCAAGAAATCAGGAAATTCTGATTTTACATCTTATAGTCCTATGTTCGGTTATACATCAAAATGTATAAATTATTTTCACTTCACACATAGTCATAAAATTCGTACTTTCTCTCCTTTAAAATATAAAATTGCATTTCAAAATAAAAAAATACATTAATTATTATCAAAAAGTCATAATTTCATCCCTTAAGTATCTAATTTCATGTATAATAAATCATAATACATAATATTTTACTATATTATAAAAAAAAAATCCATAACCGCTTCAGCATATAAAACAATAAAATTTGCTCAACCGTCTGAGAACGTTGATGTAATTCTGTTATAAATATAATCTTATAAAAGTTTAGGAAGAATCCGTCCTAAAATAAAAAACCCTCCCCTGGTATAAATTTCCCTTTGAAGATTAGACATTCAAAAATAGAGTAGAAAAGAGGGGAAGTGAACATTTTGACGGTCACCGTTACGAACACCCCAAGCCAGGGGTGTGTTCAGTAAACCCTTGGCTGTTGGCTGGGTCCCTACTAGAGGGTCCTTCTCCCTTGCCGGCGAGACTGCGCCCCCGGGTTGGGGCCCTACTAGGGTAATCCTCAACCCCACTACGCAGTCGACTCATCGTCATTTCGTAAAATAAAATTTAAAAAGATCTCCGTCTAGTCATCAGTAGGATTAGTCATACTTCAAAGATATTTCGACATTGGAATGAGGGTTTATTTTACAACAATGTGATTACAACAATTATGTTTTTTATTTCAATCGTTGCTGATTCATAATTATGTTTATGAATTATTAATATAAATAATAAAATTTAGTCTTGAATTTCTGTTTTCACGCGCCTTGGTGGGCCTGCAACCAGCTACGCGGGACTGTGTTTCATATTTCAAATATTGTCATAGAACTTTCCAATTTGTAAGTTCTCTTTATCTCTGCATATATTAAGCAAAATAGCGCCTATAACGTTCAGCTGGGTATCAAACGAAACGTTAAAAATATTGCATTTACCAAATAATTTGTACCCACAGGGAAAATTTGCTTCGTTTGACATTTTAGCTTCGATAAAAGCTTATGAATCTTCCACTAAGAAATATTGTATACATGTCTTTTAATTGAATAGGTATATTGTTCATTACTTTTTTTCTGAAAATTAATTATACATCGATATTTAAAATGTGTACAAGAATATTTAAAACAAATTCCTCGACAAATCCGTGTCCTAAATTAAGTGGCGTACCATTGGGATCTGGAAACTATAAGAACTTCCGCCTTTGAGGGGCTGTCTTAGATGTGCTTTTGTTTTGCCAAAATTCTCATAGGTTACTAGATAATGGCGGAAAACTGTATTTGGTCGATTTCATTTAGAAATTATTTCCAAAGTATCAGTGATCGAGAAAAATGTTTCAAATAAAAAAGTTAGAAATTTTTACCGTCTGTCCAGTGGTGTACGGAAATAATTTTTCCATCGGTAATTTTTGGAGATATAACACAAATTTACATATTTACCTTCCGTCACCTTTAATAAGGAATGTTTCTGTATATATGTATGTGTGTGTATGTGTGTTTTCGTATTCCTCAAGTTTACATCCAGAAGAAGAGATTTTGGTTATAATTGGTTAACCGGAAGTACACTCATTTGAAGATTTTAACAGTTTTTCTTGAAGAAACGCAGTTAAATATCATTTATTGAAATTTAATATTATTATAACTTAAAGAATATATTATTGTCCATATGATTTGATTGCATTTTATACTTCATATTCAATAGATACAGAGTTAAAGAATTTTAAAGAAATTAAATTTTATAATTCAGCCAGCTATGCTAACGATGGAAACTGCTAATATATTCAGATAATTCAAATTGACAGATATCAGTATCAATGACAAGTAAATGAATGTGGCAGAGAGATTAGTATGTTGAGATGGATGTTGGGGAAGACACGAAAAGATAGGATACGGAAAGAATATGGGAAATAACTGTACTGTAAGAAGTTTCTAAAAAGAAACAAGAGAGACGATTACAATGGTTTGAACATGTCATGAGGAGAGATGAAGAATATATTGGAAGAAGAATGAATAGCTTAGGAATACTAGGTTGAAGAAACAGAGGAAGACCAAAGATAAGATGGAAGGACTGTATTGCGGAAGACTTGAGAGAAAAGGAACTGAATGAGAATGACACGTAAAACAGAAATGAGTGGAAGAAGAAAATAAAAAATAGCGACCCTAACGAATGGGGAAAGCTAAAGAAGAAGATGTTAGTGTCAAGTGCAATTTACATAGTTTGTTTATGAAATAATTTTATTAGAAATTTATAAATTTTTGTGTATAGAATTTATACATAATACACAGGATTGACGGAAGGTATTGTGCTACATCAGATCTTTTTGAAGTAAATATCAAATATTTTAAAAATGTTTTCCACCATTATCTAGTAACCTGTGAGAATATTTGGCAAAACAAAAGTACTTATAAAATGGCCCTCAAAGGCACACTACATGTCCTATTGAACCGAAGTCGTAACTCTTGTAGTTTTCGAAATCCCAATTTTAAGCCACTTAATGTGGGACACCCTGTATATTTGTTCTTAGATATAACAAAAGGCTAATGAAATGTCATTGGATATATGAATCTTGCCCGATCATCTTATTTCAACATTGAGAGTGTTTGACGAACGAAATAAATAAGAATTAGATCCTAAGTCATGTATGTAAATGTCTCCGAGTCGTTTGAATTTTTCCGCACGGAGTTGTCGCCTTGTTCTCGCGTACGCTTTGCATTAACCGTTATCGGCTACGTTTTCGCATTTACATAACAGTTACGGTGTAGATGCAACGCTGCACGATGATTTATCAATTTTAATTTCTCGCACCGGGGTGAACGAAAACGGAAACGTGCTCACGCAATCCCGAAAATAGATCTCATCTTAGAATATTTATAAGATTTTTTTCTGTCCCTTCGGTTGGGACATGTCATTCTTTAAAATTTTGGGTTCCGGGGACGAAAAAATTTATTTTGAACGGTCGACCTTTTACAGGTAACAGAGAAATCGTTTTACCTGGATGTGTGGTGTGCAGATGTTATTCGAAGTATCGGTCGGTCGGTATAGTTGGACTGCGAGCTAAGCTAAGCTGTGGGCCTCAAGCTTAACCTTGCCACTGTTAATGCCAACTCTACTCACAACTCTTCTAGATAGTTCGGTTTGCAACTCACGCAAATTTTACTTTTCAATTACCATATAAGATTCATTATTATATCTAATCAAAAATATACATTTCAGAAAATATTTTATGACATATGTATACATTCTCTTGAATGATAATAATTTTATGTTTATAAATTTAGTAAATAAAATTAATTAAAAAGCATTTTATTTAGATTTTGGCATAAAACGTCCGCCATACTCTCCTGATTTTGAAATGTGCGGCTTTTAGCTATTATTTGGAAAAAAATACTGGGTAAAATAAAATTATAAAATCTGATGTGGCCAGCACAATATCTTCCGTCAATCTTGTGTGTTATGTATAAATTCCATACAAATTTTCTTGCAAAAGATTCTAAATTTCCAGTAAAATTATTTCATAAACAAACTATGCAAATTGCACTTGACACTTCTTTAGCTTTTCCCATTCGTTAGGGGTCGCTATTTTTTATTTTCTTCTTCCACTCATTTCTGTTTTGCGTGTCGTTCTCACTCAGTTCCTTTTCTCTCAAGTCTTCCGCAGTACAGTCCTCCCATCTTACTTTTGTCTTCCTCTGTTTCTTCAACCTTCTATTACTAAGGTATTTATTCTTCTTTCCTCCTCATAACATGTTCAAACCAATGTAATCGTCTCTCTTCTATCTTTCTAGAAACTTCTAACACTACGGTTATTTCCAATATTCTTTCATCTATCTCAACATCCTCATCTTTGCCACATTAATTTACTTTTCATTAATACTGACAACTGTCAATTTGAATTATCTGAATATATTAGCAGTTTTCATGGTTAGCATAGCTGTCTGATTTATGAAATTTTATATCTTTATAATTCTTTAAATCTATATCTATTGAATAGGAAGTATAAAGTGCAATCCAATCGTATAGAGAATATATTCTTTAAGTTATAATAACATTAAAGGTCAATAAATGATATTTAACTGCGTTTTTTCAAGAAAAACTTTTAAAAATCTTCAAATGAGGGTACTACCGGTTAACCAATTATAACCAAAATCTAATCACCTCTTCTTCTGGATGTAAACTTGAGGAATACGAAAAAATATAATATTTGAAATCGTGGTATTGAAGTCATGCGATCCGAAACTTTCGTCACACACACACAATTTTTACAACTTAAGCTACCGAGGCTATATTTTTATTTTAACAAACAGTTTAAAACTTAAGGATGAAAATACCGGGCCTTATTATCAATAATTTTATTGTGATTCGTACGAATAATGAAAAAAAAAATATGCTTGCAAAAATTAATTTCGGAAATAATGAGAATAAGCGAGAAAGCTTTTTAGTTTAGTAGAGATTTGTTGTTTGTTGAATGTGTAGGGTTTTGTGAATGAGTTAAAGTGGATATGTTGGGGCTGTGACATGCGGTGGTGTATTGTTGCGCCTCATGCACAACCGCCTGCAACCAGTCACACACATATCCGAGCTGAAGGCCGCTCACTCTCTCACCGCGCGTCGGCTCCGAGTATTAAGAACGTGTTCAAGGTTACGATACGATGTGATATGTGTGTGTGTATGTATGCACCTTGCGCAATTTACCCCACCTGTAGCATCGTTGCTCGTCACACAGGAATCATGCTTTGAACACCCCATTGTCTCAAACCCCCCATCCCGTGTCGCGGTTGTAGCGCACCCTATTATCATATGGAAATTACCCACATACACCAATGTTTTCTTCCCTTAAAAGAATGGGAATTGAAAGATTATCTTTTTGTTGCAGAACTGTGCCATGATGGGTGTACAGGTGACCGCTGGGAAACGTAAGTTAGAGACGGCAGCGACGGCCGGTGGTGATATCTGCCCGGCGAAGAATGGTCGCTGGGAGCCTCCAGCTGGAGGAGGCGGAGGAGCCGTGGGAGGCACGGTGGGGACTACGGACGATTGCATCGCGCGTCTGCAAGCCGTGGCGGTACCCGTGGATACGTGGCGCCCCACGCCTACTGCCACGCCGGCACCTAGTGCCACGCTTCTTTCCCCCGACGACTTTGACGACGACGATGACTTCGAAGATGAGCTGAGCGACGACGACCGGTGCTCAGGGGCGCCGACCCCCACCCCGCCGGACCCGTTGCGCTACCACCAGCATCCGCATCAGCACCAGCCCACTCTCACCGCCTACGATTATCAGCACCCGCCCCCGCAGCCCGCCATACGTTATGGTGCTAGTAATAACGGCTGGCACTATTACGCGCCGCCCCAGCAGCAAACCATCCGCTGTGAAGAGAACGGCAAGTCTTACCTGGAACTTGGAGCTGCTCCACCTGCACCACCTCCGCAGCCCGTCCGGACGCGCTGCTGTGATGGCCGCACGCGCTGGTGTAATGTACCTTGCTACCGCCAGAGGAGGCTAGCCGTACTCAACCTCTCCATGTGCAAACTTGCTAGGTACGTACTATCTACAAAAATGCTTTTTTCTACGATCGATAAAAAAGTACACTTTTCAAACGACACATTTGATAGTAATAAGATTCTATAAAATAGTCAAGTAATGATTGAATAAAAAAATGTTCAAATACAAGCGATTGAAAGTTTGAGTGACGTTTCATGTCTTATTCAATTTGATTGGTCGCCCAAGTTTAATTTTTTAATTTTTTTTAGTTTCATCCCTATTCTTTTAGAATATAATGGCATAAAACCCAATTGCGGACCAAAATTCTTTGCAAACCAGACACAAAATTTTCGTTTTTTTATATGTGATCTTTTAAATATATAAATCTATACATATGGGGTCTCGTGGCCGTGTGCCTAAGTGTCTGGTCCCGAATCTATGGACTCGGGTTCGATCCCGACCGACGCCAAACATTACATCGAATTTTAATGGCACAAAATTGACCCCTGTGGCGCACTCTCCACGCCATCTATGAGTGCCCGTGAGGTGACGACTGGTAGGCGCCCACACGGTACAAATATTCCATCATTACCGATATCTGTATACAAAGCAGATTGGCACACCCACCAATGGGTAATATACCATGATGAAATATTTATTTATTAATCTATACATAAAAATATTAGACGTATTTTGTATTTTCGCCAAAAAGTTTTTAATACGACACAAAAAGAAAATCTGTTGTGGCCAGCACAATACCTCTCGCCACTTCCGTTTTTGGTTACATAAGTATAGGGCGCGAGTAGTCATGTGACATTGTTGGCCTTGAGAAACAGATTTGGGAGGCTCGTGTCGGAATGACAATGGGGTAGTTACCATATGTTAAAATTTAATTAAATTCTTATTTGTTTAAAATATATGACTCATAATATGATATATACTGTAATAAATTTATTAATTTAAAAATCGGTTAATCCTTCTGATCGTAGAAATAATATTGCTAAGAGCTACTTTCAAGCCTATTGATGCGTTATTAACAAAATATTTGTATGTGTAGGTATCGACAATGTTCCGACCCATCCCTCCGTCGCTCAGTGTTAATATGCAACACATTACGGCACATTGAAAGAGAGATGGAAGCAGAGGGCCAGCAAGCGAATGGACCTCCACCACCAGCCGATCCGCCATGCTACTCACCCAGCGCTGCGTTCACGGAGTGCACGCCGCTCACGCCTGTATCGCAATCGCAATCCCGCCTGCAGCCTTCCCCGCAACAGACCCTCGACCCCTACGAACACAATCTGCGGGATTTCGCGTCGTCGGGTCGTGCCACGCCATTCCCCTCCTCTAACACCGACACGGACAGCGGCATCGGCGACGAGGACGCGGGCCGGACCATCAACTGGGGTTCTGTGTTATCGCTAACGTCGCAAACTGACCTCGAGCCGCTTAATAACAACGAACTGTACGCGGAGTTGGGGCTCGCGCCCGCTCCGGCGGACGATTGGAAAGAGCCGCAGCGCCTCGACGCACCCGGTGCTGGTGAGTGGGACAGTTTCATGCACGTTTTGGTGGGCGGCTCATAGCAGTTCTAACCGCCAAGACACAAATCCCAAGCCCCGCCCCGTCTGCATCTCAGGTTGTGATCTAATTACTTACTTCATTATACTATAAATATACATATTCAGATATATAAGAGAACGGCCACGGACAACCGAACGACGTGCAGTCAGTGAACATCTGTATCTGTGCAGCTCCACACAAACATATAACGATGATGATATTTGTTGACTGTTTTTATTTTTATATTATATTTAATATATTTTGTACGTAGCCCGGGTGATCTCTGATATTCTTGGTGCGGGTTTCCTAGAGCATCGGACTTGCACTTTGTACTTAGTACTGACTATCTGCACTACGATCTCCTATTGTTGCTCAATGACCGACTAGACAAACTGACTGTTTACTGTTGACAAACACGTGCAGGTCCTGCTAGCTCGTGAGAAGTCCGCCCTGGGAGACTGTGTGTGACTGATCCGATGATTGGTGTTTGGTGTTGCGCTATTCCTCCCTTGTATATTACTGTATATACCGTTTGTACATAGTGTATATAAGAGTTATTAATTAGGAATATTATTATTATTATTATTATTTACAGAATTGTACATAGTATATTACATACATATATGTTAACTTCTATTTTAAACGAATGTCGAATTTTTGACTATTATTACTTTATTAAGTTGGCAATATACCACAACATTACTAACAATATTTTCTCCCAGGGTGTCTGTGGGAATTCTGCAGTCATTCACGGTCACTTTCGTTTCACATTTTATTTATTTTTTTATTGAGTACTTAAACAACATTGTACGTACATACATTGATATCAGCACTCTATAGTTTCAGACGTTTGCCTACTACAACAAGAAAAGACATAAACGTAACAAATTTGCCTTGTTGTTTGCTGTGGTATTAGGATTGAATATAATTAGGATAGATACGAGTGCTGAAATGTAAAATTTGATATTATTTTTGTGTAGTTACCATTCTCATACCGATCCTCGCTACGGCCTACAATAATCATTTTTTCGTTCATAACAGTGAAACGATTACAGTTAACTAGATTGCAGATTCTACGGGCATTTTAAGAGTGGTGCACTTGTCTGGGAGAGACAGATCTAGTCTTATTTTTTACTAAAGCCATTATCAGAATGCGCTTTACATACAAGAGCCAGTATTATTTTATTTCATTGACGAATTTGTTAATTTTTATTTTTTCAATTATTAAATAAAACGACATGAATGATACTCGTTCTATACCGTCCTTTGCAAAGCTCTCTGATAATGGCCAACCTAATAAAATAATTTTAAGCGTAAAATAATACACAATCTTGCCATGACATATTTTTCACAATGGAAACCATAATATTTGAAAAAAGGTTTATGTAAAGAATCCTGGAAGATTTTTATATGGAATTTATTGTTTTTGTTTAATGAATTTTATAATCATGATATGGTTGATATTTTTACATCAATGGGGTAGTTTCGCCTTTTTTATTTTTTTATTAGAACCAATTTAAATTTTCCATTTTGCACAATTTTTAAATGAGAATAAATACCGGATATATCTATTCACGCCGCTGTGACATTACCCTTGCCATTTCCGTTGCAACTTAGTTCCGACGTGCTGCTCGAAATATGACAAAGATATTTTGCGACGTATGTCTTGCGGGGAACATATTTGTTAGTATTTTTACTTTTTTATTTTAAAGGCAATCCATAATCATGTATATTGTTTACATACGAGAAAGATAGAATAAATGTCTAAGAAACAAGGTTATGTCACATTGTCACGCGTACGTTTCAAAATCATCTGAGCGATTTTGAACCTTATTGCAACGCCAGAATCAGCTGAATCAGTGTAGTCGAACAGTTAAATACTCTTGCCTTAGAGTTGACCAAATCTAAATAAATACTTGATTATTCATAACTACGAATTTTCTTGATTCTATTTTATAAATGTATCAAAATAAACGGGTATGAATCAGGGCATCGAAACCAAACCGTAATATTTCAGCGAACTCAAATCCAGAACCGAACCTCAAATATATTTTTCAATTGAGCCTGAGTCGGAACCGAACCGGGTATGAAAATTCGGGTTTAGGGTTCAGCTCCAGTTCAGGTTCATTTTAAGTTCGAAACTCGTAATATAGTCAATAATCGACGCTGTGTTGTTTATGAAAATTGTGTTCGTGTTTTCGTCTTACGTAAATTCCGGCTCGCATTTTAAATTATTTCTATATAAAGATTGTTATTCAAAAAACATTAATTCAATACCTGAATCCGGAACAAAACCGCAAATTGTATTAATAATTGAACCAGAACCGCATCCGAACCCATCTTTCAAAAAACAAATTAACCTGAACCGAACCCAGTTTTTGGCGGGTTCGATACCCTGGTATGAATACGAGGACGCCCGAAGACAAAATGGTGACAAAAACAATGGGTGACACCACGCTTGTTGACATTGAAAACTTATTTGTCCGACTGCACAAGTATGTAACACATTTGGCTGACTATACCGATTCAGCTGATTCTGGCGTTGCAATAAGGACGAAAGTCGCTAAGGTGATTTGGAAAGTATTCTTACGGCGTGTAAAACAGCAACATTTGCGGCTTTTTTGAAATATTTACATAGTGGCGAATTTTATTACAGTATATATCTTATGGTAACTACCCCAATATTTTTATAGAAAATGGTGCAATTTGATGTAAAATTATTGATGTATCATTAGTTCCCGATAAAAAAATTCCAGCATTCTGGCGTAGTAATGAGATTCTGCACTGTTTTGATTTTTATTTTTACAAATTTTATTTAAAAATAATATCTGTTTCTCATGTGAAAATAATGTGCTCAACTTGCAAAACTTTACAAATGGAATTGTGTTAAGAATAATGATAAATATTAAAGAAAAGAAATACATTGTATAAATTTAACGGAATATACATAAAATATATATTTTTATCAAACATATGCTAACGGTAGAGCAGAATCTGAAGTGACTGCGTTTTCATTTGTTGTGGTATCTGTGATAATTTTGAGAAAAATAAATAAGTTCAAAGTAAATTATTTAAATTTTCACAAAATTTCATCACCAACAGATTATACGAGACGCTCCTGTGATAAAAGCTCTATTCAATAGTTTTCTGTTCGCGCAAAAGTTATAAAATTAAAATAATTTATCTTTTATCCAGGAAGTCCGTTGATTTTATTATACTCAGCAACTCATCGGACTCTTTATTTTAAGCTGGACTAAGTGACATTACATGCCATGTTTTTTTTATTAAACTCAAATATCTATTATAAAATTTTAGCGGAGGATAGGAGTTCCGAGCGAGTTGCCTCTTCCCGTGAACTTAACAAATCAAGGGCACAATTTATACTATTTAAAAATAAAGTAATAAAAATTATAAGAATATGTTGAAAACAAACGGTGCGATACTTGAAAAGGTTTTATAAAAATTGCAATTTTATTTCAATATTCTTATATAGTAAATCTTAAATGAATTTAAACAGAAGGCAATCAGTGGAAATAAGTTTTATCATGAATACATAGCTGTGCTTTTATTCTAAAGTTACATACTTTAGAACCGAACCTAATGAAATATTTTGATAAGATTGCAATAAATAAGAGTGGAACGTATGTTCCTCCCGACAGATTTTCATCTCTTCAAATTGTTAAAATTAATAATAAAACTTATGAATTACAAAAATGGTAAAATTATTGCAATTTTCTACATGAACTCTGCAGATGAAAATCGGTCGAACTCTGGTTTAGTTTTAAGTACTTGTACTTCGTCCCACATCGACGTGAGGTCAATAATAACGTACAACACTGATTGTGTGCAAGTAACATGTGATATCATGTAATGTTAGTGTTAAGAAATAAATCAGTATAATAATAATAAAGAAATGTACATTGTTCTTTTCATTTTCTCGTATTTATAATATATCCCTTGCCCAAATGAGTGTTGTGAAATTCTTAAACATAAAGTAAGTATAAATTACTTTTTAATTAATTTATTGGGGTGTAAAACTAGTTCGCCTCCTCGTGGTGCACCCTGGGTAACGCTAAATGAACTAGTACAAATCGGCAACCAGATCTGGTCACCCGGATTTCAAAATATCCGGATATCCGACGTGCGGATATTGAAGCGGATATCCGAAAATTTAATTCGAATTTGGATCCGGATTCAATGTTTTATTTACGGATTCGGATCCAAATATTAATTCTGGATCCGATTCTTCATTTTGTATGTGCAGGCTAATATCTGGAATTGAGTTCAAAATCGTTGTTTTTTTTATAAAATCGTGAAATCCGTCTCATTTAATAAATATAGTAATTTAAAACTTTTCATTCAAAAATTTGCGAATAAACTTTCGCGGCTGTAAAATTCGTGACGTCACGCCTTGTTGCTGGCTTCGGCTACATAATATATTATTAATTATTTTGTTTGTTAATTTGTCTATTAAAAAATTTAATTGTAATGTTATTTAATGCCTAACTATTACATGGGTTAATTATGTCAGTTTCAAAGAGGTAGTCCTCGTGAATAGACGTGTGATACGTCGGCTGTGTGATGTGATCGAGTACGAGACTTGAGGATGACTTCCTGGTGCTCGGAGACGACTTCTGGACACCTGCAGGACTTGCAATTTACCTGAAGATTTTATTTGTTTATGGTGAGATTGAATTTTATTATTTTTGCACTACATTAAGAACTGTTGCATATAGTATTTATTAATGGGTGTCTCAAACATTAAGTATAATATTCAGGAATTTTATTTTATGTTTAAATAATTATTCATAAATTTTATGTTAATTCGGAATTATTTTATTGAATCCATTCTCATAGGCTGTCGCAGTCTGTAAGGAATCAAATGTTCCTGATACATAATTTGACTTTAAATTGGTATATTGAGCCATATAATTTTGCTTATTTTGTCCTTTTAAGGTCGCCGTCGAATTGGGCTTGACAAACTAATCCGCTGCGGATCTCTAGCGCTACAATCGCAGGGAGAGGCGCCAAAATCTCAAAGAGCAAGATTTAAAAATTACGGCCAGCGCGAGCGATACCTCGCTTGGAGGCTAGTCTAGTACGTACTGGACGGGAAATATCTCTACACTGCAGTATTTTCATTCTTTCATACGTCAAGAACGAAAAGTATTTAATTTTGGTTTGAAGAAAAATTGTATTTTTATAAATATAATTAGAGTTTATATTTATACTATAAGTACATAAAGAACATATATAGAAAAAAACGCGGCTCTCTATAATTTCTCTATTATTCAAGTTAAAAATAATAATAATAATAATACTAATAACAATAATAATAATTTATTCTTCAAGTAAGACCAAAATTGCATCGGTATATGGAATGTCAAAAATACATACATGTCACAAGTATAGTGTTCATGATATTTCAATAAACAAAGTACCTACTTGAAATTATCCGTATAATATTCATTAAATGTAGTAACATTTATCAATTAATATATATTTTAGTTTCCTTTTAAATAAATTAAACGAATCAATGTTCTTTATATGTTTGGGTAATGGTTATATAATTTGATTCCTATTACAAAAGAATTATTTAGAGTTAAATGTCACTTGTTTTGGAAGCACTAAATTCTCTTTATATCTAGTATTATAACTATGACAATTCTTATATTTTAAAATTTTATTTTAAATTTTTTCTAATAAATAAAATGACATTTAAAATATACAAACATGGCAGAGTAAGAAACTTTTCTTTTATAAAACTATGTTTACAGGTATTTCTGTAGCTAAGGTTATAAATATTTCTAATATGTAGCTCGTTTCTGTATTATAAAAATGCGAACGGCATTGGGAGAGCAGCCCCAGAAAATTATGCCATATGACTGACTGACTATAAAATTTTGCAACATAATTTTTTTTTGCTGTATTTACTATGGTATTTTGTGCAAGTTTTTTAAGAGCAAAAGCATATATGTAAATAATAAAGTTGTAGGAGCCAAAAGTGACAGCTACTTATAAAAGAAAATAGTTCTTCAAATTGGAATACGTATTTTTTTAAAAATGAAAACATATACTTTTACATAGAACGATAGATAATTTTATTCTGAATTTATTCTAAATCTAATTCCCTCAAGTGACTTGTTTCTCTTTTGTAGAATAACCCATTTGAAATTTTCCTGTTCATGATTTCCGGTAACATGCATTCTAAATAAAAAGTGGCGAGATTGTAACGTACCGCCACATTGTCAAATATTCGTTGACTACAATGATTTACAATCTGGCTAGTCGTGTGCACTTAGCTTGTATGAAAGCTATTCTTCGTTTATTAAAACGTCTATCCATATTGTGAAATGCATAGGTGTTTTATAATTTGGCTAATTTTACAATCTGACTAAGACATAATTAGAAAACCGGGATTAATACCGATACCGACGTGGGAGGCTAGGCACAGCTTATAAAATATCGTTTATGAAAGCAATGTTATGATATATGTGACAGAAGTTTATGTTTCCGAGATATTTTTTATTAATCAGCTAAATAAATTTATTAGTGAATTTATTAGGAGGTGGATATACCTTTTCATTTTCAATTTTGTAAAATGTATCCTTATTCAGAGATTTAATGTTCATGATAGAAAGCAATTCTTATTTGTGCGAATTTATACTACCAGTTGCTATATTGCCCCATACGCAACCCATATTTATTTGTGATTTTTCTTTATTTGATTCTTCGGTGTATTTAGAAATTTCAATATCATACATTGAAAATTTGAAGCATGTTAGGCTTACTAGACCTAATCCTCTACAGGTTTCGGATATAAGTGACCCATAGTGCAAATTTTGGAATGATCCAGTTGTAATTTCATGGCCCATTTTAGAACATATCCTAATTGCTCAATTCTATTACCTGTTATGGTTTTCTCAAAATCAAATTCACTCGTAGGATTAGGATCACTTTCAATACATAATTTATAATTTTTTATATTAAAAATAAATTATTTATTAGAACCGTAAATATCAGAGTAGTTTTCACCTTCCGTCACGTTTTAGGGTCCGTAGAGTACGATTTTAGCATTTTTTTACGATGATGTGTGCGTGTGTGTATGTGAGTGCGTGCGTGCGTGCGTGCGTGTGTGTGTGTGTGTGTGTGTGACGATAACACGAACACTACAATTCTAAAAATTATAATTATTTCGTCTTCCTTTTATTTATATCCATATGAAGAGCTGATTAGATTTTGGTTATAATTGATCAACATTTAGAACATTTTATTGGTACATATCTGCCAACCCTACACTATATAAACTATATACATAAACATTTACAAAAAGAGTATTAACAAACCTTTCGTATACATTTTTTGGCACCAAACATCTTCGAAATTAATTAAATCATCTGAAATATGTGTGCCATCTTCCAAACTAATTAGTACTTCAGAATTTTATGGCATTTGATTGGGAACGTCATACGAATCCAACAAAATTCTTCTAGTTGCTTTTTTGGCCAAATTTATATTTGTTTGCAAGTTCTTTTGTTGAAGAAGAGCATTTTTTCGCCTCCTTAAAGCAGTAGCCGTTAGTTTCTTTGATTTTGAAGGCCTGTTTTGATTTGAATTTTTAGTTTTAACCATTTTATAATAAGAGTATATAAACTTGGCGCATAAAATTTCAAAACTGATGCTAGCCAGCTAGCCTCTATTTGGACCGAGCCAACAAGATTTCATGCGAAATCGTTGTCTCTCCTCTCTCTAGCTTGTGGGTATGACCTGAGGAGGGGTGGTGGCGAGCGCGGTGTAGAGAGAGCGACGGCAGAGCTCCAGTAGTGCGCTCCGACAAAACGCTGCACTAAATTTACATTACAGTATAGGGCAATATCGTAATTCAATTGGTTTATAACAATTACTTATTGCATTAAGTTTTTTTTTTCATTATTCATTATAAAAAAAATATCTGCATATGACGAACATACTTTGGACCCATTTTTTTATTTTATTACGTGATTTAATGTTATAAACAATATTATTATTGTTAATAAAAAAATGAATATAAGTTCAACCATTAGATTTACATTTCTCAAAATCAATAAACAAAACTGCATTTGTTTTAATGAATTCCTTCAATCAAACAAACTGAATTAAGATTGGACTATATTCGACGGCGACCTTAAGAACATTAGTTACTCATTTCATTATTGTAATCAACTCTTTTTCTTCGACCTAACCATTGTTGTAATCATTTTTGTTTTTATATAAAGTAAACAGATATAATTGAAGAGACATATTTTTACTGAATTAGATACATCCTTGACAAGCAGATATGGGGGCCCGTGCCAGAATGATAGCTAGTAATCATGTACATAGATGTCAAATATCATAATTTCGTGATTTTCAATTCCATGTGGTAAATTCCACACTCCTGGTGACAAATTAACCACGTAAACTGACACGGGCCCCCATATCTGCTTGTCAAGGCCAACAAATCACATAACTGCTCGCGCCCTATACTTATGTAACCAAAATCGGAAGTGGCGAGAGGTATCGTACTGGCCACAAGAGATTTTGATTTTTTTTTAATTCGGGTGGGTTATTTTCAGTGCTATTTTTTTGAAAAATTTAGATGGATTTTTGGAATAGGGGTAGTTTAACCAACCCTGACTTATAAATTTATATAATTTCGTATCATATTTTCATACTACAATAATATACGTTGTTTTGCAGATGTATTGCTGAGCCTCTGATAGTTTTGAACGAGTTTCCAGGACATGGGGAGGATTTACCGGCAGAGACCATCCTTCAAACAACCCACAATATGTATTTTTACCATTTATTACTCTTAGATATAAGATTTATATAAATAAAACAAATCCTTCCTAAACACACATTTATGTTCATATATTTCATTATTATGAAAACATTCATTTCATCATATATGTTTATATTTTATTCTTCGTATTATTCTAGTTACACTACGTATTATGTTTAAAAAGTACATGCATACATATATTACAACAATTAGAGCAAAATTTTACACTTTTATATTTACGGAAAAAGTACCTACTCCGTAAATAAAATAAGGGATGTTTATAATAGATTCAATACACATTTAATAACAAATTATCTCAATTACGATTTATTTTTGAATATAATATTCATATTCATCAAATTCATATATCAGCTATTTTTTTAAGGTCTAAACATGTCACACAACATTTGGTCAATGTTAGTTACATTTGGTTCGTTGCGTTCAGTGTGTCACAGACAGTCATAGTGGAGCGACACATGTTTAGTGTGAGAATTTGTTTATATTTATTTTGTGATGTGTTTGAAACAAATTGAAATGACCATGGAACAGAAGAACTAAAAGCTGATATTTGCAAGGTAAATTGCTTATTTTTGCACGAATTTATTTTACAATGTCATGACGCCATGCTTGATTCGTACATGTTGAAATAATTTGTTGAACTTTCGAATGAAAGTATGTGGTATTACATTAGACATAAGTGATTATTTAGATCAGAGTTTTTAAATATATCAAACCAGATTTTAAAAACATAAGCAGTTATACAAACAAGTCTCCATACGACAATAGTGTCAATCTATTTTAGGAAAAATAGCAGTCGAAAAAACCCAATATATTTAGTTTATTTAATCCAAAATGAAATGCATAATATTAGGTTATTTTATGTGGTAAATATTGACAAAAAATCCGATATGGCCAGCACATTACCTTCCGTCTATTATGTACAAAATCCATATATAATTTTTCTTGCAAAAGTATATATATTCCCAGTAAAATCACTTGATACTGACATCTTCCTTTTCATTAGCATTTCCCACTCGTTATGATCGCTATTCTTGAATTTCTTCATCCACTCATTTCTATTTTCCTTGTTGTCCTCATTCACCTCCTTTTCTTTCAAGTCCTTCGCAATATAGCATTTCCATCTTATCTTTGGTCTTCCTCTGTTTCTTTTACCTTCTACTAGTAAGCTGTTCATTCTTCTTCCAATATATCCTTCATCTCTCCTCATGACATGTTCACCCGAGCCATTTCCCTTATCTTCTCATTCCGCATCCTATCTTTCCATGTCTTCCCAATATCCATCTTAACATTCTCATCTATGCCACATTCATTTTCTTTTCATTGACACTGACAACTGTCAATTATAATTTTCTTAATATAGTAGTCATGGTTATAGCATAGCTGGCTGATTTATTAAATTTGATTCCTTTAAACTCTGTCCATTGAATATAAAGTATAAAATGCAATTAAATCGTGTAGATAATAGTATAGTCTTTAATATTTATAATAACATTGTGTCAAAAAATCACCTCTTCTTCACTTGAGTAATAAGAAAAAAATATAATTCTTTGAATCATGGTATTGGAATTATGCGATCCGAAAAGATCGTCACACACATACAGACATCATCGTAAGAATTGTAAATTTGTATTATAGGGACCCTAAAATGTACTTATTCACTAAAAACTCATTGATTTTTTTATCAAAGAACAATACCTTCCTTACCTAAAGATGACGGAAGGAAGATGTGTGTATGAACCAAAGTATTTAAATAATAAACCATTTATTTACGTTTTATAAAGAAATATAATATTTATTTGGGGTTCTTTTGGTTTTTCCACCAGTAACTAAGCAACGATAGTCATCTACTAAATTTTTGGTCACCAATTGCATTTTATTCTGTCATTCTTGTATTTAATTTTAAATCATTTTTTTGTTTTATTGGTTTATATTCTTGTTTCAAGAATTTTCCGCATTTCCTAAATGTGGTTTAACCCTGGAGACTGTGTGGGATGATTAAGCTTATTTTTGATATTTTGTAATAGCCATTCTTTCACAAGACGCGAATTATTTTTCATTTGTTCTCATGCATGAAATTTAAATTCTCGGCTAAGCCCTACTTTTCGGCACTTTGCTTTAAATTTGCTTTTTTATCGAGATAACATTTGCTATTCATAATTGTTCATATTTTTTGTTATTTTGGTAACATGGCCCGTAACATTTGGCACAAGTGAACGTTAATTTTCGACTTTACTTCGACTCAAATCATATTTGCGAAATTCAATGTCTGAAAATCGATTAAGTATCTTGGCTTTGTTATCTGTAGATGATAGCTAACACCATCAACAGATTATATATTCGATATGGTATGCAAAAAGAGTCGACGATTAACTTAAAGTTTTTTTTTTTTATATTAGTGGCTGTTAGAGGTGAACATAGGGATTTAACATGGACTTTCCTGCTCTCCTGTTCATTTTACGTAGCGTGCAAAGTTGTATAGAATTAAAAATTATATAAAAAAAATCTGTTATGGCCAGCACAATACCTTCCGTCAATCCTGTGTAATGTATAAAATTCATACATAAATTTTCTTGCAAAAGATCCTAAATTTCCAGTAAAATTATTTCATAAACTTCAAATTGCACTTGACATTGACTTGTTCTTCTTCTTTAGCTTCTCCCATTCGTTAGGTCTCGCTATTTTTTATTTTCTATTTCCACTCATTTCTGTTTTACGTGTCTTTCTCATTCAGTTCCTTTTCTCTCAAGTCTTCCGCAATACAGTCCTTCCCTCTTATCTTTGGTTTTCCTCTGTTTCTTCAACCTCCTATTACTAAGCTATTCATTTTTCATCCAATATATTCTTCATTTCTCCTCATGACATTTTCAAACCAATATAATCATCTCGCTTGTATCTTTCTTCCCCAACAACTGCTTCAACATCCTCATCGCTGCCACATTAATTTACTTTTTATTTATACTGACATCTGTCAATTTGAATTATATGAATATATTAGTAGTTTCCATGTTAAGCATAGCAGCCGGATTTATAAAATTTAATTTCTTTAAAATTCTTTAACTCTATATCTATTGAATATGAAATATAAAATGCAATAAAATTGTATAGAGAATAATATATTCTTTAAGTTATAATAACGTTAAAAGTCAATAAATCATATTTAACTGTTAAATCTTCAAATGAGGCTACTTTCGGTTCACCAATTATAACCAAAATCTAATCAGTTGTTCTGTAATCTTGAGGAATATGAAAAAAATATAATTTTTGGAATCGTGGTATTGAAGTTATGCGATCCGAAACTTTTGTCACACACACACATGCATATATAGACATCATTGTAAAAATGGTAAAATCGTATTATATGGACCCTAAAACATGCTTATTCACTAAAAACTCATCATTGAATTTATTGGCCAAAGACAATACCTTCCTTACCTGAAGGTGACGGAAAGTAAAAATGGCTTTACTACTAGTGTAACCTAGACAACAGACAATTGCATAGCCTGTTGCAATATTGTAACATTATTTTGAATGTTTAATACCATTTTTCTCGAAATAATTATTATATAAACCTATACAATATTTATATCGTTGAAATCAGAAAATAATCTCTATCTAATGAGATAAAAAATTATATAGGATACCATTTAAAATAAAATATTTTTGTTATACCGTTTGAGAACCGCTGATTGAATTTTCGGTTTATTATTACTGATAAATTAGTCCCTTATTCTTGATCATTTTTTATATATAACATTTTTCTCTGAAGTCATTAGTGCGCCAAAAAAAGCGCTGGTTGTTTTAAAGGATGCACCTGTACACATCTTTTAATTTAATTGAACTATATAAAAGTAAAAGCTTATTGATAATTTATCAAAATTTATGATACCATCCAAACCCATATATCATCATCATATATATCATCATCACATTAAATAATGATGATGTTCCAGAATGTTTTTGTGGAGTGCACTACTAGTCATACGTCTGTTTCGCTGAGTGTTAGTGGATGTCGTTCATGAACTTCTGAGCTACTAGAATATGATACATTTTCTCTGGAGGATGTTAGTGCAGTGTGCCTTGTGCGTCGTATTTAGAAACGGAGTGGTGTGGATTAACACCGACGACAGTGAAATACAAATACCTAAATAATAATTGCCGATAATATCGTTTAATATAAATGTGTTAATTTTATTTATTATGTTTCCATTATTATGTGTGTAGTGTGTGTTACCATATATGTATATTGTTTATTTGTCAATGTGCGTGAAAAATAAATATATACATACCTGTACCTACCTATATAATTATATATGCATAAGTAGTACATAGCCTGAGATATTTATATACGAACAAGATGTATACTTACTAATACATATCAAATATTATACAATCACATATTCCAACATTCAAACGCTTCAGAAAAAATCTTAATCCTAATTTTTGGTTAAAATATAAGATAACCCTTACCCTGGCGAAGAAATTAGTATAATTTGTTCATACTTACACTACAAAAGAACTATATTGCAATTTCTCTTTTTATTATGATAAGTATTTAATAAGTAAGATTCATTCTAAATAATTAAATAAAAACGAATTTCATATATTGATCTATTTATTGATTAATACATTTTTTACTCACATGTATTGGTGACGTTATTTTCATATTCTTTAATAAAGTTTATAATTGCAAATACATATATCATTATTATTTACTTTTCTAAGCAGTTAAAAGATTCAATTAATAAATGCATACATGAACATATTAAACAAATAAATCGCGAGAAATTAACTAATAAAATGAACCAAATTTGATAATAAATCCTTCTTCTCCAAGATGAATTACTCAAATTACGTTAGTTCTCGACTTACATAATACGTACATATATGCTAACTGTATTGGAAGATATAACTTAATATGTGATTGTACATATCTGGTATTTATTTATTTATTTATTTATTGCTGTACTAAATATCCTGATACTTGATATAGTTTTTCTAAGACTTACAGACACATCAGTTATTTGCATTATAAAATATAATATACATTGATCTACTTTTATGTCTTGTAATATATATAACATCCAAAATATCTCCATCTCGATAAGTCTTAGAGAAAATGTAATAATACGTACATAATGTAACATAATACATAACTTAATATATATTTGATGATACATATTTCATTTTATTTATTTCTAAGTTCTAATTCATATAGTTATATATTAGATTTAAATATGTATTATATGAATGACCAATAAACACAACAAAATGAATACAATCTTTCAATTCAAAATCCCAATTTTTCCATACCCAAATTTTTCAGGGAACCTGCAATTCACCTAAATACGAACTAGATCTAGAGCATCGATTTGCGATCGGCAGCACCTAAACGATTTACAAACAGCATTCTTGCGAATTGAAAAATCCAAGTTCAATTCCAGCCTACCAGCTAAATCGAGCCGAGAGCAGCGGCAAGCGATCCACAACAGCTTGATTATATAATCGCGGATATATAGCGAGCGAAACCATGGCAGCTGATTACGTAATCACCGATATACAGCGAGCGATTCACGGCAGCTCGATTACATAATCGATGATATACAGCCTACAGCAAGGCTTCTGGTCGGTAAAATTCAAAAATCGTGTAAAATCGACGATTTAGAGCCGTAACGGCTGAAAAGTAGCATTTTACGGCCGCTACGAGCATTTTTGAGCTCTCAGACGGATTTTCAACGAATCCCAAGGCATATGCCTTGACAAAAATAAAATTTGGTGGCTGTAGCAAGACCAAATTTTAAAATTCGCAGAATCGAAAGGCTATAGCAAGATATCTGATCATCAGAATTTAAAATTCGAAGCATCGAAAGGCCATAGCAAGACATATGCCCACAAACTTTAAATTTACTAGCTATAGCAAGATATCTGATCATCAAAATTTAAAATTCGTAGAATCGAAAGGCTATAGCAAGATATTCTCCCACAAAATTCAATCGCCTGGTGGTGGATTCATGAATCCTAGACTCCCACCACAGATTTCAGCCTTATATACAGCTGTTTGATGAATTTCTAGTCATTCGGCGTGAGTGGTGGTGTCGAACCGGACACTCTGCTTCGTAATCTTACGTAATCGAGCTATATACATGCTTTTTCTGGATTTCTAGCTAGCTGGCCAGCTGGCCACCAGAATCCGTCCTAGACCGTAGGCTAGGCCGGGCTGGTGGTTTTGCTGGTTGCTAGCTAGGAAGGGGTGAATATGCTCTGGTGGTTGCTGGGTGCTGGGTGCAGGTAGCTAGTAGACGGGAATCGAATTTGGATCTTTGGTTTGCAGGATTTTGTAGGTCGCCGTTCTGATGGCAGATTGGCGGCCTACAAAATGCTTGCTAGCAAGCGGGATATGAATCTAGATCATTGGAATGCGATTTTTGATCGGTGTATTGGAATGAATTAGTTTGTTATTTATAACAAGGATTTATTTGTCAGAGATGTGTTACATAATAATATGACAGTACATAATACATGAAATACATTATTTTAACAATGAATAAATAATTTTTGATCTATATATTTGTGATACACAATTACTCGTATAAGACGTTCGCAGTTTCACAAATACAGAGATGATGATATGTGCTCTAATTACGTCAAATTCGACTTGAAAATGTTACTATACATAAATTCTTTATCTCATAGATATATGCATAAGGAATGATAGATTTTTAACTAGAATATTTAGTCTAATTTTTATTAGGACCAAGTTTTATTGCGACTTTTAGGTAACATATTAAGATATACATTGTACTGGTACAGATTTGCGATATTTATATATGTATGTACATAACTAGATAAATGCGAAGTATATACAGTCAGAAATATATAGAAATGTAAAGTATATCATATATAATTTTAATGAGTGTGCAACAATACATTATCAACAATGCAATTATGAATACAAACACATATATGAATTTTTGTAAATGATTTTACTATGTTATCAACAGCGTAAGTAAAAGTATATTGTTTTTTCGTAAGATGAAAGATAGTTCATTTTCTTTTAAGTGAGTGATTATATGAGTGTTTTCCCACAGCGTAAAGTCTGTAGAATAATAAATAATAATATAAACTATATTATAAATTTATTTATTATGTGTTTGTATTCAATAAAATGTATGGTAGTTTAGTATGAAAATATATAAACACTTATACGTTTTTCTGCATGATTTTATTAAGGTACATTATTCTATATAAGCATAACAGTAAAAGTATGCCATTTTTTACATATGCCTAAGAAAATACGAATTTTTCAAAGATGAAAATATGTACATGAATAATATTCTAAGTGTATAAAGTAAGAGTACTAATGATAAATAGTGTGACAATGTATGTATGTACGTATGTTTTTTAACGATAACATAATTTTCTTTCAAAGTGAAACAATATAATTTTTTCTACATCCATTTTGAAAGTAGGCTTTCCAAGCTATCAGCAGAAAATTGATAAATGAAGTTGACAGAACAACTTGTAATTTTTCTGGTTCAAACTGAAATGTAAATTTTTAGTTGTGATAAATGAAATTCATAGTATGAAACCAAAGTATTTTTATTATCTCTTTCAACGGACGTAGAAAAAAGTATGTGTCATGAGCGTAAAGTGTCATTTGCCGCTTTAGATATACAAATGACTATTTTGCAAAGTGCGACTGTATTATGAAGTGTTTTTCAACTGGTGTATGAAAAGCGTTAAATGTGTTATTAATAAATAATATAATATAAATAAAACGGCTTTTTCTTAACTATATTTAATTTAGAACGATCAAAGTTTCTCAAAGTATTAGATTACAATAGAGCTAAGTCCCCATCCCATTTACTTATATAGTTCCTAGATATTGAATTTTTAAAGTTTTAAATATCATTACTACGTATGTGATTCTCATACTGTATATAGTAACTTTAAAAATAAATAGTTGAAGAACTAAGAGTGATAGCGAATTATCCTAATCATATTTAAATTTATAGGGTTATTTTCTGTATGTAAACGTAATTTCAGTACTTAGGAATCGCTGTAAACATTTTCAGTAATGCTTGTTTCAAGACAAGTAAAAGTCTACTGAAAAAATGAGCTTTTAAAATGAATATATTAAAAACTAAAAGAAAAAAGCGATTTGTATTTTCCAAATTTGGATGTAGAGAGGTAGAGGGTAATATACTATATTTATACATAATTTCAAAAGCTTTGAATTACAGAAAAAAAAATCAGTAATGTTTATTTTACGAAGTATATAATTTGAAAATGAATATCACGAAAACTAAGACAAATATGTACTTGTACTTTACTAATTTGAATATAGGAAGCAATTTTCTATATGTATACTTAATTTCGAAAGGTTTAAATCGCTGAAATTTGTTTCATTAATGTTTATTTCCATGTTTATTGAAAATAGTAACTTTGAAAATGAACAACATGAGAACTAAGAAAAATAGCGACTTATTTTTCAAATTTGGATATTGGGAGTAATCCTGTATATATATTTAATTTCATATAATTTAAAATGCTGAAAAAAAATCAGTAATGCTTATTTCAAGATGTGTACATGTTTATTGAAAATATCAGCTTTTAAAATGAATATAATGAAAATTAAAAAAGATATAACGACTAGTAATTTTCAAAATGATAAGGAATATACTATATGTAGACTTAGCTCTATTGTTTGTTATACCCTTGAAATAATATGTTTGTAATGTGTGCGTGTGTGTGTGTGCGTGCGTGGAAGTGTGTGTATTTTTGTGATATTGTATCATAACATAACGTAATAACCTTTGAGATGTTGAAATATAATTATGAAAATGAAAATAAGTATTTTATAATGACATGATTTTATTGTGTTATTTAAATATGCTTATATGTATGTACATGTTTTGAATACCATTACTACGTATGTGATTCTTATATAGTACCTATATAGTAACTTTAAAATTAAATAGTTCAAGAACTAAGAGTGATAGCGAATTATCCTAATATTACTTTATAATCGCTGTAAACATTTTCAATAATGCTTGTTTCAAGACAGATAAATGTCTATTGGAAAATGGAACGTATAAAATGAAAGTATTAAAAACTAAAGGAAAACAGCGATTTATATTTTACAAATTTAGATGTAGAGGTAGAGGGTAATTTACTATATTTATACATAGTTTCAAAAGCTTTGAATTACTGGAAAAAAATCAGTAATGTTTATTTTACGAAGTATATTATTTGAAAATGAATATCACGAAAACTAACAGAAATATGTACTTGTACTTTACAAATTTGAATATAGGGAGTAATTTTCTATATGTATACTTAATTTCGAAAGATTTAAATCGCTGAAATTTGTTTCATTAATGTTTATTCCCATGTTTATTGAAAATAGAAACTTTGAAAATTAATAACATAACTAAGAAAAATAGCGACTTATTTTTCAAATTTGGATATTGGGAGTAATTTCCTGTATGTATATTTAATTTCAAATGGTTTAAATTGCTGAAAAAAAATCAGTAATGTTTATTTCAAGACGTGTACATGTTTCTTGAAAATAGCAGCTTTATAAATGAATATCACGAAAATTAAATAAAGATATAACGATTTGTGTGTGTGTGTGTGTGTATGTGTTTGTGATATTGATGTATGTGAACAAAATGTAATACGCTTTAAGATGTTAAAATATATTTATGAAAACGAAAATGAGTATTTTATAATGACATGATTTTATTCTTTGTTATTTCTTATATGTATATATGTGTCTTAGGTATCTTAGGCATATGTTCATAAAGTTTTTATTAGCAGAGTAAATAATTTTTCATGTTAATGGTTAGATCATATACTTTATAGGTGTGAGTTGCAGTTTTATTTATTTATTTTACATAAAATTTTATAAATAACGACTTGAGGCGAGAGGTGTACAAAATCCATATTGGGGTTGTTTCGGGATGCGATGCTCTGCAACAATGTGACAATCTCCAACGCTAAAATCAGGATTCCTGAACTGCAATTCGCTCGGGTACAGCATCATCTGTCGAAGTGTAGATACGGGTACAGCTATCTTTCTGCAACAATAGAAAATATATTCGAATGCAACAAATATTAATGAAAAAAAATGTATAAATATTTCTATATATTGTAAAATATATACGATATTAAAGTATTTTAATAATGAGGTATAAGTTACGTAAGTACGCCAATAAAAAAAAAATGATGTTACCATTTGTCGTAATATCGTACATATTCATAATTACGAATATATATGAAATAAAATATATGTAGTAAAATATGTATATAGGACATACAATGATATATATTAAATAATAAACAGCGTGAACAATAGAATTCGTTTACCATAAGAAAACTTTTTTTATATAAATAGTATTTACACCATAAAACTATATGAGATGCTACATAGATATTTAGCGAATAAAATGTTAGAAGATTGTATATGGTTGGAATATTAAATAATTATATATTAATGCAAACTATTTTCGATATAATACGAGCAATCATTTGAATATAGCTTATATCTATTAGAATAATCCCGCGGAATTAATGGTTAATATATAGAATACAGAATACAACTATAAAGTAGTATAAAAGTAAAAAAAAAACTCACTTTGAATAAATGAAATCTATGGATATACATCCAAGTCCTGTAGGTATCCTAACGTCCTCTCCAAGCACCAGGAAATCGTCCTCGTGTTCACAGCACACCATACACACTTCTTTACACTAGCACTGCAACAAATAAACTGAAAGAATTAATCTATGTAATAGTCAGGGTGTTAGATAATTTGCCCCTGGAAGTAATAATGAATAATTAAATAATAATGAGACGAATAATAATCGCTTCTTATGTATTATGTAATTTGTTCAGAGCGTTTTGAATTTTATGAATGTAGTAATAGCGCGAAAATTTTTTGAGTACACAAGGGTTGTAAATAAAGATATATTTACAATACAACCAAATTTTAACTATTTCAAGTCTAATTTAAATAAATTACATGCATTATTCTAAAATTTTGGAAGCACTGAAAATAATTTCAACAATGCTTGTTTCAAGACATGTGTATAGTAAATTTAATATTAAATATATTAAACACTAAGTGAAATAGTAAATTATGTTTTCCAAATTTTCACGAAGTTAATTTTATTTCAAGATGTGTAGTTGTACCTTAAAAATTTGGATTTAGGGGTTTATTTTCTGTATGAAGAATTATAATTTCGGAATATTTGATACATATGTTCTTTAATGACATGAATTGATTATGTACCGATGTTTCTTGCTATATATTAATTTTATATACGAGTACTTAATGTTCAGAGGAGGATAAGTTTTATTTATTAATTTACATAAATCTTATAAATAAATCTTGAGGGATCCAAATACATATTGGGTGATGTTTTGCGATGTTCTGTAACAGTGTGACCATCTCCAATGCTGAAATCCGGGATTCATGTCCTTCTGCAACTCACCATATCCTTCCACTGCTCTTCCAGGACCATAGTTCATTTCTCTGTTACATGGTTCTGTAATAATTAAAATATACTCGAAATTAACTCTTTTGAATTAGTAGTTAAAGATAATATCAACTTTAATTTTTTTAATAGTTTTGTAATTATAAAAAGACTTAATATGAAATTGCGAGAAATTCAATACATAAAATAATATTTAAGTATTTTAATTAATTTCTGAAGTATTGATTGTATTGTATTATCTGTACATTTATATAGGAAATTATTTAATGAGATCTATAATACGCAATTAGGTTAGTGATGTGCTATTATAATTTTACCAATTAAAAATGGAAATATCTCCATTTAATGTTGTACATATACATAATTACTTACATATAAAATAAAATATATGTAGTAAAATTCATATATAACATGTACAATAATATATAATACTTGTATGCACTAAATAATTCTACATAATTTTCCTAAAGAATTCAGGGGGTTGTATTCTATATATACGCTAAGTTTCAGGAATTCGAATTGCTGAAAAAAAATCAATAATGCTTGTTTCAAAATATAGCTAGATGTCTATTGAATATATTAAATTTAAAATAAAATACTCAAAAACTAAGTGAAACTTGGAATCAGGGGGTTGTTTTCTATGTATATGTGTGCTATATTTCAGGAATTCAAATTGCTGAAAAAAAATTCAGTGATTGTATAAAAGTATAAATGTCTGTTGAATATATTAAGTTTGAAATAAAATACTCAAAAACTAAGTGAGATAGAGACTTGCGGTTTTCAAATTTGGATTCAGGGGGTTGTTTTCTATGTATATATGTGCTATATTTCAGAAATTCGAATTGCTGAAAAACAATTCAGTGATTGTTTAAAAGTATAGGTAAATGTCTATTGAATGTATTAAGTTTACAATTAAATACTCAAAAACTAAGTGAGATAGAGACTTGCGGTTATCAAATTTGAATTCAGGGGGTTGTTTCCTATATATGTGCTGTTTCAGGAATTTAAATTGCTGGAAAAAATTCAGTGATTGTTTAAAAGTATAACTACATGTCTGTTGAATATATTAAGTTTGAAATAAAATACTCAAAAACTAAGTGAGATAGAGACTTGCGGTTTTTAAATTTGGATTCAGGGGGTTGTTTTCTATGTATATATGTGTTATATTTCAGGAATTCGAATTGCTGACAACAATTCAGTGATTGTTTAAAAGTATAGGTAAAAGTCTGTTGAATATATTAAGTTTAAAATAAAATACTTAAAAACTAAGTGAGATAGAGACTTGCGGTTATCAAATTTGGATTCAGGAGGTTGTTTTATATATATATATATATATATATATATATATATATATATATATATATATACTATTTCAGGAATTCGAATTGCTGAAAAAAAAATCGGTGATGATTGTTTAAAAATATAAGTAAATGTCTGTTGAATATATTAATATTTAAAACAAAATACTCAAAAATTAAGTAAGATTGCGACTTGCGGTTTTCAAATTAGATTTAAGGGTTTGTTTTGTATATGTATAACGTTTAGGAATTATAATCGCTGAATACGGAGTTAATAGGTATTATTTGAATTTAGCTTTTTGTTTTCTGTTATATACATATATGTTTTATTTATTTATTTACATAAATCATATAAATAAGTCTTGAGGGGCCCAAATATATGTTTGGGGGTGTTTTGCGATGTTCTGCAGCAGTGTGACCATCTCCAAAGCTGAAATCTGGATTCATATTCTTCTGCAACTCACTCACATCCTTCCACGGCCCGTCCAGGACTATGTTCATTTCTCTGTTACATGGTTCTGTAACAATAAAAATATACTCGAAATTAACATTTGAATTAGTAGTTATAGATAATAATATGAACTTCGAATTTTTTAATCGTTTGTAACTATTAAAAAAAATATATGAAAGAAAGTGCGAGAAACTTAATATTTAAATGAATATTTAAGTATTTTAATTCATTTTTGAAGTATTGATTATATTATATGTACATTTAATATCATAATTGCTTAAACATAAATAATATATGTACTAAATAAAATACATAGGTATATAATATACTCAACAATATATGATATTGTATACGGTACTACCACTACCATTAAATCTAAAAAAAATCAAATTATTTTCGATACAACACTAACAATTATTATTGAAATGTAAAGTATATCTACATCAAAAATAAAACTTACTGTAAATAAATTATTTCCCTAAGGATAACTCCAAGTCCTGAAGGTGTCCATATGTCTTCTCCAAGCACCAGGAAGCGGTTCTCGAAAGTGCATCACTTGAGCACACCACATACACGTCTGTTCACTAGCACTGTAACAATGAAACTGACAAAATTAATGTATATAACAGTTAGACCATTATATAATAATAAAAATAAACAGTTACAATAAGATTTTTTAAATTTATTTGTAAACAGGGTTCATGAACTACCCGCGAAATAAATACATTTTATGAAAATTCAGGTCGACAGAAAGGGTGATTATTCATTGCTGAAAAAATTATCATTTATGCTTGATCAAGGACAGATACTTTTCCAAAGGAAATTTCAACTTTAGGTGTTAATGTTTCTCTGAACTAAAGAAAATAGGAATATATATATATGTTTCAATTATGAATTCAGCATGCATTTCCCTCTATGCCAATTTTCAGAGTTTGTAAAATGATGATAGTTTTATACTTATTCTAGGATAAATGTTTTTCTATAGAAAATTTCAACTTTAGGGCACTAAAATAGGAACTTACACGTTTCAAATCTGAATTCAGCATACATTTCTATAAATAAGCAAATTTTCAGAGTTGGTGAAATGATGAAAAAAAAATTTACTTATGCTTATTATAAGTAATTTTCTATATAAAATTCCAACTTTAGGGCTCAATATCTTTCATACTAAGCAAGATAGGAACTTGTGCGTTTCAAATGTATTTCTAAAGAAACAAGCAAAGTGTTAAAATTGTTGAAATGTTGACAAATACTTTTCTATAGGAAATTTTAACTTTAGATATTCATATAAAGAAGCCATATTATTATAGTACCTACAGATAAAAATACAAATAATTGAAGATTCAATAAATAAGTTATTACATTTATAATTTTATTAACAAATTTAATTTTTTTTTACAGATGATCATGTCTCCGACGTTTCATTGGTACAACACATAGACATCGCGACTTTGAGAACCCGTTCGTGAGTCTGCAGCATCTTGAGACTTCTCTCCAGACCTGGTTGACGACTTCATTTCGTTGTTTGGATCAAGAAACTTTCTCCAGCGGTATTATGAAGTCGTGAACTGATTCACCTGATCTCCAGAGTTCAAATTTTATAAAAATATACATTGTAAGTTAAATTGTTCACCCATAAATATTGTAATTTTTACTGAACTTTGTCTCGAATTCTTATTTCATATTTTTATTTACCACTCCCACACAGTTAAAAATAGCAACTTGCAAATAAAAGAGGTAGAGACATGCAGTTTGAAAAAAAATTAAACTGTATTTAAATACACATAATTACAGATATTTCAGCCGGCTGAAACAGATTTCAGCAAACACGATTTTTAACGGCTACAAACAATATTTTTAATTTTAGTACTTACTTGTAATGGCAATGATAGGGGAATTTTCTTCGCATATCGTCTGCTAATACTTCATCACTGAATTGTATTGTCTTTGGCGATGAACACTGATTAGAATACACTTTCTAGTAATCATTACACAACACTCGCACCAATTAAATTAACAATTAGAGCACTTAATAAAACAAAGTTAAAATATGCTTTGATAACGAAGAAATAAATATAATTTTAGCGTAAATTGTTATGCTTTTATGTATACCGCGAACTATAAATCAAACACGAGAGTGATTGTAATAAAAATTACTAAGTTTTTCGCTTCTTATAAACACTACACTATCGCAATACACGATTATTCACAAGCACCCCATGTTCACTTCACGAAAGTCAGAAAGGAACTGAAGTCTTCATTATAAAAACATAATATTAATATTATAACGTAACAACTAATACTAATTAAGTGTTAATTGATTATGTCTTTTATACTTTGGCGCCCAAAGTAAACAATGTTTATGATTGTTTACAGATTCCGCGAAGGGCCGTACTACACCCAGCGAAAGGATACGGTAACTACAACACTGGATGAAGATAATAGATGATTTTTATAAGAATAAATAAATAAATGCGTATTTTTCTTTACCTTTCCTATGTAATAACAAAAGAGACAGGGAAATATCCCAATTTTTAAGGATTTCCCGAATTTTCCTATCCTATCCTTTAGTATTAAGTTTTCTAGGTACAAAAATAGCCATCCGGTAGGAGTCCGCCCTTTTATAAAGGGCTAAGGGCTTATTTGAGCCCTTAGGAAAAACTCGACCACGGATTTCAATTTTGCAGATCCAAGTAAGTTTAACAACACTTGTCCGGTCTTTCTAGCCCTTTCAGTACAGGAATTAGCACAGGCCCTTCGCCACAAACTTGAAGGGCAAATATATTGTAAACAAAAATGTTTCCATCAATTCTGTGCAAGCCAATGGAAAGGGCGGGTTCAAATCCTCCCGATACGCTATTTTCCGGCCTTTTAGCCCTTTTAATTAACGTATTTAAGCGTTAAACCCTTCGGAAAACTTTAAGGGCTCATATCTCGGAAATGGCTGGGTTTTCAGCGATTTCCTTGAAATTTCGCGTTCCCTTAGCATCCTTTGAAATGTCGGGGTCGTAGAACAACATATTTAAGTTTCAAGGGCGTAGGGCCAAGGGTTTAAAAATGCGCTAATTAAAATTTGACAGCTTCGTTTTGTTAAAAAGTTGAACAAATTCTCATTTTTTTTTATCACAAGTTTTTGTTATACAGAATACGTAGATGTTATTTAAAAAAAAATTAGCGTTTTAATGGTAGTTTGCAAATCGTTTCAGCTAAACTTGAAGGGCAAATATATTGTAAACCAAAGGGTTTTCATCAATTTACGCAAGCCAATGACAAGGGCGGGTTCAAATCCTCCCGATACGCTATTTTCCGGCCTTTTAGCCCTTTTAATTATTGTATTTAAGCGTTAAACCCTTCGAAAAACTTTAAGGGCTCGTATCTCAGAAACGGCTGGGTTTTCAGCGATTTCCTTGAAATTTCGCGTTCCCTTAGCATCCTTTGAAATGTCGGGGTCGTAGAACAACATATTTAAGTTTCAAGGGCGTAGGGCCAAGGGTTTAAAAATTCGCTAATTAAAATTTGACAGCTTCGTTCTTTAAAAATCTGAACAAATTCTTATTTTTTTTGTAATGTTTTTGTTGTACAGAATAAAAGTCGAAGATGTTATTTCAAATAAAATTAGCTATGTTTTAATGCTAGTTTGCAAATCATTTCAGCTTAGTATTTCAGTAATATTTCTTTAGTTTTAAAATGGCATTTTATTAGTATACATAATAGAGTTGTCATACTTCCCTGTTTACCCAATTAAGCGGAATCAACTGTATATATATACTTCCCTGTCTCTTTGTTGTGATATTTTCCTGTGGAATAAATAAGGGGTTGTTAAATAAAAACGTGTATTATTTTAAGTACTTTTTATTGTTTATTGGTAATACATTGTTGTCTTTATTATGTCCATAGCTTAAATTGTGTTTTGAATTCTTATTCTTTGTATTTTATATATAAATATACTTACCCTTGTCCTGAAAAAATAGAAATAGGGATGTTTAAATAATAGTTTGTATAAATTTTACTTGTATTTATTGTTTATTTATATCTTACATTGTTGTATTTCATGTAAACTATCCTAATATACAATAAAATGTAAATTAAAATATAATTTGTCTATTTCTTTTTATTCCTTCTACTTTGGGGATGAATTTTGTAAAATTTTAAATCCCTATACGTATGTAGTTCTTCAAATGACCGATAGAGGGCAGCACCTATTGTGCATTACGCCTAAAATATAGGCAACCAGAAATAACCATGTGTTTATACATACGTACATACAGGATTCAATATAGTTCCAAAAATAGCCGTTAGGGGGCAGCACCTTCTTCCAGTAAACGATTTTATTAAGGCCTATCTGTGTACATTTGTATAAACATACATACGTACATGCATAATTCTAAATAGTTCCTAAAATGACCGTTAGATGGCAGCACCTACTTCAGTTAAACGTTTTCATTAATGTCTATTGTGAATTTGGAATCATTGGTGGGATGTACAATTCAGGGTCTGAAATGGGAAGCGGATACATGGATGTTATAATTTACCACCTATTGAAAACGAATAACAACATTTGCAAAAAAGCTTAGAATTTTTTTTTATATGTTGGCAATTTCCAGTTATTTTGATTTATGAACAATTGCAACGTGATCGTTTTAAAAACTACATACGTACAGGAACTTAGAAAAAAATCATTTTACCTGTAAGTTCTAATTCAAAATGGACATATCATCCCACTTTTAATTAGTCTAAACACTAAAGGTTAATGAATATTATGTATGTACGTCGTTATGTACACAAAAAAATATTTTTTAATTGGTTTTTGCTCTTTCGGTGTTACCGTTAACGACAGGTGCTGCCAACTGGTGGCCGTTTTAAAAACTATATACGTGTAGGGACTTAGAAAAAAAATCAATTTTTTAATATAAAAATATATTTGTATTATAAAGATACAAAATTTAATATAAAAATATATTTGTATTATAAGAAAACAATTTATCTTTTAAAAATTAAAGTTTATTGGCATTATTATTACAAAGGACTGTTTGACAATCATAAATAGTTAACAGATTTGTTAACAAATTTAGTAACAATTATGAACAGAAATATAACAAATGAATCGTAAAAGACTTAGAGTTTAAAAATTCTGTTCAAAATTATTTCCAACTAAATTTGTTAACAAATTTATTAACAATTTATAAAAGTGTCATACAGGGTTTAGTTATAAAACTAAAACATTTGTTACAATTGTCATTATTATGGTTATTTTATTTGTTGTTAATTATTTTGCATCTTTATTATGCAAAGAAAAGATTATCTGGAGATTTAACTTTTGTTTACAGAATAAAGATGAAAAATAATTAACAACAAATAAAATAATAATAATAATTTTATTTGGTAACAAACATTTAAGTTTTATAACTGATACAAAACTCTAAATTAATATTATATATTTTTAGACTAAAACCGCCCAAATATATAATATATTAGAGTTCCGTTCACAATACTTATGGACTAATTTAACAAACTAAAACTTGGCATCCCCAAATAAGATTCCTTGTTCCCATTGTTAAAGGTACAAGATTTCTTATTTGGTTTTAGGACCGTTTGCGAACCTTTATATTAATTATATTATATATATTTTTTGGTATTACCGCCTCAACTACCCACTCACTAAAATATATAATACTTATTAATACAAAGCTTCGTTTACAATAAACACTTAAAATCTAACTTTGCCCTGATCGCGTCAAAATACTTAATAATAATTACAATTTTTACTAAAACTACCTAACTTTAAAACTAATGTGATGGGTTTAAATAAAAATAAACAAAATTGAAAGATTGTTTTATTGTACAAACATTTTAAATAAGTCATTATGAAGAGGAATCCATGGAGACGCATCCCAATCGGCACTGCAATCTCGGGGACAGCGGCGGCGGCGGGGGAATTCTTTTAATTTATAACTATCTTAAAACTATAACTGAAATGTTTTATTTAATAAATGGTGTATATATATATAGGGAGACACCACCCTCATGCCAAACCCACGCTCCCCATATATATATTATTTATTAAATAAATACAATTCCGTATACAATAATACCTTATAATCTAACTTAAACTATTGTAGTTCCCCCCCAAATTAAGTTTATGAAGTGCGCAAAAAATCCTATCTTACGTTAATATCTTTTTCAAACAAAAGCAAATCTAAAAATAGTAAGTTACGTTAATTTTCTCTCTCTCAAAAAGCAAAAACAACCCCTGCCTATCTTATATCTAAGCTATCTTATGTCTACGCAAGCTATCTTATATCTCTAGACTATGTTAAGCTACGGTGAAGTGAGAGAGAGATATACGAGAGCTAAGACAAAAAGTGAGAATGCCGATGGGTGATTCTCACAGTAGTTTACGTGAGGGTTAAGCCGACCCCAGTCGCGACCACTAAAGGTTTACGGCCTACACACGCGAGCCAATTAAGGACAAGGGAAGCAATTAAGTGATATTCCGCGGCTTGGATGCAATAAAGAGCTACTCCCGATGGCATCGCCCGGCCATTCCCGAAACACCTGACACCGAACGCGGTCAACCCGTGTGCTCAAACAAATAAGTTATAAATCAAAACAAAAACTTTTATTTTGTCTTTAATAATTCGTTGCCATTAAAAGTTAAACGATGATTACGTTGCCTCCGGATGAGGAGAGCACATACGGCCATAAGAGAATTTCCTGTGTAAGCATTCAGGTTTGTTTAAAACTTTTCTCATTTGAGTCTAGCGGTTTTAAAGCGTCCAAACTAGAGCAGCGGCCAGTACGAACGATGGTCAGCACTGGTACAAAAGAATTAAACTGTCCCTAGAAACATTCACACAAGTGTGAAGCGATCCACCAGAATAAACAACTGGTTTCACATGGCGTTGCGAATTACTATACATATCAGTCCACTCAATTATGGAAATCGCGCACGAACCCTACCTAACCGTCCCACTAACCGTCAATGTTAATAATATTAAAAAAAAAAGGAAACCCGAACCCACAAACAAGTTTCGAATCTCACACCCCCTACTTCCTGATTCTCTCACCATTCGACAGCAAGCATGCCCCGACACACCAATTCATACAATTTTTTTTTTCACATTCACTCTCCCTAGATGCCGTCTGGGCAATCAAAACGCACGATTTTATGATGAATCATCGGAAGGGAATGCACTTCAACTATATCAATTTATTTTTAATGTTTAAAGAAAACGCGTGCTTGCTCAACGGCGCGATGAGTCAAAGTTTAATTGAAGATCTGAAAATACATTTCAAAATACTTAAAACTAAACTACTCAAAAGTGAAAAGGTATATCACAAAAAGTTTTATTTATCGCAAACTATTACTTATGTTTATTATTTGTATCAATATTTAAACGAAAAAATAATTTTAAATCTCTATTCATTTTTGAGTAGTACAATTTATAATCTAATATTATTCTAGTCTTCTTGATGTCCGATTCCTGAAAGATATATGCTAATCAAATGTTTCCAGATATTGATTTTATTGATAAACAGTCGACATTTCAATTTTAAATTGTTTGAATATTATACAGACATTCATGAAAGTTATATTTCTTTCAATATATTACTCAAAATCGAATTTGAGTACAAGATATTTAGACATTTATTTATATTTCATATGGGAACAAGTTAATAATTAGGCATATAGTCGTAATCCTTTGACTATAAGTTCTCATGGTTCTCATGAAAGTTATATTTCTTTCAATATAATACTCAAAATCGAATTTGAGTACAAGATAGTAATTAGACATTTATAATAGTCATATTTCATTGACTCAGTTCTCATGGTTGAATATGAGAACAAGTTAATAATTAGGCATATAGTCATAATCCTTCGACTATAAGTTCTCATGCTTGAGTATAAGAACAAGTTAATAATTAGGCATATAGTCATAATCCTTTGACTATAAGTTCCCATGGTTGAGTACGAGAACAAAATATTTTATAAAAAATTAAAGTTCCTACCTGTTCATTGATCGATATTCGTCTATGCCGCAGAAGATTTATCTGGAGCTCAGCAATCCTTCAGAAAAGCTGCTTTAGAAGATTTGTAGTATTGAAATCGAAAGCTGCATCCAAATACTCCAAGTTTCTTGACACCTCAGACCAGCCAGAGGTCTACCTATTAAATAATAATTATTAGTTTGTGGTGTTCTTTAAATCATTTCAAAAAATTATTTCCCAATTATTAAAGACAAAAACATTTGTCACATCCAGACAATGGTTTATTTCCAAATAAATTATTATTAAACCTAAGAAATTTTATTATAAGCAATGTATTCAAGTTCTATACACTCTATTAATACACCATATCAAAATTTCTTGATTTGGAGAAATAATCATAGCATCGAGTAGTTTATTTGTTCTTGTATTTAATATAATTGTAGGTGGTACTTTAATAAATAAATATCACTTTGCAAATAATTTTACAAAACAAATAATTAATATAGTAATTAATTAAATATATTTTAGTTTCCTTTATCTTCAGTTTTATGAATAAAACTAACATAAATATTGTATTATTTACTGGTGGACCTAAAAAAAAATAGCACGTGTCTGTTGTCATATATTTGCCAGGTGATTATTGTTAAAATGATATATTTAAGTAGTAACATTATATTTAAATTCAGTACACTTTATTAATACATAAAATAAAAAATTGCCCAAATACAGTCTTAACTATTGTAATCTAAACATTTATTTCTTCTTGCTGTTAATATATTTTTTTCAGAGGGTATGAATACCTTCCTTAGACGACGGAAGGTAATATGAATTTTTTTCAATTATTTGTTGCTATACAATTTTTAAATGTTATCTGTACGTGTTTATTGTAATTGATAATAAATCTGATAATAACAAAATATATATAATATACAGGGTGAGTCACCGAAATCGCCGTCTTCGATATCTCCCTTGTCGTTAGAAATACAGCATAAGTTTATTAACAGAATTTATTCGTCTACTCAAGGAGCATAACGTAAAATTATGTTCACATATACAGCGTGTTGCATTACGGCTCGGCGAGAATAGTTTCTCTTTTTTTAAATGGAACACCCTATATATTTTTATATATTTTGAATTGTATTTTATTCACCTATACGAACATATGAATTTTGTTTTAGTTTTCCACGGCGGAGCCAAGTTATTCCGTTTTTTCTCTAAAAAAGACCGAATACACGCATTGCTTTATAAAGGCTTACTGAATTTATTTTAATAGTAAGAATTAAGAATTTTCTTTTCTGTATAACTGTAATTATACTCTATGTTCTGACATATTTTTTTTAAAATGTAATTATACAGGCTGTTCAATAAAGCGAATCAAATGTGCTCAATTTCAAATGACTACAACTCGTTATTTTCAAATGGTACACCCTATATTTTATTAATCAGTTGTGTGTATTTTTGTATTATCTTCATGTTATTAAGGGTATTCCATGCCTAAAACCAATAATTTTGGAGATTTTCACCATTTTTCTCTAAATATATATATTTAACTAAAAATTAAATCTAGTATACCATGGATATTGTTTTTTGAATAAGAAACAATTTCAGTAATGATATTATTTTCATTCGCCAGGTTATTATTAATAAGAGAGGGATTAAGTAAATTAGTTTATTAATATGAGTCTCTCGCAAGAAGAACTTACGAATATGGTGTATGCTGGTCAGGCCAGGCGTCACCTCACGGGCACTCAATGCTGGCGTGGAGAGTGCGCAAGAAGAACTTACGAATATGGTGTACGCACTTGAAGCAGCGGAAACAAACCCTCTTTTGGCATCAAGAATTTATGCACAACGGTTTCCGGGAAGATGACATCCAAATCCGCGTTCTTTTGAAAAACTAAGGGAAAGGTTTGAAAGAACTGGTCATGTTCAGTACGACAAAAGAGGGTACACCATATACGTAAGTTCTTCTTGTGAGAGTCTCATATTAATAAAATAATTTACTTAATCCCTCTGTTATTAATAACAACCTGACTAATGAAAATACTATCATTACTGCAATTGTTTCTTATTCAAAAAACAATATCCATGGTATACTAGATTTAATTTTTAGTTAAATATATAAATTTAGAGAAAAATGGTGAAAATCTCCAAAATTATTGGTTTTAGGCATGGGATACCCTTAATAACATATGAAGGTAATACAAAAATACACACAACTGAATAATAAAATATAGGGTGTTCTATTTGAAAATGACGAGTTATAGTCATTTGAAATTGAGCACATTTGATTCGCTTTATTGAACAGCCTGTATAATTACGTTTAAAAAAAAATTCTCAGAACATAGAGTATAATTACAGTTATACAGAAAAGAAAATTCTTAATTCTTACTATTAAAATAACTTCAGTAAGCCTTTATAAAGCAATGCGTGTATTCGGTCTTTTTTAGAGAAAAAACGAAATAACTTGGCAACGCCGCGGAAAACTAAAACAAAATTCATATGTTCGTATAGGCGAATAAAATACAATTCAAAATATATAAAAATATATAGGGTGTTCTATTTAAAAAAAGAGAAACTATTCTCGCCGAGCCGTAATGCAACACGCTGTATATGTGAAAATAATTTTACGTTATGCTCCTGGAGTAGACGAATAAATTCTGTTGATAAACTTATGCTGTATTTCTAACGACAAGGGTAGATATCGAAGACAGCGATTTCGGTGACACAGCCTGTATATAAACTAAACAAATTTTATATGATGTATTAATAAAGTGTATAGAACTTGAATACATTGCTTATAATAAAATTTCTTACGTTTAATAATAATTTATTTGCAAATAAACCATTGTCTGCATGTGACAAACGTTTTCGTCTTTAATAATTCGCAAATAATTTTTATTAAAGTAATAAAATTTAAGATGGCAACTATTTCAGTATATTGTTAGTTATTTTACCCTCAGTTTTATATATAATACTAACACAAATATTGTACTATTTATTGTTGGAACAAAAAAATTTGGGACTTGTTTTTTGTCATATATTTGCCCGTAGATTATTGTTTAAATGAGAAATTTAGTTAATAACATTGTATCTAAATCCAGTACACTTTATTAATACATAAAATAAAAAAAATGCCCAAATATAGTCTTAACTATTGTAAACTAAAAATTTATTTTTTATTGCTGTTAATTTATTTATTTCAGAGGGTACGAATACATTTGGGGTTGGGCTCATATTATAAGAGGAAAATTCATAGACATATCTAATGCATGCTTCAACATTTACGTATAAAATATTTTCAATATATGTAGGTACAAAACTCAAAATAGACTGACCTTTGGTGCTTCTTGCAAAATTGGGTGCACCGTTTCAGCTGCTCCAAAGACGCCAACTACGATCTGTAACAAAAATAATACACATATAACAGAAAAAACATAAAGAAATTTTAAAATTAAATATAACTCCAAATTTTTAAACCGTACATTAGACCTTTTCCAATCATTATTACACCAGTAACCCAAAAATGAGAATATATACACACCTAAAAATTACACCAATCGATTCTCCATAAAATAATTCATAGGAATACTCATTTTCAGATTGTAAATCAAAATATTTCATGTTTTACAGACAAAAATCTGATGATCACACACAAAAATTCGTCGTAAAAACGTTGCGATTACGCAAGTTGTAGCGTGGCTTCGTGGCACAGGTATTAATTAGTTTATATTTTTAACAACAGATGCGTACAAAGCAGAAATATTTATTTATTCCAGTGCAGTACTTTTTTTAAGGGGCATTGTTTTTTATACTGCACTTGACACTATATACGAGTAGTTATACTTGGCTAAAAAAATCGTTGAAATATTTAACAAAAAAAAATATTGGTATTTTTAAATGTATGTTAATACTTTCGCAATTTCCAGCTTCCCGAATTATTTTATGTAAAAAATACCGATAGCCATGGTTTTTTAACAAAAAAAATCATAAATGTTTAACAGTTTATCTGTTAAATTACGCTAGTTTATTTTTATTAGGTATTATTTGAAATTTCTGATCAATTTAATTAGATTTTTGTTCAGTTAAACAAAAATTATAAACAATAATAAAAATAAACTAATTTAACATGACAGGTAAAGTGTCAAACATTTGTTAATTTTTGTTTCAATATCATGGCTTTTGGGGTGATTTTTGCCATTTTAAAATTAATTTTTGTTCCCGATTCAGATACAAAATTTTATGCTCTCAAACTTTTATTTGAAGCTTTATGACGTAAAATAATTAGGGAAGCAGGAAATTGCGAAAGTGATTATACATGTTAAAGTTCTATGTTCGGCTGTCCCGGTCACCATACGGTGATTGTATGAGGATGGCATAGTTTTTACCTTCCGTCACCTTTATGTAAGGAAGGTACTCGTATTGTCTTTGGTCAAAAAATTCAATGATGAGTTTTTAGTGAATAAGCATATAATACAATTTTACCATTTTTACGATGATGTCTGTATGTATGTATATGTGTGTATCTGTATGTGTCTGTGTGTGACAAAAGTTCCGGATCTCGGTGACAACTTGTAGTCAGGGATATAATGTATTTTTATAGGGAAAACTATAAAAAAATTAATATCTCGGGAACGGTAAAAGATCACTTCCGGTTTATCAATTTTAGTCAAAGTTAATATGTTGTTTCTCTTGATATAAAAGTCTTAAATACTAAAATTGAAAAGTTTTGGATTATATTTTAATATAGTTTTTCATTAAAAACTGTTATTTTATTCATAAAAACTGTTAACAACTTCAAGTAAAGTACCACTTCCGGTTTGTCAATTTCAGTTAAAATCTAATATTTTGTTCCCCTTGTTATAAAAGTCCTAAATACTAAAATTGAAAATTTTTAGATTGTATTTTAATATAATTCTTCATGAAAAACTGTTACGGGCTTCAAGTAAAGTATCACTTCCGGTTTGTCAATTTTAGTCAAAATATAGTATGTTGTTCCCCTTGATATAAAAGTCTTAAATACTAAAATTTAAAAGTTTTAGATTATATTTTAATATAGTTCTTCATGGAAAACTGTTATGGGCTTCAAGTAAAGTATCACTTCCGGTTTATCAATTTTACTCGAATTCTAATATGTTCTTGCCCTTGATATAAAATTCCTAAATACTAAAATTGAAAATATTTAGATTGTATTTTAATATAGTTCTTCATGAAAAACTGTTACGGGCTTCAAGTAAAGTATCACTTCCGGTTTATCAATTTTACTCAAATTCTAATATGTTGTTCCCCTTGATATAAAAGTCTTAAATACTAAAATTGACAAGTTTTAGATTATATTTTAATATAGTTCTTCATGGAAAACTGTTATGAGCTTCAAGTAAAGTATCACTTCCGGTTTGTCAATTTCAGTCAAAACCTAATATGTTGTTCCCCTTGATATAAAAGCCCTAAATACTAAAATTGAAAATTTTTAAATTATATTTTAATATAATTCTTCATGAAAAACTGTTACGGGCTTCAAGTAAAGTACCATTTCCGGGTTGTCAATTTCAGTCAAAATCTAATATGTTGTTCCCCTTGATATAAATGTCCTAAATACTAAAATTGAAAATTTTAAAATTATATTTTAATATAGTTCTTCATGAAAAATTGTTATGGGCTTCAAGTAAAGTATCACTTCCGGTATGTCAATTTTATTCAAAATCTAATATGTTGTTCCCTTTGATATAAAAGTCCTAAATACTAAAATTGAAAAATTTTAGATTATATTTTAATATAATTGTTCATTAAAAACTGTTATGGGCTTCAAGTAAAGTATCACTTCCGGTTGTCCGGTATTACCTGAAATCTAATCAACTCTTTATATGGATGCATTAGGCTTAAATACGAAAAATAGAAATCTTCGATATAACAGTTATCGTGCAAAAAAAATCGCCAATCAGACATCATTGTAAAAACGTGTCGTGGAGCCCCTAATTCGTGCTTATTCACTGAAAATTCACTATCGAATTTTATGACCGAAATATTACCTCCCTTACCTATGGTATGGTAGGAGGTAAATAGAGGATACTTGTACCGTTTCCTAGATACTAAATAGTTTTTACATATGTTTACTAATAAAAATACCAGATTTGAACCCGTGTTCGTTTATTTTTTAAACAACTACTTCACCATTTTTCCATATATACAAATACGGTTAATCTTTTTGTGTTTATATTTGAAAAAAATATAGATGTCTTTTGCCATTCCCAAAATATTAATTTTTTTATAGTTTTTCCTACAAAAATACACTATATCCCTGACTATTTATTATTTGTCACCGAGATATGCTGCGGACTTAATACTATGTTTCCCAACAAAAATTACAGTAAAAAGAAGAGTTCATTAGAATGAAATAGTTATATATTTCGCTCTCTGTCTTATAAAAAATAAATATTTGCGAGTAAGTGTACAATCCTGTTTGTTGTTATTCTATGACACGTTGTCTCTGTCTTACAATATATACGATATATATGTTGTAAGACAGAGATAACATGACATAGAATAACAACGAACAGGAGTGTACACTTACTCGTAAATATTTATTTTTTGTAAGACAGAGAGCGAAATATATAACTATTTCATTTTAATGGACTCTTCTTTTTACTGTAGTTTTTGTTGGAAAACATGGTGTACAGTCCGCAGTACATATATCTCGGTGACAACTTGTAGTCAGGGATATAATGTATTTTTATAGGAAAAACTATAAGAAAATGAATATCGGGAACGGTAAAAGATACGTCTACGGCAATGATAACCTATTTGTATATGTGGAAAAATGGTTAAGTAGTTGTTTAAAAAATAAAGTAACTTGGGTTCAAATCTAGTATTTTCATAGGTAAACATAGATATAAAAACTATTTAAATATCTCGGGAACAGTACAAGTATTCTATATTTACCTCCCGCCAAACCGTGGGTAAAAGATGTAATATTTTCGGTCCAAAAAGTCGATAGTGAGTGATGGCTGTGTGCCTGACGATTTTTTCTTCCACGATAACTATTATATCCAATTTTCAAAAATTTCAATTTTCCGTATTTAATATTTCTGAATTCATATAAAGATTTTGGGTAATATTGGGTAACCGGAAGTGATACTTTCCTTGAAACCCGTACTAGTTTTTAATGAAGAAATTAAAAATTAATCCAAAATTTTTCAATTTTAGTATTTAAGACTTTTAAATCAACGGAAATAACAAAATAGATTTTGACTAAAATTGATAAACCGGAAGTGATACTTTACTTGAAGGCTATACTAGTTTTTAATTAAGAACTATATTAAAATATAATCCAAAACTTCTCAATTTTAGTATTGAAGACTTTTATACCAAGGGAAACAACATATTAGATTTTGATTAAAATTGAAAAACCGGAAGTGATACTTTACTTGAAGCCCTTAAGAGTTTTTAATGAAGAACTATATTAAAATATAATCCAAAACTTTTCAATTTTAGTATATAAAACTTTTATACCTAGGGGCACAACATATTAGATTTTGACTGAAATTAATAAACCGGAAGTGATACTTTACTTGAAGCTCGTAACAGTTATACATAAAGAACTATATTCAAAAAATATAATCAAAACCTTCTCAATTTTGGTATTGAAGACTTTTATACCAAAGGGCACAATATATTAGATTTTCATTAAAATCGATAAACCGGAAGTGATACTTTACTTGAAGCCCATAAGAGTTTTTAATCAAGAACTATATTAAAATATAATCCAAAACTTTTCAATTTTAGTATTTAAGACTTTTATATCGAAGGAAACAACATATTAGATTTTGACTAAAATTGAAAAACCGGAAATGATACTTTACTTGAAGACCTTAAGAGTTTTTAATGAAGAAGTGTATTAAAATAAACCCAAAACTTTTCAATTTTACTATTTAAGACTTTTACATCAAGGGAAACAACACATTAGATTTTGACTAAAAATGATAAACCGGAAGTGATACTTTACTTGAAGCCCATAAGAGTTTTTAATCAAAAACTATATTAAAACATAATCCAAAACTTTTCAATTTTGGTATTTAAGACTTTTAAATCAAAAGAAACAACATATTAGATTTTGACTAAAATTGAAAAACCGGAAGTGATACTTTACTTGAAGCCCTTAAGAGTTTTCAATAAAAAACTGTATTAAAATATAATCCAAAACTTTTCAATTTTAGTATTTAAGACTGTTCCATCAAGCGAAACAACATATTAGATTTTGACTAAAAATGATAAACCGGAAATGATACTTTACTTGAAGCCCATAAGAGTTTTTAATCAAAAACTATATTAAAATATAATCCCAAACTTTTCAATTTTGGTATTGAAGACTTTTATACCAAGGGGCACAACATATTAGATTTTGACTGAAATTAATAAACCGGAAGTGATACTTTACTTGAAGCCCGTAACAGTTATTCATAAAGAACTATATTAAAATATAATCCAAAACTTCTCAATTTTGGTATTGAAGACTTTTATACCAAGGGGGACAACATATTACATTTTGACTAAAATTGATAAACCGGAAGTGATACTTTACTTGAAGCCCGTACCAGTTATTCATAAAGAACTATATTAAAGTATAATCCACAACTTTTCAATTTTGGTATTGAAGACTTTTATACCAAGGGGGATAACATTATATTTTGACTGAAATTAATAAACCGGAAGTGATACTTTACTTGAAGCCCGTAACAGTTATTCATAAAGAACTATATTAAAATATAATCCAAAACTTTTCAATTTTGGTATTGAAGACTTTTACACCAAGGGGGACAACATATTACATTTTGATAAACCGTAAGTGATACTTTACTTGAAGCTCTGAACAGATTTTCGTGAAAAATGTATAATGATATAATCCTAAACTTTTCAAATTTTGTATTTAATTTAATTTTATACTAATGAAAATGACAGATTTTTTTCTAAGATTGATAAACCGGAAGTGGTACTTTACTGGAAGCTCTAAACAGATTTTCTTGAAAAATTAAAATTAATGCAAAAACAAGTATGTGTAATTACAATTTAATAAGTTAAAGTTGCAAACTAATACTTTAAAATGCAAGTAAACTACAATTTAATAAGTTTAAAGCACAAATTGAAACTGTTAAATTAAAACTTTAAAACGCAAATAAACTAATAGTATATTGGGTTAAAATAATATTAGAGGGGCTCTACTTAAAAAAAATGTTGATTTTAAATGGGCCACCATTGCTATCTCGAGAACTATAAGAGATCAAAGACGGTTAAATGGGCAAACAATTTCTATTTTAAGCCGGGTCCACACTGAAACGAACGTTGTAGCTAAAAGTGTTTGCTACACGTTCGTTAACAAATTTCTTAATCAGTTGTAGAATGTTCGTATTACCGTTTTGCGACGTAATAACAATACTCGCTAACAAAATTGATATTCCAGGAATAGGCGGTAAACATCAAAGAATTAAATATTTGATTTGTGAACATGAAATGTTTATTTTGTTTATAAAAGTAGTGAATAATTTTTCTGGAAATTAGTATCCTGGCGAGGAAGTTTGGGCCCAATTAAATTTATTAAATATTAAAAATTTGATGGTGACATTCATATAAAAACTTTAAAACCAGTGCCCTCTTCGATTTACAAATTTAACAAAAGGAAATCTTCTCTTTTTTCTGAATACCGGCACAGCCGATCATAGGACTTTATATAATATCAGTAAAAAAACTTCCAATAAAAGTTGTACGGCATAAAATTCTGCATCTTAATCAATAAACAATTAATGTTGTGTGCCTTGTAACGGTAGAAATTAAGTATGAAAATGTCTAAAATTATACAGTCCCTATGTCCTATCATAACGTTTTACGGTCTATTTTTAATACAAATTATTTGTTACTAGAATGGAGGACCCAATTTATTAATTAATAATTTTGTTGTTATTAATTCAAACGAAAAACAAATAGGATGAAAAATATTCAAATTAATTAATTGTTAACTACCCAATATAATTTATTACGTACTCGCGAACTGATTTTGGGCGCAGAGACTTTGAAAATCATGCCATTATTTTAATTTACTATTATTTTGTGATTGTGTTGTGTATCTTTATTTAAGATCTTTATTTATGTGAGTTGCCGTTACATCGAGATATGGCAAAACATACATATTTATAACAAGGATAAATGGTAGACTCATTTCTTCACAGTAGAGGGTTTGGAGTATTTCTTCCTATAAGAATAAAATTATTGTATTAGGTATATTATTTTTCACATATTTTTCCATTCATCCTTGACAGTGGTTTTCGGTCCATCTTAAATTCATACTGAAACATAATTAGTACATAATTGTGTGGGTGTGTAAGTGTGTATATAAGTGTGTAAGTGTGTGTGTGTGTTTATTTATTTCCCTGTATCAAATATTTATTTATTTATCCGTATTGCAATATAATGGCACAATTTTCAAAGTCTGAAAATTTAAAATTGCCTCACGTTAGGAGGGCTTTAGGTTGCCTCACGTTAGGAGGACTTTAGGTTGCCTCACGTTAGGAGGACTTTAAGTTTGCCTCACGTTAGGAGGACTTCTAGGTGCGAACTTTAAATCATCTGAAACTTATAATGGGCCATCCCATAGAAAATAGCGTCTATGGATGGCAAGGCGAAAACATAAATATAAATATGCGTAAAGGCGCAACTTAAAACTAAAGAAAAGGAAAGGGCCCAAGAGTGAATTGTCAGGCGCAGTTGTAATCTAAAAATATATTTCTTCTTGCTGTTAATATATTTTTTCAGAGGATACGAATACATTTGGGGTTGGGCTCGTATAAGATATTACTGTTATTTTATTATTATAAAAATATGTTATAGTAAAACCATTCAAAATTCAAAAATAAGTCAACTAGTAAGTTTATTAGCAAATGTAAAATCAAATATGTGAAAAATAAGATACTGACACAATGTCAGGGTCAGTGACCCTGACAGATATTAATGTTATTCGTACGGCTATGAATCGAGGTAATATATCTGAATTAATAAATAAACTTACGTTACAGCGAAAGTATTGTCAACAAGGAGCATCGTTTTAAAATGGAATGTCCTAAACTTTGTCGAAATCTTTGCAAATGAGAAAGATAAATGTATGCCAATTTGTTAATTCGTTCATGATATGGATGACCTTGATCGATTATCTTTGAATTTTTTTACTAAATTTCGCAAATTTACTATATTGTAACGAGTTACGACGCCCGCGGTATGTGAATATAGACAGACATTCACAATGTTCTCGGAAAAGAAATATAGAAGAAAATATGATTATTTGAATTAAATTCAACAACATAAATTATATTTTCAGGAGAAAAATGAATTTACTTTTGTGTTATGCAAAAAAAAAAAATAGCAAAAAAGCGACATTGAAGAGAGGCACATAATATAACGACTTACATTGACGAACACAGCTCATCTACCAGCAAGAAGAAGCATCTACGCCCAACACGGCTGCATGGCTCAGCTATCCCAGGACGGCTCCTTGAAATAGCAAACTCCAATGCGGATCGGTCCTCCAAGAAACATTTTTTCATACACTGGAAATCTGGAACAAAAATATAATTTATTTTAAAATACAAGTATTTTATAACATAATAATCTGTTGAATTGGCTTGTGGCTATAATCTGTTGTATTACCTTATATGATTTGTTTTTGCCACATTAAATTATTTTACATTTTTATATTTACTGTAAAATCATTTCACAAAGATATGTACATTTTATTTAACACTATCATCTGTCAATTAGTAATATTTGAATATATTGTTTCCATGGTGCAGCTTTTAGCAGCATAGGCTGCAAAAAATTATATAGGGTCTTTCATTAGGGACTTCCGAACTTTGATAATTGATAGCGGCCATATTGTTGAAGCTACATCTGTCAAATTGGCTGTCATTTATTCAGTCTGTTTTGCCAAATCATCATGGACGGATATAGCGTTCAACAACACGTGCAAATAGTAAAATAGTTTTATCAAAATGGGTGTTCTGTTCAGGCAACGTTCCGCGCGCTTCGCCCATTTTACGGTCGCCATAATCGTCCTACCGCGAGGACTATTCGCAGTGTGGTGGATAAATTTGAGTCTATTGGTTCAGTAAATAAAGATCTAATACCCGTACGTCGACGAATCGCAAGATCTGCCGAAAACATCGCCGCTGTCCGTGAGAGTGTGCAGAAGAATCCGAGACAGTCGATTTCACGTCGCGACCCAGGAGCTGAAGGTAAACGATCATAGACGACGTGTGTTCGCTGAATAGGCCTTGGCGCAGTTGAAAACTGACCCTAATTTTCACCGAAAAATCATCTTCAGCGATGAGGCCCATTTCTGGATGAATGGGTACGTCAACAAGCAAAATTGTCAAATTTGGGACGATACCAATCCACATGAGATTCAAGAGCGTCCAATGCATCCCGAAAAAGTTACTGTTTGGTGTGGATTTTGGGCTGGCGGCGTCATCGGTCCATATTTCTTTGAAAACGATGTTAGCCAGGCCATCACCGTCAACGGCGAGCGCTATAGGTCGATGATTACCAACTTCTTTTGGCCTGAATTGGATAATATGGACACCAACGACATGTGGTTTCAACAGGACGGCGCTACGTGCCACAATGGACATTTTGCATGAGCGATTTGAGGACACGGTCATCTCACGTGGAGGTGATGGGAACTGGCCACCGAGATCATGCGATTTGACCCCGTTAGACTTTTTCTTGTGGGGTTTTCTTAAGTCGCAGGTCTATACGAATAAGCCACAAACCACGGCAGCCCTCAAAGCCAACATAACCCATGCCATAGGTCAAATTCAGCCTGATTTATGCGCCAGAGTCATGGAAAATTGGACATTTCGGATGCGCGCCATCCAGCGAAGCCGCGGCGGACATTTAAACGATGTTATATTCCGTACGTAATGGCATCTATAGGCCTTTCAAATGAATTAAAAATTCCGATGATATCTCACATACATTTTGTTTTATTTAAAGATAGGAAGCGCTTAATGAAAGACCCTTTATAACATGGTTTTTTCAAGAAAAACTGTTAAAATCGTCAAACTAGGGTACTTCCGGTTAATCAATCGTAACCATAATCTAATTTTCAGGTGGACGTACGAAAGAAGAATATGAAAGAAGGTAATATGAAATCAATTTTGTATGCAACTTATAATTCTGAAAAACTTTACAGTGTACAGTAATTGCAGTAAAATGAACAGGAGAACAGGAAATTGTATAAAATTAATATCCCATGTTAAATCCCTATGTTCACCCCTAACCGCCATCACCCGGTATATGAGATACTAATTTCGAAAAAAATAGTTCGTAGTAATCACATAATTAATTGATTAAAGTTGAAAGGTTTTTCAATTAATTGTTGCTAGACAATTTTTAAATGTTATCTGTACGTGTTTATTGTAATTGAAACTGATAATAAATCTGATAATCACGAAATATATATAAGGAAATAAATCTTTTATTTTTTGTGTGAATTATTTATCACAATGAAAATCATATTTTTTATCTTTTCCATATTTGCCTTAACACAAGTATTTTCTTTATTCTCTGGTTCTATATAAAATTTATTTAAACAATTATATTTTAGTCATATCCAACTGTATTCCCCAATTATGGAGTACAGAATACAAGAATTGTTGGAGGAAAAACTGCACAACCACATCAATTTCCCTATCAAGTGAGTATTAACATTTTAAATTATTTTTCTAAGATTCTGCAAAATGCCGTGTGCCTGAGTGTCTGGTCGCGAATCTGGGGACCCGGGTTCGATCCCGACCGACGCCAAAAATTACATCGTATTTTAATGGCACAAAATTAACCCCTGTGGCGCACTCTCCACGCCAGCAATGAGTGCCCGTTAGGTGACGCCTGGTAAGCGCCCGTACGGTACAAATATTCCATCATTACCGATATCTGTGTACGAAGCAGATTGGCACACCCAGCAATGGGTAATATGCCGTGATGAAATATTTATTTATCTACATTTCTTTCTGGCAATTGTATTTGTAATTGTAACTGTTGCATACTATATTATTTCTGCAATTCAATAATTCTGTTATTTATAATAAAAAAGCTAAAGGGGCGGGAGGGCGTCTTCCCAGACTCACCCTGTATACTTTTATTGAATATTATTGAATTATAGAAAAAAATAGTTTAGTTTTTTAAAATTCTATAGCTATGGTATAAAATTAAAAAATAAATTATATATAGTTGGAGGAAGAAATATTTGGAACTCATTATAGATTCTGCCAATTGGTCGTTATAAAGTTTTATGGACTTTGCGGTAATGCTACTCGGAGACAGGTAGAGTTTTCTGTCCTGGGCCGTACCCGTAATTTGCATTCAAGATGTACTTTTAAATCTGTATTAAAATAATAATTCGTTTTAAGTGTATATCTACTAACGTCAATTTGTAAAGTGAAAAGAGATTAAAATATTATAAGATGTTTCCTAATTATGTACTTTTAACTCTGTATTCAAATAACAATTTATACAAACATTGAGTATGATTTTTTTTAATACGGCCCATTTCTTACCCTAAAATTGATGCCTTCAAGTTCGAATAATTTATGAGTCCTGACCGCAAACAAACCCAACCGTCCATAAAAGATTGTAAACCCTGCATAAGTCAGTTCCAAATATTTCTTCCTCCAACTATACATCATTTTGCCTCTAGAGACGAAATGTAGACATTATTCCCCGCCCTAGAGAACATTTTATTGTGTAAAGATTGAACTCAAGTCAACTGTTACAAATGTGTGTTGTTTTTGCAATGATTCAAATTAAATAAATGTAACAATAAAATTTATAGGTCGGTCTGAACCTTTTCCTACAAAATGGTAATGTATTCTTTTGTGGTGGTTCTCTAATTACAGAATGGTATGTGTTGACAGCAGCTCATTGCACAGACGGGTAAGAAATTAGTTTACAATATCGTCCAAAAATAAGGTTACACCTGCTGATTTGTAAAAATCAACGTTTCTTTCATAAATCTTAACCAAAAAACAGAAAAAATATATAAAAGCAAAAATGAAAGCTCAGTTTGCTAGGGACAATATTTCTTGAGATATTTAACCGCGAATATGTTTTGCCGTAATTATCATGTGTACCCATATTTTTGGTATTTCCATAATTTATTATTATATTAGATTAATATGTTCTAGAGTGAAAAAAATTGAAGTAGTATTGGGAGCACATAATGTCAACAATTTAGAAGTCACACAAATTCGAATGAATACGTCTATTATAATCCCTCATGAAAAATGGTATCCAACTATGTTGTTGAATGATATTGCCGTAGTTAAACTGCCCAGAAAAGTAGCTTTCAATAGTAAGTATCTAACAGGAGATTTTGGCCAAAACAACCTTACTGTTATAAAATTTATGTAACTTAATTTAACTCGAGATAACGTTGAAATATTACAAAATTATTAACTGAATTAAATGAAAAATAAATATTAGGCGGTTTTTTACTTCCTTGTACGTAAGTAAAGGAAGTATTGTAATCGCGAAAAATTTCGGTTTTCAGATTTCAGCGGAAATATCCATTTTGATCATCCCTGAATCCATTTTGACTAATTTCGTCGTGACGTCTGTACGTATCGCGCATAACTCAAAAACGGTAAGCCGTAGAAAGTTGAAATTTTGTATTTAGGACTCCTATAACATCTAGTTGTGCACCTCCCTTTCTGGTTATTACACAATTTCCAGAAGTGGCACTTTACATCAAGCCTATAATAGATTTTAATGAAAAACTGTTTTAAAATATAATCCAAAACTTTTCAAATTTGGTATACAAGACTTTTATGTCAATCAAAATAACATAACAGATTTTGGTTAAAATAAGCTAACCGGAAATGGTACATTACTTGAAGTTGTTAACAGTTTTTCTTGAATAAAATGATTTTATTTTGATTTTAGAAATAAATGCTTCAAATAAAAGTTTTAGAGAATTAATTTCTGCGTCTAGCACATCAAGTATTATTAAATTAGGCCTTTGTATAAGCGAGATATGTAAATTTAAAAATTATATACTATATGCTAAAAATCACATATCCGAATTTTATTGAATAAGCACGTTTTAAGGTCCCTACAATCCGATTTTAATATTTTAACGATGATGTGTCTGTGTGTGTGTGGATATATGTGTGGAGGGGGGGGGGGGGGCGTTGGAAGGCCGATTTCTCAAAAACTATAATCCTTAACTACGTATTTCTCAATCGGACATTACTGGGAAGAGCTGAAAAGGTTTTGGTAATAATTGGACAACCGGAAGTAGTGGATTCTTAAAAAAATTCTTCTAAATATTATTTTTTGAAAATATCTTTTATAGATTTAGAGATAAAGAAATATAAGGTATATAATAATCTGTTGTATAAATCTCACAGCCCAAATAATGTCATGGAAACCAATTGAAAAATAAAAAAATGTTTGTAACTGACAGATAAATGTCAGTGTCAAAAATCCAGAGACATTACTGTATATTTTTTCTGGGAAGTACATCATTATATTATTTATTATTGTATTAATAGTTAAATATTTAAAATTATAGGTATATTACATATACCCTACAAAAATACTGTCAATCCCGACAACGAAATGAAAACATTTCGAAAAATTAGAAGAGGACAAAATTTCTTAATAGAATGAATTTAAAATTAAAAAATCTAAATATAAAGAATAGATATAAGTAGAATTTTTGGTGTAGAGTGCAGGTATACAAGAAATGTTAAATGCAATAGGGCGCAAGCAGTCATGTGACTTTGTTGGCCTTGACAAGCAGATATGGGGGCCCGTGTCAGAATAATAGCTAGATGGATGTCAAATATCATAATTTTTCATTTTAAATTTAGTGATTTTCCAATTCCATGTGGTTTATTTTCCTGGACAAGTAAATTCCACACTCCTTGAGACAAATTAACTATACGTTAAAATTAAAAACACAAATTCCTAGTACTCATCTTAATCTATATAAAAAAAATATATATTGAATAAAAATGTTTAATTTTTAGAATATATTCAACATATTCGTCTACCAAGATTGGACTCAAAAGATTATGCAGACGAAAATGCTATTGTTTCTGGATGGGGCAAAACAACCGACAGTGAGTTGCTCTAACTGATTTTTTTTTCATTTTAATAATCAAATTGTAGATTCCAACACAATGACTGATATACTACAATATGTGGATACTGATATACTATCCAACAACCAATGTAAAAATCGCTATCCAAAAGTTATTAAAGACACTCACCTTTGCATTTCTGCGAAAGATGGAAAGTCTTCCTGTACTGTAAGTTGCTCGATGATTCCTCCTCTGGTATGTTGCTAATGTTTTCTGTGTAGGGCGACAGCGGTGGTCCTCTAGTTGTTGAAGAAAATGGTGAACCTCTTCAGATTGGAATTGTTTCATTCGGGTATCCAAGTTGTGGAACCGATCATCCGGCCATTTTCACACGCGTGTCTAAATATTTGGATTGGATTGTAAAAAATGCAGAAATAAAATAAAAATATATAATACAATATTTGAAACATTACATAATCATTAAATATAAGAAATATAATTTTATAGCATTAAATATCTGATATAATATATTGTTTAATATTTATTTATACTTAAGTATCTTTTTGAAATATTTTAACTATATTCGCATTCGTAATTATTGAATAAATGGCAAAATACAACTCAAACAACAAAGTATTGTTTTATTTTTTTTTCAGAGTTATAAATATTAATATTTAAAGTTAAAGGGATGAAATTACAACCCCAATTTAATAATAAAACCCCTAAACATATATATTTAAATAGCGTGTACCTATATAAATACGTGTGCTTTCAACAAAATCTCACGAACTAATAACTGCGTACGCTGTGTAGGAATAAACGCTCAGCGACGAGTTACAACCAAAATTAATTAGCCTATAATATAATTAGCTGTACATAAAGAAATAAAAATAAATTCGAACAATATTTAAAATAAGGAAATATTGAAATAAAATAATAATATTTATTATTTACTGAACAATTTATATTAAAAAAAATATATAAATTTAAATAAAAATATTGTTTTATATTTATCCAATGCTGAATGCCCTATTTTAAAATTATAAATTATAGAAGTAAAAAAAATCTCGCAAACAATAAATAATATCGGTAATAATTCGCGAAATAATAACGAATTTGTGAGATTTTGTATTAATATTTAAACTATTTTTTAATAACTCGATTATTTTAAATATAAATAAATATATCATCACGGCATATTACCCATTTCTGGGTGTGCCAATCTGCTGTGTTCACAGATATCGGTAATGATGAAATATTTGTACCGCGCGGGCGCTTACCAGGCGTCACCTCACGGGCACTCATTGCTGGCGTGGAGAGTGCGCCACAGGGGTCAATTTTGTGCCATTAAAATTCGAAGTAATTTTTGGCGTCGGTCGGGATCGAACCCGGATCATAATTACAATACATACAAATAATAATTCATATTGTATCTATTCTTTCGTTCTATGAGGAATTTTCTCCTACTTTTCTAATATATTTAAAATTATTTAGTCACTGACGGTATTAGCGGTATTTCTTACGGATATATGTAATATTAATATCTTTAAATTCTCAATCTGATACATTAAAAAATGTATTATATCTTCTATTGATTTAGAGATAGAATAATCTGTTGTAATAAATCTCGCTCCCAAACAACTCCATGGAAACCAGTTGAGATATTTAAATGTTTATAATTGACAGATAATTGTAAAATGTCACTGTCAATAATCAACAGTTTTATTAACATTACAGAAAGCTTTTTCTGGGAAGGACGTACATTTAAAATTTCTTATTGTATTATTAATTAAATATTTGAAATTATAGGTATATTAATATTACATAATCCTTAATAAATACCGCTAATACCATCAGTGAATATAAAGAATTTGGAATATATTAGAAGAGAACGAGAAAATTACTTCGAATTTTAATGGCATAAAATTGACCCCTGTGGTGCACTTTCCACGACAGCAATGAGTGCCGGTGAGGTGACGCCTGGTAAGCGCCCGCGCGGTACAAATATTTCATCATTACCGATATCTGGTGGTTAAAATCATAATAACATTTAAATTAATAATAAGCCCAACGTTTCGACAGCATACACTGCTGCCTTCTTCAACAAGAAACAATAAATAATAACAAAACAATATCAACAAGTAACATAAACTTAAAGGCTGTATTATTATTATTATTATTATTATTATTGTTGTATTATGAGTTCTAAAAGATTTTTTAACAACATTTAAATTATTTATTGAAATATTTAATTTTTTCCTATGAATTATTTTAAATTGTAACACTATTTGTAAATAGGAACAATTATTGTTCCAATTTTATTAATTTATCTTGCAAAATAACAATTTATTTATTTAATTCAAATGACATTGCGTGCGAATTGTTTAAAATGTAACTAGTTCTAGTTTATTTGTCGCTGCAGAGAATATACATTTCTATTTTCGCATCTTTATCTAATTTGCGCTATCTTCCACTCCCAGACAAAATCAATACTCGTGTTAGCTACCACGCGGTCTGGCGGCCCATGCTATGCTAGAGCAGTCTCTCGTCCCGAACGTCCACAAACTTAAACAAATCAAGTGTTTGGTGCATGAGCACGAATGGTGCTTCTGTGCCACGATGAAGCGGCAAAACGTACGGACTTTGTCCCTCGTCGTCTGCACCTTCACCTACCTACTCATCGGGGCGGCTGTGTTCGACGCCTTGGAGTCGGACACAGAGAGCAGAAGGTCCAAGATGCTAACAGGTGATGGTCCTTGCCAATTTTATTTGGATGGGGTTCAATTTGGTACGATGAGGGAACATATATTGTGAGCCAAAAAAGATATGTATGCGATAGTAACACGTGTTTTGCAATTATTGGACGGTGTTCCTAGCTAGATATGTTCCAGTTTTTGAAACATCTAATATAATAATTCCTCCTCTCGCTAAGAGAGGTATTGGATTCATGCTAAAAATCGCATATCCAGATTTTATTGAATAAGCACGTTTTAAAGTCCCTACAATCCGATTTTAACATTTTTACGATGATGTCTGTGTTTATGAATGTGTGTGCGTGTGTTTGTGTGTGTGTATGTGGGATGTTGGAAGGACGATTACTCGAAAACATTCATGGGAAGATCTGAAAAGGTTTTGGTAACAATTGGACAACCGGAAGTAGCAGATTCTTGAAAAAAAATCTTCTAAATATTATTTTTTGAAATTTTTTTTTTGGTAATATTAAAGAAAATTAAATTCTCTATCTGATACATTTAAATATTTTATTATATATTCTATAGATTTAGAGATAAAAGAAATATAATATAAAAAATAATCTGTTGTACTAAATTTTACAACCGAAAGAAAGAATGCCATGGAAAATAGTTGAAAATTTAAATTGTTTGTAACTGACAGATAAATGTCAGTGTCAGAAATCCGGAGACATTACTGAAGACTTTTTCTGGGAAGTACATACATTATATTATTTTTTAATGTATTAATAGTTAAATATTTAAAATTATAGGTATATCACATATACCCTTCAAAAATACTGTCAATCCCGACAATGAATTGGAAATATTTCGAAAAATTAGAACAGGACAAAATTTCTTCATAGAATGAATTTAAATTAAAAAATCTAAATATAAAGAATAGATATAAGTACAATTTTTGGTGTAGAGTGTAGGTATACAAGAAATGTTAAATACAATAGGGCGTGAGCAGTCATGTGACTTTGTTGGCCTTGACAAGCAGATATGGGGGCCCGTGTCAGAATGATAGCTAGTTATTATGTACATATAGATGTCAAATATTCCTGACTAGTTTGATTGTTGTATATTTGATAAACTATGTATTGCTGTGATCGATTTTTTTTTTATCCTTCATAATTTTTAAATAATTTATATTCTCAGTTCACAATTTTATTTCCAATAAGATTCTCGTTAATTTTTTTTAAGTATACTTCTTTTAGATATTCGTGACCACCTAATCCGCAAGTACAACATCTCCAGCGAAGACTACAGGATGATAGAACTCGTTATAATAGAAAACAAGCCCCACAAAGCAGGCCCACAATGGAAATTCGCTGGAGCATTCTACTTCGCAACTGTAGTCCTCGCTATGATCGGCTACGGTCATTCCACCCCCGTAACAACAGGTGGAAAAGCATTTTGCATGGGGTACGCCATGGTTGGAATCCCTCTAGGATTGGTAATGTTCCAAAGTATTGGTGAACGGTTGAATAAATTCGCTTCAGTGGTTATTCAAAGAGCGAAAAGATATATGCACTGTCAAAGAACTGAAGCTACGGAAATGAATCTTATGTTGGCTACAGGGATGCTTTCTACGATTATTATTACTACAGGGGCTGCTGTGTTCTCTAGATATGAGGGGTGGACGTATTTTGATAGTTTTTACTACTGTTTTGTTACTTTAACAACGATAGGATTTGGAGATTATGTTGCGCTTCAAGTAAGACAATGTTTTATATATTTTGAGATGTATAATAATGTTTTGTATTTTAGAACGATGGGGCGTTACAAAAGAAACCAGGATATGTCGCATTGAGCTTAATATTTATTCTGTTTGGATTAGCAGTAGTGGCTGCCAGCATAAATTTACTGGTTCTTCGCTTCATGACCATGTAAGTTTAATTTTATGCTATTAACTAATTTAATGCGGATCCCATGATCCCAAGACTTGATTTTGCGCATGCATGTAATATTTGAATCCTATTGACTAACGACAATATCTAAGTTCTGATTATTGAAGACTAGCGCAAACTTTAAATTTAAATCTGAGAAATTAACTAATGTACCTACTATTTATTTTGTGTGTTTTGAACCTAAATATTAGTAATAATAAATAACAATGAAACATTCTAGTGCTAAATTTGAATTAAATAATATATTTTGTTGTCGGCGAAAGCATTCCATATGTCCCTTGATGCAATCAGGCTTTTGCTGATAATATGCGATATTATTTAACGTACATAAATAGCTTTTATTTTAGCAATGGGGTAGTTTCGCCTTTTTTGATTTTTTTATTAGAAGCAAATATTTTTAAATGAGAAAAAAATTACTGAAAATACCGCCACTGTGACGTTACCCTTGTCGCTTCCGTTGCAACTTAGTTCCGACGTACGGCTCGAAGTATGACAAAGATATTTTGCGACGTATGTCGAAAAAAAGAGAGTGACTGCCGTGGAAATGAGGTATTTACGTGATGTATGTGGGTATGTCAGACGGAATCGCGTGAGGAATAATTTGGTGTATGAAGAATGTATGGTTAGGAACAATGTGATTAAGAGAGTTGGTGTGAGTCAGTTGAGATGGTTTGGGCATGTGGAGAGAATGGCGAGTGAACGGCTTGTTAAGCGTATATATCTTGAGTTGAGGGATTTCGATTGCGTGGCCGACCAGTGTGTATGTGGATGGATGTGGTTGGTAGGGTGCTTAAAGACAGAGAATTTCCAAGTATGAAGAGAAGAAGAACATGTATGAATGCGATTATGAGTGTGGCCGAGGCGAAAGAAGTCTGCTTAGATAGGATGATTGTTTCCTAACTATTATTGTGATCCGGATGCGGTATTTCGCTACCGAAAATCGGTCACTTTAATATGTTTAATAGTAAGGATTTGTTGTATGATGTTGTTCTTATTGTTATTGGGTTTGTGAGAACCCACTAAGTGGGACACGCGTGATTTTATGTATGGATGTATGTTTTACGGAGTAAGGAGAACTTGTTTGTTAAGTTTGATTGCTGTCAAGTTAGCACATTTTTATTTGAGCAACTGTTACTTTGACATGTCACATCCCATCGCTGTAAAACAACGACACTAGCGACATTTGCGGCTTTAAGTATGTAATAAGAATTTCATTAAATTTTAACATATGATAACTACCCCATTATTTGATACGATAATTTAATTAAGTCACGCACAAAGATACCTAATCTTACTTTTTAATCTTAATTAACAACAAAAATATTTTACTTACAAGTACTTAAATATTTTATTTTGTATATCAAATCACTTACCGTTATTATTTCTTATCAGGAACGCCGAAGACGTTCGCCGCGAGGACAACGACCTCACGTCATCATCTCACCACGTCCTAACCCTAGACGGCGAAGTGATGGCTGTAAACGGCAAACTTCTCTCCGGCCATCCACTTCTTGCAGAAGAAATAGAGGCGGATCACACCTCAGTTTGTTCTTGTAACTGTTTAGGGTTGAACCATTATGATAATCAACACCTTCTTCTGGAATCTAGCTACCATCCTTCAGCAACAATTCTTGCTGGTTCTACGAGCTTAAAGTGTAAGCGCGCATCAGTGTGACACTTACACTATGTGATGAGATGCAATAGCGTTAGTTCGTAAAGCCGAATTCCTGAGAAACACCATAAGAGATAATTTTGAAAAGAATAAATATAAGTTTTGGTTAACGCACAAATAAAATATGGTGCCAATTTATACCGAATATTTATGGAATTTAAGTATCATATCACTTTGCCAAAATAGGGAAAAAATTGATAAGCAATTTGTAATATTTTGTATTATTTTATAAATAATAACAATAGTTCTAGTTGCACAGACTAGCAAAATTATGCGCCATATATGTTTATGATGTCATGTATGTTTATAAGTGTTTGTAACAACATCTATACATTGGCCTTTATATAAAATATATTTTAAGCCAATTATAGACTCCGCCTTTATTGTATTGTTGTCAAAAAATATTAACTAGTTTACTAGTTAATAAATGTAGTTAAATGTTAGCTGTTTATAAAAATAGACTGACAAATTTGATATTTATGTTTACTTACATTAATGGTAAGCATACGTATCAAAAAAACATACATACAGCATTTAAATTCAAACAGATCTAAGTGCCAAAATAGTATTAAATTTAAAACATGGTTGAAATAAAAGCCAAAATTAATTTTATTAACACTAAATACGTATTTCAAGAAATAAGTTCTCATCATCAGCAGTAAATAATTAGGAAAAATTAAACAAAGTAACCAAAATTACTCAACGTGTCAACCATGCCAGAGGTCCACACAAATCTGAAAAACAAGGGAGAAAGGTTTTCCATCTTTGTATAAAGTGTCAGTTAATTTAACTGTCCGATAAAATGAAAATATTACATCAATATTGAAGCGCAAATTGACAAAATGATGCACTTTATCCCAGTTCTCTCCCTTGTTTTTCAGAGTTGTTGTTGAGTAATCTTGGCTATTCTGTTTAACGTATTTAGTTTTTATTAAAATTAATTTACGGTTATTAGTTTTAGGGCCAGTTTTATAGACATTTAATCTTCACTTAAAATTTACTTTTTTGACAACAATGATTTAAATGTTATAAGAACAGAGAAACTGATTCAAATTTACTTAACAAAATTTTAAGTGACGATTAAATTTCTTTATAAAACTGGCCTTAAAAAAATATCCATATATTTTCAGATTTGATATATGTGCAAACTATATTAAACTACGACCTGTCTAAAATGGGATCTCATATATGAAATTACAGTTTTTATTAACTACAGAAATTCTTAGAACTAAAATAATGAATGTTTCATGTACATATCTTAATAACGCAATCCAAATGATACGACATTCTTCTACATATGTTTTGGTTCACGAAAGATAACTATTCAAGGTCACTTGTTCGAAGGAAGAACACAGCACTTTATACAGTAGTAGCTTAGCAACATTTTATGTTAGAAAGAGAAATATTATTTGACATATGTCGTAGAGTTACTGATATCTAATTAACTACTGCACTGTCCTCTGGCCTAAAATTTACCCAGTGACATTGACATTTAAATCAAATTATTATTCCATGGTTTTTGTCAAGTCTATGTTTTTGTATTTTGCAAAAACATAGGTGAAGAGCATAAATCTTTGAGAAAGGCATTATTCAGTTAAAATGTATCCATAAATATTTCATGTTGCACACGTCTATACGAAATGCAGTGAAGTTATCTATACGGTTAATAAATGACCTTGAATAGTCGTCTTTCGTGAACCAAACTATACCGAATAAATATTGTTTAAATATCCGTATCTCTCATAATAAAGCGAGGTACGAGATATTTTCAAAATTAACAAAAAACAAGTTTTAGCTTGTAATTTAAAACAAATGGCGATTATCTCAAAAAATTGACTACCGGTTTTGCTCTATGGAACAAATTCCACGAATTACGTTTGATAATATTGAAGGTAATCGATCACCAGTGAATTTTTGTGTTCAGGAAATCGGGTAGAAAAAAGGGTACACGTATCAAAATATTTTGTTTACCATATCGCATTTAAATTATTTTTATACTTTTTAGGCTGACATAAAGCAAATAACGGACGCGGCTGAAGTTTATAAACCGAAGAGATAGCCGAGGTTTATAATCAGCAGGGTCCATTATTTGCATATCGGCCATCTGGCGTTCAATTTTTTTCATAATACCATAAAGCTTTCACGATACTGTGATTTTGTTTAAAAATACTTTATCCTTAATTGCAAGCGCCTGTTATAAACCGTAACGGCCGGAGGCCGTTATAATAACGGACGCGGGCCCTTATTCAATTACGTGATAAGTTCTGTATGGTATTACAAAAAACATTTTTATACTGTTAAGGTTTTTTGGCAAATACTTTGTATTAAATAACTGTAAAACATAAAAATGGCACTTGGATCTTTTTAAATGTAAATGCTCAAATACTAACCGTGCTTCCTGCGTATGCAGGTAAATAAACTAGACTGCACGTAAAGAAAACATTATTATATTTGTAAATTTTTATACATGTTTAGATAATTAAACGTTGTTATAGAAAGCTAATAAATATTTTATTACATCAGGATTATATCCCTCTACCATTGGTCTACCAAGTCGATATTCGCAAGCTTGGAACAACGGTATTCTTGGTATATTATACCAAATATTTTTAATACCGCCTTCCTCCAAATCTAAAGTATTTAATTGCAACATTGCAAAATGGAACATCTTACCATCGGTGTGTACACATTGTAATGTTATTGGATGCGGCAGTATTTTCACGTCGTTCTATAACATTTTTTATTTACACTACATCCTTTTATATTATTTTCAACTCACCCCATATTTATTTTTGGCGTACGAGGCAGCAACTGCAAAAGTTTTCATCAACGTTCTTCCTAAAATTTGCGATTCGGTGACTTCTTCCTCAAAAATATTGTGAACTTTTGTTGGATCGTAATGAACAAATATTGTATGGGGGTGATATTTACTTGTATTTACCGCTAAAATATTTTCAATAAAATATAATTTAATATAATTTGGTTTTTGTTAATTAATTTACAACTTACGATAAATATTATTCGATTCGTAAATGTGTTCTGGTATCAACGTAATGGTATGTTTAATCGGAAATAAATCTGGAAGATTTATTTCATCCGTAGATTTGGTTGAAACAACCTCCAAAGGTTTGGATGATAACAATAATTTATCTGTACTTAATTCTAGTTGGAAAAGATCATCAGCTTTGGAAAATGGCACGAAGAATTTAGCATCATTCATTATTGTTCTATATTTAACTAAGTTTTTATCAGATAATGTTTCACATAATTGAAGCAATTTTGAGGTTAACAGAGTTCTAAAATATTCATTGATAGAAAGAATATAAAGCAAATTAAAATAAAACTCACTGGGCCCTTTCGTGTGTGATGCCGTAAATTCTGGGAAAATTCCATGCTGGTCTATTTGGATCCTTGATTTTCGGTTGTTTTTCTTGTTGTGGGTCGAAAAGATGAGATGAAAGTATGATTCGTAATACTTTATTGTTAATTTCTTTCGAAATCTTGGATGTGGTTTTGATTCTATCCGGTAGTCCTTCTGTTATTTCTACAGTTTTGGTGATGATTTTCGCCTGGTCTATGCCTTCTAATAACACGTTATTATCTCTGTAAAAGTAACAAACATTGACGTTCCAATTTGGGTGCGATTCATCTTGTGGAACTGGTTTTGGTGCATAACCCACAATATCTATTCTGTAAACTTTATAATTAACCACTGAATAAAACTTATGCCAAAATATTGTTACTTTATTCGTGGAGGTATTTCTTTAACAAATTCTCGGGCATCGACAATCGGAATACCTTTAGCGGCTAAAACTTTTTCGGCTTTTGTATCGATGGGTACTCGTTTTCCTTGCACTCTCCAATGGGCTTTAAACATGCGATCAATGTGTTGACGACATAATACGCGTGAAAGTTTCATTTTTTCCTTGTTATATTTGGTTAAAATTTAGCTCTGCCATACAACTTTGTCAAGACGTGCACACATGTTCAGCTCGACTGATACGCACACTTTTCGAGCAAGGTCCAGTGTTGCCATCCGTCGGAAAGTGAAATACCGTACTTGCGAACTCAAAATTACCGTATTTGTAAAAGAAATACCGTACACTTAATTTTTTTTAAAAGGAAGTTTCTTTTGGAATTGGGTTGTAATTTTTTTCGAGGATTTACCGATTTCTGTTTAAATTTATACAAAAAAGCGTTTGTCTCCTTTGGCTGCATGTTCATAGATATTTAAAAAAAATTCATGTTTAAGATTGTTGGAGCATGAAGTGAAATCCATAAAATCTTAATAATCTTTGGCGTACAGCTAGATTAAGTATTGCTCGATGTAAATTCAAAATTTTAGTCAACTTGCCCAGTTCAGATCGGAGTCATTAAACTCCAAATTTGAAAGATTTAACATGGCGAGTATAAGGTAACTAAAGATATCATCGACATAATTGCCTTTAGAATCGCGAAGACTCATAAACTTTGACTAAATACTACGTGAATATAAACGAACGTCTACTTACTACCTTAACCATTAATTGTATTAAACTTTGAAAAGAGATACCAACGTACTAAAAAAAATGATAATTGTACTAAACTGTAAATCTGTAAAAAAAAACTGACAAAAACGCGTCTATTTTTGTTGATTTACACATAAGTGGTAGTTTTCGTTGCTATTTTGTTCATTATTTACAGATGATCTATAAAACAAATTAGTTCAGAATAGAGAATAAATAGTATCTCTCTTTTCTTTGAGTCATAAATCTAAACATGTGACCAGGAAAACGAACCCGCCAAAAACTGGGTTCGGTTCAGGTTGTTTTTTGAGAGATGGGTTCGGATGCGGTTCTGGTTCAAACATTAACACAATTTGCGGTTTTGTTCCGGGGAAAATTGAAGTAATGGTTTTTGAATAACATTCATAAATATAAAAATAATTTAAAAGCAATTGCAAAGCGCGGTTAGTTTGGTTACGGAAAAGTTACTAGATCTTTCAGTAACCGCGTTCCGAAAATACAATCGGTTACTGAAAAAATAACCGCTGTTAGCGTGATTCAATTTCTGAACGCACAAAACTCGCCCAATAGTGACTTTTGTGCGTTTTAGGCGCCGGGAGGCTAGACACGTCATTATTTCATTCATAATTTATTTTATGAAATCTAGATAAAATCTTACTGATATCTGGGTGACTCACTATCAGACTGATTTTATTGCATCCACTTATGAATATTTGATTATATTTTACGATTAATAAAGTTTGATCGCATAATATATGTATATATGATTACATTTTATCATAATAACTTGTAAATAAGTAACACTGTTGTATTTCCTTCGACATTGGAATCAAATAGTCATTAATGTAGAGCAACGCAAACAATGATAACAAAAGTTAAACCAAACGTTGTCTCCGCAGTTTCACCCTTAAATTTTTTGGCCAAAAGTCTTGGAGTACTGCCGTATTCTTTGAAAACAATCGACGAACGACATACGCCAGTAACATCAAAAAGAGATGGATTCTATACGATTATTTATGTTGCTGTTTATGTTATACTCGTTGTGCACACCATACAAGTAACAGAATTTGAAAAAGAAGAACCCCCGGAAGATGTTTTGGTTCCAAGATATACGATAATTATTGAGAGTGCTATGATGATTGTTTTAATGTACACGTTTATTATATTTGGATTTATATTTCGGAAATTCATCATCAAAACGTTGAAACGTCTTTGTATTATCGATGATACTCTCGAAACCATCAAAATCGATATGGATTACAAAGCAATGGAAAAATGGATTTATACTAAAATTGTCTACATTGTGTTGTCCGCCATTGTGCGAGTGTTTTTGATGATTAATATTATGGATATAGATGTTATGCAGCAAATTTTATTGTGTTTTATTGCATTTATCAAAAGTGTTGCAAAAAATCAGTTTGTAATTTTGGTTGTGCAAGTACGCGAACGATATGAAAAAATAAATGAAACTATTAAAGCGATGTTTATACACAAATCAACGTATTTACAAGTTACCAGCAATGACAGTATAAGAAAAATTACAAAATTATTGTATGTTCTTTGCCGAGTACATTACAAATTGCGGAAGATTGTTCAAAATATCATCACAGCGTACTCTATCCAACTTTTGGCGTATTTAGGCGTTGCTCTGTCTAATATCATATTTCAATCTTATTTTTTATATGCGTTAGTAACATCAACTAAAAATAAAGTTACCTTTTTTTACATGGGCTCTACAATTACTTGGCTGCTGGATGAAATTTTTGAATTATACACTTTGGTAAAAACTTGCTCTACAACCTGTAACATTGTAAGAATAAAATAATAATACAATAAACAAAAAATAATTGTTAATTTTATAGGCGGCAGAAACAGCAACAATACTTCATCAATTAAGAAATAACATTAAAAATATGGAATTGGAAAGTCATGTAAGTTAGATTTAATGGGGTAGTTTCGCCTTTTTTGATTTTTTTATTAGAAGCAAATATTTTTTAACTGTGACGTTACCCTTGCCGCCTCCGTTGCAACTTAGATCCGACGTACTGCTCGAAATATAACAAAGATATTTTGCGACGTATGTCTTGCGGGGTAAGGGGAACTTGTTTGTTAGGTTAGATTTTGGATCCATTACAATATTACTCTGAATTAATAATGTCTACACGGATTAATAATTCACACAACCAATAATCAATACGAAAGTTATTCTACTGTAACTAATAATCAAATAAATAAAATAAATACACTCCTGGCTAAAAAAAACAGGACACCAAAAAAACCCATATTTTGTTTGTTTCAAGACGATAAAATCTTTTTTAAGTATCCGGTATATCATCATGGCATGTTACCCATTGATGGGTGTGCCACTCTATGCTGGGGTATTTGGCGTCGGTCGTGGTCGAACCCGGTTCCCCAGATTCGCAACCAGACCCTCACACACGCGGCCCCGAGACCCCATAATAATTCATATTTATTATTTAGGTCCAAATGTATTCCTTGCAAATGCTACATCAGCAAATTCAATTTTCGGCTTTGGGATTTGTAACAGTCGACTACAGTCTACTATATTCAGTAAGTCAAACTTTTATGTGTTGTCTGTTGAAAAAACTACAAATGTGTTTCCCAAAATTTTATCAAAAATATTCGTTACAGATCATGGGAGCAGTTACTACATACTTAATTATCTTAATACAATTCGATCAAGCTCAGTTAAGCATATCAAATTCGCGGAATCAAATGCCGTTCAATACTACTACACCCTCTTCATAAGACGATAACTTTTGACTTTGTATAAATTGGGCACATTTGCACTGTCCTGACCTTCCAGTTTTAAGTGCCTTGTGACAAGCACAATTTAATAAATTTTACAGATTTAATATCTATTAAATTTATAGCGTAAAGGCTTTTCCAAATCGACGCGAAAGATGAGTTACTTATTTTGATTGCTTTAGAGTTTAAACGTAAAATAATTCTCAAAGGGGGGCATTGAGGGGCAAAGTAATTTTTGGCGTTAGTCGGGATCGAACCCGGCGACCAGCACTTAGGCACACGGCCACGAGACAATTAGGCAGTGGCGGCTCGTGAGATTTGTCGGAGAGGAGGCTCGAAATTGTTATAAAAATACCTTTAAAAATTGTACGTTACATGTGCATTGTACTCTGCCGCACGCCGTGGCCGCCACCGCAGTTGCTTATCATTTAGATAGTAACCGTAACGTAATTGAACACATATGGTCGCTCTGTGGTGACAATTTGGAAAAGCAATATTTCGCGTTGTTTGGGAGAGCCTTAAATGTTTCAATTTTTGACAGGCACAACTCAAAATTATATTTCTTTTCCCCTAATTATAATTCAAAGTCATGCACTAAATAAATTTGTAATAATCGCATTTCTGTATTGATTAACTAAATAATTGAACATTAATACATAATTAGTCTGCATTTCAATGTACAAATCCATAGAAATATTTTATTCTGCTTCCATCATAACAAAATAGATAAATTATTCTGTACCCACTCAACTAAAATGTACCCTGTAGTCCTACTAAACCGGATTAACGATAGTATATTTATTGTTTACCTTTTTATACAACATTAATTTAAATTTTTAAGTAAAAACAATATAAATTGTAACATAAAATTAATAAAATGTTAATATAAATTAAACAAAATTTACTTCCCAATCAAGTCCTGCTCCCTTTGTCGTCTTTGAGCTTTAACTGCCTCTTCTTTCTCTTTAAGTTGTTGTACCCTCACAGCACGTTTCTAAACATCACTTTACTAAATATTCAATCTTAATTTCATTATAATTATTACCTTTAACTTTGTACTTCGTTCATGAAGGGACTTCATCTCTTTCTTTATATTTACCAGTTTATCTCTATACAGTTGAATCTTTTTAAACATGTCTTGGTATTCGGCTGAATTGTGTGACCAAGCAAGTTTTAAATTCTCATTGTGTAACTGTTCCACTAACACATTTTGTTTCGTACTAAAATACGTTATTACTTTCAGAATAAACGTGATTTTGATAAGAATGCCAAAGGTCTGGCTAAGGCGAACAGGGAATTGCCCAAAAATAAGTAAAATCACAAGAGATTTTATATTCTCAAGGGTTATGGCTGTTATTCAAAATATTAAAAATGTCAAGCTATTGTTAAATTAGTAGTTGTACCCACTGCACAAAAAAGTTAGAACTTATCCACTAAAATAACCTCTGAATATTTTAAAAACATTTCTGTACAGGTTTTGGATTGTAAATGATGCACTTATTCGTACTTACTTTAGTTCATGAAGTTGTAATTGCACCTTTTTCAAATGTGGTTGATGTATTTCTAATATTCCTTCAGTCAAATTTGTTATTGTATCTTTTGTATAACAATTTTCTGAGTGTGTATCGGTTTCATTATTCCTGAAATAAAACCAAATGTATTTGCTAATTCTTACCTTTTTTCATTGTACTACCTGTTACTATTATTATCATTTATATTATCAATGTTTTCATTTTCAACGTTCATCATTATTTTGAAAAGTCTGTTTGTAAACTACATGAATATTTGGCAAACGCTGCAATCTTTGAAGGTTATAGACCAGCTGATTCCTATTTAATAGTTTGTGAAGGCGGCTACACACGCCGTCTACCGGAGACTAACCAGAGAGGGTTGCCCGTCTCTTTTGACATATTATGATAAGAAATATGAATTCGAAGATAAATATCGTTATAGATATTTCAAATTTAGTTTTCTTTGTAAATTAAAAAAAAAATCGAATAGTTCAATTTATATTTCCGTATTTCACTCAACTCAAATGCAACCTGACGTTACAATCTACTTAGTTCAACTTAATATTTTTAAAAATATATTTACAAATACGACTGATTTGTTTTACTAGTAAATAATTCATACACTTATTTTTAATTTTGGCTAGTTTCATTTTAAAGTAGCATATATAAATTTGCGAAAAACTGAATTTCTTGCACAGAAAACACATTCGCATCATAAGACGCAATGTAAAACTTAAGCTTGGTTGTCAAGAATCAGCTGTTCATTCGCCATATTGTACAGTATAGTTTTGTTCGTGCAAATCTTTAGGGAAAACCCTCAATTGTGAAAGGATATTTCAGTGCCATTTCTTGCCTAGACTACAGTTTTTTTCCTTAAGGAATGCCTGTACGTGTGTGGCTACCTTATAACCGCTTTAATAGGATAGAAGAGTAAAAATGGTTGAACAAAACGCGCGCAAATCTGCAAAGAAAAATAAAAAGAACATTGTAAAAATTCTAAGTTTCCATGTATTGCAAAGTATAATTGGAATACTGCGCGTTACTGTAACAGAAAAGTAAAATAAATATTAAGTGAATACACAAATTCAATGCCACAATCATAAGTAAATATAATTATTATAAATATCTTACATTGAAATACATTTCTAATTACTAATTTTATCGCAATTTATTAATAGATCTCCATCGATCTAGCCTACGAAAACATACATTTCTATTAAATACGTTCCATTCTCATTTTTCTCAAATTTGCTTAGAGACACTGAGGTGTGAGACCATGAAAATAAACGAACTATGAGCGTTGTAAATTAAGTAAAAAAGAACTCCAAGTATAATACATATTGTTCTCTCACGTAGGTAAAATTCTAAATCACACATTTCTTTATATACGCTAGACAAACTATGAAAAAAAGTTAATAAATACATTTCGTAAAGGCCAGCGCATATAATATTAAATTAATATGTACATGTTAGAAGCTAACACTTCAAAATGTTTCCAATTTTAAGTTCAGTATCGCGGGTCTACATTTCCAACTTGGTTTCTGGAATGGTTTCGTCTTCCTAATGTTCCAGAGAGCATAATAAAGATTTTAGTCAAAATAAATCTACTATACAATTATCTGGACGTGTGATTAGTCGAATATTCAATATCAACAGACTGAAAATGTAGCAAAAGCATTAGTTAAAGAATAACAATGTTCTGCGATCGTTCACAGTTTGATGTTTAAAACATCCAAACCATGACAAATATTAATATTAAAATTACTGTATGTACAAGTACTTTACAAGAGGGGTATATGGATCGATTCTTCGTATGTATTTCCATTATCGGTTACTACTGTTGCTCAATTTGCTAAGTAATCTAAATCATAAATACATTTTAAATTACATATAAAAAAATATAATAAAAAATTGGATTATCAAAAATACAACCTATTTTGCAAATCAATACTTCTTAACTTGATCAAAATACACGAAAACATACTTTAAGTAACATTAAGTTCTCATGTGGCTAGCATGGCTAACTGAAATTCAGAAATAACTAAAATGAAAAAGCATTGCGGTATCCATACTCCATCAGTTCTTGAACACCGTATTTCTTTTAGAAATTTACAGTCGCTTGAGCGTCTTACGATTTAAAAGCTTATTGAGTGTCTTATATTGTCACAGCACTCCAAGTTTAGTTCGTCGGTGTAGATCGTCGATGGTACGGCCGCTTTGTGCCGAACAGCGGTCCTCAACTCTTTCCGGGGTGAGGGGGGCAGAGTTCATTCCACCGCGCCTCGAAGAATTGTCGCATACAGTGGCCTGCTTTGCCGACCGGGCTGTCGTCTTCGTTGAAAGTTTCACAGTTGTCGAAGATTTGCCGCACGTCCAGGCAGAACTCTTCCCTAGATTTGTAACTAACACAAAAATATATTTTTTTAAATACTACAATAATCATCCATATTACATTAAATCAAAACTTAATTGTGGGTAATTTCTTGACTGCGATGTGGATGAGGTGTTAACAATTACTCGAAAGTTCAGTCAATACATATAATACAAATTTTTCTTTTAAAGAGGAACTATATATAAAAATGAGGCTATAAAGGGTTCAAATAAATAATGAATTTTTTTATGACTTACTATAAATCATGAAGGCGTTTCTTGATGGTGGAGAGATCCATGGGACTAGTAATAATTTTCTTATACGTGGGAAACTGTTTCGTATTTACAGGTAAAAGAAAAGGCCATGCATCATCATGGCACTCCAAATCTTCCAACAAAGTCTTACACGGCGCCAGTTCTTTCTGCAGCTTCTTCGAGACGCGCTCTTTTCTCTGCGCGGACGTCGACGGAGACGCAGTTTGCGATGGCGTCGTTGAGTTGGACTGCGGGTCCTTCGCACTCAACGAAGACGTGGACTGGTTAGTGAGCTCTTCGTTTGTGGTCACTGAACTGTGCGACGGAGCTGGACTACAAAAAATGTCACAGACGTTCACATGAAATGTCGTGGAGAGATAGACACAGAGGAAGGCTTAACAGCTAATGTTAAAAAGAAAATAATGTTAGTAACATACAGTGTGTTTGGCATTAATAATTTGTAAATCTGTAAATATTTTTCTGAGCTAGTATGGTTTAGTTCAAGTTCATTTCTTTGACTTCTATAATCCCTTTCGATTCATAATCGCTTACACGACGATTTTATAATGTTGGCAGCCTGTTGCGATTAAGCAGCACGTTCAAATTATAAAACTTTATTATCAAAATGAGTATTCGTCAGTTGCGCCCATTTTACGGCAGACGCGGTGGCCCTTCAAGGTCGATTCTCCAACGTTTGGTGGCCAAATTCGAGACGACCGGTCCGGTAAACAATCAGCCAACACCTGTACGCCAAAGGAACGCCAGATCGGCCGACAACATTACCGCTGTCCTTGAAAGTGTGCAGGAGAACCCGAGGCACTCAATTCCTCCACAAGAACTCAGCCTTTCGCAGACTTCAACTTGGCGAATTTTGTGTCGAGACTTGGGCCTACACCCGTACAAGATCCAGCTGACGCAGGAGGTCAAAGTTAATGACCATAGACAACGCCGTTTGTTCGCTGAGTGGGCTTCGGAGCGTTTGGAAGAGGACCTCAATTTTGGCCGAAAAATCATCTTTAACGACGAGGCGCATTTTTGGATGAATGGCTATGTTAACAAGCACAATTGCCGTATATGGGATGACGCCAACCCACACGAGGTTCACCCGGTGGTAATGCATCCACGCCGTCATTGGTCCGTACTTTTTTGAAAACGACGTTGGTGAGGACATCACCGTCAACGACGAGCGCTACAGAACGATGATAACCGATTTCGTTTAGCCCAAATTGAACGATATGGAGGTAGACGACATGTGGTTCCAGCAGGACGGCGCTACGCGCCACACAGCGGACGTCACAATGGACATTCTGCATGAACGATTTGAGGGTATGGTTATCTCTCGCGAATTGGCCACCAAGATTGTGCGATTTGAAGTCGCAGGTCTATGCCAATAAGCCGCAATCGACCGATGCCCTTACAGTCAACATAACCAATTCTATCGCTCAAATTCAGCCGGATCTATGCGGCAAAGTCATTCAGATTCCATACATAATGGCATACATGGGCTTTTCATATAAAAAATAATTTCGTTAATACCTCACACACAGCTTGTTTTATTTCAATTCAACATCGACCCGCCCTTATTGAGAAACCCTTTATAAGTTCGCCATTGTAGTCGAAATTGATTATAGAAATGAACTTGAACTAAACTATAACTGTCAATTTATATACCGAGCACACTGCGCAAGAAGAATTACATACCTTGTAGGTGGATGATCACTGCTTTCGCTATCCCTTGTAGCTTTATTATTAGATCGGCGAGAATTTCTTTTTTTATTGGGTTGTTTTGAATGGCAATTAGGGCAATACCATTTACCTCTTGGCACCTTGAAATGCAAAATAAAGTCATTAATTTATGTTTTCTACAATTATAATTTTTTCTTACTTTTTGTAGCGGCGGAGTCATGCAGTCTTGATGGTAAGCTCTCGGACACAAATCACACAAAAGTAATCGACTTGAAGACTGTTTTTTACCGCAGACGATACAATTTCGTTCGCCTGTTACTTTATTTATACACTCATGACAATACCTAATAAAAATATACAATTAAACTTATTAAACACTTTAGAAAATATCAGAAAACTAACCAGTTTCCTTCAGGAATAGTTTCCATTTTTGGTTTGAAGCAATATGTGTGATATCCTTTATCACAGCTATCACAAAGAAGAAGCTTATCTTCATTATCACCGCTGTGACAGAATTGGCAGTTCTATAAAGATAAACACATTTAGAAAATTACAAATTACTTTTATAAATGTTTTATAGATTAATGCAAGACATGCAAATATTAACATATTGCACACTTCACCAATAAAATTAAATAAAAATTTTAATCTCAAAAATAACTGCAACAAATACACTATTAATTTTTATAAAAATAAAATAATTTAAACACAACTTATTCGTGTCAGCCAATCAGTAGGGTGAACCAAATATAAACGGGACTGATTCTTTTTTTAAATTCCAGAGGGGTCATATATCCGTATGGAGTTGATTAGCAGATAGCTTGGGCTGTTAGGAAGGGGGTAGACATGACGTCAATTCGCTTAGGTCTTTTTAGTATTAAAGAAAACCATGAGCGAACAACCAAGGCATGTCTCCGTGGAGCAACGGATTATTATCAAGTTTTTGGCCAAGGAAGGCGTAAGTCCAACCGAAATTTTGCAGAGATTGAAGGCTCAGTATAGCGACAACACGTTTTTAAAGACCCGTGTCTTTGCTTGGCATAAGGAGTCCTCTGAAGGGTGAGAATTAGAGCCACGCTTGCCGCCAAAGGATGAGCGTTACCGAAGTCAACATCGAGGCGGTTCGGAATCTCATGAAGACTAATAAACGCATAATGATCAACGCACATTTAATGCGCAATATTATTCCAACTTACTGGATGCCGCAAAATTGTCCTATCGAAGGAAAAGAAAAACGCAAACTGTCAAAAATGTCATTTTGCTTCAAGCAAATACTACGAGGCAAAAATTGAATAGAATTGGCTGGGAAACAATGAAACATCCACGATACAATCCCGACTTGTCACCATGTGACTTTGGGCCCTCAAAGAAGAGATGGGAGGCAGTCGATTCGACGACGACCGTGCGGTGGAGGAGTTTGTGCTCCAATGGCTATGTGAAGGTCGCGCTAGTTTCTACGATAAAGGGATTAAAAAGCTCCCAATCTGTTGGCAAAAATGCGTTTCTAGGGCGGGGGATTATATAGAAAAATAATATGTTTTGATACTTTTTAAAATAAACCCAGAATTAAAAAAAAATAGTCCCGTTATATTTGATTCATCCTCGTAGTAATGGATTATGTGTAAATTTTGTTTATAAATAAATTGATATAATTTTGAAATAAAAGACCGTTGTAAAACAGATAAATGGTAATACAAAATGGAAAAATCTTAGTCGCAAGATATAAAGAATATTACAAGTAAGGTCTCCCAAGCAATTTTTTTTTTTACCTCGACAGAAATTTGCTATTTTCTTGCCTCCTATTGGCCTTGACAAGCAGATATGGGGGCCCGTGTCAGAATGACAGCTAGTAGTTATTTATGAAGATGTGACAATGGGGTAGTTTCGCTTTTTTGATTTTTTTATTAGAAGCAAATATACTGAAAATAATACCGGATATATCTATTCCCGCCACTGTGACATTACCCTTGCCGCTTCCGTTGCAACTTAGTTCCGACGTGCTGCTCGAAGTAAGACAAAGATATTTTGTGATGAATTATCTTGCGGAGTAAGGGGAACTTGTTTATTAGGTTAGATTGCTGTCAAGTTAGCACGTATTTTTAGTTATTTTTGTTTAAGCAAGTTTGTAACAACGTTTTGTATTACAGTTGATAAATAGAAACAAGGTTATGTCGACGGCGTCAGTATTACCATCAACTGTTACTTTGACATACCACATCCTATCGCTGTAAAACAACGACACTAGCGACATTTGCGGTTCTGATTGGAACTGGGCAAGTTGGCTAGCTGTACGCCAAAGATTATTAAGATTTTACATTGTTGCAGTTATTTTTCAGACATCACAAATGCTGAGAAAAGAATAGAACCAAAACCAAGAAAGTTAAGTAAAGAAATATAAGAAGCAGTCGATTGTTAGCTTGAAAAATAAAACAAATATAAAATAAACTTGCAAAATAAATGATTACAAGCAACTAAAGATCAATATTGAGAAAACCATCATCAGTGTGGTATTTTTCAAGCTCCACAACGGACGTGTTAAAAAGCATTAACCACCCACACTGAGTTTGGAATTATAGCGAGCTCTCTTTTTGATTTTTGTTAACTGAGCGTGAGAGTTAACTAAGGGCCTCACAGCTTTCATGATACTCTTGTCCCATGCGATGGACGCCTCCAACATGTATAGACACATGGCCAATTGTGCCGAAGTCTTTGACCGTTGTACTGCGTCTCGCCACGTTGTTAAACCCTTTGGAATCTCCTCAATAACTGTTGGAGGGGTGGATTGTTGTTCGCGTTGTTGCTGACCAGATGTTGATGAGTTTGAGTTCAACTGTTGTTGTTGTTCTTGGGCCAGGGCCGCTAGGTTTGCGTCGCCGGTACTACAAAGAGAATTTTCCATCTCATATTTCAATAATATTTGTTTTGCCATCTACCACTAAAATTTTGGGGTCTCAATTTTGACAGAAATTTAAATTTTAGTAATCATTTGAACCAAAAGCTCTATGTTGCTGGGCTCAAATTAGGTCACGTTTTTCACTTCAGACATGACCTTAGTCCTACAATCAAACTACGGCTAGTGAACACCTTGATATTGCCACTATTTGATTACTGTGCTTGTATTTATGTACCAAACCTAACACAAACTGACAAAAATAGAATCACCCTTCCACTAAACAGTTGTTTACGATTCGTTTACGGGGTATGTAAATATGACCACATAAGCGAATTTCGAGAGTTAGCTAATATACCGACTATCGAAAGTCGTAAATTAATTCAAAAGAATTATAATTATACTCTTCAAATTAAGAATTTGTATATTATACCATCTTTTAGAAAGCCAAAATCTAAGGGATCTTTTCTCATATCTGGCACCAATGCTCTATAACGCCATTCCGGATTCGTTAAAATCTCTGTCTCTATATACATTTCGTAGACATATAAAAGAAATGTTTAGCACTTAACATTGTTCATTTTTGTTATATAAATTCTATATATCGTTGGATGGAAGAACAGCCTTTGGCTTATAGATAATTATTATTATTATATATAAACTAGCAGAAATACCCAAATATATTTTTCAATTAAACTCGAGCCGGAACCGAACCGGGTTTTAAAATTCGGGTTCAGGGTTAAGCTCCGGTTCAGGTTCATTTTGAATGCGAAACGTAAGCGTAATCGTAATATAGCCAATTATCGGCGCCTGTGTTTTCTGTGAAAATTGTTTTCGTGTTCTTGTCTTGCGTAAATTTTGGCTAGCATTTTAAATTATTTCTATATAAAGATTGTTATTCAAAAAACATTAATTCAATTTTCATTAGGTCGTACCAAACCTGAACCCTGAACAAAACCGCAAATTTTATTGTTTGAACCAGAACCGCACCCGAACCCATCAAGAAATATATTAACCTGAACCGAACCCAGTTTTTGGCGGGTTCGATGCCCTGGTCTGTATCAAAAAAATATTGGGACAAATAGAAGAATGAATGTTAATAACAAATATTTAAAATTAAGATTGTTTTCCTACCTTATACCAAGAGGTGGTTTGAGATATCTTCGTTCAATAGCGGCTTCAAGAGCTGCCAATCTTTCTTTAGCTAATGGTACTGCCTGTCCTGGATTAACATCATCTGCATCTCTATTCGGTACTTTCCACCCTTTAACTTGCATACTCGCATTCGCTACTTTATCTTCTAAAGCCTCCACCTTTAACAGACAAACAATAAAAAAAAAAACACTTAAGATTTTTCTCAATTCTTACTTGTTCTAGTACTAAAAAGTCGACCCTCGTTGCAACAGCAGGATTCCACAATCCCGGCTTATCCTCCACAGCAACATCTTCGGGTTTACTGTCCGGAGCTTCGTGCATTTCCGCCGCAGTTTCATTCCCCTTTTCAATATGAACATTCCCCGGCGTGCACTCATACATCTGCGTCATTGTCGCTTGCATAGTTCTCTTCAACTCTCGCTCGCGACAACCCCTAGGATGCATATTTTCTAACGCTTCTTTCATGATTGCATCCTCCATTGATCGCCACCAACCGTAGCGCATCTCTTGAGGAACTGGAACGCGTTCTAATCGGGGAGGAGGGCCGTGAAGTTTGATGTATTCTAACTGGGAACTTTCTTCGGCGCTCATCTGTAAAGGACCAGGACTGTCACAGGAAGTACAGGAAAGGTAACTGTTTTGGCAGTTAGGAGGAGGAAATACAGGGATTTTTAATTCCGTGGCGAAGTTCTCTCGCGTGCAGGCTCCGATGGTGTTGGTGTCCCAGCGGTTGCCGGAAGTCATGTTGACGCCGTCGCAGGTGTGATGATCTCGGGAGATGATGCTGAACCATTTTGATTCAACATCTGGGAAGTATTTTTCTTCTTCTTCTTTAATTTCGGCCTTTGTTTCGATTTCTTGTTTGATATCTTTCTTTTCTTCTTTTTCGTCGATTTCCATTGGGTCTATTTTATGTTCTTTTTCCATACATTCACCTAATTTTTCAAATAAATTAAATGTTTTTTGATCTAGTTTTTCTAGCTTACTTTGTTCATCTATTTCATCTTGATCAGTCTTTATTTTGTTCGTCAGATCGCTATCAACTTCCATTTTAATTTTTGATTCTTCTGGAATCTCGCTGTCTGTTACTCTGTTTGGAGTTTTTCTATGTTCGTTGTTTTCGATTTTATTAATACTGGCAACAATTTGGCTGACTTCTTTGTCGGCACTGGGATCTTGTAGGCTCTCTGTATCGGGGACGATTTTCTTGATATCTTCGATGCTGTTGATGTCTCTCTTGTGGTCTTGTTCGGAGATTTGTTCGGCGAGGACTTCTGGTTGAGCGGATTCCATGGCTTCGACGAAAATACCGCCTGCGGTTGGGAGAAGCCAATATCGTCGCCAATATCGGTCTTGGCCGTAGCAAGTCGCCCGAAGCTGGTGGGATGATTTGTTTAGTGATTCTAACTGGGCTTCTGAAGCTTTGAGGAGTTTGTCTAATTTTTTGTTTAGTTCTTCTCCGGATAGTTTTTTATCTTCCTCTTCTTCGGGTTGTGTGCCTTCGCTTTCGTTTTCGCTGATATCTTCTTCGTCGTCGACTAAGAGATCGTCTTTATGAGGGGTTGGTGTTGGAGCAGGGCTGTCTATTCCTCGAGGCATAGCATCTCCACCGGCACCGATTGGAGTGTCTAGACCGTCTTTTAAATGCGCTTGCATCTTTTCTGTTGCTTCTGATCGTAATTTACGATTTGTCATCATGCGGTATTTTCTTATTTTAGTGTCCAAGAGCCATCGTTCTTTTCTTAATTGTGCTGCAGTATCCAACGAGCCTTCAATTTGTCTAATAACTGCTTTATTTTGTAATAATTCGTTACAAATAAAAGCTAGCATTTCTGCTTTATCTGTAGGGCTTAAAGCTAAGAATGGTTTGTCTTTTAAACTATCAGACATTTGCCATGTAGTATTTTCGTGCAAATATTCATAATAAGCCGCATTTTTTCCAATTTGCGTCTGCTGCATTTCTACATTACTTTGATAATGATCTGCCACACGTTTTTCTCGATCTCTTTCGAAATGCACTCCCGTTAACGCTTTAACTTCTCCTGTAGCATTCGCATATAAATAAATACGTAATATTTCCGATAAATTCTGATGAGTTATATCCGCTTGACGCAAACTTTGCCCAAGTATTGTCGTATGTCTTGCGGGATTTGGAATACCGGGATCTTCAATTGCACAAACTAATAAATGAGTCATCACTGACAACAATTCTTCTTCAGCTTCTACACTTTCGTTGAGTAAAGCTTGTTGCAAAGAATCAAGACACGGTAAAGATTCCATATCAAAACCAAGAGTCTCGCCGAAATTGTGCAAGAATTCGAATACCATTAGAATATCGGCGAATGCTTGTCCGGATAATCGAAGATTAGGTATTCGCGGATATTCGGGGAGGGATTTTTGTGGGAGTTCCAGATCTTCGCATGGTTTTCGAAGTTCTGTTAAGATTTCCATGTCTATTCTTCTCTGCTCTAAACGGCGTTCTTTACTAGCTTGTTTTTCTAAAATGGCTTGTTGTTTTTTGCGTTCGCGTTCTTCTAAACGTCTTCTACCTTCCAAGGCCTTTACTAGTGCCATGTGTTGGCGTCTTCGTTCTCTCTCCTATATGCGGAAAAAATAATTACAAACTTTACATTACAACATTTGAAATACAGGGTGTAACAGAGATAAGTACATAGAACTCGTCAAGTGTAACAATATTTCTTGTAAATCCCATTTCTCAAAAAACAAATTAACCTGAACCGAACCCAGTTTTTCGCGGGTTCGTTGCCCTGATTACAACAGATGGGACAATCCAAGCATGAGGATATTTATAGAGTGCAGTCGACAAAGAACAACTACAATTGACGGAACAAGAAAACGCATAAAGATGATTAAAAGTGATGCAGGGATAAATGAAATCACAATAAATGTTCAAAATGGCCGTCATTGTTAATGACTGGAGGCGTTAAGAATTATTGATGCTCTCGGCGAATTCTATCATTGGTTGAATTTAATGTACTTATTTCTGTTACACCCTATATAATCCTTATTCCCAAATAAAAATACTGGAAAACCATAAGACTAAAATAGTAAAATATGTGAAGCAAACACAAAGAGAAATACATGCATTGTTATAAACATAAAATATTAGTGGCGAAAATTCCTAAGATAATGTTTTGATGGCAGGCAAATTAGTTCGTATACACTAATTATTAGTATATACAAAATATCATACCAATTCAACAGTGTAGAGCATTTCCCGTTGTTTATTGATCTCCTGTATGTACATCTGGTTGAAGAAAAAAGAGATAGAGCGTTACAACAGCATTTACATTTACACAAGCAACAAATTGCTGACGGCTACGTGATACAATTCACACGAGCTAAGCTACTGCACAAAATATATCTCTCTGATAGTCCGATCAATAAAAGAATTTGTACTTTATCTACATACTATCCTAAATTCAATAAATTTACTGTTCCGAAACTACATTTTCGATTATTTATAATACGAGGGCTGTCTTTCAGTTTTGCATATACATGTCGCTATTAAAACTTAACACCTCCATCTTTAGTTAACCTAAATCCAAAGTGTCAGTGCGATACGTATAGTGTTGTAGATACAGGGAATTTTCAAAGTTGACAAATTATTCGAACAATTTTTTTACAACTTTCGAAGACAATGGGGTAGTTACCATATGTAAGTTATTTAAAATATTACATGATTCAAATCGACCACTTCTCTGTGACGTCACGCTTACATACTTAAAGCCGCAAATGTCGCTAGTGTCGTTGTTTTACAGCGATGAGATGTGACACGTCAAAGTGACAGTTGACGCCGTGGACATAACCTTGTTTATATTTGTTTCTTAGGCATTTATTCTAACTTTCTCGTAAGTAAAAAATATACTTGCTAACTTGACAGTAATGTAACCTAACAAACAAGTTCCCCTTACCCCGCAAGACATACGTCGCAAAATATCTTTGTTATACTTCAAACAGCACGTCGGAACTAAGTTGCAACGGAAGCGGCAAGAGTAACGTCACAGCGGCGGTATTTTCAGTATTTTTTTCTCATTTAAAAACAAAAATTGTGCAATAAAAAATAGGGAAAATTTAAATATACTTGCTTCTAATAAAAGAATAAAAAAAGGCGAAACTACCCAATTATCTCAACAAGAATGCCTCGCCGAGTTAGACGGATGAGTCTTAGCGACGATCCAAGGGCAGGTCACCCAGATTGAGGCATCATTGGGGATTTGAAAGACCTCAAAAAAAAATTGCATGAAGAAGTGGCGGTAAAAAAATTAGTGTCCCGTTGGATACCGCATCTGTTGACCGAAGAACAGAAAGAAGCTAGGGTCAATTTGTGTCAAAAACTCTAGACTGCTTCAACGCAGGAAACTCTAAAAACGTGTACAGCATCGTCAGTGGTGATGAATCGTGGATTTACTCAACTCGAAAATAAACGCCAGTCATCTGTTTGGGTGAAGAAAAATTAACAAAAGTCATCCGTCTCGACATTTGTCTCAAAAGCAGGTCACGTAGCAACAATTCGTTCGCACACAGCTCGCAAGATAATTGAATTTTTAACGCAACAATACGTCGAATTGTTAGACCATCCTCCATACAGTCCCGACCTAAGTCCCAACGATTTACCTTTCCGAAAATCAAGAACGGACTGCGTGATCAAAGGTTTCAGTCGCCAGAAGAAACAGTCGAAGCCTTGGAAAACGTCATTTTGACTCAACAAACGAGTGGAATAACTCCTTCCAGAATTGGTTCGAGAATATTTCGAAAAACAATGAAGTCTTTAAATCTACTGTTTTATTCTATATGCAAAACTTAAAAGACAGCCCTCGTACGCAGATATAAAAATGAAATTGTTTCTTACCTGCTCCTTAAGTAAAGCAGCCTGTTGTTTCTTCATTTCCCGCTCCTAAAACAAGAAGAAATATTGACTGTATTGATTGTATATTTTGATATTGTATGATACATAAATGTACTAATAAATAATGAAAATGAAAGGGGGCACTTACAATTCTTACCTGAATTTTCCTTTGTTGTTCCTCTAACCGTTGTCGGCCTAACTCCTCATGTCGTTTTCGTCTTGCCTGTCATGCAACAACAATTATAACTAACAAAACGAAAATTAAACATAAAAAAATCATTCCGAGCGCATTCCTTAATTCCAAATGTGAACTGAGGAATGTCTCAGAAGATTCACATATTGTTAATAATAAATATATTAGTACCTAAATGATGGAAAAAATATGGAATCAAATTTATATTCATGCGAAAAGCTTATAAAAAATGTTATCTTTCATTCAAGCATGCTTTATCACTTGTGTGAAGGCATAGTTACGAGAAATATGTCTTAAAAATGGAATGAACAAGTTGATGGATCAACGAAGTCATGCACGTTTTAATCGATAGAGAAATGAAAAATAATATACCCGTATTTTTTATTTTTCCTCAAATCGATCTTTAATAATGAGAAAATTGCAATTAAAAATAACTGTGACGTCACATTTCAATATCAGCGGCCATTTTGAACCCTTGACAGAGATACGAATATCATTGCTGCATAAGTCTATCTCAATCAATTTCCCAAGTTTCTATTGCCTAACGCTGACAACAACCGCCAGATGGTGCAGCGAGCACATGATTTAGTTTCATATTCTGTTTACACTTTGAGTCGTTAGCATTGCTTTGTGTGCGTACAATACTTATTAAAACGAACATAAGTAATGCAAAATGCCAATTGCTTAGTGGACGACATTAACATATTACAGGTCTCTTCAAAAATGGATTAAAAATCCTGTTTGTGGAGAAGATTCTATAAGTGTTAACAGATTTGACCATACATTAATACGATGTGGGGTCTGAACACCTATGTTAAAAATGTAGTAGAATATATAGCGGGATATGTCTCAAGTAAAATTTAAAAAATATGAACATTTGCTCATTTTTTTGGGACTACTTGTGCTGTGATACAAGAGCATACTAATTAATATAAAAAATCAGGGGTCTCCTATACCCCTCAAAATATATATTTGTAAAAAGGTTGAACAAATGTTTAAAAATAAAAAAAACAGATGGTTCTTGAAATATTTCAACAATGTTTTGCATATATATTACAGCAGAATTTTTAAACCAAGTGAAAGAACAAACCATTTTATCATAAAACGCAAATTATAAAAAATATAATTGATACATTTTTAAAAATTAGATTCTATCATGAGACTTAAGTAACTCTCGGAGAAAGACGATTATATTAGAAATTAACAAAATTGTGTTATTTAGAAATCAATAAATATTTTATAAATTATTTCTTTTACTCTTTACCTTCACCAAAATAAATTTATCCTGACCAGATTGAATTCCTATTATTTTTACAGTACAACAAAGTAAATTATTTAATTCAAATTTAGCACTAGAATATTTCATTGTAATTATTACTAATATTGATGTTCAAGACACACAAAATAAATAGTAGGTACATTACTTAATTTCCCAGATTTAAATTTAAAGTTTGCGCTAGTCTTCAATAATCAGAACTTAGATATCGTCGTTAGCCAATAGGATTCAAATATTAAGTGCATGGGCAAAATCAAGACTTGGGAAATAGAGTGAGATAGACTTATACAACAATGATATCCCCATCTCTCTGTCAAGGTTTCACGGAGAGCAAGGGATCGGCAATATATTAGTATTTGTAAGAACTTGCAGTTCTGAAACGTGACGTCACAACATGGCAGATTTTTGCAACTTTTTAAAATATACTATAAACCAATTATATAAATAAAAAATAATTTAATCATACAGTTCGATTTAAACAAAAAAATGAACATATTTTTTTGCATGACCTCTCTACGGCGGCATTCAAGCGTCGATTGTTAAGAGTTAGCAAATTAAAAAGCTGGTCCTGAAAAGAAAATGAACGATGATATAAAACTATTCTGATTACAGTTAGTACAACATGTCGTATGAATGATGATCGGCGACGATTTATATAAATAAACTCTCCTATATATACTCGTCGTGCAAAGCGAGCGATGGTTAGTTGTGGCGGTTCAAATCCCTGACACCAGAACCGAGAGACCTACCAGGCTATCCGAGCATGTCAGGGCACTTTCGGATAGGGACGAATCGTTTTTTGATTTAGTAAAGTCGTCTGTACCATACGCGGTAAGAATGTTGTCACGGTTCTTCCAAATAGTCGCTACCGTCGAACTGGCCAGGCCCAGTTCTCGAGATACGTCCGATTTTGTCTTACCACCTTCTATCTCTGATATTATTTGTACTTTCTGCTCTAAGGTGAAGGCTAAACGTTTTCGGCCCTATGCAGCAGAGCAACAATACAATACTTTAATGCCACTCAAATTATATCAATACTTTTTGCAAATTTAACGGCAAGAAGTTAAGAAAAATCAATATTTTTAACAGTTTTGCCACAGTATACTCATATAACAAAGTATTTTCAAGGTACACTCTCCACGAAAGCTTTTAGTGCCCGTGAGGTGATTAGCATTTTTAACCGTGCAAATACTTCTTCATTTCTGATATCTTCGAATAAAAAGCAGACTGGCATACCCAATGGAAAATTTAAAAATACTTGCGTCTAACTACCCCATTGGCGATTCAAATGAACTTTTCCCGCTGTTATATAGCCCTGTTGTGACGTCACAACTGGAATATACGAGCTGCCAATCTCACTGATACTATATTTTACACTTTTTAAAGAAATTTAAAATCATGGCACTTGTGTTAAAGGATATTTTAAATTATTTAAATGGCCTAGTACAAACTTTAGAAAATTTCTATCCACCAGATAAAGTTTACTAATGTAAAATGACAGGGAATATGCGCAAGAAGAACGAAGGAAATAATTCCGATGAAGAATCCAACCGAAGTATTGTAACACCCAAAAATAGATAATAATTTTAAAACGGACAATTGATGAGATTGTCTCGTCCGGGAGTGATTAAATAGTCTAACCGGCAAAATATTACAATGTTATATGAGATATACTATATGTTCCAATTTTCGCCTACTTATTTGGTGGATACTATACCTCCACAAAAGTGTTTAAACATAAACTGACATACATATCATCATCATATCACATCCAAGCATGCATCCATCGAACAACGTTCTATATCCACAGCTGAAGGGCACATACCTCCATCAATTGTTGTGACCGAGCCTCCCGATCGCGTTTAGCCGCTTCTTGTTTCTCTGAACGTTCCATATCCCGCTGCATTCTCGCCTGCTCTCTATCCTGGCGAGCTGCAGCTCTTGCGGCTTGCTGTCGACGAGCCATTTCTATGCGCTGCTCGACGGCTATGTTGTTGCGGGTGAGTGCGCGGAGGTCATCCAGTCTAAAAACAAGTTTAATTTGTTAGATGGGTATAATAGTTCTTCAGTACAGGGTATTAAATTATAATTGATTATGTCGTTGTTTTGTTTAACTCTTCATATGAACTGTCAAGAAATTTCAATACAATCTATTTATCAGTCTAATCGTGACAAGTGTCTGGGTCGATCTACCTACACGAAGTTCGTGTGGTGATCAAGATTTTTCATTTGAAAGGAGAGACGGCAACGAAGATCAAGACCAGGTTGGGAATGCTTCACTTTCGTTTTCCACGCCGCATTTGCTTAGCTCGGAGCAAAAGCGCATTTGGGAACAAATTTCAGCCAAAAATTTGGAGTTTAGAGAAAATCCGGTCGATTTTAATAGACTTTTCATAACCATGGATGAAATTTGGATACTCCACTACACTCCAGAGACGAAAATTCAGTCGAAACGTGGATTGGACATGGTGAATCTACTCCGAAGAAAGCAAAGTCAGTTCAATCGGCAAGAAAGGTGATGGTGTCAGTGTTTTGGGACGCCAAAGGCATTCTGCTAATTGAGTATCTTGAGAAAGGAAAAACTGTAACTGGACAATACTACGCCACACTTTTAGACAAGCTGAAAGCAGCAATTCAAGAAAAACGCCCGGAAATGGCAAAGAAAAAGATCTTGTTTCACCACAACAATACGCTAGCTCGTTCACTCGCCCGATTTGGCTCGCTGGGACTTTCATCTTTTCCCGAAACTCAAAACGTTCCTCGCTGGAAAGAAATTTCGATCCAACGAAGTAGCCATCGAAACAGTATTTTGAGGACCTCAAAGAAAACTATTTTCGGGAGGGAATCGACCGAAGATACATCAATCTCACGATAAGTCACATGACGATCTTGCAGGATCAGTTCACGCACCGTATCAATGTTTTTCGGAACAATCTTCACGAAATTCGTCCTTGAGCGAACTACGCCCACAATTAAATTTGGTAAACCATTGATAAACACTGGATCTTGATGGTTCTTTATCGCCAAAAATCAAATTAAGTTCATCCATGCACTGTTATCGTGTTAATCCACGTCGAAAGTTGTAAAAAATAATCGCACGAAAATGTTGACGATTTAATTCAATTTTTTGGCCGATATGAATTTTTCAAGTTACTGTAAAAAACACAAATAGCGTTCGTACGCCAAAACGATGGTTATGTTACATGTTTTCCGCCAATAAGCATTCAGAATATCCCTAGTTACATGTCTATCACAGCTGTGATGATAAAAACAAAGAAATTATCACTTTTTTTATAATCATTACCAAGGGTTTTGTTTTCTCGTACGTACCCTGTTTTAGTACAATATGAATATGTATATCAAAAGTTAGGTTAGCAGCACATATAATGTGTTACACTTGTAATATTATGTATGTAATTACCTTTTGGTAACGTCTTCTTCGTTCATACGCAGATATTCGCCCTCTGCGGTAACTCCAGGAGGCGGTTTTTGCAAATAGTCACCTAGGATAATCTTACAGCTAAATGTAAAGTGATCCTTCGTTAATTCCATGTTCCCAATTTGTTCCAGATACTGAAACACAAAAATACAAATAAAATTTCCTTTTAGTTTCACCAAAAAGTCTTCTTTCTTACCAGTCCGATGTCAGACATTTGTTTGAGTTTGTTGTTGGTATCCGGTGGAGTATAACACACATCGCCTTTAATTCCTCCATTCTTTGTTAAGCCACGGATTATTGTCTCTCGTTTCCAGCCTTGTTCAAGCGGCAGTCGTAATTCTCTCTCGTTGAAATGTCGCCTTTTCTTTGGATTAGAAACCCCGTTTGCATCAGTCTCTGCTTCGGAATCAGTCTGGTTTGAATCAGTCAAATTATCGGAATCAGTAGACACTTCCATATTACTCGAATCACTAAGAGTCCCTCTCAGTTTTTCTAATTGTTTTTCATCTAATGGATCTCCTGCTGCCATATATTGCGCGGCGAGCATATTCGATTTTAAAAGAGATATTTGTTGGTTCATCGGCGCATTGGGGTCCAATTGAACTGGTTTGATACCCAGCGCTCGACTTTGGGCGAGAAGTGAAGCTACTGTGTTCTTTTTAGGCTTGGAAACTCCTCTGCCTAGATTTCTAGGTCGGCCGTCTTTGTGGTTCATAGCGGGTGTTGTGTTTGTTTCGGAAGCGGAATCATCGCTCCGACTTGGAGGGCGTGGCGAGTCTGCAGCGGCGAATAATTGAGCTAGAGAAGCACTTGGAGCGCCCGGCACAGAAGAAGATGCAGATAAGGGCGAGGGGGACTGGATTACGCGGCGGGGTTTCGGACCAGGTTTTCTTCGAGCTAAGAAATAGTTATTTATACAGTGTGTTCAAAAAATTCCTGACTCCGAGTGGGCTATGGACAAGGAAACGAATGAATTTTTTTTTTTTTTTAAATTACGTTATCAATTTTGACAATTTGACTTTTGAGTTGAATAATAATCAGACATAGTTTCCCTGTTCATAGCCTACTCCGAGTTAAATTTTTATTTGAACACTGTATTACAAGCTGCGTATTTTTTTTTTTTTTTTGGTTGAGGAAGTAATATTAAATTTGTTCTATTGACGACTACAATAATTTATTGTTCTTGAATAGTTTGAATACAATATTATAGCAACAAATATATGGAGGTCCTTGTTGTTAAATATGGCTGACATGTTGAATTTAATTTTTCCTAATTTTGTCCGGTAAAGTAATAATTAAACATTCATATCTCATTCAAACTAAATAAAAAGGTATTCAAAATGTTGGATTTGTACGAGCCCAACCCCAAATGTATTCGTACCCTCTGAAAAAAGTATATTAACAGCAAGATGAAATAAATTTTTAGATTACAATAGTTAAGACTATATTTGGGCATTTATTTTATGTATTAATAAAGTGTACTGGATTTAAATATAATGTTATTACCTAAATTTATCATTTTAACAATAATATACGGGCAAATATATGACAACAGACACGTGCATTTTTTTTTAATTTCAACAATAAATAATACAATATTTATGTTAATATTATTTATAAAACTGAAGGTAAAGCAAACTGACAATATATTCAGTTAATTACTATATTAAATTTTATTTTTTTAATAAAATTAATTGCAAAGTGATATTTATTTATTAAAGTACCACCTACATATTAAAAACAAGAATAAATAAACTTCTGGATGATATGATTATTACTCTAATTCAACAAATTTTAATATGTTGTATTAATAGAGTGTATAGAACTTGAATACATTGCTTATAACAAAATTTCTTAGGTTTAATAATAATTGCAAATAAACCATTGTCTGCATGTGACAAATGTTTTCGTCTTTAATAATTCGCAAATTTATTAAAGTAATAAAATTTAAGATGGCAATTAATTGAGTATATTGTCAGTTACCTTTACCCTCAGTTTTATAGATAATACTAACATAAATATTGTATTATTTACTGTTGGAACGAAAAATTTTGGGAATTGTCTTTTGTCATATATTTGCCCGTAGATTATTATTTAAATCCAGTACACTTTATTAATACATAATATAAAAATGCCCAACTATTGTAATCTAAAAAAATATTTTTTATTGCTGTTAATATATTTTTTCAGAGGGTACGAATACATTTGGGGTTGGGCTCGTAAAACAAGTATTTTTCAGCACCTATTTAAAGCAATAGTAAAAACCATTAAAATAACATTTTTTACAATGTTGACTTACATATTCGATCGCTACCGATGTTCGCGGATAAAGTACTAAGCGAATTCAACGAATTACTTTGACAATTCGTAGACGAAGAACTGCTAGAAGGTTTGAGAGACAAATTCAGTGGAGCATCATTGGCACCTTCCGAATTCCCACTAAATGACGGAATATTTATTCCAGACGGACTACCATTGGTAGCCGGTAGTTTTATCACCTCAACCCTATCATTGCTGGTTGATAAATCCTGAGGTTCCTGTTACAAACCAAACAAAGATAATAATACGGAAAAATAGCAATAAATACAATGTCGTACACTTAGTTTTGCCCATTTCGATCCTCGTTCGATCAGCATGCCGGTGCTGGAATGCGTCGGCATCACACTGACGGAAGGAGGGTCCAGGGAGATGGTTTTCTTTCTGCCTCTGTTCGTGGTTCCGGGAATTTTCGGACCGACTATCGATGAGGTGTATTTGATGATTTCGGTATCGGGAGGGAGACGCACTCCGCCCAAAATTGAACTAGGATCACTGAGAAAATAATTACTTTTTATTGTTTTAAGGCCGCGCAATCGCAATGTTAGTTTCGGTAAACACCAAGTAAAATCTTAAAAAAAAATACTAACCATGACAAAAGTATAAATGTGGTTTTGTAAGATTGAAATTTCGAGTAACTGCTACACCTAATTTACATCAACAATCGAAAAACAATAGTTTGAGGAAATTCGAACACGGAACTTTCAATCAGAAAAACGTGGTTATTTACCAAAATCTCGATATGCGATTTTTAGCACGATCCCTATACCTCCCTTAACAAGAGTAGCGGGAGGTAAAAAAACATGCATGCCCATCTAGCTTCAAAGATATAACAAATTTATAGTGAATTCCGAAACTGAATCACGGGAACCACTGAAAATGGTTACGGTTTAACCGCGGTTACTATATTACCGGCACCGGGCTGGAAAACAAAACCAGTGTTGCCACATAGAGGGATTTATCCCTTTTTGCGGGAGGTTTTAACATGTACAGTAAAATTTTTGAAAGATGTCCGATCAAGGTTGTCTACGAATTGTATGAATTCAGATTTTTGCTCCGCCCATCATGACAAATTCAGTAGTGTCGTTTGCTTAGTTTTTATGAGGGTACGTAAGATACTACTGTTATTTTATTATTATAAAAATATATATTACAGGAAAAACATTCAAAATTCAAAAATAAGTCAACTAGTAAGTTTATAAGCAAATGTAAAACCAAATATGTTAAAAATAAGATACTGACACAATGTCAGTGTCAGTGACTCTGACAGAATATAACGTTATACGTACGGCTATGAATCCAGATAATGTATCTGAATTAATAAATAAACTTACGTTACAGCGAAAGTATTGTCAACAACGAGCATTGTTTATAAATGGAATGTCCTAACTTAGTCGAAACAATATGAATTTTTGAAAGACAAGCGTGTTATATCCATCCTTATCACACACTCTTACAGCCTTTGCAAAAGAAAGAGATAAATGTATGCCTATTTGTTAATTCGTTCGTGATACAGGTGCCCTTGATCGGACATCTTTCAAAAATTTTACTGTATGTATGTTGCAGAGATGAGGATGTTGATAGATGTTGAGGAAGACACGGAAAGATAGGATAAGGAAAGAATAAGAGAAATGGCTCGAGTGATAAAAGTTTCTAGATAGATACAAGAGAGACGATTACATTGGTTTGAACATGTCATGAGGAGAGATGAATATATTGGAAGAAGAATGAATAGCTTAGAATAGAAGGTTAAAGAAACAGAGGATAACCCAAAGATGGAAGGACTGTATTGCGGAAGATTTGAGAGAAAAGGAACTAAATGAAAACGACACGCAAAACAGAAATAAGTGGAAGAAGAAAATAAAAAATAGCAACCCCTAACGAATGGGAAAAGCTAAAGAACAAGATGTCAGTGTCAAGTGTAATTTGCATAGTTTATGAAATAATTTTACTGGAAATTTAGAATCTTTTGCAAGAAAATTTATGTATGGAATTCGAATCGTTGAAATCAAATATTGCACAAAAGTAACCCTTGTGTTGCACTCTCCACAATAGCTTTCAGTGCCAGTGAAGTCTTGTAAACGCCCTCTATAAATGTATGGTTATTTCTGAATAAAATCTGCCAATAAAAGCATATTGGCACAACCAAAAATATTTAATAAACCGCGATGAATTATATTTTAGTAATATTTTTTTTCTTTACCTTCCTTCCAAAGCAGCACTAACACACGAAACAAACATATTATATATAATATTGACATCAATTTGACGCTAAACTAACAAATATGATAAGCAATTATCTAATGCAAATAAGACTTCATGGAATTCTGATTAATCTATTGACATATACATCAAAAAATCGCAATAAAATTATCACTAATCTTACTACAATACTTATCACCACAATTAAACTTTAATATCCATATCACATACCTGAGAATATTCGGTGGAATCCCACTGCTAATACTGCTATTCACCAACGACTGTGTCGTGTAGGTATTCACCCCTGAACACGATGCCGAAGATGTTGAAGGTGCTGAAGACGTCTTCTCCGAGCTGTTCACTAAGCTGAGAGGAGATGTGAAGATGCTGGAAGATGTAGGGGCTTGGGAACACTTAGGTGTAGAGCTCTTCGGCAAGGGTTGCTTGCTGTAGTCCACTTTGTCCCCCAAAGGGGGTTTTGGGGATGGTAACGATGGGGGTTTCTTCACATGAAGTTTACCACTTGATTGAAGAGGGAGAGAGTTTTTGTGTGATGATGATGATTTGGAGGATTTGTTGTACAAGATGTTATTACCTAAAACAATAAATACATAAATAATACATGGTTAGAAAACATTTTGTCAATAAAATGCCGGGAATTGTATATTTAAAAAGCCCGCTTAAAGGAGTGTCGATTTTTTTTGCCAATCTGCTTTGTATACAGATTTCGGTAATGATAATGACATATTTGTACCGTGCAGGCGTCACCGCACAGGGACTCATTGCTGGCGTGGAGAGTGCACCACAGGGGTCAATTTTGTGCCATTTAAACTTCGAAATATTTGGCGTCGGTCGGGATCGAACCCGGTTCCCCAGATTCGCGACCAGACACTCTGGCACGCGGCCACGAGACTCCATTTCACTCTACTATCAAGTAAGCAATTTCTGCCGTTACAAGACATACAAAATTTTGCTTATTGATTCAGATGCAGAATTTTATGCCCTGCAACTTTTATTTGACGCCTTTTATCTAGCTGTGTCGGTCACCATCTTGTATACAACGTCTGGCTATTAAATAACGAGACTTCGCGCGCAGAAGGCGTCCTAGAGAGGTAGGAGTGGAAACGAATGCAGCGTTGGATAACTGGAAGTGTCTACAATTCCGGTACGAAAACACGTTTTTGTCGCTGTAGTAGTATTATTTCTATAGAGGTTAGAAACGAACGTGTTTTTTTCTCGTGCCGATAACAATGTTTAACGAAAAACACGAACAACGGATCAATGTGAAATTTCTCGTTAAATTAAAAGAACTCCGACTGAGTGCTATAAGTTGTTGAAAGAGACCTATGGAGAGAATTCTCTATCTCGTGCGCGTGTTTTCCAATGGTATAAACAGTTTTCTGAAGGCCGAGAGAGCCCCGAAGATTTAAAGCCATGCTAATCGTTTTGTTTTCATCAACGGCATCGTGATGACTGAATGGGTTCCCGAGGGTCAAACTATAAACCAAACTTACTATTTGAAAGTTTTGGCAACACTGCGAGAACGAGTTCGTAAGAAACGGCCGGAGTTGTGGAAAAACAAGTCGTGGATTTTGCACCAGGACAACGCATCTGCCCATAACGCGCTGTGTGTGAAGCGTTATTTAGCCGCTAGAGGCACTCCAGTGCTCGAACACGTGCCGTACTCGCCTGATTTAGCACCCTGTGGCTTTTTTCTGTTTCCGAAGATCAGGTCTGTCTTAAAAGGAACCCGGTTCGAGTCTATGGAAAAGGTGAAGCGAAAATCGGCGGAGCTCCTAAACGCTCTTACAAAAGAAGACTTCCGAGCATTCGATTATAAAATAATTTTTAAAATAAAACTCTTTTTCATAAGCAGTCTCATTATTTAATAGCCAGACCTCGTATATTAATAATCAGGATAAAAAATAAGAACATGTCTCACAGGCATTTAAAACTAATGTGGAAAGTGCCCGAATAATTAAAAACTTCAATCAGATTCAAACACCGGATCATTTACTGTAATGATTTAGGATAGTATTAAAGTAGGCGATATTCTCTAAATTCCTAATTCTTTTCTTATTCTTACCGGCGATGAGAGAACCTTTGTTGACACTTCCAAGCGGGTCTAACCTCCCATCCAGTTTGGCGCCAGCCTGAATACTTAATGCAGTCGCCGATGTCTTACCCTTGGATCCTCCAGAGTTCTTGTTCAATGAAGAACTCTTGGAGTTCTTGGAAGATGACTTGTGGTGCCCTGACAGCGGTGGTAGGCCCAAAGAAGCGTACGGGATGTCCCCAGGATTACTAAGAGGAAAGTTCAAGCCGGATGCTTGCAGTCTCGCCAAGTAGTCTTGCGCCGCTAACTGGGAAGCCATAGACCACCATGCCGCACCTGGACAAACAAAACCATCAGTAAAACATTCTTATATTTAATTGTAAAAAATAAAAATACTTTGATTCAACATATTTTCATTATTCATCATGTACAAATTTAATGTTTAAATTTTTAATCATGTGTTTGATACATTTAATTTAATGACTACCATTAATATGCAGCCATATTTAATGATACAATTATTGAAAAGTATTAATATATCGTGTATAATTTTGATAAATCTTAATGACATTCAATAAAAATAAAAAACAATACAACAAAATATCGCTGATTACTTGATTATTTGTGAGTGTCGGGTACATTTTTGTAGCACAAATATAAAATCAATTATTCGCCAAATCGGTTCCCGGGTACATGACAATAAATTTTTACACAACCATTAATACATCACAGTTTTTAGTCCGATTTAATCATTGATTACAACAAATAAGATGTTGATTGTTATCATTTGATTGTTGTAATCAAAACAAAAGCACATGTCGCACAAATAAAACCTGTTTGAGAAATGACCACTAATGAATTTAGGGTTGACAATATTTCAAACGAAATAATTATTTAAATACCTGGTGTTTTGCAAATCGGTACGCGTTATACGCACACCGGGTACCTACTACGCGTTCCGCTAAAACACAATCTGATAACGATCTGCGTTATTTGAAAACGCGGTTACTATGACAACATCTAAACGTTTCCACTCCCTTCACCGGTAAACAGGTTGAAAATTCAATGAAGATTTAATAATAGAATTCACATGTAAAACTAAATAATTATCTGTGGATAATTGTATAACTTGGAGAAAACGCGGCAAAAAAGCGAGGTTAGAAACTTCATTGTGTTTCTGGGCTACAAGGAATCAATATTTTACGAAGAATTTTATCTTTGTAATCGAATATTCACATTTTAGAAACCCAAACTTTGTGTTTTAATAATATTTATATACCTTTTATTATTATATGCTTCAACAGGTTCTATTACACTTTTTCTCTTAATAGAATAATCAAATTCGACATTATACAGTATTTAACACACAAATATAGCAAAAATATTGTGAGATTAATGTCACCCCCTGCAAATTTGTTCACTTTTTACCTCCCGCTACCCTTGGTAAGGGAGGTATAGGGATCGTGCTAAAAATCGAATATCGAGATTTTGGTAAATGACCACGTTTTAAGGTCCCTAGAATCCATTTTTAACATTTTCACGATGATGTCTGTGTGTATGTTTGTATGTGTATGTGTGTGTGTGTGTGGATCCTGTATACGCTCTAACTCAAATACTACCATTCAGAAAGTTTAGAAACCATGTATTTCTACCTTATTCTAATATGGAAATATCTGATTAGATTTTGGTGGCAATCGGATAACCGGAAATGGCAGTTTACTTGAAAGATAGTTTCAAAAAATACCTTTAAATATATTTTTTCTCAATTTGTTATTATAAAAATTAAAGATTATTCCATTTTCTACAAGTTTGCTTTAATACTTTTTCTATATATTGTATGGATAAATTTATAAAGTAATATAAAAATTATATACATAGGTAAATGGCGGGAGGTACTGTGTTGGTCACATCAGATTTTTTCTTAATATTAATTTATTTATTAATAAATCGATCCAACAGGATACTAGATCCCAATTACAGGACGATAAATAAAAAAATAAATATATCATCGTACTGAACATGATCAGTTATTTCAAACCTTTCCCTTAGTTTTTCAAAAGAACGCGGATTTGGTTATCGTCTTCCCGAAAACCGTTGTGCATAAATTCTTGATGCCAAAAGAGGGTTTCTTTCCGCTTCTCCAAGTGCGTACACCATATTTGTAAGTTCTTGCGAGAGATTCATATTAATAAATTAATTTACTTAATCCCACTGTTATTAATAATAACCTGGCTAATGAAACTACTGCCATTACTGCAATTGTTTCTTATTCAAAAAACAATATCCATGGTATACTAGATTTAATTTTTAATTGAATATATAAATTTAGAGAAAAATAGTGAAAATCTCCGAAATTATAGAATACCCTTAATAACATGAAGATAATACAAAAATACACACAACTGAATAATAAAATATAGGGTGTTCCATTTGAAAATGACGAGTTATAGTCATTTGAAATTGAGCACATTTGATTCGCTTTATTGAACAGCCTGTATAATTACGTTTAAAAAAAAAATGTCAGAACATAGAGTATAATTACAGTTACACAGAAAAGAAAATTCTTAATTTTTACTATTAAAATAACTTCAGTAAGCCTTTATAAAGCAATGCGTGTATTCTTTTTTAGAAAAGAAACGGAATAACTTGGCAACGCCGTGGAAAACTAAAACAAAATTCATATGTTCGTATAGGTGAATAAAATACAATTCAAAATATATAAAAATATATAGGTGTTCCATTTAAAAAAAGAGAAACAATTCTCGCCTATACAACACCCTGTATATGTGAAAATAATTTTACGTTATGGTCCTTGAGTAGACGAATAAATTCTGTTAATAAACTTATGCTGTATTTCTAACGACAAGGGAAATATCGAAGAACTGCGAACACGTCGTTTAAATATCTATAAGCGCATAGTTTGATACAATGTATTAATGTATACAATCAGACAAAATTCACAACACACAATGTTTCATTTTAAATATTAATATTTCTCTGATTTTTACACTTCACCCATAACGTTACATCGTTACAATCATAACTTAAATGTACCGAGAACACTTTTTGAGTCAACTAAATGATAAATACAAAATATCCCAATTATTTCTTTGTTTTAAAAAGAAATAGCATTCTTATTTCGAAGGGAAATACATTCTTTATCACCGGATGTGCGGAAATTATGGAATTACTTATTAATATCTAGATAAACTCTGACTGTACTGCAATGAGTTCTATAATTGCACAATAGTTGACTAATGTTATTGTTTTAATGTATAATAATGCTATTGAACCAGGTCTGTCTGCTAGCATGGAGCGATAGGACGGTTGATAAATGTCTATTGATTTGTGTGAATAAATTAACAACAGCCAGGTGTACTAACTACCCGGCGAACTATACATACAAACAGAGGGATATTGTTACCAAAATATGATTAATACATGATGATTACTGCTTACAAAAAGAAACAATAATGACACGATTTATTCTTGTAATGTTTCTATCAGGATTGTTATTTATTGTAGTTATTTGTTATCTAAATATTCAATATTAAATAATATAAATCAAGCTTTGGTGAGCGCGAGTATCGTGGGATGGATGACCGCCTGGATATACCGTATTTTACTTATAATTAAGTTGTTATATATAACCGTATCATTAATATCAAAATTAATTTAATTTTATTACTAAAACATTCAATTTTGTATAATATTCAAGTTTGTAGAGCGTGGGAAAATGACTAATCGACGGAAAATACAGTCTTTTATTATAATTAATTTTATTTAATGTAGCAATTTCAAGGACGCCTAAAATATTTAAATATAATATAGGCTATTGAATTTGTTATATCATGAAACCATTTTACTCAGAGTTAATTGTAAGTTTAAGTACATCTCATAAAGAAAATTCATCTGTTACAGTGTTTGATATTAGCTTTTAACTATTTTGATGCAATCTGTGTATATAATGTTAAAAAATATAAGTTATTGCAAATATAAACTGCATTAGCTTAATTTTTTTTTTGAACACAAAACAAGTTTGATATATTTCAGTCCATCCTATAACCCAAAGAAGTATCCCTCAATGTCCAACAATTAGCCAACCTCCAATAAATTCGTATTGTAATTTGTAATCAATGTTGCATGTATCTTACTTGCTGCAGGGTTGATTCCAAGACTGGCCGCCTGGCTAGCAGCGACCGACAAAGTATTCGTGACGGGCGGGAAGGACCTGGACGCAGCGGCGGCGGCGGCCGAGGGCGGCAGCAGGCCGAAGGGCAGCGCGGGATGGGGCATGGGGTGCGCAAACAGTCCGGCCGCACCACCCCCGCCAACTCCGGCGTCGCGCTGCCAGTACGCCCCGAATAGGTTCGCCGTCGCCGAAGCTGCAGCGGCGTCCAGCAGCTCGCTGCCACCAGCTTTCGAAGGATCGCTGGATTCTCCATTTTCTTTATCCATTGCACAGAGCTGCACCACTGGAGGACAATATACACTATTATTATTAAAAACCAAAACTATCAAAGGTTATGAATAAAATATTTTCTTTATAAAATAATTATACGGGAATATGAAAATCAAGTAGGCCGTCGAAAACAAAATTTGTACGATCATTTTAACCAGTTGTTTATTTGTCATTTGAAATTATATTGCGAAAGTCAATTTAGTTAGAACTTAGTTAAACAATTTCGTTGTGAGTGAATATATGGAATTAACATGAAGAATAGTAGTAGTGTTAAAAAAAACCTAACTTGGAGTAGGCTATGAACAGAGGAACGTATGTCTGATCATTATTCAAATCAAATTGTTAAAATTGATCTTGAAATGTAATTTTAAGAAGAAAAGATAATAAAGAAACATAATATTGCCATTCGCTGTTTTCTAATTTATTTCCATTTCCAAAATAAGATTCAAGAAGAAAAGCTCTGATTCCTTTAGATAACATTTTTGACAATTTCGTGTGTCAAATTGACATTTATTTAATTCCTTTTAAATTGACATACGATTCTTTAAAGATGCCCGATCAAGGTCATCTACGAATTGTATGAATTAAGATTTTACCGCCCATTTTGACAAATTTAGTAGTGTCGTTAATTACTTTTGTGAGGGAACAATATAAGATATACTGTTATTTTATTATTATAAAAATATGTTACAGTAGAAGCATTCAAAATTCAAAACTAAGTTAACTGGTAAGTTTATTAGCAAATGTAAAACCAAATATGTGAAAAATGAGATACTGACATAGTGCCAGTGTCATTGACACTGACAGAAAATATCGTTATTCGTACGACTATGAATCAAGGTAATATATCTGAATTAATAAATAAACTTACGTTGCAGCGAAAGTATTATCAACAACGAACATCGTTTTAAAATGGAATGCCCTAACTTAGTCGAATCAATATGAATTTTTGAAAGACAAGCGTGTTATATCTATCCTTATCGCACATGCTTATAGCCTTTGCAAAGGAAAGATATAAATGTATGCCAATTTGTTAATTCGTTCATGATACAGATGACCTTGATCAGATATCTTTAAAAAAAATACTGTACATACAATTCACGATTAGTTTGAAAACATTTCAAAAGAAGTCGAAGCTTTTAAGAAGGGGAAGAAACAATAATGAAAATGTATTATTGTTGAAGAACGACATACTTTGAACAAATGTAAAATACTTAAGTTGACATTGGAATGGAGTATATGACCTTGATCATATTTAAAGAAAATATTTATATATTATTAATATAAAATTAAAAATTATACCCGCATTTTTTTTAAATTTGCTAAATTCTAATTAATTACGTGAAAAACGATACTCAAAAAATTTGTGACGTCATCTGTACGAAGAGATATGTTTGTCGCATTGCTTGTATTCGTATTACTTTGTACAAGTGACGTCACATAATTTCGCATTTCTCGAATTCTTATATTATTTAACAAATTTTAAAACACAAGTATATTGTTTTTAACTTTATAATTAGATGGATAAAAAGTTTTGGTCACATACCCCATTTTGGGAGATATTTTTCCATCTAGAATTCGAACCAGTTTGTCTAAAATATATAAAAAGGTACACATACATACATACATATACAGAGTGATCATAAATGGCTGAAGCGTGTCGCTCCATACGATTTTGACATTTGCCGCTTACTTGGTATGACAGCATTATTATTTCCATGGGTGTAGCTTTTGAATTTTGCTAGCATAAGAATAATCCTAAAAGAAATTTTTCACGCTCTTCATTAAAGCCATAATGAAAATAAAATATTAAAAACTTTTGACGAAAATGTGCGAAACAAATATCATATGAATCAACGTACGCCAATGATATTAATCAAAATTTCTTGCTTCCCTAATTATTTTAGGTAAAAAAGCTTCAAATAAAAGTTGACACATTTCGCGGGGTATCGCGTTTACTTCTTCAACAATCTGCTCCCTTAGCTCTAGCAGGTTTTATCCCCAAAGAAAAAAGTCGCATATGCTTAAATCGGGCGACCGCGCAGGCCACCCCACGTCACCTCTCAAAGACACTAGACGTCCAGGAAACATTTCTCTTAAAGCGTTTACAGAATTTCGGGCTGTGTGGGCTGTAGCCCCATCCTGTTGGAACCAAAAGTCCCCTAATCCCTCTTCTTTAACAACCACTTCCAATTGGGGCTGCAGAAAATTTTGCAACATTGAAACATAACGCCCGGAATTCACGGTCACGGTCACGCCTCCCTCTTCAAAAAAGTACGGGCCTATAACTCCAAATTGTGATACGGCACACCACACCGTTAGTTTAGGAGATTGTAGCGGTCTTTCGTGAACAATTTGGGGGTTGTTTTCAGCCCAGTAGCAAGAATTTTGTTTATTCACGCTTAGGTGAAAATGTGCCTCGTCGCAATGTATAAAACTGCTCAATTAGTTCTGCCGCAGCCTGTACATGACGATAAAGAGTCTTTATCGTCTTGTATAACAAATAACTATTTGATGAATTATAGAAAATTGAAATATAATTTTGACATTATTTTGGAAAGTTGTCACGTGACCTTCAGCCATTTTTGATCACTCTGTATACATAAAACAACACTTTAGAAACGAATGGTTAATAAGTATTTAATTTTGTAGCTTTATTTTTGGGTAAGTATTCCAAAAAATTTAATGTTAACAATAATAATTTTACACAAATATCATTAATACAAATCCAGTAAAAAGATATTACTTTGCCCGTTTCAGTTTTTAGCATAATGAAAAAGTTTAGCTTGCTCCAACACTGTTGAATAAAAAGTATAAATCTTTTTAGACAGAGTGTGTTTGTGCCTTGGATAAGTGCATGAGCTTAACATCATTAATTTGAAGCATGTATAAAAAGAAAACTCACCTATTTTTGTTCCTTCGTACTGCAGGCTCTCGTTAAATCAGCCCATGATGAAGTAAACGCTAAAAAAAAATAATAACAATTAATTTTATGACATAAAAATAAACTATAGGTTTTAATTTATTGCTGCAAATAAACTTTAATGAAGAAAATGAAATTTATTTCTTTCTCTAAAATAATAAATTCTAGAGATAGTAAATACACAAGTAAAACCAAATACATTCCGTATATAAATTGTTTTAACAATAAATTACTAACGGAATATACAGGGTGTTATATTTTAATGGACCCAGCAAATATCTCGCTTATTTATTAAGTTAGTAATTATACAGCAACATGTAAGCTACTTGATGACGGATGTACATTCATGATACCACTTCCGGTTTATTAGTAATTAATATCAACTTTGAAATTTCAAATGGAACATACTATATTTTTTTACAAATTTGGAAAGTACATCAAATTTGCTTTACAATCATGTAAAATAATCCATATGTTACATTATTAAAAAGTAAAATGGCAGGCACTTTTTTATACACCTAGTCGAAAAGAGAATAGTGAGCCATGACTGTGGCTTGAAATAAAACAATTAACTAAAACAATTGTAACATGGTAAATTTCAACCTGTAAATACTCTAACCTTTATTATTAGCAAGATTCATTGTAGAACGTAATTAATTTATTATTATTTATTTGTTTTGAAATCATTTTGTTATTATTATTTCGTTTAATAATAATAGTTACAATTGATTTAGTTCATTGTTTTATTTCAAGCCACAGTCATGGCTCACTATTCTCTTTTCAACTAGGTGTATAAAAAGTGCCCGCCATTTTACTTTTTAATAATGTAACATATGGATTATTTTACATGATTGTAAAGCAAATTTGGTGTACTTTTCAAATTTGTAAAAAAATATTTGAAATTTCAAAGTTGATATTAATTACTAATAAACCGGAAGTGGTATCATGAATGTACATTCGTCATCAAGTAGCTTACATGTTGCTGTATAAATCGTGTTATATGAAAGAAATTACTTAATAAATAAGCGAGATATTTGCTGGGTCCACTAAAATATAACACCCTGTATTTACTATTAAAACTAACTATAAAATATCAATAAAATAAAACGAAAGTTTGCAAAGTTTGATTAAAAATATTAAACATTGTTTAATAAAAAAAAAGTAAACAAAAATAAAATCAATTCACTCGAATGCAACGTATTAAAATAAATTTAAATTTTCCTCTTGGAATAAAATATGTTGGGGGGTGGGGGACTTCGGCATGTGTGTTACTAGACTAGGGCAAAGGTCATGGCCGTTGCTTCGTTCTAGGTCAAGTTCAACATCCTTAGTGTGTTAGTGTGCGTGTGTATGTGTGTGGTTTGTAAGGGACGCATAAAACATTCATGGCTTACATATGTATGAAAAAGAAAATATGGAAATTGAATACCTATTATTGATACAAATTTGATTTTATACATTCAAATCAACAATGTTTATAAGGAAAGCTACATAAGTATATTCATAAAATTGTTTGTCAAATTATGCAACAATTAATCTTCGCCACACACACACTTTTTTCGCCTCGTCCACATTTTTGCAGCATCCATAAAACGGGTTCTGTGTTGGGACTATGCCGTATCGAAATGTTAGTGACGTTATGCGATCGCCAGACTATACGACAGAATCCCAGCACTGGGATATAACACATAACACCCCAGGAAATTTCAAAAACGTTGTATTATCACTGATAACCGCTTCGGGCGTCTGAGTATCTTTGCAACATCACTATGATTTTTTTCCTATTTCGGAGTTGTATCCGAACGAATAAGCGCACAAGATCTTTTTAAATTTGCTTGGGGTCCCATACCCCACCACACAAGTAAGCACAAGTTTTTAAGCGTATGTATTTTCTAGATTTTAAATCAATATTTTTCTTACATTTTGACTATTTTTACATTCCGTCACCTTTAGGTAAGGAAGGTATTGTCTTTGGTTAAAAATTCAATGATGAGTTTTTAGTGAATAAGCATACGAGTTTACCATTTTTACGATGATGTCTGCATGTATGTGTGTGTGTCTGTGTGTGTGTGTGTGTGATGAAAGTTCCGGATCCCATAACTTCAATATCACGATTCCAAAAATTATATTTTTTCGTATTCCTCAAGTTTACACCCAGAAGAACAACTGATTAGATTTTGGTTATAATTGGTGAACCGGAAGTAGCCTCATTTGAAGATTTAATAGTTAAATTTGATTTATTGACATTTAACGTTATTATAACTTAAAGAATACATTATTCTCTATACGATTTGATTGCATTTTATACTTCATATTCAATAGATATAGAGTTAAAGAATTTTAAAGAAATTAAATTTTAGAAATCAGCCAACTATGCTAAACATGGAAACTACTAATATATTCATATAATTCAAATAGCCAAATGTCAGTATAAATAAAAAGTAAATTAATATGGCAGAGATGAGGATGTTGAAGTAGATGTTGGGGAATACACGGAAAGATAGGTAAGGAATTAACTCTAGTGTTATAAGTTCCTAGAAAGATACAAGAGGGATGATTACATTGGTTTGAAAATATCGAAGAAACAGAGGATGACCAAAGATAAGATGGAAGGACTGTATTGCGGAAGACTTGAGAGAAAAGGAACTGAATGAGAACGACACGTACAACAGAAATGAGTGGAAGAAGAAAATAAAAAACAGCGACCCCTAACGAATGGGAAAAGCTAAAGAAGAAGAAGATATCAGTATCAAGTGCAATTTGCATAGTTTATGAAATAATTTAACTGAAAATTTAGAATCTCTTGCAAGAAAATTTATGTATGGAATTTGTACATAATACACAAGATTGACGGAAGATATTGGTGCTGGCCACATCAGATTTTTTATAATATATAATAACTTGTGCCCCCTTTTGAAAATATTCCGCACGTCACTGGCGTCCTTGGTTGCGGTCAATGTGAAAATAAAGTATCATGTTTATTTATACACTTTTCATATCTATTATTTTTAAACATTATTATAATTTACATAATTTATCATATGTTTTATTTTTATTTTTCCCGTTTTTACACATATGTTATAGGAAAAAATAATTATTTAGCGATAAAAATTGATGCATTATCGACTAGTTTTACTTTTGATAAAAACTATAATCGTCTTCCTTTAATCGATATTATTTGGTTTTAATTTTGCGTACCAGTTTATGTTTTTATTTAAAACACGTGATGTTCAAATGATTGCCCAAGAATTAAATTTGCATATGCTAATATATGAGTTATAAATCACTTTGCATTTGCTTCAGTTGTCGCCTTGCTTTACGGAGGCGAAATAAATATTGCATTTTCAGCATAATCTAAAAATAATTGTAGTTTATTCACATTTGCACTAGATTTCGTCCTAAGCAGGAAATATAGAATTGTTGCCATAGAATATTTCTTATCAAAATAAAACTAATTTATTTACGAACAATGATTAGAATATATTTATGAGTCCTTAAATAATGGTTGGCAATAACTTCTAAGATAAAAAATATGTAATTAATATTAGAATAGAGCTACTGTACCTAGAAATATGTATAATGAATAATACAATAAAGCTATTATTAAAATATAAATGCTCTTACATCTTATCTATTTACATGGAATAAAAATATTTTAAATCCATTTACGTAATTTTAAAGGTGTTAAACTTTTATGCAGGCATCGAAACCGACAAAAACTGGTTCGGGTTCAGATTAATTTTTACCTCTCGCTAAGAAAGTTAATACCTTCCGTCAATCCTGTGTATTATGTATAAATTCCATACATAAATCTTCTTGCAAAAGATACTAAATTTTATGTAAAATTACTTCATAAACAAATTATGCATTCGTTTGGGGTCGCTATTTTTTATTTTCTTCTTCGAGTCATTTCTGTTTTACATGTTGTTCTCATTCAGTTCCTTTTCTCTCAAATCTTCCGCAATACAGTCCTTCCATCTTATCTTTGGTCTCCCTCTGTTTCTTCAACCTTCTATTACTAAGCAACTAAGCTATTCATTCTTCATCCAATATATTCTTTATTTCTCCTCATGACATTTTCAAACCAATGTAATTATCTGTCTTGTATCTTTCTAGAAACTTGTAACACTAGAGTTATTTCCTTACCTATCTTTCCGTGTCTTCCCCAACATCTTACATAAAGGTGACGGAAGGTAAAATCGCATATCCAGATTTTACCGTCAATGAATTTGAATAATTTTGAACATATTAGAAGAGTAGGACGAAATTCCTCATAGAACGAAAGAAGAGATACAATTTCAATTATTTGTGTGTACAAGTAATGTTAAATTCGTTACTTATAGGGCGCGAGCAGTCATGAGACTTTGTTGGCCTTGACAAGCAGATATGAGGATCCGTGTCAGAATGACGGCTAGTAGTTATTTACATAGATTCACAATTGTCATTTTTCATTAAAAATTTCAAAATATTCTGATGGATAATCATGATGTTTTGAATGAAAAATTATGATACTGACCTATGTACATTATTACTGTTACATGGGCCCCCATATCTGCTTGCCAAGGCCAACAAAGTCACATGACTGCCCGCACTCTAGCAGAAATAAAAAAATTAGAAAACACATTTTTGCAAAATAAATATTACAATACAAATTACTAAACCATAATAACGAATATTTTAATTTGTTCTGGAAGAGTTAGGATAAAATATTCAGGACTTAAGACATTAACATGTAGTAGTTTGTAAATAGAACGTAGGTAAGTCTATAAAGAAAATTAAATTGTAGTAAAAACAGAATTAAGACATTCCTTTTCTTCTTCTTGCACGAAACAATAACGATAGAGCAACTTCTTTTATTCTTGTTTATCTACACAACTCATTTTATATAAAATTAGTTCATTTTTAAAACATTTTAAATGCATCAATAATGATACAAAAATAAAATTAGTTCAAACACTTTCTCATATGTTTCGAACGAAACAATTCGTTGTTAACAAGGGCGTAAAATTTATGGTCTTATATTTATTTCCCTCTAAAATGTTGAAGAATTCAAAACATTCTTCCCATGGCATGATCTTTCATCGTAGCGAACGCAGCAGCAGAATAAACGCGTTGGACTTGAAGTTAGTCGCGAAAGCATGCATTCGTTACGAGGTTGTTCACCCCTGGTGTACAAGCGAGGGGTAAGGGGTGTACAAAGTACGATCACCATAACCGTAACGATACGAGGTGTGTGACATTTCCTCTACCTATATGTTCTCCTAATAACTACAAGATGAATTGCTCGAGAAATGAATATATGGAATGATAAGACAGGAAATGAATTATTTTTAATGTGGTACACTCTCTAGAAATAAATAAAGTGTTTAAAATTAATAAACGCAGAATGGTTCATTAATAGTTAATGACCGATTTGTCATGGCTTTTATGCAAATAAAAAGAGAAATTTGCAAGAAGCTTATAGAAAATTACAAAAAGAAAACATATAGCATGAAATGTATTAATTATATTGAGTAATAAATTAATGTTATGGAAATTTATTTAGTAATGAAACTGACTGAAAATGAATTATTAAAAATTAATTACAAATTCATATCGGTTTACATATAGTTTTCAATATTTATATAACAGTTATGATTTATAAATAATAATAAGTATACAATAACTTTTAAATATTAAATAGAATTATGCACAATTTATTAAACATACATAATATATAGGCTGTCCTACGATCTCTTCTCCTACAACAGAATACAAGAGTACCAACCTCCCGAAGATATAGTGAAAATGATTTCCTATGGGGTCTCGTTGCCGCGTGCCTGATGTCTCGTTGCGAATCTGGGGAACCCGATTCGATCCCGATCAACGCCAAATAATTCGAATTTTAAATGGCATAAAATTAACCCTTGTGGTGCATTCTCCACGCCACAAGGAATGCTCATGAGGTGACGCTTGGTAAACGCCCGTACGATACAAATATGTCATCATCATTACCGAAATCTGTGTTCAAAGCAGATCAGCACACCCAGCAATGGGTAATATGCCGTGATAATATATTTATTTATTTATTTAAATACATACTTCATATTTACTAATACTAGAAATTATGTACATATATTCCATAAAACTATTGTTCTATTTACAATTTTCTTTTTAAAACGTTACTATTATTAATTTGAAATTTTTTTGACTGACATATATCTGTCAGTTACATACATTTCGACTGAACTATGTAACGATGGAATTGTGTTTAAAGCATAAGCTCCGAGATATAATTTTTATATTACTTTATAAATTTATCCATAAAATATATAGAAAAAGTATTAAAGCAAACCTGTAGAAAATGGAATAATCTTTATTTTTTATAATAACAAATTGCGAAAAAATAACATTTAAAGGTATTTTTATCCGATTGCACCAAAATCTAATGGTTTCTTTCTATATTCGCGACCAGACACTCAGGCACACGGCCACGAGACCCTGAAAACGCCAAAAATTACATTTTAATGGCACAAAATTGACCCCTGTGGCGCACTCTCCACGCCAGCAATGAGTGCCCGTGAGGTGACGCCTGGTAAGCGCCCACACGGTACAAATATTCCATCATTACCGATATCTGTGTACGAAGCAGATTGGCACACCCAGCAATGGGTAATATGCCGTGATGAAATATTTATTTATTTCTATATTAGAATAAGGTAGAAATACATATGGTTTCAAAAGTTTCTGAATGATAGTACATATTTGAGTTAGAGCGTAAAGAAGATCCACACACACACACATACACACAGACATCATCGTGAAAATGTTAAAATTGGATTGTAGGGGTTTTAAAATCTCGATATGCAATTTTTAGCACGATCCTAAGAAGCCAATTTTATTAGTTTAAAGACTATAAATGTTTCTCTCTGTGCGAGAACAAAATATTTCCATAATGTGTTGCATAAAACAAATACATAATCATTAGTCTCCGTGGTCTATATCTATTTTTAGATGAACTCATACTCATACGCCTATGCAACTAAATAATTCAATGATAAAAGTTTATCTCCGTCTCTAATAATGTAGCAATCAACAATTTTGGAAAAGTAGCAAAGTTTGTAGAATAAAACTAACGCTTGGCTTTTGACATTTCATGAGAGAGAATTGGCTGACTAATACAAGAATCCTACTTGTCATGACATACGTACGTCATCAAAAAATAGGTTTTCTGAATTAGTTTTGCATAGGAATGAACATCATGTCTGCAATTTAAATGTGCTTTGAACGCTTTCTTGCAACAGAGGCTGTTAATTACTCAGAAACGGTTTTATATTTCAACGCAAAAAATGCGTTTAATTTACCAGCAAAAAACTAATGCAAGACGATAGTTGATGAACTTTTTACACTTATAAATACAATATAAAAGATGAGATGCATCAGGACTGCTTCTGCTGTATTTATAAAACAGATCAGAATCGTGATTCTAAGTCATTTGGAGACTTCGGACTGTTCAAATTTTAACGATTTTATTTTCTAGGTTTAGATAGGGTACAGTATCACAAAACGATATGAAAATTAGATATATTTGTATCGTCACCTTTGGTCAAAAAATTCAATGATGAGTTTTTAGTGAATAAGCATGTTTTAGGGTCCCTGTAATACGATTTTCTATTTTTACGATAGTGTCTGTATGTATGTATGTGTATGTATATGTGTGTGTGTGTGTGTGTGTGTGTGTGTGTACCAAAAGTTTCGGATCGTATAACTTCAATACCATGATTCCAAAAATTATATTTTTTTCGTATTGGTGAACCGGAAGTAGCCTCATTTGAAGATTTAACAGTTAAATTTGATTTATTGACATTTAACGTTATTATAACTTAAAGAATTTATTATTCTCTATGCGATTTGATTACATTTTATACTTCATATTCAATAGATATAGAGTTAAAGAATTTTAAAGAAATTTTATAAATCAGCCAGCTATGCTAAACATGGAAACTACTAATATATTCATATAATTCAAATTGACAGATGTCAGTATAAATAAAAAGTAAATTAATGTGGCAGAGATGAGGATGTTGAAGTAGATTTTGGGGAAGACAAGATAGGTAAGGAAATAACTCTAGTGTTACAAGTTTTAGAAAGATACAAGCGAGATGATTATATTGGTTTAAAAATGTCATAAGGAGAAATGAAAAATATATATTGGATAAAGAATAAATAGCTTAGTAATAGAAAGTTGAAGAAATAGAGGACGACCAAGGATAAGATGGAAAAACTATATTGCGGAAGACTTGAGAGAAAAGAAAGTGAATGAGAACGACACGCAAAACAGAAATGAGTGGAAGAAGAAAATAAAAATAGCGACCCCTAACGAATGGGGAAAACTAAAGAAGAAGGAGATGTTTTATAAGTAGTTCTTTTCGTAAACCGGTTCCAATAACCAGTTCTGTTCCCCAAATCGGTTTTTCAAGTTTAATATTCATTTGAAACAAATTTATTTATCTATAACTTTTGTAAACTGGTTTCACTACCTGAATTATATTTGCATATCTATTGTTTAAACAAAAGTTTTCTTAATAAATCTCACCTTGTAATAAAACAAAAGCTGTCCAAATTAGTTTTTGTTTTTTGGTTCCAATCATGTGCATTTGTTTATCCATTATTATCAGCTGTCATTTGTTTTTAGAGGTTATAAATATTGTTATTAACAATTATTAAAATATGAGTTGTTATTAATTTTTTATTCATAAAATTGAAGAATATATTCAAAATAGTTATTTAAACAAATTAAAAAATATTTTTTTATAAAGTTTATAAAAATATTAGTTCAGAATTTTCCCAAAAGATGCCAGAACTAATATCAAATTGAGCTGATCCAGCATAAAATAAATCGATTTATGAATAATTTATAAAATTATTAGTACAGGATTTTTCCTAGAGATGGCAGAACTGATATTGATTTAGGGTGATCCAACAAAGTATTTATCAATATATCGATTTTTCTCGTAATACAAGCATTTTCAAAAAACATTTATTTGAAAATATAAACTCAAAATTAAAAATTATTAACAGGTTCTTATGTTACAACAATAGTTGTAGTGTATGCGGTAGAAAAAAATTGTTAAAAATATGTCAATTGTTAAAATTATTCCCAAGGGAATCTTTGTCCTGGTTTATGGACGGTTCAAAACTAGAATCAGGAGAAACTGGAGTGGGTATATTTGATCCATGTTACTAAATAAAGGCACCAGTCCCACCATATTTCAAGCAGAGATCTACGCAATAAATCTCTGTGCTGAAATAAACCTAAACAAAGGTCTCAAAGGAGCAACAATCAACATATTGTCAGACAGCCAGGCTGCTTTGAAGGCACAAGTGTCTTCAACGTCACTTTGTGGAGTTCTAGGTAATGAAAAAGCAGATGAGCTCGCTAAACTACCGTTTTAGGGGCCTAAACCTTCTTGTGCACTCTTGAAAAGCCATATAAAGAAGGAAATCAAAAACTGGGAGGAAGCAGCCATAGTCTCATATTGGAGAGACATCCCGGGCCTTAGTCAATCAAAGAAATTCATTTCACCCTCGTTGACAAAACGCCAAAGAGCTATTAGCTCTCAGCAAGAACCTTAGAACTATGACAGGTATCTTTATTGGTCATTGTCCTCTGAAATACCATCTATGTAAGATTGGTATAGCTGAAAATCTGTCGACTTTACGAAGAGGACGAAGACTTAACCATCTTGGTAAAAGATACCTTGCGGCGAGATGAGGAAACTGACTCCTGGAGCAGTAATTGGCAGGGCCATGTTACAACAGATCTTACAGGTCGCAGTGACAAAAGCGGTTAGCGCTTAAAGCCCTCAACTTAATGAATGAATGAATAATAAACGTTTGTGGTGCATTTCTTCCATTTATTCCTATTATTTTTTGGTTTATTTGTATTTAATTTATAATTACATGATACGTTTCCAAATATTTAATATAATATCTTAATTGAAGTTTTATATAATTTAATTTTAATAGTACTTGGCTTCCAAATATTACATAATTAACGTAAATGAATTGAAATTACGTATGCAAGGTTATATGCAAAGTACACGAGGTTACTATATGAAAATACTTAATTATTAATGAGGCATAATATGTAATGAAAGAACAATTCATTTGTGTAACTTTGTATGTTATTATGTCATATTTAGACATACTTTAATTTTATATATAAATTAGTGTATAAAGCATGTAAAATACGATCAATAAATCAATAAATGTGTCTCAATTATTTATGATTATCAGATCAAATTCTTAATCTATGTATAATCACCGTTCCAGTCTAAGAAATTATTTTCTATTTTCAAATACAAGGACGTTGAATCACTTAGCACGAACAATAACACCGCAACAGTTTTTACTACAAAATTTAACGGCTAGCACAGACAGCATCTTGCATTTTATTTTAGATTTTATTGAAGCCAAGGTTTCGAAATACGAGGGTGATAATTATAGACAGTATTTCACCCTCTGAAAAAATTTATTAACAGCAAGAAGAAATAAATTATTAGATTACAATAGTTAAGACTATATTCGGGAATTTTTTTATTTTATATATTAATAAAGTGTACTGGATTTAAATATAATGTTATTACCTAAATTTATCATTTTAACAATAATCTACGGGCAAATATATGGCAACAGACACGTGCTAATTTGTTTAGTTCCAACAGTAAATAATACAATATTTATCTTAATATTATTTATAAAACTGAAGGTAAAGGAAACTGACAATATATTCAATTAATTACTAAATTAAATTTTATTTTTCTAGTAAAATTATTTGCAAGGTGATATTTATTTATTAAAGTACCACCTATATAATAAAAACAAGAATAAATAAACTTCTGGATGCTATGATTATTACTCTAATTCAACAAATTTTGATATGGTGTATTAATAGAATGTATAGAACTTGATACATTGTTTATAATAAAATTTCTTAGGTTTAATAATAATTTATTTGCAAATAAACCATTGTCTGCATGTGACAAATGTTTTCGTCTGTAATAATTCGCAAATATTTTTTTTAAAGTAATAAAATTTAAGAGGGCAATTAATTGAATATATTGTCAGTTACCTTTGCCCTCACTTTTATAGATAATACTAACATAAATATTGTTGGAACGAAATATTTTGGGACTTGTCTTTTGTCATATATTTGCCCGTAGATTATTGTTTAAATGAGAAATTTAGTTAATAACATTGTATTTAAATCCAGTACACTTTATTAATACATAAAATAAAAAAGTCCAAATATAATCTTAACTATTGTAACCTAAAAAAATATGTTTTATTGCTGTTAATATATTTATTTCAGAGGGTACGAATACATTTGGGGTTGGGCCCTTAGCTACTTGCAACGTTGATGAGCACTCATTTTTTGGTCAAAGATGTGCAGTCTCATAAAATTCATTAAAGAATGATTTCACTATTTGCTGTTACCATTATAAAATTTAACTTGAAAAGACAGGAATGTCGCATTTTATTTTAGATTTTACTCACGTCAAGGTTTCGTAATATATCGTAATTTTATTTTGAGAACGAATACACTAAATCATGAAACTTCGGACTAAATCTATGGACAAAACAGCATGGTAAAAAGGGGAGACACACTTCTGGATTAATAATTTTGTGCGTATAAAACTGATCTAATAAGAGAGGATTTCCCGTGCTGTTTTGTCCCACGAACAGGAACAAAATAATTGGCGCCGACGAAGGAATGTATTTGGACGTGCGCAATATTAAATTCTACTTGTAACAGTATCGATTAAACGTTACTCACCATAAAAACTCCTTCCCGAATGACGTGTACGTAAAGAATTCGTTACGTTTCTCAGAAGTCTCCAGTCGCACTCTCAAAAGCAGACAAACAGAAACTGTTTACGAAATTCGTTTCGGACGGTTTGTAAACAATATCAGCAACGATTGTTTCACATATTATGGAAACCGCTATAGACGAATCGATGAGTGTGCAGACATTGACAATCAGAACACAATTTTGACGTTTCCAAATTTGACTTGTCATCGTTGGTTGCACTATGCATTCACAAGTTATGAATTAAAACTTATTGATATTGCTTTGTATAAAAACTGTCAATCTTGCTGGAATTCACGTCAATATAACTTAATTCATTGTTATTTTTTTTCGTTTGGTTTGGTTTCTCACGTTTGGCGTTTGACAGAGGAATCGCAACATTCGTTTGTTGGTTATCTGATAGGAGCAACGCAACCTTGGATCTGCGTCTATGGCATTTCCTACGATTTTTTATTAGCGAGGGATCGTTTTTTGTACGCATTTACATTCAACCGTCACGGCAACAGCACAGGTAGCAAGACGGCATTCTGTTTGACGACGAATTATTTGTTATTTTTAACGAGGCTGAAACTCTAGAATCGCAAGCGAGAGCGAAACGTTACACTCTGCTGAAGTTTGCAAGATAATACACCGAAATTTTACTATTCATTGGGTGTGCACCAAGCAAAAAGAGAGAATTACTTGATTAACAATAACAGTATTACAGTTTCCCGCCAATTTTAACCGAAACTGGAAGACGATTATTGCAAATTATAATCTCCCAAGCCTATTCTCATGTATAATATTTTGTAAATTACCAATACATAGAAGTAAATATTGAAATGGTCCATCTTATGAAATTGTTAAAGTAGTTTTTGAACCTTGATTGTCGAATGTTTTGAGCATACTATTATAAACAATGCATATCATTTTACTGGGACCAAAGGCAATTATTAATAATAAGACATTAGACACGGATCTTGCAATTTTTGATGACATCTCATATTGACGCCATCCGAAAGACTCATACCGAACAATGGGTTTCATGTCGATACTGTAAAGTTTTTAAAAATCCAAACACTGTTGATAGAGAGAATACATGTAGTTGGAAGAAGTATGAATCTGATGTTAAATGTTGATAAATCCAAAGTGTCAGTATTTGAAAGGAGTAAATTGGTGTTGGTGGATGGAGTGAAACTGGAGCAGGTAAATGAGTTTTTATATTTGGGTAGCATGATGTCGAGGGATGGTCGAATTGATCGAGAGATAGAAAGGAGAGTGAGTGCGGGATGTAAGGTAATGGGTGTTCTGGGTATGTTTGCACAAAACGTTAACGTATCAAGGGATGCTCGGTTAAGTGTATGAAGTGCTAGTGCCTGCCTTGATGTATGGAAGCCAATGCTGGGCATGGACGGGGAAGCAAAAAAAAAGAGAGTGACTGCCGTGGAAATAAGGTATTTATGTGGTGTATGTGAGTATGTCAGACGGGATCGCGTGAGGAATAATTGAGAGAGTTGGTGTGAGTCAGTTGAGATACTTTGGGCATGTGGAGAGAATGGCGAGTGAACGGCTTGTTAAGCGTATATATCTTGGTGCAGTTGAGAGTGTTTGATTGCGTTAAAGAGAGAGTTTTCAAGTATGAAGAGAAGAAGAGCATGTATGAATGCGATTATGAGTGTGGCCGAGGCGAAGAAGTCTGCTTAGATAGGAATGTGTGGCGAAGGATGATTGTCTCCTAACTATTACTGTGATCCGGATGCGGTATTTCGCTTTAATATGTTAAAAAGTAAGGTTTTGTTGTATGATGTTGATGTTGTTCTTATTGTTATCTGGTTTGTGCAAACCCATTAAGTGAGACACGCGTGATTTTATGTACGTATGTATGTATGTTATTTGTATATATAATTCTTTAGTACGCTCCAAACTTGAATACGCGTCCACAGTATGGAATCCAATGTACAGAAAAAATATTAACATGATTGAAAATGTACAAAAGAAATTTGAAAATTGTCAGGTAAATGTATATTTTATGTCGGTTACATATAAGAATAATAATGCCAAATTATAAATAAAATTAGACAAATGAAACTCTCCAAAATCTTCTTGTGGGGATAACAAAAGATTATTCCTAAATCCTTTTACCAGTCCATGAGATCATTGCAATAACTTTTATCCGCTCCCCTATTCGGCCTTATCCCTTCGTTCAACAGCCCTGCAGCCCCAAACTAGGGTTTTTAGGTAAAATCCCCAGCTAAAATCATTCGCCTGATATCACCTATACTGCCAAACACATAAATATACCACTTCTTTTCGCGGAAGAGATTGACCAACGACTGACCTACATATACGCCCATATAAGGATGTTAGTAAGACAGATATTTATTTATAAGGTAACTAGGCAATACTTTCAATAATGGATGCATGTAAATTCAAAGGGATATAAGAGGAAGGTATGTCTTTGGTCAAAAAGTAGTATGAAAAACAGTTATTACAATGTCCCCTTGTAATACTTGTCCTTCAATATTTCCTGATAATCATTAAAATTCCATGAAAATTATGCTGACTTTTCTATCAAGTAATATTAAATTTCATGACTTGTTCATGATTCCATGACTTTTCCTGACTGTTAGTCACCGAGATTTCTAAGAACACTTTCATCTTACAAAATTTTTTTGGCACTTACTTTCATTTGAAATTAATTGCTTCAATTAGAAAATATTGGTAATTATTAAAAGATTATAATTTTCCTTAACATACAAGTAATTTGTTACAACTTTATATAAATGTTATACAAGTATTAATTACATTATTTACAAATTACTAATCCTTTTTTAGTTGTCCTTTTCCTTCCTTTTAATCCCAAAGCTCAAATTAAATTGTGAGAACCGTTTTAATTAACTTGGAATAAAATGTAACTTTTACTTTTTCTTCCTTTTGTGAAATTCTTCTACTCGTTGTTCCTTTGACAAATATTTCTCGTATTCCATCTACGTCAATAAATTTTTAGAAATATATATCATAAATGCATCTTTCACTCATATTTCATAGTGACAGTTCTGTTTCTTGGAAGATCTTAAAAGATAATATATTATCAGAAGAATGGGGTTCTCTATCACAGAAACAAATTAGAAAAAGGGGAATATCAAATTTTAAAATAGTTATTAGTTGTTTATCCTGTGGTGCTCGCTCCATAATAGCTTTGAGGGACCCTCACGGACCGTGAGGTGACGCTTGGTAAGCGCCCTCAAAGGTACAAATATATCGTCATTTATTACTTTTAATACATTAATATATTACGAAAAACATTCGAACGTAATGCTCGGGGGGCAATTACGAGTAATATTTGTTCGGGTGGATGATGGACCGGCACAGCCGAACATAGAACTTTAACAAGTAAAATTATAATTTCGTAATTTCCTGCTTCCCTAATTATTTTAGGTAAAAAGCTTCAAATAAAAGTTGTACAGAATCAAATTCTGCATCTGAATAATGTAAAATTAATACATAGCGAGCAGTCATGTGACATTGTTGGCATTGACAAGCCCCCGCCCGAGTCAGAATGACAACTAGTAATTATGTACATAAATGTCAAATGTCAGAATTTTAATTCAAAATTTCAAGATTTTCTAAGATCACATGGTTAATTTGTTATCAGGAGTGTGGAAGTTACTTATCTAGGAAAATAAACCACATGGAATTGGAAAATCACGAAATTTAGAATGAAAAATTATGGTATTTGATATTTATGTACATAATTACTAGCTATCATTCTGACATGGGCCCCCATATCTGCTTGTCATGGGCAACAAAGTCACATGACTGCTCGCGCCCTAATGTATTTAACATTTATTGTGTCTACACTCTACACCAAAGATTCTATTTATATCTATTCTTTATATTTAGATTTTTTAATTTTAAATTCATTCTACGAAGATATTTTGTCCTACTCATCTAATTTTTCGAGATGTTTCCAATTCTTTGTCGGGATTAATAGTATGTATTCCTAAAGGGTATGTGTAATATACCTATAATATTAAATATTTAACTATTAATACAATAAGAAATAATATAATGTATGTACTTCCCAGAAAAAGTCTTTAGTAATGTCTCCGGATTTCTGACAATAACATTTATCTATCTATTACAAATATTTTAATTTTTTAATTGGTTCCCATATGTCATTATTTCGGCTGTAAGATTTATTACAACAGATTATTTTATATATTTATTTTATGTCTAAATATATAAAAGATAAAATAAAATATCTAATTGTACCAGATAGAGAATTTAATCTTTAATATTTGCAGGAACAAAAATAAAAAAAAAATATTTAGAAGAATTTTTTCAAGAATCTGCTACTTCCGGTTGTCCAATTGTTACCAAAACCTTTTCAACTCTTCTCATCAATGTTTTTTAGAAATCGTCCTTCCAACATCCACACACGCACACACTCGTACACACACACACAAACATCATCGTAAAAATTTTAAAATCGGATTGTAAGGACTTTAAAACTTGCTTATTCATTAAAAACTGGATATGCGATTTTTAGCATGAATCCAATACCTCTCTTAGCGAGAGGTAAAAATAAATATTTCGGCTGTGTGGTCGCCATCCTGGACACGTGTATATAACAATTCTATAGATAAGTATTAGTCTATTTATTTATACGCATTTATTTACATTTATTTGATAAATACAAATTACAGCCCAGTCATCGGAGGGGTGGGGGTAAACCCCACGAGAATTGCAACCCCGGAGCTTCCCGTAGCAGGCGCCTATGCATTCGAAGAATTCAAACTCCAGTTGGTATTCCCAGACAACTAGATATACTATTATTATTCTAAATATAATTCGTTTCTTCTATCAACTTTCCCTTTCTATTTTGTATTTAAGTCATTGGTTGATTACATTCAGTTGTCCAGCGTCATATAGCAGGAACGGTCGCCGTATAGATGGAAAATCAATAGGAGGCAAAGCAGAGGAACAGGACAAGCAATGCGCATAGTACACACTACGTAGGATGTTCCGGATTGCTTTGCTGCAATAGGAAACATCGAAACAGCAGCCAGGACAGGTACAGCTACAGTAGATGACAAATAAGTAAACAAGAAGTTTGGAAAATGCAGAAAATTCTGGAAGGAAACAGGTTAAATGAATTGGGAACAGGGCATCGAACCCAAACCCAGAACCGAACCTCAAATATATTTTTCAATTAAACCCCAGTCGGAACCGAAATATATAGTATTAAAATTCGCGTTCAGGGTTCAGCTCCGGTTCAAGTTCATTTTGAGTTCTAACCGTAAGCGTAATCGTCTCGCGTAATATACCACAACCGCTAAATACTGGAAAACTTGAAACGGTTCTGTCTACCAACCCTTATAATCTTGTCTGCTATGCAAGTCAGATGAGAAAGCCTATACTGCCCAAATTCATACACAATACATTTTAAACGATTCGTTATAATTTTTATCGAGTAAAAACAGTCGACACTGAAAAAAAATCGAAATGTAATTTTTCAAATAAATTATGAAAGTGTGAAAAGGTATCAGCCACCTGGATTTGAACCAATGGCCATTACTTTGCCGGAGTAACGCTCTACCAACTGAGCTATGGCCGATCTGTCCAATGGTTGACATCATCCACTTTAACCGCTAATGTATTTCTCTTAAGAGAATACAGTTTTGTGTCGTAATGATCAACGCACATTTAATGCGCAATATTATTGCAACTTACTGGATGCCGCAAAATTGTCTTATTGAAGGAAAAGAAAAACACAATTGTCAAAAATGTCATTTTGCTTCATGACAACGCCAGGCAAACACTACTAGGTATTGAACAGAATTGGTTGGGAAACGTTGGAACATCCACGCTACAATCCCGACTTGTCACCATGTGACTTTGGGCCCCTCAAAGAAGCGATGGGAGGCCATCGATTCGACGCCGACCGTGCGATGGAGGAGTTTGTGCTCCAATGGCTATGTGAAGTCCCGCTAGTTTTTACGATGAAAGGATTAAAAAGGTTCCAATCTGTTGGGAAAAATGCGTTTCTAGGGCGGGGAATTATGTAGAAAAATAATATGTTTTTGTATACTTTTTCAAATAAACCCAGAATTTAAAAAAAATAGTCCCGCTTATGTAAATAAATTGTTTGTTTCGCGTTTCTTCTGCTTTACATTATTTTCTCGCTAAAATTTTATTACAATTTGAGTGGTATTGATTCAGAATCAGGACGAATAAAAGTCAATTTATATAACGACTCCAATTCATGTCGAAATTATTACAAAACTGTAACATTGCTGTCTCAGAAAAATACCTAATTAATTTCTGCAATTCATATAATCAAACAATCATAAATTATATCATTGTAATATCACTTAATTGTATCTTGCATATCAAAAATGATTAAGATATGTACTATGATTCATATTCATTCGATCTCTAGCATGCTCTATTTTATATCTCAAAATAGTTATGCAAGATAGATTGTTGTAAATTTATAGCAGTATTCGATTCTTCAATACGATTAACGATTAGCCCTAGGCCTCGACCTTGGCAGAAGTTTCTGTACGCTGTATTTCATTAGTTGAACTCTTTACAAATTATTAATAGTTAATTGAGTTTGTAAAACAATACTTGTTTGTATTTCAAAAACAATTTCAATGGATACTTAATGAAATTTGAATATTTTATCAACTAAAGACAAAGATAAATAAAATATTATTTGTTTAATTCGAGTTCGGATTAATGTTTAACTGTTTTGTTGTTGCTAGTAGATGCCATTTTACAGGTAATTAAAATGTTAGTGGAAACTGCAACGCATGGGAGGTTTTGAAATGATTAAAGCGAAATCAATCCGATGACATAATTAACTTCGACTGGAAATGAAACTTAGTTATTTGATTCACAGTCCGTCATTCTGTCAAACGCTATTGTCATTAGCTTCCTCTAACTATAAACATAAATTGTCGGTCTTTCTGTAAAACAACTACACTAAAAAGCTTGTATTGTGCATATGTCTACGCTAGAATATTATCTACAAGTCTGGAATCCAACATATCATAAATATATGTCTAAGATTGAGTCTGTCCAGCATAAATTCTTCAAATATTGTTATTTTAAAATACATGGACAATATCCTAATTTTACCCATGATTATTCTGTTTTATTGCCTGAAGTGAATTTGGTGCCATTAAGTAGCAGAAGAACTTTACAATTATCTCTCTACTTATACAAATTAATAAATTATTGTATTGATGACACATGTAGTCTTAAGCTAATACTATTTCATGTTCCGAATATCAAGAAATAATCTGATGTGGCCAGCCCAATATCTTCCGTCAATCCTGTGTGTACATAAATCTTGCAAAAGATTCTAAATTTCCAGTGAAATTATTTCATAAACTATGCAAATTACACTTGACACTGACAGCTTTTCCCATTCGTTAGGGGTCGCTATTTTTTATTTCCTTCTTCCACTTATTTCTGTTCTTATTCAGTTTATTTTTTTTCTTATCTTTGGTCCCTCTGTTTCTTCAACATTCTATTACTAAGCTAATCATTCTTCTTCCAATATATTCTTCATCTCTCCTCAAGACATGTTCAAACCAATGTAATCGTCTCTCTATCTGTCAATTTGAATTATCTGAATATATTAATAGTTTCCATAGTTAGCATAGCTGGCGGATTTATAAAAATAAATATCTTTATAATTCTTTAACTCTATATTTATTGAATATGAAGTATAAAATGCAATCAAATCGTATAGAGAATAATATATTCTTTAAGTTATAATAACGTTAAATGCCAATAAATGATATTTAATTCAAGAAAAACTGTTAAATCTTCAAATGAGGCTACTTCCGGTTCACCAATAATAACCAAAATCAAATCAGTTGTCCTTTTGGATGTAAACTTGAGGAATACGAAAGAATTATAATATTTGGAATCGTGGTATTGAAGTTATGCGATCCGAAACTTTCGTCACACAGACACACATACATACATCATCGTAAAAATGGTAAAATCGTATTATATGGACCCTAAAACATGCTTATTCACTAAAAACAAAAACTCATCATTGAATTTGTTGACCAAAGACAATACCTTCCTTACCTAAAGGTGACGGAAGGTAAAAATTTGCAAATATCGTTACTGTTTCGTGTTTTTTGTTGAAAAAATCAAGCATCTTCCAATCTACCTATCTTAAATATATTATTTTTGTTTTTCCATCTCCCCTCGAAATAATTTCTTCGTGACGTCACCGCGTCGCCCAAACATCTATCAAATGTACATGCGGCCATTGTTCGCACAGCGTCGCTCGGCGTCCTCGTCGCTGTGCCTAGTCCAGAGGGGGTGACAGTCGACGCGACGCCACGACAGGGACGTAGAATTGGGCTGGGAGGGGCGGCGGGGTAGAATCGTTACGTGGAGCGTTAGCGTTTTGTTTGCGAGATGCGAGAGATGAACAGGGAATGGATTGGAACGGGAGGTTGTAAAGGTTAGGTTAGAAGGGGGGGGGGGGCTTAAATAATTGAAATAAGGATGGATGGTGGATGTGTAGGTAAATATTATTATGATTATGGAACGGTACAATGTATATGTATAATGTTAATGGATTCTGTAAAACTTGAATCCGAAAACCCGATTGTGGTTGTATATAAGTATTGTATTATTTATTACATTACTTATGACGAAAAACAAAAATCTGATGTGACCAACACAATACCTCCCGCCATTTATCTATGGGGCATAATTTTTATATTACTTTATAAATTTATCCATAGAATATACAGAAAAAGTATTAAAGCAAACCTGTAGAAAATGGAATAATCTTTAATTTTTTTAATAACAAATTGCGAAAAAAAATATTTTTTGAAGAAAAACTATCTTGAGCTTTAAGTAAACTGCCATTTCCGGTTATCCGATTGCCACCAAAATCTAATCAGATATTTCCATATTAGAATAAGGTAGAAATACATGTTTCAAAACTTTGTGAATGATATTATTTGAGTTAAAGCGTAACCAGGATCCACACACACACACACATATCCACAGACATCATCGTGAAAATGTTAAAAATGGATTCTAGGAACCTTAAAACGTGGTCATTTATCAAAATCTCGATATGCGATTTTTAGCACGATCCCTATACCTCCCTTACCAGGGATAGCGGGAGGTAAAAAGTAACAAAAACAAAAAAAAAATCGAAGCCTGTACAGTGCCTATAGGGTAGAACATATTGGGTGTAAACGAACGCAGCTGTCTGTTAAATATTTATGTTCATTTCCATAGCAGTTCGTTAAATTTAACGCTCAATTTAGCGACCATTAAATTGTGCTCTAAATTTAACCAAAATAGTCGAGGGTCCCAATATTACATTAAATTTTTAACGGCCATTACCAGTACTGTAAACAAAACAATCATATACAAAGTATTTGGCATTTACTGACTTAACAAATTTCCTAAACATGACAGTAATTATTTGTAACTTTCTTTGAAGTTTGAGGATTTTAAAAATGTATACAATACATTAATATAATATTAGCATACCAATATTTATTGTAATGTATTGAATAAAAATACATACATTATATTGAATAGCTTATTAACATGTGTTACATTTTTTCTTTAACACATACTCATTAAATTATTTCACACATTCTTATATTATCGAACATAGTGCGAATATTTTCTTAATAAATGCACATATATTACTAAATAGTATCTTATAGTACACATAATAAATTGTAACTGTAATCTTAATGCGTTAAGATTATTCTTAAATCAAATCTGTAATTAAATTCATTTGTAAGTGTCAACATCTTCGGGCACTTTTCTTCGCATATTTTATGAACTTTCAAAATAAATTACGGAACACGGGTAACCTAGATAGTGCAGTAGATAGAGCAAGTTGTAGGTAATCTATTTCCTAACTTAGTTTCCAGCTGGAGAGCTAACCATAGTCATGGGAATTCAATCATGAACTGAGTACCAACGCAAACCAGCAAATGTAACTTGTTTTTATGTGATGAAATGTTACTTCACACACTCTGTTTTAAATACGAATGCGATGAAAATTTTACAAACACTCACTAAAAACTATGAGTCGGATAAGAAATACCCTATTGAAGACACCGACGCAAAATAGAAGCACCTCCATTTTTGTAAATTTTTCTTCTTAAATAAATATTTTTTTCGATTTTCTGTCAATACTATGGTATAGTTTTAGCATACAATATGTAACTTAGTTCCACACTTTTAAATAATTAAGTGCAGCATTTAAAAAAAAAAAAAATAAGCAGTTGCTTCCTTTTTGCACCGAGAGACATTTTAAATGTTTCGACCCCTAAATAATACACTATTAAAACAAAATCAGATATTTTTAAAAAAACATATATTTAAACAAAAGTAACGCGTATGCAAATGTGCATTATGCATCTATATGAAGCTGTTTGAGGACTATAGGTAGGTTTTATAAGAATTTAGAATCATCATATTGTTTGTGTGTGCATTGAATTGATCCTTCATCAATGAAGAAATTTCAGAAGTTTATGGAGACTTGACATGGGACAACATTAATATAAGTGTCTATCTTTTTACCTCCATAATAACAATGTGTGTGTGTGTGTGTGTGTGTGTGTGTGTATGTGTGTTAGTTTGTTGGAGGTACGATTTCTCAAATTCTATAAGACTAAAGACCTGTGTAACTATGGATTCCTCTATCTAACAGTAATGGGAAGAGTGGAATAGATTCTGGTAACAATTGGACAACCAGAAGTAGTAGTATTTTAACAAAAATCTTCTAAATATTATTTTTTGAGTATTTATGTTATTACAAATATTAAAAAACAAAATTCTCTATCCGACACATTTAATTTTTTTATTATACCTTCAATAGATATAAAGATATAGATATATAATATATAAAATAATCTGTTATAGTAAATCTCACAGTCTGCTCACAGCCCAAACATCTCCATGGTAACTACTTGAGAAATTAAAATGTCTGTAATTGACAGATGTCACTAATGTCGGTGTCAAAAATTCAGAATTAGTACTGAAGGCTTTTTCTGAGAACAATATTTAATTTTTCTTATTGTATTATTAATTATATATTTAAAATTACAAGTATATTATCATGAACCCTCAGAAATACCGCCAATCTCGTTACTGAATTGAAAGAACCTCGAACATTTAGAAGAAATGGAGAAAACTTATTCATAGAATAAAAATACGTAAATATAAAGATTAGGTGTAATTAGATTTTTTTGTGTGTACAAGAAATGTTAAATACAATACTTATATTAAATATTAATAAAATATATTAATAAAGGGCGCGAGAGGTATTGTGATGGCCACAACAGATTTTTTTTACATTTTGTTTATTTCCATATTTAGCTTCATATATTCGTTTACCTAATTCAAAAATCTATTACATGGACATGCCATAAAAGTGTATGTATGTACACATATAGAAATTAAAATTTGAAAACTTATTTTGAAATGTATACATATATTATGTACTATATAACACATTTGTTATGTTTATTTAACTTGTGCATGATATATACTTTAAATAAAGATATCTGCGTATGTAGGTAGGTATATTATTATATTGTCTTGGTAATATACGACAAATAAATAGGAATTATGTTTAAAATGAGTAAAAAAATGTATGTAAACAATTTGAAAATGAGTATACGTACATTTAAACATGTAGATTTCGAATTTACAAACCGTAGGTTGCTATTTTTTACCGGTTTGATGGTTGAAGAGGAAGAACCAATTTTCACACTGAAAAAAAGAATAATAATAATTAATATTAATTATATTATCATGGAAGAAAATAAACTATCATACATAATAATAAATCTGTTAGGCACGCCCCGTATTGTTAAAAATTAAAGTTTCAAAATTACTAAATTAGTTGTTGTGGTATTAAGCCAAAGAAATAGTTAAAGAATTTTGTTATAATTTCGATCAGTGTTAAGTAAATTATATATTAAATTTTAATGGAATGGAAAAGAAAAAAAAAGAAACTAGTAAAGTATTTTTATCGACAGATAATTAATATGACTGTTCCACATATACACATCGATCGACAAATAAAATATTTTACTTTAATTGGTATACGATGATTGAGATACATAAAAATATTTCATCTTTAATAAGTAGGCTATGACAACTAACATTTAATTAGGCTAAAAATAAGTTAATCTATATGTAGATAAAAGTATTGAACTTGAAATGAAATTTTTATTTATTATATCAAACTGATAATAATTATAATAATATGTCATTAAAATCGATACACAAACGCTGGATTATTAACCGGTGTGAAATGAAACACATTATAATATTCCTCCTCTCACATGCCAGTTTTACTTGTATTTTAATGGTACTACAGCTTAAACATTAAGAAAATTCAAACAATACCGTTAGTAGTACCTTTTATGACTCATGTTTAAGAGCCTAATTTAAAATTCTAATTGGACTGTAAATGGGATAATAGTCTATTTCCGTCAAAGGTTCGTGTCAATTTAGTACAAAAAAGTTCACATATGGGAACCAACAAAAAATAAATGAAATGCATATTAGTGCATTTTTACCACAAAAAAATGTTTGAATATTTTATGAAGGTAATCTGCTGGATGAGAATTATAGAATTGAAGATAGGTGAAATAAATTCATTATTATAGATTTTAATCTATTACTTAATGTACCTATCTTTGTCAAGTAGAATTTGTATGACGATTGGCCGTTATAATAATACAGTGATATCATGAAGCACGCTTTTACATTATATTTATATCTTACAAGTGTTTATAAAATGTCATCTTTAGAAATATTTTTAGTTACCAGTTACATATTAGAAGAGTAGGACAAAATTCCTCATAGAACGAAAGAAGAGACACAATTTTAATTATTTGTATGTACAAGAAATGTTAAATTCGTTACTGCGCGAGCAGTCCTGCGTAAGGATTCTGGTGACATCATTGATACAGACTCCTATTGGTCGTCTGTACACCAGTAATAATGTAGCAAGTTGTAGGAATTTAAATAAAATGTAAGGAATTTAATGAAACTCAGTTTGGCCTGAAATTTGCCTTTTCCTTTTTGAACTTTTCCAATACATCAAAAATAAATAGGATATTTCCGGCTATTTTCCGTATTATTCGGTTGTCGTTAGAGCAAATGGATGTGTGTATGCTCTTTGAATTTTTTTGGTACGATTTTTAATAAATTAAATGAATGTATTTTTAACACGTCAAGAATAGGAAATGGCAAAATAGACACAACATTTTAAATTATAAATTTTATATCCATAATGACATTTAATCGAAAAACTAGTATGTTATAGAAAACTAATTAACGGATTTTATGTAAAAAATTGAAAATTATTTACCACCCAGATTTAATTTTATTGCCTCTAGAAAATTATAATCTGAAGATACGATAAATGGGTAGAATTATACTTGACAACCATGTACAAACGTTTCAGATGGAGTATCAGTTAAGTTAACACCCGCTTGGTATTAGCGAATAAGAGGTGATCTTTGGTTAAAGGAATTTCAGACATATATTCGAAAGAAATATTTTTTAAATTGGTATTTTACGTGAAAAGAATGAAAACTTTAAACAGTATAATACAACATTTGTAATTTTAAGAAAGAAATATATTAATTTGTTTTGCAGTTTCCATTTGTAGTTTAGAATTAGTATTATATCTCAAAATATCTTATTACTTTTATACCCGAATGTACCAATAAATGTCTAGGTGCGACGTTGCCACAGTTATTCTTCAACATTGAAATACGACACTTGTGTATGTGTTATGCGAGTGGTACAGTTCAAAAAAAAACTTTTTCCACGGAAAATAAAGAAAATTCATCTGTTACAGTGTTTGATATTAGCTTTTAACTATTTTGCAATCTGTGTATATAATGTTAAAAAAATATAAGTTATTGCAAATATAAACTGCATTAGCTTAATTTTTATTTTGAACATAGAACAAGTTTTTGAATAGGTACACTCGAGTGACAACTACCTTAACACCTAATCCACATTAAAGTCGAGAAATTTACCCACAAGTATTCTGCTTGTAGTTATTCATTTATGATTTGGCTTAAAAATAAATATAATTTTCTTTGAATCAGTTCAGCCCTGATTCGTCACTAAACAAAATAAATTTGCATTATCCTTTCGAATCAATCATCCCCCCTAAACCAAATCAAGCTATAAACACAACCTCCCCCCCTTTGTTTTTTGAGTGGGGATGAATATGATCCTTGTATCTCCTTTGCCGGTTGCGTGCGAGTCGGATCCTATCCTACTCCAGCCATTGCTCCTGCTGCCTAATAGGACACATACAGTTATGGATTGTTCGAGGGTGGGGGTGGATGGACGACGTCTGCGGACTGCGGGGGTGGGCGGGGGTAGAGATGCCGCGTGTGACTGCGGGGTGGCACGGTCTGTATTGATCGTTTTGTAATTCTTTAACTATACCAATTCTACAGGTAAATGTATGAAGAGACAAAGAAACAAGAGAGGTAATTCATTCTGAATCGTGGGCAGCTATGAATTAGAATATAGAATATAAAGGGTGATAATGGAGATTAATGGAAATTATTTATTAAGTACGAAAAGTTATACATTACTAAATAAAAGTGGTATTTAAAAAAAAGCTTCTGAATGCAGAATACGAGCCCAACCCCAAATGTATATTCGTACGCTCTGAAAAAAATATATTAACAGCAAGAAGAAAGAATTTTTTATATTACAATAGTTAAGACTATTTGGGCAATTTTTTATTTTATGTATTAATGAAGTGTATTGGATTTGAATATAATGTTATTACCTAAATTTATCATTTTAATAATAATGTACGGGCAAATATATGACAACAGACACGTGCTAATTTCTTCAATTCCAACAGTAACTAATACAATATTTATGTTAGTATTATTTATAAAACTGAAGGTAAAGGAAACTGACAATATATTCAATTAATTACTATATTAAACTTTATTTTTTTGCCAAGAATAAATAAACTTCTCTTACTCCAATTCAACAAATTTATAAGGGCGAACGATTAAATATTGAAGTTGCGCGAAATGGGGTCCTTCACTTCCTTTTGGGCGCTGGTTAGATCCAAGGGGGTGATGAGGGCCTTAGGGTTAACAGAGGGGCATTGAAGGGCAATAAGTGGACGATAAGGGCTTCAAAGAACAATACGAAAACGATCAAAAAAATTAAATTTTCAGACTCGTGACACTTGTATTAAAAACAATATTGTTTCATATACAATATTGAAAACAATGTAGTTTAAGATATGGTATGAAATTCGTTTACTCCTTGTAAACTGCCTCTATACAATTTATTGTATTGTAATGTATAGAAGTATGAAGTTAGTTTATTTCCTTATTTGACATTTATTTACTTGATTTTTTTGACATAAGTGACATTTCCTAACCCCAAAAGAATTATATTTGTTATTAATGGTGTTGTGAAAAAAAATAGTATGGAAAGCTCATTAACAGATTTAAGTAAAAGAACATATAAAACCGGGAGAATAAAGCCAAATTTAAGTTCGTACCTGAACCGAACCAAAACCGAAATCAAACCGTAACATTTTAGCGAACCCAAACCCAGAACTAAACCTCAGATGTATTTTTCAATTGAACCCAAGTTGGAACAGAACCGGGTATTAAAATTTGGGTCCAGGGTGCAGCTCCGGTTCAGCATTTTAAATTATTTCTATATAAGATTGTTATTCAAAAAACATTAATTCAATTTTCATTGAGTCGAACCGAACCAGAACCCGGAACAAAACTGCATATTTTATTAATGTATGAACAAAAACCGCAAACGACCCCCTTTTCAAAAAACATATTAACCTGAACTTCATCGTTGAATTTTTTAAGACAATACCTTCCTTACCTAAAGGTAACGAAAGATAAAAAACAACTTAAATCTAAAGTAAACGACGAAACAAACTCTTATCGCTGGAAGGAAGCTATGTTGAAAAACAAAAGATATTTTTCTAAAATAAAGGATCTTCCTTTGTTTTTTGCACCACTCGTAATATTAATTCATTTTACTTTAATGTCATTTTATATTTTCCACGATTATAAAGTATATAATCTTCAATGTATATAAATTTTCTTAATACTAATAACAATAAATAACTTTAATTTTCTACAATTTATCGGATAGAAATTCCTATTATTTTATACTCACTTTCATTTATATTTTAATACGAAAATTACAGCCTGTATTCTTTGAAGTTGAATGATCCCTACAGTTCATAGAGGGTTGCAAACCCCTGAAACTAAACTAAACTAAAAACTTATTTTGAAAAATTTGCTAATAATTATTATTGTATCTTGAAGGTGAATTAAATATAAACAGGACTGATTTTTTTTAAAATCCAGAGGGGTCATAGACCCATATGGAGTTGATTTGCAGGTAAATTGGGCTGTTAGGAAGGAGGTAGACATGACCCCAATTCGGTTAGGTCTCTTTAGTATTAAAGAAAACCATGAGCGAACAAGAAGGGCATGATTATTATCAAATTTTTGGCCAAGGAAGGCGTAAGTCCAACTGAAATTTTGCGGAGGTTGAGGCCCAGTGCCGGAACAACACCTTTTTAAGGGTGTCTTTGCTTGACATAAGGAGTCCTCTGAAGGGTGAGAATCAGAGCCACGATGAGCATTACCGAAGTCAACATCGAGGCGGTTCGGAATCTCATGAAGACTGATAAACGCATAATGATCAACGCACATTTAATGCGCAATATTGTTGCAACTTACTGGATGCCGCAAATTCTCAAAAATGTCATTTTGCTTCAAGCAAACACTACGAGGCAAAAATTGAACAGAATTGGCTGAGAAACGTTGGAACATCCACGCTACAATCCCGACTTGTCACCATGTGACTTTGGGCCCCTTAAAGAAACGATGGGAGGCCATCGATTCGACGACGACCGTGCGGTGGAGAAGTTTGTGCTCCAATGGATATGTGAAGGTCCCGCTAGTTTCTACGATGAAGGGATTAAAAAGCTTCCAATCTGTTGGAAAAACTGCGTTTCTAGGGCGGGGGATTATGTAGAGAAAAAATGTTTTTATATACTTTTTTTGCACGATCAAGTTTTTTTTAAACTTAACCGATAGGGTTTCCAAGGCAGTAAGTTTTGTTTACAAATTACTGATCAGTAAGTGATGTGACTGACCGGTAAGTGATGTGAGTACCTACCGATCTGGAGGCGGTGAAAATTACATAAATAAAAAATAAATGTACAATTTTTAAAGCTTTAACGATAACAAAACAACGATCATAGCTTACTTAAAAATAACAACTATTTTTTTTAAATGTTAAAATAATTTTTAAATAATTCTAAACTTTAATTTGTTATTATTGGGACGATCGTACAAAAAATATAATAAGCATTGCGGGCATTAAGTGCTTCTTACCGATATCGGATGTATTGGAGATCTTGACTTCGTCTCGATCTTCAAATTAATCCTCAACCGGTAAGGTGCACTTACTACTTACTGCCCTTAATACTTAAATAACTATTTAAAATAAATCTAGAATTAAAAAAAAATAGTCCCGTTTATATTGAATTTGAATTTAATTAATGTATTCAGATGTTTATTTAATTTATTGTTTAATGTGCGATTTAAATTTATAATTTTGCAAAGTGCCATGACAGTTAAAAGTTGGCGATGAAAATTGTTTACAAATTATTTAATTGGTAAATAATCAGTTATTAATATCACCCTAAACTGCAAATTAGGTCACAATTACCATTTTAATATACCCGCGAAAATTCAATCTTCATAATTAAATTTAGTTCGTTTAAATCTGCTTTAAACTGTTAATTAAATAATATTTAACTATAATAAACAATTTGTTTGTATATATTTTCATTGTATACGTTAGCAACACGGAAAACCGATACAACAGTAAAAATTGTAAAAGTTTAAAATATAGCAAATCTAACTGTTTAAAGTGAAATACATGATAAAACAACAGGTGGTTTCCATTATATTCAAATTTGCAGACAGGTGGTATGGAAAGGTTGCTTTACATTATGCAATAAAAGACCAAAAAGTAACTGCACATTTTCGATTTTTATTCAATTAGGTTTATTGTCATGTTTACTGTTTCCTTAATTGTGCACCATTAAATTTAATTGTTCTTTGTACGAACGCATATGCTTTATATACATTAAGATATTTTATAATAATTAAATATATTTTTATTATTACCTACTATAGAACATGGGACAGGAATTTAACTGTAATTTCCATACACAATAATTGCATTAAACAGGTTATTAGTTATTTATGTATTAAGGGCATAATTAAAAGATTGTAGCAAGCGGGAATGTTAAAAGCTCGACGCGTAGCGGAGATCTTTAATTTTCCATGAAAACATTATAAACTAAGCTTAATTTTTACTTCTCCCTAAGAGAGGTATTCATACTAAAAATCGCATATTCAGATTTTAAAGAAAAAGCACGTTTAAAGGTCCCTACAATCCGATTGTAATATTTTTACGATGATGTCTGTGTGTGTGTGTATTTCTCAAAAACTATAAGACTTAATATCTATTTAACTACTTATTTCTCAATCGGACATTATTGGGAAAAATTGAAAAGGTTTTGGTAATAATTGGACAACCGGAAGTAGCAGATTCTTAAAAAAATTGTTCTAAATATTAATTTTTGAAAATTTTTGTTCTTGCATGTATTAAAGAACATTAAATTCTCTATTAAATCATATAAATATACTATTATATCTTTTATAGATAACGAAATATATAAAATAATCTGTTGTAATAAATCTCACAACGCATATAATGTCATGGAAACAAGTTGAAAAATGAAAATGTTTGTAACTGACAGATAAATGCCAGTGTGAAAATTCCAAAGACATTACTGAAGATTTTTTCTGGGTAGTACATACATTATATTATTTCTTATTGTATTAATAGTTAAATATTTAAAATTATAGGTATATTACATATACCCTTCAAAAATATTGTCAATCCCGACAATGATTTGAAAACATTTCGAAAAAATCAGAGGACAAAATTTCTTTATACAATGAATTTAAAATTAAAAAGTGTAAATATAAAGAATAGATGTAAGAAGAATTTTTGGTTTAGACTGTAGGTATACAAGAAATGTTAAATACAACAGGGCGTGAGCAGTCATGTGACTTTGTTAGCCTTGACAAGCAGATAGGGGAGGTCGTGTCAGAATAATAGCTAGTAATTATTTACTTAGATGTCATTACTGAAAACTTTTCTGGGAAGTACATACCTTATATTATTTCTTATTGTATTAATAGTTAAATATTTAAAATTATAGGTATATTACCCTTCAGAAATACTGTCAATCCCCCAATTGGAAACATTTCGAAAAATAAAAGAGTAGAACAAAATTTCGTCATAGGGCGCGAGCAGTCATGTGACTTTGTTGGCTTTGACAAGCAGATATGAGGGCCCCGTGTCAAAAAGACAGCTACATAGATATAAATTGCAAATTTCATAATTTTCTAATTCCATATGGTTTATTTTCATCGACAAGTAAATTCCACACTCCTGGGGTCTGATGGCTGTATGCCTGAGTGTCTGGTCGCGAATCTGGAGACCCGGGTTCGATGCTGACCGACGCCAAAAATTACTTCGAATATTAATAGCACAAAATTAACCCCTGTGGTGCATTCTCCACGCTAACAATGAGTGCGCGTGAGGTGACGTCTGGTAAGCGCCCGCACGGTACAAATATTTCATCATTACCTATATTTGCGCACAAAAGCAGATTGGCGCACCCAATGTATTAATTTTATTTTTGGTGACAAATTAACCACTTGAAATTTTGAATGAAAATTATGACATTTATATACATAATTACTAGCTATCATTCTGACACGGGCCCCCATATCTGCTTGTCAAGGCGAACAAAGTCACATTACTGCTCGAATTCTATAGAATGAATTTAAAATTCAAAAATCTAAATATAAAGAATAGGTAACAATATTTGGTGTAGAGTGTAGACATACAAGAAATGGTAAATACAATACTTATGTAACCAAAAATTAAAGTGGCGAAAAGTATTGTGCTGGCCACAACAGATTTTTTTCTAAATGGTAGAAGTGTCATAAAATTCGATTTATTATTCAATATTGTGATCTATAAGAACATTACCTTTATCTAAATACTTTATTGGATATTTTGCGTAATCATATACATAAATGTACTTATGACTAACACATGACTATGATAATTTTTTCTCGACTTTAAACTTTATATGGAAATACCTACTACAAAATGATTTAATCTATTATCATACATCCACGTATTACATTTTTAGTTATCATATATTTTAATTATTGAATCTAAAATAAAATCCTCTTGCGTATGTTTACATCCAATCGGATTTGACAACATCGAAATTTTAATCCGATTGATATTCAAATCAGTGATTATAAAAGTAGAATCATGTTTAAATATTAAACCGGTTGAAAAGTATACATAAATATGAGAAAAGCAATTTTCTCACGTCACGTATAATACTGAAGAGATTAATAGATGATAATAATAATAATCAACGTTTTTATAAAAAATAATTGCCGTCCAATTTTATTTGCGATAATATCAAACTTGTTGAATGGCGTTAAACAGTGCAGCTTTTAATTAATTTACTAATGAATTAATTAAACGATCACATGAACAAATTTTATTTGTAGTAATTGTTCCTGATTTATTTAAATGATAGGGTGGTGACCGCGACCCCAAAACATAGAACTTTATGTAAAATTAATTTCCTGCTTCCCTAATTATTTTAGACAAAAATGTTTCAAATGAAAGTTGTAGAGCATAAAATTCTGCATCTTGCCGGTTTCTCAGATTCGCGACCAGACACTCAGGCACGCGGCCACGAGGAACCATACGTATGTATTTAAATTAATAAAAAATAAATGGCGAGAGGTATTGTGTTACATTAGATTTTTTAATTTATAGTGATTATTTGATTGAAATTACCTACTTATTATCAATTTTTTACAACCAACTGTGTTTTTATTGCCAAGATATTCAACTTTTCTTTTGCATTTAATCGGAAAAGAATTTACATTCAACTGTTAAAGAATGTATACCGTTTTATTTGTTTTATTACAGTCAGTTGTTTTAATGCTTGAGTATGAGTAGAAATATTTTAATCGTCTTTAGATGACTAAGATTAGAAAGTTAAAAAAGTACCACGTATGGTATTCTAACTGGGTAATTATTACGAGAACTTAAAGTTCTTTAACCTGTTAATAAACTTACTAGTTTTTTTTTAATTGTAGAAAGAAAAGGCTTTGTTATTTTCCTGATATAGTTTTTAAGTTTTGCATGTATTCGTAATGTGACGCTATTTATAGTAATGAAGTATTTATTTCTTTAAAGTAACATGAAACATGTAAACCGAAGAATATAAAAAACTGCATTTACGTATTATTCAACGAATATGTTAATATAAACGGTTTCCTCTACGTTTTTATATACATAAGTCGTGTTCCTTCGGGCTGTGATTGTGATTTTGTGAATGCTGATTAGTTTTTGAATCATGATTTAAAAATTATACCAATAACTTAAATAATATAAACACCATCTAACGTCAAATATCATATGCAGACCAATGTAAATTAATTTATTTTATTTTATAAATAATCTACTGTTAAGTGTTATAGTCAGTATTAAAAATCTGTTGTGGCCATCACAATACCTCTCGCCCTCTCCATTGTGGTATTTGTACACACAAAAAAAATTAATTACACCTAATCTCTATATTTACGTACTTTCTATAATTTTAAATTCATAAAAAGAGAGTGACTGCCGTGGAAATGAGGTATTTACGTGGTGTATGTGGGTATGTCAGACGGGATCGCGTGAGGAATAATTTCGTGTATGAAGAGTGTATGGTTAGGAACAATGTGATTAAGAGAGTTGGTGTGAGTCAGTTGAGATGGTTTGGGCATGTGGAGAGAATGGCGAGTGAACGGCTTGTTAAACGTATATATCTTGGTGAAGTTGAGGGTTTTCGATTGCGTGGCCGACCAGTGTGTAAGTGGATGGATGTGATTGGTAGGGTGCTTAAAGAGAGAGAGTTTCCAAGTATGAAGAGAAGAAGAGCATGTATGAATGCGATTATGAGTGTGGCCGAGGCGAAAGAAATCTGCTTAGATAGGAATGTGTGGCGAAGGATGATTGTTTCCTAACTATTATTGTAATCCGGATGCGGTATTTCGCTACCGAAAATCGGTCATTTTAATATGTTTAAGAGTAAGGATTTGTTGTATGATGTTGATGTTGTTCTTATTGTTATCGGGTTTGTGCGAACCCACTAAGTGGGACACGCGTGATTTTATGTATGTATGTTAAATTCATTCTATGAGTAAGTTTTCTCCTACTCTTCTAAATGTTTGAGGTTTTTCAATTCATTAACGGGATTAGCGTTACAATTACAGACATTTTAATTATATCTATATCTTTAAATCTATAGAAGGTATAATAAAACAATTAAATGTGTCGGATAGAGAATAAATATTCAAAAAATAATATTTAGAAGATTTTTATTACAATACTACTACTTCCGGTTGTCCAATTGTTACCAGAACCTATTCAACTCTTTCTATTACTGTTAGATTGAGGAATCCGTAGTTACATAGGTCTTTAGTCTTATAGAATTTGAGAAATCGTATCTCCAGCAATCACACACACATACAAAGACATCATCGTAAAAATGTTATTATCGGATTCTAGGGACCTTAAAACGTGCTTATTAACTAAAATCTGGTGTATAAATACATATAAAATCTAAAAATGACAGCATACTTTTACATGAGTTCTCTATAGTAATAACAATAATAATAATTGTTAAAGTTATATTTCCATAATTAGAGTTTTAAAACGGATAACCGATTATTAAAATTTTCTTCACTGCACAATGATTCAAAAGATTTAAGTTTCCATTATCCAGCCTTTGGCAAGTTCAGAACTTTTCAAACGTTCATAGTTATTGTTCTTTAATAGTACTGTTATGATTCTTTATTACTTCAAGCATAAATTCTGTTAAAAAGCTAAATAAATTATTTCTCTAATATGCAGTACGTACGTTTGTAAATTCTAAGAATACGAATGCATGAGTTTATTGTTAAAATAGAGTCGGATAATATAGGATAAATTAAGGACGTGTAAGTTTCATTTACATGGTTTACATCACTCGTATAATTTAATACCTGACTAATACAGGCTTTGCATGACTAATTTTCCATTTTCTACATGGGATAGGAAATACAACGTTTTGGATAAGAGTGGTAACTCTTTAGAAAAAAATTCGTTTTGTATGTAGACAAGTTTTATATCCTATAATATATTATTAATGAATTCAGATCCTGAATATTTTATCCTTTCTACAAAATAACAAGAAATGTTCACTACACATCATGTTCATTAAGTATTTGTGACATAAAATGGTTTTTCCTGTGATACAAATGAAGCATTCAAAGGAATCAAATGCCAACTTATACCTAAGTGCGTAAACCTGACAGGAGCTGCAAGCGAATGTGAGTGGTGCAATTCAATGTACATTTTTGTGCAATAAAATTAAGCACAAATTTTGCGACTATTTTTTCGCAAATTTAGTTGTGTATTTCTTGTTTATTTTAATTGCTTAGCATCAGTTTCAATGAATGACAAACACCATATTTGATCGCTATAAAATTGATATATAAATAGAAAAACTTAGCACTTAGCGTTTCTTAATTCTATGACAGGTCCCTCCAGTAGTTATTTATAAAATTAAATATTGTATGTCAGTGTGTCGGCAAGGTAGTGGACTGCAGAGAGATGGCGCAAACGACGGGCCGCATAATGGTTCATGGAAAGGGCGTGACCTGGATGGTGAGCAAAGAGAGGGTGACGGTTGGTGAGGAAACATCTAAGATCGAAGGCTCAAGAACGTCCCAGACGGTTCGAAAGAAGCAGACCCAACAGTCAACCTAGAAGTGGACCGGACCCCAAAAATTGGTGCTGGAAGACGCCAAATTTAGGCGATAGAATCCAGCCTTCAAAACGAACGAGGAAGAAAACGTGTAGGGGTGATTAACCGGTGGCCATTTTTAGTTTGTTACCTTGCCACACACACTGAATTATAATTGTAACTTTAAATGTAACAATAATTTGTGAACTTAAGTGTTGTTACTAGTTATTAAATTATATCATATTTGAAGTAATTGTGGTGTCTTCTTTTACCAATTGCCACGGATGTTCATCAGTCGAGCGATTTGTCTTATAGAGAAACCATCTTCTATTCTAGTTATAATTCTAATCTTAGAATTACTGTCTAAATGACGCGGCATTTTGACATTAATAAGAAAAATGACAAATTTACATATTTTCGTTGCTAGGCATCTTATCATGTCCACTTTAAACTATAAAATATTTTGTGTGCATAATTTTATTGCACAGAAGTGTACCTGAGTACTCAAATAATTGTTTCCCTTGTATTCTCCTTACAAACATTTTATCTTATTTTTTCCGCTATTATTACTTTTGCTTCCTTTGAAAACCCTGTCAAAGTTTTGTCGGATGAAATGAAGAGACGAGTTATTAAAACCAGGTCAACCAATGTTAGTCAGCATTGGAAGAATTTGTAAAACATTTGGAAATCACAACAAAAACTAACATAAAGAATGCCTATATTATATCTAGCAGTTATGAAAGCCGGAAGAGTTTTTTTTTAAATTTTAGTAACAATTTTCTACTTTGTTAAAATAAACATATTCATTTCAAATTTAAAATAATTTAAGTTGTTTTTTATTGCTTTTCCTGTTATTCTCACTTTGTATCTCCGAGTTGATCCCCACGTCATTAATTTCTGATGCAAGAATTGCTCAACTTTTATCTAGCATCTTTGTCGTACATACATAACATATATGAGACTTATATTCCCTATTTCATTATCGTAGGTGTTTCGGAGGGGTATACGCTATCTCCGTCCAACCGACGGCAAAAAATTAAAAAGAAAATGTATTGTATTATAACCGCGGCAACAAATGTAATTTTCAAATATTTGAATATTCATGTCATTCTGTCAGTCATGAGTTTTTGATTTTGGCATCGATTTGTTTCGTTGTGTTGGTAGTTTTGTTAATTCTTGGTATTATATTGTGCATTTTGCTATTTCAAAGATGGTATTTCTAAGATTGCCGACAATTATTGCAACATATTGCTTTTGGACAAGATAAAGAGGTATCTATATTTCATCCATTATACTTATATACATTCAATTCGTTTAGTATTGCTGAATAACTATAAAATAAATATATCATCACGGCATATTACCTATTGCTGGGTGTGCCAATCTGCTTTGTACAGATATCAGTATTGATGGAATATTTGTACCGTGCGGGCGCTTACCAGGCGTCACCTCACGGGCACCCATAGCTGGTGTGGAGAGTGCATCACAGGGGTTAATTTTGTGCCATTAAAACGCGATGTAATTTTTGGCGTCGGTCGGGATCGAATCCGGATCCCCAGATTCGCGACCAGACACTCAGGCACACGGCCACGAGACCCCATATCTGTACTTCGAATTTTGATTAATAACAAAACTGACACAATATAGGTTATATTTATTATAATACTGTCAGTTTTGAAATTACATAATAATTATTCAATTGATTTATTATTGCGAAATAAATGTCTTACTTCGAATTTTGATGAATAATAATATCAGTTTTCAGTTTTGATGTACGAATAAACACCCGACAACATTACGTCATCAAATCCCTCCCTCCTAGCGATTTGAATCATATAGTTACGATTGATGACGTCGGAATCAAATCCTGGAAACGCAGTTTATGTATATTTCTGGATGTTACTGTATCTTACAAATCACCCATTATTATTCTGTGCAGTCGGATGAATATTTTGTGTTCCAAATTTTCAATCTGTAAAGTAGAACACGCACATTCTTATATGTGAAAATACTAGACAATAGCTTAGCTCTATCTGTGTATACGTGTATCATTCTTTGTTATTTCTAATGCACTACATAATTGGAATGAAACGGTAAAATTCTTCAGAGTTACTGACTAACGGTTCCCCTTTTTATTGAAGTGATTTCCACTTGCAATGGAGTAGTTATATATCCAAATAATACGCCGATTGTAATTTGGTAGCTTTGTATTATTTTAATACAATAAATTTGATTTTGTGAATAGTGTATTTATAGGTTTATTTTTATACTATACATCCGATATCTATTTATAAAATAAATTTGATTTCCATCGATCGAACAGTTGAGCAACGTTGCGGAAACATTTGAATTTCGGAGCATAGTTTACTGAAATTATTGTATTTACTGTTGTATAAGAATGCGATATTCTAATGTAATTAAAAGTAAAAATGTTATAACATTATAGATTATGTTAAAAAATTACAGAAAAAAAATCAAAATTTAATTTCTGTAGCATGAGTTTTCTTGCAATTTATTTTGGCGCTAAAAAGACATCACGTGATCAGTGACGTAAAACTGCACCATTAAAAAGAAACACTTTTTGGGTGAAAAATTATTACATTTGACATTCTATGTACATAATTATTAGCTGTCATTCTGACATGGGCTTGTCCAGGCCAACAAAGTCACATGACTGCGCGCACCCTATTGTAAGTATATAACATTTCTTGTATACCTACACTCTACACCAAAAATTCTACTTACATTTATTCTTTGTATTGGAATTGACAGTATTTGTGAAGGGTATATGTAATATACATAATACAATAAGACATAATATATGTATGTACTTCCCAAAAAAAGTCTTCAGTAATGTCTCCGCATTTCTGACAATAACATTTATCTGTCCGTTACAAACATTTGAATTTTTTAATTGTTTCCATGGCATTAATTGGGCTGTAAGATTTATTACAACAGATTATTTTATACATATAATATATTAGTTTATCTCTAAATCAATAAATATATAATACAACATTGAAATGTATCAGATAAAGAATTTAATCTTATTCTTTAATATTAGCAAGAACAAAAAATTACAAAAAATAATATTTATAAGATTTTTTTGCTGCAGAATAGAGTTAAAAGTAAAACGAGGATGCCTTGTGAGAAATATGTCGCACTTTGTACGCTATGCGGAGACGTGTCGTTTCCGGTATAGGCTAGGAGGAAGTAAAATTATGTAAACAATAGGAAATATTTTAATTATAGACAATTTAATCAATGGATAAAAGAAAATAAGAAAAGCCAAGATGAAGTGTTTATTAATATGATCAATATTAAATGTTAATTCTTGTACAAGTATTATAATAATTATAATTGTAAACAATAGTATTAATGATTGCAAGTTGCGGAAATACATATATAGAAATGTGAAGATATTTATAACTATAGCAACAAGGTCTTCATAAAATATATCATAGTGTTTAATTTAGAAACATCTGCTCCTCCAGAAAACAGGAATTGGAGATGTGTCCAAGTAAAACAGGTCATTATACATTTATCTTTGTCTCAGTACTTCTACTAATGTACACACTTCACCTTTGATATTATCTTTCATATTAATTGCACTCATATTCGTTTAAATGATACATTATATTATCGTGCTAATTATATACATTACCTTTATAAATAGAACCTGTTGCAAAATTTCATTTCCATACGAAATTCGCAACGACTAGGGATTTTATAAAACAGACAGATCTTACAAACTACAGTAAAAAATTTGAAAGATGTCCGATCAAGGTCATCTACGAATTGTATGAATTCAGATTTTTGCTCCGCCCATTCTGACAAATTCAGTATTGTCGTTTGCTTAGTTTTTATGAGGGTACAGAAGATCCAACTGTTATTTTATTATTAAAAAAATATTACAATAACAGCATTCAAAATTCAAAAATAAATCAACTGGTAAGTTTATTAGCAAATGTAAAACCAAATATGTTAAAAATAAGATACTAATACAATGTCAGTGTCACTGACAGAAAATAACGTTATTCGTATGAATCAAGGTAAGGTATCTGAATTAATAAATAAACTTATGTTACAGCGAAAGTATTATCAACAACGAGCATCGTTTTAAAATGGAATGCCCTAACTTAGTAGAAACAATATGAATTTTTGAAAGAGAAGCGTGTTATATCCATCCTTATCGCACACGCTTTAAGCCTTTGTAAAGGAGAGGGATAAATGCATGCCAATTTGTTAATTCGTTCATGATACAGATGGCCTTGAAGAAATGATAGAATAAGGGAAATAACTCTAGTAAAAAACAAATATAAGAAGCAAGCGTATTGCGGACGACTTGAAAGAAAAGGAACTGAATGAGAACGACACGCAAAACAGAAATAAGTGGAAGAAAAAAATAAAAATAGCGACCCTTAACGAATGGGAAAAGCTAGAGAAGATGTCAGTGTCAAGTGCAATTTGCATAGTTTGTTTATGAAATAATTTTATTGGAAATTTAGTATATTTTACAAGAAAATGTATGCATTGAATTTATACATAATATACAGGGTTGACGGAAGGTATTGTGAATATTATTTATTACTGTAAAAATCTGCTCTATTTTAATAATAAACGTCGTTGTCGATACAACATAACCCTTGTACACATGTCATTTCAGATTCTGACTACCTACCTACTACCTATCTACTTATACAAGTCCATTAAATATGTATTAAGTTCTTGGCTTCAAACGTTTTTCGTTTTTCACTTCAATAATTAGAGACAGAAAGCTTCAATTGCTAGCTCGTATCCGGGATGTGTAATTTTGTTAGTTTGCATCGAATTAATTAACTAAAAGGATGTGTGACTTTCTTTTTTTACGGACATGAAATATTTACCTACGTTTGATGCAAATGACTATGTATCAAGTTACATCTATTTCATTTATTTGTTTTTTGCTTTTTAGTAGAAATAATAATGTATAATCTTCAAGGAACTACAGTTTATAATGATTTCCTTTTGTAAAAATATAAAAGATGACAGTTATCTGATTTATACGTTATGGGAAATATTTATGAATCAAATAATAAAGTTGTTTTGAAAATTATGTCGTGGGTGTTGAAGCAGAGATCATTAGTCCAAATTGACAGTTTGTAATAATTAGAATTTACAAGTCAAATTATAGTTAAATACAAACTTGCTCAACACACACGTATACACATACTTTTTACCTCTCGCTAAGAGAGGTATTGGATTCATGCTAAAAATCGCATATCCAGATTTTATTGAATAAGCACGTTTTAAGGTCCCTACAATCCGATTTTAACATTTTTACGATGATGGCTGTGTGTGTGTGTGTGTGTGTGTGTGTGTGGATGTGTGTGTGTGGGATGTTGGAAGGACGGTTACTCAAAAACTATAAGACTTTAAATTTGTTTAACAACGTATTTCCCAATCGGACATTCATGGGAAGATCTGAAAAGGTTTTGGTAACAATTGGACAACCGGAAGTAGAAGATTCTTGAAAAAAAATCTTCTAAATATTATATTTTTTGAAAATTTTTCTTGATAATATTAAAGAAAAATAAATTCTCTTTCTGATACATTTAAATATTTTTATACATATTTTATAGATTTAGAGATAAAAGGAATATAATATATAAAATAATCTGTTGTAATAAATTTGACAGCCGAAAGAATGCCATGAAAAATAGTTGCAAATTTAAATTATTTGTAACTGACAGATAAATGTCAGTGTCAGAAATAATGAGTAATGAAAGAAAAATGTATTTGGAGAATCCCTTAATTCTTGATCTGTGACTATTATGTAGATGACAAGTCTAGGTTGAAGGACTTAAATTTGTTTCAAACATTATGGGACAATGTACACCAGTACCGTAGACTAGAGTAACTTTGAATTGCGAAAAAGCTATCAAATTCTTCTCAAGTAAGTTGTAAATATTGACAAAATTACACATCGATATAAGAATAATCGGAGTGCAATCTATCCGTCACTTTATTAAAGGGAATTAAGGTTATTTAGATATAACAAGTATGAAAAAATAAAATGTAAAAGAAGATATGTAAGAATAGATGCACAATCCAGATATATACATTTTAGACCGCCCAAAATTAATGTTTTTACTAGAAGAATATGAAGAGAAAGTAAACAAAGTTGTTCGAATTGAAAATTGCTGTTACCAGCCTAATATTTATATATGGTAAACTCTACTTTGTAATTTATTGTAACATAATTTATGGTAAAATATCTTCATGTTGAGACATGCTATTATTGAATAATAAAGAAGTTTATACGTCATAGATTTATATGAATATATTATTTGTATTTATAAAAATATTCTTTGCTTTATGCATACAGCCAGGTAAAATATACGGCGAGAGGTTATGTGCTGGCCACATCAGATTTTTTTATAAGATTTAGATAATTATATGTATAAAGGTGGCTTATAAATCGCATTAAAAAATTGAACAATTTTTTTGAGTGTTATTTTTTCTATTTTTTATGATATAAAGTATAAAAAATGGTAATTTTTGAACCAGTTATAAAAAACAATGTCACGTAGATGACCTCCATTTTTCGGTCCACACGCACAGCCTGTTTCTAAAACATTTTTAGACGTCTGACTCCAGTGTTTCAATTATGAATTTCTTCCCGAATGTTATCCTTAAATACTAAGTAAGGAAGGTATTGTCTTTGGTCAAAAAATTCGGTGGTGAGTTTTCAATGAATAATCACGTTTTAAGGTCCCTACAATACGATTTTACTATTTTTACGATGATTCTGTACGTGTGTGTGTATGTGTGTGTGTGTGTGTGTGTGTGTGTGTGTGTATGTGACTATAATTTCGGCTGCGATATCTCCAATACTTGCATTCCAAAAATTACAGTTTTTACGTATTCCTCTTCCTTACATCCATATACAGACTTGATTATATTTTGGTTATAATTGGTCAACCGGAAGTACTACCATTTGTAGATTTTAACAGTTTTTCTTGAAAAACATTTAATGTTATTATAAATATTAAAGAATATTCTTATCTATACGAATTGATTGCATTTTATATTTCTTATTCAATGGTAAAAAATTATAAAGAAATAAATAAAAAAATATATAAATCAGCCACATGCCCATGGAAACAGCTACTATATGAAGGAAATGTCAAGATTTCAGTGTCAATAAAAAGAAAATGAATGTGGCAGAGATGAGGATGTTGAGATAGGATAAGGAATGAAAGAATAAGGGAATTGGTTCGAAATAGATACAAGAGAGACGATTACATTGGTTTGAACATAATATCATGAGGAGAGATGAAGAATATATTGAAAGAAGAATGAATAGAAGGTTGAGGAAACAGAGGAAGACCAAAGATTAGATGGAAGGACTGTATTGCGGAAGGCTTGAGAGAAAAGGAACTGAAAGAGGACGACATGCAAAACAAAAATGAGTGGAAAAAGAAAATAAAAAATAGCGACCCCCTAACGAATGGGAAAAACTAAAGAAGAAGAAGATGTCAAGTGCAATTTGCATAGTTTGTTTATGAAATTATTTTACTGGAAATATAGGATCTTTTGCAAGTAAATACACAGGATTGACGGAACATCAAATTTTTTTTACAGTAAAGATAAAAATTTTATACAGACACTTTATTTTTATTAAATTATTTAAAATATGGAGAAATATTTTTTATTGCTTGCTACAGATTCGCTCTATTTAAAATATAAATAAATTGTTTCATTGGAAACGTATGTTTTGAAAAATATGATGTTCTATTTCCATCACAAATTTCATTATAAATTATGATGTATGTTTGACATAACCACAAAATTTGTCAACAAATTTGTTATCAAAATTAGGACCATGTCCCATGTCTAACGAGTTTAATAACTGTTAACTTTATATACCGAATTCACTGAAGTTTACAAACAATTTATATTAAAAATAGTCACGGGTTATTACCCATTTGTGGGTGTATAATCAATCTACTTCATAATGACATATTTTTACCGCAGGGAACATTCACAAGACGACATCTCATAAGCAATTATAGCTGTTGTAAATTGCACTTCAAGTAAGTCAAAAATACTACCGATCACCTCATACACACGGCTATGGTTCATATTTATTATATTTTTTGCTCAAACATGAACTATATTTTTGGCTGTCACACATTTGAAGATAAATTGTGAAAAGTGATAAGGGTACTGGGCGTAAATCTATTCAAAACTGATACAAAATAAAAATGTTTCATGTTTTCAAATATGTAGAATGTTTTTTTGACAACGTTTAAATGCTACTGTTATTTATATAGTATTAAACAATGAAAGCAATAAAAGAAAAATTCTAATCGACAATAATAAAACGAATTATTGAGCAATAAATATAAAGTTGTAATGTGTATCAAGGTTCTATTTCAGCTAATAACAATAGTGTTCTCAATGTCATACAGGTTTAATGATTGCTGTACGACAGTATTGTATTTGATATTTATAAAGATTTACAGTTATTTGACAAATCAGATGCTTTGTTTTCTGTTGCTTAGCAACTAAACAAGTTAGTATAATGTAATCAAATTAAAATAATTTGGTTCTTAAAATATAAGTGTGTATTGACTTGCCTATATGTTAATTAAATTTTAAAAGATAGTATTATCAATTTTAATGTAAGATAAGGAAAAATATAATAAATATTAAGTGTCAACTATTACTGGAATTATCTGTCATATTCACCGACATTGTCCTCCCCCCCCCTAATCCGCCAAAACCAGGAAAAACATTCTGATATAAGAGACGCATCGTGAATAAACAGTTGGTGATACAAAAAAAGTTTACGGATTGTGAACATAAATAAATATAGCGAAATAAATATTGTTTAAATAAATAATCTTAGTGTTTTAGCATAGTGTTCATTACATTTATTATCTTTATCCTAATTATTTATCGTTTAATAAACGTATTATTTTAATTAATGGGGTCTCGTGGCCGTGTGCCTGAGTGTCTGGTCGCGAATCTGGGGACCCGGGTTCGATCCCGACAGGCGCCAGAAATTATTTCGAGTTTAATGGCATAAAATTGACCCCTGTGGTGCACTCTCCACGCCAGCTATGAGTGCCCGTGAGGTGACACCTAGTAACCGCCCGCACGGTACAAATATTTCATCATTACCGATATCTGTGAACAAAACAGATTGGCACACCCAGCAATGGGTAATATGCCATGATGATATATTTATTTATTTTATTTATAATATTTCTCTGATTTTTACACTTCCCCCAAATAAATAAACATTACAATACATAGTTTCAAAATTTTCTGAATGTATGTGCACATACACACACGCACACACATACACACCCCCAGACATTATCGTAAAAAGTTAAAATCGGATTCTACGGACCTAATAACTTGGTCATTTACTAAAATCTCGATACGCGATTTTTAGCGCGAAACCGGTCATTCGAACCAGCCTAGGTCCCGCCAAGTCCAAATAAACGAGTTTCCACCGTATAAAGAACTAAAATACATAATCTAATTTAGTAAAAAAAAATATCGGTAGCTGATTAACTTCGCTATCAGATGATTAACCAGGTACTAATTTCAATAAATTGGGGCGTGATTATCATAAATCAAGCTTAACCTTAAGGCTGCACAAGTTTTTTGACCTAGAGCCAAAATATTCCATCTAAACAATATTTACGACTGATACAATAAATAGCAACACATCTTATTTATATTCTTGCATACTTGATTCTTTTTGTATATTTAGAACAATGTGCAATTGTTACATTTTTGCAAGATTGTTTGTAAAGATAAAACAAACATTTATTTTAGAAGTTTGCGCTTCGATACTTGAAACTTAGTCGCGAAAAATGTTTGCTAAAGCAATAAAACATTTAAACGTATTTAATTTATACCTGAAATAAATCAACAACAAAATTCTTCAGACATGATTTGTAATTCAATATGGATACGTCATGAATTATGGAATCGTGTAAATGAACATTTACCAAGCAATTTCTCCGTGCGTGTTACATATATTTCGGGGGCATGAAGCAATTTGAATTTAGGGACCCCAGTTTATACAGGGTGACCACGAGAGGCGTTTAAAATCAGAAAATAGTTTATTTCAAATATTATCTGTCCCGTAAAACTTCATGGGATGGCTTATATACACGTAGAGGTTTAGGAAATAAAATTCTGAATTGTTTAGCATAATTTTTTTTAATTTACGTCTATAGTGACCAAGTAAATTTAATTTAAAACAAATTTAGTATACGTTAGTTCAAGAAATAAGCGTCATTTTTTAAAATACATACTAAATTTATTTACCACGTTTTTAAATTTTACAAAATAAAAATCTGTTGTGGCCAGCACAATACCTCTCGCCACTTTCATTTTTGGTTAAGTGTAGGGCATGAGCAGTCATGTGACATTGTTGGCTTTGAGAAGCAGACATGGAAGCCCGTGTCAGAATAACAATTAGTAAATTTCAAGATTTTCTAAATTCACGTAGTTAATTTGTCTATGAAGAAATTTTGCCCTACTCTTCTAATTTTTCGAAATGTTTCCAATTCATTGTCGGAATTGACAGTATTTTTGAAGGGTATATGTAATATACCTATAATTTTAAATATTTAACTATTAATACAATAAGAAATAATATAATGTATGTACTTTCCAGAAAAAATCTTCAGTAATGTCTCTGGATTTTTGACACTGACATTTATCTGTCAGTTATAAACAATTTAATCCATGACATTATTTGGACTGTGAGATTTATTATTATATACCTTATATTTCTTTATCTCTAAATCTATAAAAGATGTATAATCTAATATTAGCATGAACAAAAATTTTCAAAAAATAATATTTAGAATTTTTAGGAATCTGCTACTTCCGGTTATCTAATTGTTACCAAAACCTTTTCAGCTCTTCCCAGTAATGTCCGATTGAGAAATACGTAGTTAAACATATATTAAGTATTATAGTTTTTGAGAAATCGTCCTTCCAACATCCACACACACACAGACATCATCGTAAAAATATTAAAATCGGATTGTAGGGACCTTAAAACGTGCTTAATTATTAAAATCTGGACATACGATTTTTACCATGAATCCAATACCTATCTAATGTTTTATAAATTATCGTGTTTATTATTTATACTTAAAAACATGTGGCATACTTCAACATTTAAAGGAACTATTGGCCGCCATTTCAAACACAGATTTCAAAAGTAGTACAGTTCGGAAATGTTTAGTTTAATAGATACTAAAAAGACATAATAATAGAGTACAACAGTTGCATTTGTTTTTTTATGAATTAGGAAGAGTTGAAGATCTCAGTTACAAGAATTAGGTGTAGGAAACAAATTCAGTTTATTTTTTTAACCTCAAAAGATCATAAAACGATTAAACGACCCTCAATTATGTTTACAAAGACGCCCAAAATATTATCCGCAATAAATAAAAAGATAAACACTGGTTTCCCAAGGTAATGATATACATAAAAAGTATTCATAGAATATATTTATTGTCTTGTATGTAAATAAGTTTACTTAAAGTTGGATGTCTTGAAAAGAAGAAATTTTCGTAGAATCCAACCTGGTTCTTTGTACAATACAACCTTTTGTGGTAATGCTGAAAAGGTATATTTCTTTGTAGTTTCATAGTCCAGGCGTCCAGGGGTGTTTATTCGTCGATCTTCCGTGTTTCCTAATATTATCAACTACTGTTTATATTTAGAATGTTTATATATAGATTTTAAAGTTTAACATTCAGATTCTAAATTTTGTTGTTTGTACTACTTTTCCAGCGAGCTCTTCAATTGAAATTAAATTTTTATTGCACGAAGGTTGGTATAAACATTCGTAAACGTTGGTAACACAAAGACAATCTAAGTGTTAAATCCAAATATGAAAGCGGAATTTATGTTACTTTCAAAGTAATTATGTTAAAACATTTGACACATTTGACATTTGAAGTACGAAGGATGTTTATTTTCTTTCCCATAAACAGGATATTAAAATAAATATTTCATTTTATATTCTAGTTAATTATTGAAATCAAACAAACATTCTAAATGCTTGTTATTATATCGTTCATTTCATTTGCAAATTTAATTGTGAGCGCGATAATATTGCAATTAAAAATTAAAAGGGTTGTTTAAATCCATTAATTATCTACCTTATACTCCAACATATTAAAATTAAGTATCCTTTTCACGATACGTTAAATTTCAAGGTTACATCTCTGTATTCATAACAAAAAAGATAAACATAAGAGAAATGTAACACAATAAGGATTATACTAATTAATTCCAAGAATGTCGTTTTTTCTAGAAATTTTTCTCTGGAAGATTGTAATTATCTATTAATAATTTCTGCTCGGAAGAAATCTTTCATTATAAAAGGTAAATAATACTTTGCACTTGCAATGTGTCACATGAATTGTGAAATATGTTTACATTTTAAAAATTAACAACAAAATCACGTAATAAGTGTTTGATTGCAACAATGAATCGATGATTGATTACAACAATCAAAACAATGGCTCGATGTGATAAACAAATAAACAATAAAACGGATGCAGCAGCAATGAGATCACGTCAAATAGCTTTCCAATTCTTTGATAAACAACGAATGGTGATGACGAATTATGAGTCGCCAACGGTCGCAAAAAAGACGTTCGATTTTTCGTTCTGGAAATATGTTGGCATCCAATTACCATTTGCTTCGCTCTACCTACGTGTGTATGTGAAGCAAACAAGACAGCGAATAGCATTGTGTTGAAGTAATGGCTTAGCTAGGCCTGTATGCGTCGCCGTTCCAAGCAAACTCGTATCGGGTACAGTTACTTACAAATGCAGATGTTTTTGGAACGGCGATGTATTTCGTTAATTTACAGGTACGGGGGACGGGAGGGTTGCGTAACCAATGCGCCCTCTTCGCAAAGATATATATGTAAGAAAAACTAAGCACAGCTGCAGTCCCCAACTATGCATTATCCTACTGCTCTGCAGCTAATATCTAACTTTAAATAAATAATGATAATGTGTGACACACGCACACATCTACTCAAATTTACATATATTGAAATGCGATGTATACTAATACAAACATACGTAGTGCAAATAGAACGAATGAAACGTGTAACGTGCTCAGTGCATTGATAACAATTTGTTTAAATAAAGAGAAAAAAGTAGTCGGCGCACCGCAACAGTAACAGTAACCTAATTCTGGAGTACTTACGTTAGCGTTTAAGTTATTCCATGGTCTGTCGCAAAATACACTTAATACTTAACTTGCACTTAGTAACACTGTATAAGATTTAGGCACTGCACTTGGTTGATGTTGTTAAGAGTGTTGGTAGTTGGTTTGTTTTGAAGAATAGAAACACACAATGACATTAACATTAGGTGAGTATTTTCACGTGCGTGCGAGGACGAGGAGAGAACCGCTTACCCGCACAAGATGGCCGGACGGGAGCCAGAGCCAGAGCCGAGAGCCGAGCGGCGGACCTAGGCTTGGTTGGTGTCAGTCCGATTGCTTGCTTGCCAACCTCTCCCGCCCCCCGCGCACCCGTGCACGGAACTCCCCGCACACGTCCATCGGCTTTCATTCTCGCTTGTCTTCCCTCTCGCTTGCTCCACGCTACCACGCTCAACGTCGACGTGCAGTTACACCGGAGCACCAACCACACTGCTCAAAAATACACGTTACCCGGTGAGGGGCTCGCGCACGCATCGCATACAAGAACATGTCGTCTACGTTTCGCATACTTCCGTTTCGTCCAACACATCCCCTACCAATCGTATGTATATCAATTCAAACATACCGCCATACCTTACTGCTTTGCACGTGCTTGCCAAACAGCTGATCACTAACCCACCGCCTTAGTCTTACAATCATCCAAGCCAAGTCTTCAGTGCGCGCTTAACATCTTGTTTTATATACCGGGTGAATGATAGAAACAACTAGAGATAGATATATGTTTATTCTCGTTTGAGCATTGCTCACTAGGGGCGCAAGTGTTCTTAATTATATATTCTTTGTCGGTTGTGAGGTTAGTTTGTTTTCGTACATATTTATTCTTCGGTAAAGTCAATAATTTTGTATTTTGTAATTATAATATATAATTATTAAATATTTTACGTTGAATAGTTCATCCAAAACTTCAACTTTCACAATGAATAAAAGACTTATTAGTATGTGGACGAGTAATATGTTTGGAAATAAATGTATGGTTGTATGATTCATAAATATCTGCATCATTCTTTTGACAGGAAGATTTTTGAATTTGCCCCTTTGGCACCCACGTAAACTTTTGTATGAACACCCTGCATATTATTATTTATATAGCTTAGTAATCAGCTTGGAGTAAAGAGTACCTTATCTTATAGTAGGTCAAACAAGTCTTGTTGTTGTATCCTTATTTAACATATTTAATAAACTGTTTCTGCTTATTTATGCATAAAATTAGTTTACTAATAAATAGTGTATATTTTATGATATAATTTATATATTTGTTTACGTTACTTTTATCAGAAAAACCTTATCGACATTGAGATATGTAGCATTCCCGCCATTTGACGTGTATTTGAGGTTAGTTAAAACAAAAACAATTCAGTTTATAAACTTCTCCACGTTATTAAAATAAAGCGTTTTGATAAGTGTATAACAATTATAAATTATGCAAATTGTATTCAGAAATCAGCTGATTTTAAATTACCTTAACCTAAATTATCGCTTGTCTAGTATTTGTCTGGGCGACTGTATTTTCCAACTCGCGTAGATAACTCGAGGCGCCTTGTAATTTTTCTTTTCTTTCTAGATAAATTAGGCGCCTGAATTTTTCTCTACATTCGATTATAGCACAAACTTAGTCCTCTCTTCGATATTCGATATAACCTCAAAACAAAAGCAATAAATTACAAGCTTTACTGCATTTCCGACAGGCCGAAATTTATTGATGAATCTTATTCTTCTTATATCGCATACCTTGTAAACGGATCTTTAAAAGTGTAACATCATAATAAAGTTAGATATTCAGATGTTAACGATGACCTTGTTTAAAATAATTTAGACGTACTTGTTTTACATGACTCATCTTTAAATATCTTTGTGCATGTGAAATCAAGTTACCCTTGTTATTTATTTAATCGATTGTTAAACAGTTTTTTGTATGTTTGTAAGTATTCGTTGTGGAACAATAAAATAGATAATTTGAGTAACATTTACCTGTAACATGCAAATAAAAAGGGACGAGATTAAAGAGGATTATAATGTGAAATGGTCGTGGGAGTAGAAAAGAAAGATAATAGAAAAACAGAGGCGGCGAAAAAATAACTTGTTTACAATTACCATTAATTTGTACGCAAGGGATTTAAATATTATACGAGAAATTAACAACTGATATTAAATATTTTATTGTATTAAACACGTTTTTTAGTCATTACTGAAGGACGTATTTTTTCAGTACCTATCTAATTATAATCTTATTTACAAACTTAGCATCGCATTAATGTTTATTTACTGTTAAGTATGCAAAAAAATTAACATAAATTTTGGTTTCGGCGTGTAGCAATAATCCATTCAAGGACTCTCCTAGCTGTTGCAGAGAGTGTACCACAGAGTGTATGTAAAATGCAATACATTTTTTATGGACTTTATTTTACGCACAACGCCTGTAAGAGCCTTTAGTTGGCTATATAATAGTCCGGAACATTTCAGCTGTCAAATAAATATGTTCATACAAAAATTAATGTTTTATATTAATTTTGACTAAAAATAATATATTGTGTTATTGGGAGTAAAAGTGATACTTTGTTTGGCGAGCGTCGAAGTTTGAACAACGAGCGAAGTGAGTCGGATAATTGCTCGCGACGCACACAAAGACACTTTACTCCGAATGACACATATTTTTTCTTCAAACGTAGGTATTTATAGAAAAATATCTACTACTGATGTTACATTTTACGTACATTACGTTTGCGATTTCAATTGCACTGTAGCTATGGATACTTATTTGTTCACTTTTTGTTATAAACATTCAAGTGAAAATTTTCACGTTTTGACGCTTAATAAAAACTGTGCAATTTTATATCTTCCTTGTGTGCAATTATGTCGGAATTTGAAGTACAATGTATGCCCCCTGAAGTTGTTCAATTGGATGGAAATGTAACAGTGTGGAAGATATGTCCAGAACAATATAAACTTTTCTTATCAGTTTAATTCTAAGTATTCTTATGTTCATTACCGTCCCTGTAATTGTAATCTGTAAGTCTGCTATTCTTTAATATGTTATTTCCTCAAAAGTAAACTCGTTTATATTTCAATTCATAAGTTACTTATTTAAATTTGACAGCTATTGATGGTATTTAGTAACTTTATTCTTAGGTTACCTAGTGTGTTGTAGTGACATCCTATTCGTTGATTCTGTATAGTTTCTATGGATATTTATTTTATTTCTACGCCGGCGGTGAATCAAGTCACAAAAGATGCTACTTTTATGACGTTTGAAGAAAAATTATTTTCAATTAATTCTACATATTGTAGAGACCTCAGAACGTGCTTATTCATTGAAAACTCACCACCGAATTTTTTGACCAAAGACAATACCTTCCTTACCTAGGGGTGACGGAAGGTAAAAACAAGTTTCATAAGGCAATCTGTTAATCTATGAGGACGAGTGCGTTAACAGGCCTTATGAAACATGTTTTTTATACAATTTTGTATATTCAGGTAATCTTACAATAAGATTTTTTAAAAAATGTGACAATTAAAATTTCACTTAATACATCGTATCAAACAGTTTATAGTTCTTCTAAACAACGTGTTTGCAGTGCTTTTATGGAAGCATAAGAACACCGAATTGATAATGCAAAGCGTATACATATCGCGGGTTCTAGAAATTTTGATGAAGGGTAAATACGTAATAAGTTTTATGTAAAATGACGTGTATTCTATAAAAAAAAATGTGCGTTGTAAATAATTAAAAACATATTATCTGATGTATGTATGATGTGTGTAACAATTAATTAATAAAGTGGTGGTGGGGGTAATAATAAATAATGAAAGGAAAACGCGTGAATGAATGATGAATAATGATGACGTACGCCACTGCGAGATGAGAGGAGAGAGTCTCGTCTCATCTCATCGCATCGCATTGCGAGAGAGTGAGCGAGACAGAGCGATCAATGGCGCAATAAATAAAACAATCGGAACACGAGACGAGAGAAGTTTAGCGGTGTGAAACGGGCCGGGCCCCCTTGTCTCTTTGCCCCTCCGTGCCCCATCGGTCGCTCAAACAACTGTCGTGTACTAAACCGCTCTCGCTCGGTTCCACTATCCCGCGATATTACGCTACCATCACATAAAATGGACGCATCCTCTGAGTCAATACTCGCCGGCTCACAATCGTCGCGCGAGACCTCTCACAGCACAGCGAGCACAAGCCAAATGCTGATCAACGCACCTAAACACATACACAATCAACATACATATAGGGAACAAGAACAACGCAAATGAAATCATAACAGGCCAGGAGGAATGCTAGAAATCTACAGAAAACTGCAATGCATACTCCCACAGGGTCTACACATGAAGATATTAAAAATAAAGAATAAAAGTCTTGAGATGTAATTCTGTAACTCCCATCATATGTTGATGGGAACCTGGGAGATTACCTGAAAACAGGAACAAGCTCCACAGCTTGAGAATGCAATACCTCCCGTTTAATTTAATTTTATTAAATTAAATATAAATACCGGGTTTGATCCCGACCGACGCCAAATAATTCGAATTTTAAATGGCACAAAAATGACCCCTGTGGTGGTGGTGCACTCTCCACACCAGCAATACGTGCTCGTTACCGAAATCTGTGTACAAAGCAGATTGGCAGACCCAGCAATGGGTAATATGCCGTGATGATATATTTATTTATATACATACAGTAAAATTTTTGAAAGATGTCCTATCAAGCTTGTCTACGAATTGTATGAATTCAGATTTTTGCTCCGCCCATTCTGACAAATTCAGTAGTGTCGTTTGCTTGGTTTTTATGAGGGTACATAAGATACTACTGTTATTTTATTATTATAAAAATATATGTTACAATAACAGCATTCAAAATTCAAAAATAAGTCAACTGGTAAGTTTATTAGCAAATGTAAAACCAAATATGTGAAAAATAAGATACTGACACAATGTCTGTCAGTGATACTGACAGAAAATAACGTTATTTGTACGGCTATGAATCAAGGTAATGTATCTGAATTAATATCTAAACTTACGTTACAGCGAAAGTATTATTAACAACGAGCATCGTTTTAAAATGTCCTAACTTAAGTCGAAACAATATGAAAGTTTGAAAGACAAGCGTGTTATATCTATCCTTATCGCACACGCTTAAAGCCTTTGTAAAGGAGGAGGATAAATGTATGCCAATTTGTTAATTCGTTCATGATACAGAGGACCTTGATCGGACATCTTTCAAAATTTTTACTGTACCTATATTCATTGCTGGCGTGGAGATTGCACCACAGGGATCAATTTTGTTCCATTTCAAATTCTAAATTATTTGGCGTCGGTCGAAATCGAAAAAATTGAAAAATAGAAACATTGTCAAGAATACAAATAAAATAAATCAAATATTCATGCAGAATGTTAACAGAGTGTCTTATTTGCCAAATAATATCAGAATTTCGAAAATGCAAATGCAAGCAATATAAAGAAACTTCACTGAAAATTGAAAGTGCCTAAAGCTATAAGATGTACATGAGCGTAGGAAGAAAGGTTTTCATGGGGGTACATTTAGATCTACAGATTCTTCGATTTGTGGAGTTGAGGCTTTTACAAAATCTTATTAGTTATACTTTGTTTTATAATGTGTTTGTTGATATATTATGGGTTTGAGCCCATAAACAAAATACTCAATACTGGTACCTACGACAGACATTAATCCAGGACCATTCAGGTACTTGTTATCACTGTACGTCGCAAAATATATATCAAAAAATAAACAACTGCCCCCTTATAACGCCCTCCCACCGGTTTCTACGCCACTGAAGATGTAGAAAAGATTTTATCTGTATACTAATATAAGTATAAATAGAGCATAAAAATAGAGAATAAAACTGTTACAATGTTCTTTTAATAATCTATAATTGCAAGGACGCAATTTGTTGAATATTTCTGACGATAGAAACAATATTTACGAATGACTAACATAATGGAAATATTAACATTAAGGCACACATACACAGAGACATCATCGTGAAAATGTTAAAATCGACAAGTATTATATTCTCAAATTAATAAATAAATTGAAAACAAACCATGAAAAAACGTCTGTGGTTTCTTGGTTTTATGGTTTTAATTTGATTTTGATAACTGTACCAGGTATTTTTAGACTATTTTTAAAGGAAATTGTGTTTCTTAAAATGTGCTATGATTGATGTAACATGTCTCAAGTTAAGAATGACTGAAAACTATTTAACCATGATTAAAAGTTAAATGAAATAAATGAGTCAATTCTGAGAATATTTTTTTATTGACGCGAGGTACAAGGAAATTAAGACGTAATTAACATTCATATAAAATAAACGACTATGAAGCCTATACATACAGTAAATATTATGATAATATAAATTTCAAAGTATGGGCATCAAGTTATTATTATTTGTTGGTAAAACGAACCGTTTATCAACTTCTTTTCTTATTTGAAAATAAAGTACTAAGTTCTTCACTTTCCGGCACTTCTGTTTCATTACATTATCTCCTTAAATTTACTACACTAAACTACAACAGATTAAAAATACTGTCAACTTACTATTTTGTTATCTTATCATTGGTTTTGTCATAAGTAAAATATTTATGAGTGGCTATGGGAAATTACGCACACCCTGATATACAGTTAGAGTTATTCATATAAATATATCCTATTTATTTGCCGTTAAAATAAATACAAGTTCCAGGAACGCAACTCGCAAAACTGAGATTAAATGTAGATTAGGACAAGTTTATTATTAAATTATACCATTGTATTACAACACAGTAGATTGATATACATAATTATATAGCATGACAGTTAGTGAATAGGGTGGTACGATTTAAATTAAAACAGACAGAATAGAATCATGCATTTCTTAATAGGTTTTCTTCAAATTTCAGAGTGATGAAAGATTTTTTTTATCGGAGATAAATTTTGCCTATTGTATCTACTTTTGATTGCTTCCAAAATCGCTGGATGGTTTTCTTAATAATTTGAGTTTAAAGTTGAAGTTCATACGGAGCTACATTTGAAGATATAACTTTAGGAAACTATGGCATTCCGCGCAAGAATCAATGATGTGTGTAAATGGAAATTCCACAATGCAAAGTTCCGCTCATGGAAATTAAATTATATAATTTTATTTCCGCTTTTAACACTCGTTCAAAATCAAATTAACCGCTATATTCTTAATTACATCCTGAAGTTTACATATATTTAATCAAAATTTATTCAAAATTATGCATCCCTTTGTAGTGGTATAGTTTGCAAACTTGTATATGTCCCACATTTACACTTAAAACGTTTATCTATAGGAGTTTAAACTATTTTTAGTTCCACAAAAACTGCACATCTGTTGGTCCAATTTTACACATGGGTTGGGATGCAAATAAAATGTTCGAATGTTTGGAAAGAGGAGGAAAAAAGGATTTTGTTATTATTTTCATTCGAAATAAACTGTAATTTACAATTTAGTAATTTATTTTACAATAAAACCTTGAAGTATTTATTTGTTAAATATCGTTCGCTACATACACAGATGTGTCTGAATTAATATGATTTAAAATTTAAGTTAGAAAATGCATGAAAAAAACTTCCAACAATTAAAGAAATTTGTTCAGATTCGTCGTTTCTTAATTTTTCATCCATTATTATATTAAGGCCCATGATGATCGCATATGAAGATTTTAATGAATAAGTACGTTTAAGGTCCCTACAATTCGATTTTATTTTAACATTTGTACGATGATGTCTGTGTGTGTGTGTGTGTGTGTGTGTGTGTGTATGTTGAAAGGACGATTTCTCAAACACTATAAGACTTAATATATGTTTAACTACGTATTTCTCAATCGGACATTAATGGGAAGAGATGAACAGGTTTTGGTAACAATTAAACAACCGGAAGTAGCAAATTCTTAAAAAAAAATCTAAATATCATTTTTTTGAAAAAAATTGTTCTTGGCAATATTAGAGAAGATTAGATTTTCTATCTGATGCATTTAAATATTTTATTATATCTTTTATTGATTTAGAAATAAAAGAATATAATATATGAAATAACTTACATCACATTTTAATGGCACAAAATTGACCTCTGTTGCGCACTCTCCACGCCAGCAATGAGTGCCCGTGAGGTGACGCCTGGTAAGCGCCCGCACGGTACAAATATTCCATCATTACCGATATCTGTGTACGAAGCAGATTGGCACACCCAGCAATGGGTAATATGCCGTAATGAAATATTTATTTTATTTATTTATTTAAATAATCTGTTGTAATAAATCTCACAGCCCATATAATGCCATGGAAACCAATTGAAAAATTAAAATGTTTGTAAATGATTGATAAATATCAAAGTCTAAAATCCACAGACATTAGACATTACTAAAAACTTTTTCTGGGAAGTACAATATATAAGTATATTATTTCTTATTGTATTATTACTGAAGATTTTTTTCTGGGAAGTACATACATTATATTTTTTCTTATTGTATTAATAGTTAAATATTTAAAATTATAGGTAAATTATATATACCCTTCAGAAATACTGTCAATCCCGACAATGAATTGAAAACATCTCGAAAAATTAGAAGAGTAGGACAATTTTTTTTCATAGAATGAATTTAAATTTAAAAATCTGTAGCAAAAGATTCTAAATTTCCAGTAAAATTAGTTCACAAACTATGCAAATTGCACTTAACACTGAAATCTTCTTCTTTAGCTTTTCCCATTCGTTAGGGGTCGCTATTTTTTATTTTCTTCTTCCACTCATTTCTGTTTTGCGTATCGTTCTCTTTCAATTTATTTTCTCAAGTCTTTCGCAATACAGTCCATGTTATCTTTCATTCTTCTTTCAATATAGTCTTCATCTCTTCTCATGACATGTTCAAACCAATGTAATCGTCTCTCTTGTATCTTTCGTCACACACACACAGACATACGTACATACAGACATCATCGTAAAATGTTCTTATTCATTAGAAACTCACTATCGAATGTTTTGACCAAAGACAATACCTTCCGTATCTAAAGATGACGGAAGGTAAAAAACAAATCAATGAATCCGCCCTGTATTTCTATGCAGTTTTCTCATTTCTCATGTTTTCTTGTGTGATTATTCTGAATAACTGTATTGCATTCTATAAGTATGTAAAGATGAAGTGATTTGCAATCAATCTTTCACTGTACGACTTTGCCGTATTTCAAGAACTTGTGAAGTTTTATTATTTTCCCTGTATTCTATAATGATTATTCTATTCCCATTCCAATTGTCCTGCATATTCTGCTCATATACGATGTGAGTTGAATTGGTTCCCTCCTTGTGGTGTTTTTATTTTTAGCGATAAGTCATGTGGGGCGTGCGATACATGTCAGCTGCCTCTGCCTCTGCGTCTGCTAGACTCTGCTGCTGCTATAGCCATAGCCACATAGCCTCGTCCTCCCGTCCTCGGCCTGTTGTCGTTCGTTACATACATTCCATTCCATGCCCCGCATCGTCCTAACTCTTCATTGCTAAGATATCGATCGCGATCTGCTAACCCGCGATTGTTTATCGCCGTATTATATCAATTACAAACGTACCAAAAGGGTGGCAGATCATGTATCATCTACATATTATATTGGTGTTCTTTAAGTAAGCGTACAACGCTTTGATGGTACAACTAACCCCATAGATAGTAACTCTAGCAATAATTTTTGTTTTACATACTGGAACCCCTTAATACTGACAATTACGTCATACATAAGTAGTCCAAGATATTAAAAAAAAAATTGTTACACCTGACATAAGATTGATTGACTGTTTTGTAATACCGCGCCATAAAACATATGCATGTCTGCATATTCTTGAGTGGTGGAGGTGACTGGCATTATGAGAATATCAAACGAGATATCAAATAAACAGAATAATAATAATAATATTTTTTATTGACTGAAAAGCATTTGAATCCTGTGTATTATTGTAGTTGACACTGACATCTTCTTCTTCTTTAGCTTTTTCCATTCGTTAGGGGTCGCTATTTTTTATTTTCTCCTTCCACGCATTTATATTTTGTGTGTCGTCCTTATTCAGTTCCTTTTCTCTCAAGTCTTCCACAATACAGTCCTTCCATCTACTACTGTTTCTTCTACCTTCTGTAAGCTATTCATTCTTCTTTCAATATATTCTTCATCTTTTTCATGACATGTTCAAACCAATGTGATCGTCTCTCTTGTATCTAGAAACTTCCATCACTCGAGCCATTTCCCTTATCCTTTAAATCATTACCCTATTTTTCCGTGTCTTCCACCAATACCTATCTCAACATCCTCATCTCTGCCACATTCATTTACTTTTTATTGATACTGACAACTTTATAATTCTTTAACTCTATATTTATTGAATATGAAGAATAAAATGCAATCAAATTGTATAGAAAATTACATATTCTTTAAAATATAATAACATTAAATATCTATAAATGATATTTAACTATTTTATTTCAAGAAAAACTGTAAAAAGTTGCAAATGAGGGTACTTCCGGTGGACCAATTATAACCAAAATCTAATCATGTTTACATATGGATCTAAACTCAAGGAATACGAAAAAAATATAAATGACGCCATGGCCTATAGGGTCCGGGGTCCACTTTAACATAGGGCCCGCATGGCCCGGTTGCTATGAAACAATTTTTAATTTATCTACTTTAGTTTTTAAATTTTGATTTCTTATTATAGCAGGATATAAAGGATCTATTTCTTTCTAGCTTGATCAATACAATGTATTTCCTTGAAGAAATTTGATAATAGAATATTTTTTTAAAAATATTTTGGTATGAATAGCGTTATTTTCTGTCAGTGTCACTGACACTGTGTCATTTTCTTATTTTTCACATATTTGGTTTTACATTTATTAATAAAATTACCAGTTGACTTATTTTTGAATTTGGAATGCTTTTACTGTAACATATATTTTTGATAGAAATAAAATAACAGTAGTATCTCATGTACACTCATAAAAACTAAGTAAACGACACTACTAAATTTGATAGAATGAGCGTAGCTAAAATCTTACTTCATACAATTCGTAGATGACCTTGATCGGTCATCCTTAAAAAAATACTGTATCTATAATAATTGTTTCATTTGTATTTTCTCAATTTTGCATGGAATTGACATTGAGAATATGAGAAAGTCATGTCATACTAACTAAATAAAAGTGTGTCTTCTACAAAATTTACATAAATTAAATTGACATACATATTCTAAGCAGACGATATACAAAGTACATAGTATTATAAATAAATGTATGTAAAATTAACCTAGTTTAATAATAATCAGTTCATATTTTCAGTTCATTAATAGCTCATCGGTGGGAGCAAATATTGCCCCATCAAATTTTTCCTGACATGCAAGAACGAAATCAATATTTTATTATTCACTAGTGACCTAAAACAATGTGTAAGTACAACACTTTTAAACTACGTCATTGTAGAAGATAGGAAGGAGATTCCTAAAGACGAATTTGCAATCTGGGACAAATAGTGCAATTTAAGCAAGACGTTCGTTTCGACAAAGTTTAATTACATTTGCAATTACTTTTATGTACGTTGTAGTTTTTAGTTTCTTACAAAGCTGTTGTAGCGGTGGGATCCGGATCCGGAGAAATGAATGTTAAAGTATCCGGATCTCGGACCGAAATCTCAATACCGGTTTCGAATATCGGTCTTGGAAACGGATTTTAGTATCGGATCTTAAATTCGAATATGAGTATGTCGTATTAATATTACTTTATATGTGTAATAATACAAATTTGTATTTTCTTTTACATTTGCACAAACTACCTGGCTATTTTAAAGGGGTTTGCGGATATCCGCTTCAATATCCGAACATTGGATATCCGAGGAACCGGATATTTTGAAATCCGGGTACTCGGATCCAAGTTTTGTCGTATCCTTACAGAACTAATCTGTTTTTTAAACGCTTTAAACACATCTCCATGGTTACACAGTTCAGATCTCAAATATATGTAACTGACAGATATATGTCACTATCAACAAATTAATTTCAAATAATAATAGTAACGTTTTAAAAAGAAAATAGTAAATGGAACAATAATTATATGGAAACGAACTTAATACAGTTTCTAACATAAGTAAATATGTAGGAATATAGGTAAGATAATAAAAATATATATCATTACGGCATATTACCCATTGCTGGGTGAGCCAATCTGCTTTGTACACATGTCGGTAATAATGATATATTTGTACCGTGCGGGCGTTTACCAGGCGTCACTTCTCGCGAATCTGGGGAACCGGGTTCGATTCCGACGACGCCAAATATTTTAGTATTGCACAAAATTGACCCCTGTGGTGCATTCTCCACGCCAGCATTGAATATAGGTAAGTATATAAATAAATAAAATAAATATATTATCAACGATGATGACATATTTGTACCGTGCGGGCGTTTACCAGGTGTCACCTCACGAGGACTTATTGCTGGCGTGGAGAGTGCACCACAGGGGGTAATTTTGTGCCATTTAAAAGTCGAAATATTTGGCGTTGGTCGGGATCGAACCCGGTATTTGAATTTAATTTAATTTTAAGTATTTACATGCATAAAAAATAAATTAAGCAGGAGGTATTGTGTTGACCACATCAGATTTTTTATTATTTGTCTTGAAATATTATTTTGAATGCATTATTTGTTGCAAAGTGAGTTAAAATTCTGTGAGAGTGACTTAATTATTTTTTAATTCACTAGGAAATAAATAGTTGGTTATAGTTGTTGTTATGGAGTTAATAATGACAGTTTAAAACGTCAAAATTGAATAAAATTAATAATAAATGCTCGTATTAATAATTCACTTTGTATTTAAATAAAATATGTGTGTTTTATTATTGACGTTAATCTAATATACTGTCTGAATAAATAAATATTAAACAGATTTATATAAAAATATATTCTCTGAAATTTATCGCAATGTATAAAACAAACTGCAGTTTTTTAACACCTGTAGCCTGAAGCCCCGTGATTTAAATTAAATAAATAAACTGGGATTTATTTACTCGTTGGTAGTTGAACTCATTTTAATTAATTTTCTGGCGCCGAACAATCAAACGCATACATAAAAACGTTGTTATTGCACCCATTGTAATTAATTAACATAATTATTATTAATTGCAATATGAGATATGCACTGCATTACAATTATCCGGATTATTGCTATTAATTATTAATATTCACAATATATTTTATCAAGATATTTCCTGATTTTAAATGTTAACATGCATATGTGACGAGTGTTATTCTAGGAAATGCATTACACATTTATCAATGTTTCATACTGTAATAGAATAAAGTAATATGATGAAATATAGCATTTCAATTCGAAGAGAATTGACAGCCAAAAAATATTTTGAGTCATACTAGTTACCTTCCGTCACCTTTAGGTAAGGAAGGTATTGGTCTTTCATGATGAGTTTTTAGTGAATAAGCATGTTTTAGGGTCCCTATAATACGATTTTAGCATTTTTACGATGATGTCTGTATTTATGTATATATGTATATGTATGTATGTGTGTGACGAAAGTTTCGGATCGCATAACTTCAATACCACGATTCCAAAAATTACATTTTTTTCGTATTCCTCAAGTTAACATCCAGAAGAACAACTGATATAACAATTAAATTTGATTTATTGACATTTAATGTTATTATAACTTAAAGAATATATTATTCTCTATACGATTTGATTGCATTTTATACTTTATATTCAATAGATACAGAGTTAAAGAATTTTAAAGAAATTAAATTTTACAAATCAGCCAGCTATGCTAAACATGGAAACTACTAATATATTCATATTAATTCAAATTGACAGATGTCAGTATCAATAAAAAGTAAATTAATGTGGCAGAGATGAGGATGATGAAGTAGATGATGGGGAAGACACGGAAAGATAGGTAAGGAAATAATTCTAGTGTTACAAGTTTCTAGAAAGATACAAGAGAGATGATTACATTGGAAAATGTCATGAGGAGAAATGAAGAATATATTGGAAGAATGAATAGCTTAGTAATAGAAGGTTGAAGAAACAGAGGAAGATCAAAGATAAGATAGGACTGTATTGCGGAAGACTTGAGAGAAAAGGAACTGAATGAGAACGACACGTAAAACAGATATGAGTGGAAGAAGAAAATAAAAAATAGTGACCCCTAACGAATGGGGAAAGCTAAAGAAGAAGAAGATGTTAGTGTCAAGTGCAATGTGCATAGTTTGTTTATGAAATAATTTTACTGGAAATTTAGAATCTTTTGCAAGAAAATTTATGTATGGAATTTATACATAATACACAGGATTGACGGAAGGTATTCTGCTGGCCACAACAGTTTTTTTAATATGTGAAAATAAGTTTGTTTCGGACCTGCAAAAAACGTAATAAGTTTTGCGGTAAGTAAATTGAGGATGATATTGGAGATATCCAATAGTTCCATTACCAGTAGAGACCACTTAATACTTAAATAATTATAGTTATTACTGAAAGTAAACACTGTAAACCGTACATCGTAGAATCTACTAAAAATTGAATTTAAATTTTATAAATTACTTGAATTTTTCTTTTGACATATTAACGATTAATAATAATATATACATGTTCATGAACTTTTTCTTTTTTGATAAACAACACCGTCATACAATTTCATGTACTTTTACAAAACTGATTACCATGTTTCTTTACATACTCGTGATAATTCCATATCCATTAATTTCATATTAAAGGGTAGGTTGTACATACGTACGTATATGGGTGTAAACAAAAAGCAGACAATAAGTAGAACCAAATGAGGTCGAAACAAAACAGAAATCGATTTGGCACAGTGTGTTGTTATCATGAACCGCGGAAGTTGGAGTTGGTTCTAGCAGCTAAAACGGTCTCAGCATTGATTTTAAACTTGTACATTTTATTTACCTAAAATAAAAACCAAAACATCTCTTTGTTTCATACGTACAACTAATCGGGAACAAATGCGAACAACGCACAATACAAACGTTATAACGCAATAGATGCTAGTAGTAATAGAAAGATTTAAGTATCGTGAACGTAATTAGAATATAGATAAAATATGGTAACTACATATCAAGCATTCTTGAATACTATTAAAATATTAATAAAAAGATAAATATACATAATGTATGAATTAAGTAGGTACCTATTTACTCTGTTGTCAATATAATAAGAAATAGAGCAAAACAGTACGTAAATTGTATTTACACTTAAGTACCTAACAAAATAAGTACTAACCCCAACCCCAAGCTTGGTTGTTATACTTAAGCACATCCATAAAACAGGCGAAGTTGATTTTCAAATTATGTAATCAAAATACTTCTATTTGTACTTAAAGTGGTACGTAAATCCTTTTACTTAAATACATTATAGGTACTTAAGTACCTTCAAGATTAATAGTTTTTACCTCCGTCACCTATATGTAAGGAAAGTATTGTTTTTACACGTTAGAGTTCCTATAATACGGATTTACTGTTTTTACGATGATGTGTGTGTGTGTGTGTGTGTGTGTGTGTGTGAGAGAGAGAGAGAGAGAGAGAATGTATGTATGTGTCGCATAACTCCAATACAATTCCAAAAATTATAATTCTTTCATATTCCTCTTTCGGACATCCATATGAAGAGTGAACTAGATTTTGGTTATAATTGGTTAACCGGAAGTACCCTAATTGGAAGATTTTAACAGTTTTTATTAAAAAAGCAGTTAAATACCATTTATTGACATTTAACGTTATTATAATCTGGGGACCCGGGTTCGATCCCGACTGACGCCAAAAATTACATCGCATTTTAATGGCACAAAATTGACCCCTGTGGCGTACTCTCCACGCCAGCAATGAGTGCCCGTGAGGTGACGCCTGGTAAGCGCCCACACGGTACAAATATTCCATCATTACCGATATCTGCGATAAATCAGCCAGCTATGCTAACCATGGAAACTGCTAATATATTCCGATAATTCAAATTGACAGATGTCAGTATCAATGAAAAGAAAATGAACTTGGCAGAGATGAGGATGTTGAGATAGATGTTGGGGAATACACGGAAATACAGGAATTAAATGATACTTGAAATGACGCGAAGTTTCTAGAAATATACAAGAGAGACGATTACATTGATTTGAACATGAAGAATAAATAGGTGAGTAGTAGAAGATAGAAGAAACAGAGGAAGACTAAAGATAAGATGGAAGGACTGTATCGCGAAAGACTTGAGAGAAAATGAACTGAATGAGGACGTCACGCAAAACTGAAATGAGTGGAAAAAGAAAATGAAAAATAGCGAGCCTTAACGGGGAAAAGCTAAAGAAGAAGATGTCAGTGTCAAGTGAAATTTGCATAGTTTGTTTATTTTACAAGAAAATTTATGTATGGAATTTGTACATAATACACAGGATTGACCCAGGGTATTGTGCTGGCCACATCAGATTTTTAATACTTATATTAATATTTTATTCTTCTCCTATGCAAATATGTCGGTGTTATATTTGCTAAAACGATATGTTTAAAATAACAATAAAATTTAAATCATTTTGGAAAACAAACATTTATTCTACTATAACAGATCTTTAATTCAATGTTTTTCCATTTTATTTGATTATGTGCAGGGGTGAACTTGCCCTAACACACAACAATGAGGGGAGGATCAATTTACAACCGCAATTTGAATTTTCATTTCACACTTCTTTCTTTTTGTTTCTTTCGAGAAGAATAACAAAATACATATATCAAAATTTGATATTTATTATTTAAAAATTGAGATCTCAAATGTAATTAAAACAATTTAATTTCAAAGGGTATAAGTGTTATTTTTATGTTTTAAAGTTATTCAACAAAAACTCTTAAGTTTTTATTTTATGAATTCTTATCCTTTTAGTTGGCTTAAATACGTGTTCATGTTATTAAACACTTAAACGTTGGTGACGTTGAAGTCCAAAGTACGATGCAAAATTTTAATACTTGTCTTTATTTACCTATGTAAACCTTTGTTAATAAAATTAGTTATATGTTTGGTTTTACATTTCAAATACTTCTGGAATTTTATGACACTTGTATCAATAGTAACGTTTTCTTGTAAAAGTCTCATTATTTTTCATGCTAAATATCGCATATCCAGATTAAAATGATTAAACACGTTTTAAGGTCCCTACAATCCGATTTTAATATTTTTACGATGATGTCTGTGTGAGTGTGGATGTATGTGTTTGTGTGCGTGTGTATGTGTGTGAGGTTGTTGGAAGCACGATTTCTCAAAAACTATAATACTTAAATATGGGTTTAACTACGTATTTCCTAATCGGACATTACTGGGAAGAGCTGAAAAGGTTTTGGTAATTATTAGACAGCCGGAAGTAGCAGATTTTTAAAATAAATCTAAATATTATTTTTTGAAATTTTTTGTTCTTGTTAGTATTAAAGAAAAGTAAATTCTCTATCTGATACATATAAATATTTTATTATATCTTTTATAGATTAAGAGATAAAGGAATATAAGGTATATAATAATCTGGGCTATTGGCCCCAGTGGTGCACTCTCCACGCCAGTAATGAGTGCCCGTGAGGTAACGCCTGTTTACTGAAGATTTTTTATGGGAAGTACATACATTATATTTTTTCTTATTGTATTAATAGTTAAATATTTAAAATTATAGGTATATTACATATATACCCTTCAAAAAACAATGAATTGGAAACATTTCGAAAAATTAGAAGAGTAAGACGAAATTTCTTCATAGAACGAATTTAAAATTAAAAATCTAAATATAAAGAATAGATATAAGTAGAATTTTTGGTGTAGAGTGCTGGTATACAAGAAATGTTAAATACAATAGGGCGCGAGCAGTCATGTGACTTTGTTGGCCTTGAAATATAGTGATTTTCCAATTCCATGTGGTTTATTTTCCTCGACAAGTAAATTCCACACTCCTGGTGAAAAATTAACTACGTGAATTTAGAAAATCTTGAAATTTTTAATGACAAATTCTGACATTTGACATCTATGTACATAATTACTAAACAATGTCGCATGACTGCTCCCGCCCTAAACTTATGTATCCAAAAACGGAAGTGGCGAGAGGTATTGTGCTAGCCACAACGGATTTTATTTTGATAATTATAATCCCTTTAAATTTGCTTCAATTGATATTGACACCAATATACAACACTTTTTTATTAATCCTTCTTTATGGTATATTTGTTGACTATATGCTTGTTAACAAATTTATGAATATCTACAACGGCCTTAAAAGATTTAAAAGTAATAAATTTTCTATTAACAACTTATGTTCAACTATTATAAGAATTCAGATGCATATAATTTTCTATTATTCTTTCAATTGTAATATAAAATGATTTATTGAAATCTATAATATAAAACCATTGTATGAATATAAAATTATAAGGTAATGCATCATTATGCATATAACGTGCATTCAATAATGCAACTTCTATGCAATAAACCTACATACAGTTCTTAGAAACAATACAAAGTCCAATGAATAATTGCATAATCAAATAAATCGATTAAAAAACTTTTAATAAATACTAAATAAAATTTGTAATTTTAATCTCTCAGGTTGATATGTAAATAATATTAATTCCTTAATACGTTTATCTCAACCATAAAAATTTCTTCATCGCTTAAAAAATTATCTATCGACTCCAATGTTAATTATAACCAACAAGCAACAATTTATTAATTATTATCTTTATAAATATGTGTCTCATTCTGATCAATTTCTTGTCTATGACGACAAAGGAAATTTTATGACGTCATTAATGACAAAAGATGTTAAACAATCAATAAAATTATAACCGGAATGTAGGTTAAAGAGTACCCTATCGGAAAATTATACAACTAGAAACAAATGAAGGTGTGTTGATGTGTAGTAACACTTTTTGACGAAAGGCGGCACTAGTGAACTGTTTTCAGCGATTTTCACATGTTTTCAGTTCTCGTTGGATTTTACTTTATACAAATTCTACAGTGTTATATTTTAATGGACCCAGCAAATATCTCGCTTATTTATTAAGTTAGTAATTTCTTTCATATAACATTATTTATACAGCAACATGTAAGCTACTTGGTGACGGATGTACATTCATGATACCACTTCCGGTTTATTAGTAATTAATATCAACTCTGAAATTTGAAATGGAACATACTTTTTTTACAAATTTGGAAAGTACATCAAATTTGCTTTACAATCGTGTAAAATAATCCATATGTTACATTATTAAAAAGTAAAATGGCGGGCACTTTTTTATACACATAGTCGAAAAGAGAATAGTGAGCCATGACTGTGGCTTGAAATAAAACAATGAACTAAAACAATTTTTATTAAAAAAAATATTTCGTTTAATAATAATAGTTACAATTGTTTTATTAAATAAACGTATATATATTAATTAATTTACAATTATTTCTAAGTCAATCCTTATTTCTTTTACGGAATATAAAGTTATTTGACACAATATGATCATTCTGAGTAGAGCCAACGTATGGTACGTGTGCCTGAGTGTCTGGTCGCGAATTTGGGGACCCGGGTTCGATCCCGACCGACGCCAAAAATTACATCGAATTTTAATGGCACAAAATTAACCCCTGTGGTTCACTCTCCACGCCAGCTATGAATGCCCGTGAGGTGACTCCTGGTAAGCGCCCACACGGTACAAATATTCCATCATTACCGATATCTGTATACAAAGCAGATTGGCACACCCAGCAATGGGTAATATGCCGTGATGAAATATTTATTTATTTATTTATTTCAAATAATTTTTATTCCGTAAAAGGAATAACGATTGATTTGGAAATAATTGTAAATATCATTAATATATACATTACTTAATACTAAGTACTTTTTTTCTTCTTTAAAAATAAATAACATCCAATAATTTCCACAAGTTTCATTTTATAAGGTTTTATTCAGAACGATGACGTGATCATTTTCACTATATGAAGTAGCCAAAATGAATTTTTTTTATTGATTCGGATGTAGAATTTTTTGCATCCATTGAAACTTTTTGTCTAAAATAATTAGGGGAGCAATGCGCACGGACAAACTGATTTCCCTTGTTAAACGCCTGTATATGTTCTTTGTTATTAATATTTTATATCTCATAATAAATATGATAATACGTACTATTAAATTTTCAAATGTGGTATACTAAATAATATATTGTTTTGTTTTTATTATGTTACTATGACAATAATATACACCTCTTATTATTTATGATTTATATTACTTTTCGTATAACATGACATATATTATTATTTTATTACTATAAAATGTACATTTTTTGTTACAAAATACGTAATTTAAAAAGTACTTATAAGAAAGGTATAGGTATATACTGACAAAGTAATAACATATTAAATGTCTATTACATTAATATTTATATGATAAAGATATTGAAACAATAATACAATACATATTATTACGACTTTTTGACCCACTGTTAGATGTATTAATATGCTTCAAACTACAAGGTAATGACGATATAATTTTACCGTAACTGGCGTTTGCCTGACGTCATTTTATGGTCATTAAACACTGTTGTAGAGAGTGATTTAAAGTAGTTAATTTGTGACAATAATTTTTAATAATTGACTTCTATCGGGTGCGAACTTAAGTTGTTAGAACCACAATGAAATAAAATTAATTACTATATGCACAAAATATAAATATCTACAGAGTGTTATATTTTAATGGTCCCAGCAAATATCTCGCTTATTTATTAAGTTAGTAATTTCTTTCATATAACATGATTTATACAGCAACATGTAAGCTACTTGATGACGGATGTACATTCATGATACCACTTCCGGTTTATTAGTAATTAATATCAACTTTGAAATTTCAAATAGAACATACTATATTTTTTTACAAATTTGAAAAGTACATCAAATTTGCTTTAAAATCATGTAAAATAATCCATATGTTAATTAAAAAGTAAAATGGCGGGCACTTTTATATACACCTAGTCGAAAACAATTAACTAAAACAATTGTAACACGGTAAATGTCAACCTGTAAATACTCAGTAATAATTGTTCTAACCCTTATTATTAGCAAGTTTTATTATAGTACTTTATTAATTTATTATAAAATGAATTTATCTAACTCAGAAAAAGTTGATATGCTAGATGTGTATTTTTTTATGGGGTTACGTGAAAGATTTTCTTTATAAAGAACCAGTAAACACATTAAACAAAGTGAAGAGTAAAATTGAAGTGGCAAATAGAAAGGGCTACTTATTCTGTTTCAAAACGTTGTGAAAAATGTATTGAAGAGGCTGGGAGTCATTTTGAATATTGTTGTAAAATCATTTTGTTGTTAAGTGTTCCTTATTCTTATTTTCTGTATTATTATGACAAAAAAAAATATTTCGTTTAATAATAATACAATTGTTTTATTTCTTTGTTTTATTTCAAGCCACAGTCATGGCTCACTATTCTCTTTTCGACATCATCTTAAAAATAGTAAAATCGTATTGTAGGGACCCTAAAACGTGCTTATTCACGGAAGGCAAAAATCAGTACTTATGTCAACATCTGACATATGATTACAGTTTCTTCTGTTGTAGTTAAAGTATAGTATTTAACACATATAATACTATTGTTTTCCATATATTTTTGATAGATAAAATAATGCATAGAAAATCTTTACCATAACGGGTCAGTAAAATGATACTTTCCAGCCTTTATTTTGTACTGTTACTTATAGTTTACAATAATTAGAGTTTGTATTTACAGAACATCTTGCAGAATATGCAACAAAATAAGTAAATTATAACCACATTAACTTATTCACTTTCTTCCTCATTCTAATCATTTCTCCTTGCAACAATTCATTTCATTGTTATCAGCATTGTTCTTATCACAAGCTAACAACCTGTTAAGAATGCAATCAATATAGAAGTAACTATTGGCAACAATAATAAAAAAAACTATTTTCTATACGTTGTCATGACAAAAGTCGTACACGACATATTTATTAGAGGCTCATTATTTGAGTGATAGGCAGATAGCATATCATTCAGACAGCGCGCAGATATGGACAGACGAGCAGGTGTGATTGCATTTGTTTTTATTTAGTTTTTCATAGCTTACTTGATTGGGGTATAAAATTTTATTGAGAACAAGCTTTTAGGTTTATCTTTTTTATTGTTTATTTATTTTCCCGCTTATATTTTGTTTTGTAAGTGTAAAATTTTACTAAATAAATATTATCTGCAACAATCTTCAAGTTGTTTTTCTCTATAAATAGATAATATCATGACTGTTTAATAAAACTATCTTGCACATGTATTATTTATATCATTTTTTTAATGTTGTCGATTGTTACAGTGAATGTATAACAACAAAACCATCAACAATGGATGTAGAAAATGTTGTATTATTACAACAACTACTTGGACACACAAGTGACGTCACAACTTGTGATTTTACGTCAAATTTTACTTTAATCACTGGTTCAAGGTAAGAAAGCTATTTTATTTCTATTTTTAGACAAAGAAAATAAGTTATTATAGTACATTTTCACGGTTAATTGGCGTGTATGTTGTACAATTTATTATTTTAAATTAATATTAAAATTTTGAAAAGTATAGCTCTTAAAGAAAAATTGAAATAAATTTTATAAATATTAAATTATAATAATTAATTCATTTATTTTAAAAAAATCTGATGTGACCAACACAATACCTCCCGCCATTTTATGGTCGCGAATAATACCAAATTATCATAGTTTTACTTTCACCATTTCAAAACGGCAACCATCTATTCTCAAAATATGTATTAATAAAATTCCATACAAAATAAAACATAGCAAGCTATAAAAACAATTTTATTATAATTCTTCCGTGACCCCTATAGGGGCAAGACCCACGGATTGCGCACCTCTACTACGTTAGATGATTAATAAAATAATTTTCCATAGGGCCTATATGACACGGTTATAAATTATTATCAGATTTATGAATAAATTTGATGAGAAATAATTATGAACAGAATTATTTTTACACAAACGAAACATAAAGACGCTTGCTTTTATACGATTATAATTTTTAATAAATTATGATCATCATTTGTATTATAATAATTCTGTTCATAATTATTCGTTACAACATATATTAACAAATTTGAAAACAATTTATGACTGTGAGAAACATTGTTTCTAAGGACTTTATTAATAATATAATATATTTTTATACTATTGGATAGCATATATATTAACGGGGCCCAGAAATTTTTCGCATAGGAGCCTAAAATTTCTAGTTGTGTCATTAATTTTATACAAACTTTCTTTGTACATCTTATTTAGCTTTAAATTAATAATTATACAATCACTCACCACAAAACAATATCACTAAAGACATCTATTATCACTTTAATAATCACTTTATACACTTACAAAAAATCCATTTTTACAAGAAAATTCATCAGATGATGAATAAATCTCAAAACGATACTACTCCCGCCATCACTCGGAAAAACGCTGAACTACACTGACATTTCAACATTTTTATTAGGCAATATTAAGCCTTGAAACTTAGTATATACCTTTATTATAACTAAATACATAATCTGTAAATTTTTCAACCCTTAACAACCCTTAAAACCAGAGAAAATTGTTTAAAAAAATGCAAAGTTTTTAACATGCCTTACTACTCTAGACAATGTCTTTGGTACATTGCTAAAATGTGATTGGCTGATTTCACGAGAATTCAAAATAATTCTTGTTTTGATTGGTCAATTCAAACGGAGACACAAATACCAATAATGTCTATGCGTATAGACCGCACAAGTTATTTTTTCAGTCAATATTGAAAAAGAAGAAGAAGTTTTTCGTTTGTTAAGCATTATATTACATAAAAATCTTTGCAAATAATTAGTTTAATATATAATTAATCATTATATATATATATATATATATATATATATATATATATATATATATATATATATATATATGTATATATATACAACTTTTATTTGAAACATTTTTACCGAAAATAATTAGGGAAGCAGGAAATTAAGAAAGTATGATTTTACATATTAATGTCCTATGTTCCGGGGCCGCGGTCATCACCCTGTTTATGTTAAATAATTTATTCAGATGTCAAAATTTAGCAAAAATGTATATTTGTATAATAAATGTTTCCTTATCTAAATAATCTTATTGATCCGCGTTATCATTTATCAGTAAATAAAACATTATTTCACTTGTAAAAAAATGGATTAATTGAATATAAATGATATGAAAACATACTAAACGGTATCCAATAAGTTTAATGTCCATCATTTAATTTTACCGCAATCCGCTTCACATGGAAGTATTTCTGGTCATAAGTTCATTAACGAAAATATGAACAGGATAGTAAAATATTAAATATAGTGCTTTTACTGTTTTCAACATTTGATGTAATTATTTACTTATTGCTCATGTTACAAATACACAAAGGAATAGAAAAATGTGAGTGTCTTTTATTTTAATTTATAAAGTAAATGTAAACACACCCACAACACACGCATGAAAATATGTATACAAACAAATCACGCAACGTACGCATTGAAATATATTTTATTGTAATTGATTTGTAGTTGAAGAAGTGGGAGTTTTTTCTTATAAGGGCAATAAATGAAAAGATTTTCTATACAGGGTGTATCACGGAAAGTGGGCATTGCTCCCCTAATTATTTTAAACAAAAAGTTTCTAATAGATGTTGTAAAACAAAAATTTCTACAGCCGAATCAATAAAAAAAAATCATTTGGCTACTACATAATTGCAGAAATAAAATTTGAAAATTCACGGAATTACATTTTAATAGTATTAGCCATGGAATTAGAAACAAGAGACGAACAAAAGCGTAACGTTTATTACGTCAGTATCAGAATAATGATTGTCAAAATAAATACAAATAATTTGACGCTATATCCATATATGTATATTAAATATTATATGAAAATCAAAAGATCAATTCTAACTTAGAAAGAGATATCAATATTTAATATCTACATGTCATCGAATCTCTTAAGTCCACGTAAACCTATCATTTTAAAAGTCGATTGTCTTTTATTTCTTTATCAAATGTCATAACTTTGTTGTTGCATATTAATTACTGTTATGTGTGTGAGAAAATCAACACATTAGATATTAATAATAAACGAACCTAATTCAAACTTATATTTGTCCTTGGTGTTTCTTTGTTATTTATGCCATTAATTTAACATAAAATTGATTTTTATCTGTCGCTAAGAGAGGTATTGGATTCATGGTAAAAATCGCATATAAGATTTTAATGAATAAGAATGTTTTAAGGTCTCTACAATCCGATTTTAATATTTTTACGATGATGTCTGCGTGTGTGTGTGTGCGACGATTTCTCAAAAACTATGATACTTAATATATGTTTAATTACGTATTTTTCAATCGGACATTAATGGGAAGAGTTGAAAAGGTTTTGGTAACAATTGGACAACCGGAAGTAGCAGATTCTTAAAAATTCTAAATATTATTTTTTGAAAATGTTTGTTCTTACAAGTATTACATTTATTACATCTTTTATAGATTTAGAGGCAAAGAAATATAAGGTATATAATAATCTGTTGTAATAAATCTCACAGTCCAAATAATGTCATGGAAACCAATTGAAAATTTAAAATGTTTGTAACTGACAGATAAATGTCAGTGCCAAAAAGATATTACTGAATTACATACATTATATTATTTCTTGTTGTATTAATATTTAAATATTTAAAATTAAGACCTTCAGAAATACTGTCAATTCCGAAAATGAATTGGAAACATTTCGAAAAATAGAAGAGTAGGGCAAAAAAAATTCATAGAATGAATTTAAAATTAAAATATCTAAATATAAAGAATAGGTATAAGCAGAATTTTTGGTGTAGAGTGTAGGATACAAGAAATGTTAAATACAATACTTATGTAACTTTATATTATATATACATATATCTATTCATACAAAGAACATACGTGTTTTCATTATTATGTTTACTACAATAACAATTTATGTATCTATTGTAGTTTTTTTTTGTATCATTAATAATAAATGTACACATTCAAATACATATATAAGATACCCTTTCATATTTTTTTTTACATTTATGTTCATGTTTCATTGTACAGAATACAAAAATGAATCAATAACAATATTATTAAAATATTTTATAATGAATAATTTTAAATATTATATTTCCATCTCAAGTAACCTTTTATAACGAGAGTCGTTAAGATCTCTGACATGGTTTACATGTTAAGTAATTGTAATCATTTTCTTACTGTTAAAACGGTTTCGCGTAAAACGATATTAAATACGTACATATATAGTTTTTATTTTCACTTTCAATTTTAAAATTAGGGGTAATTTTTAATTTTATTAACAATTATAGCCTTCCACTTATTTTTCAATATAAAACAACACTTTTGATTTTTTTTTATTTCTGTTTAGTGACAAAACCATCAGACTATGGGACTGGCATCCAGGTGAAGGCTATTTAGAGCGTTCAGGGTCTCCCATAAAAGCTCATAAATATGGGGTTACATGTGTTCGGGTGTCCCCTCAAGGTGCTATGCTGGCTGCAGCGTCTGTAGACGGCACCACCACCTTATGGAGTTTGAGGAATTCTTTACCCACAAAATTGGGAACTTTAGTCCAAGTTAATGGAGACCCCATACGAGTACTGAGGTAGGTAAAATAATATTTTATTTATTTTATTTTTATATTTGTTTGAAGTTTCATAAATATAGATAATAAATAATGTATTATTTCTCGTTTATTAAATCTATATAATGATCAGTATGTAAAACAAGCTATTTATTTTTTTATGACAAAGTAATTTATTTATTCTAAGTAAATTGTTCCGGGGGTAAATTACAGATATGTACATATACTTATTGACATTTACAAAGTTTAATATGAATAGTCTATATGTATGTTAATATCATTATAATTATTGCTTCGGTACTTTCTTCTACAGACATTAAATATTTTTCCAATTTCAAGATTATGTCTGATTTTATTTATTTTGTTGGAAATGTATATAGCAGGACCTAAGATATCATTACAGGACGATTGTATATGTGTTTAGTATAATTTTTGGTAAATTTTTTAAATAAAAAATGTTTTATAAGTGTAGGTATTCTAGTTACAAAAATACATGATGAATTCAAAGTTTTATACTTATTTATATAAATCACAGTTAATCATTAAATTTTATTTCAAGATACTTTTTTTAAAACAAAACGTTTATATCTTATGTGTTTACCTCTCACTAAGAGAGGTATTGGATTCATGCTAAAAATCACATATCCAGATTTTAATGATTAAGCACGTTTTAAGGTCCCTAAAATCCGATTATAACATTTTTACAATATCTGTGCGTGTATATGTGTGTGTGTGTGTGTGTGTATGCGTGTGTGTGTGTGTGTGTGTGTGTGTGTGTGTGTGTGTGTGTGTGGAGTTGGAGGTACGATTTCTCAAATTCTATAAGACTAAAGACCTGTGTAACTACGGATTCCTCAATCTAACAGTAATGGGAAGACCTGAATAGATTCTGGTTATAATTGGACAAGCGGAAGTGGTAGTTTCTAAAAAAAATCTAAATATTATTTGTTGTTCGCTCATCCGGATCAACACGGCAAACAAATGTGCTTTGGCTGAATATTCCAATACACTAAAACAAACTTTTGATCTGGTATATTTCAAAATTTGGAGGCAAGCAGAATTACTCCAAAAGTATGTTTCTTGAAATGTTACACATCAGGGATGATTGCAATAACATCAATGCAAGAACTAATATTCAAGGACTTAACGGCGTATATTTTGGTGTATTGGAAAAATTCAAAAAGGAAAAGGCAAATATATTGCAGGCCAATCTGAGTTTCATTAATTTCCTTACATTTTATTTAAATTCCTACAACTTGCTACATTATTATTGGTGTACAGACGACCAATAGGAGTCTGTATCAATAATGTCACCAGAATCCTTACACAGGATATTTCCGGCTATTTTCTATATTGTTCGATTGTCGTTTTTTAGAGCAAATGGATGTGTGTATGCCCTTTGAATTTTTTGTACGATGTTTAATAAATTAACTGAATGTTTTGTACGAATGTATTTTGTGTACATGAATTGAAACAATTTGTAAGATCTTACTGTAAGTGTGATAATGTCCATGTTATTTTGTATGTATTACATTTTTGTTGTATAATTGTTGTAGACCCTGAAGAAGGTGCAAGGGTGCACCGAAACGTTGGTATAATAAGAATAAATGCTGTTTGACTGAACTTTCGAGTAATTGCTAACACCTAATAAATAATATTTGGGACACAATTTTTTTTTTTAGATTTGCGCCCGATAGTACAATCTTAGCTTCAGGAGGCGATAATGGAGCGATTTGCATTTGGGACTTAATTCATAGAAGTCTAATAAGGTAAGGATAACGATGATATTCTCGAGTGAAACCGAGTTGCAGATATTTAATGAGAGAATATAATGAAATTTTGTAACATATTGTGCTGCTAACCTAACTTTTGAAAGTTGAACAACATGAGATCATCGAAAAAAATATTTTATTCTATGTTTTTAGGAGCGTATTTCGTCATGAAGACACAATTCAAGCCCTAGCATTTACCCCCGATACGCAACTTTTATTAAGCGCTTGTTCTGCAGGGACATTGCAAGTCTGGCGCGTACAAAATCTCACAGATACGACTACAGATCAACCTATTATGTCTATTGGTAGCTTAGACAACGCGCACGACTTGGGAGTATTGTGTTTGGATATATCTAACATCATTAAATTGGACGGTGAGTATATTTATATTTAATTAAATAATAGCGAATTTAAATGCGTTACCGCGATTTTCGGCCTCGACCGGTTTCGGCATCAACTAAAAAAAAAATATAATACATTCATTTTTACCTCCCGCTACCCTTGGTAAGGGAGGTATAGGAATCGTGCTAAAAATCGCATATCGAGATTTTGGTAAATGATCACGTTTTAAGGTCCCTACACTCCAATTTTAACATTTTCACGATGATGTCTGTGTGATATGTGGATCCTCTAACTCAAATACTATCTTTCAGAAAATTTTGAAACCTTGTATTTCTACCTTATTCTAATATGGAAAGAAACTATTAGATTTTGATGTAAATCAGATAACCGGAAATGGCACTTTACTGGAAGCTCAAAATAATTTTTCTTCGAAAAATACCTTTAAATGTTATTTTTTCGAGATTTATGTTATATAAAAATTAAAGATTATTAAATTTTCTACAGGTTTGCAATAATACTTTTTCTTTATATTTTATGGGCAAAAGGCTCTCCTCCAAGTGCTTCCTTGAGAGGTCCAAACATGTGAAAATCGCATGGTGAAAGCTCAGGACTGTAGGGAATGCATTTCAGCCAATTTTTGGATTGTTAGGACTGCAGTGTGGGGTCCTGCATTGCCATGCAGGAGCAGGACGTCTCGGATGGGCTGACGGCGCCTTTTTGACCGATATGCAGCTCGTACCTGGTCAAGAAGATCACAGTAGTAGGCAGCGTTTATTGTGCGACGATCGTGAAGAAAATTAACGAGTAAAACTCCTTGAGAATCCCAAAACACAGTTGACATTACCTTCCTGGCTGACAAGCGAGTTTTGGCGTCTTCGATGACTCACATTTTCTACTTTTTCACGCCCTTCTTTGAACTCTGCACACCAGGCTTGCACTCGTGGCCATGAAAGTGTATTCTCCCAGAACTGTGCACGCAGTCGGTTCCGAATTTCGGCTGGTTTAACGCCTTCCTTCGTTAAAAACTTTATAATTATGAGTTGCGCAATCGACGGATAAACCTCTCTTTCGCTCATTGTGAGGACAGCTAACGAAAATGGTCGGGCGGTCAGCTGGGCCTTTAGTCATCTGGAGCGGATTCCCCCCTACCTTTTCCGATGCTTCGCCTACCTCCGACACACTTTCTAGGCCCTCAGAAGTAAAAGGCTCGTTTATATTTGAATGCCCCTCGTACATTAACATTTCTGCAGTAATAATATTTATGCATTCAAGATCGATGTTATATTTATTTTTTCGTTTTTAGAATCCAATCCCTTAATAAAAATCTACACTCTTGCATCGAGCGGAAATGACCATAATATAAAATTATGGCAAATAACATATCAAGTAACACCAAAGCATTTAGGTGAACTAGGAAACGTAACCATAGATCTTTCTTCAGAACTGGAAGGACATGAATCTGCCGTCACTTATGTTAGATATAGTTCCAATAGTGCCTTATTGGCATCCACAAGTTTGGATAAAACCATAAAACTGTGGAATTCAGATGGAGAATGCATGCAGACCGAAGATAGCCACACTAGATATGTAAATTGTATCGCTTTTTCAAAAGATACATCCTTGATGGCTTCAGGTATATATTCACACAAATTAACTTCACAATATTGATTTTTCTTTTCTACTAAGCAGGTTCAAATGATAAGTCAATTATTGTCTGGGACTTGAACGGTAATTTAAGTATAGATTCGGAATTGTTGAAACCACATATGCAGTTGGGACATATGTTTAGTTTAATCAGCGATGTCGTACAAGAAAATCAAGTGGTTACAAGTGCAGAAGCAGATGATAACGAAGTTAAATTGATTGAGATGGTTGATGATATTGCAGATGGCGCTATTAACTGTTGTGAGTTTTTTGGGAACCACATTTTAGCCACAGGTTCAGGGTAAGTTGAATTAAGACGAACTTAGAACAAAATTTTATGGAATCATTTGGCTGAATACCTGAATACATATTGGAACGTTTATTTATTTGGGTGAAGTGTAAAAATCCTTTTTCTGAAATATTCCACTTGATAACATCGAATACAAAGGATCGGATGACCCTAAGCAATTAAAGATTACGTCATCGCTCATTGCGGGGCGGCGTTCTGAAAATGTTCTACCAGTGGCGACAATTGCGTACTCTTAGAGCCAGTGACGCACGTTACAATGATCGGGTGTGATTTTAACCCTACGGATATACAAGGTGTATCATGGGAAGTGAAACATAGGCGTTTAACATGGGAAATCAGTTTTTCCGTGCGCATTGCGAAAAGTATAAAACTTAATAATTAGTAATGTTTGCACAAATAATTGTATTTATTAAAACTTCATTAGATATACACTGCTTTGTAGCTAATTTCAGAGTGATGTGTCAAATGTAAATAACTATGTATTACTTACAAAGTATTTCACTTGTAGTATATAGCAAATTTAAACTTAATAAACTTGTTGTTTTGTTACAATTTACAATAAATTTGTAGATTATGTGTTACCGACTTTCCGAGTACTCTATCTTGCCGACTTCCGCCGAGCAGAAATTGTTGCCAACATAGTGAACCAAATTCACAAAATTCATTATTTTAAAATTAAATTTCATTCATTGTTCCACCATTTTCTCTTATTATTATGAAACGAGAGAGTGTTTGAGAAACTATACTTTATTGTTATAAATTTAATTCTTTAAGAAATGCTATAGAAATAGAAGAGTATTTTTTCCAAAATTTCCCGGTAACTTATTTGGTGGAGACCCGCGAAACAACACATTTCAACGCATGAGTACAAAAAATGATTTCTTTTATGTATTTGTTTTACAGAGACAAGCTGGTGAAATTATTCAACGTTTTGGAAGATCCTCCGTCATTAGAAGAATCTGCATTTTCACCTTTCGAGGGCCATACATATCCAGTAAACAGTATACATTTTTCCAGTGACGGTATAAAATTAGTTTCATGTTCTCAAGACTGTTCTGCTATTATATGGCACACACAAGTAATTTATGGTTATATTTCTATAAATAATTTTGTAATTAAATATTTTTAGACGGGCGAACAATTGGCCCAAATTCCAGAACATGATTTGAGCATAAGAGTGTGTAGATTTTCCAATAAAAATAATATGTTAATAACGGCTGGAGATGACGAAAAAGCTACCATTTGGAACACGGAATCTATGGATATTATATCGTATGTAGTTTCACTTTTTTTGATTTTTTTATTAGAAAATATTACTGAAAATACCGGACATATTTATTCTCGCTATTGTGACACTTGCCACTTCCGTTGCAACTTAGTTCCGACGTGCTGCTCCAATTATGACAAAGATATTTTGCGACGTATGTCTTGCGGTGTTAGGGGAACTTGTTGGTTAGGTTAGATTGCTGTCTAGTTAGCACGTATTTTTACTTATTTATTTTATTTTAAAGATAATCCATAATATGTATATTTTTTTACTTACGAGAAAGATAGAATAAATGCCTAAGAAACAAATAGAAACAAGGTTATGTCCACGGCGTCAGTATCACCATCTACTGTCACTTTGACATGTCAGGTCACTGTAAAACAACGATACTAGCAACATTTGCGGCTTTAAGTATGTAAGCGTGACGTCACAGAGAAGAGGTTTTTTTGAAATATTTACATAATAAATGGCGAATTTTATTACAGTATATATCTTATTATGAGTCATTATCTCTTACAGAATCTTAGAAGGCCACTCAGACTCAATAACATCTGCAAGTTTCGCCCCAGATGACCTGATAGTTGCAACAGTTTGTAACAACGGAGACTTCCGGCTTTGGGCAACAAATGAGGACCTCGTGGGAAGTTGGTGGTACATACAAGATGACGCACATGATCTAGGAGTCCAATGTTGTGATTTTTCCCAAAATTTGGAGCCTATACCAAATATGAGTAGTGTAGACAATTTAAATTATCTATTAGCTACTTGTGGCAATGATAGTCTCGTGAAATTATGGAAAATTACTATTCCGAAAGTAAGAAAAATATAATTTATTTTAAATTTTATTCCTCATTGTTAGTTACAGATTGAATCTACCCCGCGTTACGAACATATCAACGTCAAATTATGGCGCACCCTGATGGGCCATGGTGGGAATGTTATGTGCGTAAAATTCTCTCCAAATACTGGCGAAATTGTCTGTTCTACTGCAACAGATCGCCAAGCCAGACTATGGTCTGTCTACAGCTCTGAATGTCTTCATGTCTTAGAACACAATTCAATGACAATTTCTTGTTCTTTTTCGGAAAATATGAGCATGTTAGCTGTTGGATGTTTGGATAAAACTCTTTGGTTGTGGAATCTACCGCAAAAGTTGATATTACAAACCATTGTGGCGAATAAAATCAGATGTAGGCATAAACCGTTAATTGATTGGAGAACTGAGGATTTGAATAAATGGGTACATGAATTAGGAATGGAAGAAATAGCGGAAAAACTAATGGAGACAAGTATAGATGGACACACTGTTATGACGCTCGCGGAAGACGAAGTTTGTGAAGCCCTGGAATTAGGTAAGTAAGGAGATTTATGTGAGCAATGCCATCTATTGATCCCGTGGCGAACAATGTAGACATACTCAAGAGTTGCCTGCCTGCTTCAAGTCACATATTATAGACCAAATATAACTAGACAAAACATTCCTTATCCCTCCTAACTAGAGAGACAACTAGAGATAGAGATATATTTAGTCTCGTTCGAGCATTTCTCACTAGATACCATCCAGTGTTAAAGTCAAACTTTAAGCGCCAATACGATGAAAAATAGGTTTATCGTTATAAAAATAATTCAACGTAAAATATTTATTACGTATGTATTATAAATGCAAAATACAAAATTATTGACTTTACCGAACAATAAATATGAACGAAAACAAACTAACCTTACAACCGACAAATCAGTTCTTCTTATAAACTTGCACTAAATTTCTTTTTCTTTCACATAGTATTCTAAATAGTCGAAAACCCTTTTCAGACTTCTTGAAACAAGAAAGCATTTTTAAATACATTTTATAAGTGACGAGATCCACTAGCAGTTCCCCATTTGGCTCCAAATATTGAAAAAAATTGCTACACGATATTTTAACACCTTTGTAGGATTATATACTTGATCAAGACCCTTTGAACAATCACGGAACACAATTATTAAATTTAATTTTAGATATTTATTTTAAAATTAGAGTACACCACGAAACGTAAGTTGTTGTAACAATGTAACAAGAATAATAAGTTTTTGTTACTCCGATATCTTATTTACTAAGTTAGATAGGTACTGAATTAAACGACTTAAATATGTCGGATTATAATTCGTTTGTTGGTTTTGATCATAATTTAGTAGTTATATTTTTTATTTCCAAAGAATATAAATAAAATAAAGAAAAATGCCGGAAGTTAGAAATCATGGCGGATGATTCTAAAACTTGGGCGGCAGTGTTACCAACACCAACCATGAATTTCATTTGACGCTTTCTGAAATTAAATTGACTATTCTGAATTACATTTGACGCTTTCTGAAATAAAAATGACAATTTCTTTAATACAAATGGAAAAGGTGTAGTCATAATACAGATTCCAAAACATTTTATTTAAAAAAAAAATACCTTTGGCCCTTCTACGCTTCCGTACAAGTGGATTGATATGATTGTATGGCGAAGGAAGAATGCATTCGGAAAATGATTTTATGTATGCATGATGATTATATAAGTAAATATTTGAAAAATCAAGGATATGCAATGTGTTTTTGTTTTCTTAGAAGGAGAAACAGCTGAAGAATTTACCCTACAACTAAAATGGCTGAAACAAGACGATCTACAACCAAATGTTCCCGAAAATTATACCGGAATCCCAGAAGAATTCCTATGTCCGATAACTCATGAACTAATGCGAACTCCAGTAAAATGTAGCGATGGTTTTATTTATGAAAAACAAGCAATAACAGAATGGTTCCTTTCTGGTAAATTCACCAGCCCAATGACCAACGAAGTTTTATTAAACACAGATTATGAAATAAATCAAGACATGAGAAATGAAATTCATAAGTTTTTGTATAATAAAGAATAATATTGTTTGTAAGTGCCTAATAGGTGTAGATTTGTGGGTTTAACATATCAGGTTTGACTCGAATAGTGCATTATTTACATGTGATACAAGTTTCATTTTAAAGCAGGGCATCGAATCCGCCAAAAACTGGGTTCGTTTTTGAGAGATGGGTTCGGGTGCGGTTCTGGTTCAAACAAAATTTGCGGTTTTGTTCCGGGTTCAGGTTCGGTACGACCTAATGGAAATTGAATTAATGTTTTTTATTTGAAATCATCACTAAAGTGCACAAAAGTCATTAAAAGTTCAGAAATCGGCACTAAAGTAATTCATTATAGGACGATTTCATGAATTGTAGTGTTGCCAACCTTATAATAATTATTGTACATATAAATGACAAAAAATATGTGCAAGAAGAATGAATTAAATAATTCCGATGAATAAATTTGAGTTAACACGCATAATTTTGAGTATTCATTACTATAACTTCAATGTCCGGAGATTTGCAACACTGAACATTCGTTTGCTTGACTGACAGCAATTGACAATGTCGTCATAACCTATAAAAATAAATATATCTTTCATATTCACAAAATTTCGATTTCAAATAAAACTTATTATGCACCTCAGCACTGAAGTTACTTTTTATCACACATATGGTTTATTTTCCTCGCCCTTACGGCCTCGGCAATTAAGTTCCACATTCGTGATAAAAAATAAAACTTCAGTGCCTTGATATATAAATAGCTCTGAGCGGTATGTGCTGACAGTAGATTATTTATAAAATAGTTTGCATTGGTCCATATATATTTGACGCTAGATGGTGTTAATATTATTCAAGTTGTTTTCTTGGTATAATTTTGAAAATAACCGGTTCGGTTCCGAGAAAAATATATGAGTTCGCTAAAATATTACGATTTGGTTCCGGTTTTATTTTGATGCCCTGTTTTAAAGTTTATATAAAATGTTTAATACATTTACCCACTGTGATAAACAATCAAGGGAAATATTCACTTCCTACCAAAAAAAGTTCATGAATCAGTACGAAAAAAGGAAACTTTTCAATTTTAGATTTTAATATGATGTGTTTATTGTAATCACATATGTTGTACTATTAAACACAATAAAATATAATACAAATATTAAATGAATTAACTTTATTATCTTACTCTTATCTATACAATATTTTATTTCAAACATTAAAACACACTGATAACATTTAGGTTATGTACACTAAACACACGTGTACAGATAAAATGAGATTGAGGTTAGATGTAACACCCCACGTGGTAATAAATGAAATAATTGTTCCCGTAAAAATAAAGTCCAATAGTTACTCAAATGTTTTATTATAAAAACAATAATGACAAAGTAAAGTATCTATTATCAAAAAATAAAATTTAACATTAAAATTTAAATGTTACTTGCTAATTGCTTTTAATTTTCTTATTTTTATTTTTAGGTTTTTTAGTTTTAGGGGAATTGTCATGAGCTACTTTAGCTCTTTTAGGATTGTTAGCCTGCCCAATTTCTCTTTCCAATATTTCTACTTTTCGTTTTAAAGCGGCAAGAATACCTCTTTTTCGCTCCATACTTTTATCTTTGTTTGTATTTTTTTGTGGAACACTCACATTGATTTTTCGGCCATCCAGTTGAGAACCATTCTTTTCCAAACCTAACTTCATTGAAGCTTCATCTGCGAAATTTATGAATGCAGATCCTCGTGGTTTGTTATTAGTTGGATTCTTCATTATTCTGATAGATAAAATACTGGTGTCGTTAAAATGTGCGCGAAGATTTGCTTCTGTTGTCTGGTAATTGAGCCCCCCTAAGAACACGCTGTATTTTCTGTCGACTGCGCTTGCTCCGTTGGGCTGGTTTGATGGTTTCTGAACGATAGGTTTTTGTTCCTGTTCTTCATCGTCGTCCTCTGCTTCATCATCGGAATCGTCTTGGTCCTCATCAGAATCTGCGTTGTTTCCATTTTGAACTTGTTCATCTTCGGATTCATCTTCGATTTCGTCCTCGTCCTCCTCCTCCTCCTCTTCCGGTTCTATCTTCGCTGGCTTAGGTGTGTTCTGCCTTCCGTTGAATTGCTTCTTTTGTGGAGTTTTCTGGTTCTTTTGTATGGCTGGTGATTTATTTCCCTTGGGAGAAGGATTTGTTTTTTGAACTTTGTTGGGGGTCATGCTGACATTCGCTAAAGATTTCCTTTTCGGAGTTTTCGGTGATTTCTTTTCCATTTTGCTGTAAATGATTGTTTAATTGTTAATAATTAATCGTAATGTATTAATGGAGTGATTTACATACCTTTTGTTTGTAATGTTATTACAATTTCACAATAATCGATCAACACGTGTTACAACGAACAACGCACGTTTTCAAGTGAACGAGGAGGTAAATGCGTTCTAGAAAATACCGCATCCGCTAACATCAACAGTGCTACCAATATTACAAATCGTGAAATTTGTATGTATTCTTGAAAAACAATTTCAAATAATTCTCAGTATATTTAATTTTTTAATTTAATATTTTATATTGGTTTAAAGGAACGTATCACATAAGTATAAATAATGAAATTTAAACTTTAATATTTATTCTGTAAATTGATACAAGAACCAGTTATTTGTGGTCCTTTAAGTTTATGTTCCGGTATATTTTGTCTCGCGCGCGTTATTTGATTTCATAAAATAAATTTTTCATAGACAATAATCCATTAACATGATGATAATTTGTTGTTGCTAGTGCAATACCTCTCGCTAATTCTATTTTATTTTATATAAATAATGTATACATTTTTTCTTGCAGTTTCTGATTATATCACTTAATTTAAGTAAAATTGTATCACAAACTTAATATACGAACTACTCTTGATTTTTGTCTCTAAATTACAAAATATAATTTCTAGCTAGTTGTAAAAAATGGATATTATTTTATAGTATTTTATGTATCTAGGACGAAAAGTGAATCTTTAAGGTATGAGCAAGTTGTTTACGACCGAGGCAGTAATTACTTTTGAGTACCTTAAAAACATTTTTCGTCTGAAGTACATACATAATTTTGCAATACGGGTTTCTAGTTATTAAATTATTAAAAGAAACATACAGCAATTTGTAGCAGTATGAATTTTGTATTTTCTCTTTGAAGGTTTGGATTACTTCCGCTTCAGGTCGCATTCCAAACTTCCTTTTCACAAAATAAAATGTCACTTTTAACACATAATTAACTATTTACAATATTAAAATATATTGCACACTTTTGCTTGAACCAAAACCGTAAACGAACCCACTTTTCAAAAAGCAAATTAACCTGAATGTGAACCGAACCCAATTTTTGGCGAGCAGTATAGAATTTCTTGTAATATAATAAATAAAGGTTATAAGAATTAAAGTTTAATTACATAAAATTTATTTTAATTTAAAATAAAAAATATACAAAGAAAATTTCTTATTTATCATTTTTTCTTAGCAAATGTTTTCTTTGTTTCTTAACAAAATTGATTTGTGTCGACTCTCATTTTCCAGATTTTTTTTATTCATGCTTAATTGCCTCGTTCGAGGTTTGAACTGTTTTTTTTTATCATTCGTCTTTTTATCTTCAATTGGTTTAACGGGTTCTACAATAATAGTTTTGCCGTTGATTTCCGTACCATTTTTTGCAATAGCGTTCTTGTAGGATAGAATATCTTCAAAATAAACTGTACCATTCAAGTTTTTTTTATATTTAAACAATTTGGAACTACGAATTTTACAGTTCGAAAAAAAATCTTCTACTTTGATATTTTTTGGGAAACGTTTTACAAAAACGTTGCAATCGTTTCTATATACATTTATTCTATAGCCATCATGCTCTGTTCGATGTTTTTTTAAAGCTTTTTGGATGGAATCTTCGTTTCCCAAATGAAGAAAGGCTGAATTATTATAAGGATACATTCTATGCGTTATGATTTTACAATCTGAAAAAATATTTTCTATTTTTGAAGTGGGATTTAGATTTCGTACAAAAATATTGTGAGTTAGATTTTCTTCTTTTTTAGATTTTCTTGGTAGTACAGTAATTGTGACCCCGTTAATTACTGTTCCATTTTTTTGTAATGCTTTATTATAATTTTCTTCCTCATCAAAATTAACGAATGCAGAGCTGGCAGGTTTATCAATTTTATCATTTTTAAGCATGGTATAATATGTATATTTGCAATCTTTGAATAAATTTGGTATCTGGATATCTGTTCCTTGAAAACCAGTCACATAGACAGTGTATTTGCAACGGTTAAGATGTGTTATTGTAGATTTGGATAATTCTTTCTTTTCATTATCGTTTTGGTCTTCACTAATTTCTTCATTGGAATCTGATTCTTGTTCGCTATCAGCATCTTCGAAGTCTTGTAAGATACTTTCTTCATCTGAATCATTTTCACTGTCGTTTTGGTCTTCATAATCTGATTCTTCTTCATTAGCATCTTCGAAGTCTTGTGAATCAGATTCCTCGTTCATATCAATTTCTTCATCTGAATAATTTCGCTCAACTTCAATATTTTCTTCATCGGAATCTGATTCTTCTTCGTCATCGTTAGCATCGTCGAAGTCTTCTGAGATATTTTCATCAGAATCTTCGTTTATATCAATGTCTTCATCTGAATAATTTTGCTCAACTTCCTCCTCTTCATTATCGTTTTGGTCTTCGTCGGAATTTGATTCTTCTTCGTTAGAAACATAATACTTTCTCGTAAGATCTTCCACCTTCCATCCTCCCTCATATTCACTTTCCGAGGAGGAAAAACATTCCTCCTCCTCTTCTGCAGGAATCTGCTTATTCCTTTTCGGGGGTGTTTTCTGTTTTTTCGTAAATGTTTTCGGAGATTTTTTATTAACTACACCGTTTGTTTTACGTAGTTTGTTTGGAGTCTCGCTTTTATTTATTGATTTACGTTTAACTGCATTTTTTACTCCCATTCTAAATCACAATAGTATGTTAATATAAATATTAATTGTTTTAAATTGTTACTTACTTTGTTTTTTATATATTACAATAACTATAAGTTCATTTATAAGTATTGTTGACAGCTTCGATCGTTCAAATCCACGTGCACACGTGCTTCTTAGAAAGAAATAGTAGGAAAGAAAATATAACTAAGGACCCGGGAATTATAAATATTTTTAATAATTTATTAAAAAAATATATCCATTTTTAATTATATATCAACATATTTGATTGGTTGTTAAAATTAATCAGTGTGGCCAAAATATGATAAATATCGAATTTAGGTTACAAATCTCCCAAACCATAACATTTTAGCGAACCCAGAACCGAACTTTATATATTTGTCAATTGAATCCAAGTTGGAACAGAACCGGATATTAAAATTTGAGTTCAGGGTAGAGCTCCAGTTCATTTTCAGTTCGAAATGTAAAGGTAATAGTAAAACTTACAACCAATCATCGACGACTTCTGTGTTAATTGTTCTTGAAAAATGTGTTCCTGTCTTCTTGCGTTACATACCGGCACGCATTTTAAATTATTTCTATATAAAGATTGTTATTCAAAACACATTAATTCAATTTTAATTGCGTCGAACCAGAACATGGAACAAAACCACAAATTTTATTAATGCTTGAACCAAAACTGCATACGAACCCACTTTTCAAAAAACAAATTAACATGAACCGAACCCAATTTAAACAACTGAAAAGTAAGGAAAATATTGGATATACAGTAGTATTCGCTTGTAACGAACTACTATATCTACCATCAGTGTCATCAAAAATGGTCCGTTATAGCCGAGGTTCGTAATAACAGAACAAGTTATAAATTTGTCATTATTTATTGAATATTTAAGTAAAAACAATATTAATAATATAGTTTATTGAAGTACATGTAGATAAGATAGAATACATTGCACACGGAAAACATTGAACTTATTATGCCGTTAAAAATGGTTCGTTTTAAGTGAAAACCACAGTATTTAGATAAAAAAAAACTATAAAATTGATTAAATCAATAGACAATCGTAAAACGTGTTTATTCATTGAGATCTTATTAAGCAATTTATAGCATGATTCCTAAACATACCTCTCACAATATTTGGAAAAAAGATTCTATGTGATCAAATTTTCTTAGATATTTGAATGTGCGGGGACCTATGTGAACGCGGGGAGACAGAACTCTGAAAAATCGACGTCTGAACCGAGCTTACCAATAAATTAATTTTCCACAAGTCTAGGAAATAATGTCTGCATGAATTATAATTATATCTTGGTGAACTAAGAAATTAAAAAATATTTCATACCAACCATGTCCTGCGGCCAATTAAATAAAATTTATTTCCATTTATAATAAATATACAAAGAAAATATGAATTCCTTATTCATTATTTTTAGCAATTGTGTTGTTTGTGTTCTTCGTAACAAATGTTTTTGTATTCTTCTTGAATGGTGTATTCATATTTTTCTTGAATGGTGTATTTGTATTCTTATTTAAAAATTGTTTGTTTCGCATCAGTGCCTTTTTCTTGTAATTTTCCGCTGATGTTACAAAAGGCTGTACATAAATGATTTTATCTTCTAAATTTGTACCACTTTTTGCAAGAGCATTCTTGTAGGATGCAATATCTGAAAGATGAACAACTCCTGAATAGGTTTCGCCAGTATTTTTATCGACGTGCAATTTGTAACTATAAATTTTACAGTTTGAAAAAAATTCGTCTGGTTTGAAACTGTTTGTTAAACCTTTTACAAAAACAGTACAATCCGTCCTTTGAACAGTTATTTTACTACCATCATGCTCTGTTTGATCTTTTTCTAAGGCTTTTTGGATGGAATCTTCGTCTTCAATATCAAGAAAAGCTATATTTCTTTGATAAAAAATTTTACTTCTTAAAATTTTACAATCTGAGAAAATATTTTTTATTTTTGAAGGGCGTTTTAGATTTCTCACGTGAATATTGTAAACATGAAAATCATCGTCCTTACTTCGTTTCGGCTCCACAGTAATTGTAACCCCGTTAATTTCTGTTTCATTTTTTGCTAATGCTTTCTTGTAATTTTCTTCATTATCAAAATCAAAGAATGCAGAGCCGATAATTTCTCCATTAAACTCATTTTTAAACAACTTGTACCATGTGTAATTGCAATCTTTGAAAACATCTTGAATTCGGAAATTTGACCATGGAAAACCATCCACGTAGACAGTGAATTTGTTTTTGTTAGAATGAATTTGTTTTTTGGGACTTGGTTCTTCCTTTTCTTTTACAAAACCATTACAATCTTTCCTTTGAACAATTATTGTACAGCCATCATGCTCTGTTTGATTTTTTTCTAATGCTTTTTGGATGGAATCTTCGTCTTCCAAATATAGCAAAGCTGATTTTGTACGAGGTAAAATTTTACGTGCAACAATTTTACAATTTGAGAAAATTCTTTCTATTTTTGAAATGCGATTTAGGTTTCCCACAAAAATATTGTAAGTTTCTTGCTTATTTCGTTTCGGCACCACATTAATTGTAACCCCTTTGATTACTGTTCCATTTTTTTCTAATGCTTTCTTATAATTTTCTTCCACGTCAAAATTAACGAATGCATAGCCGGTCAATTTTCCAAGCTTTTTAAGCATCGTGTAATATGTGTAATTGCAATCTTTGAATATATCTGGAATTTGGAAATCTGTCCCTCGAAGACCACTCACGTAAGCAGTGAATTTGTTTCGGTCAAGGTGCATTTGTTTTTTGGGACTTGGTTGTTTTATAACTTCATCTGAATCATTTTGTTCATCTTCGGTTTTATTTTCGTCTTCATCGGAATCTGATTCTTGTTCGTCAACACTAGCAATTTTGGAGTCTTCCAAGTTTTCTTCATCAAAATCTTCGTTCAAATTAACTTCCATCTGTTCTTCATCTTCAGGAATGTTTTTAATATTTTTCTGAGTTTTTTTCGCAGATTTTTTTATCTTTTTAGATATCGGAATCTTCGCAGGTGTTTTGGGAGATTTATTTGGAGTTTTTTGATTAACAGCACCGGCTGAATCTTCGGAGTCTTCAAAGTCATTTTCTTCACCAGAAAAAGATTCCTCGTTTATATTAACGTCCACCTTCCATTTTCCCTCATATGTATTTTCAGGAATCTTCTTATTCTTTTTCGGAGATTTATTTGCATTTATCTTTTTGGGCGTCTGTCGCTTCTTTGCAGATGTGCTGGGAGATTTATTTGGAGTTTTTTGATTGACTGCACCGTCTATTTTACGTAGTTTTTTTGATATCCCGCTATTATTTATTGATTTACGTTTCACTCCCATTCTAAAACATAATAGTATGTTAACATAAAATAGTAATTGTTTTGCAGTGTTACTTACTTTGTTTTATTTTAAGTTATATTTAAATATAAGTTTACTTGAGCTTATAAGTATTGACTATTACAGCACGTTTTATAAATCCCACATGCGTAAAGGAAGACAATGTAGTCGGCAGCAGTGTTGCCAGGTTTAAAAATAATAAATCACTAGATTTTACTCCAAAAAGTCCCCTAATCTAGTAACTTTTTGGAGTAAAATCTAGTGCTTTATTATTTTTAAACCTGGCTTCAATGCTGCCGACCGACTACATCGTCTTCCTTAACGCACGTGGAATTGGTAAAACGTGCTGCAATAGTCAATACTTATAAGTTCAAGTAAACTTATATTTAATTGTAACTTAAAATAAAACAATGTGAGTAACACTGCAAAACAATTACTATTTTATGTTAACATACTATTATGTTTTAGAATGGGAGTGAAACGTAAATCAATAAATAATAGCGGGATATCAAAAAAACTACGTAAAATAGACGGTGTATTCAATCAAAAAACTCTAAATAAATCTCCCAACACATCGGCAAAGAAACGACAGACGCCCAAAAAGATAAATGCAAATAAATCTCCAAAAAAGAATAAGAAGATTCCTGAAAATACATATGAGGGAAATTGGAAGGTGGAGGTTAGTATAAACGAGGAATCTTTTTCTGGTGACTTTGAAGACTCCGAAGATTCAATCGGTGCTGTTAATCAAAAAACTCCAATTAAATCTCCCAAAAAACCTGCGAAGATTCCGACACCTAAAAGGATAAAAAAATCTGCGAAAACATCTCAGAAAAAGAACAAGAACATTCTTGAAGAAGATGAAGAACAGATGGAAGTTAATTTAAACGAAGATTCTGATGAAGAAAACGTTGAAGACTCCGAAGATTCAGCCAGTGCTGTAAATAAAAAAACTCCAAATAAATCTCCCAAAACACCTGTGAAGATTCAGACACCTAAAAGGATAAAAAAATCTGCGAAAACATCTCAGAAAAAGAACATTCTTGAAGAAGATGAAGAACAGATGGAAGTTAATTTTAACGAAGATTCTGATGAAGAAAACGTTGAAGACTCCGAATATTCAGCCAGTGCTGTATATCAAAAAACTCCAAATAAATCTCCCAAAACACCTGCGAAGATTCCGACACCTAAAAAGATAAAAAAATCTGAGAAAAAGAATATTCCTGAAGAAGATGAAGAACAGATGCAAGTTAATTTGAACGAAGATTCTGATGAAGGAAACTTGGAAGACTCCATAATTGCTAGTGTTGACGAACAAGAAGCAGATTCCGATGAAGACGAAAATGAAAACGAAGATGAACAAAATGATTCAGATGAAGTTATAAAACAACCAAGTCCCAAAAAACAAATGGACTTTGACCGAAACAAATTCACTGTTTTCGTGAGTGGTCTTCGAGGGACAGATTTACAAATTCCAGATATATTCAAAGATTGCAGGTACACGTATTACAGAATGTTTAAAAACCAGCTTGGAAATTTGACCGGCGCTGCATTCGTGAATTTTGACGAGGAAGAAAATTACAAGAAAGCATTAGAAAAAAATGGAACAATAATCAAAGGGGTTACAATTCATGTGGTGCCGAAACGAAATTACAATATTTTTGTAGGAAATCTAAATCCCCTTTCAAAAATAGAAAGAATTTTCCCAAATTGTAAAATTGCAATGCATAAAACTTTGCCTCCTACAAAATCATTTTTGCTTTGTATGGAAGACGAAGATTCCATCCAAAAAGCATTAGAAAAAAATCAAACAGAGCATGATGGCTGTACAATAATTGTTCAAAGGGAAGATTGTAGTGGTTTTGTAAAAGAAAAGGAAGAAGATGAACAACCAAGTCCCAAAAAACAAATGCCCTATAACGAAAACATATTCACTGTCTACGTGGATGGTCTTCAAGAGCCAGATTTCCGAATTTCAGATATATTCAAAGATTGCAATTATAGACGTTGCAAGTTATTTAAAAATGAGCGTGATGGAAAAATTATCGGCAGTGCATTCGTTGATTTTGATGATGAAGAAAATTACAAGAAAGCATTAGCAAAAAATGAAACAGAAATTAACGGGGTTACAATTACTGTGGAGCCGGAACTAACTAAGGAAGATGCAAATCATATTTTCAATATTTACGTGGGACATCTAAATCGCAATTTAAAAATAGAAAATATTTTCCCAGATTGTAAAATCGTACGAAGAAAAATGTATCGTTTTAGTAACTCAGCTTTACTTGAGTTTGAAGACGAAGATTCCATCCAAAAAGCCTTAGAAAAAGATCAAACAGAGCATGAAGGCACTAAAATAATTGTTAAAAGGATGGATTGTAGTGTTTTTGTAAATGGTATAACAAACAGTTTCAAACCAGACGAATTTTTTTCAAACTGTAAAATTCGAGATTACAAATTGCGCAAGAATGTAAATACTGGCGAAATCGATAGAGCAGTTGTTGAGTTTGTAGATATTCCATCCTACAAGAATGCTCTTGCAATAAGTGGTACAAAATTAGGAGATAAAATCATTTATGTACAGTCTTTTGTAACAATAGCGGAAAAAAAACTGACAAAACAGAAACCATTTTTTAATAAGAATGCACATAAACCATTCAACAAGTATACAAATACACCATTCAACAACCATACAAATACACCATTGAATAAGTATACAAATAGACCATTCAACAAATATACAAATACACCATTCAAGAATAATACATATACACCATTCAGGAAGAATATGAATACACCATTCAAGAATAATACATATACACCATTCAGGAAGAATATGAATACACCATTCAAGAGGAATACTGAAACATTTGTTTCGAAGAACACAAACAGCACAATTGCTAAAAATAATGAATAAGGAATTCATATTTTCTTTGTATTTTTATTATAAATGGAAATAAATTTAATTAAACTTGAGTTTCTAAATCTCTGATAATCATGTTTACCACTCGCAGAGCCCTATTACCGCCTAAGGCCACGGCCTGGGGCCCACAGAACATGGTTGCTATGAAATAATTTTTAATTTCTTAGTTCACCAAGATATAATTATAATTCATGCAGACATTATGTCCTAGACTTGTGGAAAATTAATTTATTGATAAGCTCGGTTCAGACGTCGATTTTTCAGAATTCTATCCCCCGCGTTCACGTAGGCCCCGCATATTCAAATATCTAAGAAAAATTGATAATATAGATCTTTTTTACAAATATTGAGAGCGGTAAGTTTAGGAATCATGCTATAAATTGCTTAATAAGATCTCAAAGTATAAACACGTTTTCATATTTCCCTGTTTAGCTCCCATCACTCATTTAATGCCTCCCTGTTAATCCTGAGACATCCATTACCCCCCTGGATATATCTAGCGCCCAGAAGGGGGCGATTTCGCCTACTTGAGAATCACTGTTTTTACCAGAGAATCGAACCAAAACCGGAACCAAATCATAACATTTTAGCGAACCGAACCTCAAATATATTTTTCAATTGAACCCGAGTCGGAACCGAACCAAGTGTTAAAATTCGGGTTCAGGGTTCAGCTCTGGTTTAGATTCATTTTGAGTTCGAAACATACGCGTAATCGTAATGCAGCTGATAATCGACGCTTGTGTTGTCTGTTTGTGAAAATTGTGTTCGCGTTCTTGTCTTGCGTAAATTCTGGCTCGCATTTTAAATTATTTCTATATAAAGATTGTTATTCCAAAAACATTCATTCAGTTTTCATTAGGTCGAACCAAACCTGAACCCGGAACAAAACCACAAATTTTATTAATGTTTGAACCAGAACCGAACCCATCTCAAAAATTAAATTAACCGGAACCGAACCCAGTTTTTGGCGGGTTCGATGCCCTGGTTTTTACTATCTACTTTTGCCCATTTGGGCATCGGAATATAAGGGAAACAATAAATCAAATAAAGATAACCCGTTTATTAAAAGTTCTAATATATAAATACAAACATATATTTATTAACTAGTTCAAATGATAAAAAAATCAGTGTTTGACTTGCTTTTTCTTCCGCGTTTTTCCTTGTGTTTTATTTACAACACCAGCTCCATTTTCTGCCTTGTCACTCGCAACAGGTTTCTTCTCAATATTTTTCTGAACAAATTCATGAATTTCATCTTGATTTAATATTTCACCACGTGCTTCTTTTACTTTAATTAGTCCTTTAATTTTCCTAATGATGGCTTGCTTCTGGCGCTTGTTCAAGTTCTTTGCTAATTCTGCTGGTATTAAATCTACCCTTTTTTCCGTTTTATTTTGAGTCTGTTGATTTGAAACAGTCTTTTCGATTTTTGCTTTCAGAGCTTTCTTGTTCTTCTTATGTGCTTTCTTGGTATTTTTCTTTTGTGTTTCTATTTCTGGTGTTTTATTGTCATTTTCTATTTCAATATTGGACGATTGTTTAGTTTTCTTAGCTTTCTGTTTTTTATTTTTCTTTGCAACTTGTTTTTGCACGTGCTCTGGTTTGGTCTCTTCTTCAACTTTTGCTTTTTTGGGAGAATCTGTATTTTGTGCAGTCTTGGTTTGTGCTTTACGCTTTCCCATTTCAACCACGTGTTTCCTAAAATTCAATTCACAAGTATGAATACTATTTAGATATAATATTAATTATTTATTTGTATAGAGCACGCGATATTGGCGCAAACTATAATAACTTGGTTTTATTATACATCAAAATGGATACTATTGTATACATACCTTACTAACTGAAGAGATAATATCAAAATGAGTTAATAATTGTTTTATCAGTAAGTTATTTACAATACCGAGTATTAAGAACAGGTTAATCATCAAGCAAGCAGCGCATGGAGTAGTAAAGTGATTCTATGAACTGCGCATGCCGTAGATAATTTTATTTTTAAAATACCTCCCGCAGATCATATAAAAAAATGATAAGAGTAGTATTTAGAGCACCGTTTATCAACCGAGGGGTCGCGATCAGATGTACGGAAACAAACAGTAAATTATTTTCAAGTGATAATAGACGATTTCTGTATTTAGTTTTAATGCCATAGTCAAAAGAAGAAGTGGCAAATGGAAACAACGTTTTCAAAGCATTCGTATTCAGTTAGCTAATCCTTGAGTTAAAAATTCTAGTTGTAAATTAATTTATGTCAAAAATTCAAATACTTGATATCAAGAATTTAATTAAGGATATTAAGAATTGAATTCGGGACATGTAAAATTTACTATTTGATGTCGAAAATTCAGTACCATTTTAAAATGTCTAAAATTTACTTTATGTATGTATATTTAATATCCTTTATTCTTTTCTGGGTATCTGAAATTCAATTTTTAAATAAAATAAATATATCATCACGGCATATTACCCATTGCTGGGTGTACCAATCTGCTTTGTATACAGATAACGGTAATGACATATTTGTACCGTCCGGGCGTTTACCAGGCATCACCTTACGGGCACTCATTGCTGGTGTTGAGAGTGCACCACAGGGGTCAATTTTGTGCTATTCAAATTCGCAGTAATATGTGGCGTCGGTCGGGATTAAACCCGGGTCCCCAGATTCGCGACCAGCCATTCAGCACAATTTTAAGACGTCAAAAATTTAATTTTGATATCTATAAATGGATATTAATACCCTTTATTCAATTATGAGTATCTGAAATTGAATTTTTGACATCCTAAATTATTTAATTAAATTATGGAATTAAAATTCTTGTATTTGTTGATGTCGAAAATTCAGTAAATGTATATTTAATATCCTTTAATCAATTCTGGATATCTGAAATTAAATTTTTCACATTCTAAATTATTTACGGATATCTGAAATTAATTTTAGATGTCCTGCATTTTTTAAAGATGTCCATAATTCCATTTTTGATCTTCTAATAGTTAAGAATATCTGAAATTATTTTTTTGACGTCTTTAAATAATTGAAGATGTCTTTAAAAGCAGCGTTTCATAGCTATCATTTAGAAAATATTCCTCTGATTGAATTTTCAATTCGTGGAAATACGATGAACAATAGGATGTTTTGAGTTTATATTTTTGTCAATTGTTGAATTTTTTTAGGGGGTCGCGACACTTAAAAGGTTGAGAATCGATATTTTAGAGGATATATGAAGAAGACATTATTCTGTTTTTGTTACATTTATTGGTGTAATAATATTTTTAAATATGTAATTGTATAAAAATTAATATAATTTAAGGTTTAAAATAAAAATATAACATACATTTTTTTTATTTTTTTTATTGCATGAAAGCAACCTTTACAAGCTTAACCTAATACCAGATGAAAATATGTTTATCATTTTAAATTGAATAAAAATGACAAATATATTTTCAGATTGGTAAATTACATTACGTTGGGATAAGCGTTAAGCTGCCTCCTTGCTTATACAGAAATTTATACTTTCGTAACACGAAGCAAACAAGCTTTGTTAACCAAATGTTACCAAAATGTAAACATTATTTTAAATGCTTTTACAGATACATCGCTACAGTGTCTGTAGAGAGAAGATTTATATAAAGTAGGTCCATAAAAATGAGACTGTAAAATATAGATCGAAAATATTGAGTAGAGTATGATACATGCAGGAAAACTATTTTTGAAAATAAGATATTGATCCCTAAACCCAATAAACTCAAGATACTTCATATTACTAAAATATTATCATCGACCATTTGCGTAGTCAAAAACTTTGCCAATTTTCATTGAAAAATATTGTCAGTCCGACGATTCAGTATAAAAAGATGATTTCTGTTTTCAAATGATGAATTAAATTAAATGGCAATGATAAAACTGTGGATTCATTCTACTGGCCCTACATCGACATATTCAAACACATGGTCTCCAACCGGCGAGCGGTGGCAGATCGGTAACTGAAGAGGAATTGGGTTTATGGCCCAAGGATCAGATCCTCCAATATCCAAACCCAACCGTAGATTAGTCGGGGTGTTACCAAACACGAAGTGATCTTCAGATAAGGGCAGCAGATCTTTCAACAACATCCAAACAGATTCATCAGCAACCACATGCACCTTCGGAACTGGAAATCCGTTGAAGGTGCTCGCCACGGGCAAGGTGTACGCGCCCATGTCTTCAAATACCAACCAATCGCCGAGTTTCAAGTCAGGAAGTAAGATATTCTCAGCTACTTGGTCCAGTCCGTCGCAAGTCGGTCCCCAGACACTACTTGATGTCATTTTGCTACCAGCGCAATCTTTCAGAGGAATAGGATGAACTTGTTGATGGTCATAAAGAATGCAGTTGAAGCTACCATAAACTCCATCATTGATGTAATACATGTTGTGTGAATTAATTTTACCAGTTGATGGATCTTTCAACTCAATGCGACGCACAGAATGGATGTTTGTAGCCAAAGTATACGCAGAAGCAACATAAAACCTTCCAGGTTCAGCAATAACATGAACCTGAGGATCAGGGAAGTAATCATTCAACGCGCAGTTAACAACCTCTGCAATCTTTTCGATGGAAGTTCCTCTCAGACCAGGAAAACCGCCGCCAATATCCAGCAGTGAGAAGTTAAACCCTAGTGAAGCAGCGTAGTCGAAGACTTTGCGCGCGTATTCAATGGCAGTACGGAAGATTGGAGGGTTGCTGCATCCAGACCCAACATGGAAGCTCACACCAACAACGTTCAAGCCTAATTCGCGGGCAGCCTGTAATAGTTTTGGTGCCTCTCGCTGATGATCGCAGCCGAATTTCATTCCAAGTTGACATTGTGCATTGGGATCGTCGCAACGAATTCTAATCACTAATCTGAAATGACAAATTTGGTTAATTAGATAAGTGATGTTGCATGGCGAGGGGACTATGAAATGATATGTTTATTGATGATGAAAGGCAACGAAAATGAATTGTCCTTGAGGGCCTGCAGACATTAAACTTATACATAATCTTAAAAAACGCGACGTATTTTATTTATAAGCCGATAAAAGTAACAAAATTGTCATTTTAGATAAATCAAAATATTTTAATAGAATGATCAATTAATTAAGAGAATCAGAGAATATAAAAAACAACCTTAAAAATTGTCTAAATTTAATTACGAAAAATATAAATTTTAAACTTAGCGGCGACTTCGATGAATTTACGGAAATATTGAAAGCGCTGCCAATGAAAAATCGAAGACAAGGTATGAAAGAACATATAGAATATTTAAAGAGTGGTATCTCTCCAAAAAGTCACCGAATAGCTTCTGGTGTGGATATTCTATGTTGAAATTAACAATGTGCGTTCATCACAATATAGACGTAACGAAATTCAAGCAACTTATATCATTTCTAAAGAGGAAAAATTATGGTTACCCTCCAAAAGAACAAAAGAATTGACAGATTCCTTAGTTGTGCCCCCGACGATAAATATCTTCTGTGGGAATTGTTAAAATTTTACAATCAAAAAATAAAATACCGCGAAGTTTTGTAGTAACAAGTAATGAAGTTCGCAATAATTGGTTAGAAATTATAAAAAAATATGCTACGACCCAAGGATACTAAAGAACGTAGATTTTTTTATGCGATATAGTAATGGAAAATGTTTGAATTTACGTTTAAAATTATACAGGTCATAGTTTTCGCAGAACTTTTGCTACATTGTTAGCGAATGATCAGATGTCCTTCCACTGAAAAGGAGGGTGGAAGTCTTCCACAGTTGCGGAAGGATATGTTGGAGATTCTATAAGCAACAAAGTGGACACGGCCAATAAGATTTCATATGGAATTGTTGAAAATCTTATTCAAGACAAAGAATTTAGTAATAGTAATACAGTAAATATTCCGATTATTGTTAATCCACCTTTAATTAACGTTCAAAATTGTTCAAATTGTACCATTAATGTTTCTATAAATAAATAAGTTTTTATTTACTTTTATATATTTGTTCTGTAGTTAGGGGCTAGAGTATTTGACCATGTGCGGTAAGTCGACTTTACTGTCCTTAGTTACGATTTGTTTATATTCAATTCAATGTGTTTCTATCGTTAATGGATAAATTATTTTCCATTACTGTCGACTTTTTACCTCCCGCTACCATTGGTAAATTTTAAGGTCCCTACAATCCAATTTTAACATTCTCACGATGATGTATGTGTGTGTGTTGAATCCTCTTTAAGTCTTTACGCTCTAACTCAAATACTATCGTTCAGAAAATTTTGAAACCTTATATTTCTACCTTATATATATTACCCATTGCTGGGTGAGCCAATCTGCTTTGTACACAGATGTCGGTAACGATGATGACATACTTGTACCGTGTAGGCGTTTACCAGGTGTCACCTCACGGGCACTTATTGCTGGTGTGGAGAGTGCTCCACAGGGTTAATTTTTGTGCCATTTAAAATTTGAAATATTTGGCGTCGGTCGGGATCGAACCCGGTATTTAAATTTAATTTTAAGTATATGAATAAAAATTATTGTGTTGGTTGTTTATTGATGATGAAAGGCAACGAAAATGAATTGTCCTTGATGTGCAGACATTTGGAAGAAGGTTCAATTGAAACACAAGAATGAAGAAGAATGGTTGCGACAGAACTTACTTGGCAGTAGGAAAAATACTCTTGACTTTATGAAGTTCAGATTCGTTATCAAAAGTCATCGTCTCAATCCCCACAGTTGCAGCGTGTCGAATATGAGACATAGGCTTGGCCGGATTAGCGAAGATAACCTTAGCGGGATCGACTCCCAACTGCAGCACTTTGTTGATCTCTCCCTTGGACGCGCAATCGAAACTGCTTCCCAATGCAGCTAAGACTTCAAGCACCGTTAGGCTGTCGTTGCATTTTACAGCGTAGTGTGGTTCCACTCTAGGCATCGCATGTTTCCATAGTTTGTGCTTCTGTACGATTTCTCCGATGTCCAAGACGTAGAAGGCTTCTTCTTGGACGCCGGAGTTGGCTATGTCGCGGACGACAGACCACACGTTGGTGTGGTTGTCCAGAACGTGGACGCGTTCATCAAGATTTGTGATTTTCATGGTGATGTGTTATTGTTTTGGAATAATTAAGAGAAGAAGGAAGTAGTAGCGATGAAATCAATAAAGACAGTTAAACGTAGTGCTGTATTAAGCAAACTGCAAACGGAAACACTCAATTAGACACAATACAATACAAAACACATTCAAAAACTATTGTTTAGATATACACACTTTACTTTTTTATTATTTATTTACGCCTTTGGTACAATTACAAGTGCAAACGGCAAAAAGCAAATTGCGAATTTCTCCGTGAAACAAACAATGTAATAAAAATTACAAAGTTACGTCTAGTTCACCAGTTTACAACTTCTGAGTCAAGTCCAATGGAGCCATCGTCAGAAGTCGGCCAGCCCAACAAGTAACCACAGACGCGTTTCGCACTATTTGGTGCTTATCAGTGTGGTGCAACTTGTGGCCTCTGTCCGGTCCACAATGAGTGGACTCCTGGAGCAGAAACAACGATACATTGTGCTGGCGGCGATCATATAATCATCTACGATGGTAAAAAGCCTGTAGAGGTATGTTAGCACTCACAGAGCCATCTACCGAGAGATACTTTCACTAAAGTCAACTGCAAAAAGCAAATTGCGAATTTCTCCGTGAAACAAACAATGTAATAAAAATAAATTTTGATTTTTTTTATTTATTGTTATTTTTTAGCATAATCCACAATGTTATATAAGTTTACTCGGTTACCAAAGGAGTAAATTTAAAAATATGGCGCCATAAGACATTATTTGGTAAAACTGTTTTCTCATGTTCACTTGTTACGGATTCTCGTACTCATAATATACATGTGTTTTTTATTTTTTTTAATGTTTTTTAAACTAGGCTCAGGGGCTCACAAATCATGATATTTGGCATTATAGTAGCGCTTCTGGTTGAACCGGAAATGACATTTAGACATTTTATTGAAGAAAAAAACAAACAAAACATATTAACCTGCTAAGCCATGATATCAAGAAGGCTATGGAAACAGCTGAGATAATATTGACTAATATTTAAGTTAATTGTTTATCACAGCCTACGTTTTTGTAATTTATTTCTTCAATAAAAATTCACTTCTAGCATATTATTGTATTTCTAATTTTACATAACTATCAATAGATGTCCTATTTGAAATATGAAAGTTAATATAAGTTCCGGTCAAACCGGAAGCGCTACCATCATCCCAAATACCATATTTGTGAGACCGTAAGCCTAAGTTTATAAATATACCAAGAAAATTAGAAAATAATTATAAATAAGTTATGTTGAGTGGCCCATTTTTCCGTGTCATCCTGTATATTTAAACAATTGTTTTAATTTTAAGTGGTCATTAAATTCCGGTCCCTTAAAACGCTGAAAGTATGAAGCGTCATAATGTTTATACATCGTCCTGTTCATTTCTTGTTTCGTCTACTTTCATAATCACTATTTAAAAAGTACACTCCGCAGTACAAATTAAAAAATACTAATACTTCAACCTACTCCAATTCAATAAATAATTTTCATGTACATTTTGTACTCCGGAGTGTACTTTTTAAATTGTGAGCCGCCAAGTTCATCTGCGCCAACTTCATGGTTAAGATTTGAAGGTTATGAACTGAACAAGAAATAAACAGGACGATGGTGTTCCCAGAAACATTTATATTTAACAAGTTCTTTTTTTATAGTATTTATTTTTTTGTAAAATATTCTAATCCTAAATTTTCTTTTTCAATTGTATATTTTTTCTACAATCAGTTAAATGACGCACTTCCGTTTTAAGAGGCGGCAACATAATTTTTTAACAACCACCCAAATGGGTAAGAATATAGAAAAATACTTACGAGGCAGCTCTTGCTCAGTATAATACAACGTGTGACTGTGAGGTAAAGAGCAAAAGTTTAGTGAGAGCTCCTAGTGTAGTTTTAGCACCAAGGGGGCTCTGCGTTTAAGTACAATTTCCAGTTGAATGCTAGAACTGACCCGTTTGTAGATGGGGCTACACCGTATAGAGCACAACCCTATAAAAATCATTATATTAATCACAATGTAACATAAATCCTTCAAGGATCATTAATTTTCAACTTTGCAATGACCTTTTGTTATTAGTATATATTTACACGAAAATGTTATCATATTTTCGAAAATGAATAAAACATACATGAAACATGCTTAAAAAATTTAAATAATTATATGTACTATACTTGTTATTACGGTTACTCATTTTATGCGGAATAAACGTCATCATATATTTGAAAACATGAATACAATAATATTTCTTATAATTTTATACTACGTTCTTTTGAGAAATACAAATATTTACAACAATGATAACGCGGAAAAAATGATAAATGTACCTGAGGTTGAGTGTAGAACTGGGATTTATTTTCTGGATGAATTTTCACACTAGTCAAGAACAAGAGCACAAGAAACACTCTGACTGCAACCAGCCGGTCGTTTTTAATACTGTGTTAAGCAGAATTAAAAACGGAAAGATAGAAGGAATCGTTGGAAAACGAAGCAAAAGAGCCAATTTTGCTGCTACCAAAGACCGGCTGGCTGGTGCTGGCGACAGGCGCAAAGGGGCGCCAACGCTAGGCGTTGATGGAAAGGAGAGAAGAGTTGTATAATACTGAACTTCTCAACACACAGGCCACGCTTTTATACTCAGCCTTATCACAAGTCCTCTCCACTTACACTGATTATTAATTGAACTATTATAGTATTATCATTCATCTAGACTTTGGGTAACCTTTTTTCTTGTGGTGGACTATAAAAGTTATCTAATAACATCCGACATCTTTCATATGTTAATAAGTTATCGAAGCGTGACGTAAATTCGGGATTTTTAGGTTAGGGTAATTATGCGCAATACTTAAAATGATTCTTAAGATTGTCTCAATGATAAATTTGTAATTGGACCGACCACGAAAGACATTATGACCTTAGATATAATTTTTAAACGTAATTAGCATGTCATTGAACTTGCAGCATCTTTATATCAACGAATTGACTATAAATTTATAAATATTTGGCTTTAAAATCATTGTTTAATGTGTGTACATATTTATTTACAAATCTTGTCGGGAAATTTTTATTTTAGAAACATAATGACTTCTTGTATTGATTTTCCCTCTCTGAATCATTTGGAAACTTTGTATCTATGGGATTCCTATTCAATTCGGCCTTTGCTGTTTATTTTCTTTATATTTTAAACGCAAAATATACATCAAAGTATGTTTTGTTTACAATACGTTTCAAATTCCCAAAATGACGTATAGATTGATCGCCATTTTAGAAATAAGCCGTGTTCCTTCAGGCTGTGATTCGCAATTTAAATCATGATTAAGAAATATGTTTTTTCGTTTCTTATTCGTCATCCCCACTTTCTCATTTTGTGATCATTCCCCCTTTCCCTTCTGAATAATCTTTTTTAAATGATCAAACGGATTAATTTCAGAGCAAATTTAAAAATGGTTTCCGAACATATTTCCTTTGATGCAACAAACCCCAAATTGACAAATTTCTACGCTCGAAAACCAATTGTTATTAGTCATTTTTAAATTTGCTCTGAAATGAATCCGTGCGTGATCACTTAAAAAGGATGATTCGATGATTTAGATTGTGAATCACATCCCGAAGGAACATGGCGTTCATGCCCACCATTTTATTTTTTTATAATGTAACATATGGATTATTTTACATGATTGTAAAGCAAATTTGATGTACTTTTCAAATTTGTAAAAAAATATAGTATGTTCCATTTGAAATTTCAAAGTTGATATTAATTACTAATAAACCGGAAGTGGTATCATGAATGTACATCCGTCATCAAGTAGCTTACATGTTGCTGTATAAATCATGTTGTATAAAAGAAATTACTAACTTAATAAATAAGCGAGATATTTGCTGGGCCCATTAAAATATATATGTATATGATCCATTTTTAATTTGTTGACTATAACAGTCGACAGTAGATTATTTATAAACGCTAGATGGTGTTTATATCATTCAAGTTGTTTTCTTGATTTAATTTTTAGAAGAATCACGATTAAACTAATCAGGATTCACAAAATCACAAACGCAAAACATACATCAAAGTATCTTTTGTTTAAAATACGTTCTAAATTCCCAAAATGACGTATAAATCGATCACCATTTTAGAAATAGTAAGTTCAAGGATTATTACAAAATTTCGTTACTCATTCTCCACGCTTGAGCAATAAACAAAACAAACAGTAAAATTTGCACAAAATAAACAAACAAAAATTTCAAACATTATTTCCATCGTTAAAAATCAATAAATTGATAGGATTTTTAAAAAGCAAATGCGTCTAGCCGAGAAATATAGATATATCAGTCCTTTTTGTATCGGCTGACCCCGAAGGATCACAGATACTGTTGCCTAGCTGACAACACGTGTTCAATGAACTTGTGCATCGAAGTTTTTCTCAGTAATCGTTACAATTCAAGTAAATATTTACTAGAACATAGTAAATAGGGCATGTTGATCGAATGATCACAGGATATTGATTGACTGATATTCCATCTGGTTCCAACAAGCGAAGATAAAATCAAATTTGATGTACTTTAATTAAAAAACTCAGGAAATTTCAATAAGATATCTTTTAAGATTATTTCATCAGATAAGGGGAATTACTTATAATATTTATAGAATAAAAAAAATAGTTTGTATGCAATCATTGTTAAAAATCTGTTGTGCGCAGCACAAAATCGTCACTTCCGTTTTTGGTTACATAAGTATAGGGCGCAAGTAGACATTATTGGCCTTGACAAGCATACATGGAGACCCGTGTCAGAATTTTTCATTAAAAAATTCAAGATTTTCTAAATTCGCGTAGTTAATTTGTTACCAGGAGTGTGGAATTTACTTGTCGAGGAAAATAAACCATATGGAATAGAATGAATGAAAAATTATGCTATTTGGCATCTATGTACATAATTACTAGCTATCATTCTGACACGGGCCCCCATATCTGGTTGTCAAGACCAACAAAGTCACATGACTTTTCGCGCCCTATTGTATTTAACATTTCTTGTATACCTACACTCTACACCAAAAATTCTACTTATAATTCTTTATAATTAGATTATTTAATTTTAAATTCATTCTATGAATTTGACCTCTTCTAATTTCAAAATTTTCTAAATTCACGTAGTTAATTTTTCGCCAGGAGTGTGGAATTTACTTGTCGAGGAAAATAAACCATATGGAATAGAATGAATGAAAAATTATGCTATTTGGCATCTATGTACATAATTACTAGCTATCATTCTGACACGGGCCCCCATAACTGGTTGTCAAGGCCAACAAAGTCACATGACTTTTCGCGCCCTATTGTATTTAACATTTCTTGTATACCTACACTCTACACCAAAAATTCTACTTATAATTCTTTATATTTAGATTATTTAATTTTAAATTCATTCTATGAAGAAATTTTGTCCTCTTCTAATTTCAAGATTTTCTAAATTCACGTAGTTAATTTGTCACCAGGAGTGTGGAATTTATTTGTCGAAGAAACTAAACCATATAGAATAGAATGAATGAGAAATTATGATATTTGGCATCTATGTACATAATTACTAGCTATCATTCTGACACGAGCCCCATATCTGGTTATCAAGGCCAACAAAGTCTCATGACTGCTCGCTCCCTATTGTATTTAACATTTCTTGTATACCTACACTCTACACCAAAAATTCTACTTATATCTATTCCCTATATTTAGATTTTTAATTTTAAATTCGTTCTATGAGGAAATTTTGTCCTCTTCTAATTTTTCGAAATGTTTCCAATTCATTGTCGGGATTGACAGTATTTTTGAAGGGTATATGTAATATACCTGTAATTTTAAATATTTAACTATTAATACAATAAGAAATAATATAATGTATGTACTTTTGACATTATTTATGCTGTGAGATTTATTACAACAGATTATTATATACCTTATATTTCTTTATTTCTAAATCTATAAAAGATATAATAAAATATTTACATGTACCAGATAGAGAATTACTCTTCTTTAATACAAGCAAGAACAAAATTTTTCAAAAAATAATATTTAGAAGATTTTTTTTAAGTATCTGCTACTTCCGGTTGTCCAATTATTACCAAAACCTTTTCAGCTTTTCTCAGTAATGTCCGATTGAGAAATATGTAGTTAAATAGATATTAAGTATTCTTCCAACCGACTCACATACACACACACACACACACACACATACACACATACATCATCGTGAAAATATTAAAATCGGATTGTAGGGACCTTAAAACGTGCTTAATCATTAAAATCAGGATATGCGATGTTTAGCATGAATCCAATACCACTCTTAGCGAAAGGTAAAAAATGAATGTAGTTACAAAAATAGCACAGGAAATTCATTAACGATATCATTAAGATTATATCGACTGGTAATTTGTTATATTTTTAGAACAATTGGTTTAAAAAAAAGAACAATGGTAACGGATATGGCATCAGATATCTTCAAGATTAGTTGAGTTCTTAGTAATTTACTAAAATATTACATCAATTTACGATATTATCAGTTTATATTTTTTATTACAGAAATTGTTATCAGGACAACAATGAACAATACAAAAGTATTTGTCACTATATGTAAAATAATTTATTAACCCGATTGAATCTTTTCTAGCAGCATTTCAATTCTGTCTTTCATAATGGGCTGTCCTTTTTTAGTCTTTTTGTTGAGTTTTTTAAACTTTTCAGTTTTCTTCTTTTTATATTCTTGAAGCGCCTTTTCCTTTTCTTCTTTCTTTTTAAGGAATTCTTCTCTCTTCGCTTGTTTTTCTTCCTTTATTCGTTCAAATTCTGATTGCGCCTTTTTGTAGGCGATATTTTTTGGTTTTTGTTTGAACGGTTTCTTATTTTTTGGTTTTGAAGATTCTCCTTGTTCTGGATCTTCTTCATCGGAGTTGTCTTCGGTCCAGATGAAATCTGGATGCTGGACGTAATTTTTTCTTTGTTGCGGGGTTGTTTCTGGAGATTTACTTTTTGTTTCTGGAGGTTTGCTTTCTTCTTTTTCTTCGTTGTCAGAGTCGTATTGTTGATATATTTTTTGGACATTCATTTTCGGCTCATCTTTTATTTCTCTGTAGTATTCTCGAAGTACAGCTTTTTTTCGTTTTTCCTCCCATTGTTCTAGTTTGTATTTTTTGCTGTATTTTTGTAATCGCCATTTCTTTTTGTCAAATGGTTTCTTATCTTTGCTT